>JAGSMS010000005.1:0-2739166 GCA_029286595.1 Bhutanitis thaidina
TAACCAACCCAACCTAACCTAACCTAACCTAACCTTAACCTAACCCAACCTTAACCTAACCCAATCCCAACCTAACCTTAACCCAACCTAACCTAACCCAATCCCAATCCCAACCCAACCTTAACCTAACCCAACTTCCAACCTAACCTAATCCCAACCCAACTCCAATCCCAACCTAACTCCAACTCCAACCTAACCTAACCTAACTCAACCCAACCTAACCTAATCCCAACCCAATCCTAACCTAACCTCCAACCTAACCTAATCCCAACCTAACCTAACCTAACCCAACTTAACCTAACCTAACCCAATCCCAACCCAATCCCAACCCAATCCTAACCTAACCTCCAACCTAACCTAAATCCCAACCTAACTCCAACTCCAACCTAACCTAACTCCAACCTAACCCAACCTGAACCCAACCTAACCCAATCCCAATCCCAACCCAACTCTAACCTAACTCTAACCCAACCTAACCTCCAACCCAACCCAACTTCCAACCTAACCTAACCTAACCCAACCTAAATCCCAACCTAACCTAACCTAACCAACCCAACCTAACCTAACCCAACTTAACCCAACCTAAATCCCAACCTAACCTAACCTAACCTTAACCCAACCCAATCCAACCTAACCTAACCTAACTCAACCCAACCTAACCTAACCTAACCTAACCTTAACCTAACCTAACCTTAACCCAACCTAACCTAACCAACCTAACCTAATCCCAACCCAACCCAACTTCCAACCCAACCCAACCCAACTCTAACCTAACCCAATCCCAACCCAACTCTAACCTAACCCAACCTAACCCAACCTAACCTAATCCCAACCCAACCTAACCTTAACCCAACCTAAATCCCAACCCAATCCTAACCCAACCTGAACCCAACCCAACCTAACCTAAATCCTAACCTAACCCAACTTAACCTAACCTAATCCCAACCCAACCTGAACCTAACCTAACCTAATCCCAACCTAACTCCAACCTAACCTAACCTAACTCTAACCTAACCTAATCCCAACCCAACTCTAACCTAACCTAACCTAACCTAACCTAACCTAATCCCAACCTAACCTAACCTTAACCCAACCTAAATCCCAACCCAATCCCAACCCAACCTGAACCCAACCCAACCTAACCTAAATCCTAACCTAACCCAACTTAACCTAACCTAATCCCAACCCAACCTGAACCTAACCCAACCTGAACCCAACCTAACTCTAACCCAACCTAACCTAACCTAACCCAATCCCAACCCAACTCTAACCTAACCCAACCTAACCTAACCTAACCTAATCCCAACCTAACCTAACCTTAACCTAACCTAAATCCCAACCCAATCCCAACCCAACCTGAACCCAACCCAACCTAACCTAAATCCTAACCTAACCCAACTTAACCTAACCTAATCCCAACCCAACCTGAACCTAACCCAACCTGAACCCAACCTAACTCCAACCTAACCTAACCTAAATCTAACCCAACCCAACCTGAACCCAACCTAACCTAACCCAACCTAACCCAACCTAACCTAATCCCAACCCAACCTGAACCCAACCTAACCTTAACCTAACCTAAATCCCAACCTAACCTAACCTAACCTAACCTTAACCTAACCTAACCTAACCTTAACCCAACCCAACCTGAACCTAACCCAACTTCCAACCCAACCCAACTCTAACCTAACCCAACCTGAACCTAACCCAACTCAACCTAACCTAACCTTAACCTAACCTAATCCCAACCCAACCCAACCTAACCTAACCTTAACCTAACCTAACCTTAACCTAACCTAACCTTAACCTAACCCAACCTAACTCCAACCTAACCTAACTCTAACCTAACTCTAACCTAACCTAACTCCAACTCTAACCTAACCCAACTTCCAACCTAACCTAACCTAACCTTAACCTAACCTAACCTTAACCTAACCTAAATCCCAACCCAACCTGAACCCAACCTAACCTAAATCCCAACCTAACTCTAACCTAACCTAAATCCCAACCTAACTCTAACCTAACTCTAACCTAACCTAACTCAACCTAACCTAACTCTAACCTAACCTAACCTAACCTTAACCTAACCCCAACCAACCTAACCTAACTCTAACCTAACCCAACTCCAACCTAACCTAACTCCAACCTAACCTAACCTAACCTAACCTTAACCTAACCCCAACCAACCTAACCCAACCTAACCCAACCCAACTTCCAACCTAACCTAACTCCAACCTAACCTAACCTAAATCCCAACCTAACCTAACCTAACCCAACCTGAACCTAACCCAACTTAACCCAACCTAACCTAACCTTAACCTAACCCAACCTGAACCCAACCTAACCCAATCCCAACCTAACCCAATCCTAACCCAACCCAATCCCAACTCCAACCTAACTCCAACTCCAACCCAACCCAATCCAACCTAACCCAACTCCAACCCAACCTAACCCAACCTGAACCTAACCCAACCTAACCTAACTCCAACCTAACTCCAACTCCAACCCAACCCAATCCCAACCCAATCCCAACCCAACTCTAACCCAACCTAACCTAATCCCAACCTAACTCAACCTAACCTAACCCAACCTAACCTAACCCAACCCAATCCCAACTCCAACCCAACTCCAACCTAACCCCAACCAACCTAACCTAACCTTAACCTAACCCAACCTTAACCCAAATAAGTTCCACGGTTTGCGAGGGCACTGACGGCGCAATAATAAGTCCTGCGCAGACTTTAGCATCCGGCACTGATGACGATGATCTCATATTTGGGAAACAAAAATCTATGGCAATCGACGAAAATGTACTAGGAGGACATAAAGAGGACTAAGTAGTACCGGCCAAGATGCCCTTTTTGGAAATAAATTCCATAAATAAAGCTATATCTTTATAATATAGCTTTTGGAAACAGCTTGGAAGCGAGGAACTATTAGGTTGGGGCTACAATCATCTTGTATTCCTTTATCACGCAATAACCCTTTTTATAAAGTATTATATCTTATTGATAGGAAGACTGCGCTTAACTCTATGAAGTCTAGTAACTGGCGCTACAAGCTTTTGTCTGTTCCTAGTATTTACATACATTACTTTTACGTACATATATGGCGAGACCAACGTAAAAATATTTATTTCTTTAAATGTATCTCTAAGAGTAGCTCTTGAATTTAGTTCATAAGTAGCTCTTATGGTCCTCTTTTCCAAGACGAATATTGTTTCTCTATCGGCTGCATGTGCTCGCTGCAGAATACCGTTTGACATTATGCTGTGGCAGCAACTAAAATAAGCCTCCAACTGTTCCGACATTAGTAAGTCCATCCTGTTACTTAAATACCAGATAATAGTAAGCGCTGTACTTCTTATGCCATAATGATGTTGTTTCCGCATGAAGTAGGGAAATACTTAGCGCATTCCTGCCCGCGCGGTAGCAAGGCCGGGTTGTGTTGGACTGCACCGACCAATACACCAGCGCCGGCGGCCCCTCCACGGGAGAGAACACCTCCTCTCGCTCTGCGGACTGCGAGCCAGGGCTCGGTGCTCCTGGGTAGGCGCGTCTGTGTTCCGGTAGTATCAGGTGCTCGGCCTCCGAACCCACGAGACCACGGACTCCCGGTGCCCGCCACCCGGCTGGAGGCTGGGCCGGCAGCCGCTCTTAAGCTCCATCCTTCGCGGCACACTACGGCGGATCTACATCCGCGAATGTGCCGCGAAGGATGTAGATCCGCGAATGTGGTCGGCCATAGCCTACGCTATGGCCGACCACATTCGCACCGTACGCCGCCCACCGTAATACCGCCACTCCTTTGCCGAAATAAAGTAGGACAATTCTCCTCTCTCTCGAATGTTATCATTGTACAACAATAAGTATATATTGATCTTTGATATATTTAACGGTTCTTTAGATTCGGCCAAAATACTAATATTGCTAAACTATTAAAATAGAACTAATTATTAAGCTAGTAAATAAATATCACTTTTCTGATGTTTTGTGTTTTCTGTTTTCTCGAAGAGATTGCAATAAGGTTTTGAAGGATTTTCCTAATATCGTGTTTTGTTTCGCCTAAGTAAAGATCGGTAACAATAAAAGAGGTAATAATTAAAATATTATTTATTTTGTCGAAGTGGAAGCATTGAATGCGACATACATTACGTATAAATATAATATCCATAAAAATATTTTACTTATACTAGTTATTACTTAATTATTATAGAATTAGAATACAAAAACAGTAATTGGCCACTTCATTTTCAGTCTGTAATTACAGACTAATAATTAAGTGGCCTATTATAATTGTTATGTTATTAAAGCTATTTCAATTCGTTGTACACACATTATTAAATTTAAGTAAAGAGTATTCAAGGAGAGAGTGCCCTTTGGGTTCATATTCAGGGTTTATACCAATTTTCTAAGTTTGACTTAAACATAACCAATCTTTAACAAACATTTCATAATTATTGTCGATGTGTTCTATAATAATATTACCAATAATGTGATGTTGCACTGAATCCGCGTTTACATCGCCGGGGCTAATTCTTTAGGAACAAAATTTACAAGATTACAATAATCAATCTTCTCGATCAGTGACGGACTATTTTAGTCTGTGTAGTCCGAATAAATGGATCAGTACTTTAATAGCAGCAAAAATCACAGATCATTTTAAGGAAATGGTTTTAAAACATCAGAATCCGCCCAGTGCTCCCCCGGCCGCGGGCGGGCTCCGGTTCCGAGCAGTGCGTACGTTTCAAGGAAAGCAAAGTCAGCAGCTAGTGGAGCTCGTTTACAATATTTGGTATTTATCGCTTTGGTGTAGTGCGTGTGTGCGCGCGCGTGTGTGCGTGTGCGTGCGCGTGTGTGCGTGGTAGTGTCACGGCGCGTGCAGTGCGCGGCAAGCGGCGGCGTTATGCGCGCCGAGCTCCAGCGTGCGGCCGGGCAGCGGCAGCGACATGCGCCGCGCGCGCCACACGCCTCTCTGCGCCGCGCCCAGCGCCGAGCTTAGTGTCGCGTTGGACCTACAAACACAATTCTGTGTTTACAATTATTGTACGAGTCGTCGGTGAATACGAGGAATAAAGTGGATTACCTTATTAACTTACCACCTTATTAACCTACTCACCTTATTTAACTGTAATTTTTTGAGTACAATGTGTTCGGCAACAAATACTCTTTCTGACCAGCGGAACGTGGCACGACCATAGTCACTCGTAATGCTAATTTATTGGTTGTGTAAAAACTGTGGTTCACGATAGGATCGAGAGTGCCCTCGCGCCTGAATAGAGAAAACAACAAGGACATACAGGATATCCGAAGCGGGCCAGCGCACGCAGTAGCGACACATCTATCCTGCGGTTGTATCGCGACCGATGCAGTGGACTGAGAGCCGAGCCGAGCCTCGTAACACCAGTAGCTTCCTGCCGCCAGTCGGCCGTCTCCTGTCCCAGTACCTGTGCACGGAGTCTTCGGTGGAGACTCGCACGCACAGCGCCACGCGCTCGTAAAAGTCCAGGTCGGCGGACACGCGCAGGCGCGGCTCGGCGGTGAAGGCCGTGCGCGCTCGCAGAGCGCCGGCGGCGGACTGCAACTGCGCGCGCACCTCCCCCGCCGCGCCTAGTCGCAGCTCCAGCTCACAGCGCGCCGTGCGAGACCACAGAGACACCTGTGCTTGCGCGTCCAGCGCCAGCGACAGCGCGGCGCCGGCACGCAGTCGCAGCGGCGCAGCGCCCAGGAGTGGCAGCACGGCGCTGCCCTCGCCTAACGGCACCAGCGCGCGCAGCACAGGCGTGGGCACGCTACCCGTGCCAGCCCACACGTGGCCCAGTAACTCCGCCTACGTCCATACCTTTAATTTAGCTTGTCATAAACAAGATGTCACTGACGTATGTAGAGATATCTTATCTCCACCTTTGTGGAGATTTTTCCAAGTCATTTCAATAATTTTTTTTATAATTTTGGGCATGGTTATTTTAAATTTTATCGATCAAAAGATTCGCAAAAATGTATATTGTCTGGCCATATGCCAGCACCAGCACACCTGTCCGCTGAACAGCGTAATGCCGGGCAGCCGCGCGCCGGCCACGGTGAGCGTTAGCCCGCCGCTCATCTCCTCAGGCTCGTCCTCCTCCGGTCCCTCCTCCACCGTCGCCTCTGCGCTGCCCGCCAGCGACTCCAGCCCCTTGGTCCACAACTCAATCTGCAAAAATTACCCTACATTAACAGTAATCGATGCCTGTTACGAAAATAACCAAATTTTAACGTTCCTTTCCACCACTATAAACCACTATTCTACGAAATCGAACAAAGTCCTTCGTACGTACGGCTAGCAGCGGGTCGGGCGACGCGTCCTGCAGCAGGCGCACGCTGCCGCGCCGCAGCAGGCCGGCGCGCGTCAGCTGCAGCGACTCCAGCCGCGCGCGGCCCAGCCCCACGCGTCCCAGCTCGCGCACCAGCACCGAGGATGTGCCTGCGGCGGGGAGCTGATTATTTTATTTCAATTTCCAACCAAGGTCCGGAGACAAGATGTTAGGCGATGATGAGGTCTAACACGGTACAACATTAAGGATGCCCATTTATTTTTGCCCTGAAGAGTCCCACGATGCACTGGTCTGGGAAGAACGACGCCAGTAATGATACAAAGCCCTTCGTACGACTTCTGGCTGCCTGAGAGTGAAAATGATCAGTGCATCGTGTCGTGTCGCGGCCGCAGTTGAAGGAAGAACATTTCCTGCCGCCTCCCGGCTGCATCCGTCGCACCTACTGGCAGGCGGTGGAGGAAGCCTCGAATTGGGGCAGGCTCGCAGCAGGTCCCGGTATTTTCTGTGTCAGGTATTTTATTTCTGGCTTTCAGCACTCAATGGGCTGTGAGGCGCGGTCGGGGCTCGTCGGGGCTCCGGGTACCGCACCACGGACGCGCGCACGCAACTGATCACCGATGCATCGGTTAATGAGTAAATTTGCAATCGTTTGATTTTCTTAAAAACGAAATTTATGACGCTCGTGAAATTTTATTCAAGATCTATGTACAATTATAATGTAAAAGCAGTTGCCTGTGTAAAGGCCTCCTCGCAATTATTGTTCTATTATTTCTGAAACGTTTCATGTCACCGCCGGGAACGAAGTGAAATTGTTCTGTTAACAGTTATAGTGCCGGCAGCGGGGACCGAACCCTCGTCACTCGCGTGCTATGTTCTTAAGACGAACGCTCTGACCACAAGGCTACCAAGGCTCTAGTAACAATGTGATATGCTTTTTAAATATCTTTCCGTAATTTATGAGAGCCGATATTACCCGACTGTGCCAGCGCGTCCCATCCCCGCAGTTCGGGTTCCAGCATGGCTACGACGTCGGCAAGTGGGCGATGTTCTTCGGCGAGCTGGCGCGCCCGCTGCCAGAAGAGGCGGCGCAGCTCTGGCGGGCCGTGCGTGTACAACTCGCGGGCGAGGCGCGCCAGCACCAGCGGCGGTGGCAGCGGCGCGGCGCGCTGCAACAGCAAGTCGAGCGCAGCGGCGCGCAACTCCAGCGGGCGAGCGGCGGCAGCGGCCAGCGCGGCCAGGCGCCGCTGCCGCGCCAGGCCCAGCGCCGCGCCCGGCACCGCGGCCAGCGCCTGCAGCGCGCTCAGCGCCGCCGCGCCGCCGCCGCGCTCCGCCAGCCGCAGCAGCAGCTCGGCCGTGTCGGCGCGCCGCAGGTTGCCGAGCGCGCGCGCGCACTCGCTGCGGCACTCGTCCTCCTAGACACCCCGCCCCGTACAATTCACTTCCGCTCTCCTCCTCTACATCATTGGTTGACGTGACATGTTCCGTAAAACGAAAAATGCACAAAGCACTAGAGTAACGTGATAATAAAAATACTAATTTACTTCTGTAAACATGATACATTTTATAATAAATATGAAAATTAACAATTTTTATATTTAACATGTTCTTTTAAAATGGATACAGATGACTTGATGTTATATAAACGCATTCAGTTTGAAAACGATGTCCAAAGTTACAGTACGACATTGATGAAGCAGGAGCTTTATTCGTGGTAGAGCCAAGCGGCGGCTTTTGCTGCCGCAGGAATGGGCCGGCTCGTCCGGATAAGTAAGTCTCGCAGAATACCGGCGTGAAGTAGAGGCATCTTGTGCTTCTGCGTTTCGTGCGGTGAGTGAGGTAACCGGAGGCCCTCTCCCTCCCCCCTCCCCAAATATGGCAGCGGTATATAATTTTGAGCTACCCCAGGAGGGTACCAGTACCTACGGTTCTGGAGAATCCCTCACTGAGCATCCACGTTCAGGCTTTCCTACGCTACCTAATCGTGGATGCTCAGTCTGCCCGCGTATTCTGGGGGCAATATTCCGCTCTCTTTCTTTCCTACTCGAGGCAAACGCAGCAAAACTATGGCATCCCCTACCGCGCTCGCCGTGGATTTCTGCAATATCAGGGGACTCCACTCGAACCTTAGCGCCGTTCATTACCATCTTGAAACAGCTAAGCCAGACTTGCTTTTCTTACAGAGACTCAGATATCGTCTCCGGCTGATACCTCTTATCTCCATTACCCGGGGTACAAACTGGAACACTCCTTTGTGCCCCGTGCCGGAGTTTGCGTATACGTCAGAGATGATATCTGTTCTCGACGCCTCGGTAGTCTTGAAGGTTTGGACCTATCTACCCTTTGGCTGCGCATCGACAGCGACGACCATCCGCGCGTCTATGCGTGCCTTTACAGGTCCCATAGCGGTAATACCGTAACTGACCGACTCATCGACCACATCCAAATGGCTACAGATTCCGTGCTACAACAGATCCCATCCGCAGAGATCGTGATTCTCGGCGATTTTAATGCCCACCACACCGATTGGCTCGGTTCTCGCTTAACCGATCATGCGGGGAGATCTGTTCACGACTTTGCATTAGCATATGGCCTGACACAACTGGTAACCTCGCCGACGCGGATCCCAGACGTGGAAGGTCATACACCTTCCCTGTTGGACCTTTTGCTGACCTCACCCCTCAGTCGATGCCCCTCTTGGCTCGTCGGACCACTGTCTGATCCGGAGTGTAGTGCCTATCGCGCGTCGATCCCGAACGCGATCTGCGGGCTTCCGCCGTGTGTGGCACTATAGGTCGGCAGATTGGGATGGAATGCGGTCTTTCTTTGCTTCCTACCCATGGGGGCAGGTTTGCTTCTCGCTGGATGATCCCAACGCCGTTGCAGATTCTGTCACCGATGTGGTACTTCAGGGAATGGAACTTTGTATTCCGTTCTCTGCAGTGCCTGTCGGAGGTAAATCCCAGCCTTGGTTTGGTCGCACCTGCAAAATAGCGTCACGCCGAAAGCGGAAGTGCTACCAGGCCTGGGCCGAGGCATCGACGTCTCGGGATGCAAAACCCAGTGCTCTTAAAAACGAGTACAACTCTGCCTCCAGGTCCTTCAAAAGAGTTATCGTTGCGGCAATGTTAAAGCACATTGGCGGAATTGGCGAGAGACTAGTTCGCCTCCCATCGGGATCCCGCGCATTCTGGTCTCTCGCCAAGGCTGTCCAGGGGAATTTCTGTCAGCCATCTCTCCCATCTCTACACAAGGAGGATGATTCGCAGGCCCATATTGCAAAAGAGAAAGCCGATCTCTTGGGCTCTCTTTTTGCATCCAACTCGACTCTTGATGACCGGGGAAACTCTCCACCTACCATCCCGTTGTGTAAGTTCTCCATGCCGGAAATTCAGTTTCTGCAGAGCTCAGTGCGAAAGGCACTCCGCTCCCTGGACATTCATAAGTCGAGTGGGCCGGACGGAATCCCTCAATTGTGCTGAGGATGTGTGCCCTGAGTTGGCACCGGTTCTCACGCGTCTTTTCCGGCACTCCTACTCTTCAGGCGTCGTCCCGGAATCTTGGAAGACAGCATTTGTGCATCAATACCCAAAAAGGCGACCGCTCTGATCCGTCCAACTACAGGCCTATTGCCATCACCCCTTGTTATCTAAAATAATGGAGTCACTCATCAACACCCAGCTCCTGAGGTACCTGGAGGAACACCAGCTGATCAGTGACCGACAGTACGGTTTCCGTCGCGGACGATCAGCTAGTGATCTTCTAGTTTACCTGACTCACCGATGGGCAGAAGCAGTTGAGTCTAAGGGGGAGGCTTTGGCGGTTAGTCTGGACGTAGCGAAAGCATTTGATAGGGTTTGGCATAAAGCGCTTCTTTCAAAGCTTTCATCTTACGGGGTTCCTGAGAGATTGTGCAACTGGGTCACCAGCTTCCTCACGGATCGGAGCATCAAGGTTGTTGTCGACGGTGCATGCTCGGACCCCAAACCCGTGAATGCTGGTGTTCCACAAGGCTGTGTGCTATCTCCCACTCTGTTCCTTCTGCATATCAACTACATGCTACAAATCAGTAGCATTCATTGCTATGCAGACGACAGCACGGGTGATGCCCTATATACAGGCCGTGCGAATATTTCTCGGGAACACGTCGACGAGTGCCGGAACAAACTTGTGTCTGAAGTCGAGACCTTGTTATTCAAAGTCTCGGATTGGGGTCGACGTAATTTGGTCCTATTCAACCCCAAAAAGACACAGGTTTGCGCGTTCACCGCTAAAAAGAATCCTTTGTCGTTTCTCCTCTTTTGAGAACATTCCCCTTATTGGCTCAGCCAGTATCAGAATCCTTGGTGTTGACATATCAAGCGACGTTCAGTTCCGTGGTCACTTGGAGGGAAAGGCCAAATTGGCCTCCAAAAAGCTTGGTGTGCTCTGTAGAGCGGGACAGTATTTCATGCCGGTCCACCGTTTGCAACTTTATAAGGCGCAAGTTCGGCCCCACATGGAATACTGTTCTCATCTCTGGGCAGGGGCACCCCAGTACCAACTCCTTCCATTTGACCGCATCCAACGTCGAGCGGCTCGAATTGTCGGCGACCAAGCTCTCTCTGATCGGCTTGATCCTTTGGCCTTGCGAAGAGATGTTGCTTCTCTTTGCATTTTTACAAAATGTTCCACGGGGAATGTTCTGAGGAACTGTTCGGATTGATCCCAGCTGCTGAGTTTCACCATCGTACATCGCGACTGAATTCGAAGTTCCATCGATACCACCTAGATGGTTGGCCATTCCACCACAGTGCGTTTTAATCGAAGTTTTCTGCCACGCACTTCGACTTTGTGGAATCAGCTGTCGCCAGCAGTATTTCCGAATAGTTACGACTTAGGGACCTTCAAGAAAAGAGCTTATTCCTTCCTTAAAGGCCGGCAGCGCATCTGTAGCTCCTCTGGTGTTATGGATGTTCGTGGGCGTCGGTGATCACTTACCATCAAGTGAGCCGCACGCTCGTTTGCCCCCTACTTCTATAAAAAAAAAAACTGTCGCAATAAAATGATATAATAATGAGTAGCAATACTCGAAGTATGTCACGCTGGGAACGTCCCCGCAGCTCCAGCTGTGTTCGCGTGTTTAGCGCTGTACGTCTTATAGTAAGTGCATGCTTATTAGAGTGTAAGTTAAGTGTTACAATTATATGTTTGCACCCAATAAATAAATACTCTATGCCAAGTATACCAAGCAGGCGTTACCTTGCAGCGCGCTAGCGCCTGCGCCAGGGCGTCGCGCACGGCGTCGGCGGCGCGGCGCGCGGGCGGAGTCGCCGGCAGTCGCGCGGCGCCCGCGCCCGCGGCCAGCAGCGCGCCCTCCCGCGCCGCGCCCTCCTCGCCCAGCCGGAGCGTGTCCAGCACCACGGACTCCTGCCGGCAGAGACACGACCCACATCACCCTGCACTTAGCCGAGCTCGGACTCTGCCGATATTTCATTGCGGTTGAACATGAGAGCAGCGCGCTGCTGCAACAACCGGGTTAGTTGTGAGCAAGTTGCAACAACCGGGTTAGTTGTGAGCAAGTCGCAACAACCGGGTTAGTCGTGAGCAAGTTGCAACAACCGGGTTAGTTGTGAGCAAGTTGCAACAACCGGGTTAGTTGTGAGCAAGTTGCAACAACCGGGTTAGTTGTGAGCAAGTTGCAACAACCGGGTTAGTTGTGAGCAAGTTGCAACACGATCTGTATATAAAGAGTTAAAAGTAAAAGCTTCAAGTCAACTTTGTTGGAAGAGCGAAACAAATATATGAATGAGATAGACTAATTTAATTGAGCGAAAGTTATGTTATGTTACCTTACGAATTCAACATGAGAATTGACCAACGCAACTTAGTTCCGCATACGATTATTAAGTACACGACGATGCGAAGTCCGGAGGCGTACTCACGTGCGGCTCGTGCGCCAGCGCCAGTGCGCGCAGGTAGTCGGCGGCGGGTGGCGGCGCGGGCGGGGCTAGCTGCAGCTCGCGCGACGCGGCCGCGTGCGCCGCCGCCGAGCCCGCCGCGCCCGCCGCCCGGCACAGCGCCGCGCTGCACGCGCACGCACCAATGTTATTTAGGATCGTCGACACAACACACTCCAGTACGCTGCACACATCACGGACCAGGCGCCGCACTCTCCATTCTACCGACAGCTCAGTGCAATGTCAGTGGACGCCTCGTTACAAAAGCCGACAGGCTTTTAAATAAAAAACACCATCTTGTGTGGTTCCCGCATATCGAAATGGTGCTGGGCTTAAAAAGATAAGATTGAATGAAATTTCATCTGCAAAAAACACATTCCCTCTCTCCCTCTAACTCTCTCATTTTGATTATTTATTTAGGACAAGCAGTAATCAACAAACTAAATCATACATATACATAATATATGTATAATAAATATCGTACAAAATATTACATAAATGCTTGATAGTTGAAGGTTAGCAGCGCAACTTGCAAAAAATAAGAAAATGAATAAAAAAATATTAATTCAATGCCTCAGAGTAGAGCACAACAGTGGACACAATAACAGTGGACAGTGAAGGTGATGTGCAAGTGCGCGTGGCTGTACCGCGGTCGGGAGCGCAACAGTTTGCTTCAGTTGGCACCCGTCCAAAGAAGCTTCAGCAGAAGTTGGCATTCGTTCTGCTGTCGATATACTTCAACACGCACTCAGTTCAAGCGGGTCGAGAATGATCAAAAAATATAATTGCTCCCCGCGCCCGAGTGGAGAAATAATGATGTGAGGAGTGTGCGAAGCGGCTCTCACAGGCAGGAGGCGTCGGGCTGCGCGCGCAGGGCGGCTCCCACCCGCGCGGCGGAGGCGCGCGGCGCACGCAGGGCCCGCAGCGCGCGCAGCCCTGCCGCCGCGCCCGCCGCCGTGCCGCCGCCGCCCGCCGCCTCGTCCGCTCCGCCGCGCACCGCCGCCGCCAGCGCCGCCTCCAGCGTCTGCGAACGTGCACACTCAATCTTACACTGGCTGTAACAGACACTCGGAAAATACACAATACAATCACGGAATTAATGCAAGAAGCCTGTCCTGTGCTGTGTGCTACGTGCTCCATGCTGGCGTCGACTCGGCGCGCCGAGCAGAGTCAAATCAAATAGCAATAATTCGCCTCGGGTCTCCGTGTGCCGGGTCTCCGTGCGCCGGGTCTCCGTGCGCGGGGTCTTCGTGCGCGGGGTCTCCGTGCGCCGGGTCTCCGTGCGCCGGGTCTCCGTGCGCCGGGTCTCCGTGCGCCGGGTCTCCGTGCGCCGGGTCGTATTGCCCGCGCGCGTCGTCGCTTGGCACAGCGATATCTGCGGCGACGCGTTTCGACTCCATTCGGCGCGCCTCAGGCTTCATGCAATTTTCAAGACTTTCGTTGTTTGTGTCGTGAGATTTCAACAAGAATAAAAAAGTCATATATCTCGTACAAAAACATTCTGAATTATACAATCAAATCAAATCATTTATTCATCGACATATGAATCATAAATCTCACTTAACAAACGTATGAGGCTTCTCTGTCGAAGAAGAAACTGGAGGAAAAAACTTATAGTACAATATTACAATAAATTTTTGTCAACAGTTTAGCTGCGATCATCTCACTGCCAGGGGTATTGCTGCCAGGGGTATTATCATCCGGGCATTTCTTTATGCTATAATAACAATTTTATAAAGATTTCGTGTAATTAATTATTCAAACCTATTAATAGGAAGACTTTGCGCATTTACTGACATTTTGTAGTAGAAACGTGTATAGTACACGTCCGTCCCTCGTGCATTCCATGACGTGTGTTCACTGTTCTCATCAAACCTATCAGTGGACGTCACCGGCGTGGCGGCAGGCTGCGTGGCGGCAGGCTGCGTGGCATTCAACTATTTTTACCTCCACGGTTCTATCTCTCGGAGAGGCGTAAAGTGGGTTGCAGACCCTGTTTGATTTCACTGAATCGTGCAAAATGTAAATTCGAAATCTCTGCCTACCCCTTAGAGTAATAGCTGTGAGGGAACTTATGTTTATGTTTAATATAATTAGTAGTACTGTAATATACAACAAAACGTTTAATTTAAATCTATTAGAGGTTATTTTGTTCTCGTTATCTATATATGGAATGTGTTAATTATACCAGATTTATAATATTTGTATAATAGAGTAATGTTTCTAAAAGTCAATTTTGTAATGCTTAAGTCAGCAGCGATAACTACTATGTTAAATATTTACATTAGTGAATTTTAAACAAAGGCTATCTGGGGGCATTTGATAAGGCAGCGCCGTGTCCTTATCGGCTGCTCCCGTCCCGGCCGTCCGCGTGGCCCGCCGGCCCGCCGGCTCGCTGCCCCGCGCCGGGAGCCCCGCTCGCAACTTATCGCAACTTACCCCTGCTCGCCAACGCTTCGTTTCAACAACATTCGCCGAGCACACGCACGCACACAATGTACGCACATCGCGAATGGTAACACATAATGTAATACTCCTTCGGAACACGAGGCACGTTGTTCATATGACTGTATTATTTTTATGTGATTTATTAGTTCGAGAATCATTAATATGTTTTTCGGCCCTATAGCCTAGTTGGAAGTAACCTTGACTGGGAACCTTGTTTTTTCAAGGGTCATGGATGTTTTATATATGTATATATTATTTGTAATTCTTTTGGTGTACACAATAAAGTATAAATAAATAAATATGACCATTTGTCTACAGAGGTCATAAAGGACATACAAGAGCACACACGAAGGTGGTGTCTCTTACATAGGCCATCAAAGAACACAGCTGATGTAAAATCTAGACGATCTAGGTAGTCTCTGATCATATTTTAGATTGTTACATCAGATTTGACAGACCACATATCCTCGCCAAAGAAAACTCATTCCAGCCAAGGATGATTCACGAGACTATTGAAATAAAAAAACATCCTAATTTCAATAAAGAAGATGGTCGGGTGCCGCCACGTGCCTGACCAACCTGACCAACAATTGACTTGGCAATCAAATGGGAAGGCTAGCGGTGGCCGGGTTAGCTTTGACATCAGGACGTCGAAGAGCTCAGCACTCTGGGACCGCAGAGTAGAGCCGCAGTTCTACATACGACTTACTTATTTATTCATTATTGAGATAAGTTACAGTACGTAAACATATTTAATTATGTCCGTGAAAGGAAAACGAGTCATCTATGACTTGAATTAATAAGTACTCATAAGAGTACAAAACGTAAAGTTCTCAGAAGTAAATGGGTCTGAAGCATGACGCATGTACTGTACTGAATGTACTACGATACAGTACCGCAACGCGCTCACCGCTCGAATTCCGCCTCATAGCCGAGTGTCGGGAACGTCGGTGGCGGCGTGCGAGGCAGCGGACTGATGTCGATTTGTGTCCTCATTAGACTACTTTACACTTGCTTACTGCAGACACCACGTGCGTCGACCGGCGACGGTGACGCTTCCTTGAGCAGAACCTAGGAGCACAATTGTACGTATATCAAACCTACCTCTTCATCATCCAGAGGCTCGTTACTGACAAGCATGGGCAGTTCTGCCGGCTTGAGATAAGACGGCAGCTCTGCAAGCGCGGAGGCCAGATCGGTAAACTTGGAGGCGGTTGAGCGTGGAGAGCCGTCGCGCCGCAGCCGCAGCCAGGCACGCGCTTTTAGAGCCGCCGCCATCTCCTGGTAGCCAGTAGTGTGGATTTCTTCTGCATGCACCTCGTCCAGCATATCCAGCTTCTCGCTCAGCGTGTAGCGCGTGAGGCGCCGCGAAGTCACTACGCCTTCATCTACACTTCCATCTTCCAGGCCAGCAGCCCAACACCGTCTCTACACAACATTAGCACCACAAGTTATTAACAAATAAGAGTTACAAACGAGGGCACAGTCCACTCGAAGCCAATTAACGACAGTGGCCCATAGACTGCTGTTTGACTAAACAGCAGGTCAAGCTGTACATTACTGCTGCAGCTATAATGCATCTGCCAGGTGACTTACATTCTCAATGTACAACAAAGCATAAGTTATTCTCACCTTGGTTTTCCTTATGACTTGCATGGAGACAGAATCATACACTACATCACATGTGCCTGATATATCAGTCTCGTTGTGCTCTCTGTCAATGACTTGAAGCTGTAATATGTAATGGACGAATTAAACAAATGAATAACTAAGTTAAGTTTAACATATACACATCATATCTATACTATATATATTGAGATTGAAGGCAGTTGGGCAGACTTTACATATAGGTTTTTTTTATTACATAAATTAAAAAAAAATACTTAATAAACTTAGGTAGATATGATTTTAAGCAGTTCATGATAAAATTATACTAATTAATAGCAAAATGTAAAAAGCATTACTCCTACCTGGAACAAACCTATTAAGGACTTTTTGTAATTCAGGACATCGGATATTTCTTCAGGATTCAAGTATGCCTCTGTAATGAGTCCATTCTTCCAATGTGCATAGAATTCAGTTTCATAGTAGGCATCCCAAAATGATGTGATGGGAAGATAATCTGCATTAACCAGTTTTCCCTTCGCTAGCAGTCTCGGTGCACGCAGCTGCGAACACATGGGCTTCAAATGTACCAATCATTTGACTATCAGTTCATAAGAGTACATGAACATTATTATTTATTTAAATTCTTTCTAAAAAATAATATTGCAGCATAACATAATTTTCTAATAATTATTTTCTGTTTTTATAATTATCATAGACTATATCTGTTATTTAGACCACAACAGAACATGACCTGTGTTCATGTTTCTCCAAGAAAGCTCCTGCAAAAATTCTGCATGCATTTCTTGGAGCGTTTGCCCATATTCAGCACTCTAGGCCAGTGGATTGGTTAACACAGTACTGGTGACTACACGTAAACCTTCACACTAATATTGCTGCTTGCCAACACACATCTGTGGGAATAGGATTCAGCAAATTTGGATGGCTGTTCCACCATTAGATGATGGCTAGAGCCTAGTCTTTTATCTAGCAGTGTATGCTGTGTGCAGGAGAGGTGGCTATTAGAAGTATATACCTTACATACATTAGATCCCCATTTCATCATTAAATACCTCAGCTTTTATATTCCCTTTTGGTATAAAAGTACAACAGCTAATGGTTAAGAGGTTATTATAGCTGACTATTGACCCCAAACAAGCAAGTGCCTCATCTAATGGTAAGTGATTACCGGCACCAATATTTTCTGCAACACCAGAGGTGCTGCAGGTTCTTTGATGGCCTTTTAAGGGTATTTGGGAGATAAGAGAGAGGATCAGGAGAGGGATGGGGAGAGGAGACGGGCTCTGGTTACCTCACTCAATAAACGAAAATGTCTCTGATGCTACATCTGACCCTTGCTGAGTACTATAATATATCCTATGCAGTTATCAACTAAGATAATCTGTTTGTTATTGCAGTACTACAATATCATGGCCAAGGCACACCTACAACAGCAAAGAAATAGCAAGTATGATATTTAACAATTCTATTTGGCTTTAGTAAGTCTCAAGGTGTAGTAATAGAAGTATACAATAACCCTATTCTATTATATTAGTCATAAGATGGAAGTATCAAAAATAAAGCCGAAAATAAAAATACATATGCCAATTTTTACTTAAATTACTAGCTTTGGGGTAGGTATGGATGGAGGAACTGCATTAAGTTTTATTTATAAATCAATGAATTAATTCTACAACTATGCAACCATTATTATCACTAAGTGTAGAAATAAATACAGAATATGGTACTTTAACTTTAAACGCAAACAGTATTAATCATACATACACCGAATTTTATAAGGAACTCGGAGTCAATGCCCCACACGGCTTGCACGTCCAAGCTGGCGGCGACTTTATACCCGACCTCCTTATCCTTCCTGCCGGCATCGTTTAACAGGACCATACTTTCCACGCTGTAAGTAGCCGGTGTCTGGAACAATTTAATTTCGCCATATTCATCCAGCGACACTGATGACGATACGGTTAACTTAATCCAAAACGATAGGAGCACTCCTAATAACATATGCATATTGATATGTATTGACACATTTAACTTTAGGTGATAAATTTCAAATTTGAATAAACGTCGCGCTGCGGAACGATAAATGTATTCAACAAAATATGACACAGCGAACAACTCAAGCGCAGCTCCTCTACGTCAATGTCAAACAAAATTGACATTAACATTGACATATTGACATAAGCAAATTAAAAATTAATCATATAAAAATTTCAACTCTGTTGTATTATAATACCACAGACATTATAGGATGCAATAAGTACCTCGATTCACGTGCCATTACTTTGAAACAATATCTCGTTAGACAATTTTGACAAACATAGTTCTTATGACGGGATCGCTGAAAGAGCTTAGCACTATGCTCAACGACCTCAATAGTGTATTCCAACAGGTTGGTCTTTTCTTGTCCATGTTCATACAAGATGAAGATCACATCGCCTGATATAAAGGTAAATTGTATTCCTCGGTCTTTTGTACAATCTGGCGAAGAGTATGTATGTAGTATATGACCTACAGCCGGGCTGGAAGTCGTCAAGTCTGTTTGATGGACGATTCGTGATGACTCTCGAGCAGTGCGTAGACGCGGCATGGAAGAGGTATCCGGTCTATAGATCTTCAATAAACAGTTATCCCCTTTCTTGAACAACAGGACAACCATGCTTCTACACGACGTTTTCGGCGTAACACCGCCATGAATATCGGAATTAAACAGCTTCGGAAGGATTAAAAGTACCGGTATTACACTCGCTTTCAGAAGCTTAGCTGTAATTCTGTCTTCACCCGACACCTTGCCGTTTTAAGTTGTTTGAGAGCTATCCTAATCTGGCTCCGAGTTGTCATCGAAATAATATCTGATAAGCTTGGCTCTTGGGTCGTTGCATTCGAACAGCAGCAAAAGCCGCCGCTTGGCTCTACCATGTACAAAAACGCTACGACTAGCATTCTTATTTTACCAACACGCTCTGCTATTTCGTAATATAATAATTAAATGCCCCCACCGCGTGTTGCTCTAGCGGACTTCAAGGAATGTAAAAGTGACAAAATGAAACAAACGAAAAACAATTGAATAGCCTTTATTGGTACCTTAAAATTATTTAAAGTTTTTATTTAATGATACAAAACATTTGGTGGCTTCGATCGCAATACTTATCTGTGTGCTGAAGGACAAGCTATCAATAACCTGCCCCGGACGGCGAGACTCGTTTTTTATTTGTAGTTGCTTTTCAATAATTAATTAAAATTTCATACGAGTGGGACGAGACAATCCGAAGGAGGCAAGAGGCGCGAATCCACGGTAACGCCGTACAACTTCATTGAAATTATTTCGCGCTACCACGTCCACTCGCATCAATGTTGAATATTATTGACCTGATTCTTGAGTTTGGTGGTTTGCAGAGCAACTCATGCTCGCGTCTTATTATCAGTTTCCAACAATGTTGTAATATTGGTACACCACGAAGACATGGATTTTGAATTTAGGTAACGGAAGTGATCTCATCTAACAAAATCATTGAGCAGATTCTACAATTTGTGTTGAAATCTCATCGATTTCACAAAGTCTGGTCATCTTTGGTCGCTTCACTACGTAACAATATGCACTGACATCGAGCCCTTCGCCCATACGACTCAAATACGGGGGCCCGCTTTTTGTACATGCTTAAATCTAAACACGAGGCTTTGCCACGTAATTAAATATAATTTATAAAATAAATCTGACATTGGTCATTTGCTTTTATAAGTTATTAAATATTAACAGTTGGATAACAAGTGAGAGTTCAAGGATAATAACAATAACAAGAAAGTGGATGCGAGCGTTGGTCGCGCATCACGAGTAGATCGTCATCAGAATAACCTGCAAGAAAACAACATACTGAAATTGCTGTAATATGTTTTCAACAGACTTCAAATGGAGGAGGTTGCCAATTCGTAAGTACGTTACGCGATATCTTGGCCGATTGTGAACCAATCTTGATAAATATTTTTTCAATGTTTAGAATAGAGCCCCCGTAGCGATTAAAATTTGAAGTAAATATTCCATCCCGAAGGGTGGGAAAATAGTGTTTGAAGTCGGTTAATTCTCAAATTCACTTATTGTATTAGGTATTTTGCGGGATCGGTTTTGTTAATGCATACCGTTATTATAAATGCGAAAGTAATTCAGTATGTCTGTCTGTCTGTTTTGTTTTCACGGTCAATACAATAATTCTAATTTGATGAAAGTTTCTTGAACCCTGAAGAAATTTTCCACGCGGATAAAGTCGCGAGAGGAAGATAATGTTTTAAAAAAATTTAATTGGAATAATACTTAATAACAGGATCAGTGCCAGTTATTTGTATATAAAAGTAATTTCGGATATAATTTAAGATGGTAGGTTGGCAATATTCAGCACAGTATTCGTAAGGAATAAAAATGGTAATATTGATGGAAATCGTTGAAATCGTCGGGACCTGTGTATTACTGACCTCTTCCAAGGACAGCGGGTTGGACTTCAGTTTCGCGTCGAGACTGCGGTACCGCTCTGGAAAACCGTACAAGGGCTTTAATTTCTATATACTATGTGATGAACGTAAGAAGCACTTGTTATATGAAAGATGACAAAGTTTCTAAAACCACTTAGGGTTTAAGAACTTTCATTAAATATATTTACGTACCGTGCGCCAGGAGAAGCCGCGCCACTGCACCATCAGGCACTCCGGTATCATGTCACTACTCGGACGTACATACCATTCGCCTGGTGGAGCCGCACAAGTGCAGCGCTGCACCGGCCACCGCGGCACCATGTCGCCCCGCGGATGTACGTACCGTGCGCCAGGTGCAGCCGCGCCAGCGCCATCACGCAGGCCTCGGCGGACAAAGTGGCGCGTCGCGCAAAGCGCAGTACGAGGCACTCCAGCACCTTGTTGCTGGCGCTGACGCCGGCCGCCCACAGTAGCGCGCGCAGCCGGTAGGACGAGATGCGGTCGCCACAGCGCGCGTGGCGCTCGATGGCCAGACGCCACAGCGCCAGCAGGCGCAGCAGCGGCGGCAGCTCGGCGGCGGGCAGGCGGCCGGCCACAGCGGCGTCGCGCAGCACCAGCAGCGCGCGGCACAGCTCCAGCGAGGGGCGCGCCGCCAGGCACCAGCGGCCGGCGCGCCGCAGCACCGAGCGCAGCGCCCACACGTCCACCTGCCGCGGGCGCACGGTCATACAGTCATACAGTCAAAATTCTGTTTTGTCCAATGTGTGTTTTGGCGGGATAATAAAACTATTTTACACGCTCCCTACTATACGAGAACGACAATTGTCGACTCGTCCGAGCGCTCTAATTAGACATCACACTGTGCACTCAAAAATACTCATTTATTGACAATCACAGAAAACAATACATAAACATTCGAAAGGTGAAACCATATCGTGTACTACATTATGACTAGTGCTATATTATCTTACATAATTATTTACAGATTAAACAACAATTACCTCGTCCGATCCTTGCTTCCTAATTATTTTGGCGACCGCCGCCTGGACGTGAGGCTATAAAATAAAAACATTTGGTTTTAAACATACGTTCCGTAATTATATTGACATGAATAAGAACGTCAAATAAGAAGACTACCGGTATGGAGCGGCCGTCGTCCCGGAACTCTGTGTTGATGTCTCTGATGATGACATTGTCGTCGTTCACTTCCCTGGGGACAACGAATGAACTGGAGGTTATGAAATATAGATTCAAATGGCATAAGCTGTCTTATAAATGTTTTGGGTAGCTGCCCTCCCTGTACGTAGTGAGGTTTTCGAAGGCGATCGCTAGTGGGTGCGGCGTGCGCGCGGCGGGCGTGCGGCACCAGCAGGCAGTGTCCCGGCGCAGCGTCAGCACGAGAGCGATAAGCGACAGTACCAGACGTCGGCGCGGCGGTCGCAGAGCACGCGCAGCAGGAAGGTGCCCTCGGCGTGCGCGCGGCGGGCGTGCGGCACCAGCAGGCAGTGTCCCGGCGCAGCGTCAGCACGAGGCGATAAGCGACGGTACCGAACGTCGGCGCGGCGGTCGCAGAGCACGCGCAGCAGGAAGGTGCCCTCGGCGTGCGCGCGGCGGGCGTGCGGCACCAGCAGGCAGTGTCCCGGCGCAGCGTCAGCACGAGAGCGATAAGCGACAGTACCAGACGTCGGCGCGGCGGTCGCAGAGCACGCGCAGCAGGAAGGAACCCTCGGCGTGCGCGCGGCGGGAGTGCGGCACCAGCAGGCAGTGTCCCGGCGCAGCGTCAGCACGAGAGCGATAAGCGACAGTACCAGACGTCGGCGCGGCGGTCGCAGAGCACGCGCAGCAGGAAGGTGCCCTCGGCGTGCGCGCGGCGGGCGTGCGGCACCAGCAGGTAGTGTCCCGGCGCCAGCAATACAAAGGCGGCCACCTCGCGCGCCCGCCCCGCATGCGCCGCCTCCAGCGCCCGCTGCGGACACGATGCGGCCTATGTCTCATCGTTTTACTGCAAGGCGTCTACGAGTATATAGACCACGGGCAATAAGGAATGAACTTCCCATCCATTCTACGTCCCAACGTAATGTTTGAAAGAGATTGTTTAATAAAGATTCGAGTAGAACAAGGGAAATGTTCGGAAAACAGCTTTGGCCAGACTGATTACCTTCATATGTCTTCTTAGGAGCGAGGCGTTGACGAGGACGATCAATGAGAATCGTGTGTGGGGAGCGAGAAGACTCCCATAAATGTATGTAATTTCAATCTATTACGTATAATGAATGTTACAGGTATGGTGGTACCGACGTAGTGCTTGAAGGCGTCCTCGTCGGCGGCGTGCGCGGCGCGGCGCGCGGCGGCTGCTGGCGGCAGCTCGAAGAGCGCGAAGCCGACGCCGCGCAGGCGCTGCGCCGCCGCCGGCTCGTAGTGCTGCGCCACTGCCAGCACCAAGTGCGCGGCGCCGGGCGGGGGCACTGCCACACGGAACTGCGGGTTGGCGGCGGCCGTGCGGCCCGGTGGCGGCCCGCCTGCGTTGTGGCCGGCACGCCATCGGCGCCGCGCTAGCACCGCGCGCCACGGCCGCCGACCGCGCAGCGCCGGCTCGCGCACCCACTCGTCCGGCCCCACGTGCACCAGCTCCAGGCGGCAGAACGCGCGCGCAAACTCAGTAAACGGCATCCTGCGACACGTCATCGATTATGATCTTGATAAATACCATGTAAAGAGTCATATCAAGACTTATCAGCTTATAACTCTAGAAGATATATATAGATATAGAAGCGTAGTAGAAAATGAGCTCGTACAACTAGTGATTTTGTAATTTTTTTAGTCTCAACTCCTTTCTATAAGAGGAGACATTATCACATAACAGCATCTCTTCACACATACACTCTATATATTTTTTCCATTCTTATATATCGCGAAGCAAAATTGGCAGAACTCGGTATAGACAGGGTCACTGCCGCCACCCTACTCCCGGGGCCACAATATTTTTGGCAAATTTCACAAGAGCTCTATGTGACATCGTTGCCTGATAATAATTATGATAAAGGATACCCTGTTTTTTAACATGGTTTCGTTTATCCAAAACCAGTTAATGAAACCATGCCTAGGATGTGAAACTGTCGAACTTCACATGTCTTCGATATAATAATACTTTTTATGGTAAATTCAGTGCTTAAAATTAGTATTAACAATTTTAGCATGTATTAATTTTAGAATGACGCAAAAAGCGACAAGGCGCACCAGAAGTGCGCGGGCTCGGGCGTGCGCGCGGCGAGCAGGTCCCGGTCGGCGGGCGGCAGCGCGCGCCACTGCGGCCCGCCGCGTGCCCACGCGCCGCGCCACTCGCCGCGCCCGCTCGGCGCGCGGAGGCGCACCAGCGCGCCCGCACCCGAGCCCTCCTCCTCGCTATCGCCCTCGTCCCTCTCCTCCTGCCGCACTCGCGCCAGGCCCGTCACGCAGTACGCCTGCTCGGGGATCAGACCGTTCCGCATTCGGCGCCCGCCGCCCTCCTTCTCCTGCCAAACGTAGCTACGGTGAGTCAGGCGCAGGTGCGTCCGGCGGCTCGTCGACTACGGGCATACGTAAGTACGTACCGGCTGCGCGGTGACGACGAGCAGCGTGGAGCGCGGCACGGCGGAGTTGAGCACCCGGAAAAGGAGCGCCGGCGGCTGGCGCGGCGGCGCGAAGCTCTGCACCACGCCGCCCGACAGGTCTTGCAGCGCGCGCGCGCAGCCGCCGCCGCGCATCGCCGCGTACGACCCGTACAGCCTGCGGGCACGCGCACGCACGCGCACTAGCATCGAGCGAGCTGGCAGCGCAGCGCACTGACAACTTTGCTCGCACTTACACGCTTTTTTATTCCATGGATTTACAAATTAAAAGCATATAAAGATTTATTACATATCAATAATGAAGAGATGCGTTTTTACGAATATTTTGCTAGTATATAACATATTATTTGAAACTTTCAAGAATGATGCAGAATTTTACAATGACATCCTTTTAAACAGCTGCGTTGTTATCAGAAATGTAATATAGCCCACTCTCCGTGACCCACGATCTCGATCCCTCGAGCATATGCTGACGATGAGGGGGAGGCCTAGAGGCGACAAAGAGGTGATCACCGACAGACATATGCTGACATGAAGCGATGCTTATGTATCGGCATTGACATGGCACATACTTGGCATAGGCCTTCTCGAGCAGCGGCAGCGTGAAGTCGTGCGGGAGCGCGGCGCGGCTGGCCAGCGCGCCGCCGCCGCGCGCCGGCAGCCGGTCGTCGACCGCCACCTCGCGCCACGACCCGAACACCCAGAAATGGAATCTGCGCAACGCGACATGTTTTAAAAAGCTCTTGACGAACGTCAAAGTCTACATCTGTTCCCTAAACATGACAACAGTGGTTGAAAGAATGTTATAATTAACATACGTTTATTTATTAAGAAACAAAATTATAAATAAGGCTCTTGCGTGCTCATAGATTATACGTTGATGAAATCGCGGGCTTTTGCACGCTTTTGCTAGTTTATAATAAAATGGGATGACAAACGAGCTGACGTTCCACCCGGTGGTAAGTGCAAACAACTTCAATGGAAGAAGGTCACAGACGCGTCGTCAGCCCCGAGCACTGAGTTGAAGTGCCTCATAGTCTGTAACTCCACCAGCTGCCTACCGCCGCACACCGCCGAGCGGCGACAGGCGTGAGGGAGAGCGCAAGTCAGAGTCGTGCCGCACCGCTTTGTCCTAAATATATTGATTTATTAACCTAACCAACTTTTTAAAATTTAAGTCAGATTGTTGCACAATATTTTTAGAGATTGTATTGTAAATAATTATGCATTTACTTAGATAAACTTTCTAGTTTTAGCCTATCTAATGTTAGGAAGCTCTACCGCGCCCACTCGGCTTCGTAATAAATATTTCAGACGTTATTTGCAGCATATAGGTACGATCATTTATGTAGACCAGGAATCTAGCCGTCGTGACCGACTTTACATCGATGCTTGAGCGCTGAGAGCAAATAAATGTTCGAACTTCAAACAAAAGACAGTACACATGTTAGAACAACAGGCTCCGACAACCGTACACCCAATACCGGGGAGGTCAGCGGCCACTCGGCACCTATCTGCGTGTGGATTTAATTGAGTACCCTGCACTTAATTGGATCCTCTTATATCCAATATCGACAAATAAAACGGGTTCAAGCAGCATTAAGGGATGTGGCAAGACCTGAAGGCGCCTGTGTAGCCGCGGCGGAAGGACTGCGGCGGCGCCACACGCGCCAGCAGGCGCGGCGTCAGCGCCAGCGCCGCCGCCGCGCAGCACACGCCCGCGTCGCCCAGCTCGCCGACCTCCACGCTCCACCTGCACACGCACGCCCACGCACACGCACGTATACATCAATCTTGTTCATCTTATGTTCATGTTTATATATATATATATCGTCGTCCCCTTGATTTATGCTACTCTTTCTCGAGACAAGTTGAAGATGCGTCTCTTTAAAGGTAAGTTTGTATTAAAATCAATTGAACTGTGCATAAAAACATTACTAACCTGGCAGCGAACTGGTCGTCAGGCTCTGGCACGGGCTCCGGTTCTGGTGAGGTAGAAGCACCGGGGTCCTGGTCCTGCGGCGGCTTGGTGCCAAGGGGTTTATCCTCGAGCGTAGTGTCACCCAGGAACCGCGGTCGAGCACTTAGCTCCTGAACAACAAACGTAAAATTCTAATAATCTACATAAAATTATAAAAGTCGTGAAACGTAACAAGCGCCAGGTACGTTTCAACTGTGGGCGAACTACTTACATTTTACTTTTGAAGAGCTCTTTAAAAACTACGTAAAAAAATAATATTTTACTTCTATTAAAAATAAGTGATTGTGTACGTCGTTCAGTATCTTGGCATCTTTCTGAAGTTTTACTTGATCATTTTTGAAGGGTTGGAGGTTTCCAGAAGGCACGAGACAGCCGCTAGGCCCGCTGGCCGCGGAGCTACAGGGTCGATATCCTCCGCCTGTGTGCTAATGTTACCGAAATAGGCGCCGGCACCATTCGCACGCCGTCGTCACCGCCGAGCTCAGACTACAGAACAGAGGGAAGGTCCCTGCGCGGTGGAACCACAACTCCGACAACCACTGAAACTTTGCACCCTAGGCTCTAGGCTCGCACGATGCGAACTCTTTGGTCACCACACACTGTTTGTTGCTGGGAATGCAGCTGACAACATAAGCACAAGAATAAAGCCTGTTTATGTTTTGGGGTTATTTATGAGTATATATGTAAATTACCCCAAAATAATAATGTTCATCATGTGTAGAATGTAAAGGACTTTGACCTTGTTACTTTAAGTGCAGTGTGCACAGCTGCAGCTGCAGCTGCAGCTGCAGCTGCAGCTGCAGCTGCAGCTGCAGCTGCAGCTGCAGCTGCAGCTGCAGCTGCAGCTGCAGCTGCAGCTGCAGCTGCAGCTGCAGCTGCAGCTGCAGCTGCAGCTGCAGCTGCAGCTGCAGCTGCAGCTGCAGCTGCAGCTGCAGCTGCAGCTGCAGCTGCAGCTGCAGCTGCAGCTGCAGCTGCAGCTGCAGCTGCAGCTGCAGCTGCAGCTGCAGCTGCAGCTGCAGCTGCAGCTGCAGCTGCAGCTGCAGCTGCAGCTGCAGCTGCAGCTGCAGCTGCAGCTGCAGCTGCAGCTGCAGCTGCAGCTGCAGCTGCAGCTGCAGCTGCAGCTGCAGCTGCAGCTGCAGCTGCAGCTGCAGCTGCAGCTGCAGCTGCAGCTGCAGCTGCAGCTGCAGCTGCAGCTGCAGCTGCAGCTGCAGCTGCAGCTGCAGCTGCAGCTGCAGCTGCAGCTGCAGCTGCAGCTGCAGCTGCAGCTGCAGCTGCAGCTGCAGCTGCAGCTGCAGCTGCAGCTGCAGCTGCAGCTGCAGCTGCAGCTGCAGCTGCAGCTGCAGCTGCAGCTGCAGCTGCAGCTGCAGCTGCAGCTGCAGCTGCAGCTGCAGCTGCAGCTGCAGCTGCAGCTGCAGCTGCAGCTGCAGCTGCAGCTGCAGCTGCAGCTGCAGCTGCAGCTGCAGCTGCAGCTGCAGCTGCAGCTGCAGCTGCAGCTGCAGCTGCAGCTGCAGCTGCAGCTGCAGCTGCAGCTGCAGCTGCAGCTGCAGCTGCAGCTGCAGCTGCAGCTGCAGCTGCAGCTGCAGCTGCAGCTGCAGCTGCAGCTGCAGCTGCAGCTGCAGCTGCAGCTGCAGCTGCAGCTGCAGCTGCAGCTGCAGCTGCAGCTGCAGCTGCAGCTGCAGCTGCAGCTGCAGCTGCAGCTGCAGCTGCAGCTGCAGCTGCAGCTGCAGCTGCAGCTGCAGCTGCAGCTGCAGCTGCAGCTGCAGCTGCAGCTGCAGCTGCAGCTGCAGCTGCAGCTGCAGCTGCAGCTGCAGCTGCAGCTGCAGCTGCAGCTGCAGCTGCAGCTGCAGCTGCAGCTGCAGCTGCAGCTGCAGCTGCAGCTGCAGCTGCAGCTGCAGCTGCAGCTGCAGCTGCAGCTGCAGCTGCAGCTGCAGCTGCAGCTGCAGCTGCAGCTGCAGCTGCAGCTGCAGCTGCAGCTGCAGCTGCAGCTGCAGCTGCAGCTGCAGCTGCAGCTGCAGCTGCAGCTGCAGCTGCAGCTGCAGCTGCAGCTGCAGCTGCAGCTGCAGCTGCAGCTGCAGCTGCAGCTGCAGCTGCAGCTGCAGCTGCAGCTGCAGCTGCAGCTGCAGCTGCAGCTGCAGCTGCAGCTGCAGCTGCAGCTGCAGCTGCAGCTGCAGCTGCAGCTGCAGCTGCAGCTGCAGCTGCAGCTGCAGCTGCAGCTGCAGCTGCAGCTGCAGCTGCAGCTGCAGCTGCAGCTGCAGCTGCAGCTGCAGCTGCAGCTGCAGCTGCAGCTGCAGCTGCAGCTGCAGCTGCAGCTGCAGCTGCAGCTGCAGCTGCAGCTGCAGCTGCAGCTGCAGCTGCAGCTGCAGCTGCAGCTGCAGCTGCAGCTGCAGCTGCAGCTGCAGCTGCAGCTGCAGCTGCAGCTGCAGCTGCAGCTGCAGCTGCAGCTGCAGCTGCAGCTGCAGCTGCAGCTGCAGCTGCAGCTGCAGCTGCAGCTGCAGCTGCAGCTGCAGCTGCAGCTGCAGCTGCAGCTGCAGCTGCAGCTGCAGCTGCAGCTGCAGCTGCAGCTGCAGCTGCAGCTGCAGCTGCAGCTGCAGCTGCAGCTGCAGCTGCAGCTGCAGCTGCAGCTGCAGCTGCAGCTGCAGCTGCAGCTGCAGCTGCAGCTGCAGCTGCAGCTGCAGCTGCAGCTGCAGCTGCAGCTGCAGCTGCAGCTGCAGCTGCAGCTGCAGCTGCAGCTGCAGCTGCAGCTGCAGCTGCAGCTGCAGCTGCAGCTGCAGCTGCAGCTGCAGCTGCAGCTGCAGCTGCAGCTGCAGCTGCAGCTGCAGCTGCAGCTGCAGCTGCAGCTGCAGCTGCAGCTGCAGCTGCAGCTGCAGCTGCAGCTGCAGCTGCAGCTGCAGCTGCAGCTGCAGCTGCAGCTGCAGCTGCAGCTGCAGCTGCAGCTGCAGCTGCAGCTGCAGCTGCAGCTGCAGCTGCAGCTGCAGCTGCAGCTGCAGCTGCAGCTGCAGCTGCAGCTGCAGCTGCAGCTGCAGCTGCAGCTGCAGCTGCAGCTGCAGCTGCAGCTGCAGCTGCAGCTGCAGCTGCATTTATACACGCTTTTGTCTTCCTCTCATCGGATAAAACGAAGAGGAGTCGTTATGTAATAAGCCAAAGCTCGTTTAGGAGTACCGTTAACCACCGGCCGGCTCCACCAGCGAACGAGACCGATGGATTGGTTCTTTGGAAAATTGAACGTCTGAAAGTGGGTGAAAATTTAATTGAATGATTCCATTACAATTAATTCATTCATATATACACAGACCTCAAGCTAATGAAAAGCGAGAAAAAAATGATAAGTAATATGACATTCTGAGACATTGGACATGGACGTGGACGTGGACGTGGAGAGCGCCCGCGCTCGCGCCCGCCTGCGATGCAAATCTGTATGAAAGCTGATGTTCAAACGCATTATTGAACTGATGGAGACATCCCCGCCTCATGTGTGAACGAACCTACTTTCAACATTGTAAAGTCTCCGCTTTGTTACGCTGCATCTGTACGGCATTCCGAGCTAAAATAACAACAAAACATTTCCATTGCAACTTGCGCTGCGGGCTTTTGACAGTGATCGAGCATTCATTATCCAAGTGAATTACAAATGTCCTCAAAAATAAAAAATAAATAGTCTCTAGAAGATACTCGGCAGCCTCGAGAGACGGTTCTTAAACCCAGCCAGAGTAGGTAATGTTTACAATTCGAGAGAAATCCATTTTTTTTATCTGCCTAACCCCGTTTTTATTACTTTCTAAACTTACTCATTCCATTTTGCAGTAGAGATATAAATGTTATTGGGTACCTATTAAAATACATATCTCTATGCATTCTGCACAAATATTTAAATTGGCGAACGGCGGCGCGCCGTGCGGTGGCGGCGACTAAAACACTGTCTTCATACTATGTCTTACGCAAATAAAGATTTATCTTATCGTATCTAATCTTATCTATCTTAAAAGGACGGACGGACGGACGGACATCGACTACAGCAAGGTGAAAACCGGTGAGTTTCTTAGTGTTTGATTATCATCATTATCTTTATTCTTTATTCTACACATTATGATAAATTTACAATTTTAATAATAAACAAGATAAATGCACAAAGGCGAGCTTAACCCTAAGCAGAGTTCTCTTCCAGCAAACCCATGAGGAAAGAGAAAACTATTATTATTATACAAGTAGGTAGTTGTGCATTATCGTGTATAAATGGTGCACAGACAATACAATCAGCATCACAGCGACAGCAGCAGTAGCCGCTGCGGGAGAAGACACCGAGGTGCGCTTTAATTGACCGCCCGTCTCCATATTCCAGGTGCTGCATACCCGTGCCGTAGAACCGTCACCGTAGCAAAGTTCTGTTTACAACGGCGCCACGTACATCGCCGGCACTACGCGGCCGGGCAGTGCCCACGACTGGCAGAGCAGGAAACATTATGAACAGACAGAGTCAGTCTCCATTTTGCATTTTAACAGATCTCAGGTGCAACTTTGCGCCAAGCGCGCCGAGCTAACTCTATTATTGGAAAAAAATAACAGTTTATTTTCTACTAAAATGCAAATCATGACATTTCAGCGTCGTCGGACGGAATGTTGCCAAAGTAAAATGCCAATCAGGAGCAAGTGGATTCAAATGGATGCACAGCAATTAAGTTAATTAAAAATACTGATTGATAGACTTAGAGGAGCTCGCTTAATTCGTCTTTGAGATTGGACGAATCAAGTTAGGACAGCGGGCAGAGCTGTGGGCAGCTTGCAATCAATTTTACTTTTCGAAGTCCATTTACAAAGATTTGAAATTTTAGTAGTTGTAATAACAAATTAAGATTTTAGAAACGACTGATGGGAAGTGATTACCTTCGTCCGCGTACGTCTGCGACAGCAGGTGCGCCAGGTGTGTTGCCGTGTGAGGATGAGTGGGTGGATGGGGAGATGGAGTGGGCCCCCGGATACCTCAGCCGTCGAACGAAACGCAGAAGCAAAAAAGCCTCTACTTCACGCCGGTATTCTGCGAGGCCGCCGCTTGGCACTACCACGTCTGACTACCGCCACCTGTCGCCGGTATTCCGCTCCTCGGCCGGTCGGGTAACATTGTTGACGTTTGGAGTACAGCTGGTATTATTTCCATTTGGGCACATGAGACAACGTTAGAGTAACCAAACATTACGATAACACCACTAGTAGTACTTTAGTTGCTAAGAACGCAAACAAGCGCATTGTTTGTAAAAAAATGGTCGCAACTAACAGCTCGCGTGTTTCCTGCGACACGGCGGACAATCACTACCGTCGGCTGCCCACTTTCCCCGGCTGCGGCTACGGCTGGCGGCTGGCGGCTGCGTTGTGACGTCACGCCACCGCGCTTCCTCAACTATTGTCTCACTCGTGAGTAGTTGCCTCTGTCGGACAGCCCTCCTGGCCGCACAACCATATGTTTACTGCTCATTACAATTATTGTGTGGGCGAGAGTGTGCTGGCCAGACAGAACTCTTATTTAGTTAGTAGAGAGTGCATAATTATGCCATAAATTATAAAACTACGTCTAAATGCCGTTTAATAAAGTAATTCGAGGCGAGATATTTCTAACTTTTAAAACATAGCGCTCCGCCAAATTGTGTTCTGCGCTAGCGCGTGTCTGCAAGTTTATTATTTGTTTAAACCACATTTCTTCGTGCTTCATTCCAGTATACATAATTTCGATATACTCTTATACTATAATGGTATAGTAAATATGAGTGGGTCCGCTCGATCGGGGAACGACCACACTCTAACAGAAAGACGAGGTCTTCCTGCCCGATTTCGAACAAGGCAACATCTATCTACAGCATACCGTGCACTTAGTGGCCAACGCGACGCGCGTCTCTGAAGTTAAAGTGCGACGCAGGCAGCAGGGCCGCGACAAGCTCCTGCGCCTGCAGCCACTTGGTTTGTTTAACAAGCATAGATATTTCCTTATTAGTTCAATCAAAAAATTACACTTTCTACTAATGATAAATGACTATACCTTCGCTTCAATCGATTTGTCGGCCAACATTCGGCGAAATGCTGTACGATATTGTAGCGTGTCACGCATGCGCCTCGCGCCGCGCACCTGACGCTTTCATATCGCTACGAAGGCTTCTTCGTGAACCTTAAAAGGACATTAACCGAACCGGGACAGGCATAGGATAAAATCTACAACAATAAGAACAAAGCAAGCGATCCAGTGAACTTGACATCAGAGAGCGACTTCTTGCGCCGCGCCCGCGCTGCGCATGCGCACGCGCCGGACCGCGGCCTCCCTTCCGCGTTGCGATGCCGACTGCGCTACAACTACTGTGTTTATTGCAATATTGCAATGTGTGTGTGTTGTTTAATGACGCGTATGCATCGTTAAACAACACACACACACACACACACACACACACGCGAGCTTAAGCTGGGACTTATTTAAATATTTTTATTATACACACATCGTTCATATAAATATGGAATGTAGTATGTAAGATGTCGTCGGACGGTTTTTCAGAGGCTTAGTGTGAGTATAATGGTGTACTATTTAGGACAGGGAACGCGAGACACACTGTGCGAGGTTTGTTTGTCTGAGACGTGGCGCTTAGATGAGTTAAGAGAATCAGGCGGTACTTTGATTTAATGTAATGGATTCTCATTACGTAAAACATATTACGAATAAAGAGATTACTTATCATTTATTATTATCGAATTAGTACCTTTCCATCTTAAAGCCGTATAATACCCCACTAATGCGGCGTGTGAAATGTAATACAAAATCCTACTTCATAATTATTACAGAAACCGATTGCCTCGATGATTAAGAGATTACTTGATTTCAGAGACCACGGTCTATTCGTGTGTCCTACGCTGCGCCTGCGACGTGCGTCTGCCCAGGTGCACACGCGCATCGTAAGCAAAGTTTGTTATAAATCAGTCATTACAAAATAAATGTATATTATTTAAAACGTGTCGTTTAATATTTCTCCCTCGAAGCATTATGTAACGCGTCAGGTGACGTTTCGCGTCACGTGAGCGGCCGCCGCTTGTTTCGTTCACTTTGTTCCGAGCGTGCGGGAGACCTTAGGCGAGCACATTCACAACCTGTCACCTTCACTAGGTCACTGTGAGGAACAGCACTGTTTACAGTTCATTGATTAAGTCTCATTTGAACTGTTACATTGAAATCTGGGGCAGCGACTTTGAAATCGACTTCAAAGATATTCAAACTGTTCGGAATAAGATTATTATGGGTCTCTTTCATTATGTCTTTCTCACTCCAACACATACAGTTTACACTAAAACCAATATAATGAATGTTCACCAAATATACAGGCATAATACTTGTACAGATGTACAGATAGAAACCCCGCACCCTGCACCCCTATGCGCTGCGTTATATGTCTCAACCAAATCAGCAATAATACTCAGGTGAGGTGACAATATTAGTTGTTTTTTTACCATCGCCCACGTACATCTGCTGTAAGGGTGGTTTTGGGAGATGGGAGAGAGGATAAGGAGGGGCATGGGGAGCGGGAGTGGGCCTCCGAACGAAATGTACCCTATGAAAAATATTTCACTTGTGGGAGCGCAGTTGTTTAATAGCTTATTGGGATAAACAAAGATGCAGCCACATTTAATACTTTTAAGAACAAACTAAAACAATGTGTCACGAAAGATGTATCTTTGCTGAAGTGATAATGGAAATAACACTTTTTAGTTAAATGTTTCGCACAATTACACTACTGTTTGCAGACGTGCTGCGTGCTGTGTGCTGTGTGTGCTTTACCAGATCGAATCGGACAGCAGTGACGCGTCGTCGCATTGACTGAGCTAAACATTTCTGGTAAACAAAGAGCGGGCAGAAGAGACGTCGGAGTAGACGCGACTGGACCGCTTCAGTTTAGGTGACACAATGAGGCGGCCGATGGCAACAAGCGGATCGCAGCGGGTGCTCAGTAGGAGAGGCCTCCTCGAGCCGAGGGCGGCGTGGACATGCGCGTGCGCGAGGGTACTCACGTGCGGGCGCAGCCAGTGCACGCCGGCGGCCAGGCGCCGGTCGCCGACGGCGCGCGCGTCCGCCGGGAACTCCGGGTCCTCCCACAGCGCGCCCTCCGCCCCGCCGCCGCGCGGCCTGCCGGAGCGGTACACGCATTACTACGCTATCTATAAGCCGAACGGATCGCATTCAATTAAATTAAATTAAACGCTCAATCGAGTCGCGCCAAGTGATTAGGTGAAGACGCAACACCTGCCGCAGCGCTTCTCGTCCCGACTGAGAGAATCGAACACCCAATTACTTGATATTTCTGTATTCCATTGCGCACGGAAAGACGATTCCAGCGCTTGAGGGTGAGAATCTGAGAAACATATACAAAAAACGAATACATCCTATTCATTACAGTCATCATTGCAGTCCGATTGCCGCGGAGCAGACAGACAGTCGCGCGCACTGCACCTGTCACATGAGCACATTACACTAACAACGGTATCCTCCGATTGCAGTCGACGTGGTCGTGTTCTAGCAGACATCACCCCCCACTGCGAACTGTCCCAACAAATGATGTGCCGGTGATGCTACATATCTTAATTTGCAAGCCATATTTATTACACAATTAAGCTGTTTTATTTTTTGCTAAAATCTAACTTTTTGGTAAAACTAACTTTTTGGTAAAACTAACTTTGGTGACTAGCTTAAATTATTTTGATACTATATAAATATGTGCTGAAAATTTGGCCCAAATAGGCAAGTCAAAAAGATACCTACATATTATTGCGAAACCAAGTTAAAATAAAAATGAACAAATACCTATGTAAGCAAACCTGAGTAATTATATTTCCGGCAGTAAAAGTTCGAAAACCAATGTGTCCCTGTGGTCACGGCGGCCGGAGCGGGCCGGGCGCGCGACGGCGGCCCCGCGGGTCGGCAGCGAGCCAGACCGGCGAGCTGCACACTGCGCGCCGGCAGACATTTACATCTCACTCGCGCACCAGCTCATTGATTTTTATTATTTGAATATGTTTCAAAACTCTTCCGTCACGACATATATACGGTGCTGCAGGACCATCGGCACGTGACGCGAATTGATCATGAGCGAGCGTGACGGCACGACACGCAGGCGCTGACGTCGCCCGCGCGGCGACACCGCGTCGCGCGTGCGACTACACGGTCGGACACTTGCCACAGACGCCAAGACGTGGACAGAACGAACTCTCAAGTCGTAGAACATTATCGGATGCGAAAATTAGGACGGGGTGAAGACGAGTGTCTACAATTGTAGAGCTTACTAAAAATTCGTATCGGAGGTAGCCGAGAAATCTAATTCATTTATTCCATATTCCAATGTATAAAACTAAACTTTATAAAAATTTACCAATCCCAAGATCACTAGCTAGTACAAATATACCAATCATTTTTACTTGCTATCGCTCCGCCGCACCAAGAACTAGGAGGCAATGCTCGACTGCAATTAGCGTATCATATATGGAGCTGGCGCCACGCAAGCGAAGCTTCACAAACGCCTCGCATGCTACCCCCGGGTGCCGGGCGCCGGGCGCCGGCCACCGGTAATAATGACACAGTGTCCATTGTCGTGTTCCACTTCCGCTCTCATGATCTGACTGCCCCTGCCTGGTGGCAAGTTGCGACATTGCTTCTCGAGACTGTTCCTCTAATCACTGCATAGACCCTTCCAAGCTCGGCCGCAACTCTCCAGCTAAATAAGCCCTGCTGCTAGATACAATAAAATTATATTAAATCTCTTTCTTTTCAGACCTTACTTTTTTAACGTGTATTGTATCTTTATATAACTAGAATGTAATCAGTTATATTTGCTTCATTGTCTATTCTCTACTGGTCTCCTCGTCATAATTTTAGGAGCATTGTCGCCAGCCCCACACCTAACCAGGGCGCGTGCGCGCTCCTTTTGCGCGCCGTGTCGCGACGTGCGCTTGTGCTTGTGCTTGTGGCGGCGGCGCTGGCGGAGGCGGTGGCGGCGAGCGGACAGTTGCGAAAGACAAATAAACGCAAGTAGCAAACTACCAAACCGATCACTCGATACTTTTTCGCAAGATAAGGACCTAGTCAGACGGCTCGCGTGGAATTCACGTTCTATAATTAGAACCAATAAAATCTCACTCGTAAACAAGCTCATATTCATAAATAAACGAAACATTGCAGTAATTTTAGTTTTAGCTATAAAAATTGCTGTAGTTGGTGTAATAATTGTACTCTTTTCCTTTTGACTTTTGTTAGTGTTTGAAAGAAAATTAAAAAACTGCAGACAGCGCGGGATTAGACAGATTAACGGATCGGGCAGGCTGCAGCGCACTCCTGTACTTACCTACCTCCCAATTCATGACAAATGCTCTTACTAACATTGCATCCTCCTTTTTATTCATAGTTTAACACTATCATTATCATTACTATTATGTTATGCGTATTTAGTTCAGCAGGATTGCGAACATCTAATGAAGAAAATAAACTTTGGTGTGAATATTCTGAAAAACTTTTTAAGATGAACGTCGATTCCACGACTGGTGTTATTGTTTCCTGTTGGCTGCGGCCTGGACAGAGAGGGACGAACCTGGAGAGCGCGGAGGTCGGGCGCTGGTCGTCGCGCCGCGGCCCGTCGCCGACGCCGTCTGCAAGACAAACGATCCAATGAGCACCGCCAATGTTGTTGGCACTTAGTGAGGCCAGACGGAGACGGACAGTTCCACCGAACAGGCTCTTACATTCCAGAGGCGATTCCACTGTTTTTATTCACAATGTTTAAACATGAATATAACGCAAGTCTTAGTCAAGTTCATCTTTGTTATCACTCAAATATCAAATTGAATGAACGCATTGCAACGCTGGCAACTGTGTCATGGTCATGATCAATATTGAACGTTACAGTTCGTCACGTGAACGCAGCCAAGTAAGTGCCTACAGTTCGTATCCTAATGCTATCTGGTAGCCCGGCCTTGCAAGAGTTAACAAAAATAAGTACGAGTAAAATATAATAGTTGAAAAAACTCAGTAACATATAATAAAAAATATATCGTGGAAATGTGAAATCCGCCAAGCCCGCACGCCGACTGCAACCTGCCACGCCGCGCCCTCCGGGTGTCGACGGAGAGGCTCTGCGCCGCAGCAGGCCGTGCAGGCTGCAGCTGCTATACTTCTTATCGAATTCCCAATTTTACAAAAATACACCTGCAATACGCAAGTTTACATCAAGCACGACAACGCCAGCCGTGCCCACAACCCGAGCCTGCTGCGAACTGCGGATCTGCTGCTGGCAGCGAGGAGGTCGAGCGCCACGGCGACCTTTGTACACAACCTTACTTAAATGATTATTGAAATGGATGATTAGATTCATTTAATTAAATGGCTCGAGTATAATGTTCGCGAGTCGCAGCGAGGCGCAGAACAATCATTACACCCATTGAGTCATCGATTGTTAGACACGCCGAGCGCGTGCCGAAGTATTCTTTTGAAAGAATGAATTCATCGTCACAGTTAAGTTTAACTTATTTTCCTGTACCAGAGTATAGAAATATTGAAATAGAGACCTTAATTTGCCTCGTCTCCTGGTACGTTTGTCGACCGCGGCGATTGTGGCAAATTCTTCTTATGGTGACCTATGTCGTGCAGTGGAGTACCTATGGGCTGGTAAGGTAAGGTAGGCCCCTAATCGAGCTCCAACGGTACCAACCGCTTGCTCACTTCGGCCGCCGCCCAGCGCTGCTGCAACCACCCTTGTATCCCGGTTTGAAATGTACAATGCGGTACATTGAGCCAGTATAGTTACAGGTTGCGGCAAACTCCGGTGTGGGGAGGATGCGCGCAGTCATTAATCATTGAGGTGTCATTTGAATCACGAGTGCGATGTTAACGGTCACCGCCAACGGTGCGTCTCGGATCGTGGGCGGGGGCGTGGGCCGCCCACCGCTGCGCTGTCGCCGACACTGCGCATTAATGTAATGTGTAATTGATGGGCCCGGTGTGTTCCGCCTTTCAACTCTCACGTTGCCATTACGGACCTGCGTCGCCGCTCCCACTGACAACGTTCCCCCGACCGAATATATTTATGCTTATCATATGATTGATGTAAACAAACGAATGCACAATTTATATTTTTGTTACTGGGTAGTGGAGAAAACGAGCAATGGTAAATGGCTTTTGCAGCCCATGGACACCTGCAACTTCTACCGGAGGAGGAAATAGATGCGTCGTCTTCCCAGAGTGCCTGTTTGTACCTTTCATAACGGAATACAACTGGCTGTGGTTGTACCGCTGAGTGGCAGCAGATCATAGGAAAGAGGGTGGTCTGCAGAACTTAGAACGCATGGGCCCTTTCTTATCGCACGTTAAAGAGCGAGAAATCGGTCAATCTAATTCTACCATGAAACTCTCGTAAGAAGTCTTGCATTCCTAGACGAATTTGTCCTTTTTTTTCTTCTTGAAATCCACCAATCGTCCAAAGGAACAAGAAGGACCTAATCAAGAAGATCAGCCAATGTGAAGACTTGGCATACCGTCCAGCTTGATAACAATACTAGATGTTACACTGTCTTTTCACGCATTACCTGCAGCTGCTTATATGCAGTCGTTTTCGCGTCGTTGTGTATGTGGCAACCCCGGGGTTCGGGATCAGCAAGTCCTGCGATGCATTTGATACGTCCCACAAGGCAAGTGATTTGAATATCAATAAACGAGTGCGAGGAACGAAATACTAACGCAACGAACGAACTAGACGATACCAAAATTTATTAGGTCATCAGACATAAATCAGACTGTGAAAACCTTCAAGACGATTTGAACCGGCTTCAGCTTTACTATGATGATAATAGAATAAGTGTGAATATTAATAAATGTGCCTATATAAAGTTCACACGCAAAAGGAATAAAATTTGCTTCACATATAATTTTAGAGATACCGCCTTAAACGAAGTTGAACTAGTAAGAGACCTTGGAGTTCTTATAGACTCTAAATTAACCTTTACAGAACACATTACATCAATTAGCAACCAGGCCTTTAAAAACCTAGGTTTCATTCTAAGAGTCAGTCAGCCATTCACAGATACTGACTGCCTAAAAACTCTTTATTTTTCGTACGTACGCAGCATGCTTGAGTACTGCAGCAGTATCTGGAACCCGCAATATCAAATACATAATACTACCATTGGACGGGTACAGTCTAAATTTATTAAACATTTATGTTACAGAACTCATCAAAATAATACGGATTATATTACGTCTTGTAAAGAGCACAGCCTAATGTCATTGAAAGACAGGCGATATCTTTTGGACATGCTTTTTCTCTTTGACGCCTGTAGGGGTAACATAGACTGCTCCGAACTGACAACTCTCTTCTTGAAACTGCGAGCACCCTCCTATCGAACTAGAAATAAGGCTTTGTTCGATGTTCCCTCAACCCGCACTTTCTACGCCCAGAATTCTATAACCTGCAGAGCGCACAGGGTATACAATAAACATTTCTCAAGTGTTGACCTTTTTATACAAAGTAAAGCTGTTTTTAAAAGCAAAATTGTAGATATTTTGAACAGTATATAAGGTAGGAAATTTAATAAGCTAATACTTTTAGTACATAAAGACTTATGGCCCATACACTCACCACACACTCACCACATACTCACCACACACTCACCATATTTACATTTAAATAACCTCATCGCCAAAATAACATTAGAACCTACTGTTATATCTCAATTACTTTTCTTTTTTTTTTAAGCCTTTTTAGAAATGTGTATTTTATTTTATGTTATTTTTTTATTTTTTTTTGTTGTCATATTCTCTTCTAAATTACATAATGTCGCTTGGTTTGTTTGTTAAGTAGTAATAATCACCTGTAACTGTACATGTCATCAAAATCTTTTAATTATAAATAATGAAGTCCATTATTGGCATTAAGTTGTATTTTAACTAATCTATATAATTTTTATCTAAGTGCTGTGTGACTTTGTTTAAATAAATAAAAAAAACTGTAGTCGGGCAACGTCTACGTAACCCTGTGTACGAGAGTCGCGGTTTTCAACCGTGGCAGCGGCGGGGTCCGGGCGCGAGCAGAGCCGTCGTCAGATGGCGGCAGAGAGTAATCAGCACAGAGAAATGTTCGTGAAGCTAGCCAGTGCTAAGTTCTCTTATCAACCGTTGCTCCCAAACTGCAACCGTAACGATGTTCCGTGAACTGAGCCTGCGACAACAGCGGTGCAGCGGCCCGCAGCGGCCCGCAGCGGCGCACCGCCAACAACGAAAATAAGGAAGATACCGTAGCGCCGCTCCAGTGCCGAGTTGGCTGAACTCACAGAACTTCCAAATATTTATTTTTTACAATTTCTGAATTTTCGGAACTAGTGAGGCTCTCCACACTTGAAATTGCAATTAACTATTTCAACGACGCCGGCAGCGGGACCCCTGGGAGCCCAGCTCGCTCGTGTACTATTCAACTTAAAGCATGGGCCCCGTGCCGTGCCGAGACACTTCGTCTGTAGTTATGTAGATGTATGTACAAAGATCAACAATAGCTATTATTTAAAAATATACGCATTTAGCAGAACAAATGAACAATGCAACTGTGTATTCCATTTTGCAACGTGTCCGCGTTGACCTGATTATAACCTGACTGATAACGACGACTGTGCGCTGGCAGCGTGTGCAGCGTGTGCACGTGTGCAGCGTGTGTTGAGAGCTAGCAGAAAGGCTTCGTGTTGGAGCTTCGGCTCGCACCTCTAACAACTTCAACCGAAAACGCTTACAATACCCTCGCAGCCTGCAGCCACACTGGCTATCCATATCGTCGTCGAGTCGTGCTATCGGTAGCAATTGCTAAATGTATGCGGTGTCAGATATCGCTAATTGTTGTGTGACGTTGGTGTGTCGCTCACGCTCTGCTCCCACGGCAAGGCCAGCGGAAAAGTTTCAAAAACATTACAAATCTTCTCTTATTTCGTAATTCAATAGTAATACTATAGAATATGTCTATTTACATACAAATATACATTGCAGTCAATTATTAACACTTTGCTCTCAGTAACTTGCACTTGCATTAACTGAGTTACACTTGATAGGAAACCTACATGTTTTCTTAATCTGAGAATTGGTTATGATTCGACACAGAAAGTAACAAATGCACCTACAACAATACGCAACAAGCGCACGCAGCGTGCGTGCAGCGTGTAGCGTGTAGCGTGCGGCGTGCGTGCAGCGTGCAGCGTGCGGCGAGCGGCGCGCACTTTCGATTTCGGCGACTCGAGCTCGTGAGAACGGAGCCAATGCCAGGGTTGCATTAGAGGCGCAACAAATGCATTACACTTTTTAAAGCCATTGTACAGACTTTGGATTTAAAAAAACTAATATTAACAAGTAGCAAATTTGTTAATGACCTAAACTAATAAAGAAACGAGGTCGGTTTTTAGGATTCAGCAAGGAGGCCTATTATTAAGCCAACGCCGTTTGATGTTTACGTACGGTTTTTTGTCTGATTCTGCTCTATCGTAAAAACGGTAAAACATAAAAGCACCAACCTTGGTATGTTCATAGTGAAAACTCTAAAGTAAAACAAGCTGGGTTTGCTGATTCAGGCTCGCGTTAAGGATCCCCAACTGAATTTTAGTAACGTTATGTGGTTGTACGGAACTCTCTGTGGACGAACCCGACTCACACTTGGCCGTTTTTATATGAGCTGTCTAGGCAACATGGCTGTATCACAGAGGTTAGTATGAAGTACTTTTTCCACATTAGTGAAATGTTGTATGAAGATACAATTGAATTGAATGCACCGAGTGAAATAAAAGCAATGGAACATTGTTTGGATGCGGAGTGCCGCCCTGGAGGTCGACGGGGGCGCTGTCTGTGCGCCGCCGGCGCGCGTCTTGCGATGCCGTGCGGCATCATTTACTCTATTTAACATAAGAAACATTCTTTTTATTACTTATTCTTGCACAACACGGTGCAGTATAACATAAGATAATAAACTAAAGCTTTCTCGAACCATAGCCTTTATTAGGTTGTGCTAAGTTAATCGTCGCCCTACACCAACCCATGGAGCGAACAAAACCAAATGCGCGCTCACGTCTCGCTGTCATTACATTTTATCTCATCTTCTGTCGGCCATGTGACTCGGTTAAATTATAAAAATATTATTTCCGAATCCTTCACGCGAAGCAACTTACTACCAAGGCAAAACAGAACTTTGGGAAAATTCTACTTCACATGCGGCGCGCAATTAAGCGCGGTAACTTGCCTCTTTAAAACTGCAGCAAATGACTATCCCGATGGTACAACTTGATTTCTCATCACAGACGATGACCTGGCTTGTCAGGAAGATGACGAAAGAAAGTAGTGATTTGTTTTGATGCATCACGGTTCGTCCTTCCTTGACGAAGAACCGGGGCGCCTCGGAACGGAACTGCGGAACGGTTCGTCGTCAGCGATCGAGCCTCCTGCGTAAGGTGACTGTGGCGGCGGGAGGAAGCCGACACAAGCACGTGCTAGAGGCAGCGCGTGCTGCAGCGCGTGCCGCAGCGTGTGCCGCAGCGCGTGCCGCAGCGCTATCACATGAAACTAAACCACGTGAAATTGTTTTCTTACGTCCATCAAACATAACGGTCGACGCATCGGTGCGCGCCACTTCTGGGACTTTCACCGGCCGGTAGCCGTGCGATACTGAGCCGTCCAATTATGTACGTAGCATCCTTAATGAATACTGTACTGGCTAATGAAATGAAATGAAAATAACTGAAATACTTAATGGATTGAGAGAGAGTATAATTGAAAGAGGCGTAAGAGGAAGCCTATAACAACATTTTCGCGTAATTCAACTAGGTTGTCGCTCCATCTATTTCACTATAGTTAGAGCGACAACCTAGTGGATTCTCCTATAAGTTGTTGTTAATAAGTGTTGGCCGTATCCGTTCTACAGGGGGGACGAGGTGTAGGGGGCGGGGGACCTAATTTTCTAGAAATGCCCATTTCCACAGCCCAGCGATGGACAGCAACATCACTAGCGCGCGGGTGCCGGCACCCGGCGCTGCGCCCACCGACCGCCCCGGTCGCCCACGCCCGGTGAATGTGGGCAAACCTTCCAAAAAATAAATGTCGGCTTTTACGCGCTTTCTCAGAGGCCAGTGTTCAGCTGTGGACTAAAATAGACTGAATAAATAGAAGCGATAGTTAGTTCTATTGTTCAAAGTTCGCTACTACGTACGAATGTAGGCGACAACGTCAGTGTGCACAACATTATCCTAAAGTAATGAAAACATTGCAAAGACGATCGAAGCAGCCTCCTGCGCGCTTCATCAGGAAGCGCATTGTTGTTTCCTCGCACTTGACCAAGTCTTCGTTATGTTCGCGGCAGTCCGTTGCGTTCAGTGCATATTCTTACCGCACAAGATGACAGGCGTGCTAGCTCACTTCCGCTTCAGCCTTGGGCCATGTGGCTCAGTGTGGTTCAACTGCGGTGTAACCTAGTTTTTGATTATAATGAGCAAAAAATAAACTGACGCTATGTCTAGTTGTTTTTCTTATTTAATCTGATCTCTTACTAGTCAGCCAATCTGAATAAACATTCGATTCTTCGAGCTCGATAAAAACACGTGCTAAGTTACATCACTCGGTGCCGCGAGTATAATATAGTATAGTGTGACGTAGCAGGTCGCTGCGCTGGGCTGGGCTGTGCTGTGCATCCCAGGTCGGCGGAGCGACGTCCGCGACCCTGCCTGCAGCTGGGTCGCGGCCGCGCAAGCTCGGCCAACGAAACTTATCGCGCATTTCATATTAAGAGCACAATCAGTGGAACCATCGCAGAACAATAAATGTAACCGGGTCATGACGACAGTGGAAGTTATCCTACTTCACGAGTTTTGTTTTTGTACAGCTGCTCTGTGTACCAAGATAGTACATGAAAGCCTTACAATAGTTGTCAGAAATGTACAAATCTTCAACGAATAATTAGTAACGGTTTGTTCCAGAAACATTTTTACAATAGCAGAAAGGATTAGGTATCATTAGCGTAAATTACGCAGCAGTATTTGCTGCAAAAAAATAATACGCTCCGTCTGTACCGCGCTGCACCGAGCCGACTGGGCGCTGGATTGGTTCGTAGAGAAATTATGCAAGTCGATTTTCATTCGTCTTGCACTTACATCGTACTTCATAAATGTACACAGTTAAATTGACAACATCGGAAATTGACAGTTGGTAGCATCTGGTTGCTCTCACGATGAGGCCGCGAGCTCTGAACTGGAACTTCTCATGGTCACCCACTAGGACACCTGATTGTTCCATGTTCGGCATGACTCAGCGTAGCCGCTTCGAGCTTCCCCAAACAACTTTTCGCCTCTCCGGGAGATTGAGACATGATGGGCGGGACAGCATCTCTTTTCTGCTCAATTTGAGATATATTCAACATTTATCGAGTAAAGTCGAGCCCTGTCATATTATACATTTCTAAAGTGTTGCCCCATACTATGATTGTCTATAGGATCATGCGTCTCCCGTATATTTACAAGCGAGAGGGAGAGACCTACATTGTTGTGTTGGAACAACAGCAGATATAAAAAGTACCTAATGGACTTTAGGAGACCATGCGTATCATTTGACAGACACCAACACAAGTGTTATTAATATAAAGGTAACAATAGAAGCGACGGGATTAATCTGTAATAACCAAAATCGCTGCAATCGCAGCGAGCGGCGAGCGGCGAGCGGGCAGCCGGCTGTGGGGCTGTGCGCGAGTGAGTCCGGGCGGGGCGCGGGAGTCCGTCGCGCTGGAACCGTGCCGTATCAGTTCTCGTAATGTATGCAGATTGTCTGAACTGCGTGAACTAGAACGGTTTCAGAGTTTACTTGGGCCTGGTGCGCGCGATGTCGCAGAGCAGCCAAAGTCATTTGTACGGAACCAAAAAATGAATACAGAATGTAGGGATGAGGCACAGGCTACCTGCGGTGAAGTAAAATGAATAACTTCAATTGAAGCGGAACTCTCAGTGCAGCTGGTTTTGTTCAAAACAAAAGGACCGCAGCACAGCGTGAGGTCATCACCAGGGCGACAACAGAGTGCGGCGCGGCCTTCCTACCCACGGCCACCTATTTGAAGCGGTGCAAAGAATTTATGTCGATGTTATATCAAGTTTCGGAGCCTATTTTGATCACATAAGATTGCTAGAATGCATAAAGTTCATAGCCATTTGACTGTTCTTGAAGAAAAGCTCGTTGAATGATTACAAAGTTGTGTGAATAAAGACCCTAAACATATTTAGCAATTTCTACTCCACTGTGCACCTTCAATTAATAATATATAAAAGTAAAAAGCCTATAACTCTCCACAGCTGGGCAAAGACCTCCTTCACTAATATCTGAGAGTTTTAGGAGCCGAGAAGGGTCCGCCACGCTGCGCCTGTGCGGGTTAGCGGCCTTCATATGTCCTCGAAGTAACATTATTTATCATTACTCAGACATGCAGGTTTCGTCATCGCCGAGCACGTAGTCATTTCTGCACTTAAAATTTTAATGATGCTGGTGCCGGGGATCGAACCCAGGTAACTCGCGCTCTATGTAACTAAAGCCGCCGACCACTAGACTACCACGGCTACTCGCAGAGCATGTCCGCTAGGGACTCTGCTGTCAGAAAAATATAATGCGGTATAAGGACTATAAATCATAACATTACCAACTAAGATGATAGTACGTCTGACAGCGAGTGCGCGTGCGCAGACACAAACGACCGATTGTTGAGTTGACGTGAGCGGGTCCTTGACACGCTGCGCTCGCTGACAGCGGGTGAGTGCGGGCCACAGGCGGTCGTGACTTACATTACCAGCATTATTCTTGGTATTCTTACTTTAAGATAAAATAGAAATATTGTTCTAAATACGTAGCTCACTGCATGCTGGCTGCAGGCTACTGAGCTTGGCCGGTTTAGTACCCTGTGCCGCTGGCTGAGCAACAAGTCTCTGGTGACCCTGGTTTAACCGGTCGCCAGCTTTACTGACAAACCTGTCACGTTACGATGCTAAAAATAATTTTCGCCGAGAATGGACAATTCAATATCGGCACCTCTATCTACCCCGTGGGATATGAACAGCCGTTGGCCTATGTCCCGCAGTGGACAGTTTACAGTCTGTTAAGTTTAAGGTAAGCAGACTTACAGGAAGACAGCTACATAAAAACCTGGATCTGGACGTATTTCCCCTGGTGTCTACTGAGATACTGATCTTAATTACCATTGCATCCAGTCACAAGTCTACTGCTGAACACCCACACAAGCCCACAAAGATTTCCATAGAGCACGGTCCTGAGCCACCTGCATCCATCGACTTCCCGCAACACTGTGCAGGTGCCCGCGACACTCCATCTCGTGGGGTCGTTGTACACCGCGTTTGCCTCTATGAGGTTACCACTCGAGTAATTTTATTCCCCAACGGTTCAGTTCTGCGGACTGTCTGCCCGTCTCATTGCCACTTCAGCGTCACCTATCCTTAAGGCAAAGTAGTTTCCCTAGTTCTGCTGCGGATATCAGTTCGTTGCAGGTTACGCAGAGAGACACCGAGCATGGCACTGTCCATGGCCTGCTGAGCAACTCTGGGCTTCCTAAAAGTCTTATCCATTTCTTTGTTTTGGCTGGGATTCGAACCCATTTGGCAAGGTTCTGCGTCAGGTAGGCATCACTGAGGCACTCTGATTTCTGATTCACCGATAGTCGGCGGCGCGATACGCATTAATCAAACAACGTGATCAAGTACAGGTGTTCGCTTTATGAAGTTAGGGTCGTAGGTTCTGATTCCATTCGACTGAACTAACTTCGTGTCCGACCCTTTGTATAACTTGGCTTGTTCGTGAAGATGTTGCCTACGTGAATATAATATGGCCAGAATGGTTACGCTAACACTTGTTAAATCTAGTAATAATTCGGTGATTAGAACATTCAGGTGCACTTACTGAGGTGTCCATTAGGGCCGTGTGCGGGGTGGGAGGCAGGAGAGGGGGCGGCGGATGGGGCCGCCGGCCGCGTACGCACGAACTTCCTCATGCCGGGATTCGAACCCGCACTGTCACTTTAGCCAGCTCGCTTTGCGTATTGTTCACTTGGTTCTTAAAAATCGCAATCACTTCGGGAAAGTGTTCATTCACCTCGTGAAACAGCTTGCGTTGCCAAGACCTAATCTGCTGCTTGAAGCCGTTCGACTTACAATAAAATTCATTCATGGATCTTTACATGCTAAACTTATTTCATTATGTACCGTTATCTATTTACACAACATTTAAATATATTTTTTTAAAGTAGGTTATACTATTTCTTTGGAAATAAACTTTGATGTTTGTTTTCTATTAAAAGCAGTTCGTGCAAACTAAATCGCTATCGCCAAGAGTATTTCGTAGTAAGGAATCGCATATGAGCACGTAGCGTGTACACTGCACTGCGGGCTGGACGCGCGCGCCGCTGGTGCGCACACGACGGCAGACGCGCGGACACTGCGCCCCGGCCCGCTCGTCGCGCCCCGGCCACGGCCCGCTCGTCGTGCCCCGGCCCCGGCCCGCGCCTCGCGGAACAGTTACGAGCGGTTGTTTCTGCTCCACTTGCACCCGCGACGCGCTCGCGCAGACACACACAGGCACATTGGGTCCGTCTTCGCTTGTCGCAGGCCCCGCTCGATGTATAACTTCCTACACACCAATAGTTGTCACCGAGAAGAGTGCCGCAAGCGTGTATTTCAAATTCAACATTATGAATGCTAAAGTTGTACATAAGCACTCATGCTCGTTACCCGTAAGAGTAGGCAGAGACTGCGAATAAAATTACAAAAGATAGTAAATGGCGAGAGGTGAGCCCGATCGACAAGTGCTCCCGGAGATTAAAGTAAAATTAAAAGTACCTATAGTATTTATGAGTTTTTAGACGTCGAAGTAGGTACCACCCTCATGCCCCGGAACAGATCCCCGCCGCACACCTGCGCAACAACTGTCGTGTTCCGGTACGAAAGGTACAGAGAGCCGGGATAACTCCGGGCCGCGAGGCGGTCCATCTCCTCACCGGGGTGCCAACGCAACAATAAACTTCTTCGATAGAAGTTGGTTGCTGTAATCCGTCGGCTGCAGCGGGGGATCGAACTATGGTCCCGTGATTCGAGTTCAGATCCTCAAACCACTCGTCTGTCGTGGTCTGAAGACTAAGACCACTGAAGACCATAACTGTGATGAACATGAATGTGAAATATGCGAGATGTTAGGACCGTGCCGACATTCATAATCTCCGCCTAGCCCTCTGGGTGGAAGTCCCGGGTGCTTATATTAAATTATTCAGACCGATGTCGGCCAGCGGCGTCTAAGGAACCGGCAGTACAGCTCGAACCGCTGTCGGCAGGTGAGATTGCCACATCAAGTTCAAGGTGTCGTCAGGTACTTTTTCTCTCGCCAACTCGCGCATCCGCCGCAGTAGCTGTGATGGTCGTTGCTCTCCCAGGTCCATCTCACTTATAAGTTTTTGTAGTTTCCTGATCTCCGACTCCTCAAACACTTGAAGTAGTCTTTCCTTCAAAGTCTGATACTTCCACGTTTCCGGTGGCGCACGAAGCAAATAAAAGTAAAAAAATACATAGTTTGTGTAATCACGGGGTCACGGGGTGTTTTTGGGGTATTCCTATATATTCTCATCTGGTTGAGTTGTATATATAGATACAAATAAATACCATAATAAATTATATATGTATATAATAAAATTAAATTGATAATTAAAACCCAACTAGATGGAAGGCCCCGGCTGGGCAGAACAGACGGACGAGGGCTAAGGAGAAAGGGTAAGAAACCTGCGGACGATGCGAGCGGTATCGAGTAGCACCTCCTTCTGCATTTGAGCTCGGATCGCTCCGTCACGGAGTCCCAGCCGCCTCGGATTCCGAGAGGCTGACTGGGATTAACCCATTCGCAGAGACGACGATCGGAATAATTTCGTTCGGCACACGTCGGTTACCTCGGGAACCAGGTCCAGATATTTTGTATTCTTGTCTGTTTCGGCTTTCACGAGGTTCTCGTCATATGGAATGGGGGTCACCATTTTATTGTTAATATGCACTACTATGTTGTTCTAGCTGTTATAACATTAATCTTTACCATAAGGGTGAAGGGTTCTGGGTGAGCGGGTAGTAAACAATAAAAGACGTGTGAATTAATAAAGCCTATCATTGCGACTGAGTGGTTAGGGTCGCAGACCCGCGGAGTTCCGCATATAAATGCTGACGAGGTAGCTAGTGTGCGCGGCGCGGCGGGCGGGCGAGGGCTGTGCGCGGGTGCACTGCCTAGGGTAGACTGCCAACGATGATTATGTGCCACTGCTGCTGCCCGACCGAGCTAGTGCCACAACCTTGCAGGAGACCGGCGCGAGGACGAGTCATCGAGTGCTTCTGCATTTCATTCGGTAAATGAGGTAACCGGAGGCCCACCCCTACTCCCCCATCCCCCAAATATGCTTAAAGGCCAGCAACACACCGTCGTGTGTGTCGTCGGCAATCACTTACCGTCCGGTGAGCCGGTTGCTCGTTTGCACCCTTTACCATAAAAAAAAAATACGTAATGTATCCAAGCTTCGGGAGTGGAACAATAATACACAACGCAAATATTAACATTTATTGATCAAGTAGACCGCGGCCCCCCGCACACCGACTCTTGGCTACTTACATAGAAAAATAAAAATCCAAGAGACAGCAGTGCCGACATTTACAATTGTTTTAAAAAAATATACACACCGAGGAATGTTGACAATGGAACAACTATTATACATTGACGGGACACAACTGGTACTACGTACTACAGCGCCGGACGCCGTGACAGCCGAGCGGCTCGCGCACGTCGGCGAGGACAAACATACAGACAACTATACTCTATATGTATATATTAAAATTAAATTACAATTCTGAATTATACTAGTACTCTCTTAGGCTACAACAACACAGCGCGCTAGCTCAATTCACTTTCCTAGATAGTTTCGTAAGTAAACAGTTTTGGTAAAAGTTGAAAAGCTAACAAGAACGCGAAGCGCGTCCGGAGGAAGCGGGACCCGAAGCGAGGCCGGTGGCTGGCCGCAGCACCCGCCAACGGAACCTGCTCTGTGAGTTGGCTGTGAGGAATGTCGATCATCACTTTAGCATATCTCTATTATATTTAAAATTTATATACTTTTCGGAGAAAAGGGCAATTGATATAAAGTCTTATATATTTTAATAAATTAGATAACTAACGTCCGGTGCACGAAAATGGATCGGACGGGCGGTCGCGCGCGGACTCTGGGGTACCTTATTTTATAATAAAGATTAAAAAAGAATTGTATGCGCTCACAGACCGACCGGCCCGGACTGTCCGGCACGCAGCGGCGGCACACATGTACATTTTCTAGTTAACTTACATTGCGTATGACACGTGACGGCATTTGAAGCTATTAAACGAAATCTGAACACGGCTAGCAGGAACCGGGAACCACATTTGTATTTACTTATTCGAAAGAGAGTATGGGAAAGAGGCAACAATTGTAGTGTTTTGTACGCTTCATTTTCATAACGCTAGGAATGTGTCAACTCTTTTTGTATTATACAATCATTGCCGTACATTAAACTATGATTATTAGAATACTATTCTGTTTGGTACGCTGTAATAATGAACGCCTTGGTTTGAATACACTTTGGTCAACGTTTAAGAATTATTGACATTAAATTGTAAAACAGTTGATTTGATCTGAGCTGAGATGCGCTGCGCTGGGCGCCCTTAAGCTAACCGAGCGCAATCAACGTTGAGGAATGGTAACACAGCAATGGCGGTTGAGCTCGATCTTGGTATCGGTAATGCTAAATTTAATGTTCAGCTCAACTATAAGTAAAGATTTTAATGGTACTAATAATATGTTTTATTGTTCTCTAATATATAAACTGTTTACAAATTAAGTGAAGCCTGCAACTAGACTTAGTCCTTTTACAAGGAGGGAGCCACGCCCGCCGCCCTGGCCTGCAGCTCCCGCGCGTGGCCGCACCGTGCGCACGTGCACATGTACGTGTGTCATACAATCATACAAACCTATCTCGAGAAATGTTCAAAGGCACTAAAAGGTAAATTTGGAGATTGCAATGCTCTAACAAACAATGGAAAATAAGTGAAATAGTCGAACGCCTCCACATATTTAGTTCTATTTCATTCCTAAAAAGAATCTTATCTAGATTTTGCTACTGGATGTGAACACGTGATTGTTTGCGTTCCTCGAAGACGACAAACACCAACACTATTCCTAATCATTATTTAGTAGAAAAACATGCGGCCTACTGCGCTAACTAACGTTACAACTCAAACCATTCACTTTCAATTTATTTACTTATAATTATTATGCTTTCGTTTCGCTTCTCACTTTGGAAAATAGATTCAACGACGATAACGATATAACATAGAAGAGCATTTAGGAAATAATATATACAGGTGTCATAGCGCGGCGCGCTGCCCGCCGCTTGTGGCGGCCTCTTCGGGCGCCGCGACTCCAGCGTGTCGAAAGCGATGCAACAAATAACACTACGATATAAAGGAATGTCACAGTTCTTGGACGCTCACAGTAAACAGGCGGAAGAGATTCGAAACCACAACGACTATACTTTATTAAAGTGCTTAACGTAACGAGCTGCGACACGCGCCTGCATGGCGGCGCGTGCGTGCGTGCCTGCGCGTGCGTGCGTGCCTGCGCGTGCGTGCGTGCCTGCGCGTGCGTGCGTGCCTGCGCGTGCGTGCGTGGTGCGTGCGCGTTCAGTCGGAAACGTCGTCGACGTGGTCCTGCAGGCAGTCGTCCAGCTGCTCGTCGTAGTCGGACGCGTCCAGCTCGTCGAACTCGTCGCGCTCGTCGCTCTCGCAGAGCGGCCCGGCCCCGCCCCCGGCGCCCGGCCCCGGCCCGGCCTCCGCGTCCGAGTCCTCGCTGCTGTCGGAGCGCTGCGTGTCGGCCTCGCAACACGACCGCTCGCCGCCCTGCGTAAGGTCCCATGCGGTTATTGCAGAGCCTCGGGTCTGCACCGATTCAAGGAGCGTGAGTCCTGACACTGGATCGGAATAACATATTGCGGCGAGAGACACCTGAGAACGCAATCAATAAAGTAAACAAGAGAGCTTGGAGAGCCGTGCGGTATATACTTCGATGTACAAACAAAAACACAAAGGAAACAAATGACAGAAAAATAAACTCAAGAGTAAGGAAGCACACGGCGCTCTTATAACGAAAATAAACTTACATGGTAATGCCTAAATAAAGTAACACAATATTTTATATTATAAAAACATAATAACATACTAATATATGCAAAAAATATTATATATATACACATAGGACTAAATAGGCATAAATATATAATAAATATTACATAAATAAACACAAGAGAAAAAAAACGAGTTCAGTTGTCGCTAATGGTTATTGGTCAGTCAGGCTGACTTTTGACATCAGTTTGAAACTCATCCAGTGTTTCAGCACGAGGGCGTTGCGGAGGGAGTTCCTTCCATAAGCAGATGGCCCGCGGGGTGAAGCAGTTCTTAAACAATTTGGTTGGTGTGGATACTTGTATAGATGTTAACATTTTGTTTATGTCCTATATGATCTACCACTTATTGGCAAACAAATCTTACAATATGATATCATTTCAAGACATAGTTATATAAGGTATATTACATTACACTATTATCAAATCAAAATTTATAACAACTATCAAAGTAAAATAAAATAATAACAATATAAATAAATGTACATGTCTAATTTCATTATCAGTTAAAAAAAATTATAATAATAAATGTCCAAAAAAAAAATTTTAAGTTACTTTATCTATGTAATTAGTCAAATATTATCGCAAATAAATTCCTGTATTGTGTAATAAACTTTTTCAACCAATATTAAATTAAGATATTTATTAAAACCTTAAAATTATTATTATTTTTAAAAGTTTTTGATATTGTTAGGTAAATGATTATAAAGTATAGGAGCCATCCCCAATCCACTGTGACGCAGCGGAGCCGTTGTTCCCGGTACATTGCCAATTTTATATTGCAATCGTTCTGTAATCCTTTTTTTGTCTGAGTTAAATGTAGAAATATTGGAGTGAACAAAAGCTGCAATTTCACTAACATATATGCTAGGTAATGTCAAAATTTTATGTTCTATAAAGTAAGGTTTGCTGCTGTCAGTGGATCGTAGTTCAAATATAGCCCTAATGCATTTTTTTTTTGGGTTTTAAATAGGGTATTTTTTTCCGAACTATTTCCCCAGAATATTATGCCGTACCTTAATACTGGTGCAACAAATTGGTACGTCCGCATAATCGATAATGGAGAGCTGTGAGCTCTGTGCGGACATAAGCCCGGCAGGAACGGGGCGCACAGGACGGAAGCGGCGCAGGGAGCCGTGCCAGCAAATGTCTTTCAGCTGACTTCCTTCACTTGATCTCTCTCTCTTCACTCTCAGTGTTGGAACTGGACACCGAGATTTTTAACAGTGCTACTGCACGGTGTCACGACGCCATTGAAGCCCACCGAGGGAACGTTATTCCGGTCAACTCTAGCAACAATAATAACTGCGTGTACACCTGGAGATCGTCTGCCTACATGTGATAGAGAAAAGTAATTGTCTGACAGATCGGAGGTGTGTGTGTGTGTGAGCAACGACAGGGTTCATTGTATTGTGTGAAATGTATGTGTAATGTGTACGAGATGTTGGCAGGGTACGAACCGGCAGAGCGTAGTGCGCGGAGTGCAGTCGCTGGCTTTCGGGCAGTAAGTGGTAGGAGCAGGAGGGCCGCGGGGCGTGCGAGGTGTGCGGGGTGTGCGGGGCGTGCGGCGCGGGCGGCCGCCAGCGCTGCAGCAGCAGCAGCGCGCGCTGCGGTAGCGTGTGGTGCGCGTGCGGGTGCTGGTGCGCGTACTGGTGCGAGTGCGCGTGCGCGGCATGCGGCGCCAGCGCGCCCGTGGAGGCGGATAGCGCCACGCGCACGCCGCACACCCCGCGCAGCACGCGGCGCGCGCGCGGCACCGTGCCGCCCCCGCCGCCCGCACCGGCGCCCGCACCGCCGCCTGCACCGCCGCCAGTCGCGGCGCACCCTGCGCACGTACGACATTTCTACTGAAAACCGATCTTGAAATTAGACTCTCATGGTGCCGAAAAAGTTTCACTACAAAAAATGTCATGTGTCAAAGCGTTAGTCAGGAACATGGGGACCGCGTGCGGTGCCGTACCGTAGTGGTCCTGCGCGTGGTGGTGGTGGTGCTCGTGGAACTCCAGCGTCTGCGACGTGCGGCGGTGCCAGTGGCGCGCGCCGCCCGACATGCGCCACCGCCAGTAGGCAGCCGCCGCGGCCGCCGCCGCCGCCACCTTCACGCTCTCGTACGTGGGCACGGCCGCGTCGCCGTCCCCCGCGCCCGCCGGCCCCGCCGCACCCACCGCGCCCCGCACGCACAGCGCCCGCCTCCCGCGCCCCACCGACAAGCTCGCGTACCTATACACCACAACCAGCGCAATTTAGAAAATAGCAATGGCTACTGCTACGTGGCGGGATAATCATTGCAGAGCGAGCTGAAGCCGAGAGAGAGAGCAGGCCGCGGCGCAGGTGCGTTCCACACGCTGCCCGCTGCGTGTTTTTCGGCGCAACACAGACAGGGCCATTTTCAATACATTTGAATTTCATAATTCCCTTATCTTATCTCCTTACATTTGATATGAAATTTTATTTACGGATTTTATCGCGTTTCATTTTAGTCATTATGTCCCGGGCAAGTCGTCCGCGATCCTGTTCCACAGCGCCCGGCCATGCCATGCCGGTGAACAAGCTCGGGGTACTGCGAGCACTTGCTGCGTAAGTTGGTAATGATCAATACATGGAAGTTGCCCGAGCGCAGCACTCGAAACGTCGGAATCATAATAACTAAATCTCAATGCGATAAAACCCGTAAATGTTGTGTAGTTTTCCCGTAAACACAGGGAGCCTTTGTATATCCCTTTACGACTCGTTTGTTATGGGTCATATTAGGACCAGCGACTCACAAGAATGGTTACAAGAAACATATTTCTTGTCAGATTCAAATGTAGTCACAGTATACATTAAATTCATCATTCACAGTATCTTAGTTTACAAGTGCAAATAAAGTAATGTATCATGAGCTTGCCCGACGTCGTGGTGCACGCGCACGCTGCGCGACGCGGGCGCGGGCGCTGCCGGGGCAGCGGGGGGCGCGGGTGCCGGCGCGGGCGCGGGCTCGCGTCAGGCCGGCTCGTCCAGCACAGCCACGCCCGCGTACGAGCGCGCCACCGACATGCCCGCCGCCAGCGTGGTCCACGACTCCGTCGCCGGCTCGAACACCTGCCGCCGAGCGCCGCGCCGGTTGCCGCCATTCTTACATCAATACTCAAAGTATCAACGTGAGAATGCCGAGGACACAGGAGTGTTCAAGTGATTCAGACATTTAAGAGAAATCTTACAGAACTACGACGGCTTTGTTACAGGCTGACTTACTTTTTACTGAACTTAATTTTTTTGGTGTTTACAAAAAAAACTCGTGTTTTCTTTCATTTAGTTCGGGATCCCTAGCCCGGGCCCGACTCACACTTGGCCGGTTTTTAGTATTTGTTTACGATATTGTTTGTTTTTATTGTAACTAACTGGTCGTAAGGCGCCACCGGCGCGCGGGCCGCGGACGTTGCGTACGGTACCTCGACGGTGGCCAGGTTGGCCGCGCCGTCGTCGCCGCCCACCACGTACAGCCGGTTGTTGTGCGCGGCCACGCCCGCGTTGCGCCGCGCCGTGGCCATGGGCGGCGCCGGCGCCCAGCCCGCGCCCTCGCGGTAGCGCTCCACCGAGCGCCGCACGGCCGGCCCGTCGTGCCCGCCCACCGCGTACAGCGCGCCCTCGGCCACGCCCACGCCGCAGCCTGAGCGCCGCGCGCTCATCTCGGCCACCGGTTCCCACACGTCGGCAGCCGGGTCGTAGCGCTCCACCGTGTGCAGGCACTGGCGCGCCGCGCCGTCGTATCCGCCCACGGCGTACAGCTTGCCGCCCAGCACGGCCACGCCCACGGAGGAGCGACGCGTGCTCATGCTGGCCACGGGCCGCCACACGCCCTCGCGCGCGTCCATGGCCTCCGCCGAGCTGAGCCCCGACGCCCCGTCGAACCTGCGCACACGGACACGCTGCGGTCAGCCGGCCGCCGCCGCCGCCGCCGCCGCCGCCGCCGCCGCCGCCGCCGCCGCCGCCGCCGCCGCCGCCGCCGCCGCCGCCGCCGCCGCCGCCGCCGCCGCCGCCGCCGCCGCCGCCGCCGCCGCCGCCGCCGCCGCCGCCGCCGCCGCCGCCGCCGCCGCCGCCGCCGCCGCCGCCGCCGCCGCCGCGCACGCGCAGGGTGCCTGCGCGAGGACGACAGACCTTCGTTATGAACTCCGGACAGATTTGCTTATTAAAAAGGGATCAACTATAAACTATTCTCTGGACGTCAGAATATTAAACATTGTTTTCCTTGTAATTTATTGAGAAAAAACAGGAAAAATGTGTTTTGTTAATTATAGTGTTCGTCGCACTTCGCGCGCACAGAGCGGGGCGGAGCGGGCGGTGCTCCAGTGCCTGTGCGATCATTTATATAGAATAATTAATTATTTATACATTTCTTGGAACGTTTGTGTACACGCTGCTCGCGCCGGGCGAGCGGGCCGGAGAGCGCCGCTCGGCGCCTGCGCGCTCGGGATGCTGCTTTCCATCACTAGTCTTTGCGATTTGGTTTCAGCAAAAAACAAACAACTTCTCGTCCCGAAGTGGAGTCGGACAAACATTTAGCCGTTTAACGAATCGTCAGCGCGCTCCCGTGCGGAGCGCGAGTGGGGGGGAGAGGCGGCACTTGCCGTTGAAGCCGCCGACGGCGTAGATGACGTTCCCGATGACGGCGACGCCCAGAGTGGAGCGGCGCGCGCGCAGCCGCCGCCGCCGCCGCCGCCGCCGCCGCCGCCGCCGCCGCCGCCGCCGCCGCCGCCGCCGCCGCCGCCGCCGCCGCCGCCGCCGCCGCCGCCGCCGCCGCCGCCGCCGCCGCCGCCGCCGCCGCCGCCGCCGCCGCCGCCGCCGCCGCCGCCGCCGCCGCCGCCGCCGCCGCCGCCGCGCGCCGCTCTGGCCGCAGCAGGTGGAACGACAGCGCCTCGATCACCAGGTCCTGAGGGCGCCATGCGGGCATTCCGTGATATATAAATAAAGGAAATATATGAATAAATAGATTACAAAAGTCCCCTACCGTATATACTCTTAAAACATTAAATACAATCTTAACATAATTACAGTAATAACTTGTGTGGGGGCCTCCGAGAGATTGATTGAGAGCGGAAAGGCGGCACGAGGCGGCACGAGGCGGCACGAGGCGGCACGAGGCGGCACGAGGCGGCACGAGGCGGCACGAGGCGGCACGAGGCGGCACGAGGCGGCACGAGGCGGCACGAGGCGGCACGAGGCGGCACGAGGCGGCACGAGGCGGCACGAGGCGGCACGAGGCGGCACGAGGCGGCACGAGGCGGCACGAGGCGGCACGAGGCGGCACGAGGCGGCACGAGGCGGCACGAGGCGGCACGAGGCGGCACGAGGCGGCACGAGGCGGCACGAGGCGGCACGAGGCGGCACGAGGCGGCACGAGGCGGCACGAGGCGGCACGAGGCGGCACGAGGCGGCACGAGGCGGCACGAGGCGGCACGAGGCGGCACGAGGCGGCACGAGGCGGCACGAGGCGGCACGAGGCGGCACGAGGCGGCACGAGGCGGCACGAGGCGGCACGAGGCGGCACGAGGCGGCACGAGGCGGCACGAGGCGGCACGAGGCGGCACGAGGCGGCACGAGGCGGCACGAGGCGGCACGAGGCGGCACGAGGCGGCACGAGGCGGCACGAGGCGGCACGAGGCGGCACGAGGCGGCACGAGGCGGCACGAGGCGGCACGAGGCGGCACGAGGCGGCACGAGGCGGCACGAGGCGGCACGAGGCGGCACGAGGCGGCACGAGGCGGCACGAGGCGGCACGAGGCGGCACGAGGCGGCACGAGGCGGCACGAGGCGGCACGAGGCGGCACGAGGCGGCACGAGGCGGCACGAGGCGGCACGAGGCGGCACGAGGCGGCACGAGGCGGCACGAGGCGGCACGAGGCGGCACGAGGCGGCACGAGGCGGCACGAGGCGGCACGAGGCGGCACGAGGCGGCACGAGGCGGCACGAGGCGGCACGAGGCGGCACGAGGCGGCACGAGGCGGCACGAGGCGGCACGAGGCGGCACGAGGCGGCACGAGGCGGCACGAGGCGGCACGAGGCGGCACGAGGCGGCACGAGGCGGCACGAGGCGGCACGAGGCGGCACGAGGCGGCACGAGGCGGCACGAGGCGGCACGAGGCGGCACGAGGCGGCACGAGGCGGCACGAGGCGGCACGAGGCGGCACGAGGCGGCACGAGGCGGCACGAGGCGGCACGAGGCGGCACGAGGCGGCACGAGGCGGCACGAGGCGGCACGAGGCGGCACGAGGCGGCACGAGGCGGCACGAGGCGGCACGAGGCGGCACGAGGCGGCACGAGGCGGCACGAGGCGGCACGAGGCGGCACGAGGCGGCACGAGGCGGCACGAGGCGGCACGAGGCGGCACGAGGCGGCACGAGGCGGCACGAGGCGGCACGAGGCGGCACGAGGCGGCACGAGGCGGCACGAGGCGGCACGAGGCGGCACGAGGCGGCACGAGGCGGCACGAGGCGGCACGAGGCGGCACGAGGCGGCACGAGGCGGCACGAGGCGGCACGAGGCGGCACGAGGCGGCACGAGGCGGCACGAGGCGGCACGAGGCGGCACGAGGCGGCACGAGGCGGCACGAGGCGGCACGAGGCGGCACGAGGCGGCACGAGGCGGCACGAGGCGGCACGAGGCGGCACGAGGCGGCACGAGGCGGCACGAGGCGGCACGAGGCGGCACGAGGCGGCACGAGGCGGCACGAGGCGGCACGAGGCGGCACGAGGCGGCACGAGGCGGCACGAGGCGGCACGAGGCGGCACGAGGCGGCACGAGGCGGCACGAGGCGGCACGAGGCGGCACGAGGCGGCACGAGGCGGCACGAGGCGGCACGAGGCGGCACGAGGCGGCACGAGGCGGCACGAGGCGGCACGAGGCGGCACGAGGCGGCACGAGGCGGCACGAGGCGGCACGAGGCGGCACGAGGCGGCACGAGGCGGCACGAGGCGGCACGAGGCGGCACGAGGCGGCACGAGGCGGCACGAGGCGGCACGAGGCGGCACGAGGCGGCACGAGGCGGCACGAGGCGGCACGAGGCGGCACGAGGCGGCACGAGGCGGCACGAGGCGGCACGAGGCGGCACGAGGCGGCACGAGGCGGCACGAGGCGGCACGAGGCGGCACGAGGCGGCACGAGGCGGCACGAGGCGGCACGAGGCGGCACGAGGCGGCACGAGGCGGCACGAGGCGGCACGAGGCGGCACGAGGCGGCACGAGGCGGCACGAGGCGGCACGAGGCGGCACGAGGCGGCACGAGGCGGCACGAGGCGGCACGAGGCGGCACGAGGCGGCACGAGGCGGCACGAGGCGGCACGAGGCGGCACGAGGCGGCACGAGGCGGCACGAGGCGGCACGAGGCGGCACGAGGCGGCACGAGGCGGCACGAGGCGGCACGAGGCGGCACGAGGCGGCACGAGGCGGCACGAGGCGGCACGAGGCGGCACGAGGCGGCACGAGGCGGCACGAGGCGGCACGAGGCGGCACGAGGCGGCACGAGGCGGCACGAGGCGGCACGAGGCGGCACGAGGCGGCACGAGGCGGCACGAGGCGGCACGAGGCGGCACGAGGCGGCACGAGGCGGCACGAGGCGGCACGAGGCGGCACGAGGCGGCACGAGGCGGCACGAGGCGGCACGAGGCGGCACGAGGCGGCACGAGGCGGCACGAGGCGGCACGAGGCGGCACGAGGCGGCACGAGGCGGCACGAGGCGGCACGAGGCGGCACGAGGCGGCACGAGGCGGCACGAGGCGGCACGAGGCGGCACGAGGCGGCACGAGGCGGCACGAGGCGGCACGAGGCGGCACGAGGCGGCACGAGGCGGCACGAGGCGGCACGAGGCGGCACGAGGCGGCACGAGGCGGCACGAGGCGGCACGAGGCGGCACGAGGCGGCACGAGGCGGCACGAGGCGGCACGAGGCGGCACGAGGCGGCACGAGGCGGCACGAGGCGGCACGAGGCGGCACGAGGCGGCACGAGGCGGCACGAGGCGGCACGAGGCGGCACGAGGCGGCACGAGGCGGCACGAGGCGGCACGAGGCGGCACGAGGCGGCACGAGGCGGCACGAGGCGGCACGAGGCGGCACGAGGCGGCACGAGGCGGCACGAGGCGGCACGAGGCGGCACGAGGCGGCACGAGGCGGCACGAGGCGGCACGAGGCGGCACGAGGCGGCACGAGGCGGCACGAGGCGGCACGAGGCGGCACGAGGCGGCACGAGGCGGCACGAGGCGGCACGAGGCGGCACGAGGCGGCACGAGGCGGCACGAGGCGGTGTCACACCAATACCGGTTGTTGTTGGGAACAATAGGCTCGAAGTTGTAGACGAGTACGTATACCTGGGACAAATTGTCCGATTAGGTAAGTCCAACTTCGACTCGGAGGTCAATCGACGAATCCAACTCGGCTGGGCTGCGCTCGGGAAACTACGTCATATCTTCTCGTCGAGTATACCGCAAAGCCTCAAGACGAAAGTATACAACCAGTGCGTGTTGCCAGTGATGACATACGGATTCGAGACTTGGTCCTTCACTGCAGCCCGTATGAGGAAGCTCAAAGTTGCTCAGCACACTATGGAATGTGCTCGGTGTTTCTCTGCGTGATAGAGTCTGCAACGATGATATCCGCAGCAGAAATAAGGTAACCGACATAGCCGTAAAGATCAGCAAGCTGAAGTGGCAATGGGCCGGCCACATAGCTCGCAGAACTGACAACCGCTGGGGGAAAAAGGTTCTCGAGTGGCAGCCGCGTACAGGCAAACGCAGTGTAGGACGACCCCCCACAAGATGGAGTGACGACCTGCGCAGTGTTGCGGGAAGTCGATGGATGCAAGGTGGCTCAGGACCGAGCTTCGTGGCAATCTTTGTGGGAGGCCCATGTTCAGCAGTGGACTTCTGATAGGCTGAAATGGTGATGAGTAAAAACAAAAACGTAAAAAAAAACACGTTTCTTGTTTCCCCTGAATCTTTAGTTTTTTATTATTATTAATTCGGATATAAGCCATAATACATTATGCGTAAATTTGAAACCGGCTACCTATCGCAGGACAAACGTACGAACGGACGGACGGATAGGGCAACTTCAAATATACAAAGGCTGTAAAGTTATATTTGACTACTTTACCTCGACGAAATGACGGTGAATGTAACGTGACGCGCACAGCAGCAGCTCGGCGCAGGCGTGCAGCTCGGCGAAGTCGCGGATGCCGAGCGCGTTGTCGGGTGCCAGCGCGGCCGCCAGGAAGTTGCAGCAAGCCGCCCGCACTCCCGCCACCTGCAGCAGCGACGCGGCCGACAGCACGCTCTGCGCACGCCGCGCCGCGCCGCACCGCACACTCTAGTCGCGCGACAACACCCGCACAGCCGCCCCCGCCGCGAGAGCAGCCCGGCCGACAGGCGTCGTCTTATCCCGCGTCTTATCCCGCAGGATTACAACGGTGTAAGACTCTGAGGGAATTGTGTGGCAAAAAACCACTTCCAATCCGAAACAGCCCTTCAATGTTCCACAACGATGCAGACAGATGCAGACCTTGTCTTATTTCTAAGAGGGTTTATCGTTCAAAACCACGACACCGATCGTACATTAGTGTCGAATACCTCACGAGACACACACGCAGCCTCGGCGCCGACCCCCGCCGGCCGCGAACCTAACCCACGTTACACTGACTGCGCGGGAGCGGGCCAAGCGGCCCCTGCGTCTAAAGTGCGGAGGCTGCAGGTACGGCACCCCCTCGGCCGAGACGAAGCTAGCGCTTAGCCCTGCTGTAGAGAAGGTCAGCAGTCGACTAGTAATAGGATTATGCTAGATGTTTACCAAATGCTACAGACACATGAGATGCATCCTTCGTATCAGACTACATTTCTAACACAAATAATCACATAGTTAAAACTAACCCTAGAACTGATCCTTGAAGAACTCACAGTACACCTAGACTAATACGGTTTCAAATAAAACACATCAAGAAAAATAGGAAAAACCATAAACAGCATTTTCAGTAAGAAGGTAGCACCGCATCCCAGGCGGGTCTGTGAGCGCCCCCACGCAACCGGTACCCTTGCACGACGCTGCACAGACGCTGCACCGCATCGCCCGTCCGTGAGCTCCGGCTTGGATATCGACGGAGGGATATTTTACCATCGGTCAGCCCGAGTTCATTTAGAACGCCCGCTTTTCAAATATGAAAGCTGTCCACGGCCACGAGGCGGCTAGAGACTAGCGTGTCACCTGCACATTGTCTTCCGTGATGACGAGCGAGTCCGGGTTGTAAACGTAGTCTATGATCGCTTCCAGCGCGTGAGGTTCCACGTTCTGAAACATAACATTGAACACGGTTACTGCGAGGCTGCTGTGAAAATGCATGTGTGTATGTATTTGTATATACAGATACATTCATTTGTCTCTTTAATACTCCCTATTTTATCACATACACCTACTTCATTATATCGCTGCATCGCCCGAAGGTTGACTGGTGGAGAATGCTTCCGGCGTTAAGTCCGCCTATATACATTCTGCTGTATGTGAAGTTTAATAAATAAACAAATGAAAATAATGATGAAAACCAAATTACACACTCGGAGTTGTTGTTGCGGCTCGAGGATCGGCCACCGGCTGCCGGCAGATGGCGGGTGACCATCTGTGCGAGGTGGCTGGTGCTGCGAGCGCCAATCAGAGAACTACTACCAGGTATACAGGCTGTTAAGGTAATTCTCGTCGGTACGTTCGTATCATTTTCCATCTAACACAATTGACATATCGTTAATCGCTGTAGAAAGAAAAAAGTATTGTATGGTGTGATAGGGGCGGGCGAGGGGCTCGTGCGGGGCGTGACCTGTATAGTGACGGTGGGCCGCGTGCGCTCGTCGAACTGCGTGAACATGGCGCGGAAGTAGGGTGAGCAGGCGGCCAGCACGGCGCGGTGCGCGCACACGCCCTGCGACGGCTCCGTAGCGTGCTCCGCCCGCGCCTGCAACACGCACGGAATCACGTGACGGGGACGTTGCCCAGTGCCGGCTGCATCCGATGGCCCATACAGCTATATCTAAATGTGGATACAGGTGCATGGGTGTATGGGTGGTAGAAGAATCAGGTAGGTACCGACTTCAAGGTCCCTATGCCAGCAATAGGTTATAAGTCAGTTAATTGTAAAATCAGAAAGCGTTTCTCCTACTTTTGCAAAGCTATCTGTAATGAATAGTATTTGTAACTAAACACAAGCGAATTAACAAATTTAAATAAATATTACTAAATGAAGGTATCTCACTCTTTTAGAAGTCGCAATTTAAAAATTTGTGACCATCGGAAGTGCAGTGCCGGTACAGTACCTGCAGGCGCACGTCGCAGAGCGTGGCGTCGCAACGCAGGCGCGCGAGCGCGTCCAGCAGCGCGGCCGCGTGCTGCGCGCCGCCGCCCGGGCCCGCCTCGCCGGCGCGCGCTCCCTCGCGCCGCTGCGACGACTCGTCCAGCGACGACTGCGACGCGCAACGCACTATCATACTGCGGAAAGTATACAGGACATCTTAAATCACGCGCTAGATTTAAGAAATAGTTGATTATCAGCCTTCAAAATCTTGCACTAGTTAAATAAGTTTCAAGCATATGTGAGCTAGTGACAGTCGTCTTTGCATAAAAATCTGGACTTTAAAGAACAAATCTCAAAAACTGAAAGGTTATAAATAATATGACACATTAATCATTTAAGGATTTCAATTATTCTTTATGACTGTTACGCCCGAAGTCTAAACTATCGTAGTCCAATTTAGAGTCCATCTTACTCAGTTCATATCAACAGGCTAAAAAACCCAAACACCTAACTTATGCAAACAATCACTTCTAGTCTTACAGCCTACAATTTTAGACTAAAATTCAACAACATACTTAGACTTGAACAACAGCCCAAGAAGCAGAAATAGAACTCTTAAATAAAATCATAAGTGGAAAAGTACATTGTCCCGATTGTCTTGAAAAGTTCAGTTTTGTGTGTGTTGCAGTTTGCAATTACAGAATGTGAGCGATGTACTGTAATTTTTTCATCGAAGATCGTGTAATGATTTAATTATAAATGGCATATCTGCTATGCTTAATTGAACATGCAGTCATTCACATAATAGTTATTTTAAGTGCAGAATTATCGTAATATACCCTCTATATAAATAATATAATATATTGTATGAGTAGGACCTTGGAGAGCAGTAACTTTAAGGGTTTACAAGTTTCTTTGAGGAGCTCAAGAGTCATGGAGTTGCAGATACCAGCCTATCATAACATAATATAACATAAGTGCAGAATTTACCACATCCTCAGCACTGTTGGAAAAGAGTGTGAAGGAACCAGCATGTCTGAAATATATAAAAAAAAATGTTTGCTGGGCATGTGAAGTCCACCAACTCATACTGGAGCACTGAAGCAGAGTGGTGGACATTTCTCGGCTGCAAAACTCTCTCAATTTTTTTTTAATGATGCAATATCTACATCTATCCCAAATGCTATGTATAATCCTGTTACCTGTATCTGCTTCTATCACCATCCCCTTCTGCAGCACTGGGGTCCACCCTTACCCTGAAGAAAACATTTAAGCTTTTATTATTATATTTTATTTCTTGTTATTAAAAACTATACATTATTCAAGAAACTTTGTTGCTAATCTTTGCACCCAGAATTTCATGCCCAAGTTCACTATCAAATTGACAGAGTAAAAGAAGAATGTCCCCGAAATTTTTATTATAGTAAAACAGTTAATGATATTCTCCTAGCAAACTGTGCCAACTTTGCATGGAAAGATCTGTAATATGTAAGTTAAATGTAAATGAATTGTACTTATAGAACCTTTCTCATGAAGTGTTCTAAAGATTGAGAAAACTACATTGAAATGCACTCAGAAGTTTAGAAGTTATGAGTGAATACACAGACTAATGCAGAGTTCAATTTTGTTTTATACTATTTAACACAAGGAAGTAGGGAGAGGACACAAATTCAAAAATGCATGACTTATTATTCTATCTCTATTTGTTAATGCAGTTATGTGCCTTGTGACTTTTACATGCATACATAATGAACTTCAAAACAAAAATGTTGTAAGATAATTATCCAAGGATCATTAGAACTAGTATTAACATTTTCTCCTTCACTACAAAGTAAGTGGAAAACTTAGAACTTAAAATTGCTATTAATGGTTTAATGGTTCCACAAAGTGTGTTTGAACCTAGGCCACACAGATATTATGCAATTAAAGCATGTGCCCTGGTCACAGGCTAGGCTATCTATCAGGCTAGGTATAGGCTTCTTCAGCTATTCTTTATTATGGCTTACAATTTAATTTAAGATCATAATTTATTTACCATACCCACATTACTAAACAATGATAACAAATCAATTTCTAAGTAAGATATGGCAAGGTTTGATCCAGCATAGACATTTATGCTGTATATTATTTTGGATCTTCATTATAAAAAGTTAAATAATATACTTGTAGACAAAGCTGGTAAATTTTTTTAGTCTAATAGTCTTTAGAAAATCCGCATCTTTGGAAAAAAAGTAAAAATTAAAACTATAATAATTACTTACATAGTCTTAAAATAGTTACCTAAATAAACTGATAGTTAAAACCAATAAGAAATTTAGTTAAGAAGTTACTCTAAATATGCAATGGACAGTTGAAACAATGAAACTGCCAACATTTCGTCACAACGTAACTCACAGCCCACGGTCACAACCAGCATCTGCGCTGCCTTCCATCGAGGCAGGTGGGGATTTGATAGACACCACAATAAACTAAGCTCTAATTTACACCTAACTCAACATCTGCTGCCTAAGTTTTTATAACATAAAGCACTGTAAATCACTAAACCTCTCACTTCTAAAACATAAAAAAATATTAAATTTAACAAAACTAAAAATATCAACATTCACTTCGTAAATTATTCATATAGATAAATACATCTAAATTTTTCAACACAAACAAATTTTTGGCCAAATATGTCAAAATTTCGTTTGAAAAATTTTACAGATACAGACTATAAATGATTATATAAATGTCAATCACAGAGTATTAGGATAAAGTTTTTTTTCCAAAAGGAATACCAAAATTGTTTAAAAACAAATTAATGAGAAAAACACTATTATAATTACATTTCTTTATTCTATCAATTACATTTCTTTTCTCTTGGTATAATTTATATATGAATAATAATTTGAGCGGTTGCTTCTGCGTTTCGTTCGGTGAGTGAGGTAACCGGAGGCCCACATCCCCTTCCTATTCCCCTCCTCTTCCCTCCCATCTCCCAAATATCCTTAAAGACCGGCAACGCACCTGCAGCATCTATGGTGTTGCAGATATATGTAGGCGAAGGCAATCACTTACCATCAGGTGAACCGCTAACTCGTTTGCAGTATTTTCCATAAAAAAAATGTCTTTTAATGCCATCTGTTGTTGAATAGATTATATCAATGCATGGACGCCACTCTCGTAACATACTGATACTTACCTCTATATTCTAAGAGATGGCGTTAAAAAAATATATTTATTTGAGAGAAAACGAATTATCTGAGGGATGACACATATCTAGAATAACTTGGAAAGTAAAACATTACCTATTTTTAATAAGATTAATAATGACAGAAAAATAAAAAAAAAGAACAGATTTTTATTTAAGTGTTTAGTTGTTTTAAATATGAAGTAAGTTTAGCCTCCAAAAGAGCAAGCGGTTCACCTGACGGTAAGTGATTACCGTCGGGTTAACTTAGAACAATTATTATGTCTCGTGGGGAAATGCGCAAAGGACAAGACTTCATAGAAGGCAGCGACCGGTTGCGTCGGGCTCTCTATTTAGTATAAATCGACTAAAACCCCTCGGAAATAAGATACGCTATTCGCACGAAGTAAATTTACAGTTTTTATGCGCCTAAAAAAACTGTAACTAAATGGACACTTGTAGAAAAGAATCGTGCCGCTATTTTTTGTCCTTACTGCGTCCTCGTTTGATTCTCTTCTAGTGAGATCTGTGAAACCGTAGATTACATTTTAGTATTATATTGTTTCAACTTACATATCCATATTAACTTAATTGAGTCATCTACGTCTTCAAATTCAATAATATGAAATTATGCGTGTATTATATAGCGCGACTGTAAAACATGGGTGTCGCAGGTTCACTAGAAGCTAGTGTGGTAGTCCAGCTGCAGTATTATGCTCAGTGGCTATTTGCCCAATACGCCATGGCTTTTTTTATATTGAATTGGGGTGAAAAATCCACCTGATGGTATGTGGTTACTAGAACCTATAGAAATTTGCAAACAATTTTAATCGAAGGAGTTTATAAATGTACATACACCAGCCTCGCAGTCGGTACTGCTCTCAACAGCTTTCAAACTGGAAAACTGAACGAGCCAGAGCCAGACGGCTCCTGAACTCTCGGACTCTCAATATAAGCAATGGCAACGATAAAAAAAAGCAATTATTGAAAAATTACGTTACTAACGTCACGTTGTTAATTTTATGATTACGCTTTCACAATATGTTTTTAATCTAATTCGCCTACGACTTTTGTTAATCTTTTGCAAAATAATAATATTGTCAAAATTCCATCCTTACCTGCTGGTTGATAATTTAGGATCTGGCCTTTCTTTCCAATCCTTTGTGTAGCTGTCAAAGTTATGAACCCTATTCAATGCTGGCTTAATTAATAAACTGAATATTAGGTACATTATGTGCAGTATTTCTTGACCTGTTGAAACAATAGAATTTCATTTGATAAGTCACGTGAAGGGTTATTGAAGTAGCAAAGATAGGTAGATAATCCGTATCGAATGCTTTAGACGATTTTTCCAAAAGTGAATGTTCCAACAGTGCCAACAAATAATAACTAAATCCTCTACTCTGTCCGAGATTCTAATACTATCAAATTGGAAGTAAAACGTATCTGCCTACCCTGTTAGAGAACCGGCGTGATTGATGTTGCGAAAGACAATTTTTTTATGAATGGTAATAAAATCTGAATAGTTCAAAATCTACCTTAGGTTTGTAATAAGGACATGTGTCCATCAACAGCAACTCATACTGGAGCAATGTGGTGGACGATTCACAACTTCAATCTGATTTGTAACAAAGAGAACAGGCCGGGGCTGTGAACACAGCCGAAGCGAAGGTCAGCAACTATTACTACGGAGCTGAAGTATGAAGTATCCTACTCTAGCTAAACCAAGTTACTTAAATTATAAAAAAGAAATATTTTATTTTTGCAATTTTGTCGTGTGTAGAGATAATTAGCCCTAGCATGAAGATACAAACAAACGGCAAACGACGCTTTAGAGCTGTGAATAAAAATTGGCCACACAGATATCGTGTCAGTAAACACCGTGTTGAAAGTTAATTAAGGGGAGGCTGTGCGTGCACATTCGACGCGGCGAGAGCAGCTGATGGATTGCTTCTTGATGAGATTTAGCAGCCCGCGTTACACGACGCTTCGCTGAGGGCACGAGTACTGTACAGTAGTAGAGCACGCTACAGTCGCATTGTCATTGACACTCAACACTACGTCTATTTATTCATTTTCACTTCACTTATTGACATAATGGGGTCGTGAAATTGCACATTATAATGAAATCTAGCAAAATAGTACATCATATACCATACTATAGTAGCAGCCTGCGTTCCCAACAATTTTAATGCGAGACAATAGACTTACTGTGTACGCTTATGTGTTTGAAGGACAGCTATTAGTGATTGTCTTGCGCTGGCTGTTTCTTGGAGAAGCGGAGTAGTAGTAGTAATGAAGACTGAATCATGCACACTTCAAGCTCGTGATGGGCAAATAAAAACTCGACATCATTTTGAAGTCTTGGATGAATAAAATAAATAAAAATTAATTATTCTTCGACATAAGAAAGATCATTTCGTTTGTCAAATGTCAATTGTTATACACGAAGGAACGTAACTCCGTAGGTATCCTTTTTTATGTTGTTTTTTTTCAATAATTTTAATTCATCTAATATCATAAAATAAAGGCACGGTCCTTTAGACAACTGGAAGCATGCTATAACTACATATAGTGTTTATCGAAATTAAATCACAAACTCGGGCAGAGCAGCCTTGAAAGAATTAAAGGCGAAGCGGTATTTTTCTAATTTCCACTTGACAGATTTATCGGAAGACATTGACCCTGTTAACTCAACAGCCAGAGTATTGTGACAGGCGGTTCGCCGGTCGACGACAGCGCCGCAGGTTTCAATAAAATACATTAAAGCTTCAAAAACAAGGAGTGAATCAATGCGTCTATTTGTGGTTTTGTATAAATGTTACGAGATATATTTGCCGAGTGTGAACCGATGTCGATGCTCCCTTAATTGTATCTCTGTACTCTTCCAATTTTAACACAACCACCTTTATATTTGTAGAATATATTCCATCACTAAAGGTGGGATAATGTGAGTTGAATACGGTAGTATTCCTAAAATATTTTTATAATTTAGTTATGTACCAAATAAATAATTTCGTTTTGGAAAAAAAAATCGGGCAAATGTGCCCGTTCATAACGATGAAACAACAGGATTAATAGGAAATAGGTACGGATGTATGATTATGTAAGCAGTTGTTTGTTTTATTAAATTAGTAATAAAGTTAATCTCACACTCGTAATTTATAAACATATCCTGTCTATGCAAATTAGTAACGAAGTGTCTGTCTGTGAAACCCAAGAGAAAAGAAGTTTCAAAGTAACTTCTTTTCTCTTGGCTCATTTGATTATTTGCACCATACCAAAACCCAAAAACACGTTTCTCAATTTTTTGTATGTCTTTTCCCGATTATTCTTGGAAGTGGCTGAATTGATTTCGGCGGGGATTTCTCTAAAATGTAAAGGACAATGAAGGGAGTAACTTGGCTTCTTTTTACTTTTTTAAAATAAAAAACTTTTAAAAAATATATATTATAGTATACATAAATAAAGTTGAAGTGTCTATTTTTAATTACGATGTAACTGCTGTTTTTTGCTTTGTTATCTCTTTCACAAATGTCCAGAATTATTATGTTTACAAAAAAACAAAAAAATTCTGGACATATTGAAACAATAGAAATTTTATAGTCACGGGAAGTGAAAAGACGTATTGGCGAATTCTAAACTTAATGCCCACGGAGTGGCGGGTGCAGCGGGTGTAACTTAAACGCAAAAGTGCAAAATGATCCCCCGGCAACACTGGCAACACTGGCAATACACCGGCGTGAGCGCCGGTGTATTGCCCGGGGCGGGAAAGAGCACCAGAATGCGATCCGACCAACCAGCGTACAGCGAGCTAAAGCTTCATTCAAGTGCTTCGAGTCATATTTCCTTCAAGTTCCTTCAAATTGTTCCATTTCTTACATTATATTTCATTACCTACCGCTCTGTCAAAAATGACCTTGGAGACCGACCTGTCATATTTGACAGTTCGACAAGCGGCGCACTCCTTGACCGAATTTTACCTTACAAGACCCACATTAAAAGTGATTGGAAACCTTTTAAAATTTCCTATTGAAATGTTATTGGAGACTGTGGTCCCTCGCAGAGAATTGACTAAGTCTTATTGGAAAAAGCGTGATTAGTAAACAACATACACTTTTGACATAAAAATACTGTATGAATGACTACAGAACAATATTATTGCTGCCTACCATTAGATGCGGACTATTTTTGTTTTCTCACACAAACATACTTCCATAAGAAAGAACGTGACACACAGAGACTGGTCAGTCCTCCTGTGAGCCGAGAGACATACTTTCAATTAGATATGAGTGAAAGTAAAGAAGTATTAGTTACCCTTACCGTTACCGCGCTAACTAATATTTTGCCGATTGGCTTCCCTGTATCGGTGTGTGCGGGGTGCAGCGGGGTGCGGCGGAGTGCAGCGGGGTGCAGCGGGGCGGAGAGGTGGCGGACGGTTCAGGGGGTGGAGGGAGGGTGCGATCGATCCGCAACAGCTGTGCGCTGCGCCGCCACGGACCGGGAGCGCTGCGTAATCTATGTCACACGTTACAAACAAACGCACGTATCACCTACAGTACGTTGCCACCATTCAGCGATGCCGGCTATGCTATCTTAAATAACAGAAGTACAGTTATATTAGGTAGTTTAAGTTGCATTAAAAGAAAGAGTATTGTATGACTTTGGATTTCATGAAGGGCGTAACCTTTGTGTCACAAGTGGAGCGCGGATAGGAGAGAGAGGCACATACCGGCGCCAGCTGATTTTGACTGTTGCTAAGCGCGCGGCGGGCGGCGGGGGGCGGGCGGGCTGGGTGGTCCGAGGGGTGGCGAGGGGTGTATGAGCTCGGGGCGGCTGAAACTTGCAGGGCTTATGAATATGCATGCTATAGCTAACGTATAGTTTTCGACGTCACGCCAGGCCCGCCGCCCGTCGAGCGGTTTAAATGACGCGCACTCGCATATCGACGCTTCTCTTCGCAGCACATATTGATTACATGTTGACGAATCCACAAAATTAATAAAATTTAAATAAATTAAAAATAATTCGAGGTAACAGAGTAATAAGAGAGAATATGGGTGTACCCATACCCTGACTGACGAAAGAGGCGCAGGCACATAATAACAATAATCTCGAGGATCGGAGACTGCCTTACTATATGTGCAATAGACAAAAAGACAAACTATCTGGAGCTGGCTCACGAGGTGACCAACATGGGGGATGGTATGCCACCCGAAATTATTCCTATAGTAGTCTCTGCCAATGGGTTAATCCCAGTCAGCGTCTCGGAAAATCAGGCGGCTAGGACTCCGTGGCGGAGCGCTCCGAGCTCAAATGGAGAAGGCGGTGCTCCTCGATACCGCCTGCATCGTCCGCTGGTTTCTTTTCCTTTCTCCCTAACCCTCGGGCGTCTGGTCTCCTATGCCGAGGGCTTCCGTCTGGTTGGAATTTACTTATCTATTTAATTTTATTCTAAATATTATTTGTTATGGTATTGTATGTATGTATACATATAACCCAAATAGATGAGAATATATCTATAAATAGCTCAAATATTAATAATCTTTATAATTATTATTATTCATTTCTCTTTGGTTGGCTTGTATACATAGACTTGTATGGATACTTAAAATAGATAAACGTATATTTTGCACGCGGTAGAGCCAAGCGTTGGCTTTTGCTGTTGCAGGCATGGGCCGCTCGTCCGGGTCGGTACCACGAGCTCGCAGAATACCGGCGTGAAGCAGAAGCATCTTGTACTGCTGCTTTTCGTTCGGTGAGTGAGGTAACCGGAGGCCCTCTCCTCCGTCGTTCGCGCGTAAAACATTTATAGCGAATAATACATTAACAACTAATTATAATTATCTATCCGACTATGTCGAACAACAATTCCACATAGTAGCGGTAGTGTGACGCGATGCGCAGCGGGTGCTGGCGGAGCTCTGGCGTGAGGCTAGCGGCAAACCAAGCCGATCGCCATGCGGGGTGAGAATGGGCAAACCCTCCGCTCAGATAATAAACTTTGTATTTTTTTATTTTTTTTAAGACTGCTCTTGAACCTCGTCCGGACTGCTGGCACGGCTACGAAGTAGATCATCGAGGAAACAGATTGCGCGCAACACTCGCTAATTTCCCCGTTCCGTAACATAATGGCTTTCAATTACACTGCCCGGCGTCCGGCGTCCGGCGTCCGGCGACGTGATTGATGCGCGATACAACGGTGTCCGTTCCACGTTGCCAGTTGGAATCGACTGACTTTAGCGAACAGTACTATTGCAGTTGTTGGATTAGCCATTATCACTTAATTTTTTATGGTCAAGGGAGCAGACGAGCTAGCGGCTCATCTGACGGGAAGTGATTACAGTCGCTCACGTACATGTGCAACACCCAACTTGCTGCAGGTGCGTTGCCGATCTTTGAGAATATTTGAGGGATGGGAGGGATGATGGGGAAGAGGAGATTGGGCCTCCGGTTACCTCAATCACCTAAGTAAACTTCACGCCGGTACTGTGCGAGGCCAGGCACTGCCCCGGTCGCGCCGGCCCGTTCGAGCAGCAGCAGAGGCCGCCGCTCGGCTCTACCACTTACAAAATATTACTAGCGCTTACATTACTTATTCCTCTTTTAATTTACTTCATATATGCATTAGTTTTTTACGTGTGTTCTATCTGTAACACCAGAGGCATTTAATGGAGACGGCAGGGGGGCCGCGACTAGTGTTAGAATCGGTCGAGCTCGAGCCAGAAGTGGTTTTTATTGAATATGTTTTAATCTCCTTTAAGCTTCTTGCTGCACTCAACAGCGGATAACCACATCTCTGCCGCGGAATTTATCAGTGTGAAATAATCGAACACAAATTGTAGCCGTTTCAGTTTAGGAATAGACATACTATTAAATGAGAACACACAAGAATGCGCCCGGTTTCTTGAGGTTGGACTTATTAGCAGTTTATTGCACATTCATCATAAGGACGCATTTAGCTAGCTAGCTCATTTTATACGTACAAATAGGCAGTCTTATCGCTAGACCTTGTTCTTTTCCAGCCAGAACTTTGTGAAAGGAGATTTACATTGACACACAAGGCTGTGTGCACACGTAAAGAGGTTGATGTTGAATATAACTATGTACTGCTGCCTGAAATGCATATGTTATATAGTAAAGAAAAAGACGAACAAATACAGTAAACGCTTGTAATATTTTGTAAGTGGTAGAGCCAAGCGGCGGCTTTTGTTGCTTCTTGATTGGGCCGGCCCGACCGGGGTACCGCGTGAAGTAGATGCATCTTTTGCTTCTGCGTTTCGTTCGGTGAGCGAGGTTACCGGAGGCCCACTCTCCCATCCCCCAAATATCTTCAAAGCATCTGCCATATTTTGTTAATAAATAGTAAATTTGTATTTAACAAAATATGCTTACACAAAGTCATTTACGTCTGCCCATGGCCGTCATATTTGCGAAAACGAAGCGCAGCGAGGATTGTGCTTATGAAATTCTAGTCGGAATTGGAAGAGAAGAACGCAAGCGCTGTAAAGCAGATGCAGCTGCGAACCTGTGTTACTATAGACTCTGCAACGTCCAAGAAAGCGTCTTGTCATTATGTAATGCAAGGTTCTTTTACAGATTTGCTGCGAGGAACTGCGTCGCTACCAGTGGATAAAACCGGTAACACGTTTAGAAATCTGATTTTTGTTAATAATACGGTTTTGCTGCAACATAAATCAACGCCGAGAAACTTGTTCCAGTCCTTTGTGGAAGCAAGGTGTTTTGGTATCTTGAATTGTATTTGACAAATGTTCAAGAGGCGTGCGCGACTAAATCTGGAGATCGTCTGCACACAAACTGTAGAGTAGTGATGTAAGGATAGTGAGCGGCCTCTTACACGTGTCCCAATTAGTATTTTCAGCAATCAGGGCTCAAGAACATAGGAGAGGAACGCAACAACAGATTTTAGACGGTAATTGGACAGGGTACTTTGATTACTTTTTTTTTCGTGAGATTTATAGTTAGACAATTTGTATATAATATGACCTCGTCCATAACTTCAAATGAGCGGTCTCATCAACAACGTTGTCTATGCTAAGACTTCTAGAAGTTTTCGTGTCTATGATTATATTGACATTTAATTTAGTCAATAACTATATTAAAGTACTTCGCCAAATCTACCCCAATTAATATTATATGTTGAAAGTGATTTCAACGTTTTGTTTGGAATGTTAGTTTGGTCAGCGCTGACAGAATTCAGACTCGTCAGATACTCGACCATTCAAAGTTTTCTTTTGTTTGTATTAAACCGACGTTTATTGAAACAAATAAAAATAAATTCTTAGTGATGTCTTGTGCGCACGCGCACGCGCACACTACACATTTGAAATGAAACTATCATTTACGGATTTTATCGCGTTCCATTTTGTTTTTATATTCCCGACCCGTCGAGTCCTTCACAGCAGCCGCGCGCACGGCGGCCGAGGGGTTAGACGTCCAAATGTCATAGTTAGCTGGGGCTACCTGCAGCTTTTAGTTATTAATTTCGGCCCGATCTAAGCAGCATGTGCTGTATAGTACAGTGTCTTGAGGTAGCGCAGTGGTATGCTTGGTTTTAGATTTAATTTTGTTCATTACAAGATCTCAAGCCGGTGGTAGTGTCCAGCCTGTAATGAAATTAAGATGTTTTTTGATTTCAATAGCCTCGCGAATCATCCTTAGCAGGAATCGGTGTTCTTTTGCGTGGATTTGTCTATCAAATCTGATGTAATGGTTGGGATCCGCAAATAATATTTTCATTTCAAATAAATTCTTAGTGCGTAGAATTTACCGTAACGCAGTGCAGAGGTTAGTTAGTTGTATTTTTAATTTAGTTTAATTAAGTTATGAATAAAAAATGGTTCATTATACCTTGTTTATAGTTTTCTCCAAGCTCATCAATATGAAATTGAAATGCAAATGAAATAAGAAATGGAACAGGCAGTAAACGCGTTGGGATCCCGGATCGACATCGACCACCATGCCACAGTTCACATCAGCAACATAGAGTGCCGTTGACCCCGCCTGGCTCCAGCTCCCGTGCGTTGACCCCACCTGGCTCCAGCTCCTGTGCAATGGCGAGGGTCGCGTTCGTCGCCCGCCACCCGACGTAATATCATACTCGCACATTACCCTGTACACACAGATGCGTTTCATTACACATCGGCATGTGCGAATATCTCAAGACAAATATTGAATTGTCAACTTGTCTCCGGCAAATGTATTTATCGACCGTAAGACATTTCTGTATTGTGTATTCAAATACAAAAGGTTATTGCTTTAGGACAGAACATTATTAATCGAATGGTAATATTTTTTCTCGACGGCGATAAGGGGGTGGTCAGAGAGCTAGGCTTTAATCTTTTCCACACACTTTTCTTTTGAGAGCTATTAAGGAAGGTCAGGACAGCAGTTTCAGTGGGCAGGCGGACGACGTAGTCGTGCGCGAGTCTCTGAAAACTTTTTCGTATCTCCGCTCTCCCGATGCGGAGTCTCCTCAGCCAACGCGGCGAAAGTTAGTTAATGATGTTGTTGTTGTTTACTTGACAGACTTAGTTGTCCGTGTGACAAGAGAGAAGAGACTGGACTCGAAGTGTCATTTAAGGAATCGGCATACATATATCTACGGATGAAAACGAGTAGATGCCTACTTAAAATTACATTTTCGTGTTCATAGGAAATATAAATCTTTCAATGCGGGCGTCGGAAATGAAAGTTCCCGGGGAAGAAGCTACGAATCTATCTGCCGAGATGTGTTAGCAGCCAGCCCGACGCGTCGGCGGGGAGAGGCGGGGAGAGGCGGGGAGAGGCGGGGAGAGGCGGGGAGAGGCGCGCCGACGTGAAATATCTACTTAAAATAGAAAAGTTGCGCTACCTTATTACCTTGTAATACCTTAGCGCCATTTCTGTTCGAAAGAATAACTTTAGAAACTTGTATTCGTAACAACGAATAAATAAATGAGACAAAAGGCAATCGAATGTTTTAAATTTGTTTCGAATTCGTGCCGTGTGGGTGGTGTCGGCGTAAGAATCTACCACCCAGTGTATTCTCGCGGGTGTCGTAAGAGACCACTGCGGGAAAAGCCTCGAGAATAGCAATGGCTGCAAACAGACGGCGGGATAGCTGATATATCTGGAAAAATACTAGACCAATAATAATACTTCAATATGAGAATGAGTTCTTCGTGTGAACGAAGACAAGCGCTCGAGATTTTATTCTTGTTGGTTGCTCGCTAACGGCACTCCCGATGGCTTGATGAGCTTGTTGTCCTTTCTTTACGTTTCTGTCCCCACGAGGTTGCCGAGACGCACGAGATTCAACACTTTCACAGATCGCTTAAGTAATTAGAATCTTGTACCGCATGCGCCTCTTAACCGAATAGTCGAGAGATGTAACAACCTCGCGAAGACTTCAAAGTTAGACTTGTACTGAGGTGCCATTGGCGGGCTTAAGAGGAAATTGCTATTATCTTAACAAATGTTGTCTTAATTTTTTTTTATTATTTATTTATAATATTTTGTTGTTTTATCAATTTCGAATTGAGAGCAATTTATTCATAATTTAAAAAAAAATATCAATCTTAATTAGAAATATAGAAAGAAGAAAACTTCATTGATTACACCACAAATGGTTAACAAGTTATTAAAAAACAATTTAAAGAATAATAAAATCTAAAAAAACAACAAGATATTAGAATATTACACAACAAATGGGTGTACGCTCAGTTCGCGTTACGGATTCCCGCAACATTGATTTCCAGCGCAGCCTCATGCTGCTACTGAGCCGGTAGTGTCTGCAGTAGATACAGCTCATCTATACATTAAAAGAAAAGAAAAAGAAAGACAAAGAAATCTTAATACAGTGAAATATATAACAATCGGGTATTGCTTTGTACGAGATACACCAAGTTCCTTTTTATATATACATACATGCATACATACATAAACATGCATATAAATAAATAAATATATATATATATATTTATATATACACACCCACGCATACATACATATATTTTCAATTTCCTCAAAATGCCAGGACGATTTTTTTTAAAACGCATCACATTTATAATATGCGCACACAACACACATTCAACACACACAAATATATAAAAAAACAAATTAACATGATTTTGTAGACTCGAAAGCAAGGATTTGTATTTGAGTCTGAAGTTATTCACTTCCGATGTCAGAGTGCGGGAGAATTGTTCCAGCATTTTGTGGCGTTATATTTAAAACTACCTCGAAATGCAGCCGAACAATGAGATGGGAAGACTAATTTATAGGTGGAAAAGATCAGGTTATGTAAAAAGAATTCTGCTCGCTCATCCACTGCAACCTTACGTGCAAGTACGGAGGCGTTCGATGTTTAACAATCCCAAATAATAAAGTAGCAAAATGTAGCTCCCTGCGATAATTCATTTTGAGAACATTTGCATCACTGAGATAAGGAGCGACATGCGAACGAGGCGGAGTGTTAGAACAATATCTTGCACACGCATTCTGTACACGCTGCATCCAAAAACTGCATCTGCGTAATTCAATGTGGACGGGACAGTGCATCGCACAGTTTATTACGTAAATCAGTACTGACAACATCCCTTACGCGATACAATAGCTTAAGTCCGTGGAACAAATTACGAACGACGTTTTGTACATTCAAATCTAAGTTTTACCATAACGCATTATAATTTGTGTTACGTAAAATTATAATTTTTCGCTCATTATCTTTCGCATGGAGTGTTCGCCTGTAACTGTATTGGCGCTGAGCTAATATCATTGATGTATACATTTCCTTTGTTGTAACAGTGTACAATATGTCGGCGTTCAGTCAATAAAATAAATAAGCAGACCGAAGACAGGCTGATGCAGCATCTCAGGAGTGAGGCGTCTGGCACTGCGATCGTCAATCCGCTTGCCAAGCGTGGCGGTTAAGGCAAATCCTCCTTATGTAAGAGGCCCGTGTCCTGCTGTGTGCTGCTGACTATTTACAGGCTGTTAAGTTTAATGTTAGGTAAGGTTTTGAATACTCACAGATAGATTGGATGCATTAGAATAAATATTTGAATGGAATCAATATGATTTTTTATAACATTCGGCAACAGTTAGAGTTTGATAGAGCTCGTGTGGGCCGAGCGGGGTAGTACCACGGCCCCGCAGGATACCGGCGAGAAGTAGAGGCATCTTGTGTTTCTGCGTTTCGTTCTGTGAGTGAGATCACAGAAGCTCCCCCGTCTCTCATCTCTCTCCTCATCATATCAACCCCCTAAATATCGTGAAAGGCTGGAAACGCATCTGCAACTCTGTTGCAGATGTACGTGGGTGACGGTAATCACTGATCATCAGGTGAGCCGCTTGCTTTAACCCTGTCCCAAACAAAAAAAAGTTAACATTTCTTTACCAGTACAAAATTCAGGAAAAGCTATAACTATTATAGCTAAAGTCCGATTGCTTGATAGCTCGCTTGAATACTTGCCTCGTCGGTAAAGTAGCAGTTCACTGTTACTGAAATTTTTTGGACTTATGGATAGAGAACACCAAGCAACCAGAAACCGGGAACACCTCCAGAGAACTTTTCAATTGCTGTTAACATTCTCGACCTACTATAATTGCTAAATAACAGGTAAACTTCGACAAGCATTATCCTTTACGTTCTCCTTGCACTTTTGTTGGTGTTCCCCATCACACGTCCGTGGTATTTGGTGTCGGCATTTTGAGCCAGCATTCGATCGCCACTGTCATGTTTTTGGCCAGAAGGGGAGTCACGTGCAGGCGTGGTTGGCATTTGAACAAACGGAGGGTAAATCCCCCGCACCTCAAAATTTATTACAAATAAGGACAACAAACGGGCACACAGTTCATCTAATAGCTCTCTGCTGGCCCGTTGACGCCTCATCAGTCACCATAGTCAACACAGTAGTGTTGTTCTCATGATCTACGCCGACACTCTGCGAGAGCGCGGCTCCGAGCCCACAGCTGCGGGATCCAGTTGCGGCTGCAACATTACCACATAGAAAACAAACGGAAACTTCGGCCTGTGTTTCTGAGAGTTGATTAAAATGTGAAACATCCTGCAGCAAGCCACTCGCTGCGGCCTCTCCAAGTTTTAGCAACAAACATAAATGTTTCTCTTTGTTATTGTTGTTGATCAAAGTGTTTCATGAATGCCATTTCTCCTGTAAATACTCCTGTGAACCACACAGTCGAAACCGGTTGCACGCTCTGTTGAAGGTTAGTTCCATTTCATTGAAAATTTGTCCTTTATACCTATACCGATTTATACAATATCAGGCATACAGAACTACTGTTGAAACTTGTATGGCCCCTTGTCACCCCTTCTAAACGGAACCCTGTACCTAGTTACCTACTAAAGGATTGTAGCGGGGCTCGCAACCACTGGTCTATCAATTACATGATGCATTTCTCTATGACGAAGAAGGTACCTTTTTACTAGTAGTAACTAAGTCTCAGAGTCGGCCTTTGTTAGGCTTAAAAAATGAAAATCAAAACGCTTCAGAATAGGTGATAAAACACCGAAATCCCGATTGCGTTTCTTTCTAACAGAGAAGCCTTGCGGCCAAGCAACAGCCGGCGCCGTGTATGAAACACAGCATAGTTACTTATACCTATTTGGTTCCCAGTTAGCTACCATGATTAATACTATTCAAATTTAAGATGAAAATAAACGAAACGAAACGTGTATCCCTGTCCGGCTGCGGGCAGAGGCGAGGCGCCGGGTGGCGCGCGTGCGGCGTGCGGCGTGCGGGCGGGGCGCGCGGCGGCCGGCGGCGGCGGCGAGCGGCGTGCGGCGTGCGGGTGCCGGCTCGCGGCCCGGCGCCTGGCTCAGTCCGCCGCCGCTCGCCGCCGGGCCCGCGTGCTGCCGCCGCTCGCCGCCCGCCGCCCGCCGCCCGCCGCCCGCCGCCCGCCGACATGGAGCATTTCATCGAGACCGTGCGCAAGTACCCGTGCCTGTGGAACACCACCGCCATCGAGTACCGCGACCAGGAGCTCAAGGACGCGGCCTGGACCGAGGTTATGAAGGAGACCGACCTGTCGTCAGGTGAGTGCGCCGCGCAGCGCGGGCTCGCCTCCCTGCCGCCCCCCGCGCTCCCCCCCGCCGGGCCGAGCGCCGCGCGCCGACGCCGACCGCGCCCGAGCGCCCCGCGCCGCGCGCCCGACGCCCGGCGCCCGGCGCCCGGCCACGCTTGCGACCGTGTATTCACATTCGTATTGTTTCCTTATAATTTAAATTCGTTATAATATGTTTGTTACTTGTTTGAACGACATTGCACATTTATCGACATTGTTATACTAACCTACCTATGATGTTAAAAATAGCTGCTAGATTGAACTGAGTGGCATAAACATAAACAGCGTGATTAATAGAAATAAAGAAATGTGAGAAGAAAATAAGCTGTAAAAATAATTAATAAGTACACAATTATAGCATCACACAATACAGGTTTATTATTAAAATCAGTTCCATATACATATTGTGTGGAAAACAAATGTTGCAAATGCAGGGCTGCCACCGGCGCGGGCGTTACTGTTCTGAGGGTGTCACCCATTTTAGGAATTAAAGAATCTACATTAATGTGAAGTACTTTCAGTAAATATAGTAATATATATAAAAGAAGTATCTATAATCTCACTGGAACGGTATACCGATATAGACTATTGTGCGTGGTATTTTGGTTCAATACGTTTTCAGTATAACATCAGTTTTAATCAAATTTAGGAAAGCTTTGTCCGTTCAAGTTTGTACTTCAAGATTCAGTGAACGAAAGAAATAAGTTTAAAAAGTTAGTTTTGCAGAAATAATGTATTTTGCGTACTTTATCCCATAAAAATACATTTGGCGTCCTTAAAAATATTGCCCCCGTGCAGGAATCGAACCCGCGATCCGCAACGGCGCAGTCAAACAGCAAACACTTAGTTTCTGCGCCACTTAGTCGTCAAATGCGTCAAATTCGAGCAGAATACTATTAATCAATATTTAAGTATAACGGACAAACGATCAATACATTGTTATAGCTATGTAAGCGAGGATAATCTGACTGCAAACTTATAGTCTTCAGCCAGTTCCTAGCGTGCAATACTGTTAATTAGGTAAGTGTATATATATTGATTTGCATTCAACGCAGCAAGGTCAATCTATAAACGGATTGTTTGAAATTGTTTACATCGCGTGGAGCGCATTCTCCGTTTAAGACAGTGACTACCGTAAAGTGTATATATGATAATTACAAAACGACAAAATGAGTTTTATAAGTTACATATACTCGGTCGATCAATAAGTCTTTGGTATCGGATACTTTCAATTTAGTTATAGGAATGAGTAATATTTTCTTGCGATCTTAAATTTATGAGAAGCCATTGCCACAAAAAATTAAAAAAAACCGCATCTATATTTTACCTTTCGGCGGGGATTTGATTCGTGTGAATGATGGAGGAAATCGTGCGGCTATTGAATAGCTATTACTGCTTGACATTTTTTTTCTACAAATTGTGTTTTTTGAAGAACTGCAGTCTTTTCTGAGAGACCTCCACCGCCGCTACTGAAGAAAACATAGAAAAAGAAAATTAAGAAATGGTTAAGATAGATCAACGTGCCTATTCGTTATTTAATTGAGATTCTAAAGCTTTCATTTGGGCTAATGCAGATAATTTTAACTAATACCTTAGAATTCAAACAGACGGCAGCGCGTCGACCTCAACGAGCGTCGACAGGCGCGCAATGAGATCGAGAGATGGCACTTCAAAGGTAACTTGGCAATGTCGATGAAGACCTTAAACATTTTAAGTACGCTTCGTGACCGTTAATGAAACGTGGGTTCTCCATTTAGTTGAGACGAAAAACCAAAGTAAGGTCTGGAAAAGATCGTCCTCCCCGCCAGCTAAGAGGTCCGAGGTCTCCGGCTCCACTGGCAGGATAACGGTCTACGTGTTCCGAGATGCGCAAGCTATCATTATGATCGATTATTTAACTGAAGGACAGACCGGCCCGTGGCCGGGGAGTACTGCACACCATTGAGCAAACAACTGCGCGAGGAAATAAAAAGGAAACGATATAGGAAGCTCATCATGATGCCGCACCTGCACACCGGTCCGCGGCACGCTGCCGGCGCTGCCGGCGATGCTAACGGTTGGGTTTCAGTTGATGCGGCAGCTGCCATATCCTCCGGACCTACCTCCTAGCGATTTTTACCATTTCCCCCATTTTACAAAGCACGCGCGTGGGAAAAAAATTGACGGATGTGATTATGAAAAATAAACACAATTTAAAAAAAAATTGAAGTTTCATTGCCTTTCCAAAAACTTGTTCGACCTTGTGCATAAGCTCTCGCGACCGCATACCCAACACTTGACATTTTAGTCCTTTCCGACCCACTTTTCACCAGTGCTCATTGGGTCAGCGTGACTGGTGGTGAGCCTGACGCTGTCTGTCTAAGTCGGCGACAATTCAAATTGCCATTGCAAAAGCCAAGTCAAATTGCACAAAAGTTTTAAAAAACTCGTTCATACGTGCCCTCCGCATAGAGGATTGAACTCGAGTCTTCTTATTCGGAGGCAGTTCCCCGAACCAATCGGCTATCAAGCTTCATCCTAACAAGTATAACAATATATATTAACGCACATAACGTAAGATAGCAGCCTCCTCGGAATACCGTCGAAGTTGAGACATCGTGTGCTTCTGCGTTTCGTTCGGTGAGTGAGGTGACCTGAGGCCCGCTCTCCCCGACATTCTCGTAATACTTGTACGGCAATATCATAGAAAGGGTTACAGACGCAGTGACGGGAATGATGTGCAGGGTGAGCGGCATTCTGTCCTCAGAGGTGGTAAAGACATCGGACATGTCACCTTCTTTGTTTAATGTTGGTTGCAGGTATCTAGCAGCAGCAGGGCCAACCGTTCTTTAAACACTTCTTCTCCAAGCTCTTATCATCGGCTGCTAGCTCGTTTTTATACATAAAAATGTATGCTACCTAATGTGATGATACTCGAGGGTAGTAAATAATATACTGAATTTATTGTTCCCAGTTAAGGAAGTGAAGTTGAAATGGAAGAAACTTCGCGACAGCTACAGGGATGCCCTCAAACGACAAAGCGAAATGCTGGCGAAGGACCCGAGCAACCCGACCAAGAAGAACTACCCGTGGAAGTACATGGGGCTGATGCAGTTCCTCCAACCGCACATGAGCGTGCGCAAGAAGCCGGCGGAGTCGGCGTACGCGTCCGCGCCGACCGACTCGCAGCAGGAGGCCGCGCACAACGGCGACGCGCGCTCCTCGGACGAGTCCGAGTCGGAGCCGGAGGCGTCGCCCAAGCGCAAGGGCCTGGAGCGGCTCGCCGTCATCGACCGCAAGCTGGACTACCTGTGCAAGGCGCAGAGCAAGCGGCAGTTCACGGAGGCGCACCTGCAGGAGCGCGGCCGGCCGCCGCCCGCCGCGCCCGCCGCGCCCGCCGCCCCCGACCCGCTCGACATCTTCTTCAACAGCATGTGCCAGTCGACGAAGCGCTTCCCCTACCCCACGCAGATCAAGATCAAGCGCACGCTGTTCGAGGCGGTGATCGCGGCGGAGGAGGCGCTGATCGCGGAGCAACAGAGCTACGCCAGTCTGTGGGCGCGCGGCGGCGGTAGCTCGAGCAGCAGCTCGGCGGACGACGCCGACGCGGCCGACGAAGAGCGGAAACCCTCCTGAGAGCGTCGCGCCGCGCGCCTCTACCGCTGGCTCTATCCGCTCTACACCAGCTACGCGCATTACGCGGCCGCCACCTCAGCCATCTCCGCCATTTCCGCTACCACCACCACCACCTCAGCCACCTCCGCCACCTCTGCCACCTCCGCCCCCGCCCCTGCCTCGCCGCCACCGACACAAGCGCGCCTCTGACATGAACACGCTTCCCCGTTCTAATATTACAATAAATCCTCAACCGTGTTATATGACGAATGAAAATTCTTTATTTGACGTAAGAAATTCAAATTTCGTTATGAGGCACCCATGATGAAGAAGAAACAGTGGAAAGAAGCTCCGTAGGTATCCCCCTTTTGATACAAACAAATTATACAATTTAAGAGAAAAATAGATAAAAGAAAAAACCCATGCAGGCCATGCAGACCCGAGCTGACCAGCGCCACAAACAGCGTCTGTTCAGGAGCATGACGAATGTGGCATCCACCGCCCCCACAACCATATTAAAGGGTTGACGACTATGTAATATGTATTGTGTGTTTGGTGTAAGTATACGTGACGTCCAGTATTCAATGCCAAGAGTCAGGTTATAAATCGTCTGGGCTGTCTGTACATAAATGTATTACGATTGTTGATTATAATTGATTACGATAATCGTTGATAAAGTTAGGCTGTGTATGTAACAATGTAAAACAGTGGTTTTAATGAATCTAGTTCTTCAATTGACTAGAGACATGAATAAATGATGATAGTATTGAATATAATATGTAGGTGTTGCGCGCATGCGCCGCGGCCGCACGATCTCCTGTGAAGAATACCACGTAACTCGTTAGAAGAATAAGTTCGCTAAAATGCACCGACTGAATTTATTTTTATTTTAGATTTTAAATCAATTGTGATTCGACAAAGCGCATGTGAAGTAATAAATGTATTTTTAAAACACTTCATTCTTATTTCATATCAATATTTACCAACGAAGTAATGATACTGCCCTTGAGGAGGGCAAGTAATGTCTGTCTTTACATTAAAGTAGAGCGACGAGTATGTGCAATTAATACTCACATTAATCCTTGAAAATCTCACGGCTCCATCCGGGAGCAAACCCGACGACGCGGCTCCTCGCCGTTCTATCTCCCGGAGAGGCGAAAAATTGGTTGCGTAAGCCCATTTGGATACATGGGTCGCTCCAACTCGTAATCCATAATGTATATCTTCATCCGTGGGTGACTGGCGTGTGTGTATGTTTATTTGTTTTATGGGAAAGGCGGCAAACGAGCAAGCGGGTTCACCTGATGGAAACTGCCCACCGTCGCCCACGTACTTCTGCAACACCAGAGCTGCTGTAGGTGCGTAGCCGGCCTTTGAGGATATTTGAGAGATGGGAGAGAGGATAAGGAGGGGAGACGGGGATGGCTGTGGGGCCTCCGGTTACCACTCACTTACCGAACGAAACACAAGCACAAGGTGCTTCTACTTCACGCCGGTATTCTGCGAGGCCGTGGTACTAACCCGGTCGCGCCAGTCCATTGGAGCAGCAGCAAGAGCCGCCCCTTGGCTCCACTCTGGAACTACGTATATTCATAATAAGGATTTAATTGTTGCCGTGTGAAGCAAACATCTCGTTGCGGTGACGAGCTCGACCCCAGCCGGACCAGGTGAACAGGTCCAGTGAACGTCGTGGCAGCGATTGGTTTCAAGTCGAATTTAAGCCTCGACAGTTCGCGGTCGGATCGCGTCGTAGAGATTTGAATTTACTCTGAACCGATATCTGTTTGCACCGGACAAGTCTCTTTTTCCATGGACAAGGCTGTTCCTCTACATTTATTGTTAAGCAATGTAGGAAATGCCATGCGGTATTGGCGTAGGAATCTGCCAGCCGCTTCATTCCCGAGGGCGTCGCAGGAGGCGGCTGAGGGGAAAGCCTCGGATATAGTAGTGGCTACCGACAGATGGCGCGGCGACCGTCTCGAATATTACCAGAACTAAATTCAGCTGCCGATGTCGGGCTGCGGCGCGGGGTGTCTCGTACTAAGATCGCCAATCCGCTTCAGGAGTGTGGCGATTATGTAAAATCCTCCTTAAGGTCAGGCCGATGTCCTGCAGTGAACTGTTCCAGCTTAGGTCGTTAAGGTTAATGTAGGAAATAGGTATGTACGTATACATGTATCCTAAGAGGCTGTAAATGCTTCTCACACTCATGCGTTGTGTCCGGACATGGATTACATCGTCAGCGCTGTCTACCACGTTATCGGAAACAAGCGTAGTGAAACTACCGTAAATGAAATCGTAGTATTTTTCATGGAATCCGTTACCGTTTTTAGTTAATCTTACGATATTTCAAAATTATAAAACAAAGAACACATATCATTGTGTTCAATCCTTACAAATACACTTACTAATACTTAAACGTAACCAAGGCGAGGCAAACATACGACAAATATTATTACTAACTCCATTACATAAACGATTCTCAGAAACTAAACAGTAAGAGCCGTTAAGTCTGCGTCACAAGCGACTTTTAAGAAGTCTGCAAACCTTCCACCGGATACGTGCGCTATGGTCATAAATGTACGGATGGACTGCCGGTGGCCACTGGCCTGGGGTTCCGAACCCGCGGCCGGCTCGCAACCGCCGCCGTCCTGTTTGCCGCGCGCACTCTGGAACTACGCCGATCAGCTGATTCTAAGATTCCGTTGTAATAAGAGAGAGAATTTGCCGCACGATTGTGCGTCTTATCCCGTACACATAGATGCTGTTAATGACAGAGAGCTCTCGTCGGCGGCGTATGCAGCAGTGGATAGTTCTCAGTAGGCGCACCAGCTGCTTTCTGTCAAAGGAAACACATGTTCGCTGCGTCTGTGTGCGTCGCACCTTGCGGCGGGCGTGTTGCTTCGCAGAAACCGAACGGCATAGTTTTGACGTTCCTTTTTTTTTAATTTACTGAAAATTAAAAGGTCACGGAGACTGCACGTGACGTCGTTGGTATTTCAATGTGTGTTCCGTAATCTTGTCTTCGTTTATAACAATACGCAATTATTAGCTAACTATAGACAGTTTCTTTTTAGATTAATCCTTTTGTACACACTTAGGCGAGCTTAAGTCTAAGAGAGATGAGAGAAGAGTGAATACGTGCAAAACAAAGTGTGCACGAACATAAATATGTTAATTTTATCTTTAATTACAAAACCTACAGACATTGACCGGTAATCAAATGGTTTTGTTTGTGCGGCTTCGTGCTGTGAAACGGAATTCTCATACCTACTAGAATAATTTTTTTGTTAGTCAAGTTCTTTATCTACGTCCATCCAAGTCCACAGCTGAACACAGGGCATTCCAAGAAAGCGCCTGCAAAAGCTTGCATGAATTTCTGAAAGGATTATCTCACCACGCTAGGCAAGCAGGTTGGCGAGCTCGCCGCCAGCAGCCCCGCACTGGTAATGTTCCGCCCCGTAGCCAGTCTGTGGGATTTAGGTTCGGCATGGTCGGATCGATTTTTCATCATCCTTCGATCGCCGGACTCTCGTTTGTTAACTAACAGATTGTACCACGCGCAGATAAATCTTAGGAGAAAAAAATGGTATATCTCTCTCTTAGATCTTATATACCTCCCCTTTTTGAAACAAACATGTTACACGTCCCATGCTACCAATCATGTTTACTAAAAGATAATATGTCAGAGCTAATAACAACAGTTAACGTAATAGTTATGGTTGTGAAACTGTACTCGTATTGACGCCTTTGGTAAGGAACGCGACGCGATGGAGCGACGACGGCTTCGGCCAGCCTCGACACACATCGGCTCTTTCCGCCTCAACTCCTATATTAATTAAGATTTTTGTGAACATAAGAATTATTTCACAATCCATATCAGCAATCCATACGTAAACAAAACCCACTAAAAATTATATGTCCTCTGCATTTACAATTGGCTGTTACTTTAATAAACTAAAGTAATTTTACAGCACTAACAGACGGCAAATGAAAATTACAACGGCGTAAACGGCGATCCAGTTACCGGTCCGAAGACGTGATCCGGTGCCGCTGCAGCGCTGCACCGCTGCAGGGCTGCAGGGCCGCAGGGCTGCAGAATTAGGCAGTGACAGTGTCAGATGTTTCCAGCGCACGAAATTAAAAACAGCCGGGACAGTACGCACGTTTTAGTTTTACGGACGAACTAATACACGGTCGCGCGAGTTAGATCTAAAGGTTAAAGGCGTGAGGAGCGCGGCGAGAGGAAAGAACATCGGCTGCGAGCCGCTTAATTGCACACTAAATCAAGATAGAGTTACGTTCCGGTCCGTGTCGCTATATTTGGAGCACTCCGGCCTACGGCGAAATGGGTTAAAGTTTTTCTTACACAAATGTATCGGTGATTTATGAGCTGCTGGTAGCTCACAGCCCGCGGCCGGCGCTGGAGTATCTCGCGAGCCAACGGCCCCCCCGATAGTAAGTGGGTGCTCCAGCCCATGCACACCTTCAACCGAAGAAGGCTACAGATGCGTTGTCACCACTGGGGAGTAAGAAGGAACGCCTCACAACACGTTGGTCAAACGTCAATCTCATTATGTTTTTTTTTTACTTTCTACCGCCGTTTCGTAATAAGGCTCCTCTGAAGGAGAAATAGGCGAAAGAAGGTAGGTAGGTATGTATCCTCTTTTTGATTATTTTTTTTATTAATTATAATGTATATCATAAAATAAAAGTTATGAACCACCAAACCACAAGTGCATTGCAAACTCGAGTCGCCCAGCCGCTCAGCCGCCCAGCCGCCCAGCCGGAGAAGGAGTCCACTACATTGTAATAATATTAAAATTATAGGAATTAATGTTTATTAAAGTTCTGTCCGCGCTTATTATTTTTCGAAAAGAGTGTGAAGAAATATAACCATGTATGACCTGCTAAATAATTGCACATCGTCTCGCACGTTCAAGACATTTCTTTCATAAATGAGTGAAGTAGAGTAAAGTAGCAGCCTGTAAATGGGGTACGAAGACCTCCTCTTGAATACTTATGAGATAGATTGCATCCAGCACGGGTCCGCCACTCCTCTCCACTCTTCTCCACTCCCCTTTCTTCCCGTGGATATCGTGAGAGGCGACTAAGGGAATAACCTTGAAAATATCAATGGCTACCGACAGACGGCCTTCTTAAAAAATACCAGACCAAATCTAAACAGACCGACGAAGGGCAGCAGCGTCTGTCTGAGCGAGGTGTCTGCTACTGCGAATGCCGCTCCACTCGCCTTACTAGAGAGAGGCCTGCGTCCTGCTGTGGACTATTTACAAATCGCTAAGGATTATCAAACACTAAGCAGAACAAGGTTTAAGATATCAAACGATGGAGTCAGGTCGAATATGTTGTTGGCTTTTGTTATAAAATTAACGTTAAATTAAGTGTACTATGATCCAAATATCCTGATCACAAACATCTTACCTGATTTAGAAGTGACCTTTTTGGTAGCTTGAACCCACCACACACTACGCGGTCTACTGCAAAACTAGGGTTTAAATATAGAGATTGAAAATTCACGCCAGCCGCTAAATTCGTGGTTCAATAGACTACCCCCGAGCGCCCGGTGGTCACCAGTTACCCTATTATTTACTACATTGCGAGAGAGCTATGTCCAGCCGTGGACTATTAATGGTATTACATCTTACGATGGAGATAGTCGTTCTAGATGAAGGAACTGTCGTGAATAATAGGTGGGCCAAGACAGCTTAAGACACAGTTGGAAAGCGAACAGCCAGCCGAGCCTCGTGGCTGGTCGGGCGCGGGGTGGCATTAGCGCCGGCATTAGCGCCGCCGGGGTCGACGGCCACCGCTCAAGGTGAACGAATGGAAGCAACACCTTCGATGTTCACTTCCATATTTAATTCGACTACTTCCAAGTAAGTGAATATTTCGCAAGACATTGACGGAGACGAATGTACCATCACGGGCACGGGGGAAAACGTTTAGACTAGTTTAATTTTTTTAGGTGTTCGTTGGGTTCCGCTTCAGTGGCTGAAGATAAAATACAGGTACCTACTTTTAGCTGAGTGAAAAGTTTTAAGTTTGTTTTGTATTAAAACCGCGTAAAAAATATTGTCTGTTTGGTAACTAGTATTGCCACTCGACACAAAAAACTCGAGCATGTAATCCTTAAAGGGGTAGACAGAGGTGCCAATTCTGTGGACTGTAAACCAAGAGAGTGTTATCCGGTCCGCTCCTTCAAGACATGTGTCGTGTTTAGAAGTTCCGACATGTCCGAAGTACCTACGTGTCGACGTATCTGAATGTTTGTTTTTATGTGTTTATATTGTTCTTAAACGTCTTGCTGCCTCTTTCTCTTCTCTTGTGTTGTTTAACTATGCTTAGTAACGAAAATTATTCATTTCACAATCGTGACAGTACAAATCAGGCCACAACAAACGATGAACAGCTGTTAAAAGTTTGGAGAGAGTGTGGTGCATGAGCGATCTCTCATCGGGTCGCGTGCTTTTCGAGCGATTTCGTTAGGTACAGCTTGTTTTCGTTTTAAATTATTGTAGCTAATAAAACGAGGGACAGTGAAGCACGGTCATAGTAGGACATAATAAATTTTAATACTGTAAGGGAATTCTGTAAAGATTTGAAGTACCTCTAATGTAACGTTCTTTGATTAGCAGGTAGAGCAGAATGCATACAGTACCTACAGTGAGCTGAGCACGCAGCGGCAGGAGGAGATTACGTTTCCCCACCCCAACTGGCGGCAGACTCCTCTGCCTGGGAGTCGTCTGGGCGGGCAGGTCCCACACTCTTACCCAGTTCTGCTGTTGCGTTTCGGATTGAAAGGTAAAGAGAGCCGGTACAGCGGGCTGTGGCGTGTTCCATTCTAGTCACAGCTTATCCTTAAGTTGTTTGCTGATGCACACGGCCGCTTCTGCCGACTGACCACCAGGTGGGCTCGTACTCGTCTGTTGTCTGTTGTCTGTATGCCTAGATCACACCATTCCAATAGAAAAGCTAGGAGGTCAGGACTCTATTTAAGGCTTTTTCCTAACTTGCGATTCTCACAACGTCAAACTATTATATTTATCCTAAGTTAGGAATATTTACTAACGAATAATCATACCTTACGTTAGGTAAACAATATGTCCACGAACTGCCCTATCTATACAACTATCCCAGCGTTCATCTCGGTTAATAATTCATATATTGTCGTGTTCTGTCAGACACGAAGCTGTCAACTGCGACGCGAATGTATTCAGTGAAGTGCACTCGCTCGTTCTCAACTTCTCCAATCCGATATTACACGATACACAGCGATACGATACGCTAAAAATATGCAATACCAAATAAGCAGACACAGCATCTATATTAGAAAATATTGGCTTTAGTGTAGACTCGAATAAATATTTATCAGAAGCAGATACTCAGAAGAGCAACGGATACTTTAAAATAAGCCGTATTCAGAATTATCCAATCGACATTTTGATTTTGTGCGTCCATTACACAGCTCTTCTCCGCCACCCCCTGCAGACAGGCGTGGTGCAGCGCACAATGAAGACGCAAGCGACGCGTGTCGCAACTGAGGCGTGAGACGCAACAGCGGGAACCCATTGCAACATAACCCACGCGTATCTCTTCCCCGCCATGAAAGGTTGTGATATTATTAGATTATTACATTAGTACCGCCGTCGCCACAGCATCCGCAATCAATTTCATTGCAACATCGATCAGCTACTGCCGGGCCCGGGTTGCCCATAGGACAGGTCCATAATTAGTCATAAATCCTATAAGTTAAAAACCATAAAGGTTCCAGACCCTAGTCCGGATAATTTTAGACCTTTTGTTTTTATTTTGTAAACTCATAACGTTAACGAACTCTGGTCCACTGAGGCCTCGGATGTGTTGTTTGTTTAAATTTATGTTAGTATTTTTTAATTAACTAAATTAGTCTTTTACCTTACCTTACCCTAACCGCCTGTACACAGTCCACGGCTGGACATCGGCCTCTCCCACGAGGCGGGAATTAGACAACGTGATGTTAGTACATCTTGCTAAGAAATTATTTTAACAAAACGTAATATATTGAAAACGCAAATAGTAGTACCAACATATTAGTTTTTGGGTCCATATTTAGTTACAGAAAACTCAAAGTATTCGAAAATATGCAGTAATTGAAATAGCCCAGGGTCTACATGAGACAGTCAAAAGTCATGTCGCATTGAAGTGACGGGATCCTAGCGTACAAACTTGAATGTCACTCGTATGTCAAAAAATCCAAACACGCCAATCTGTGGGACGCGCGTCGCTCGTAAAAATGATGCTAATTTACGATAAAAAATGCTGATGCCTGCGCTCCGGCCGAATCTGCGGGATCGCATCATGTCAGTTTTATGCCACCCCCCTCCCGCATCCCCCGCTCCGCCGGGTCCGCTGCCGCCGCTAAGCGCGCCTCTCTTTATGGATGTGCGAATTTATTACGTAAGTTTGGAAATTGTTGTTAAGACGGGGCTTTTAAAAAGTGCCGTAAAAAGCGCTACGTAGAGCACCGCGAATATTAATTAATAATACTCCGGCGCCGAACGAGGACGTCTCTGTTCAATTGATCCGCGGAGCTTTCTCTTCTTGACATATAGCCCCGGCTCCGTTCGCGGGCGCACTCGCTTCTGCTCGCTTTATGTCTCACGTGATTTAAATATGCTTTTAAAAAAATATGGACGTTCGGCAAATGGCTTAATATCTATACTGATATAATAAAGAGAGAGTGTGATGTTGTGTATAGGTTTTCTCAGGGATTGACGGAAACGATTATAAATCAACAATCAACAATCTTTCACAGATTGAAAGCTACATTATTCTTTAGATGGACGAAAGTAATCCTTGACCCCCAAAAAAATTAGGATCCACGTGTTCGGCTATGAGGAGAACATCATGAGCACTGGGGCAGCGCGGCGACCCTTTCCCGGTTCCAAAACTCTCTCAAATGTTTGAGAAGGTGGCCTTTGCCCAGCAGCGGCCAATTACCGGCAGCTAAATTGATATTTATATGTCGATAAATGAGTTACAGAAATTAAAGCCCCGCCACCCTGTGGCCCGCAGGCCTGTGGCCCGCAGGCCTGTGGCCCGCAGCCCTGTGGCCCGCAGTCCTGTGGCTCGCCGCCCTGTGGCCCGCAGCCCTGTGGCTCGCCGCCCAGTGGCCCGCAGCCCTGTGGCCCGCAGCCCTGTGGCCCGCAGCCCTGTGGCTCGCCGCCCAGTGGCCCGCAGCCCTGTGGCCCGCAGTCTTGTGGCCCGCAGGCCTGTGGCCCGCAGTCCTGTGGCCCGCAGTCCTGTGGCCCGCAGTCCTGTGGCTCGCCGCCCAGTGGCCCGCAGCCCTGTGGCTACGCCGACGCGTGCTCTGTGGAGATGCGTAATTTCTACATACTCTTCTAGGTGTAAGTGTTCAAATATGTTCTGGAAATAATCTAAAATATGGGTATTGTAACAAAACTAATAAAATAAATATAAACAAACGCGAAGGCAAGAAAAATGAATAAAAGCGTAAGTAAGCTCTTCCATACATGTGCATTAAATCTCTCATACCTTCAATATCACTATGCCGTCGAAGCTTATAATAATGTCATGAATAACTTGGCGTCGGCAGAGAGCATAAAATGTTCAGTCGTGCCAAGTGGGGAGCACTCGAGATATCTGGCAGGAGATCTAGTACAGTTTTACGGCTTCATAACACCGACCGTTCACTCTGTGCAGTAAAAGAGAATTGCTTCCAAATCCTAGGCTTTGCCATTACCTTGCTACTCATTCAGTTGCGTAGCATATTCACGCGCGGTGTGCATTACTTGTCTCCTATTGAAGTATTTCGGAATGAGTGTGTCGTGCGGCAGTGTATGTTGTAATTGTAGGAATGTCTTAAATTTACTTTTGCCTAAGTGAAAGTGGTGGAGATAAAAGACTTATGATAAGGGATATAGGCAATAAAGTTGCGGCACGAGTCATAATGCCCCGCGCGCTTTGTTTGGTTGAAGTAGATTAACTTCCGCTAAACTTTTCGCGCGTTGACTTCAGTTTTTCAGACAAAAGCACGGACTACAGGGCCAGAGAGCGGCTGCCAGGCTTTAGATGTAAAGTAAAAAACTAAAGTAGCAGCCTGTAAGTGCCCACTGCTGGGCAAAGGCCTACTTCTAGGCAATTACTAGTATCAGAGAGGGCTTAGGAACCGGGAAGGACCTGCCACGCTGCTCCAGCGCGGGTTGGCGGGCCACGCATATCCTCGGAATAATACTTTTTTTATTTCTCAAACACGCAGGTTTCCTGCACTTAACAACTTTAAGTATTAACAATTTCAGGTTAATAGCAACTTTACACAGGTCACTTGCGCTCTTTGAAACGACAGTGAGCGCCCTGGCCACGAGGCTGCCACGGCAAAAACAGTGATAGCATTGAAAAATAAGTGATGACGTCATACCGCAATTTAAAAGTACCATAATATGGCGGTTACAGGGGCCATCCCCGTGAGTGTGTCTGTGCGTGTGTGTGTGACAAAAGACGTTGTTACGCTTTCTTGAGAAATGTGCCGGGTATCTGCGTCCGGGTGCAGCGCGCGCCACTGAGTGCAACCCGGTTGGTAAAGGTGTAACTAAACGACAACCGGGAGTCGGCAGCGTTACTCAAATCGGCTAATGTCCATACGATTGCTTTCGTCGCTCAGCACTTGTCTTCTCGTATCACAACGGCGGGATTGTTTGAGCGACTATTTCCGATTTTTGAGAAGGGTTGGAGCCGGCAGGTGTTCCGCTGAGCCGCTCGATACGTGTTGGCGGGTTTCTGATGACTTCGAAATGTTTTTATATCTATCTTAGGCGTGCAGGTCACCTCGCGATATTTATTGAGCACGTGTTTACTTAAAATTCTCTAGTAGTATGTACGTGGTAGAGCCAAGCGGCGGCTTTTGCTGCTGCTCGAATGGGCCGGCTCGACCGGGTTGGTACCACGGCATCGCAGAATACCGGCGTGAAGTAGGGCATCTTGTGCTTCTGCGTTTAGTAAGGTGAGTGAGGTAACCGGAGGCTCACTCCCACTCCACAACCCCTTCCTCATTATTGGTCCATCTCTCAAATACCTTAAAAGGTCGGCAACGCACCTGCAGCACCTCTGGCGTAGCAGATGTACGGGCGACGGTAATCACTTACATCAGGAACCTCTTGCTCGTTGGCCGCCTTCCCAAAAAAAAAAATACTGTTTTGGTGAGTCGTCGACGGGATTCGAAACTAAGTCGATTGCGTGCTATCGCATTAAAGCGAGCCCCCAACCCTGTCCACTGAACTAGCGCAGCTCGTACGGTGGATGCAACAGCTACAGAAGCTGCAAATCATTAGCAGATCCAACCTCACTTTCTAATTACTTATTTTAACATTCATTAAAATCGCCGTTACGTTAAAATATAATCTATTCACAGGCCACAATTAGTTCCAATCTGCCAGGTTCAGAGATGTGTTTGTTTATTTTACAGTTATTTAATAATACTTACTTAAGACAAATTTATATTGTTTTAATACGGCAATCTAAGTCGCGTTATATGTTTGAAGACTTAATCGTTATAGAGAATTACGAAGGTTATCTTTGGTACAATACAGATATTCGGTGAGCGGGCCGCTCCTGGCGCCCGAGCCCGACACTTCTTCGCCAAATCAACGACCGAAAATAAACTGCGAAGGAAAAAAACGCGAACCGCTTCAGCCGTCCGAGCCCAATCGATATCCGACGATGTGGAATTTATAAAAGTAGCCGACCGTCATCGGACAGAGCGTCTGCGCTCTTGCTTTTTCACGTGCTTCCATGACTGCGCTACTCACTCGGAAGCCCGTTCTATGGGTTAAAGCGAGATGGCGATGTTTGCCCGCTTGCTTCGCGCTGCGCGTGTCTGCTTGCCGTTATGCGCGTTGCCGTGTTTGCTTCGCGCTCTCGTTGCGATGTGACGTGTTCTTTTATTTATTTACTTTATGTGGGCAGATTAAGGAACAACTATAATACGAGTATTTCAATATTATTAATTGAGCAGTGAACGTTTTTGCTCTTCGCATTTTAATACACGAAGTTAATACAGCATAAAAGTAAAGTTGTACAAAATTTGAAGACTTGTGAACCTTGGCGCGTCAAAGATTAAACATGTCGCAGAAAGACTTATCGTACGATTCTAAGGGCAAGTTGATTGACGTTGGTCGATTAGTTGATTCAAATCAAGCTGATGATCGCAAAATGATTAAACTCGTAAAAGAGAGAAGATTGTTATATGCACGTAATAACATGCCAGTTGCTAGTTATTACACACAAGTAAAGAGACTGTGGGTGGAAGTTGCAAAAGAAATGGGATGGAGCGGTATACATTTTATATAATTTAAAAATAAATATAATAGGAGTTTACAAAAATATTTAAGTTGACATTGTATTAGTTACCAAGTATATATTGCGATTGTTTTAGACAAAAAATACCAAACTTTATACTTAATCTCTTTATGTTGGTAAAAGATTTTTAAACGTGTATTAATTAAAACTTTATTTTAGTTGCTGATGTCCGCAGAAAATGGTCCCATATTCGTAATTCCTATTCACGACATCTAAGAAATGAGATGCACGGTACACGCACTGGAAAAGGACGAATGGTATCAAGATGGTACCTTGCCGATGAACTAGAATTTTTACGAGAACACATGGCAACTGATACGTAAGCCTAACATGTTTTTCATATATTTTCGCGAATACTGAAAATTGAAATGATGATTTTATGCAATTTCTCGCACTTGATCTTAACATTTTATTTACCGATTTTTACAAGTGCTTTATCGCAGCAGTGGTCATAGGGAACTGAGGTGTTTGTCGCCCTGATATGATATCATATATATCATCAAGACATCACGGAACATGATGCTGAAGTACGGTGTATATTTCAAAGATATTTCTAATTTTCGCTGTGACGCATCTGATGTATCATAATATAACAGGCAAACAAGCGGGTCGTTTGTGTTCTTGCTTCGCTCGCAATTAGTAATACACCTAAAACAGAATTAGTAATACATCTAAAAAAGTAACTTCATAACATCAGTACAAATAAACTTTTGGAATTTATGGTTTTAAGGTGATCGAGTGAAAAACTGTGTAAAAATGCGTACTCTTGGTTTTACAGCACATGTTTGAAAGTTTTCACCACAAAGTCTTCTGTTAATATAAGAACCCTTCCTTGGAATTAAAAAGTTAAAATAAACGCAATAAATTCCGTATTATGCAACGTAAACAAAGATGAATTTGAAAGTACACGTAAATAATAGCTTATATTCAACAAATAAAATATGGTAACTCTTGTTTACAGTAGACCGTCCCCTTACCCGGCCTTTGCACCCACATTTTTACAAATGGATTTAGCAGAATCTTCAAGCTCAGAACAAGTCGATGTCAAGCCATTTATTCAAAGTCCATGGTTTTCATTAAATACAACACCTCATCCATCAACGTTTATAGAACCGAAAGCAGAACCATCTTTACATAACGATGATAGTTCAAATTCCCAAGCTTTTGGAGCCGATGAGAATTCTTCATACTTTCAATTCTTTCGTGGGATTTACAACGACTACCAAGAGCTATCTTCTAAGAAGCAGAGGTTATTCAAACGTCAATGCTTAAACTTCCTACATGATTTACTCGATGAAGAAGAAAACCACCAAATGTCCTTCTATAGTCAAAACAATGCTGTAAATTTATCGAATTCAAGACAAGGCAGTGAAGATGAAAGTGAATCAAAAGATATTGAAGGATATTCTATATTACCCACCAACTAACTGTGATTTAATAGTTATTATTTTATAGTTAATCAAAATAGATATTAAAATGTATGTTGATTAAAATTGCTTTTGTTTTAATGTGTAGTTACAAAAATTATTTATTTTAATTAGGTATTCCCTTTTCGTCATAAAGTACGTAGTTATATTTTTAATTTATAAAGAAAAGGTTATTGAATGTTTATGTATTATTGTATGTTCTTCCCATATGAGTTGTTGCTTTAAGAGTTCTTACCCTTTGTTCCATCTACTAAATTTAAATACATCGATAGTATATGATACACTTTGGTGCGTTACATTTCTACATTGCTGAAAATGCGTAAGTTTTGCAATAGTTCGGTGTAACAATTGATAATATTTTTAAAATAGACTAATATCATTCCATTTAATTATTAATTGCCCGTATAAATGTAAAAAAATGATGTAAACTAACGTATATTACAACAATAGTCGTTATAAAATGTTGCAATAACAGAACGTCGCACGAATGTCAAAGTCTAGGTAATAAACGGAATGTCAATGTCAATCAAAATCAAAACTAAATCGAATCGAGCCTTGGGAAGCCAGTTTCTGCTTGTTAAAATTTAGCCATGGCAATTATCACATTCTATTTGCGAAAAAATTAAAATATCTACAGTTAAGAATTACGACTACACAGTATTCATATGTTCCTGTTGAGATTTATCGGATTATACGTATTATGTATCATTTAATGCGGTGTGAAGGGGAGTGATAAAACTTACATAGGAAATGAAAGATACCTATAAGAATGTATAGCAAAATGCGCAGCACAGAAGTCTATCATCCAGTAAGTGTCCCTTACTAGGCGGTAGGCTCGTGTGCCAAGGAGTCGTCTGGGTAGGTAACGATTTTATACCTATTTCTACCGCCAAACAGCATTGTAACAACTGTTGTATTCCTGTTTGAAATGTATAGAGTGCCAGTATAAGTAGCGGCGTTAGGCATTACACTACACTAGTAGTCCACAGCGGAGACAACACATCTGTAACCTCCTTTGATTGAAGTTGTTGACAGGCGGTTATGGGCGGCCGTAGCCACTTAGCATCGGGACTGGTAGCTCGTTTTCAACCCAATATAAAAAAAAAATGTTACTCGTGATCTTATAACCACATGAGTTCAGGAATAGACTGGTGAGTGGTCAAAAAAAGCCTCGAGGTTGCTGAGCAGTAAAACTACTTTTAGCATTATTCATATGCTCTTGCACATCTGCACATTGTAACAGAGTATCTGTGTGATTGTGGAATAGACAGCGGATCTCATGTGACAATGACTACACATCTTTTCTAAGCAACTTACTTTGCTGACTCAATGCCTAAGATATAGGCTACTGTTAATTACAAGATTGTAATGTATATTATAAGCTTATAGTGAAATTCATGAGGTCTAAGAGGGAATATACCGTTTTCTCACCAATGCTAACTTCACCCGCAGAAGGAGCACCCAGCTAGCTAACGAACGCGGCTTTAGTAACAAACTGATGGTGGAAAATTCATCCGAATCTGCCAAACCAAGATCCTACAGACTATTGATGGGGAGCTAATGAGATGGTTCAAAAATCATCAAATTCTGTTTGCAATAGGTGAAGATATCGCATAACACACTCAAAAAGTGGATAAACTTTTTAGTAAAGTTTGAAAACAAATTTTCTTGAAAAGAGTGTGTTAACTAGTTACGGCCATGGCTTCCAATATGTGCTTACACTTTAGATCGGGACTTTCAAATGTTTACTTTGTTATTAATTTCTATATGTACCTGCATATACATATACATAATATAAATAAATGAACATGGAACTGGTACACACAAAATATTCTCAATACTGGGTTGGTCAGAGGTCTAAACACACAGTCATTGAAATAACTCATCAGTATGAGACCTCTCGAAACATAGGGGATTAAAGTCAGGTTCACCTGGTTCAATGGCAAATCCCCTTGTTGTCTATAGCAAGTAGGTTGTAACTAGAATTAACTAAAAATTCTTTCAATATGATGTTGATTAAAATGAGACTGATCTTTTCTTGAGATAAATCACTCACTTATAATATGAAAAAGAAATATATATTCTACACCATCATACTAAACCATATTAAAAAATGTTATCAGGGTATGAAGGTCACGCTGAATTTGAATGAAATTTTTAGTGGCTTAGCGGATACGGTCCTAGGCTGTTATGCATTCAATCTTAACCCTCAGGGGTGACAACGCTTCTGTAATTTTCGATTGAAGTTGTTCAGGCTGCAGTAGTCAGCACCTGGTGGACTGAGAACGTTTTCACTCCAATACTTAAAGAAACCAGATCACATGCGCAGTATGTAATTCAGAGTAAGCGTTTTGTCACAGCCACCGCGACCGCCACTCTTAGAGACTTCCTTCATAATTTAAACTTCAATTTATTGTACTACATTATGATTGTGGAAATAATTCCTTGAGCAAAACCACAAAACTAAAAAAAATTCGCGCCGATCCCAATGAGAGAGTAACCTCATGTTTGTGTATTATACTTGAAATTAACTGAAACAAGTAGGCACTGGCTTCGTAATATGTGCATTCAAGCAAGTTAACACATTATTTGGCTTGTCTACCGCACGCCCTCGTGTCTGTTCCACTCCGAGAGCTCGTCTGAACAAACGCGAGGGGTGGGCCCCGCGATCGAGCTCCACGATGTTTTTGTAAGTGCTGCGGAGAACGGAGCTCCGAGAGGTGTCGCAGATGTAAGAGTGTCGGTCGCGGCTGCAAAGTTATTTTAAAACATACAATAAAATTAAAATAAGCAAAACTAAAATCTACATTATGTGCAACAAACAAAAAAATACGTGTTTCGGGTTATAAATTTGATTTTTGTAAAGGTTTTGGATCTGGAAAGAGTGGTGAAAGACCATTGTGGTTCACTTCACATGTTCTCGCAGTAATTTTTAATTTTTCAGATATTCTTGTTGCCTCCCGACGTTCTTCAACGGCGTCGAGCGCAATATGAATCAAATATTGTAAGATAACTAAAATGACTCGACTCGTGAATTAGCTTCAAAAGATTATTTCTTTTATTTCGTTTTACCATGTCAGAGTAGGTGATTAAGGGAGTGGACTGATGCCTTCAAAAACGATAAATTTATTATTATTATCTCTTTTATTAAACCTTAATTGTGTTTCTAATAATTTATTGACTTTTTACAAGGCCATCACACACAGTAAATACTGGGTCAAATGGTGTTGGGTATGGTAACACAGTTGGAGTAAGTTTGTAAGGAACGAGCAAGCTGAATGATAAAAGCATACTGATTTCGAGCTTTCTTTGTTGCATCTATAAATTACGGATAGGCAAAGGTTTTCAAGTGATTATTTAATATAGTATTTTTGTTGCTCAACGTATTGGACAACACTTTTCGTCACAACGAGATTGGCGAATGACGTGCTTGCGGAGCGGAGAGGCCGCTCAGAGCTCAGAGTGCTCGTCTCTAGGGAGGGCCAGTCCGGAGGGAGCGCGCCGTATTGTGTTCTGTAACGATAAGCCGCGTGTTCCGCTTGGGGTTGTTTGCCTTCTAAAACCATTGTACGTAAATATCTAAGTCGAATGTGTAAGTATATTGTTGGAGGCGGTAAATCCACCATAATCCCCATAATGTGAAATCAAAACAATACACAGGGATATTTTTTCATGTGAAAGTGGGCAAACGTGCAACCGGCAGCCCCTCTGGTGCAACACCACGGGGGCTGCCGGTGCCTTATTGTTATTTACCTTCCCATCCGATGTAACGCTCACCCCTTCACGTGGCATAAATCACGATATGGCTAATAATACGTCGCTATATACTGTATAAATCTATAGCTCATAATTGAATGTCAATTGTTTCAAAGTTATGAAGGATCGGACGCAGCTTTAGTCATAGCTGAAACGCAACACTACCGAGTCCCGAAAACAAGAAAAAATTGTTATAGCAAAAAGCCGTATTGACTTCGCGACTGGTATTCGAACCCAGGACCCATGGCTTATCACTCAGGTACGCTAACCACTAACCCACGCCGCAGTCTCGTCTAGGTTGGCAGGTGTCTGCTTCGCCACTACCACGGCGGCCCGTGGTGATTATAATCATTGCAATAAATCCAATCTCCTCATTGGATATACGGTTGTGATACCCAGCGTCCGGGCCAACGATAAGTTGTACAAGCTTCGAAATACTTATTGTTACAGAGAGCCCTGTCCGTTGCGCCACCACGCGCAGCGGTCAGAGCGCCCGCTTTTGTTTCACAGAGCGCGAGTGACCTGAGTTCGTTAAACCGGCAAGCCGGCACCAATAAAGTTGTTGATAGCCGTTTTAAGTGCTGTATTTACCACATCTATGTCTGAGAAATAATAAAAAAAAAATTCGAGGATATGTGAAGCCTGCCAACCCGCACTGAAGCAGCATGGCGGGTCCTTCTCGGCTCCAAATCCCTCTTAGATATTTGAGAAGGAGGCCTTTGCCCAGCTGTGGGCGCGTGGTTACAGGTTGCCATTTTCCTTTGCTTTTATTAATTTTATTATTAGGGAATCCTACAGCGATTTACAAAATAATTAATACATCACTTCTAGCAATAAATAAGGCCAAATACGGATTACACAAATATATATAAATTTTATATACAGAAACATTGTGCTCTACTTGCAATTTCTGGTTTGTGTGTTTGGGTATCTAGGTGGGTGTGTGTGTGTATGGGTGGGTGTGTGCTTGGGTGGGTGGTATGTATTTGCTACTATTAGTTATTTGTCATAATATGTATATGAAATATGAATAAATAAATATTGATTGGATCGGTGCATCTTTTTGACTTAACGCTTAAAAACATTTTTAGAAAGATGAAATATGTCTAAGCTAGAGTAATATTTGTTGTAAGTACGGGCAGCACGGCATGGTACAGAATTTTGAGCACAGTTCGTAGTTGAGTGGGGTTTGACCAGATAATATGTCATGTAGTAATACAACGTCATACTGCGTACGCCTTTGTTCTAATGTTTCTATACTATTAATATTTACATGCTTCAGTGTGTCTCAAATGTTTTGTGGTCTTTTAAACTTAAAAATTTTATAAATTTTCTTTGAATTGGTTCTATTTTTTGAATATGGACTATGTAACATGGAGACCAGATGCTACAAGCATATTTTAAGATTTTTTTTTTATGAGAAATGCGCCAAACTCACAAGCGGTTCACCTGATGGTAAGTGATTACCGTTGCCCACGTACATTTGCAACACCAAAGGTGCTGCAGGTGCGTTGCTGGCCTCTAAGGTTATTTGGGAGATGGAAAGGAGAATGAGGAGGGTAATGGGGAGGGGGAGTGGGCCTCCGGATACCTCACCCACCGAACGAAACGCAAGAAACAAGATGCCTCTACTTCACGCCGGTATTCTGCGAGGTAGTGGTACCAATCCGGTCGAGCCGGCCCATTCGAGCAGCAGCAAGAGCCGCCGCTTGGCTCTACCACATTTGAAAGAAGAAAATGATGCTTCGTACAAAGGTAAAATATAAAACCTTGATGCAAGCTATGTTTGTAAAAGAAGGGCAAACACGTTTTACAAATCCAAGCTGTTTGAACGCATTGTCAAAAATACTGTTGACATGGTCTGCTAAAAACATTTTCTTATCTGGATCACGCACCAATTTCTACGAGCCGTTCGCACAGACCATCGTATTCGAATCTCCCGATACAGAGGCAGAACTGTCGCTTGGCCTTTCTTTCTATCGTAAAACTAAAATTATAAATTTCAATCGAAGAGCGGCGAAGTACCGACGGATTCGTCAAGGATCGCTGCCGGGTAGATAGATGAGTGTGTAGCAAATCCTAAATTACTGTGTAAGCGGTGACTCCGAGCAAGTTTCACATTTGTTTTAATAACTGTTACAATTTTAAGTTGGAATACGTGAGCCGACTGTTCGATTCGTTTCGTTTCTGTTCTGAACTGACGCACGTTAGACACGGCGCTTGATGTATCTGTCCCTTCGCACTCGACGTCCAGCCCCGAGCTGGGTGTCTTGTGAACTGGACGGCGATGTCATAGACATACATTTTTATTTATGGGTGCGCGGGCAAGCGGTCGAACTAGAATTAGTTCTTAGTGTAACTATTATTTACGGATTTTATCGAGTTTAATTATGTTTTTATTCCGACGTTTCGATTGCTTTACAGCAGCCGTAGTCACGGGGGGGGCGAGGTGTTAGACGTCCAGATGACACAGTTAACTCTGGTTACCTTCAGATTTTATTTAATAATTTTTGTTCCGATCTACGCCGAATGTGTTTAGCACATTCATTTATATAAATAATAAACACGATAAAATCCGTAAATAATAGTTTCATTTCAAAAGTTAAGTGTTCTCGTAAACACAAGAAATTAGAAATAGTTCTTTTAATTCAAGTCGAAAGACTGAATGTGCCGTCTCTTTCTCCAAGTTGGGTAAGAATATAATGAGTATCGACGCTGCTGCTTGCTGCTGCTCGCTGCTGCCTGCAGCTGTGCCGCGCTCGGGACTCGAAGAAAGTATGCACTATGCTATAGGTGGACTCGGTTGTCTAAATCAGCGGGTGTTTACTGTCTCTCGCATTCTAGCTTCGAGGGCGCGACGGGCGAGTTGAGCGCTGGTGGATTGTTGAGCCGGAGTGGATCGGAGAGGGGAAGGAGCGTTGGATAAGTGAAGTTTGTAGTTTGTAGTGCGGCGAAGCGATTGATTCCGACGTGGGGTGAGTTACGTGGTCGTCGAGGGGTGAGGGGCGTGTCCGCCTCGGGGCGTGCGGCCGGAAGTAAGGAACGATGTCATATCCTTCGTGTATCCACTAAGCGTGCTGGGTTACGTTCAAGTAATAATCATCTAGCCAATGTAAATGGAAGCGTGACGTCATTCAGTCACAAAAGTACGCTTTCCAGTCGTACATTAGACGGTAATGTAATAATTATGCATTTAAATACGTATTTGCCAATAAGCGGGATTCAAGCTCGCAACTCTCCGGTTTGAATGCGGGGTGACACCTATAGGCTATAATGTTATAATACGAAACTGAATGGTGGATTAACCATCATAAAATTTCCCGATCGAAAGACACAGAGCATTGTGGGTCCGAAAGTCCGAAGCAAAGTGTGGGGGCGTCCGATAAGTATCTTCTCTGCTTATACTAAGTTTCCAAAAATTCCTTTTTACGAACCTTGCACATAGGCGTCCGGACTCGGTTTTCCGTATTCGTGTGCGTTGTGTGTGTGCGTTGCGTGTGTAGGTGTAGGTGAACCGTAAAAGATATTCAAGAATTCAAGTCGGATTGTGTTTAAACTTTTATTTATTTTATTTAAGCATAATTTTAATGACAAATTCTGTCTCAACCTCGGCGGACGGCATTGCACGCGCCACGCAGTTCTCGTAAATGCAAAATATACTCAGTGAATTTTTGCGCCGACAGTTTTAGAGGTACGTGCCCTGTGTTAAATCTGCTCCCTAACAAATGACATTGGGGTCGCTCCCTGTAAAGCTGACGAGTGCTGTGTCGTTTAGATTAGGTAATTAGTAGAGAAGTATTTGAGCACAGCTCCCTCTATCCATTACGTAAAATGTCGGCACAATCAGTTGCCTATAGTTCATCATCATGTCAGCCTGTCACAAGACCACCACTGAACATAGGTCAACCCCCTAAAGATTCCCGAGTGACCTGCATCCATTCATCTCGCTTAACACATTTTTTATTATGGATAAAACGGCAAACGAGCAAGCGTTTCACCTAATGGTTAGTGATTAGTGATTACCGTCGCCCACGTACATCTGTATCACCAGACTTACTGCAGGATCGTTGCTGGCCTTGAAGGTTTTTGGGAGATGGGAGGGAGGATGCGGAAGGGGGCGGGGAGGGGGGTGGGCCTCCGGACACATCACTTACCGAACGAAATGCAGAATCACAAGATGCCTCTATTTCACGCCGGTATTCTGCGAGGCCGTGGTACCAAGCCGGTCGAGCTGGCCCTCCATCACGCAGGGCATACAGTTATGTGATGTGTACATTTTGAAATGGCCACACGTCTTAACTAAATAATAGATAAGCGTCGCACATTACTTGTATAAGAGAGAACAATGTTTGAGGGTATATGCTGGCAGCATCTATGCATCAATTGTATACCTAATCGAATATGAATTATTTTACCTTGCTACCGAGTTTTATTATAACGCGTTCAGTTATTTAGACGTGAGCGACACATGTTGCGTTGCAGAGTGTTGGAGTGAGAACGGAATGAAGTTAAAGATATTTTATATGGACAGCAGGCGGCTTGTCCACCTCTATAGTATTACTTATTTTATAATTAATATAAAAATTATATAATAATTTTAGAACTCTTTTTCTGCCGAGGACCCAACAGCGTAGGATCGCTAATATATTAACATATCATACTTATTTTATGGTATTCTATGTATCTATACATACTAACCTAACCTGAGGGGCATATATAAATACAACTCTGGAGAAATAAAAACTATATCAAAAATAAACCATGTGCTATTAACGTTAAATAATATTAACATATACGTTAAAAATAAATCCGTAATTGGATCTTATAATTTTCGTATTATTCGTATTTCCTGTAAAAGCAGTTCAGCTGTGAACTTACACAGACTGAAGAAGAATTAAGAAAATGATTAGAGAATAGTTGTGGCCCGTGACCTCATACCATTTTGAATGACTTTATAAAGTAATTATTATACATAAAACAGTTTTTTCGACTAAGTTAGTGTGACCAGTGTCTGCCATATATATTTCTAAAATTTACATCTGTGCAGTATTTAAATTAGTTTTGCAGCAGTACCGAATTTTTTTTTAAAAAAAGGCCCACAGAGGGCCAGCACAGTACTGTACTGTAACAGTACGAATGGTCTTCAATTTAATATTCATTAGTTGGAACGACTCGCGCGCCACCGGTCGTGCATAGATGGTACTATGTGAGGAACTCATGCAAGTGCCAACAACTACTGTACAAAGGTTCGACTCGAATGCGAACGACATAGGAGACGTACACACAAACATTAACATTTATGTAAAGATTAATATACGAATAATTAAATTAATTAACACAGTACCTAATGGCAAGCAAGTACTGATCACCTGAGAACCGACACGACATCGTATTCAACATAAAGAACTTGTTATTGTATGACAATCCGATCTCATCCATCTTTACATTGCAAAATCTTAAATCGGATTAGACACGAAGTGACTTCGGGGTTATACAAAGAGCGACGTGCCTGAGCATTGAGCAAACTCTGCGCTCAGTGCGAGCGCACGGAGCTGCGCGACGATATTAGCATATTGTGAACCACGGGAGTACGCAACGTTGCGACACCGGCGGCGGGCGTGGGCGTGGGCGTGGTGCAAATATCCACGGTTGACTAATGGCCGCGACCCATCAGTGGATTAACTGAGGAATTAAGAGTACGTTCCACGAAAATCCTCTTAACATAATACTTTAGTTGAACAAGCAAGCGTTGTAAGTTAGCTTTCATACGCTTAAGCCAGATCATTACAAAAGGCTTTGCAATGTTCAAATGTTTAACGTAGGGATATAGTTTCAAGACCTTATTCGTTCCACGTGATCATTTGTTGTAAGATTGTAGACGATTGCCACCGCTGCAGAATGTTCTCGAGTGGCAAGCTCGTACAGACAAAAGCGACGTAAGACTTCCGATATGGAATGATGTCCTGCCTAGTGCCCCGGGATGTCGACGGCTGCAGGTGGCTCAGGATCGTGCTTCGTTCGCTTTGGGGAAAGTCTATGTTCAGAAGCGACTTCATAGAACGATAAATTAGGCCGCCTCCATACTGAAAAACACTATAGTTAGTGATATAATTTTGCCAAAGAATGATTATATTATTATATAATCATTCTTTGGCAGGTCCCAATTTAAATGGCCATTTAGTAAGATACTACTAGTGTCGAATGCCTATTTAACCTCAAACCCTTTTGCGGTCTTGCGGAGATGAGACGGAGAAGCAACCCGCCGACGTCGTAACTGCCCACCACTTCAGTTTATGGCTACTAACCTTGCGCCCGAGCAGCCGCCTTCCTCGAGAGCCACTTAACTTTTAATAGTCACAACACGGAATGTTAAAACGTTGCTTAAGTTACAAAGGCATCACTTGGGCGTGTCCGCGTATCTGCGTGCCCGCGTCGAAACGCTTCTCCCCTCGGGCGTCTAAGTGATCTGCATTATTTTCATGATTTGTATATAGTTACCGTAATTGCATACATTTGCAATGTTTCAACTCGACACTGACAGTGACGAGTGAGCGAAAGTCGCAGTCCGAGATCTCTTTCCGTCGAGACGTCTATTTCAGCAGGTCAGGTGGCCGGACTCATTTTCTATCCAGGAGCTATCTGGAGGTACCAGCTTACTTACTCCCGAGGCCGGTCGGCAAGCATTGCGGTCTTCCGGCTCGAAGGGTAGAGAGAGAGCCATTCTGTCTTAGTCCTCAAAGGTGACAACGCATCAGCCTGCTTCGATTCAAGTTTGTTCCAGGTGTCCAACAGCTGCAGTAGCCAATTACTATCTGATGGAGAGTCAGCTTGTTAGTGGTCCAACGGCTCAGCTGACGGTGAGTGATTACCGTCGCCCGCGTACATCTGACACGAGCGGAGCTGGCGAAAGAGGGGCGGATGAAGAGGGCCTCCGGTTACCTCACTCACCGAACGAAACGGAGATGCTTGTACTTCACGCCGGTATTCTGCGTGGTTGTGGTACCACCTCGGTCGAGATCGGTCCATTCCGGCGGCCGCAAAAGCCACCGCATGTTGAAGTTCTATACATAATGTAATATGCAATATGGGACCGATACAATAAGGACTTACCGAAAATGTCTAACGAAACCATGAACAAGTATTAAGGGATTATTCGTGTTCGGATGTTTCTAAGTGGGCACTTAACGCCGGATTAGATTAGACGTCGGGCCTGCAAACAGAAATGTAGATCGAGGCGAGGGCGCACTCACACCGTGTCGCTGTTATATGTACTCCTTATCACAGACGTGGGGCAGGACATAGGACCTCTCCTATGGGGATTATTTGGCATCTGTCGGTAGTCATTGCGATTTAAGGCTTTTACCGTCGCTTCTAACGTTGTTGTTGGTTGGTAAAAAAAGAAAGAAAAGAAATTCAAGAACACCTGCAGAAAGCATATGCCTTTATATTTAAAATTGAGGCCCTCGAGATTTTTAAAACCTATTCTACGACGGTACTAAAATTACACCCGTTAAACAGGAGTCACAGAGAGAGTGTAAAGTGTTGTAAACCTTAAATACTAACTCTGTATAATTAGGAAATAAGAACAGTGTAATTCAGAGTGTTGGGTTGGCGTCGTTGCTCTCCCTGCCGTCCGCTGTCGAGGAGGTTTTGTATTGCGACGCGCGACTCTTCATATTCTTGCGATTCAGGCGGAGTCGCGCGGTGAGGCCGCCGGGGAGAGGAGTGTCGCTATTAGGGTTTCGCGCTTCTTCCTGCTCTCTGCGAATGAAATGTGCTCGGCGACTCTTTCCTTTCCTGATCCCGCAGCCTCCGGGCGGAGGACTCGCAGGAGTCCGTTGCCCACATGGGATCGGACGTCAAGTAAGAAGGCGCGTAAATACCGCTACCATATTTTGGAAGGGGGGGGGGGGAGGTAGGATCAAGGCTCCGGTTACCACACTAACCGAACGAAACGCAGAAGCAGAAGATGCCTCTACTTCACGCCGGTATTCTGCGAGGCCGGGGTACCAACCCGGTGGAGCCGGCCCATTCGAGCAGCAACAAAACCTATCGTCTGGCCACGACCACGACCACGTGCGTAGTCGTGGTCCTTAGGAGTACATTAATTAGCCTAATTATACTGTGGACAGAATCATTGCAGATCCCGTCTCGCAGAGAAACACCGATCATTGAAACCTTCTCCACAATCCGCCGAGCTACTTAGAGCTTCGTCATAGCGCTCGCACGGCAGGACTGCGCCCAGGTTCCGTATGTCATAACTCACACATTGTTCTATACCTTCGTCTTATGACATTGAGTTACAATACTCCTACCCCTCCGCCGCACCTCTCGCGATGTTATGATGATAGGAAGGTGTATAGCTTCCGGTTTTTTGTCCAATCATTGGGGAAGAAATGTTCGCAAGCGGCAACATCAAGCACACAGGCTAACTCAGTGTGGGCGCCTCCCCATGGCGCGAGTGACGAGCTGCAGAACGTGCTTTGCGGAAACCTTGGGGAGCAAAAGTTACACGATGAATTCATCATATATTCAGACGAACGGAACCTCGAGCCGGCTGCGGTGTGACGGCCGGACAGCGGTTCAAGTCTAATGACTACTTTATTCGTCTCGTAATTTTATTTAACGTTTCGTTTACAGCTACTTGATGGCGCGGCAGCGGAGCGCGCCTCGAGCCGCGGCAGCGGAGCGCCGGCGACAGCAGTTGTGCTGCTGACCCGGATTCTAAATACTGTTCCAATTAGTTTTAACGTTTCATCTCGGATGGATCGTTTGATTCAGAAAACTGATACCTTTTGATTAAAGCGAGAGGCGTCATCATCGAACAGGAATTTAATTTAAGGCTTTTTATTAATGAAGGCAATTTTTTTATGAAATTTTTAATTAGATGCGAAATTTAAGAATAACGATGAGACCAGACACTCGGTGTAGCTCCACCGAGACGTGTCCGATGGAAACCCTGCCTCGATGGGCGATAGAGACAAAATTTATCTTAAGAAGATATTATTTAAAATTCGTTATCTTCATTTAAAAAAAATACTGTGAAAGTGGGCAAACGTGTAAACGGTTCACCAGATGGTGAGTGATTAGCGTTGCCCACGTACAGTTTACAGTACTTTACAGATATTGGAAGGGTGGGAGGGACAAGCACAAGATGCCTCTCCGTCACGCCGGTATTCTCCGAAGTCGCGGTACTACCTCGGTCGAGTTGACCCACTCGTGCAGCAGCAAAAGCCGCCGCTTGTCTCTACCACATACAGAGCTACTCTAAGGTAGAGCACCTTAGCGTCACACTCTGTGAAACTAATATTATCAATTATTGTCAAAATTTTATTACTGCATCACTGTCTATGATCAATGTCTTCTAGCCAAACCATTAAAACTTCTCCCGCGAGTCGGGTTCAAGAACACATGTCCCCACATACGACCGTATCTAAACAAAGGCGAGCTACTTAATATTACCTGCTGTAGTGGATATAACCTTCATAATACGCGTGACTCGATAATATTTGCTAGCTGTTCCAGGACCACTTCACTGGCGCATTCCGCGGTAGTTTTCGTTACACAGCCACCAGGCGGTAGGTGTTGGAACAACCTACCTCCACCTGTTCGTGAGTTCGGTACTCACGAAGAAGTGGCAGGGCTTTAGAGCCTCTTCGGTAACTTTGAAACTAACCCTAGGTAAACGCTAGGGTTAGTTTCAAAGATAGGTATTCACTTCTTTTACATGTCAATTAGAATAATAGTTAGATAGCCTGTGTTAAAATTTGTAAGAGTTAGTAGTAAGATACAAATATAACTTAGGTAATTTAAAGAAATCTAGGTATAACAGTTGGTCACAAGAGGTCACGCAATGACGTATAAGCAAGTCACTTACGGAGCTAAGCTCAGCGGTGGACAGCGCAGTAGGAAAAGTTACAGATAATGTTACGTTATTTAGTTCCGCACTCATCGCTGCGGAGCTGGTTACACAATAGTTCAACATTGTTTTTGTATTAATGTCATTTGTTGTTTTTATAATTTTTAGTTATTTATGCTTTGATACCAATTATATACTTCATAGATTAAAGTCAAGTCTGAGCACTGCTCGCACATTTATCCACGGCACCGACAGAACTAGCGCTGCAGCTGTGGCTGCCACAGCAATATCCCGGCCGTGATGCCGTTTCGTTACTGACTACAACTCAATAGATCCGTATTGTTCAGTTTCTTTGTGCTATGTTAGGTCTTGAGTTGTGGCTATGAATAAAGTACTCTCTTTCTTTCTTACTTACTTAACAGAACATCAGAAAGTATTTTCTGGGCAATAGGAAACGTTCAGCATTACCTTCATTAGCGAGATCCTAGATCAGGGGCTGCACCCAATTCTATCACACAATTGCATTATCATTTTCTTTTGGAACCGAAAAGAAATCTTTCACGATTTTCCTCCATTTAAAAATAATTTGCTCATCACGACGGACGCGTGAGCGATGTCCCGCTTCGCCGTGCGTATTTCGGGCTACGTTTTTGGCAAATCCATGCCGTTATCTTTTGACGAGTTCCGCGCAAGGCCGCTGTAAAATTAATCTGATCTAATTTGCTCGCGCGCTCACTCACATCTCGCGATATGCTTTTACGATAGCACCATGCTGGCTCTCAAGGTTGATGGCGTTTAAATTACAAGTTATTTAAAAATCGAACATGTTTTCATTTCATTTACAGATGACATGACAACAAAGCTAGGAATCGGAACGGCGGCGGCATGGCTCGCAGCGCGCCACGCCTCGCCCCAGCGGGCGCGAGGAGCGGACCTTTGAGAGCCGCTTCGCCACGATGAATGTCGGAGGACGAATGAATGAGAAAATAGACGAAGTATGCGGACCGTTACATTCGCAACATTTCAGTGTATTTTTTATGTAGGGGACGATTCTATATACATAACTGATGTCATTTTTGTTCATTTGACAACCCACGGAATTGGACAGACTGAATAACCATATTTATGAATTCTTCCCGGTTTTCAGATGGTTTTCTTGGGACGCTTTTCATTTTAAAATTTGCTTTTTACTATATCGTTGCATTATTTCTATTATGTCTATCAATATCTAGATTTCATTTCTAAATTCTTCATTTAGTGCAGATAAGAATGCTATAGAATTTTCAATATTCACACTTGACTGTTGGATTTCTTTTGACGGGATGATACAAACTTAGGTGGGGTAGTGTGAGATTGTCCCAACTGATGCATTTCCGTGTCAGAGTGTGACTTATCTAGCGCGCTGTCCATCTGAACAGACTAACGCGTGTCACCGGAATCTCTATGCGATAACATATGTGCAAAGCATCACTTGCAATGGGCTACTCCGATATTTAACTGTAATCCTGGTCAGTATAAGCAATAGACACGTGTTAATCCGTCCGGTAAATTAGTGCATGAGGTACTAGGGCAGCGAATGTTCGATTGTACGTGGCCAGCTCCACGGCTACCGGCTTCATGACTAGCGGGTCCTGACTGCTGAGCCATGTCAAATCCCAAGTCAAACTTTGTAACAATTAAATATGCGAGGTTCTGAGTTCTAATAAATATACCGGGTAAAATAAGGAGAGTTTCCTGACGTGGTTGTATATATATTAGTTTCTCAGAACCAGTAGGCCTCGTCGCACAAGTTCGCCTCGCACTTTGCGTCTCTGCTGAATATTCTTAAAATTAAGAATAGCTTGCACACCAAAGTACATAGATGAGTCATGGATGTGTCAGCTCGAAGGGTGCTTCACAAATCGCCGATCAATATTCACTACTCGGTCGTAGAATCTTTCTCCACGAGTCGTCTGGGTGGGTACAAGCTTCTTACATTTCTACCGGAGCGTTTCACGGTTCAAAGGATGTACAGTGCCAGTATAGTTGCAGGTTGTGAGGTCGTCAGGGCGCTCCATCTTAGTCCGTAGGGGTGACCTTCTTTGATTCCAGCTCTTTGCAGGTGCCCTGGGGCTGCAGTAGCCACATACCAGATGAGCATCACATCCACTGTTTGGATTCAAGGTGCTATAAAAAAAATGTTGTCTTACCATACCTTAACAGCCTGTAAATAATCCACATATGTCCTGCAGTGGATAAGGAAGATTTGCTACAATCGCCACGCTCGTCAAGCGGTTTGGCGATCGCAGCACCAGGCACCTCGCACCATAGACGCTGCTGCACATCATCGTTCTGTTTAATTTTGGTCTAGTATTTTTCGAGATGGTTATCCCGCCATCTGTCGGCAGCTATCGGGACTTTCAAGGGTTTTCCCTTATTCGTCTCTCACGCCACCCACGGGTAGAACTGGGCTTGGCTGCACGGCCAAAACTAAGTAAATAGTTACAGGACATTTTTTTCATGCATCGGGACGGTTTTATTAGTTGGATGTATGCAGTGGCACGTAGGATGCGGTGTAGATAGGAGCTGTCTTCCGTATCTCCATTGGTTTGCTGAATTAACAAAAATGTCGTGTTATCTACACAAGGATTTCGCGCGAGTACAATACAATAGTATTGTTTTCCCATTTGTCTATAGACTCAACGTATATTTGTTTAGCTTAAAGTTGACCTTCATTTTAATATCTTTTGCTTTAAGTCAACTTGTTTTAGAATCTATGCCAAGGGCGCGCCACGGGCATGCTTTGTATAATCTACGAGGACAATTGCGAATGAAATTACTGGTAATACCGGTGTGCACGGGGGCCATATGCTAATCATTTCTCTAAATGTCCCTCACCCCCACGTGCAGGAGGGTGCACCTGCTGATTAACGAACGGGGCTTTGGCATCCACGGGTGAATGCAGAGAGATTACTGAGTTGTAGACTGCTTCTCTGCCTAGAAGTCGTCTGGGTACGCACCGCTCCCATGCCCACTTCTACCGCCAATCAGCTGTTCAACCACTGTCGTGTTCCGGTTCGAAAGGTGTAAAAAGCCTGTATAGTTGCAGGCTGTGAGGCATTGGACCTTAGTCCCCAGGGATGACAACGCTTCTGTAACCTTCTTCGATTGAAGTTGTCTACAGGTGTCCGCGGGCAGCGGTAGCCGCTCAGCATCAAGTGGACTGTTAGCTCTCTGCCGCCCCAGTCCAATAGAAAAAAAGGAGCGCATTCCCACAAGCGGACGCGTAAACACTGAGGCATACGGTCTGCTCTATCTTCCCGAAGCCCGAGTTACGTGCACGTCTTGGCACGCAACAATCAGATAACACTTCTTCTGGGATTTGAACCGAGACCTCACGAAACATGATGATTGAGCAATGGTGCAGGTCATAAGCCGAGTGTATCAAAGTTAGTATACATACAGTTCAGCACAACATTTTTATAAACATTCGCCGACCACATCGGGCGGGTTCGCGAAGTTCGCATGGTAACTAGTGCCTAGCATCGCTACGGTTGCAAGTTGTGCACCTGACTGCCCCCCCCCCCCCTCCCCCCGCCCCCTGGAAATTGCAGTGGTGTGAGGAAGTCAGTGGGTAGAGAGGGGGCGGAGCGGGGGAGGTGCGCCTAGCAACCGCGCAAGGTGACACCGGGCGCCGGAGCGCGTCGCCGCAGACTCTCGAATGGACAGAAAGCCGCTTCCAGCAATTGCAAATACTTGTAATTAACCGGGTCACTCGGGGTGTCCAGTTGTCGTCTGGACCAAATAAAAACCAGCCACTTGATGTGGGCATCGTGTAATTAAGCGGAAGCTATAGAAATCTGAGAGCCCTGGTCAGGGCGCTCACTTTAGTTTCATAGAGCGCGAGTGATCCGAGTTTGATCCCTGGTATTGGCACCACTAAAATTGTTAATAGCAATTTTAGGTGCTGTATCTACCAGGTGCTCGGCGGTGAAGGAGAACATCGTGAGAAAACCTACATATCTGAGAAATAATAAAAAATAATATTTCGAGGATAAGTGAAGCTCGCCAATCCGCACTGGAGCAGCGTGGCGGGCCCATACTAGCTCCAAAATCCTCTCAGATATTTGAGAAGAAGGCCTTTTCCCAGCCGTTGGCACTTACGGGCTGCTACTTTACTACTTTTTACTAAATACCGCAAAATAACTGACACTACGCTGGCACACATCTAGACGGGCTGGTGCAAAAAATCCTTTTTTTATTTGTTTCAATCATGTTAGGATGCCTGTAGGTCACGCAGGTAGGCTAGGAAGTGTATGGTGGATTGTTTCCGTCGTTGAAGAAAAAGAAGTTATATTGAGAGTTGTAAAGAAGCTGCCTCCTCTTAATACATTTTCGAGAACGAGGGTTTTGGATGCCGGGAATCACCGCGCTGCTGCAGTGCGTACTGGTGGGCTGCACATGTTCTCGAAAAAGGTTTGATTTATTATTTCTAGTTTTTAAGGGTGTAATGTGTCATCAGTTGTTCCGAACTGCAGCCTCGGTCGCACGCGTCGCGCCGAGCCGGCCTACAAACGAGGCTGGAATATACGGAACTCGAGTTTTATATAACATTCGTGTTAATTCAACTAACCCTAGAACCCTGCATGCGGCGCGCTTCTGGCTGATATGGAGAAATAGACGCGCGGGTTTCCTCACGATGCTCTCCTGTGCTCGGTCTCGACCAGCTCGCAGGCATTTCAGCTCTTATAATTGCTTTTGGTGCCACCGACTGCCACGGCTCTTTACTTCAATACATCCAGTCGCCGTTGTGTTTCTGTTGGTTTGTATTTCTTTAAGCCCCGTCTAGTAGAGCGATGCACTGTGGCGCGACCTCGAGCGCCGCCGGCCCGTCTGCGGCTGCACCGAGTATGCGCCCCCCCTTGCTCCCCACTCGCCCCCCCCCCACCCCGTTCTGACGCACTGCCCAGGGCTTACTTGTTGGGCGCTCACCAATTTGTTGCCTAACACAATAACGCTTGTTGCGACCGAGCCACCTTCAACCTGCCATTCTATAGATACGCATGTGGATGTACAAAAATAATTATGTTACTGGAACATTCTGGAAGTCGGAGGTAGAATGGACGGGTTTGTTTAGGTGTTCCAACTAGTGACTAATTTCGTTACTCGAACGCTGAACACTTAATGAATAATCGTTGCTTAATGTTTATATAATATTGTAATATAAAACTCATATATCGGACAGACGCACTAGTCATCCAGTCCGGAACTGGGTGTCCCCGTGCCTCGGTACACATATATATTCGTACATATATGCACATACATGACACGGGTACAAACATTTTTTTCATCATCATACAAAAGTTTGTCATTAGCGGGTTTCGTACCTGCAACCCTCGGATTCGAAGGCTAACGAAGGCTGTATAGGACCACCTACCTACCAAATGCAGTCTAGATAACTAGTTACTAGTCCATTTGAGTGGCTACTGCAACCCGTGGACATCTGCAAATTCTTCGATCGAAGAATGTAACAAATGCCTTGTCACTCATGGGGACTAAAGTGGAGCGCCTCATACCACGTAATTACACCGGCTCTGTATACCTTACAAACAGAAACACAACAGTAATTGCGCTACTACAGAGCGGCAGATATGGGTAAGTGTCTGGTATCTACCCAGACGACACCTCGGCAGGAAGGAGTCCAGCGCCAAGTAAAACTGATGACACTGTAACTGTCCCTTCCTCAGAATTTAAAGCGTTACATTGGATAAGGAAGGGTAAAAATGAGTGAGTGCATCTGTGTCTCAGCGTACATTTACGGCACTATAATATCTCCTGCGCAGTTGACAACTGCCGATGATATTCGGAAGTTGTCGCCATGGTCGAAATCAGCCAGGTCGTTTTTTTTATGAGAAATGGTTCACCTTGTTCTAACGGATTACCGTCGCCCGGTATGCCGTCGCCTGCACCTGCAACAGCACCGGTGTTCTGCGAGGCGGTGGCGCCGACCCGGGCCAGCGGGCCCGCGCGAGCAGCAGCAATCCTTTGTTGTCGATGTCGATAGTGAATAGAACCAGGCGTTACTTTGCGGTGATCCGTAATTTTAAAGAAGCTGGAAAATATTACGTTGCATAATCCCGCACGAAAACAAACAATAAAATGGCACATACAACGTATACCCCTAACATACCATACGCGACACGTGTTTCGCCTCGCGACGAGGCGTTGTCAAGCGATTGGACTCTGCGACCTTCACGTACCTTGAACTAAGTCATTTCTTCCAACTTATTACATATTGCTTTGTACGATACTGAGTTAATAAGTCTTGAGCTTAAGGTGTTAAATTACAAACGGGATGTAAGGATTGCCCGAAGGTCAACCAGCTGACTAACGGACGAGGCTCTTTCGGACGTGTGATGGCGAAACGACCATCCCGGACCCAAACCTCATAGACTGGAGATGAAGAGCAGCATCTCTGTTGCAAGTTACCTTAGAGTTACACATTTAGAAATGTATAGATCTGCGCGCAGCAGTGTCACAACTGGGCGCGGTCGGCGCGCCAAGGGTTCCGCATAGTTGGTACGATTGATGGTCGGAGCGGCGCGGCGTAAGTTTAGAGCAAAGGTGATCGACACGGCGGCATGCCGCGGCACGCAGCCAAAGCGCTGCGGAACAGCTGCGGGAGCTCCCCGACCTATTCAGATTGCGTCGCCACGGTGCGAACCGAACGCTAACCGAACGGCTCCGGCCACACGTGCTGCCATACTGCAAGTTGATATATAATACATGTAAGCACTCGCGCTTGTCACCCGTAGGGGTAGGCAGAGATCACTGATTTCTATAAGGGACGATTCTTCACGACTTACGGGTTGAAGGATAAGCAGAAATACAAGTACTGTAATTTTTTTATTTTTTATTTATTGAAAACAAAGTTACACAGCACTTAGATAAAATTATATAGATTAGGTAAAATACAACTTAATGCTAATAATGGACGTCATGATTTATATATTAAAAGAACGTGATAACATGTCCAGTTACAGGTTATTATTACTAAGTAACAAACAAAGAAAATAATATAAAAAATACACATTTCTAGAAAGGTTTAAAAAAAAGTAATTGAAAAAAAGGATATAAGGTACAAGTCAGTGGGTTCTTATGTTACTGTGGCGATGAGGTTATTTAAATGTAAATGTGGTGTGTGTTTGTGGTGAGTGTGTGGTGAGTGTGTGGTGAGTGTGAGGGCCCTAAGTCTTCATGTATTAAAAATATTAGCTCATACTTTAAATTTCCTACATTATAAACTATTCAAAATATCTACAATTTTGCTTCTAAAAACAGCTTTACTTTGTATAAAAGGTCAACACTTGAGAAATGTTTATTGTATAATATATATATATACACACATCAAAAAAGTCTGAGCAACATGCTTGATATTACAAATTTACCATTTATTTTAATTAATTTCTAAGTCTTTACTCACTCAAAGTGGGTAGGTATGTAAACTTAAAAAAAAGGTAAAAAAAATTCGATTATGTTTTGTTTTTTTCATAAAATTAAATGAAAGGGAATTTGTTTGAATTTAAGTGCGTTTTTATTGCTACGTTTAGTCTTGATTTTATAATTTTACCAACCATTTAAATAAAGTTAGCGACAAACCGTTAGCCGGCTGACCTGGACGCCGATACTGTTGTGTCAACATGCAAACGACAATCTTACAAAATAACAATACGAATTAATTCCATTTTAAAATACATTATTTTTTTAAAACGGAAAAAAATATTTAAATTAGAGAGAATTAAACAACGTCCACGTGTGATGTGCGCGCGCCGACGATTCACACCGAAGCGTAATATAATATTTAAAAAAAGAATAATGCGTGCTAATTTTTACGTCCCACTTTTCAACTTTCATTCCTTTCAATCGACTTTCCATCGGAGTTTGTTTGGGACAACATGACAGGTGGTGAGCCTGTCGCCGTCTTAGCGGCCAAACCAGCGAAAGAAATTGCAAGGAGGTTTCGAAAAAGTCATTGGTACGAACCCTCCACGTAGGGGATCGAAATCGAGTCTTCTGATTCGAAGGCAGATCCACTTACCACTCGACTACTGTGGCTTAACTTAGCTATAATGACTTATCTATCGGTGCGTAACGTTGGCTGATAGTCTTTTTTTTAATTGACATACATTACTTTTGTATTCTGGCACTTAAGAACCGTCGTGGATGCTTAAATTTTCATCCGAAAGATTATAATTCTCCATAGAGAAATGTGAATTCAAAGAAAATATGCGAAAGCCGTATTTCATAAATTTCGAATATGTAGATGTAAATCGTGTTCGCTTGTTATTCATCTGAATCCGTATTTAGTTGCGGATCGACTATTCGTACATCGGTTGTGACAACGGAGCATTGAAGGTTGCAACTGCGTTGTCACCCGCCAGGGCATAGATGGAACGCCTCGCAGCCCCCACTCGTACCGGGACACAACAGTGGTCGCCCTGGTGATTGCCGGCAGAGATGGATAACAGGATGCAACCCTGGTACTTTATTGGTAGGTCGTACAAGAATGTTGTGACCTGCGAGACGAGTGTCGGCCACGTGAATGCGTTCCTCGCGGAGTGACGCCCGGCGGCTCACGTCCAAATGTCACGGACACACACACACAGGGAGGCCGAGCGTCGGAACGCAACTGTCGGCAACAAAATGTAAGGCTGTGCTGGAGCACCTAGCGTTATGATCTTCGGGCAATGGCTTCGCGGCTTCCTCATTATGTTGCTAAGTGAATGTGAATGTATGTTGCAGGAAAAGTCAGAAGTTTATTACATTTATGTATAGAAAATGGTTCCAGTGACATTTCACACTGATACGAGCCATTTTGTTTACATTTCTTTGAATGTTTATGTTGCACCCGCAGAAGGCTTATTCCAGCAGTGGACTTTTGCAGATTGATAAATTAAAAGTAAAGTGTTTTTGAGACACATGAAATTGCCCGATTGTTGACCTGAATATAGAATATAAGAGACCAAGAGCAATGGTCAGTCGTCCGCCTGAGCATAAGCTTTAAGGTATCCCAACAGTATTGAATAACGCAAACTTAAAAGTGATTAATAATCTCCTTCGGAGGCATCTTTTACTCGATGCTCTACGCGCCTTCCGCGGTAGGTTCGCTGAGGACGGGCGCACCCGGACAGCACCCGCGCTCTCCAGCCTCTACCGCTCTGTGGAGACCTTGAGTTCGCAGACCTGTATTCCTTTCATCGTCTAGAACAGCCTTAGTGGTTAAAATAATTTGTCGATGCTATGCGGAAATCAATTGTTTAGTGCCATAGCCGCGGCAGAGGGCTCAGGACATTATGAAGTATCCATGGGCCTGGCTACTATGGGACCTGGGCTCCCATACCGGTGCCTGCACCGTTAAGATTAATAGCGATTCTATGAGTTCACATCGAGCTCAGCAGTAATGAGGAACACGGCGACGAGACACATTATAAACAAATTTCTTTTCAAATATTATGTTTTTGAATTTTGGAAATTGAAAAAAAAAATTGACAGCTTTTATTTTCTCACTTTAGCATTGCTTCCTAAATAAACTGCTGAACCCCAAAAGTCGCGACTCTCCAGCGCATCCACAAGGAAGTCTGTATCTTGGCAGGTCGTGGCCGAGTCCGCGTACGCATTGCGCACGAGCCGTCTTATAAAATAAAGCTTTATCGAGTGCCGGCTGCGAGAGAGCTTTTTAAAAGCTCTGTTAATTGGCTATAAAGGCGATCCCAAAAATAAATTAGGGCTTTGCGCGCATTGAACGAGCGGGTCGCGAATTATGTTCGCCCCCGACGTCTTTTATTGCCGAAAACGTTGAAGATTCCTTGTGGAGACGAGTTATGCTTTTGCGGAGGCAGTTTTTAATGAGGATCAAAATATGTGGACGTCATAAATATCCGATTGCGGTTGCGATCCTGCAGGGTGACGTGAGTGCGCGCAGAGATAACTCGGCGTATTACATTTTTAAATACAAACTTTCTCCGTATATTCTTTTTTATATGAAATGTCAGGTAAGTGATTACCGACGCCCACGGTCTTTAAGTATATTTGGGGAGGGACGAGGAATGGCGAGGGGGAAGTTGGCCCCCAGTTACCTCACTCACTGACCAAAACGCAGAAGCACAAGATGCCTCTATTGCCTCTATTCTACGAGGCCGTGGTACCAACTCCGGTCGAGCCAGCCCATTCGAGCAGCAGCAAAAGCCGCTCTACCACGAATACTATTCTCTTCAAACTAGGCCCCTATTTATTATTGCATGCGGATCATAAATCATAACAATCCAACTTTGTTACTCACCTTAAACTCACAAGCAACGTGCCGTCGCGTGCTCTGCCACGTGATTTATCCCCGGATTGGTTCTGTAACGGATCCATAAATAATCGACCGCCTTGCGCAATTCCAACGTGGACAGGAGAAAGTAAGAACGGTTTTTATTTAATTCTAATTCGTGCCAAATTTTGCGGAGGGATTTCATAATTGAATGCTTTATAAATTTCTTCAGATGATTGTCGCGATGAATATAGTTAATATGAATATATATGACATGACTCTTGAACACTTGGTTCAACAGTCGAGGATCAGCAGACATGGTCAGAGCTGGACAGGACCCAGGTCCCAGAGTTGTAATGTGAGAACCATTCGTACAAACAGACAAAAACGAATCTCTTATTTTATATATATGTATGTGTGTATGAGAGTCGTCCGGATGGGGTACAGTTGGCACTGCCGCTCACCACAGCTGTACAAAATAAAAAAAAACAAGTACGAGTGGGATACGCGCACCGTGGGTTCCGTATAGCCACAAAACGTATCTCTATGTTTTGTATTTACCAAAAAAATTGTGTTTTCTTTAATTTAGTTCGGTATTGTTAGCGCGTGCCCGACTCACACTTGACCGGTTTTTTTATTTGTTGTTTTACTTCAGAGTTTGCATAATAATCGCACCTAATTTAACTCTTGCATGTATTAGCGTATTACCATAAGATAGAGCATCAATATTTTTTGAGGATATCCTATTACGGTCCAAAAGATATAGCCCCTTAAAGGTAGGACGGACAGACAGACGAACGGACAGACAGAGTAGGCTTAGTAACAAGACTCCGTACGGACTCCCTTAAAAACGATTGTCTCCGTAAATCATCACGCCATGTTGCCATGTCGGCAGGAAATTGCGGAATATGAACATCGCTACAGCGGTACTGTCTCATAGATAAGTGGTTGGCTGCATCTCAGGCATTCCTAAATCAAATCAAATAATTTATAAAAAGTACATAAGAAAAAAATAAATAATATTCAATTCCACTAAGAGGTTCCTCTGCCGGAGAAGAAACTCTGTAGGTATCCTCTAATTTGAAAAAAAATGTAGTCAATATTGGAGTCGCAGGGAAGGACTCCTCAAACGCTTCTGCGGCCTCCTGATCAGTAATCATTTTATTGGTACAATTCAAACTCAGAGCTGCGCAACCAGACCAGACGTTTCATTATTAATAATATTCCAAGAAATTATGATTTTATTTATCGCCTTCTTCATTTTATTGCTTAGATATAATGACTAGGCCATCGAACACAATTATTTTAACATATTCTTTTAATATCTCGCTTTGGTTATTTGACCTTTCATTGTAGAGTTCATGCATCCCTTGCCTACGCCGGTGAATTCCTATTGCTGCCCGTTCATTAAAGGTCTTGCGCCTGTTCAAGGAGAATATTTTGGAAGTAAAAATGGCATTAAATAATTTTTTTAAGATATTAAATAACGTGAAAACCATTTTTCTCACGTTATGTAACATGTATTTATTTGAATAAATACTGCTTTTCTAGAAGAATCGCAGGATCCAAAATGGCGCAACGTCCAAATATATATTGGTCCTTGGGTTGGGTTTAAGTACAGTGAAATACGAGTACGGTAGTAGTATGAGGGGACTGCTTGATCTAGTGACTCGGTGACCTAGTGACTTAGTGTCTGACCTCTTTCACGAAGCTTTCAGTGGGATCTATCCAGCATTGGGTAACTCACCCATGGTTAACAATTATATATTATTGTACATTGCCAAACACCCAGACCGTGTACCCAATAGGCCACACAAATGTTACTTGTGCATTTGGATAGATCCCGTAACCGTAGCGCTGCAGCCGATGTAACGCTCATTACGGTAAGGTAAGCCCACTAATACTGGGCATAGGCCTCCTCCAAATTTAGAAAGGATTTCGGTGCCGGGAAGAGTATTTCTATACACTTGTTAATACTAGTTAGGTGCAGACTTCGCCGATGTTACATCACATTGCGGACTATGCAAAATTAGGTATAAGGCCGAAGATAGTCTAAAGGGTTTTTTTTAAATAAATATATAAATAAGCTCATTTAATTTCAGCACTTTCAACCTAGTTTTAAAAAAAGCTTAACAACATGACCGTGACATAATCTTATATCAGTCTCGAAAGACTCACTTATATATTTATAAAAAGTGCCGGTAAAAAGCCAGTCGCCGGTTTAATGACTAACTTCTGTCTGAACTGTTACGAAGCATCTCTGTAAGCGATTGTACACGGGCGCGAGTCCCGGTGTGGGTCCACATCTATACATCTAAGTGCGGCATCCGCTGCAGCGTCCCCCTTGAATTGTGCAATGAGGCTTTACTAAAATAAACGAGGACTCTATTTCTCTTAAACTCCTCTCGCCGTGTGGTAGATAGGTAAGAATCTGCCCGCCCCCTCACCCCTCTTTCTTCTCGTGGTGGCCCTCAGAGACGCCACATTGTATATGCGCCATTAGACAGGAGCATAGGAATACCATCCTGTCGAAAGCGGTTTCCGGTACAATTCATTCCAGTCAGCACCACATCCGCCAGAGGTTCTTTAGGTGGCCCATGTGCACCCACCTGCAAGCGCAAGTTACAGCATGAGTATAACAAATAACTATACTTACGCAACTTTATCATTGTTATGGTTACAGTTAGAAATATATTTGTTTTTTTTTTAAAGTACGAATTACGTTCCAGGAACATCTTTTTGTATAATACGATGGTGAGTTGATGATTTTTTTTGTTATTAAAAGATCATAACATAACAAATAGCACGTTGCTCTTGAGGACCGGCGCGCAATGAGGAAGAGAAGGTGCATTATGTCAGCGCTGACGAGGCCCGCCGGCGCTCACGAGCGTCCCGCGTTCGTTCGCTCGCCGGTGTTCGGACACGATCGCTGTTCGATCATCGCGCTCTGCCCGCACGTGAGCTAACTGTACAAGAATGTAAAATGAAATAATAATTGTTTCCCTCCTGTCACCGCTCGTGGGATTGCGTCAGCTCGCTGTGATGTGTTTTAGTTTTTTTATTCCGCCTTTATTATAACTAGCGATACAATCTTATGTAGATCAAGTCGAGGTACACGATTACTTCCTATATTGTTTTGATACACTTGTCACCGCTGAGCGCAAGCGAAGGTGTTCGGTTTGTTCTCTGCCGAAACGAATGATGGCCAGCTCTGTGTAGGCAGGACGGTCCACCCTCCTATTTCTCATCATCAATGAATAATAAAGTGGTGTAATCACAGTTGCGGTTGAACCGCTGCTTACACAGTCTGTAGCCTTCTTCGAATGAAGTTATTCGCGCGTGTCCAGGGGCTGCCCTTATTTGCCGCCCGCTTCTGTCAGACGAAACTACCCCTAGAATTGAGATGAAGCCAGCAGTAGTCCTGCATTTCTTATCAGCGAAGTGCTATCCGTTTTGTCTGTTTAATTCGTTGCAGTGACAGTTTGCTGCGTCGCTCTGTCGCGGAAGACAAACGAGCGGTTTTTTTTCCTTGTACGTCTAAAAGTTTTAGAGAGTCTGTGTAGATATTTTCATGTTTTTCATTCCAACTTCACAAAGTCCAGTTTGGTTAACTGCGCTTAGTTAGTTTGACTATCATGCACCGTTGACTGCGGCGCGTAAAAATAAAACAGTAACATATTTAATATGGATTTTATCTCCGAAATATATTACAAGTAAGGGACACAACAGCGTGGTAGAGCCAAGCGGCGGCTTTAGTTGCTCGAATGGGCCGGCTTGACCGGATTGGTACCACGGCCTCGCAGAATACCGGCGTGAAGTACAGGCATCTTGTGCTTCTGCGTTTCGTTCGGTGCGTGAGGTAACCGGTGGCCCACACCCTTTCCCTATTCCCCTCCTCTTCCCTCCCATCTCCCAAATATCCTTAAAGACCGGCAACGCACCTGCAGCATCTATGGTGTTTCAAATGTATGTGGGCGACGGTAATCAATTAGCATCAGGTGAACCGCTTGCTCGTTTGCTGTCTCTTCCATAAAAAAAAACACAAGGGAAAGTAATTGACCACTGCAGGGCGAAAACCTCCTCTCAATAATTTTTTGAGAGTGATTGGAGCCGGGACGGGTCCGCCACGCTCATTAGAGCAGCGGCTTTTGTTGCTGCACGAATGGGGCCGGCTCGACCGGGGTTGGTACCACGGTCTCGCAGAATACCGGCGTGAAATAGAGATATCTTGTGTTTTTGCGTTTCGTTCGGTGAGGGAGGTAACCAGATCTCCTGCTCCCTATCTTCTCCTCGTCCTCCCTCCCATCACCCAAATACCTCTAAAGACCGGGAACGTTCCTGCAGTACATCTGGCGCTCCGGGTGTACGTGGGCGACGGTAATCTCTTACCATCAGGTGAACCGCTTGCTCTTTTGGCGCCTTTCCCATAAAATAAAAAAGTTGCTCCTATGCGGGTGGGCGAACTTTAGACGTCCTCAAAAAGAACATTTAAATGTTTTCTAAGATCCGCATGTTTCCTAATGATGTTTTACCTTCTCCGCCGAGCACGTGGTAAATTCAGCATTATATATATTAAATATATCTATCGCATTGGAGGAATTTTAAGCGATATTTGCAATTTTGAAGTTTATCAATCACATTAATAATCACTTGCTTATTATATTCCATTATAATTTTTTCATTATTATTTCTTTTCTTATTTTATTGTTAACTGTTAAAAATAACTTATAAGTATGATTGACGCACAGCGGGAGTGACGGACGGACAAAACCATTATAAATCATTTAGTTGATTGATCGGAGCTGGCTGGCGACAGCCGGGGCTCGGAGACTGCTCACCCCGCGTCGATGGCGTGATCCTTATTTTAATGCACTTTCCTCTACATCGGTAAAAATCTAGTCGTTTGTTGTGCGAAATCTGGTTCTGTAACCAAGTTAATTTAAAATTAAGACTTAGACACGCAACTGACTCCAAACCCTATTTTCTGTTCCTTTATGGGTGACATATCTTCTTCAAATTTAAATGGGACCATCCTGCAGGTATAGTCTATTCAATAAAAGAAAATCATCACCATCAGTCCACAACCAGCGAACATGACGTGTCACATAATTATAAAAAATAAAGAAGAACGTACAGATGAATTGATAACCGCCTGTCTCCTGGCGACCGACAATGGCGTCTGATTCCATTGACTATCCATCCATGGAATCAGACGTTACTTTGTTGAAATCGCTTATTTTAAAGTTAGAAAAGAGTTACTGGGCATAATTCCGCATGCAAACATAACCGGATGATACTACCTAGGTTACCTAGGGGTGCCAGAGCGCCACCCCGTCACCCGTCTGACGGGGTGGCGCTCTGGCACCCCTGGTCGCATGATGTCCTCCTGGCCGATTGCCACCACGCTGACAACTATCGAATACTGTCGGCAGTTGTCGACTGTGCAGGAGATGTAAACGCGCACACACGGAGCCACTCGCTCGTCCTCACCTTCCCATATCCGATGTAGTGCGCATGCGCATGCGATGCGATCGCACGAAGGCACAGATGCAGTGTCCGAGACGCTTGGCGAACACTACACAACAAGACGCGGAGACCGACAATATTCGATAGTATTCGAACACAGGACCCATGACACGGCAGTGAGGCATACCAACCACTAACAAGGTCGCATTATCTCCAGTGACTCTCCAGAGCACGTCACTGCATTCACCAACTTGCCTGACAAGCATAGATTTTGCCAGAGTTCATTCAGTTGATGAGCAAATGAATGTTAGGATTCACAATGGAATTTTTCATCAAAATGCCGCCGCCGCCGGAGAACACAATTTTGGATTTAAATAGACGAGTCAGCTCGCGTGGCGCCCCGCGCGCCGCTCTGCTTACTGCCTTCAAATTACTTTCTATAATCAAATTTCAATCCCTTTACCGCCCTTGTGCCGGCACGGGACGCAACGCGGGACAAGCGCGTGCTGTTACCTGTTTCTTATATGGATATTGTAAATAATAAATTAATTTTTAAGCGGCTTTGTATGCCCTTGATGGTGATTCCTTTAAATTTCCAGGCGATCTATTATATATTTGAACGGACATACCGTAACGTAACGTAACGTAACGATATGTCGGGATCTAGGCTTAGTGGATTGTTGCAAGCTCCGGCTTGTGAGATTAAGAGAACTTAAGCTTCTATTTATTTTTACCAGTCATGTGCAGATTTTTCCTGATGAGCTATCCCTCGCACGTGATCTTAAAAGGGTCTTCCTGGCTGTAACCAACCTCTCTCTTTTCTTCTTCATTTTTCTCCGTGATCTTCCTCTTTCACTTATTTCAGAATTCACCACTGAACTGTCCCTGGCGCGCTCCAGTGTTCCTTATATTTTCCCGAATTCGATCGCTGTTTGTTTTCGATTATTCCCGAAACCATATTTGTACATATTTCAGAAAATAGGCTTATATTTCAACCAGTGCACAGGCACCCTTATTCACCTACCAAAGAGTTTCGTTGACATCGACTTGTTAATTATTAAACATTATTTCTTTTGACTTGTAATTTGAAGACGTAGGAGTTGACAAGACATTAACCGGTATTCGTTACAATATTACCTGACCTCATTGATAAGCATGGCTGTGAGGGGACTTTCAATTTCGCGAAGACAAGCGTACGGGAGTGCAGGGGCCCCCCGCCGCATGTTTTGTACGACAAAGAAATGCTTGGTGTCGGCCGAGTTCCCCGTCTCACAAGCGCCTATCTCAATGACGAGACAACGTACGCATTGTACGCTGGTTAGTCGCTTACTGCTGGAGACAAGCGCCTACAGACTGCTGTGTTGTGTAGTGCTTTTGTGTAAACATTACATTGGAGTTGTATGCAGGTGTCCATGGGCTGCTGTTAACATTTACCATAAGGTGGTTGGTTAGTCAAGTTGTTACTCCAATTAAAAAAAATAAAACAATTGGGACAAATGTAAAAAGTGTCTAATACGAGCAAAACTAGTACCGTCCGAATGGGAGGGAGGGCCGGGGGTCGGAATAGCGAAGAGGGGAGAGAGCCTCCGGTTATCTCACTCACCGCAAAAATATCCGAAAAAGGATATTTCGCCTGTTACGAAACTTGTACATTGTAAAAAAAAAAAAACAATAAGATTTGACATTTTAATTCGATTCATTTGACGAACGAAATTAACTTTCTTACGTCGAATAATGAATTTCCATTTCATTGTAAGGTGTCTCGTGTTAGCGTGAGAGCATTGAGATCGCGGGTTCTCCGACGTCGCCGCCCACCCGGAGTGCCCGCAAGCCCGCGCGCCGCGCACCGCACCGCGCACCGCACCGCGCCGCGCACTTCCATTTCTTGTTTGGTCCGGCCTCAGACGAACGGCTCGTTGTGGTTGGTGGCTTTTTTATTTCATGCTGTTCTCTTCTAGACTGGTTACTAGGGACTGCATTGGATACGTGTAAGTCATACTTTATAGGTCGAAGTTACAATGGGCTGCATGTGTGTGTGAGGTTCTTCTATTGATTTCATCATGACTTCTTTGTGTGTGTGTTTTAAATGGCTCAGGCTTCGGGTCCGATAGACTGATAAATCTATCATACATTTCTAAGTTCTTTCTTTTCGTGGGGTCCGCAGGAGATGACTAAGGGAAAAGGGAAAACGCTTGAGGTCTTCTAGGCACAAACTCAGCGACGGTGCTCGTCTCCCGTTACGTTCTACCTATGGATATATGAAAAGTGGCTTGTGGAAGACTGTCTGACGACGCCGAGCCGTGCGATGGAATGAAATTTGATTAAAATCTGCCGGATTTATCTCGGCTATCGCTGAGTCCGCTCCATTTTAGGGTCTCATGTTACGTTTTTTTTTTTATTGAAAATACGGCAAACGAGCAAGGGGTTGGTTGTATGGTGTTGCAGATGTATGTGGGCGACGGTAATCACTCACCACCGATGGTTTATAGAATTTATAGAGCTTAAAATGAGATACAGCAAAGAATCAATGCTTCGGTCTGTCATGAAACTTGCAGCGAAACGTATGTTATCCAATGTAAATGGCAGGGGTACGTCCGCCTAATATAATTTCATTGTTAATAATTTGTCTGATTAGTTTTACTTAATTGTAATCACTTCGTTACTTTGTTAGTTTCTAAATAAATTATAATTTGAATATTGTCTATTTAAGGAATGTAATGATAATCTGTCAAGGGTATTTCCGTTTACAAATGCAACAATATTAAATAATTTCATAACAGGGCTTAATATTTACTGTACAATATATAATTCACTTTCGTGAATTAAATATGAAAGCAACAGTCATTTATTTTAATTATGCAATTTTACATACCGGAAATACCCTATTTATTTTTATTACATATGGTCGATTGCCGCTTAAAGTCTGTATAAAAGTCCATTAACCTAAAGGCATCTCAAACAGACCGACAAACCGACCCAGTTTCGGTTAACACTACTCAAGAACACACTGTACACACAGTTAGGAGTAGAGACACTTACACAATCCCCCGCCGACGCATAAGAGCGTATCGTGCTAACAAAACACCCGCGTACACACCGTACACCCGGGATTCAGGGCGGTCCTTACCGCCCAATACTACCGAAACACCACGACCGTCCGAGACGAGGCCCGAACCTCCCTCGGACGGTCCTTAGATTGCTTACCATAAAGAGGTAACCGGTAGATGTACTCTTGCAGATGTACTTAAAGCATAAACGCGCAAACCTATGAAGCTGTAAAAGCCAAAACGGCTAACAGCAATAACTTCATCGAATACATACAAAGGCATCTTATTGAAAATCAGATCTCAACGCGTAAGGCGAAGCTCTGCCTGTTCGAAATAAATACTTAAAATAGTCTGAGTATTCTATTAGTTGTAACACGTACTTCAATGTGCATAATGAGAGTGCACGCTGAAGAAAGCGGGGGGGGGGGGGAGGGATCGCGGCCGCGCTCCTGCCAAGATTAAATCTGACGGCCAGAAATATGAGCGCGTGCAAAAGTGACATTGTTCAGTTAAAAGCTCGGGGAGTTCTCGGTTTTTTTATTTGATCGCGTGCAAATTGCGTCGGACAAGTGAAATTGAGTCGAGCTCGAGTATTGTGAATTTCTTTTTTATGAATAATGTTTCTCTATTATCGTAAACTCGAATCTTTTCTTGATCCTATTAAACAAAAGACGGTCATAAGAGGTTTATGAAATATGTTGCAATTTCCAATATTATTTACATATCATTATTATCAAGCTATCAAAGCCGTGGCCTGGGTTCGATCCCAGGTGCCATAGTCTATTCCAAATTAATTATCGATTGACTTTCTTATAGCTTTTTCTTCAGTGTATCATTTAGGCGTTTTAAGAAACATAACCGTCTGACTTTGTTATATCGGACAAATGTTCTATACAGTTCTATAAACCCGACAACAAACCTTTTTGTTCCCAGGTACACGTGCCCCGTAATACGGCGTTTGGTGTCTGATTGTCCTCATTGTTGTTCGAACTTCTGTGCCGACTGTACCGCGGTTGGTACAGACAGAGAGGAAGTAGTTTGCGGTTTATTTGCTATCTAATTTTTAATAAAAAAAAAACAAACAGATTACGATGTATTATTACGATGTCCGCGTGGCTTAGTGGTTAGCATACTTGATTGCTGCATCACGGGTCCCGGGGTCGAATTCCAGATGAAGCCAATATTTGTGCAAAAAAAAATAATTGGTTTTCGGGTCAGGTCGGGTGGTGTCGTGTCCCGTGTGATCTATCCTCCGATCTTCTCTAATATGCTTAACATCGGATACGGGAAAGTAGAGACGAATCAGTGGCTGTGTTTGTGTGCACGTTCACGTGCGGCACTACGATATATCCTGCGCAGTTGAGAGCTACCAATAGGTCCCATTACGTGGGTCGCCGGGTCACGCCGAGTCACGAGACCTTAGGTGGAATGGCTTACGGCCAGCAATTACATTGGCTCTCTACGCACCGGCATCCGTTCCTCGACGTGTTAATAGTTATCCAGCGCGGCACAAAAAAAACTGACGAAGAGCCAGTGATAGTTTAGTGGTTAGAGCTTTCATTTCATTGTACGCACGTGACCCGGGTTCGACTCCCTTGCCGGCTACGTTTTGAATTGTTAATAGCAAGTTTAAGTGTTGAGTTTACCACGTGCTCGGCGATGATGGAAAGTAAAGAGAGGAATGTCTGATAAATAATAAAAAAATATTTCGCGGACATGTGGAAGCCTCACTGGAGCACAGCGGTCGACATTTCCCGGCTCCAATCTCTCTCAAAAATACTTGAGAGACGCCTTCGCTCAGCAGTGGGCACCAGCGAGGAGCAGCGGGCAGCACCGGGCAGCAGCGGGGTGGTTTACATGATGCAACTTTACTTTACTTCAAAACGAATTCCAAGTCCAACGCTACGTAGCTATAACTTCTGAATTAAGTCCGTAATGAAAAGAAGTTATGCCAGCAGTGAGAGGAATCGACAAAGGAGGACTGCCGATGATTACAGTATAATTTCTGCAACGTCTTTATACTATGGTAATTGTGCGTCGGGCCGTCTGTCCGTCCGTCCGTCTGTCTGCGAGCGATCTGGCTAATTACAGCAGAGACGCGGCGCGTTGTGAACTCGCACCCTTTGTGTAGTGAATGAAAAAAGTGCGAATATAGGTCTTATTCCTGTAGCACAAAGTATGCTCTTTCTCTCGTCCACATGCAAAGTTGCAATTTTGAGAGCAATCATGATATTCGCAGGAGATTGTAAAAGTTCCATAACCACTTTCGCAGTATTTTAAAGTACGATTGTTTGATAGTTGTTAATGTTTTGTTTATCATCATCATCATCATCATTTCAGCCTACCACGAGTCTACTGCTGAACATGGGCCACCCCTAAAGTTTGCAAGAAAGCTCGATCCAGAGCCACCTGCATCCACTGACTGCCCGCAACACTGTGCAGGTCGTCGCTACACCTTACTTTCCCAACAATTCTCAGTTCTATGAGCTATGGGGTGGCCCTTGCCTTCCGGCCTGCTGATCCCTTCGCCCATGTCGGTTATCCTTCTTATGTTTTGCTGGAGTTATTCTAGATATATGAAAAAACTAACTGACTGGTATTGGGGTGCGGTGCGGGGTGCACCCCACTAGGAGAGAATATGCCATTCCCATCAGCTTGTCCAAATGTCTAACTGCACCAACGAGGCCGCGGCGACCGAACGACGGCGGTATATCTATCCAGATTGGTCGAACCCGAACCTCTTAGACTGGTGAGTGATGCGATGGGGAGCAGCAGCACTGCGCTGAGTGGCCTGGCGCGGTGGGTACGCCCAGATGTTCAAAAACATATATCTCTATTCTCAATCAGTTAATCCTACGACGAGAAGTGGGTTGTAATGACATCACACTGCCCACGTCGCACGCGGTTTCAAGACAAAGCTAACACACCTACTGCGTCAAGATATGATAAGTAGCTTAGGAGATACACGGGAACAGGTGATGATACTAATATACAAACAGAATTTAAAATCATTACTTTCTTCTCTATCGCAGTAGGGTAAGAATGGTGAAATTTCGATACGGCAAAGAAACTAATTCCGTTCAACAAATGATGGAGACTGATAAAAATATTACATCTCCACTCATCTCCGCTCATCAGATCACTTGATTGAATGTTACCTTCTCAGCTCTATACTCGCATTGATTACACTGAATACGCTGAAGAAACCCTCGCGTCATGCAAAAATATACCTTCCTCACTCGCAATAGACATCGGAATACTAAATAAAGAAATACTTCCCGATCGCTGGTGATGGCCACTTCGAAATCAGTCTTAGCACTCAATTAATACGACCGAAAATTAATCAGCTCCGATGATTCCCTCTAGGGAATTATCGGAATTAGTTAGGGTGGCCAGGCTACCGATATTTTTAAAACGTGATATCAAAAAAAAATATATCAGGACGTCATGAGTCCGAGTTCCTCGTGTAATTTAAAATTTAAGGCGGGCGCTTGCCTTCTGAACTTCCCCCGCGTGTCAGGGCGGTTCTCGCTGCCCGGACAGATCGTCCGAGACGCGGTCCGAACCCCACATGTTCAGACAATACATAGTCTGAACTTTGTATTCGGTTAATTTGGCCGCGGCGGCGGTTGTGTGGGTCTCGGGTTCGATTCCCAGACGGGATGAGTATTTGTATTGACAACAAATAATTGTTTCGGGGTCTGGGTGTTCGTCAATGTACAATTTATGTTTTTAAGCTGCATCCGCGATACAAGAGTAATACCTATAGCGAGAGGTAAGGTCTTTTGTTTTTTGAAGAAAATATTATAATTTTTCTCTTTTTTCTCTTTTGGTTTCCACTAACAAATCATTCGTTTTGTCCAGTATCTTGATCTTCACAGAATAGATGGTTCCACTACACTTCTAGATAATATATTTCACGTGATACAATTGTTTCTCTTCTATGGAGGTAGCTTGAATTTTTAATGACGTCGGGTGCGAGGGCTTCCGGGACAGATGCTTCTGGCCAATTATTGGCACATAGAGGAGCGATACAACGGGAGACAAATTGGCGCCTATGCAAAACGTCCGTCTGTCTTTGATGTTTAAAATATCAAACAGATATTGCTCTACGTTTTGTGTGTGTGTGCAGAAGCAAAATTTTTTTAAGAAAATCATAAAAATATCTTGAAGCGTAAAGAGAGGCATAAACCTTCGTTTTACTTGGTTTTTAGCATCCTTGTTGGTGGATTTATTAGCATCATATTCAACACAGATCTAACCAGTTATATAACTCAGCGAACGAAACTGAGTAGCACAAGATGCCTCTACCTCTCGCCGGTATTTTACGAGGTCGTGGTTATATCACGGTCGAGCCGGCAGCGTTTGAGAAGCAGCGAAGAAGAGCGCCGCTCGGCTCTACCTGGTACAATCGTATTCGATTGTGTGTACCACAAAACACTCATCAGGAAACGTCATCATGGCATAACATCATCATGGAAGTACAGCGATTAAACTTGTCATCTCGTATTTAAGTAATAAGATTTGAAAATTTGTAATCGTTGTTTGAAATCTTCCCGCAACAATGGGCGTACCGCAGGGCTCGGTCCTGGGTAATGTATACGTTCCAACGACAACAAACAAATATGCGCAGTTTACATCAGATCAATGGGTTGAAAAATAAAAATTAAACAAAGACTTTATAAGGAAAGGTTCATTTTTATATAAAGGAATAAGTGGATGCTTGTAACCCCAGGGAATGAGTGGATCGCTCCCAATCTGTTTTCTAAACTTTGTATTGCATTATTAAAACAAAAAAGTGTGAAAACATCTGATGAAAACGAAGTTTCCTCTTCCTCGAAGGAACCTCATTACGAAATGATGGTATTGTTAAGTAGTAAAACGTTTCTATGACGAAGAATGAAGATTTTGATTTGATTTTGAATCACTTTATTATTAAACTTCATATACTGCGCTGTGTATACAGGGGGACTTGATGCCTGTGGCATTCTCTACCAGTCCGCCGGATGATGACGCAGAGACAGAATGAAGTTGGTGCGTCAATACATTAGTTACTGTGAGAGTACAATATGTAATAATCATTTTACTTTAGGCCAAGTGTCTCTTGCAATTCGTAAGAGACGTGTCTGAAACGCTTGAGCATACATTCCTGTACCTTCGCAGAGACCGTTCAGGGTGTACTTGTCACGTAAGAGAACCAGGTCATAGCCTCACCGCCTCGGAAATCTAACGCGTAATTTTCACGTCTCTGTAGAATATTGTCATTGTGTAAATCTGTACTAAAATACAAGGCAGAGCGGCCTAAATAAAAGGCGAGGAGCTTTTCTATAAGAGCTGTTGTGAGCCGAGCCGTCGCTGAGACAGCGGGGATTGCCCTGCAGTTACTGCGCCGGGCCGCGGTACGCTCTCGCAGTGTGGTCGCTTCGCCTCGCATCTCAAAATCTTGCAAACGATCCTGACAATCTCTTGACCCATCCCGCTGGCGAACTCCAAACAAGGCTCGCCGCACTCCTCCTCGATATGCCGAGATGTATTCAAGAGGCTTTGTTGCAATAGTTTGCGCAACGCAGCGCTTTATTTAAACACGATTTCTTTTTTTTATCGACATGAGTTTTGATGTCATTGCTGGCTGGCACCACTGACAGTGGAATTTACAACCGGCTGGGCTGAGAAAGTAAACGTCGCGAGGAGACCTGCTTATCTGAGATATAATAAAACAAATATTGCATCGCCGTGCGAAGTCCGCCAACTTGTACTGGAGCAGCGGGCCGGATTCCTGGTAGCATCAAAATTCAGTTTTATCCAACTGTGGAATATTTACGAGCTACTACTTTACTTTTACAGCCTAATACTAACAGCTTCAAGTACAATGCGCCGGATACAAAGCCGTTAAACACCCGTATGTATCTTTGATCCCGGCAATGACATGAACTGGCTCCGAACATGTTTGCAATAGAAGGCCGACGCCGCCGTAGATTTGAACCAAGTATCTCTCTAACGACAGAAGGCTCTCGGCGACAAATTAAAGTTTTTTTTTCAAGAGCAATGCTATTTATTAAGTTATTTATATTACTAATTATTATTTATTTACATTACTAATAGTCCTGTTAACCCTCCGACTAAGCTCCAGCTCATATGTCGACAATAGTCGAATGGCGGACTTACCGAGGTCATGTTTCGCAGTCCGCACCCTAAACCATTTGGCACTTTCTTTAAAATATAATTTATTCTTTACATTATGGTCACTTAGGGAAACTTGATCATATTTACAATTATTACCATCTCTTGTACTAGTTCCACGACACATTTTTATATAAGTAACGAACCGGGTTCACGGCATCTTTCGAATATTAAATTGCTTAAAATAAGTAATTTATTCTATAAAATTAAAACTGAACTAATTCCGACAGACAGCTCATAAACCATTAGCGAATGGTTTATGAGCTGTCTTTAGTCTGTAAGCTTGGGCGGGTGTAAGGGAGAAAATACGACATTTTCTACAAATATCTAAGTTACCTACACTATGCACCGTGCTAACGAGAAAACGACCCAAACGAAACCCAAATCTCGTCTATATATATAAAAATACAACTTCCGTGTGTTTGTGTCTGCAAAACAATTTTGACGTGGTAGAGCCAAGCGGCGGTTTTTGCTGCTGCTCGAATGGGCCGGCTCGACAGGGTTGGTACCACGGGCTCGAAGAATACCGGCCTGAAGTAGAGGCATCTTGTACTTCTTCGTTTTGTTCGGTGAGTGAGATAACCGGAGGCACACTTCCCCTCCCCATCTCCCTCCACATCATCCCCTCTGGTGTTGCAGATGTATGTGGGCGACGGGGTATAAGAGATACCAGGTGAGCCGATTGCTCGTTTGCCACCTTTTACAAAAAAAAAAAAATTTAAATAGGCGAATTGACTTAAAATTTTATTCAACGTTTCTATATGAGAGAGTGTTTGTTAACTTTATTTTTATCCCGAAGTAATACTTATGATTTTAACAACAAACATAAAATTAGGAGTCTGTTTGGCAGTTGGCGGTGCGAATTGATTGTATGTTTTCAAAAAAATAGAGGAGTTGAATTCATATTAAATATTGCGGGAGTTACAAAAATGGCTACTATGAAGCGTGGCGGGGTTCAACCAGCAGAACAATAATGCAGCAGCAAACCCTTTAAGAAATGCTTACCAACCTTCTGGTGCTTTCTAGGACACACCTGTGTTCAGCAGCGGATCTAAATAGATTGATGACGAAGTACATTGTTCTTCTAGAACACTGTTGACATGTTAATGGGAACGATTTTGCCAAATTACTAGTTGGGTCGCGGGTTCTGTGCAGCAGCAGCAGCAGAGCCCGTCAACTGATTCCGGGAAACACTAAATTGATTAAAACGAAGAAGCACCAAAAAGACGCAGACTAATCGGCCCTCTCTCATCGCTGGAAATAAACGATACGTATTAAGGGGCCAATGACGTAATGCCGCCCTCCCCGGCCTTATTATTTCCTGGCCCTCTTGCATTTTGAACACACAGCGCGGCTGTCGCTGGGCGACTAATTGATTGGACATGAATAATTACCGAAGTTATATCAAAGTCTCCTTGCATTTATGTTGCCTTGGTACCATAATTGTATTAAAGACAATTTTCGTTCGGTTTAAACCTTTGTATGTTTTATAGGGTTGAGTTAATGGGAAGATACCATCCATTTACCCGAACGGCACCTCACCAGCACGCGGTGCACCCAGCTGGCTGACAGGCGAGGCTCTAGCGACCGCATGATGACATTCCGCCATTCCACCCGAACTTTCTGAAAGCAGATCCTTCAGACTAGAATAGATAGGAAGAAGGTTAGACACTAGAGCGAGGGTACCGCCTATAGGCGGGTTGGTGAGCGCTGAGCCCAGGTCAAAACCTTCCGAAAAATATATGCAACTTTGAGGACGCTCTCTTGAATTAAATACCTACACTACTTCATCAGCGTATGAAATAGTGTAGATATTTTTAGAAAGCGATTGTTTTATAATTACATGTAATAGGATAGAGCCAAACTTTAGGCTTTTGCTGCTGCTCAAATGGGCCGGGTTGGCACCACGGCCACCAGAATACCGGTGTGAAGTAGGGTGCTTCTGCGTTTCGTTGCGATGAGTGAGTGATGTAACCGGAAGCACTGAATTGCTTTCGCATGAAAAAAAAAATGTTTCGTAAATATTTGTGCAACACCCTAATTATTGCTTTTCGAGTCTGGCGACCGTTTGGCTCCACTACCAGCCACGGAAAATTATTAAAAATAAATAAAAACTATTCTACAAACTATTTCGGTATTCAATAACATAACCTTCACGTATGTTCAGTGGTATTGCATAATAATAACAAAATAAAATTACCTCGCCGCCCGCCCCCCGCGCGCCGCCCGCCGCCCCCCGCGCGCCAATCCGTTCGCTTCCGAATCACCACAGAGTCATTAATCATGGCGGGCTACCGGTGTATTTTGCATCGGACCTGAAGTTTTTCGTTATTTATCGCGCCTTTGGGAATTGTGTTTTCACGCGCATAATCCCAATGTTTTTTTACATGTCTCTTTTAATTGCTTTGAATGAATGGCAGTGGCTTACTTACTTTAAATGCGACATTTTTGTATAACTAAAATTACGTGTTCACATTTCACATAATGAAATAGAAATGACTGTCTGTGGGCTTCGGACTGGGTACAGTCGGATAGATTGTCAACCATTAGTTGGTCGCCAGACAGACAGAGCTACTCCACGACCGGAGGCTGCTGTGCGCCCCGTGCCCCGTGCACGAGCACAAGCCCAGTCATACGCAGCGATCAAATCAAATTATTTGGTACGTAGAAGCGGCTTTCGGTTAAGGTTTTATGTGCAATGAAATCCCATCGGCGCGATTGAGCTATCAGATATACATAAAAGTTTACGACGGGGGGCGTCGCGCGCACATCCGGCGACGGCGTCGGAACGCGCCTCGTTACACAGTGCTCAATCAGTTGAAACTGTTGAGTTGTGATTCTAATTTTAATATTAGTTGTGTTTTTAAAAAAAAAAAGAAGTATAGAACTATATTCATTACAGAAAAAATTCGAAATGTCAGTAAAATGACGGGACCGATGGAAAAATAAATAAATACTTGTAAACAACATAATAGGAATGGATCTAAACGTAAAAGTAAAGTAAGTAAGTAAAAGAATAGGTAAGACAACAATATAAATAAATATGAAACAAACCCTCACGACCGTATACACCATACTGGGGTGGTCAGAACTCTTAGACGTTTTTAGCCCTTGACGGATCACTTCGTCTCGTGGGAGGCGGTCCGGCGGCGTTTGCTTGTATTAGGTTGGTACTTGAGAACCTGTCTTCCCCAACGGTTGTCAGTTCCGCATTCCGCACCCTAAAATTTACTGTTTAAAAAAACGAACGGCGCAAATCATAGCAAGCTTCTCAGCGACTTCCACCATCATGGATCTAAGATTATATGTTTCATGTGCGCCATTTATGCCAAGCTCTGCCACTTCGTTCTTTATGAATTCAACTGGTCCATGTTATCTTGTTATTGGCACAACTGGTCGGTGGCGCAGTGGCCGAACATTCGCGTTCGGGTTCCATTCGCGTGAGCCACAAGCATTCGTGTGGACCACAGATAATGATTCCGGTTCTGGGTATTTATTATTTATTTATAAACAGCCAGGAGGCTCCGATCTACGCACAAGGAGCGTACACAATCAAAACAAACTGATGTTTGGATTGTGTACGTTGTGTGTGATGAAATGTTGCCGACAACGCAGGACAAATTCCTATAGTGGATGTAACGTTTCTTTAAGTGTAATAAAATGTTTTGTTCTGTATGCTCCTTGTGCGTGGATCGGACAAGGAAAGTTTATAATCGATGACTGCTCGGGCTGCCTGCGATGCGTCGGTGTAGCGAATCACTCGGGGAGACGGGAAGTTAAAATTGAACATTTCACATTGAAGGTGGTTTCATTTCAATGTGCAGTATTCGCGTAACCGAACGCGAATTAACGGAATCAATCATAATCCTCAACAGATTCTTTTGTCCACCAAATTGCTATTTTTTTAATTTTCAACAATTTTTTTGTTGGTATAGCAGCTTTGTCTTAGAAACAAAGAGTAAGTATTTCTACGTACGCAATCTATAGGCTGGGTCAGACATTATGGTCACCAGTTTTGTAGTTACATTTACAGTACCATAGTGATGCGATTTTTGGTAAATGAATAGTGAACTATTGTACAGTTTCATTAAATTTTAATGACAAAGAGTTCTCCACCCTCGGAGAGATTGATAGACTTTTTTTTTAAACAAATTATCAGAATTTTAAAATGTGGCATGGGTCTGATAAAGTCTAACGTTCAAGTATGTTTATATTAAGTCGACGAATGTGTGGCTTTCTTGTTAGCCTGCCCGCTGTACCGAGGATCCTAGATTGGAATATTTGCCAATACACTAATTATTAGTTCGGTTCCGGTTGTGTCATTGAGACCGCACCCGACCCTTCTTCCAAAATCAAAGTCCTTATTCTTCGTATTAAGCAGTTTCTTTTGCGCTGCGGAGCCGAGCGGCGGCTCCAGCTGCTGCTCGCACGGGCCGGCTCAACCGGGGCAGCGCCGCGACCTCGCACAGCATCGACGTGAAGTCGGGGTATCTCGTGCTACCGCGTTCGGTACTCACCGAGGTAGCCGGTTGACCATTCCCTCTGCCCATCTCCACTCGATCCTCCCTCCCATCTCCCAAATATCCTTTTAGGGGCAACGCACCTGCAGCTCTGCAAGTATATCACTTACAATCAGAAGAGCCGCTGGCTCGTTTGCCCACAATCCCATAAAAATCAGAGATATAGATAGCGTCGCATATGCTATAAAACGAGCTATTTTTAAACGCCCGTTAGTGTGAACCGGGAGGTTTCTTCCGTGACCGTGCACTCGCAAGGCAACGATTCTCGCGACAGTATCGCTCGTATACTTAGAGCCTGTTAACATAAATTGGAAATGAACCCATTTCACCGAAATTATCCCTTCCCTCGCATTTACACAGCATAATGGCTGTAATGGGAAATGGAGACGTTAAACAAATTGGCTCGATGTGAATTGGTTGAAGGGATGGATTAATAACATTCGGGTACTGAATGTTACTGTACCTTCAATTGCTGTTTGTTTGCAAGGGCATTACTTATTCCATATACTGAAATTTCTTCCATCAGATCCTAATAGAAATTGCTAACTTGATGCGTACATTTTTAATGCATTGGGGTGAAAAACGAGCTAACAGTCCACGTGATGGTAAGAGGACACTGCAGCCGTGGACACCTGCAAACAACTTCAATCGAATAAAGATACAGATGAGTCGTCACCGCAGAGGAGCAAGGAAAATGCCTTACAACTCCTTATTATACAGGCTCTCTATACCCTTAAAACCGGAAAACCTCAGTTATTGCACTGGTGTTTGTCGAACGAAATGGGTATGAGGATGGTACCTACCCAGACTCCGCGTAGGCAGAGAAGGAGCCAATCGCCTAGTAAGCTAGGACGGTAGGCTGCTGAGGACATGTACTGAGTTCAGGGCTTGAAAGGAACCGTAGGTAAAGTGACGTGGATTACACGGATACTTTGGTAGTCGTATACTGAACAACCTAACCTCATTTCTTTCTGTGAATTTCTTGAGAAATATATCTCGAAAATTTCATGGCGATCTCTGGGAGGAAGCACTGTGATAAGGCGTTACTTTCGTAAGGACCAAAATTGGCTTGTGAAAGCCCGTTTGACTACGGTGAGTCGTTGTAATATCTGTATACCTCTGAGGGTGACAGGATTGCGTGCCTTCTACATATTGTATCCTGCATCTCATGTTGACGTCACATAAAGGTTTCATTTGTTTTTGAGACAGATTTTGACTTGTGCTTGTATACATACTTTATCTCCGTCTCGGTTTATCCATTTGCTATGAAGGTCCACGTTTCACATTCTTTTTTTTTTATGGCAAAGGCGGGAAACGAGCAAGTGGTTCGCTTGATGGTAAGTAATTACCGTCACCCACGTACATCTACAACACCAGAGGTGCTGCAGGTGCGTTGCCGGCCTTTAAGGATATTTGGGTGATGGGAGAGATGGGGAAGGGGAGTGGGCCTCCGGATACCTCACTACGCCGGTATTCTGCGAGGTAGTGGTAACAACTCGGTCGAGTCGGTCCATTCGAGCAGCAGCAAAAGCCGCCGCTTGGCCCTACCACGTTTAAAACATCACGACTCAGAGGTAGGGGAATAGGTGCTTGGACTTCTTTCCTGTCTATGAGCCGTCAGGGTAGGTCACCCTCCCCTTTACCATTAACGTCCCTCTTACTTATTTCTGTTGACAATCAGCAGAACAAGTACTGTTGCCGTTTACAAGTAACAGGTATAATTAGAAGCAAAATTCCACCTCAGCCGCCTTTTTTTTTTATGGGAATGGGGATAAACATAACCGTCGCGCACGTACATCTGCAACACCGGTGGAGCTGCAGGTACGTTGCCGGAGCTTTAGGGAAATTTGGGGAAAGGAAGAGAGGATGAGGGCGGGGTAGGGGAAGGTGGAAGTGGGACTTCGGCTTCCTCACTCACCGAACGAAACGCAGAAGCATAAGATGCCTCTACTTTACTCTGATACCCCGGCCGAGCCGGCTTGAAGCTAACACTTGTACTCTATATTCTAGCTCGAGTGTCATAAAATAAAACGCTTTTGGATTCTTTTGTTCGGTGTCGCATCTGCTACTTACTGTGTCAAGTTAATTTTGCTCAACGTGGGGGTACTCTCGCTCTTTACTTTACTAAAGCTGTCGTCGTGTCGTAAACCCCATACCCGCGTTACTCGCGGCGTTACTGTAAGCTTCACCGCTATCAGGAACCGCAATGTAAATAAAGCACTCGAAGGAGCTACAGAAAGCTCCCCTAAGCAATAAATTCGCCCAAAACGCTCGCTGCGGACCATAAAAATATACTTAAAACTTTCGGGCGAAAACGATAACATAATTCGAGTAGCTCGCGGGTGCACCTGTCTGCATCGCTACTGTCTTTCGTTCGATTTATGATCGCTGCCCACTCCCTTTTCGTGCGGGCGTTTTGTTTGGTAATTGACATCTAGCGTGCGCGTTGCGGGTTTATATTTTTTTTACGTTTAATTTACCGTATAGTGTTGTGACATGTTTTAAATTATTATCGAATAAAAATAAGGGTGTTGAAGCAATTAATACTTCGATCTGATTAATTTTGGTTTGGTATTTTTCGAAGCCATTCCACCGTCTGTCAGTAGCTATTGCGATGTTTTCTATACACAAGAGGGGGGCAAACGAGCATGCAGTTCTCCTGATTGTGAGTGATCACCGACCCCCACGAGCATCCGCAACACCAGAGGAGCGCTGCCAGTCTTTAAAAGGCTTTTCCAAGGCTTGTTATTATTATAAAGTTTTCCATCGTAATCCTGTGAAACGAAAGTTTTTTTTAAAAAAATCAAAAAACTGTGGGTATTATTTTTCAAGGGTAATAACTCTTTTTTCAAGTAAACTTTAACATACCTTTGACATAACATTTTTCTTCAATAACCTTAAGCTAATTAGGGTTCCTTACTCAAAGGGCAAAAGCCAGCCCTATTAATGTCACTGCTGTCTGTCCGACTGTCCGTCCATACGTCACGGATATCTAGCTCGTGGACGGAATGAGTTATAGCCCTGAAATTTGGATATTTTGTGTAGACTCATAACAATTTATTTTGACCTAGAACCGAATATTCAATTTGAATTACAATTAAATAAAAGGAGTAGATAACAATGTTGGTTAGCCCCTCGAGAAACTTTCTTCCACATCGGTTGTTAGTTCTGCGAGCTGCGTCGCCGACCTCCGTGCTCCACTGCGGATGTCATCGTGGCAGATTCTATCGCGTAGAGAAACACCGAGCATAGCCCACTCTACTGCCCTCTGATCTATTTTGAGCTTCCTCATAGGGTCTGCAGTAAAAGACGTAAGTCACGTCTTAGTTCCGTAAGTCATCACAGGCAACCACACATTGGTTGTACACCACGGTCTTGAGGTATCCTCGACGAAATGATGTAAACCGCTTAAGAAATCTGGTGGAAAAATGGCGGCCGACAGTTGCCGATTTAACAAATTGTCGGCCTGTAAATAGTCCACTGCAGGACACAGGACTCTCCCATAAGGAGGGTTTTGCGAGATGTTAATTTCGCCTTCTGTCATTGCGATTTTCAAGGGATGATTATATTATATCATTATCATTTCAACCTATCTTATGTAGTTTGCTTTAAATATTACCACAGTCCAGGTCACCGCTCCATCTTGCGGAAGGTCCTCATCCTCTAATTGGTTATCAGTTCTGCGAGCTACATGGCCGACACTATGCCACTTTAGCATGCTAATGTAATTCTGCTGCACACATCATAGCTTTTGCTGCTGCTCAACCGTGGTAGTACCATGGCCACGCAAGATACCGGCGTGAAGTAATATTCTAGAAGGCCGGCAACGCACCTGCAGCTTACCATCCTTGTGAGTGGTGAGTCGCGGACACGCTTGCCCGCTTTCCCAAAAAAAAAAAAAAAATGGCACAGAACAGATTCCATCTCGCAGTGTTCAACGATACTTGGCATTTAATTAAAAAAAAAATCTATTCGGCCGCGTCGCCATCGCGAACCGGCACGCGCCGCCATTTTCGATTTAATGACGCGACGATAATGGCGCCTTTTTCGTTTTCGCGCGCATTCACGAAACAATTAGACTTAATGCGCCATGCGCCATTTTTATTTTAATTTTTTTTCTTCGGCTGCGCGGGGCTATTTGAATATCCCGGGGATCGCGCCAACGGAATCGCTACTGCTGGGAGCTTCGCAACGTCTAAATGTTCGTAAAAATGCAAATAATATCTTCTCTTTTATCTTTCATTAATCTCTTTGATTAAGTCGCTCCGACCCAGTTGGAGGGAGGCGACAATTATGTTTGTTGTTTAACGGTTCTTTCGCTTCTAATTGTTTCGATTATCTTGATTGCTGGATACACAAAGTGAACGCTCCCCATTACTGGTTCATTGCTAATTGCGTTTGGTTTATCTATTGTAATATTTAATAACACGGTTCATGTTCATTTATAAAGTAAAAGTACTTTTTTAAACTTTAAAATTTAACGATTAAATTTAAATCACGAATAAGATGTGTCGATCGCATTTGAACATCTGCCACCTTGAGGCTTCGTGGTAAGAGAAATTCCCGACTAGATGGCGTAATAACCTTCACTAAAAATGCCAGGTCGAAAATACGCTGGCAAGTGACAAGCGGCGGCGTTTTATGTGCGTTGTGACCGGTGCTGCCGATCTGCCAGCCAAGTGTCCTCCTTGCGCGTGGCTTATGTCCACCGATTGACTATTTTCAGATTGTCGACGAGATGATTTCTGACCCACTTCACATTTTTCATAGTAAAAAGAGATCTTAACTGCCAACTATAACAGATACTTCGACAATTGGAGTACTGGTTCTTGAGAGTGAAATAGATAGAGCATCAAGTTTTGGAAGATGGTCAGCCATTCTCCGCTCTTCTGGTGCACCTGCACCAATTGAGGTAGGCATTTGGAGAAAAAACGTCGCCCATACAGTAATTTAAAATAAATTGAATTATTATAAATTGTTATTATAAATTGAATTATTATAAATTATAAATTGAATTATTAATTGAAAATTTGAAATGAGACTATAATATACAGATTTTATCGCGTTTAATTACGTTTTTATATCCCCGACGTTTCGAATGCTTAACAGCAGCCGTGGCCATGGGGAGACCGAGGTGTTACACGTCCAGATGTCATAGTTAGCTGTGTCTACTTTCAGCTTTTATTTATTGCTTGTTCGTAAATATTAGAAATCATTAACATAAATTTGTAAAGTATTTATTGGTGTACTTAGCAAATAAAAATAAGTAAAATATTTATTTAAAAGTCTGTTGTTAAATGTTGTAACATCGAACTGACTAATGATCCAATAGACCGCCTGATTTGACTTGACACAACCAACTTAGAACAATAGAACGAAGTAAACTTAGAAGTACTTAGAAAAAATACAACGAAGGTTATAGATGCATCGACACCCCTGAGGACTAAGATGGGATCACAGTCTATTGTTATACTGGATCTTCACTCTATGTTTCAAACCGGAACGCAACAGTACCACTGTAGTAGAAGTGGGCAAGAGGGTGGTCTACCCAGAGAGGCTCCTGGACTGAAAAGGAGTAGGACTCCTCCTTCGAAAGCAATAACTTTTTTTTACATTTTCTTACATTCGCTTCGTTCTCAACGTAAAGTTCGATTAATGGTTATTTTCTTTGTTAGTGTTCAGTCGATGCTCGACAGCGCGCGCACGCGGCAGTGGTTGCTACGTACTTGTAACGCAGCGCCGCTGTCGGCCGGAGAGCGAGCGGCGGACTCGCGAGATGAGCGATCGTCGACGCCGATTTCCGGTGGCGGGTCAATTTCCGGCTGCATCCATCACGCAGCCTCCCAGCTGATGTTACGTACTGATAAACGCTGCGTATGAATGATCTCATCTATTACTAATACATAAAAATGCCTCATAGAGCATTTTTTTATCCCGTCGTTTGGTCACGTGACTGGGGTATTTGACGTCCTGATCTCATAGTTAACCCAAATTTTTTTTTATTGTTTCTGTGTAAAGCCGTGAGACGTCAACGCAAACGCACGATATTCTGTTTCACAACTTAGTGTAGCAGTAAACGAGGGGTTTGTTTCCATGGGACAAGTGTTTGTATAGCCCACAAATACTTGTTCCAGGTATCTGTGTGTGTCCACGGGGATGATTACACACACCCATTGGGCCCCGTGAATATTTTGTGCGTTTGTGTTTGCGTCATGAAAACGAATATGAAATAATAGGAAGGCTCCAACAAAGCTCCGAATGCTGTGGCGCGATAATTCGGTAATGTCATGTCTGTAGTGAAATTACCACATAGAACGAGGACTTGTATATCTATGATTACAATCGCGGCCAGTAATGAAACATGATGTGGAAATAACAACTCGCCTCGTGTCGTGTCAAAGCGTTGACTCGCGTGCCGCCCCTCCCCCTCCAAAGGGAAGGGTGGATGGGGAGGGGGAGTGGCCCTCCGGTTACCTCATTCATCGAACGAAACGCAGTACCATAAGATGCCTCTATTTCACGCCTGTATTCTGCGAGGCGTGGTACCAACCCAGTCGAGGCGGGTCATTCGAGCAGCAGCAAAAGCCGCCGCTTGGCTCTACCACGTTTAAAGTGGTTTACATGTTATCAAATATTAAAGAGCATAGAGTAAAGTTGTGGCACCTACTGCACTTCCCCTCCGGCTGTGTCTACACGCTTTCATGCAATCGCTGCATATCTTTGGAACGCAATAAAAATATAAATTTTTCGACTTACCTCATTTACTTACTAATACCAAGATATAACACGCTGGGAGATGTCGAAGTAATTGATTTTTCAATCAATACAATTTTTGGGATAAAATACTTTTTTCAGCACCCGCTCCGGCTCCAAATCCTTCTCACCTTATTGGGGAAGGAGGCCCTTGTTTAGCAGTGGGAATTTACAGGTTGCTAAATCTCCAGACCTCGCTTTTCCTTAGCATTAGCAATTGTTACAATTGTCTGTTGCTTCCGTAGCTGGCGCTGGTCAGCTCACCATAAAATTGAGTGCACAAAACTGCTACATAAAAAAAATGTCATGTTGTTGTTGCGTAATTTGTTATTTATCTTTGCGTTAATCATTTCGTAGATATATTTATAATTCAGTACATTCGGTGTTACATTTAATTATATTTCGACATGGATAATTAAAAAAAATCAATTCAAATGTACTTACACTTTTTATGTTAGTAGTTTTCAATGTAATCACAACGTAATTTGTTCCTTTCCGGACCCTATACACCCTATACATCCTATACATCCTATACACCCTGTACATCCTATACACCCTGTACATCCTGTACACCCTATACATCCTGTACACCCTGTACACCCTATACATCCTATACAACCTTTACACCCCATACAACCTGTACATCCTGTACACCCTGTACACCATATACACCCTATACATCCTGTACACCCTATACATCCTGTACACTCTGTACACCCTATACACCCTGTACACCCTATACAACCATACTACAATATAACTGTTACAATACATAAGTTAAATATGCATCGCTAATGCTTTATGATTAGAAATTGTCGATACCTAACGAGGCACGCCGCGCGCAGCGGAAATGAGAGTTCCAAACAATGGCGTTATTATGATAAATTGAAACGAGAGATAATGTACGCAAACGGTTGATTACATTTTGATTACTTGTTTATTTTATGACCTCTATTCGCTGCGACAACGGTCATGCCCGGTCATAGGGCACTCCCTTGTGTCCACAGCGCTGTCCAACTGCCATTGAAATGAAATATCGATAAATATATAATCCGGTGCAGCATCTACGCGTCTACCCCATTCTTATGTCACAGGAGAGGATCACTACTGTTGGAGCCGGATTCGTTGGTCTGCTATTACTTGCGTACTTCGAGAACGCTCAGGGTCTGTCCATCGAATAGTCTTGTGTGTACCAATTCGTTATTAACTAAAGTGTAACGAAAACACAGTTTTAGAAATGTATATAGGTTAAGAAGGCTTCTTCATTGCTTATATTAAATTTAAACGTGGTAGAGCCAAGCGGCGGCTTTTGCTGCTGCTCGAATGGGCCGCCTCGCAGAATACCGGCGTGAAGTAGAGGCATCTTATGCTCCTGCGTTTCGTTCGCTGAGTGAGGTTCGATGAGAAGGCGGGCAACGCACCTGCAGCTCCTCTGGTGTTGCAGATGTACATGGGCGATGGTAATCACTTGCCATCAGCGCGAAAGAAGACGCCACAGGATAAGAAGAAGGCCCACCTTTCCTATAAAAAGCGTTTTAGAAGAGCGAGGTACTCAATTATGATTACGAAATATCTCATAATATAAATGTTGATAATATTCACAAAGAGGAAGCAACGTAGGTGGACGAACAGCAAACATCTTGCCGCCACACGGACAAGGAGCCTAATTTGCTATCGGACAAATGGACGTTCAATTAAGAGGAATCCGCCGCCCGACGACAATGGACGACTAAATTAAATTCCCCGAAAGATACGCGGCACGGCGTCCACTGGCCGTATATCTCGCCCGTCTATAATTCAATCTACTGCCGAAACCTACTGATTACACTTGGATATCGGCGGCGCTACTCTGCCGCTCCGCGTTCCTTCTGTTAAATCTTTTTACTCCCCTTTCGATCGCGAACTGTCTCCCGAGCGGGCCTGTTGTTTGTTCCATTTGCCGATTGTTTTCGCCGTCGATTCGTTCCCTTGGAGACGCCATTTTATTTGAGTGTTTTCGATGTGGGATTATGTGACGTACTCCTATATAAGTAAGAGGTGTATTATTAAAGAGAGTGTTAGAATTGGACGGAGAAAGAATTGAAATGTAATTTTATATTAATAACATATTAAACAACAGCTTCTAAACGCTATCAGTAAATGTATCGACAAAGTACAATGGGAGAGGGACCTGAATTTAGACAAAACTAAATTTTACAATCAAAACCCTAATAATATAGTGCAGTTTTTTGTTTTTTTTTTATGAGAAAGCGGGCAAACGAGCAAGCAAATCACCTGCTGGTAAGTGATTACCGTCGCCCGCGTGCATCTGTAACACTAAAAGGGTTGCAGGTGCGTTACCGGCCGTTAAAGATATTTGGGAGATGAGGATGAGGGATGAGGACGGGTAGCCTTCGGGGGCCTTCGATTACCTCGCTCACCGAACGAAACGCAGAAGCACAAGATGCCTCTACTTCACGCCGGTATTCTGCGAGGTCGTGGGTGTTTCCTCGGGCAAGCCGGTATAGTCGAACAGCAGCTAAAGTCATTGCTTGGCTCTACTACATTCACCGTTAAAGAAACTACATTAATAAAGGCCTGTTATGAGATAGGTCAATATATCGAGTGAATGAATCAAAGATGTGTGTAAATATTCAAGAAAAGAGCTTATTCCTTCCTTAAAGGCCGGCAGCGCATCTGTAGCTCCTCTGGTGTTGTGGATGTTCGTGGGCGTCGGTGATCACTTACCATCAGGTGAGCCGCACGCTCGTTTGCCCCCTTCTTCTATAAAAAAAAAAAATATCTCTCGCTCAAGTCGCTGCAAGTGCCTACTTATGCAATGACACTGAAAAATTTAATAATTAGACGTGAAGTATAATTGTTACATGTGACATTCCAATGATTTTAACGTGAATTGTAAATTACACAAAAACGTCGCTCGATATCTTGCCGGTCATGTGTTGTGAACAGGTGTAGATTTTGACGTTCATAAGCGCTTTAAAACAAGCCTAAATTTAATTAAAAACTTTTACTTCGCTTTAGAAAATAGATACAGTCACAATATTTAAAAGGTTTTTAGAGGCGGGAACTGTTCACGCTGCTCGGGTCTATAATAAAGACTCTACATGTCCTCAAAATATATTTTTTTTCCGACATGCCGGTTTTCTCGCGATATGTTCCTCCATCTGGTAAATTCAGCACTTAAAGTTGCAATCTAACAATTTTAGCTCCGCCAGGATCCTCTCGATTGTCTATACTGGGGTGTTCAAAGGTCTAGACGCATCAGTTCTTTACAATACAAGTCATCTAATATCACCAAAATGTTTAAAGTCATCTTAGCTCCATGCGGCATGTTAGCGCCCACCAGAGCAATCTGCGAGAAGCTGCGCAAGTTGTAACGTTAATCTGTGAGCGCTACATTAGGCGCGCGTTATTCACTCTGCAGCGAACAGCGGCCTCCGGTCACCGCTGTACGAAACACGTCGATGCGGCATTTCCAAGATTAAATGGAACGAAACATCTTTCTCGTCCACCCGCACGCGGTGCACCCCGCCAACTGATACCAGAAGCTCGACTTTTCCTAAACCAACAGAGTGCTGGCCGATTTTAAGGTTATTTATCTCAATATAGTTTAGCAGACTTTTTAATATCAGACTAAAGTAAGTCGAGTAAGAAAATAGCAGCTAATGTGAAAATGGTATCGAGAAAATTAGATGTTATTTTTTTTATGGTATTTGGGAGATGAGAAGGAGAATGAGTAGGTGGACAGGGAGGGGGAGTGGGCCTCCGGTTACCTCACTCACCGAACGAAACGCAGAAGCACAAGATGCCTGTACTTCACGCCGGTATTCTGTGATGGTATTACGTCAGGCCTGCTATATAATACATGTTTCTCAGACCACTGGTCCGCTAGTCGAATATGAAAAAGATTTTTCTGTTAAAACTCTGCTTAAGGTAATTTTCGAGCAGTAGCCCTCTTATTGTCTAGATGTATTAGATGCGACCAGACAGACGCGTTCACACACGAAATTCGTTTCCGCATTTGGGCGGAATCGCATACTCAATGTTTTTTTCAATTACCAAGGCAAAGGTACCACATCCGAGCTTTATCACCGCCAGTTTGTCTGTTACATTAAACTTTATTTTAACTACTGTAGCAAACTCGTGCGGTGGGTCGGCTGTGGGTCGACGGGGGAGCGGCGGGGGAGCGGCGGGGGAGCGGCGGGGGCGCGGCGGGCGCTGCGGAACGGCTCCGTCTGATTACCGCCGCGGCTGTCAGCTCGCGAACTCTTGCATCTCGATCGCTACACCGCTGCGATCTGAAACTTTCCTTGCAGATATAAGTGCTGGAGTTTCTGTACAGTCACGAAGTTGGGCGTGTCGAGGGGAAATTACACTTTGATGGTACGAGGTTTAAATGCATATACGGAAAGTTTTCAAGCTCGACGAAGTGTTACACTTTATCCTCATTTGATACGGTTAAGACCGAATGATAAAAAGATAAATGGGCTCTGGCATCTGTATTTCTATTACTGACGTGATTAGAGATCCAAACTTTCCTTTAAGGTTAGTAAATAGAATCACTTTGCGAAAACAATCCACTCAAGATGTTGGAAAAAATTTTTTTCTACAATTCCGCATGCAAAGAATGGCATGTAAAGTATTTTTTTCCAAAATCTTACAATTTGTATTAGGCCATACAACCAACTCTTCACAAGGCGCCTTATCCGCTACGCTATTTGAAGTCATTCTGTAATAACATCACACCGTGTTATTTTTAACAAGGTTTCGTTTATGCACAAAGTAGTTACCAATAGACGAGTCCGTGTTATAGATGCAAGATGTGAAAGAAGCCGTTATGGTTTTATCGAGGGGCGACTTCAAATGGAATTCATGTCAAATATTTTTGTGATATAGGGAATACGCCTCAAATGAAATTTTCTAAATAATGTCGAAAACCGCTTTGAAATCCACTTAGAAGTTACAAGTATAGATAGACAATCGCAGACTGTGTTTTATACAGAATATTGAAAACTGTTGATGTCTTTAGAAATATAAATAATAATATTCGCATTTGGTTTGTAGATTTCATATCGATGTGTGCGGAGCGATTCGCAAAGCTATCAATGGAAATGTTCGCGTGGATAGAGAGATGGAGGAGCAAGATAAAACGAAGCACGCGCGCCTCGGAATAGTTTTAGGACTTTGTTTGTTCGCTTGCTTTGTTTGTGGAAAGTTGGCAATTGTGATTTACTTCCCGCAATACGTCATAAAATCCGCCAACAGAGCGAATAGCGTAGTCAGGAGTAATGCTCAGGCTCGTAAAATAAATTTGCTTTCGCATATAAATCCACGAGAATAAGCGTACCCCTTTATAGTTAAAATTGTAAACAACCGTTTCTCCTAAGCCAAGAACCAGACTAGTAGACTGACAACTGACGAGGCTGTTTGTATTCAAAGATCCCGCAGCAGGCACCAGCCCTTTTTGAATCCTTGGGGAAATACCTAACGCATGCACTCGCTGGGGAGAAAGATAGGTTGTAAAGTCCGTGAAGGAAAGTAACCTTCGACGTATGTCGGCAGGGCCACGGACACGGCCGCGCATACATCCGCGCATACATCCACGTGTACATCCGCTGGTACATCCGTCCAAACCGCCCTGAGCGAAACATGGAAGCGCTTCCAATCACTCGCGGACAACGGAACTCACCAACCCGCTCGCCCGGCGTGGTGAGTGGTCTACGGGTAAATCTTTCAACACGTGCCGCTGATGTGCCGCTGTGTGCCGCTTTTTCTGGAGCTTTCTTCACTCATTCCCACGGGATGGAATGAATGATAAATTCAGATATTCATTAACATTGAAATAAGTAATCTATTTTATAATGTCTTTGTAAATTTTTCCACATATTGATTAGAAAATTGAGTAATAAGGACAAACATGTATAGACAACTGACCACGCCTGTCGTGCCAGATTTCTTCTCAGATAATATTTTTTTTTTTAGCTTCATTCGGAAATCCTGCCGAATATATCTGCAAAGCTTTTTACGTAGATTATAACAGTTTTTTTACGACCGCTGGAGTACTTCTTATTTAATAGCACAGTTTGTTTACAAAACGACTTTATTTGTTTTTCGATTCGTTACATAGAACTATTTATAGGTTAGGTTTCGTATATGAAATTAAATATTGAGTGAATGAATGAGAAAATTCGTTTTTTATTACGTAAGTAAACCCAAGTATGGGTTGAAACGTAGTTTTTTCTTACTTTAACCTAAAGTAGTCGGACAATGTTCTCTGCTCGGAGGAGAGCTGAGTGGAGCTGAGCTTATTCTTGTGCCTATGGGAATGACATTTGCTTTTCTTTTTTTTTAGTTTTACGTGAGGTAAGGGTACTCGCACCTACCGGTCACCAGAGACGTCGACTGGTTATGTCGGGATGAGCATTGAAGCCGGACTGGATAAAACCCCCCCGCGGTAGATACGCTGTTGGCCCGGTGGCCTTTACAGCTTCGGCGGTAGGGGTTCGACAAGAGGCCTGCACGACCCGAACCGAAAGGTCGAGGTTTGCGGGGGTCACGCCGAAGGTTGGGTGTGAGTGCGTGATATACACCCGAGCACAGATTATCGCAGTTTGAGAATGCATGCTGTAGATGAAAGCTTACACGCTGTACATGTCCGATATGAAAGGCTAATAATAAAAGGAAGTTATTTAATCCAGGAGCAGCTCGTGTGACCGTCGCCGTCCGCGGAGTGAGAGACAGTGACACGACGCAAACACAAGACGTTTGCAAGCGGCGAGATGGCGCAGAGCCAGCAGCGAGCGCTGCTGGTGTTCCGGAACTAATTTATGATAATAAATACATACGAGTGTAACACTACACAATCGGACAAACAGAATTAACATTCTACGTCACTTCACTTTTACTTTTCTTTCTTTCCGGCCTGTAAATAGTCCGCTGCAGGATAATATCCACGACTGCAGCACCAGAAACCACGCACCAGAGACACCGCTGCACGTCATCGATCTGCTTCATTTTGGCCTGGTGCTATGATCTATCTATCGGCAGTCGTATCTTCGAGACTTCTCCCTTAGTCCCACGAAAAGAGGGAAGCAGCAGTTTCTTACGCCGATTCCAAACGCCACTGTTTGTTGATCAATTTGTAAATGTCCACTATTGGACATGAGCCTTTCCATGAACACGCGAATAAAAGCCGGCATGCTATCCATGGAAGATTTGCCCACCTTCACCACGTGCGGCGGTTTGATGAGCTGTACCTCCCCTCCACTAGTCTGTGGTGTTTGGGTTCGGTACGTTAGGTTGGATTTTCCGCCTGCAGTCCGTCGTCAGAGCCTCGTTCGGCAAGCAGCCGGGTGGGTGCACCGCGTCCATGTGAGGTTGACATTTGGAGAATAAAGTAATTCGGTGATCCACGTTACTTTGGGTAAAAAACATTGGTGCAAGCATTACGTCTTGTGACGTTTAACGAAGCCGCTTTGGGATTCGCACAATGTGCGCCAATCATACGGAACAGGGCCATTGTCGTAAACCGCTCGCGCTGCCGCCTCCTAAACTCTTTGATATCTTTCCTTGTCAAGAAAATATCACGCGGATAAATCCTCTAACAGATCTCCGTCCTTCCCCGCCTCGGACATAAATCAGGGCTTTATTGTTGTGACGTTATATTTAGACAAATAATATTTTTTGATATTTTACGCGTATTTTGTTGTATCGCATTGCAGTATATGCCAGTCTCGTGGGAATCTGCCACCCTCGTATGTTTTACACACACACAAGCACATAGGTTAGCAACTAGTCTGGTGCTCTCGACTTGACGAAAAGTAGATTGCACAATTGTATACGCTGAGTAGTGCCGAAAAGAAATCCATGATCTCTGTCTGTCCTACGTGGATTGGAGACATATATTACGACGACCGACGTCAATGTCACGTTGTACCATGATCTATTCGTTAGTTAAGCTCGGTTCTAGTTCGTTAATTTCTAAGAAACAATTAGTATGTCGTCGCCTTGAATGTCCCCAGCGCTCCAAGATCCGGGACCCGCCCATCATCACTCAATGATATTAAGACATAGAAATAGCCGAAAATAACCCTTGTTGCTTATGAAATAATAACTTTGTGCTGTACAACGAAGAACGTTTGCTAAGGTTACTTCAGTAAGACAACGCACTCCGAGGCGCTGGCACGCTCAATGCGTAAAATATTTTTTAATCGCATAGCGACAGAATTCAAGTATTTTTAGACACGTGCACGTCATCATTTCAGCCAAGTCACAAGCCCACCACTGAGTATACGCTCCTCCCAAAGAATGCCAAAGCTAGAACACTGTCCAGGTCGTCACTCCAGCTTGTGAAAGGCGGTCCTACACTTTGCCTGTGTGATGACACCCTCGAGAACATAAGCCGGCACTCATTTCTACAAACATTTTGCCTTTTGCCCACACTCACTACGCCGGGCAAGTGGGTCGGTGAGTGCAGTGCAGGATTCCCTCGCACTCGCGAAGCTGCTCCCCGTCACTACTCTGTGTAAAATTCAGATCTGGCGAATTGAGATGAATTTTTTAAGATAAGAAATATTTTCAAGCGGTATTAAAAATATAGTTGGTAAATCGACAAAAACAATAAATCCAAGGAATCTGTAAAGTCATTCACGATACAATAGGTAAAGAGCCAATAACAAAATATTGATTCTAAATCCCTTCGAATCCGGCTTCGAACCGGCGCCCTACGCATAAGGAACGCGTGAGTCCGGGCCTTCCAATATCTGCTGGATTACGGCGATCGGCGCCTAATCCCAGATTACCTTTGCAAAGGACCCTTCTGCTATCCTACTGCTACAAGGTAGGTTGACCATCTGCGCTCTTATTGCAGGACATGTCTTTTCAAATAATTTATATAAAATTGTCTAGATAATGTTGTAATAATATTCTTTGTGTTCTTCTGGCTGATTGTGGTCATGACGATGTAAATCATTTATGAAAAATCTAATGATCCCTCACGACCGTATACCTAATACAGGCATGGGCAGAAATTTAGACAGCAATCTCATTCGTTTCAACCCACTAATCAACAGTGTTTACTTGGAACAACGTAACACGTGGTGAGCTCGCCCATGATACAAACCGTACTTAAGTTTCGAGAAACTCATTGGCACGAACCCTCCGCGTAGGATTGATGCGATGGTTCAGGTTTTTTGATTCAGAAGCAGATCCCTAACCATCCTGCTATCGGGGCTAACCACTGCATTCATCTATCATCTAAAATCTATGCCAGTTATACAGATTTATTTAAATAACTTTTGTTTTGAAATTTGATAAAATTATACAAATTTTAGCATTTAAGTATATTCTATGAAGACATTTACGACTTATTCGGAATCGGTTAATTTATTTATGGTGTTAGAGGAACGACACACGAGAACTTAGAACGCAAAGTGAGCGGCGATTCTTTAGTTGTTCTGTGAGAGAACATGCTCCGGTACCGTTCCTATTAGATCATAAGCGCTCGGTGTATAGAGTAATGAACCTTTTTTTTTTTTTTTTATAGAAGAAGGGGGCAAACGAGCGTGCGGCTCACCTGATGGTAAGTGATCACCGACGCCCACGAACATCCACAACACCAGAGGAGCTACAGATGTGCTGCCGGCCTATAAGGAAGGAATAAGCTCTTTTCTTGAAGGTCCCTAAGTCGTAACTATTCGGAAATACTGCTGGCGACAGCTGATTCCACAAAGTCGAAGTGCGTGGCAGAAAACTTCGATTAAAACGAACTGTGGTGGAATGCCAACCATCTAGGTGGTATCGATGGAACTTCGAATTCAGTCGCGATGTACGATGGTGAAACTCAGCAGCTGGGATCAATCCGAACAGTTCCTCAGAACATTCCCCGTGGAAAATTTTGTAAAAAATGCAAAGAGAAGCAACATCTCTTCGCAATGCCAAAGGATCAAGCCGATCAGAGAGCTTGGTCGCCGACAATTCGAGCCGCTCGACGTTGGATGCGGTCAAATGGAAGGAGTTGGTACTGGGGTGCCCCTGCCCAGAGATGAGAACAGTATTCCATGTGGGGCCGAACTTGCGTCTTATAAAGTTGCAAACGGTGGACCGGCATGAAATACTGTCCCGCTCTACAGAGCACACCAAGCTTTTGGAGGCCAATTTGGCCTTTCCTCCAAGTGACCACGGAACTGAACGTCGCTCGATATGTCAACGCCAAGGATTCTGATACTGGCTGAGGCAATAAGGGAATGTTCTCAAAAGAGGAGAAACGACAAAGGGATTCTTTTAGCGGTGAACGCGCAAACCTGTGTCTTTTGGGGTTGAATAGGACCAAATTACGTCGACCCCAATCCGAGACTTTGAATAACAAGGTCTCGACTTCAGACACAAGTTTGTTCCGGCACTCGTCGACGTGTTCCCGAGAAATATTCGCACGGCCTGTATATAGGGCATCACCCGTGCTGTCGTCTGCATAGCAATGAATGCTACTGATTTGTAGCATGTCGTTGATATGCAGAAGGAACAGAGTGGGAGATAGCACACAGCCTTGTGGAACACCAGCATTCACGGGTTTGGGGTCCGAGCATGCACCGTCGACAACAACCTTGATGCTCCGATCCGTGAGGAAGCTGGTGACCCAGTTGCACAATCTCTCAGGAACCCCGTAAGATGAAAGCTTTGAAAGAAGCGCTTTATGCCAAACCCTATCAAATGCTTTCGCTACGTCCAGACTAACCGCCAAAGCCTCCCCCTTAGACTCAACTGCTTCTGCCCATCGGTGAGTCAGGTAAACCAGAAGATCACCAGCTGATCGTCCGCGACGGAAACCGTACTGTCGGTCATTGATGAGCTGGTGATCCTCCAGGTACCTCAGGAGCTGGGTGTTGATGAGTGACTCCATTATTTTAGATAACAAGGGGGTGATGGCAATAGGCCTGTAGTTGGACGGATCAGAGCGGTCGCCTTTTTTCGGTATTGGATGCATAAATGCTGTCTTCCAAGATTCCGGGACGACGCCTGAAGAGTAGGAGTGCCGGAAAAGACGCGTGAGAACCGGTGCCAACTCAGGGGCACACATCCTCAGCACAATTGGAGGGATTCCGTCCGGCCCACTCGACTTATGAATGTCCAGGGAGCGGAGTGCCTTTCGCACTGAGCTCTGCAGAAACTGAATTTCCGGCATGGAGCACTTACACCACGGGATGGTAGGTGGAGAGTTTCCCCGGTCATCAAGAGTCGAGTTGGATGCAAAAAGAGAGCCCAAGAGATCGGCTTTCTCTTTTGCAGTATGGGCCAGCGAATCATCCTCCTTGTGTAGAGATGAGATGGCTGACAGAAATTCCCCTGGACAGCCTTGGCGAGAGACCAGAATGCGCGGGATCCCGATGGGAGGCGAACTAGTCTCTCGCCAATTCTGTCAATGTGCTTTAACTTTGCCGCAGCGTGACGCTATTTTGCAGGTGCGACCAAACCAAGGCTGGGATTTACCTCCGACAGGCACTGCAGAGAACGGAATAAAAAGTTCCATTCCCTGAAGTACCACATCGGTGACAGAATCTGCAACGACGTTGGGATCATCCAGCGAGAAGCAAACCTGCCCCCATGGGTAGGAAGCAAAGAAAGACCGCATTCCATCCCAATCTGCCGACCTATAGTGCCACACACGGCGGAAGTCCGCAGATCGCGTTCGGGATCGGCGCGCGATAGGCACTACACTCCGGATCAGACAGTGGTCCGACGAGCCAAGAGGGGCATCGACTGAGACCAAATATCCGTCCTGGTGTGAGGTCAGCAAAAGGTCCAACAGGGAAGGTGTATGACCTTCCACGTCTGGGATCCGCGTCGGCGAGGTTACCAGTTGTGTCAGGCCATATGCTAATGCAAAGTCGTGAACAGATCTCCCCGCATGATCGGTTATGCGAGAACCGAGCCAATCGGTGTGGTGGGCATTAAAATCGCCGAGAATCACGATCTCTGCGGATGGGATATGTTGTAGCACGGAATCTGTAGCCATTTGGATGTGGTCGATGAGTCGGTCAGTTACGGTATTACCGCTATGGGACCTGTAAAGGCACGCATAGACGCGCGGATGGTCGTCGCTGTCGATGCGCAGCCAAAGGGTAGATAGGTCAAAACCTTCAAGACTACCGAGGCGTCGAGAACAGATATCATCTCTGACGTATACGCAAACTCCGGCACTGGGCACAAAGGAGTGTTCCAGTTTGTACCCCGGGTAATGGAGATAAGAGGTATCAGCCGGATCAGACGATATCTGAGTCTCTGTAAGAAAAAGCAAGGCCGGCTTCGCCGTTTCCAGATGGTAATGAACGGCACTAAGGTTCGAGTGGAGTCCCCTGATATTGCAGAAATCCACGGCGAGCGCGGTAGGGGATGCCATAGTTTCCTTGCTGCGTTTGCCTCGAGTAGGAAAGAAAGAGAGTGGAATATTGCCTCCCAGAATACGCGGGGCAGACTGAGCATCCACGATTAGGTAGCGTAGGAAAGCCTGAACGTGGATGCTCAGTGAGGGATTCTCCAGAACCGTAGGTACTGGTACCCTCCTGGGGTAGCTCAAAATTATATACCGCTACCATATTTGGGGAGGGGGGAGGGGGGAGAGGGCCTCCGGTTACCTCACTCACCGCACGAAACGCAGAAGCACAAGATGCCTCTACTTCACGCCGGTATTCTGCGAGGCCGTGGTACTTATCCGGACGAGCCGGCCCATTCCTGCGACAGCAAAAGCCGCCGCTTGGCTCTACCACGTTAAAAAGAGCAGAGCCTCTAGAGCAGCTCGCCATTTTATTCAACCCTTAATTTTTGGATAAATACTAAGCTAACCCTAACAGGAAAAGAGGTGTGTTGTAAGTTTGAAGATTCTGTCTGTTCCAATGTCTGTTTGTGTGTCTGTCTAGGGTATCGTTTTTGCAATGCTTTTGTGTATTGAATTTCGATTAGTTTTAACAACTTGGTCACCCTACGCGTCCTTTGTCGGCTGTACAAACGTTGAGTTTTCCTTATTGACCCATATATTATGTTTGTTTAACGCCCTCTGGTTACAGCATTATTTGTTCGGAGGAACGTCTCAGCGGTTATTTGAAGAGCTCGGTTGTTAATGGTAACCGATGGAAAGCCTCTTTCATCTGTTCTTGTTACGTAAATAAAAGGTTGGATGAGGAAAAAAACATTAAAATTATGTGTGTGGCTGTATAAGAAGTAGGAGAGGATGGAGCATTTATGTGTCCGCTAGAAATATGTGTTTGCAAAATACACTACGTGTTTTTCGGTGTTGTCATGGAAACATTTTTTTCTCTGAACCAAGTTAAATTGTGCATAAGGTAGGTGAAAACCACAGAATTAAATTTGATCACTTAGCGTATCGACTGCTGAGCCATGGGTCCTGGGCTTGAATACCAGCTGAAGCCAAAGTTTACAGTGTAGTAAGTACAAAGTGTACAAAATACCGGTGTGTTGTAGAGGCATCTTGTGTTTCTGCGTTTCGTTCGGTGAGTGAGGTAACCGGAGGCCTACTCCCACTCTTCCCTCCCATCTCCCAAGTCCGGCAACGCACCTGCACAACTTCTGTTGTTGCAGATGTACGTGGGCGACGGTAATCACTTACCATCAGATGAGCCGGCCTATAGGAGCAGCAGCAAAAGCCACTGCTGGGCTCTACTACGGATTACTACGTAAAAAAAAAAGTGAAAATATTTATGTAGATATATTTATACGTTTGTATAATCATTATAATACACATAATATCTTTACTTTTATCGCAACAGCGAGCAGCTACAACGTATCTCTCTCCATTGTTGACTGTTAGAGAACGCCACGAGGCATTCAGTCCGCCCATTGTCCCCTTTAATGGAAGGTAAGAAATGAAAAATAAATAAATAAATAATACTGAATTCTTATTTATACTTTAAGTTTAAATACCAGTACCACACTAATACTAAATAATGCAAAAATCTTGTTTTTTCCGTGGGGTGGGGATCTGGTGATCTGTAATACAGGCTTTCTATGCCTATCTCAGACACCAGCTCCTCACACATCCTAGACTATGAACATACCGATATTTAAATGTATATTAATTTTTCTTTAGATAATAATGTATGGTCTGTTTTTGAGGGGAGAAAATAAACAAATATTATTATATATTATTATTATTTAGACAATATTTGTTAAAAAATCCAACATTGCTATAGACATAACACAAAAACAGCGCATTGCGGTGGCTTCCGACTGTCCAATAAGGTCTCACAAATAAGGAAAAAATGCAGCCTTCTCATATAATCCCCACCGTCAAATTGCGGACGTCCGGGAGCGGTTTCCTCGTAAGCCAGTCGCGCGAAATAATCAGCTCGGTGCCACAGACAGCCCGCGGAGCATCATTAAGTTTTTATGTATGTTTTGCCATATATGGATTACAGAAGGAAAGAAAGATATTGACTATGTTAATATAGAGAGAAGACGGCCGCGTGGCTTAGTGGTACCTGACTGCTGAACCTGGGGTCTTGTTTCGAATCCCAGGCGACAAGTGCTTTTCGAAAGCACGTTTGATTACACAGAGACACAGATTAAAATACGTAATATCTGTCCACTGCTACGGGTGACAGGCGTGATCGTTTATTACACTAACAATAAGTGATTATCTAGAAATAGTGAAAGAAAGCTCTATTCGTAGTGGACAGCGGGGTATTATTGCAGTCGGTAGGAGCGCGTCAGTGACTTGACGACTTCGAACTACGAGCGCAAATATATCGTGTGTCAAACAAGCAAAAATTAAAAAGTCACCTGTGACTAAACTACTGTAGTTATTTAATTAACATTTTTTGTTGCATGACCTATAAATTGCCTGTAGAATAAGAGGTTAAAATTAATGTCGTCACGTCGCATCCACTCTGTATATAATACGTTATCAGACGGTGTCAGAAACCTTCTAGGCAAACGTGTACCATCCTAGGGCTCATCTTCCCCTTCCACCAAGCGAGATCGAGGTCAAACGTAAGCCTATTTTATATAAAAAAAAACGGTAATTTATCAAATCAATAATAGCTCCCCAACGTCCGAAATCCAAACCTCCATCGTTTGATTGCTTTAAAAATATATACATTTGATGTATACTTTACCTCATCATACTGTAATCGCAATATGGCAAGACGACTTGTTATTAAGTCGTCAAGTGAAGCAGATACTCGCATCGAGGTTGCCTCCGAAAAAAAAATATAAATTGGTTTTTATTATTCTTTTGTTTTATTATTATACATCGTGCATGATTTCAAGTATGGGTCTAAACGTTGGAACAACCGATCTGTTTACGTAGGTAGTTATTTAAACGAGGAGGTAATAAATTTTATAACATTTTCATACTTGTTTATTTACATTTATTTGTAATCTAGCTATTGTCCACGCGATGTCCGTTGGTAAAAATAAAAGTAAAACCAAATAAAAGAACCAAAGATCAGGGAACGAACGAGGCTGTAGCAGCCGACTAATCCGAGAGTACCGGCACCTCGCTTACCGAGCCGCACACCCGGCGTAGTACTGATGGCATGCCAGCTTTTGTCGGAGCTTTCACGAAAAATGTCCTTGTCCAGCTGTGAACTTTTCCATGCTGATTATAATCATAATAATCGTTTGTTAATAAATATTTTTATTGCAATGTTGAGGAGACGAGCCTCACCACACGTCTCGTTTTGTCACCGGGAGAGAGGATAAAAATTAGCTTGCTGAAATGAAAATGGAAATTAGTCATCTCTGTCTACTCCTATGAGTGTCAGGCGTGATGCTTGTATTGTAACCACACTTTCTGTAAATCTTGACCTACAGCAGCTGTATGTAATTACCAGAATCATCACGAGCCGGTGAAGTTTGTATTCGGAATAAAAAAAGTTATATATATTTTGTCTTTGTCTGTTTTTATTTTGCATACTGCTTATAGAAGCAGAATAGCAGAGATTTGCTGACAAGTTGCCAAGTCCGTTTTTATAAGTTTGGAGTGTTTGTCGATCACGTCGTGATTTAGGAAATAGGTATGATGTCTATCCAGACAGCTCCTAGATAGAAAAGGAGTTCTATGACCTAGTGATATTGTAAACAAAGTATTTTTGTGTTTTGGCCTGGCCAAAAGAACTTGATCACTGGAACATTCCTGAACGTTGAGGAGATTCCTTTCTGATATTTGTCTTTGAAAGAAAGATCGATAATTAAAACTTTATTTTTAAATTCAGCCACGGGTTCAGTGTCCGTAAACTTTTAATTATGTGTATAAATTATATCCGGATATCTGGACACAAATCAGTAAACAACATTCTCAAATTACTCGTTCCTAATCTGACGTCTATGTAGCACGCGCATTGTTATAGTCTCTCGAACTATTTAACTACTATAGCAACTTCTTGGATATGAACCAAGGCCGGCTAATTGCAAGTGATCCCGCGCGGCCGGAAACGGTTCTGACGACAGTCACAGAATTACTTTGCACTTTGCACCGAAGAAAGTCCATTCTTTTCCATAATCTGTGTCTGTATTCTTTTACACTTAAGCGTGGTGACAAATAATATTGTAAACATTTCTTATTACGCAAGCTGTGTTCACTGTAATAAGTATGAATACAGTATGTCTCTTAGTAAGTAATTTGTTATTAGACTGTAATTTATAAGTGTTACATTTCAGTTTGTGAACTTAATAAACAAAAAAAAAAAACAAATATTTGGTGGACGTGATTTCTCGCGTTTATTTCGATTTTTTTAAATCCCATCATTATTTTAATCTTCTATTTCGTTAGAGCGATAGAGCGATAGAGAGATGGATGCCTTTTCGTTGCTGTAATCCAACGCACTCGCTACAACAAAATGGCGCACGGTAGTCGGGTTAAATACGACACCGGGACCACGGATGCTGGAAAGCATCCGAAACGTCGCGATTTAAAAAAATCTAATTAAACGCGATAAAATCCGTAAATAATAGTTTCCTTTCAAATGGATATACTATTCAATAATTTGCTCTGTAGTTTCTGTCACTCAGCACACGAGACTTGGCCGTACGTTCCTTAGAGACAGAATGCCTCTGCCCATGTGCTCCTGGTCGATATTGAGCGCTGCGACAACTTCCGATTCCTTAGTTGTCAACGATGCAGATGTCGCATGTGCACACGCGAACACGGACACTCTCGCACAGCGTTACTCTCCCGTATGCTACGTAGGAGCGGAGGTAGAGTCGCACACGATGTTAGAGACAACGGAGACATGAGGAATCACGATTGAAATTGTCGTTAGACTCGGATTATCTCCGGCCCAGCGCCCGGGGCTAAGCGGTGAGGCAAGTTAACTACTAAGCCGCAAGATTGTCCACGACGTCACAACTGCTTATGACCGAGAGCACTAAGACGTGTTCAATATTTTTTTTGCAGAGCGGTTCGATATACCACGGTAGAGAGATATCATTTACGTGGTGGAGCCAAGTGGCGGCTTTAGCTGCTGCTCGAATGGGACGGCTCGAACGGATTGATACCACGACTTCGCAGAATACCGGCGTGAAGTAGAGGCATCTTGTGCTTTGCTACGTTTCGTTCGGTGAGTGAGGTAACCGGAGGCCCACTTCCCCTCCCCATTCCACTCCTTATCCTCCCTCCTATCTCCCAAATACTCTTAAAGGCCGGCAACGCACCTGTAGCTCCTCTGGTGTTGCAGATGTACGTGGGCGACGGTAATCACTTACGATCAGGTGAACCTATTGCTCGTTTCCCGCCTTTCCCATAAAAAAACAAATATTCTCGAACCATAAAGTGCATAATAACATTATTTAAAACTAATATCGCTTAGGTTCACATTTCTGCTACAAAATGCGATATAATCACAACGGGCGAAAGGAATTCAGTATTATTTATTTCTGGCTATATATATATATATATATATATATATATATAAATCGTTTCTTTCGTCCGTTGACATCAACCGCATTCGGCGGAGCCGGTGGCCGCTGTGAAATTAAAAATATCGCAAAATGTTATAATAAACGCGGGAATTTATCACCGTAGTGTGGCAACACTGAGCCCCGTCAGCGACGAACTTAAACAACGCCACCCTGACAGATTGCAGCGCATTCCTGCATCGCTGAAACATGGAGCCGCCCCGACATTTTGCGTCATAACTTATTTACGGATTAGAAGCATGCGATGATATGCTTCTGTACGATTTATTCCGAAGTACAAATTACTCCAAATGTTGCATTGCATTGGCCGCTACACAAAAATTAACTATAACTCATTAACATAAAGTTTAAATTGGTTTGTTCGTAAAACGTACACGAGTTTGAAGCTCGTCCAACGGTTGAAGCCAGACAGTTCGGTGGTCCGTGATTGTGAACGGCTTTTGTTGACGCTGAAAGTTTCCAATAATTTTGCTCAGGGCAGTCTTTTGTTTCCCCTGGCGACGACTGTGTACAAGGTTAGCGGTTCTATTAAAGGGAACCAAGGTTTAAAGGCCGCTGTAAAAATCTGAGGACAGCTGTGTATTACTATTTAGAGATATTGGACGGTGGGACAAGTTTGAGTATATACTGAGGTACTTTTAATGAAATCGTTGAGATTCGAATCCGTCATAGATAAGTGCTCACATTAACCTTCTTTAAATCCACACATTTCTTTTCCAAAAGAGCCGTGGTAGCCTAGTGGTTGTTAGGGTGCTCACTTTTAGACCTCGGTTTGATCCCCGGCGCTGGTACCACTTAAATTATGTATAGTAATTTTGAGTGCTGTGTGGTCCACCGCGTGGACGGCGGTAAAGAAGAACATCTCGAGGAAACCTCCAAGATGATATGTGAAGCCCACCAACTCGCACTGGAGCAGCGTGGAGGGCCCTTTCCAGCTCCTAAAACCCACCCAGATATAGCATACCTTACTTTAGATTCCCTTTCCAAGAAAATAGCCACAAAATCGGGCATGTTTTGTGTAAACTTAGGCCGTACACAACATGCACGCCAAGCGGATTGCTGAGCGTTATACCGAAAATCAAGTGAAAACTGCCACTAACTCACCAGTCTGTCAGATTCGGGTGCGACCGCTTGCAGGGTACATCACGAGCAGGTGATGCTGGTATTGGGAGCAAATGATCCAGGAAGACTCTAAGTTTTTAATTAAAATGAGTGCCAAAATTGCTTCTTACTACGAGTAACATTGTTCAGACTCTGATTTCGAAGAGGATCGATCGGGTAAGACACCGAGATCCTGTTTTTATAGCAAGGATGTTTATGAACATCACTATGGTCGTAATAACGATGAATATAGAAGCTTACTTAATGTATTTCCGAGACCCCGGCCACCTCGTTAAGGTTTGAATATCTAAAAATACACGCTTGCAACGAAACGCGAAGTGGAACGTTACAAGACGCGTTTCAACAGCGCCGAGTATATTTAGAGGAGAGCGTGCAGCGCCCTCCCGCGGAGCGCGGGTTCAGGGCCGGCAGATGTCAGGGCCTCGTGTACTATTCTCGGCGGATGCTGCAGCGTGCGACGTACGTAATCTTTAGCATGCATCGGTCATCGGTCTGATGTCCAGTGCGGTGCAGGCATGCGTTACTTGTCAACCTGTTACGTATATCTTACTAACTTCTTTTTTTGGATAAGGGGGGTTAGTGATCACCGTCGCCCACGTACATCTGCAACTCCAAAGAAGTTGCAGGTGCGTTGCCAGCATTTAAGGATATTTGGTGGATGGGAAGAATGGTATCCATAGGTCGCTGGTTCAAATCCGGCTCGAAGGACCACATGAATATTTTGAAACTAGGGCTAGATACTAATTGGTACTGTTTTAAATAAAACCAACTAATATCTTGAATTTTACGTATATTTTATAAATCATCTGTCTAAGGTAATGATTTTGTGTCGACCACTTAATAGTGGGTTTCAAACAACCAGTGGCGACATCTATTATCGAAAAAATAAACAATACTAGTCGTGAACATACCGCCCACCAAGGATATTATGAACGTAATGTCCTTCATCAAATACATTTACAGAAAACCAAAATCATAAAAGAATAAAACTTACATGATCTATATAAGCAAAATACGAGCTAAATATAAGCATCAAAAACTACTTTATTAATTACACAAGTACTACAAGTATTATAAGTTTCCAACCATTTAAATAAAAGCTAACTTAACTAAATTTATAATTACTTATTTTATACACTTAACTACCTAGACAATTGTTACAGGCAGTACACACAATCGTGATGTCGGCCGTTTGATAATTGATTTTTGGTTTTAATGTGACCACTGAGTGATGTTATCAGGGCCGGGATGTTTGTGTAGTATTCGACCAAGTAACCAGTGACTGGGAGGTAAATCGTCCTCCTTTATTAAAACCACGTCGCCGATTTTAGGCTCTGGAGTTTGTAACGTCCATTTATGTCGGTGTAAATGAGATGTGAGGTATTCTTGTGACCACCTGCGCCAAAAATGTTGCAACATTCTTTGAACTAAATGCCATCTGTTCAAAGGACTTATGCTTATGCTTTCATAGTTAACATCGGGTACACTTACCAGTGGTTCGCCAACTAAAAATGACCTGGAGTCAATGGAACCGGATCTCCAGGATCTCTAGCATTATGACTGTCAAGGGTCTAGAATTAAGACAGGCCTCTATCTGATTCAGGAGCGTGGTCATTTCTTCAAATGTAAGAGTGGAGTTTCCTACTATTCTCTTTAAATGGTTTTCGTAGATCGAACCCCAGCCTCCCATAATCCTCCAAAATTCGGAGCATGGGGGTATAAAGTGCCATTCTGTACCATTAATTTCCAAATGTTTGGCAATCGAAGCCTGTATCTCAAGTAATTCCTTCAATTCTTTAGACGCACCTATAAATGTTGAGCCATTATCACTCCACAATCCGGCACAGTGACCCCGTCTTGCCACAAAGCGTCTAAAGGCTGCTATAAAAGCCTGGGTAGTCATATCACTGACCACCTCTAAATGTATGGCCTTAGTTGTCATGCACACAAAGAGGCAAATATAACCTTTGTATGCACGCTGACCACGTCCCTTCGAAACCCTAAGGTTTATGGGACCAGCATAATCTACCCACTATTTAAAAATGCTCTTGCTGGTGTGATACGCACCGACGGCAATTGCCCCATTAATTGTGTTTTCGTAGTGGCCTTGTGTCTAATGCATGTCACACACCTGTGAACATGCTGTCTTACCATACCCTTTAGTCCTACAATCCAAAAAGCACACCGCAAATAATTAATCATTAATTGGGGTCCACCGTGTAAAGTTCTATTGTGTGCGTCAGCCACAATTAATTTCGATAAATTAGAATTATGTGGCAATACTACCGGGTGTTTGGCTTCCTCATCTATTGTAGATGCCTGAAGGCGACCACCAACTCTTAAAATACTATTCTTATCTAAGTATGGGGACAGTGATTTGATCTTACTACCCTTTGACTGCACACTACCCTTTTTTTGGATTTCTATATATTCTTCAGCAAATTCTTGTTCCTGACACTGTCTTAAGCAACAGGCTAATGCTTTATCTATTTCCTTTTCCTCAAATGTTTTGTGTGTTGATCGTTGTCTTTGTGTCTTTTTAAAGCCTTTTTAAAACGCCTACAATATGCTACAACCTTAAGTAGCTTACTGAGACTGGAATATCGGTCTAATATAGAAACGTCAATTGAAGTTATATGAGACTTTATTACTTCTTCCAAATGTATATCCAACTGTAATGGTTTCTCATAGACTAGCGTCTTCAATTTGAGAAACTCTGGACCAGATATCCACGATTTACAATTGACTAGCTCTGATGGTAAAAGACCTCGTGATGCGTTATCCGCTGGGTTGTCTTTAGACCTTATGTGAGCCCAATGAGTTGCATCAAGTGATGTTAAAATTTCAGATACGCGATTTGCCACGAACGTCTTCCATCGACTAGGATGACCCTGCAACCATGCTAATACAACTGTAGAATCTGTCCATGCTCGCACGTTGCTTAAGTGAATATTTAAAACCTCTGCGACTTCCAGAAGTAATCGGGTCAACAACACAGCACCACATAACTCTAATCGAGGAATACTAATTCTTTTTATGGGTGCAACTCTTGTTTTAGCTGATAAGAGCGACACATGAATATTGCCCTCACTATCTATTATACGAATGTAAACAACTGCTGCATACGCTACGTTAGAAGCGTCCGAAAACCCGTGCAATTCAACATTTGAGTCAGATGTCTTCATTCCAAGCCATCGCGGAATATGAACTTTAGTGAGGAGCGGTAATTCTTTACGGTAAGTAAGCCATTCCTTTAACAATTTCATTGGAACCTCAGCATCCCACTCTATGCCAATTAACCAAAGCTTCTGTATGAAGGCTTTGGCAATTATAATACAAGGCGCTATCCAGCCCAATGGGTCAAATAAACGCGCAATGTCTGAAATAATACGTCTTTTAGTCACAGGTTGCGTCATAACCGGAAGCTGTACTGAGAAATGGAATTCATCGTCACTCCGACTCCAGGTAAGTCCCAATATTTTAATTGTAGAATCTAGCTTAATTTCCAGATTATCGTTTCCCCTTTTTGCATTTACTTTATTAAAATCTTGATTTTCTCTTTCCTGAGCCTCCTTTATTTCCTTTAGAATTTTCATACTATTACTATTCCACTTTTGTAACTCGAACCCTCCTTTTTTTAATAAGTTCCTCATTTCTTTATATATTTCGATTCCTTCTTTAACAGTTTCACACCCGGTCATAAGGTCATCCATATAGAAATCCTTATGATTCTATTCTTTGCATGTAAGTATTCCTCTCCTTCGTCAATGGCCAACTGTTGCAATGCCTTAACGGCTAAGTAAGGAGCTGACGCAGTGCCAAACGTTACCGTGGTAAGTTCATAATCCTTTATTTTACCTTCCGGATTATCTCTCCAAACGATTCGCTGATATGCTGCATCGTTATCAGTAACTCGAACTTGCCGGTACATTTTAATTATATCTGCTACTAATGCTATTGGGTGAACTCTCCATCGTAGAACAATGTGCCGTAAGTCAGATTGCAAGGAAGGACCAACCATTAAAACATCATTAAGTGAAACACCATTTTGTTTTGGCTGATGCATCAAATACGACTCTAAGTTTAGTGGTGGCCTTGTCCTCTCTGATAACCGCGTGATGTGGTAAGTAAACTCCATCTCCACTATTATCCACAGGCCTCATATGATTTAAAAGTAAGTAATCATTTATTACTGTTGTGTATCTCTCTCTAAATTCTTCATCTAACATTTTCCTTTCCAAAGCTAACAATCTTTTCACAGCTATTTCTCTTGAATTTCCATCTTTACAGGTAAGTTCTTCATCACGAAATGGTAACTTCACTAGATATCGACCTTCAGCCGTTCTTTTCGTCGTAGCTGCAAAAATATCCTCACATTTCTGCTCTTCTTCTGTAAGTATTCTTTTGATAAACCTTGTTGATCTGATTCTATTTCCCAAAATTTTTAAGAATTTCATCTTCGTTCACCTGGGTGTGCAGTACTGTTACGACTGATGAAATACGAGTATCGCAATCTTCAGAAGTCACAAGACCAGAAATGATCCACCCTAGAGTAGTGCTTTGTGCTATAGGAGTTCCAGCAGGACTCCTCATAACTCCTTCCTTCAATATCTGGCTGTATATATCCGCACCAAGAAGAATATCTATTTTATTTGGTAAATGATACTCTGGATCTGCTAACTGCACATTTTGTAGTTCAGTCCAATTTAAACATGCTATCTTTTTCCCAGGAAGATAAGTAGTAATATTATTCAAAACGTAAGCTTTTAATTCGATCTGGAAACTTGGATCAGACAGTGACTGAATATTTATGAACACCATGTACTTCGATACTACCGAAGACCGATCACCACCTAATCCTGAAATAACTCCCCTTACAGGAATCTTTTTTAATTTCAATAATTGTACTGTACTTTCAGTAACGAACGATGCCTGTGAGCCCTGATCTAGTAAGGCTCTAATAATTTTAAATTCGCCTAATTTAGACTCGGCTTTCACTAGTGCTGTGGCTAGCAAAATCTGTCTAATGACCTTTCCTGTCGAGAGACAGGCTACAATTGGCGCTGTTTCAGTCGAACTACTCGCCGTTGCAGTTTCGTTATTATCAACGGCTTGACCTGAATGCCCACTATGTACGACTGGCGTAAAGTTTGGGTGTAGAAGTGCGTGATGCCGCTTCCTACAAATTCTACAAGAAATGGTTTTCCGACAATTCCTTGCAGAGTGATTACGTCCTAAACAATTAAGACATAAATTGTTTTTTAAAACAAAACCATGTCTTTTAATGTAATCTTCTTTTGAGAACTTCTTACAAAAACATAATTTATGATTTTCTGAACAAAACTCGCATTGAGTATTTGTTGAGAACTGAATGTTTGCATGATGAGTGTGTGGATGTAAATGTTGAGTTTGTGATGGCCGAGTGTGTTGAAAAGTAGGTCTTTTATTATCTAAACATTCCAGAGCCCTAAATCGACTTTCAATAAAATCTGAAAATTGTTCATATGTAGGTAATTCTGTAGAGTTATCTCTTGATACATTTAACTCCCACTGCTTACGGGTCTCTTGATCTAATTTATCAGTAAGTATATATATGATCATGACATCCCAAGTGCTCACATTAATATTGAGATTTTTCAACGCATTTAAACAATCAGTTGTTGTATCTAATAAATCCTTTAAACCATTAGCAGTCTCTACACTCAATCGCCTCTGATTAAATAACCGTTTTAAAGTACAATTTGTTAAGTATTTTTTGTTGTCATATCTTTTTTGTAATATTGACCAACATTGACTATAATTTAATTCAGTGATAGGTATGTGCCTAACTAATTGTTCAGCTTCACCGGTCAAAAACCCTTTTAAGTATTTAAGTTTATGTACATCATCAAAAGATGTATTATTATGTACTAAAGACGTAAACAAATCCCGAAAGGTAGGCCACTCAGTATACTTTCCAGAAAATGGATTTATAGTAATTTTCGGCAATTTAACCAAAGAGCTCTTTGACTCTACTTCTGTGTCTTTAGAACTATTTGGATTACTTTTCACCCGGTATTTAGCTAAATCAAATGTTAGAATACTTTTATATTCTATATAGTACTCTTCAACTTTCTCATACAAATCATCATACTTATTTTCCTTCAACTCCTCCTTCTTTGCACCTTTTATTAAACACTCATGAGTTGACATAAATTTTGACCACAATTCTTCTAAAATTCCTAGTCTAGTTTCAATGTATTGTTGGTTAATACGATCTTTAGGTGATTTACTATAATTTGATTTTGCATTTTTAACTCTGACCTCAACATCTTGTTGAACTTTAATCAAGGACTGCATTTTATTCTCCTTTCTTAAAATTCACAACAATAAATTTGAAAATAATATAGGTGGTTCAATAAGTTTAAATACTTAAAATAAACTAATATGTTTTAAACACAAAGCTTAAATTTGTACAATTCCATAAAAAAGTTTTGAAATTTTACAAGTATTATTTGTATAAGATCACAAAATGTTTCTAAGTCCTATGACTAAGTTGCAAATTTTTACAAGTGTTGTAAGATCCCAAAATTTTTCTAAGTCCTATGAATAAGTTGCAAAAATTTTACAAGTGTTGTTATAAGGTCACAAAATTTTTCTAAGTCCTATGAATAAATTTGCAAAATTTTACAAGTGTTTTCCACTTAGAATATTCGGAATAAAATCGGGCATAGGTTCCCCGTATGTAACCAATGTTTAAATAATTAGTCTAAGTCTACACAAATAACTAAATTTTAAAGTTAATTTACTAACGGCTTTAAGGTTCAATTTGCTATATAATATCTAAATCTACTTTTAACACTAAACTACACTTTTATAATATTTATTTACTGCACTGAAGGTGTAAATTACTAGAAATTGTACTCACGATTTACTTTCTCACTCACACTTAACTCCGATGACGTATCCTTTTTTTCATTCAGACAAACTTCACCTTTCCTCCTCCCCGCGCATTTCTTGACGTTTTCCACGAAGATTTCTGGAACACCCTGCTGTCTGTTGCTCACTCTGACCGACTTCCGCCCACCGTGACGGCTATTAATTTCCTTCCAGCTACTTCTGGCCAGAACCGCCACACCTTATAAGCAGCAATCCACTGCTTCTGGATGCGGGGGTGTGATTCCAACTTGGAACCACTGATTTCAAAAACCTGCCCTGAACAGTTCCATCCGGCTCGAAGGACCATGAATATTTTGAAACTAGGGCTAGATACTAATTGGTACTGTTTTAAATAAAACCAACTAATATCTTGAATTTTACGTATATTTTATAAATCATCTGTCTAAGGTAATGATTTTGTGTCGACCACTTAATAGTGGGTTTCAAACAACCAGTGGCGACATCTATTATCGAAAAAATAAACAATACTAGTCGTGAACAGGGAAGGGGTTGGAAGAGGACAGAGTGGACCTCCGGTTACCTAACTCTCCGAACGAAACGCTTCTGCTTCGCGCCGGTACTCTGCGAGGTCGTGGTACTACCCCGGTCTAGCTGGCCCTGGAAAGGACAACAGCCGCTGTTTATCTCTATCACGTAAAATATTGTCTGCACATTATTAGCATTTGCATTTTAGATATGTACTCTGTCACTTGTGGAAGTGAACGCTTGGCGTAGTACCTTTAACCATAAAATATTCTATATCCTTCTAGATATCTACTCAGGTTTTCTATTGGATAAGCACGACATGGTGTCCATGTATTTGCGCGGAAACTTACAGCACACGGTTGAACATTCTGTGTCACAGGAGCTTAAGATTTCGAATGAGTGTATTCTCGCGTCGATAAATAAGGACGTCGCCGTTGGGAACTGACATTGGTCTCAATATTAGTAATCTATTATACTTTTGCTAGGTAAGCCTCCTATTCTTCCAAGTAGCAATCAAGCTAGGTACCGACCTCTTATCATAAGAGTAGCCACAATCGCTTCCGGCACGAGATGAGTGATATGGAGAGCATGGGTCACAGCGCATCTGTAAACTTCTTTGATTGTAATAGTTCGCAGGTGTCCATGGTCTGCAGTAGTTACATACCTGATGGAACGATTACTGCACTATTGGGTCAATTTTAACTTCAATATTATATGAAAAAACTCTAAATCACAATGACATCGCGGTATTTTTACCAGTGGATTTGAGCGAATCAAATCATTTATTAAACGACATTTTTATTTAAAATCTAACACAGTTTCGTAATGAGGTTCCTCTGGGGGAGTTGAAACCGTCTAATCAAACTCCTTAGGTATCCACTTTTCGAAGCGATCGTGCACAACCCGTGTCACAAGGTTTTTCTAAATATAATGCATTGCAACAAACATCCACCAGCTCTACACCAGCTCTGCATCATATACACATCACAATTTAACTGCTCGGGTGAGCGTAAACATCGACAAAAATAAAACCTCGTACAATCTGGACGCAGAGGGTGCCGCCGACCACACCACACACGTCTTTATTATGAATGTCGGAAGCCGTTAAAGTTCTTCCGCTGAAAGTCCACCTACCGGATTGGAAATATAAAAGGTAGGCATGTTCATCTTCCCCGTCCTGTTCGTTTTGATACAATTTTACAGCTCGTCTCAATGTTCTAAAAAGAAGCCGTGATATTTTCTAAGAAAACAAGTTTTGTCTGCGCCGTCGGGACTTTTGAAGTATTATGAAGTAAACATTTGTGTGCATGTGTATATGAAGGTGTGTATGTTTCTATGTATGTATGTGTATCATTTTATGCATTTCATTAGAGTTTATTTATGTAATATAGGTACTAGTATTTATTAGTAATTTAGTTTTTTTTTATGGTTTTCTAAGTTCTTTGATGCGTCTAACCATAAAATTACACCACACCATAGGTCGACTGGTAGAGAATGCCTATGGGTATTATGTCCGCCTTTTTTAACCTTCAATATTTATTTATTTAAACTTTATTTGCACATTACAGAAAGAAAAGGCGAACTTAATGCCAAGAGGCATTCTCTACCAGTCTAACATTAGATCGAACAGAGAAAAAAAAATGCACTATATAAAGGAATGCAATAAAGATTAAATAAATAATAAATAAATAGATATCTCTTCTCTGTCTGTCTGGACGAACTGATATACTTAACACTGAAAAGTCAAAAGCTATCTCACATCATCATCATCATCAGCTTTATCATAATTTTCAGGCTTTGCGAGTTCATTTCTGAACAGGACCTTCCTAAGTACCAATTAAACTAACTTTTGTACCACGACCTCGCAGAATATCGGCGTGAAGTAGAGGCATCTTGTGCTTCTGCGTTTCGTTCGGTGATTGAGGTAACCGGAGGCTCACTCCGTCCCATCCCCCAAATATCCTTAAAGGCCGTCAACGTATCTGCAGTTCCTCTGGTGTTGCAGATGTACGTGGGCGACGGTAATCGCTTACCACCAGGTTGCTAATTTGCCGCTTTTCCCAAATATAAAAACAAGGATGTGAATTCAGAATTCACAAATCAACAGTAAAGCATTCCGATCGCAGATCTACGAAATTTTCGCACAACGTGAATTAGGATTAAATGAGAACAAAATGGCCCCAGATCAACGCTTGCGTGTCTCTACGAAATATTAATGGAGAATGAGTTGAGAACTTAATTTGAGTTCGAATCACGAACTGAAATGTTCCGAACTCCTCGCAGGCAGCCGGCAGCGCGGCGCTGCCGCAGAGAGACATTAAGCGGGGATTTCATAATTTGTTTTCAGCGTATTTGCCCATCGCGCGCCGCCGACACTTCTCGTTCAGTTCTAAATACGTTTGAATGTTTGCCGCACGTCTGCGCGACACGTGCGGCTCAGCTACTGTGTTTAACATTTTGCCCATTTACCGGATAATCCCTTAATAACCTCCGTAGGTTAAAACATTCTCTGTAATCCCAAGTGATATTTACCCATATTTTGTTAACCGATTTTTTTTTATTAGAGTCTGTATAGAACAACTTCCTAATTTCTTTTAATTATTTAAGTTTCTGTAATACGTATTTTGTCGAAAATGATTAATTGTAAGCATCCAGGTTTCGTCTGCAAACGTCTGGTGACCCTCTGTCCTTGGCACGAGTTATTACTTCTTACACAGAACAAGTACAACTAGCGTCATCATCTCGACAGCTGCCATTTCGAGCAGTTATACGCTGGAAACAATTTCACAATGATTTGTAATTTGGCCAAGCCCGACATGAGCACACTGAACAGTTTTCAATGAACACATTTTTTGCTCCTTGTTACTTGGAGCGTACTTCCGTGGATTCGCCACATATTTATCATAGGCCATAAGGCACGTTGTCCGGACGTCTCACATAGACGCAATAGTTGACCGAGAGTGCCCTGGGTAATATTTTTGCACAGATTCTATTTTCTCCTTGTTTTATTGTAAGTTGGGTTAAGGATGGGTAAACTTAACGGGGAATGCTTTTGTCTAGGAAGGGATAAAGTTATGTTTTACAATTGTTTTTTTTTTCGGTGACCGATTTAGGCTTAGGCCCGTAAAGTTTGGGCTTAGGATGGCGAAATTTAATAGGCGAAAAGTTTTTATACCCATTCAAATTCAAATTCGTTTGGGTATTTTAAGCATTAACATGTTTCACTTTTTGAGATGTTCTTGTCTATTTTACTTTGAGAGTTTGGTTTCCTCACGATATTTTCCTTCACCGCCGAGCACGTGGTAAATACAGCACTTAAAATTGATATTAACAAATTTAGTGGTGGCGGCACCGGGGATCGAACCCAGGTCGCTCGCGCTCTATGAAACCTGTGTATATTAAGTATAAAATGGCAATAGAAATGAAACGTTGTATTAACAAGTGACCTCCAATGTTGCCGAGAATTTTAACATTAACGAAGCCCGAGTGTTAATTGGGTTCAGCGCTAATGGATTCTATAAACAGGCGACGGACGTTGGCGCGGCGCCGGCCGGGCCCACAGACAGGGCGGCGGCGCGAGGACGTCGCTCGACTCGCTTCTCACTTTCGTCGGGAACGTCCTCGGACATCTTTTCGTTGTCAAGGCAACGTTCCAACATTCACTACTTTGAACTTGCTATGAAGCTTTTTGCTCTCGGTTATTAAAATAACGCCATAGAGCCATGACGTAACTTTACTGCCGAGAGAACTTTTACAATCAATGAGCAAAGTGATGAATCTCTTGCCATAGATTTATTTTTATATACCGACGTATCTGTAGCCGTTCCTACACGCGCAGGCAATCAGCGCACATTAATAATAATGTATATCTTTTTTTTTAATTTTCGTCGTTCTATTTTTGAACTTTTGAATTTGTTAGAAAAGTTTTCGTCTTTCATGATCTTCTCTGTGTTCTTTAGTCACAGTAAATTCTACTTTACCCTTAAACGTATTTTATATATAAGTAATAAGTAGGTGTATGAGCGGAGGTAAACGAAATTTCATTTTTGAGCGCGCGTTAAAGGACTTAGTTTATAAAAAGCAGGCGGCGGTGTCGCTGCGACGCGGTCGGTGCTCGCGACTTCATTATCTCGGCTTTCAGCGACTGCGTTAAATCGAGAATTGATGCTGCGGCCGACGCCCCGCCCTGTTGCCTTATCTAATCTCTTTATCCTAATTTAGACGGAGAGACATGCCGCGGGAGCGAAATTAAGGTTGGAATTTGCATAATCGCTGGCTGGCGTGCCCTTGCCTGGAAGGAAGTTTCCCGATCCAGTTACAAGTGAATAGGAAGTGAATTTAGTTTTCTTTTTGCTCCGATCCTGTCTAAGCCTACATAGTGTACCGGGCTTGACAGTTCCTTCAATTTGTGAGGGTTTTATTTATAAAGGATAGTTATTCAGTCGCTGTATTCGAACGGGCGCTGTTCAAATGCGTGAACCCTTAACACGGAACCCAATCGGAGAATACGCACGAGTCGATATTGAAAACCGTTTTTATATTCAAATCATGATCTCTCTCTTTTGCTTAGGACTATCGAAATGAAATATTCACAATATGGACTGAAAGCAAGAGCCAACGAAGATACTGCATACGAAAGTGGCGGTTCGTTGTAAGAAATGTAATCACTCACGCCTGCCACTCATAGGGGCAGACAGGCAAACTGCTATTTTTTATTATCAACGTATATTAACATGAAAGCCAGTCACGCCTGAGATCCCTTACATTCATATCAGTTTAGCAAAGTAAACAGCCAATAATTAAATATCCTCACGCTACTCTACTCCAATGCGGGTAGGTGGGCGGATTTCGCGTGTCCTCAAACAATGTTTTTTGTCATTACTGAGGCATGCAGGTTACAACGATGTCGGTGCCGCCGGCATCCATATTTAAGTGCCCAGGCCTCGGAGCTGCTATGGCTGTAAATTAAAATAAGTTAAGCCTTTGTTAACAGCCTTGGTAGCCCAGTGGTCAGGGCGCTCACTTTTGTTTTATGCGTGAACCTGGGTGCGAACCCCGGTGCCCGCACCTCTCAAACTGTTCATAGCAATTTTGGGTGCTGTGTCTATCAGGTGTTCGGCGGCGAAGAAAAACATCGTGAGATAACTTGCGTAAAAAAAAAAGTATTATTTCGAGGATATACGAAGCCACCCAACCCGCACTGGTGAAGCGTCGCGGCCCTTTCCCGGCTTCAAAACCCTCGCAGATGTTAGAGTAGGAAGCCTTTGCTCAGCGGTGCGCACTTACAGGCCTTTGTTTAATTGAACTGTTTTAGACAGCTATATAGAAACACACAGATAGTCAGAGCATGTAGATCATGAAAAATTAGAGATCCCGAGTACTGCGTGTTATATATAATTCCTATAGTTGTGTTACTTCGTTTGTTAAGTGCAGCGGCGAGGTGCCGGAGCGGGTGCCGGAGCGGCTGCCGGAGCGGCTGCCGGAGCGGGCGCCGAGCCAACTCCGAGCGTATCATAGCGCGCCTTTGTTCTCCTCGACGTTTCCATTGTTCTAAAACGAACATGTTTCATTACGTATACTTTGACGCAACGGGAGGGAGGCGGGTGTTGATGAGAAGGAAAGGCTAGTGAAATAATATAGTAGAGTGTCATTCAAACCATTCTAACTTATCGTATCATTGTTACGTCGTTACGTGGATGCCGTTTAAAGAACTTTCACAAGGACAAAGGTCAAGCCAGTAATCTACCACGTTAGGTCCTGTACTTTATCTGTGACAAGATGGATACCTCATGTTGAATCGATGTACTTACACAAAAGTGGTGTTCTGATGGAAATATTAAACAGTATAGAGTATAATTATTTCTTGTAGTTACGCCAACACTACCAATTTGAAATGAAACTATTGTGTACGGCTTTTAAAGCGTTTAATTTTGTTTTATGTTCCACGTATATACACCGATATATTTTTTTATGTAACACCAATACAAGTCGAGGATGATTCGCGATGCTATTGAAATTTAAAATCAGCCTAATTTCAATACAGAAGATGTCCGAGTGCTACCACCGGTTTGGGATCCATTAATAAATTAAATGAAACCTCTGCACGACCTTAAAATACTGTGAGCACGTTCAACGTAGATCGGACCAAAATTAAAAAGTAAAAGCTGAAGGTACCCCGAGTTGACTATGACATCAGCACCTCTGTACCCCCGTGACCACGGCTGCTGTTAAGCACTCGAAACGTCGCGAATATAGAAACAAAATTTAACGCGATAAAATCCGTAAATAATAATTACATTTCAAAGGCATAGCGTACCTTTTACTTCAGTTATAATTGGATTTACTTCATCTACGGCGACTTGGCAACAAACACTAAAGCGTGGGATATAAATACCGTTTCCGTGAAATGGTGCGCGCTGTTCGGTGACAACCGACATGTGACCCTGACGCTGACAGGTTCATGGCCGCTCCGAGATTGCGTAGATGGACGGTTCCTCTTGTGTTTTCCGGTTTGTAAGGTACAGAGTGCCAGTAGAACCACGAGCTGTGTGACCTATACCATATTGGTCCTCGGGTGTAACAACGCACCTGCTTCGAGGCCGGCAACGCGTCGGCAGCTCCTCTGGTGTTCACGTACATCTGCGACACCTGAGGAGCTGGAGATGTACGCGGGCGACGGTTATCACTTCCCATCGGGTGAGCCGCTTGCTCATTGCCAAATAAAAACAAAAGATATCCATAGGCTGTAGTAGCTGAGTAAGTGTGAGTGTGTGTGAGTGTGCGAACTAACGACTAAATAAATAAATAATAATAATAAATTGATTTCACATAAGACACGTGACAAATTACGTTCAATGAATCCATAGGACCCCGAACTAGTCAAGAACTATATGTTCAGGAGCCAGCGGTTTCCACCATACGATTGAGCTATATATTTGTTGATTTACAACCTATGATTTATACGTACTTACTAAGTAAGAAAGAAAATTGTTACGATATATATTATACAGATACATAATGTAAGATGAAGTGACGAGTGACGAGCTGCGCTTTGCGGCGGGAAGTCGATGGAAGCAGGTGGCTCAGGATCCTGCTGTGCTGTCAATATTGGTTATTTGAGATTATTTAATGAGAAAGAATTATTAAATTCTCATTATGATAATCTTTCCCTGTCCATTACAGTCCACTGAACGTACGTCGCCCCTTAATATTGTTGATACAATATTTTTTTTTGTAAATTGTTGTCTCTTATCATTTATCAAATGTTACGGAGAAGTAAGCCTGTTGAGTGAAGCTCAGTCTTACTTGCATTCAAGTTAGTAATCGTGTTACAAAATTAATATTCCCGACGCCGTCATATAATGTAGCGGTGTTGCGCAGCGAGGGGCGATGGCGGATGTACGTTTTTTATATTTATTTATTTATTTATTTGTTCTTCATTGTTAGCCTTAAGCTTAAGGTTACAATGGGCGGACTTAATGCCAAGTGGCATTCTCTACCAGTCAACCCTTGTTATGGTGAAAGGTAGTTGGCAGGTACAAAACAGAGAATAAAAAACAAAAATAAAATAAAATAAAAAAACTCCAATAATAGTACGTATAAGTACATATAAACACACTATATAATTAAATAAATATTTGTAAATTACACAAATACGTATACAAGTATAAAAAAAGATACATAAAAATAAATATATAATAAAAATTTAAAATAGATAAGCCGAATATTGTCAATAATCTATTAGGTAATCACGAACTAGACTCTTAAATGATTTCTTGCTAGGAGGTGCTTTTATGTTATCGGGCAGGGCGTTCCAGATGAGTGTAGCTTGAACAGTAAAAGAAGAGTTACAGTATCCTGTATTATGTTGTGGAATGCGAATTTTAAGTTGGTTTATGGACCGAGGCTCTCTGTCATGAGCAGAATAAAGATATTGAAAACTGTTCTTAAGATAAGAAGGAGAATTAGGGTCAGTTAATACAGAATACAATAAACACAGAATTCTAGAGCTACGCCTTTGACGAATAGGAAGCCAATTTAATATATAATAAGCTCTCACCAACGTATATTGGGTGGTCACAGGTCCAGACGACGATTACGACTTTTCAAAATGATTTTTTATCGTATAGAAATTAGACCGTGTGGAATAGGCGTAAGAATCGAGCTTTTGTCCCATGGATGTCGTAATGCTGGGAAAACTAAGGAAAAAGCCTTGAATATTGCAATGGCTACCGACTGATGGCGAAAAATATCAGACCAAAATTAGGCAGACCAACTATAAACTAAAAAATAAATAAAAAATTATTATTGATTATTATAAACTAAAAATCACAATTTAACACACATTTAACTTCTATATACTTCACATCAATATCTAGTACTTTATATATAGTTTTAATTTTTGTTTAACTGAATGTACCCGAAAAGAGTTGCAATAAAAAATAAATTAGTTTAGTTATAAGTAAAATAGCTTCAACGAACAACGTCTGTAACACTTGCCATATTATACAATAAACACTTTGAATTTGACGATCAGCAGTGTCTGTGGTTCGAGGTGGCTGGTACCACTATCGCCAATCCGCTTGCCGAGCGTGGCGATTGTTGCAAATCCACCTTACAGAGTGGCCCATGTCCTGCAGTAGACTATTTATCTAGGATGACCGAGGAGTACACATTTCTCCGGATCGTAAGCGATCACTGCTGTCCATGCTCACCTCTCCGCCCACGTCTATTCCTGACGAAGAATGAATATGCAGATGGAGATGCACCCCTGAAGGCATTCCTTCAGGGGTGCATCTTCAATGGGTCACCGGTTCTGTCACTACGTGAAACACAGCAGATTTACGCTACAAGTTTATTTTTGTCTTCTCAGAAAACACTGCCTCTGTTTCTTAATTATTACTTTATTGCCTTTAAAGTATTAATGTTACTTTAATGATTATAAAAATCTAAAAATCCCGTCTCCAAAACCATCTCAGATATTTGAGGAGGCCTTTGCCCAGCAGTGGACACTGACAGGCTGCTACTTTACTATGTTTAACATGTATTTGACGTACAACACGTGAAGAGTCAGCAGCCTACTCAAATCAGTAAGACACTCTATCGATAGAATGCGAAGTCTTGCGATCATTAAAAAACGAACCAATTCGTCTATGGAAATAGTTCAAATATAAAAAATAAAATGTCGTTCATCAGCCCGCTGCCGCGCCCGCCCGCTGCGTGTCCGCGGCGTTATCTCACGCTAAGTTTTCAAATAAAACTCCATCATAATTCATCGCGTTCCCGAGCGGCGCGGCGCGCGTCGGTTCGCGGCCAAATTCATTTTAATGTAATTTACGGCCGTGTCGGCGCCGAAGTATACCTAACTTAACACAGACTGTTGTCTGTTGCACTGATTGAGAAAACTATCGGATGCCCAGTATTTTAGCGTAGATGATATCTATCATGAACCCATTAAAGCAAATAACACGGTGTGTCTGTATCGGGGAATGACGTCACGAGGAATTTTTGTGAAATGTTTTTGCGGCTGAGCGGACGAGGGGTCCGGGCTCTGGCAAGGATTAGAGTATCATAGAGTATAACGCGGTTCTTAACCGATATTATCATTGTAACATACAGCAGCAGAAAATTGATTGGAAAGAACATAATAACTAGCAACATAGTCTCTGCGCGGCGCGATACATTCACGCCTGTCGCCACAGAGGTGGGTAGAGATTAAGAATTTTCATTTGGAACGATTCTGTTAAGCTCAGCCAATCGGGCTTGCGCAATTCACTTTCCGCTTCTTCTGGAAATAGTGACGATTGGAGAGCCTTTGCTGTCGGATAATTCCTGTGAACACCCACGTGAAGGGAGGGGGCTGTTGCCGGTAAATCCACCTCCCATAAGGAGTTTTGCTATAATCGCCACGCTCGCCAAGTGGATTGGCGATAGCAGCCGAACCTTAGACGGCTACCCGTCAACTGTCTGCTTACTCTTGGTCTGGTATCATTTTCAAGATGCTTTTTCCGCCATCTATCGGTGGCTAGTGCGTTTCCTCCACTCGGCGCTCCGGGGAAACAGAGGAGTGGTGGATCGCATGCACGCGTATTCGATTTTTAAATGCTTTGAAGCGATTTATTTCAAATTTAAATTGAATACAGAAACTCGTCACTGAACGCGTTGTAACGAAACCCGGAATCCGTGCGGCTGATTGACGAGCGCGCGTTATGTTTGTGCTATTTATCATTAGCGTATTTCGCAAACGTTTCTTTGCCAAACGGCCAATTGCTCGCTCTAGCTGTCGAGTGTCGCGACACCGGCCAACTGTCAGCACAGCCAGTGTCGCTTGTCAATTCGCGACATTATCGTTGTGAGCTAGGTGTCGTTTTAGCATAACCATGATGGCCCGCCGCCTCCGATCACTATGGAAATAAGATCATAATTTCAATTTAGCGATTGTAATGCCTGCTCTCGGTTTGTTTTGTTACACCGCCTATTTCGGTGGCATAAGGTCGACTATTGCGCGCCTAGTTCCAATGGTTAATATTAGTATTTCAAACTGTATACTCGTGTAGTGTGGCCATGACAATATCCAGCAGGAAAGACTTTCCTAGTTTTGGTAATCGAAATATTTAAACCCTTATTGGCTTCAGTGAATATCTTATTCCATATTTCATAGGCGGAGAGGAGAGAGATAAAAGCAGCTGTGCCCCCTGAAGCATAGCGAGCCGGTATGATTACAGGCCGTGATGCAATCCACCTCAGACCTCTGGGATTACGACTCACCTGTAACGTCATTTGATTGAGTTTGTTTGCAGGTGTCCATGGGCTGGCGTAGCCCGTTACCAGAGTTAACTTTGTGTCCCACGTGGATCCTGAGACATTTCGATATTAGCTATCTCAAGGGTTTTACCAAAAAACACTATCCTTCAATAGTGTATCGCGTAGACACCCGCCACTTGCGCAAGCGGGGGAAGGTGTCCCTTGTCAAATTATTTATACGACAGTTACATTTGTTGTGCGTCTGCAGCACTTGCCCGCGCGCACGTCGGAGCGCCTTCCAGAACCTCGCCGTGAGATATCTCACGTCGCTCTACAATATACGAGCGATTCGAAAATCTATCCCAGATATTCAAACAAATTTATCAAATACTCACCTTTCAATTTGTAATGCAATTGTTAACTATTACTTATTTAATATTTATTTGCCATTCCTTTATATAGATGGACACACAAGGCGGATTTAATGCCTATATGCATTCTCTACCAGTCAACCTATGGTCTGGTGAAATTTTATGGTAGGCGCAACAAAGTACTAAGAAATAATATGTTGTACTAATATTTATTATTATTAAGAAACCCGTATTTCTGAAGAAATTGGTATGCTGATGGTGGACACGACTTCTAGACAGAGAAGAAGCCTACCGCCCAGAGAGATCCATTCTACAACACCCATAAGACGAATCCCTAATTTTTTATACAATATCCCGTCTCTTGCAAATGTTTAATAAGGAATTTTACCTGAAGGTAAGTGACAAATGGAGAACATCAAATGGTCCTGATTGCTGTCGCACTCCGCCAGCTACCTTCTTTTATGTGAATGGTGGCAAACGACCAGGCGTCTCACCTGATTGTAACGATACCGTCGCCCACGAACATCGACAACAGCAGAGGAGCTTCAGTTTGCTTTGCCGGTCTTTAAGGATTGTTGGAGGATTGCAGGGAGGAGCGGGAGGCAGAGCAGGGAAGGGTCTCCGGCTACCTCACTCAGCGAACGAATCGCAGATGCACGAGATGTGCCTGTGCTTCGCGCCGGTATTCTGCGGTACAAATAAGCCCTAATACAACAACGCCTAATACAGCTGCGGCGCTGCGGGTCGCGGGTTCGATTCCCGCACGGGGCTACTATTTGAAAGAACGAAAGAAAGAAAGAAAGAAACATTTATTGCACAAATACGCCACTTGATATGATTATAATGATTTTAATGTTTTCAGACACCGAAGCGGTGGCGGCAGGTCATTCCAGCACTTGGAGGCAGCATACTTAAAACTAGCACGGAAGGCGATGGTACGATGGTAGGGCACGGCGAGAGAATAGCTTGATGCACGAGTAATTTTTGATTGTACGTCGCGCGACCACACCAATTTTTGGAAAAGATACGGCGGCACATTGTATTTAATTAAGCCAAAAGAGTAATGTTGCTAGGTGATGTTGAAATGAAGTACCGTCGAGAACATCACCTATTTTTAAATTTAAAATGTAATCATTTTTAAAATTTGCATGGGCTACAAATAATTGCTCCGGGTCTGGGTGTTTGTCCATGTGCAATTTATGTATGTAAATTGCCTCCGCGATACAGGAGAAATTCTTACAGCAGAAAGTGACATTTTAAAAAAAAATATGAACAATACTTCTTTATCGTTTATTTATAACCTACGGAGTATGTATCTATGTATAGATGAGAAAGATGCAGAATAAGTGTGTCAGGAGCCCGGCAATTGGAAATCCGTAGTCACTGCCTACACCTGCGGAATGACAGCCGTGATTGCTCATCTCATACATTGATATAAAAATAAAATGGAACTGAATAATCACGAAATCAGAGGAACTATCAACCCCACAAAAATAAAATTCGGTAGGTAGAAAGCAGACGGGGTGCCTGGCATCCGCTACGAAATGATTATACGAAAAACCTCCCCTAAAGGGGTGAAATGAAGCTTGAAAAGAAGTATGAAAGTCCGATATTTTGAAGTTACGAGTCATTCGAATCGGCTTTTAGGGTAATGCGAGTATTTTTAAACAATAAACTGCTTTTAGAAAACATTCCTTAGGGGTGTGGGGTAAGGGACATTAGTGCATTTTTAAGTGTTGTATTAACTTGAAAGTTAATGAGAATTCGATTCGATTTTCGAATCAGAAACAATTTGTTTTCGAATAGACTCCGCGCGCCCGAGGTTGCGAGTGCCACCTGTTACTATAAACGTTATTAGTGTTCGAGATGTTTCTATCTGTTCTACATGCGTCACGGACACCATGCATCACAGTCAAAGGCAATGGGCCATCGATTCGCGCCTGCAGGCCTTGCAGCGGCTCCCGAACGGCCTTGGCCCACTTCAGCCTTCAGCCCGGCCGGTTACCTGCCGGGCTCACGGCTGCCGCATATAATGAAAACCTATAAACGTTTGTTCAAATGATCTTAATATTTTAAGGTTTCCGATTCAACATCTTGCAGCAAGATTTAATCTATTATATATATTTCTTAAGAACAAAATATTGAAAACGGGAGAGGAAGACCTAGGTGACCATTTCACGACTAAATCGGAGACTAGCAGTCGATCGGAGATAATAACGAGCATGAATGCGAAGATTGATGAAAGTGGAAGAAGCGAAAGACGTATGTCAGGACCGTAGCAATTAGAAGAAGATTGTCTCTGCCTACCCCGTTGGGAACAAGGCGTAAATATATACATACATACATACATAAACATGCAAATCACTTTTTTACATTAATTATAAGTCTGGGATGTAGAGAGGAAAATATAATTTTCAATCGATTTCAAGTAAAGGGGCGGTAATAAATCCGTCTGTATGTTTAACGCACGTTAGGCGAAGGTTTTGCCGATCGTGAACCGATTTTGATAATAATGAGAATATATCCCCAAGGGTGGGAAAACAGGCACTGAAGTCTTCGGCTTCACTAAAACTTTCTTGTAAATTCTATTGTATCTTCGAAGGTTAACCCCACCCGTGAACATTCAGCAGTTTAACAGACGAAGCTCTGGCCATCGTTTTTTACCAGATGAGTGATGGGGAGCTGCAGCTCCAGTGCCAGAGTTTTTTTTTATGGGTAAGGCGGCAAACGAGCAAGCGGTTCACCTGATGGCAAGGAAGCGCCGTCGCCCGCGTACATCTGAAACACCTCTGATATTTGGGAGGTGGGAGGGAGGACGAGGAGAGGACCTCCGGATACCTCACTCACCGAACGGAACGCAGAAGCACAAGATGCCTCTACTTCACGCCGGTATTCTTTTAGGCCGTGCTACCAACCCGGTCCAGCCGGCCCATTCGAGCAGCAGCGAAAGCCGCCGCTCTGCCGCGTGTGAAGCGTGCCGCCACTGCGCCCGACCACCTCTCCCGGCTGGTAAATCTTCCGTCGGCGCAAGATTTGCCATTTAGTTTAACTAAACGGACTGAGACAACTTCGGGACTAACGAGCCGAGCAAAATGTCTGATAAAGAGAATATCTATAGGCAAGTGCTCACTTCACGTAATACGGATTCCGGTAATTAGTAGAAAGATGAAGCGTTAACAGAATTATTATCACTTGCTTCCAGCCGTAACGGCTTTTACTTAGATGCTATTTTTGCGTAAACTAAACGCAGACAAGTTTTTAGCAACAGAATTGATTATAGTTAAAGCCTGCACGGTAATGGACTTTATTTGTATGTCATAAAGTATATTTTCGAAAGTCTTCCTTCCGATAGTTCCCAGTCAATACAAGGAACATGCGCCGTGGCAGCGAGCGCGCCCCGCCAACCATCAGCTGATGCGTGCAATAACCGCCATTTACAAAGATGGCGTATTTATGTTTTATACGTCTTCATCAATTGTGCCACACTTTCTATTGATTAAATGTTAAGAAATATAGTTTACGACTACGTGTGCTTGTTGGCAAGCGGACAATTTATATTTGAACTACTTTATTTCCGTATAATTAAGGTATTTTCTTATTGGAAACAAACCGTTTTCCATAAGTTTACTTCTAGATTCATTGATATTATTAGGTTGGTACTGGTAAGACATACCGAATGATATATCTAATTTTTCGAATCCAAATGTGGGATGACTAGTGATCAATTGAAATGCAGCATCACAAGTGTAATGTTATTGAGACGGGACACTGCGAGGACCAGCTTGCTCAGCATGTAGCCCACATTTATAGCAAACCTTCCTAATACATATTGTTTTTTCGCGGGGGTTTCCTTGGAGAGGCTTATGTAAATAGTGAACTTGAAAATTATGAAGAAAAAGGGTAGAGATACAAAAAGTGCTTTTGAGATGGGAAAGTACTGTGAACTTAGTGTTTCTTTGTTAGTTAGTGTTCAATATACCCTGTCACAATATGTTGAGCAGTACGCCAGGCAGTACGCCAGACACAGTAAGCTTTAACACGGACACGGAAAGTAAAACCTAGTGCTTTTTTTTTAATGGAGTGCCTGTTTCTGCGCGTACAATTGTGACTTTAATGCGATAGTTAAGAACAGCCGATGTAGCAGAAAAGTTGTCGCCGCGGTTGAAAAAAATCCCGGAGAATACAGACGTCATGGTTCACATTTCTTCTAAAGTATTCTTACAAAGTTTTTAAATTCTTTTTAAACTAAAAATATAATTTTGATACTATAAGAGCAGATTACTCCAAACATTTTAATCTCCGCTCCACAAGTCATATATACATGATGTAAGAACTACACTCACAGCCTTTGTAGGATGTAAATTAAACGCTGAACTAACTAAAACCCTTCATTGAAGGGTAGCGACGCAACGCGCCGTCGCTCACCCCTCAAGGGCTTCTGCGTCTGCTTATCAAGATCCCAAGTCTATCTTCAGCGCGCAAGCCTTCGAGCGAGTCAATTTGCGCAAATAGGTTCTATATTTAAATTCTGTTACTGTATTTCTCTAAAGTGTGGAATTATATAGCGTTCTTGTGGAACATACGATTCTCAGTCCATGCCCTGTTAACTAACATTAGGTACGTACATAATAAATGATGTTCTTATGTCTATTTGTTGTTTCTGATTCGTGGAGGCTCGTTACAGACATACAGGGCTATGGGCGACCCAACCCAAATTCGCGCTTTATCTCTGATAAGCCAAAAGCTTATTTGTCTACCTTGACTCGTGCATATTACTGGGTGGTGAGCTCGTCCTCTGCCCAGGAGTCGTCCGGGTAGGCACCAGTCTCTCACATACCTCTGCCATCAATCAGAGTCCTCGGGGGTGACAAGACATCTATAATCTACTTCGATTGAAATTGGTGCCCGTGGGCTTCAGAAGCCACTTACCATCAGGTGGACTAATAATTCGTTTGACGCTCCAATAAAAAAAATGGAAAATCAAATGCAATGATTCGTGTAAGGATACTCTTCACTATTTAAGTTCACTAAAAAGTGGCTTTTATTTTCTATAGACTTTTTAAAAATATATATCTGAGTCTTATATACATGCCATCTCTTGATGTCTCTTACAGAGTAATAACACATGTCAACCAACCAGCCGTGGACGATTTATTGTCCATTATTATCCACGTAGCAACAGCTGTTTGAACCCGGAGCTGTTTTTCTGCTGTCCTGATGACGAGCTGTGACATTTATGTTGCAACAATGTAACGAGCAGGCTGTTTCACCGCGGAACTGTTGGCGGGGCGCGGGTAGCTGCAGCGGACGGCCCGCCCGTGTGAACATTGCAAATGACGTGTCGGCATCAGCGCAGCCAAACAAACGTAACATCTGCGTCTGTCCGTTCACGCCGATTCCAACGCTGTCCCGACGGAGCGCGGAAGCGTTTCATTCGCAGCGGACGGAGATGATAGATTTCGTGACGGACATTACTGTACAGTTACATAGTGTTTGCTTACTATACACCTTTTCCTAGTACAGATGGCCGTTCTTTGGTATTTGCTGTGCGAAGTGATTGCGATAAGAAACGGACAGCTCGTGCCGGCGCCAGCGTTCGCACAATGTCTATCTGGCTCACACGCAAGTAGGCTACGACCAATCTGCCTGACCTGGCTACAGCCTGATTTCCAAACTAAAGATAGGAATAAGAGTATTTGACAGAAACTTCATTCGGTTTATGTCAAATTGGCTTCCGCTAGCTAAGGGCGTGGTGGAGCCAAGCGGCGGCTTTTCCCGCTAGTCAAATGGACCGGCGCTACCCTGGTAGTACCACGACCTCGCAGGACACCGGCAAGATGTAGAGGGATCATGTGCGTTTCATTCGGTGAATGAGGTAACCGGAGGCCCACTCCCCCTTCCCCATCCATATCCTCCCTCCCAACCCCCATATATTCTTAAAGACCGGCAACGTGCCAGCAGCCTCTCTGGTGTTCTTACCGCGGGTTTACTTGGTTTACTTGGTTACTCTCCATATATTGATCAAAATCGGTTCAGTCATTAATGTTTATTTAAAAAAAAAATATCTTCAACGTTTGTATACATTGTTTTGACGTCATATGTTACACGCACATAGGTAACATAGTAAAGACAATAATTTAAATGTTACAAACTTTTACTGGTACATTAATGCATTCGTAGGAACATTGAATATAGTTATAATTTAATTCATAATGGTGTACAAAAATGCCGTGCGAGTCTGTCACCCCTTTATTCTCGTGGGCATCAAAAGAGACGATATGGTATGGTAAAGCTTATAAAGACAATGACCAACAGATGGCGGGAGAACCATCTCGAAAAATTAGTGGACCAGAAATAAGCAGAGCGATGAGGAACTTGTGCTGTGGTCGCCGATCCGCTTGCCGAGCGTGGCGTTTATGAAAAATCCTCCTTTAAGGAGACGCCTGTGTTCTGCAGTGGACTATACAGGCTGTTGAGGAAGGTACCGGCACTGCGTTCATCAACCTGCTGGCCCTGCTTGGTGAGTGTAGGCTTTAGCTGCCACTTTCAAGGATATGCCTACGTTCAGCATCCAGTAGCATGCACTGTCTAACTAGTTTGAAGAGAAAACAAGCACCGTTTTTACTGCCACCGATGCGATATTATTCTCATTTCAAATACAACGGATATCCGTAAAGTAATCTGTTTCAATTCACATTTGCGTTTTGCTTCTTCATCGCGGTGAGGTCGAAGGTGTCTATGGTCCACTATTGATGTATATGTGGAATAGAAACATCATATTTTCTCATCCGAAAAGAATAAAATATAGATTTACATTTATTATAATGTTTTTCCTCTCTTTAGTTCTCTCTATTCTATAACCTACACCTACTTCATTTCATCTCTGCATCGTCCAAAGGTTAACTGGTAGAGAATGCTTCTGCCATTAAGTCCGCCTATATACATTATACACATATATGAAGTTCAATAAAAAAATAAATAAAATAAATAAAAAATTGTCAGTTTATCATTATACTTTAATACTCCAAACATAGTTATATCAACCCTTTATTTCTTTCATAGAAGTTATTAGTTACGGTGGAATAACACAACTCGAGTCACGCCCTTTACCGCGATTAACACATAACTGTTATCTGATAGAAAAATAATCAAGTTATGCAACGGTTCTTATCAGCTAAAAGCGACAAAAAATCAATTTCCCTCTGCCGTCTGCTGCAAGGGGGAGGTGCGGGCGGCGGAGGGGCCGCTGCGGTATCGATCGGCGACGACCTTGGCAGTGAGCGAGGACGCCTATTTATACTGAAGGGAGGGATGAGGGCGGGCAGGGGAGAGCGAGGGAGAGGTGCGGTGTTTCGAGGAGGGTGATAAAATCATCTCACCCTGCACGCACGGAGATTTGAAAGTTTATTGTTAGATTTATTTGTAGGTGTTTGATACTGAATGTTAATGGATTTGGAACCGGATTTCAGTTTGTCTTCGTGGGCGATGCTGAGTTGTTTCCCAAAACCTTTCATGTTTAACAGACTCGCATGCATGCAATGTAAGGATGAAGTTAATACTTTTGTGTCTAGTAGCCGTCTGGGCAGGTCGTCTTTGCTAATTTGTACTCAGATTTGAAGGGTGATACAAACTGTGTGTCACATTCCATCACGGTTACAGACAGGCTAACGAGATCTGTAACCTTCTTCGTCAGAAGCAGATCTGTTAGCCTGTATCACTAAGGTTATCTAAGCGTCACTGTCGAGAGTTGAAGTGTAGTAAATATCATCTTACAAGTAGTCTAAGCTACGGCAAGGCTGTGCTCGGTAATTAGACGTTGGCTGGCTGGCCGTGTGCGGTACGACTGAATGACTAACGACTTGTTACGCGCCACTGATAAGATCTGTGGTTAACTGCGTAAGGAGAAAGGGTTGGCGTAAAGTAGATATTCAATGAGCTAGTCAGCTTCATGTTGCTATATTAATTTAAAGAATATAGAAGCTGTCATGCCCTATATTTAAGGCCAAAATCGACATCTTTAAGGCCAAAGTGAACAGACACCTTCTAAGCAAACGTGTACCATCCTAGGCCTCATCTTCGCCTTCCATCAAGCGAGATTGAGGTCAAACGTTAACCTAATTATTTAAATTTAAATGGACTTATTTAGTTATTATTGTGTTTCTTATTTATGTTTATTTATCTATCTACATATGTAATAGTATATTATTATGTATATTGTATCATATTTTATTCATTAATTTTATTATATCTATTTATATTTGTTTATAGTTATTTTAAAATCATTTTATTATAATGTTTTCCTCTCTTTAGTTCTCTATATTCTATAACCTACACCTACTTCATTTCATCTCTGCATCGTCCAAAGGTTAACTGGTAGAGAATGCTTCTGGCATTAAGTCCACCTATATACATTATACACATATATGAAGTTCAATAAAAAAATAAATAAAATAAATAAAAAATTGTCAGTTTATCATTATACTTTAATACTCCAAACATAGTTATATCAACCCTTTATTTCTTTCATAGAAGTTATTAGTTACGGTGGAATAACACAACTCGAGTCACGCCCTTTACCGCGATTAACACATAACTGTTATCTGATAGAAAAATAATCAAGTTATGCAACGGTTCTTATCAGCTAAAAGCGACAAAAAATCAATTTCCCTCTGCCGTCTGCTGCAAGGGGGAGGTGCGGGCGGCGGAGGGGCCGCTGCGGTATCGATCGGCGACGACCTTGGCAGTGAGCGAGGACGCCTATTTATACTGAAGGGAGGGATGAGGGCGGGCAGGGGAGAGCGAGGGAGAGGCGAGGCAGAGGCGAGGGAGAGGTGCGGTGTTTCGAGGAGGGTGATAAAAATCATCTCACCCTGCACGCACGGAGATTTGAAAGTTTATTGTTAGATTTATTTGTAGGTGTTTGATACTGAATGTTAATGGATTTGGAACCGGATTTCAGTTTGTCTTCGTGGGCGATGCTGAGTTGTTTCCCAAAACCTTTCATGTTTAACAGACTCGCATGCATGCAATGTAAGGATGAAGTTAATACTTTTGTGTCTAGTAGCCGTCTGGGCAGGTCGTCTTTGCTAATTTGTACTCAGATTTGAAGGGTGATACAAACTGTGTGTCACATTCCATCACGGTTACAGACAGGCTAACGAGATCTGTAACCTTCTTCGTCAGAAGCAGGTATGTTAGCCTGTACCACTAAGGTTATCTAAGCGTCACTGTCGAGAGTTGAAGTGTAGTAAATATCATCTTACAAGTAGTCTAAGCTACGGCAAGGCTGTGCTTGGTAATTAGACGTTGGCTCGGCTGTCCGTGTGCGGTACGTCTGAATGACTAACGACTTGTTACGCGCCACTGATAAGATCTGTGGTTAACTGCGTAAGGAGAAAGGGTTGGCGTAAAGTAGATATTCAATGAGCTAGTCAGCTTCATGTTGCTATATTAATTTAAAGAATATAGAAGCTGTCATGCCCTATATTTAAGGCCAAAATCGACATCTTTAAGGCCAAAGTGAACAGACACCTTCTAAGCAAACGTGTACCATCCTAGGCCTCATCTTCGCCTTCCATCAAGCGAGATTGAGGTCAAACGTTAGCCTAATTATTTAAATTTAAATGGAATTATATGTAATAGTACATTATTATGTATATTGTATCATATTTTTATTCATTAATTTTATTATATCTATTTCTATTTGTTTATAGTTATTTTAAAATCATTTTATTACTTAATTAATTTAATAAATGAATACACCTGCTACGGCTATCTCACCAACCCACGGGTCGACTGGCAGAGAATGCCAATAGGCTTTAAGTCCGCCCTTTGTCACCTCAAATTGGGGTGTATGCAATAAAGTATTGTGAATAAAAATAAAAAAATAAAAATTTATATAAAAAAATATATGGGTAACAAACCAATACTGAGCGGGCATGTGATTAGCTGCATAGGACTGCCTTAAGTCGATCTCACGGGTGGCAGGAGGTCACAGATTCTTAGGTCGCTACACAGCCTAGTCTCTTTTTCTAAGAGAATTCCCGGCAAGCGCCAATGTCCATCTTTCAATACTGACATCTCCACTTTGTTCAGTCTTTAAGTGTTTATCTAAAACCTCCAACCGATACCTCTCGGTCCCATCCCGGACTGTCTACCGAGGGTCGTTCATCGGACTCACTCCTCCGGCTTGCCTCAAACTAAGCTGATTCTCCTGGAGCGTGTCTGTTTCGTCACATGCTCCGAGGATGCCCCAGATGTACCCGTCACCTATTCGGTCACGACTCCTCGCCTTCGATGAATCTGGTTTATTTGCTCTCGCGCTTGTAGATTTGTATTATAGACAAACGATTGATAGTGAATAGGAATGGTGAAATAAATAGCGGCGTTCCGTAAACAGGTAACAACGAGGGTGTCCAGGTTGTTTAATTCACGAGAACCGTTGAAAACTGAAGCCAGTGCCGTGGCCGCTCGGACACCAGGCCTGCACAAGCCTGAACCAGCTCGTAGTCCGGAGTTTAGAGCACAGTTCATATCATTTTCAATTAAGACCACCCGCCGCAATCTTTCTTTTCTCCTTCTATAGATTTTACTCCTTCCACCACCATTCCTATAGGTTTTTCTTTCATGGGAAAGACGGCAAACGAGCAAGCGCCACACCCGATGGTAAGTGTTTACCGTCGTCCACGTACATCTGCATCACCAGAGGGGCTGCAGGTGAGTTGCTAGCCTTTGAGGATACTTGGGAAATGAGAGGGGCGATGAGGATGGGGAATGAGGAGGGGATAAAAAGCTTCCGGTTTCCTCAGTCACCGAACGAAAAGCACAACATACCTCTACTTGACGTAGGTATTCTGCGAGGTCGTGTTACTACCCCATTGGCCCATTCGAGCAGCAGCAGAGTTCGTCGCTTGGCTCTACCGCGTTTATGGTGGCTTCGTTATCCTTACACTGGTACCTCACCTTTTCTCATAACTATCTGGATGCATGGGAAAAAAAGCTGGTATAGGCCCCTTGAACTATTTAATTACCTTTCTAAATGACTATCACCTTATTAGCAAAGGCCGCCGCTTGGCTCTACCACGTACGGTCCGGCAGTAAACACGCGGAAGGGTGTCCACTTGTGTCAGAGTATCCTCATTAATACTAAGAATGTGGTTGTCCCATTGACAGCATCGATTCCAAAAATAATCAGTTACACAGAATAGCGCTTTTAGCGTTTAATACGAAGAGAGCGTTGAAAGAATAGCTTCCACACGTTTGTACCGCCGTCGGTGATGCAGAGAACTTTGTTTATGATAGTGGACAAATTTCGTGGAAGCAGACGTTGAGACGTTGCTTAAGAAATCTTAGTTGTTTTCTTTCTGAAATGAACAGGGTTACCACGATGGGCGAGCGGTTAGGGGATCTGCCTCCAGAGCCAGATCTCCTATGTGACGGCATGGTACTGATGAGCTGTCGAAACTTATGCAAGAGTTTAAGACAGCGGCAGGTTAATAACCTCTTATGATATTCCAAATTAGCTCTAACAATTTGTATTCCTTACAAATCGAACTACGAACTTTTCAATACACGAGCGACGAATTTAACTTGAAAACGAATTGTCTGATTTAGAACCAGCAGTGTCAAACGTACGAATGGGAAAATTTGTGTTTGTCATTTTTTTTTTTGTGGAAATACGGCAAACGAGCAAGCGGTTCACCTGATGGTAAGTGATTACCGTCCCCCACATACATTTTAACACTAGAGGTCCTGCAGGTGCGTTGCCGGCCTTTAATGATATTTGGGCGATGGGAGGGAGGATGAGGAGGTTACCCCATCGAACGAAACGCAGATACTCAAGATGCTTCCACTTCGCGCCGGTATTCTGTGAAGCCGTGGTACCAACCTGATCTAGCCGGCCCATTCGAGCAGCAGAAAAAGCCGCGGCTTGGTTCTGAATGCAGTGTCGTTATCCCGCATTGGTGATGGCTGGCTCCCAGACGCCTCTTGCACCTTGGACGCTGACATCGGCCTGTATATTTTTGGTCAGCCATTTCTTTGGAGATAGTTTATCCACTACTTGACAGCCGCCATGAGTTTTTCAAGATTTTTCCCTCAGTAGACTTAAGAGTACTAGAGTAGTTCTATGAAAGGGGATGGATAATTTCTTACTTCGCTACCACACGGATATTGGAGATCAGAGAGTATTTAGAGACATTGTAAGGCTATTAAGGACTCAATATCCTACCTATCCTATTTAGGTTCACTGCTGAACATATGCCCTTCCAAAATGGCGCCAAGAAAAGCAAGTTTCAGAATGACCACTGAAAGTACTGCCTATACTCATCACACTGTAAGAAGAGTTGGTGAGCGCAGTGCCAGGTGCCGAGTCCCGGGTGCCAGGCGCCGGTACCCTCGCACTGGTGATACTGCTCCCTCACTAGTCTGTGGGATCCGTGTGCGGTACGTCTGAATGACTAACGACTTGTTACGCGCCACTGATAAGATCTGTGGTTAACTGCGTAAGGAGAAAGGGTTGGCGTAAAGTAGATATTCAATGAGATTTGATCGAGGTGTAGATAGTTCCGTGGAGTAGGGTGTGGGGTAGGGTCTTTTTATCTCCATTAAGACGCGGATGAAGCCTTGAGTGGACGCTAGATGCAGTAAAAATGGTTTGTTCTGTAATAACCTTACTTTAACAACCTGTAACTAGTCCACTATAGGACATAGGTCTCTCTCACAAGGGGAATTTTCCATAATCGCAACGCTTGGCAAGCGGATTGGCAACCGCAGCAGCAGACAACAGCTGCTGCTGCCTGTCATCAGTCAGCTTAGTTTGCGAGATGGTGATTATGTCATATGTTGGTAGACATTGCGTTTTTCAAGGATCTTCCCTCAGTTCTCCTCTCACGACACTCACGGAAAGAAAGGTGGCGATGGATTCTTACACCAAATGCACACGGGAGATATCCGTCTCTCTGAATATTATGTAATTAATATTGTAAAATTGAACCATGACTCGGCTGACGCAGTGGTCGACCCGTTGCCTTGAACGTTACGTGTTGCGGTTTCTATTCCGCACACAAATTAGTATTCACATGGCTTACATGGTGAAGGTGCGTGGTGAGAAAGAAGCGGTGCACGTATTTGTGGCACTTTTCCACTTCGAACTAAGTAATACATAGTATTAGCAGAGTAATTTTATCGGGTTTTTTTTTTTTTTTTTTTTTTTTCTTTTATGGGAAAGGCGGCAAACGAGCAAGGGGTTCACCTGATGGTAAGTGATTACCGTCGCCCACGTACATTTTTAACACTAGAGGTCCTGCAGGTGCGTTGCCGGCCTTTAATGATATTTGGGCGATGGGAGGGAGGATGAGGAGGTTACCCCATCGAACGAAACGCAGATACTCAAGATGCTTCCACTTCGCGCCGGTATTCTGTGAAGCCGTGGTACCAACCTGATCTAGCCGGCCCATTCGAGCAGCAGAAAAAGCCGCGGCTTGGTTCTGAATGCAGTGTCGTTATCCCGCATTGGTGATGGCTGGCTCCCAGACGCCTCTTGCACCTTGGACGCTGACATCGGCCTGTATATTTTGGTCAGCCATTTCTTTGGAGATAGTTTATCCACTACTTGACAGCCGCCATGAGTTTTTCAAGATTTTTCCCTCAGTAGACTTAAGAGTACTAGAGTAGTTCTATGAAAGGGGATGGATAATTTCTTACTTCGCTACCACACGGATATTGGAGATCAGAGAGTATTTAGAGACATTGTAAGGCTATTAAGGACTCAATATCCTACCTATCCTATTTAGGTTCACTGCTGAACATATGCCCTTCCAAAATGGCGCCAAGAAAAGCAAGTTTCAGAATGACCACTGAAAGTACTGCCTATACTCATCACACTGTAAGAAGAGTTGGTGAGCGCAGTGCCAGGTGCCGAGTCCCGGGTGCCAGGTGCCGGTACCCTCGCACTGGTGATACTGCTCCCACTCACTAGTCTGTGGGATCCGTGTGCGGTAAATTCAGATGGATTTTCCGACATCATTCGGTTGCCAGAGCCTCCTTTGTTCGCTGGGAGGATGCATCACGTGCAGCCGAGGTTGGCATTCAGTTTCTTTAAATATATCTTTTTATTATTATCACCTTGCAAGGAGTTCACAGTTGAAGATTTTTCCACACTTCCTTAAGTTTTACAAATAAATAAACATATCTGAACCGAAACTGCTATGTACGGATTTTATATTTATATAGCATTCAATTTTAGTTTTTAAGTTCTCGACTTTTCGAGTGCTTTACAGCGCCCGCGGCCGCAGGGAGACCGAGGTCAGTCCGCCTGATGTCATAGTTAAGTTTTCTTCAGCTGTTATTTATAAATTGTGGTCCGAGCGTCGGGAATATGAAAACTAAAATGAAACGCGACAAAATCCGTAAACGATCCATTCATTCTCAATGTGTAGTGTTCGCGCAAACACTAGGATTCATTACACGAACCTGACCGTAGATGAACTCCAGTTCTTTGAATCTAACGCGTCGTTTAAAATGAAAAGAAGCGATTGTGGAGTGACGTCTCGAGCCATTGCGCTCTTTAAGATAATGGACTCGGGAAATGACGGAATTACCGGCGAAAGCCGCCGGAGCGATCCCGCTCATTCGCTGCGACGTAAAGCGCGCCTTTCACAAAGAAACGGTTGTATATTACAGAGGTACTAGGCTCTCTTAGAACTTGGTGCCAGGATAATTGGAAGGAGCATTTTGACGAAAGATCACTAAGTAAATGAATATGGTATAAGACCATACAACCATATCTATCGCGAAATCCCTGGTTTTATGGTGCCGGTCTGAGTAGGGAGGAAATAGTCATTGCTCATAGGCTTCGATCTGGCCATGTGCCACTGAATAGTTTCGGGCATCTGATGGGTAAAACAAATACACCTAACTGCACAGAGTGCGGGCGTGTAGAAGATGTATATCATATGTTACACGAATGTCTGCGGTCCGAAGATGAAAGATGGAATTTTTTCATACGTTTTCCAAATTTTAAACAAGAAAATGTTGGTGTTTTTAACAGTATTCTGGCTTTTCCAATTGCAGAAGAAGCAAAAGTACTTTATAGATTAGTGTCTAAGTATTTCAAGAGAAGACTATTACAAGTAGCACGATTGGGGTGACGTGGTCACTGCGTGACGAAACCCTATTTAATTAAAAAAGAGAAAAAAAAAAAAAGAAACGGTTATTCGCTTCGTCAAATGCAACGATCGGATCGTTGCATTGTGTGATCTAGCGCGCTGTATATGCGCTACGAATGCCACAAACCAGCACCGATCGTGTCACTTTAAAATGTATTTATCTCGCGAAATCATTGCAAGAATTTTCCATAATAACGAAGCATCATCAAGTATACGGTGTATATAGTCGGGAGAGGAAGACCTAGGCGAACATTTCACGATCAAATCGGAGACGTTCTGAACAAAAGGCCAGGTCAGAGGTACTCTAAACCGACGAGCATGCATGCGAAGATTGATGAAAGAAGCGAAAGACGTATGTCAGGGCCGTAGCATGTGGAAGAAGATTGTCTCTGCCTACCCCGTTGGGAACAAGGCGTGAATATATTCATACATATACATACACCAAGTATAGCAATAATCGCGAGTGTAAAAATATAAATCAAATTAAAATCGTTTCAATTGTTTTACTTGGGGCTCGAGCTAAACTTTTTTTTTAAAATCGCTCTCATCACCGTATGCCCAATATCTGGTGTCTGAACCATCTAGACACATTTTAGTTATTTTAACCCACCCTTTTCACCAGAGTCAAGTACAGTGTACAGTACAGTGCAGTACAGATCTCATTTAGACATTAAGAGGCTTGAATTCAATAAAATACGAGCCGGTAAAAGCCCACTGCTGGGCAAAGGCTCACATATTGCTTTGAGAGAGATTGGTGTTATATGATTTAATTATTTTCGGAATGTTTCAAATTGTTACTTTACATTCGTATATTTTTAAGAATATGCCATCCCTTCCTTTTCGTGGGTGACGTAAGGGGACTAAGGAAAAGGTCTTGCAAATCTCTTAGCAATCTTCGGGAGAAAATTCGGCGACCACCAGACTCACCAGCCGTAATATATGTCTCTGTCTCCCGTATAGGCGACTAGTTGGTTGCGGAAGTTAGTTTGGCAACGCCGAGACGTGCCAAGTCTCTTCTGCCTACGTACGCGGGACTATATCCGCTACGCCACAATAAGATTTCACCGACATTTCGTTGTGCAGTAAATCGTACATCCAAGAGATGATTTCGTTTGTTCGTAGCCATGTCTTAGAAGAGCGACGTATGATGTGATCACGGAATTTTCAGAAAAGTAAAATGCTCTTCCATTTTCTATGTTCTTTTCTCACACGACAATAGGTTGGAGCGGTAGTCCTAGCCCGAGCATTGTGTACTGGGCGTAGTGCAGTCGGCGAGGCTCATGCGAATGTTCTAGATCGCATGTAGCGCAGGCGGGCCCGCCACGCTCGCACGGGGTCCCGCTGCCTGTTGCCGGGCGCCGACATCGATCCACCTGCGAGTGAGGCGGGCGCCGGCGGCCCGGTGGAGTGAGGGGCGAGAGGGGCAGCAGTAGGGAGGGGGGAGGGGCGGAGGTGCGGAGGGGCGAAGCTACGAATGTGACGTCGCAACTGATTTCCCTTTTTTTAATTTTCGATATACTGCGCCCCGTTCGTTCGGTCGCCGTGACGACGGCGTGAATATACCTAACGTATTCCGATTTACCTTCGCATGATTCTATGATTGATTTCCGAATGGAGAGGGGCCCGCTGTTATCGCGTTTCGATAAACAATTTTGTTTCAATAACAAAAAAATTACAACCAAAGTGCAATGTGTGCGCTGTTTCTTACTGCAATAGGTGCCGAGGGAGTCGCTTTGATCTCAATGGCTAACCGCAGGATTACGCTGAGCGACGGCGGGCAGCGGCGTTTAGGGTGCGAGGTGTCTAGTACTGTGATCGCCAATCCGCTTGCCAAGCTTGGCGGATATGGCAAATCCTCCTTATGCGAGAGGCCTGTGTCCTGCTGTGGACTATTTACTGAATGTAAAGTTTCAAGTTTAGTTCAATAATACCCTATCATTTCAGCCTATCACAAGTCCACTGCTGAACATAGGCCTCCCACAATGATTGGGGGAGTCCCTAACGTAGACCCTAACGAGTCTAGAAATATCTTTTAAATACTTCCCGTATGAAGTAAGTCACTGTATGGTCGACGCATACGACGTACACGAATGATCCATAATTTGTACTCGAGACTGTTCCCACCCGGTCATACATCATCATATTGACTTATTATATTCTCTTGTACTAGTTTCACAGCAGTTATAGAAACTATTCGGAAGATGGCGCCGGCCTCGAATCATGCTCTAAGCCATGGTTCGAGGAAATTCGATCGGAAATAAGTCGCAGTTTAATTATCAGGGGCTCGAATAATTCCGAACTCGCTCCAGATACATCGCGATTGTCCAGCTCTGCGCGTCGCGGGGCTGCCACGCCTCAGTCGTCCATTGTTTTGATGGACTGCACTAAGAAACCATAAATGGGACCACAAAGGGCTCGAGCAGGTCAACAGGAAGTTACATATGTATTGGCTTTTGTTATTTTGTGCGACTGTAATGCTAAAAAGATTATATTACTTAAATTCAACCGGCTGTCTCGACCTCATGCTATATTTATTGTAGTCATGAGATTATTTGACCAACGTGACAAGTGGTGAGCCTGTCGCCGTCCAGGTAACGAGTTTATTTGTTGCTGTATATTGCCAGTGGTTAGAGTGCTACTACGAAAAATGACGTCGTAAGTTCGAGTCCGCCATTCCAGTATCGTCATGAACAACTCTTGATACAAGATGTGTGCTTAGTTGGAGGGTTAACAGGAATATTAGTAACGTTACATAATAAATAGCATTGCTAGTGTTCTTTTAATAATTAAAAAAAAAATCCTTAAATAAACTTGCATAAGTTTAGATAAACTCATTGGTACGGGCCCTCCACATGTGTATCAAACTCAGATCTCCTGGAGGTAGATGCTCTAACCATTTGGCTGTCGGGGCTTTCGATGCACCACGGCGACAACTTCCGGACACTACCGACAGCGCAGGAGATATTATAGTGTTGAGTTGGTCGTTGGTCGATGCTTAATGGGAAAGGCGACAAACCAGCATGCGACCCACCTAATGATAGGTGAATACCGACGCCCACGTACCTGTCCGAGGAACGAACAGCATCGGAACCCCGTTCGAACAGCATCGGAAGCCCCTTGGCTCTTCCACTGAGCACATTGTCAGTCAGCAGGATGTCTGACGTGCAAATGAGGTTGACTTGTTGTTGAGAAACGGCCGGTAAGCTCCCCCTTATATCCACTAAAATATTGAAATTGAGAGATAAAATATTCAACGGAGGCGAAGGAATATCGGGAGGTAGATTTTTAGGCGGTTATTACTCCCGTTGATAAAAATGGAAACTTGAAAAGGGTATCCCTGTATACAAAGGCCTGTGCAATCTCGCCAATAGAGGGCGCCGGGGGACGGGATTAAAGAAAAAGCCTACGAAAACGATGCGATGGAAATCTGCCCCCCGCCGCGCAAATTGTGAAAGGTTTTCTCATTTATTCCCCATTACGTCGACTGATTTGAAAGTAGTGCAATGTTTTACAAGGCTGACGGTATTAGATGTTCCAATTGAATTGGAGTCCGTTGGAAGGTTTCTAACAAAAACTGTGCAAGTTTCCAACTAAGCTTTAGCTACAGGGGTACGTACAGATTTAGTGTTTCTATTCGAACCGACTCATTATTAGAGGCTCTTCATTAGAGGAGAGAGATCGTTCCAGATTTACTCCCATGAGAGATTTTCAAGGATTTTCCCTTCGCCTTTCTTTAACTTCGATTACAAACAAAGGCTAAACCCAGTACCCACCATAATGGGTTGGCTCTGAATTACTGATTCCAAGGTCACGTTACCTAGAAACGATTGCTCGTTAAGCGTTTTGTTTTGAGCAAGTTCTGCCATTTCGGCTGATCGATGAGTTTCGAATATCTCGCTGTGACAGCATGATCGACACGTCGTAGACGTCCGTGGTCCGTTTTGTTGTGAAATTCCAAGCTGGCACGTCGGCGTGCGCGTGACTAAACGAGACGTTGGATCGGTCGCTTCCACTTGACATAATAATGTCTAGTCAACGTTTCTTGCACAGCTATGATTCGTACACATACGTTATTCGCGTAAATGCAGCGCCACTATCGTCTTGACGATCCAAAATGAACCAAGAAGGGATCAGGGATGAGGGCTCAGCGGCGCAGTGGCTGCACTGTGTGGGTGCGCCCCGACCACGGTTTAGCATTTACACGCAAAGGCTTGCCACGACCTCAGAGGAACGAGTACAGAATCCAGATCAAACTTAAATAAAAATATTTTCGTGCATTTTTCTTGTCAAATGTCATTTTTTTTTAATCTACCACTGTTTCTTAATGAGATTCCTCTGACGGAGAAGAAACAAGCGAAAATCTTTTTTGTCTTTTTTTTTTTTAATAAAACAATATTACAATACAACTTTAAGAAACGACTTGGCTGCGATCAACTCATTCCCAGGGGTTCTCATCATCCATGTCTTCATTTCTAATATAATAACCATTTTCATAAAGTACCTGTTTAATATTTTTTTCAGCCAAAGATATTTTTTTAATAAAATATATTTTACTTTAGGATTTATTTACAAATCGCTCACAAATAGATAAACACCCAGATTCGTAACTATTATTTAAAGGACATACAAATCTTCTCTCGTTTGGGAATTGAAGCCGCGATGCGCAGCGCGGAACCAACGTGGAACAAACCAAAATACTTCACCCATCAGGTGCACTCCTGTCTGAAAACGAGTCTCTGATGATTCAGCGTGTCTATTTCAATTGCACCCCCCCTGTTCGTCCACGAGTGGTCGTAGAAGGTGCTAAATGGCAAGCTCAAGTGCTTATGCATCATTGTGTGCAGCACCAGAAGAGCAGGCATGAGCTACCAACCCGTCCCAGCCTCTAATGCCAATGTTTTTGGCTCTTCAGCCTACCTCTGAAAGCTCCAGGCTCGAAGCTCTAGCCGCTGCTCCTCTGGTGTTGCAGATGTTCGTGGGTGACCGCAGTCAAGACCATAAGGTGACCAGCTTGCTCGTTTGCACACTTTCGTATAAAAAAAAAAGTTCTGCGATGAAACTGGGCATAGGTGCATTGTAAACGTCTAGGATGGAATAAAGACATAAAGCACTTAACAGTCGATTCAGGTTTCCTCGCCATGTTTCCCTTCACGTTCGAGCACTTGTTAATTTTGTGTGCTCAATTAAAATAACAAATTAGTGTATGGCTATTCTAAAACGTGATGCAGAGGTCTATTTTGACGTCACTGTTGAAAATAATTTTTACACAATTTACACAGTAGCGAGATGCGACCCTACCTCTCCCCGGGCGGTGTGTCGCGTGAAATATGCATGCACCCTAAGAGGCACTCAGCCTTCGCGATACACGATCTAATATGGATGAAGCAACTTATTTTCCGGGCAAATCCTTGCCAAGTCACGCTTACGTAGAACAAATTGAACGGATCGAACTGTTCGAGGTGTGAACACTTGACAAAACTATATACGAGGAATAAGACGGGCACTTTTATTATTGATTTTAGCCGCAATACCAACATCAATAAACAATACAACCGTTATAATCCAACATCCTGCTCTTAAAAACGTGACCGATGGAAGACCTAAATTAAAATTAGAAACAGCAATTAGTGGTGTTGAGAAGGAACGTTGTGTTCTGGCTCCTCTGAACCTGGAAACCATGTAAAGTTACATGTAAAGCACACTTGTCCGCCGGGATTGTCCATGGCGCCGCGCTGTACTGTCTTGCGAGACGCCTGAGCGCGAAAGCAGTCTTATTGAAAAATATATATATATAGTAATAAGAATATCTTCGAAGTTTCTTTCGCCGGTTTCTTCTCCAACAGTTCCAATCTCTCAGAAATCTTACGAAGCTGTGGTAAATTGTAAAAAAAAATTATAAGATTTGACAAACGAACTTTCAATTCTTTTCATCCCCACGCGGTTGTCGCATCGCAACGGCAGAAATGGGTTAGCTTATACTTTCTCTGCTAAAACCAGACACTGGAGATAATAAGACAGATATAGTTTTGTCCTTGTCAGTGCAAGAAAAGCCAGTGCTTTTGCCGCTTTTGTTGAAAGAGGTCAGGACACAGCGTGACCACGTGGCGCTGCAAAGCTTTGGAAACGTCGGACATGATGAAATCCGATGTAGTATTGAACTTTCTACATTATAATCATCTGTGTGGTTTCTTGTAAGTTATCTTCGTTCGGACGGACAGACGGAGAGTATGATTCAAATTGATTTATCAACGTTCCTTCCTGAATCATATCAATGATCTACTCGGGCCGTATCGTCACATGGTGCATCGTGTTGGCTAACAAATAGGGTTTGGCTTCCGGTGCGTACTTTTCCAAATTTCATTGTCTCCTGTCCCTGGACTTTCGAGACTCGAGACACGATTGTGAAAATCGTACTGAAAGTTTAGAAATTCTTTATAAAGCTTTAACCAAAAAAAATTGAGATTAGATGACTAGCCATGTAATGAATCTAGAGTTCCTGAGACTGTGTGAATGATAAATCCAGATGATTAATTGTGACTGAATACGAGACGATGTTGCTTTACTAAGTTCTTTTCTATTCTCATCTTAGAATGAATCTGCGATTTCGAAAGTTAAAGATACAAGTTGCTTTGACTTTTATTAATCAAATAAATATTTTTTACCCTTTAAAAAAAAAATCTTTCACGTCAGACTTGTGTACTCGCACATATATATGTAACATAAATGTAAATCATGTTAAATTTAAATAAACAATTCGCGCCCTTGACTGAATAGGATATTTAGACTTGGCATTGATTAAAAATGGATTATTCAAATCAGCATTGGCTCCTGTTCACAAGAAATATATGGATCGCGATCGTGAACGTGTTGTGAATATTTGTCAGTTCTGTGAGATTGATCGGGCCGTATGACACTGCGGCGACGGACTCTTAGGATGTGTACACATGTTCGCTGGATCGCGTGAGTGGAATACTACCCGCAGATGTGCGACCGCCGAATTTAGAAAACTCAGTTTAAGATGTAACTTCTCTTATTCAATTCTCTTATATCTGTCAGAATATTTATAGATTCGTTCTGCAGATAATTTTTTTTTTCTGGTACAGATAAGTACTTACTTTATGATTCGTGCATTTCAAAAAGGAGTGCGACCTCTTTTTGGATACAAGGCAGTAGGTCTACCCAGGGTCGGTAGTCTATACTGGATGTGTAGGTCATAGACCCTGTCTGAAGTTCAGTTAATAGAGTTGCAAGAGAAAAGTAGTGTGGGAGTAAGAATTTTGTAATACCACGCGAAAATCTGTTAATATGATTTCGTTATTCAGGAGTTGATGTATGAACTTACATCGAGTCATACATACGCATTTCACAGTGTCTGTGCGTGTATGCAGTGGTAGAGCGTGACTGAAGAAGCCATGCTAGAGATAATGCAGCCACGACTTGTTTAATTTATCTTAGAAAATAAATTAACCGACATATTAATCAATTTCTCTGGTTACTACCAATTAAATTTTAATTTTATTCATAGACATTAATTTGGTTACGCGAAGACGAACTAGGGTAGCTGCTCCTTTAGCATTGACAAGGATATCCTCCCGAACCCCTCGTGAACATTTAGCTCTCTGCCTATTGTTTCCCCGATCGTCTCCAATTATCAAAGTGTCAATCACAATCACGCGAACAGACGCCTGAGTTATGACTCGCGTGAAATTGATTTATTTGAGCCTCTCCATTATTAATTGTTTCACCGAAATAAGATATTGCTTTACTAATGAGCTCCGAGTTACACGACACCATGTTTGTTTCCTTCGAATCTGCCTCCTGTTATATTTACTACTACTGACCGATCCCTGTCCGAGTCCATATTTGTACGTAACAATCATTCATTATTCAGTTTTCAGGTCTAAATGTACAGTGCTATATCCCGTATCTCTTACACTTGTGATCTAAATAGGGGAAAACACATTTACATCGGCAAGTAATACTAAAGATTGCCTTTGTGTTTGTGCGTACAACTATGACCAATCTATTAACTTTAATATAAATATATTTAATATTTAAATGAAAGTTCACTGGTTAGTTTAACTTCCGATTTTAATCGTAAGTAGTTGCCGAGGTCGAAATTGTATGGGACTATATTTTGCTTTTCTTTAAAAGTTGACGCTTTTAAATTTAAGTTAATTTGCACACTGTTAATTCTAAATTGATAACCCTTTATAAGCTTAGCAGGGGTAAATATCAAAGCAATCGTTAATATTGCGATTGGTTTAATTCAGAGCCACTAGACGGGTCCGTTCCCGACCGTGCAAAACGGCACAAACATCTAAATAATGAGCAGCTTCCTGCGCTGCTTTGTCGGATTATTCTTGGGGTGAATAAAGGAAGCCCGGCGGCGCGGGCGAGCCATAAAGTATCTCGCAACAGCGCCAACGATGGCGAAGCTCTGCCGGCGGCCGGAAGGGCCCGATGATTCACGAGTGTCGCCGAGGCTATGTCGGCGCGTGGCCCGATTATTTACGCTGCTTTTCACGTCACCCTACCGAAATATAATCGACTGGGCTCGCGAGCGATTTATTTATGTGCCGATATGTTTTTTTGTTTCTCAAATTTATTTATCGATAACTCGACGTGGAAATACAATAACATAAAAAAGTGTGTTACAGTTTTAAATGTAAATTAGAGCACAGAATTGATAATTTTTTTTTTTATAGAAGAAGGGGGCAAACGAGCGTGCGGCTCACCTGATGGTAAGTGATCACCGACGCCCACGAACATCCGCAACACCAGAGGAGCTACAGATGCGCTGCCGACCTTTAAGGAAGGAATAAGCTCTTTGCTTGAAGGTCCCTAAGTCGTAACTGTTCGGAAATACTGCTGGCGACAGCTGATTCCACAAAATCGAAGTGCGTGGCAGAAAACTTCGATTAAAACGCACTGTGGTGGAATGCCAACCATCTAGATGGTATCGATGGAACTTCGAATTCTGTCGCGATGTACGATGGTGAAACTCAGCAGCTGGGATCAATCCGAAAAGTTCCTCAGAACATTCCCCGTGGAAAATTTTGTAAAAAATGCAAAGAGAAGCAACATCTCTTCGCAAGGCCAAAGAATCAAGCCGATCAGAGAGAGCTTGGTCGCCGACAATTCGAGCCGCTCGACGTTGGATGCGGTCAAATGGAAGGAGTTGGTGCTGGGGTGCCCCTGCCCAGAGATGAGAACAGTATTCCATGTGGGGCCGAACTTGCGCCTTATAAAGTTGCAAATGGTGGACCGGCATGAAATACTGTCCCGCTCTACAGAGCACACCAAGCTTTTTGGAGGCCAATTTGGCCTTTCCCTCCAGGTGACCACGGAACTGAACGTCGCTTGATATGTCAACGCCAAGGATTCTGATACTGGCTGAGCCAATAAGGGGAATGTTCTCAAAAAGAGGAGAAACGACAAAGGGATTCTTTTTAGCGGTGAACGCGCAAACCTGTGTCTTTTTGGGGTTGAATAGGACCAAATTACGTCGACCCCAATCCGAGACTTTGAATAACAAGGTCTCGACTTCAGACACAAGTTTGTTCCGGCACTCGTCGACGTGTTCCCGAGAAATATTCGCACGGCCTGTATATAGGGCATCACCCGTGCTGTCGCTGCATAGCAATGAATGCTACTGATTTGTAGCATGCCGTTGATATGCAGAAGGAACAGAGTGGGAGATAGCACACAGCCTTGTGGAACACCAGCATTCACGGGTTTGGGGTCCGAGCATGCACCGTCGACAACAACCTTGATGCCTTCGATCCGTGAGGAAGCTGGTGACCCAGTTGCACAATCTCTCAGGAACCCGGTAAGATGAAAGCTTTGAAAGAAGCGCTTTATGCCAAACCCTATCAAATGCTTTCGCTACGTCCAGACTAACCGCCAAAGCCTCCCCCTTAGACTCAACTGCTTCTGCCCATCGGTGAGTCAGGTAAACTAGAAGATCACCAGCTGATCGTCCGCGACGGAAACCGTACTGTCGGTCACTGATCAGCTGGTGTTCCTCCAGGTACCTCAGGAGCTGGGTGTTGATGAGTGACTCCATTATTTTAGATAACAAGGGGGTGATGGCAATAGGCCTGTAGTTGGACGGATCGGAGCGGTCGCCTTTTTTGGGTATTGGATGCACAAATGCTGTCTTCCAAGATTCCTGGACGACGCCTGAAGAGTAGGAGTGCCGGAAAAGACGCGTGAGAACCGGTGCCAACTCAGGGGCTCACATCCTCAGCACAATTGGAGGATTCCGTCCGGCCCACTCGACTTATGAATGTCCAGGGAGCGGAGTGCCTTTCGCACTGAGCTCTGCAGAAACTGAATTTCCGGCATGGAGCACTTACACCACGGGATGGTAGGTGGAGAGTTTCCCCGGTCATCAAGAGTCGAGTTGGATGCAAAAAGAGAGCCCAAGAGATCGGCTTTCTCTTTTGCAGTATGGGCCAGCGAATCATCCTCCTTGTGTAGAGATGGGAGAGATGGCTGACAGAAATTCCCCTGGACAGCCTTGGCGAGAGACCAGAATGCGCGGGATCCCGATGGGAGGCGAACTAATCTCTCGCCAATTCTGCCAATGTGCTTTAAGTTGAGTTGAGTTACACTTGTTTTTTTATGTTTAGGTTCATTATATTCTGTCCGTCCGTCCGTCAGTTCATCAGTCCTACCTTAAAATGTCTATATATCTTAAATCATATTAGGTAGCCGATCGAAATTTTGAAAGAATGTGTTAATAAGGAAAATGACCTGAAATATAACAAAAAAAAATACAAAAGGTTAAATAAAGGATGGTCCTCAAAATCTAGTCTCTTAAAATGTTTTTTGTTTTTGCTTCTTCGTAAAAATAGTAACACATACAAACATCAAGCTTGGTGTGATTATAGTGCAAACTGTTAAGTAAAGTAAAAATAATAAAAACCGGCCAGCTGGGCCTCCAGTTACCTCTCTCACTCACTCACCGAACAACACGCAGAAACACAAGATGCCTCTACTTCACGCCGGTATTCTGAGAGGCCGCGGTACACCACCCCGGTCGTGCCGGTCCATTCGAGCAGCAGCAACAGCCGCCGCTTGACTCTACCATGTATAAACACCGTAAATAAACACCTACCACGTAAGGACTAAGATGGAACACTTTACAGCCCATATACGAACCGGAACACAACAGTGTAGTTGAAGTGCTGTTCAGCGGCAGAGCACAGACGACACCTGAGCAGAGGAGGACCAGGAGAACATGACACTGAGCGAGCACGCAAATGTAAAAAAGAACTGTATATTTATACTTAAAAGTTTTTAATCCGTCTTTGGTGTTGCCAGCTTGCCGTCTCACTCGCGTGTATGAGTCAAATTATATTCCAAAATTGAATGCATCGCTTGTTTTCAATTAACACGTAGTGACGTGACAAGTGACACGAGAAGTGACGACAGATGTGGCGACATTCGCTCGTTAGCGGTAATATAGTTAATTGATGTAACTGGTTACCCTCCCTTTCTTCCCGTGGGTGACGTAAGAGGCGACGACTAAGGGAAAAACTTTGATAATCGCAATGCCTTCGGACGGGACATAATAAAATACTGTATTATTTAAAAAAGGGGATACCTACGGAGTTTATACATTTTCGGGTAGAGGTAAAAAAATATGGTGACTTTTGACAAGTGGAATTTCTGTTTCAATATTGGGCCTGGGCCATGTGATGTCATTATAATCCACTTCAAATCGTAGGATTAACTTGAGCTTGTGCTCTTCCCTAGTTTTTACTTATTACGAATCCTTCTCGTTAATTTTCCTTCTTCTTAGACTAGAAAGTATGCTTGTCCGTCTGTTTATAACAAATCTTTTGCAGTACCACGCACAGCGTATGTGATACTTATATATATATGACAATCCGCCACCACCACCAACCAGTACAATCATGTGGAGGCAAGTCTATTCGAGCAACAATCTTCTCTATCTAATAAAAATCTTTGTCTTCATAATTTATATATTTTATCACTTTTAATGGGACTATTTTTTTCAAAAAAAAAGGAGGCCTCCTCCTCCACGGCGTTTCTTTGCCTGCTTTAGCTTTAGAAACTGCTGGTATATTAAATACATAAAAATATTGATTGATTTACTATCAAGAATGGGTATATTTTTTAAGAGAATAATTTTCAATTGTCTTTTCACCACTTTCTGTTCAGCCGACATAAGTTGGAGAAGCTCGCCGGGTCCGCAAACACTGGGAGCGACAAGGGAGCGATAATTTAAAGAGGACAAAGAGTTCGGAACTTTTGTGAGGAGTCGTTTACCAAAGTTTCTATGTCTTTACCTTCCTGTCATAACTTTCTTCTAATGGCATCTTTATTTAAATTTCTCCTTAACAATTTAAATCTGTTAACTTACTCCGGATCTATTTATTAAATTAAATTGAAGCTTATTCTTATTTCTGTCAAAGTTAGCGCATACTTTGCCAAGGTCTTTCGGGTACAGGTGTTACTTAGTCGATTTGCTTGCTTTTATTATCCTATAGTTCGAACTGCGACCGCAAAGAAACCTGGGAAATTTTAAAGTGTGAAATTTAGAGAAGAAAAGTTATGGTGGCCGAGGCAAGCCCGAAACCAGAAACTTCTACGCGCAAAGAGATAAAGTTTGTTCACCCACTTAGGTTATAAGCTGAAGGGATGAAGCCTTTGTTAAAATGAAGCTCTTGGTTTGTAGAGCGTAGAGCCAAGCGGCGGCTTTAGCTGCTGCTCGAATGGGCCGGCTCGACCGGATTGATACCACGGCCTCGCAGAATACCGGCGTGAAGTAGAGGCATCTTGTGCTACTGCGTTTCGTTCGATGAGTGAGGTAACCGGAGGCCCACACCCCCTCCCTATTCCCCTCCTCTTCCCTCCCATCTTCCGAATATCCTAAGGCCGGATACGCACTTGTTACTCCTCTGGGGTTGCAGATGAACGAGGGCGCTTACCATCAGGCGCTTGCTCGTCCATTACATTAAAAAAAATTATAAAAACAAAAATAATTTCATATCAAACGTGAGGTGTCCGCGTAAACCCGGGGATCATTGTAATGTAGTAATGTTAAACTAAAATAGAAATTTCACGTAAGTAAAAAAACCAATATAAATTTAATGAGGCAATAAACTCTTGTTAAATCGAATACAAACGTTCCCTCAAGACTCTCGATTCATAAACACAATTTCACTTTACACCAACAGTCAGTTGATGTATGTAGATCCCACTACTGGGCATAAGTAGACTAAGCCCCTGTGATGAAATACGTAATCGCAGTGCAGTCGAGCGAGGCACCGTTCCTCTTCCATGTGCGAACTGATTGCATACTATTAGAGAGAGTTAATGACAAAAGTGGACGCAGCTGTGGGAAAATCATGCCCGTCCCCTGGCTACTGCGCAACTGGAGCAAGCCAGATCTTTAACGATCGTATCAGACCGAAGCTTATCTGGACGAACGATCAAACAACACGTTTTTTGCAATGGAATTTGCCGGCCGACCGCGTGCCAAAAATTGACAAAACTTTTCGACATAAGGTAAACTTTAATTGAGGCATTGTCAGAACTCAGAAATTCTGTGATTATTCTTTTCGCGTTTCGTTGCTGACTTTCCTGACAGTAGAAAGACGACGAACATTCCCTCCCCTCGTTAGATAAAATTGAAAAGGATAATTATATCACAAATAATTATAAAACATCACTTTTATTTGTACAAAATATACAACAACATTACATACTATCTTTGTAGATAAAAACGTACACAATATTGCTTCACTTCACTTGCTATAGGTGATTAGCACGTGGTTGAGCTCAACCACAGCGACCCCAAGATCAATACCGAGCTGTCGTCTGCACGGAACATTGGAAGAAGGATGTAGATGGAGCATGCGTCTACCACATGACAAGGACCACGACCCGGCAGAGTTGTGTCCGATTATTCTCACAAAATAGAAATTGTTCGTTATCTCTACAAAATTACAAAATTGTTTATTACTCGGTGTGTCAGACACAACACTTTTAGATGCGCCTGAAAATATACAGCGGACCCCAAAGGTTTTGACAAATGTGTGAGTAATCCAAAAAAAAAAAAGTTTTTGGTCTTTACGACGTATCACTTCACTTTTGTCATTCTACAGTCACAAGAGCTGGTGTTCCATGTAAGTCAGACGCCCAAGAAGGAGTTGGCTAACAGGTTGGAGAGAGTAGAGCCGGAACTTTCGCATTGGAGATGCTGCTCCCCATCATTAGTCGGCATTTGGAACGGGTTTTTAGCCATCCATCGGTCGCCGCAGTCTCGTCCGTTCATCAGCAAGGTGCTGTCTGGGTCTTTAGGTTTTAACTTATTAAGTTACTTCACCGACACATCGTTCAACCATCTGTCAGCTGAAGAACTGTTCCCAATTCCCTTAGTCAACTTTAAAGGTATGCATTGTATTCGTTTTACAGTTTACTTTTAATTCGGATTTGTATTTTATTTGATCAAGTAAATTTCATAGTTTGTACAATCCTGTCTTCGATTCCCCCATTATATTTTCACATTCCTCTTCAACCCTCAACAACGCATCGAGGACCTGTTTCTTAACTTGATTCTGGAACTTCTTGGGCAATCTCCTGGTACTCTGACACACACTGGCGAAAAATAGGTCTAATGAGTCCTGATCGGAGTTGCCTGGCTCCCACACTTCGGGTTCCGGCTCCGGTTCAGAATGCACTTCGGTTTCATCAATTTTGATCTCTCCTCTCGTTGGTCTTTGATTTCTGAAAACAATATTTTTAATTGTAACATTTTCCGTTGACGCCGATCTTGTGGTAAATTCAGTACTTGCAATAACACTTTAACGTGGTAGAGCCAAGCGGCGGCTTTAGCTGCTGCTCGAATGGGCTGGATTAATACCACGACCGGTTCGGTGAGAGAGGTAACCGAAGGCCCACTCCCCCTCCCCCTCCGTCCCATCTCCAAAATACCATTAAAGGCGGACAACGCACCTCCAGCTGGTGTTGCAGATGCGTTGACGCCCACGTACGGCGACGGTAATCACTTACCATCAGGTGAAACGGTTGTTTGCCTCCTTTCCCATAAAAAAAAACAATAAACAATTTTAGTGATCATGAGCTCCATAGCCTGGATGTTGGGTAGCGGTATCCTAAAAGCCAAGCTTTGCTGTTTCACGTATCAGATAGTACTATTAGAGATTCCGTGATTAGAATTTAGAACCTCTTACCGTCTCATGGTCATGTAAGGTAGCACGAACGCCATCCGGCTCTGGAAACGCCACTTCTTGCACGGGGCACCGGCTTTTGTGGTGGTCCCCGTTCTGCTCTTCTTGAGAGCCTGTCGCAAGGAGTCGCGGAGGATCTTCCATTCGCGCTTGAGGACTTCAGCTATGAACAATACCAGGTTATTAAAAATGAATACCACGAATAAGAACCGTGGTAGCCCATAATCAGACCGGACATTTCCCTTTAACATAACACCGAGGACCCTGGGTTTGATTTCCGGACAACTTTTTAGGAATTATTGTTACGAGCGATGGGAATGGTTGTCGTAAGCGACATTATTAGTTATAGTAACATGTGCATGTTTTTTTTGTTTTGGATTAAAGTGAAAACGATCTGACTGTCCACCAGATGGTGAGTAGCTACTGCAACCCAAAGATACTTACAACAACCTCGATCGACGAAGGTTACAGATGCGTTACCAACCCTGAGGAGTAACACAGAATGCCGCAAGCCCGTAATTATACCGACTCTCTGTACCTTTCGACCCGGAACACAACAGTGTAAGTGCACTGCTGTTCAGCGGCAGAAATGGGAAAGAGACTGGTACCAACACAGACCCTGACAACTCTTATGCAGAGCAGAAGTCTACCATTTAGTAAGGCCTGAGAAATATCTGGTTTGAACGGTGTATCTCTGTATATATAGAAGAGATGATATGATACTCATTACTAGGCATTATTTGTTCCGAGGTCCTGGGTCTGCAAACGCATCTGTAACCTTCGTCGATTTAAGTTTGTATGCTCCACCGGGTTCTAAGAGGATACCGGCGAGAGAGGATACCTCTCAGAATACCGGCGTGAAGTAGAAATACCTTGTGCTTCTGCTTTTCTTTCGGTGAGAGAGGTAACCGGAGATAACCCAGTTGCCTTCCCCATTCTCCTCCCCATTGCCCTCTTTATCCCCCATCTCCCAAATACCCTTAAAAGCCGGGAACACCGCACCTCTGGTGTTGCAGATATCCCATAAAAAAAAAAGTTGGCTTCAATAAACGCATAGCAACAGGTGAAATGTTAGCTTGTCAGTAACCCCCGGTCTAATACAGAAATGGAACCAACTACTGAATTAACACATCGCTAATATCCTGGTTAGAAGACGTCATGAACCTTCAAAGAATTTTCAGGCATGTCGAAATTCTCATGAGATTTTTCTTTGTTATTACACATATAATTGACTTTAGAAACGGGTATGTGCTAGACTAAATGTACCTGCTAATACTAGACTTAATAGGGTGGCAGTGGAATTATTACAAAGTTAAGTTTAAGAAACAACCGACCTCAATAAATGTCTGTAGTAAAATTCTGACTACTAGGTTAACAGGAGTACAATATGACATTTCAGCCCCAATGTTCCCAACTTTAGGGGAGGTAAATTTTCTTCAAATTATATCGGGACCACCCTGGGGTATCCACTACTTAATAAAAAAAAATCATCAAAATCGGTTCACAATCGTCGAATATATCCCGTAACGTACAAACAGAAGAAATACTGACGAAATTATTACTTCCTTCCTTTTCTAAGTCGGTTAATAAATTAAAGTCTTTGTTCCGACCATAGCGTAACATACATACATATATTCACGCCTTGTTTCCGGCAGGGTAGGCAGACACAATCTTCTTCCACTTGCTACGGTCCTGACATATGTCTTTCGGTTCTTCCACTTTCATAAATCTTCGCATGCATGCTCGTTGGTTTAGAGTACTCTTGACCTGGTCTTTTTCCCGACGTCTCCGATTCGATCGTGAAATGTTCGCCTAGGTCTTCCACTCCCGACTCTACCATTTACCCTCGCCTCATATATTTGTTTCGTCAACCTACTTTCTTTCATCCTCTCCACATGTCCAAACCAGCTCAGCATCCCTTTCTCAATTCGTGTCACTAAATCGTCTTTCAGGCCACAACGCTCTCTGATCACATTATTTCGAACCCTGTCTTTGCTGCCATACGTTAGTGTTGGTAACAATACCCCTCTATGCACAGCCAAACGAGCTTTGTGAGATATCGCCTGGATGTTCATGAATGTATGCAATGCCCGATTCACCATATAACCTGCCATCGCTCTAATTTCAATGTCACATTCGTACCTTCCATCTCTCGTAAACTTACATGTACGAGAGATGGAAGGTACGTTGTTGAACACTTCTCGACACGTAACCATCGCTGTATAAAACTTTTCAGTGACACAGAGATCTTTTGCCGACATTATCCCTGTTCCCCTCCTCTTCCCTCCCGTCTCCCAAATATCCTTAACGACCGGCAACGCACCTGCAGCATCCATGGTGTTGCAGATGTACGTGGGCGACGGTAATCACTTACCATCAGGTGAAACGCTTGCACGTTTGCCGTCTTTTCCATAAAAAAAAACAAAAATTAATTTAGCACGGACAAATATCTGGGTGTTGCATCTGGAGCTAAAATATTTATTACAATTAGTACATTATCAAAGTACGTGCAGGAGCCGATCCCGCGATGCCAGATGCTTGGCCACTGGGCTAATTGAGCCGTGTTTGTCTCAGTTACCGTATTCCACCACTAGATGGCAGCAATGGTAGCAAATATCATATACACGGCAACTACAGCAGTTTCTAGAAATGCAATACCCTGATGAATTTGACGACACAGCGCAGCGCTGCGGGTCGCGGGTTCTATTCCCTGAACAGAACAAGTATTTGTAGGGACTACATATAATTGTTTCGGGTCTGGGTGTTTGTCTATATGCAATTTATTGTATACTGACTCTTCGACACGGGAGTAATTCGTACACAGGGAGGTAACATTCCTTCTGTAACAAAATAGGAATAACACCTTAATAAGATTGTGGTAAGAAGTAAGGTATTTTACTTTTAATTTGCTTATACATAATGCATCTCTATTATGAATTTTTATTCATTTGTGTCTGTAACTAATCTTTGAAAACAAAATGTCCATATAGGAAAATAAATATGTATTTGAAAATAAGAACCATTCCCTCCAGTAGGATGTGTTGAAGTGCTCTGGACATTCCTAAATTTAGACAGTCTAAAAGTGGAAAGTATTTTCTCAATAAAGGCATGAGATTTTACCATAAAGTCTCTAAAGTCTCTAAAGTCTCTAAAGATCTGACAAAAAATTTCGATCGAACTAGCGTGGCTACTTATTGTGACTTTATATTATACCTAATTTGTTAATCATTTCGCACTGGTCCGCTCTGTACTGTTAGCCGTCGGCGTGAGCTACATATTCTTCATCAGCTTGCAGTAGCTCGGCCATAGTATTTACCATAGCAGCCGGGCTTGGCAAGCGTTTTGGCAATCCCTGTACCATACGTCTCGCACCTTGACTGCTTCTCGTCAATGTTATGTCTTTGTGCATTGTATTGAATGTCGCTTATAAAAAAAAAAAAAACATTATTCCCTTCGTGCTGTCACAACAAGCGACGTGTGCGCGTGACGTCGTTGCATAACAAACACGTTGAAGACAACAATCACGCTGTTGACGACCTGATGCTGTCAATAGCTAAGTATTCGGCATTTGTTGAAAGTCCAAGAAGAGGTTTTCTGTGATGTCCGACTAGCTCACGGTCCACGAGATCGCGACGGTTAGCACAGCTTCAATCGAACTAATGTGTTGTCATCCCACGGAACTTGAGATGCTATGTGTCACAGCCCGTAATTTTATTGGCTCGCTATACCTTACAAACCGTTACACAACAGTTAGTTTCGGTAATTGTTAATTAAGTGTATTAACAATTAATTAACAATTACCGAATTTAATTACAATTACCGAGTTTGGTGGCGGAGATGGGTAGGAGGATGGTACCTACCCAGACGACGGGAGATAAGGAGCCAACCACCTACTAAAAGTAGAAAGTCAGTCTACTGTAAATACTCTCACTCTTAGGACTCTCCGAGAAAAAATATCTCTTGGAAGTCCTGCCCACACTCACCACGCTGGGCAAGCGTATTGGTGAGCGCAGTGCCGGTGCCTTCCCACTAGTGATACTGCGCCCCATCATTGGTCGGTGGGATTAGGGCCATCGCTAGAGCCTCGTCGGCAAGCGTCGGCGTTTGGCGACTGAGTTAGTATATTTCCACTTACGTGTAAAAGGTGGGTGGACCGGACCTATTGCTGATTAATAACAAAATGTACATCTCGTAAAAACAATTTCTATAGGTTTGCGCTACACAAAAAGCTTACAATTCGCTCCCAGCCGCTCGGATATCTCCGTCCAGCAGCGGTCGCGCACGTCTATGTCGCGGTGGTTTTCGTGTCTCGTGTCGTACAGCACCGGGTACTTCTTCACCTCGTCGATGAGCTTCTCGCGATATTCCCTGGTGGTCATGACGCGGCCTCCCGGAGCGAGGCCGCCGCGATACTGCGCGAGGGGAAGCGATGCGACGTTGCCGTACTAGCGTTCGTATCGCTCATCGCGCTCGGTGGGCGCCGTGGTTTAATATAGATTCGATAACGCAGATGGCAAATTATCGATTGAATTTTTTTGGGATTTTTATTTCATACGTACTACACGTGTTAAATGTAACTTTATCTAAAATATATAAATTAATATAATTTTCTTGTAAAAATTAAACTTTCTTAAAGCTACTTCAGCCTTCATCTGTATTTGTTGCCCAAAAGTGTTAACATTAAAAACATGCTTTAGTTATTTTATATATAAAGAAAAACCTTCCCTAAAGCAGTATTTGTAATTTTGGCATCTCAAATAATTAAAAAAATAAATCGCGTAAAATATAATAATCATTCACGCCTGAGGGGTAAGCAGAGATTTCAGATTTCCATTTGTTTCGTCTCACCATAGTTAAACGTGCTTCCGCAAACTATTTTTCGTTACCTTATATTATTACATTTCGGCGTTACTTTGTAGATAGCCATTTTATGAATGGCAGAGAATCTAAGTAACATTATTATACAAAAATTATTACGTACACATACATCGATGGTACACGCCATTTACAGTTAAATATCACAGAGAACATTTAGTACCCACCGCCGCGTCTTCGCTGCAACATCGCGCCGGTCCGCGCGCCGCTGCCAACTCGCGCGCTCGCTCCGAGTCCGCGTCGCACTCACTCACCCAGCACTCACCACGCAGCACGTGGCAGCAGGCTCAGCATATTTTGCAGTTTCTTTTTATATCGGCGCGGCTTAGTGGTTAGCTAGACACACCATAGCCCGTAGGTCTTAGGTACGAATCGATGCCGGTGCCAATGTTTATCGAACACACAAATAATTGGTTTTCGTATCTCAATGGGTTGCGATTTATCTTCTTCTTCGTCAGTCTGTTTAAGCCTACGGCTAAATAAAGGCGTCTTCACAGAAACTCCAGCTAAAGCCTGTATGCATTTCTTGATACTTTTGCCGTCACTCACCACGCTGGACAAACGGTTTGATCAGCTCGATACCGATACTATGGCACTCGTGATGCTGTAGCATCGCTTCGTTTGACCTGGGTTCACTACTCAGCCGTGCTGCACCTCGTGCGGGTGAGCTTGGCGTTTGCACAAAAGATGAATGAATGAATGAAATACACTTTATTGTACACCAATAGCAAAAATAGGAAAAAAAATAGAAAGAAACATAAAATACACAAAGGTACAATTGGCGGCCTTATCGCTTAGAAGCGATCTCTACCAGGAAACCGTTTTGCAGAGAAAATAACGACCAGTGAGCAAGGGTTAAGGGTGTACGCAAGTTACAAAGAAGTGAAAATATAATAAAATAAATATATATTGATATATACACAAACATATATATATATGCTCTAACATATACTGATATATCTAAATAAATACACACTATATACCCATACATATACAGGAACATAAAGCGTAAAGGAGAAATAAAGATGAATGAGATGAAAGTTAAACAATCACACGTCTCCGCAGACCTAAACTACGATTTCCCGTGTCTTGGTCTGGTCGTGCCGTTGTCTTGGGACAGTGGTGACGTATATACAAATGTGTGCATTTATATTCACATCCATGACTTTTTTTTTATGGAAAAGACGGCAAACGAGCAAGCGGTTCACTGTGACCTGGGTTATAAGCAATTTTAAGTGCAGTATTTAAAACATGCTCGACGGTGAAGGAAAACGTCGTAAGGAAACCTGCATTTCAGAGAAATAACAAAAAAAATATTACTTCGAGGACATGTGAAGCCCGCCAACCCGCACAGGAGTTAGGGCTACTCCTAGGGCTACCCGGCTCCAAAACCCACACAGATATTGGGATCATAATTCCGCTATTCGTCGATTTAGAATGGGTAGGTTATTGTTGCCATCGCGTTGCAAATTTAACATTCTAAATGCCCACATTATAGCTAACTGTTGAAATGCTATCGCAGTAATAGGATCAGATTGGACGTACGGTTGCGTCTTCTGGCATGCTGCCTAACGCGATATGTTGGCAAGCGTGATGTTGTTTCCTCTTAAACATACGTAAACATGAGATCACTCATAAAAATATTGCTTGTGCAAATTCGTAACCTAAGCAAACAAAAGACCGTAGAGTAAATGTTGACATGAGAATAAAATAAATTATCTCATCTCGAGTAGCTCTTTCTCTCTTTCTGTCCGTTCTATCCGATTCCACGTAGAAAACTGGATGGAGCGTAAGTGATTTTAAAATATTTATGTCGGGTGAAATGACGTCACCGCTTGACCCTACAAATTATTCTCTTAAGAGAGCAGTATCCCCAGCCCCCGTCCGTCCCCCGGGGGACGGAAATTGAGGGATAACTGAAAACGAAGTCACATTCTTTCTGTACGGTTAGACTTTGTTCTTGTTATGAACGGGACGTATCACATTTTGACCCGACCCGAAATAAGTTTGGCGTTTTAAGTGATGGCTTTTACAATTTGGATATACGAATGGCTAGGGATCCTTTTGTACGTACGTATGAATCGATTCCCGAGTGTAATGTTAACGAAAGTGGTTCTCTTGAGATGGGATTTACTTCATCAAGTTGTAATGAAGCGACTGTACAAAGTGTTGAAACAATTTGAGATCTGTTGACTTTTAATGTTACTTTTTGTACGTGGTAGATCTAAGCGGCGGCCTTTGCAGCTGCTGGAGTTGGCCGGCACCACCGGGGTAGCACCCACTGCCCTCGTCCTCGTCCTCTACCTCATCCCCCAAATATCCATAAAGGTATAACGCAGCTCCTCTGCTGTAGCATCATTGCTAAATCAAGCGAGCGAGCCAGAGCTCTCGGATCCAATTGCCGGCGTCACTAACTTGTATTGACAATTGTGGAACTTCCGGTGATGAAAAGGAACATCTGTAGAAACGGAAAAATGCCTTTTACTGTAACTTTACTAAGCATTAATATATAGGTATCTTTTGATTTATAAATCCAATAAAGGGAAGGGCGAATGGGGTCTTCGTTATCCTCACACTGGCACCTCACCTTTCCTGATGACTAGCTGGGTGCGCCAGCGCGTACATGAGCCTGCAATTTTAATAAAAATATAAAACTAAAAACAAGCAAGCCCCCGCTCGACGTGCCTATAATAGCGCAGCTAAAAGCGGCACATCTAGCGACTCCAGCGTTTACGTTTACAGACGTCTAGCGGGCCAGGTGACCTGGATCAAGGGCGCAGATATTGGATCAAATCAGGCCACGCCCAATGGCAACCATTTGGCAAATATATTACATGAATGAGTATTTGTAATGTACGTTAATAAAGAACGTTCCGATTCCTTTTATGATTATATTGACAGTGAGCCGTGGCAGTACAGTGGACAGGGCGCTCGGTTTAGTTTCATAGAGTGACCTAGGTTCGATCCCCGGTACCGGCACCACTAAAATTGCTAACAGCAATTTTAAGAGCCGAATTTACCTCATGCTCGACGGCGAAGGAAAACTGCATGTCTGAGAAATAATAAAAAATATTATTTTCGATGGTATATAAAGCCCGCCGACCTGCTAAGGAAGCCTTTGCCCAGCAGTGGGCACTTACGGGCAGCCACTTTACTATTTATCTAGTTACATATTTTATCGAGCTTATCTGTTCGCAGGTGTCTATGGACTGCCATGAACCACCCACGACTGCGATGGACTGGAACCTAAGTTATCACTCTACAGTTAAAGAAAAAAATACCTGCGTAGGTATCCGCATTGCTTGTCCGTTAAATACGGACAAACAACTTTTTTTTTAATCATATTTGAAAAAAAAATTCTTATTAATGAACAAGAGTATCGCGTGCCGCGACCTCGTCTGCCAATCCAAAAAGACCGATAGAGTACTGTGGTTTCTTCATCACCTTGACGCGTCTTCTTGTGTGTCTGTACGACGTATTGGAATGAAACTAATTTTGCGGGATTCATCGCTAACCATCTCAAATCGAACGAGGTGCAGGACATCTGTATGTCATAGTTAAGCGCTTGCTCGCTTTTCTTTTAACTGCATTGTAGTGAAAAACGAGCTTAAAGTCCACCTACTGGTAACTATCTACGGCAGTCCATGAGCACCTGCAGCTTTAATCGAACAAACTCACAGATGCTACGTCACCCCCGTGGGTAAGATGGAATACCCAGCAGCCCGTAATTGTACTGGCTCTCTTTACCTTACAAACGAACTGCACCGCTGTTGTGATGGTAGAAATGGACAAGAGTGCGGTACCAACCCGGTCGACTCCTACGCAGAGAAGAAGTTCACCGCCAGTTGAAGAAAACATGCATATAATAAATATTTAACAAAATCATGCTCAGACTGGACGAACTTCATATTCAAATGGCTCACGTTCGAAAATAATTAGTTTACAATAAAAAAAAATTAAAACATTATAAACAATAAATACTAGTAGAGTTACCTATTACCTAATATCTGGTATAAGGAACTGAGTGGGAAGGGTACTCGGTTTCTTATTTGGCAAATCTTCAGGATGACGTTCTAGCTTTACAGTCTTTTACTTTTTTTTTTAATTCAATTCGGAACGAAGGCCTCCCCCAAAGATTGCCACTGAGCAATTTGTGCCACCTGTTTTATTACTAATTACAATCAAATAAAAGAAAAATCCTTTCATTAAACAATTTTCGTTATTAACTAATAATTATATGAAATCAGATTAATACACAAGATGTCAGTCGTCTTCTCGCGGCTCCATAATGATCTCAAATGATTTCAATTCCTTTGTAGCTTGCATCTACATTATTTACATTATGGAAATCAATAAAAAAAATATATAAGTTTCATGTTCGGTTGAGTATAACAGGTCATTACATTCGGCTCAATGTAATTATTATTAATGATACTGACTTTTAGATCAAGGTTGGCGACGAGCTTGGCCAATACGTGACGTCACGTGCGTTGCCAAGCGAGATAACAGACTGCTTATATCTTATCAATTGAATATAACCGAGCAGAACACGCGCTGCTCCATTTATACTCTTCCGTATATTGATAACGCTGATAAGAGATCACTGGCGACCTTTTTTTTTGCTTTGTTTTTTCTTTACAAACTGACGATAAGTTTGTAAAGAAAGTAAACGCTCGTGCCTGTCGATTATAGGGGTAAGCAGAGATCACGGATTTCCGAAGCTGTTGCGGATTGGAATTCCGCTGGAGGTAAACAATTGTATGATGAATATTAATGTTTGTAACAGAGTCGATGATGTTTATGTATGTATATATAATTATGTCTCTATGTATGTATATACCGAAACACAAGGTTTTAGGTCTGGATGTGATTCTTTTTTTTTTCAGAACTAACAGACCGCCTGATGGTTAGTATACATGAACACCTGCAAGTAGCTCCAATCGAAGGAGGTTACAGACGCGCCGTCTCCCCCAAGGCCTGAGATGGAACGCGACACCTTCCACACCGGAACACAAGAGTAGATGCACTGATGTATGGCAATAGGACTTGGTAACAGTGTGCTACCCACCCAGACGACTCCTAGGCATACACTATAACATTTATTAATCCGATAAATTATTAAAAATGTATAAATTCCTTAACATTAATATTTTTTTTCTTTATTTAGTTTCTTTCCTTTTGTTTTAACGGGGTCTGTTTAACTGTTTGTGTCTGTATATGTTTCCGAGATTCAACATTCAACAAGGGCAGCGGCGGAACCTCAGCGCGGGAGCTACACCGCTGCAGGGCCAAGAAAAGCCTTCGACTCAGGATTATCCTGGCCTTGGCCCTACCACGCTTAAAGACACTCGAGGGAAGAATGACGATGGAAGATGATTCTTTATCCGGGAGTCATATCAGCCATGTTAAATTTCATGTTGTGACATAGTTCCCAAATAATTCCCAAATAATCACGTTGTGATTTTTTAACACGATTTCGTTTTTTTTTATAGAAAAGACGGTTAACGAGCAAGCGGTTCACCTGATGGTAAGTGATTACCGTCGCCCATGTACATCTGCAACACCATAGATGCTGCAGGTGCGTTGCCGGTCTTTAAGTATATTTGGGAGATGGGAGGGAAGAGGAGGGGAACAGTGGAGAGGGAGTGGGCCTCCGGTTACCTCACTCACCGATCGAAACGCAGCAGCACAAGATGCGTCTACTTCACGTCGGTATTCTGCGAGGCCGTGGTACCAACCCGGTCGAGCCGGCCCATTCGAGCAGCATCAAAAGCCGCCGCTTGACTCTACCACGCTTAAAAGACGTTTATCCATGACATGGTAATCAATAAAACAAACCAATGTCTTGGACGTTAAAAGTGACACTGTGATATTATCGAGGAATGTCTTCCTTCCGGAAAATTTTGTCACATATTTTCGCGGCGTAGCGGAAAAGGCATCCAGACGTTATCAACTATTACACTTAACTGTTCTCGAAACCGACAAGTATTAATATATTTGTTATGACATACAATAAGCGTGACATTTAATCGTATACGATTTGATAACCGAATATGCGTATTTAAATTCACAATGGCTGCGTGTTATTGTGCTCGCTGATTAACCGGACCACATATTTATCGAATGTTATTGTGTGGTAATGGAGAGTTTGTGCGCTTGACCTCTTTCGGTGCTAATATATTTAAATAACTTTATAAGGATCGCGCGCTTCAGCGCTTGCCGACTTACCTACCTATTGCACATTCGCTAAGTTCTAGTTTAGTAAAGTATGCTCGTGTAACTACGTACCAGTAACAGATTATGTCGTATATACGACATCGTAAATAATTCTCCGAATTCCGATCTCACTTGTACGAGGTCACGTCGGGTCCACCTTGCAGACGGAGTTAGTGCAAGTTGTAGCAGAGGCAACAAGATCACAAGTGCCCTGACAGGTGTTATTCACCCAGGCCAGATTTTGTTAGGTAACGATTCAGCAGAGATTAATAGTGATAGACGTAAGCTGAAGACCTACTGAAGAAGATGTCTACTGCATCTACTCCTCTTAGTGAATAAAATTGTATTTATATATATATATATTAGTCACTCTTATTATTGTCGCAAACTCTTAAATCTTACGTTCATGCGATATATCCATGGACATGTAAAGGTATTGTAAGTTGAGAATGTGGGTAATTTGACCGAATCACATTTCATTCCTTCGCCAAAATCTCATTTGTTTTTTTTTTTTTATAGAAGAAGGGGGCAAACGAGCGTGCGGCTCACCTGATGGTAAGTGATCACCGACGAATATCCACAACACCAGAGGAGCTACAGATGCGCTGCCGGCCTTTAAGGAAGGAATAAGCCGAATAAGGTGCGCCGGCGTGCTGCACCGCATGCAGGTGAGGTTGGCTTTTGGAGAAAAAGATGATTATTTCCGCTTTACTTAAGTTCAATACGAGCTAATGAAGACATAATTTTTCTTAATTTAGAGACAGCTAACCCAACATCATCTCGCTTCAATTTCTCGCCACCGATGAGCTCACCGCCCACACACACACACACAAGCAACACGCGTACAAAAACTAACTTATAGTTCGTAATTAATCTCGCATCGCGGCTTCTCGGCTATAATTATATTCATTATAGCTCTATTTACTCCTTTTAAACTTTGGATATTATTAAACTGGGCCGTTCTTTAGACATAGTAGTGGCTTAAATGATTTGCATTTTTGTTTAATTATCATTTATATTTAAAAAGGTTTTAACTTTTTATGAGTTTGGACATAAAAATAAATAAGTAAGCTTTCACTAATCTGGCAACTCGATGCATGACGTGTTTAAAAAAAATAAAGAGGAAGAAAAGATAGTCTGTGATTCAGCGAAAGATCTGGATAAAGATTACACTATGTTTAGGCTACGATTCAAAATTGCAGGATAAAATCTACAACGGGGTTAAATATAATCATATGTATTAGGTTAAAGGTAATAAAGCTTTAACGTGAGATCGACATAAGTGGCTTTTATTATGGACCTTTAAATCGCTAAACATTAGTCGCGAACTTGGTAGCCCAAAAATAGGTAATACTTTCAAGAGCAACAATACAATTAATTTTCTATGCATGTTCATGAATTATTTTGCAATCGTTCATTTGCTAAGACCTCCTATTTTGGGACTCGATGACGTGTTCGATGTTTCATTAACAATTGTTGCAACTACAGAAGTAAATTCACCAACTCATCTCATCTGATCTAAGCCGGAGTGTATATATCAGTTTATTCCTGTACAGAGCGAGACGGCAACGGATCTCGCAACGTGTGAGCGGGACAGATGCACATGTGTCAGATGTTCAGCGGTGGCGTTGTGTAGTACAAAGCGAAGGGGTTATTTTTAATGCAAAAGCGAAGATAAGACAGACAGAGTTCGAAGTACCATCGATACCACCTAGATGGTTGGCATTCCACCACAGTGCGTTTCAATCGAAGTTTTCTGCCACGCACTTCGACTTTGTGGAATCAACTGTCGCCAGCAGTATTTCCGCACAGATACGACTTAGGGACCTTCAAAAAAAGAGCTTATGCCTTCATTAAAGGCCGGCAGCGCATCTGTAGCTCCTCTGGTGTTGTGGATGTTCGTGGGCGTCGGTGATCACTTACCGTCAGGTGAGACGCACGCTCGTTTGGCCTTGTAAAAAAAACTTAGTCAAGTACTTCGTCAATTGTGTTAACATAGGCCTCACCTAGAAAGCACCAGCTAATTGCGTTTCCTTGGACGGGACAAGTGTTAGTATGGAGTACAAAATAATTTTAAACGTGGAAGAGCCGAGCAGCGGCTTTTGCTGCTGCTCGAATGGGCCGGCTCCACCGGTTTGGTACCACCACCTCGCAGAATACCAGCGTGAAGTAGAGGCATCTTATGCTTCTGCATTTCGTTCGGTGAGTGAGGTATACGGAGGCCCACTCCCCCTCTTCATCCTCCCTTCCATCTCCCAAATATACTTGAAGGCCAACAACGCTCCTGCGGCACCTCTGGTGTTGCAGATGTATGTGGGCGACGGTAATCACTTACCATCACATGAACCGCTTGCTCGGTTGCCGCCTTTCGCATAAAAAAAAAAGATTCGGGGTTTGGGTGTTTCTCCCTGTACAATTTATGTATGTAAACTGCCTCCGCGATACGTGAGAAATGCCTACAGTGGTAGCTTACGTTTTCTAAAAAACAAAAACAAAACAAACAATCTACCGCACTCTACTTTAGTAGGCGTGGTATGATGTCCTTTTGCCAAGGAGCCGTCTGGGTTGGTATCCACCCGCATACCCATTTCTGGCGCTAATCAGCAGTGGAAGTAGGCTTCCAATCCGTTACCGTACGCATTAGAAATGACGTCCGACCTTCAAAAAGGCCTCGCGTCTCTAGGTCCAATATGGAGAAAGGACAGGGGGGAATAAATCGTGTGACGTCTGGGTAATAAGTGCGCGGGCGCATTCATGATTTAAAACATTTAATAAGCGGCATTTTTTTTTGCTATAATCAATATGTTGCTAGTCTTGTTACAGAATACATACACATACCTGATCCGATGCTTGTCAAATTATTTGAGCATAAATTAATATTTATAAACAAAAGCTGTAAATACTCACGCTGTGTGTTATATATAACAAGGTATCTAAACTAAAATCAAATATCATTGTTTAATATTTTTTACTGACTGCTTATCCGGAGTCATTTTGAAGGGTCCTGTACCGATGTTGATGGGACTTTCGCGGTAAGGTAGAGATATGATTTGACCATAGAAATTCAATTGATTTTTCTGTTTTTACATATCCACTACGATAATTAATAAAAACAAACCTTTTTCTCCTTAACTGCCATACCCAGTTCTACAACAGGATCGATGAACTAAATGAATGAATAAAAAAAATCTTTTTTTTTTCAAATATTATAAATTGAAAATGATTGATCGATGACTGTGTAACGTAACGTAGATATAGCGAACAAAAAATACGTCCGTACACAAAAAATCCTTCGCCGGTAGAAGTGTTGCCAGGCCGCGGTAAGAAATCAACGCGAGCGTGTCAGCGCAAAAAACACCCGAATCCTGTCCGAGATCGTTTGTTCGGTTTTGACGCGAAAAAAAAAATCACGTAGTAACAGCGAGTCGGCTGTCGATGGGCTCTATGTCAAGCGATCATAGTTCATATTGCGATGAGCAGTGGAATACATGCGAGTAATCCATATAAGCTTGAAGTTCCCTATAGCTAGGGATGTGTGTATTTATTGTATGTATCGACAATGCACAATAATATTTTGCTATCAGTATTGCCGCATTTGATATTCATCAACCCACGACTGAATCAAGAAGGCACCAGCAAGCGGGCATAGGTTTCTTGAAAGATTAACTTGCCGCGCCGGGCTGGTCGGTCGGCGAGTGCATTGCCGCAACTTCGTACTAATGATGCTCTCCGTCACTAGTCTGTTCGAACAAGTTCGTCAATACGAATGGATTTTCCGCTCTCGACGGTCGCTAAAGCCCCGTTTGCTATCCAGTAAGGTTGACGGTGCTGGTGAGGTTAGTAGTAGTTGGAGAAAAAAATGGTATACGGGGAGTACGGGGTGTAACGTTTTTAGATTACATGACACTCATCATGAAATGAGTCACCAAGAAGTTTTACAGAATATGTAGAAGTAAAATCACAGCAGAAGTAGATACTCCTGAGATATTAAATGTAAGGAATTAGAAACACAGTCCTTATTTCTAGCAACCTAGTCATCATAACGTTCTCAAGACTTATCAGTATTTATGACAGCATCAGTATATTCATTCAACGTCGACAATGGATTAAGTTTAATTAAAAAAAAACATAATTGATTTAAAAAAGGTTTTATTCTGATTAATAGCATAGTAGCACCGTTAAAAATGTTAGTCAGGCGAAGACCACATTATTGTTATATAAAAACTCTAACCTTTGGGAATTTAAGGTGACTTACTAAGATGGGTTCCTTACTATTTGATAAATCGATTTATGTCACAGTCCATTCAGAAGTTCCTCAGGGTACTCACCATGGCCCTCTATTTTACAACGCCTATATTAATGATATTTATAAATGGTAAAAAATGAAGTAATACAAATTACCTAAATTCGTTATATAATTGCTACAACGCTAACGGCATAACGTCACCATCATGAGCATCGGTAAGAGTCAGTATACTCGTATATCGCTTACTAGAAAACATAATTCTATAATTTTCCCTTACAGTGTTAATGGTGTTGTAATTGAGAGGGTCAAGGTTGTTCGTGATCTATGCATAATGTTTTGCTTTAATATTACCACGGATGAGAATATTGATAAAACCTGGAATAAATCTTTAGCCATTCTTTCAGGATTTGTCACAATTACTTATCTTCTACTTATGTGTGGGTATGTATATTTTCCTACATGAGTACGTATATGGTTATAAAGTGCTTTTATGAATGGGTTTTTCATTATTTCTCCATCTGTGTCAAATTTAAAGTAGTTGTAGAAATAATGTACAGGGAATTTATGAAACAGAATATCATCATAGGAGATAAAGCCACATAACTTGTGTTATATCGACATGAGGTCGACACGTCCCTATCTATACAATTTTTTCTTAAATCGTACAGAGTGCAAAACCTGCCTGTTTCTTTCTCAACGCAGATTACACAGGTCGACTTCACAGTGACAGGTGGTCATTATAATCTACACACACAATGGAATAATATAAAGTTCTTGAATTTTGCCTACAAGAGTCCCGTGGCTGTGTGTGTGTGCGTGACGTAACAATAGAGAGTACGTATACCATTTTTTCCCCGGTAATCTCTTACGATCCGATTCGTTTGTTGTCCAACTAACAATCGTATTAGATTACTCTACAATTTTCCGGTGCCCTTTTCTATCAAGGAGTTTAAATACTCACAATAAACCCAGTTAGATACCTACAGTGTTACTCTTTGCCCGGGAGCTGTCACGGTAGATGTCACTCTCTTATCTTATTCTGTCGCTGATCAACAGTGCAACCTCTGTAGCCGGTGTCTGTGGTGACGATGAATCTGTAATCATCTTCGATTAAAGTCGTTTCCAGGTGGGCTGTGGTCCACGGGCTGCAGTATCCACTTACCATCAGGTGGACAATCAGTTCGTTCGTCACTAAAGTGTAAAAAAAAATCTTTCTGTGGGCGTCGTAAGAGTTGAGTGTAAAGCCAAGACTCATGGCATGTGACAGATTGTGGATTAACCATCTCGCAAAATGACAGATCTTTCATACAGAACGGGAGAGACTGATGACTGGCAGCAGAGTATAAGGTTCGCGGCGTTAGATACAGTGATCGCCGACACGCATCCTAAGCATGGCGATTGCGCCAAATCCTCTCATCGGAAGAGGATTTGTAGACTTTTTTTTAGGTCGGTAAAGATGAAAATTAACAAAATCGTTCCTTCACCGTTTTCGTTGTAGAATTCTGACTTCGCAAAGCTGTGTTAAGGTTTGGTAGATTAAGTCCTAAGAGCTACTAAGCCTCCAAGCCAACCTATACTTTGAATAAATTACGTCCCTTTCATTCTGATACTTTATACTAGCGTAGCAACCATAAAGTAATGTGTCTGTACGTGCAACACTTACTTGCTATATATTTGTTCGTCGCAATACGTGCATGACATTGAACATCCTCTATCGACCTGCGGCGGCAGCGACCTCTGCCGGCGACCCACTGCAACGTAACTACAACCTAATAAATAACACAAATCGTACGTTTTAAATTTAGCAGTTGGCTCTCGTAGGTACACTTTCATTTGGTCTTGAATAGTTGCTGAATCAAAAGTTGAACCATTCTAACATTACGAAGAAGATCTCTACAGAAGAAAACTCTTTTTATTAAGTTCGGTTATGGGTAAATTGTAACAGTGAGGAGTAAGAAAAGTGTTGTACAACATGTGATAAATTGATTTTAATTCCATTGAATCACATAAGCATTTAAAATGTTAAATGACGAAAACCATGTCCGTGCAAATTTATGAATAAGTATAGATATTAGATTTTTATGGTAGATAGATTTTTTTTATAGCATAGGCGGCAAACGAGCAAGCCGCTCACCTGATGGTAAGTGGTTACCTTCGCCCATGAACATCTGCAACACCACAGGAGCTGCAGGTGCTAAGTCGGCCTATAACGACGGGGCGACGGTACCTCACTCACCGAACGAAACGCAGAAGCTCAAGATGCATCTACTTCACGCCGGTATTCTGCGAAGCCGTGGTATTACCCCGGTTGAGCCGGCCCATTCGAACAGCAGCAAAAGCCGCCGCTTGGCTCTGCCACTTACAAACACTTATACATGTTACTAAGAATAATTTAAACGAACACAATTAACTAAAACTACTCATGACCTCGTCTGTTCATACTTTTTAAAACCGTAACATTATTATACTTATTACTGGGGCATTTAACTTGCAAATAGCTTGTAAAAATGGGTTCTATTTTTTCAATTTACCAGACTCCATCGCAAGGTTAACTTCTATTGTTATAAGGGTACTATTTCTTAACATGTAAATAAAAATTGTTTTTTTTACATACCTACATACATACTTTTTAATTATATTTTAATTTTAATACTTATGTACAATGAGTACACAAGCAACTTTACGTAAACTAAGTACCAAGTTTGAATTAGATATTCAACGGTGTAGTTTTTAAATGATTTTGAATAATATAAGGTTCAAGTTATGTAATCAGATCAGACTGCAATAATGAAGAATTTAATTTTTAATATACGCTAGATAAGTTATTTATTTCGCGAACAATGTAAATACTTACAGTTACCTAGACTATGTACTGCATCATTATCGCGAATTACAATTTAGTATTTGCATAAAGCAAACAGAGAATATTATTAACCAGCCAACTTACTTATACAACCTTAAAATGTCTGTACGTGCCTAATAAAATAGTGTCGGGTGGCAACACTGTTCCCCAGGCGTTTAAAGGACGCTCCGACCTCGACGATGCATCGCAATGGCTCGCTTCAACCTAGCGTGAAGAAATGGGACGGAGCATGTTATGCTTTATTGTATAACATTCGTCGTACCTTTCGCACGTAATGAAATGTGCATGTCGCGTCTCGCTCTAACGTCGGTCACCGCTAGACAAACTGTCGCCGCCCGTGCAGCGGCCATGACGCATCACGACACCCGAGTTCGCACAATAATCTACAGATTCTCAGAATTTGAAACCTTTCCACAGGTGATTCGTAACTTCGTTGTAGTGCCTTAGTTTTTATGTAAATGTGGTCAGCACTCTCAAGTTTATTTGAATAATACTTTAAATTTTTTTTTGTCCTGTTTGTATTTTAAATAAGAATAATCGAAGCGGGCGAATGTACGTGGGTTGCCGCGCCTAGTTTGATTGTTTATCTAGTTTTTTGTATCTATATTTTATCAGTTTGGTTTCTTAAAGTAAATAATAAAAGTATATATATGAAGAAGTTGTTTACAGTCATTATACATTAAGAGGATCATCTACTTGGTGTTAGGACTCCGCCTGGGAGCTGACTATGTAGGTCTCCTATTCCTGCGGTAATCAGTGGTGCAACCAGCGCTGTGTTCCGGTTTGATGGGTATAGAGAGCCGGTGTGAACACGGGGTGCGAGGCGTTCCGTTTCAGTCCCCGGGGACGACGACCACTCTGTAACGATACGTCGGACGTCAGACTTAGGTGACTGCTACATACTCTTTTGTTCGTGCCAGAGCCAAGCGGCAGCTCTTGCTGCTGCTCGAATGGGCTGGCTCGACCGGGGAAGTACCACGGCCTCGCAGAATACCTGCGCCAAGTAGAGGCATCATGAGCTTCTGCGTTTCGTTAGGTCAATGAGGTAACCGAAGGCTCAAATACCTCACTACCCATCCTCATCCCCTCTCCAATATCCTTAAAGGCCGGCAATGCATATGCAGCTCGCTCTAGTGTTGAAGATGTGTGTGTAAAATTCGGTGCCTCTGCAAGAAAGTGCCAGCCAACGGCGGCATATATTTCTTGGGAGGTTTCCCCATACTCACCACAGCACGCCTGGCAAGTGGTGTGCGCCCTTGTCTGCTGTGGTACCTTAACTCACTTCGATGAATTATATAGCGCAGCAGATAATTTACCTACTAATTGAGTTAGATATTAATCAAAATAACTTTGTTTTATTATAATAATTAATGTTTACATCTTGTAGAAGTTTGCAGGTTGTTAGCTCATTATGAATCCAACTATGTAAGTTAGAAACTACAATCTACTCTGAGATGTTTTCATGTAGATCGTTTGTAAATGTCACTTCACCGACAGATTAACGTCGTTAGGTTTTATTTTATTAAGAGTACCTACCCAATTAGGCTTATCATCATTGTATAATCAATGCTAGAAAGATTTAATAATGCAATTATTCACTGCACGAACAAATATATTAAAACTTCCATTTTAAAATGTTTATTATGTGCAGATTGATATCTCTCTACAAAAAAACAGCTTGTGTAACCGAGTCACGACGTTCACAGATAAAAAATCATCGACAGCTTAAATAAATATTCTTACAAGCTCAGGTACTTCAGTCTGAGCATGCTACAATTTAATGGGCGTTGTAATTTAATTGTCAAGATCGGATTATTGCAAAATGCTTGTAATGCGATAGCAACTCTCGGGTTACCCAGTCTTAAGTAATGGGCGCCATTTTGATTTGAAGTCCACTTCATTTAGGTATTTTATTGTCATCGGTTTATTTTTTAAAAGAGTACCTTTTTTTTTAATTTTGTAAATTCATTTACGGTAAGATACAAGTATTACTTTGTTTACAAGCAGCAATTTCTTTTATTTATTTGTTTAACTTCGCCTATATACATGCCTTATGGGACAGATATCAACTCAACCCGTCTATGCCTATCTCCTGCAATAAACTATATACAGGTAAAGGTAATCTTACCTTACCTCAATAGCCTGTAAATATTCCACTGCAGGACATAGGCATTCACGGAAGCGGAATAGCAATAGCAGCACCAGACACCTCGCACCTTGGAAGCTGGTGCCCGTCATCGGCCTGCTTAATTTTGGTCTGGTATATTTCGAGACGATTGTCCCGTCATCTATCGGTAGGCATTGCGATTTTCTATGCTTTTCCCATAGTCGCCTCTTAAGATGTCCGAGGGAAGAAAGAGGGTGGCAAATTCTTACGCCGATAGCACACGGCAAATGTGAGGTAGGTTATTTTTTTTTTATGGAATCACTGCGATAGATTTCTCCCACTGGGAGGATTCCCTATACAGCTGTTTTTTACCAACTTTTTCTCCGAATGCCAACCTTACCTGCACGCAGTGTACTGTAGTGACTTATTGATCCATCCGAAATATGCAGGACCCAATTTGAAAACCGCAAACTACAGCGATGATGGCGATATGTGAAGAGGAATCTTCTGGAGTGGTGTGTTGATGAAGCGCGTACTATGATGGATGGAAATCCGTAATGATCTCCCTTTGTGAAGGGTTCGGCGTCTGCTTATATAAAAAAACAAAACAGTTCAGTGGTTATTAATCAATAAATTCACACTGTCTTACGTTTATGAAAACCTAATAACAAAGTAATAAAGTGTGTCGAATAAATATTTATTTACAAAATGGCTGAGCAGCGCAATTCTATTTTTAATCAAGGCTAACAAAAGTATTAATAAAACTTGATCAAGATTAGTTCGGCATTTAATTTATTCAATTGTTTTTTATTGACAATGTAAGTGGCATTCAAAAAATATACAATAAATGTTCGGAGTCTGAACATGCTTTTCAGCAATTTCTAACAATTTATTTTGGAAAAAAGAATAGCTTAAGCGTGGTAGAGCCAAGCGGCGGCTTAAGCTGCTGCTCGAATGGACCGGCTCGACTGGATTGGTACCACGGCCTCGCAGAATATCGGCGTGAAGTAGAGGCAACATGTGCTTCTGCGTTTAATTCGGTGAGTGAGGTAACCGGAGGTCCCTCCCTATTCCCCTCCTCTTCCCTCCCGTCTCCCAAATATCCTTAAAGACCGGCAACGCACCGGCAACATCTATGGTGTTGCAGATGTATGTGGGCGACGGTAATCACTTACCATCAGGTGAACCGCTTGCTCGTTTGCAGTCTCTTCCACAAAAAAAAGCTTTACTTTGGAGCAGCGGGGCGGGCCCGTCCCGGCTCCAAAACCCTCGTAGATAGGCCTTTGTCCTGCTACTTTACTTTACTTTAACAAACGGTATCTAATCCAGATTACTCGATCTGGGCTCGATACCTGGTTCCACTAAAATTAATAATAGTAATTTAAAGTGCTAAATTGTGGGATCGTGAACGGTGGTGATGGAAAACATCGTGAGGAAACCAGCAATCTCTGAGAAATACTTACAAATGGTAGTTATTAACGGCATGGCGAATACTGGCTCTATAACTCTCTCAAATATTTAAGAGTTGCCCACGCCCAGTGGACATGTTGCTACAGCACTATTCGAGCATATCGCGTAGAAGGTCAGGTCATGCTGATCGCTAACTGCTAGGCAATCGCCTGTCTTCACCCTCCCGATCTAACGCTTGCGATATGAATAAACTGAAGATTCCCTATCTACTAAGTACGTATTGAAAGAGTCAGGAATCAATTCGTCATCTGTTATAATTGCATGCATTGTGTGGAGGCTGCTCGTGTTGCTGAAATGCCGTGGGGTCACCTTGGAGAAACAAAAAAGCGCGTTTTTGCCGCGCTCTGCCCGCGTTCATTGCATTATTATACATCATTGCGGCGTAATGCAAGTCACCCCCACCGCACCGCTTACACGAGCTGAACCTATTTTTTTTATATCGTCTCTGACTCGCGACTTATGAACAAACAAAAAAAAACAACACTGTGTTCCTTCCTGTTACAAAATTGTGTACAATAGTTGCACTCGAGATTGAGATTATTTTTTAATTGATTAGGGTGACAGAAAAGTAACTTTAAACAAAGAAGGTTACATATGTTACATATGGGACGACCCCCTCCTCAAGATGGAGTGAAGACATGTGCAGTGTTGCGGGTAGTCGATGGACACAGGTGGCAGAGGACCGAGCTTTGTGGCAATCTTTGGGGAAGCCGATGTTTAACAGTGGACTTGTGATGGTCTGAAATGATGATGATGATGATGTTGTTATATCGGCTCTCTAGTACCTTGCAATCTCTCTCTCTCTCTCTCTCTCTATCTCTCTCTCTCTCTCTCTCTGTAATCGCTAGGCTGAAAACCAGCAAAGATCACCGATAGCTGAGAGGCAAAGGAGAGCTTCAACTCGAATTACAAAATCGTTTTCAGTAGCATAATGATTCCGTTGCAGTGGACGATACAAATAACAGGCTCGCGGAAATTTTAAACGTGGTATAAAAATATAGCGGCAGCCCTGGGTAATGATCATGTTGGCCCATTGGAGCAGCAGCAGAAGCCGCCACTTGAATGAACCACGTACAAAAGATATCACATAACACTTAAGTGACTCTTTAACGCTGCATTGGGAAATGTTCTCAAGCTGCTAAGCTGGAAAGGTATCAACACCAATGGCAAAAACGTTGCACACATTTAACTTGGCGGTGAAGAAGTCTTTCCGGTAGGGTCGCTGAAGGAGCATAGTACTATGCTCAATGCCGTCAATAGTGTCTCCCAACAGGTTGGTCTTAAGATGAACATTGACTAGATGACGATCATGTCTACTGTTCATTTAATACCAATACCGGTTGTTGTTGGGAACAGTACGCTGGAAGTTCGTCGAGTACATAAGGGACAAATTGTCTGACTAGGAAACTTCAACGAACCCAACTCGTCCAGGCAAGGCTGGGGAAAGTACGTTACATTTTCTCGACGTGTACACTTCAAAACTTCAAAACCTCAAGACCAAAGTGTGGAACCAGTGCGTGTTGCAAGTGACAGCTTACGCAACCGAGACGCGGTCCTTTACTGGAAGCCGTATGGGGAAGATAAAAGTTTCTCAGAGGGCTATTGAAAGGCCTATGCTCGGTGATCGCTGTGTGAAAGAATCCGCAACGTATATACCCGCAGTAAAAGCCGATAACCGATATGGTATGGCAAGTTGAAAACATAGCTCGCAGAATAGACAAACGTTGAAAAGGTTCCAGAGTAGAAACTTCGCACAGGGAATTGCAGTATAGGTCGAACTCCTACTGTGTGTGACCTTATTGAAGGCAACGAGAGCGGTCCAAAGTATACTCCCACCATAGCTAATTTGAGACAATGCGATAGGTGGTGGATCTAACACCATCATAGTGTCCAAGCCAACGATAAAAGTCGTACATAACTTTTGAAAAATTCATCGGTAAGAGTCCTTAGGAACGTAAGGGATCGAATTCGATTCACCTAATTTGGAGATATCACCTAACCACTCGGGTGTCGTGTATTTTACAATAGGTATATATAACAAGACTAGCTTACACAAATTACAATCCTAATCCTTGACGCTTCATGACCTTCACCTTGGAGAACATTTCTCTCGGCTCGGTCGCTTACGTAATCAGATCTATGATAGCCAGTTCTTCGGTGTACAATGGAACAGGTAGGTTTTTTGTTGAGCGCTACGGTGGCAAGGATTATATGAGCAAAAGCATGGACGTTACACAAAATTCATACATTATGTCATATAATATAATAAAAACACTGAAAATCAATATTGTGAACCCCAACAGTGACAGTCACAGTTTAAACAGACAAATTATTTATATTGTGTGGTGTGGAGAAAATATGGGTCTTTGTGCAAAGAAAATTACAAATTACAGATATTTAAGCTATATAGCGTGCGCGAGCGTGATTATGCATGACAGTACGTGGATGTGTGTGTGCACACATTCATGCTTGCACGTGCGAGACCATGCACATGTATCTGAATGCGTGTAGTTGTGATAGGCCAGAGAAATATTTACTTTGGTAGCATGTTACCTTATTCTTATATGCACACGGGCCGGGGACGAAAGTGTATTCATTACGAGCAGACACCATACGGTTTACAGGACATCTAATTACAGCACAGTGTAGAAGCATATAAATCTCGTAAATGCGTGAGTTGCAAGTGTGATCTTGTTTGAACTTTTCAATATAATTCGTTAGGTATCGTATAGTTATAGCATATAGAAACATTGCTTCTTACTGAGAACGTCTAGTCTAGATTATATAAGTATTAAGTAACATATTTTCATTAAGCAGTCGTTTCTTGTCGAATTTATAATGAATACACCTAAGACATTTATTCTTTACTCTTTCGAGTTAATTTATGTATCTGTAATATGTAAAAATTCAGCTTCCGTATGTCTGTGTCCACAAAACACGAAAGCATTCGATGGATTGATTTGAAATTTTTTACACAACTTTGCCTTTCTGAGAGTCTTTTTATATATATTTTTTTAGGTACAATTTTTTGACAGACAACGGTCCGAATTACGGGCGTCACGGGCGAGCAGCTCCTGTCTATATTAGTCTTTTTTGCTTTCTGTTGTCAAAATTTATCTCTCTAATTTTTCTTACTACGAACTATATAATAAAAATTAACGGCAGTACGGAAACAAGTTGTCACAGTTACCAGTCGATTGATGAATATTAAATCCAAACCATTCGTCACAGATTTGATAAAAGCTTAGAATAGATTCGATTTTATTTGCAAATTGATTTGACGGTATGATTTCAAAAACGATAGTCACAGAAATAGCTCCAGTGGAGCGAGGCAGACATTGTTAACGTCATTCATTAATAACAAAGGTCCCATAATAGAACCTTGTGGTAAGTGGGAAATAACGTTCATTATTCAGACATCACCCCTTTTAAACTACTTTTTGAGTTCTATTAGCTATGTACGATTCAAACCAGCACCTAAGATTACCGCTTAAATGAATGAATGCCATATACGCAATTAAAATATTGTGATGCACTCTATCAAACACTTTACCAAAGTCAGTGTTAACACTATCGACTCGTTTGTTACTGTCGAAATCTTTCATAAATAAGTTGCATATATAACCATGTCACTTACATTAGACCGTTGCTTTACGTGAGCATGCTGCTGTATAATAATATTGTACTAAAGCAGTACACGTGGAATATATGGCATCGTGTAATGAACGTTCATATGTCTTTATCAGAGTGGGTAATCACATTGACCAATAATTATTAACATCTTTTTAGTGTCCTCCTTTATGCACAGGCAATATTCAAGCCGTTTACGAAAAATTAATCAGTATTTCAATGAATACTAGGAAATACTCCGGCGTGTAGACATTTATTAAACAATGTATTGGAAGCTCATCGCTTCAGCAATGATCTTTAAAAAGTAAGCAGGCATATTATCAAAACCAGGACATTTCGTAACATTTAGTGTTTACTGCATATGCTGTAATTATATTTAGTTACTTACATTGCTTTAGTAAGTATCAATAGTGATTAATAGTGCTAATAATATGCGCTAACATTTGGTATCTGGTGTTTGGGAATCTAGATTAGACTAGGCTCCATTACTGCTACTACTCGAAAGAACAGAGGGAACATGTTTCCTGCGGACTATTTGTAGTTTTATCTTTATAACTAATAGTGTAAGAAAACGAAAAAAAAATAGGAAGTATTTAAATAATATATGTGAGTGCCAAACTACTTCTAGGCTTCTAGTGTCTGAAGTAGTAAGTTATAGCAACGATTTCTCTACATTGAGAAGATTATGTAATCAAATTCACCATTATATTTTTTTAAACGCATCCAGGCAAGATCTCTCTTATTATACATGTGAATGTTAACTGGTATATCAGCAGGGATAAAAGGAGTATTTTCTTAGATTATACTTTTTCATAACTTTATACGTTAATTCACAAACAATCTCATCTGCATATTTCATCTGTGATATAATTACCGGAAATGGTCGGTGAAACTCATCAGAGGCTATCAATGGCGCCAACGTGGAGTTTGAACTAGAGTCGATATTGTTTATGATAGACACATCATTGGTTTATTTAATGATAGTTATAAAAATACATAAAGTTGGTTAGGCATGAATGAGTTTCCTGATTACTTTCACTTTTAAGGCGGAAGATACCATCTCCATAGGACTACCTTGTCTGCGATTAACGTACGACAAATGACGGGGTACAGAGCAGCATCTCTAGCAAAGTAGTAGCAGAGATTCCGACGGCAATGCACTCACTAAACCGTTTGTCCAGTGCGAGTAGCTGCAAATCCTCCTCACTACGCATAAGTTGGCGCTCGCTCATGGAAAGGCCTATGTACAATAGTGGACTTATTTTAAGAGATTGTAAAAGAAAACAATACACGTTTCATTATTTATGATGACCGTGTACTGTAATCTCTTGTACGACTGGACTATGAATTATTTATTATATTGTAAACATAATCTCTGGTCACTCTGTGTTTTAAATAGAAAAAAGAAACCAATTGTTTGGTTCGACACATGTGTAGGTGCCGAGCGATGTATGCATTACAAGCGCCGGTGGCTATGGCGTCGTGCCACCACGTACGAGCACCAATGACGTTGACCAGCATACTGTTTAGAATTAATATGGCAAACAAAGGATGACCGGGTCCTTTGTTACAAACAGTCAAATATTTGAAATGAAACTATAATATATGGATTTTATCGCGTTTGTAATACCGACGTTTCGTGTGCTTTGCAGCAGCCGTGGTCCACGTGTTAGACGTCCAGATGTCATAGTCAAACTCTGTCTACCTTCAGCTTTTATTTAAAAGCGATTAAAATCTGTAAATAATAGTTTCCATTACAAATGTGTAGTGTTCGCGTAAATACAAGAAGTCGTTTGTTAAATATTATTAGCTAAAAAGAGTGCCCCGGAAATACTTAATATTTATGTTTATTAAACTGATTTAGGGGTATATGTTTATATTATTTAGGTGTTAGGACTCTTTTTCTCTGGATTAGGTGCCATTTAAACATTATTTATTTAAAACATTTCATAGTAATATTTAAGCTAAATATACCTTTAATAAGATCTTATTGTAGTAGTAGAAAAGATTGCTGAGAGTCGATCTATTCCAGGCAGACTGCAAGAGATTTAGATACATAATATAACATATTCTGCAGCTAATCAGCAGCGCAATCACTGTTGTGGACTGGAGAACCACCATGCTGCGTCATATCACTGATTTTGGTGTAAGGAGGGATGCACCAGTCGTTTTTTCCAAATGGCGAGGTTTCATCTGCACGTGGTACACTCTTACAAACGAGGCTCTGCACGGATGATGGCGGAAAATCCCACAGGTCAGTGATGGGCGTCGCATCTCTGGTGCGACAGCGTAGGCACTGAGCCCACCGACCCGCTTGCCCAGCGCTTGTGAGTGTGGGCAATAATTGTTTTTAAACGAATGCAGGCTTTCGATTTTCAGCGTGGCCCGTGTTCACCGGTTGACTTAGAAGTGGACAACCCGCAGTTGTCGGCGTGAAGTCAGTATTTACAAACCGGAAGCAACAACACCCCACCCCATTAGTAATCAAACAGGCTATATTGAAACAATAACTGATAAAGCAAACAACATAACGGACTCCCCTCAGCCCGTGTTTGCTCGCGCTATGATCTCGTAAGCTTCTCGAGCGGAAACTGCTGAAGGTAAACACGTTGGTCCGCTTTGTCTATCGTTTGTTTGTTTGTATAACGATATCTCCGAAATTGCTCGATGTGTTCGTGTTTTATAAAAGCGTCAAAATGTCTGGACTTATAAATTCGACGTAGTTGCCCATTGGTCAAATAATTTGAGGATCACATCTTCGGTTGAACACCATGGTACTGAACATTTTAAAGAGCCAGTGCAGTGCATCGGAGATGGACCCTGTTCGCTGGAACCTCGCCTGCCAGTGGGCGAGGTGCTCCGGGTCAGGTCGTCACCACTAAAATTGTTAATAGCGGTATTGTAGGTCTGGATTTACCACTTGCTCGGCGGTAAAGGAAATCATCGTGAGGAATTAGGACCTGTGAAGACGTGCCTAAAACATTCAAGTGAAAAATTGCCATAGTTATTTAAGTGATGAAATTGCCACGTGTTCGGCGGTGAAGGAAAACATCACTCGAGTAAATAAAAAAAAATTTTTATAGCACTTCTAAAGCTCGACAACCCGCAGTGGAGCAGCGTAGTTCTAGGAGGTTAGAGCCAAGCGGCGGCTTTTGCTACTGCTCGAATGGGCCGGCTCGACCGGGGTTGTACCACGGCCTCGCAGAACCGACACCGTCGTGAAGTAGACGCATCTTGTGCTTCTGTGTTTCGTTCGCTGAGTGAGGTAACCGGACACTCACACTCCCTCTCTATCCCCTTCCTCATCCTCTTTCCCATCTCCCAAATATCCTTTAAAGGCCGGCAAAGGTACGTGGGCGACAGTAATCACTTACCATCTGGTGAACCGCTTGCTCGTTTGCCGCCTTTCTCTTAAAAATAATTAGGACCTTAATTGGCTAGTATTTCTCTTCCATGAAAAATTGGTGATGAGGAATAAGACTGTTGAGTACGGCTTCGAACATGGAACCAATAGGATATGGGTTATGTATTTTAGTGCTTTACGTTGGTTTGTTTAGTTGCTAGGTATGTCTCCAATCTTAGCAAAATACGAGAAATAACGACATCGGTATTCCGGAGTTATATAATTATTAATAGTGGAGTCAGTAATAGTAATGACGTCACAGGGTGCAGACCGGCCGAATTACAAAAGGACTTGGTGCACACACACACATGGTAGCGGACGAACAGGGAGACGGCGCGGCTGAAGGGCGTGAGGGATGCGTGCGGGCTGTTCACGCAGATGTCCTCGTGGCCCCGCGTGACGATCTCCAGCTTCATGAGCCTGTGGGCCGCAAAGTTCCTTGTATACGATCCCCACGGTATGTACAGGCCGCGGCAGCCGCGCGCCGTGTACAGCGGGCCCACGTCGACGAACCGCTTAAAGCATCCCTTCATGTACGGCCCAAACATTTCTCTCATTAATCCCGCCTCTTGATAATATTCGAAAGTGCTGGGATAGAAGCGGCTTTTGATGAACTGCCTCTCCCACCTGAACAAGTAGGTACGATATGTGTACAGGTAGCACCTAGCGCGGAAGAACCTGGCCATTCTACGGAACCTGCTGTCGTCCGAGTCGAAGATGTCATGGCACAGCGTGCTGGTAGGCAGCAGAGTCTCGTTCAAGCCACACCAGTAGCAGGACATGAGGTAGGGGTACACATCGCGCCAGTACTGCGTGAAATAATGAAGCATTGGGAAGTCGAACAAGCGTTTCCCCTTCGAGCTGTTCTGGTTAGAAGCGGGCCAGCGGGTTCGATAAGACATTGCCGTCATGCTACCGTAGGACGAGTTTCCGAACTTGGTAACGGCAGCGGAAGATTTAGCCAGTTGTTTCGGGTACGCCTGCGTCGCAGTGTACGGGCCCTGCGCCCCATCCCCCCCTTCGCTGTACACAAAGGGCAGTGCAGACGTGTTCAGACGTAAGTTTTTGTTCCTCTTATCCCCTGTCAACACTCGCCTCAGTATCGGGACCTCGTTCATCAGGTCTTCGTACGTCTTGTCGTCCAGATTCTGTAATAGTTCGAGATCCGCATTGGGTATGTATTCCTGGCGATTCCGAAAGCGAGACAACAGCGACGCGTTAATTGCTATCAAAATTATAAATAATAACAAAAGTTTATAAAAAACGATTATAAACATTTTGCATGTTGTCAATTGAACAACGTAACGTCAAATTCGACAGAGAATACAAGGAAGATGTAGCAAAGAGTTTATATCTAGCACAAATGTATTTATCGCGAAATTCGAGGCATAGAGGCGTGTCCTTTTCAGGTATCGTAGTACTTTTCAGGAAAACTGTTTTTTTATGCAATTTCCTAATTCACTGTATTATTTTCTAATGCAGCACAGGAAATAATACATTCAGATATAAATATTAAGATGCATGTAGCGGAAATGTCGAAGCTAGAGAGACAACTAATACATTTAAAAAAAATCTTTATGGTGCAGTGGACGGAAAAGTATTAAAAACAGTTTATGCCTTTCGCTAGCTACTGCATCCTTGCTTGGAGTGGCTTTGACTTTGACCCTCCTTCCTCTCCAAAGATCTCAAAGTGGAGTCCTAAAAGTCGCATCAAAAGAACCGGCAAGATATCCAACAGACACTCTGTACGAGATAGCTCAGGCTCTAACCGTCGGGGGGCTCTCTACGATGAGAGTTGCTCTCTCTGTTCACAAAACTGGGTTAAAATCCGATAGTTAGGATTACCTCATGCACTGAGCTTCCAAGTCTTTCTGTTCCCATTTATTTATAACGGAGTCCACAGATGGGTCTGTGTGTTTTATTTTGGTTGCACACAAACTTACAATATATTTGTAAGTTTGTGTGCAACCAATCATACAATCATACAATCTCTCACACACACCAAAGAACAAACTCTTTATATTTCTTAATTAGTTTAAATACATAATTCGTTTTGAATGTTATTTCATACTTCATTACTATATTTTTAGTAATTTCTTCCTTAATCAAGTATATCCGTTTATTATAATCCTTAATTCCGTAATCACGCGGAACATTTGATTTTTCTTAATTATCCTAAAACCAGTAATGATGTACTAATCTCTCTTAGGGTTGACGATATTCTGATAAAAATTACTTTTTCATAAAATACTTTAGTCCGATGGTCGTACAATGAAAAAACTTCTTTTCTAGTTGATAACTGAATTAAACAAAATATCCAAACTCAGTTGACTGGATTCTTCAGCGGATATTTTACTGTATAAGATATACTGCTTCGTACGTGGTAGAGTCAAGCAGTGGCTTGTGGATTGTTGCTGCTCGAATGGACCGGCTCGACTGGTCTAGTATCACGACCACGCAAAATAACGGCGTGAAGTAGAGGCATCTAGTGCTTCTGAGTTTGTCCCATCCCCCATTCTCATCCTCCCTCCCAACACCCAACTATCTTTAAAGGCGAGCAATGCACCTGCAGCCCCTCAGGTGTTGTAGATGTACGCGAGTGATGGTAATCACTTACCGTCAGGTATGCCGTTTCCTCATTTGCCCCCTGTACAATAAAAAAAACCGATAGAATACCGTCAGATACGAACCAAACAAAAACTTTTTCAAAGTCTGCTTTGTCGATAGATTCTGAAGCCAATTACCGCCTCATTAATTTCATATCATATTTTATTTATTAATAAATATAAATGTATGTGTAATATTATATGTGTATTTATGTACGTTTTTATATCTTCTATATTTTTATATGATTGCACATGCCAATATTGTTCTTTTCCTCACAGGGTTGACTGGCAAAGAATGCCACAAGGCATTAAATCCACTCATTGTAGCCCTTAGATCAAGCTGTATGCAATGAAGTCTAAAAGAATAAAAAATATAATAAACATCAACACCATTTGGCTTGGGGTAAAATGGTGAAAATATGAGAATTGTTATAAAAAGAAGACTAAACACATATCAAAATGCTTTGTATTGTTTTAATTCACACTAATACTTTCCAACATGCATGGAATAGGTAACCATTTGATCCCCTGCCGAGTCCAAAGAAGTTTCACTTCGATAATAACTTTTAACGCCAATAATTTTTAATAACAAAATAAGTTAATATCTTTTAATTGGTAGAAAACAATACTTAAAGACGTGAACTTTCATTTGAGCATTCGCTCTTGTCAGTTTGCGGAGTGCATCTTGTTCAGAAGAGTTTGACAAAAAGTTTGTGTATCCTCCCTTTAGGCAATTTTTCATCAAATTGTGGCAGGATGTGCATGAAACCTAAACCTTAACCTAAACTAAAAATTAAAAAAAAAACGATTCTGTGTTTCAAAGCACATATTTTGTATGCAAAATATATTACATGTTACGAAAAATGATAAAGAAAATTACATGAAGAGGCGTTGGTACTCGATACTTAGTATTATAGTTTGAATGATCATTTGAATGAGAGGAGATTGAAGGGTTTGTACTAATTATTTAGTTTAACGCTAAGTAATCATAAACACATAATAATGAAAATTTGACACTGCTGTATTTTAAATAGCTAGTAATTAATAATGTGCATGTATAAAGGAATCTATTTTTAAGTTTCGCAGCAAAATTATTAAAAAGCCTCGTAGAATTATTTTTACTGATTGCGATTGATAAAGAACTAGCAGTCCAGCAGACGCCAAGTGACTACGGAGTCCCACGGACACCTGTAATCAAGTTCAATCAATGCTGGTGACAGATGCGTTGTCACCCCGTGGACTTACACGGAATGCATCACGGCCCGCAATTGTCCTGGCCCTATACCTTACATACAGGAACACAACAGTTAGATACACAGCTGTTTGGCTTCAGAAATGGGTAAGAGCGTGGTACCTGCCCTGACTGTTCCTAGACAGATGGAGTCTACCGCCGAATCAAAATTGTCAAAGCGGTCGTCGAGTACAAGTATGTCGTGCCAAATGTCGCCTATAACAACATATTTGGATACACCCCGGATACCTCACTCACCGAACGAAACGCAGAAGCACAAAGTGCCTCCACTTCACGCCGGTATTCTGCTTGGCTGTGATACTACAAAGGCCGCCGCCTCTGGGTCTCTTTAGTCAGTGACAGTGAGCCCACAGATGTTTTTAAATCCAAAAAGATTTAGTGCATTACTTTTGCCATCTCTGTTTTTTTTTTTAGGAAAGGAGGTAAACGAGCAAGCGGTTCACCTGATGGTAAGTGATTACCGACACCCACTTACATCTGCAACAACAGAGGTGATGCAGGTGCGTTGCGGGCCCTGAGGGGTTTGGAAGAAGGAGAGTTGATCAGGAGGGGGAAGGGGAGGCGGAGGGGGCCTCCGGATACCTCACTCGCCGAACGAAACGCAGAAGCACAAGATGCCTCTACTTCACGCCGGTATTCTGCGAGGCCGTAGTACTGCCCCGGTCGAGCCGGCCCATTCGTGCTGCAGCAAAAGCCGCCGCTCGGCTCTATCACATGTGAAAAGGATGGCAGGTATGCATTGAACGGGTGGCTACTAGTGGCAAGTACAGCTTCAGGGAGGATTGAGTGGATGTATTATAACAAATCAAGGAAACATCTTGCTTACATAGCAACAGTTTTACTTAAGCACGCGTGTCCGCTCCGGGCTCGGCGGGTAAATTTACTGTTTATCCGAACGAAGCCTCAATAACTAGTATTAGTTAACAGATCCAGTTGGAAAGTAGAATCGTGAAACGACGTTCAACGTAAAGCAACCTCTTCCACCTTCTAATAAGAGGCAAGTATAGTTTTTTTTTACGTTGTACAGTTTACAGCATAAGTCAACATCGAACGGGTTACGTATTACGTAAGGCAACGCAGTCCCTATTTATATAGGACAAATGGTGAGAATTGTATGTGATTGGGTCTTATATTGGCGTGTGTGATTGTGTCGGATGTACCGTGTGGGTGTGCGTGTGAATGATGCGCAGTCGATGTGCTAGAACCGGCTCGGAGCCGAGCTTTAGCCAGAAAAAGAAGCGTAAGACGGAAGCAAAACATTGTGTTAGGGTTGAACGAGGGGTGAAATCGTTGAACTTAATTTTATTTGAGGTGGTATACTGGTACACTGTATACTGTCTCGAGTATCTGAGAGGGTTTTGGAGCCGGGCCCTGCCATACCGCTCCATATTTTTTTTTATTATTTCTTAGACATGCAGGTTTCCCCACGATGTGTTCCTTCCCCGCCGAGCATGTGGCGATAACAGCATTTAAAATTGCTATTAACAATTGTAGTGGTGCCGGCACCGGGGATCGAACCCGAGTCGCTGACGCTCTGTGACACTAAAAGTAAGCGAACTGTCCATTTGGCTACGTATAATGGTGATACGTACAAAAATTTTTGTTTATCTGTTTCTAAACTATTAGTTACGGACAAACGTGTTTTTATTTTTAAATATCTCTTTGAGCAAATTAAGAAACTTAAATAAGGGACAATTTAAATAAGTTACAAAACCTGCTCGCCTGGCTTTGATTGACTGACGGACGAGACTCTGACGACCGACTGACGTACGTACCACAGACGTGACGGGGAGCAGCATCTCAAGCGCGAGGCTGTACAGAGTATTGAGTATCGGATGACTTCTGATGCCCAACAGTGGAGCTACAGAGGCTGACCTGGAGATCGAGATTTCCAGAGCTATGAGTAGTGGCTTAGGACATGATCACCCACCACAATGATCTCATAAGGTGTGCTGTAATTTTTTTTATATTTTCTTTGTTAGCATTAAAAAATAAAAAATTGTTCCCCTTGAAACGTTAGATATTGTTTCGACATCGCATACAATGAATATTGTTTCAGTGAGCACCTCGACGTCCCTGCGATGCTGGCGCGACCGGTTATCCCAGTTCCTCGATGCTCATCCCAGCGCCTTAAGTGACATTCGAAGACAGACAAAAACCAATCCTATCTCTTCAATTGTAAGCACAATTTTCTATCCATTGGCATATAGCAATATATCATTCTTGCGCAAGGAATAACAAAAAGTTACCTGTTCTCTGTTTGATACACAGAAAGTGTGTATGTCGGTCTCGCTCTGGACAGCTGTCACGGACAGTTTTCACAGAGATTCGATCGTGAGACTGTGTATTAGAGGATCGTTTTGTTCATTGCAGATGAGCCCGTTCGGGCAGTTGTACGGTGAGGCTTGGTAATAAATAAAAAATAAAACGGAAAAGTATGAATAACAAAAAGTAACAAGGTTTATTAACGTCTAGGTTTAAAAAAATACCCTTTTTTTTAACAAACACACGCGACAATGCCGTGGTAGCATTGAGCTGTGGTGAGGAAGCTTACTTTAGTTTCATAGAGTGACCTGGGTTCGATCCCCGGCGCAGGCAGCTCTAAAATTTGGAATAGCATTTTAAGAGCCGAATTTATCAAGCGTTCGGCGGTGAAGGAAAACATCGTTAGGAAACCTGCACGAGTGAGAAGTAGTAAAAACTGAAGTCTGTCAACTCGCACTGAAGCACCGCGGCGGACCAGATAATTGAATAGGAGGCCTTTGCCCAGCTGTGGGAATTTACACGCAACAATAATATACGCATCAACAATCACATTAGTGAAAAAAGGGGTGGTCACAGGTCTGGAGATATATTTTAGTGATATTACCTCACTCTTCACCAGAACTGATGTTGGAGCCACACGACAGATGGTGAGCCGGTTGCCGTTTTACACCACATTGACAAAAAAACCCGCACTGGAGCAGCGAGGCGGGCCCTACCCGGCGGAAGGAGGCCTTTTTTGGCCTATGCCCAGCAATGGACAGGCTACAACTTTACTTTTTCTTTACAATAATATTTAAAGATTAGTTTAGGTAGATTTCCTATGAGCTGAATTTTGAATTATCATATGACCGTAAACAGTATCCGTTGACTGGCACAACACAAAATTAACTCACACCACCACGAGGTGTTAGGTAAGCTGAAGCGCCAATACTTTAACGATCAACGGATAGACTTTGTTATTCTTTGCCAGAACACCTTAGCCTATTCCTTCCTTCCTTAAAGGACGGTAGCGCATCTGTAGCTCCTCTGGTGTTGTGGATGTTCGCGGGCGTCGGTGATCACTTACCATGAGGTGAGCCGCACGCTCGTTTGCCCCCTTCTTCTATAAAAAAAAATACTTAGGCAAAGAAGCGGTCTGTAGATATCCCACAGCTGGGCAAAGATTTTTGAACGCTCTTCCCTTAGTCGCCTCTTTCGGTGCTCTCGTAAAACAAGAGGGTGGCCGAGATGTTTCCCCTCTACCGCCCACACACAGTATATGTACAACCAGCAACCAAAAGAACCCACTCATAAAGCCTAGAGCTAGCATTTATGGTGTCGTTAGTAATTTATTACTGTATCAAGCCCAGTATTATATCTTAACAATGCTGACTCTCTGATCACTTTTTTCTTTTATCTCCAACTTCTACCTGCGTCGGCCGAGGGCTACTTCGCTTTATTGTGCATAATTTAACTGCTGTATCATTAGTAAGCTATAAACTTAGGGCCATTTAATGTTTAAAGACGTTATAAAGAACATTTAATTGCCTACTTTTTCACATTTCTTTAACTACGTCATAAATTAGATTCTTTCTTTTTTGTTCATTTACTCTCACGAAGCCAAAGCTTACTAGGATTTGACGATGATGTCCATGCTACACTGCGGAATCTTTTAATCTGTACTTTTCAAAATCTTGCCTTTTGAACATTTAGATAACGATATACAGTTCTTGAGATACAGTTATCAACGAACGAATAAAATGAGTATAAAAAGCAGTGACATATTCCGGTATGTGTTGTACCGGTATTTAACCGGTATGGTATAAGGGTACCGTAATATAACAAAATCGTTTTTACCCCATGTTTTTTTTTTTTAGTTTTGCGTGGGGAAAGATGCTCGCACCTACCCGTCACCGTCTCCGGTGACTATAACCCCCCCGCGGTAAATCTGCTGTTGGCCCAGTGGCCTTTACAGCTACATCGGTAGAGACTCGTGAGCAGGAGGCCCGCAAGTTAAATAAACAAAAAGGAACGACGACGCTGCTGATGCTGTGTCGCGCTCGGACCCCTGTTAACGAAAGAGAGACGTCAACCCAAGGGCCCCTCTTAAGGAGGTAAAACCTCGGCTTAGGTTGCAATCGAATTTGGGAAAACTTTGATGTTAGGAACGCCTTTGCACACGAGTAATCCTCGTGTATGGCGTGAATCTGTGTCCGGGCGTCCGACGGGGAACAGCGCGGTGTGTGTGAGAGATGTGCGCTGTCTGACTGATCTGTGGGATGATGTGAACCGGTGTTGTGTCCGGGAACGCATTATTATGTGATGTGATAAAATCGTCCTCGGCGATGAGTTTGATTTACCCCCCCATTTAACCAATATCTCATTTAAATACCGTAATCTAAGCGCGGGGCGAGGGGGTGCTGTGCGGGGTGGGGGTGAGGGGGTGCTGTGCGGGTCAATCGGAGCATCGGTTGCAGTGGCGGCTTGCTTTGTACGATAACAACCAGTCAAGGTCAAGGTTTAATATCGAAATGTGATTACAACACCGCGGAAACAGTGATATTATTAAAATAAGTTATGTCGTCATACCGTAACTTAATTAAACTTAATTAAGCAACTATTCAGTCCCCGATGTAAAGGTGCTCATGCCTGTTATCTACTGGAGTAAGCAGAGAACAGGGATTTCCATTTAGCACGACTTAACGTAGTCGAACGGGATATGGGAAAGATGTTATGTCGGCCGTTAAGGACATTTGGGGATTCAGGAAGTGGACGGGGGGACTCACTTACCGAACGTAACATAGCACAAAATGCCTCTTACTCCACGCAGATATTCTGCTCGGCTCTGGTAGCATACGTGTCGGTTCCTTTCGTGCAGCAGCCGAAGTCGCCCCTTGGCTCTACCACGTATAAAATAAAATTGATAGTGACGAATGACATGCCTAGTTGCCACCCTTGACGACGCCTATACGGAAAGAAAGAAGGTAGAGGAAGGTTGTCCAGCCGCTCCTGCACGGCACCCGAGCCTTCTTATCTTGTATTTTACTTACAATTTATATCTTTGTTGTCGTATCGGACGTTTCTCGTCGCTCAGATCAATCCACGCAACTGGGCCGTTCGAGAACACTCCCGTCCCATAAATCAATGCCTTTTTTTAAAAACAAATTCAAATAAATCCATCACCTGGCTCGTTCCTCACTTAACGTCAGCCCCCTTGATACTATTACGCCACTGTTCGGGTTTTCGTGTGATTTCAGGAGTTTTATCAGGTCCTTACAGATGGTTCGTCTTCTACCTCTTTTTCATCATCAACTGTCATCACCTATCTCGTCAGACGATCTTCATTTCGGCGCATTACTTGTCCGGGCATACATATTTCTGCGGCTATGAAGGTCCCAGGCAAAGGTATTCGTTTGTTTATTGTATCATAATTTATGTGCCACAATTTCTGATCGAACCCATAGAGCATGGCTGATAATATCAGACTCGCTCATTACATGGTATCCTCAGTTTAAATTGGAGTTAACAGAGCCCACCAAAAGTGATCTCCATTAGAGCACGTCCTAATTATATTTTCCATGACTCGTTCTGTGCTTGCTCTGGTGTGCCTACGGATCCGCGGTATTTGAATTCCTCTACTTTGTTCGAATAATCTCCTGTGATTGGTTGTCGATAAATTTAATTGTGGTAGAGCCAAGCGGCGGCTTTAGCTGCTGCTCGAATGGGCCGGCTCGACCGGATCGGTACTGCGGCCTCGCAGAATACCGGCGTGAAGTAGAGGCACCTTGTGCTTCTGCGTTTCGTTCGGTGAGTGAGGTAACCGGAGGCCCTCTCCTCCTCCTCCTCACTTCCATCTTATCACCCTTAAAAGCCGGCAACGCACCTGCAGAACCTCTGGTATTGCAGATGTAGGTGGGCGACGGTAATCACTTACCATCAGGTGACCCGCTGGCTCGTTTGCCGCCTTTCCTATAAATAAAAAATAAAAAATTCTATGCATACATTCAGTCTTCCGTCAACTCACTTATAAACCCCCACTTTCTATTGCTATTCGAAGTTATTTTGGTTAACTCCTGTTAATATGTTTGTAATAAATATACCCTGTAGGAGAATTGTCATTGCCACCATTTTTCAAGAGCTCCAACATTTTATACTGCTTGGTCGCGTGCTGGTTGATAAGCCACAACCTTGGAGCCCGCACTGGTCACATCGGTAACCGTACGCCTTGTTCAAGGGCAACCGGCTTTTCGTAAATGTTGTAACGTTATGCATAATTTCAGACTTGTTATCAGGATATGACAGACAGACATGCCAAATGTTAACATAGTGTTTTGAGCAGCTGGTGTATATTTTTTAGAAGTTAGTTTATTTAACGATATATTTTTGTCGATTAGGTCTAATTAGATGTTGCTAATTCGATATTTATTCCATATGTTGGACGTACGAGACTTAAAGTTTTTTTTTAATATTGTAAATAAATTATAAAGTAATATGTTCTGGCCAGATGTTTTTTTTTGTAAAGACAGATCACTTAAAAAAATTATCTCGCTTATGAATGTGTCTTTGACGTTCATAAATAACATACATCTCAGTATGATTAAATATTTTATTAAAAAAAAAACCTCAGAGATTAGTAGGTCTCTAAGATTTTCCGAATTAAAATAGTTTAATACAGTTAATTCCCCACTGCTGGACAAAGGTCTCCTATGAATGTTTAAGTGTGTATTTGGAGCCGCGGACGGGGTCGTATATGCTCTGGAACGAAATCCCTCTTGACACTAAAAAAGCTCCTAATAAGTTTGCCTTTAAAAATAAAATCCGCAAACATTACAGAAATGTTGCAAGTCTGTACTAGATCTGCTGATTGTCATTGTGCCGCTTTAGTTGTTTGTCCTGACATGTATATTTGTAAGTATTTTGTATTAAAATTCATTATTCTATGTGTATATGGTATATTTGTATGTATAGTATTTATGTATATATGTATGTATGTATCTACCTATCTGTGTAAGTACATATTTTGATATTTATATCCTTTTACTTGTTTTATTCTGTTAGCTGTATCGCCTCTATTACGTGTTTATCTCTGCTCAGCCTAATGGTTGACTGGGAGAGAATGCCTCTAGGCATTCAGTCCGCCGTGTGTACCAATTTGTGCATAAAGATTAAATAAATAAATAAATATGTTCTCGGAATTATATTTCATCAGAGCCGTACAGAGAGCGAGACACTGCTCTCTGAATGGATTGTTTGTTCATGACCATAGAGTTGCTTTTACGTGAACATATTATTTTATAAAGGTCACTGTAAAGAATTGGTATCAATTTTAGCGGAGCCGGTACGAGCAAGCGGTTCACCTGATGATGAATAGTTACAGACGCCCACGCACATATGCAACAGCAGAGTAGCTGCAGATGTGCTATCGGCCTTTAGGGCTATTCGGGACGGGAGAATTGTGAGCAGCGTCAGAAGCCACCATCGGGCTCTACCACACACTAGTGGCGATGCAAGGCCGAGGGGCGGGTGGGCGTAGGAGGAGGGCACTCGCACGTGGATCACCCTCCTTGCTAGCTGACATGCGAGACTTTGGCGACCTAATGATGGTGTAATATCTATCCAAATTCGACGATACCATATCTTAAAGGTTACTGATGGGATGCTGCATCCCTAGCGCGATAAGTGAGAGTGAGCATGTCTTTTTTTTATGGGAAAGGCGGCAAACGAGCAAGCGGTTCACCTGATGGTAAGTGATTAGCGTCGCCCACGTACATCTGCTCCACCACAGGTGCTGCTGGTGCGTTGCCGGTCTTTAAGTTCATTTGGAAGATAGGAGCAATAGTGAGGGGGAGAACGAAACGCGGACGCACAAGATGCCTTTACTTCACGCCGGTATTCTACGAGGCCGTGTTACCAATTCAGTCGAGCCGGCCCATTCGTGCAGCAGCAAAAGCCGCCGCTTGGCTCTATCCAAAAACAGAAATAATCAATTGAGGAAGTAAAAAGCAATAAAAAAATTTCACACAGACAAACCTCTACGCGAAACGCGATCATCATTGTGTGGTGGGAGAGATAATACTTTCGGAGTTATCGCAAGGCACACACGAATTTGCTTACAAATAACCTTAGAAATTACTTCCTTATTTCTCTATTTATTTTTGATTATCGCAACACAAACGTAGATTTGAACGTGACTATACGTGGAAATAAGATTGATCGTGGATTAAGAAAAGATTGGTGTCATTATTGATTTAACAGTGCAGGGACGGAAACGTAGATCTGTATCGGATAGCTCCTTAAGATTTTAATTACACAATTATGAATTGCGCAACGATTTCGAGTCAATATCATCCTGGTTATGTTTATAGCCACTATCTCAGTCTATTTAAGGCCACTAATCAATTTTTAAGCGTGGTAGAGCCAAGCGGCGGCACTTGCTGCTGCTCGAATGGGCCGGCTCGACCGGGTTGGTACCACGACCTCGCAGAATACCGGCGTAAAGTAGAGGTATATTGTGCTTATGCGTTTCGTTCGCTGAGTGCGGTAACCGGGGGCCCACTCTCCCTACCCCTCCTCATCTTCCATCCCATCTTCCAAACATCCATAAACCAGCAACGCGCCTGCAGCACCTCTGGTATTGCAGATGTACCTGGACGAAGCTAATCACTTACCATCAGGTGAACCGCTTGCTCGATTGCCGCTTTTACCATAAAATAAACAAAAAACTCGCCAAGAAACTGCCAGCAAAAGCACTGGCTTTAACATTTTTGAAAGGTTTGCCCTTACTCACCACTCTGGGCGAGCAGGTTGCTGAGTGCAGCACCCGGACCCTCGCAGTAGTGCTCGGCACTTGTCCGAGGGTTCGCTTCAGTCAATTCGGATGGATGTTTCGCCTTCATACCCTCGTCTGTTATCTCGCTGGGTACACCACGTGCCGGTTGACATTAAGGGGAAAAAGATGATATATTGCCACTAACATCATTGTAATTTTTTTTTTATTTATTTAAACAGTCACACAGCACTTAGATAAAAATTATATAGATTAGGTAAAATACAATTTAATGCCAATAATGGACTTCATTATTTATAATTAAAAGAACTTGATGACATGTGTCTTGATGTTTAAATTAAGATTATAAGTAGAAGTATGACATGTTTTTTATAACACTACAGCTATCAATCCGGCCAATTTTTCTACACATGAAAGGCGTTTCTTGTATACATGGGGAAATGCCTGATGCTTACCCGCCCTCGCCAGGACAAGGGTGAGTTATATCGAGCTTGAATCGACCACTACCCCACGGTGTTCCACTTGAGGTGCTACCGATTATTAGAAAATGATTGGCGATGGATCTGGTCTAAGGCTCTGCCGCCGACGACATTAAGGCAGCGGAAGATAGGGAGAGCGGCGCCTTGCAATGCCCACTCTCCTCACGGAGTCTAATCACCTAGTTTAGTCCTTGGCAAGCCTACATAGTATTAGTAATACAGACCCCCATATGTATGTATGAGTAGTAGTACGTATAGAAAAAAGACTAAAATTCGGAAACAGCTAATAAAAAAACTATGTATTTAAAGATATGTCGGCTTATCGCATGTAATGTTTGCGAAAAACATGTTTATTTTGTTTGCCTTTGCAAATTTTACCAAACCAGTTGGAAATGATAGAGAAGATAAAGCAACATAGAAACGGAATACACGAAGTCGTCAAGGTTGTTGCAGCACTGTGTCGCTAGTGACGTCCAAGACTAAGCTACAAAATGGGTACGTACCCAGTCCGTAGTTTCAAAATCATCATCATTTAAGCCTGTCACAGGTCCGCTGCTGAACATAGATATCCCCTCCTCGTATTTTTTTTTATGGGTAAGTGATTACCTTCGCTCTTCTGGGGCAATCTGTAAGATTTTGCCTGCAGGCTTTTAAGGCTCTGTCATAATCACAACTTTGGCAAAATTTATTTAATTCAATACATCCCTGAATAAGTTTACTTTCCTTGTTGGCTGACATTTTTTGACAACTTTGGGGGAGGCCTATGTTCAGCAGTGGACTTGTGATAGGCTGAAATGATGATGATGATGATGTATTCCTTCGCCCACGTACACGAGAAACTGCAGGTGCGTTGGCCGGCCTTTGAGGACATTTGGGAGATGGGAGGGATAGGAAGGGAGAGGGAGGGGGAGGAAGGGACTGGGCACCCAGTTACCTGAGTCACCGAACGAAACACGGAAGCACACGATGCCTCTACTTCACGACGTTGTTCTGCGAATTCGCGGTATTAAGCCGGTCGAGACTACCCATTCGATCAGCAGCTAAAGCCGTCGCTTGGCTCTACCACATTGAAAAATACCTATACTGTGTTTGCTTGTACGAGATTGTAACTCGAGACTTTGTGGTTCAACATTTCTTAATTCATGTGGGCTTCATAAAGGTACAGTAAATTTAAAATACAAGCTTACATTGACTATCAGGTTAGATAGAATGACTCTTAGTATTGGAAATCCAGTTAAAAGGTCCGTTCTTAAATTCTAAATTAATACATTTTCTATAATAATAGCTAAACTACTCTTAGACGATATACAGACGAAAGAACTACTGAACATTTTCGTTTCATTCATTATAACCATTGTATAATGATGGTTGATTCATTAAAGAAACAATGCACGTTTTGATATACTTCACTAAAAATACCAAACTAAAATATGTCTAAACTTCTAAACTACATTAGGTACGCGTACCGATTTTCCCGTTATCGATACCAGATTACACGCATCACTAGTACCTTGCAAACAGTAAGTGCAAATATTCGCAATGCTGATCCTTTCCGTGTTAGTGTTGTGTTAGATAAGAGCACAAGGTCACGCCATGCTCGCCACGCACACAGGCGCGTCGCGGTGCCACAGACACTGCCTACCCACCTACCACGTGCACATCGATAAGTGCGCAAACATTTAGACTACGAACGTATTCTATCTAATTAAACAATATCAAAGGAGTTTGTAACAATTTTTCTACACATGAAAGGCGTTTCTTGTATACATGGGGAAATGCCTGATGCTTACCCGCCCTCGCCAGGACAAGGGTGAGTTATATCGAGCTTGAATCGACCACTACCCCACGGTGTTCCACTTGAGGTGCTACCGATTATTAGAAAATGATTGGCGATGGATCTGGTCTAAGGCTCTGCCGCCGACGACATTAAGGCAGCGGAAGATAGGGAGAGCGGCGCCTTGCAATGCCCACTCTCCTCACGGAGTCTAATCACCTAGTTTAGTCCTTGGCAAGCCTACATAGTATTAGTAATACAGACCCCCATATGTATGTATGAGTAGTAGTACGTATAGAAAAAAGACTAAAATTCGGAAACAGCTAATAAAAAAACTATGTATTTAAAGATATGTCGGCTTATCGCATGTAATGTTTGCGAAAAACATGTTTATTTTGTTTGCCTTTGCAAATTTTACCAAACCAGTTGGAAATGATAGAGAAGATAAAGCAACATAGAAACGGAATACACGAAGTCGTCAAGGTTGTTGCAGCACTGTGTCGCTAGTGACGTCCAAGACTAAGCTACAAAATGGGTACGTACCCAGTCCGTAGTTTCAAAATCATCATCATTTAAGCCTGTCACAGGTCCGCTGCTGAACATAGATATCCCCTCCTCGTATTTTTTTTTATGGGTAAGTGATTACCTTCGCTCTTCTGGGGCAATCTGTAAGATTTTGCCTGCAGGCTTTTAAGGCTCTGTCATAATCACAACTTTGGCAAAATTTATTTAATTCAATACATCCCTGAATAAGTTTACTTTCCTTGTTGGCTGACATTTTTTGACAACTTTGGGGGAGGCCTATGTTCAGCAGTGGACTTGTGATAGGCTGAAATGATGATGATGATGATGTATTCCTTCGCCCACGTACACGAGAAACTGCAGGTGCGTTGGCCGGCCTTTGAGGACATTTGGGAGATGGGAGGGATAGGAAGGGAGAGGGAGGGGGAGGAAGGGACTGGGCACCCAGTTACCTGAGTCACCGAACGAAACACGGAAGCACACGATGCCTCTACTTCACGACGTTGTTCTGCGAATTCGCGGTATTAAGCCGGTCGAGACTACCCATTCGATCAGCAGCTAAAGCCGTCGCTTGGCTCTACCACATTGAAAAATACCTATACTGTGTTTGCTTGTACGAGATTGTAACTCGAGACTTTGTGGTTCAACATTTCTTAATTCATGTGGGCTTCATAAAGGTACAGTAAATTTAAAATACAAGCTTACATTGACTATCAGGTTAGATAGAATGACTCTTAGTATTGGAAATCCAGTTAAAAGGTCCGTTCTTAAATTCTAAATTAATACATTTTCTATAATAATAGCTAAACTACTCTTAGACGATATACAGAAGAAAGAACTACTGAACATTTTCGTTTCATTCATTATAACCATTGTATAATGATGGTTGATTCATTAAAGAAACAATGCACGTTTTGATATACTTCACTAAAAATACCAAACTAAAATATGTCTAAACTTCTAAACTACATTAGGTACGCGTACCGATTTTCCCGTTATCGATACCAGATTACACGCATCACTAGTACCTTGCAAACAGTAAGTGCAAATATTCGCAATGCTGATCCTTTCCGTGTTAGTGTTGTGTTAGATAAGAGCACAAGGTCACGCCATGCTCGCCACGCACACAGGCGCGTCGCGGTGCCACAGACACTGCCTACCCACCTACCACGTGCACATCGATAAGTGCGCAAACATTTAGACTACGAACGTATTCTATCTAATTAAACAATATCAAAGGAGTTTGTAACAATTTTGCATCATTATCTCCTAGCTTTACCTTAACCTTTCCGTAAGGATAAGTACCCACGCTTTCACCCCCTTTCTTCCGTCCAACAGCAGTGCACACCAGATCGAAGGGTATAAAGAACACGCACCGTTTCGCAAGGTATGGAGAGCCAGAATATTAACAGGCTCGGAGGCATACCATCTTAGTGATCCGGGACGGCAGCGCTTCTGCAATCGTCTCCAAATGAAGTTGGCCGCAGGTGTCCACGGGGTGCAGTGACCACTTACCGTCGAGGGGACTGCTTGCTCTATCTTCACGCCGATCCAATAAAAAAAACCTTCTCCTGTTATAACAATAGATTATCAATTGCTTCAACACGTCTAGACTTCTTTTAATTATGAGAATAACTGGTCGATTATTTGTTATACTATTTTAAGGCATCCACCATGCCATCCAGAAAACCTGGTAAATAAGTTATGTTCAAAATGGAATTATTTTAGAAATTCCTGATATTATTTATTTCACTCAAGATTATCGTATCGTTTGTTATATTCTGATTGTCTTTATCAAATCGATTAAAAGATAACTTTAATTTCTAATGGCATCAATATAAATATGTTTTTTCGGTTCAACTTCGGTGCAGCCTTCTGGCAGGCGGAAAAGGATTGCCAGGGATTCCCAAACTATTTTGGGCAAGAGACCCCTTTTCCAAAATGAACTGATAAAACGGACCCCAATAGCCGAATCACTTAAAAAATCCTATCTCTAGTTTTATTCCTATTGATACAAAATAATTTACCCATGGGGGTCGACCACTTTGGGAATCCCTGCATTATAGCACCGACGTTACTAACTTAGCTGTAGTACAACTAAGTTAAGGTTCTATTAAAGTAAAGGCACGGTTTCCAAGTCTATGCCCGTTTGGAGGATGTCCAGCTTAAACGCATGTCGCATGCACCGAATCGTTTACTGCAGTGGCGATATCATATCTATACGCATACACGCTCGTCGGTTATAGGCAGTAAAGTAAAAGGCTTCGTCTCAAATATTTCAGAGGGTTTTGGAGCCGGGAAAGTGCCGCAACGCTGCTCCAATTGGCGGTCTTCACATATTCTCGAATGAATATTTTTTTTTTATTATCTCTCAGACATGCTCAGGTTTCCTCACGATGTTTTCCTTCACCGCCAAGCACGTGGTGAATACAGCACTTAAAATTGCTATTAACAATTTCAGTGGCGCCGGCACCGGGGATCGAACCCAGGTCGCACGCGCACCATGAAACTAAAATGAGCGCTAGGCTATCTGTATTCTAGGCTGTACAGTATTTCTAGGCTTTATATGTTCTAGGTTCATTTCTTTAATTGGAATAAGAAACTGTGCTTAGAGTGTCAGAGCAGGTTACAACTAAGCTTCCTAGTTTGAAGATGCGAGTGGTTTGACGGAAGTACCCGACAGTTGGGGTTAGTTGCCGAATGTCGGAGCGACTAGAATTACATTTAATCAAGTCTCTTATAACCAAAGGGCAAAGTACAGTACAAGCACGGCTCGGTGGCGTAGTGGCTAAGCTTTTAGCTGGGGCGATGTGAGTCGCGGGTTCGATTACCGCACGGGACTAGTAGTTTTATGGACTACAAATAATAGTTCCCAGTCTGGGTGTTCGTCCATGTGCGATTCATGTATGTAAACAGCCTCCGCGGCACAGGAGAAATTCCTACAGCGGAAGGTAACGCTTTAAAAAAAAAAAAAGAATAGTAAAGAAAGCAAGCTAACGTCTCAAAAAAACTTACAGTACACGAGTACAGATTGAAAAAAAAAAAATCGCTTCTTGAACTCCATGTAAGAAGACCCTTTGATCAAAATGGGACACACGATATCGTCGCATACAACATTGTTGTTGTGCAGGAGTCGCGAAGTCTGGAATCGTCCACGTGCGCAAACACGCCGTCCGGACATACCGTTCCAGTCGACTAAATAAATAAGTTCTATTCACTTGTATACCTCTAGAGCCGCAAGAGATTGCATATTAGCGAGCGCATGATCAGGGTTGTTAGATGGGCGATCACTTACGACACCAGATAGCTCACAGATACCGAAATTTGAAACAGAACTACTCGTTGAACTGTGATCAAAACCTAGTGCTCACGTGACCATACTCTTTCATCTCTTACTCTGGCTGACTGCCACGGGCTTTGCTTACAAGGTTGGTAATGGGCCCCCTTTTTTTTCTAAAGTTGGGATATCTTGGACCCCGCGGGCGGTATACCATACCTTTAGACCACGACGAGAGTGACTTGCTGGGCCCCACCTCGAGTGCCCGCGGCCCTTCTCGCTAGCCTCACGGGAAACCAGCACCGTGTTAAATGTTATGACATCATGCTGAGTGTGCTCCAGTTCCCGGAGGGCAAGGAGAGCAGTGCAAAGCAACGACGCAAACACCCTCCCCTGTAGTCCACCAACCGAATCAGAAGTGGGCTCGCCAAGCCCACTCGGAGCGGCCACCTCAAGCCAGCCCTATAGCGACAGCGACATAGGTTCCTCTTGGTTCACTGTGGTGGACTAAGCCCCCAGCCACGTCAGGGCGAGAACCCATTCGGTAATTGCACTGCTGTTTGGTGGCAGAAATGGTCAATAGTCTATACTCTTCACGCTGTGCAGGCGGGTTGGTGAGCGTAATGCAACCCTAGCACCGGAGTCAGCAGGGTGCAGGTGAGGTTGACCTTTGGAGAAAGAGAGACCTTAATGTCATTCCTAATTTAATGTATAAGAACACAAATGTATTAAAATTGTAAAAGAGTATAACACGACATTTTTATGTAGGTTACTCTTGTTGAGTGGGATAGAGTCGTGTTATACCAATAAAGACAGACACGTGTCAATCTGGCAGTCGGTTCTCATGTTAATTGAATTAATAACATCAAACACATCACGCGGCGGACGATATGAAGAGAAGAAACAACAACGCGGCTGTTGCTATTGGACGAGCAAATGTTAATAAATGACGAGACGATCTGCGCACGAGTTTATTTACAGCCCTCGTTATTAAAGCGTGAAGCTTGTGCGTGGATGTCCAAGTTTCTACTCCGATCAGGATTTCTTCAGGATGTTTTTTTCCTTTAACGTAATAAATTCAAATTCTTTCTTTAACCCTCCTGACAGAGCCAAGTAACTTCGCAGTTATACTCTATTTAGCCAAATATGTTTTATAATTACATTATATGCCGTTACGTGTTTATCTCTGCTCAGCCTAATGCTCGACTGCGAGAGAATGCCTCTGGGCATTAAGTCCACCATGTGTACCACTTTTTGCAGGAAGCTTAAATAAATAAATAAATAAAAAATATGTATTGAATCTCCTCGTAGATATTTTTCAACAGATGTTGTATGTACATTATACAAATTAATTACAAAACGAATTGTCACACTCACAAGCAACTGAAGCATATTCTTTGACAAAATTATCTATGATAAAAGATAAACATAAACAAATAAAACTGTCCGTCATAAGAAACGACAGTCGTACTGGATGCTTCGATTATTATTGGAGCTACAAACCATAAGTTTTACTTAGCAAACATAATTTTTAAATCTACCTCAGTTTCGTACTTTTTGAAAGAGATTCCTCTGTCTCTGATGAATCTGGCGAAAGGAACTTCGCTGGTATCCTCTGTTTTGTCATTTTTAAAACCTGTCGATAGGAAAACTGTACACTTGGTGGGATTTTGTTGTAGAAATGCATACGTTGCTGCATGAACGAGCTACTGACTGACGTAACTGGCGTTGCAAGTTATTTACATTATGTACGTCACTATTATTATTAAACGTGTTTATGTACAAACATTACATTTTCACATATATACTGGGATGCTAATTCAGATGAGCCGCTTGCAACTTTGCCCGCTTACGTAAAAAAAAAGAAAAATTACGTTATGTTATTAAAGTAACTACTACTTCCAATTTAAACTATTCTAGCTGTCTCAATGTTAGTTGGATTTCCAGATTTTTATTGAAGCATGCGCTGCAGAGCCAAGTCAATAGAACCTATGGCATCTAGAGTTGTTCCAAGAAAACAACACTGGTCTCCACAAGGCCTAACTCTTCCCCGTACATATGTCCGGTCATTTAGAAAACGGTGAATTATTGATCACTGTTACAGTAATTAGTCCAATTTTAATAATACATCGAGCACTTCTATATAAAAGTGACTTATAGTCTACTGAACTGTTCTATTGATGAAGCTCCTTCGTAAATAAATCACTGAGAGTTGCGCTTAGACTTCACGTCCTTCAAACTTAGAACTGGTCTCAATGCAACACATCTTTCGGTTAAACTTTGACGTTTAATATAAAGAGGTAGTTCACGTTTGCGATTGTTGTCTCATGGACGAAACAAATTCATAGCGCATACATATTCAATTTCTAACAGTCGATTATGTAAGAGATTGTAATTAAAATAATTTCGGGTAGAGCATAAAATATTATGGAAAACGTAAATTTAAAGTGACACATTGCCAGACTGGACGGAATGGCGCGACTTACTACCGCACATGGTCATCCTAATACAAAACAACGTGTTGATTTTCCCCGCGATCTTAGAGTTGAAAATAGCTAGTCATAGTGTGAACTGATGAGCGGCACGCGAAGACAGCGTGGCGCTGCATGGCGGCCGCGTGGGTTACGTGGAGATGATGGCGATAAATATTTTTTTTAATATATTTACGCCTTGTTCCCAATGGTTTAGGCAGAAATAATCTTCTTCCACTTGCTACGGTCCTGATATACGTCTTTCGCTTCTTCCACTTTCATCAATCTTCGCATGCATGCTCGTTGGTTTAGAGTACTCTTGACCTGGCCTTTTTCCAGAACTTCTCCGATTTGACCGTGATATGTTCGCCTATATCTTCCTCTTCCGACTCTACCATTTAATAATTTTGGTCGATAAACACGACGCTAATGTCCTGATGAAACAGAATAAAGAATCTAAGCGGATTGTTGCTTAAAATATAAGAGAAATTCGAATCCCGGTAGAAGCTAATGAAAGAGACGGACAGACAACTCTTTCACGACCAGCTGGCAGCGGGAAACCTATCGGAAGCGTAAGGGAACCAAATGCGCTCGACTATCAATTTGCCCAGTAAGCTGAGTACGGGCAACGCATCAGAGAAATTATCCTATGTCGCTCGGATAACATCGGATGAAGGAGATTAAACGAGGGATTGCAACTATCACGACGACACGACATCCTATTTGAATAAACTGACAAACTGACAAGTCTATTTTTTGATTATTAAATAGTTCACAGGTTACTAATTAGTTCACAGCATCGCGTGGTACTAAGACTGAAGTTATGTATTTATGTGAAGGTTGTAGAGCCGCGGTGCCTTGGAGGTCAGGGCACTCGCTTCGAATCAAGCACCACTAAAATTTTCTATTGTGTAATATTATCTACTGATGATTTGGAGTAATGATGGTGAAGTGATGATAGATAACCCGGCCACATGCAGCATTCTAATTTCTAATCTTAGCACCGATCTACGCAGAATTAGCTGACAGTATTCTCAAAGAATATTGATATTAGAATGCTCTTTTTTAATTTTATTAGCATCACGTATAAATTCTTGCATGCTGTTGATTTTAAAAGTTCAGGGTTTATGAATTCTTAAATCTAGGTTTATGATCAGGGTCAGGGGGATCTGTAGTAGAACAAAGTGCAGACTTCATAGAGCATCGATGTTTCACATCAGCTATATGTTCCGTTACTAGGGTTTTCTGATCGAACAGTCACAATCAAATTTGTACACTTTTAGACGTTGAAAACTGGTAAAATCTGACCAATACTCTGCACATCTCCTAATATGTCAGAATCAACTTCGAATCAAGTTTTATTGGAACCCCGCTTTAAGATATGGACAATCTTGTTTGTGACGCCTCTGCGGTATGGCAACTCAGCAGGCACCCGCCAGGGTGCTTGATGTACAACGGCCTTATGTCATAGTTTCTATTTATCTCAGCGACACTACTCGTAAAGCATTCGAAACGTCATTATAGTTTAAAATCAATGTGTTCTATTCGTGTTAATATAATAATGGGTATTACGCTTTTATTAGTAACAAACGAAACAATCACAAAACGATCTTCACTTATCTGAGATTTCTCGTGATGCGATTGCTCCAGCCGCGTCATATCCTCGATCGTTGAGATCAATCTTAAATTATTTTGGAGCACGTATTTTGTCATGAACTGTTCATTCCACGAAGAATACTAATCATTGATGTCAACGGCTAACATCAACACTTATCTGCGCGATATGAATGAGATTTGGAACGGAAATATGATCATGAACATTGTGGTTACGATAAGTGAACGAAGAAAGTTTTGTTCACGCAAATGTTTGAACATGAACTACTCAAGGTAGCTTGCATATAGACCAATCACTTAAACATTGGACGATCCCACACAGGATGCAGTGACAACCGGCACAATGTTGCGGGTAGTCGATGGATGCCGGTGGCACGGGATCGTGCTTTGTGGCGATCTTTGGAGGCGGCCTATGTTCAACAGTGACAGGCTGAAATGAAGACGATACATGGTGCGACCGCAGATGCTTTGTTCTCGACCGATACCGATAAATCCACTTGAAAAACTGGCTGACAGTCCAGCTCATGGTGAGTGGGTACGGCAGTTCATGGACACATGCAAACAACTTGAATCGAAGAAGATTACAGTTGCGTTGCAGACTAAGATGAATGCCTCACAGACCGTTATTATAGAGGCTCTATATACCTTTCAAAGCGGAAACACACTTCATACGCGGTAGAGCCAAGCGGCGGTTTTTGCTGCAGCATGAATGGGCCGGCTCGACCAGGTCGCTACCACGGTCTCGCAGAATACCGACGTAAATAAGAGGCATCTTGTGATTCTGCGTTTCGTTCGGTGAGTGAGATAACTGGAGGCCCACTCCCCCTCCCCATCCCTCTCCCCTTTGGGGTGCAATGACCTGACTAACGAACGAGGTTCTGAATGATGAAGGAATATCCTGACTTAGTTTCCTTCCCTGAGTTTAATTATGTTTTTATATCCCCGACGTTTCGAATGCTTTACAGCAGCCGTGGTCACGGGGGGGCCGAGGTGTTAGACGTCCAGATGTCACAGTTTTATTTAATTATATATATTTTTGGTCCAATATCTTTAGGTCGTGTGTCATGTACCAAATTCCGTTGTCTGGGATAAAGCTATTTATAAATTAAAAACTGAGGCGACTGACAGGTGCCACGTCAGATCACAATATTCGACAGAAATTTAAACACTAATATAGCGTTCTTTTTACAGGATTATTAGAGTAAACCTATCTAGAAAATAATTCAGGTTTCGGTGGAGGAATTAAAAAAAATTACCGCCACAGGCTCCGGCCGAACGAGGCTTTGCTATTTGCATTTTTATGCCCTAATCAAGCAACGTGGCGTCGACCTTTTTGACGACAGCATAAATGAACGCCCCGAATATTTTATCTCCCGCATCAACCGCACGAGTGGTCGAGTCATGCTTTGTAATGGATATGTTCTTTCGCCTATGGTCTGAATAATAATTCGGTCTATGGTCTGAATAATAAGTTATTCTAGACTTGCTCATGAAAGTATTTGACAGTAGAGAAATAAAAACTATTAAAAGATCAAGCAGCTGGAGTGTAAATTCCAACCTCACCAGCCCGCAGTGCTCGCATCGAGCCCACAAGTGATGCTTTGGCGACCTAATCAATCCACAATTTGTATTCGAATTTGCCAAACCCTAATACCAAAGACTAGTCATAGTGCGAAGGCTTAGGCACTGCGTACACCATCTTACCCAGCACTGTAAGTATGGGTAAAGCTTCCACCGATATTGAAATTTGAAGCAAATATATCCTACTAGCCTACTTCCTCTAAGGGTAGAAAATAGGGGTTGCTTCTCTAAAACTTTATTTTACTTACTTTTGTCAAATACATTTGTTAAAATTTAATTAAGTTTTTTGTAGTTACATTCTTGGAGAAGCCTATGTTCAGCAGTGGACTTAAATAGGTTGATGCTGAAGATAATACAAGGAAACTAGTGTAGCATACAGACCCACAGCTGGGCAATAGTCTTATTTAAGATAGCGTTTCAGTCTCTTAAAGAGTACGTTAATCTATAATACAAAGCTACAATGTGAATTTCATATTATGATTTGAGATGAATGGTACTGGTGCCAGGATTTGAATTCAGCTCACTCGCGAACCATGAAATTAAAGCAATTGTCCCAACCATAGAGCTGCCGAGGCTGTTTTTATTTATGTATTACATAACTCGTAATTATTTAACGTAAATATCTCTTCCTATATTCTCTAGGGAATGACAATAACTTTGTTTTGTGCAGTCGTACTGGCTTACTTTCGAACGGGTTTTATGTTCGCTCATAAAAAAAAAAACTTTGTCATACACACGGACTTAAATACAACGTATCCACACTTAGTAACAGATGTGTATAACAATAGAATACGCGAGTTCGATGCAAACTACATTTCCAAATAAGCAAAAATGGTCTTTATGTCCTACGCGCAAGTATGTTTATTTGTGAATACGCTATGCACATCACGGGGAACTTGTGTCGCCGGGTGGAAGTGATTAGAGGTTTTACGATGAAGGCGAATCGTAAATGTCCACGGAGCCTTTACAATGTGAATTTTTATTAAACAGCAGTAAAATAAACGAAATTATATTCGGTTTTATTGTCCCGGTGCATTGTGATCGAGTGATCCCTAGGTTTTGTGACAGCCCTTTGTAATGTCATATAGAGGTGTGTGTGATAAAAAGTCCTTTGTGTGAAATAGGGCGACAATACAGAACTTGCTTTTGAACATGAAATAGTAAAAGTGGTAATTTGTATGCTTTTATGGATTAGGGTCATGCTAAGGTTGTCGTAAATGTAAAAAAAAAATATATATTCTAGAGAAATGACAAGTGAATTTGAAACATAGCTCCGGAGAGAGCAATGGACTTCATCCCTTATTTAGTATTTTTTTTTATGAGAAAGACAGCAAAAGAGCAAGTAGTGCACCTGATGGTAAGTTGCCGGTCTTCAATGATTTTTGGGGAGGGGGGAGGTAGGGAAATTATGTGATGGAGGAAAGGTGGGAGGGGGAGGGACCTCCGCTTACCTCACTCACCGAACGAAACGCAGAACCTCAAGCTGCTCCTACATAAGAAGTCGGTATTCTGCGAGGTCGTGATACTACCCCGGTCGAGCCGGCCCATTCGAGCAACAACAAATGCCGCCGCTTTGCTCTACCACCTATGCAGTATTGTACAAGTAAGTAAGTGTTGAAGTGTTGAACAGGGTACAGCTATACGAAAATCATCGAAATCGATTCACAATCGGCGAAGACATTACACATAAAAAATAAATCCAGACTCACTAATAACCTCCTCCGTCTTTGAAGTCGGTTGAAAAAGTTCGTACCTACGGGGTTTCTTTCGCCTGCTACTTCTCCGTTAGAAGGAAGGAAGTTCGTTAAGAAATGGTAGCAGATTTAAAAAAAAAAAATAAACGTTTTTGATAAGTGAAGTTTATGTTCCATGACGAAGAAAGTAAAGTATTTGTTTTGATGTTGTTTCAACACACTTTTCGCAAGAGCTTATTTGGAAGAAGGTGACAGGTGGCGAGCCTGTCGCCGTCATAGTGTTCAGGCCAACGTTACAAATCGTACAAGTTTCACATTGTGATTCGAACTCCGGTTCTCTGATTCGGAGACAAAAGCCATCAGGGATTCCCGAACTATTTTGGGAAAGAGACTCGTTTTCCAAAATGAACTGATATTTCAGACCCCCATAGCCAAATATACTTTAAAAATACTTATCAATTCAAAGAGTCTACGGTTGCTGAGTAAACTTAACTTAAGGTGTCGACCCCAAGGGGCATCGATGTCGACCACTTTGGGAATCTCTCTATGTACATGATCCACGCAGAATGTGCTCAAGGTATCTTGAGGTCGTGCAGTGGTATGCCTGTTCTTGGTTTTAATTTTATTAATTACCGGATCCCGAGCAGGTGGTATACCGCAAAGCCTCAAGACGAAAGTATACAATCAGTACGTGTTGCCAGTGATGACATACGGATCCGAGACTTGGTCCTTCACTGCAGCCCGTATGAGGAAGCTCAAAGTTGCTCAGCGCGCTATGGAAAGGGCTATGCTCGGTGTTTCTCTGCGTGATAGAGTCTGCAACGATAATATCCGCAGCAGAACTAAGGTAACCGACATAGCCGCAAAGATCAGCAAGCTGAAGTGGCAATGGGCCGGCCACATAGCTCGCAGAACTGACAACCGCTGGGGAAAAAGGTTCTCGAGTGGCAGCCACGTACGGGCAAACGCAGTGTAGGACGACCCCCCACAAGATGGAGTGACGACCTGCGCAGTGTTGCGGGAAGTCGATGGATGCAGGTGGCTCAGGACCGTGCTTCGTGGCAATCTTTGGGGGAGGCCTATGTTCAGCAGTGGACTTCTAATAGGCTGAAATGATGATGATGATGATGAGCAGGTGGTGCTCCAAACCCCTCTCAGATATTTGAGAAGGAGACCTTGGCTTACCAGTGGACACTGTCAGGACACTGTTACTTTATACCAGTGAAGGTATACTCGAATTTTGTTAAAAGTTAATTTGGAACTCTCGCATGCAACCCGACGCTCCGTTCACAATGATACAGTAAGAATTTTAGATGCAACGCGACCGGTTGGCGCGTTACGCAGAAGATGACTCGTTAAGATCCTCGGAGCCCCGTCAGCCTCAATAGATGTTATCTCATTCGCCGATGTCTCTCCGCGAGGGGAGAGTAAGTGGAATAAATAAAGTTTCCATTTCTTTGTGCTTTAAAAAACTGACGAGACGAGTAGATAATAAGTTTATATGAAAGATTATTCTAATGGTTTGTGAACTGTAAAAAATTAAACATAATTAATCTTTGATGAGTGCCGTGGTAGCCTGGTACTCGCTTTAATTTTATAGCTCGCGTGTGACCTGGGTTCGATCCCGGTCGGTGTCTAAATATACCATGTGCGCAGCGGTGAAGTGAACCATCATGATGACGTGCGAAGTCCGCCAACCCGCACTGGAAGCAGCGGGTCGGACCCTTTCCGGATACAAAACTCTGTCAAATATTTGTGAGAAGATGCCTAGCTGTGGAGATTTAAAGGTTTGCTTATATACTTTCAATTTATACACCTCATTATAAATACACACTTATTGATCTAAATAACGTGGCAAAAAAAAAACTAAATGTTACAGAGAACATTGGGTCTCCTTTGAAGTGCCCCGAAATATGATGTAAAAGTTTCCTCCTGTCTCCCCTCTCTGTCTCCTCATCCGCTGGACCGATCGCAGCGGCTCGAGCTTTTGTCGGTAATTACTTGGGGTCGCCGTCAAAGAAAAAATTAGTCTTCGGCCGCTTTGACTTCCCTTTGTGCAAAAAAAAACCTGACATATTTTAGTCGTTTTTTAATTTGCCAAAGAGAAAATAACACAAATTATATTCTGTATCGTTTTATATTTTTAAAATCGGTAAGCATCTCCCTATTCCTGTCGCATTAAGTCTTCTTATGGTTTTTCATTACTATGGTTGAAATCAAATATTTTTTTCATTAACTAATTTTTTTTTATCTACCACCGCATCGTAAGGAGGTTCCTATGTCAGAGAAGAAATAGACGAAAGAAATTACGTAGATATCCCAATTTTTGTCATTTTATTTTCAAACCAAAACGTTATAATAGTTCAATTTTTTTATAGTATCGGGCTTGGGCATCGGACTCAAACGCATGCAGTCATCGGATTTGAACCTATGTTCGTCACCCAAGCGAAGCCCATGTTCTTAGGTTTCCTCAAACGGTTCTACTGCTGACGACGATGACGATGGAAGCAATTGGCAAGGCGGTTCGCCATTTCCGAGTAAGGCAATAACTTTCGTTTAGGCTCTAAACTTTGGAGCGTCGAGTAGCGATGTTGGACTTTGCAACCCCAGTTCCTCCCCTGGTTATCGTAAGAAGAGAAAGAAGAAGAAGAAGCGACTAAATTCCATTATTTGCTAAGGGGACAGATGACTAAGGGAAATTCTAATGAGATCACAACCTCGCCTCAAGCCTAGGGGGAGGAACCCGGCGTCGGAGCACTCATCCCTCCTCGTTCTACCTTCCGGGGAGGAGATAGTGATTTGCGGAAGCCGTTCATAACTCCTACTGCCTCCTTGATTATAGTAACAGACGTAAGTTTTTATGTATGTATGTATATGTAACTATTCTACATTAAACGTAATTCATGTTAATGTATATGGTAGGAAAGCATTCATCCTGTCGTTTTAAAAAATAATAAAAAAAAAACGCATCGCCTCTCGTACGGGCGGTCCCGTAAACCGTCCCGTACAAACGAACACGCAAACTATTTACTTATCTGTCTCGTGCGCCACCCAGCTCTGCCAGAACAAACACACGCTTTGGGTGGGTTGCCAAAAGCTTATTAGTTAATAAATGCCTATCCCCATTTATATTTCAAACTAGCCGAGTTCTGTACTTTGTTCTAATGGGTCATACGTGGAGGAATCGCCTCTACTCAACCCGCTGGGCTGGCTGGGCTGGCTGGGCTGGCTGGTGGGTGTGGGCAACCCGGCTACCTTTGCACTACTGATGCTGCTCCCCATCACTAGTCTGAGAGATATGGGATCGGTGAATGCGGATGTGTATTCCATTCATCGGCGCCAGAGCGTCGTTTGTTGGTTAACGAGGGAGCAACACCTGCAGGGTTGCAGGTGGCCATTTAAAGAAAAAAAAAGGTACTATACCTCTTTTTCTATATATGGCCCTTTTTAAATGACCTCTCGCGAACAATATGTTAAAACAATAGAAATAATAGAACAGCCGTGTGCTAATTTACATATACAATTTACTCTATGGTGTTAATTTCGTGTTCTGTAGTATTGGAAGCATTGGTAGCTATTCACCGACGCACAGACAAACAGATAATGTGTAACTTTTTAATTAAGATCTGTTGTCAAGTTCAGTTGTTATAAGTATTTACAGAATCGTCTCACATTTCTCGATCCCAAGTAATTGCCCGAAATGTCGAGACGACTCTGCGAATAGATTGGGATAAAATTGTACAGGTTTTCAATTAATTAATGTACGTGGATTTTCATCGTTCGTTAACATCTAGTTAGTCGGAACACGTTCTTGTGTACAAGCAGGATTTACCATCCGTTGCTTACCGTAATGTTTTTTATGGCAATACCATCATCGCAGTGGGCGTGACATCTATAGAACATGTGTACGCAAAAGCAACTCGATGCTCATGAACAAGAGTGCTCTCTGCATGGCGCCCGAGATTTATAACAAATCTCCAAATTAATAAAAGGAATTTAATTAATAAAAAAAAAAATATAACACGGCAAAGAGCCGTGGTAGCCTAGTGGTCAGGGCGCTCACTTTATTGTCACAGAGCGCGAGTGACCTGGGTTCGATCCCCGGTGCCGGCACCACTAAAATTGTTAATAGCTATTTTAAGTGCTGTATTTACCACGTGCTCGGCGGTGAAGGAAAACATCGCGAGGAAACCTGCATGTCTGAGAAATAATAAAAATATTATTTCGAGGATATGTGAAGCTCGCCAACCCGCACTAGAGCAGCGTGACGGGCCCTTCCAGGCTCCTAAACCCTCTCTGATACTAGTATTTGAGAAGGAGGCCTTTGCCCAGCAGTGGGCACTTATTTTAAATACGAATTTATTTAAGAAAAGATTGCGCAATATATTGACACAAAAATGTTAATGAATTTTTGTTGGACCAATACTTCTGTTAATTTTATTTATCATTTGACGTCTGTTTTCTGATATTGACATTTTAATATCAATCCATTATTTTTTGACATGTTTAATATTAATGATTAAATAATGTGACAAACTTTTAGCGAACATTTAAATAATTGCTGACTGACAATTATGATTATGATAATGCGTAGGAAGATTTTATCCTCCAATTGTTGGAATCTCTCCGGTATCGAGGAGACAGCTTGCATACGATCCGTGCTCCAGCAACCAGTTACCCAGCAGTGGGCACTTACAGGCTGCTTGGACTTGTACTTTTATGTAACACAAGTAAGAGCGTGATGTACTCTTAGGCAGAGAAGGAGTCAATCGGCTAATTTAAAACGTGGTAGAGCCAAGCGGCGGCTATTTGCTGCTGCTCGAATGGGCATGCTCGACCGGAACACCGGCGTGAAGTAGAGGCCCACTCCCCCTCCCCATCCCTTTCCTCATCCTCCCTCCCATGTCCCAAATATCCTTAAAGGCCGGCAACGCAACTGCAGCACCTGTGGTGTTGCAGATGTACGTGGGCGACGATCATTTACCGTCAGGTGAACCGCTTGCTCGTTTCACGTCATTCACTCTTTTTTAAATTTTGTTGTTTAAAAAAAAAAGTTCGTTCCGAGCTTACAAGCACCACGAAGCTTGTGTTACGAAATAATCGTCACGTCGTCGAAAACACGCGACGAACTCAACTCTTCCCGTCCCCTGAAACTGTAGTCAGGCGCTCAACGCGTGATAATGACTCCCCATGTGTTGACGTCCCCGTGACCTCCCCCGAGGAACCACTTGACGTCGGTGCAGCCGAATATACTCCCTATCCCCGTGGCGGTAGATACCACATTCCCGTACACCGCGTATCTATTTATAGGACGACAAGTGTACTCCTTATTGAGCGCATTCGTTAATTAAACACAATAGTGTTACTTTATTAATGCGACAACAAAAACGACTTTGAATCTAATGTTTCAGACGTTACTGTTGCAATTTGAATGACCGTTGACTAATCAAGAAGATAATAGATGTTGCTGGAGATACAGAGAATAGCGTTAGGCTCTCGTGTGCTGAAATCATTTAAATGTTACTACAATTTGTTCGACTTAGAAGTTGTTATCGGACAGATGTAACATTTCATACTTCATATGTGTTGTACACGTTGTTACATGTTGTATAGCTCTTAAAGTAAAATAATAATGAACTGTACGTAACTGGTACGGAACCCACGTGGCGCGAGTCCGATTCGTACTTGGCTTTTTAATTTATTTACTCGTACACACATTGAAGGGTCCACTGGTCATCGAATACTATCAGTGTTGCCAACGCTTAAACATAATGGCACTCAATAACGAGTGAAGGTTGAGATTCTCTCAAGACGAGGAGCTGACACGCGGGGTGCGATCATACGATGTCGTGGAGATATCGCGGAGATAATCGATTCGATTGCACCTGCCTAAGACTTGAAGTGGACACGGTTTTTTTTTATGGAAAAGATGGCAAACCAGCAAGAGGTTCACCTGATGGTAAGTGATTACCGTCGCCCACGTACGTCTGCAATACAAGAGGTTCTGCAGGTGCGTTGCCGGCCTTGAAGGGTATTTGGGAGAAGGGAGGGAGGATGAGGGGAGATAGGGAGTGGGCCTCCGGTTACCTCACTCACCGAACGAAACACACAAGCACAAGATGCTTGTACTTAAGATGTACCTCTACTTCACGCGGGTATTCTGCGAGGTCCGGGTAATGCCCCGGTCGAGCCGGCCCATTCGAGTACCTTGGCTCTACCTATCCGTAACTATAGCGACGGATTTTGCTGCTTCTTGTATTGCAGATGTACGTGGGTGACGGTAATCACTTACCATCAGGTGAACCGCTTGGTCGTTTGCCAACTTTCCCATAGAAAAAAAACCCCTAGTTCTGTGAATATCATCGAATGCAAGGTATATCAACAACGAAAGAATTGAAATCCACCGATCTGGATGTCCCCATGGTGGACTGGGGATGTGGGGGGAATGAAATCATTGAGTCCTCGACACACTCTGCGAAATATATCCCTTGTGTACGTTTATCATCTAAGTGTCAATGCAGTCTCACTGCTGAGACATTTACATGATCATAAAACTATAGCCCGCTTTAGTAATTACTTACATTGTTTAATTGATTCATTGCCGCTTAATGGGACGAGCCAACATTACTGCAGTGAGTAAATTGGGAAGAGAAACCGACAAAAGGGCTGCCGCTTCAATGGTAATATATAATTATAATTATGCAAATGTGGTTGCTCGGGTTTGACGGTGCTGGGGGGATTCTAATTTTGGTTGTGGGGCTTAACGATGAAAGATCCTTTCGTCATTCATTTATTTATTTAGATAGGTACAATTTACAGACCACAGATAGACCACAGAGCTTATACAAACGCTATCATTATGATGTTACATTGATAAATCTTGGGCCCTATTACAAATTATACACGACATTCACTTTAAAAATTATTACAAAAGATGTATTAAAAATGTCGTGGTCAGAACATAAGCGATTGTTATATCGCGGATTATAACGCATTTAAAAGTATAATCAATAAAAATAAATAAAATGGCGACCGAGTGAGTGGAATCATAGTGAACTGAGGCAGATGCCAGAAAGATGCCAGACATGGTTTCGTTTATTGATAACCATGTAACGGATAAACGAAACCATAGAAATAACACGGTATGATTTTATATGGAAATCATGTCACGCGGAATTTTAGTGAATTTGTTGCGTAGCGTATACGGCCGCTGCTTCTAAAAACTTAATAAATCCCCTTATAAATACACAAAGCTATTATAAAGCGTACACACAATTTGTGTCTAACGTTGAGCTGTTAACACACTTCGTATTTCCATTGCCATATAGAAACGACGTACAACGGTGAAAACTGCATACAACCGGTTGCGATGTAAATTAAAATGATAAGACGGCATGAGCGAACGATCGAAAAAAGACTCTAGCGCTTTGGTATTAAGCTTACATTGGAACGGTTCAATCGCAGTTGAGATTTTAGATAAGCGCTGATGGATGCGGTTGTTTTTGAGAGATAAGGGCATTGTTGGACACGCGGCACTAGAATGACAGAGATAATTAGTGGACTAAGTAGTACCTAACCAGTTGTTGCTATGCGAACGTTTCGTTATCCTAGCCTAAGCCCAGTTACGGGATCAGCGTCGTAAACAGGAGACTCGAATCTATCACCCAAGCAGAGGACCCGTTGGTTCCAATCAAGCAGGTGGAAATCACTAAATACTTCAACTCTAACTGTAACACAGTAATCGTCTTACATTCAAGTTATTAGCTGGTGTTTATGAACTGTAGCTTCTTATGAAAGAAAGAACTTGTTCTAGAATACTTTAAATGCTGCTTATGAAGTTTTATTTAAGTGACAAACAGTTAAATACTTCTTCTCTTCTTTAACTTGTTTATCTCTAGATATATTCTTGGAGCACACACATTTCATCGTTTAAAGTTTCACTATCTCCAGATGTCCTCTATCTGGTATTTCTTGAGAAGCACTTGTTGCTATGCCAACTTATGTCACTGACAACGTTCGTAGAGGAAGGTCGTAGCTTTTGACCCTAACCTACACAAAAAAAAAAGGAAAACTAGGTACTGTGTTCCGGTTTGATAGATACAGAGAGCCAGTATAGTTACGGGCTATGAGACATGCATACTCATACAAAGACATACTCCACTTTAGCCCTCAAGGGTAACTGCTGGTGTCCACGGGCTGCAGCAGCGACTTGCAGGTGCACTGTAGGTTCGTTTCTCACCACGAACCGATTAAAAAAAACCACCTTAATTTTACATCATCAATAATTTTATCACTCATCAATCATTTTTTTATAAGATAATTGTAATTCACTAATTCGTAGTCAAAGTTCACGTAATCGTCCGCAGAATCCGCATCTCGGTGATGACAGAGACAAACAGAAGAATATTCTAATCGTCGTGGAAGTGACCGATGAATCACCGTTAAAATCGATTATGTAAGGTTGAAACATTAACTGGCCAAGAGAAATTGTTAAACTGACGAATTAAGAATAGCCTTTCTCTCTATCTGTCGGTTTTTTTTAAGGAAAAATTTACTAAACCAACGCAACTTATTCGTAAGCAACAGGTTTGTAATGTATATATTCACTCCTTGTTCCCAACGGGGTAGGCAGAGACAATCTTCTTCCACATGCTACGGTCCTGACATACGTCTTTCGCTTCTTCCACTTTCATCAATCTTCGCATGCATGCTCGTTGGTTTGGAGTACTCTTGACCTGGCCTTTTTTCAGAACGTCCCGTTCGCCTAGGTCTTCCTCTCCCGACTCTACCATTTACACTCGCCACATATATTTGTTTCGTCAACCTATTTGTCACCAAGTACGAAAGCAACGCAATTTTACACGACCCTTACGCGGTTGTCATTCTTGTCCTGCTTCGAAATTTAATTTCATCAAACATAATTTTCAATCACATGTCCTTGAATTTAAAAATAAATTTGAATGACTGATGTTTTTAATAAATATATGATTATTTATCTATGTGCGTACTTTTATGAAAGATAGCACACTAATTTACTTCAAAGAACAGTTATCAGGTACATTTTTTGTTCGTGGTGGAGTTAGGTTAGGTTAGGTTAGGTTAGGTTAGGTTAGGTTAGGTTAGGTTAGGTTAGGTTAGGTTAGGTTAGGTTAGGTTAGGTTAGGTTAGGTTAGGTTAGGTTAGGTTAGGTTAGGTTAGGTTAGGTTAGGTTAGGTTAGGTTAGGTTAGGTTAGGTTAGGTTAGGTTAGGTTAGGTTAGGTTAGGTTAGGCTAGGCTAGGCTAGGCTAGGCTAGGTTAGGTTAGGTTAGGTTAGGTCAGGTTAGGTTAGGTTAGGTTAGGTTAGGTTAGCGGCGGCTGGTGCAGCTGCTGGAATCGACCGTCTCGATCAGGGTCGTACCATGGCTGCGACGGCAACGCACCTGCTGCTCCCCTGGTGTTCCACATGTCCGTAGCCGTGGGTAGCGATGATCATCAGGTATTCCGCTCTATCGTTTGTCCTCTTTCCCATAATAAGATTGGCTAATGCAGCCCATGGACACGTGCAAACAATCTCAATCGAATCGTCCTTTCTCAGGAGTTGTGACCCGTAATTGTGCTGGCTCTTTATACTTTTCGAACCTCAACAGAAAGGAATCTACCGCCAGTTAAACTCATGTCACAAGTCCACAGCTGAACCAATTGCTACAAATAAGCTCTGGTGAGAAGTTGGTGGTACCGACTAAAATTAATTTCAATTCTTTTATCCTCTGACTACCCCATAATTGGGTGAACGACCGTTTCCCTATTCATCATAAGGCCAGTAGGTAAAAAGTAATAGCTTGTAAGTGCCCACTGCTGGGCAAAGGCCTCCTTCTCAAATACTAGTATCAGAGAGGGCTTAGGTGCCGGAAGGGCCTGCCACGCTGCTCCAGTGCGGGTTGGCCAGCTTCACATATCCTCGAAATAATATTTTTGTTATTTCTCAGACATGCAGGTTTCCTCACGATGTTTTCCTTCACCGCTGAGCATGTGGTAAATACAGCACTTAAAATTGGTATTAATAATTTTAGTGGTGCCGGCACCGGGGTTCGAACCCAGGTCACTCGCGCTCTATGACACTAAAGTGAGCGCCCTGACCACTAGGCTACCAAGGCTCTGGCTGTGCTTACTAGGCCAGTAGGTACATTAAGTTTTATATTAAAACAAATCTCTGTTCAATTAATTATAAGTAACTGACTAAAGGAGCTTGTGAGTTAGGTGCCAGAGTAAGTCTGTTTAGAAGTTGTGATTCAATTAATTCGAAACATTACCGACTAGTTCGTTCGCGGTTTGGATCGAACGGGCACTTCGCTCATTCTGAAGCACGAAAGCTTACAAATTATCAGCTTTTATAAAGTTAAAGAGATACTTTGAAATTTAATTAATTTCACACAGACGTAATAAATAGAAATCTATTATTGTCTAGTATTGAACTGTTGTTTTGTGTTTTGTTACCAAATATTGTGGTAATATTTGAGAGAGGCCTATGTTCGGCTAATGGCTTTTATCTTTTAACTAAGTAGACATTTACGATGGACTCGAATGTCACCCACAGGATGAACGGGAGGTGGTCGATACTCGACGTCACTACGCAACTACTACCACCATCAAAAGCCCGCCATATAATTCTTGAAAGATTTGCTCGTCACCAGGCGGTGGGCTCCTTCTCTGACTGCAGGAGTCATCTGGCAACCTAGCCACACCCTCTCCTAACAACTGTTGTATTCCGGTTTGAAAGAAATCCAGAGCCGGTATAAGTACAGGCTATGAGGCATCATGTCTCAGTCAAAAAGGGTGTTTTAAGCGTGGTAGAGCCAAGCGGTGGTTTTAGCTGCTGCTCGAATGGGCCGGCTCGACCGGATTGGTACCATGGCCTCGCAGAATATCGGCGTGAAATAGAGGCATCTTGTGCTTTTGCGTTCCGTTCGGTGAGTGAGATAACCGGAGGCCCACACCCCTTCCCTATTCCCCTCCTCTTCCCTCCCATCTCTCAAATATCCTTAAAGACCGGCAACGCACCTCCAGCATCTATGGTGTTGCAGATGTGCCGGTACATGCGCTAGTGATGAATGAAGAACTATGAATAAATAGACTTGCAATATTAATAATAACTCTTTAGATCGTCTCACCCACGTGCTATGATGTAGCAAATAAGATAAGAAGCGCACAAAAAACCACAAAATCTCTATTTTCGAACGTCGCTCGCTCGACAAAAAACAAATAGCGGTGCGTGACCTTACGGCCATATTTTTCCCCATCTCCAGACCCAACGATACCTATCTTTTTCATTTCTTATATGTCAGAATGAGAGAGGCGATTGTTGTGCTGCCCTACGCCATATTTTTGATGCTTCCATTGTGTAGCGTGTTATATTAAGGTATATTTTAACCTTTATAATGCATAATAACAGATAATCGTGCCGTAACGATTTCTTTTTTCGAACGCTTTTATGTTTTTTTTGTCAAACGAACATTTCGTTCGGAAATTAGATAATTTTAATAAATGCTTTGTTCGTTAAATCATAAAAATTTATTTTAATCGTTTTTCACAGTATGTACTTAATGTATATTCTACATGATCTCGTCTCTATAAAACATTGTAACGAGAGATAGGATGGCTGTTTGTCTGTTCTGTTGTTGACCGAGGAAAGACAGCACTCTACACTACTGAAAAGCAGTTGCTGGCGAGGAAGCGATACCAACAGCTGCCACCAGACATCATCAGGTGTGTAAACGGTTCGTACGATAACGATTTCTTGTATTTACACGAACACTACACGTTTGAAATGAAACTATTACTTCCGGATTTCATCGTGTTTAATTTTTTTTTTTCATATTCCAATAAAACCAAGCATAACATTGTTGTACGAACTCAAGATACCGTGATCTCAGTCTCCGTAGATCGGACCAAAGTTAATAATTAAAAGCTGAAGGTAGCCGAAGTTGATTTCGACATCGGGTCGTCTAACACTTCCTTCTCCCCGTGACCACGGCTGTAATAAAGCACGTGAATAATAGTTTAATTTCTAAACGACGATTGAAGTTAATTTTTTTTTTTTCATATTCCAATAAAACCAAGCATAACATTGTTGTACGAACTCAAGATACCGTGATCTCAGTCTCCGTAGATCGGACCAAAGTTAATAATTAAAAGCTGAAGGTAGCCGAAGTTGATTTCGACATCGGGTCGTCTAACACTTCCTTCTCCCCGTGACCACGGCTGTAATAAAGCACGTGAATAATAGTTTAATTTCTAAACGACGATTGAAGTTAATTTTTTTTTTTTCATATTCCAATAAAACCAAGCATAACATTGTTGTACGAACTCAAGATACCGTGATCTCAGTCTCCGTAGATCGGACCAAAGTTAATAATTAAAAGCTGAAGGTAGCCGAAGTTGATTTCGACATCGGGTCGTCTAACACTTCCTTCTCCCCGTGACCACGGCTGTAATAAAGCACGTGAATAATAGTTTAATTTCTAAACGACGATTGAAGTTAATTTTTTTTTAAGACTGTGTATATCTAGTATACCATCAGATACATAACACATGGTAGACTCTTTCGCTGGCTAGGAGCCTAGTAAGTACAACACTTTTAATCATTTCTGCAGCCAAACAGCAGTACAGCCAACAGCCAATAGCCCAATGGGTTAGGGTGCGGACTACGAAACATGACGTAGTAAATTCGAGCCCGGCATTCGACTATAGTCGTGAACCACTCCAGATTCCATCTGTAGTGCTTAGTTGGAGGGTTAACAGGAATATTAGTAATGTTACTTAAATAGAGGCATCTTGTGCTTTTGCGTTCCGTTCGGTGAGTGAGATAACCGGAGGCCCACACCCCTTCCCTATTCCCCTCCTCTTCCCTCCCATCTCTCAAATATCCTTAAAGACCGGCAACGCACCTCCAGCATCTATGGTGTTGCAGGTGTGCCGGTACATGCGCTAGTGATGAATGAAGAACTATGAATAAATAGACTTGCCATATTAATAATAACTCTTTACATCGTCTCACCCACGTGCTATGATGTAACGAAGGTAGCAAATAAGATAAGAAGCGCACAAAAAACCACAAAATCTCTATTTTCGAACGTCGCTCGCTCGACAAAAAACAAATAGCGGTGCGTGACCTTACGGCCATATTTTTCCCCATCTCCAGACCCAACGATACCTATCTTTTTCATTTCTTATATGTCAGAATGAGAGAGTCGATTGTTGTGCTGCCCTACGCCATATTTTTGATGCTTCCATTGTGTAGCGTGTTATATTAAGGTATATTTTAACCTTTATAATGCATAATAACAGATAATCGTGCCGTAACGATTTCTTTTTTCGATCGCTTTTATGTTTTTTTGTCAAACGAACATTTCGTTCGGAAATTAGATAATTTTAATGAATGCTTTGTTCGTTAAATCATAAAAATTTATTTTAATCGTTTTTCACAGTTTATTTTGCTTTATTTTTATAGGTACAAGTACAGTATGTACTTAATGTATATTCTACATGATCTCTTCTCTATAAAACATTGTAACGAGAGATAGGATGGCTGTTAGTCTGTTCTGTTGTTGACCGAGGAAAGACAGCACTCTACACTACTGAAAAGCAGTTGCTGGCGAGGAAGCGATACCGACAGCTGCCACCAGACATCATCAGGTGTGTAAACGGTTCGTACGATAACGATTTCTTGTATTTACACGAACACTACACGTTTGAAATGAAACTATTACTTCCGGATTTCATCGTAACATTGTTGTACGAACTCAAGATACCGTGATCTCAGTCTCCGTAGATCGGACCAAAGTTAATAATTAAAAGCTGAAGGTAGCCGAAGTTGATTTCGACATCGGCTCGTCTAACACCTCCTTCTCCCCGTGACCACGGCTGTAATAAAGCACGTGAATAATAGTTTAATTTCTAAACGACGACTGAAGTTAATTTTTTTTTAAGACTGTGTATATTTAGTATACCATCAGATACATAACACATGGTAGACTCTTTCGCTGGCTAGGAGCCTAGTAAGTACAACACTTTTAATCATTTCTGCAGCCAAACAGCAGTACAGCCAACAGCCAATAGCCCAATGGGTTAGGGTGCGGACTACGAAACATGACGTAGTAAATTCGAGCCCGGCATTCGACTATAGTCGTGAACCACTCCAGATTCCATCTGTAGTGCTTAGTTGGAGGGTTAACAGGAATATTAGTAATGTTACTTAAATAGCATTGCTAGTATTCTTCTAAAAAAAAAACTACTTTAGGCTTCCGTTTTGAAAGGTAGATCCAGAGTAATAATTTTTTTTCATGGTACCTTCCCATTAAAACAAACCCGGCAACCGAGCAAGCGGTTCACCTGATGGTAAGTGATTACCTTCGCCCACGTACATCTGCAACACCAGAGGTGCTGCAGGTGCGTTGCCGGCCTTGAAGGGTATTTGGGAGACGGGAGGGAGGATGAGGAGGGGGATTGAGCGTCCGGTTACCTCACTCGCCGAACGAAACGCAGAAGCCCAAGATGCCTACTTCACTCCGGTATTCTGCGAGGCCGTGGTACCAACCCGGCCTAGCCGGCGCATTCGAGTAGCAACAAAAAACGCTGCTTGGGTCTACCACGTGAAATGTTGTTAAATAATTGAGACAGGGATTGCAACTCATCTGTGACCTTCTTCGGTTGAAGCTGTACGCAGGGGTCCACGGGCTGCGGTCGGCATCAGATGGACTGTTAGCTCGTTAGTCATCCCATTCCAATAAAAAGAAAAGGACCACGTGTAACGTATAAAAGCATGACATCAAGGAACATACGTAAGAAGTTCGCTTGGTATTCGAACCCACGACTCACATCCACGAACAGGAAACGCCGAGCACCTTCATTTTGTTCGAAAAAAACCGATTATAATTTATAATATAATAATAATAAACATGTTATTAATAATCACTCATTGATAATCGAACCCGGAAATTCATTATTTAAAGCCTAAGTGACAAACGTACCAAACATTATTATATCATAAATACTGGTCATAGTGTCTCCGAGTCGGTTACACAACAAAGGCTTAAATACATATTTCCTCACAAAAAAACAATTCACGACCAGTTTTTCACGTTACGGTCTCAAGGGCACACGTACAGACCGAGCGCTTTTTATACATATATTTATATAGCAAACACAATCCCACTGACCTCATTTATATTTGTATATTTGCTTGTTAAATTCTGTAGGTTTATTTCATTTGCTCAGACGTGGTTTCAACACTGGATCTATCTATAATTACGCAGTAACACAGTCCTCTTCTGCGAGCTAGTGCTCCAATAGGCTGCCAGGCCTGGGATTACGGGCTAGCATCAGTCTTCTGCTGATCATATTCCTTACTCAGATGACATCATAAACGCACGCCTAGCCGCACTGTCTAGATAAAGAGTCTTCATCACACTTAAATCTTCCTATGTTTACAGCCTCGTGTCTCTTTATACCCCTCAGCTCAACTGGCAATGCGTGAATTCTGCTTGTTCTTTTCTCTTTATCAAATGATACATCTTCGCTTTCTTATTCCAGGGATATATTTCAGTTTTTATCCAATGACAGGGTTCTTAGATCTTCCTCTAACAATAAGATTTGTATGCCTCACACCTCTCCAGGCTACACTGCTGTGGAATTCCTTGCCCGATCATATAAGACAAGCTTTCATTAAGTGCTCTGAACATTTTTAAGGACTTGTGACATGATGCTATTTATTTTATGATTGCTTCTGTCAAACTATATACTGTATGTCGGTTTGTTATTTGTGTATTTTTTTTTATGGTAGTGACGACAAACGAGCGGTTCACCTGATGGTAAGTGATTACCGTCGCCCACATACATTCCGTGTGGCTGTCGGAAGTAAAGAATAGCGCCAACCCTGTCTAACCATGGGTGTCGTAAAAGGCGACTAATGGTAAAAAATTATATTAGGAGATGGGCAGCAGCATCTTCCTGCACTAGAACAAAAAAAAAAAAAAACTGCGGTTGCCAACCCGCTCGCCAGGCGTGGCAACTAAGGCAAACCCCCCCATGATGAGAGGTAGAAAAAAGCAATGGCCCCCAGTCCCCGGCGGCCTCGCTAGTCCTGGCTATGGTGGCAGCCATGGTAACGGCGAGGCAGGGGGGTGCGAAGAATCACCGGCTGATTTCTAGCTGCCAACCCAAACGACTGGACCTGGCAACATATAACGCACGCACATTGAGGACCGACGAGAAGATACTAGAACTGGAAGAAGAAGTAAGCAAGTTACATTGGAGTATTATAGGGTTGTCTGAAGTCCGAAGACAGGGAGAGGACTCTATAATCCTAAAATCCGGTAACTTGTTCTACTACCGGCAGGGTGACCATCTGTCCCAAGGAGGTGTCGGGTTTATCGTCCACAGGTCTCTCATCAACAACGTGATCGAGATCGGAAGTGTGTCGAGTAGGGTCGCGTACCTTATACTCAGAATAACCAAAAGGTATTCGCTGAAGGTCATACAGGTATACGCACCAACCTCGACACACCCTGATGATGAAGTGGAGGCAATGTATGAGGATATTTCAAGAGCCATGCATTGCTCTAAGACTCACTACACGGTGTTGATGGGAGACTTTAACGCAAAACTAGGTACGAAAAAAGGCGATGAGCTGATAGTGGGGAACTTTGGAGTAGGGCAACGGAACCCAAGAGGGCAACAGCTGGCTGACTTCATGGCAAAGGAGGGATTCTTTATGATGAACTCCTATTTCCAGAAGCGGCCCCACAGGAAGTGGACATGGATTAGCCCGGACGGTACCACAAAAAATGAGATCGACTTCATCATGACGACCAAGCGTCAGCTGTTCAGTGATGTCTCTGTGATCACTAGGGTAAAAACCGGCAGTGATCACCGAATGGTAAGAGGCACACTGAACCTTAACATTAGGCTCGAGCGGTCTCGTCTGGTGAAGTCTACGCTCCGCCCACCACGTGCCCTTATCCAGAACCCCGAGAGCTTTCAGCTCGAATTGCATAATCGCTTTCAGTGCCTAGACGATTGCGTTACAGTGGACGATACGAATAGCAGGCTAGTGGAAACTGTCCATGCGGTAGGAGCTAAGTTTTGCAGGACCCGCCGCACGAACAAGCCCCAAAAGCTCTCTGATCACACTCTTAAACTCATGAAAGCCAGGCGTGAGATAAAGCTGCAGTCTATAACGGATGCGTCAGCGTATCGGCTACTGAATAGACAGATCTCCAAATGTATGAGGCAAGACTTACGCAAATTCAATACAGCCTGTATTGAAAAAGCGATAGAGCGGAACCAAGGCTCCAAAGTCTTCGCCAGAGATCTGTCTATCGGAAAGAGCCAACTGACCAAGCTGAAGACCGAAAGCGGCGCAGTCATTTCCGCTGGAGCCGAGATTTTGAGTGAGATCGAGAGATTTTACGGACAGCTGTACACAACGTCGTTGAAACCACACACTGATGTGAGTAACGACCCAAGAGCCAAGCTTATCCGACATTACTCCGATAACATCCCGGACGTCAGTCTGAGCGAGATTAGGATGGCTCTCAAACAGCTTAAAACGGCAAGGCGCCGGGTGAGGACGGAATTACAGCTGAGCTTCTGAAAGCGGGTGGAAAACCGATACTTGTTGTCCTTCAGAAGCTGTTTAATTCCGTCATTCATGGCGGTGTTACGCCGAAAGCGTGGAGTAGAAGCGTGGTTGTCCTATTCTTCAAGAAAGGGATAACTGCCTTTTGAAGAATTATAGACCGATATCGCTTCTAAGCCGCGTCTACGTGCTGTTTTCGAGAGTCATCTCAAATCGTCTAGTGAACAGACTTGACGACTTCCAGCCTCCCGAACAAGCCGGATTCCGAAAAGGCTATAGTACCATAGACCACATACATACTCTTCGCCAGATTGTACAGAAGGCCGAGGAGTACAACTTGCCATTATGTCTGGCGTATGTGGACTATGAGAAAGCCTTCGATTCAGTCGAAATTTGGGCGGTGCTACAGTCTCTCCAGCGGTGCCAGATAGACTCTCGGTATATCGAAGTGCTGAGGTGTTTGTACAATGAGGCTACGATGTCTATCCGAGTACAGAATCAGAGTACGAAACCAATCCAACTGCAGAAAGGTGTAAGACAGGGTGATGTCATATCTCCGAAACTCTTCACCGCTGCATTGGAAGATGTTTTCAAGCAGCTGAACTGGAAAGGATACGGTATCAACATCAATGGCGAATACATCACTCACCTTCGATTTGCCGACGACATAGTTCTTATGGCAGGATCGCTGGAGGAGCTTAGTACAATGCTCAATGACCTCAATAACGTCTCCCAACAGGTTGGTCTTAAGATGAACATGGACAAGACGAAGTTCATGTCAAACGTCCATGTCACACCAATACCGGTTGTTGTTGGGAACAATAGGCTCGAAGTTGTAGACGAGTACGTATACCTGGGACAAATTGTCCGATTAGGTAAGTCCAACTTCGACTCAGAGGTCAATCGACGAATCCAACTCGGCTGGGCTGCGTTCGCGAAACTACGTCATATCTTCTCGTCGAGTATACCGCAAAGCCTCAAGACGAAAGTATACAATCAGTGCGTGTTGCCAGTGATGACATACGGATCCGAGACTTGGTCCTTCACTGCAGCCCGTATGAGGAAGCTCAAAGTTGCTCAGCGCGCTATGGAAAGGGCTATGCTCGGTGTTTCTCTGCGTGATAGAGTCTGCAACGATAATATCCGCAGCAGAACTAAGGTAACCGACATAGCCGTAAAGATCAGCAAGCTGAAGTGGCAATGGGCCGGCCACATAGCTCGCAGAACTGACAACCGCTGGGGAAAAAAGGTTCTCGAGTGGCAGCCACGTACGGGCAAACGCAGTGTAGGACGACCCCCCACAAGATGGAGTGACGACCTGCGCAGTGTTGCGGGAAGTCGATGGATGCAGGTGGCTCAGGACCGTGCTTCGTGGCAATCTTTGGGGGAGGCCTATGTTCAGCAGTGGACTTCTAATAGGCTGAAATGATGATGATGATGATGATGACATACATCTGCAACTCTATAGATGCTGCAGGTGCGTTGCCGGTCTTTAAGGATATATGGGAGATGGGAGGGAAGAGGAGGGGAATTGGGAGGGGGTGTGGGCCTCCGGTTACCTCATTCACTGAACGAAACGCAGAAGCACAATATGCCTCTACTTCACGCCGGTATTCTGCGAGGCCGTGGTACCAATCCGGTCGAGCCGGCCCATTCGAGCAGCAGCTAAAGCCGCCGCTAGGCTCTACCACGCTAAAAAAAAACAACTATACATACATACTTTCAAGTATGTATGTATATAGCTTTTATGTATGCATGTAAGTGATTTCATGCATTTCAATCATGTACGTGTATTTCTTTGTACCGTAACCGGCGATCGAAGCCAGGTCACTCGCCTTCTATGAAACCAATGTGAGCAGAGCGCCCTGTCCTCTGGGCCACCGCGGCTCTTTTAAGTTTGTTATAAATAAACAATTATTTATCTGTATTCAGGTCGTTACTTCACGTTGTTGTGAATCCGTGTCGTGACATCACCAAGCGGCCCTAAAGGAAGACCCGATTTGGTTGTAAAGATCCAGAATTTTGGACGTGGAGGAGCCGTATAGAGGTTTTAGCTGGTGCTCGAATGTGGCGCACTGAGGATCGAACCCAGGAAAAGCAAGCAGCCTGACCATTAGGCAACCATGGCTCATCAAATCCTACAGACTATAGCAGAATGGCATCACAAGAGCATGTGTACCGGCCCTGCTCGAACCGTGATTTGATTACGAGCAAACCTTTCAAGGAATACATGCCGGCTATAGCTGACTCTTTCTTGTCCCAATGGACACAGTGGACTTACATTGGCTCTTGTTCCATGTGATGTGGTCCGGGAGGGAAGTAATTCGGTACTTGGAAGTTGTCGCCATGGTGGATAGTCCTCGAGAACATCACAGAAAGCACATACCAGACTAGGTACTACCATCAGCTTGGGATCCAGTAATAAACAAAATCAAATCTAAAACCAAGCACACCACTGCACGACCTCAAGATACTGTGAGCGCATTCTGCGTAGATCGGACCAAAATTAATCATTTAAGGCTTACTATGACATCTGGACGTCTAACACCTCAGTCTCCCCGTGACCACGGCTGCTGTAAAGCAATCGAAACGTCGGAAACATAAAGACAAAATTCGTAAATTTCATTTCAAAAGACTTGTGATATCTTGCTGCATCAGAAGTGAAAGAAAGAAAAATGTTTATTGGCTCAGTATAAAGAGACAACACACGCAGAACATGTCAATTGAAATTAAAAAAAAAAAGCGTATGGTTCAAAATAAACCAAAAGTAACGTCAGACTTCACATTTACAGAAAAATAACACATTGTGCGTGTCTCATGGCTGGACCAATAGGTCTCCAGATGAGCTTATTGTCAAGCTTTAGAGCCTGATGCCGGTGGGTGGTAATGGGTAGTGCTCTCATTAACACATCCCTGTCCATGGTGATGAGTTTTTTTTATGGGAAAGGGCCAAACGAGCAAACGACTGATTGTTAGTGATTATCGACGCGCATGTACACCTTGCAACAGCAGAGAAGGTACAGGTACGTTGTCGGCGTTTGAGGATATTTGGGAGGAGTGAAAGAGAGGTGGGGAGAAAGGGGAAAGGCTCCGGTTACCTCACACGCCGATCGAAACGTGGAAGCATAAGATGCCTCTGCTTCACGCTGGTGTTCTGCGGGGCATTGGTACTACCCCGGTCGAGTTGCCCATTCTAGCAGCAGCAAAAGCCGCCTCTTGACTCAACCACTTATGGATATGTATGGCCTTTGTCTAACAATATTGCATTCAGATAAGGCATGATGAAAAAGGCGGAGAACTAGGCCCTGTGCCCATATCTTTCTACGTCGTAAGAGTAAACCTCTCGTCGTAAGTAAATGAAACTGTGTCAAGAATGTTAGTGAGATAGATAAAACTAAAACTTCGGTTGTAAATTACAATAACTCCAGTAAACGTACCCCTTTAACTCACAAAGGGGGTTTTTTAAGCACGATAACACAAAGGCCTCTAACAGCCGAAGAACAGACGACGTATGCACCAGGATGAGGATCGAGTACCCCGGCCGGGCTGTGGGGTGAGGACGGCGTATTGTGGCGGCACTCCAGCCAGATGGGGGGGCTCTCGACGTTATAGTGCGCTCCGCGACGACCCCCATCTGTTATGACATTGATTTTTGCATACAGGGCCGTATTTAATTTTTGGTAAGAGTTGGAAGATTTCACGGAAAGTTTTCAAGGTCACACTATAAAACTCATTTATGTAATACTGAAAACTTAATTAACATCCTATAAATGTCCCAATGCCGAGAAAAGGTGTTGTTTAATATTTTTTTTTAATATTTAAAAGAGTTTAGGAGCCGAGAACAGTTCGCCAGACTGCTCCTGAGCGGGTTTGCGCTTAACAACTAAATTTTATTATGTTTCATACATGCAGGTTCTATTTCTCCCCTTCACCACCGAACACGAGTAACATTTAAGTTTTAAAAATTTAAAAAACAATGTCGATTGTGTATGGATACTCCATTTTGTTATAGTAAAATAACCAATATTTACATACTAAATACATTATTTTGGGAATTGAACGTTTTAAACCAAGAAGCTCCACTGTAATACAAATATCATCACAATCAGAGATAAACTAACAATATGTTTAATACTGCAATGATTTAACTAAGACTAACTAACGCCCTGGCTTTATTTACAATGTTTGCACATTTGTCCAAAACATTGTTAGCACATAATACTTAATACAACTGATAGAGCAAAGCGGCGGCTTTTCCTGCGGCCTCGTAGAATACCGGCGTGAATTAGAGGCATCTTGCGTTTCGTTCGCCGAGTGAGGTATCCGGACGCCCACTCCCACTCCCCCTCCTCATCCTCCCTTCCATCTTCCGAATACCCTTAAAGGCCGGCAACGCACCCGCAGCACCTCCGGTGTTGCAGCTGTACGCGGGCGACGGTAATCACTTACGATCAGGTGGACCGCTTGCTCGTTTGCCGACGTTTTCATAAAAAAAAAACAAATTAATGACGTAGTCTCCATGTAGAAAATTAGCACACGGAAGGATCATTGAACGCTCGCGCTTCAAAATCTAACCGCAATGCCAAATTTAACCGCTGGTCTGCATAAAATTAGATTTCATAAATCTTTAATTAGCACTGCATAAGCAACGTATTGTGATACTAAAAAAACACCTTGTCCTATACGAATAACGAGTGTTTTACCGTGACCATGAACGCAACAGTAGAAAGGGTTGATTCAGCCTCAAGGTTAGGGTTGTCAACTTTTTTTCGACTGATAGAATATGCTATAAGAAAATACATTTTATCAATGTATAGTATAATGATTTCTTGTATTTACGCGAATACTACACATTTGAAATGAAACTTTTATTTACGGATTTTATAGCGTTTCTTTTTTTATTTTAAATACCCTATAGCATCCGAAACGTCTGTAATCAACCATTACATTAGACGCGACACATGTCCTCGCAAAAGAGCACCGTCTCATTAATTAAATATTAAATTAAAGGAACATCCCAATTTAAATAGAGAAGATGGCGGGGTGCTACCGCCTGCTTGGGATCTGGTAACTAGTAAAATGAAATCCAAGACCGAATATATCACTGCACGACCTCGTAGATCAATCTGCGTATAATCGGGTTAACTATGACATCAGGTCGCCAATCAGCCCGATCACTCCGTGACCACGGGTGATGTAATGCACTCGAAACTGTATTTGAAATATATATAAATAAAATCTGTACATAATAGTTTTATTATTTTATGGAAACATTAAAAAAAAATAGGTATGTTTGTCACATGTATATTTATTTACAGACTGAAGGATTCGTTTATTATTACTTCCGGTTTTCAAAAATATATATTGTAAATCATTTGTTCTTGAACGTAATTTTTTACAATCTACCACCGTTTTGTAAAGAGGTTCCTCTGATGGAGAAGGAACCGGAGAAAGAAGCTCCGTAGGTATCCCCTTGTCTTGACATCAAAACAAAACGTTTTAATAATACACTATTCATTCCCAGGGGTCAATCATCCATGTAATCCTTCATATTATAATAACCCTTTTTATAAAGTCTTTGTTTAACATTTTATATAATCTATTGATAGGAAGACTTTGCATATTAACTAGGATTTTGTTGTAGAATCTTGTCACTGACGATCTAGTACGGTTGGCAACCCTATTCGTCGCAACTATCAAGTGTTCAGATGTCTGAACAAGAACCGACGAAAATTTTGAAGTACGCTTTAAGCATGGGGAACATTTCAAAGTGTTTGAGTTAAGAATGTAGTGGAATTGTAGTTTTTTTTAAGTATACTAAACATAAGACAGAATAATAGATCATTGACAATATTCGGCTTATCTATTTTTAAATTTTTTATTATATATTTATTTATGTATCCTTTTGTATACTTGTTTACGTATTTGTGTATTTTATTTTATAAATATTTAATTAATTATATAGTTTATTTATATGTACTTATCATCTGATTTTTATTGGAGTTTTTTATTTTATTTTTTATTCTTTGTTTTGTACCTGCCAACTACCTTTCACCATAACAAGGGTTGACTGATAGAGAATGCCACTTGGCATTAAGTCCGCCCATTGTAACCTTAAGCTTAAGGCAATAAAGAATAAATAAATTAATTAATTAATTAAATAAGTCTTTCGAAGTTCAGCGAGCATGTCCTGACAGATGATTTGTCGCATCTCTATAGATGTCAAAAACTTTAACAGAATACATGACTGTAACACTTCAATTGTTCAACGTGAGCACTTTTTTAAATCTCGAACGACGGAGATGAAACAGACAGAAGATGTTCTGCAAGTGTCCTCATTACTGTAATTTTTATTAAATACTAATTAACACCAACCAGTCTATTTTTATGGCAAAGGGGCAAACGAGCAAGCGGCTCACCTGATGGTACGTGATGACCATCACCTGTGTACATCTGCAAAACCAGAGGAGCAGCAGGTGCGTTGCCGGTGCTTTAGGATATTTAAAGAGCGCCAGAGGAGGGAAAAGGGAGAAAAGGCTCCAGTTGCCTCACTCAACGAACGAAACCCAGGAGCACAGGATGCTTCTACTCCACGTCGGTATTCTGCTAGGCCGTGGCACTACAGACCAAAATCCGCCGCTTTGCTCTACCGCGTAATACCACGTAACAGCGTGACCCAGATCACAAGTGTCGGGGAAAATTAAGATGTTATTCCGTCTCCGACAGGAATGTCCCGAACGGCGGTAGGCCGTTCCATGTTTTCATTTTATAAAAATGTTTCTTTTAACCTTCAACTTTCGCTTTCCTTTCTGTAGAATAACTCTAGTGCGCTCATGAGAATGGTCACATTTGCATAATGCACCGCTCAGGACGAAAAAGGGGTTCCGGCCGTTATGTTGCATCAGTCGCGACGCGTCGCAAAGTTTAACGTTAGTTAATATAAGGACTGCTGAATAATTAAAAGAATGAAAGGAGAAAATTTTAATTTAAAGCATAAGTGATGTTTGCAGTGCGGGTTCGGCGTAACAATCTGCCCCGACCCTCTAAATTTGAATATTTACCTTTTCTATGGGAATGGTAGCAAACGAGCATGCAGCTCGCCTGATGATAAGTGATTACTTGCAGTGATGGTGGGAGGAATCAGGGAGTAGAGGAGGACGGGGTTATGGACTCCGGTCGTGGTAAGATGGCGAAGGGCCTATTTATCTCCCAAATATCATTAAAAGCCGGCAACGCACCTGCAGATCCTCCAGTGTTGCAGATGTACGTGCTATGGTTACGACTTCCAATCAGGTGTGCCGCTTGCTCGTTTGCCTCCTTTACTATAAGAAGAAAAAAAAACCCTACTTCGATTGAAGTTGTCGCCTGCAGACCACAGGCTTCAGTACCCTCTTACTTTAAAAAGAAAAAAAGAAAAAACGAAATGACCGTGTTCTAAAGGCAAATCAATATAGCAATCAGCGTTTGAGTTTAGCAATGAAACAAAGCGGGGAGCGAACGATTGCTACCATTGTCTATTTGACTTGTGAACTCAGTACGGGAGCGTCGGTATCCGCCCCGGCCGTAGGTTCGGTACGCATTGAATGCCCCATCCCGGGCCGGACTTTTATTAGTCGACTTTCGTAGGCCGTAACACTGGACCTCGACTCACACCGTTGCGTAAAGCTAAGAGCCTCGATATATGTATTCGATGAATTTATTGCTGTCAGCCGTTTTGGCTTTTACAGCTTCATAGGTTAGCACCTGTGTCCTTGAGGCCGCAGACGTTATGCATAAAGTAGATATACAAGTGTACATCTCCTGCTTATCTCTTCACAGTAAGCTATCTATGGACCGTCCGAGGGAGGTTCGGACCTCGTCTCGGGCGGTCGAGATGTTTCGATAGATTTGGGCGGGAAGAACCGCCCTGAAAAGAGCCTCGAACGGCGCTGGCTGTTTTTACGCACGTACGCCAAATTGTACCTTTGTTCGGAATTCAAATGAGTAGTTTTTTTTTATTTTAATGCTCTCCTAATAAAGCTGGTCTGATTTTTAAGGAGTTTCGAATCTAATTATAAGCTCATAACTGCGTAGCTTAGTGCTTAGCGTAACGGGTCCTGGGTTCAAATCTCTGCTGGCTAACTAAGGGCTTTGAAAATCACAATGGCTACCGACAAATGACGGGATAACCGTCTCGTAAAATATCAGACCGATGACGGACAGCAGCGACTAAGGTTCGAGGTGTCTGGTGCTGCGATCTGCAATCCGCTGACCGAGGGTGGTCATCATGGCAAATCCTCCCTATGGAAGAGTCCTATGTCCTACTAGGCTGTTAAGGTTTGTCTCTGGCACTGCATCTGAACTTTCTGCCGATCTTATCGCATATGCGTTATTTCGGGAAAGGTGCGCGTACACTTTCAGCTGCGTAGAACAACTCCATGATCGAAAACGACTAAAGATCATGCCCGCTATGCCACGAAAATATTTCACAACAATTCCGTATGAAGATATTCCTCGATAAAATCATTCTTTCAAAGTCACGGTTTGTTCTATTGTTAAACGAAACCATGTTAAAAAAAAACAACACGATATTACTTCATGGAGGGACGGGGTTGTCACGCGGAATTTTTGTGAAATTGTTCATGTTCACCATCGCCCGTTAACGCCGTATTCGATTACTGAATTGCGTTACGCGTCGGTGTTGCGGCGCGCAATGTTTCACGCACATTCGGACGCCGCGGCGGGAGCGATCCGAGCCGGCACAGATCCGGCGGCTTCCGAGCCGATCCACGTGCAGTTAATCGCCCACCCCAATTCTGTTCGGCGTCGTGAAGAGCCTCCGCAATAAACTGTGGTAACGTCGAGCTGCGTTAGTTGATCCCCGGGTCTTGACTGCTCGTTACGCAGAAACACAGCCATGCGTTGGACCGAGTGTTACGAGAGTATGTGTGTGTTAATACTATGGGGGTATCGGACGTAATGTTCGGTCGAAATTATTTGTAGAAGAAAGTCTTCTACCTGTTTCAACATTTATTTCATCAGCATTATCAGGCACAGCCGCGGTAGTCTAGTGGTCAGGGCGCTAACTTTAGTTTCAGAGAGCACATGCGACCTGGGTATGCTGTTAAGTTCTGCATTTACCACTTGCTGGGCGGTGATGGAAAACTTCGCGAGGAAACCAGCACTGGAGCTGGGTGGCGGGCCCTTCCCGGCTCCAAAACCCCCTCAGATATTTGTGGTTGAGGCCTTTGCCCGGCTGTGGGCATTTCCAGGCTGCTACTTTTACAGAGCAGGTAGTAAATGCAGCACTTAAAGTTACTATTAACAATTTTAGCGGTGCCGAGACCGGTAATCGAACCCGGATCACTCGCTCTTTATGAAACTAAAGCGAGCCCTCTGATCACTAGGCTACCACGGCCAGAGTTAAAGTAAGTCATGCCAAAATGGAAATCCATAATCTCTACCTAACGCTATGGTTGACACGCGTTAATATATGGAAACAAAATAATTCGAAACATTCGGTTTATATTTTGGTATCTCGCCACATACTTGGCACATTTTGTTAACATACGAACGATGCTCCCAAATCCCACAGACCATGGGGAGCAGCATCGCTGACGCGCGGGTAAATGCGCTCACCAACCCGCCGGCCTGGCGTAGTGAGTCTGGGCAAAGTTTCCAAGATATGCATACCAACTTATACTGGCGTTTTCTTGGAGAGGCCTATGTTCAGCTGTGGACTACAATGGGCTGATGTAGTGTACACAAACAAATCGGTCCTTTCAACTGTTTAATTAGGTTGATCTCATGGCCGACTATGCGTGAACAGGATAGGACCCCATGACCCTCGACTAACCGCTGATGGAACGACGCTTTATCTGGAACATTCATATTATAGTATGGTAACACACACGCCACGTTCCTCCTCACTTACTCTACGAAATGATGCGTCCTGATGTACCGCCTGACAACCCCTGAAGATACCAACTAACTCTCTAAGGAAAACACTTCCTTACCATTCTACCGTTTTAAATCTACCGATCGTATATAAAACACTCTGTCTTATCACCTAGAACATAAATGTGGTAATCCTTTGCTGCATAATTTTCCGACTCCTAACACAAAACGCCTCGTCCCCTACCCAATCTTACGCTCAATGTCACTTTATCGTCATGATGTAGATTGGGGAAGAGAGGGACGGGATAAGTGCGCGCGAGCGAGTCGGCTGTCCGATCAAATTCATGAAGTTGCCAAGTTGGGGCGTTTTCTTCATGTCAGAGAATTTGTTAGTCGAGATCTATGTCACAGATGCTGCGAGCAATTTCTATGTAGATGCTGTAACAAGCTGCGCGCCGATCGTAAAAGTGTGACGAGTATAGGAGATGGTTATTTAAGTCGCGTGTTATTATGGATCCGTAATTCTGAGAGAAAAACAAGTCTATTTTACAAGAACTATGCGATGAAGAAATTTAAAATTATGTATAAGCAGATACGTTTCTTCTTCAACATCCGTCTGGATATGTCCGCCACTGGACGTGGGCCTTGAAAAGCGCCAACAAAACGAAAGATTTGTCTGTGCTCACTACCCCGGGTCTGTATCACTGATCTGTGGAATATGGGTTATGGGTTAATTTTAGAGAACGTGCAGAGCACCACCTGCAGGTGAGTGAATGTGAATTTATGGTATAATCCACCCCCTTACACTCCACTAAGTGGCCAGCGCTCCCGAATGTTCCACCCTCGCTTCTGTGATTCCAGCTGTCCGAGAAACAGACTTATTGGTTTTCCGCCGCTTGTCGAACGTGGGCTTTGTGGTAGATACGTAAGTATATAAATATAAAGCGTGTCTCAGAATGATTTTCGTTTTTAGATGTTAAATAAAAAACAAAACATCAATTAAATCTCGTTTTATTTAATGTTAATTTAAAGAGCATTTCTTGAAGTTTATTTATGAAAAACAACCGTTTGCACATGCGCACCATTCATTTGTTCACACTCATTTAACCTGGAGCTAAAATGTTCAATAACTCGCTGGAGCATCGCTCTTGGAATAGAGTTGATTTCTTCAGTGATTCTTTGCTTCAAAACATTCAGGTTGGGTGGCAATGGATTGTAAACTTTGCTTTTTAGGTAGCTCCATAGGAAGAACTCAGCATGCGTTAAATCAGGGCTCCTCGGTGGCCAATTGATGTCTCCTCGGCGACTTATCACTCTTCCAGGGAATAAACTCCCTGGCTACAGAAATGCAAAACCAGAAGGGCTACAACCGCAACACCTTTTTCCAGCAAGAAGGAGCCACTTCTCATGTTACAAATGACTCATTAGCTGGAAACCTTCTTTAAATAAAATAAAGGATATATTCAATACCTGAAAATATAAAGAGACAGACCGTGTTATCATAATATCCTACTACTCTATACATGTAAAACGGAGAGAATGCATCAAAACTGTCAATAAAAAGATTACCAAACTGTCTCTGCCTACACACGTGTTCGTATACAGTAACATTGTATAGTAACAATAAAACCAGCGGCCGAGCGGATTCGAACCCCGCGCCCTCCGCACCGCGACCAGGGAAAGAGTCCACTCGCGTGAACGCTCCGATGAGTCGAATGGCTATTCGATTGATTTAGGGAAGCCGTGGTAATAAAATGGCTCTTTAAGCTAGTCGCTTTATTTACTCTGGTTAATTAATAATTATCTTGTTGTGTATAAGTGCCGTGGTAGCCTAGTGGACAGGGCGCGCGCTTTAATTTTCTTAGAGCGTGTGTGACCCGGGTTCGATCCTTGTTGCCGTCACCACTAAAATTGTTTAATTAAAATTTTAAGTGCTGTATTTACCACGTGCTCGGTTGTACGTCTGTGAAATAATAAAAAAATATTTTTGATACGTGAAGCCCGCTAACCCGCACTGGAGCAGCGTGATTACTCCAAAACCCTCACAAATATTTGATAAGGAAGTCTTTGCCCAGCCGTGGGCACTTACAGGCTGCTACTTTACTTCTTTTTTTTTTTAAAGTTTTCTAACAATCTGATAATGGATACTTCAACATTACATTACACATTCTTCTGAGAGGCATTCCATCTCAGTACTCAGGGACGACAAGGCAGCTGTAAACTTCTTCGACAGAAGTTGTTTGCAGGTGTCCACGGGCTGCAGCAGCCACCTACCGTCAGATGCACAGGTAGCTTATTTATCACCTCAATCTTTCTTCATCTCAATTTAGAACCTCTCATATTTTTTTTTCAAATTTTCCTGGACCCTGTCAACCCCCAGGGGTCCGGATGCGCTTTGCTGTCATTTAATTCGGGTGCGATAGTATCGGGGGACATCTTAACGCTTGTTTGCCTTCTGCATAATCGCGCAGACGTTATTGTTAACCTATCTTTTCGTTTTCCAACAATGATGGGTATATGATCGATAGATCCCACTTGTGGGGACGTTCGAGCCGTCACCCAGTATTTTTGTTGTTCAATACGGAGGATATTGGCCACTCTTAAATCCTACTAACCTACAAAACCCATCAACAGATCTTCACAAAATTTACACAGGAACTTAAATCAACTTAAGTTAAAAAAATAATCTAAATGTAACGAGTTCTTTTCGTATGAATAAGCTAAAGCAGCACCCATTAAATGACTTACAGCCGGGCAGAGTGGGAGCTACACAATGTTACTGACTTATTAATGTCTAATATTAACAGGTATCGAAAGAAAAATCGATACGCGAAAACAATTGAAATGTTTTCAACTTTGTGCCACTGAATGTATTCCGAAAAAAAAAAAGTGAGAAAGATACGGGCTCTTGTAAAGCATGGCAAGACGCCAATTGTTCGTATAACTTACACATCTAGATCCGTGGCGTGTTTGTCTGCATTGTTGAATGCAATTTATGTTCGTTAAACATCTCCACGGTACTGGTGACAAGTGACAAGTTATGTATAAGAAAGAGAAAAAACGATAATATATCTATTTTATTTGTCAACAGACATACCTAAAACAGAAAAAAAAACTTAAATTTATTTTATTATATTCGTATTGTTAACAAACGTTATTAATTAAGTTTGCCTATCGTGGTCAGATAACGGTGTGAATTGTTTACGTTTTCAGATAGGTACTAAGCGTTAGAGTTCCTGAAACGACCGGACGTGTAAGTGGGTCACAATTAGTCCATGACTGACTAATTAATGCTTGATACCGACTCATTACTGAGTGTTCGCACAGTGTCAAAATAAACACAATTCGCAAGAATGAATTTTTATTTCTCCAAATGACAACTTCTCGGCAGGCGGTGCACTCAGGCTGACTGACGATCTACAATAAAAATGGTGAATAATCCATCCGGAAGTACCGAACCCAAATACCAAAGACTAGATATGCGGAGCAGTGTCATCATCATAGATCGGCACGACCCGTGCCACATGACCTCAATCATTATGTTAATATGGATATTCCCCGGGATTCCAGCTTCCGAATCGGCGAACGAAAATAATATATTCCCATTACAGTAAGTCCGTAACGGCGCTAAGATTAATGATTTTTACCATAAAATAAAACAACATGAAATTCAAAATAGGTTTATATAATTATATAATCATTAATCACAAAGAATGTTACATAGAAGAGGTAGGCACAATACAATATAATTAATTAATTATGAAGGGTCGTTATGCACTTCAAATGATTATATTTTAACACTTACATGTTTTATACGAGTGCACGTAATATTTTACGCAGTATAAAATGAAACCATAGATTATCAATATTTTCTTTAATGAAAAATGATACATTTTACGAGTTTATTTAATATTCTGACTTCTATTTACAAATACATAACTCTTAATTTTTGCGAATCATGTCATGTCCATATTATTATTTCCTCTTTGAATCCCGCGGTGTGGCACGGCTCGTGCCGATCTATGGTCATCATTGTCCATCCATGACAGCGAATAGCCCACGCACAGCGGTGAATTATAACTAGCTGAATGAAGTAAATGCTTAAGTAATAATTGATGTCGAGATCGGTGTATGCGGATTAACGTACCCTGTTTCTTTTCAATATGACAACCTCACCTGCACTGTACCAGCTGACGGACTAGGGGGCGACCGATGCCGGATTACATTAGAATTTTCTGAACGCTCAGTGACGGGGAGCTGTGCGAGGGGAGGGCGCTGCGCTCAGCATGGTGTGGACCCCTTTAATATATACAATACGTAATTAAACCAAGTAGAAGTTAGTATAGAGCGTGCGGCTCACCTGATGGTAAGTGATCACCGACGCCCACGAACATCCACAACACCAGAGGCGCTACAGATGCGCTGCCGGCCTTTAAGGAAGATATAAGCTCTTTTCTTGAAGGTCCTAAGTCGTAACTGTTCGGAAATACCGCTGGCGACAGCTGATTCTACAAAGTCGAAGTGCGTGGCAAAAGACTTCGATTAAAACGCACTGTGGTGGAATACCAACCATCTAGGTGGTATCGATGGATCTTCGAACTCTGTCGCGATGTACGATGGTGAAACTCAGCAGCTGGGATCAATCCGAACAGTTCTTCAGAACATTCCCCGTGCTAAATTTTGTATAAGAAAGAGAAAAACGATAATATATCTATTTTATTTGTCAACAGACATACCTAAAACAGAAAAAAACTTAAATTTATTTTATTATATTCGTATTGTTAACAAACGTTATTAATTAAGTTTGCCTATCGTGGTCAGATAACGGTGTGAATTGTTTACGTTTTCAGATAGGTACTAAGCGTTAGAGTTCCTGAAACGACCGGACGTGGAAGTGGGTCACAATTAGTCCATGACTGACTAATTAATGCTTGATACCGACTCATTACTGAGTGTTCGCACAGTGTCAAAATAAACACAATTCGCAAGAATGAATTTTTATTTCTCCAAATGACAACTTCTCGGCAGGCGGTGCACTCAGGCTGACTGACGATCTACAATAAAAATGGTGAATAATCCATCCGGAAGTACCGAACCCAAATACCAAAGACTAGATATGCGGAGCAGTGTCATCATCATAGATCGGCACGACCCGTGCCACATGACCTCAATCATTATGTTAATATGGATATTCCCCGGGATTCCAGCTTCCGAATCGGCGAACGAAAATAATATATTCCCATTACAGTAAGTCCGTAACGGCGCTAAGATTAATGATTTTACCATAAAATAAAACAACATGAAATTCAAAATAGGTTTATATAATTATATAATCATTAATCACAAAGAATGTTACATAGAAGAGGTAGGCACAATACAATATAATTAATTAATTATGAAGGGTCGTTATGCACTTCAAATTATTATATTTTAACACTTACATGTTTTATATGAGTGCACGTAATATTTTACGCAGTATAAAATGAAACCATAGATTATCAATAGTTTCTTTAATGAAATTGATACATTTTACGAGTTTATTTAATATTCTGACTTCTATTTACAAATACATAACTCTTAATTTTTGCGAATCATGTCATGTCCATATTATTATTTCCTCTTTGAATCCCGCGGTGTGGCACGGCTCGTGCCGATCTATGGTCATCATTGTCCATCCATGACAGCGAATAGCCCGCGCACAGCGGTGAATTATAACTAGCTGAATGAAGTAAATGCTTAAGTAATAATTGATGTCGAGATCGGTGTATGCGGATTAACGTACCCTGTTTCTTTTCAATATGACAACCTCACCTGCACTGTACCAGCTGACGGACTAGGGGGCGACCGATGCCGGATTACATTAGAATTTTCTGAACGCTCAGTGACGGGGAGCTGTGCGAGGGGAGGGCGCTGCGCTCAGCATGGTGTGGACCCCTTTAATATATACAATACGTAATTAAACCAAGTAGAAGTTAGTATAGAGCGTGCGGCTCACCTGATGGTAAGTGATCACCGACGCCCACGAACATCCACAACACCAGAGGCGCTACAGATGCGCTGCCGGCCTTTAAGGAAGATATAAGCTCTTTTCTTGAAGGTCCCTAAGTCGTAACTGTTCGGAAATACCGCTGGCGACAGCTGATTCTACAAAGTCGAAGTGCGTGGCAAAAGACTTCGATTAAAACGCACTGTGGTGGAATACCAACCATCTAGGTGGTATCGATGGATCTTCGAACTCTGTCGCGATGTACGATGGTGAAACTCAGCAGCTGGGATCAATCCGAACAGTTCTTCAGAACATTCCCCGTGCTAAATTTTGTAAATAATGCAAAGAGAGGCAACATCTCTTCGCAAGGCCAAAGAATCAAGCCGACCATTGTTCCAACTTGTAACTTGTAATCACTGTATAGATTACAAGTTACAAGTCGGAACGGGTCTGCGCGGCCAACTGGGACCTCTGTCCTCAACTCTCTTCTCGATAGGTAGGGAGATAGAGAGGAAGACGATGACGGCTGGCGAGACTGGTCGCCGAACAGAATGCAAATAAGGCATCTAACTTTTTAAAGTTTTAAAGATATTAAATAAGAGTTGCTTCACACAATTCCACTCAAAAGATAATGAAATAATATATCAACAGGTTCGAAGAGAAAAAGAGCACTCCTCTCCCTCCCACAAATAACTTCTTCCACACAAGCACAAAGTAAAAGTGTGAATGCGGTAGAGCTCTTAGAAATTTAAAAAAATATTACTACCTGGTAAAACTGGAATATCTGTAAGATAACTTGAAAAAATAACTGATCAGTCAAGTCAATGAAGATTTACTGTAAGTAAATGCTTCACCATATTCTACTGTTGTATGTTGGTGCGCCAAAGATGAATCGATAACTGTTTCACCCATGGGTGACCGAAGAAATGGTTAAAAAAAAGTCGAAAAAAATATTTTATCAGATCCTCCTGTCACGGTACGCTGAAGAAAAAAGATGAGAGCAGGTAGTGGGCAAAACCTTTTAGATGAACCCTTGGGGATGAAAAAAGCAATGCGTGACCAGAAATATGTAAGGTGGTGTGTACATTAAATATTTCCGCATGGTTTTTGGGAATATAGCAACAAGATCCTGATAATTTTTGGCACGACGTATAACAATGATTTTCATTGTCATTCAAAGTCTATCACTTGGAAAGGACCATCATCTCCAACTCCTGAGAAATTCATTGGGAGCAGGGAGAGAAGATATCGCGGGCTCTCTTTTCATCATCTTTTCATAGGGGACAGTCAAGCGATGGTTATGATTGAATATCTCGATCATTACAATGGGCACTTTATATACAGAAGAAATTGAAATAAATTGCTCGAGGAAACCCGTGAAGAAACGGCGAGGCAAGCTGGCTTTGAGACGCTTGAGCATCCTCCGTGTTCACCAGACCTTGAACCTAGCGATTTCTGTCTAATTCCGAGAATGGAGGAGTATCTGAGTGGTCAGGGGTTTGGAGAAGAGAAGGACAGTTACCAGTAACATACTCATTCTCATTCTCTTTTGCTTGAACGCCTCTAGTACACCGCCATGGGTTATAGCGCGACGCGTGGTTCGCCTAGCAACAAGGCATTATCAAGCGATCTCTACAAAAGTATCTTATTCTTTTCTTTAAGATCCTGTGTAAGTCCACAGCTGGGATCAGACCTTCCCATGAGAACGCTAAACATAAGCTGTAATAGCATGCATTTTGGGTTGCTCGTGCTCACCACGCCGGCAGATGGATTGGTGAGCGCAGCGTCGGAACCCAGGCACTAGACACGCTGCTCCTCATCACCAGCCTTAGGAAATTGGGTTCGGCTTGTTGGCATGGATTTTCCACCTACTGTCGGTTGGCATTTCAAGGCCATTCCCATAGTCGCCACTTACGGACACTCGCAGAGAAAGTGGTTGATGGATTCCGACGCGGACCCCGCTCGCCAATTCCAATATCTGTACTTTATAATGTTACAACAAAACATTGGTATCACAAAAACGCTCATACGGAGCGCTCATTTGAAATGTCAGAACGAAATTAATTTTCAGAATAATGTGGCTCTATGCTCCTTTGTTCTCATCAGAGCATCTTGTAGCATTATCGAACACTAAAGAAAAAACCACAGCAACGCTCAACGCAAAGTGAACTATAAAGCGACAAAAATAGAATATACTGTTCAATAAACGCTAACATCTAAGCCAATTAATAAAACAGTACATGTATCGTTTGTAGGCGATAAGTACAAAACTTTTTCGCTTGAGCTTGGATCAATAACAAATGACGTGTGCATCTAAAATCAACCTTATGCCCGCATCGATAAAGTTTGAATTGGAATGTTCTGGGCTTGTATGCTTTCATTCGCCTGTTACCAAGCGAGTTCGCGGCTGAGGGGGAGGGAGAGCGGGGAGGGGGGGATCGGCAACCTTTTTCTGGGGCGGCCCTGTTAGGACTTTCACCTTTATTTTAATCTCGAGCTACTGTTTCTAGGCGACATTTCATGTTCTGAAAGACTTAGATTAGAACATTTTTGATTGAAATGATAATAATTTATTTTCGGGTAGGCAGAGGACATCGTTCTATCAAATCAACCATTTTAGACGTCTATACGTTACTCCAATAAAATAAGAAATCGATGAGTCGAGGCTTTTAGTGTTTAGACTTGCATAGGTATTTCGATGTATTTATGATAAGAGGCCGTCTCAAAGTAGTCCCCTAACTTCACCACCATTTGACAATTGACCATTGTCGTCATGCTAATGTAACACAGTTCGGTGCACCCGGCGGTCACCGTTCCGTGCCGCGGGGGCGTGGCAGCACGTAACGCGCACGACGAGTTAAACACAACATAACAGTTATTAACACATTAAAAAAAAAAAAAAACTAACGCAAAACGCTTGGCAACGCGAGACCGACTCCGTAAATGCACTCTCTAGCGCAACGGGGCTATTGCAGCGCCCCGCAATGAATTGAACGAAACGCCTTCAGCGCCCATTTCACAAATCGGTCCTTATTACGTGAGGCATAAGGGCGACGGATGCACCGATCTCTTTGTGAAGGTCGACGTCGCTTCCGTCGTTTCGTTGCCGAGCGGTGTCTTAACCGCGCTTGCGCGAGTGTGCGTGTAAGCGAGCGTCTGTGAACAAGGCGATGCGTTTGTGTGCGCTCGTACATCGGTTCGGTCACGTAGGCTCGGCTAACTTGTACTTGCTAAGGAGATTTAAGGACAAAACATTAGTTTGGTTATCGTCCTTTGTTCTTTTTTATTTCTCTATGATTTTCAGTTCATCTGCGTTTTTTCCTTGGATATAGTTATAGTTTAACTAGATGCTTTAAAGTAGTGTAGCCCATCCGATGTCTCTTCTTAACCAAAATTAAAAAACAAAAGTGTTCCATAAAATTCGTTTTATTTCAATTATAAATATGTAATTTTAGATAAAGCTTAAATATGGAAATTTAACTCGCATGTTAGTTAATTACCTACTACATTAGTCATAAAGACTTGTTGAAAGATTATTATGGTGTCAAATTAAACAAATGTCCTTTACACTCGACAGTAAGTGCACATAGCAACAGATCGCGTCAGCTGTGTCGGAGAGGGCCGAGCTCTGACGGAGACTGCCGAGCGTGCACGATTGATTCCCCGTAACTCTGCGAAAGTTGCCTTTGTTTATGGAAACGAGCGGAAGCGGGGAAACATCGAGATGTTTAACTTCACGCTCCTTGTTCTATACAGATAAAGCAGTCCATTGAGAACTTCAACTCAACGCCTTTAACTCAAATAAGGACACAATCAAAGTAAATCAATAAATACTTCTAATCAAGTTAATTAATAGTCTTGAAGACGACTTTCTAGTTTCGTAATCAAGCTTAGTAATCCTACTTCTCATCATTCTGCCAGTCACAGTCCACGGCAGGTCAAATGCTTCTCATTGAACCTATGGCATTTACTCATTCTGTAGTTGTCAAACTTTTCTAGCTGGTATTTACCAGCTAAATAAGTTTGACAACTACTTAAGTTATCGAAGTTATTTCAGCCATCACCAATATCCCTGGTCCGCGTAGCAGCGCTTGCAAATTAATTGACTCTTCGACAAGAGAAACATTTACGTCCCTTTCGGGCGTAATTTTTAAAACTACCACCGTTTAAGAATGGGTTTCCTATGATGGAGAAGGAAAAAACGAAAGAAACTCCGTACATTCTCCGTATATTCTCTTCTTTGTTAGATTTTCTTATTTTTTTAAATAATACGATAAAATTTTTAGAAATAGCTTGTGACCAATTAACCCAAGACTCAATTACATACGTATCCGTGTCCCTTCATGTTTTGACAACCCTTTTTCTAGTCTTTGTATATTCGATGCACACTTAATTTGTTTATTGTTTCAAATACTCTTTACAAGTCCAAGTTAGTAATACTTACTATTTCGTACTCACCTTTTTCGGTCCGTCTCCTATTGTCATGGTCAAACGTTAGCGGTGGAGGGCAGGAGGGGAGTATTGTACTATCCCCTCCGCTAATCGCACACCTCTCCCCACTTTATACTTAGCTTTATCTCGGCGGTAACTTTGCAACCTAAATTTAGTATTTGATAGCGCTGTTACTTCTTCACTTCACGACGGGTCGAGTCCTGCGCCTCAAACGTACACCTAATGCTGTTATATACGTTATATACGTTACGCTGCTCGATCGTACCCTTCTTTGTTATCGATTATTAATAACGCTTATATCTTTATTCTACAACGCGAACTTAATCTTTTGTAACTGAAACAGACAGTGAAATCTTCTTGGCCGATTTGCTCCATGTCTACCTATATTTCTATATACATATTTATTTAAAAAAAAAAAACACTGGCTCCTGTAGAGCGGATCGAGGCGATACCCTAGAGGATCTTAAATGTAGATTGGTTAAAACTAGAAAATCTTTTTTGTTTAAATGAATAAAATCCATAAAAATACAATGCTATAAGCAGACACAGTTTTTAAGAAGCTTGTTAAAAAGAACGTATATTGAAAAGGCCTACTGCAAATTAGATCAATACACCGAGGACAAAGATATGTGGAAAAATCGGTTATTCTACTCACGCGGGTCCCCTGCCAGCTGATGTATTGTTAAAATTGACATTTAAAAAAAAATTGTATTGATCTTATATTGTAAATTATAAATGACAATATAACGTTAAAAATAACAGAACTCTGAGTTTCTTGCCTGAGGTTCTTCTCAGTGAAGGTCTGGTTTTGCGATTCATAATGGCAATACTAGAAACTGTCGCAAGCTTGTGATGCCAGTTACTAGAGTCCATAGAGTCATGGGGCAATGAATACGTGTATACAACAAAATCCCCATCAAGCGGTTTAAACAAAGACTTAGTAGACAGTGTTATTATAATACAAAGGAATATACTTGGATGATAGTAAGCCCTGGGAGTTAGTTCCATGCCGTTTCTAGTAAAAAAATCTTCTAATCCATGTAAACTATTAAAACGTTTTGTTTTAAAAACAAATACCAAAGGGTAGAGGTTACCTACGGTGTTTCTTTCTCCGGTTTCTTCTCCGTCAGAGGAACCTCATTACGAAACGCTGGTAGATTTAAAAAGAAATGACGTACGACAAGTGAAATGTATGATTCTTATGTTGAATAAATGATTTGATTTGATTTGATTTGAAACAGTCTATATCTCGACGTTCATAAGAATTTGAAAGAGTTTAAATTTATGAAAAAAAATGATTTTGGCAGTGATTTTCAAGCGTTAAATGATATTCACAGTTCCGAAATCCAATAATTAGGTGTGTTTTTGTACAAAGCTAGGGCTGGGACTCGAACCGCGGACCCAAGGCACGTCACTCATGTACGCTCATGTATTATCACAGAACTTTCACACATAAAAGAACACACCTATTTGGGGATACTCTTTGCCTATTTCTTCTCCATCTGTGAAATATAATTAAGAAATGTTGATGTATTTAAAACAAAAAAAAGTTAGTCAATCGATACCCTATGTCGATATTATTTCATATTTCATTTCACAGCCAAGAAAACAGTCATAGATCATATTTTTATTATTACCTATAAGAAACAATTCACTTAGACCGTATATGAAGTCAGGATACGATGTACGTCGAGCGTCTAAAAGGTTTTAGTTAATTGGGACTGAAAAATCAATAACTTTCTCTGTAACATAGATAATAACTGCCACGTACGCAACGTCGTTTATATTTTTAGGTTACAACACCGACCCGCGGCTTCTGCCTTCTCCGTACACTTCTTTGTTCCTACGTTCAATGAGATTTAAACTTTAAATGTTCCGGGTAAAGTTTATATTCCAACGTGTTTAATTTTATTTAATGAACATTTCAAATTACGACAAAAGGGATAGTTCTGATGGGGAAATTATTTTCGTATCTTTTTATGGTTGGTTAAGCAAATTGTAACTTCCAACTTAGTTACAGATCGAATGATACGTCTAATTAACATTTAGATTGTTTTGTTCGGCATGCTAAAATGAAAAAAAAAATATTTTTACTAAAAACATTGGTTTAAGTATGCTTACGTGTGTAAGTGACGAAAAACATCGCGAAGAACACTTTTAATTAATTAAAGCTACCAAATGCTACAAAATTGGTACTAATTTCTCCAAAAGAACATGAACATTGTCTCATGACTCCATGGAGTCATGAGAAAATCCCAGCTAGTGCGCAGTTTTCCTATCAATAGCTTTACACTTAATAGGGGTATTATAATATAAAGGAATACTTGGATGATAATAAGCCTTGGGAGTAAGTTGTTCGCTACCAAGCCCTTTCCTGTAAAAAATCTTGTAATCCATGTAAATTATTAAAAGGTTTTTTTTTTTTAAAAATACCAAAGGGAAGAGGATACCTATGGAGATTTTTTCGCCTGTTTCTTCTCCGCCAGAGGAACGTCACTACCGAAACGAAATGATGATGATATTAATTTATCCCTAATGGGAAAGGCAAAGGACTTCAGTCCATACAGCCAGGTCTGTTTTCTATTAAAAAGAAGAATGACTTTTGACTAGTGACATTTATGTTGCCATGCCGCAGAATAAAGATAAGAAATTTTCAATTTTTTGAGTGTAAACATTAATCGAAAACCAAACAGACAGCCATCCCGTTGAAACGTTCACCGCCTACATACATTCTGACTAATTCAACTATCAGCTTCAACTCTACAAAACGCATTTCCGAGAAGAACGTTATTTTAATGGAAACACTAAGAGCGGAAGAGCTCCGGCCGACCCGGCGGTGTTGACTTTCTCCTGCGCGATATGCTTTACGGAGCGTATATTTGTCCAGTGCAAAGCTCACAGGAGGTGACGCGGTCGAGCCCTAGAGCTGTTTCTTCGGGTGGGCGCGTCAGGATGTGGCTGGACGGATGGGAACGGCGATCCTGTATCCTCCACGCGCTACATATTACATTAGAAAAGTATTTGTTTCAGTTTAAAACTATTATCGCATAATCCCTTACGTCCGTGACGTCCAGCAGAAGTTACGGATTGCCATTTCGTCAATTAAGATCCCGTAATCCACATTTCGCCAGTCCGTTAGAAGGAATGTCACAGGCGGCAGATTCTTAAATTATAATTTATAATTTAAGATTTTATTTTTAAGTTACATACTTCAATAAACATAATGATTAACTTTGGTATGTAAAGTGTCTATGTGATGTATGATTTACTTATGTGTTCTTCTATACAGGAATTACAGCATTCACACAGACGTCCCCGGGGTAAGCTTCCGTCAATATTTCTTACAATAAAACGCATGAAAAGCCCCGTAACTTTATACCTGTTGTTAATAACAGGTAGTCAGCAGGTTGCAACGTGGGCCGCTAGACACCCCAGCTGCGAATACTTGCCCTTACATCAATTATAATATTCACGCAGCTGATAAACAGGGAGCAGGTAGAAGTTGAAAAAAATCATAATTGAATAAACGAAACCCCGTTTGCGATTAATCTCTTGTAACCAACTTTTCCATGCATTATTTATGACACGATATCCTCCTGGAACGTTTTGATCACAACACAGATGCTGCCAATGAACGCAAAACTCAGAAGCACGAGAGGCTACCTTGAATTTACCTCCCCCTATCCTATTCAAGGCCTTTGCGAAAAGTATTTTAGTCAAACGACGGCTTTTGCTCCCGCTCGAATGGGCCTGCTCGACCGGGTCGGTACCACGGCCTCGCAGAATACCGGCGTAAAGTAGAGGCCCACTCCCCTTCCCCCATCCCGTTCCTCATCCTCCATTCCATGCCCCGAATATCCTTAAAAGGCCGGCAACCCTCCTGCAGCACCTTTGGTGTTGCAGATGTACGTGGGCGACGGTAATCACTTACCATCAGTGAACCCTTGGCTCGTTTGCCGCCTATATCATAAAAAAAAAACTGATGCAGAGTCAGTGATATAAAAAGAAGTAAAGTACAGGCTGCGTAAGTGCCCATTCCTGGGCAAAGGGCTCCTCTCAAATATCTGAGATGGCTTTGGAGCCGGGAAGGACACGCCACGCTGCACCAGTGCTGTTTGGCGGGCTTCTCATATCCTCGAAATATAATTTTTCATTATTTCTCAGACAGGAAACCAACTTGTTTCCTCAGGATGTTTTTCCTTATTCGATGTTTTTACGAAGTAAATACAGCACTTAAAACTGGGAATCGAACCCTGGTCACTCGCGCTCTATCAAACTAAAGTGCGCGCCCTGACCTCCTGACCAGGCTACCAGGACTAGTCAGCGATATGGTACTCAACTCATTATAACCTGACACAAAAACGAACAATTCGTTTGTTAAACAAACATTGTCTCCTAGTGCCTAATTCGAAGCCAGGACCTGCTACGCGGTCATCTATTATACATAATAAAAATATATTAAAGTAGAGAACTATAAGGTTTCTTAAACCCAATAGATATTAAATAAAAATCATATCATCCATTAGAAATTCCATTAACATTTAATGAAAAAAAAAAAACATAAACGCTTCCCAACTCCTACTTCACAGCATCCCTCACGCTCAAGAAAGTAACGAAACAAACCTAATCACCACCAATCGCCTACACAGATTAGCCCCCTCTCCAAATGAGGTATCCGAACGAGAGTCACATAACTATCACGAAAAGATTAAAAAGCACGAACGAAGCAGCGTTATCTGTTGGACTGGTCCCCATAAAAGTTTACGTTGTATATTCAACCCACGCCGTGGCGAAGCGGGTAGAGAGCGAGGCAATAAATAAAATAAATCTACTAATACTATTCAGCAGTGAAGGGTTAGATGAGCACGTTGGACTGAGAGCTGGTAACATTATGTTTGTGAAGCTTTACAATGAAAATAAAAATTGTTCGTTTACCCAATCCATGTATGTATATGTGTGTATATTTGTATTTATATGTATGTATGTATCTACCTATCTAAGTATAAAAAAGTAAAAGTATAGTAACAGCCTGTAAGTGCCCACTGCTGGGCAAAGGCCTCCTTTTCAAATACTAGTATCAGAGAGGGTTTAGGAGCCGGGAAGGGCCTGCCACGCTTTTCCAGTGCGGGTTGGCGGGCTTCACATATCCTCGAAATAATATTTTTATTATTTCTCAGACATGCAGGTTTCCTCACGATGTTTTCCTTCACCGTTGAGCACGTGATAAATACAGCACTAAAAATTGTTAATAACAATTTCAGTGGTGCCGGCACCGGGGATCGAACCCAGGTCACTCGCGCTCTATGACACAAAAGTGAGCGCCCTGACCACTAGGCTACCACGGCTCGTATGTAAGTATATATTTTGATATTAATATCCTTTTACTTGTTTTATTATGTTAGCTGTATCGCCTCTATTACGTGTTTATCTCTGCTTAGCCTAATGGTTGACTGGGAGAGAAAGCCTCTAGGCATAAAGTCCGCCGTGTGTACCAGTTTGTGCATGAAGCTTAAATAAATAAATAAAAACCATGACTCTGAAATTGAAAAAAAGAAAGGCTATACAATTACACAACGTACGTTTTTTTATGTTACAATAACTTGCCGGAGATATCAACATGAAATGGCGTGTTAGTATCGGAGAAAATTCAAAATGGCCGTCTATGTATATAATATTATACGAAATATATGTAAGTCTGTAATGATATGGAGTTTCAATCTCAAAGGAATCGAGAATGTTTATTTGTTATATAACTAATTGAAATTCATAATGTGGAACAATTCTAAACGATATGAAAATAATAAACACATGCACATCAACAAAGGCGGTGAGTCAGTTTGTGTTGCGGCTTTGCCGACTCTACTTATGTAATTACTGTTTTCGATATTATTATTCTACTATCCCTTGACATTACAATAACAGTGAGTAATTGCAGTGCGCCGTTGACCTTGTGACTTAGCTTCAATAACAACAACGTCATCAATATCGTTACAGCCGGCCGCAACTATACTGTGGTCCTTATCCGCGCCCCGTATTCCATCATCCAGTGTGAGCGACTACTGTAAGAAGTTACGACCTGCATAATGTAGCGAGAAGTCGAAGAAACCAGGTCGAAGACACAGGACAATCTTTGGGGGAGGGGGAATCTTTTGGTCTTTATACTTGGTAGAGCCAAGCGGCGGTATTTGCTGCTGCTCTAATGTGCCGACACGACCGGGGTAGTACCAAGGTCTCGCAGAATACCGGCGTGAAGTTGAGTCATCTTGTGGATCTGGGTTTCGTTCCGTGAGTGAGGTAACGGGAGGGTCCTCTCCCCCCCTTCCTTAATCCGACTCCCCGTCATCCCTGCCATTCCCCAAATATCTTTAAAGACCGGCACCTGCAACACCAAAGGCGCGACGGTAAAAAAAGGCCTATGATCAGGAGTGAACATAAATAGCCCTATGAAGAAGAAGAATAAAGTAATCCTAGTAAAAAAACTATATTTACTAAAAAACTATACTCATTACAAGCTGTGGTGAAAACTAACTCTTCTAAGAGGAAGAGCTCTTAAAACCTCCTCTGCATCAGATCCCGAGCTGTGTACACGTGCCTAGCGAGTACATCTTGCAATGACTCATAAATAATTAATGCTTGATGAAACATGTATTATAATGTTGCAATTCCTTATTAGGAGTCTTATATATATATTGATATATATATATATATATATATATATATATGAGTGTCATGACTCTAAATCACAGATAGTTAATGATTACTTTCATATCATGACGACGTCTGTCCAGACGACGCCGTCCGGAGTTGTTAATTACGCTGGATATATGACAGGTGAAATGAAGGTATGAAATAAAAATTATTTATTCTTCAACTTAAGAAAGATAATTATTATATGTTACAGTCTTTCGTAATGAAGTTCCTCTGACGGAGAAGAAAAAGGCGTAAGAAACTTCGTAGGTATCCTCTTTCTTGGGATGGTTTTTTTTTTAATAAAAAAAAGTTCTAGAATTCTCCATGGTGTTATTATAATACAACTTTCAAAAACAGCATCAATTCATTCCCACGGATTACAATCGTTCATATATTCCTTTTTGTTATTTTTTTTGAAGGTCATTTTATAGAGCAACGATTTGTTATTGGCACGAGACGCTATTTGAACCGAGGATTTACCCACGGATTAACACACAGTTAACTAAGCTACGCAGTTGTACCAACATAAGTAATGAACATCTTCAAATGTACATCAGCTATTGCTCCAACGCTACAGATTTTGCACAACTCTTTGCCTATAATCGCCTCACGATTTCGTCATTCACACGTCACTGATTGCATTCGATATAAGTTTTTATATCAAAGCTGGTAAGGTTCAGTGTTCAATAGGTTAGCGCAGATGCAGGGGTGCTCGGGCTATCATTGCGTCATAATTTAGCCCCTTTTTACCTGATAAAGACGGATGAACAGTCGTCTCGCTCAAAAGATGGAAAAGTACCGGGCTCTTTGTTCAGAGTTTCGATGAAAGATTTACCTATTTAAAAAAAAAAAACTTAATAAAGCGATTCTCTGCTCAATACTTCCATACAAAAGGAATCGTAGCGAATCTAATTCTTTATTAAGGATAACCATCTAGATGAGTTAACCTTAACAAAGAAATTTTATAGAAACGCTTAGACAATAGGAATGTGTCACTTTACTTAAAGCCAACCATGGAAAGCCAGCAGGTACAGTCTAGTACAGTTTATATATTTGTTTAAACTCCATCGCATTCCTCTATACAGAAGGACACAGAAGGCGGACTTAATGCATATTCAATATCAAATTGGAGACGTTCTGGAAAAAGGCCAGGTCAAGAGTACTCTAAACCGACGAGCATGCATGCGAAGATTGATGAAAGTGTAAGAAGCGAAAGACGTATGTTAGGACCGTAGCAAGTGGAAGAAGATTGTCTCTGCCTACCCCGTTGGGAACAAAGCGTGAACATATATATACATGAGAGATTTTCGTTCTGTCAGATATATATAAAGCCGTCACCTGCTATGGCAGTCTTATTAGGGCTAAAACCTAATAAGACTGCCATAGCATGTGCCAATGTTGAAAGTGATTCCTTATTGTAAGTAAATACGCAATGCACCTTGCAAGTGTAATAACATATTGTATGTTAATAGAGTAACAAAGCGCTCTCACCCGCCATAATGCAACAATAAAGTCTGCCGGGCCAACAAACAGACAAACAGACAGACCGAACGATCGCTCCTGTCGCAACGTGAATGTTTTGTTACGATTTTAAATGAGAATAACACCACGAGACTTTTAAGACTGACTGTTACAGGACAAACTATTTTAACTCGCTAACATATCTCCGAATCCCCTATTCGTACCTTTTCTGGTACAGGTACTGTGTGACACCAAGTCGTCTCCCGGTGCCGTGAATATGTATATATCCAACCCAGTCGGTTTGTTTGCGCTTCGCCCTCCAATGGCTATCAGGTCTAGGTTTAAGAGTGGACATAAATATACCGATGAAGATGAAAAACAAGAAGCGAATCGTACTAAATAGCAACGTAAGGTTTTTTTTTATGGGAAAGCCGGTCAACGTGGAAGCCGTTCACCTGATGGTAAGTAAAAAGAAACATACTTTTATCGAGCCGAGATCACATTGAATAGTCAAAATGAGCGAAAGATTAATCTTACAGATTATAAACCACTAAAATTACAATAACATTACAAATAGGTATTCAAACTTGTTTATAAGATGCAAAGATCAGTGCAACTTTCGACATCATAACAAAATTACATTTCACGGAGCAAGAAATCGTCCGCATATTTCCAATCCTTCACCTCCATATTTCCCTTTGATTTTCCGAGCGATCACCTATTCGGAGAACTTGGGCTATTTCCAGAAATTTCCGCTTCAGTAATCTAGACTCGAGCGTCAAAGACTGAATGTCCGCAAGGAAACGATTTCCTTGCGACAAGCAAAAGCAATATTAAAGCAAAAGCAATTGTATCACTCCTGTCGTAAAGTTGATTTTGTTTTATATCGATTGATAAAGAAGCGTAGAATAATTCGAAATGTAAGTTTATCACACCGGCGAAGTAAGTTAGCACAAATTACGTGAACAAGGGATTTAACATAATTTTTATTCCAATTTGAATGATCTCTACTGAAAGTCACGGCTGTGACACGAATGAAATGAAATGAAATTGAAATATCTTTATTTGACGTAAGAAAATCAAAATTAATTTTGTCAATTGTCATGTTTTTACCAAACTTTGAAGGTATCTAGATTTTTTTAACAACTTTTATACATTCCAAATAATGTTACATACATTAAGCGTGGTAGAGCCATGCGGCGGCTTTAGCTGCTGCTCGAATGGGCCGGCTCGTACCTGCTGATACCACGGCCTCGCAGAATACCGGCGTGAACTAGAGGCATCTTGTGCTTCTGCGTTCCCCTCCTCTTCGCTCCCATCTCCTAAATATCCTTAAAGACCGGCAACGCACCTGCAGCATCTATGGTGTTGCAAATGCATGAGGGTGACGGTAATCACTTACTATCAGGTGAACCAAATCAGGTAAATAAAAAAACAATAAAAAGCAACAAATAGTCGCACGGGCAACTGAAGCATTTTGTAAGATCAAATTAAACACTAAAAGAAAAGCGAAAGCAAATTGAACTAATGCAGGATTTGGAGAACCGAGTTGAGCAGCCCTGTTGCCTTCAAACGCCGCCTGTTCACGAGCTTGTCGCAGGTATATTAACAACGCGTGACCGACACCTGAATTAGAAAGAAGAAGAAAGAAAGAAAGAAACATTTATTGCACAAATACGCCACTAAATAACAAACAAACATTGCAACGCATTTAATAAAACAGTTATTTACACAAACAATGTTTAACGTTGCCTCCTCTAGACGCGTCGCGTGGCGCGTGGGACAAACAGACCACACTCAGCTTAATGCTGCAGTTGCCATTAGGGCTTAGGGTATCTGAGTCCTGAGCCATGGGTTCTCGGTACGAAACTCAGCCGAAGCCATAATCTCATCAAAATCCAAATCTCAATCAGCCGAAGAGTAAACATAAAATATTGACAAAACTATGCGATCTGTGGTTACATCGGATATGGGAAGCTGGAGACGAGCGGACTGTGTTACCAGCCGAACTATTATTAACAAAAAGATGAACACATTCGATCGCAATAAAAAAAAATTAAGGTCTCTGGCGTCGAGGGTCTAATATTGATCAGATCAAATTTAAGATTAGCCAATCTTCTGAACTACAACTACTATTTATTTTTATCCGAACAATTATATCTCTCATCGTGACCACACCGTACCGGTTGAAGGAAAACAAACCGACGCAGCTACTCGTTATGGTGACCGTGAAACAACAGAGATGTATCAAAGGTTCCGATACAAACAAAAAAATATACTTCAACGGACAAGGAAACCTATAAACCAAACAGTGGTCAATAAATTTCAATTAGTGGCAAGGGAAGATAAAAAAGAAGTGGCGGTATTAAAATGGGCTACATCGTATGCTGGAGAGGATGGTTGACTACTTCGATAGTTACAGACAGACAGATTACAGATTACAGATATAAATTTAAGATAATGAAGATACGTACTCGATTTAGTGAATTGATTAACTGTAATAAACCTTGCATGGATTTTGAAATCCACAAGTCGAGAGTATTCATTAACAAAACTTTTATGAGAAAGGAAAATATGAGACTATTCTTAAAAAAGTAGAAATTAGAAGAGCATGCAAACAAGATGGAGTGACGACCTGCGCAGTGTTGCGGTAAGTCGATGGATGCAGGTGGCTCAGGACCGAGCTTCGTGGCAATCTTTGGTGGAGGCCTATGTTCAGCAGTGGACTTCTGATAGGCTGAACTGATGATGATGATGATGATGAAACATGCAAAATACAGTGCATTATGCAATTTATAATATTTACGCTTTCAACATTGATAAAAATTGTAAATTAAAAATTCGATACGTCCGCTATTGAAGATCACAGCCCACATGTGTAAAGAGGCAATTGAAAAAAAAAAACCGAAACTTCGAGAGCCAAGATAGCTTTGGAAAGTCCCAAAAATAATAGAATCTCCGATTACACATGTTAACTTGACGAAAATAAAAACAAGTACAAACACTTAACCCATTTTTTGTCAAGTCGACAAAAACTAACATCAATCTTCACCTTTTTTTTCCCCCTATCTTCCCCTACACGTACCTGCGCGTGGGTGGATCGACGTGCATTTAAGAGATTCCAAAGCAATTTGAACTTTATTACATTGCAATAAAGCAGAATTTTCTATGCTCTCTTTATCACAAATTAACGTTCAATTTGATGCACTCGTGTTCACGCACACAATTTCAGACTCTATACAGAAAGACGCACAATTTACGATTCTCTATGTATTGCCACTCCGAAACCGTTACAACAAATTTGAATCTTAAAAGTTTGTGAATAAGGTTGAATTTGACCTGGATAAACGGAACGTAGGAATTGTTTACAAATGGCACTGGGGCGAAGGCCGAGGGGCCTGTTGCTAAGCCAGTTTTGTGAGTCCACTTGTTCTTCTGGTATTGTCATTTGGTTAGAGACGTTCCCTGCCGGTCGGGTTTCGAAGGCCGACGTCGTACGGCCTCGACTCCTACATAATAGATGCATTTCAGAACTTCCATATCTTCAAGTATGTTGTCTTATTATTTTATCTTTTTATTTAATCTCTTTCAATTTAATATTTTTTAATATACTAATAACCAAGAATAAATTAATTAACATCAAATTAAAATCTAGCAACGATATGGTTTTTTGTTCCTCGGGCCGCGTTTTTGTTAGTTTCGCTATTTAAAGACTTCCGATGGGGCGGAAGGGGGAACAGCTGATCGGGAGCGGAAGTCGATGTTTTGACATTTTGCAAATCTACATATTTATAAATCTGGTCAAAAATTTACTTTACAATGTTAAGAATTTTTTTTAATGGGAAACAAAGCCAACATCAGAGGAGCTGCAAGATAATCAGGCGATGCTGAATCAGACGGATATTTTGAGACAGTAAAGAAGCCGAAGAAGATGGCTCTACTTCACGTACCGGCGTAGTTTGTGAGGCCGTGGTACTGCTCCGGAGGAGACGGATGCATCGAGCAGCAGCAAAAGCAGCCACTAGGGACTACAACGTTTTTTTTATATGGAAAAGACGGCAAACGAGCAAGCGGTGCACCTGATGGTAAGTGATTACCGTCACCCACGTACATCTGCACACCGTAGATGCTTCAGGTGCGTTGCCGGTCTTTAAGGATATTTGGGAGATGGTAGGAGGGGAATAGGGAGGGGATGTGGGCCTCCGGTTACCTCACTCGCCGAACGAAACGCAAAAGCACAAGATGCCTCTACTTCACGCCGGTATTCTGCGAGGCCGTGGTATCAATCCGGTCGAGCCGGCCCATTCGAGCACCAGCTAAAGCCGCCGCTTGGCTCAACCACGCTCATAACGTACAGAAACTCTACATAGTAGTAGAGTTGAAACATCACGTAACGAAGATTAGGTACAGTGAAGACAGAGACACTAAAAAGGAGTGCACCGATCCCAACCCGCACTGCACGAGCCGGACCGGCTCTTCCCAGTTCCGAAACTCTCTTTGGAGATTCCCATTCTGCTACTTTACTTCGTTTTGATTCATATCAGGGTAGTGATTACGCTCCTATCCTGTTCTATTAGTGGTAATTACGGAGAATATGATGTCAAAACTGTTATATACATATATATATATATACATATATATGTATGTACAACGACTTCGTGCACAAGGATCCTAGAAGGTCACTGCAGCAATAAAACTAACCAAGAACACGAATGATCGGTAGTCCATTGCTCGACACTTATTAATTTTTTTTTTTTTTTTTTTTTTTTTTTTTTTTTTTTTTTTTTTTTTTTTTTTTTTTTTTTTTTTTTTTTTTTTTTTTTTTTTTTTTTTTTTTTTTTTTTTTTTTTTAGTTTAACTTGGGGGAAAGGTGCTCGCACCTACCCGTCACCGTCTCCGGTGACTGGTTATGTCGGGATCAGCATTGAAGATGCCGGACCGACTAAAATCCCCCCGCGGTAGATCTGCTGTTGGCCCAGTGGCCTTTACAGCTACATCGGTAGAGACTACATTTATTCATATAATCATGGTTATACTTATGTATTATAAACAAGTGATACCATATCGCGATATAAATATGTACAGCGACATCTGTTATTACAATATAATTTAATTACAAATATACGTTTTAATGTATGAACAAAGTAAACAAAGAAAACACTTAAATCTTTACACAGTTAACTAATGGAAAATTTACAAAATGTACTTAATTATCTACGATTGTATATTTTTATCGTTATCTACCCTTTAGGTAATCGTCGGCGTGATGATAGCGAGTGATATTGAAGGTCGATATGAGAAAACAATTTGATATTTGTAATTAGGAGTGTATTAGAAGCCTTAAAATCATTCCATCTTCCTTGGCGTAGGTGTCATTATTATAGGAGGCAACTAAGCAGAAAGCTAGAAAAAATCCCACGTCCAAACGTCCGACCGAAATATTTTACAACGATCATTGTGCGATTGTCAACACTTTACAAGTTATTTGCTCTGTACTCCAATGATGTTACGGAAACAAAACCTGGGCGATATTACATTTTCCATCTAATCTAGCGAAGCATTGTCTGAACGCGGCTCGAGAAATCTTAATTATAGCTCGATTCTCCTTCCCCGTGCTCCGTCTGTTTGTATGTTACTTGAATATACTCGGAGGCTGTTTTCCATACAGATACAAGAACGTAGAGCGCACTCGAGGAGAAAAAAGTAAAAATATCCGAGACGTCGCAAATGGATATTCCTGAATATAATTGTGTCATCGTTGTAAGCCAAGATTAAGTTAAGTTAAGTTAAGTATTCTGCTTCTGAATCATGAGTTTGTGAGATTAGTATAAATGATGTATTATATGAATAAATGTGATATTATCATACATTAAACGTATAATGTCTATACAACGTACATACGTTATTAAAGCAGTTACAACATTAATTGTATATATATATAAATATATTCCACTTGCTACAGTCCTGACATACGTCTTTCGCTTCTTCGAGAAGAGCGTTAAGAAGTATGATTGATGTGAATATAACTAACAGGGTTCGAAATAATGTGATCAGAGAGCGTTGTGGCGTGAAAGACGATGTAGTAACATGAATTGCGAAAGGGATGCTGAGCTGGTTTGCACATGTGGAAAGAATGAATGAAAGTAGGTTGACGAAACAACAATAATTCCTACAAGTATATTTATATTTTTTACTAGATCCTATATGAAAGAGAGAAAATACGTTTATTTTTATCACTTCAGACACACAAAATACTCGTACATAGCACCGACTTAAACAGAATTCACAAAAAATTAGCTTTTAATAAATAAAAAAACCTATTCCCCGGGAGTCCCAGCTCGACGCGGCGTTGACGACTTTGCTGATTATGAAGTACTAGTTGAAGGGTCACTTAAATTTAATGAAATCGGGCATATGTCAGCCGAATACTACACTACTTACAAACCGAAGCACTCTGTATATAATGGTACCTCAATGTTATACGAGATGGAGTTTTCATTAATAATTACTTTATTTATTTTATTGCACACTGCAAACGAATTTCGTCTCATGGTTTATGAAAATACAAAATTTCATCCAAATCGTTAGAGTCGTTTCCGGGAAATATAGGCTTCTTCTATATTTACCACCCACTACTAGACAAAAGACTTTCAAAGACTTTCTAGGAAAGTCTTTTGTCAACAAAAGTTGGTACCATTCCATGCATGGCAGACTCGGGCCTAACCACACTGGGGGCGGATTGGAGAGCTCAGTGCCGGCTCTCACCACTGAAGACGCTGCTCTGCTATGCTGTTAGTCAACTCTGCTGGTGTTGAGCATTTCCACGATCTCTCGGTCATCGAAGCCTCTACTGTTACCCAGCGCCGCCACCGCTCCTCAATCGGCCAATTTACTCCAATTTTAAACACTTAATACATTAAAAAAAAAATTACAAGGTGCACCTTTTTATACATCAATGAAAATGTAGGCCACGCCCGAATCGTAAACACACTACGTTTTTAGTTTTAACCTCGCAACTTTATCGGCAGGATGCACTGCAGACAGGAAACAATGGCTGGCCGTCTCTATCACCTGCCTAAATAATCAATGATGCAGTCTCTTATTGTTACTAGGTATAGTTAAAGATACAATACTGAAACAGGCAAACAAAGGAGAGCTGTATCTCCGCTGTTTGTTTGACCACTCCACTGTTAGAGCACCGCGTGGCTCAGAGCTTAGCGCTCCTGCCTGATGGGCTTCGGGTCTGCATGTGTTCAGCTGTGACCAGTGTCAGTGCTTTTTGTACGTGGTGGAGCCAAGCGGCGGGCTTTGGTGCAGCTCGAATGGGCCGGCTCGACCGGCTTGATACCACGGTCTCGCAGAATACCGGCGTGAAGTAGAGGCAGCTAGGCAACCGGAGGCTCACTCCTCCTCCCCATCCCCTTCCTCATCCTCCCTCCCATCAGGGGTGCTGCAGGTGCGTTGCCGGCCTTTAAGAGTACTCCTCTCATCTCCCAAATACCCTGAATCCTCCCCCATCCCCTTCCTCATAGTAATCAGCAGGGGGATAGGGGGGATTTGGGCCTCCGGTTACCTCACTTACCGAACGAAACGCTTGTGCTTCTACAAGATCCCTCTATTTCACACTCTACGAGGCCGTGGTATCAACCGGGTCGAGCCGGCCCATTCGAGCAGCAGCAAAAGCCGCCGCTTGTTGCCATCATACAGCAGTTGTGTTCCAGTTCGAAAGATTAAAGAGCCTGTATAGTTACTTGCATGCAATTTCAGTATTCAGTAGTAAATAACGCATCAGGCAAGATTGAGGTCAAACGCAGGCCTATTTTTATATAAAAAAAAAAAAATCTGTAACCTTCTTCGATTGAAGTTGTTTGCAGGTGTTCATGGGCTGCAGCAACCACTTAACACCAAGTGAAAATGTAAATCTAATCGGAAAAGGCACATGAGTCCAGAGCTTTTGTCGGTTTTCCTCACCATTTCGTAAATTAACAATTCACAGCAATTCTAACCATAATCTCTGAACACATTCCCTATTGCGATTGTATTAATTCGAATGGATAAATATTTAAACGATCATATCCGATGTAACAGAACTCGGGAGTCTCATCACTTAGCGGGATATCCAATCGCTGGATGTCATCTTGTAATCAGCTTAGCGGGATCGAGTCCCAGGGGCGCGGCGGGGGGCGCGGGGGGCCCTGATGGAAACGCGGGATTTCAACAGAATTATTACAGTTAAACGAGAATCTGAATTCGACTCTCTTTGTTCGATGCGCCGTAGAGCTGTCGTCGCACAAGTAGATTCTATTTCACTAGGGGACGATCTATGCAAGTAGGAAAGTAGGTTGACGAAACAAATATATGAGGCGAGGGTAAATGGTAGAGTCGGGAGAGAAAGACCTAGGCTAACATTTCACGATCAAATCGGAGACGTTCTGGAAAAAGGCCAGGGCAGGAGTGCTCGAAACCAACGAGCATGCTTGCGAAGATTGATGAAAGTGGAAGAAGCGAAAGACGTATGTCAGGACCGTGACGAGTGGAAGAAGATTGTATCTGCCTACCCCGTTGGGAACAAGGCGTGAATATATACTTACATACGATGTATGCAACTGTGTTTTTTCAAATTTCTAACGAATATCTTGTTTTTGGTAATTGATGTAAAAATTTAAACTACTTTTAATAGACCAAGGTTTAACTTACGTAAGTAACAGTTGAAACGCACTCGGATAAAACAGACGGGCAAGGGAGAGCCCAGCGTCCGGGTAATTGAATCGAGTCTAACAATTGTTTGCCTAAATATGCGGCTCTCTACCCATTCGCTATAACGTCCATTTCATTTTATTTATAACGTAGCGAGCGAATCCCCCGAATATTACTTGTTAAGTGGAATATAAATAATCTGTAGCTCCTCTGGTGTTGCGGATGTTCGTGGGCGTCGGTGATCATTTACCATCCGGTGAGCCGCAGGCTCGTTTGCCTCCTTCTTTCATAAAAAAAATAATAATTTGAATGTAAAGTGGAATATAAATAATTTGAAATAAATATAAAGAGTTTAGATATTGCGTTTCGCCGTTCTCGCTATCCTCCGTGGCTCTGGCGGGGGCAGCACCGCTGATGCGGCCGTGGTGGGGCCGCGGGGGAAGAGGAGTGTCGGTATTACGTTGAGCCGTTCTACCTACCCTCCGCGGCCGAAACGTGGTCGGCGGCGGAGCCATGGACATAGATAGTGATCCGCCGCGGGTGCTGGGAAGGCTGAGGCTTAAGAACGCCAGCCTTTCTGGATTCCCATGGCCCTGGATTCCGGGTAGCGGACTCGGTTGGTGCGTTGCCCTCGTGGGTTTGGAGGCTGTGTAGGTAGACGCGTCTGTGTTCCGGCGCGTCTAGCCAGGACGGTGCGGGAGAGAACACGGTCTCTCCCGAGAAGGGGCGGAATACAGCGGCCGGCTCTGGTGGGGTCGCGGATGTGTGCGAAAGCGTTCCCGTGACCCTGCCGACATGCGGCGAATGTGGAACATCATGAGGTTTTAGTCGGTGTAAACCCCACATAACCCGTCCTTGCCCTGAGGGGCCGGGTATGCGTTAGTCATTTCATAAAAAAAAAGTGAGGGACTGTCTGGTACAGAGAGAGAGAGAGGTCTATAGCCAATTGAGGACTGTTTGAAGAGTCTTTGAGGAGTATAAATGAATCGATACGAATTGGCAGACTTGACATAAATCCTTTTTTTTTTTAGAAACTAACTATCCCTTTTGGATTATCAACCATGTGATAAACCGGTTCTTAAAATTTATTTAACTACTAGAAGAATTTAAAAGAAATGGTTTCGTTTTTAAGAAAGCTCGGCTAAACTTTAAGCTCCCATTATTGAGGATTATAAACCGACCGCTGGCGAATATGTTTTCATCGGCGGCCACGTATCCCGATAACAAAGGTCCCAGCTGACCCGCGGGGTTGTCCTCGACGCTAAATTTTGCCAATGCGTAAAAAAACTTACCCCCGCTACGTGAGTTATGCGTCGGTTATTGGCGATTCCTTACGTAGACGGTTAAGGAAAATTTATTGATATCCCAACCGTGTGTTTGTTTGTTTGTTTGTTTTTTTAACTTTAGGTATAAATTATGTACGTTGCTAAACAATCAGTCTGGTCACAATCGTCTTAGTTGCGTGAAAATACAATGACAGAGAATTTTTTTTTTTTACACAAAGTGTTAGCCTAGTGGTCAGTGCGTATTTTAATATCACAGAGCCCGAGTGACCCTGGTTCGATTACACCACTAAAATTGTTAATGGCAATTGTTTGTGCTGTATTCACCACGTGCTCAACGGTGAAGGAAAACATCGTGAGGAAACCTGCATGTCTGTGACATAGTAAAAACATTATTTCGAGGATATAAAAAGACAACTCGCGCTGGATCAGATATTTGAGAAGGAGGCATTTGCCCAGCAGTGGGCAATGACAGGTCTCTACTATACAACAATAAAATACTACTCAACTACAAACTACCACTCCTATTTACTGTTTTTATGTTACGATTGAAATGATTATTTACGTATTTTATTGCGTTAAGGTTTGTAATCTCCCGATGTCTCGGCGGGACTGGGGTGTTGGATGACGTAGTTATCTCGCGCCACCTTGAGGTTTTAGATATTTATTCATTATTACTTCAGAGCCGTGGTAGCCTAGTGGTCAGGGCGCTCACTTTAGTATCGTAGAGCGTGAGTGACCTGGGCTCGATCCCCGGTGCCGGCACCACTAAAATTGTTAATACCAATTTAAAGTGCTGTATTTACCACGTGCTCAGCGGTGAAGGAAAACATCGTGAGGAAACCTGCATGTCTGAGAAATAATAAAAATATTATTTTGAGGATATGTGAAGCCCGCCAACCCGCACTGGAGCAGCGTGGCGGGCCCTTCCCGGCTCCTAAACCCTCTCTGATACTCGTATTTGAGAAGGAGGTCTTTGCCCAGCAGTAGGCACTTACAGGCTGCTACTTTACTTTACTTCGGAGCATACTTAAGAGCGGTGGTACAATAATAATCTGTAACACGTTGCTAACGATGTATTCGGTATTCTGCGAGGCCGTGGTACCGATCCGGTCAAGCCGGCCAATTCGAGCAGCAGCAGAAGCCGCCGCTTGGCTCCACCATGTTTGAAAATTTCTTTCTTTCTTACCCCGTTTTTTTTATTTAAATCTTACACACATATCACTATAAAATGCATCTAGATCGCAACGTAAATTTATATTTTAAATGACACGTATCCAGCTTTCTAGTGCTGCAAAATAATAATCCCAGTGACCGAATTTGGTCGGATTTCGACTGTCCCCACGTCTCATCAGAGTCCGCTGCGTGGCAATTACGCGTAAAGGGCGCTAATTTAACCCTTGCAGGGGTGCTTTTGAAGGGGCTCGGGTGTGGGGTCGAGTGATAGGATATGAAAAGCTCCGCTGTATTGCGGCCGATCGTTCGAAACGAATGGGCTCATTTAAATTTTGATGTCGCTGGTTCGGCTACCTAATCTCCATATTTTATTTTAAGTCCAGTTTACAGCAACCTTTATTTATTTTATTTTTTATGGGAAAGGCGGCAAACGAGCAAGCGGTTCACCTGATGGTAAGTGATTACCGTCGCTCACGTACATATACAACACCACAGGTGCTGCAGGTGCGTTGCCGGCCTTTAAGGGTATTAGAGAGATGGGAGGGAGGATGAGGAGGGGGCTGGAAAAGGAGTGTGGCCCTCCGGTTACCTCACTCGCCGAACGAAACGCAGAAGCACAAGATGCCTCTACTTCACGCCGGTGTTCTGGGAGGCCGCGGTATCAATCCGGTATCATTTATTTGTGTTTTTGCACACATGGCTGTTGGGTGTGTTAACACGTAATCTCGAACGAATCATTGTTCCACCCTGTCACAAGTACACTGCTGAACAAAGGCCTTCCTCAGACATTGATGCAAACCGCGCCAGCGCTAGAGCTTACGAAGCTCCGGACAAAAAGACAAATTGCCATCCTTTAAGTATACATACATATTTCTATGCATGTTCAAAGACAAGTCGAAATAGCGATCAGCGCGCGTGCTAATACAATTCTGTTCAGAAAAGTTTATGCATGTTGAAACAAGTGCCAACAGCGTACTTTACAAATACTATGTTAATTTTTCAATGATAGCGTAAATTTCTTTACCTTTTAGACATATAACTGTGTATAGGTTACACACAACTTCAGCGAACGATAAAATTCATCAGTGTAATTTTCTATCAATGGGTTATTTAATACATCAATATTTTTCTCACACTTACCGCCAAAATGACCATTTTTTTTTTATAGAAGAAGGGGGCAAACGAGCGTGCGGCTCACCTGATGGTAAGTGATCACCGACGCCCACGAACATCCGCAACACCAGAAGAGCTACAGATGCGCTGCCGGCCTTTAAGATATAGACCTGCTAATATGTACGTAAAAAGCTACAATTAAAAAAAAAAATATTACCTATAAAGTATAACGTAAGTATTACATTAAGCGAGTCAAGATATTCTGTGTACGTACGAATAGCAGGCTTTTCCTTTAACATATTTATTAAACGAACATAACGACTTCCTACAAAAACAAGGCAATAAGTCAGCCACCGCTGGGCTTGGTGAGTAAATTTCGTACAATGAAGGAGTGGGCTGTGGCGTGCAGTAAGTGGTCCGGCGACGCCGTGTCGCTTCTTTAGCTTCTTTCACACAGCCTCCGATAACTCATCGTTAATCTTAGATTACTTCCTCTAACGATTAAAAGAAAAAAAAGAGCGCTTGTAACTCAGCTCAGTGCACGTGACGGAAGTGAAGCTCTGTTGAAAATAGTTGAAAGTAAACAATTATTAATTAATATTATAATATTCTAATTATAAGACACTAACGGCTAACCGAAACGCTGCACTAAAACGTTGCACTCAAAATCGTCTGTTGTCAGATTTATTTTAATACATAATATCTTATAGATCTGTGCTGTGATAAGTGAACCATATTATGTCATAGAGTGTTTCGCGCACTGGTACAGTGAATGTAACACTACGCTTGTTTGTGGATTTAGGTTCAGCAGTCGATTGGATTTCGCCAGAGACCAGTCTGTTCCTCACCAACTGTGTGCATGGCGTGTGAGTGAGGTTTACGTTTGGAGAAAACGTTTTATATATGCTCCCTTACATCTGGATTTACATCTGCATAATCCTGGAGTTACGAACGAGCTAACATTCCACCTGATGATTACTGCAGCCTATGGTGTCACCCCCGAGGACGTGAGATGGAATGCCTCACAGCCTGTAATTGTATTGGCTCACTATACAGTGGTTACTGTAGTGGTACTGTGGTGGTTACACCGCTCATATGCAGCAGAAATGGGTTAGAAGGCGGTGCCTACCCTGACGAGGTTAGGAAGTAGTCTACCACCTAGTGTTATTATTAATCTTTTGTCCCCACTCCGTTTTTGTTTCATTAAATTAAATAAAGGTCCGCAACAATTTAAAATCCAGTCAGTGACAACCAGCGACAACATGTGTACCTGAGTTAAGCGGAACCCTTCGCATTATTTCAGCCGAACGTCCAATTACTGCAATTTATGAACGATAAATTTTATCTGTGCACAGATAAGCACACCCTTTCTGCTTTCGTCGACGTGTTTTTTTTTTTTATTCTTTGAATTTATTCATTTTGTCATAAATTGACGATGGAATGTTCAATGTTCGAAGGTTCGTCTTAAAGGACAATGCATAAACATTTGGTTTTAACAAACCTGTGCAGTATTTAAAGCTTTTAATTACGGGAAAAGCGGCAAAAGGGCAAGCGGTTCATCTGATGGTAAGTGATTACCTTCGCCCACGTACATCAGCAACACTAGAGCAGCTGCATATGCGTTGCCGACCTTCAAGGATATTTGTGAGATTGGAGGAGGATGAAGATGGGGGATGGGGAGGGGGAGTGGGCTCTCGGTTACCTTTCACAGCGATCGAAACGCAGAAGCAGAAAATGCCTCTTCTTCACCACGTAGAGAAATAGATTCTTACTTTACCTTAACCGTCTGTAAATAACCCACTGCAGGCTGCGTAGGCCCACAAGGAGGATTGGCCACAATCGCCACGCTCGGCGAGCGGATTGGCGATCCCAGCACCAGACACCTCGCACCTTGGACACTTGACATCGGTCTGCTTATTTTTGGTCTAGTATTTTCGGAAATGGTTATTTCGCTATTTATTGACATGAGATTTTCAAGGCGAAGAAAGGGGGGGGGGGGGGCTTCTGACGCTAAGACGATGAGACCTTGGGGCAGGCAACAATCACTACTTAATCTTCAATTTAACATGCTTCACCGTGTCCGTAGATGAATGAATGTTAGATTTCTTTTTTCTGTCTATCCTTTCAACTTGTACGATCGGAAGCGAAGAACGACGCAACAGACGCTATTGTATGAAATATTCACGTCAATTTCAATTTCTCCCGATCTTTACGTAACCAGCAATTTCCCTCTACATATTAATAAGGCAAATTAGGAGGGAACAAAAACTTCAACAATGTGAATGTACCTTGGCGATCGAAGGAAACCTTCGGCGTAATCATACAGAGGCTGGAGTGCACAGGCTTTTGATAATTTTCCGGACTTCTGATGTCTTTTTTGATCATAAATTATTTTTCTCTCTTTAGACATTTACTTAAGTTGGACATGCTTATCTACTTTTTCCAATAAAGCACCATCAAATATTTGGCATAGGGTCGTGGAATATTTGCACAAAAACATCACGCTAGGTGAACATTATTGAGCGCAGTGTCGATACCCTCTTACTAGTAACCAGTGTGTAAAAGTAAAGCAAAGTCTGTAAGTGCCCACTGCTGGGCAAAGGCTTTCTTCTCATGTACGAGGATCAGAGAGGGTTTAGGAGCCGGGAAGGGCCCGCCACGCTTTTCCAATGCGGATTGGCAGGCTTTACATAGCATCGAAATAATATTTTTATTATTTCTCAGACATGCAGGTTTCCTCACGATGTTTTCCATCACCGCCGAGCACGTGGTGAATACAGCACTTAAAATTGCTATTAACAATTTCAGTGGTGCCGGCACCAGGGATCTATCCCAGCTCAATCACGCTCTATGAAACTAAAGTGAGCGCCGTGACCACGAGGCTATGGTCGGCTTGAGTGTAGTGTCCTTCAATGTAGTATTAAATAATTAACACGACGTCCACTTACTCACTGTAGCCAGTAGACCTGGGGGCAGGGCGGGTGTGCGCTAACACAGAGACTCCCTCTCGTTCCCACCTGCCCGTGCTAGTGTGCCCTTGAAATTATAAATGATTACGTAAGTACATGTGGCAGTGATTTATAAAGATCTATCTCCCGTTTCATGCGAGTCGACTCGGGGAGATTTTTTTTTTTATAGGAATGTGGAAGTGCAAGAAGGTGGGGAGTGGTCCGCCGGATACATCGCTCACCGAACGAAACGCTGAACACACAAGATGCGTCTACTTCAGGCCGGTCGAGTCGGCCCATTCGAGCAGCAGCAGAAGTCTCCGTTTGGCTCTACCATGTTGAAAAATCTCCACGAAGCTAGGTGTCTAGTTGTGCGTTTGTTAATCTGCTTGCTACATGTGATCATTACGGCAAATCTTCCTTATGAGAGAGGCTGATGATGATGATGAAATACTTTATTGTACACCAATTAACAAATATAGCAAAAAAAATTATAATTGACATACAATTTAAGAATTGGCGGTCTTATCGCTTAAAAGCGATCTCTACCAATCTCTACCAAGCAACCACTTCGCAGAGGATTGCAATTTATTAAAAAATCTAAATATAATATAATAAATGTACATATATAGATATACTGATACATATAAATACATACATAATGAGCCTTTATGTTGTTGATTTGTTTCATTGTCCACGACAGACGAGTGGTTACCTACCTCCGAATCAGAAGAGTCGAGTTCGATCCTCTTGTAGTATCCTTTGCCTGGATGTATACTTGACATTCTGCAACTGGTTAACCACGAGGTCTAATCTCCGATTCTATGTAGAGCTAAGCAGTAGTAAGGAGTGGACGTGGTCACCCCACAATTTGTAATAATAGGGCGCTCGCATCGCTCCGACTTCAGCAATAAAATGCCCAACTTAAATACGAGTCCCGGCGTACAACCGAAAATTAAGTTGCGGCGTGAGTCATGAGAGGAGCGTATTAAATGTTATTTATATTTGCTTACTCCATACGACTGAAGTCGCCATTTCTAACATCTATAAAGTTACTTCTTTTGACAATATGGGGTAGTTTAGAGTGCATGAAGATGGGTGGTGATGGGGCATTACATACATTTATGAACAGCCAGACGATATCTCACAAAGCTCGTTTGGCTGTGCATAGAAAGTTATTGGTACCAACATTAACATATGGAAGCGAAAGCTGGGTGTGGCAGAAGAGGCATGAAAGCAGGACAAATGCGGTAGAAATGAGAGCGTTTAGAAGTATGATTGATGTGAAGATAACTGACAGGGTTCGAAATAATGTGATCAGAGAGCGTTGTGGCGTGAAAGACGATTTAGTGACACGAATTGAAAAAGGGATGCTGAGTTGGTTTGGACATGTGGAGAGGATGATTGAAAGTAGGTTGACGAAACAAATATAAGAGGGGTGTGTAAATGGTAGAGTCGGGAGAGGAGGATCTAGGCGAACATTTCCCGGTCAAATCGGAGACGTTCTGAAAAAAAGCCAGGTCATGAGTACTCTAAACCAACGAGTAAGTATGCATGCGAAGATTGATGAAAGTGGGAGAAGCGAAAGACGTATGTCAGGACCGTAACAAGTGGAAGAAGATCGTCTCTGCCTACCCCGTTGGGAACAAGGCGTGAATATATATATATATATATATATATTAGAGTGCCTGAAAACTGCACCACAGGTCAGGAGCCACGGCTTCGACGAAGATGAGCTCACGACGAACTACGGAACTATCTAAGTTTTTATCACGTATTTTTTAATAATTAATTGCAAAATCAACTTTTTTTATATTCCGTACAATAAAGAAGCAGGAACGCGCGGGTGGGCCTGCTAGTATATATATATATATATATATATATATATATATATATATACTAGCAGGCGCAAACCAATGAAGCTGTAAAAGCCAAAACGGCTAACAGCAATAACTTCATCGAATAAATATATCCTAAGCGTTAATTACGCATCTGTAACCTTCGTCGATTGGGGTGCAAGTGTCCACGAGGCTGCAGCAGCCACTTGTCATCAGAGGGACTGCTAGCTCGTTTGTTACTCAAACCTCATATCCCCTGAACACCGACATGAAGGAAGACGGCGACGGGTCCTATCCTCCTTAACACGTCATAGAAGTCATTATGTATAACAAATATGGAGTTCTCACTTAGACCACGCCATGAACGCCATGGAAACTCGACCCGATTTACGGGTCGTATATAAAAATCAAAGAATAGCGTACGGTTTCCATCGCGGGAGTTCGGGACAAAGGGATTAATGACCTGAGCGCTGTTCGCATTCTTCCTTTGTTATAAGTCGCTGTTTGTAACGTGCGGCAGCGTGCGGCTTCGTTATATAAGAGATACACACTGCTTAGTCAGGCGTTAGTGCACTAAGGAGAATCGTTACGTTACAGGGTCGGACTTGAGTGCATCGACTAATAGATAGGCATCGACATCTAATCATTAGAGCTTAAAGAGGTTCAGAATCACAGTTCAGTGGGATATTTAAGATACTCGTAGTGATGCCGTGTGCTTATTTAAGTTACTATCACAACCTCTGTTCCCCGTGACGTTAGAGCCGCTTAAGGAACAAGTGTAATAAAAATAAAGTTTCCAAAGTTAAAAGAAACAACCGACTTCATCTTCTATTTTTTCCCCCTTTGTAGTTGAATATTTTCTACATATTGAAATGTAGGATCACTCTGAAGTTATATCATATTCAACAAAAAAATTGTCATGAAAAACGATCGGAGAAGATATCGCGTAAAACGAATGCAAAAAAAAAACCTCGAATTGATAACCTCCTCCTTTTTTTGAAGTCGGTTGATAGTTATATCAACCACATCTAGCGGTTAGTAACGCTTGCGCGTGTGTTTGTACATGTTGGTATGCACGGTGCATTGGCACTTATGTGTGCGTGAACCAACATGGCCGCATGACGTCAATCATTGCACATAATTCTGCAGACTGACTGACGACTTGTTGCGAATTTAAGGCAAAGCAATGTTTCCATTAAAATACAAATTTAAATTAAAAACACCACGACGTTTCGCGTGCTTTGCGGTCACGGAGGGACCCTCTACGGGGGATACCGGGCCACAAGAAATCATTACGATTTTAAATACAACGATATGTCTGTAATGAAAATTATATTATAATTGTACGTGGTAGAGCCAAGCGGCGGCTTCTGCTGCGGCTCGAATCGGCCGCATCGACCGGGGTAATGTCATTACGTAGCAGAATACCGGGCGTGAAGTAATGGCACCTTGTGCTTCTGCGTTTCGTTCGGTGAGTGAGGTGTTCGGATTCCAACTTCCCACTCCCCATCATCACTGCATTCTCTCAAATATTCTTATAGGCAAGCAACGCATCTGCGACTTCTCCGGTGTTGCAGAAGTACGTAAGCGACGATGGTCACTTACCACCAGCCGAGTTGCACGTAAAAAAAAAGATTTACATGGTAGCATCATACAGCTTCCGTTCGACATTGGTATATATTTCTAAACGGGGAAAAAACAAGTTTTATTATGCGCTAATGAACATAGCATTGTTCTAAATTCAAAATCAGATTCCTAATGCAACGCTGCACGCACACCAGCTACAAACCGTACTTACGATACTTTAATACCGGTGTAAATAAAAAAAAAACGAATTTCACGATCGTCGATAAATGTGTAGCCTAGCCTTAACCGGTAAGCGACAAGCATTTTACAGTCCGCTTCCGGCTAGGCGGTTTCCAAACTGCACTTCCTGCGTGGGCTTTGTTACAGGAAGTGAGTCCCAAGGTTATGTTAGAAAAAAACAAGCGAAAGTTGCAACATACTAATTCAGCAATAATAGGAAATGGCAACACATGGAAAGGCATCTCTCGCGCATGCTCGTATGATATGTCTCGGTTTAGTTCCGGTAAGTGTTGAAGTATATTTTTATACCTGTAAGAGCTAGAGAGAAACGTACAGCTGTTTTATGTATACAACCACTCCCGGCGTACTCACTCCTTGATCGTATCCAACGACAACAGCGGGAAAGAACGCGGTGGAAGATTTTATTGTACAAATTACAAGCAATGATAATTAGAGGGAAATAATTGTTGGAAATGAAACTATTATTAAAGGGTTTTATCGCGTTTAATTTTGTTTTTATAGAGCTTCGAATTTAGAGTCTCTACCAAGTAGCATATAGAGGCGTTAATGACGTAATGGAGCTACATAGTTACAGAAAGCAAATAATTAAAATCCTCGTCGCAGAATACCGACGTGAGGTGGAGGCATATTGTTCTTCTGCGTTTCCTTCGGTGGGTGAGGTAACCGAAGGCTCACTCCCACTCCCCATCCCCTTCTTCATCGTCCTTCCCATCTCTCAAATACCCTTAAAGGCCGGCAACGCACCTGCAGATCCTCTGGTGTTGCAGATGTACGCGGGCGATAGTAATCACTAACCATCAGGTGAACCGCTTGCTCGTTTGCCCCATTTCCCATAAAAAATACTACCAGACCCATGTCTACACCTCAGGATTCATTCACAGACTTCCCATCAACACTCATTAAGACGTCGCTTCATCTTGTAAGACTGTCTCACAGCGTTACTTATTTATATTTAAATCTCGTTTATATTTTACAAACTTACGCCTGCAACTTCCATCACTTGAATAACTTACCCGCAACTTTCCCACAGGGTTCAAATAACTCCATAGCAAATTTCATCAAAATCAGTTCAGCGGTTTAGGCGTGGACACGTTACAGACAGACAGTGTTGGATTTGTTGTCTCAACGTCTGGATGTATGATTCACTGCATTACATTTCCGCCATGACAACGTTAACAAAACAGAAATTGCGTAGAAAATAAATGTTACATGTACATAAATGCCACTAACTAAATGCCGCTTCCTTTGTCTAAAATCCAACCGTTAAATATATTTGTGGTGTAAATTAAAACGCACTCAAGGCAAAAATTTAATTTCCTGATTCACGATTATCTAGAGCGGAAGACTTCAGATGTTTTTAATATCGGAAAAATAATATATATAAATTACATTAATATCTAGAAAAATGTCGATGGAAATAAAAGTAGCCTGTAGCACATATTACCTATAACGTGAGAAAAGTTTATAAGAACGAACTGTATCGAATGGGCGTTCCGCAGGGGTCGATTCTCGGCCCATTTCTATTTCTTACTTACATTACTGACTTACCATACATAACAAGGAATCAGTTACCATACATAAAAGTTTATTTAAAAAAAAATTAGGACTGTTATTTTGTCGGAGGCCCACTATGACACCCCAAACCCCACCTCATCCTCCCTCCAATCTTCCATATTCCCTTACAGGCCTGAACGCACCTTCGGCTCTTCTGGTGTTGCAAATATACGTGGACGACGGTAATCACTTAGCATCAGGTGAACCGATTGCTCGTTTGCCGCCTTGCACATAACAAAAAAAATAAAGAATGAATAATTCATCCGCAGGTTATACACACTGCAATAACAAGTAATTAGATAATTAACAGTAAAACTTAAGTAACCCATCACTATTAAATATCTATTTCCATTCAACTTATCTCATTTTAATTTATAACAATTTTGCCTACGACAATAAACAAGTCTTTACAAAATAATATAATAAATCAATCAATGCTATCAACGTTATCTCTCCATACATGATGTTTACTGCAGAATGCGTCTGAACCCACTACAACCGGCGCTTCTATCCTGGACCAGTTAGAAGTTGCAGAGTGTACAGAGCGCCCCCTGTTGGTCATAGCGAGAGGTAATCGAGACAAACAGACTCATAAATTTCATTTATCATCAGATTAACGTAAAAACAAAACGCGTCACAGCTACACAGTTGCCGAGATAAATAATTTATTTTCGCACGTATAGCACGGTGCTTCAGATAAGCTATCATTAAAAAATAAGGCTTGTTTGTTTGTTCAATCAAAATAACCATATTAAATGACCTCTTCTTATTTTATCACCACGTATTGGCCGATACTCACCACACTGGTCAGACGGGTCGCACTAGAGATGTAGCTACCGATCGAGTCTATGGTATAGAGTTTCGGCATAATAAGTAGAATGCTTTAAACTTGTCCATTACCAGGGTTCACCGCGTGCAGGTGAAGTTGAACATTGGAGAAATAGTTGGTATAATCAGCTTTACAGCCCATCTCAAGAGCTGCATTGTACAGACCGGTGAATGCAGCGTCTAGATGGGATGTCTTTTGATATTGTTTAGAAGCTAAGTCTTGTAGATGATTGGGGGAAGTCGATGACGGCATATAGCTAAGAACCGTGGGGAGGGCTATGTTCAGCGGTGGACTTGTTACAGGCTGTAATAATGATAATGAAATATGAATGACGATTTCTTGCAGGTGTATTGTGTCCATCCACTCATAACTTTTTGATTTAAAATTACAAATATCCTCAAAGGCCGGCTACGCACCTGCAGCCGCTCTGGTGTTGCAGATGTACGTGGGCGACGGTAATCACTTACCATCAGGTGAACCGCTTGCTCGTTTGCCGTCTATCTCAATAATAAAAAAAATATTATATTACACAATGATTATATTCATTGCGTTCATATAACGTTCATAGCCAAGTAGGCTATGGGTATGAACGGTTGGGATTAGCAGCTCTCTCCGAATCATCAGACCCTTGTACGATCCCCAACTAGAGCGATCGTGACAACGGACCCTTTCGAATCTTATGTACGATACAGATCTGTGGCCTGAACGCTCAGGCTCCTACAGGCTCACCACCAGTCACTTTGCAGCATAAAAGCTCTGCTGAAAAGTGTGTGGAAGTGACATAAATATAATTTCAAATATCGCTCTCAATGTTGATTGATTCACCGAAATTACTTTCTCGGTTCCTTTTAGAGCTCGAAGACGACATATTTGTTTACATACTCCCGCGCATAGATCAAGGCACAGAAAAAAAATGTTTTTTTCTTAGATCTGCACGTAAATTTAACGACTTTGAATATTCATGGCGTTGATCTGTTCTATACAAAATCAATTGCACTAAGGCGTCTGAAGACATCTACATATTAATAAAAAAGAAAAAAAAATAGAAAGAAAAAGACATCTTAAACAACCTGAAATAAAATCAGGAGCTAATAATAATAAAGTGAAATATAAACAATCGTGAATGACTTCAAACGTAATGACGTTTGTTGTTTTTTTGTCGGTGTCACATCTTCGTTTAAATATGTACAATGTATTGGAAAAAACTTCAACCCACTAGTGACTTTCCATGTTATGTAATGGTTGTTGTTTACAGTGTTGAATTAAAATAAACCTCTGACCAGCTCTTCTATCACTTTTTTTTCAGATATCACGATATCTTTCAGTTTTTTACTAGACCAAATCTAGTGAATACGAAATGAGGAACTATGACGTCTTGATACGACGGATTAAACAGACCTGACAAACAACAAAGCCTAGCAAAAGAACGCCGTTTCCTACCAAGGAAGGTTCGCGAGATTATTTAAATCAAAAAAATATCCTAATTTCAATAGAGAAGGTGACTGGGTACTACCACCGGCCTGGGATCCGGTAATAAATAAAATAAAATTAAATCTAAAACCTTAAGATGTGCACCAAAATCTGCTCACAGTATAGATAGGACCGAAATTTATAAAGCAAGAACAAAAAGCTGAAGATAGTTCGAGTTGGCAATGACATCTGGATGTCTAACACATCATCCCCTCCTCCCCAGCCATCCATCAACCACTCGAAACTATGACGTACTTAAACTTTGTGGAATCAGCTGTCGCCAGCGGCATTTCCGAACAGTTACGACTTAGGGAGCTTCAAGAAAAGAGCCAATTCCTTCCTTAAAGGCCGGCAGCGCATCTGTAGCTCCTCTGGTGTTGCGGATGTTCGCGGGCGTCGGTGATCACTTACCATCAGGTGAGCCGCACGCTCGTTTGCCCCCTTCTTCTATAAAAAAAATAACCTCGGATACATAGAAACGAAACTAGACGCGATACAATCAAGTGAGATGAGTTCATTTAAAATGAGAAACTATGTTGTGCTTATCTCGGCCGTGGCTCGCGACCGCCCGCTTCCAACCGGCTCCCGGCGCCGATAGCGCCACCTAGTGACCCGAGCCGGGCATCTGTGTGCAACGCTTGCGCTCGAGTCTCATTAGGAATACAAATTACGTAGCTTTTATGTGACATCGGCGTTTCTGCCTGCGCTGTATACACTTGCGCGATGATTTAAAAAAAATTTTTTTTTTATTATATACCCTTTTTACATTACTAATTACCCTTTTTCTATTATCGCGTTTATAAAACTAACTAACTAAAATAAGCTGATCTCCATCGTTAACAAAGTGAATACTAAAAATAAAAGCAACTAGTTTCTTCATTAAGTCTGCAGTTACTTTATGGGCAAGCGCAATATTTCTCGTTAATTTTGTTAAGTGACAATTGTTCGTTTAGCATCGCCTGTCGTCAACAACACCGGATGTAATATAATACACCCGGAAACGTACGCGGTAACACAGAGGCCCGCACTCGGCTTTACCTTCTCTTATCCGATGTAACGCTAAATACGATCCAGACAGATTTAGATTGTTCCTATTCCTTTGGAAATCAGCTATCAAAGCCTTAAGCTAGATATTTTAGAAAGAAAGAAAAATAAAATGTAATGTTACGTGGGAGAGCCAAGCGGCGGCTTTGCTGCTGCTCGAATGGGCCGGCTCGATCGTATTGATACCACGGCCTCGCAGAATACCGGCGTGAAGTAGAGACATCTTGTGCTTCTACGTTTTCTTCGGTGAGTGAGGCAATCGGACGCTCAATCCCTCCCACCCCCTCCCTAATTCCCTTCCCTATCATCCCTCATATCCCCCAAATATCATTAAAGGCAGGAAAAGCACCTGCAGCTCCTCTGGTGTTGCAGATGTTCGCGGGCGACGGTAACCACTTAGCATCAGGTAAGCATCTTGCTCGTTTGCCGCCATCTCACATAAAAAAATGAGGACATTTTATTCAAGAAAGGTAAAAAAATACAAAGATATTAGAACGAGCTCTCCCGAACTGAAAAGTCGTTCAGTCCTTCAACCCACTTTACATCAGAACTTATTCGTATCTGGGTCAACGTGTCTAATGTTAAGAACAGCTCATCGATACGCTCCATCCTCATACAGGATCGAACTCACTGATTCACGTTTCTCTAATCTGCTAACCGCTCGGCAATCGTGACAGTTGTTGTATTAAACGAGATCACAAGACTCCCCCCCAAAAAAAAAAGACAAAAACATCGTTGTTATCTTGTGTAACATGCACAAATAGAATGTTAATTGCAAATCAATCTAGGGATAAGATAAAACCGATTGATTGAAACGAATCGATAAATTAAATCGATCCGGACGCTCGCGCTGCCACTGCTCCTGGACATTTGTTTATCAATAAATGTTATTAGCGTTAGTTGACCGACACGACTATTTTTAATTGGCTTCATTAAGTCGTAAAGTTTTAATAAAATGATAAATACGCTACAAATCTTTGCCGATCACTGCTTTGAAACTTCTAGGTGGATTTCAATGTACACCATAGACTTGGTAGAGTCAAGCGGCGGCTTTAGCAGCTGCTCGAATGGACCGGATTAATACCACGACCTCGCAGAATACCGGCATGAAATACAACCCTACAAACTTCCCAAAGATCCTAATATGACGCAATAGAATTGTAAATATTTCAAAGTGGGATAAAATATCCCACTGCTGGGAAAACGACTCCTCCCAATATCTGTTAACTCTTAGAAGAGTCCTTGACGCTGCTATAGTGTCAGTTGGCGGACTTGACAAATCGCGGAAATGATTTTTATTTTATTATTACTCTTACATGCACGACAATTTCTTTTAACGCACTGCTAAACCAGCACTGAACGTTATATCCAAAGGAATCGAACCCAGATCGCTCACAATGGAAACTGCCCGAGCGACATGGCTACCACGGTAGTCGAAGTATTATTTTTTGTTTGGGAAATGATATTTTGGGGATGGGAGGGAGGACGAGGAGGTTTGGGGGGAGAGGGCCTCCGGTTACCGCATTCACCGAACAAAACGCAGACGCCCAAAATGCCTCTACTTCATGCCGGTATTCTGCGAGGCCATGGTACCAACCATTCGAGCGGCAGCAGAAGCTACCGTTTGGCTCTACCGCGTACAAAACATATTGCACACGTCAAATATTTCACTGCTTGCGTCAATCATCTCGAATATTGCATAAGTCATGTAATAATAATTATATTAGTCACAATTTGAACTTAAATCAGCACAGACAATCCAACGCTTTCTGAATCATAATGGAAAAGTCCTGAGATAATGACAACATCATCATAGTTTTCATGGTCACTTCATGGAAGCCGGTGCATGCATCTTTATCCTCGACTCCGATGCAATATCTCATTTCTATCACCTTGTAAGTGAATTATTTTCTCTTGGCTCGCTAGAATATTGTAGATCCCTTCGGGTTTATTTAATCATGGCTGTGTGGTTTCGATATATGCTCTACAGCTCACAGCCGAAAACGTTGGTGGTTCCTTTATTGGGTAATAAGATCGGAACTGAAAAGTCGTTCAGTCCTTCAACCCACTTTACATCAGAACTTATTCGTATCTGGGTCAACGTGTCTAATGTTAAGAACAGCTCATCGATACGCTCCATCCTCATACAGGATCGAACTCACTGATTCACGTTTCTCTAATCTGCTAACCGCTCGGCAATCGTGACAGTTGTTGTATTAAACGAGATCACAAGACTCCCCCCCAAAAAAAAAAGACAAAAACATCGTTGTTATCTTGTGTAACATGCACAAATAGAATGTTAATTGCAAATCAATCTAGGGATAAGATAAAACCGATTGATTGAAACGAATCGATAAATTAAATCGATCCGGACGCGCGCGCTGCCGCTGCTCCTGGACATTTGTTTATCAATAAATGTTATTAGCGTTAGTTGACCGACACGACTATTTTTAATTGGCTTCATTAAGTCGTAAAGTTTTAATAAAATGATAAATACGCTACAAATACTTGCCGATCACTGCTTTGAAACTTCTAGGTGGATTTCAATGTACACCATAGACTTGGTAGAGTCAAGCGGCGGCTTTAGCTGCTGCTCGAATGGACCGGATTAATACCACGACCTCGCAGAATACCGGCATGAAATACAACCCTACAAACTTCCCAAAGATCCTAATATGACGCAATAGAATTGTAAATATTTCAAAGTGGGATAAAATATCCCACTGCTGGGAAAACGACTCCTCCCAATATCTGTTAACTCTTAGAAGAGTCCTTGACGCTGCTATAGTGTCAGTTGGCGGACTTGACAAATCGCGAAAATGATTTTTATTTTATTATTACTCTTACATGCACGACAATTTCTTTTAACGCACTGCTAAACCAGCACTGAACGTTATATCCAATGGAATCGAACCCAGATCGCTCACAATGGAAACTGCCCGAGCGACATGGCTACCACGGTAGTCGAAGTATTATTTTTTGTTTGGGAAATGATATTTTGGGGATGGGAGGGAGGACGAGGAGGTTTGGGGGGAGAGGGCCTCCGGTTACCGCATTCACCGAACAAAACGCAGACGCCCAAAATGCCTCTACTTCATGCCGGTATTCTGCGAGGCCATGGTACCAACCATTCGAGCGGCAGCAGAAGCTACCGTTTGGCTCTACCGCGTACAAAACATCTTGCACACGTCAAATATTTCACTGCTTGCGTCAATCATCTCGAATATTGCATAAGTCATGTAATAATAATTATATTAGTCACAATTTGAACTTAAATCAGCACAGACAATCCAACGCTTTCTGAATCATAATGGAAAAGTCCTGAGATAATGACAACATCATCATAGTTTTCAGCGTATTGGGTTTATCCTTACCTCGACACACGGCGGAATAGCCGTCACAAAAGATCTATCTAAGGTGCGAATCGCCTGATGTCGCCGATTGTCGTTGTTGCTATTACGGAACATCTCCAGTTTCAGTCAGAGGAGGTTTTTTTTTTATAGAAGAAGGGGGCAAACGAGCGTGCGGCTCACCTGATGATAAGTGATCACCGACACCCACGAACATCCACAACACCAGAGTAGCTACAGATGCGGTGCCGGTCTTTAAGGAAGGAATAAGCTCTTTTCTTGAAGGTCCCTAAGTCGTAACTGTTCGGAAATACTGCTGGCGACAGCTGATTCCACAAAGTCGAAGTGCGTGGCAGAAAACTTCGATTGAAATGCACTGTAAAAATCCTGAAAAGCCTTTAATCTGTCCAGTTGTGGACAAATTATAGGCTGTTTAAGAAAAGACACGGAATAGTTCTGCTAGATATTGTGATGGTAATGTGTCCCATCAACATAATGATATCAACTCTTTTGACCCTTCCACCGATCTCAACACACAACAGCTTACTTTACTTTTTATTCTGGTCTACGAAGTGGGGTCCGAGAAGTTTGACGTCATGATGTCATAGTTAACCCGGCCACCTTACAGCGTATTGGGTTTATCCTTACCTCGACACACGGCGGAATAGCCGTCACAAAAAGATCTATCTAAGGTGCGAATCGCCTGATGTCGCCGATTGTCGTTGTTGCTATTACGGAACATCTCCAGTTTCAGTCAGAGGAGGTTTTTTTTTTATAGAAGAAGGGGGCAAACGAGCGTGCGGCTCACCTGATGATAAGTGATCACCGACACCCACGAACATCCACAACACCAGAGTAGCTACAGATGCGCTGCCGGTCTTTAAGGAAGGAATAAGCTCTTTTCTTGAAGGTCCCTAAGTCGTAACTGTTCGGAAATACTGCTGGCGACAGCTGATTCCACAAAGTCGAAGTGCGGCAGCAGAAAAGCTACCGTTTGGCTCTACCGCGTACAAAACACTTGCACACGTCAAATATTTCACTGCTTGCGTCAATCATCTCGAATATTGCATAAGTCATGTAATAATAATTATATTAGTCACAATTTGAACTTAAATCAGCACAGACAATCCAACGCTTTCTGAATCATAATGGAAAAGTCCTGAGATAATGACAACATCATCATAGTTTTCATGGTCACTTCATGGAAGCCGGTGCATGCATCTTTATCCTCGACTCCGATGCAATATCTCATTTCCATCACCTTGTAAGTGAATTATTTTCTCTTGGCTCGCTAGAATATTGTAGATCCCCCTTCTCGGGTTTATTTAATCATGGCTGTGTGGTTTCGATATATGCTCTACAGCTCACAGCCGAAAACGTTGGTGGTTCCTTTATTGGGTAATAAGATCGGAACTGAAAGACATGAGCCATCACACGCAACTGTTGCGTCAGACGCGCAGCACGCGCAAAATTCAATAAGTTGCATCAGGAGCTCGGCGGCCCCACCCCATCTCGCATGACGAAATTATCCACCACTATCAGTGGTGCATAATTTCGTCAGTCAATGCCCAGTAAATCCGCAATCATTATAAGAAATTAACAGGGCGTCCGAAATTAGTTTTTACCTCTAAGCTCGTAAACCATTAGCGGGCAATTATACGAGGAAGTATTTTGAAACATTGAACGCCTTATTAGAAACAAACATTCTATGGATTTGTTTCATTCCAGTGTTACATACGTTATTGCATAAATTCGCATGGATTTATATAACGGAGTTTCAATCGGTGTTTGTCTGTGTATCTTGTTTGCTCTTTTCTTATTATTTTGAGGATCTTCCAGCCCCTCTCTTCACGCGTGAGCTGTATGAGTCGAGTAAGGGATAAACCCAATACCTTACAGCGTATTGGGTTTATCCTTACCTCGACACACGGCGGAATAGCCGTCACAAAAAGATCTATCTAAGGTGCGAATCGCCTGATGTCGCCGATTGTCGTTGTTGCTATTACGGAACATCTCCAGTTTCAGTCAGAGGAGGTTTTTTTTTTATAGAAGAAGGGGGCAAACGAGCGTGCGGCTCACCTGATGATAAGTGATCACCGACGCCCACGAACATCCACAACACCAGAGTAGCTACAGATGCGCTGCCGGTCTTTAAGGAAGGAATAAGCTCTTTTCTTGAAGGTCCCTAAGTCGTAACTGTTCGGAAATACTGCTGGCGACAGCTGATTCCACAAAGTCGAAGTGCGTGGCAGAAAACTTCGATTGAAACGCACTGTGAAAATCCTGAAAAGCCTTTAATCTGTCCAGTTGTGGACAAATTATAGGCTGTTTAAGAAAAGGCACGGCATAGTTCTGCTAGATATTGTGATGGTAATGTGTCCCATCAACATAATGATATCAACTCTTTTGACCCTTCCACCGATCTCATCACACAACAGCTTACTTTACTTTTTATTCTGGTCTACGAAGTGGGGTCCGAGAAGTTTGACGTCATGATGTCATAGTTAACCCGGCCACCTTCAGCTTTCAACTCATACATTTTTAGTCCGATCTACGCCGAATGAGCTAACGGTATCTTGAAGCCGTGCAATGGTTTGCTTAGTGTCCGATTTAATTTTATTAATTACTGAATCTCAAGTAGACGGTAGCACCCAGCCGTCTTCTCTGTTGAAATTAGGATGTATTTTTAATTTCAATAGCCTCGCAAATAGTCCTTGGTAGGAGTCGGTGTTCTTTGGCGACGATAAGTGGTCTGTCAAATCTAATGTAAAGGTCGGGGCGGTCTAGACATTCTTAGGCATTTCGTAAAACGTGAAGATGAAGAAGTCAGGTAAGCAGAGCCCTACTGTAATAAGATTTTTCTACTTTACTACCATCAGATAAGGTAAGTCTTCCTTCTTTGTTTATCACCCTGTAACCTCCACTGCTGTATACAAGACTTTTCAGGAAATTTCCGATAGAAGATGGAATATTTGATTGATAAGCGCAGTGTTGGTACGATTGACGCTGCTCTCATCACTGGACTGTGGCACTTGAGTTCCGTACATTCGGATGGATTTTTATCCGTCAGACGGTCGCCAGAACTTCGTCCCTTGATCAGCGGGATGCACCGCGTGTGAGTTTGACGTTTTCAGAAGGAGCTAAATATTCTTCATGAGACAATACATCAGCATCATAACGTAAGTGTTTAGTCCAATAACGAAAACAACGTTTTTTTAAATATTAATTCCCGTTGGTTATGTAATTAACAGGTGCAAAATTAATGTTATTTTTGTTATTGCGCGAGTTCTGCTTCGAAGTAAAAATATATCATTCCACATAAAACAAATAAAGATTCAATTACCACTCCTCTTTCGGCTTACGATCTTGCGTTTGTCTCAATCATTTGACAGATACTAATAACGTGCGAATTTCGAATGTATTTTTTTTTTTTACTATTTAAATCTAAAAGTTCATTGTCGCCTGTTGTTAGGAGTTAGTGATGCCATATGTCACATGGTAACACATCGCAAACAAAATCAATCAATGTGTTTGAAGGAACGCTAGTCGACGCCAAGTGTATCGAGTACTATGTTGGACTGTATTATAGCATTATAGTCCTTATGTGTGAGAAAATATGAGCTACGGTATATATTCATTACACTGTCAATAGCAGTGTGGGATTGCATCATGCTTCTCGTATCAAGATCAAGGTTATTACTGACTTGCATGACGTAAAGGAAGGCTATGTAGTTTAAATACCTATTTCAAAATCGTTCGATATTTAAAAACATTTTCAGGACAGTTTTTATAAGGATAATTATTGAACAAAAATAATGTCAGAGTCACGAGGCTCGGCTCATCACAACCAGACCCGAAAACCAATAATCTTACACACACAAATATTAAAGCCTGTCACAAATACTAATTGAACATTAATACCTATTAAGTCTTTCCCTATCCCAGCTGGAGCAAATATCAACTGCCGATTGTATTCCTCGCGGAATACCGGCGTGAAGTAGAGGCATCTCGTGCTTGGACGTTTCGTTCGGTGAGCGAGATAACCGGAGACCCTCTCCCTCTCCCCATCCTCCCATCTCTCAAAGATCCCTAAAAACCTTAAACCCACTTGGAGCGACTGTAGTCGCTAGTACTATCAGGCGAGAGCCGCTTGCTGCTGCGTATGTACCCTTTGGCACAAAATTTAAAAAAAGAATCGGAATTTGAGGCAGTGGTTGAAATTGGCCAGCAGTTCGTCATCATAAGATTGCTGTGTGGTAGCATAATAGAGAATCTACCACCACATTTCGTACCGTAATTATTGCAGAAGGCGACCAGGAGATATTTAATGAGATATTTCCGTCACATCGAAATAAAAAAAACTGCCTATGCAAACATCCCACATATCAAGGCAATCTATGCCAGAGGCATTTGACCAGCGGAGGGTTTGTGATAAGCTTAGTGATGATTATGCCATGCTTCATAATTCTTCTCAGTTCTGAATCATGAGGTCATGTGACTTAGAAGTTTTTGTAAGGTCGTCATAAAAGCTTTTGCAGGATTCTAAACGTTATATCAATATAATGATGAAGATGTACTTAATTGAGCTCTTTAATACGTAATACTATGGTAGCCAGTGAAATATAATTTAGAATTGCTTTGTGATAATCTCACAGCGGACACACTGGTGTACTCAGTGTTTGTAAACCCGCGCTCGTGTTACGTAAAACACGATGCTATAAACAAATAAATACAGGAAACAACAAACACACGGACGACTGCAGATGCTTCGTGATTGAACTGTTTCGAAGAAATCGCGGATATGGCAAGAATGTTCCGATTGAATGTAATTATAAATTGAATTAAAAACCATACACACCAATCATGCGAACTCCGGACTCCAGATCGAATAGACTTCGAGGCATTTGCCTGTATTTTAACGATGTATTTACATCGTTTTTTAAGGGCTTAAAGGGTTTAGCTTTTACATAGTCTAACACTACCTAGCTAGTAATAAATAATCCTCTGCGACGAATTAATTTAACGCTTGAACATTAATATGAACAATATTATCATCACAGCCTGGTTCTGAAATATTCAGTACATTAAAAAACCGTTTTCCTACTTCATTCCCAACTTTGAGGACATAAGCTTCGCACCGGTGGATGTAATATAACGTATCTAGATACAAGTCGCTCGATTAGGCATTTTTGTTTTGCGTGCTCCGCCAGATGTATTTTGTGTACAAGGGACTGGTAATTTCTGAATCCTTTCGACGACTTTAACTTTAATTATAACCACGGAGGTGTTGCAAATCCTTCAAATCACTTCTGGAAATGAAAGAAATAAACAAAAGGCATTTATATAGTTCTAAACAAATAATACAATGATAAAAGCTGTGATTATCTCTTAACAGAATTCAGTTCAGTTCAATTTAAACATCTCACACGTACATTTTATATCTGGTATATGCGAGGAGCTGGTGTCTGAGATAGGCACGGGAGTACCTGAGCTACAGATCACCGGGACCTTGCCTCTTGAATACAAAAATAACAAAAATTGCAGCATCAGTAGAGGATATGAATCGCCATAGTGACCGGAGAACAAGAATTAGACCGAAACAAACAATTCATATAAATATTATTTACTACTACACTGAGTTTTAATGGGTGACTTGTGAACGATCTTCTCTGTGCTTAACCTTACTGACCAAGAGTCGTGCATCGAGGGTCCCTAAAGATTGACCGGTCTGTTTGTCATAATTGCATCAGTTCTTAACGTGGTAGAGCCAAGTGGCGGTTGTTTCTGCTGCTCGAATGGGCCGGCTCGATCAGGGTTGTACCACGCCTCGCAGAATACCGGCGTGAAGTATCCTGCATCTTCTCTGGTTTTGCAGATGTACATGGGTGACGATAATCACTTACCATCAAATCATCTGCTTGTTCGTTTGCTCGCTTAACATTAAAAATAAAAAGTTCTCTATGACATCAGCACATCAGACACACTCTCCGCATTTATATTCGTTATAACTGTGCGCTTATAACCCCTAAGGATCACAGCTTCCTTCACAGTCTGATGATGATAATTAAATGAGACGGTCCTTTCCGTCGCTTCATCTCAACACACACAAATTCCTTGCGATATATTCATTTATTTTTAATTTTCTTTTGTTTATTTTTTATTTTTATAATGTGCTATGTGTGTGGATGTAAGTGTCGGAATAAATGTCTTTATGTCTTTATAATTTCGTTCAGTGCGATTGGAAAGATTCAGATGCAGTGCCACTTCAATCATTAGTGTGTTTTAACACAAATATTGTTTTGAATTCAAACCCAGTACCCAAACCGGCTGCTCTACAACAGGTTTTATCTACTAAGAGATCAGTTACCAAGTTTATAAAGTGTAAAGTTGAAACGTAAACACCAGGAGTCATGTTATTACCGAGTTACTAATTTAAGTCCTGCAACATCTGTGTGTTAGCCTCACGTGTTCGGACGGACGAGGTAACATTCTGGGCATGTACATAGTAACAAAGATTGAAATATCTCAGAGTTATTCGACGTACATTACCGCTTATGTTCAAACAGCGTTTGTTACGACCGCGCTACGCTCGCAGTGGATCTCGCACACTGCTTCTACATCGTGTAAATAAACAGAACGTACGATAAATATTCAGTTTTTACTATTTATGTTTGCAGCGCACGACTTTATGGTTTTTGAAATACTCGTACGTCTGTTCATTTGCATCTTACTAACTTTAAACACGCTTATTAAGATTCATTAACATGGTAGAGTCGGGAGAGGAAGACTTCTAGGCGAACATTTCACGATCAAATCGGAGACGTGCTGAAAAAAGGCCAGGTCAAGAGTACTCTAAACCAACGAGCATGCATGCGAAGATTGATGGAAGTAGAAGAAGCGAAAGAATATATACATATTAAGATTTATTTATTATTGGCTCTATTCTCTAAGTCAGGGAAAAAAAAACAAAAATTTCTCTGTGTTAAAACATTTCAAGTATTTGAAGAGTTGAGCGTTGGAATGTGCAACAGGAGCAGTGGAACCGAGGAACCAAGTGCGGCAGCCGGCTGGCTGTCGGACGTCGTGAAACTTACAAGGTCATTTGTTTTTCCTTAGTCGACTCACACAAAAACCCGGCGATAACCAGATTCCAAGTCTCTTCTCTTCTTTCGACAGCCAGTTCGAGTCCACGCCTGCACACAGACATCCCCAAAAGAGTATGAAAGCAGTAAGCGAAATCATTCAAAGCGCCAATAGCCGAATGGATTAAGGTGCGGACTACGAAACATGACATCGTAAGTTCGAGCCCGGCATTCGACTATTGTCGTGAACGACTCCAGATACAAGCTGTAAGCTTAGTTGGAGGGTCAACAGGATTATTAGTAATGTTACTTAATAAAAAGCATAAGTATTATTTTTAAAAAAAACAAGCAAGCCGGTATGCATTTCGGGCATGTTGGCATTTGGTGAGAGAGATGATTTAATTCCCTTACATTCCTATAGTACAAGGACACTTAATAAACCAGCAGCCTGTAAGTGGCCATAGCTGGGTAAAGACCTCCTCCTCAAATATTCAAGAGAGGTTCGGAGCAGGGAAGGACCCGCCACGCGGCTCCTGTGTGGGTTGTGGCTTCACAATATCCTAGAATTTTTTATTTTTTTTATTTCACGATTTCACGATGTTTTACTTCACCGTAAAACACGTGGTAGATACAGCACTTGAAGTTCATCATCATCATCATTTCAGTCTATCAGAAGTCCACTGCTGAACAAAGGCCTCCCCCAAAGATTGCCACGAAGCTCGGTCCTGACCCACCTGCATCCATCGACTTCCCGCAACACTGCACAGGTGGTCACTCCATCTTGCCGGGGGGTCGTCCTACACTGCGTTGGCACTTGAAATTGCTATTAATAATTTCAGGAGTGCCGGCACCGGGGATCGAACCCAGGTCAATCGAGCTCTTTGAAACATTAGAAGTTAACAATACTCGTTTAGAGAACATACAAAATGACATCTGAATGTAAAGAAATAAAAGGAAGACACTTTAGGATTGATTATTATCACATAGCAGCTATTTATACCTAGAAACCGAACTCTAGTTGTTTGTACGTAGGTGAGCGCAAAGAGAATGTTCATTATCCAAGCGCTTGTCGAACTTATCCGGCCGTGCAGTGCGAATTAACATGTGTTTGAATATTTGTTTCTCGTTAATACATTAACTCTACCGTCCGCTGAGTCATAGATACAAAAAAAAATAAAACACTGACTTTGTTATCACTTATTTTATACGAAAACAACTTGTTTATGGTGAAGTGATAAACTGTTGTTTACGATCTCCTTCGGAGGTTATGCACATGTTCGTTACGCGTTTTAAAAAAAATTATTGGTCAATGTAAATAAGTCTCATATTGCTTTGTACGCTCAGTGCTTCGCTTTAGTTACTCAATCGCACTTGGGTTCGAATCCTAGACGAAAATTTACGTACTTAAAAATTATTGACTGACCCGACCCTTCTTCGAATTATCGCATCGCGTTGGATCGGATACGAGAAGGTGTACTAGTGATTGCATCTATGTTTGCGCACACTCCACATTGCATATTAAATAAAACAACTATTTATAATGTTCGGATGTCATCGGCATCAGTGTGTGAGTGAAGAAATTTCTTCTTCAACTCACTGATCTAAATAAGCGTACACCATCTTTCTTACCCTGTCTCATTATTCTTCAAAAATAAACTTTCCTCTAGGATTTCACCGGCACTGTGTGGTTACAAACCCGGAAACACTATCTATACGCCATACATAATGTATGTGAAGCCCGCCGACCCTCAATGGAGCAGCGTGGCGGGCTCTTCCCGGCTCCTACATCCTCTCAAATATTTGAGAAGGCCTTTGCCCAGCAGTGAGCACTTACTTTACTTTACTTATCATTCCATTCATCATTTTCAGCCTATTACAAGTCCACTGCTGACCATAGACCTCCCCAAAAGATTGCCACGAAGCTCGGTCCTGAGCCACCTGCATCCATCGACTTCCCGCAACACTGCGCAGGTCGTCACTCCATCATGTGGGGGGGTCGTTCTACACTGCGTTTGCCTGTACGCGGCTGCCACTCGAGAACCTTTTTTCCCCAACGGTTGTCAGTTCTGCGAGCTATGTGGCCGGCCCATTGCCACTTCAGCTTGCTGATCTTTACGGCTATGTCGGTTACCTTAGTTCTGCTGCGGATATCATCGTTGCAGACTCTATCGCGCAGAGAAACACCGAGCATAGCCCTTTCCATAGCGCGCTGAGCAACTTTGAGCTTCCTCATACTTTACTTATGTACGTGTTGAATAACCATTAGTTCAACAGAAACATTTTCATTATATGTAACTCTATAAGGTGAACTCAAGGTCATTATTGGAAACAGGAAAAGTACCCTCACTAGAGCCACACTAACACCATTCAATGACTTCGCAGGAAACTCTGACCCTCGCATCGGAAAATTATTGCGCACGCAATTAATTTAGATAATTATATTTGTTTATAGAGGTTAGCGCACACGGACGGAAAGTTGTTGAACAAAATAATTAATATGGAATATTTGAAAAGATATTCGTGTACCTATCATATGTGGGATGATTTGAAAAATCACAATTAATGTAGAATACACGTGTCAAAGGGAATATAGGTGACCTATTGGCTTAGTGGTTAGTGCACCTGTCTGCCGATACTTTGGTCCCGGGTTAGGATCTCAGCTGAAGCCGATATTTGTGCGAAAACACATCATCGTCATCGGAGTCTGGTCGTGTTTTGCCGTGTCCCTGATATATCCCTTACTCCGATCTTATCGTATCTGAGGGCATCATAAGGGCAAAGATAAGCTAGTGCCTGTATGTTTGCGTATGGTCTTGCGGCACTATAACATTTCCTGCGCAGTTGACTAAGTGGACGCCGTGCTCGAAAATGGCCGGAAGGACATCGGTAAATAACAGGTACACACTTTATCTTCAAATGTCGACCACACCGGCACACGGAGCACCGATGGTGACTTAAGTACCAGGCTGTGAAGATCGAGCGGTGGTGGAGAATCCAACAGAGTATGGCGAAACCCTAATCTCATCAGTGACAGGGAATTCCACCATAGTAGGTACTTTGCATTTGTTTCCTTCCATTTGTACACTTGTACAACTTGTTAAACCTACAAACGAATTAAGTAATTTAATAGCCATTTGATTATCTAAAACTAATTGTCTAAAATCATCCATATAATTTCTTAACGTTGGATTTTGATTGAACATTAAAAGTCATTTGAAATTCATTTTGTATTCAAATGCGGGCTGCACCTGGCGGAGATTCACTTTCGGGGATGCTGGTTTCATCAACTTGTCCTTCATCGCTTCATCTGATTGCCACTTAAATGCCTGATTTGCAAAGAGATACGGGCTCGGGATTGAACCCGCATACTCGTACACGACTGAACTCGTTCACGATAAGTTTCTCCTTTTTAGTGTCAAATAATAGCCCCTTTCGGTTGTTATTTCACACTGTCACAAAATCTGTTTTTGTGTATAGTAAGTACTTTTTTAGAAGACTAATGGCAATAATATATAGACATACAGACGTTTTTGTTTTCGTTTTTGTACGTGAAAGAGCGTGTGTGAGGTAATCGGAGGCTCACTCCCACCTCCCCCTCCCCCTTCCCCGTCATCCATCCCTTGGCACCATTTCATAAGCAACAATTTCTCTAAACCTCTATGCATTAAACAGAAACAATAATTGAAACACGCGAGAATTGGAAATATGTCATTTTGTTTGTTATTAGATTGTCATAGCCCTTGTTTCAGCCTCTCGCAAGTCGACAGACGAGCGCAGGCCCTCGAGGGCCAGCTCGGGGCACAGCCCCGGGCCGCACATCACCCCTCCTTGCCCCTCCTGTTATTTACGGCAACAAATACACGCACATCACTTGCCGCGCACTTGTGCACACGGCCTTAACGACAATATGAAGCAGCGCCTGTACGTCTACGAGATCAAAGCGAGCCCGAACGTAATTATCCTTCTTGCACTTTGTTCCGTTCCGCGAACCGGCGTTGCTCACCCGACGTAAAGACCCTGAGGTCATCGCTGGAAAACTTTGTGACAAGTTACGTGACTAATCTATGTTTGTTTTACTCCGGAAAATTTGTAGGTGCATTGACATGGTAACGGGTAGCAGGAATGTAGGCATCGCGACAGCCTCGAAGATCTGATCTCCTGGTGCAAACAGAGCGGTGAGGCTCGCTGTGCCGCAGGTTTTATCTCCCGCTGAGGCGAAAATTGGAAGTAAGTTTATACTTAGTATAGTGTATGTGAGAGTATATATATATGTGTTTGTGTATATATCAATGTATATTTATTATATTATATTTTCACTTCTTAGTAACTGGCGTACACCCTTAACCCTTGCTCACTGGTCATTATTTCCTCTGCGACATGGTTTCCTGGAAGAGATCGCTTCTAAGCGATAAGGCCGCCAATTGTACGTTTGTGTATTTTACGTTTCTTTTTATTTATTTATTTTTTTCTATTTTGATAATAAAGTTTATTTCATTCATTCATACTAGACAGAGTTGTGTAAAATGAAGTTTTTTTTTATTGTATTGGGGTGATAAACGACCTAACGTTCCACTTGACGGTAAGCTACTATAACAGTAAACAACTTCAATCGAAGAAGGTTGTGACGAATGAAGGTGATTCGTTTTCACTCCTGAAGACGAAGAAGGAACGCCTCACAGCCCGTAATTATACTGGCTCTCTATACCTTACTACAACAATGGTTGCACAGCCTTTTGGCTGCTGAAATGGGTAAGAGTGTGGTAATCCACCCAGTCGACTCTCTATGCAGAGAAGGTTTCCACCACCCGTCACCACTTACGTCGAGTAAAGAATTATCATTCAATCAATAATTAATTTACTCTGCCTACCCCTGATGAGCAGGCTTTAATTCGGTACCCCTGCATTTGTTCAATACAATGGCTAGCAGCAGAAATTATATAAAATGTGATAGGTTATAGTATTTTTCTGATATTTGTCAAATAACTTTCAGTCTTTATCAGAAGAAAGCCAATTTTTTTTTATTCTGATCTGTTTAACAGATTATTAAAGAAATGCGCTGGAAATGTCAGCGCTAAACTAGAAAAGCCGTGTAAATATTTTAAAAAAGACACGCGAACACTTTCTAGGCCACGCGCAGCCTCGTTGCGGCGCCCTGGTGCCGAGGGCCCGACAGGAGGGATCGGCCTCCGAGAGGGGAGAGGCGAGCGGGGGGAGCCGTGCTCGGGTGGACTCGCCGCAATATATTTACATTGCGCTGTTAGCCAAGTCACAAAGCGGCCGGTGTGCGCCCGCGCCGGCTCTGTGTTGATGTTTCTTCGGCGGCCGGGCACTGGTGTCGGGTGGACGCATTGTAAACATACGGCCCGATCCGGCAGGCACGTTGTTTCTCAGCGATTTAACTTGCTTAAATGTTTAATATGCCAATTTATAATCATAAAGAAGCAGCTCATTAATGTCGCAGTGCTGGGCTGCAGAGAACTCGATTTTTTTTTATTATTGCCATGACATCTTATTGTTATGTTATTATGATATAAAACATTGGTTATGTTCGTTTGGGTATTAGCATCTTAGTTTATTATTTACACCACCCCTCACTGCCTGTAGTTTTATTTTATCAATAGATTAAAAAAAAGATTTAAGCAAAGACTTTATAAAAATCGTTATTATAATGTAAAGGAATACTTGGATGACAATAAGACAATTCGGTTCGGAGTTAGAAGTTGGCCCGAAGTCGGCATTGGGATGTGTTCGTCATCTTAAACAAGAAGGACCTCTGACTTTCATGTTCACTAAAGACGAAGAGATTTGTATTTTTGTATGTTTGTAACTTATAAACTCAAAAACTACCGGACCGATTTTAAAAATTCTTTCACCATTCGAATGCTACATTATCCCCGAGTAACTTAGGCTATATTTATTACTAGAAAATAATAAGGATCTCTACTAAAACTGCAATAATGTAACCCAAAGTGTAAACAATAATTGCCATAACATGTCTTACATGCGCATGCGCTGCGGAAATGATTGATAATAGAACAATAAAATGTTCTACGATATTAAAGAACATATCAATATTGTAGAAACTTACGCGATACCATTTGACCGACTACATTTTTAAAGTTGATAGAAATGCCGACCAAAATCAGACCATGTTATCCGTACCTTTATATTAATCATTATCCAAATAAACAATTCCGTATTCAAGACTGTTTCAATACCTACTCTTTACATTTATCCTAAAATGTTTAAAAAATAAATATCCACCCATGCGAGGCCGGGACGGGCCGCTTGTGTTTCATATAAATGTTTAACGACATGAACATCTAATTATGTTTGTTGCGCGCGAAGTTAAAGAATGCGATGATCCAATTAATTCTATTAGTTCCGACGAGAACATGACAAATCATAGTTATAAAATTACATTAACACCAGAAACTACGCTTTTCTGGCCAGACTTAGTGGAGGCAAAGTGAAGGTAGTAAGGTGGGTGGACAGGATTCTTGAGACAGTATCACACGACAGCCGTGACCGTATGTTTTATTTGATAAGATTTAGTGTTGCTGTATCTGCATCTGCATCGAGACATGTTTTAAATATTAAATTTTTTTGGTTGAAAATATACCACAACCTCTTCGTTGCATATCAAACGGCAAAAAACTCACAATCACACACAAAATGGCGGACGAGAACGAGAATCGAAAAAAAATATAACAACACTTTTTAAAATGTGGCAGTTCGAGCGTAACGGGTTCAGAGTTGCCAGGCGAAAAGTCTTTGTGTTGCCACTGTGTATAATTAAATATTATTATTCGTCGAGCGCACACGCCGCTGTTGCTATGCCTATTGTATGCCAATTGATTCACTCGCGTTTAGTGTTACCATATCTAAACTTTAAAGGGTTATAGAAATAATATATTCATTCTTTTCTTCTTATGGGAAAGGGGGCAAACGAGCAATAGGCTCAACTGATGGTAAATTATTACCGAAGCTCCTAGGGTGTTGCTTGATGTACGTGACATCAAACAACACCCTAGGAGCTGGTGGTTTTTAAGGATATTTGAAGAAAGAGGGGGAGGGAGTGGGTCTCCGCTTACCTCACTCACGAAACGACACGCTCATGCACAAGCTGCTTCTACTTCACGCTGGTATTGCGAGGTCTTGGTACTACATCGGTGGAGTCCGCCTATTCGAGCAGCAACAGAACCACGTACCAAATCTATTCTCTGTACTTCCATATGTACGTATGATTGTCTCCTAGAGCTTGGAGACATTTTAAAAAAGGTTTAGAGAAAAATCCAGAACCGGAACTATTTTTTGGAAATTGTCCCCTGTGTTTATTACACCGGCAACCCTCAGTTTCACAAGCAAACGCTCAGCCTCTGCGTCATCCGCTTCATTTCTTACTATTCTAGCTTCAACTGAAGCCTTATTACGTTGTCTAACACCGGACATTCCGCAAAATGTCCGTCGAATGGCTCCCCTTACCGTTCTGACATTGCTTCCATTGTTGTTTTGTTTTTTTAGAAGGGTGATGAGATTTTCTATGGAAACGTAATTGTAGCGGTGTTTACACTACAATAACATTACGGCAAATCGACTATTGTCTGTCTGTTTGTTAGCGTTGTTTGTCTTCGTTGCTCACCTTTGTGATTCGTTGATCGCCGAGCCGATGGGACTACAAGAGTCCGCTTAAGTAGTTCATCGCTGCTATAGCGCCGTTATATCGCTGTTCTGTCGCCAATTAGCGATAGTAACCATCCCATCTAGTCTATTTCGAAGACAGAGATAACTTCTGCTTAGTGGAAGTTGTTACCACCGTTTTCCTCTTTTTTTTGTATATAGAAGAAGGGGGCAAACGAGCGTGCGGCTCACCTGATGGTGAGTGATCACCGACGCCCACGAACATCCAAAACACCAGAGGAGCTACAGATGCGCTGCCGGCCTTTAAGGATGGAATAAGCTCTTTTCTTGAAGGTCCCTAAGTCGTAACTGTTCGGAAATACCGCTGGCGACAGCTGATTCCACAAAGTCGAAGTGCGTGGCAGAAAACTTCGATTGAAACGCACTGTGGTGGAATGCCAATCATCTAGGTGGTATCGATGGAACTTCGAATTCTGTCGCGATGTACGATGGTGAAACTAAGCAGCTGGGATCAATCCGAACAGTTTCTCAGAACATTCCCCGTGGAAAATTTTGTAAAAAATGCAAAGAGAAGCAACATCTCTTCGCAAGGCCAAAGGATCAAGCCGATCAGAGACGACGTTGGATGCGGTCAAATGGAAGGAGCTGGTACTGGGGTGCCGCTACCCAGTGATGAGAACAGTATTCCATGTGGTATGTGGAACTTGCGCCTTATAAAGTTGCAAACGGTGGACCGGCATGAAATACTGTCCCGCTCCACAGAGCACACCAAGCTTTTTGGAGGCCAATTTGGCCTTTCCCTCCAAGTACCCTATACGATAGTGCCCAAGCGTATTCGCAAGCACAGAGGCATCGACTCCACGCTACCGTCTCGTATGCGATATAAGTAGCGCTTATACGACAAGACGACGCGCCCTAATTGGTCGTCGCACGAACGCGCAACGTATTCGGCGCGCGTTCGTGAGCATATAAACATTCTGCTCGCGGTAATATAAGTTAGCACATTCGATAAAGATAAGACAATGTTGATCGCATGTTCGCACGAATACAAATTGGCGAAAGGGTCCAACTCCAATGCGGTCAGTGACGGGGCGAAACACAACACGACCAGACTCGATCAATATTTGTGTACTGTTAGCGGAGCGTTAGCTGTTCCTTATCTGCGTAGGAGTCATAGGGGTAAATAACACCCGCTTTCTTATCAACAGGGTTAATCAGCAGTGCAATCACTGTTGTGCATGCTGTGAGGTATTCCTTTCCGAGTCCTGTGTCTTCTTCAATTGTCTGGACTGTTCTTTGTCACGCCTCTTTGTGTATACAATAAACAGCTGTGGTTCCAGCGGAGGTTCTAGGACTACCGTACTAACGCCAGTAAAGTACACTAATCATAAAACTGTAAGAACCAAAAGTATGCCACATGGTCAATGAAAGAACAAGTGAAGATGAAATCGTGTTTCGATTTAAAGTTTCATTTCCTGGACAATTATGAGATGCTGATGACTGCGTCAAGTGTTGGGGAATATTAATACAAAGAGAAAGCAATTTACATAGATCACGTATATATATATAATAGTAATAAACCATTTAATCAATAGACATAATAAAAAGAAAATAAGAAACAACAGAAATAAATGACAAAAACAAGTATGTAAAAGTCAATTATTGAACAAAAACTCAACTTCGAAAAAGTATACAAGTATACACATATATATATATATATACCTATCACTGTTTTGATTTGCAGACGCCATATTTAAATGTTAGACCCCATGACACTCCCACAATAAAGACAATTCTAACGACACCTCAAATGTTGAAATCCATCGAGCAGTTTAGCATGCAGAGCATGACAAAGAATTAGGTGGTAGAAGGCCAAGCGGCGGCTTTTGCTGGTGCTCCAATAGGCCGATTCGACCTGGTTGGTACCACGTCCTGGCAGAATACCGGCGCGAAGTAGAGGCATCATGTGCTTCCGCGTTTCGTTCGATGAGTGTGGTAACCGGAGACCCGCCTCATCTTCCCTCCCATCTTCCAAATACTTTTAAAAGCTGGCAACGCACCTTCAGCATGGCGTTGCAGATGTACGTGGGCATCGGTAACCAGTTAACATCAGGTGAACCGCTTGCTCGTTTGCCGCCTTTCCCATAAAAACAGAGTTCCAAAAATAGTAGGCCAACGAGAATAATATTTCAAACCATGTCAAATAATCTCAGCGTTGTGTTGGATACAGGATCAGCCAACGCTGGTATTCTTGAAATGTAAACAAAAAGACCCAAAAACACCTTTCTGTTGTATAACATTGTTGCTTTAAGGTTACCATTTAATTAGAATTCGTTGATTTCTTATTGCCTCAGCTATGAAACCGTACCGCTGTCCGCCATTTTGATTCAGACAATGCGTTACCGTGCGAGCTGTGCTAGGTTCTTTATATGCGATTGAGGAGTAAAACGAGCTATAGCGCTCCACTTGCAAGAAGCACCGCAGCTCCTATACACCTGCAAACAACTTCAATCGCAGCGGGTAGGCAGAGAGTGTGGCACCAACCCAGACCGGCCAGAATGGATTTTCATTTGACTCTACTCAGCGTCGCCAATCGAGTTACCACAAAACACTCAAAAGCAGTCAAAATTAGATTAAAAGAAAATGTGTTGCACCATTCGCTTTGCCTATGCCAACATATTACCCAAGAACGAGAGAAAAGCGAAAGAGCCGTGGTAGCCCGGCGGTCGGGGTGCTCGCTTTAGTTTCACAGAGCGCGAGTGACCTGGGTTAGATCCCCGGTGCCGGCACCACTGAAATTGTTTATAGCAATTTTAAGCGCTGTATTTTATCACGTGCTCGCCGGTGAAGGAAAACATCGCCAAGTGTCAAGCCCGTCAGTCCGCACTGGAGCAGCATGGCGGGCCGTACTCGGCTCCAATACCCTCTCAGATATTTGAGAAGAAGGCCTTTGCCCTGGTGGACACTTACAGGCTGCTACTTTATCCAAGAACAGGTACGCCAAAGTAGCCAATATCCAGTAGAAAGTCAGGTCAGCTTCTTAAGTCAAAAAATAATCTTGTGACGGAAAACCTTTGTGCTCCGGGAAAACTGAAAACATTCTCAATTTATAGCATTGAAGGGACAAACGTGCTAAATGTCCACCTAATGGTAAATGTCTACAGCAGCCCGTGGACACCATCTTCGAAGGCAGCCAAAGCGGTTGCACTGCTAATTAGGGGATGAACTGGGTTAGTTATCAACTCAGACGTCTTCTAGGCATCAATCAGATCAAACCACTTGGGAGAATTCAATTTCCGAACTTTAGTATCTTCTTTTTTAGGTTTAGGGTGGTTGTCTCGGGATCAATATTGACGATGCCGACTAAAACCCCCACGGTAGAAACGCTGTTGGCCCTGATGCCTTGACAGCTTCGCGAGCAGGAGGCCCGCAAGCTGACAGTTCGTAGATCCCCCTAACCGTCAGTCCCCCGGCGCTGTTTGTCTTCAACCGTTTGATGGCCGCCGCATATCGCTCGGATCCTAAACTTATTGCACCGCTCATGACAACATGCTACCCGTATTGTAGAGCATGTGAAAATTTGCATTGTTCTTTCTATTTAAATAGCACACATGGCTATGTTAAAATATATACTTTTTTATTGTAATAAAAAGATGTTTCCGACATTCGAATGTTGAAGAAAATTCTAGAAACATTTAAATTTTAGTACATATTAGCTTTGATAGTTAGACTGCTGGGTTTTAAGAAAACGTTGAAAGAAAAAACAGCTTCAAGTCGGTTTGCACCTGCCTTTAGCTACATACAATGCAGAACCATATGTATATATGTCCATACTTCACTCAGTACATATATTTTGCATTCATTGATGACTGCCTTTATGCTAACAGCTATATGCAAAATCGGCATCGGAATAATTATTAGGTAAATACAAAATAAAATAAAACAAATCACTACTAGATCCTGGAACATATTCGTATATGAATTTAAATAGCGATAAATTCTGAACTAAAGTAACGTATAGTAACTGCCAACATGAAAAAATAGTCACTAAAGTTATTTCATGTTGGCAGTTAGGTTTTTATAATCTGTACTTATGCATCCGAAATTTGGAAATATTTATATTTTTATTCTTTGATACCGCAACGCTACCTGTTCTTGGCGAAATAATCCCATAAAAAGACCATTAGGGGCTTTGGCCGGGATCCGGTGGAGCTTGTAAAATTTTGTATTGTTTCAGAATGTTCCGACACTTATGGAAGCCGTAAAAATAATATCGATTGTAAATGTGAACAAAAAAAAAAAGTAAATTCATGTGCAAGTTGCGCACATACAACGTTCGAGCTCCCTTATTATACAGGGTGGCTCGTAAAACGGGTCCCACCTATTTTGCAGTCGTAAAAGTGTCTCGTAAATTCCGCGTCACAAATGTGCCTCTTTGTTGGCTGGAAGAGGCTGATAGGCCGGGGACTCGAGCCCCCTGCGCCCTGATTGCAACCCCCCGCCGTACAATCTCCAAGTACGATAAGTCGCTACCGATACTTATGGTAAATCGCAGGGATGCAAGTGTCGATGTGTTCATGCGATTGTTTATGTCAATACTTTGACAATACCTTTTTTTTTTTTTGAAAACATGTGGCAGGTAACGTGTGCTTTGCCGTCCTTTAAGGATATCTTAAGGGTGGGCGGAATGACGGGGTTGGGCTAGAGAGGCCACAGCGGAAACGCTGTTGTTCGAATGGTTCTACCGTCGCTTGGTTCTACCATAAACAAGAATTATTATCGAACTTAAACGATATTTCCACCCGTACACCACCTTTCTTCATTTGATAATTAGCTTACAGATGTCTAATAATTTCGTGGTAATCTGCGATCTAGTTCAAATGCCCGAGTGTGCATTACTTATGTAGTCGTCTTTAATATCATGTATTAACATAAGACAAGATTTTAAAATAACCCATGTCTTGATATTAACCGAGTGGTTAGGAAACATACGACATATCTGTACCTAGATGATTATTAAAAATAAAAGGTTTTCAGAGCAGGGATCACGTCGATAACGATAGAAAAAGAAAAGAAACATCACTAGAGTTACGTTCGTCATAATCTTGCATAGCGTTCGCCGCCATATTGTTTTTAAGCTGCGGCATCGGACAATGGCGCGGAAATATTGGGCCAAAGTTATGACTTTACGTTGACAGTATGGTTAGGTGCGGGGGTGGATGTAAATTTATAGCGCGAAAGGGTATCCTAACGACCATTTCTCCGCACGTCAACCTCTCCACCACGCGTCGCGATCCGCTGACTAACCGACTAGACTAACTAACGGGAGAATCCATAGACGGATGGAGTAGTAAGTAGCCTATTCCATATCGAACAGGCCGGTGATGGGGAGCAGCGTCTGTGGTGTGAGTGAGGGTGTGGTAAAGTAGTAAGGTAGCAGCCTATAAGTGCCCACTGCTGGGCAAAGGCTTCCTTCTCGAATATCTGATAGGGTCTTTAGAGACGTGAAGGGTCCGCCACGCTGCTCCAGTGCGATTTGGTGGATTTCACATATCCTCGAAATAATATATTTTTTATTTTTCATATCACCACCGAGCACGTGGTGCAGACAGCACTTAAAATTGCTATAAACAATTTTAGTGGAGCCGGCACCGGGGATCGAACCCAGGTCAATCGCGCTCTATGAAACTAAAGCGAGCGCCCAGCGTTTTGAGTATGTGCAAATTATACACTTTGATTTCGCTTTCATTGAAGGGCCTACGTCCAGCCGTGGGCTTACACAGGCTGATAAGGATGGATAAAGGAGAAGAAAATAATAAATTAATTTTACCAAGATTCGTCGCTGGGAAGTCGTTCACTGTGAAAGGACTATGCTCAGGGTCTTTGCGTGATTGAATTTTCAATTCCTCCATTCTCAGTTGAACTAGATCAGCAAGCTGAAGTGGCGACAGGCCGGCCACGTACAGAACTGATAACCCATGGCGAAGAAAGGTTCTCGAATGAAAATCTCGTACAGGCAAACGTAGTGAAGAACGTCTTCCCACAAGATGCAGTGACGACCTGCACAGTGTTGCGAAGTTGATGGACACAGGCTTAGGAGCGTGCTTGTGACACATAGATGAAATTATAACTATGTTAAGTAACAACAACAACCGCTTTTACGAAATCTTGGTTTTTTTTAATTACCGTTGACGTACACTTTTTTTTTATGAGAAAGTCGGTAAACGAGTAAGCGCTTCACTTGATGGCAAGTGATTACCGTCGCCCACTTACAACTGCAACACCAGGGGTGCTGCGGGCGCGTTGCCGTCCTTTAAGGGTATTCGGGATATGGGAGGGAGGATGAGGAGGAGGATGGGGAGGGGGAATGGGCTGCCGGTTACCTCACTCACCGAACGAAACGCAGAAGCACAAGATGCCTCTACTTAACGCCGGTATTCTGCGATGTATTAAGAATAACAAATGCTATGCTAAAATATTTTTGGGTACGTTATGAGTTACGTTGTATGAACAGTTAGAATATCCTTAGGGAGTGAGAGAAAGAAGAGCAGAGGAAGGCCCAGAAGGTCGTCATGCTCAAACAAGTCGCGGCTTGCTAAGATCCTCTACATTTGTATGTATTATGAACAATATATCACATTACTTATTTATCTAGAATCAAGTATAGAATATATACAGGTCTCTGATGCATGGGGGAGCAGCGTGGCGGCCCCTTTCCAGCTCCAAAACCTTCAAAAGGCATTTACTTTACTTTACTTTAAGTATAGAAAACTGGAATCTATAAGTAACTGACGGATAAACCTAGAAAATACAAAGACAATGCTCGCCACTACAACTACACGTCACGTTTTGTCTCCCGGAGCAGCGAAAAGTGGATCGCGGAAGCCTATTGGACTGGGTAGCATTTGATAATGAAAATCCTTATTATTTGTGACTCTATTTCATACCCCAATGTGTGACATAACCGTAGAACTCTGTCCTATTTAGTCAAGATGTTTATTAATTTTTTTTCTATCTACATAAATTGCATAATTTCCATAACAGTTCACTTAATACGGAGACGCGGTAAAACGTTCAATAAATGTCTGCCGATTCGTAATCGTAAAACAAGGTCCTCGATGAAAGTGGAATTAAATTTAATCACGAACCACCCTGCTACCTGCCCTGCGACAACAATGTTCGCGGAGGAGGGGTGGCCACCCTCTTTTCTCATTGACAAGGCATCTCCATTCAGAGGAAAAAGAACCACTCGACCTGACCCCCACGAATGTACAAACACAAGGGACTATCAACGAAAGAGGGAGGGTCCTGGGGTTCAACATTACATTGATCGGTAGTCTCCCGTTGCAACGTCCAGATATGTAGGATCTAAACTCGGAAACACTATCTATGTGCTTAAAGTTCTGAATATGTTAGACGTTCATTATAGTTTATAGCTTCTTTGTTCCCTAAATGCTATTTATGTTCTTGGGAAGAATTACATTTTGCTACTGTTCGTACTATTTAATTAATGCGAATATTATATATATAATGTTATTGTGTAAAATGTTCTTGATATTCGTTCCTAGTACCTGCTTCCATTGGCAGTATGTAAAGATTTTCAAAGGTTTACATACTCTAGCTCTAGCCAAGAGGCGGCTTCTGCTGCAGCTCGTATTGGCCGGGTTTGTACCACGGCCTCGCAGAATATCGGCGTAAAGTAGAGGTATCATGTGCTTCTGCGTTTCGTTCGATGAGTGAGGTAACCGGAGGCCCACTCCCCCTCTCCATCCCCCGCCTCCTCCTCACTTCCATCACTCAAATACCCTTAGAGGCCGGCAACGCACCTGCAGCACCTCTGGTGTTGCTGATGTACGTGGGCTATGGTAATAAACGTACAATCCGGTGAACCGCTGGCTCGTTTGCCGCCTTTTCCATAAAAAAAAAGGAAACCTTTTAAAAAAAAACGTTTTAACACAGAGCCGCGATTCGATTTTAAAAACAAAACTATTATTCAAACCTATTCATTCATTTGTTAATAGACAATTTTTTTACTTTCTCATAATAAGAGCTGGATGTATTTATAAACAATCCAGCTGAGAAATTTCCGAACGTTTCGCACAAAATGAAAGACAGCTGTTTGTCAAATAAATTATGTTTGTCGTATGTCATTCGATATTATTGTGGTTATTTTATAATATCTGTTGCTCGGTGACATCAATATAAGAATACAAAATTAATTTCGAAGCGAATTCGGTGCGTGTTTTGATGATGTTCTTTGTTCTCTTTATAACTAATTGGTATTATATAAGTTAATTAAGTTACTAAGGTATTTATTTTATTTATCTAAATAGACTGACTTAGCAAACGATAAGCGTTTATTTTTTATACAATTGTATGTCGAATATTTAGTACTAGACATTTTTTAAAAGGATCTTGATCTCTAAGTTTTAAAATCCGCTGGGGATGGTTCGTTCAGTAACATTCAAATCGCCAGGGATTATTTTCGAGTTATTTATTAAACGGTTTCGAATATCCGTGCATTTACTTACGAATGATGATTCGATTTCTAATATAGTATAGATAAAGTTGCTACGTTTGGTGGATGGTTTGGAATTCGTAGTATATACGTCTCTGCGGTATACCGTCTGTATGTCTCTTAGTATATCTATTCCTCTTTCCATCTGTTTGTTACGGTCTGGCGAGAGTAATGCGGTCCTATCCGCGCCCATCACACGACAACAATGTAACATATCATAAACACAAGAGTTGGTAATATTTTTATCTTCGTAAATAAGCATATGCGCTTTGTCGTTTAAAGATGAATTGGAAATAAGGTATAGTCATGACGTGTTGAAACAATAAAAATTCTATTGAAACGAAGCGTTTTTATCAAGGTTTTTACCCATTGTGGTGATAGTCGATCAGTCCAGCCGATGGTGAGAGGTAAGATACTCTAACCTGCCCCAAACCGGAACACAACAGTGATTGTCATCGACCTGTTAAAAGTCTTGAGACGATCTCTTCTCCGACTTCAACGTGTTAAAATGTCATCTCTCTGGCCAATCTTAATTTCAATGTCGATTGACATTGTCAATCTCATCATTGTGGATCCCTGGTCGCAGTTGCAGGCGCCATCGCCCTCACCACTGATACCGCTGTTCGTCTTGCTCACCTTTCTACTTCCGTCGGATGCTTTGAGATTTACAAGGCTTTCCCTTAGTCAAATCTGACGACACCTGTAGGTGGTGACAGGTTTTCTTTACATGATGACTGATTATATTATTGATGACGTTGATATCCTAGCTGATTCCGACCACGGCGCACTTTCCAATGCTGCAGGCGGTTGTAGACTGCGCGAGATATATTATAATTCCATAAGTGTACACGCAAACTGTACAGCCACAGTGGAACTAGGGTTGTCAATATTTTTTCGACAGATCATAGTACTATTCAGAATGAGCTATAAAAGTGTACTATATTCCAAAATGATATGGTGTGTATTGTATGGAAAGAGTGAAGAAGACAAAGGTATTGTCATTCGTTGAGTTTCAGTATTGCAAAAAAAAAATTGATCCATCCATCTGACGTATCGTATTAATTCGTACTATATATTTCATCTACAGTATGTATACATACAATACCTAATAGTAATTTATTATATATTTATAATAGAACGGTTGGCAACCCTAAGGGTGCCCAATGTAACGCTAACACGATAAGATCGGGGAGTCATCACACGCAGTGCCACGGTACCCTGAACAACACAACCAGACCCGAAAACCGATAATTTGTGTATTGCAAAAATATTGACTTCCGCTGGGTTTCGAAACCCTGGACCTGTGGCTTCGCTGTAGTGTATCCTAGCTACTATGCCACGTAGTCTCCAAATATTTTAATACAAAGCGATCATATAATATATTCGCTGCAATGTTTGGAATAGACATTTAAAAAAGAAAAACATTTTTTACGAAGTAACGAATGAAATCAAAGGTTTTTCTTTGAATATTCAATCGTATGTGCAGTTAGCATACTAAGTTCCATAGAAATGTTTGATTTAGGCTCAGAAACAACATTCTATCTCCGCCGGTCGAGCGTTGTGTAAGATTCACTTTTATCTAAGCGTTATTACTTACGTCTGAACGAACGAGCGAACGCACCCGAACAATCCCGAGCGGCGTTACGCCCCCCGATCCCGCAGTCGGCGCTCGGCACGCCCGCGAGCGAACACCTTACGAATTCACGTTCGTACGCTCCGCGAAAATAAATACGCCTATTTTATTTAATAGGTATTGACTAATTAAATAAATACGCCTATTTTTTAGTTGCGCGAAGTATGTTTGTTGCGAATTACAAAGATCAGTGATCGGTAACGAATGCACCCGCGTAATATTTTTAATCTGTGTTTTCGTGACTAAATTTTCAAGGTTATGACGCTGTTACGAGTTGTGTCTTTTTTTTTTAATCTTTTATAGGTACGTTTATGGTGTAAACTGTAAATGAACATTTATGGTTAGAGAGAGAGAGAGAGAGACAGAGCGAGAGAGTGAAGCGTTATGTCGGACGTCGAGTGGACGAATGATTTAGTGATAAGACTGATGATGGAGTATAAAAAGCGACCGGAGCTTTGGGACAGCACCCACGACCACTACCGAGCGCCGACGGTTAAATACGAAGCGTGGTCTGACCTGGCCAACCTCTTCGAGTGCGACATCGTGGATCTGAGGAAGAAGCTGAACTCGATCCTGGCCTCGCACAGGCGCGAGAAGGCGAAAGTGCGCTGCGGCGGTCGTTCCACGTGGTTTCTGTATCCGCATATGAATTTTTTGCCGACTCACATACAAAACGACGAGACAAGCCCGGCGGTAATTTTAACATTATTTATATGACAGTACTTCAGTTTGTTTCACCTATGTACTGCGTGTGTAATTCCTACTGAATTGGGACATACAATAAGTAGGTATTGTACGGATGAAAACACGGCCTAAATTATGTCTGTTACTCCTTCTTGGCCACTTTACAATCCACTGTTGTACATGAGATTCAGCTCATGGATCACTGTATATAGTTCGGTAATACTAGACATATTGCCATTCTAGTGTCATAAGTCCTGATTTGACTAAAAGTAGCATCCTGTAAGTGCCCACTGCTAGGCAAAGGCCTCCTTCTCAAATACGAGTATTAGAGAGGGTTTAGGAGCCGGGAAGGGACCGCCACGATGCTCCAGTGCGGGTTGACGGGTATCACATATCCTCGAAATAATATTTTGATTACTTCTCAGACATGCAGGTTTCCTCACGATGTTTTCCTTCACCGACGCGCATGTGGTAAATACAGCACTTAAAATTGCTATTAACAATTTTAGCGGTGCCGGCACCGGGGTATCGAACCCAGGTCACTCGCGCTCTATGTAACTAAAGTGAGCGTCCTGACTGACCACTAGGCTACCACGGCTCTTAGAAACAATTGTAATTCTTTAGTGATTTGACTAATCACTAAAGAAATACAATTGTTTCTAAGTTCACTTTAATGGTTAATTGGTTAATTTTAAACCTGCAACCACTTCCGGTCTTTACCAGTTAATTAGGTGTGCCTTTGACATGTTTGATTGCCTAAAAGTTAGTTTTTTTTTTTATATGTACCGAAATTATGATAATGTCCTTGCCAATTCGACCACTGCGATTGTTGACTAGGGTCCTTGCGCCAGTCAGCCGGCCGGCGTTGAATTGTGAAAGCTATTACTGATTTAATGATAAATTTCTACTACACAATAATGTTCAATAGACAGTAGCATTCGCATGACATCTGGCAACTTTAACAATGGCATAGGTGTAGAAGCGCGCTTCTACGATCCTATATTTTCGCTGAAGTATGTGCATTTATGTCAAGTATAAAGTGATTTACGATTTTTTTTTAATTTTCAATTAAACAAAATGGTACATGCATTTTACTAAAATGGAACCGAAGATCAACGTTTTGAATGTTTCCAAAATTTAAAAGTTGTTTACAATAAAATTCATTTCGAACGTTTCAAATACTATATAAATTGTTTAAAAGCTGTGAATCGCACAGAGTATGTTTTAAATGTGCTATTCGCTTATGTGCGACAAAGGCATCGATTATTTAATAATAATACATCACGTTGCACACCTCACGTCACATCACCAGCACTTCTAACGCCAACACTGGACAAGCCTTTACGTAGAAAGCTGATTTTGCTACTATAGTAATAATCGCTCTTTCAATGTAAATAATAGCGCTCTCTCAATGTAAAACATAGCCAGAACAGATAATATCCCTGTCGTATGTCAGAATCAGTATCATACGCTTCATTTAGGACATTATAAACATAAGCAATGACCAACCATATTGAATTATGATAATGCAATCTTAGTAGACCGTCTGTCGGTTGTTTTGCAACAGCTACTATTTAAGGAGGATATTTTTTTTTGTCTCGCTTTTTTTTAACTTTCTATACACAAGCTGTGGACTGTGAATAATCGAGTCAAAGTAAGCAGAACATGCAGACCTTATTATCAAACATTTATTTTTTTACACAGATCTTAATATTGGCAACGGATTCAAATCCGGGGTCTGCGAATCAGAAGGCAAGTACACCATTAACTGACTTGTCTAACATACGTCTAATAAATTTAAAAGTTGATCGATTCAAACAAAAAAAAAATACTTAACCATTCCTATTATTTTCTGCACAGAGTTAAATGTATATCAAAACATTATCAGCACCCCAGAAAGAATATTACATTCCAAAAGGGATATATTTTAAATTTAAAATGGTCATTTATAAAATGTTTCATCATCTACCTAACCTGAAAATAGTCATCCGTAACCGGACCACAAAACCATCCATACATTATTATAAAGCAGTATTCAATTGAAACCGAGTTCAATGTTTCATCTTACTTATATTAAAAATATCTTTCGACAGAGCAAGAGGAGAAAACGCATCTTGAATATCCCGATCGAGGAAGCGCAGCAGTCCACGAGCGAGGACGAAACCATCGGTGCCGACGATTACGAGGAACCCTACGACCACGATGACACCGAAACTGAGAACGTCATCATCAAAACCGAACCGATCGTCGAGTATCCGAAAGCGAAGACCAAACGCGAAGTTAAATACATCGCGAGCCGCAAGCCCAGGGCCGCCAAGGTGATCAAGCGGAGGGCGGTGAAGGAGAAGCACATCGACGAGGATCGGAATATACTGATGGAGACTATACGGCTGCTGAGACGATCGGATCTACTGAAGAAGAAGGACGAGTGCGACAGTTTCGGTGAATACATCGCGGACTCCCTGAGGAAACACGACGAAAGGACCCAATCGATGATCAAGCAGGCCATAAATAACATATTATTCGAACAGGAGATGAAGAAGTACAGCACCAGCCAGTACACCGTCGTCGTGCCAGGGATGGACGTGAACCCGTTGATTCTGAGCGAACAAGATCACTGTGAAAAATAAATATACACCAAAGAAACACTATGAAGTACCGTGAAAACAGGGTTTATTAGTTAAATGTCTTGCATCTTTACAACTGTTTGCATCAAAGTCAAAGTACATATATGCTATTAAGTGTTATTGTTGTTAAGTGTAGATTAAGCATTAAAGTTTTGTAAAGAATGTCTGTTTTCATGTTTAAATAATGCCAACGTCACAAGTTGCTTGACAACACAAAGCTAACAAGATTCCTGTAACTGTGGCTGTCGAAATTAAATAATCAAAATACCCTGGAATTCAATATGATCATGAATAGAATACGAATAATAATAAATAAACAAATGAGATAATTCGCAACATATTCGTATGTGTAGAAGCAAAGGGACGATGCTCTGGTAATTACCAGTCCAATTTTGAGGCTGTAGACAATTTTATATCGCTAAATTTGTTTATAGCAATTTGAAGCACGCCAATATTTAAATGCTGAATATACCGCGTGCTCGGCGGTGAGGAAACCTGCATGTTAACCGTACTGGAGCAGCACGGCCTACCCTTCTCGGCTCCGAAACCCACTCAATTGTTTTGTGAAAAGGTCTTAGCCCAGCTGTGGACATTTACAGGTCGCTACTTTACGCGTATAGTAAACAATAGTCCACGACTATGCTTTCATGCCGATAAATCCAGCTTCAGTTTCGATGTGCTATTTATTTATGGACTTACTGGCTAAAGATATATGTGCGAAACCGTATGGAAGTGGTGTAAAAAGCTGCCTCCCCCTTTGTACACACGGGTGTCGTAAGAAGTGACTAAGGGAAAACCTTAGCAATCTCCAAGATCAAAGTGGACGTTGTGGTTCGCCGCCCCGTCACGTTCTATTCAACAACGAGGCGAAAAGTGTACTGAGTCGCTCCGAATGGAAATCCTTAGTCTCTGCCTAACCCCCATAACTGACACTCGTTTAGTTCACCTTGTTTAGAAATGAGAATGGATCGAAAGCATTACATTACAGTGCTGTTTACAGTATATTTGAAAATCGTCGATAAATCTATTGTAATGTATGCGACAGACTTGGACAACGATTTTGACACGCAATCTCTACGTCGCGAATTTCCACCGTTTTTTGCCGTTCATCAATATGTATGGAGTATACAATGGAACTGTCTACGTGCATCGTGGCTCGGACAGGTCTCTTCTTTTGTTACTCACTAGCGGCCCGTCCCGGCTTCGCACGCGTGGACATTTTTTTTTTATAAGATTTTAAAATAAACCTAGAGTAAATGTATGTTTATGCAAAACATAAGCAATTTTTTTTTAAATTACTATTCAAGACTGTTTCGATACCTGTAGATTACTTTTTGAATTATTTAAGTTTTAGTAAGGATCCTTAATTTTTTTTTTCTAGTTATAAATATAGCCTATGTTACTCGGTGATAATGTAGCATTCTGCCGGTGAAAGAATTTTTGACATCGGTCCAGTAGTATTTGTGATTATTCGTAACAAACATATAAAGATGCAAATCTTTCCTCTTTATAATATTAATATACTAGTGTAGGATAATACAAAAAAAAATCATAAGGATTTCATCATATGTCCTCGTCTACCTTCAGCCCAATGATAAGTAGTAAGTCACAAAATCAGCAACGAACGTGCGCACGCAAGAACATTTCCAGTCTAAATAAAATCCCATTAGCGCAGTTTTTTTTTTTTCAAACCAAATCATCCATTGCGGACTCGTTGGCCGTTCTACATTGAAACTGTCAGCTCTGAGCCGTGTTGTTGGTTGTTCTTTGATGGATGCGAGTGAATCACTTTTCGTGATAGCTGCACCGTCGTGCATTAGAGCGAGACGGAGCACGCGGCCGACATGAAGCGACCGACGGTGTGTTACGTTCGCTGCAATCGAACGATTAAATTTTAATGTCGAACGCGTTGCGTTTTGTTTCTTATTTATATCCAATTTATTTTTGCCTTTTATGCGCGGTGTGAGTCATCGTCCACGTGTGGGTGTTTGCTTTAACTTAATAGCGTTCAATCAATGTAATCGTTTTCTAGATTGTTCTTTTGTTTTGTAGCCATTTAAAATTCTATCTAGTTTCCCTTTTATCAGTTTTTTTTTTATCAGATCTATCAAGATTTCAACGGTACGATAAATTGTCTTATGCATAAATTATAAGATTTACAAATGTTTTAAGAACCGGTCATGAATCTAAAACAACCTCTGACCAGGTATCTAGTGCGATGCTGAACATAGGCCTCTCCGGATAAGATTAACTGTACTCCTCACACTTGCCAAACGGAATAAACTATACCTAAGACGTCAGTGCCAATCACACGGTGTTTTCGGACTGGCATTTTTTTATGAGTATTAGAAGCCGCGAGATCTTCCAGGCTTTTACCTAAGCCCGGCTCTTACGGCTAATCCATCACATCCTAAAGACAATCCCCAATTGGAAATAAAGTAGCAGCTTGTAAATGGCCCACATCTGGGCAGAGGCACCCTTCTCACACAAGGATATACTCAAACAGAGACACTGCCTCATGTTTCCTTCATTGCCTACCCATATCCTCAGGGTGACGTTCGTGCGTACATCGGCTAGAGCGAATAATTTGTATATTAGATTAGAACCCAGGCCCTGGACTCACGGTGTTTAGCGGTGAGCTACGCGCTGAGTTTTTAATGACTCAACGTAGAACAATGCAGTGTACGGCGAATTACATACAGAATGCGAAAAAATATTTGTTTTTCTTTTCATTGTTTGTTCAGTTTTTCAATGTGCAAACGTCCGTATATCCAATACAGGACTGGAATGAGAACGTGACGTTTTCTGGGCGAAGCACGGAACCCTGTTACTAGGAAACTATTCTGTGGTAGATAAAGATTAGGGCTGTCTATCTTTTTAACCGTAATAGGTAGCCGGTTCAAATTTTCACAGATATTTTTTTTTTTTAAAGAATACTAGCAATTCCATTTATTAAGCAACATTACTAATATTCCTGTTAACCCTCCAACTAAGCTTACAGCTTGTATCTGGAGTGGTTCACGACAATAGTCGAATGGGGGGGGCTCGAACTTACGCCGACATCTTCCGTAGTCCGTAACCTAACCCATTCAGCTATTAAGAAGAATATGTCTCATTACAGCGGAAGCTCGCGTCTGATCGAACTGAATGGAGGAAAAAACAATTTATTTGGGTAAGCAAATACTTAACATTTAGGTATTGTGAGTGTATGTATGGATGCGGAAGCGTCGGCGCCATGAGGCTGACTTGCACTTGGTCGTTTTTTGTTGTTTTTTTTTTAGTTTTCGCAACCCAATTTCTCTATGGACGCACATGTGAATCGAAAGAAGAGATATGATAGGAGGAAATGGTCTTCACAAACGTACTGCTTATTTTGTAAGAATCTTCTTCCAGGAGACCTGTGACTGGAGAACTGGAGACTTAGTTAATGGTGGATTGCGCCAGTACAGTACCAAAAGGAACATACTTTTATTCAATACGTTCTATATAGGTCTACGTTCTACATACACCTATATATACATAAATATATACGTAAATACCAAAATGTAAATAGATTATTAATTTTATTTCGAACAAGGTGACAGGTGGTGAGCTGGCATGGCTGCTTTTATATGTAAATATGATTATTTATTTATCTATTATCTAATCACCATAGTTACCAAGACAGGGTATTCCCGTTCGGGATTGCATGACGCATGTGAAAGTTCTTATAAAAAAAAAGAGATCGAACTCGGGTCTTCTAATTCGGATGCAGATCTAACCACTCGGCCACCGTAGCCTTATAAAAGACCTACTTTACATTGAATGGAAGACATTGTGACTTTTCTTTCCATAACTAGCTTTTTGTGTTTCAATTCTATGACAGGCTCGTACGTAGCGAGTCTGCAAAATCGTGTGAAACTAACATACTGTGTAGACTTTCTTATAGATACGTATGTGTAATAATAATAAAAATTATAAATAAATTTGACATAAAACAAGTTATCTATGACTATGTTCAATGAACACATAGGCCCCTGAACTAGTAAAAACTGTGTTTCAGCTGCCATGTAAGTAAGTATACTTTTGATTAATCATCTTGTTATTAACGCACGTGAAGCGGATTCTTTACCATCGTATTAATAATTTTATAAGCCTTTGTTAACAAGGAAATAACTTCTATAATGATCGTGTTAAAGCAAACATTTGGCGTAGTTTGCGTCGCGTCTATCTAGCTGTCACTTTGTCTGCCAATGTCTGCCAGAAGTCCGCGCGCTGTCCAAGCATCGCCGACACTGATGTGACTGACATAATTGCATAGGTGTTGCGTCACGAGACTGGCCATGCCTACGTGGCTTTCTGCCATGGCTTCACTCAGTGTCTTGACAGCTACTTTATACCTATTCAGACTTTCTCATACCTAAAAATAGTTCAAACGAAGACAAGTTTTTGCCAAAACTTTATGAGGCGTGTACAAAAAAGATTTAACCATTAATATTTTAAATATAACTAAGATTATTGATGACTGCGTGGTTTAGTCGTTAGTTTACCTACTACCTAATTGTTCAGCCATTGGTTCTGGGTTCGAATCCATAAATTGTTGGTCGTGTCTGGATGTATTGCGTTGCAGCTGGTTTCTCTACCAACTAAATCTAGTTATATATCCGATGTTATCGCATGTTAAGCGTTGCACGTGGTTTAGCCAAGCGGCGGCTTTTGCTGCTGCTCGAATGGACCGGCTCGACCGCGGCCACGCAGAATACCGGCGTGAAGTAGAGGCAGCTTGAGCTTCTGCATCTCTGATGTTGCAGATGTAGGTGAGCCACTTGCTCCTTTGCCCACTATACCACGAAGAAAAAAAAGAAATCAAATACCAGAAGGTAAAGACGAGTGAGTAATTCTGTGTTCATGCTCTCTATAAATATTATTCAAATGTTATCGCCGGAGTCCAAACCGACCAGAGTTATAATCACAATTACCTTTCAAATTTAGCTAACTATTATTTTTACGTCCGCTGCCCGATGAACAAAACCCGCAGCTACATAATGTAAATAATCCACATTACAACTAACGAGAACGTACGTACTTCCGACACAGTCGGCGAGACCTACACAACGCTACACACAGACCTACACAACGTATGTTCATATGTATATGTATATTGCAACGATATAATCTTATACAACAGACTCTTTGTCGCCGGTTCTAAATAAAGAGCTTACGTGAGTCTCGGTACACATACTAACAGCTGTTACACAGTTATAACTTGCGTACATTAACGTGCTATTAACATACCAGTAAGGTTCAATTTGGCTAATAAAAACAGTCAAAGTAGTTTATGTCGTTATAAACACGTTACTCAATAACATGTACAATCGCGAACAGCGGTGTTACGTAAGCAATAAGATTGAGTTTTCAGTGTACGTTGTGATTGTGAATTGTGTTTTATCAGCATGTTGCCATGCTAAGTATTCTTTTTTTTTAAGTCATACGTAATAAAGTATGAAATGTGACATTACATTGATTAAGAGAAGTTGCTGGTAACAATGGCTTCCTCAATCATCGGGATAATGAATGTGAAAATGTATTTTTCATACTCGAAATGTAAAAGAAACAAACTCTTAGAAACTCGCTACTATCGGCCGTAGGGGTAGGAAGAGATTATGGATTTCCGTTTGGTGGGAATCAGCACAGTCACATGGGCAACCTGGAGGCTAACAAGGATCGATCGTACAGGCATATCGTGTGCTTCTGCGTTACGTTCGGTGAGTGAGGTAACCGGAGACCTCACTCAACGAACGAAACGCAGAAGGACAAGATGCCCTACTTCACGCCGGTATGCTGCGAGGCCGTGGAACCAACCCGGTCGAGCCGGCCCATTCGAGCAGCAGCAATAGCCGCCACTTGGCTCTACCACGCTTACCACGCTTGCAGGCGCTTTCTTTAAAAGCAGCCGTGGGCTCAAATAAACCTGATGAAGAAGATATTACAGTAATGTCGGTATTCGACCGAGGACCAACACACGACAAGTATGCCTGTCGAATTGATATTCTAACAATGCGACAACGAAAACAAAGACAGCATATAGACAATGAATATAATGTTCAATAATTGCTTTAAATATATTACTTTAAAACCCAATGATATTGTCCACCTTTCGGAATATCATTGAACTCAAACATTAAACACATTTCTTTCCTTAATACTTTCCGTTAATATTTCGGCCGAATTAGCTCCGACTGTAATACAAGTTAATAACTTCCCAGAAGCGAATTAAGTATTTTTCCACGGTTAACCCTGAACAGAATCTAGGCGCGATAGCTGGCGTGGTGCGTACGTGCACACCTTCACGAGAACTACAGATAATAATATCTTAAAAAGCAAGTGCTTCATTTTGAGCGATGATTCAAATTACTCTTAAAGATATGATGTTGTTGTTTTTGGTCTCTTTTAATTCCGCAATTTAAAACGAATGCATTTTTAAATGTTTTTTTTTACGCAACGAGATCATTGACATTTCCAGCCAGTAAGTTTTTTTTTTTATTTCGAATGCCGTCAAAATGTCAGTGATTTAAATATTACACAATACAAAATCGTCAATTTAGATGTTGTAAATACCCATTAGTTTAATAATATTCTCGTATTATTGTACAGTAATTTAATGATACTCTTTTAAAGTTCATATTGCAACCAAAATTAAATTTTAACTACAAACTTTAAAAAAATCTTTACCGTTACGAAACTTATTCTCTGTTTCGAAGCATATGCAATTTTTTTAAAGCTGTCTCAAAATCTGACAAAATTACACACTTAACAGCCTGCAAATAGTCCACTGCAGGACATATCCCTCTCATAAAAGGTGGATTTACCATAATAGGTTCGGATTAGGGATCGCAGCACCAGTCACCTCCCACCTTAAACGCCGCTGTCCATCATCGGTCTGCCTAATATTCGTTTGGTGTTTTTCGAGATCCCGCCATCTGTCAGTACGTTTCTTATGAAAAAAGGTGATGGCAGATTGTTTTAGAAATTGTTACTTATTACTTTCAGGCAACTGGTTACTTCGATTCAGGATTAATAACTTCCCAGAAGCGAATTAAGTATTTTTCCACGGTTAACCCTGAACAGAATCTAGGCGCGATAGCTGGCGTGGTGCGTACGTGCACACCTTCACGAGAACTACAGATAATAATATCTTAAAAAGCAAGTGCTTTATTTTGAGCGATGATTCAAATTACTCTTAAAGATATGATGTTGTTGTTTTTGGTCGCTTTTAATTCCGCAATTTAAAACGAATGCATTTTTAAATGTTTTTTTTTACGCAACGAGATCATTGACATTTCCAGCCAGTAAGTTTTTTTTTTATTTCGAATGCCGTCAAAATGTCAGTGATTTAAATATTACACAATACAAAATCGTCAATTTAGATGTTGTAAATACCCATTAGTTTAATAATATTCTCGTATTATTGTACAGTAATTTAATGATACTCTTTTAAAGTTCATATTGCAACCAAAATTAAATTTTAACTACAAACTTTAAAAAAATCTTTACCGTTACGAAACTTATTCTCTGTTTCGAAGCATATGCAATTTTTTTAAAGCTGTCTCAAAATCTGACAAAATTACACACTTAACAGCCTGCAAATAGTCCACTGCAGGACATATCCCTCTCATAAAAGGTGGATTTACCATAATAGGTTCGGATTAGGGATCGCAGCACCAGTCACCTCCCACCTTAAACGCCGCTGTCCATCATCGGTCTGCCTAATATTCGTTTGGTGTTTTTCGAGATCCCGCCATCTGTCAGTACGTTTCTTATGAAAGAAAGGTGATGGCAGATTGTTTTAGAAATTGTTACTTATTACTTTCAGGCAACTGGTTACTTCGATTCGGGATTAATAAACAGTTATTAATAAGTAACAATTTGCTGCTAATATCCGAACTGGTAATTATACATTGATTACGAAAGGAAGGAAATAATTAGTAATGCGTGGATAGTGGCTATTACAATTTTAGTCATTTGTATACGCTAATTATATTCTGCTCGAAAACACAGAATATATTATTTTAGATACAACAGCTGTCAAACGAGTTTGCCCTTACTGTTCGCTTTGATGTAAATACGTATTTGCATATGTGCATAACAGCTAAACGTAGAAAAAATTGTTACAAATTACTTCAATTATACTTAAATTTACAGAATTTTCTTCTTTAAAATATTGAAAAACTAAAATAAGAAATGGGGATATCTATCCGCGGGTTTATTCTGCCTGTTTCTTTTTCGTACGTTCGAACCTTTTTACGAAACTATGGCAGATTGTACAAAATGATCATGATAATATTAATTTATCCCTATTGGGAAAGGCAAAGGACTTTAGTACATACAGCCAATCAGATTGTACAAAAAGTATATTTGACAAGTGAAGTTTGTATTTGTTTAATTTTTTTCATGCTATTGTCAAAGACATTCTGGATTACTGCCACATCATAGTAAGCTAGAAGTGAAAGTTTAAACTATTAGGCAATGATTATTAGAAATAGCGAAATGATTAATCCAGTAGTTAAAAAAATTAGAAGCAAGTTCTAGAAAGTATGTGCGACGTTAAATTACGGATGTGTAGTCCAAAGAATCAATTAATAGCTGACCATTGCTTGTTTGAGTCTGGCTTAGACTAGTCCAGACTTGTTCGGCAGGTAGATTTCATTAAAAACGACTCATAACCAACCTTATTTCCTTGCTTTACAGACACTTTCGCCAAATCATCCAAAGTGTATTACAATGTATCTAAGGGAGCATCATATTTTACTAAAAACTATCTTATAGTCTCTATGTCAAGTGAATATGGTTCGTCTTTTCACATAACCAAAATCATTGTGCCTGTATTCACCCCATTCGTTCCTTAACTCTGTCTCGTTCTCTCTCACGACTTCCCATTCCCATAGTCCGTCTCGCTCGCACACGCACACGCTGATGAAAGTCACGTAGGCCGACACGTTTTCCTCGTTCACACACTACGCTTTTACTCCGACGTCGTTCGTTGTCCTTTTGAAATTATTAATATTTATTCGTTGTAAGAAACATCACGTAGTTATGGACGTATTATATTATTTATTGTCATTGTTTTCGTTAAGGCAATCGATTACGAAGCTACCTATGGTCAGCTTGATATAAATAAAAACTAAAGGTATAAGAGAAGTGTTAAGTATAAATAAGTAGAATGTGTTTTGGAGGTAACAGGAAGGTAGATAACCAAATTATTGTCAGTCACTCTGAAAAATATGTCCAAATTTTTTTGGGAAATGGGCTACTGACCTAACAGCTCTGATGATAAGTGATTACCGTTCACCAAGGTACAGCTGGAGTGGGCCTCCGGTTACATCACCCGCAGAAGCACAACGTGCCTCGTACAGAAGCCTTAGCGGACACTTCCCGGCTCCAGAACCCTAACAGAGTGTCTTACTTGTGAACAGGTGCTGCTCGAGTTTAATTTTGTCGATCTCTATACTCCTGTAGCGTTCGATTGTATTTTCTGACATTGTGTGCATTAAGATTATTGAAGAAAAAAAAGATAGTTTCTTTTGACTGATTCTTCTCCATCAGAGGAATCTCATTGTGAAACTTTGGAAATTGTAAAAAATAAGACATGTGACATGAGCTTGTTTTTTTTAATTATTTAATTATGAATTTAATCCAAGGAATTCATGACGCTTTATTGTCCAGGAAAGATTTTTAAGAGCCTGATGATGAGAAATGATGATGCTGACCATGATGACGATGATGAATTCGAATGCGGGGGTAAAATAAAAATGAATGTACGGAATTTTTCGTTTTTTTTTTAATTAATAGAACAAATAAAAAATATTTAGAATTTATTAACTCAACGATTTTTAATAAATTTACACAGAGTAGATGAAACACATAATAAATTCCCTTTATCTGCAGCATCTTTCTTAATTTCTTTAAATAATTATTTCGAGGAGGTACATTAACGAGTACATTCTTTGATATTACTTATGTTAGATCCTGTCTACCCACGAAATTCATTAAAAAACAAGAGATATTGGTACTCACGTCTGTCAAATTCACAAGTATTACAATCTACGAAGTGAATAAACAGATTTTAACGGAACTATGTACGCATAAGCAGTATACATATTTCTAAAAAGTTAACAGAGAACATTTTCGAGAAAGAGTATTAAAGAGTATCGATTTTTAGTAGCGATTGTCTCCTTTGTAATCGATTCACTTTCCGGTATAGTCGTTTATGGTTTCATTAAAACCGGTTTATTAATTTCGAAGATTTTGAACTAGAAAGCCGCGAGACGTAAACGCTCTTTGGACAATTAGCGTTAACGGTTTCACAGCGTTATCTAAAATATCATTTATTTTAGTAGCATTTCTGAAACAATATATGATAACTATATATCAAATCCATTAGGAATAAATAATTTTAATAACATTTCGAAAATAGATTAAATTGTTTTTAAGTTTACTTTTTTTAACTTTACGAACAAACACACAGTCTATAACGTTAATCATCATTCATATATAGTACACAGATTACACTTTTTCAGTCGAGAACATGTGAAATTCAAACGTTAATGTTCATTGTAGTTCCCATGCGACTGACTGACCCGTCCTTCGTTGCTGCTAGCCCCAGCCGACGTGATCAAGCTCACGATCTTCGGCTGGACATCCAGAGCCTCCTGCGTGGGCATGCTCCGCAGCATGGACGCTATGTACTTCCCGAAGCTGTCGAAGCGATCGTCACGTTGGTCTGTCATCGCGTGCAGCTGCGTGCAGATGTCCCGCAACGTGACAACCAGCGCCGTATCCTTCGATTCGTCTGCCCTCTGGTCATTCGAGTAGACTGTCGAACGGGAACGCTTCCGTACAGGGCTGTCTATGGAATACTTCTCGTTCTCGCTTCCAGACTGATGCTCCCTGGAGTTGCATGCGTCGGGTATGAGTACGTCTTCTGGATTTGTCATTTGCACCCATTCCTCCGCTTCCGGCTCGTTCTTTACGGCCGCGATAGGCAGGCTCATGTGATCCTGTTGCTGCAAATGAAGATCACATTAGTTTGGTAAAGTAACAGCCTGTAAGTGCCCGCTGCTGGGCAAAGGCCTCCTTCTCAAATACGAATATCAGAGAGGGTTTAGGAGCCGGTAAGGGCCCGTCACACTGCTCCTGTGCGGGTTGGCGGGTTTCACATTTCCTCGAAATAATATTTTTATTATTTAGAGGTTTCCTAAAGATGTTTTCCTTCTCCGTTGAGCTCGTGGTACAATTTTAGTGCAGCCGGCACCGGGGATCGAACCCAGGTCACTCGCGTTCTAATAAACTAAAGTGAGCGACCTGACCACGGCTCCATTAGTTTGGTAAGAAACCATTTTTTTATTTAAGTTAAATTGAAACGAGCAAATGGCTTATCTGATGATAAGTTAATACCGTCGCCCGCGTACATCTACAGCAGTAGAGGAGCTGCAGGTTGCCGGCCTTTAAGGACATTTAAAGGATGGGAGGGAGGATCGGATGCTGCAATAGGGGAGGGAGATAGGGGAGGGGAGATAGGGCCTCCGGTCACCTCAGTCACCGAACGAAACTCAGAAGCAGATGTGCCTCTACTCCACGCCGGTGTCCCGCGAGGTCGTGGCCGGGCCATGCCAGCAGAAGGATAAACACATTAAAGAAAATTTCCAGCATTTTATTGAACACTTTAAAACATAACAGTCTAACAGTCGGTACATATTTAAAATGAAAAATAAGGAACATATCTTTAACAAAATGGCAGAATCATCTCAGTAATAGTCTATTTTTATATATATTTAATATTTAAGTTATTAATATATTTAAATAAATATAAATGTATGTATGTACGTTCTCCTCTGCAGCTTCGCTCGCATGGGATTCATCATTTCCCATGTGATCTAATAATTGTTCTCGTTACGGGACGGTTTATACATTTGCCAAATTTCATAACGCTTGGTTGGGAGATTACGCACACGGCGTAGAACAACAAACAAACGTACATTAAAATATATATATGTGTATACCAAGAATACCCCTGCACGATCTCAAGATACTGTGAGCACATTCTGGGTAGATCGGACCAAAATTAATAAATAAAAGCCGAAGGTAGCCCGATTGGATTATGACAACTGGACGTCTAACACCTCAGTCCGTCCTTTTGTTTTTAAAGAAGAAGGCGGGAAACGAACATGCGGCTAACCTGATGGTAAGTCATCACCGAAGACCACGAACATCCGCAACACCAAAGCTCAGCACAGACAGACGCGCGGTCGGACTTTAAAAGTCCGTAAGAGAAATTGAACGCGATAAAATCCGTAAACAATAGTTTCGTATCGAATATTTACAGTTTCAAAAGCGGGCTCAGTTCCATCAGCCTGATTGCCTTGAAGAGACGCAGCCGTCACACATTTCCTGCAACACGTGCCATCGTTCGATGGTAGATTGTGTTTCGGGAACGCGTCGTCCGACAAATATTTCACGCATCCGTTTTTAGAATACGTGACGCAGCTCCTCGCGAAGTGATCCTCGCAGATTCTGTATTTTTGTCTTATTTTCTGATTGACGAACGTAGCGAGGAGATCTTCACGGCCCACAGCTTTGAGCCACTGGTTGCGTCTGCAAATCACAATAATATAGACACTGTGTAGTTTACACATCTTCATTTTCAGCATTCGTTTCTGATGTTTATCTGTTATTATTTGTTTTTAATGGTAATGTTATGTGATACGTGGTAGAGCCAAGCGGCGGCTGTTGCTGCTGCTCGAATGTGCCGGCTCGACCGGATCGGTACCACGGCCTCGCAGAATACCGGCGTGAGGTAGAAGCATCTTGTGCTTCAGCGTTTCGCCGGTATTCCGCCAGCGAGGTCACCGACCTATCCCCATCCTCCTTTCCATCTCCCTAATACCCTTAAAGGCAACGCGCCTGCAGCTCCTCTGGTTTTGCAGGTGTACATGAGCGACGGTAATCACTTACCACCAGGTAAGAACCGTTTGCTCGTTTGCCGCCTTTTCCAAAAAAAAAATAAGATATTTATGGTCTTTGACTGCAATAAAGAAAATATCTCAATTTATCTACATACACACAGAAGCTCCTGCTTGTTGTCCCTAACGCCTGTATAGATGCATTGAAAAGTGAGTTACCTTCCTTATTTTAAGTATTTATTACGACAGGTACGGTGTGACAGATATGCACAAAGAGAAACTCATGTGTGTATGTTACCGATAAGACAAGTAAAATTAAATGAACATAGATACATGACTTTCCATATAAAAAGCGGCAAATATCAATTCCGATGCGGGACTCGAACCCGCCACTCTCGGTTTGGAATGCTGCCACTAGGTCGTTACAAAAATCGGATTATCGATTTAAATTTTTATTTTTAATTCTTTAATAAATAGTATTAATTACATTTGGTTTTTTTTTCTCTTCTTCTACCTTGACTCATTTTATCCCGACTCGATGATGCAGTGGACGTAGGCGTAGGCGGAGCTGCGGGTCGCGACTTCAATTCCCTCGCGGGACAAGTGCAAGAGCTAAGTAATCTTAATACTTTCGAATAATAACACCTAGGTGTGTTTATTCGACTTTTTTTTTAAATGTAATAAGGTTTATGTTACTACTTACCTAATGCTGTCTCTCGGATATGTGAAGAACGAAAGATTTCTATTTTTTCTATTATTATTCAAGCAAACAGTGCAATAAACCATTTTTATCAATATTTTCACATTCAAATTCTATTTATAATAATTAAACGAACAAATATTATTACGAGCGTGCGACACAATGTGTGACACCCTCTGATACTGAGCACTCACTGAGTCTGCGCGAACCTGTTTGAGCACTCGCGGGGTGTACGTGGAGGCGTCTGTGTGCGGGCACGCACACATAGCCGTGTTAATAGCAACCAAATTTGTAACGAAACTATAATTCACGAATTCTATCGCGTTCAGTTTTGTTTTTTAAAATACGAACGATTAATACCGATACCTAATTGGTACCTGAAACACAAATGATGAGAAATCCAAGACTTCTTCCCGACATTTTGACGGACACCGAAGTTAAGTATATATAAGGTGGATGGAACAGACTGATGGTAAGTGATTACCGACGCACACATACATCTGCAATACCATAGATGCTGCAGGTGCGTTGCCGGTCGTTAAGGATATTAGGGAGATGGGAGGGAGGGGGGGAATAGGGAAACGAAACGCAGAAGCACAAGATGCCTCTACTTCACGCCGGTATTCCGCGAGGCCGTGGTACCGATCCGGTCGAGCCGGCCCATTCGAGCAGCAGCTAAAGCCGCCGCTTGGCTCTACCACGCTTAAAGTAATAATGCACTTGCATTAAATTGTATATATGTATACTGATACTCGTATATTGGTAGCCGATAGCCTAGTTGGTGACGTAGCTTTCGTAGCTGAATATCGGGGGTTCTAATCCCGCTATTAGCGAACGTTTGTATGACGTATTAAAAAAAATTTATCCGATCTTTAGATATTTATGTAACTATGTATGTATTATTTATCTATGTATATATTTCTATCATCACCGTTCAGTTACCAGGACACAGGAAATCCTAGTTTGGGACCGGATGACGTGTGTAATTGTTCAATACATAATCACTAAGCGCCATTAGACAAATGGGTTAGGTTGCGGACTACGAAACATGATATTGTAAGTTCGAGCCCGGAATTCGACTCCAGATACAAGCTGTAAAGCTTAGTTGGAGGGTTAGCAAGAATATAAGTAATGTTACTTAATAAACAGCATTGCTTTAATAAACATTAAAGTAAAGAAAACTTTTTTATTAAATTTAGACTTGTTTTAAAAGCTCTTATGAACGTCAGAATTTACACCTGTTTGCCAAACAAGACCCTTCTCAGAGAAGAACCGGAAAGAAACTCTTGAGTCTTTATTTTTTAAAAACCATATTACAATGTAATTTATAACGAAATCGATACAATGTCTTATTTTGTATTGTACATTATTAATTTGTAAGGTTCTTGTTGCGGGAAGTCGATGGATGCAGGTGGCTCAGGACCAAGCTTCGTGGCAATCTTTGGGGGATGCCTATGTTCAGCAGTGGACTTGTGATCGGCTGAAATGATGATGATGATGAGGATCTTGCAAATGTTAAATTAAGTATCTTTGACAAGCTTATGAAATTTTAAAAATATGGTTATTATTTATGGTAGCGAAGCATGTGAGTAAATACCCCACAGACACAAAGCTTCTAAGGAGCGCACATAATCTATGCCTATTTCGGTAGGGTTGTCACGTGAGGATTAAAAACGAGATTAAAATTGCTTCAATTTGGTACATATACATGCATACCTATATGGACGTATTCAAAAATTATAAAAGTCTATTTCCTACGGGACCAAAACGTAGGTTGTATTTCGTCGCATGAGTAAATACCCTACAGACACAAAGCTTCTAAGGAGCGCACATAATCTATGCCTATTTCGGTAGGGTTGTCACGTGAGGATTAAAAAACGAGATTAAAAATTGCAACCCTAGTCGTGCAAGTTGATATATATATTAATATTATATATATATAGATTTATGATTAAATATAATTAAACAGTCGGCGTGTTTCGTCGCAATAAGACCGACGCTCGACCTCTGTCTAGTGTAATACCGGCGTGAAGTAGAGGCATCTTGTGCTTCTGCGCCTCGTCCTCCCTCCCATCACCCGAATACCCTTAAAGGCCGGTAACGCACCTGCAGCACCTCTGGTATTGCAGATGAACGTGGGCGACGGTATTTACTTACCACTAGGTGAACCGCTTGCTCGTCTGCCGCCTTTCCCATAGAAAAAAAAAAAACTAAAATACAAATATAATTGTTTACTAGGGCTACCTTCAGCTTTTAATTATTAATTACGATCAGATCTACGAAGAATGTGATGTTTTTTGGATTTCAACATAAATGGTACGGAGCCGTTATGCTTTATCGCTCTATCTATATGTAAGGTAAACAATATATTCGGAGGAAATTTCTATGTTTCAGAACCTGAGTAATGAAGGTGATGTTGATCAAATTTGAACGCGTGACTGTCTCGCCTTCCACTATATCCAGCCTTTGTAAATATTTTACAATCTGTGGCATCTCTTTAGTCACAAACTGATCGCCCAACTCTAAGTCTCCTCTGCTTACCATATCCAAGCGAGAGCTTTCAGCTTCTACAGCCTCCCGATCTTGAAGCTCTAGTTCCCTCTTCATAGCAGCGGCCGCTGAGAGGTGGAAAGGCGTTTGCGTCGATCTACTTTCACAATAACGCATGCCGTTTTCAGCATTCGTTTGAACGCCGCGAGATGTTATATTCGGGGACGAAGACATATCAGTAACAACGGGCAAGCTTTCTAGTAAAGCTACAATACCGCATTGGCCGGAGCTCGCGTCATGATTTGATGGCAAATTGAGTGTAGGGAATGCATTGTCATATAAATATTTCACCGTTCTGTTTTTGGAATACTTAATGCAGGTCCTCTCGAAATGATCCTCGCACACCCTGTATTGCTGTCTTGTTTTATCATCGACAAGTTTAGCAAGGAGATCTTCCCGCCCTACAGCTTTGAGCCAAGCTTTTTGTCTGAAAAAAAAAACACGTACATATATCATTTAACATGGGCTATTGACTACGCAGTACGTGAGATTAAAATTGCTTCAATTTGGTACATATACATGCATACCTATATGGACGTATTCAAAAATTATAAAAGTCTATTTCCTACGGGACCAAAACGTAGGTTGTATTTCGTCGCATGAGTAAATACCCTACAGACACAAAGCTTCTAAGGAGCGCACATAATCTATGCCTATTTCGGTAGGGTTGTCACGTGAGGATTAAAAAACGAGATTAAAAATTGCAACCCTAGTCGTGCAAGTTGATATATATATTAATATTATATATATATAGATTTATGATTAAATATAATTAAACAGTCGGCGTGTTTCGTCGCAATAAGACCGACGCTCGACCTCTGTCTAGTGTAATACCGGCGTGAAGTAGAGGCATCTTGTGCTTCTGCGCCTCGTCCTCCCTCCCATCACCCGAATACCCTTAAAGGCCGGTAACGCACCTGCAGCACCTCTGGTATTGCAGATGAACGTGGGCGACGGTATTTACTTACCACTAGGTGAACCGCTTGCTCGTCTGCCGCCTTTCCCATAGAAAAAAAAACAAAAGCAGAAACTCTAGACGCGTCTACTTCACATCGGTATTCTGTGAGGCCGTGGTACTAACCCGGTCGAGCCGGCCCATTCGAGCAGCAGCAAAAGCCGCCGCTTGGCTCTACCGCGTATAAACACCATAAATAAACAAATACGAAAAGGAATTTAAAAAGAAAACCTATGCTTACAAAACGCTTAAAGTGATCTCTTCCAGGCCACCTTTGAATTGATAGAAACATTAAGACATCGGTGTAAATGAAAATTGATAAAAACATAACAAAAAATATATATATAAAAATATCCTACATGCAAAATAGAATATAATATTTGTATCCATACGTATATATTAAGATATACGTACTACTAAAATAATTATAATTAATAATAAGTCAAAGATAATTTAAAGGAAATAGTCTTTGACTTTAACAGTGTGCGCGCGCAGTTCTAAACTTTACTCTCAACCTAACGCGCGCCAAAAGGAGTATAAAAGTTCGAAACGAATTTAATTTCTAAAAAAGAATACAGACAGGTGAGTATTAATAAATGGTATCGAAGTATGTGGTAGGTACTTACCTAACCGAGTCCTTTGGATAAGTGAAATAAGATATATTTTTATTTTTTCTGGTATTATTCATACACACAGTACAGTAAATAGCCATATTCACACTCCTATATGATAACACTAAACACTGTTGTTTGAATAATAAAAGTGTACAGAAATTCAGCGTGCGTGTTGCAAGGTGCTGTGCTCGCTAGCCCCGGGTTTGTCAACTGGCAGGGCCGGAGAAAACCGGTTATGTCAACGGGCGGCGTATACGTGAGCTCGACGTCACAGTCTTATTATATTTTAATACTGTGCCGTGAGTGAGCGGTCACACACACGCACACACCGCCGCTCTATGTAGTAGTGTAACTATCGTTGCGCGGTTGCATGAAGCTCTGTCTGTTGGTTTATTTACTCATGTGATTTCGTAGCAGTAGGAACTCTTACAACTACATGTTTTAAATTCCATTGCATGAATACTGATATTACTTTGGGACGATTTTAATAAATTAAAATGAATAATTTCTAACCCATTTACCTAGCCCAGTTGTTTTATTGTATTTATTCATAAAATTAGTTGCTGGAATAAAAGTAACTCTCCGGGAATATGAACGAAATTCGATTACGAAAAACGGCTCGGCTGCATGCAGTAATGATCTTTGCCTATCTTTAAGAGCAAACATTTTGAGTAAAATCGCGCGAAACATATACTTAACCTATAAGTAATATTAATATTCTAAAAATTATGTGAACTCCAACAAGTGAAATTTTTGCATTACTTTCAACGAAATAATAAGAGAATAAATACACAGATTTACAGTATGTTGACATAATCATAACAGTGAAGTGTTTATTAAACAAAGCCGACCAGATTTTAAGCTTGCATTTTCTCCAAAACTAGCAGTTATTTATATTTTCACTGCGGAAAGCTACCAATAGAAGTTGTGTGACGTAACGCATTGTCAACACTTTAGATATCTACAAATATCGTGCCACAGAACACTGAAACCCAAATCAATTAAAATATCGTACAAAAATAAACGCTAAACAAACCGCGAATTGGCGTAATTAAACCAACGGCTCGGCACACAAAATCCCAATTCATTTACTAATGAAATTTACAAGGATAAGTGCAAGTAGATATATTTAAGTAACTTATCAACTTGTAACACTTACTTATACCGGGGTGAAAAAATTAAAAATTGTAGAATACCAACAGATCTGAACGTTTATCTAAGTATGTAGGTACTTACCTGGTTGGGTCCTTCGGATACGTGAAATATGAAATACTTTTATTTTTTCTGTTATTGTTCATGCAGACAGTACAGTAATTTACCATATTCGCATCCTTGTGTAGTAAACACTGTTGTTAATACAATAAAACTGGATCGAGCACAGATTGGACGCGTGAGGCGCTCGCTTGACTGTCCACTGGTGAAGCCGGCGTACGTAAACCGGTTTTGTCCACGGGCGGCGTGTGCGTGAGGCGTGCACGTCGCCTCGTCGGTGAGAGGTCACTCACACACTGATAGACGTGAATGTTCTCAGAAAGCATCCCTCACAATTTGGTCAAAGAGCATCAAATAACAGATGCAGTGTATTAAATAGGTTAGGAAGATGAGTTAGTCTGTAAGAACTAATCTAATATTTTTTTTTTTAATTTAAACGAACAAAATGTAAAATAAAACATAAATATAATCAAAATCCTTAAAAAAGGTTTATAATTTTAATTGGGTAATAACTAATAACATGACTAAATAATAAATACAATAGCAGTTGCTTTATATAAAAAAAAATGATACTTCGTTTAAATAAAATATATTTTTTAATTTCTGGCGTTTGCTTAAGTGCTACATAAACATATATTGAATAGAAGAATTTCATTATATTTTACCATTATGGCTCGGATTAAGAATGTTGGGTGATTAATTATAATATGAAGCATTATTATAATAATATCAACACAACCAAATGCCTGGAAATCGGTACAAATAACCTCCATCTGTCCGTTACCATACGTTGTCTATAAAGACAGCCAAGTTTGTACTATAGCATGCATATACAACTTCACTCAGGGCCTAGATAGATAGAAACGTTGAGAACATAACAACACAATTAAATGCGATAAAATCCTTAAATATTAGTTTCATTTCATTTCAAATGTGTAGTGTTTAGTAAGAGATGTAAAAAAGAGCAGCCTAACGTCCGTGTATAAACGTTACTAAGGTCAATGGTGGTGACACATTCAGTCAAATCCAATGAACAATTTCACCGGCACCGGGATTCAAACGCAGGTCATTCGCGTACTATGTAATGAAAACGACTGTTCTGATTTCTACAGCTATAACGGCACACGGGACGATGATTTTTAATTAACATTTTACTCTCTTTATTATGTGTTTTTTTTTTATAGAAGAAGGGGGGAAACGAGCATGCGGCTCATATGATGATAAGTGATCACCGAGGCCCACGAACATCCCCAATACCAGAGGAGCTACAGATGCCCTGCCGGCCTTTAAGGAAGGAATAGGTTCTTTTCATGAAGGTCCCTAAGTCGTAACTGTTCGGAAATACCGCTGGCGACAGCTGATTCCACAAAGTCGAAGTGCGTGGCAGAAAACTTCGAGTAAAACGCACCGTGGCGGAATGCCAACCATCTAGGTGGTGTTGATGGAACTTGGAATTCTGTCGCGACTTACGATGGTGAAACTCAGCGGTTGGGATCAATCCGAACAGTTCCTCAGAACATTCCCCGTGATAAATTTTGTATTATGTATTGCCCCGATTTCCTTGGGGAAAAATAATCTACGGTAAGAACTACGTTATAGTTTGTTCTATTGACTGTCTAATTTGTCAATGATAAGTGGAGGAATATCTTCAAACAGAGACTCAAGTTAGACTTTAAAAATAAACAGGAATTGAAAGTAACATAATAGTATGCGGTTAAAAAAAAAACTTTTGGCGGGAACTCGAAAAGTGATGGTTGTTATTTTATTGAACTTGGTCATTACTGTGTATTTCGAATTTTAATGACAATATGAAGTAATCAGAAAATTCAATTAGAGACGTAATTTTGTTTATGTTTCATCAGTTGAATTAATCTTTAGTAAAAGTGGACCTTCGTTTTGCTCTCGATATTCTAGACTAACCACTGTTTTTTTTTTTTTTTTTTTTATAGAAGAAGGGGGCAAACGAGCGTGCGGCTCACCTGATGGTAAGCGATCACCGACGCCCACGAACATCCACAACACCAGAGGAGCTACAGATGCGCTGCCGGCCTTTAAGGAAGGAATAAGCTCTTTTCTTGAAGGTCCCTAAGTCGTAACTATTCGGAAATACTGCTGGCGACAGCTGATTCCACAAAGTCGAAGTGCGTGGCAGAAAACTTCGATTAAAACTCGGAGCATTATCATATAATGCTCCGAGTAAGCAGAAAAAATAAAACTATAAAAATTAAAACAATTAATATTGACCAAGTAGATATAATGCTACACGATGAAATGTCTATTTTATGCCCTCTGTTGTATGTCTGATAATTAATCTATGAAAATTTAATTTATATTAAAGTCGTTACGTTTTAGTTTTAAGTACGTTAACTATTGATGTTGTGTAAAAAAGTAGCAGCCTGTAAGTGCCTACTGCTGGGCAAAGGCCTCCTTCTCAAATACGAGTATCAGAGAGGGTTTAGGAGGGTGCAAGGGCCCGCCACGCTGCTCCAGTGCGAGTTGGCGGGTTTCACATATACTCGAAATAATGGTAGAGGCGGGAGAGAAAGACCTAGGCAAACATTTCACGATCAAATCGGAGACGTTTGAAGTTTGAGATTGATGAAAGTGGAAGAAGCGAAAGACAAATGTCAGGACCGTAGCAAGTGGAAGAATATTGTCTCTGCCTACCCCGTTGGGAACAAGGCGTGAATATATACCACGAAATAATATTTTTTTTATTATTTCTCAGACATGCAGGTTCCTTTAACCGCTGAGCACGTGGTAAATACAGAACTAAAAATTGTTATTAACAATTTCAGTGGTGTTGGCACCGGGGATCGAACCCAGGTCACTCACGCTCTATGAAACTAAAGTGAGCCCCCTGACCACTAGGCTACCACGGCTGTGCCCTGTTGTGTAATAATGTTATATTATTTGGTACATTTTTTTATAATAATAGTACCATTGTAAATAAATTCTAAGCAAATTTGTTTGGTGAAAAACTTACTTCAACTCACTGCTCTGTGGTCGGTAAGGAGTGTGACGTGGCATCAAGTAAACGCGAAACGCAATACAAGTGCGCAATAGATCTTCGGTAGCAATGTACTTGGTCTCAAGTTTTACCTATATTATTGAACCCTCACAATGTTTCCCTTTACCGCCGTGCACGTGTTAAATAAGGTAATAAAAATTGCTGTTAACAATTTGTGCGTTGTCGGCACGAGGCATCGAAGCCGGACAACACTGGTCTATGACGGCTCTTGTTCGAGACTGCTTCTTTTTTTTTTTTGTAAACTGCCTGCGCGGCAGAAGAGAGATTCTTATGATGATTGTAAACATTAAAAACAAAAACAACCATGCAGCACCTATTGCATATCTGATCGGAATCGTTACCTACTGTGCGCTAAGGGTTCATAGATTATGTAAACGCAATGTCACGTGACATTGACAGATGGCATGTCGGGGCAAGGTGGAGCGGGAGCGGGTCGCAGTGCGGTAGACGACAACATACCGTTCTGTGATCGCGGGCCTGGTGTAAATGGGGCCGCAGGAACGAGTCCATCTTGTCGAACCAGAACACCCGCGGCCTGTACGCGTTCGCGCCGTCTTTGAACGCGTTCGAAGCGATCTTTTTCATCTCTTGACAGTACGAGTTGCGCAAATTCTTGAATTTGATCGTGACATGCCTCGCGTCGAAGTTTTCGATGTCCAATTTCCGGGCGATCCTCTTTGCCGCCTCGCGACGTTTCAACCTGTTCCTGTAGTGTTCGGCGCTGGTGTTCCACAGGCACTGCTCGGTCTCGTACAGCTGCAGGAGCTGTAGGGTCTTCTCGTCGCTGATGCGCAGGATCGTGTTGTGCGCGGTCGCCGCCATTGTGCGTGTGAAAGTTACAGTTCTCGGGGTTTTATTTTCGCGCGTGGGTGCTCGAGTCGACCGCGCGGGCGGCGTGGCCACGCCTAACTGAGCGGCTTGGTTCGGCCGTGACTCGACCCCGGCGATAAATTCGCTCACGCTTGGAACGCACAGATATATACCTACCTATTATTATTTAGTCGCTCGTCACGCTTTTGCTCTTTTTCGTGTCCCGCTCTCTGCTGCACTCGTTTGAATCGTGTTTGTTATTGTGACGTCACGCTCGGGGCGAGTCCGCGCAGAGTGGGTGGGAAAAAAAAAAGGTTACCTACGTTAGGGTGCAAACACATTACCTTTACGTGAAAAAATTAACGTCTCAACGTTTTCTTCGCCGGTGAAGTTATAGTTTTTTTTATGTTGCCTATATTCACTTACGCACACGGACGATATGACTTAAAAAAAGCTTCTTTAACTTGTTACCCAATGCAAAACAAAGCTGCTTTTTTATAGGACAGTTGGAGTACGTTTCCAGTTAGGTTTTGATAGAAATTAAGATGATTTTTAATAATTCAAATCATATTAACAGGTTCTAGAACAATCTGTCATTTCAATTATAATTGTATGTTGTTTTTTTTAAGTCTGAATTATTTACAGCCTAATTGTTTTCATCAAGCCTGTGTCCAACGAACAACAACACATTTGTTTTCCGTGTGCCGTTCAAATTGCCGTGGTAGCCTAATGGTCAGGGCGCTTACTTTAGTTTCATAGAGCGCGAGTGACCTGGGTTCGATCCCCGGTGCTGGCACCACTAAAATTATTAGTAGCAATTTTAAGTGCTATGTTTACCACGTGCTCGGCTAAAAAGAAAAACATCGTGAAGAAACATGTCTAAAAAATAATCAAAAATAAGAATTCGAAGATTTTTTACTTTCCGGCTCTAAAACCCTCTCAGATATTTGAGAAGGAGACCTTTGCCCATCTGTGGGCACTTACTGACCGCTACTTTATTTTATTTATGGGAAAGCCGGCAAACGAACAATGGGTTCACCTGATGGTAAATGATTACCGTCGCCCGCATACATCTGCAACAACAGAGGGGCTACAGGTGCGTTGCCGGCCATTAAGGGTAGTTGGTAGATGGGAGGGAGGATAAGTAGTGGAAAGGGGAGGGGGAGTGGGCCTCCGGTTACCTCGCTCACCGAACGAAACGCAGAAGCACAAGATGCCTCTACTTCACGCCGGTATTCTGCGAGGTCGTGGTATTAATCCGGCCGAGCCGGCCCATTCGAGCAGCAGCTAAAGCCGCCGCTTGGCTCCACCACGTTAAAAACTTTACATCGCTTTACTTTTCGAGGGCGCATCCTTGGGATGGCCTATGTTCAGCAGTTGCATGTGCAAATAACTCGAAACAAATCGATCCGTAGACAATTTACGTATTTATAATGGCAACAAATCGATTGCAAGGCGGTTTAGTTCCTACCGTCTGTTCGTTAGCAACGGCATGCGACACTTTGATCCGATTATGTTTTGAATATCTCCGCTAATTTGATCGAAATTCGGCAGAGATGTACCGCGGTGTGACCTATAAATTCTGATACACGTAAAAATGCATATTTTTCTTTGTAACAAACAGTGTAATAATAATTGAAGCCATGCATGCAGCTGCATGCTCTTGAGACCTTTGCCTATTCATAGACACGAAAAGCAGAGAAGCCATTCTTAACAATGACATAATGTACAAACAATAAATGTACCTACACGAGACATCCTGAAACTTTTCCGCAATGCCACAGATATGTGCTGCTATCATATCTGTGGCATTATAGCTCGGGTGCCGGTGTGTCTGCGTTGTTAGTGTGCTGTAGAGTGAGATAGAAGTATCCTTGTCACGAGCGTCGATAACACAGATTAGATATCGGCAATATCGATGTGGAGAACCTACGAATGGATCGTAAACACGGCAATTAGATGCATCAAAATATAACCATAAATGTAATTGGAATTACAGATTGTAAAACTGTTAATTAACCCTCATAGATGTCGTGAAAGTCGACTAAGGAGAGAGAAGGCGGCAACCTTTCCTCGCCGCCGACAGATGGCGTGTTAACCTCGTCTTATGACTGCCAGCAATGTATAAGGAGCAAGGCATCTAGTACTGATATTGCCAACCCATCTGTAAAAGGTGTCGATTGTGTTAAAATCTCCCATTGAGATTAGGATAGTGGGCCGATTGCAGTATGACAAAGAACTAGTAGAAATAATTTGGAGAATATTAAAACAACACTTACCTACCTTTATAACCTCCGCCCGAGCTCACCGGTTAAGGTGGTCAAAGCGTTAATTTCATTCAGGTTCAAATCACGAGCGACATCACTAAAATTCTTAAATGGTAGTTTAACATTTTTGTGCTGAATTTACCATGCGCTTAGTGGTCAATGAAACAGTTCGGTTATTACTAATATTTTTATCATTTCGGGGACATGTAAGTTATATATCTGCGAAATAATAAAAATACAATTTCGAGGACTTCGTTATCTCTAAAATAATAAGAGGAGAAGGCATTTGCTCAGAATGTTCCATTTTCAATATGATTTACTAGTAGCTATCAAATGCCATCAAATCAAATCTTAATGATTTAATTTGATGGCATTTGAATGTTCATACAAACGTAAGAAACATACATGTTACTGGAGAAACGTAATTACTTTCTACCACCTTTTCGTATAAGGAAAGTTTTAATAAGAGTTTTAAATTACACATTGCGCAATCGAGCGTACCTACGCGACGGGGTGGACAGAGTCGGAGGGCTCGGGACCGGCCGGCTATCGCTGTGTTATCAGAGCGGTGTATCGCGCCACTTGATAACACCCGCCTGCCGGGAGATCTCAGCACGTTTCCCGCAACTCTTGTACAGTGTTACGTCAATGCATTTTAGTATATATCGTAGCAGTCGCTTGGCTGGTTTGTTCTTTGAACGCACGCCACCACAGCGCGAGAGAATACAAAAATAAATAAATTTTCTAAAAAGAATAAATCTTAGCCTAGGTGTTGATCTGCGAAAATCGCATACAAATAATGTTTTCTAAAGAAAAGTTCACGAGCATTTACTTAACCAACAAAGTCGAGTCTCAAACTGCAGTATTCACAATATGCTTATTTACATTTTTTTTGTTGTAAAGGGGTCAAACGGTTCAATTGATGGTAAGTGATTAACCCTTAACCTGCAGCTCATCTGCTACACCAGACGAGACGAGGTGGGTTGCCGGCCTTTTAGGATATTTCGGTGATGGGTAGGATGACAGGGAGGGGAGTTGTGGGCCATCGGTCCGAACGAAACTCAGAAGCACAAGCTCTACTTCACGCCGGTATTCTGCGAAGCCGCGGTACAACCCCGGTCGAGCCTTCCATTCCTGCAGCATATTGATAGATAGATAGATAGATAAACCGTTTATTTGGTCACTACAGTACACTTACAATTTATATCCAAAATATACATTACAGAGAGTAACAAAGAGAGAGCTGCATGGCAGGTAAACTTAGACAATAACAAATAAAATTCGTGTTCTGCAGTGGCAAAAAAAAAGCCACAGCTCAGTGTATAATTTGCCATCGAACAAAACACTGATTTTCAGCTATTCATCATCATCATCATTATTTCAGCCTGCTGTCACACGTCCACTGCTGAACATAGGCCTCCCCCAAAGATTGCCACGAAGCTCGGCAACACTGCGCAGGTCGTCACTCCATCTTGTGGGGGGTCGTCCTACACTGCGTTTGCCTGTACGCGGCTGCCACTCGAGAACCTTTTTCCCCCAGCGGTTGTCAGTTCTGCTAGCTATGTGGCCGGCCCATTGCCACTTCAGCTTGCTGATCTTTATGGCTATGTCGGTTACCTTAGTTCTGCTGCGGATATCATCGTTGCAGACTCTATCACGCAGAGAAACACCGAACATAGCCCTTTCAGCTATTACCTAAACTGAATGATGTAAATAAAATGTAATTACATAATAGGAAATAAATTAAACACTATTGTTATATAATTGAGTATATGGTTCTTTCAAAACATGTACCTTGGGGTCTTCCGTCTGTGTGCCGATTGAATGTATTGAAACAGACGGTAAGTGCAACGTGGGGATGGCAGTACTTTTTAGTTTTTTTTTTAAATACATCCACTCTTCGAAATGCAAGCCACAAACGTACATGTTATACAGCTGCTGTAAGCTTCTATCGCACAAATCTGGCCTCCGACAAGATTCTATCCATGACTTGGATCTAGAAACAAATAAATCTTATTTAATCTCTAAAAAATAAATAAAAGAGTCTAATTGAAAAAACTAATGTGCATGCTGTTAGATTGTGGAATTCTCTCCCACCAAATATGCGTGACTTCAAACCTAGTTCTGTATTTAAGAAAAGAGTCAAAGGCCACTATATGTCATTGGCCGTACGAATTATAGGTACTATCCTATTATGTATATATTTATTTAATTTTGGGTATTTAATAATATTATAAACATTTCCTTGTCACTGACACACATTGGCAGAATTGTATTAAAGCGAAGCCATAAATTAAGAAAAAGAAGACCAATATGACAGATGTCAAAAGATAAGTATAGGTGGGTAGGGAAATTAACTAACCTTTCATCGCGTGGAAATCGATGAAATTTCAACTCCTTATTAACTCTCGACGTAGATTTACAGTTGTGAACAGAGCAGTTCCTGAACACCATAGTGTGCCTGCGTGGTGTTTGATGTAGATTCGTGAAGCGCGTTCGGCTCACGCGCGCGACACCCCTTGTGACTGGAGAGCGCAAACTAACTGAGATAGCGCTCGCATACCCTGCCGCCCGCGTGCCGCGCCTCGTCGCCCCGCGCGGACAGACGGACGAGCGGTAGTTACATTGAAGACCCTATTACGCGGATTCTACGTATTTACTCACGCACAATATGTTTTTGGGAAATGAGATTTGATTCCGAGAAGGATTACCTATCGTGTGTTGGTGACTAGATACATTTTAAACTAATGGGTTAAGGTAAAAGTAAAGTAGCAGCCTGTAAGTGCCCACAACTAGGCAAAGGTCTCCTTCACAAATATCTGAGAGGGTTTCGAGGCCTGCAAGGCTGCTACAGTGGGGGTTGGCGTGCTTCACATATCCTCGAAATAATTTTAAAGAGTCTTTCCTCACGACGTATTCCTTAACCGCCGGGCACGTGCCAAATGGAATGCACTTAAAATGGCTATTAACCATTTTAGAGGTGACCCAGGTCACTCGCGCTCTATTTCACTAAAGTAAGCGCCCTGCAATATTATTGCAATTTTAAGTGCTGTATTTACCACGTTCTCGGGGGTGAAGGAAAACATCGTGAGGAAACCTGCATGTCTGAGAAATAATAAAAATATTATTTCGAGGATATGTGAAACCCGCCAACCCGCACTGGAGCAGTGTACATCTGCAATACCATAGGAGCTGCAGGTGCGTTGCCGGCCTTTAAGGATATTTAAAGGATGAGAGGGAGGATCGGGAGCTGGAATAGAGGAAGGGGGAGAGGGACTCCGTTCACCGAACGAAAAACAGAAGCACGAGATGTGCCTCTGCTTCACGCCTTTTAGACTCCGGACTGTAAAAGACGACGTCGCTGGTTCGAGCCCGCCGTTCGACTATTGTCATGAACCACACATACAAGCTTTGATGCTTAGTTGGAGTGGTTAATTGGTAGTTTAGTAATATTAGTTAAATAGCATTGCATGTAATCTTTAAAAAAAACACTATCCAGCGATGACTCAACCTTTCATCATACAATATGAAAACTTAATAAACCAGCATTACACAAAATTTCGTCACATTTTCCCACTCCCTTATCTTATTATAATCACGGACCTCAGCCGTGTCACGCCACCTCGGTGACAGTGTGGTGCCGGCGTGCGTGCTGACCAACAGTAGCATCGGTGAGTTCCCATATGGCTGAATCACCACCATTTTCCAGCCAGCATCGCCTCAGCAATGACTAAGCTTCAATTGCATCAGGTAGAAGTAATAAAAATACAGTTTCTCATCGCACGACCTCGTAAAATTATAATGAATTTAGTTAGATATGTAACATAACTCAATTGAAATAAAATTCGCGTAATACATTCGATAAAAAAAAAACAGTGTGAGCCCTGAGTCATAGTTCCTATCTAGAAGATTCAATTCTAAAATCAAAACAAAAAAAATCATATTTTACCCTGTTGCTTTTAAATTTTGTAACATTAAGTAATGTGTCAACTAAATCGTGACAAACAAAACAATTAACCAGTTAAACAACAAAGTACAATGTCGCTGTTCAAATCATAATCGAAGAACGCGACACGTCGCATAGCAACGCCAGCGACCGCGGGCCGGGACATGTCTAAGCCTGTTCGGGATGATTAATTGTCATTTTAATGGTGCAATAACTTTGCGCGGGACACTTGTTACAGGGTCATTTAGGCATATCCAATGTTTACCGCCAGCAAATTAGCTGTTTACAATCGTATCTAATTTAATTACAAAGTTACTGTAAATGTAGGTACTGCTTCTTCATCGTCTGGCTATAAATAATCAGATAAGGTGGGTATCCCGTAATGAATACACTTGTAAAGATGATTGGCAATTGGACTAGTGAGATTCCTTGCAAATCGGATGCTGTTTCCCGTCAGTCGAACTGTGGGATACTGTTAACGAATCCCGGAACTAATGTCAATGCAATCTTGAAGTGGAAGCTGTAAAACAAAAGGCTGAATGACAGGCTGGATATAATGAAGGTTGTCGCTGAATTGGTCGTGTAATGAACATTTTCAGCGTCATCGTCTATTCTAAATAACAAAAGTACAATGTCGCTGTTCAAATCATAATCGAAGAACGCGACACGTCGCATAGCAACGCCAGCGACCGCGGGCCGGGACATGTCTAAGCCTGTTCGGGATGATTAATTGTCATTTTAATGGTGCAATAACTTTGTGCGGGACACTTGTTACAGGGTCATTTAGGCATATCCAATGTTTACCGCCAGCAAATTAGCTGTTTACAATCGTATCTAATTTAATTACAAAGTTACTGTAAATGTAGGTACTGCTTCTTCATCGTCTGGCTATAAATAATCAGATAAGGTGGGTATCCCGTAATGAATACACTTGTAAAGATGATTGGCAATTGGACTAGTGAGATTCCTTGCAACTCGGATGCTGTTTCCCGTCAGTCGAACTGTGGGATACTGTTAACGAATCCCGGAACTAATGTCAATGCAATCTTAAAGTGGAAGCTGTAAAACAAAAGGCTGAATGACAGGCTGGATATAATGAAGGTTGTCGCTGAATTGGTCGTGTAATGAACATTTTCAGCGTCATCGTCTATTCTAAATAACAAAAGTACAATGTCGCTGTTCAAATCATAATCGAAGAACGCGACACGTCGCATAGCAACGCCAGCGACCGCGGGCCGGGACATGTCTAAGCCTGTTCGGGATGATTAATTGTCATTTTAATGGTGCAATAACTTTGTGCGGGACACTTGTTACAGGGTCATTTAGGCATATCCAATGTTTACCGCCAGCAAATTAGCTGTTTACAATCGTATCTAATTTAATTACAAAGTTACTGTAAATGTAGGTACTGCTTCTTCATCGTCTGGCTATAAATAATCAGATAAGGTGGGTATCCCGTAATGAATACACTTGTAAAGATGATTGGCAATTGGACTAGTGAGATTCCTTGCAAATCGGATGCTGTTTCCCGTCAGTCGAACTGTGGGATACTGTTAACGAATCCCGGAACTAATGTCAATGCAATCTTGAAGTGGAAGCTGTAAAACAAAAGGCTGAATGACAGGCTGGATATAATGAAGGTTGTCGCTGAATTGGTCGTGTAATGAACATTTTCAGCGTCATCGTCTATTCTAAATAACAAAAGTATTTATTAAAAAAAAAAAATCATATTTTACCCTGTTGCTTTTAAATTTTGTAACATTAAAGAAAAGTGTCAACTAAATCGTGACAGACAAAACAATTAACCAGTTAAACAACAAAGTACAATGTCGCTGTTCAAATCATAAATCGAACGCGACACGTCGCATAGCAACGCCAGCGACCGCGGGCCGGGACATGTCTAAGCCTGTTCGGGATGATTAATTGTCAGTTTAATGGTGCAATAACTTTGCGCGGGACACTTGTTATAGGGTCATTTAGGCATATCCAATGTTTACCGCTAGCAAATTAGCTGTTTACAATCGTATCTAATTTAATTACAAAGTTACTGTAAATGTAGGTACTGCTTCTTCATCGTCTGGCTATAAATAATCAGATAAGGTGGGTATCCCGTAATGAATACACTTGTAAAGATGATTGGCAATTGGACTAGTGAGATTCCTTGCAACTCGGATGCTGTTTCCCGTCAGTCGAACTGTGGGATACTGTTAAGCCCCCATCACATGGGCAAATTATCTTACGATAATCTTTTTATTGATAATACCAAAATGATCGCGGACTAGAATTAGCGAAAATACACAAACCTATTCAACACTAGTATGGTGAAACACAGGAAGTGTTTATTTCTATTAGAATAGGAAATTACATATCCTTAATAATACAAGATACTATCTAGAAATAGGCGATGCGGACTAACTAGTTGCCATACTTTACAGTTTTAATTCTTTGTTATGAGTGTTCATTACATATAGAACTTTTATACGTGGTAGAGCCATGCGACAGCTTTTGCTGCTGCTCGAATGGGGCGGCTCGACCGGCTGGGTATCACAGCCTCGCAGAATACCGGCGTGAAGTAGAGGCATCTTGAGCTTCTGCGTTTCTTTAGGTGAGTGTTGTAACCGGGGCCCCCACTCCCCTTCCCCATCCCCATTCTCATCCTCCCTCCGATTTCTCAAATACCCATAGAGACCAGCAACGCACGCGCAGCACCTCTAGTTTTGCAGATGTACGTGGGCGACGGTAATCACTTACCACCTGTTGAACCGCTTGCTCGTTTGCCGCCTTTTCTATATAAAAAAAAAAAATCATATTTTACCCTGTTGCTTTTAAATTTTGTAACATTAAGTAATGTGTCAACTAAATCGTGACAAACAAAACAATTAACCAGTTAAACAACAAAGTACAATGTCGCTGTTCAAATCATAATCGAAGAACGCGACACGTCGCATAGCAACGCCAGCGACCGCGGGCCGGGACATGTCTAAGCCTGTTCGGGATGATTAATTGTCAGTTTAATGGTGCAATAACTTAGCGCGGGACACTTGTTACAGGGTCATTTAGGCATATCCAATGTTTACCGCCAGCAAATTAGCTGTTTACAATCGTATCTAATTTAATTACAAAGTTACTGTAAATGTAGGTACTGCTTCTTCATCGTCTGGCTATAAATAATCAGATAAGGTGGGTATCCCGTAATGAATACACTTGTAAAGATGATTGGCAATTGGACTAGTGAGATTCCTTGCAAATCGGATGCTGTTTCCCGTCAGTCGAACCGTGGGATACTGTTAACGAATCCCGGAACTAATGTCAATGCAATCTTAAAGTGGAAGCTGTAAAACTAAAAGGCTGAATGACAGGCTGGATATAATGAAGGTTGTCGCTGAATTGGTCGTGTAATGAACATTTTCAGCGTCATCGTCTATTCTAAATAACAAAAGTATTTATTAAAAAAAAAAAGCTGCACGAAAATCAGTAAAGCATTAAGCTTACCAATCCTTTCGAAACACGCTAAACGGATTTCAAGTATTCCTAGGTCTTCACTCAGACATGATCACATTTCCGATAGCAACAGCGCGTCCTTCAAAACTCAAGACGCCATTCGAGGAATGGGGGAAAGCGGCGGGGGGGGGGGGGGGGGGAGGTGGGGGTGCCCGGTGCAATAAAACGACGCACCTGCGCTAGGTCGCTGACTACGACGAACGTTCTCCAACCCTTTGCGTGATTGTGGTAGCTAGTTGTGAACTGACGGTGCGCAGGGGTTGCAGCTTCATTGCCGACATTTCTAACGTACGTCGAAATGATCTTCAATACAAACACAAACAGACACAAGTCTTTACTTATACATAAAGTTCTTTCTATTTCTGCATGTACATATACATAAAATTGTATAATTGCAAGACATATTTACACAATAACAACAACAACGGATACTGACGGAACTTGTTGAAAAATAGATTTCTGATTCGAGACGTGAGAATAATATTACTGGATGGGATTTGAGATGGTTTTATCTTAATTAAAGTCCACTTGGGACTTTGTGCCTACGTGTGCGTCGCCGCGGGCATCTCCTGGGCAAATATACAGGCTCGTAAAGATTATCCTTTTTACTATATATATATAGAATATATACATACATTAATAAAGAAAGGGAATGTCAAATAAAACGTTGTGAGCTAGCTTTCTAGTTGCAAATCAAGATGTCGGAGAAATGGCGTTCAAAAAAAAGATGATGAGGTCCGGAGCAGATTTGCGCTTTCTCTCGATATGTCGGTTACATCACATCATGTCATCATGTCATCATATCATCATGTCATCATGTCATCATATCATCATATCATAAGGTCACAATTTGATAAGGGGACTCGAATCCAATTTCTTAAAATGTATCTCAATATACTTCCTTTAGATAATGTACGATGATGATGATTGATAATAATATGATGGTCAGAGCATTCGCTTTAGTTGCACTGAGCGCGTGTGACCTGGGTTCGATCCCCGGTGCCGGCACCACTAAAATTGTGATGATGGGCCTCGCAGAAGCACAAGATGCCTCTACTTCACACCGGTCATTCTACAAGGTCGTGGTACTATCCCGGTCGAGCTGGCAGCCACTCGTGCAGCAGCAAAAGCCGCCTCTTGGATCTATCACTTACTTCTAGCATCACCGAGCAGGTTGTCGCTCCGTCTTGTGATGGTCGTCCTTACGAGTTTGCCACTGCTAGAAACGATCAGGTATTCAATTTATAAAGAATTTTATGAACACAAAATACTGGCATGTCATATGTAAGCTAGACGTGGCGTTGTTAATCTAATTAAGACATAATTAAACAGTGGCCTTTGACACACCATAACGGGAGTACTTTGGATTTATTGCACGTTAATTTTACCTTAACGGTAACACGGAGAGTCAGCATAGCCTTGTTGAACTAAAGATTGGCAAACGTTCAGACGATGAAAGAACTCTAAATGAATGGAAACCATACAATATTATTTAGTTGTTTCCTCTAATGTCGACCAGCGACGACTTTTGAACCTTATTGCGTTTATGTATAAAGTTTGAAATTAATACAATTGTGGATTCGCGTCGTGGCCACAGAATATAAAAGCGGGACAAGTTTAAAATTTATTAACATTGTATTTTCATAAATACTTCACGACAACTTCCGACAACTTCCGGAAGATTAAGAGGCAGAGCACCGAAGACACGGTACGGCCCCACATCACAACTACGAATATATATCAAATAATTTCGTGTTTTGTACAAACATTGGTTTCAGCTCAGATACGAACTGCGGACCTATGCATAGTCCAGTGCGTTGTCCTTTAAGCTTAACCCAATCGTGTAAAATACATTATCATTAATCAGTATCGGGTCCGTCATCACCAGGAGACATAGATAGGTTTTTAAGTCAAAAATTTTAAGAAAAAAGTGTATATGATAAATGTGTGGTAGAGCCGGGAGGCGGTGCTTTTTGTCGCTGCTCGAATGGGCTGGCACGCTGTGCTTCTGCGTTTCGTTCGGCGAGTGTGGTAACCGGAGGGCCGTCTCCCCTCTTCCCATCCTCCCTCCCGTTGGCAATGCAACGGGTGAGCCCTCTCACGTTCAAGTAAACAAGTTGTTCCTAAATTTAGTCTCCGTGAACAAAAAGTTGTTTTCGGTGTAAAGCATAGTTAAACTAACTTGAAAACTATAGTTTAATAGAATCATATCAGCGCCAATTGCCGAATGGGTTAGGGTGCGGACTGCGAAACATGACGTAGTATGTTTGTCGTGAACCACTTCAGATACAAGCTGTGTGTTTAGTTGGAGGGTTAACAGGAATATTAGTAATGTTAATTAATAAAAAGAATTGCTGTTAAAAAGAAAAACTTACATTACGTACTTGGGAAAGTAGAAACTTAGAAACGTACTTACTCTAATGTGATCAAAAGCAGGAAATTCGGCGAACGGTTGACCATCTGCCATCACCATGGCCTGTGTCCCGGCAACCAGCCTGCCGTCGGCCGGTTACACAACCATCGAAGTTACGTCCGATGTCACAATCCCACAGTTTCAACTTGGCACGGCGCGCGCTTCACCGAGTTTTTGCGGATCGTGTACGCGTGTGGCTTAATTAACGGAGATTGTTAAAATTCTTTAAAAGAAAAAAGAAAAAAAACGAACCTGTTCGCTGCGAATGACGACAATGTTTTAATTATTAAAATAATAACCTATCTGAGCATCGATTTGCGTATCGATTTTTCTTCGGTACAGTTTTACTTTTCTCTGATGATTCCAGGCATTTACTCGGCGTATATAGGCAACTTAATGATGAGTATTTTTTACATGGTAGAGCCGAATGGGCAGCCCCGATAGGGTCAGTACCACGTCCACGCAGTACTGGCGTGAAGAAGAAGCATCTTTCGTTTCTTATTGTTCCATGAGTTAGGTAACCGGAAGGCCCTCTCCACTGTCTTCATCCTTCCTCCCATCTGCCGAATACCCTTAAAGCCCGGCTACACACCTGTACGTGGCCGACGGTGATCACTTACCACCAGGTGAGCTTCTTGGTCGTTTGGCACCTATATCTGCCCCACCGTGGGTTTTGTAAGAGGAGACTGAGGGAAAAGCTCTGAATACCGCAATGACTACTGTCAGATGGCGGGATAACTGACCAAAATAACTAGACCGATGACGGGAAGCAGCGTTTAAGGTGCGAGGTGTCTGGTGCTGCGTTCGCCGATCAGCTCGCCGAGCGTGGTGACAACGTCAAATCCTCCATCTGGGAGAGTTCTATGTCCTGCAGTGGATTACTTAGACAAGTAAGGCAAGGCGGTACAATACATATAATACAATACAATAATAAATTTGAACTATAATCTTTTTTTTTTTTTTTAAATACCATAATTTCCTCTGCATGATGATTTTGTAGATCGTAAATTTAAACAAGAGCCGTACGATTAATGCATGTACACAGTGTATTAAAGCACCTGATAAACACCTGATCATGCGCATGGCATTGAACTTGACCTTCGCGCTGTAGGTGTGAAGGGATGGGCACATAACAAGCTTACAGTCATCGATCTGTCACGCACGCACGCCCACTTATAAACGTTAGCGTATGTAGTAACCCAGAAGATTGATATTTTCTTTATATAAGCCAGGGTGATGGCGTTAGATGATCTGCTGTTTGGAAAAGTTGACGAGAGTAAATCCTAACAACCACTACCTCGCTCTCCAATCCAACTGCCCGCACATTACTTTCAAATCAAATAAAAATCAAATCATTTATTCATCAACATAAGAATCACACATTTCACTTGTTAAACGTATTTTTTTTTAATTTATAACTGGTTTGTAATGAGGTTCCTCTGACGGAGAAGAAACAGGCGAAAGAAACTCCATAGGAATCCTGTTTTGTTGTATTTTTTTCTATACAAATCACTTCAATAGTCTAATATTACAGCATATTTTCTAGAAAAGGTTTTGGGAGCGATTAACTAATGCCCAGGGGTTATTATCATTCATGTATTCCTTTATATTATAATAACCCTTTTTTCATAAAGTCTTTGTTTAACAATTTCCTTTTAACTTATTGATAGAAAGACTCCGCGCATTTGCTGGGGTTTTAGTTCACGTCACCCCAATCGTGCTACTTATAACAATCTTCTCTTGAAAATACTTAGACACTAATCTATAGAGTACTTTTGCTTCTTCTGCAATTGGAAAAGCCAGAATACTGTTAAAAACACCAACATTTTCTTGTTTAAAATTTGGAAAACGTATGAAAAAATTCCATCTTTCATCTTCGGACCGCAGACATTCGTGTAACATATGATATACATCTTCTACACGCCCGCACTCTGTGCAGTTAGGTGTATTTGTTTTACCCATCAGATGCCCGAAACTATTCAGTGGCACATGGCCAGAAGCCTATGAGCAATGATGGGGTTTTAGTTTGGAAATGTATAGATGACCCCATGAACGAGTTACTGACTATAGAGTCTAGGAGCTTTCATCGGGACATGCCAGCTTTCGTTGTCACTTTTAAAACAATCTCCGGCTGTGGGCTTGCTGCTGATGCTGATGAAGAAGAAGAAATATGGATTAAAATTTTCCAAACTTTGACCGAAAACAAGATGCCGACGATGTTCTTTTCTACTACTACATCAGCTTATTCAAGTCCACAGCTGAACATGGACCTCTCCGTGATTGAGCCAGCAAGGGCCGGCATGTGTCACCTGTAAGGTCGGCCTATAGTCACCACGCTGGGCGAGCTGGGTGGGTGAACGCAGTATCCGTATCCTTGCTCTGGTGAAGCTGCTGCATGACGAGATTTGGCTTGAGCTATCTTTCGATCGTCAGAGCCTCGTTTGTCGAAGGTGTAGTTGGAATTTTGGGAAGAAGATTGTACATTAACCCCCGTGAACACCATTTCGCTCGCTCCTTTCCCGTCAGAGGAACCTCTTTCGCTGGACTGTCACACCTTCAATCACATTAACCCAAATAAACATTAAATTGTCTAAATTTCTGACTACACCCGTAATAGATAAACAGTCGTGAGTCCATATTCAATTTACCATCTGTGGAGGGTCATAATATATTTCTGACTTATTCTTTATTTCCTTTTTAAGGACAAAGTGAACAGACATCTAGGCAAGCGTGCACCATCCTAGGCCTCATCTTCGCCTTCCATCTGGCATGATTGAGGTCAAACGTAAGCCTATTTTTCATAGAAAAAAAAAACAAAAAGACTACCTATTTTGGTTTTTTCACGACGCCACACGTCTAGCTTTCCACCATCCGAAACATATGGACGTTTCCCCTCCCGCCCTTCTACACTTCTACACTTCTGTATCGCGTTACAGAGTCGTTTTAAATCAATCAAATGTATTAATTGCATGTGCCATTTTGGCAATGATAAGTTGCTACCTTACGTGTCTCGACGGACGTATTCTGGAGCGAAACGTTCCACATCGTCTTCGATCTCATTAATAATACGTGTCTTATAACGGCGAGCAAAATAATTTAATCGTTAAATGTAATATTTAAGGCAATAGATGTGTATGCATTTGCGAATGCTATTATAGACCCTAATGTCGGTTAGGAGACGGTATATTTTTCTTGTGAGTTGTATTTTAAGCGGAATATAACCGAGCGTTAGGCGTGTTGTTTTATAATCGCATATTTCGTTGGTTAATGATAAGGTAACATCCGAAATGAGGTCTGAACAGAGTTGACTGGTGACTTAGAGCGTTCGAGTTTCGACACTAGAAGCAACAAGATAGAGTTGTTAATAGATCTTCCATGCAAGGCATGCCAGCTTTTGGATAAAGGATGCCAACGCCTTGGGGTCGCTCTTCTTGTGTTTTAGACGCACAAATTAACGGCTGTTATCCCCGTGTGGGGAGGCAGAGCTGTCATTACTTCTAACGATCGACTGGCACTGTTGTTGTACGTTTACAGTGAAATATTCTTGATAAAAGATGTGAATACGACAAAAAGGGGATTAACACACATTCATACGTGAGCACTCACGGCTATCGCCAAGAGTGATAGGCAGAGATATTGATTTTCCATTCGACGTAGCGTAGTCGAACGAGTATTACTCTTCGACCCTCTGGGAGCTGGTGCTCGGAGGGAGGCGAGCCTCATCGCTGATAGAGAAGGAGGGTTAAAGAAATTTGCAAAGCCGCCTGATCTAGATCACCCACATAGCACATATCTTAACTTCTGCAGCCTCACGGAATTGTTAAACCGCGTCCAGATCAGGTGAAGTTAACATATAGAGGTGCAGGTGCTATATTCTATGTTGAGGTGTTGCAGATCTACGGGGACGACGCTAATCACTTACCATCAAGGGAGCCGCTTGCTCATTTGCCCCCTTTCCCATAAAAAAAAACTACAAGGCTCAAACAGCTTTTAAGTTAAATACGTTGAAATATAATAATATTTTTCTCATTTTGGTATAAATGATTCATTCATTCATTCATTCATTCATAAACGAAAATAAATTTAAATCCAGGTTATAGCTTTCATTGAAAAGATCAATTTCGTTATAAGATTCTTTTTAAAAAAATATCCACTAATTTTTCTATTCGAAACTCGTAGAGGAACGCCTGGCTGTATCGTCTTGTAACTAGTGCCTGCGACCTGTTTCTTTTTCTTTTCACAAGAGTCTGTTTATCATTGGATGATTCATTTATAAAACTTGTTTAAGAAGCACTTTTATAATTAAAATTGATACCGACAGTTGTTTTTCTGTTTACAGACCTAATTCACAACCGGTATTTGATATAATTTGAATAAATTTAAATTGTATGCATATTATTAAGAAAGAGATGTTGGAATTGTGAAATTAGTTATTTACTAGATTTCTTAAGTAGTTTTGTTTTTATTAAATTGTAGTTGCACACTTGTACAAGTTTCACAAACACTAACACAAAATATTTTTTTTTGAAAAATCATCCGTTTGAAATGAAACTATTATTTACGGATTTTATCGCGTTTAATAATGTTTTATATTCTCGATGTTTCGATTGCTTTACAGCAGCCGTGGTCACGAGGGGACCGACCTGTTAGACATACAGATGTCATAGTTAACTCAGTGCTACCTTCAGCTTTTATTTATTAATGTTGGTCCGATCCTTTGATCCTTTTCTTCTCCATCGGTTAAAAGTCTAGTGAACGAGACAGGCCTCTCCCAGGGGCCGGTTAAACGAAAGGTAGGTTGTCAATCGCAGCAGACTCATTACACCTCAGACATTTCGAACATTCTTTAAGTTGGTTATACCGAAGTTTTGCCCTTAGTCTTCTCTTACGACACCAACGACGAGGTGGCAGATTCTCTAACGCCGCTACCACGCGACCTCCTATCCTGTACAACACTAGCTTTTTTTGTTCGTGGGTAAACACCAACGCAAACCTGCCACCGCGAGGGAAAGGGCGGGTCATACATATCATAACCTCCTTTCTAACTCCTTCACGGATTCCGATCCCCCGTGATTAAAGGACTCCACCCGGAGTGCATGAGTGACAGGAAACCAAGTACTCCGAAGCACTAGCTCTCCCGGCCCCCGGGAGTAACCTCGTTTCACGAACGAATACCGTCGGATACGGATACCGGGGACTCAATCAAGGCTGAATCATTTAAACGTGGTAGAGTCAAGCGGCGGCTTTTGCTGCTGCTCGAATGGGCCGGCTCGACCGGATTGTTCCCACTATCTCGCAGAATACCGGCGTGAAGTAGAGGCATCTTATGCTTTTGCGTTTCGTTCGGTGAGTGAGGTATCCGGAGGCAGACTTCTCCTCCCCATCCCCCTCCTCATACTCCCGTCCAACTCCTAAATATCCTTAGAGGCCGGCAACGCACTTGCAACATCTCTGGTGCAGATGTACTCGGGCGACGGTAATCACTTACCATCAGGTGAACCACTTGCACGTTTGCCGCCTTTAACATAAAAAAAAGGCGGTCATCGAAGGCAGATTACATGATGGAGACAGACGCAATTCACGATCAGGGTTCCCTAGATACAAAATTGAAGGACACACGAGCGAAGCCAATTGAAGCCACTGCCAGCTTATAACTCCTTTGTTCTGTAGGAGGTTCATTTATTGTTATATAATAATAACTTAAGTTATCTATTAATGACTAACCATGGAAAATTAGAGAACATACAAAGGATGTGGTACAATACAGACTCCGTCATTTAACGTCTTACGCTCTGTTAACTTTACAACACCCCTTTGTTTTTTTGTTTCTTTTAGCATAACGTGGGGGAAAGATGCTCGCACCCAGCCGTCACCGTCTCCGGTGGCTGGTTATGTCGGGAGCAGCATTGAAGGTGCCTGACGAACTACAACCCCCCCCCCACGGTAGACATGCTGTTGGCCCGGTGGCCTTTACACCTTCATCGGTAGAGACTCGCGAGCAGGAGGGCCGCAAGTTAATCCAACACCCCTTTGTATTTGCAGTGCGTGTTAAAAGAACGGCCCGGCTCGACCGGGGTAGTACCGAGGCCTCGCATAATATCGGCGTGAAGTAGAGACACCTTGTGCTTCTGCGTTTAGTTCCACAAGTGAGGTAACTGGAGGCCCCCTCTCTCTCCCTCCCCTCCATCCCCAAATAACTGAAAATAGTTTTCCAAGTTCCATCAATACCACCTACATGGTTGGCGTACCGTTACAGTGCGTTTTACTCGAAGTTTTCTGCCACGCAGTTCGACTTTGCGGAATCAGCTGTCGCCAGCGGTATTTCCGAACAGTTACGGCTTAGGGACCTTCAAGAAACGAGCCTATTCCTTCCTTAAAGGCCGGCAGCGCATCTGTAGCTCCTCTGGTGTTGTGGATGTTCGTGGGCGTCGGTGATCACTTACCATCCGGTGAGCCGTTTGATCGTTTGCCCCATTTCTCATTATAAAAAAGGACCCTTTTTAGTTAGAAGGACCCTGGGAAACTATTAGGACCGAGGGTTTATATTATCTAAGATTATCGCAGCAACATAATCATGCTACGAATTATATTCGGTTAGTATCTTTAAGCTAGCACCAGCATCGCTCCATCAATAGTCTTTGGGGTCTAAGCTAGGATCTAACATTCGGATGGATTCCTTACCATTAATCAGTAGATTCAATCCGATTCAGGTTTTAATGGCATCTGATTAAAGAGTCCTACCCGGTAGCCTAGTGGTCAGGGCACGATTGTTTCACAGAGTAAGATTAACCAGGGTTCGATCCCCGGTGCCGGCACCACTGAAATTGTTAATACCAATTATAAGTGATGTGTTTACCACGTGCACGGCGGTGAACGAAAACGTCGTGAGGAATTCTGCATGTCTGAGAAATAATAAAAAATGTCATTTGGAGGATATGTAAAGCCCACCGACCCGCACTGGAGCAGCGTGACGAGCCCTTCCCGGCTCCAAAACCCTCTCAGATATTTGAGAAGGAGGCCTTGCCCAGCAGTGGGCGCTTACAGGCTGCTACTTTCACCTACATCTGCAGCTGGCAGATTTCTTCGTCTGTCTTTCTTCTGCAGTCCACTATTCCACTTACAGATTTACACACAATGTACAGTTACGTTTTCGCCATTTTGCCTTTTTTTTTAGTTTTTTCTACGTGGCGGAAAGTTGCGAACACCTACCAATCACCGAAGGGGAAGACTGGTTATGCCGGGATCAACATTCAAGATGCAGGACCGACTAAAACCCCCACGGTAGATACGCTGTTAGCCCTGCTGGTGGCCTTTACACCTTCATCGGTAGAGACTCGCGAGCAGGAGGGCCGCAAGTTAATCCAACACCCCTTTGTATTTGCAGTGCGTGTTAAAGAACGGCCCGGCTCGACCGGATTGTTCCCACTATCTCGCAGAATACCGGCGTGAAGTAGAGGCATCTTATGCTTTTGCGTTTCGTTCGGTGAGTGAGGTATCCGGAGGCAGACTTCTCCTCCCCATCCCCTCCTCATACTCCCGTCCAACTCCTAAATATCCTTAGAGGCCGGCAACGCACTTGCAACACCTCTGGTGCAGATGTACGCGGGCGACGGTAATCACTTACCATCCGGTGAGCCGTTTGATCGTTTGCCCCATTTCTCATTATAAAAAAGGACCCTTTTTAGTTAGAAGGACCCTGGGAAACTATTAGGACCGAGGGTTTATATTATCTAAGATTATCGCAGCAACATAATCATGCTACGAATTATATTCGGTTAGTATCTTTAAGCTAGCACCAGCATCGCTCCATCAATAGTCTGTGGGGTCTCAGCTAGGATCTAACATTCGGATGGATTCCTTACCATTAATCAGTAGATTCAATCCGATTCAGGTTTTAATGGCATCTGATTAAAGAGTCCTACCCGGTAGCCTAGTGGTCAGGGCACGATTGTTCCACAGAGTAAGATTAACCAGGGTTCGATCCCCGGTGCCGGCACCACTGAAATTGTTAATACCAATTATAAGTGATGTGTTTACCACGTGCACGGCGGTGAACGAAAACGTCGTGAGGAATTCTGCATGTCTGAGAAATAATAAAAAATGTCATTTGGAGGATATGTAAAGCCCACCGACCCGCACTGGAGCAGCGTGACGAGCCCTTCCCGGCTCCAAAACCCTCTCAGATATTTGGGAAGGAGGCCTTTGCCCAGCAGTGGGCGCTTACAGGCTGCTACTTTCACCTACATCTGCAGCTGGCAGATTTCTTCGTCTGTCTTTCTTCTGCAGTCCACTATTCCACTTACAGATTTACACACAATGTACAGTTACGTTTTCGCCATTTTGCCTTTTTTTTTAGTTTTTTCTACGTGGCGGAAAGTTGCGAACACCTACCAATCACCGAAGGGGAAGACTGGTTATGCCGGGATCAACATTCAAGATGCAGGACCGACTAAAACCCCCCACGGTAGATACGCTGTTAGCCCTGCTGGTGGCCTTTACACCTCCGACGGTAGAGATTCGCGAGCAGAAGGCCCCCAAGTTATGATAGCCCAGGGATCTTCATAGTACTCCAGGGACCGGGGTTCGATCCACGGTGCCCGCAACACTAACATTGTTAATAGCAATTTTAAATACTGAAATTACCACGTGCTCAGCGATGAAGGAAAACATCGTCGAATGTTCATTGTATTATTACAATTTTCAACTTAATAGCATCTGTTGACCCCCAAAGCGTGACGGCTAGCGGATATAGGTACGATTCGATGTACGTGAACAAAGAAATTAATTTCACAACCGCCAACGAAACTTGCAAACGGTTTCATCATGTCCCGAGAGATATGCTCGTTAGCTTGTGAGTCAGCAGACGCGTCACGGTGGCGGTTCGAATCCGACGTGACCGCTCGCTTGGCAACAGCGTTACGTCAGCCGGCCGCCTTTGTTTCAGCTCTTCTCTGAGGTGATATATGATTACTTGGCAGTTTGCGTCATTCGTCATAGTAATTATTAATAAAGAGTACGTTCGACGAATGTTATGTCTAATCTTCAGTCGCGTTGACAGGGCGGTGTACCTTTGAAACGTTTTTTCTTTTCAAATTGCGTCAGCATTTTAATTCAATCCCCACTGTTAATAATACACGTTCTGAAATCTATTTCTGCGTACTCTAGACTGTTTGTTATATTAGGCCTCTAAGTGCCTAGTGCTGGGCAAAGGGTCCCTTCTCAAATACGAGTAACAGAGAGGGTTTAGGAGCCGGAGGTATTTCTCAGATATGCATGTTTTTCTATCAAACATAAACAATTAATATTGACCAAGTAGATAATGCTACAAGATGAAATCTCTATTTAGCGTATTCTGTTGTACTGTTGCCTGATAATTAATCTATGAAAATTTAATTTATATCAAAGTCGTAACGACTTCTAGTTTTAAGTACGTTAACTGTCGATGTTGTGTAAAAAAAAGAAGCAGCCTGTAAGTGCCCGCTGCTGGGCGAATACCTCCTTCTCAAATAGGAGTATCAGAGAGGGTTTAGGAGCCGGAGGTATTTCTCAGACATGCATGTTTTTCTATCAAACATAAACAATTAATATTGACCAAGTAGATAATGCTACAAGATGAAATCTCTATTTAGCGTATTCTGTTGTACTGTTGCCTGATAATTAATCTATGAAATTTTAATTTATATCAAAGTCGTAACGACTTCTAGTTTTAAGTACGTTAACTGTCGATGTTGTGTAAAAAAAAGAAGCAGCCTGTAAGTGCCCGCTGCTGGGCGAATACCTCCTTCTCAAATAGGAGTATCAGAGAGGGTTTAGGAGCCGGAGGTATTTCTCAGACTTGCATGTTTTTCCTTCACCGCTTAGCACATGATAAATATAGCACTTAAAATTGCTATTAACAATTTTATTGGTGCCGCCACCGGGGATCGAAACCAGGTCACCAGCGCTCTATGAAACTCAATTGAGCGATCTGGTCGCTAGGCTATCACGCCTCTATGGTAGTTAGGGTATCGGAAATCTAACAAAAATTTGGAAGGCGAATTTCGAAATTTGCTATAGTAATTTTCTCTCATATTGTGCAATAGGACCTTTAACGTCATGTAATGTAGTTTAGTGTGTTATTTAAACTGGCGTAGTTTGTGAAGTCTATTCTCCGGGTAGAAACAGGCGATGAAACTTGCCACTCGACGCATTCAATCTCCTGAAGGGGTGATAAGTGGTTTGCGAAAACAAGTCGGTGCTTTGCACCCATGGTCATGAGGATACTTAGATGATATATGTTTAGGTGACGTCATTGTTTGCCCCGGCTACCGTCGGTCCACCAAGTCGACAGCAGCCATCAAATTAGAAATGTTTATTTTCAATACCCTCGCGATAATATGTCCGTATATAATTCAGCGTTCATAAAACCTGATGTTGAAGAGTCCCAAGAGACGATCACAGACTGCAGATGTCTTAGAGCAGGGATTCCTAAACTATTTTGGGCAAGAGACCCATTTTCCAAAATGAATTGATACCTTAGACCCCCATAGCCGTATTACTTTAAACATCCTATCTCTAGTTTTTTTCCTATTGATTCGAAATACTTAACGATTTAAAAACTTCGTTGACAAGTGAGTAAACTTGACATAATTTTCTGATCAAAATTTAACAAAACAAATAGACATAAAATTTAGTGAATATCGAGTGTAATTAATAATTATTATTAATACAAATTACGTACTTTATTTTTATTAAATTACAACTTCCTACTAAAATATTAATCATTCTTCTAACAAGTTGGTACCTACACGTAACACAACTTTTCCAGAATTACACTTATAAGAACTTGTGTTAATTAATACGGGTCGATTTTTAGACCCTGTCGATCCCCAAAATCTGTTTTCGTTTATGTCGAAACCGCCCCTGGGAAACCGCGACCACTTTGGCAATCCCTGTGTTTTTTTTTTAATGGGATAGGCGGCAAACGAGCAATCGGTTCACCTGATGGTAAGTGATTACCGTCGCCCTTGTACGTCTGCAACACTAGAGGTGCTGCAGGTGCGATGCCGACCTTTAATGGTATTTGGGAGATGGGAGGGAGGATGAGGAGGTTACCCCATCGAACGAAACGCAGATACACAAGATGCCTCTACTTCACGCCGGTATTCTGCGAGGTCGTGGTATTAACCCGGTCGAGCCGGCCCGTTCCAGCAGCAGCTAAAGCCGCCGCTTGGCGTCTACCACGTTAAAACTTGGTAGAGGCAGACGTGTCTCAGACCGTCGATGTTTTATAGCAACAACTAAGCTTTCCGCGAATACTGGCGATTCGGCGAATGCGCGTGTAACAAACGAAATGATTCAGCGAACAATCGCTACTTCAACGCGGTTAACACAGAGACTTACTAAATGACGAATTGATTAAAAGGGGTCCAGCGGGGGAACGAACGGGCATTGGGAGCGACAGCCCTACCGACTGCGCCGAATTGGTAAATGCAAGCATGGCGGCGGAACAATAACCACGTTGATGTAATTTCGGGAATGTGCCTACGCTCTAAATCAAACACGCGCGTGATCTGTTTTGTGAACGGTAACGGTGATGTGTTATTGAACAGTTTTAACAATTGTTTATTGAACTACATGCAATATACAATCAAAAGGCGGAAGTTATAACTTTCATATTTATTAATATAAATATATATATAATATTATAAATGTATTTATGTACGTTTTCATTTATTACAGTGCACGTTTATATATTTTAATTAATATGTAAGTTTTAGTTTTATGGGTTAATGTTTACATTTCTTTGTTAGATTCTCTAAGGCATTGAGTCCGTCCCATTGTAGGCCTTAGTGTGAGCAACGAAGAATAAATAACTAAAATAATGCTTGAAGCATTCTCTGCCTGAAAACCTTTGAGGATTGATAGGACACACGAAGGTGTTTACAGAATAGCGAAAATTGATATTAAAAAAATTTTAGAACTCTTTGAGCAGTCGCATGACGTTAAATGAATATGAATTATTGGAGGGGCTATAAGATCTAGAATATTCGGATCAGCAAGCTGCCGGGGCTATAGCTTGGTAGCATACAGATGAAACGAGATGAAGCGATCGACTGTACTGTACTGTACTGTACAGAAGTTTTGATTGTGGGAAGTGGTAAGACGCTGGTGCCAACCCCCGACCCGGTGATGGAGATTACCTTAACACCGTGTCCATAGTCCACTGCAGGATAGGCCATAGAGTCTACCGACGCTATAGACAAGGAGGAATCAAGCTCGACATGTAGATTAGGGAACGCTGTATTTTGGTCCGCTAAGTTACGAGTTGCTCGTCACGCCATCTGACGGTGGCCATTGCGTTGTCGAAGGCTTTTCCCTTAGTCGCCTCTCGCTACATCCACGGTAAGAAAGGACCTGGAGGACCCGGTGGCAAACACGCGGTTGTGTATTCATATACATGAAAAAATGTCTTCACTTGTTCAACCGGACTAAATTTAAAAGTCCTTTATCCATTTACAAAAAAGAAGCTTTCACTGATAAGGAAAGTACCTTTGTTTCTCTCAATGTTTGTTCCATTGCACGTTATAGTCGTATCAGTCGAAACGTTAAGATCCGCACTGCGTTCGTTTACACAGAAATGCAATGTTTAACAAACACCGGTCCGGCCCGTCTGTATGAACCAATCTTATAGTCATTGCATAGGACGGAGGAGTAGTTAGAAATCGTTTTGAAGAATTACACTTATTAAAGAATCTCCTAGAAGTAAATTATTATGCTTAACACGTAATTCCAAATACAATATTCTGTTAACATGTGAATATTTGTCATAGAGTTATTTTAATCCAAAGTGTAAACTTTTTTTCTTGTTTCTAGCTGTAAGTTTTCCTGATCAAAATAAATAGATAAATAAAATGCTTCTCTATATAATAAACATTCAGTTAGTTCGCGTGGAACCGCTTTACTTCCATCAGTTACGCAGAAGCACACGTGGGCATGTTTGTTTGATTGTTCGTGCGTACGTTTAGAGAGGCAGCGATCACAGACGCCTCTGTTTGAATCCCGTTAACCCAATACAGATCGGAAGAGTGTGGGAAAGATCTATTTAAGATTCAACCAGAGGGCGTTGCTGCGCGAGTAGAACGTTTGAATACGGAAGCATGTTGTTTAATTAGCGAGTTACTTATTAAGATGCGGCCTGATTTTTTTAACAGAAGGTGCATTTTAAAATGGTAAAATGATGGAATGTGTAAATCTTCTATGCTTTAATATGTCTACGTTCTGTTGGCGTTTTCACGGTGAAGCCTTTGTACAACAGTGGCCTACCATATGCTTCCTGATGATGACGATGATTAGGTTAAGATAGACGAAAGAAGATGCTTATAATTCACGCCGGTATTCTGCGAGGTCGTGATGCTGCCCTGGTCGAGTAGGCCCATTCGAGTAGCAACAACAAAATCCACTGCTTGGCTCTACCGCACGTTAAATTTAATTAACCGGCCCCCAGTGCCGGTTCAGACACTTTTCACAGCGTTTAGACCCCTGAGTTGGTACACTGGACCCCTGGGTTACTATGCTAGTTCTCGAAGGCTATTGGTTAAATAATATCAATAAAAAGAATGTGAGAGCGTGTTGACGCGTGTCGCCTCCCCCCGGCGCGCTCAATGGGGACACCGTTCATTGTTGTACGACAGAGATGGGGTCGACAGATGCCTAACAGTTCTACACCGTTACACTCTCACAATTCTATGCACTTTCAGACGTTGAATTAGTTGATGCTAATGAAATTAAAAAGAAAATAAGCTACTCTCACGGCTATATACCTAATATAGAAGTATGTTGTGTCTGTCTGTTTGTCTGTTGTGTCCTGTCGCCCACCATACATGAGAACGAACTCGAGTCTCCTGATTCCGTTCAGCAGGTAGATTCCGTAACCACTAGCCTATTGTGGTTTAGTCTAATGTAATATTGAATATCCGACATATTTATATAAAAAATCTAAGTTTATACTTATTATATTATATATTATATAAGCATATACATAAAGAAATAAAGAAACATGTCTATTCAAGGTCTAAGATACAACAAGCAGTACCGAAAAACCATAATAAAAACAACTTATAAATTAAACACATAACATCTTGAACGAATGAGAATTGTACAACGGGAGTAAAACTAATCTGTCTGGCCCACACTTCGAGGCCGCTCGGGAGGCTGCCTGGGTGCTCCTCTTAAATAGAAGTAATAAAAGCTTTTTGGATTTGGTTTCCGATGAGCTTTGGACCCAGGACCCGTGGCTTAGTAATCAGGTACGCCAACTGAAGTCGTTACAAGTTAAAGTATATTTAAAAGCCGTTTAGTACCAAGAAATATTTACACATGATAACCAACATAATAAACCACAGACAAAAGACACATTTTATTATTTACGCAAACAACCGGGCAATTAATAGTTGTTGCCGTGCTTATGGCATGACTGGCCGCGGGAATGGAGATAAAAAAATATACGTTAAATTAGCATGTCCATGATGAGCCGATAACAATAAAACCGTTTTTGGCATTACCGGTTTTCCGCGTGCCTCGTTTGACATAGATAATCTCACGGACGGATTTACCTCAACATCATCATGTGGTGAAATCTGACGGGAATTGGTTACATCAATGAAATCTCCAAATATCTAACAAGCGAAAAAGAATAATATGGCAACTTTTACACGGATCATATTTTCAAAGTTCTTGATATCGCTTTGACTGGTTATTTTTTTTTTATATCGATGTTTCCGAACAGTTTTTGAATGATTATTTTTTCTTCGACAAAGACATAATTGCAGTGGTCACTTGTACATTTAGAAAGATCTGTTAATGCGACGGTTATTTGGATTACACAATTATCATTGCAATTAGACACAGAAGGTAACACCTTCTTCAGGATCTTACATGAGAAAGTAAAAAGGAGGCTGTCTCTTTTCTTTTTCTTTATTCTTCGACGTAAGAAAGACATTAGCAGAGAATGCCAATAGGCATTAAGCCCGCCCATTGTATTGCTTTTATGAAAGTATACAAATAAAGTTTAATTAAATTATTTCGTTCGTCCGATGTCAAATCTAATTATTATTTACTTTTACAATCCACCACTGTTTCGTCATGAGGTTCCTCTGACGGAGAAAAAACAGGCCGAAGAAGCTCCGTTACTTTTATTATGTGTTTTCCTTTTTAATAATTGTAATGCATACAATGTCATTAGGTAAAGCGTAAGGTTCCGTAGGAAACTGAAAGCATGTTACAAGAACATAGTGGCCAACCAAACTAGAGCACAAGTGTACTCCATACTCGAGCAGACCAGCCCCCACAAGCAGCGCCTGTTCACAAGTATGGCAGCCATCGCCCTCCTCAACCATAATAATAAAACGTCCCGAAATACTATGGCTTATATTAAGACTTATGACATTAGAGGCGCATGTCACTGTATACGAGGCTTTAACCCGACATGGAATTTTAAGATACAAAACGCAGTGGAACAGGTGAATATGTTCTAGAATAAAACGAAGCTCTGAGTAAAATTAGATGCGATTAGGATAACTATTATAAGAGTTTTTCATTTTTCTGCAACCGAACATTAACTGATATAATAGTCTATACGAAACCAATTGTTAAAAAAAAATTGTTAATGTTGCCATGGCGGAAACTTCGATATAATTCCCAAGGTCATACGATTCGACTAGCAACACCGGGGGGGGGGGCGCTGCCAGCTGACTCCTTTTATTTCTGTATACTTTCGTTTAGCAACCCCTTTTTTGTGTCGCAATTTTCGGGGGACCACGTCTAATACAACGCGTAGGCAAGGGCTCATCGGATCGTATTTATTTTTAACGCATATGAAATGTTCACGACTCATTAAATAATCGTCATTTGCTACATCAAAAATATATTACCATTTTTAAGTATAACCATTTTCCTTACCTAAATTTGTACAAGGCAAATTTAAATTAACAAAATTAGCATTTATTCGCAATAAAAGCCAATTGTTTAATAACACTGCGATATGGCAACAATTATAACGAAAACTGTTAACCAATTATCCATATTTTACCTTTTACACAGTTTTATAAACTACTTTTTTCAATAATCAAATTTACATATATTAACGAGGATAATCTGTCATTTTTTGTTTGGAAGTGTACTTCGTTAATAATATTTAGAAATTCATTCCAGAACATTGTTTCATTTTCCATATCTGTATACCATCTAAGCATGTCAACCATTTTTATGTCTGCATCCAAGTGTAACAACTTAATAGGAGCGAACGTTTTTTTTTTATTTTTCCCCGCCATTACTTCTATATGTTTTATTTTCCTCGAACAATAGCCATTGTTAAACATGTCAACGATTGTTAAATAAATACATTCTAATCTAATCTAATCGAACAGCCTGTAAATAGTCCACAGCAGGACATAGGCCTCTCCCACAAGGAGTTCATAATTTCATAATCGCCACTCTCGGCTGGTTGATTGGCGATCGATTCGTTTAGTTTAGTTCCGATAATCAGCGACACGATTATCACGCCATCTGTCGGTAGCCCTTACGATTGTGAAGCCTCAATGAATGTCGTCTTATGCACTTCCAGAGCATGGTGGTTTCCCAATGTTAATAAACGAATAAACTCCGGCAAATCGTATTATGTAATGCAGAACTTCCAGCACCAAAACCCAGGTTAAAAGAACAAATAGAGCGGGCTAGTCAGCTGCAGTAGCCTGCAACCATCAGCTGAACTGTAGTAGTGCAGTTTGTTGCGCTATGTTTTATAAATCCGTTCTGTTAAATTAAGATATTGTTTTCCTTTGAAATTCTTGACACAGGGGCCGTGCGCGAGATTCAAAAAGTTATTTCTATATTAGGCCATTGTATATGATATTTTGACCACTGAGTAGCTCATTGAGCCTCAGTTAGGATTATTGGTCTTCAGGTTGCGTTGTGATCTGTCTCTTATACTGTATATGTCTTATCGTCATTGTCTAAATCGGCCGGTAGGACTTCTTTGATCCGTTACACGAGTAATGTTTCGTTTTATACTTTTCGTTAATTGTTTTCGGAATCAATACCCGAGTTTTATAACGAGCGAGGGTGTACCCCAATGGGCTTGCACGGGTCCCCTTCGTTAACTGCACATTCGCTTGCGTAGCAACAGCTTCCACGTGATAATAATAATCGTAATTTATTTGTCCGTTTGTGCGCGGTCCGCACAACTGCCGGCTGTTTCAATTTATCGATAACACCTTTCCGTGTGTTACATACAGCTTTGATTTACCCATCTTATCCGTATCTGGGGCAAGGGTTGTTCTGTTCTTATAGAGAAGGGGGTAAACGAGTGCGCGACTAACCACCTGATGGCAAATGAATATCGACTCCTACGTACATTTTAAAAATCAGAGAAGCTGTACGTGCGTTGTCGGGTTTAAAGGATATTCGGGAATGGAGTTAGTCTCTGGTTACTTCGCTATCCGAACGAAACGCGATGACACTACCCAGGTCGAGCGGGCCCATTCGAGCAGCTCCACCACGTACGTACGTTGTATCCAATTATCGGTAGGTGGTCATAGATATAATTTCCTTAATCAATAAAACTGTTGCGTTTTTAATGTCGGTGAATACAAAATACTAAAACCATTGATACAGGTACTATTGATAACTTGGTATTGGTATGTCACAGGTACCAACACCATAAAAGTAGCAGCGCCGGTTGGCGGGCTTCAAAAGTCCTCGAAATAATATTTTTTTCTTCTTTTTTAGACATGCAGGTTTCCTCACGATGTTTTCCCTCACCACCGAGCACGTGATAAAGACTTAAAGGCGCTTAAAAATAAAATGTTGTTAACATTTTAGTGGTGCCGGCCGCCGAGGATCGAACTCTGGTCACTCGCGTTCTATGAAACTAAAGCGCTGACCACTAGGCTGTTAGCTTTTCTACCTGCAATACCATAACTATATAATAAACAGTTGGGTGGGTCTCGAGTTATTTATAGAAAAATGTTACAACAACTTTGCAACAATGATTTTATTATTATGAATCTCAATAATTTAAGCAATACAGAATCGAGCCAAAGATAACTAGATTGGTGTAAATTTATTTATTTATCGAATCGCCAACATGAGGAGCACCAAAACATCTGTACGTTGCAGTACGGGTGTTGCTATATTTAAAGGCGACGACAGCACGCTTAAGCCCGATACATGTAATAAATATATTATGTTACATTACACTTGAGATAATTGAAAATTAATATTCAAATTATTTAAAAAAGAGAAAAACTACAATTTAATTAATTTTGTTACGAGTGGCGTGTCTGCAAAATTACTCTTTGGTATGTAATAGACTCTGAACTACGAACTTAATTTTTATTTATTTTGTCTCTGGTTAGTTCAGGCATCACGCAATAACTACTGGGCGGATTTAATACGGTTTTCCAAAAAAAAAAAAATATCTTAAGAACTACGAAACCTTTTGCGTTAGTTGGTTAAATATTTCCACCCTTACATCCCAATGATTAATATTATATGACATTTATCAGGAACTAGTTACGGCTTTGTCTGTTCGTCATGGATTTACGATTGCGGGGTATTTTTCGATGTGTTTATACCGCCATCTGTTGGTAGCCAAAGCGATGTTGGAGGTTTCTCTAAGTCGTCTCTTAGGACCCTTACGACGGGAAGAAAGGTGATGACAGATTCTTATATCGTTACCACAATCACAACGACGGCTCGGTGGCATAGTGCCTAAGCATTTAGCTCCAGCGCTGCGGGTCGCAGGTTCGATACCCGCACGGGACTAGTATTTGTATGGACTACAAATAATTGTTCCGGATCTGGGGTATTTGGCCGTGTGCAATTTATGTATGTAAACTGCCTCCGCAACGCAGGAGGAATTCCTACAGAGCCTTCCTCTGTTTGTTTCCTTAGTTTATTTAATATTCAGTGTAGCGTAGCGTGCAATTTATATTCGATTGAATTTTATACAAGATTACCGCTCTTTTGGCTCTTCTATCTAATCCCAAAGGAACTCGTATATCGTCTCATTCCTTAACACAAACTATATCCAAACATATAGAATACCATAACGACTATATTAAGTATTGCAAAACAACCCTGGAAATATGAAAATCGTTTAAATTTTTATATTCATTGACCTGTGAACGAAAATAAATTGAAAAAATAAATACCATGGGTGATTTACGTGACTCGATTAGAAAAACACTGCGCATTAAAAACAAAACGGGATTTATAGAATTTACCCCCGATAGCGGTGTGGAAAGGAGATTCAGCCTCCGAATGAGGGGACTCGAGTTCGGTCCCCTATGTAGAGGGCTAAGAGTAGGAACCCTCCATGTTATATAATGAGTTATTCGAAACATACACACAATTCCCTGTGAAGTTCTTCCCCGATAAAATCATACCGTGTTATTTTTCACATGCAACATGTTTTTTTTTTCACACCAACGTCTAAGGTAAGAGATGTCTGATGCTGCGATCACCGATCCACTTGTGGCGTGGCGACAATCTATTGTCTGACGAACTATTGTCCGTCTGTTGGGGTAAGGTTATGTATACATATGTTACTTTGACATATGGTTTCGATTACATGTAACCATGTCATGGATAAACAAAGGTATTTTGAAAAAATTACACGATTAAAAATAAATAAGTCTAGACCCTATTCTTACTATTTGTTTTTTTTTTTTCTATTCACTTTTCAATTAATAAACATACTATTGAAGTCGTATATAATAATGTTAATATCAAAACAGGAATGTAATTTACAATTTTAATAGTAAAATAAGTACCTATTTAAATAATTGCTTTAAATCTTAAAAATAAATGAGCACAAATTAGCGCTTCCACTTCCACTTCCTCAGCGCAGCCAAATATTAAAAAAAAAACGTCTGTTGTCAAAACAATATGTCTATAGGAGAGAAACAACAAGTTTGTGTTTGTAATTAGGCATAGAGCGCGAGACATAGGTATAGAGAGCTAGGGCGCGGCAAATAACGGAAATTTTTGACCGTTTCGGCTGATTTATTACCCGGAGGCGGCAACCATGCGCGTTATTAAGGCCGCCGGTACACCCGACTATTGATAAATGTACATTGAGGCCGATAACTGCTTCATGCGCACCTATGAGTCGTGTTAACAGACAGGCGCTCGTTCGCGCCTGTCTGTTCAGATATTGTTTAAATATTGTATATAGTCTCTATGGTCATAAATTAAAATTCACTTGTAAAAAATATGAATCGCAAGCGGTATTTTTTGTGTTTATAAACATGTTTTTTTAGTTGCCTATTCCGGGACTGAGAAAGTTTTTTTTTGGGACATTTATGTTTTTGTTTAGTTTTTTAAATAAAATATGTATTAAATAGAGTAATTATAAAAAATCCAACCTCTAACAAGTCATTTTAATTTACTTCCTTTATCTGTTGCGTCGTTGGCCATGTACAAAATTATTACAAAAACCTACAAATTAAAAAGTGGTTTATTTTAGAGTTTTGTTTTTCATTTCAAAATAAATTACAAAAGCATTATAAAATTAATAAAATGCAGATTGGAATAGCCAAAGATTATTTAGCGATTCTGATTGGCATTTGGTATTTGCTTGAATTGACAGCATAACATTAATTCCATAGTTCTTTTGTATGTTATTTTGAAAAGGAAACCATAACACTAGAATAAAATAAATCTTCCTAATGTTTCAGTAATATTAGACCCAACGTACAGTACGTTGGTTCTAATAAAGTAGTTTAACATTGAAATCAACATCTAAAGAACAGTGCAGTTTACGAGATGTAAATCAAAATATATTCACCGTCAAAGCGTAGTAAAAGGGTGCCTAGTGATATGGAAAAGAGAGTCGACAGTGAGAATATGGAGAATAACGACCCGCGGCCTCTTTACGGCGACGTTTGAATAAAACATTACGTTAGGTGGTTGGCTGTGGGACGACATGCACACCGGCCAACACTTTATTATAAAACCCTGCTTTGAATAAACTGTTGTTTTTTTTTGGTTTTTAACTACGTTGCAAATTGAACAATTTTTATTTTTAAATTTTGGTAACAAAATTTAGGCAACATTTTTTTTAAATTAAAAGAGTCAAAATAATTTATGGTTTTTGCCGAAATTAGTGAAAATCTGTAACTTTTTTTCAATAAGTATAATAAATTAAAACCAATCAAAGCATTTATCATTTAAACATTTTCTATTATTGAAAACCAGATATTATCATAAATTTCACAATATTCCGAAAAAATTTATTAATATTTCCTAGAGACTAAAGTTTTGAGACAAAGATATTAAATATACTTTGATCTTTGACCAATATGTTACTCTTTGAAATCTAACACTGTTAAGGACTGATAAATAAAATAAAAGTAGATTTAACTGAAAACGTTTATTTATAACAAAATTAGTACTCGTACATTTTCTTTGTGTTTTTATAGAAATACAAAATCTTATAACTACATCACTGAAACTTGCATAAATCTAGAAGTGAACAGTATGCATTGTTGATAAAACAAACCAAATCTTAATCTATAATATCACAATATCTGAAAAGGGTGAAAGTTAACAAAACAGAATAATAAATATCGAGACAAAACAATAAACCTACTTATATAATCGTTTAGATTAAAAAAAAAACATGGTATGTCGTGGCTCAAAACAAGGTCACAGAAGACAATCAAGCTTTTGAAGCACACATAGAAACTAGTAGATAACATATACAGCAGCACACACGTGTCGAACGAAGAAACTCGACACAAAGCTAGTTTAAAATTGCTAATGAGCTCTTGCCTAAACTTGGCACAAAGTTAACACGCCTCTTGAATACTGATTACATCAAATATTGACCATACAAATGAGTTAGAAACCGACAAAATGGTGATGTAGCCCATTGTACTGTAACGCTAGTACATCAGTGTCCACCACAATTGGCCGCGTATCCAACTTGTTTGTATACTCTGGCCAAAGATAAGTAGATATTATAGAGCACTAGTTGAAGTAGATATGAAGCAACCCGATGCATTATGCAGCGAGCTAATTATAATTTTAAGTTTCTAACATTGCTGTTCGATTTTATTGAAGTAGATTTCCCCAGTTTTTTGTAATCATTTTAGTTATTTTTCTACTGAATCATAATTCAGATATGCTTTATAGTTTTCGTTTCGTTTATGATTTTTGATATAACCCAAATTATACATTTAATTTAAGATATTTCGTCTCACGCGTTGTAAATGGTAGGTTATTACGGTAAAGCTAGAGATATGAACAGGTTGAGAAACTGGTTGGGACATGTTCGAGCCCGGATAGTCCTATGATCGCGGGATAAAACTTGGCTTCTGGACGGGTTTTTTTTTTTTTTTTGAAAAATAGGGTTGTCTATACGTTTCGAGCAGGTACAGAGAGCAGTCTTTCTATATTTGGATATCGTTTATTCAATTATCGGAACTCGCTACCTTTTGTTCTTTTGTGATTTTTATATATATATATATATTGTTTTTATGAACAGTATGTGAAACATATTTTTTTATCTCTGTTATCTTTAGACGGTCTTGTGAAATATAAAAGAATAATTCAAACGAAGCCCGATAAAAGGTTTTGATGGACTATTTCTGGTTTTTGTAAACTCGAAGATAACACTATCGTGAGGTCAACATAGTTTTATAAATATTATCTGTATAGCAGCTTATTTATGTATAAATAGATAATTGTATGTGCTGGTAATATATAGAAAACATTGGGGACGTAAATTGGTCGCAATGAAACGGAATTACAGTATTCCAGACTAAGTACAAGTAGTACAGTATTACAGAGTAATACAGACAGCTTATCGGTGTTTATTAAATGCACATTTATAAAGCCGCAGCGATAAATTCATTGTTGGGGCACGGTATGTTCTCAGTCGGCTTTTTTATTTTAATTCAGCCGCGATCCAAATTTCAGAGATATTTAATTTGCTTTGATTTCCTTTTATGTTTTAATGACATAAGTATAGAGAATTATACTTTTTACTTTTTTTTTTATTTATAATTTTGTACTTCTTATTTTTATTTGTACCAATTTTCGAAATTGTGTCAAAAAGTCCTCGAAACTTTTTAAAAGATCTATTTTCAATGATTTTGCAATGCTGTAAATAAATCTCAAAACGAAACTAATCAAATTTTTAGGTTATCGGTTTATCTTATGGTTTTTATATCGTTTCATTCAAATTGTATTTAAATGAAACGGAGCGTTATAGCCGAAGATATTATCTATTGCAACATAAAGAGGTTTTAATTACTCATGTTCAGTTTCCTTCGTATTTTATTATTGCTATACAAATTAGTTTACGTTAGTCATTTTCATATACGCTCAGAGGACATAGAAAGAAACGTCTTTTAGAAATTGTTAACACGTGAATTTAAAAAAAAATGGAAGAAAAACACTAAGCAAAAACAAATGGTATTGCCAGATGAGTAGATTAGATCAGCTTTAAGCATTTTTTTTTATACTTATGTAAAAAAAAAATCGTTTTTTTTTTGTTAGAGGTTTATTTCACCTTTCAAAGCGTAAACTTGTCATTTTTAACCGCCACGAAGTACTAGGTACCTAGGCCGGGCGCAGAGTTCGTACTTCGTGTTTTTTGATTCGTTACACCGTCAATCGTGACTCACTGACGCTCAAGGCCAAAACGCCGGCCGGCCTTACTTAGCAACTGCTTTTTTATGTTTTTTTTTCTTTTCTTTTTTGTTCGATTGCGTTTTGCTCCTTTAACTGTTCGAGAGATTGCTACTGTTGCTAATCGATGATTTATAGCCTTGCAAATTGTAACAGATGTATGAAATTTTATTAAAAAAAAAAATTGTAATTGACAACTCTTAACAATCTACTAGAATAATAATAGATTGTTTTAATAAACGACTATTAATGTAACGGCCGATTTAGCATTTGTAGTATTCATTATATAACGATTATTAATTAAATATAATATATAAGAATCCATTTTCATCAACGCTTTTTAACTTAGATTCCTTGAAATATTTCTAAAACATTCTACAGAACGAACCGCAATATAAAAAAAAAAACATCGTCGAAAGTTCTAGCTGGCTGATGCAACATCGGAAACAGGGTTACCGTTAACACTGTTGCCAACTTCAATAGGGTTACCACTTAAGTCGCACTTTATTGTCAATAATTTCTTTATTTTTTGCTATAACGCACATGCTATTTCGCATTAAAGAAAACAAATAGAATGATCCGCGATGAGTCACTCGAAACCTGACTGACTTTAATGTATAATGAACTGAACACAGGTAGGAAATCAATATGCATAATACAATTAGAATATTTTTTTTACAAATCGTTTTCTCACAATACAATTGGTTTCCAATAGGATAAAGAATACAAAATTATATTAGGTCATTATAATCCACACATTAACTTATAAACTAAAGATTACATCGAGTTGAGCTTAATTTGTACGCTTACATAAGTACTTACATGCGATTATAGGAAACAGACATACATTATTACCTTTTCACCTTTTACCACAGTAAGACAAAAAGTGAAATTAGTAAATAACTTTTTGCCTTTTGACAACTCAACACGTCACAGTTTCGCCAGACGCCTGGGCTACCTGATATCAACATTACAATCCTGATATTACAAAATTCGATCTAACTACAACTTAGCCTATGATAACTCGTAGACAAAGAGATTACAAACAGATAAAATGTAATACAATCCTATACGCGAGATAACGCATCGCCACACACGCTTTATTTAACAACTGAACACTTCTAACGCTATGAAATTGTTTTTTTTTTTTTTTACTTTGAAATGAAACAAAGAAGCCGGCCGGCTTTCGTCCAAAAGCCGGCACAAAGAAACGCGGAGAAGACGTGCGCTGCGAGCGGCGCACCGGCTGAACTAACGCGCGGGGACCCCGCGACCGCCCGCGACACGGCCCCGCGCACCCCGCTCCCGGCCCTCTATATAAAAAGCAAACGCTTCCCAAATATCGTCAGTCCGTAACAGAGAGCGACAGAGTCGGGTGGGTCCAGTAGTAAGCCTGTGGGCGAGAGACGAAGCCCTGTGGTTACGAGATCAGATCTGATGCAGTCGTGTTATTAGCCCTTCGGACATTTCTAGCCCATCGATCTCTTCGCGATAACTAGTCGCCGGTAGTTCAGTGCGCATTACCAGTACAAAAGAGACTTGTGATATTTTTCTAGTATATAAGTTCCTGACCGGAACGCTATAGTACTTTGCGTTTTAAAAAGTGTACAATATAAGTAAAAATTTGGAGAACATGGAGATCCTGCCGGTCACGAGACAGTTTAACGTCGGATTCAGTAGTGAGAAAGGTGAGTCCGCTTTCTATTGTGAGTGGTGAGGGAAGTTTGCGGCTTTCTAACCGGCCGCCGGCTGTTGCTATGCGACGCGCGCACGGCACAAGATTCGAACTGCCGATGCCCGGCGCTGACGGGGGTGACGCTCGTGACTGATCGGAGCGCAACGGGGGAGTGTATCAGCTGGAGTGTCGATATTGATTCGCGGCAGTCCCAGGCGTCACGGTCAGCTGACGTCACAGCTGTTCGTTGCGATGCGCTCCCGTGGACTCGAACGCGCATCCTTAACATATCCTTCAAACAACTTCTCGATGAATGCTTCAATGATAACTTACGATAATAATAAAATTAATGATCTCTCTATAGATTCAAGCTCAATATGTTTTTTTTTTTATTTTTATTAAACAATTCTAAATTTTATTTTCCATTGTTGTAGCATGGAATGGGCCAACATGGCGGGAGGCACCGGCGCCGGTTCCGACGGAAACGGCGCTGGCTCAGAGGCTCGAGAGAGAACTGCGGGCTGCTAAAGGAGCCAGCGAGCTAGCGACCGCGGAGGTCCTGGTGCCGGCTGAGCTGCTCGCTCGGGCGTCCCGACAGACCTTAGCGCTGGCCGAGGGGGAGCCCTGCGGCTCTCGGGGGGCGGCCGTCATCGTGGACGTCGCCGGACGACGGTTGGCGGCCTTCAAGATCGACCCCAACACCCTCACGACGCACGAAATACATTTGCACCTGGAGCACGACTCCACGAACTGGACGAGTCTGCTGCCGCAGTTCTTGAAGTAAGTTGTTTTTTCCCACTGTCCATACAATCGTAATTTCAATCTTTTTAAATGCTTTAATCATCGGAGCTGTTCAATTTTTTACGATAACTAATCATTCGTGTTCGCTTACAGAAACTTAACGCGAAGCGGTACAATCATCATCAGCCCCCAGTTCACGATAGAAAAGAAGAAGCTGTTCCGAAGCCAGGCAGAGTGAAGCGGGCGCGGTGCGAGCAGACTGATTGCCCTCCTCGATGTCTACGTAACGTTACTTTAACAAATATCAATATTATATGTATATTAATTATTATATATTTTTTAAAAGATGAAAAAGCACAGCGTGATATGTAATGTATAGTTGTAGAGTAAGCGCGCGAGCGCATAAGATGGCGCGGGCGTCGCGCCTCCGCCGCTAGGGATGCGACGTGCGCTCTGTTGTCGATAGAGTGTCGATGTTCGGTCCCGGGCGGCGGGGGCGCGCGCGCGAGCCGGCGCGCGGCCGCGAGCGCCGATCTCTTGCTGTTCTCCCTCTCCCTCTCCCGCTGCCTCTCCACTCCCGCCCCCCCCCCTCGCTCTCCGCTCGCCCACCGCAGCGGTCGCTCGCGCGCCGGCCGCACTTACGTTAATCATTGTTCGTATTCTATAGTCGGATGTTGTCGGATGTGGTGGTGGCGGGTTGTCCCGCTGTCCCGCTGGTCGCGTGAATGGCGTGGCGGCGTTAGGTGCGCACCATGATCTCAGCCGCCGCCGCGCGTGTGATATGACATACCTTGGTCGATGTAGTTGTAGTAGTGTTATGTATTATGATTTTTTTTTTATTTTTGTTTCGATTCTATTCTGAAGTGGCGGAGAGTCGGTATATTTCACTTATCGTAATGATGTATTTATTAGAGGCGATCTCGTACCCGGGATCAGATATGTGTACGTTTTTTCGTAATTGTACTAGTTCGTACATTTGTTTGTGATACTACATTTGTAATGTATAAAATTTAAATGAGAGTAATATACTTTATAAATATGTAAGCGAGCACGCCGAGAGAAGTTTTAAATGTGGAAGAGATGTATCAGAGCCGCGAGTGACGGAGGCAATAAGGGGGCGCGCGGACCGCGTCCGGTGTCCGTTGCGCTTTATATACTGCAAAGATCTCAGGTTATATTATTATAGTTATAACAAGTATTAAGTTATTTAAGTTAATATAAAAATGTAATTTTTTGTAAGATTGTTTTCTATCGCACGACGATGCGTCGGCAGTCCAGTGGCGACGAGACGAGCGTTTGTACTAACAGTACCTTATTATAGTTTGACGGGATGTTGTTGAGACCGGAATGCATTTTCTCCATCCAGTTGTTGCATATGTAAATCAATAGACGGTAACGGTTTTTTAAACGAAATCTGAATGTTTGTAGAGTCCAGTGTTTTGAAACGCACAATGTCATAGTAATAGAATTCACTTTCATGAATAAAAAACGTTTTTTAAATGCTACAAAATCAATTTTTACTTCTAAACTTGAATTGTCGACATATACAAAACTAACAATAATGTATGTATCAATTGTTTATAATTGATATTTATTTCATAGACAGTAAAAGAAAATGTAGAAATTATTAAAAAAAAAATACATAGTTTCAATAATGGAATACTCTCGTTTATGTTCAACCTTTTCATACCCTTCCTTAAATAAGATATATTTTACTTCACCACGTCATGGCTTAACTGGCAGAGAACTGCGAGAGGGATATTCCGTCCTTTGTTGTTACAACCACAAAGAGGCTCTTGTACCCATGCTGGTTGGCAGAGATCACAGGTTTACATTGGCCATTTTCGCAAGATGAAGCGGTGGGTGGGTTTGCTCCCAGAGACTGCCATGAGACTCTTCACGGGAAAGGGGGTGGCATATACGTTCCCCACTACCAAGTAGCTAGTCGGCTAGTAAGTAATCAACAAAATTTACACAATAAACACAACATACATTATAATGCGTTCATAATAAGACGAAAACAAGCCGGGAGTCGCGGCAATAGATTTTAATAGAACCAGTTTGTAGCCAGGCCCAGCACGGGCAGTATGGACCGGTTTCAAATCTAGAGAACGGCGCAACCCCCCTCTATCTTCACGACTCGTTTTTTTTTCTCCGAATCTGATACAGGCTACTTTATAATAGCCTCGTACGGGAAGCTGGAGAACGATACTTGTATACAGCTATTTCAAAACTCACATGAACTGTCTTTACGCACAGACAAATACAGACAGGGTTGAAAATACTGTCAGATATACGGTTTAATGATCTACAATTAGTGCAACATGTGCATATTATTATCTGGCAATAATAACATATCTGACAAACACACACACACACACAAACGTCATCCGGTGCCAAATAAGGATTCCCTGACTCTTGGATAGCTGAACTGGTGATAATATTTCCTACATAACGATATCAAACAAACGCTTGTGATTCGGATGTGCCTCGCGGTATTTAAATCGGCTGCCTTCCTAGAAAGCAGCATCACTACCAACTAGGCCATCGGTATTATAAAGATTAAGAAGAAAGAAAATTATTCTCTATTTAGAATAATCAATAGAGCCTTACTTTCGAGCTAGGGAACCGCGTACTGACTTAAATAAAATCTGGTATACATACTCCTTATTATATACGTAATAAGTGCGTCTAATGCCTTTACATCTAATACCTTTTCCATCACACGCCAATAGAAAAAAAACGTACATGCACGTATGCCTAATGGAGTTAATGTTGCCACAAAGAGTAAATACTTTACCTTGTTTGGAATAGGCTCCAAGTTTGTAAGCCTTTGTCTATTTTGGATATACGTAGATTACGATGATAAGAATTACCACGGTGACACGCAAAATAATTCTTCAGCCAAACGCGGATTGTCGTCAGACGCTAACAAACTCAATTTACCATCGTACGTAATTTAATCAGCGCAGTAGGGAAATTTAATCACGCCGATTGGGCCTTTTGCTTTTACCACCGGGCTAGTGTCGCAGCCACGCAGAATACCGACGTGGATAGGAGCCATCTTGTGCTTCTGCGTTTCGTTCGACGAATGAGGTAACCGGAGGCCGGGAGAAAGACCACCGCTTGAGCGTCCCATCTTAGACACAGCACCGTGAACGGTCGAAATGATTAGGTCTGGCATAATAGAGATAGTTACTTCGCCTTCTAACGCCGCATAAATAACATATTACTAATGTGCAGTAAGTTTTCCTACAATTACTCACAAATTCACGACCCGCCAGAGATTTATTCGAGGCAGAGGTCGTTACTAAGCCATACATCAAGGCGGTCCCAGGTGAGCCCCCCCCTTTAAGATTGGAAGTTTTCTTTCGTTTCAGGGGATGCAGCGCTTCACAGCAGCAGTCATCATCGTCCTTCGTTAAACTTGCGGGCCTCTGTCCCCGCAAGTCTCTTTAGACGAAGCTGTAAAGGCCTCCGGGCCAACAGCAACGTGGATGGGTTTTCAGTCGGTATGTTTCTCCTTCCGAGATCCGAGTCCGACATAACCCGTTGGCAGGCCTCCCGCCCAACAACGGATAAGATTAAATCATTTTCCCTCCACCAAAAAAAAAAAAAAATAACAAATTGTTGAATGTATGTATTGATTTCTGTATGGACCGGTTAAGTAGAATTTGCATTAGTCATGTTTATTATGAGTTGATATTGTATCCATTACAAAGTGGCAGTAACGAATGTACTTGTCGAATTATAAAGTACGTGTTCGCTCTCGAAGGAGGCCAATTGGCACGGCGCCGTAACCCAACCATGGTTTTCGGCATGCTGCCCTCTCACAATAACCAATTTATATTAAATCGAGGTTATTTTAGTTATTTAGTTTAGTTTAGTTATAACAATCATGAAACTAATTTCAATTTCTTTTTTATTCTGCTATATCGATACGTTATTTTTACATTCGTACATCACTATTTCATGAACCGTTAAGTATTTTATTTGTTATTTTAAATGGTAGGCAAAAGAATCGACCATCTCCTTCCTATTCGGAAGAGGCGAGGGTCATCTCCGGGAGATTACTCCACATAATTAAAGTAAAGTGCACTGTAAACTCAGACGGGCCGGCGTCCCCAAGCGACTCACCTTACGGTAAGTGATTAACGTCACCCGCGTACTTCTGCAACAGCAGAGTAGGTGCGTTACCGGTCTTTAAGGATAATCACGGAGGAGGGAGTGTGCCTCCGGTTACCTCACACACCGAACGCAACGTATCATCAGCACAAGATGCCTCTTATTCACGTCGGTATTCTACGAGCACGTGGTACCCGGGTGGAACCGTGACATTCGAGCAGTTTAAATCATATGTAATTTAAATTACAGGCTGTGTGGCACCCTTGTCCTCAGGGACGAGGGCTGATTCGAGCAGCAGACGCCTGGCTCTACCAAGTACAGTAAATACCACGGATCCTGTCGTAGAATTTAAGCTGTGAAATTTTAGTGCCACACGCTCGGCGGTGAAGGAAAAAATCATGAGGAAGCATGTCCGAGAAATAATAATAACAACCTTCGCCAATATACACAGGAGCAGCGTGGCCGACTTTCAAAGGTCTCTGAAATATTGCACTTTAATTTACCGGCCCTTTCGAACCAAGCAGCAGCAAAAGCCGCCGCTCGGTTCTACCTCGTATAAAGTTTTCTCCTTAATTGTACGTTTCGAGTCGAACCTTCTCCTTGTATTGACCTTAGGGCTAGAGTATTATCGACATTGTAGACATTTAACAGACATTAAATAGGTAACACTAATAGTCATCTTTCATGTAGTGATGAGACATAAACGATTTCTGCTTGCAAAGTTTGACAACAGATGGCGCTAGTCTCGGCGATGCATCGTCTCTGTTTTATTGAAAACTTATGAGTTGACTAAATTACAAAGAAGTTCCTTATGAATAGATAGCAACCACTTCGACTGAAATAAATGATACAGATTTTCAGTCTGTTCGTACTAAAGCTTTTTTTTGGTTTTATGGGTAAGGCGGCAAACGGCTCCTGATGGTGAGCGATTACCGTCGCCCTCGTACATTTGCAACACCACAGGAGCTGCAGGTGCGTTGGCGGCCTTCAAGGATATTTGGGAGATGGGAGGGAGGATGAGGAGGGGGATGGGCAGGGGGAGCGGGCCTCCGGTTACCTCACTCACCGAACGGAACGCAGAAGCACAAGATGGATCTACTTCACGCCGGTATTCTGCGAGGCCGTGGTACCAATAGCTACTGAATCGATTGTGATGCTGTTTTTACTCTTCGATTGCTTTAGACTTGTTGCTGATGTAAGTACAGTACATGATTTATTTTAGTAAGTCATGATGTAAATTATAACAATAACGGGGAAATATTATAAATATAAACGAAACAGTAGTGCTAAATCCTTACTCCCCAGTTTCAATGCACTATCTTTTTCACCAAATGTAAAACGTGTAAGGTCCTGAAGATTGAAGGCCAAATTCGTCGAAACCAAACGTGGAGTTCTTTTTTTTTTCTTCTTTTGGCGCTCGCTTCAGTTTCCCACCACTAAAATTGTAAGTGCAATATTTACCACGTGCTCGGCGGTGAAGGAAAACATCGTGAGGAAGCGTGCATGTATGAGAAATAATAAAAATATTATTTCGAGGATATGTGAAGCCCGCCAACTCGCACTGGAGCAGCGTGGCAGGTCCTTCCCGGCTCCTAAACCCTCTCTGATACTAGTATTTGCCTAGAAAGAGGCGTTTGCCCAGCACCGGGCACTTAGTTACTTTTTTACTTTACATCTAAAAAGAAAGGAAATTGTAAAATATTTGTGCGCGATAGAGTTACAAAATGATTTTGAGATTTTCATAATGTCGTTAAAAACCCATTTAACATAGCATTGAGTGTTCAAATTTGAAATATACTTCGCTTTGCACTGGGACCAATCCAATTCTCAATCTATATTGAAATAAAACTGTTCACGTTCGTTTGTTCATCAATTTTAAATCTCCGAAAGTTCTTCGTTCAGATTGCATTGATACGTAACTTTGCATTGGAATATCCGCGTTTTTAAACTGCTACTAATATGTTTTTAAACAACAGCGCCATCTGTTGGCCGCAAATTCAAAATCTTGTCACAGACTGCGCCACAGGAAGTCGTGGCCGGGTAGAACTAGTTACATAATATATAATTAAGGCGTTAGATATGAAAGTGAAGTTGGTGAAGTTTTAGAACACCTATAAAACATTGTTATTACAAGATTACGACTTTGAGCGTAAAGCGTAACTTCTCTCATTTAAATAAATTCTCTCGAAGTTCTCGCTAATTAGGATATTAACTTTTAGGCACCAGGTTGAATACTAACCCCCTGGGGAGGCGCCGGCGGTGTTCGTGCATTTTATTTAACAAGTTTTTAATTAATTTATGACTACTCTGTGCAGTTGTTATGTACTCCCAAGACCATAACAACACACAGATTTAGGTAGAGATCAAGGATTACCATTTGGCACGACAAAGCGTAGCCAAACGCCATATTTCGGGTTATCAGGGGAAAGTTGGTGTGATAAAAGTGTGGCAAGCCTAGTCGCTCACTGCCCCCGGAGATTGCCATGAGAATTTAAAGGCTTATCTTTAGTAGACTCCTACGACACCCACGGGAAGAAAGAGTTAAGCAAAAAGGATTGACGTGAGACAACGGTTAAATACTGCAGTGGAAACCTGCAAACAACACCAATCGAAGGAAATTACAGCTGTAACGCATCACAGACCGCGGTGATGCTGGTTCCGTAGTACCTTCCTATTTACTTATTACATAAATAAACAATTACAACATTTAATGATTTCTTGTATTAACGCTTACATTTTCGTCCTGACGTTCTGATGTCATAGTTAACACGGGCAATAATAAATATGTTTCATCTAATTTATACGCAGTTCTCAACTGAGGCTGTGTGGTTATCAGGCTTATTAAGAAGAAATAAAAACAGAGGTACCCAGCAGAGCGGAACGCTCTAGTCACCTTGTTACTGAAGTGCGGAGATCAGCGTTGCTAAACGCGCGCGCCCCCCTCACCCCTGCCTCCCGCCCCCCGCCTCCTCTTCGTCTTAATTGTCACTCGCTTATTGCATTTTAATGGAGGCTTAACATCCCGCTCGGCAAATGTTCTTCGTGGCCCCAATGAGCTCGCTTTTGTCAGCAAAGCGCTGTGGCACGGCGCCTGGTTTTCTAGATTATAGAAACGTAGACAATACCAAGGTCGTAAACAAAAAATGGCGTGGTGGCCTCGTGGTCACGGTGGCCACGAGGGTTCGATCCCCGGTGCCGGCACCACCAAAATTGTTAATAGCAATTTTAAATACTGTATTTACCACGTGCAATAATGTGTACCCTTTCCGGTTCCAAATAACGCTCTCAGATACTTGAGGAGGACGCCTTTTCCCAGCAGTAGACACTTACAGGCTGCGCTACTTTATTTATTAGACAAAACCGTGATTGCTGTGTGATAAACGGTTTCTGTGCTTAATTCCATCATGTATATGATTATCTTATATCAAAATAATCTTGTATATGCCCCTGAGATCTAAAGATCTAGAAGTAAACTTTCCCATAAACCTTTATACATTCTTAATAGTTTTCCTTCTTTATTCTTTATCTTTCTTCTTGTTCTTCTAATTAGTTTATTTTTGGACCTGGTAGAGCTAAGCAGTGGCTTTTGATGCTGCTCGAATGGGCCGGCTCCACCGGGGTGGTATCACGGCCTCGCAGGATACCGGCGTGAAGTAGATGCGTCTTGTGCTTCTGCGTCTTCTTCTCCTATCTCCCAAATATCCTTAAAAGTCGGCAACGCACCTGCAGCCGTGTTGCTGATTTCATTGGGCGACGGTAATCACTTACCATGATGCGAGCCGTTCGCTCTGTTCCAGCGTCATAGAGTCAAAGATTTTTTAAACAAATTGTCGAACATCCATTACCCGATCGAGATGACGTTCACTTTCATCGGTACCATGGCGTCCACCGCGTCAGATCTCACTCCGCGGCACCGACATCAAAGCTGAATAACAAAGCTCATCTGCGAACACAAACAAGCTTCCACGGCGGGGGCGACGTTACCGAAACCCTTTCCGCGCAGTTCCGGAACTCGAAATAAACTAATAAACATTTTAATAGCAATAGACTCAAGTATGCCTTCATTAAATGTAAACTAAAAAATCACTACTTAAACGATATTAATAATTAACATACATATATATTTTTTTTAAAGAAGAGACGGCAAACGAGCAAGCGGTTCACCTTATGATAAGTGATTACCGTCGCCCACATACATCTGCAACACCATAGATGCGGAAGGTGCATTGCCGGTCTTAAGGATATTTGGGAGATGGGAGAAAGAGGAGGGGAATAGTAAGGGGGTATGGGCCTCCGGTTACCTCACTCACCGAACGAAACGCAGAAGCATCTTGTGCCTCTATTTCACGCCGGTATTCTACGAGGCCGTGGTACCAATCCGGTCGAGCCGGTCCATTCGAGCAGCAGCTAAAGGCGCCGCATGGCTCTAGCACGCTAGAATATATACATATGTATTCATTAGAATATATATGTATATATAATTTAATATTACTGTAATAAACCTATTATCATAATATAAATAAGTATTCAAATCGGTAGATCTGTAGATCACTGGGACACTGTACTTCCATTTGATTGATTTCTTTTCGCAGTATACCTACATAACTAATGTTACAATATTCGTTGAATTGAATAACGCCACGGTACAGCGTTCGTTGGTTGAACGAATATCAGAGAATACTAGTATGTACACAGATCTATAAGGGTTTCCTCATACTATAAGTAAAAATTTGTCGATATACATTGTGTACGTTTTTTTACAAGATTTACTTAAGGAATGTTCTGAGGAACTGTTCGGATTGAACCCGTCCGCTGAGTTTCATCATCGCTACAGAATTCCAAGTTCCATCAACACCACCTAGACGGTTGGCATTCCGCCACGGTGCGTTTAACTCGAAGTTTTCTGCCATGCACTTCGACTTTTAACAGTTACGACCTAGTGACCTTCAAGAGAAAAGCCTATTCCTTATTTAAAAGCCGGCAGCGCATCTGTAGCTCCTCTGGTGTTGCGGATGTTCGTGGGCGTCGGTGATGACTTACAGTCAGGTGAGCTTACCATCCGCATGCACGTTTGCCTCCTTCTTCTACATAAAAAAAAAAATAATAACGTACCGTTTGACACGTACTGAGCCAGCAATGAATGTTGTTCTTCTAAAATCGTCGCTATGACTGAAGTCACAAGGTTATAAATCCAGACTCGCGCTTGCCAGTTGTAAACAACACAATTAGGCCTTAACTTTAATCGATATCGACTCACTGTTTAGTAACACGCCGCCACTGTGCTACAGTGTGTCGGAACGTTTCTTACCGCACGGTACACTGTGTTGCCCAGTTGGTAATGCTAATGTGCACAGAACGCTAAACTTCGACGCTGTTACTATGCAATTTGTCGACGTTACACAGCCGTGGTAGCTCGGTGGTGAGGGCGGTTAGCTTCAATTTCATAATACGCGAGTGACCTGCGTTCGATCCCCGGTCACTAAAATTATTTACAGCGATTTTAAGTACTTAATATACCATGCACTCGGCGGGAAAGAGAATCGTCGTGAGAAAACCTACATTTCTGAGAAATATTAAAAATAGTCTTTCCCGCCCGCACATATTGGAGAGAAGGCCTTTGCCCAGCAGTGGGCATTTACAGGCTGCTACTTTGCTATACAATAGTATACCTAACATGTTCAATGTGTGATGTTTCTAATGAATTAATATTGCATATATTTTTGATCAAAATTATATAACAATATTCTCTCGTATTTGGTACACCTATTAGATTAACGGACATTAATCGGTCGCCATAGCCTATCCAGCCACGAGTGGATTACGCATTTTATAGTCAATTAAAAAGTTCATTTTTTTATGTGGCAATTTCGATAGTATGTCTTCTGTCTCGCTTCTGTATAGGAACTGTTAGTTATTCTGTGACAGCGATGATTCTCATAGATTGCACATAAAGCACAGGCAAATGTAGATACAGCCGCGTTAATATCGGCATGGTAATGATGCAGTCTGCACAATTTATATGCTGTGCATCCCACCGTCAGGGGACAGCAGATAGATTAGTTAAAGGTTAAAACAAGGTTAACACCTTCAATTACGAATTATACTTGAGAGTTACTGTTGTTGATTTTTAGGATTTTGTAGATTGTTGTATAGATTTACTTATATTGGAGTCTGCGGACCGGAACGCACAATGTAGTAAACAGAAATATTCTAAAAATAAGGATCTTTGATATTTTCCGTGTGGCAGTGGTAATATTTAATTTATATTAGATGCCTTGGAGCTCCTGGGGCTTCTCTGCGTAGGAGTCGTCTGGGTAGGTACCATAGTGTCGTGTTCCGGTTTGAAAGGTATAATGAGCCTGTATGATACCGTAAAGGTCAGCAAGCTGAAGTGACAATGGCCCGGCCACATAGCTCGCAGAACTGACAACCGTTGGGGAAAAAGGTTTCTCGAGTGGCAGCCACAGGCAAACGCAGTGTAGGACGACCCCCCACAAGATGGAGTGACGACCTGCGCAGTGTTGCGGGATGTCGATGGATGCAGATGGCTCAGGACCGAGCTTCGTGGCAATCTTTGAGGGAGGCCTATGTTCAGCAGTGGACTTGTGATAGGCTGAAATGATGATGATGATTCCGGAATGCGAGGCAGTCCATCCTCACCGTCGAGGTCCTTAGCGGTGACCACACAACTGTAACCACCTTCGTACGAAGTTATTTGCAAATGTCCAGCTGCAGTGGCCACTTGATATGCTTCTGTATTTTTTATGCTGTTCAACGTAGCTAAACCACTGGCAAATCTATCTCAACCGCGGGAGATAGCACATGTCGTTGGAAGAGGACTATTTATATTTAACAAATTTTTGAAACCGAAATGAAAAAATTTTTCGGCGTCCATACGCTTAATGGAAAATTATATCCTCGAATAATGCTATACGGTCCATTAAGCAAGTTCCGCGTTTTAAAAATAATCCCTTCAATTAACCAATCTAAGGCCTCTTGCAGCCAATTGAGCCAATTTAGAAGTAGCCAACACCTTAATCACCAAACTCAGCACTATGACGAGATTAAAGTTCACAGATTATGTTAGACGTGCGTTACTGCTAATGTGTTGCTACGAAAATGTATTCTCATACGTTGCGAGCAATGTACGGTGGGCGTGTTTTAATTGCTACAAAGATATTGTATCGTGGTGTGAATTGGTAACGGTTGACTATTAGCAGGATGCGTCCGTGTCTGCAAATAAATCATATAATTATTCAAGCTATTTTTACTTTGTCTTTTTGTTCGTATAAGTAAGTACCTTTGCGTTTGTTTCATAAAACTTATTGTAATAAAAAAACGCTTGTAATGACAGTAACTAGACTCTCTACTGAGAATGAAACCTTTATGTTTTTTTTTTATGGAAAAGACGAACGGCAAACGTGCAAGCGGTTCACCTGATGGTAAGTGATTACCGTCGCCCACGCACATCTGCAACACCATAGATGCTGCAAAGCGTTGCCGGTCTTTATGGATATTTGGGAGATGGGAGGGAAGAGGAGGGGAATAGGGGGATGTGGGGCTCCGGTTACCACACTCACCGAACGAAACGCAGAAGCACAAGATGCCTCTACTTCACGCCGGTATACTGAGAGGCCGTGGTATCAATCCGGTCGAGCCAGCCCATAAAGCAACTGAAAATAAAAATCAACCATTATTCTCGCAGGGATTCTACACAGCATATTCTAAACTATAATGTAGATATACAACGCAGGAGTTTAGTTGTTTTAAAAATTGTATTGTTACAGAGAAATTATTGTATTTAAAAGTATGTTTTATATGGGAAAGGCGGCAAACGTGCAAGCGGTTCAGTTGATGGTAAGTGATTACCGTCGTTCACGTACATCTGCAATACCGGTGGTGCTGTAGGTGCGTTGCCGGCCTTTAAGGATATTTGGGAGATAGGAGGTAGGATGCGGAGGGGATGGGTAGGGGGAGTGGGCCTCCGGTTACCTCACACACCGAACGAAACGCAGAAGCACAAGCTTCGCTTGGCTCTTCCATCTGAAAAAATGCTTTAAGAAGCATTCAAACATACAAAAATTGACCTCTTGTATTTACGCGAACACTACACATTTGAAATTAAACTATTAATTCATAATTAAAAGCTGAAGGTAGCCCGAGTTGACTGTGACATCTGGAAGTCTAACACCTCGGTCCGCGGCTCCTGGAAAGCACTCGAAACGTCGGGACTATAAGAACAAAATTCCAAGCGATAAAATCCGTAAACAATAATTTCGAACATACAGATATTTTTGTATATAAGTATAGATTGGTGAAACACACGCGTCGAGATCACAGAGAGGAGTTACGGGCACAGAGTCCTCCTAAACTTAGTAACTTAGCTGTCGCGTAACTGCAGCGGGATTTGAACTTGGTACTGTTCGATCCGTATAGTTTGTATAATTTATTGACAGTAAAATAGATAAAGATCATCGCGCCCCGCAACGAGGCGCATGCATAAAATGATCTGGTCTTGGCAGACGCATCCCATGCATGCGTACACTCACGTACACACCGCGTCTGTGTTATCTATTGCACGCGTGTGGGATTTAGGAGATGTGTGTGGGTGTGTGTGTATTGCATGCGTGTGGGTTAAATGTCTGTCCGTATGCGTGTATTTATTTGTGCGAGCATGCGCACCGCGGCGCGCCGGCCGCTCGTCCAACATATGTTATCTCTTATTCGCTTCATTATATTTAATTTATGGTAATCAAATATCATTGATTCGGTAATGGATTCGTGTATTAATGTGTCTGTGATCATGTTCCGGAACACCCCGACCATTACATTAGATTTGACAAACCACATATCCTCGCCAAAGAACACCGATTCCTGCCGAGGCTATTGAAAGTAAAAAAAAAAAAAACTTCGTGGCAGAACACCTCAGCACCCCTGTGACCACGGGTGCTGTAAAGCCACCGAAGAGTCGGGATCTAAAAAGTATAAATTGAACGCGATAAAATCCGTAAATAATAGTTTCATTTCAAATACATATATGGTTATCACGCCATCTATCGGTAGCTATTGCTGTTTTCAAAGCTTTACCCATAGCCATGGTAGCTCAGTGGTCAGAGAGCTCACGTTAGTTTCGAAGAGCGCGAGTGACCCGCGATCGATCCCCAGTAGCCGGCACCACTAAAATTGTTAATAGCCAATTTTAGGTGCTATATTTAACACGTGCTCAGCGGTGAAGGAAAACATCGTGGAGAAACCTGCATGTCTGAGAAATAATAATATATGTTATTTAGAGGATATGTGAAGCTCACCAACCCACAGTGGAGCAGCGTGGCGGGCCCTTCCCGGCTCCAAAACCATCTCAGAGATTTGAGAAGGAGGTCTTTGCCCATCAGTGAGCACTTACAGGTCTTACTTACAGGTGAATAGTGACACTTCATACGGTTCTCGGTCCTGGTATGATGGCTGATGATAATCATAACGTAGATATATTAGAAGAACATGTTATTAAAATTTTATCCTGAACTTTACAACTATTAAGGTAAAGGCAACTAGAGCATGCAATCCACCAGGCGACAAGTGGACGTTGTGGCCGGGAAACCTCCAGCTGTCGTTGCGAGAATCAAAATACAGATGAGTTCTCACCCCAGGAGTCTTACAACTCTGCGACGTCATTCCTTGATGTCATAAATCATAGTTAACGTGTTCTTTTTTTCCCAAAAGATTTCGTTTACCCAAGATTCGGTTACCAATGACCCAAACCATGCCATGGATGTGGGAGATGATGATGGCCGCAACACCAGAGGAGCTGGGCAGCGCGGCCGGCCGTTAAGAATATTTGGCGAATAGGAGGGATGATGGGGAGAGTGGATGATGGAGCGCGAGTGGACCTCCGGTTGTCGCACACACCAATTGAAACACAGATGCACAAGACTGTACGCCGGTATTCTGCGAGGTCGAGCCGGCCCATTGGAACAGGAGCAAATCTTGGCTCTACCACGTACAAAAAGTAATACTATGGAATGCCCCGCTACCATAAATGGATCTCCGGTTCATCACTGAACACAGCAGCATTATGCTGCTTTAAGCTATTCTGTGAGAGTGTGTTCGTGGCCAGGGCACAATCCCTTCATGCTGCAACTGTACCGCACCAAAGTACTCTACCATATTACGTTGAATAAATGACGAAATATTATACAAATGTTGCTCACAGAACGATGTTTACCGAGGAAGAATACTTTTATCTCCCGTTTTTTTTTTATTTTTGTTCACTTATCTTAATCTCATGCATTGTATATTTTTTATTTACGCACAAGTGACATTAAACGATCGTCGTCGGACGCCTACGAGGCACTCGTCGATTTCCTTCGTTTCCTAGCGCCGAGTACCGAAGTTGTTTACCGTGCCGTGCCAACGTACCGGCACGCACACAGGCGGCGAATGGTCGCACACAGACAGACGCAAGGTTCATTCACACGAGACCTTGACACCAATACGCCCAATGAAATTTAGTGAGCGTGCGCACACTGAAACGCTGTGTACGACACGTGGCGTTGTCAGGGTTTCCACGCGTTGTGATATTTTAGGATTACCAATCTAGGTGAGGAGGACCATAGTGATAATCAGCAGTGCATATTGAAAGGATATATCATTACAGCTCTAACGGAGTTGACTAACTACATTTTGTAATCATCTGGCATTATTTGAGATGGTTAGTTCGTCATCTTATACTTTATAACACCACAATGTATTATTAACACAATTAGAAAGAAACAAAGAAAAATATTTATTGTTACAGCATAAAGAGACAACAGCCACAGAACATGTTAATCAATAATAGTAAAAAAAAAGCATAAGGTACAAAATAAATCAAAAGTAAGGTCAGACTTCACAATTAAAGAAAAATAATACTTGGTGCGAGTCTCATGGCTGGACCAATAGGTCTCCAGATCAGTTTATTGTGAAGCTTTAGAGCCTGACGCTGGTTGTCATCTGGAACTTATGTTATATTAAATTGTTATGCATTGCCATGTAGAAGCAATGTACGAGCAGGAGACTTTATTAATGTCTCAAATATTAATTTTGTAAGTGAAGTAGCTGAAAACAAAACAACGGTCAGAATAATCAATTGAAACGTGGTAGATAGAATACCCCATGCTCGTGAGTGGCAGCCGGTTCTCAGGTGCCAATGTTGTCAGGATTTGTCGCATTAATCTACATGACAGGTGAAAATGGCGATGGCACTTCACCATAGACAAAATAGAGTTACATAACCATTTTGTAACCAGCTGTAACGAAGAATACACAAAAGTGTGTGTACTTCAAGTATTAAAAATCCTGACCTGGTTATGGACAAGCCGAGTCCAAGGTGCGAAGTGTCTGCTATTGACAATTACGTATTACATTCTCATAACGAAATTATGTGCGTTTACAATAGCTACGAGTTGTCACAGACTTTAGCATCGTAAGTAAATTGGCGCCATTAAAAAAAAAAAAAAAACTAGCTCTGTTTGTCCACACGTGTCGACAAAGATGGCGACTGCGCAGCGACGCGCACGTATCATTACATAAATCTCTTGACATAACACCGGGATGCGAACGCGGCTAGCTGCTTATTTTTTATTCAGCACTTGTTACAAAGTTGTCATTTCCTATAATAGAAACGAATTTCAAGCGTGGTAGAGCCAAGCGCGGCTTTAGCTGCTGCTGGAATGGGCCGGCTCGACCGGATTGATACCACGGCCTCGCAGAATACCGGCGTGAAGTAGAGGCATCTTGTGCTTCTGCGTTTCGTTCGGTGAGTGAGGTAACCGGAGGCCCACACCCCCTCCCTATTCCTCTCCTCTTCCCTCTCATCTCTTAAATATCCTTAAAGATCGGCAACGCACCTGCAGCATCTATGGTGTTGCAGATGTACGTGGGCGACGGTAAGCACTTACCATCAGGTGAACCGCTTGCTCGTTTGCCGTCTTTTCCATAAAAAAAAAAAGAATTGAAAACTCGATTGATGAAAAAAATTGCAAGCGCTCATCATATAATCTTCTCGTGGGTTGAATAAAGTAAATAACAGAGCGTTGGGCATTGGTTATTAAATGTACAATGGCTTGGTTGTGAGATTCGTACTAAAATACTTCATAACAATCACGATTCTGTTTACCCATATGGGACTAACATTTGTATTGCCTATTGATTATAATTCTAGGCCTGAGCCAGGATCACCAGCAGTACACGAACTTGAAATCCTGATTTTTTAAGGCGCTATCAATACACAATCAAGCATTCATGCTATATGCAATGCACAGACAGCCATTTGACCTGTCATGCAGATTGATGCGACAAATCCTGGCAACATTGGCACCTGAGAACCGGCTGCCACTCACGAGCATGGGGTATTTTGTCTATCACGTTTCAATTGATTATTCTGACCGTTGTTTTGTCAAAAACCTGTACATTGCTACCACATGACAATGCATAACAATTCGATTGTCTTAGAGTCTATGACTCGATTGTCTTAATAATACATTGTAGTGTTATAAAGTGTACCATAAGATGGCGAAGTATCATCTCAAATATTGCCAGATAGAAAATACACAGTAAACGGCCAGCTGTATCAACTTCGAACCTTTCGAGGGTTCTGGTACTGCGTTCGCCAATCGGCTTGCCAAGCGCGATTATAGTAAACCCTTCCATTGGAAGTTACATGTCCAGTAGTAGGCTTATAATGGGCTCCTGAATAAGAATAAGTGATAAATTTGCTGCGAGTCTAGCAATGTTTGTATACTAAAATGGAATACACAAGTAATTTCAGTTTGACTGTAAAAATACTTTGCAATACAACTATCAAATATAAAAGAGATATTTAAAAATGTTTTTTTCATGTCAGCGATAACGAGAACGTACTAATGTATTAGCATAAATTTAATACATCTCGATAAACATCTACTGTTAAGAAAATATACCGGACTCATGAGAAACTAAAATGTTATCATGAAATGACGTATATAACCTAAATGATGAAAAATAATATAGTCACGCTATTACATTATTCATGTAGGTAATTCACGATAAGGAAGTGTAAACTAAGATAAAAAAAAAAGATTTAAACAAAAAAAAAAACCTAATTATAACTTAAACAAACACCTATAACAAGTTATCGGTAAACGACGAGTATAGAAAACATAACCGGTATCGCGGCGTTCAAGTTTGGATTTATTTTTTTAATGTTCAGCGGAATCCGTTTAGTGAGGCGTATTTTAAAAAGAGCCGATTACGATTTTACTATAGTTCGACGGTGTATGTTCGTATGGCTGTATTAATGACTTTAATTACGGAGGGTAGAAACTGGAGTAGGGTTACTAGGCGACATCACACATGTGACATCTATGCTTTCTTATTTTTAAATATTTGGTAATTTCGTAGCGGATGAAAGGTGTGGGCATGAATATTGATCCTTGTGGAATTCCTCTAGTAATAGCTGTAAAAGAGGCTAGAAACAAAAGATTACCAGTAACCCTTTTTTTTAGTCTTTTATTACATAAGTGTATGTTTTTTTTAATCAATATCTTTTAAAAAGACTGTAGTATTGTATAAAATATGCATAGCACGATGTCGAGTTGAAGTCGTTTAAAACAATCAGACGTTTATGAATATCAAATGTTTATATTCATTCTGGCGAGGCCAATTCCACATTTGAATAATGCAGGCTGGGATTGTATCCAATTTGATTTGTTTCTATTAAATGCTTCATATACCATTGGTCATAACAGACTCCTTTTAATAGAACTATTACCTTGAGATTGTAGCAAACTTTGTCGATTCTGGACCATCTTGATCTGGCTAAACGAGACTTTTAGGGGACATTCAATTACTCGTCTCCGTAAGGTATTGGATTACATTAGTAATTGCCTATATTCTGAAATAGTAACATGTGGGAAAATTGCTCACTGATTAATGTAAATAATTTATCAAAATTTGTTGTTAAGATTCTAAGATAATGGAAACAAAGAAGCTCTACTTGTCAGAAAAAGTGGTCTTGGTAGGTACCACAATATTAGTGTACCACAATCCGCCAAATAGTGCAACTACTGTTGTGTTCCGGTTTAGAGCCAGTATAACTATACACTGACAGGCATTCCATCTTTGTCCTCAGGAGTTACAGCGCATCAGTGATCTTCTTTGATGGGAGTTGCTTGCTAGTCCCATTGGCTCCTGTTGTCAATTACCATGAAGTGGACTGTTGGCTCGTTTTTCACCCCATTATTATATAAAAAAAAAAACCAATTACCTCAGCGGCATTTCGTGCATGACATTGCCACCGATACAATAGACAGCGAAACAAAAGTCTCTGGAAACATGAAACACAACACAGAAAAACTAATAATTTGTGTGTTTTCTAAACATTGATATTTTCAAACACTAAAAAGATAAAAACCTTCGACATAGTATTCAAGTTCACTGCTGAGCATAAGCCTCGCCAAGATAGCCGCAGCGGAGCGGGCTTACGTTGCCTTAACTCACCACGCTGGCGAAGACTGGACGGTGGCGGTATCATTGCACTAATGATGCTGCTCCCCATCGCCAGAGCCTCGTTTGTTACCTAGCAGATTGCAACAGCTGCAAGTGACGTAGGAATTTGAAGAAAAGAATAGTATATTCACAACCTTACAACCTCCTTTACATTTCTTCTTTACATCCTTAAAAGTTAAAATTAACTAATAAAAGACAACATTATCGTATGCCCATAGTCTCGTCATATTCCATCATCTGTCGCCGTCTTCACAATGAGAATTTTTCTATTATAAATTATAATAGACCATAAGTCTGTTGTTCCAATTATAAATTATATTATGGTCTTAATTTTACTCCTTTACAATGTTATCATGTTTTTTTTTTATAAAATAAATAATCATGCTCAGTAATGTCCTAGTCAGTAGAACTAAAAAAAAATCTAGGCCTCATGTTTCGGAACTTAGTCACCAGATTTTTTTTAATTTAACCGGGAAGTCGCAGCCCATTAGACATGTGCCAAGTGTCATTTCTGTTTAAGCGCGAAGCGCGGTAATTATGTCGTTTCAGTGAATTGCCGCATTCTTCATTCGGCAATGTCTAAATAGTTTCGTTTTTGTTCAGCGTACGTTTCTAGATAATTCACGCCAAACGCCAAATAGTCATTTTTGTTTTAAATATGTTTATTTCGCCTAGCAAGTGAATGGGTTTGTTTACATGGGAACGATGTTTACGAGAGTAGGTACGGATGTGACATTGAAAGGAGAACGATTGCAGGTAATATGGTGAATGGGTATTGCATACATTTATGAACAGCCAGACGATATCTCACAATGCTCGTTCGGCTGTACATAGAGGGGAATTGGTACCAACCGAAAGCTGGGTATCAGAAGAGGCATGGAAGCAGGATAAATGCAGTAGAAATGAGAGCGTCAAGAAGTATCATTGATGAGAAGATAACTGACAGGGTTCGAAGTAATGTGATCAGAGAGCGTTGTGGCGCGAAAGACGATGTAGTGACATGAATTTGAATTGAATGAAAGTAGGTTGACGAAACAAATACATGAGGCGAGATGATTGATAAATGGTAGAGACAAGAGAAGGAAGACCTAGGCGATCATGTCACGGTCAAATCGGAGACGTTCTGAAAAAAGGCCAGGTCATAAGTACTCTAAACCAACGAGCGTGCATGCGAAGATTGATGAAAGTGGAAGAAGCGAAAGACGTATGTCAGGACCGTAGCAAGTGGAAGAAGATTGTCTCTGCCTACCTAGTTGGGAACTAGGCACGAATATATACATATTATTTTGCCTCATAGCTTTGCACCAATCTCCTGGCTCTCCATAGGCGAGAGGACTCGAAGGAATTTCGGTGGGGGCAATGGAAGGGTCGCGGTGGGAGTGGAGTGTCGCTATTACGATTAGCCTTTCTCCCTACCCTCCGCGGCCGAAATGTGACCATAGATCAGATCCGCCATGGAGCGCCGGAATGGCTGGTGCTTAAGAGCGCAAGCCTTCCTGATCTCTCCGGTTGGCGGACTCGTGGCAGTACGTTACCCACGTGGGGTTGTAAACCGAGAAGATTGGCGCGTCTCTGTTCGATATGCGCGCGGTAGGATCTAATTAGGACCTAGAGGGAGAGCAGGTGTTTTCTGCCGAGGGGGCGGCCGGTGGTGGCCGGCAGGCGTTCCCGTGGCCCTGCAGATAGGCAACGAAGGTGGAATTCCGTGGGATTTGGACCGGTGCAATTCTGACATAACCTCCTTAAGCTGTCCTCCATTAAAAAAAAAGGTAGTTACGACTCTAACGCATTCTATTCTTTAGGACTACCGAACATCTTAAAGATAGGGATCTTGCGGATTTGAAACTGCTAATACTAAAGTATCACATGCGGTGACCTTGGCATGGCAATGGGCATGGTGGAATGGTTTTATACCATAACTTTTTTATCACTCAATCTGACTAATTTTAATTACACAAGAATGCGCTCTGCACTTTGTGTCTTATATCTATTTCTTTTACCTACATCTCTCTCATATACTTAATGATAATTGCATTCATAATTTGATGTCCAATTATCGGGAACGAAGTATACCATCATAGTGGCCATACTGGGACTAGTAGTCGAATTTGTTAATAAATTTTCATCAAGGATCTATCTACAACTACAGTTGCCATTGCAAAGTTTATTAAAAAAAAAAGAAAGATCAGAGAAAGCTACATTTTATACTTGAATAAAAAGGTAATTAAATTCCAGCGCGGATATTCCCACAACCAACAACACCATAAACAAACCTAACCGCTCGCGACGTAACTAATGACGTTGTTATTCAAATTCAAAATTCGAACTTCGAATGTTAGCAACATTCATATCGACCACCATAAAAATCTGTTACGGAACCGCAAGGCTCAATTCCATTGATAGTACGCTATCTCAAGGATGATTTAAAAAAAAAAATGACAACCTCTGTAAACAACCAACATACTTGGGATTCTTTCTATTGTAATGACGTGTAAATGTGTCTCGACTGTTTATTCCAGCTCTTTAAGTGGCTGTCTAAAGACTAAAGTCTGATTTGATGGTTTGTTCTGAAGATGCTTCAAGATCGATCTGGATCTGTTACGGGTGCATTGATATTAAATCTAAGTCTTGCTTGTGATGTAGGTTTTCGTGCTTGAACGTTATAAAAAAGAACTTAAGCCTATCCTTCGTAACATTATCAGAAACATATCTAAAAAAAAAATACCGATCAAAATCTGTTCAGTGGATTCGAAGATTGGCCTGTACAATGAAATACAGTTCCGTCTTTATGTATTAACATGTATATTAGACAGATATTCTATACGTGGTAGAGTCAAGCGGCGATTTTTGCTGCTGCTCGACCGGGTTGGTACCACGGCCTCGCAGAATACCGACGTGAAGCAGAGGCATCTTGTGCTTCTGCTTTTCGTTCGGTGAGTAAGGCGAATGGAGGCCCACTCTCCCTCCCCATCCTCTCTCTTATTTCCCAAATACCCATTAAAGCCGGCAACGCACCTGCAGCTACTCTAGTGTTGCAGATGTACGAGGGGGAGGGTGATCACTTACCATCGGGTGAACCGCTTGCACGTTTGCCGCCTTTCCCATAAAAAAAATAGTATAGAGGTATAGATTATGTCACGATATTGATACAGCGCGTATCCCAGATCTCGAAAGACGTTTTGATACGTCCTTACCTTTAAGGGGCTGTAGCTTTGAAGCTGTTTTGAAAAAAATATGTGTCATTATGGCGGATATCCATACAAATATTAAAAACTTTGAGTGTGAGTTTTTTTGGTATTACTCTATCGTAAAAACTGTTACATACAAGCATCAAACTTAGTATGATCATCGTGCATACTCTAAAGTAATACAAGAAATAATATAAAACCGGCCAAGTGTGAGTCGAGCTCGCGCCAAGAAATCGAACTGAATGAAAGAAAACACACATTTTTGTTTTGTAATTACCTAACACAGATATTCTGTGTGGTTGTACGGGACCCTCGGCGATGGAGTCTAACATATATAGCAACAAGCATATTGTTATTCGATCCCATTTGTATATTTTAGCGTGAAGCTGGTATATACAGAGGTGTTCGTTGGCAAATGTTCCCGCGATGTTAGGAAACAGGTGTTAGTCGGAAAAAGGTCGTCAGTCGCTCGTAAACAAGATAAAATATTACAATTACACGTTTTGTTTGCATCGCTCCGCTTACAATCGAATAACATTCGAGGAGGCGAGTCGATTTTTATTCGTATAAAACGTTTTTTTATTATCAGAACAATAAACCCACGGACACCTTGGACATTCGTAGGAACGTGTTGAAAAAACGAGATACTTCTGATCTGATTCTAAATTTTTCTCTGCCGGACTCCCATAAGCGCGCTGCTCATGCGCTTTAGAGGACTTTTTCATGTTTATACCACCTTCCAATGTTACACGTTAACGGTTCACGATATCTCCATACCAATATTTCATCAAAATCGATTCACCAATTAAGCCGTGAAACAGACGGACAGTTACTATCGCATTGAATAATAGTATTTTTTTTTATACTTTTGTTTTTTTCTTAGCAGTACGTTGGGGAAAGTTGCTCGCACCTAATAATCACCGTCTCCGGTGACTGGTTATGTCGGGATCAGCATTGAAGATGCCGTACCGACTGAAATCCTCCCATGGTAGATGCGCTGTGGGCCCGGTGGCCTTTACAGCTTCGGCGGTGGAGGGTTTCCGTCAGGACCCTTTCTCTATACATTCTTTTCTTCTTGAATTGAGGGGGCAAACGAACGCAGCGGCTCGATGGATGTGTAAATGATTACGGTCAACCACGTACATCTGCAACACCTGCAGGAGCTGCAGGTGCGGTGCCGGCTTTTGACGATATTTCGGGAGTAGGAAAATGGAGAGGAAGAGAGAAGTGGGCTCCCGGTTATTGATAGCATTGCTACGACTCGACTGGGTGAAGGCCCAATCTCTCTGTATATGTGATAGGATTTTGGAGCCAGGATGGAACCACCGCGCTGTTCCTCTACGATATTTTCCTTCGCTGCTGAATATAACAATATCTTAGAAGATCGGCTAGAGCTGACACAGTATTTAAAATCAAGTAGACCATAACTAACTATTCTTTTATTTATTTGGTCAAAGACAACAATAGTTCTTAAGTCAACAACGTAAGTGCGCGACTGTACATTGCGTTCGTGTCGCTCCTAATGCTACCGCTTCAGCAAATACTAAGCCGCGTACTAACTAACTAACTAACAATGTAAGTATTTGAACACGAAGCGCCGGACTGTACATTTTATGAGGCGGTCAAGCGTGATCCGCCAGCGCTACGCATAACTTCTTCGTTAATTTTTTTTTTCTATTGGTAAGGCGGCAAACGAGCAAGCGGTTCACCTGATGGTAAGTGATTTACATCGCCCACGTACACCTGCAACACCAGAGGTGCTGGCAGGTGCGTTGCTGGCCTTTAAGGATATTTGGGAAATGGAAGGGAGGATGTGCAGGTGGATGTGGATGGGGAGTGGGCCTCCGGATACCACACTCACCGAACCACCACCTCTACTTCACGCCGGTATTTTACGAGGTGGTGGTACTACCCCGGTCGAGCCGGCCCATTCGAGCAGGAGCAAAATCCGCTCCACCACGATTAACATACATTTCATGATTTAATGTTAGTTTTTTTTTTAAAACATCGGTATTCATTTTGCGGCAAGGTTCGGTGGCGCCACATGCACGTTGGTCCTGTATCTAGTAATCCATTCGTCTGTTGTAATATATATGAACAAAATAGGCTGTGATACTGCTGGATGTATTTCTATGAAACTGGTTATACTAGTTAATCCTTACACCCTGGATTAACATTGTTTTTTTAACTATAAGTCACACCTTTCATAGGTCCACTGAAGATCAGCGCTGTAGTCTCGTCTCAACTGCAGCATCAAGCTGAGTGTGGTCCATTCTCCCCGTGCGCCGCGCAACGCCTCTAGAGGAGGCAACGACAAACGACAATGTTTAATTGTTTGTTTGTTTCTTTCTTTCTTACGAGTGCAAATGAAAGTTTTAGACCATTAAATGTCTGATATAAATGTAAGTTAGCTCTCTTTAAATATTCTTATCCATAGGCGTTATCAAGGCGACTTCCAGTCTCGAAAACAAAATTCGCTTATCACAATTTTTTATCACATTCTGTGATAAAAAATTGTTATGTGTAATTCATAAACTCGTTATGATCACTATTCACATAGCTTTACGATTTAATTTCACGTCTGTCTCATATAGATAATATACTTTGACTTTCACGATGCGCGGTGAGTCACATGTTAGCATACAATGGCCGGGGTCGTGGGTTCGAGGTTCGGGTGCAGGCGCCGGCCGACTCGTTGCTGTGTGTGATTTTCAGTGAGTTAATTTTGAACTGATTCATTTTCGTTTATGAACCCAGAAAGACTTTAGGGTCTAGGCTAGATTGTCCACGATTTCGATGAAATTTAGCAGATGTGTAAATACAATTTATTTTTTGTACCTACCGTACCGTACACGTAATACACGGGTGGGCAGAGGTCTAAACATTTTAGACCATTTTCACCAGATCTTCTTTGGGTCAACGTGACAGGTGGTAAGCCTGTCGCCGTCTCGGTGATAAAGCCAATGATACCAATCGTACGTACGAAACGTTTTGTAAGACTAAATGGCACTGTTATAATATATAATGGCTTTCTATTCACCAAAGGCGTAGCTCCAGAATCTTATCCATCCTTTATTCCGTTTTAAACGATGCAAACTCTCCTTCGTATGTTAAGGACAACTTCAATTTTCTTTATTCGAGTCATAACCGAGTGCCTCGAACTTCAAACAGCCTGAAGGTGAGTGTTTCACAACACAGTACTGGTTTCATTTCTTCTTCTTTCACCGTACAAGCCACTCTTCTTTGGAACGCTCTCCCCGATGATATTAAGAAAGCTCCGAATTAAAAACTCTTTCAAAACCCTGCTCCGGCATCACTATCTGAAGGCAAATCCCATCTGAGATTTTCCTCTTCATGTTTAATTTGTTTATGTATGTATTATAGGTATGTTATAAGTATATAAGTATATTATAAGAGTTGTAATATTAATATTTAATTTATATTTATTATTTATTTTGAACCTGCCAACATGTTTTCTTTCTCACCCGGGGTTGACTGGTAGAGAATGCCAAAAGGCATTAAGTCCGCCCATTGTATTCCTTTTTTTTAAGGACACTATAAAGAATAAATAAATAAATAAATAAATAAATAACTATATAGAGGATTACGTGTAGTAAGCGAAAAGACATTGCGACCAACGCTAGTTCTGAGAGGCATCCATTGTGCTCAAATACACGGTGTGGTATGTAAAAGTCTCGACCCTTTATCTTCCACATACAGAATGCCGTGCTTGCCTAGTGGTCAGGGCGCTCGCTTTAGTATCAGAGAGCGCGAGTGACCTGGGTCCGGTGCCGGCACCACTAAAATTGTTAACAGCAATTTTTAGTGCAGTATTTACGGGCGGTGAAGGAAAACATCGTGAGGAAACCTGTATGTCTGAGAAATAATAAAAAAAATATTATTTCAAGGATATGTGAAGCCCGCCAACCCGCACTGGAGAAGCGTAGCCGGTCATTCCCGGCTCCTACAGCCTTTCAGATATTTGACAAGGAGGCCTTTGCCCAGTAGTGGGTACGTACAGGCTGCTACTTTACAGAATTACAGAGGACTGTAGTAAATTCACCCAGTTGCGACTCTGTTGTTTAGTGTATATTAGAGATACAATTACTGGAATAAGGCTTCAGTTATAGTCCTCAGGTGACTATGCACCATCATCTTGACAGAAATTGAGACATTTGTGAGAAAGATTAAAAAAAGTTGAGTTAAGTAGGCTATAAAGGGCTCTGTGCTTTGCAAAGGTTTCCCTCATTTTATGGGAGGTTTTAAGAGCCAGGAAGAGGACAGTCGGCAGCGTTGCTACAGTGACTCTTGGTGGTCTCCATCTGTTCTTGAAGGAATGGAAAGCACAAATAACATAAGAAAGCTATATAAGTGCATATTTATAGCACAATGTCACGCTCTTCACGACTTCACGTTACTAAAGTCACATAATAAGGCGATCCCAGAAGAGGTTTCACCTCTCTGTCGGGGGTCCCCTCGGATCGCCTAGCCCCCCCCCCCTCCCCTCCAAAAATTGGAAGTTATTATTTCGTTTCAGGGGACGCAGCGTTTCATAGCAGCAGCCATCGTCGACCCTTTTGTTCAACTTGGAGGCCTCCGCTCTCGCAAGTCTCCTCCGATGATGCTGTAAAGGCCACCGGACCAACAGCAACGTGGATTGGTTTTAATTCGGTATGTTTCTTCATCAGAGATCCGTGTCCGACATAACCCGTTGGGAGGCCTCCCGGTATAACAACGGGTATGTTTAAATCATTTTCCCTCCACCCAAAAAGAAAATAAAAAAACAATGTCACGCTAATTATTGCGCTCGGCGACAGGACGGGAGAGCTTCGGGGAAGGTTGGAAACGAACGGCTCTAAAGGAGTCGTAAATACGCCAGAGATAGAAATAAGATGAATAGGGTAGCCATTCTGCAGCTGCTTAATAAGGAACAAAATTTTTGGATGCGTATTATAACGTACGATAATTATAACGTATGATAATTATAACGTATGATAATAATAAATCAGTCGCTTTAGATGCTATCTTCAGGTTTTAAAAGCATAATGTCCTGCTTCGTACAAAATTAATATTAACAGAGTGGTTTTGCGTAGAAAATAAATTAGTATGTAAATATAATACATTATATTTATTTGCAGGTGGCTCAGGACCGAGCTTCGTGGCAATCTTTGGGGGAGGCCTATGTTCAGCGGTGGACTTGTGATAGGCTGAACTGATGATGATGATGATATTTGCAATGTCATTTCACTAGATAAATTGGATAAAGACGGGTTACGAGTCCGTGTAGAAAATGTGTTCCACAGTTTGCCAGAATTTTGTCTATGAAAAAAATAAGCTAATTATATGATTGCTGACATATGCTATGCTACCTTCGAATGTAGCATTCAGCCTACTCAATGTAGATTTATTCTCAGAACGCTATTTGAATTCGTGCAAATTTACAAAGTCTCGTATTTTCCATTGCCGTGTCGTACGATAATTTCATACAAAGATCGTTAATATTTTATAATTTTGCCGGAGGACGGAGATCAAAATATTATGTGCATATATAATTTTATCGGTGTATTGATGACACACGAATATTTTGGTCGCATAACGGTTAAGGCCTATACGTACGAATTCGCGAATAGCCTATGAAAGGGGACGACGGAACAAGTTCTGCCGAAGTTATGATAAAAGTGAAACTACTAATACTTGCCTTCTTAAAGATTTAGACCACAGGATGTGGGAATATTTAGTGATCACGCTTGATCATTTTCTATAGAAAACTAGAGTAGTGTCAAGATGCTGCCAGCATCGTGTACCTAACTTGCGGGCCATCAGCGGACGAATCAATAAAATATATTTAACCTTTCTGTCCGTGGACAGTCTAACATATGGTCACCCAGAGTTGCATCGCTGCGTTCAGTCACGTCTGCCAGATGTAGAGACGTCTCTATGAATTTATATCTTTGCTCTCCACGCTCGGCAAATAGTAACTTGCTTGTTTGTTCCACTGCACGTGTGTGTATATTACGTTGTTGCTTAATGTCCCGACGTAACTTATTACCTCCTCCTCCTCCGTCCCCCCCCACACTCCTCACTCCTGTGCCTTTCATTACGTCAGTTGTTTTGCATTGTCGTATAGCGCCGTGAGCGTGTTTCTCAGTGATTAGTATAACTAAACACTGTGCTGTGAGTGCATAATATATCGTTTGGTCAGCGCTACCAAATGTAATTAGAAAGGTCGGCTGCACATCAGCAGCTCCTCTGGTGGTGCGGATGTTCGTGGGCGTCGGTGATCACTTGGCATCGGGTGAGCCGCACGCTCGTTCGCCCCCTTCTTCTATAAAAAAAGTAATACTTGTGAAACACGCAGTAACCATTACTTTGTAGGTAGACGTAGGAACGATGGGTAAGCTTTTGGTCTGGACCGTTGGTAACGTGGTAGAGTCAAGCGGCGATTTAGCTGTGATAGTACCATGAGCTCGTAAGCAAATACCGGTGTGAATTTGAGGCATATCGGACTTCTGTCTGAACTAACCGGAAGCCAGCACTCGCACCTCCTCCCCCCTCCCCCCAACCTCACTTCTACCTCAGTTTTTGTTATGGCTCTCTTTTCTCCTTCATTCTGTTTACCATCACACAAATATCCTTAATGGCCGGCAGCGCACCTGCCGCTACTCCGGTGTTGCTACATCTGCAACAGCTGGGAGTCGGTGATCGCTTACAATCCGGTGAGCGGATTGCTCTTTTGCCCCGTTTACGATAAAAAAAAACCTATTTTTTTGACTTAAAAAAGCCTTAAAGACAAATACTACTTAAAAGCTATTCGCTATAAACAATTTTATGCCCATTCCGGGTCCCTGTTTCGTCTCCCCCCCCCACCCCCTACGTCTTTTTCGTAAAACCGTTTCGTTTAGAAAATAAATTGTTTTGCATTAACGTTAGAGGCGTACTTAATTTGCAGTCATTACTTCAAATCACACTGAATTAAGCGGGAATATTCAATTTATTTCGAACTAAATTAGAATTATTTTGAAAGAAATGTTTGGTGACGAGGATATCAGACCTCGACATTGACGACGATAATCATACCTTAAAGTAGGCCCAAGGCCTCCTCTCATATATCTGAGAGGGTTTTGGGAACCGAAAGGGCCCGCCACGCTGCTCCAGTGCGGGTTGGCGGGCTTCACATGTCCTCGAAATAATATTTTTTATTATTTCTCAAACATGAAGGTTTCCTCGCGATGTTTTCCTTCACCGTCGAGCACATGGCAAATACAGTAGTAAAAAATGCTCGAACCCAGGTCACTCGCGCTGTGGTCAGAGCTACCACGTTGATTGCTTTTTTTTACCAGCTCACTTTTCACTAGAGCTTATTCGGGATAACGTGGCAGGTGGTGAGCCTGTCACCGTCCAAGTGATTCAGATCGCAGATAAGTTCTCATCGATATGAGCCCTTCCAGGGGGTCGAATTTCTCCTGTGTCGATATGAAAGTATATAAATTAATAATTTTTCGTCTTATGTACGTCGTAAACAACAACATGATCACTGAGTTACAATATCTTATCCTTTTCGAAGTTCCATCAATACCACTTAGATGGTTGGCATTTCACCACTGTACGTTTTAGTCGAAGTTTTCTGCCACGCACTTCGACTCTGTGGAATCAGCTGTCGCCGGCGATATTTCCGAACAGTTACGACTTAGGCACCTTCAAGAAAAGAGCATATTCCTTCCTTAAAGGCCGGCAACGCATCAGTAGCTCCTCTGATGTTGTGGATGTACGTGGGCGTCGGTGATCACTTACCATCAGCCGCACGCTGGTTTGCCTTCTTCTATAACTTACACACGCCACGACAGCCGAATGTTGATTGGATCTGCCTCCGAATCAGTAGACTTAGGTTCGGTTTCGATTATCAGGAGTGGCGTACTAACGAGAGGCCGGCACTCTCGTCAGCGCCCGCCCAGCGGCACGCCCCAAAGGCTCGCCCAGCGCGGTCGACCACTTAGCTGGCATTCACTTGGAATGCGCACAGGAAGTAGATTATGTTCCACCAGCCCGCCGTTCACTGCTTGGTTATTCTTCTCTGTGCGTGTTCATACTTACCAACAACACAGACAAGGATCAAGTTTACGACTGCTGATTACAAATTTCGTTTGGTTTTTTTTTTATTTTATTAAAGAATACTAGCAATGCTATTTATTAAGTAACGTTACCAATATATCTGTTGAACCTCCTACTAAGCTATACAGCTTGCATCTGGAGTGGTTCACTACGATAGTCGAATGGCGGCCCATTAGGTATAGGCTGCTGCCAAAAAACTTAGTATCCTCTCGGGGGTGAGACGGTACTTCGCATCGGAGCAGTTCTTAAATCTATACAAAGCTCAAGTCCGCTCTTGCACGGAATACTGTTCCCACCTCTGGGATGGTTCTGCTAAACATCAGCTTGATGCTTTGGACTCGTTGGAGCGCCGAGCGAAGAGGATCGTAGGCAGTGACTCACTAGTAGAGGCAAAACTTCCAAGCCTCGAACACCGTAGATGAGTGGCCTGCCTCTCGGTTTTTTATCGGATTCATTTTGGAGTGTGCGGAGGTTTTGCATAACCTGATACCCCCTTCCCCTTTCCATCACCGAACGACTAGACGCGGCGAGCAGTTCCACCCTTATGTTGTAGACATTCCTCCATTATGCACGAAGCGGTTTGCCTCGTCTTTCTTTATGCTAAGTTTTTCCGGAAACCTATAACCTGGATATCTTTAAGTCCAAAGTGAACAGACATCTAGGCAAGCGTGTGCCATCCTAGGCCTCATTTTCGCCTTTTCATTTTCCATTGGGCAAGATTGAGGTCAAACGCAAGCCTATTTTTCATTTAAAGTAAAGGCGTTTTTTTTTTAACTTCATCTTCCTCGTTCATTTATCATCCATTACGAAAGCCGGCATTACATTTTCGATGTAACATACAATGGACGTAATTAAATACAGTAACATTTAACAGACCAGACACTTGAGATAACAGTTGGACGGGGGACGACCTCCATACCGCATTTACTTTATCACAACAACTAAATACCTACGTTATTTGAATAAATTGGCACGCGGAACTGAACAGCAGTAAGCGACACGTCCGGTCAAACGGAAATTGACCTTAGGGAATAGACGGTGAGCGTAAAGTGATTGGCGTGATGTGTTTATAGACGAAACGATTTGCAAAAAGAAAGATAATAATGTAGGTTGATCGAGCCGGATGGAGGCGGATGGAGCCGGATCGAGCCGGTTCCGCAGATAAGGATCCCAATACGTGCGCTGATGACGGCGGAACCGGAATACGCGCGAACGTATGCATTCATAGAGTCCATCTGACGATGTTGCATTTGTGTTCGAAATTTGAAAAAAATATGCACAGCATTATAAAAGCCTGTTCGTCCAGTTGGAGCGAGCGATAGCGAAGAATCTGAGCGATACGGATTATGTTCCGGAAATTATTTTATAAGGTGACGATAATAAATATTACCAACTTTGACTCACTGTTACATTTCACGGTTTATTCTTTTTAAGCGAAAGGGGACAAACTCTCACGTACATCTGCAACATCAGAGGTGCTACAAATACGCTGTCGATCGGCGCCTCGTTATCAGTTCCCGTTAGGTCCCTAACCATGTCGAATATAGCATTAGCTGATATTTATCGCTGATCTTCCGTGTTCTATCCCTGATTGAGACGTTGGATTCGTTGGTACACAGCACAGCTCTGGCGGACAACAATTTACCTAATTTTTTTTTTAATCTAATCGCAATTGTTACAGCAAATTCCATCAGTCGCTATCATCACACGTGACAAGACTAGTGTCGCTATAAAGTTTAAATGGGTCATTCTGATTAATCGCGGAATAGAAATAGAAGGTAATAACAAATTGTCTTGTCGCTGCTCTTATTTATTTATTTATTTAAACTTTATTTAAATACCTTTAAACAAAAGTATTACAAAGGGCGGACTTAATGCCTCTTGGCATTCTCTGCCAGTCAACCCGGGGCGTGGAGAGATATAGTAAGGGTACCAAACATTAATATTGTTAAAAAAAATACATGAATAAATATATAAAATACACTTACAATTAGATACATACAGACGGAATAAATACATATAAACAAATATGTATTCCTATAAATAAATATATGTATATACACATATATATATAAATATACATATACATATGTAGACATACATACAGCATACAAAATATTATTATAATTACAATGACCGATGATATCAATTCCACTAAGTGGGAACGGATGTCTTGAAGAGGTGTTCACGTACCAGTCTCTTGAACGATAACTTACTGGACACTTTCCTAATGTCTTCAGGCAAGGAATTCCAGAGTAGTGCAGCCTGAACAGTAAAGGAGTTGCCATCTTATGATATGAAGTACTCGATTATCAAGACGGACGTATCAAGTGTATCAGGACATCATATGATATACCGATGTTTACTCAAATGCCACAAAAAAACGTATCTCTGCTGATCGATTCCGCATTATTTTATAAGCCAAATGCCACAAAGAAAGTTGAAGAGCCGCGTTGAAGGCGGCTTTTGCTGCTGCTCGAATGGACCGGCGTAGTACCACGGCTTCGCAGAATACCGACGTGAAGTAGAGACATCTTGTGCTTCTGCGTTTCGTTCAGCGAGCGAGGTAACCGGAGGCCCACTCCCCTTTCCATTCCAATCCCCATCCTCCCTTCCATCTCCCAAACACCCTTAAAGACCGGCAACGCATCTGCATCTCCTCTGGTATTGGAGATGTACGTGAGCGACGGTAATCACTTACCATTAGGTGAACGCTTGCTCGTTTGTCGCCTTTCCGGTGAAAGACGGAGGGGGAGAGGGTCTCCGAGGGTTACCTCACTAACCGAAAGAAATGCAGAAGTACAGGATGCTTCTGCTTGATACCGGCATGCAGCGAGATGATGGTACTACCCTGGCCGAGCATCAGCAGAAGCCGCCGCTTGGCTCTACCGCGTTTAAAATGTAACAAGTTGCCAAACTGTAACAAAAAAAGCTTCAATGGCAACTAGTTGCGAATCTCAGTTGCTTTAACGGCGGAAATGACCCATATTGATTTTTAATTACGCCATGGCCAAACTGGATTCCGTAACCAACACCCCCAGGGGAAAAAACGTGGTGGGCCGAAGATTACCGTGAAGTCTTCAAGGAAGACTTAAGAGAAAAGCTCTTAGTCACTTCTTAAGGCACCCAAGGGACGAAAGGGGGGTGTCAGATATTCTTAAACCTCTACCAATAGGTACCGCTTAAATTGACGACATCATAATGGTTTTTATGTTTTAGTAATATAATTTATTTTAATAATACACATTTATAATCTTTATTGCAATATTGAATGGTGTTGATAAAGATAAATGGAAATAATACAAAATTAATGGAGTTAAACGAAATCTTCAAGGCGAAGTAAACATGACCAAGTTACGAAGCCTTGACGCGCGGGACGTGCTGGTAATAAACTGAAGTGTTCGTTTGGAAATACAAATAATTTTTTAGCGCAATTTTTAAGTGCAATTTTGTTATGCAAGGCTATTGTGTGATGTAGTGTCGATGGAGGACGCGTATGTCATCTTTTTAAATACTTATTAAAAATACGACACATTGGACTGAAGGAAATAGAGAATTAATGATCATTATCATAGTTACGTCTTAAGTAGTCCAGAGCTGGACGTAGGTGTATCGATTTTTAACGTGGTAGAGCCAGGCGGCGGCTCTTTGTGCTGCACGACCGGGTTGCTACCACGGCCTCGCAGAATACCGGCGTGAAGTAGTGGCACCTTGTGCTTCTGCGTTTCGTGCGGCGTGTGAGTTATCCGGAGGCCCACTCCCCCTCCCCATCCGAGGGGGTGTGTTGCAGATGTACGTGGGTGACTGTAATCACTTACCATCAGGTGAAACGCTTGCTCGTTTGCCGCCTTCCTATAAAAAAAAACCGAACGTTGAAACGATGCAGGACGAAGTCTGACATGGAAGACGCCACGTTAGAACTCGGGAATCGTTGGAGGAGAATGGGGGAGATCAATACGAACCTGAAAATGGTAGCCTACTAGTTATTAAGCAATACATTAATATATAAAGCACGCGGCGATCTCTGGCGCGTGGCAACAGATGTTGTCTTAAGAAAACTTGACGCCACAAAACCAAAAAAATCGTTCAAATTCACACATAAAAACAAAGAGTTTCATGTATTAGTATAGATCAAGTCACAACTTCCACGAATTCAAATTTGATTAAATAAACCGAAAAAGAAATAAACATCAATATTCTGTATAGTAAATAAAATAATTATCTCGCATTAGACATATTTTGAAGTGAATATTCTTTGGGCGCGATAAGAGAAAAAGTTTAAGGTCTAATTTGAGCATATCCTCTGGGTTTTTTTTTTTTTTTTTAATGGGAAAGGTGGCAAACGAGCAAGCGTTTCACCTGATAGTAAATGATTGCAGTCACCCGTGTACATCTGCAACACCAGAGGTGCTGAAGGTGCGTTGCCGGCTTTTAAGGGTATTTGGGAAATGGGAGGGAGGAATAGGAGGGTATAGTGTTCGTGCAGCGCTTTCGGTTAGCTGTGAGCGTCTTGCATTTTGGATCAAAAGTGTGTAATATTGATTTGTATAGGTAAGTGTATTTTAACAGTGAGTAATATTTATTGTTAGTTAATAGTGCCGTGGGAGCGTTGTGTTGAAGGCGTTCAGTTTAGTTTCATAGAAGGCGAGTGACCCGGTGTCGGCACCACTAAAATTGTTAATAGGAATGTTAAGTGCTGTATTTACCAGGTACTCGGCGCCCAAAGAAATCACCGTGAGAAATAATAAAAAATATTATTTCGAGGATATAAGAAGCCCGACAACCCGCACTGGAGCAGCGTGGCGGGCCCTTGTCGGCTTTTGGTGCGAGCACTGGGGATCGAAACCAGGTCACACGAGCGATTTGAAACTAAAGTGAGCTGCCTGACCGCCTGGCTACCATGGAAATCAGCAATAGAAATCTCAACGCAATTGTTAAAGTAATCTCTATCAGTCGCTATCATCGTACCTAACTAGTGCACGTAGCTATATGGGTCATACTGATTAGGAGAGCGGTATAGAAATAGAAATAGAAGGTGATTGTCTTGTCGCTAAGATAAGGACTACTTGACCGTACGCTCGACTGAAGTTCACCGCTCAGCATTATATTTGTGATAAACAATGTAACAGCGGGGTATATATCAGTTCTCTCTCAAAGCCACCCGTTAATGGAAACGAACTCGAGTCTCCCGATTTATATAGATCCGATCAGATCATCCTAACCACACGGCGGTCGTGGTTTAATTATAATTATCATTAAGTAATAATGTCGTTGGAGGTGACAATGGGCAGCTGAACGCTGCTGACTCGCCCGTAATCCGTGAACTGAATAGAAGGAAGAAAAGAAAGAAATATTTATTGCACGAACAGTGAAAACTGTGGGATCTGGCTTCAACAGATTCGGATAGATACACCGCCATCTTTCGGTTGCCAGAGTCTCGTTTGTTCGTCAGCTGAGTGTACCGCGTGCATGTGAGCTTGGCATGTGGAGAAAGAGATGTTACATTCCCCGTTAATTCTTCGCTTTCTTCCCTTAACAGTCTGTAAATAGTCCACTGCAATATAATAGATCTCTTCGACAAGTAGGTTTTGCTATAATCGGATCGTCATCGGTTTCAATTTGGATCTGGTATTTTTCTAGATTGTTATTCTAACATCTGTCGATATAAATTGTAGTTTTCATGGCTTTTCTCTTAGTTGCCCTATTACGACAACCATGGGAAGAAAGGGGGTGGTAAATTCTAATGACAAACACGTTGCTTAATCAGCTTCTTCTTATTTACTAATAAGGAAAAGCTTTAGAGAAGCGACCGACTTCAACCCTGCCATAGTGTTGAAATATTAATAAGGATGGATGGAGTGAAGGTATAGAGAAGAATTGCCAAAATCGGTTTACAGTCAGCCAAGGTATCTCGTAACGTACATACTTAAAGCATCCGACATTTTTGAAATCGGTTGAAAGGAAATGTGATTATGGATACTTATTGCATGTCGTGAATTTCTCCAAGCAATAAAACACTTTTCAGGTCTCAGAAAATATTTAAGGAACTCGGTAATCACAGAATTAAGGACCCGGGGCAATTATTTATTACGGCCTCGAGGATATTGCGTATTAAAAGCACTCCAGTAATTAATAAAAACTGTCCCCTCTTAATGAGCACAACCTGTAGGTAACGAGTTGGAATGCGTCGAATGGACGAGAAACTAAGGATAATTACATATTAACAGCAATAAAGTTTTTACGTTCCGGGGTAGAAGGGTCCCCTTGCCGTATTCCATTATAGGATCCCCTTGCCGTATTCCATTATAGGATCGGTCATGTTATGTGTTTGTTTTTCAATATTTAGTTTTACGCGGGAAAAAGGTGCTAACCCATCAGACACTGCGTTCGATTGGTGACAGGCTGTGTCGAGATGAATATTTAAGATGCTACGCCAGTATGCAATTTTTGCCGTCCATACTAACCTCTACAATACCCATTTTTCCTGTTACTTTATTTTATTTATCTATTTCTTTATTAAACTTCATATACATGAGAATGTTTATCATCATCATCATCATCATTTCAGCCTATCAGAAGTGCACTGCTGAACATAGGCCTCCCCCAAAGATTGCCACGAAGCTCGGTCCTGAGCCACCTGCATCCATCGACTTCCCGCAACACTGCGCAGGTCGTCACTTCATCTTGTGGGGGGTCGTCCTACACTGCGTTTGCCTGTACGCGGCTGCCACTCGAGAACCTTTTTTCCCCAACGGTTGTCAGTTCTGCGAGCTATGTGGCCGGCCCATTGCCACTTTAGCTTGCTGATCTTTACCGCTATGTCGATTACCTTAGTTCTGCTGCGGATATCATCGTTGCAGACTCTATCACGCAGAGAGGCGGTATATAGTATAAAGGCGGACTTAATACCGGTAGCATTCTCTATGAGTCAACCGTTGGACGATGCAGAGATGAAATGAAGTAGGTGTAGGTGATAGAATAGAGAGTACTAAAGAGAAAAAAAAAATGTAAATCTAAATGTAGGTACAATATTTAAATACGCATACAATAATAAATACATACACACGTACATACATACATTTATATTTATTTAAATACATTAATAACTTTCATATTAAATATATATAAAAATAGACTATTACTGAGATGATTCTGCCATTTTGTTAAAGATATGTTCCTTAGCTTTAATTTTAAACGTGTGCCGAATTTTAGACGCTCTGATTTCGAGTGGGAGCGCTTACCAAAGAAGTACGGATTGAACAGGAAAGGATGAACGGACAAAGCATGAGGTATGTGATGGACACTGGAGTAGGAGATTATTAGACGAACGTAAGGTTCTGTCGTGGTTTGAGCAAAGATAACTAAAGTGGGAAGACAAGTAGGAAGGAGCAGTAGGAGACATCTTCTTCGTCAATAATATTGCAAAATTTATGATTTGTGCTCTATCCTCATCGTTATTTCAGCTTTTTCCCGTTATTGGTGTGATTATGAGCTAAGGAATCGTTGTGTCAGTTCCTAGATAGTTCTTACAACTCACGATTTAGTGAAATTTATTCAAGAAATAGTCTTTGGGTATATTTCTGTGCTAAGAAAAGCTCAATCATGTAATACTTTTGTACTAAAGTATTGTTATTTTGTTAAATTTTCGAGACTATTGGTCCAGTAGCTTTGACAGCTTCAGTGGAAGGACACTGCTTTGGCGGCGTTTAAAGATATTTGAGAGATGGAAGGTAGAGTGAGGAGGGAGGATGGGGAGATGCCTTATCTTCTCGCAACTCGGCAATGCCCCTGCACCTCGTCTAGTATGGCAGATGTAAGTGGGTGACGGTAATCGCTTACCATGAGGCGAGCCGCATACTCGTTTGCCCTCTGTACCATAGAAAAAGAAAGAGTGGACCTCTGGTTATCTCTCACAGCGAGCGAAGCACAGCAGCACAAGATTTCGTTATGACCACACCGGTCGAGCTGGCTTCACCTGCAACGGTGCTGGCGGACAACCGACGTCCTGATCTTGCCATCTGGCTATCGGAAATCGATCCTTGTCTAACCATGTGTGACCTTGAAAGCGACATAAGGCAAATGTGCAAGTTCTTTGTACAAGCGTGCAGTGCTCGAAGATCGTGTGGCTCAGTGGTTACCGTTTTCGACTGCACAGCCTTGCGTCTTGGTTTCGAATCTCAGTCCGGTTGTGTTGCATGACGTTTCATTGCCTACCCGCCTTCTTCTCATCTACATTGTATATGGGGAAGGCGAAGAGGTGAGTGATCAGTGCTTCTGTCTGTGTGTACACTTGCTTCTCCATAATAGATCCAGCCGATAGTATTTGGAAGTTATCGCCGTGGTCGAAAGTGGGCAGTGGGGCATCAACCAAAGAAAAATAAAAACCTAAGAAGGCCTACTCGAATTTGATATAATGACGTCCCCGTGGTCGCGCGTCAACTACCCATTACTAATACCTAATAAAAACTATTTATTGTCTATGAATTGACTTCTATCGGTGTTTATAAAGTTTATACCTACATAGCTATATTCAACAGTTAGAGCTATGGTAGCTTAGTGCTTAGTGGAGTTTTAACATAGTAAGCGAGTGACCCTGGTTCGATCCCCGATGCCATCCGCAATGGAGTAGAACTGCCCTGTTCCCAGCTCCAATTACTCAATCAAAAAAATTTTTTTTTTAGTGGAGTTCGTTGCTTTGCAATAGTACTTACATTTTGCTACTATGTTGTGAAATTTTATCCTACTAATAAATTTATATAATAATTTTTGTTAATTTAAATAGTGTCCGATAAATTAAGATATTCATGTCAAATAATTTAAATAATTAATTAATGCGTCGATTTATTTTCAACATTAATTCAGTCTCTATATGTCACGATCCAGATTCTGACATTCGGCAGCTTTCCACCGTGCTGGATATGTTATAATGGATTCTCTTACGTTGTCCATATGGTCTCAAAAATTTCTTTGCCTTAAAACTATGCCTTTGCTCACTTAATCCATAATTTTACCCATAGTCTTCGACCCCCCACATGATGGAATGACGACCTGCGCAGTGTTGCGGGAAGTCGATGGATGCAGGTGGCTCAGGACAGAGCTTTGTGGCAATCTTTGGGTGAGGCCTATGTTCAGCAGTGGACTTGTGGTAGGTTGAAATGATGATGATGTTCATGCAGATTTCAATAGTGGTGGAGCCAAGCGGCGGCTTAAGCTGCTGCTCGAATGGGCTGGCTCAACCGGATTGGTACCACGGTCTCGCAGAATACCGGCGTGATGTAGAGGAATCGTGTGCTTCTGCGTTTCGTTCGGTGAGTGAGGTAACAAATATTCCTTAAAGACCGGCAACGCACCTGCAGCATCTATGGTGTTCCAGATCTATGTGGGCGACGGTAATCACTTACCCTTTCCCATAAAAAAAAAAGAGATGTGTGTTACCTGGACCTATCTCCTCGTTTGTTACAAGTCAAGGCGCCTTCTTAACAACTGCATTAGATTCACCTTTGGTTTACTTAAATATCATCACGTCTCTTCTCTCACCGTTCCAAGTCTACCCGGCTTTCTATTCGTCAAAGACGTGGCTCTAGAATTCTGTATCACCTGATCCTAATTCTCCCTCATCTCAAGAATAACTTCCTATATTTATATTCTGCTCATGACAGACAGTATCGTTCAATAAGCCAACTTAAGATTCGCATTCCACAACGTAATACAGGATACTATAAATCTTCTTTCACTGTTCAAGCTACACTCCTCTGGAACGCCCTGCCCGATGACATTAAAGCAGCTCCTGATAGGAATTCATTTAAGAGACTAGCTCGTGAATACCTAATAGATTATTGACAATATTCGGCTTGTCTATTTTCGGTTTTTACTTTTAAATATTTATCAACGTACCTTTTTATATTTTTGTATACATATTTATTTATGTATTATTATTTAATTAGATAATGTGCTTATATACATACATTAATTCATTGTGTTTGGGAGTCCGCTTTATAGTTTGTTTTGCACCTGCCATCTACATTATAACTTGACAAGGGTTGACTGGTAGAGAATGCCACTTGGCATTAAGTCCCATTGCACCCATTGTAACCTTTAGCTTTATTTATTCTTTATTGTGTACCTTAACAACGATACAGAATAAATATATAGATCACTATAGTGATGTAAGACACTGGCACGTCTTCCACTTCCCATATACAATGTAACGCGGAGATATAATACGGTGAATTATTTCTGAGTTGCATACATATTTTCTTCGACTGGGATTCGACATAGGACACAGCTCCGCGGACAGGTACGCTAACCATTGATCCGTGTGGTCATAATGTTACTTACGAAATTAACTTGCGGAACTCCTGCTCGAGAGTCTCTACCGATGAAGCTGTAAAGACCACCGGGCCAACAGCAGATCTACCGTGGGGGGTTTCAGTCGGTCCGGCATCTTCAATGCTGATCCCGACATAACCAGTCACCGGAGACGGTGACGGGTAGGTGCGAGCACCTCTCCCCCACGTTAAACCACAAAAAAAATAATATACTAACGCATTCGACATTTACGGTACAGATCGTGCAGTCTTTTTTTTTTATATTAGCAAATAACTGTCGCATAACGAATATGTTTTCACAAAAGTGTTTTTTTCTAGCGTCAAGCTAAAGATTTTATTAAGTTGTTTACGTCGATATGAAATACAGTATACGAAAACAAGGTCAAACGGCGTGACGTGATCTCACAGCGTCAACAGATCGTGGAGATAAGCGCGATGGAGCGCAAATAAAAGTGTTTTTTTTTTACAATTATAAAATAGAATAAATCTAATCTAAAAATTATACATAAAAATATAAGAGCTCAGGATTTTATAATAATGGTCTCTTCAGAGGCGTAGACAGGTTTCTTGGAAAGCTTTCGAACGACTTTTCAACGAAGCTTATTTGGATATTTAGATACTTAGAGCTTATTTCGACCGGCTCGACCGAGGTAGTACCACGACCTCGCAGAATACCGGCGTGAAACAGAGGCATCTTCTGCTCCTGCGTTTCGTTCGGCGAGTGTAACCGGGAGGGGCCCACGCCGCTTTTCCATCATACCGTCCAAATATTAAGACCGGCAACGCACCTTCAAGCAAGCTCAGGACGAGCTCCTCAGGTGTTGCAGATGCACGAGGGTGCCGGTAAACACTTCCCATCAGGTGAGCCGCTTACACCTTTGCCGCCTTTCCCATAAAAAAAAACAAGTAGCATTGTATGATTCAAGAGATGGTCATTATTTTCATGTTAATTACACCGCGGCACAAATGTACAAACAACTGCTACAACAATACATAGTCTTTGTATTTACCGACGTCCACGGGCTTTTGTTACTTATTATAATTCGCCGACAGAACGACCTTGGGCACGTGAGACGCGGTGTGCGCCGGCTTCGGCAACCCTTTGTCGAACATGTGAAAACAAGCGAGGGCGATGTATAAATTGCTGCTTCGATGCTACGATACACAACATAGTGGCGTGCGGTAACGGCGTAAGAAACTGCCATCCCCTTTCTTCACATGATTGTCGTGAGGTGGCTAAAGTTATAAAGACCGATGCCGGCCAGCAGTGTTAAAGGTGCTCGGTGTCCACTTCTACAATTGCCAGTCCACTTCTTGAGCGTGGCGATTAAGGGGAGTCCTCCTTAAGGGGGTGAAAGAAAGAAAGAAACACATTTATTTGGCAATCACACAACAAAACACGAAATAAAATAGAAAAAAAAACATGAAAAAGATTAATTCAGTGATATCACAGCACTGTCTTTCAGTCGGGTCCTTCGTTGACTTCACGGACAACCGGACAAGAAGCATAAAGAAGGGATTATTAGTAGAAACAAAAGATACACAAAAAAAAACCTATAGGTGGAACTAGGTGGTCTATGTCCTACAGTTTTTTCCCTTCTTGTATCCCCTGGGTTGTTTGTAAAGCTGCGATGTAAATACATAATATTCATTATTAAAAAAAAGAGAAGATACCTATGGAGTTTCTTTCACCTGCTTTAACTCTGTAGGACCTTATTACTAAACGGTAGTAGATTAAATAGAAAAAATAGAGACTTTTATACAAGTGAAATTTATGTTCCTACGTCGAGGAAGGTAAAAAATTGCTCAGCGCGCTATGGAAAGGGCTATGCTCGGTGTTTCTCTGCGTGATAGAGTCTGCAACGATGATATTCGCAGCAGAACTAAGGTAACCGACATAGCCGTAAGGATCAGCAAGCTGAAGTGGCAATGGGCCGGCCACATAGCTCGCAGAACGGACAACCGTTGGGGATAAAAGGTTCTGTGGGACGACCCCCCACAAGATGGAGTGACGACCTGTGCAGTGTTGGGGGAAGTCGATGGATGCAGGTGGCTCAGGACCGGGCTTCGTGGCAATCTTTGGGGGAGGCCTATGTCCAGCGGTGGACTTGTGATGGGCTGAAATGATGATGATGATGAGGATAACGTCGAATAGTAAATTTTTATATTCGTTTTTTGTTTTTAAGCCGATACCGTACGGTTGATTTAATAATATGTTATTGAGTACATTAGGCGGTTGTTAAATAAATTGTTAGCGTGGAATTTTGTTGCCAGAATAAATTCATTATTTATAATTCGGTACGCGGAAGCTATGTTTAAACAGTGACTTGTAAATTGTGTGTGTTCAGGTGTCAGACTGTAAGGTCGGCTCTGGGTTACCTAGTGATGTCCTCGATCTCCCTCGACAGTTTAAGAGAATTAATTTATTTTTATATTCCAGCAAATTGTACGTGGTAGAGCCAAGCCGCGACACTTGCAGCTGCTCGTGCGGGCCGGCTCGACCTGGTTCTCGTCCTGAATCTACTTCAGCTTCATTGCATCTTTTGCTTCTGCATTTCGTTTGGCGAGCGAGGTAACCGGGGCCCACTCCCCCTCCTCCTCCCCCTACCCATCCTCTCTGCCATCTCCCAAATATCCTTACAGATCGGCAACGTACTTGCAGCTCCTCTGGTGTTGCAGAGGGTACGAGGTTGACGGAGAGCTGCTTGCTCGTTTGCTTAAGTAAGCGGGGAGCAGGCGGGGGGGGGGGGGATAAGCAGTAAAGATAACACTTAAACTATGTTAACACAGAGAGCTTTTAGGTTTTTAAACCTAGATGTTACTGGCCACCAAGATCAGTTTATTTAAGATTTTAGATCTGACCTATTGAAGTTGGTTGCTCTACCATCTTATCTATCAGAGGCCAAAGCATTGGGGTTATATATTGGCAAGAAGTAACCCCAATCGAATAGCACCTTTATGTATTTGATGGGGAAATATCTACTGTACACCTCAGAGTGAGGAAGAATAGTTTATAACGGGTTGGTAGCGAATGAAAACCCACGACGTTCCAACTATGCTTGGTATGTCAGCTCTTGTTGCCACGTTAATGGATATACCTATGTGTGCAACAATTTGATGCCGATGAAGAAAAAGATTTTAAGCAAACCTTTTTTTTCTAATACAAATGTTAAAACTTTATAACAAAGTACTTGTAAATCTTGTAACATTTTAAGATGATCATCAACAAATAAATTATACTATTTTATACGTGGTAGAGTCACGCGGCGTCGTTTCATCTGCACATCTTTTTTAATTCACTTTTTGTAATTTAGTGATGTCAAATTAAAATATTTTTGAGGATTACCTGTTGGTCTTGTTAGATTACATAGTGGTTATCGCTTTTCTCTCTTTCTAATCTTGTCTGGTTGTCTAACCTTCAGTTAGGATCTCGCGCCTCTAGTCTGCGATTCCCACCCCTAACATCGGCAAACGTTGTTGAATGAGAATTGATTAAGAATGTTTAAATTGTACGCCACCGGGCGCAAACAATCGCCCGCCGAGCGTTCAAGTATGCCGGCCGTTCGGAAAACACAAGTGTCGAATCTTAACGGAAAACTATTGGAGTGCCGGCGAGCACGTGACCAGCATAGCATTGGGCAACGTGTTACGGTGAAGCAAATGCTGGTAGCTTAAGGCTGGATGTTGGATTGGAATGGTTGGTTTGGATATGTAAAGTGGGATGTATCACTTACGATGGTAGAGCCAAGCGGTGGCTGCTCGAATGGGCCGTACCACAACCTCGCAGAATACCGGCGTGAAGTAGAGCCATTCTGTGTTTCTGATCGAAACAAATGTCACTTAAAGTAGCAGCCTGTGAGTGCCCACTGCTGGGCCTTCTTCTCAAATACGAGTATCGGAGAGGGTTTAGGAGCCGGGAAGGGCCCGCCACGCCACGCACACAATTCTCGAAATAATATTTTTATTATTTCTCAGACATGCAGGTTTCCTTACGATGTTTTCTTTCACCGGTGAGCACGGGGCCAACACAGCTCTTAAAGGTGCTATTAAAAATTTTAGTGGTGCCGGCATCGAGGATCGAACCCGGGTCACTCGCGATTACATATGTTTGTACTTGTTGATGAAATTTGTTAGTATTATGGTATTGCGATCGTGCGTGCCAAACATCATGCCAAATCATCCCTATAGGAGATGCCAACCTTCGGCATCGGAGTGTTAAGCGGCTGTCTACAATGGATGATCAACGCAGCAAAAAAAAAAATTAAGAACACACTATGTGATAGCGGCTCTGCCAACCCTTTCCATTATGCGTTTACGTTAATGATGCCATTAACGAAAAGGTTATCATTAAAATAATATTTATGAACTCTTAAAGAAGTAAAAATGATAATTGCACAATCGCCTGACGATTTTCGAGACCCCAACGGCCGCGAGCCAAAATATTCTCACTCCCGATTGGCGCACACGAAGTCTTTTTACTTTGTCATAACAACAATAGAGCGAGCGAATTCATCATAAATCATATCGCGATAAGGCACCAGCACGTGTGCGTGCATGCGTGCGTGTGCCCACGAAGCCGATAGCATTGGGGCAGGTCACAGACCCAGAGGTCTTAAGATAGCTGTACACTGCTGTTGTAAGTTCCATTCGTTCCATCTCTAACGTATGCGACGTATGATTGTATTAATGTTTCATTCGTTAGATTGGCGTGAACAGTGAGCTAACGGTCCGCCTGATAGCAAGCGGCTACAGCAGATCGTGGACACCTTCAAACGGTTTCGATCGAAGAAGTTAGCAGATGTGTGAGAAGTGGTAGAAGAACTATACCTGTCGAACCGGAACACCAGAGATGTTGCGCTGCTTTTTAATGGGCGGAATGGGAAATGTGGGTTTTACCTACCCAGACTACTCTTAGACAGAAAAGTGAGCCTTCCACCTAGTGAGATAAGCTTTGAGATTGAAGGAAATAAACCATAATACACATGGTAGAGCCAAGAGGCGGCTTTTGCTGCGGCTCGAATGCGCCGGCTCGACCGGGTTGGTACCACGGCCTCGCAGAATACCGGCATGAAGAAGAGGCATTTTGTGTTTCTACGTTTCGTTCGGTGAGTGAGGTAACCAGAGGCCCACTCCCCCTCCCTATCCCCCTCCTCGTCCTCCTTCCCATCTCCCAAATACCCTTGGAGGTCCACTAGGATCCCACGGGCTTTCGAAGAGACATGACGAGTTCATTTCAGATTTTCGGGAGTACATTGCAGTATATTGTAGTCAGCTAAATTCATATCTAACTGAATTATAATTTCACTATCACGGTGACTTGAACAGCTAGACAGCGTTAGGTGGTCATCACCTGGATGCCGAAGGCTTGTTGAGATCGTGGGATCCTAATTCAATAACAACCAAGAAAGATTCCTTTGCACTCTTATTTGGATCAAAGTAACTCCATTCAACACAATCATTCACTCTAGTCTGAAAGCACCCTTATAGTTATTTATGCTTAGCTATTTAAGTCTACGTTTGTATGACAATATATGAGGCGAGTGTAAACGGTAGAGTCGGGAGAGGAAGACCTAGGCGAACATTTCACGATCAAATCGGAGACGTTCTGAACAAAAGGCCAGGTCGAGAGTACTCTAAACCAACGAGCATTCATGCGAAGATTGATGAAAGTGGCAGAAGTGAAAGACGTACGTCAGGACCGTAGCGAGTGGAAGAAGATTATCTCTGCCTACCCCGTTGGAAACAAGGCGCTATCGCAAATTACCGACAATAGGAAGTTGCGGCACGTGAATGATATCTAGTCGTTCAGTTGCACATATGTACGTTAAAAATGATCATTTGTATATTACGTAATCAGAATTATGTGTCACTGAGTGTCATCCTGGTTGTAAACAGAAGAAAGAAAGAAACAACCAATTATTTTACGCTGGTAGCTATAAAATGGTAGTAGAATGGATTTAACACGTGGTAGAGCCAAGCGGCGGCTTTTGTTGCTGCTCAAATTTGCCGGTTCGACTTCGCTAATACCAGAACTTACGCCTGTCTCGAGGTCTCCATATTCATTACGGTTGGTTGTCGATCGCAGCACTAGACACCTCGCATCATAGTAGCTGCTGTCCGGCACCGATCTGGAGCACTTGAGATGCCTACCGCCATCTGTCGGAAGCCATAAGATCTTTCTCAACATCATATACGACACGCGCCGGACGAGATGGTGAAGTGAGATCGTCTTGCCACCACAAAACAATTTTATTTGTAAAAAAAAAACAATGAACAATCACGTTCTTATTATAAGCTAACTGCCACATTGCGCAGGGGTTGTAATTTTTTTTTTAATTTTTATATTTCCAATAACGAGGCGAACATAACCTGTAAAATTGAGCTCAATCGCTCGACTGGCCTGCGAAGGGAAAAGGGACAAACAAACAAACGTAATTTTTATGCATGTAGACATTTTAAGTAGATAGATTACTATGTATTTTAATTGAACTATGTTTTCCGAACAATAAACATAACATCGATATCAGTAAAACCAATGCGTTAACTAGATTTATTAACTGGATACTGGCTTTTAGAGATAATAAATGCATCGATCTCTAATTCTGTTTATGTTTAAATTTGAATAGGAGCGTCGACCACGTGACTGATTGTGTTGGGTCCGTTCGCTGTGAGGCACTTGTTCACGTTTTTCATTAACTATATCATTAACTGCATCATTAACTATTCATTTACTACGTCATTGGTGATCATTTTTTAATGATTATATTTATGTCATAATTTGGTGTTGTTGGTCTATGCTTTAAACTTTAATGTTTTCGAGTGTGTCTTTTTCTTTGGTACGCTCTGTAGGCTGAACTGCTGGATGGATTTCGATATATCAGGTGTCGTTAGATTCGTCTTCATAGTGGGTGGTGTGAGATGATGTATAATGTTTAAATATTGCGTTTACGTAGACAAGATATTGTTGATTTTTATTATTAATTAATTAAAAAAAAAAACAGTATTTTATTTATTGTGTTATACTAGAAATTACATTCAAGCCTTACAAAACCCATAAATATAGTTAGATTGTAGTATATTGTCATACTCAGTATAACTTAACAGCCGGTAAATGACTGGGCAAAAGGTTCATCTTAGTATTTCAGAAGGTATTTAAGACGGGAATGGTCCGCCACAGTGTTACAGTACGGGTTGGCGGACTTCACCTATCCGCGAAATGTTTTCTTCTGATATTAAGGTTTCCTCAAGACCTTATTACCTTCACCGCCGAGCACCTGGTACAGTCCTAGTAATGTAGGCAACGGGGATCGAACCCAGGTCACTAGCATATTACGAAATTAAAACGTGCGTCCTTACCAGTAGTACCAAGGCTTCATTAATTATAGTATAACATTATTATAATTATTTACCGCTGGACAAAGATATCACCTTAGTCGTGAGGACTTTCCATTCACGCTATGCATGGTAGGCTACCTGATATCCTTAGGTGCCGCTTCCTGTTTCCAGTCATTGTAAATTAATCCCGCCATATTTGAGAAAGTGCATCATCTGATAGATGATGTGGCACACAGGAGTCACACCAGTCACGTTTTATCTCCAAGAGAGGAGAAAAGCGATTTGATCACTAAATCTCGGAGGCTATGACATACGCTTGTTACATTTATGAGATACGAGAAGATAATATTCTCAAGTAAATTGCGCTCATTCTAATTATTATTATTTAAAATTCAGCCCTCAAAATGATAGTCAGTAGAAAATAATTGAACATTTTCTAGATTGTTCGAACATAACAACATTAAATGCAATTGACGTACAATTGATACGTCTAACGACCTATTAAACAATGTTATCGGCGGAATTAATAATAGCGAGCACTGTCGTCGTACCTAGCCGATATTGTTGTGAGCAAAGCGTTCTACTGTGTTAGAAGACCGTCACCTACTTTGGGGTCAACGGGTTGGCTTGAATTGACTCGCGTTTACACTTAGCACTGTTTATTTATTTGCACGCACACCGTCACGATTCGTCGTACGTTATGGGAGCAGTGTTAGGGCCACTCTTTTTCAATTTATATGTGAATGTCGGTATTTAGCGTTGGGCGATAAGGCGAGCGTTTATTTCAAATCTGGTGTGATCAGGGAGTGTAAAAATTTCAGTACTTTTGATCGAAGGTTTTTTGTGACAACGCTACAGGAGGGAAGCCGATTTAGTGTCCATGCCAACGATACAAATTACTTACATAGAGTTGGTTAAAATGGTTAACAGCAATTTTAAATGCTGAATTTACCACGTACTTTGGAAACCTGCATATCATAGAAATAATAAAACACATTATTGCGAGGACACATGAACTCCATCAAACCGCACTGGAGCACCGTGGCGGGCCCGTCCCGGCTCCAAAACCTTGTCACATAATTGAGAAGGAGGCCTTTGTCCAGAAGTTACCATTTAGATGCTGTTAATTTACTTTACTTTAATCCTAGGAGTTTTCTTTTTATTCATTAATTCTTTTCGAGTCTTCTTTCGGCTTTACTTTTTTTTATACAACTATTATATTATTAAATTATTATTATTATTATATTATTACAATACAACTTTCAGAAATAGCTTGGGAGGGATCAATTTACTCCCAGGAGTTATTCTGATCCATGAATTCCCATGCATTGTGCAAGTGTACCTCGTTCTAACTCTATCTATCTACGCTGCTTTTGTCTGTACGAGATATGCCAATGCACAGTCTTCTTTTCCGCAATCAGTTCTACGAGATAGTGTTGTCTATGGCAACGTGCCCGAAATGTTTGTAATATTTTTGTAAAGTGAATGTCGTGTATAATTTGTAATGGGGCCCAATATTTATCAATGTAACATCATAATGATATAATTTATATAAGCTGATCTGTGGTCTGTTAATTGTACCTATCTATATAAATAAACAAATAAATAAACAGGTGTAAGTATTATAACTCAAAAAAATTACGCTAACAATGAAACTAACATTTACGCCAACAGCTCCAACTAAACCTTTTTTTTTAACGTGAGGGAAATCCTCATGGATACTCAGCCTCCAGGGGGACAGCTGGGTTACGACGGACTAAACCCCTACGATGGTGGCACCGCTTTCGCTTAGCTAAATACCTCCAGCTGAGTCTAAGAGAGAGGATGGATCTGGAGTGGTTCTCGACTATACTGGGTTCGAACCTGCTACCTCATCTGTCGCACTCCGTACCCTGTAGCATTAAGCTTAGTCAGCGTTTAGCTAATTACGATCCAGTGAGTCCCGGTTACGAATCCCAGCCTATATTTGTTGTGTTGCGTTAAAGAAATCATCAAGTAAAAGTGATTTCAAAGTCGTTTATATATAGCTACAAAACATAACGCCGCAAAACTAACTCACACTAGCGTATTGTATGTCATATAGCAACATTTTTATATGTAGCACAAGTATATCTAATCCAATCTAAACATAATTTAATATTAACATACGTAAACGACGAAAGATTGACGACTCTAATGCGACGGGGCATAAAGTCTTTATCACTATGCAGGAGAAGATGCATGTAGGTCGAGGTATCCTTGTGCCAGGTCAGTGACCGGAGTTCAATACCCTTGCAATCTCCGTGCAGTTGAAACCGGCGCCGGTGCAGCGCATAGGTGATACTTGCTAATAGTAACAATTCTAAGAGCATTCAGCATACGGTTGTCCCGGTTACATAATCAGGATAAACATGGAAAGGGAAATGGATAAAGGATAACAGAGGATTGTAATTACATCAACATTTCAGCCTATCAGAAGTCCACTGCTGAACATAGGCCTCCCCCAAAGATTGCCACGAAGCTCGGTCCTGAGCCACCTGCATCCATCGACTTCCCGCAACACTGCGCAGTTCGTCACTCCATCTTGTGGGGGGTCGTTCTACACTGCGTTTGCCTGTACGTGGCTGCCACTACATCAAATGAAAATAAATGCAATGATTAAGGCTGTGTGATAGAGCCAAGAGAAAGGTTTTTGCTGCTGCTCGAATGGGCCGGCTCGACCGTGAAGCAGAGGCATCTCGTGTCTGGGGAGTGAGGTAACCGGTGACTTACTTCCTCTCCCCGTCCCCCTCCTCATCATCTCCCAAATACCCTTAAAGTCCGGCAACGCCCCTGTAGCACCTGTGGTGTTGCAGATGTATGTGGCTCGTTTGCCGCCTTTGCCATAAAAGATAACACTTGCGGGCCTTCTGCTCGCTAGTCTTTACCGGCGAAGCTGTAAAGGTCACTGGGCCAACAATATATCCACCGTGGGGGGGTTCTGGTCGGTCGTCTTCAATGCTGATCCCGACACAACCAGTCACCGGAGACGGTGACGGTTATGTGCGTGCACCTTTCACCCATGTTAAACTAAAATAAACAAAAGGCTGGGTTATCGCTTCGAATTGCATAGTATAAATGTAGTGATCAGGGTTTGAATCACTGGGCTGAACTTATGAAAAAGGAAAACATTGTAATGGAGCTTGTGTGTCTGTGCAATAATGAAATATAATTCGAGGCCAGTGCCGAATAGCAGAGTAAGAGATTTAAAAAAAAAAAAATCAAATTAGGTATAAGAGCCAGCATAGCTCAGAAGTTAGGCGCACGCTTTATATTGCATAGTATACGAGTGACACGAGGTTCGATTCTGGTCACCGGCACCATTAGAATCGTTAATGAAAAATGTTTTTTTTTTACAATTTTTTGTTGTACTTTAGAGGTTGTATGTGATTATTTACACCAAGTTTGATCCTTGGTATGTATTACCGTTTATACGGAAGACCTAAAACAAAAAGGAACATTAAGTAAAAAACAATTTTCATTTTATAGGGGTACCCGACTTAAATTTAACATTTTGATTTCATATATTATTTGTTAGAATATTTGTCATGTTCCGCGGAAAAAAATCAATCGCCTACCTATTACTGTTCAAAAGATACAGCCCTATTAGGCAGGACAGACGGACGGACGGAAGAATGAAGGTACAGACGGCGTAGACTTGCTCATAGGCCTCCGTACGGAACCCTGAAATAGGTAACACGTTATGTCCGCCCAGAGCAACGGACTCGGCCCCACACCGGAACGCTACTTTTTCACACCATAGGTGCTGTAGGTGCGTTGCGGGTCTTTAGGTACCCAATCGTGCTACTTATAACAATCTTCTCTTGAAAATACTTAGACACTAATCTATAAAGTACTTTTGCTTCTTCTGCAATTGGAAAAGCCAGAATACTGTTAAAAACACCCACATTTTCTTGTTTAAAATTTGGAAAACGTATGAAAAAATTCCATCTTTCATCTTCGGACCGCAGACATTCGTTTAACATATGATATACATCTTCTACACGCCCGCACTCTGTGCAGTTAGGTGTATTTGTTTTAAACTATTCAGTGGCACATGGCCAGATCGAAGCCTATGAGCAATGACTATTTCCTCCCTACTCAGACCGGCACCATAAAACCAGGGATTTCGCGATAGATATGGTTGTATGGTCTTATACCGAATTCCTTTACTTAGTGATCTTTCGTCAAAATGCTCCTTCCAATTATCCTGGCACCAACTTCTAAGAGAGCCTATTACCTCTGTAAAATACGGTTGGCAAAACGTATTTATACCCTACCAAAATCGCAAGTCTGGCTAATCTGTCTACTCTATCGTTCCTTGTGATGCCGGTGTGAGAAGGAATCCACTGAAGTACTTTTTTTTATTTTGTGCCCCCAGTTCATGCAAGGCTTTCATTATATAGTAGGCTATCGGTGCACCTCGAAAATTCGAGGTGCGATTTGGGACATGGAAGGGAGGATGAGGATGGGGATGGGAAGAGGGAGTGGGCCTCCGGATACCTAGTTCGGTAACGAAACGCAGAAGCATAAGATGCCTCTACTTCACGCCGGTATTCTGCAAGCCGGCCCATTCGAGCAGCAGCAAAAGCCGCTGCTTGGCTCTACCACGCTTAAAATCTTTATTGTTAATACCTGAAACTGAGTTATACAAATGCCCTTTGGCATTATCTGCCATACAACCCCGGGTGAGAAAGAGATACATGTTGGCAGAGCCAAAAATTGAAATAAATCGTGTTCAAATTTAAATAAGTAATGTAAATTAAATATTATTATCTAATACATAAATAAACTAAATATAGAAAGGAATTTGACAACTCGGTGGCGTATTGGCTGAGCGTTTAGCTGCGGCGTTGTGGGTCACGGGTTCGATTCCCGCACGGGTCTACAGTAGACGATAACGTTTAAAAAGAAACAAAATATATCATATGGTATTTGAAAGAGTATTAAAAAAGTTTATGTTCCCTTATTTCTTGATATTATGTAGACAATTGTTATATAGATAGATAGCCTTTGTATCGAATCCCAGCGGAAATAGACCTTTAGGCCGCACAGAAACATCTTGAGAGGATCCATGTGTCTCGGTTAGCAACAGAAGGTCCTCCTTACATAACTAATCATAGATTAAAAATTTGAAGACCCGCAATTGCCTCCGTGTACATCTTCTCCATTCTTTGTTTGTTTGACGCACGCGTAGCTCAGTGGAAGGGGCCAGGTGCGCTTACCACTGAGCACAGGTCGTGGCGCAATCGAATCCCTGCTAATATTTGTATATTGAAGAGTCACATGTTGCGTCAGTGACACATCTGACCCTTTCTCCGATCTTATGGCATAAGAGTTACGTTACAACGGATACGGGAAGGTAAAGACGAGCGAGTGCCTCTGTGTTTGCGCGTACATTTACGGCACTATAATATTTCCTGCGCAGTTGACAGCTGCCGATAGTAATTCGAAGTTCAGGCCGCGGTCGAAATGGACCACAAAGTCATCATGATCCTCTTTCTTTGTTGAGCATAATCTTAAGACTCCACTGCGTGGCATGACCTCTCCCAGCTGTGGGATATTCCCGTAAACGCCAACATTGATATAATGGCCGGCGACGACCAGCCTATAAATGTTGCACAGCTAGGCATAGACTTTATCTCAAGGTTCGAAAGGGTTTTTGGATTCGGAAAGGGTCCGACAAGTTGTTCTATTTTTGGTTTGTTTTTATTTTGTTTGAGACCGGTGACAGCTCTCTTGATGTTAAGTGATTGCCGACGCCCGCGCACATCTGCAGCACCAGAGAAGCAGCAGGGCTACCGGGGCTCTCAATATGAAGGAATACCGACGCCCACGTACATCTGCAGCACCAGAGAAGCAGCAGGGCTGCAGGGCTCTCAATATGAAGAAGGAATACCGACGCCCACGTACATCTGCAGCACCAGAGAAGCAGCAGGGCTACCGGGGCTCTCAATATGAAGGAATACCGACGCCCACGTACATCTGCAGCACCAGAGAAGCAGCAGGGCTACCGGGGCTCTCAATATGAAGGAATACCGACGCCCACGTACATCTGCAGCACCAGAGAAGCAGCAGGGCTACCGGGGCTCTCAATATGAAGGAATACCGACGCCCACGCACATCTGCAGCACCAGAGAAGCAGCAGGGCTACCGGGGCTCTCAATATGAAGGAATACCGACGCCCACGTACATCTGCAGCACCAGAGAAGCAGCAGGGCTACCGGGGCTCTCAATATGAAGGAATACATGGATGTTAGTAACCCCTGGGGATGAGTTAATTGTTCCCAAGCCGTTTCTAGAAGAAACATTGTAATATTAGACTATTAAAACGTATTGTATGATTTGAAAAATATCTATGTATCTAGGATATCTAGGGAGTTTCTTTCGCCGGTTCCTTCTTCATCAGAGAAGTATCGTTACGAAACGGTGGTAGATTTTAAATAAAAAATACGTTCGACCAGTCAAATGTACGTTTCTTACGTTGAATGAATGATTTGATTTGATATAAAGGAATTTTATTTATATTTAAAATTTAAGCTATTAATATATTTAAATAAATATCAATGTATGTACGTACGTGTGTATGTATTTATTAATATATATGTAGTTATTATTGTATGCATATTGAAATATTGTATCTATATATAGACTAACATTTATTATAATTTTTTTTCCTCTCTTTAGTTCTCTCTATTCTATCACCTACACCTACTTCATTTCATCTCTGCATCGTCCAAAGGTTGACTGGTAGAAAATGCTTCTGGCATTAAGTCCGCCTGTATACATTCTCATGTATATGAAATTTAATAATTAAAAAAAAATTATATATTTTAAGCATCGGGTTTTGTTATGAAAACATTAAAACGAATAATTGATTGAAATATCTTGAAAAACAAAATATTCGCTTCAACGCTTAATGTTCTACGACCTTCACATATGTAAATTGGACGCATGTGTGTAGAAGAATGCGGTGTTTGTGTAAACGTTCCGTTTGTTATTTTGCTTTAGTAATTTCTAGAAACAATCTAGAATTGTATATTTTCTAGAACCAATGATTTTTTTTAAAGAATGCTAGAACGATGGTATTTACAATAACCGATATTCTCGACGACAATCGTTGAAGTGTTACGGTGTACAGATGTATTTGAAGTGGTTCGAGACAATAGTTTTGCCAGGTCTTTAGAACTTTACGCAGTCCTCGATCCTAGGGATAGGATAGGCCTCCTTCTCAAATATCAGAGATGGTTTTGGGGCCGGAAAGGGCCCGCCGCGCAGCCCCAGTGCGGGTTGACGGACATGCCCTCGAAATAATATTTTTTTGATTATTTCTCAGACATGCAGGTTTCCTCACGATGTTTTTCTTCATCGCCGAGCACGTGGTAAATACAGCACTTAAAATTGCTATTAAAAATTTTATTGGTGCCGGCACCGGGGAACCAACCCTGGTCACTCGCGCTCTACGATATACTAAAGTAAGCGACCTGACCGACTAGTCTACCACTCGGCTACAAGATACAAATAATTACAATATTACTACATCGGTCTAGAGCCGAAGGAAGCGCCAGCGAAAGCCTGCATATACTTCTTGGATGGTTTGCCCATTCTCTCCCATTCCTCAGCTCTCGTTCCTATTGTTTTTCTTTTTTATGAAAAATATGCTTACGTTTGACCTCAATCTAGCCCGATGGAAGGCGAAGACGAGGCCTAGGATGGTACACGCTTGCTTGTAAGGTTAATGTACTCTACATTAACCTTACAATAGGAAGCTAACAATACAATGCTTCTTTATTCAATTGCATCAGACAAGCACCTATAGCGTAGCGACAGCGAAAAATATTCACAACATGGGAGAAGTATGGCGGATGGTTTTTTTTTCTTAACGGTTAGTGATTACCGTCGCCCACGTACGTTACAACACTAGTTGCCGGCTTTAAAGGACATTTGGGAGAGAGGTTGAGGATGGGGTGGGGAGAGATAGTGGGCCTCCGGTTACCTCACTCACCGAACGAAACGCAGAAGCACAAGATGTCTGTACTTCACGCCGGTATTGTGCGAGGCCGTGGTACCGACCCGGTCGAGCTGGCCCATTGGAGCAGCAGCAAAAGCCGCCGCTTGGCTCTGTCCCTAGCACGCGCCAGTGCTCCTGATCGTGTCATTAGAATACGTAAGAGTTGACAGGACTTTATCGGTCATTCACTGACTGATATTTAACCGTACATCTCTATCGTAATACACTAGATAACTAGTATTGATATTAAGTAAATAACAGAGATTCTTTGTCCGCGCTTTAAGTGAAAGAGTCTTTCTTGTACAGGTGTCAGAGCATAGCAGAGCAGCAGCCAGCGACGCACCATCGATGCAGCATCGTTGCTCTTCAAACAATCTTCTTTCACTCACGAGCCTCCCGCTTACCGTTGAAGCTGTAAAGGCCACCTGACCAACAGAGCATATGGTAAACCTTGGACATTTCAGTCGCTCTTTCATGCTGATCCCGACATAGCCAGACACAGCCTCCAGTGACTGTTAGGTGACGAGAACCTTACCCTCACGTGTTAAAAAAAAAAACTTACGATAGTTGAAATGTAGAATTCTGTAAACATGCATATACAAGTAGATATATAAAGTTAATTCTTTTTTTGTAAATCTCTCAAGGTCGACGGGCACATAATGTCGCAAGGTCGAGATGTTTGCGTGCATGCGTGTGAGTCTATTCAACACATAGTTAATATGTCTGTCTGCGTGTCACGTGGCTCACACACTCGCGAATCATCAAGCGCGTGCGATGATTGTGCTGAAGTTAATCAGGACTTACTTAGTGTTGTGTTCTGTGCGCCGGATTGTTGCGCGGTTCCCGGAGATCATTGTGCTCTACGAAAATATCTAATTACCTCTTTGTCCGCACCGCACCGCCGGTGAGAAATGGACGCGCGCCGACTCAGCACTTCTCCAACGGTACATTAATCATGAGCACACTTCCCCAGCACTAATCTTTCACACCACGCACACGAGCTACTCTTAGAACGGTCTCGATGGTAAAGTTGTTAGGGTATCCGCTTGCGAATCACGTGACCACAGGATCGTATTTTTTAAACCCTTAGTTACGTTTATTCTGTTGGCATGTTGCACTAAGTCGAATAAGCTCTGGTAAAAAGTGAGTTAAAACGACTAACTACAATGAACGTTTGAAATTAAACTACTATTTATGGATTTCACAGCGTTAAAGTTTAGTTTTTCTATTCTCGACGGAAGCTGAATGTAGCCCGAGTTAACTATGACATCTGGACGTCTAACACCTCGGTCGCCCCGGGACCACGGCTGCTGTAAGAGACTTGTAACGTCGGGAATATAAAAACAAAAATTAAACGCTCTAAAAATCGTAAGTAATAAAAAGTGTACTGTTCGCGTAAATACAAGAGATCATTATAGAATGAACGTGTCGGTCGTGTGATACGGTCGTAAGATTTATATAAGATAAGTTTCTGTTCTTACATCAACTTAGAAAAACTTATGGTTAATCTAGGTCAAGTTGCACCTAGTGTGATGGTAATCATCTTAAATTCTAAAAGGCTGTCGCCTTTTCGACCAGAAAACTCTAGGTTTTGAATATGTTACAAACTTAACGTAACGCGTGGTAGGCTCCTGCTCTAACCAGGAGTGGTTTGGGTAGGTATCCCCCCCCGTCCACTTTTACCTATCCTTGTCGACAATCAGCAGTGCAACCAAACCACTGTAGAATTCCAATCGAAAGTTCTACATTAAGCCCGTATAATTACAGGCTTCGAGGCATTACATTTTACAAAAAATCCGCGCGACATTATTTACCTGTAAAGTCGTACTGTGTGATATTTTTTATTTATTTATTTATTTATTCTTTATTACCTTAAGCTTAAGGTTACAATGGGCGGACTTAATGCCAAGTGGCATTCTCTACCAGTCAACCCTTGTTATGGTGAAAGGTAGTTGGCAGGTATAAAACAAAGAATAAAAAAAAATAAAAAACTCCAATAAAAATAACTTGATTAGTACATATAAATAAACTATATAATTAAATAAATATTTATAACATAAAATACACAAATACGTATACAAGTATAAAAAGGATACATAAATAAATATATAATATAAATCTAAAATAGATAAGCCTAATATTGTCAATGATCTATTATTCTGTTAGGTAATTACGAAGTAGACTCTTAAACAGTTTCTTGCTAGGAGCTGCTTTTATCTTATCGGGCAGGGCGTTCCAGAGGAGTGTAGCTTGAACAGTAAAAGAAGAGTTATAGTATCCTGTATTATGTTGTGGTTTTTTAACATGAATAAAGTGATTTTTTTTTAACGTTTATTACAAACATATTCTTAGTGAATGTTTAAACGCATACGTTTCGTCAAATGCTTGAACAGTTTGTTGACGAAGAGCATACGATCACTTTTAAGTTACATTAAACAGTAAACTACGTAGTATTAGTAGTTAAAAACTAGGTTAAAACTACATTTAAGTTTTTTTTTTATGTGAAAGGCAGCAAACCAGCGAGCGGTTTACCTGATGGTAAATGATTACCGTCGCCCAGATATCCTCGAAAGAATAGTTTTTTCAATATTTCTCAGACATGCAGGTCGTCTCACGATGGTTTCCTTCACGTGGTAAAAACAGCACTTAAAATTGCTATTCAAATTTTTATTGGGCTGTTATCGGAGATCGAACCCAAGTCACTCGCGCTCTACGAAATTAAAGTGAGCGCCCTGACCACTAGGCTCACACGAAATAATTTAAGTTATTTTAATATCAAATATTAAAAATTTTATTAAAAATTCCGAGTCTCAATTTCCGAGGCTTTGTTTATCCGGAACATGGTTAGGTAATAACGTTCTGTATTCTGTACGCGGTAGAGGCATCTTGTGCCTCTGCGTTTCTCCCCGTCATCCCTCCCATCGCCCAAATATCGTTAAAGGCCGACAACGCACCTTCAACTTCTCCGGTGTTGCAGATCTATGTGCGCGACGTTAATCACTTCCCACCACGAATGAAAGTCGATTACACGTTTGCCTACTTACATACAAAAAAAAATTTAACAAGTAATTGTTTTGAAATATTTCACGGCATTTCCAATACGGCCAGGTATGAGAACGTGTATTTATCATCAGGTGGACTGTTGTCGCCCAATTAAAATCCTATGAACCATATGAAACAACTTCACACTTCACACTTCACGCTTGTAGTAATTGAAGTCAATTTAATAACTTCAAGAGTCTCTTAGAAACTTAACGCACTCTTTAGTATTCCTACCATAAGTTTCATAAAAGACACTACAACAGTAAAATATAATATGATAAACAAACAGTTGCCAGCTGTCCAGTCCATTAACATTAACTCCTAATTAAGAACTACCTTTTTAATGCAAATTTAATGTAAAACAAAATTGTTTATTAGTTACCAAAGTGGGTCAGGCCGCGAATGAATCACGCCCCGTGTGTTCCTGAAAGCGTGTGACGCTTTGAACTTTACTCACGAATACGGAATCCGTGTATTTAAATTTAAAATACTAATGTAGTTCGCTGCGTTATTGCTCCATGTAATAAACATCGAGTGTGACTCAATAAGCGTTTCGTACAAGTGTCGCTCGGGTTTTTCATAAGCTGTTCCGTTTTGATACATTAACCTTTTGATTAAAAAAAAAAAAACTCTTCCCAATTGGCAAGTGTGTCTTTTCTTTTTGGTTAGGTATTGCCGTCACAAGCACTTACTTTTCCACGACAATCAAATGAGGCCTTATTGTTATACGTTCCAGGCCACTGGCACATTGCAAAAAAGAAAAAAAAACGGCGTTTTTTTTTTTTTTTATTATTTGTGGCAACGGCTTATAGGTTGCGATTGTTATTAACGTATCTATTCAATTAATAAGACACAGTGTAATATGTCAACATGAAAAAATTGCTAGCTTTGTTACAAATGATTAATCATTAAAATTAATTAAATAGAGCGTCGGTTGCCTTTGTTTTTCACTTCGAAGCATTTCTGTGCAATTGACAATGAAACTCTGCCTTTTTTTTTTCTTTTGTGTTGGCGTTTTCCATACGCTTTAAGCATACCTGTTTCTCTGCGCGATAGAGTCTGCAACGATGATATCCGCAGCAGAACTAAGGTAACCGACATAGCCGTAAAGATCAGCAAGCTGAAGTGGCAATGGGTCGGCCACATAGCTCGCAGAACTGACAACCGCTGGGGAAAAAAGGTTCTCGAGTGGCGGCCACGTACAGGCGATCGCAGTGTAGAACGACCCCCCACAAGATGGAGTGACGACCTGCGCAGTGTTGCGGGAAGTCGATGGATGCAGGTGGCTCAGGACCGAGCTTCGTGACAATCTTCGGGGGAGGCCTATGTTCAGCGGAGGACTTGTGATAGGCTGAAATGATGATGATGATGATACCTGTTGCTGGCCGGGTGGCCACCCAACGTGTCATGTCGGACTCGGATCTCGGAAGGAGAAGCATACCGACTAGAAACCATCCGCGTTGCTGTTGGCCCGGAGGCCTTTACATCTTCGGCGGTAGGATCTGCTTGTGAACGAAAGAAGATTTTTTGAAGAGCAACGACGCTGCTATGCTCTGACCCCGGTTAACTAAAGATTTCCGACAACTATAAACTCTGCCTCGCGTAATTTTTTTTATATCATGTCATTTAACATGTCCGAACCCGTCGCTGTAGCATACGTGTCACGTGTCACGGGACGCGCGGGCGGCTTGTTTGGTCAAGTACATGCATGTACAGTGCGCAGTGAATCTAGACCAGCAGACAGCGTGGCAGAGCCAAGCGGCGGCTTTAGCTGCTGCTCAAATGGGCCGGCTCGACCGGATTGGTACCACGGCCTCGCAGAATACCGGCGTGAAGTAGTAGCATCTCGTGCTTCTGCGTTTCGTTCGGTGAGTGAGGTAACCGGAGGCCCACACCCCCTTCCTATTCCCCTCCATCTCCCAAATATCCTTAAAGACCGGCCACGCACCTGCGGCATCTATGGTGTTGCAGATGTATGTGGGCGACGGTAATCACTTACCATCAGGTGAACCGCTTGCTCGTTTGCCGTCTCTTACATAAAAAAAAAAAAAGGCGCGATGTAGACTCGATAATTTCTATCTGTTAATGCTGTTTGTATTAGGTAGCATGTGATCTTACATCCTACTGCTGCAACACAATCGGACCTGCGTGTAAATAAATAATAATTACAACAATCGCAAAGCTTTTTACTTGACTTTTAGATTCTTTAGTGGGACGCGACATAACAATGGTTGAGTAATACATAAACAATGGATTAACTACACGCCCGATCAAGAACTGAATCGGGAAGTATTTTTTTTTTTTAATTCAGCCGAACAAAATCGTGCTGTATAATCTCCCACATCAGTGGGGAAGATCTGTCTTCCCTGCCTCTGTCTCTCACACTGCACACTGTGATTGACAACCATAGCGCCGGACATCTCGCTAAAGCTGTCTCCTCGGGCGTCTGGATGTTAAAGTTTGAGCGAATTAGAAACGTCCCTGGTGGCCGGCACCGCTAGAATTGTCAATAGCAATTTAAATTGATGTATTAACCAGGCGCACGTTTTTTTTTTTTTATGAAAAAATAGGCTTGCGTTTGACCTCAATCTTCACCGATGGAAAGCGAAGATGAGGCCTAGGATGGTACACGCTTGCCTAGATGTCTGTTCACTCTGGCCTTGAAGATATCCAGGTTAAAGGTTTCCGGAAAAATTTACCTCGGTAGAGAGTTCCACTCCTTAGCCATCCGCATAAAGAAAGAAGAGGCAAACCGCTTCGTGCGTAATGGAGGAATGTCTACAACATAAGGGTGGAACTGCTCGCCGTGTCTAGTCGTTCGGTGATGGAAAGGTGAAGGGGGTATTAGGGTATGCAAAACCTCCGCACACTCTCCGAACGAAAACATCATGAAGGAAATCTCTGCATGTTAGAGAGATAACAAAAAAATGTTACTTCGAGGATATGTGAGGCGCTGGAGCAGCGTGACGGGCCCTTCCGGTCTCCATAACCCTATTTAAGAAGAAGGCCATTGCTCAGCAGTGGGCACTTAACTTTTTTTTGGAAAGGTCTCTAATGTCGGAGTCTTCGTAATTTTAGTAGGATCAGTTAGATGACCTTCAACACCGTAACCATGATTCGTTATAGTGGTATCATTTCATTGTACCCATTATGTGCTCTACATACACAGCACTGTAGCTTTTAAATGTCGTAAACAATGAATAAACGTGTGAAATCGTCGCAGTTAGAGTAGAGCTATCGAATTAATATTTTTAGCTACAGTATAACAATCCCATATTGTTTACACGCATGCTAGGGTGTCTGTTCATTAGTTTTTTTTATGGGAATGGCGGGAAACGAGCAAGCGTTTCGCTAGACGGTAATCAGTCTTACCATTTGGCCAGGTAGCCCTTGGCGGAGGAGAGCAGATGGCGGAGAGTTACGGAAAGGTGAACCGTCGGACGACGCGAGCGGCATCGAAGAGTATCGAACACCGCCTTCTGCGTTTGATCACGGCACGGTCCATTGTTCGGACGAAAACAAGCGTGACAGTTTGCGTACGAATGGCAGTGATGATGGTACGGCTGGGTGCCACACGTAGGTTACCAGAGCAGCGGCGTCTCTGAGCAAGGTCAAATCAAGGAACGGTATCTAACAAAGGACACGGACAATATTAAAGAATTTGTAGGGAGTCAAAAAAAAAACGCTCTGTGATAAACACACAAGTACCGTCGCTTTCTTCCGCGATTTTATTCGGCCGATATAATCGAAAGGTCGGAGGAGCCTCCATCGGGGTCCCAGCCGCCTCAGATATCCCGTGAGGCTGGCTGGTGGGATTAACCCACTCGCAGAGACGGCTATCGGTATAATTTCGGTCGGCATACCACCCCACGTGTCGGTCACCTCGTGAGCCAGATATGGTTAGTCGTCTTGTCTGTTTCGGCATTCACGACGTTTATATTATTAAAGTTTTTTTTTTAATAATTCCATTTCAACGAAGCGCAAAACTTGAAAAAGCGAAACGAACTCTGGAACGTGGTGCAGCGTCTGAGATTGTAAAATACGCCACAACACATTAATTCTCCCCGCATAGGGTTTCCGTACGGAGGCCTGTTACTACGCCCGTCTGTCTGTCTTACCTTAAATGGTCTGTATCTTTTGAACCGTAATAGGTAACCGGTTGATATTTTCACAGAGCATGTGCTATTATGGTGGATACCGTAACAAATAAAAAAAAACAATTAGGATAGTTTCCATGGAAACGAGTTTTTTTTTAAACGTATTTTTATTAGGCGTCAAACTTAGTGTTATTATAGTGCAAACCCTAAAGTAAAATATAAAATAATAAAAAAACAGCCAAGTGTGAGTCGGGCACGCGCTGAGAATTTCGAACTGAATGATAGAAAACAATTTTTTTTTTGGTAAAAAAAACACATATATATTGTGTGGTTTTAAGGAACCCTCGGTCCGATTAACAATTGGCGGTTTTTTTATTTAAAGTTGATATGAATAAAAAACTGACCAATTATCCCTTTCTCGAAATCAACTGAAAACAAAACCTACCGACAAATTTACATATTAAATATATATATATATATATATATATATAATACTAACTATATAATACTACTATATAATACTATAATAACACAAAAATAAATCTGCGACCTGAATAAAAAGAAAAAAAACGAGCAAACGGCGAACAGCTCGACAATCATAAAGAACTCAACATTTAAAGTAAAATTTAAGTTCATGACAAATACTTCACTTTGTACTGAATATTTTTCAAAAAAAAAAAAAAAAAACTGCCCTCAAATTAAAGCAAAATGTTAAACATGACGTACGCACGTCCGGCGGCCCGCGCGGGCATGCGAGCCTCGCAATGAAGGACGTCAACTGTAAAAAAAAAAAATTCCGGGAAAATCACGATCTCTCCCCCGGATGGGATCAATGAAGCGGAACTAAAGACAATTAGCCCGCTTATCGTATAATTGCTGTATGTATGTAAGCACCCACCTGGATATGTTTACAGGTCCTGGAGATATGTCTCGTCGATATAATGTTGCACGTTAAGTTAGTAAAAGCCAGTCCTGTTATATCACACTGCTGGGCAAAGACCTCCTGTGAATGTTTCTCTGTGTCAGGGTTTTGGAGTCACGCTACTCCAGTGGGAGATGACGGACTACACATGCCCTTGAAAGTAAAAATATGCCATGCAGGTTTCCTCCTGATATTTTCCTTCATCGCCGTGCGAATGAATGGATGGATGAATGAAATGAAAATGAATGAATTAAAGTCAAAAGTCCAATTTTATTATTATTTTTCACAATCTACCGCCGATTCGTAATGAGGTTCCTCAGACGGAGAAGTAACAGGTGAAAGCCATTATAGATATCCTTTTTTTTTCTTCAATAATTGGAATGTTCCCATAGGAAACTGGAAGAACGCTACAAGTTTTTTTTTTTTTAGTTTAACGGCTCGCACCTACCCGTCACCGTCTCCGGTGACTGGTTATGTCGGGATCAGCATTGAAGATACGGACTTAAACACTAACAGAAACACTATAATCTGGACATCTTTAAGGCCAAAGTGAACGGTCACCTTCTAGGCAAACGTGTACCATCCTAGGCCTCATCTTCGCCTTCCATCGGGCAAGATTGAGGTCAAACGTAAGCCTATTTTTTATAAAAAATAAAACTCCCACGGTAGATCTGCTTTTGGCCTAGTGGCCTTTACAACTACATCGGTAGAGACCCGCGAGCAGGAGGCCCGCAAGTTAGCCACAGTAGTGCCACAAGAACATAGTGATCCACAAAATTAAAGCACAAGTACACTTCAAACTTGAGCAGGCCAGCCCTCCACGACCAGCACCCGTAGACAAGTATGGCGCACTTGGCATCCATCCTCAGCCACATTAAAGGGAACTGGACGACCCGACACACGAAGACGCCTCAACCAGAGCTCCTACAAGCGAGCATGACAAAGTCAAGTCTACGATAGATTTTGCCCAAAGACCACATCCCTCAATGTCTTGAATTTATAAGAAAATCTGCAATAAACACTTCACATCTCGTCCAATACACTCCAAAAACCAGAAGACTATAGCATAGTATGATACGGTATGATATGAAATATTTTAAGCGTGGTACAGCCAAGCAGCGGCTTTAGCTGCTGCTCGAATGGGCCAGCTCGACCGGATCGATACCACGGCCTCGCAGAATACCGGCGTGAATTAGAGGCATCTTGTGCTTCTGCGTTTCGTTCGGTGGGTGAGGTAACCGGAGGCCCACATCCTCTCCCTATTCCTCTCCTCTTCCCTCCCATCTCCCAAATATCCTTAAAGACCGGCAACGCACCTGCAGCATCTAAGGTGTTGCAGATGTATGTGGGCGACGATAAGCACTTACCATCAGGTGAACCGCTTGCTCGTTTGCCGTCTTTTCCATAAAAAAAAAACTATAGCTGAAGACCATAACCTATGGTGATTTAACCGGAGCCATGGTCCTCTACTGGTCATATACATGGTCGTATAAAAAAGTCACTAAGCGGGCTATAGATAATGCTCCACCCGAGAACCATTTAGAGGAATCTGGCGATCACTTACCATCAGGTGAGCCGCACGCTCGTTTGCCCCCTTTTTCTATAAAAAAAAACTATCAAGAGAACTGCATCTATCGACTTCCGGTACCACGGTCTCGCAGGATACCGGCGTGATGTAGACGCGGGCGAGATCTTGTGCTACTGCGTTTCGTTCGGAGAGCGAGGTAACAGAAGGCCCACTCCCCCTCCCCATGTCCCTAACACCCACAGGGTCCGGATACGCACCTGCAGCAGCTCCGGTGTTGCAGATGTACGTGGGTTATCATTTACAATCAGGTGAACCGCTTGCTCGTTTGCCGCTTTCCCCATAAAAAAACTTGTATGTATGTATGTGAGAACAAAGAGCCGTGGTAGCCTAGTGGTCAGGGCGCTCACTTTAGTATCATAGAGCGCGAGTGACCTGGGTTCGATCCCCGTTGCCGGCACCACTAAAATTGTTAGTTACCACGTGCTCAACGGTGAAGGAAAACATCTTGAGGAAACCTGCATGTCTGAGAAATAATAATTATTATTTCGAGGATATGTGAAGCCCGCCGACACCCTCTGGAGTAGCGTGGTAGCTCTCTGATTACTAGTATTTGAGAAGGAGGCCTTTGCCCAGCAGTGGTAACTTTTATGTGAGATCTTTGTGGTTCGTCATGAGCAGGACTGTCCCGACTGCTGTGGAACGGTTGGCGCGCCTAATGCCAACGCCGGCTATCGCGTGCCACAGGAAGGCAGCCGGTGTAAACACGAATGAATTAGCGTCGTATCGCCCTATCGCTTCGGGCTGGAATATGGAATATCGCTTTATCGTAATCATATATTTTCGAAATCCACCGAGTCCGCGTCCAGGTCTGGTGATTTAAATCAACTGAACGAAATCGTTTAACGGCGTTTCGCGTCTCGTTTCGTTTCTGTTTCGGAAACAAACGTATCGTTTGTTTTGCGCGTTTGAGTTTTACTTTTGAAATATGTTGTTGCTATGTGATACCAGTTCCTTCTTCACAAAAGCTTCGTACTCAGAATTATCTGAGCTTACTGTTCTATGATCGATGGGTTCAATTTTAAAGATATATATTTAATAACTGAACCACTTGTTAAAGTCTTTAGCGTGGTAGAGCCAAGCGGAGGCTTTTGCTGCTGTTCGAATGGGCCGGCTCGACCGGGTTGGTACCACGGCCTCGCAGAAAACCGACGTGAAGTAGAGGCATCTTGTGCTTCTGCGTTTCGATCGGTGAGTGAGGTAACCGGAGGCCCACTCCCCCTCCCTATTTCCCTCCTCTTCCCTCCCACCTCCCAAATATCCTTAAAGACCGGCAACCCATCTGCAGCATCTATGGTGTTGCAGATGTATGTGGGCGACGGTAATCACTTACCATCAGGTGAACCGCTTGCTCGTTTGCCGTCTTTTCTATATAAAAAAAGTCTCATCTAGTCATGTTTTCCTAAAATCTACAAATCAGTAATCGCAGTAGCTTTGCACTTTAAAAGCCGTTTTCCATCTCCGCTCTGTGTCTTTTCCGTCTGGTCTTTTTTTGAGATTGTTAAACCATCGTCTGTCGAACATTTAAGAGATCTTAATGTATTTCCCTAAGTGAAAAATTGCGATGGAAAGAAAGGGGCAACGGACGTGGATTCGGGCACACTCTAGTCTTATTTACCTTATCTTTACCGTCCTCCTTAAGGGAGATGCCTATCCCTTAAGGAGGATTTCTCTTAATCGCCACGCTCGGCCGCAGATTGACAATCGCGGTACCAGACACCTTACAGACAAGCGGCGGCTTTTGCTGCTGCTTGAATAGGCCGGCTCTACCGCGTTTGGTACCACGGCTTTAGTGTGAGTGAGCTAACCGGAGGCTACTTCCCCCTTTCCACCCCCCTCCTCAAACTCCCTTCCATCTCTCAAATTCCCTTAGAGGTCGGAGACGGTAATCACTCACCATCAATCAAATGAGCCGTTTGCCGCCTTTCCTATAAAAAAAGAAGACTATAATTTGTGTCAAGTATATATCGAGATGGTTATCCCGCCATCTGTCTGTATCCATTACGATTTTATTTATTAAACTTCATATACATGAGAATGTATATAGGCGGACTTAATGCCAGAAGCATTCTCTACCAGTCAACCTTTGGACGATGCAGAGATGAAATGAAGTAGTTGTAGGTGATAGAATAGAGAGAACTAAAGAGAGGAAACAAAAAAAATATAATAAATGTCAATGTATATATTTTTTTTTTCAAGGCTTTTACTTCAGACGCCTCTGTCGACATCCTCGGGAAGACTATTCCTATGCCGGTACATAGTCTAATTTAAGTTCAGCTTATTTAAGAATATTAATTATCTTTGGGGGAGGCCAATGTTCAGCAGTGGACTTCTGATAAGCTGAAATGATGATGATGATGATGAATTATTAATAAAAATTTCGAATTGAGATGATTATATATATATATAAATTAATGTAATCAAATAAGATTATTTCGCGATTCATTGAATGACATGAGCACGCTTTTTGCTACGTAAAATGATTGTTAAATTTATTATCTACGTGTAACCACACGGCGTGTCTATGTAATCTTTTTTTTATGGAATCTTTTCCATTCCGGCAAACGCGCAAGCGGTTCACCTGATGGTAAGTGCTTACAGTCGACCACATACATCTGCAACACCAGAGATGCTGCAGGTGCGTTGCCGTTCTTTAAGGATATTTGGGAGATGGGAGGGAAGAGGAGAGTAATAGGGAGGGGATGTGGGCCTCCAGTTACCTCGCTCAGCGAACGAAACGCAGAAGCACAAGATGCCTCTACTTCACGCCGGTATTCTGCGAGGCCGTGGTACCGTACCTGTCGAGCCGGCCCATTCGAGCAGCAGCTAAAGCCACCGCTTGGCTCTACCACGCTCGTATGACAGGAGTCCTTAGCTTTTAAGTTCTGAAAATGTGTGCAATTCAAAAGTCCAAACAAACAAAGACTCGGACGCGGCGCTCGTTTACATTAACGAGTATATAAATATCAAAATAACAACATTTATTTACGATATCAACCTTGTAACGTTTGTTATTCGCGCCGTTAAATAAATATCGCAGTTTAATTTTACGTTGTCACAGATACAAAAGGCGTTATTTATATGTATTTATGTGACGAAAATAAATCAATGAAGTGGTACTTTACTGATTGTAAAGTTGATATTAAAATTAATTTATTCGTATAACAATAACATTCGATAAACAGACGGACTTCTGTATTTTTTGAATGTATAGATGTAATATAATTGTTATGGGGTAGAGCAGTAGCTTTATTAAAGCTGCAGCTGGAGTGTGGGTGAGTCACACTCTGGTTATTGAACCGGAAACCTATATATTTGTAGCGAGGCGTCGATCACCACACTCCAGCTGTGAGGTAGTAGGACCAGACACCTCGCACCATAGACGAACTACTCGCCGAACAGATGGGGAGCTGCATCACTGATGAAAAGGTACTTCCTGCTACGCTCGCCGACACATCTTCGGATCGTGTCAGTATGGGCAAACCTATCAGGAATAAGCGCTTTCACGGAGGATCCCTGCTCCAGCATTGAGAATTTTGTCACAACGGCCATAATTCCATCTCTTGAATGGGAATGAAGGCAAACTAGTAAACGTCTCACATGTAAATGATCACCGTCGTCCATGTACATCTGCAACACCAGAGGACCTGTGGGAGATGGGAATGGCGCGCGGGGAGGGGAGGGGGGGGTCGGGGTTTAAACCCCGGTCAAGACAGCCCGCTAGTACAGCATCAAAAGCCGTTGCTTTTGTAGTTGTCGCAGATTAAGTTCGTAGTGAACGAGTCACGAATACCATTGTGATTCTGTACGTTACACACCGGGCATGAACATTGAAATTAGGTCGAATGTATATTTTGTTATAGCTCTATAGTTTTAGTATCACCAATTAGTAACACGATCGGTGCCGAGCTTCGCGGTTTCGGTGTATCGACACACACAGACACACACAGACAGACAGACAGAACACACACACACATACACATATGTTATTTCCATAATCAACATCGTTAATTGAGAATTTACTCTGGTGTGATTAACTTCGACTTAATAATGAAACACGTGAGGGGATATATGTGCTTCTGTTTTCGATTTCTATCCGGGTATAAGCTTTGTCTTTTACTGTTATGGAATCACAAAACTATGTAAATTTTTGCGTGTGGTATCAGTGGAAGGATCTGTCACCCCCGCCCCCTCCCCTGCCTTCTTCGTTGTAATCAGAGGCACCGATAAGCATCTCGTAAAATACCAAACCAAAATTGAACAGACTTATGATTGGCTGCAGTATCAACGGTGAGAGATGTAAGGTACTGTGAGATGTCAAGCCGCTTGGCCTTATTCAAAGGTATTTATTTCTATGGAAAAGGAGGCAAAAGAGCAAGCGGATCATCTGATGGCAATGGATTCCGAGAAAGCAATTACATGGATATATCCATAGAATTGGTAACTGAGACTTGGTCCTTCACTGCAGGCCGTATGGGGAAGCTCAAAGTTGCTCAGCGCGTCTACAGAAAGGGTTATGCTCGATGTTTCTCTGCGAGAGAGAGTCTGCAACGATGATATCCGCAGTAGAACTAGGATAACCGACATAGCCGTAAGGATCAGAATGCTGAAGTGGCAACGGGCCGGCCACATAGCTCGCAGTGGCTGCCGCGCACAGGCAAACGCAGTGTAGGACGACCCCCCCCACAAGATGGCGTTTTTTTTTTTTTTTTATTATTTGTGGCAACGGCTTATAGGTTGCGTTTGTTATTAACGTATCTATTCAATGAATAAGACACAGTGTAATATGTCAACATGAAAAAATTGCTAGCTTTGTTACAAATCATTAACATTAATTAAATAGAGCGTCGGTTGCCTTTGTTTTTCACTTCGAAGCATTTCTGTGCAATTGACAATGAAACTCTGCCTTTTTTTTTTCTTTTGTGTTGGATGGAATATGTTCAGCAGTGGACTTGTGATTGGCTTAAATGATGATGATGATATGAGAGTTGCCCGCTCAAATTATTAAGATACCGATTACAGAACCGAGTAAGAAACAATGTCGCGTTAATCAACACTTCACTGAGCCGTGCTTCACCGGACGGCAGCGGAATTTCCGCGAACCGACGTGGGTCTGCTTCATGGTGATAGCGTCGCTTATGTTACGCGTAAACAAGACCTGCACCGAGACAGCTGGACCTCACGAATGGACGCTCGCCCGAGCGGCGTGTGACAGCGAACGATCGCGGATCGTGATTGCAAAGGATACGGAATAACTTCAGTGAAATTGTGAAAACTATTCATACGCAACGTACATTATTAGTTTACGTTAGAGTTTGATGCTGTACTGTATTTAAAGGATTGGGGCAAGCGAGGAATAAAACTCAACTGATGGTAAGTGATCACCGTCGCCCACGAATATCTGTGACACTGGATAGGGGTGGGGGGGAGTGGAATTCCGGTTACCTAACCCACCAAAAAAAGCGCAGAATCACAAAATGCCAGTAGAGACTACTTCACGCCGGTATTCTGCCTGGGCGTAGTGCTACCCGGGTCGAGCCGGCTCATTCGAGCAGGAGCAAATTCTACCGTTTGGCTCTACCCACGTACAAACGTGGTTTAGGGTTCAGCAGGTGCTCCAACCACTAAGCCACCCAATCGTGTCTATTATCATGTGAATTTATTTGTTCCGTATTTTACACATCGTTGTTTTTCACCGTTCTGTAACATTTCATCATCAGCCAATCCTACAACAGCTCAACATAGATCTCATGCATTTCTAGAACTGCTCCCCAGGCTGATCGGAGCGTGGACCAGTACCCTGGGGAGCAGGCCTCACCAGTCTCTAAGATACAGGTTCAGGATCGTAGGTACCACTGAAGTCCTTAATCGCAATTCAAAACGCTTACTAATATGGTCACGGATAATGCATGGTCGATAAATACAGCAAACGATTTATATAAGCTGTTGAATAGCGTATAAATGAATAAATATGGCGTGTTGCCACGCCGTTTTGAGTTTAGCAAATCAATATTCATAAAGTTTTTACTCGCTCGTAAATATTCAGCTCTTGCAACACCAATCGTAAACACTACTATGTTGTTTTTATTGTACCACCTTCTGTGGTAAACTCACCTATCAACGACCTATAGATAATATGCGCGTATCACTTTCCCATTAGGCTAATATGTAATGTATGTCGGTTTGTTAGCTTGTTTTGTTGTTTGTTCAATCACAGGGGGATAAGTACCGGTAGTGTAGGAAGTAGCGATATTAATGAATATGAATGAATATACTTTAATGTAACACTACAAAACAATAAAACAATAGTAAAGATTAAAAAAAAAGGAAGTAAATTGCACCAAACATGGTGATGTGTATGCACTTTTTTTTTATGGGAAAGTCGCCAAACGAGCAAGCGGTTCACCTGATGGTGAGTGATTACCGTCGCCCACGTACATCTGCAACAGCAGAGGAGCTGCAGGTGCGTTATTTGATCGTTCCTTCGTTCATTCCGGCTTTTGGGTGCAGCAATATCGTTCTAATTTAAAATAGGCCTGTAGTAGGTTCAAAAATTAAACTAGTCATGAATTCGTAACTTCTGTAGAATATGTATGATACTGTATTTAAACAACGCACACTGAAAAACCGGGTCATATAATATAATCTGTCTATAATCTGTTTGCAAAAGAAATTGAATTTTTTAGGGGTTTTTTTTCTTTCTCACTTTTTGTTACGCTGCTGGACATCGGAAATGAAATATTTATTTTTTATTTTTAAATGAGCGTTACCTTCCGCTGTAGGAATTTCACCTGTATCGCGGAGACAGTTTACATACATGAATTGCACATGGACAAACACACAGACCGGGAACTATTATTTGTAGTCCATACAAATACTAGTCCCGTGCGGGAATCGAACTCGCGACCCGCAGCGCCGCAGCTAAACGACTTAGCCACTGCGCCATCGAGCCGGCTATTTCGGAGACTTATATTTTATGTAATGTGTTGACTGAAAAACCGAATATTGGTTGTACGGATCCCTCGGCGCTCGAGTTCAACTCGCACTTGGCAGATTTGTTTTTGCATTAATATGTCACATACAAATAAGATGCGTATAATATCAATAAATCTAATATGTAAATAGACCTCTACGTTGTATAATGTTGCAATAAAGATTATCTGTTAATATTATCAATAAATAAAAAAAAACGAATCATACATTCTCTATGAACGACACGTACTCTGTTATCTATTGAGTTGCGCATGCGTGAACAAGTCGAAGGCGGGTTCGCGCTGCAAGTAGCTGTGAGTGAACACGCAAATTCACTTTCACCTCATTCACTTTCACTTCATTCACTTTCTTATTCTAACACTCGTTCCGGAATCGTTCAAGTGCAAAGTTAACGTATAGCCGTGGCTGGCTAACCGGGGGCTCGCCACAAACTTAACGGTACGTTTTGGACCCCAGGGTTCGATTCCGATACCGATCGACCGCTAAAAAAGGATACCTGGAAGGAAAGGATGAGAAGATTACATGAAGAAAACTTGGAAAAAAAAAGAGGATACCTACGGAGTTTCTTTCTCCTGTTTCTTCTCCGTCAGAGAAACCTCATTGCGAAACGGTGGTAGATTTTAAATAAAAACGTACGACAAGTGAAATGTATGTTTCAAATGTTTAGATTTGATTAGATGAAGAACCCTAACATTCGACCGGCTAACCGATCGGTCTACTTGGGTTCGAATTATAAGACAAAAATTTCAGAACATACAACCTATTGTGCTTCTTCTGATTCATCAGTCGAACATACTTAACAGCCAGAAAATTGTCCACTGTAGGTCATAAGCCACTCCAATAAGGAGGATTGCCAAAATCGCCAAGCTCGGCTTGTGGTTTGGCGATCCCAGAACCGGACACCTCCCACCTTAGACGCTGCTGAAATATAAACAATAGTAAAGTTGAAACGGTCTGTAGGTGCCCACTGCTGTGCGAAGACCTCCTTCTCAAATGTCTGAGAGGGTTTTGGAGCCGGTAAGGGTCCGCGGTCACTGGAGCAGCGCGGCGGACCCTTTCCCGACATGTGAAGCCCGACACGTGTCCTCGACGTAATTCAGGTTTCCTCACGATCCTTAAAATTGAAATTAACAACCCGAACCCAGGTCTATCGCGCTCTATGAAACTAAAGTGAGCGCCCTGACCACTAGCCTACCGCAGCACTATAAAATATTAAATAACAATGAAATATTATAAACATACGTTTGAATGTAGCCGGCAACCGGTAACTTCAAGCAGTCACGAAACCGTAATAAAAATTAACCGACATCAGAACAATTTAACCAGCGAGTCGAACCTTTCATATGTAGGCCACTCCCTCGACATTTAACAAAAGGTTACTTTGAACTTTTAGTTTTACGCAAAGAGACCGCGCTCCCCGCGGAAGTTGCTCCGGCTCCCCGGCAGGTCATAAATCAGGTGCACAGCGCCCGGTCCACTTCCACTACATTGGACGCGAGGTCTAAAAGCTACTGTTGGGGGTACCTCTAGGGTTGGTTTTGGAAAAGAAATTATTTTCAAAAGGAAAGAGAAACTTTAGCAATCTGTGATGTATGTCAACGACGCTCGCTGATACATCGGAGGAGGTTCTGGGGCTCTTGGGAAGGGGGCAGGAGATGGACAACCCACCACCTCTCTGGCCCCATTGACCATCAGATCAGACGAGCCGAATCTCGGATGAGTGTGCACGTTATTTGCCAAATGTTTCTTTCCCCGCGCACACCGTTCTTCAACTATTCCTTTCTGAGCTTGATACAACTCCAATAGCTCTGGTTCCGGTTCCGGGAAGTCCTTTCCTTGGCCTGCAGAAGGTCGGGGAGTGGGAAAGCCTCACTCAGCGAACGGAGAACACAAGATACTTCACACCGGTATTCTACGAGGCTGTGGTACCGACCCGGTCGAGCCGGCCCATTCAAGCAGCAGCAAAAACCACCGCTTGGCACAGTTTCGTGGGCAGTCGATAGATGCAGTTCTCTTAATAGTGCATGTTAGCAAATACCGAGGCAGATGGTCTGACGTGGAAAAGAACATGCCGGCGCTTGGTTCTACATGTTTTGCTTTTTCTAGCAATGCTATTCATTAAGTAACATTACTAATATTCCTGTTAATCCTCCAACTAAGCTTAGAGCTTGTATCTGGAGATATTTCACGACATTAGTCGAATGCCGGGCTCGAACTTACTACGTCATGTTTCGTAGTCCGCACCCTAACCCATTTGACTATCGGGGCTTGGCTTTGGCTTTGTCAAAAGTAAACAGTCTATGTAGCATTTCGGCAAACCTTTTGATCTTTCATGTGCTTAAATTAAATCGTTGGAGCCTCGAGCCAAACGTAGATTAGAAATGTGCACGCAATTTTTTTATCGAACTTCGTAGCGTCCCAAAATAACTCCATTATATATTTGTCTGAACGGAACAAAAAGCGAAGCGATATCGAATTTGACTTTATAATAAGTCCCAGCGAGCGTGCAAGCCCTAACCTCGTTGTCGTGGCAACGGCGCGGGAGCCCGTGAAGCGTCTATGATTAACGACCAGCGAGGGAATCGAAAGCCGCGCCGTTTAAATGCTAAAGAGGTGACTTAACACAGCCATTTAACCGAACGGCCTGTGGAAGTACGCAATAAGTAAGATGGGTCTATTACGTCATAGAGAGTTCCGTGAGATTTGGCTTTGATATATAAAAGGTAAAGAATAAATGCCGACTTCCGGTCAAAGGTCTTAAATAATTTTTGAGACAGATCGGAGCCGGTAAGGGTCTAAAGGTTTGGCGGTGCCGGCGCCGGGGTATGAACCCAGTTCACTCGCGTAAAATTGTACTAAACGTCTCGACCACTAGGCTATACATCTCACGTTGTACCTCTACTATGCAATTAGACAGTATTAGCATGTTTAGACTCTCAAGAATCCGACGGACTTACAAAATAAAATCGACTTCCCTACTATATTTTCATTGGGCATTATCGGTGCTTTAATAAATTTACATAGACCTCGGTGTAAGTAAATCGGTTCGGATGAAAAATGGATCGTCCGCGACTCTCGGATGGACGGAATGGATCGTCTCTCGGACGCATTTTATTTACATATATTCACCCAGATCTGGAACAAATATTTGTAGTTCGTACAAATACTTGTTCACGTGCGGGAATCGAACCTATAACCCGAACCAACTGCAATCAAACACATAGTCAATACAGTAAAAAAAATATATTGTAAATTATAAACAATATGTCTTTAATCAAATATACTCCCGAGTTTCTTGTCGGTTCTTCTTTCAGAAGGTCATAGGAACCGGTGTAGATTTTGACGTTTATAAAAGCTTTAAAAAAGCCTAAATTGATAAAAAAAGTTTTACTTTTGACTTCGAAAGCTGTAGCTCAGAGGTAAGAGTAGTCACTTTAGTATCGCATATCGCATATTACAGGAAGGACCTGGGTAGAAATCTATGTTTCGAAATACAATTTTTACGTATTTAATATTATTTGAAACCTGCCAATATGTTTTTCTTCCTCACCCGGGGTTGTATGGTAGAGAATGCCAAAAGGCATTAAGTCTACCCATTGTATACATCAGAACAAAGAATACATAAATAAATTTTAAGATCTGAATTTGCCCATCCCAAAACTATTAGCCTTCATCACTTCAGCCTATCACAAGTCCACTGCTGAACATAGACCAAAGATTGCCACGAAGCTCGGTCCTGAGCCTCCTGCATCCATCGACTTCCCGCAACACTGCGCGGGTCGTCACTCCATCTTGTGGGGGGTCGTCCTACACTGCGTTTGCCTGTACGCGGCTGCCACTCGAGAACCTTTTTTCCCCAACTTAGCATCACTTGACCCCAAATCAAATCGACGACGTAATGCTTTTATTTCCAACGTTAAACGAGATCGCGTTTAGCATAACAAATTATAACAAAACGCAGTGGTATAGCAATTAATTGTATTAACATAAACAGGGCCAATTGTTTATACAATAAAAATATAGCTGAGCGTAGAGTGGACAATACGCTATGCGATTATCGTCTAACGTATTGACAATAAAATAGACCATTTAAAAGACGAGATGGTTACGCCTAGCATGAGCATGAATATAATATTATACATAATATATGTATAAAAAGGACATTTCATTCTATTAGGAATTTCTACTTGTAATATGATATTTTCAGATAATACTGAAAACATTTGAAATGAAACGATTATTTACGGATTTTATCGCGTTTGATTTTTGTTCTAATGTTTCCGGTTTCGTGTGCTTAACAGCACCCGTGGGCGCGTGGGAACTGAGGTGTCGAGGAATTTATCTAATAAATAACAATAATTATAAGACGAGTGTAGTCCCAGTTAACAATGTAATCAGGAATATAAATATCGAAATAAAAAAAAGTAAAGTAACAGCCTGTAAATGCCCACTGCTGGGCAAAGGCCTCCTTCTCAAATACTAGTATCAGAGAGGGTTTAGGAGCCGGGAAGGGCCCGCCACGCTGCTCCAGTGCGTTTTGGCGAGCTTCACATATCCTCGAAATAATATTTTTATTATTTCTCAGACATGCAGGTTTCCTCGCGATGTTTTCCTTCACCGTTGAGCACGTGGTAAATACAGTACTTAAAATTGTTAATAACAATTTCAGTGGTGCCGGCACCGGGGATCGGACACAGATCACTCGCGCTCTATGATCCTAAAGTGAGCGCCCTGACCATAAATATACCGCGTAAATCACGAAATCTCAATAGTTAGAATATTAATCAGTTGCCATGCCAACTAAGGAAAAGGTGGACGCTGAATAGAGGGAGTCAGACGCCGGTTAACATTGGACCGTCCGGGTCATTGTTAGTTGAAACAAAAAGGCGGTCCGATGAAACCTTCGAGCTGATTAGAATCTACCGCCGGCGCACCGTGTTACCGCTTCGTTCGTTCACGTCGAGAGTACGCTCCTGGAGAAAAGTCATTAATTGTTTCACGTGAAATAGATGTCTTTAGCTCTAATACTGCAGATTTGTAACAGATATTTTAAATATGAAAATTCTCTTTTTCCTCATAAGCCTGAAAAGTCTACAGGGCATAATCTTTCCATGGAAGCGCCAACGAAAGCTGATATGTTCAACGTGGTAGAGCCAAGCGGCGGCTTTTGCTGCTGCTCGAATGTGCCGGCTCGACCGAGATGCTACCACGGATTCGCAGAATACCGGCGTGAATTAGAAGCATATTACGCTTCTGCGTTTCGTTCGGTAAGTGAGGTAACCGGAGGCTCACACCCCCTTCCCATCCCCCTCCTCATCCTCCGTTCCATCTCCCAAATACCTTTAAAGGCCGGCAACGCACCTACAGCACATCTGGTGTTGCAGATGTATGACGGTAATCACTTACCAACAGATGAGCCGCTTACTCGTTTGCCGCCTTTCCCATAAAAAAAAAATGTATTGGAAAATCGAATTTACTCAGTGGTCATGCGTGGTGTTGAACGATGTGCTGGCACTCTCGTACTAAGCTAGACGTGGTGGAGCCAAACGGCGGCTTTAGCTGCTGCTCGAATGGGCCGGCTCCACGGGGTTGGTACCACTGCCTCGCAGAATACCGGCGTGAAGTAGAGGCAGGCTGTGCTTCTGCGTTATGTTCGGTGAGCGAGGTAACCGGAGGCCCTCTTCATCCGCCAGCTCCTCTCGTGTCAGACGTACGCGGGTACTCCTTTACCCACATTCACGTGAAAAAAAAATTGGCAATGATGGCTGCACTTGTTTTCGCTTTCTTATAAGTAGGGATTTCCACTGGCTGATTTTGATAGACGATAAAAAAAAACAGTTAAATTTGGACTACTAATCAGCTGACTTTCCATCTGTACTGACAGTGATTGGCTACTGCAGCTGTTGGACACCTGTAACAAACTTGAATTGGAGCAGGCTGGGCTAGAAGCGTTATCATCATTGAGGTCTAAAGAAGAATGGCTCATAGCCTGTAATCATACTGGATATCTTTAAAAAAAAAGTAATTAATGCTGCTTTTGATCACTAGTCTATCTAAGCTAATCACTAGTCATATACGCGTCGAGCTTTCAATGCCCTGCGCGTGAAGTATAACAACGCTTTCCGGATATCGTTGCGGTTGACCTGGTGCTGCAGCGCTGCAGGTATGTTTGTTGAAGCCCGTACGGACACTGTCCAGACGATTATTCGCGAGAAAACAGCCTCACTGCTGCAGCGCTTGCGAAGCAGCAGCAACGACATCCTGAAGGCGATATCTGTAAGATACGACTGTCCCGTCCAGGACCACTGAGAGGAGGGTAGTCGCAGGAGAATAATATGCAATCAGCAATACTAACAAAGTTATAAGTAAAAATTGTTACTAACAATATATGGATCTTCCGGTCTGAAATAAACATTTATTATAAATGGGGTATTTCTATATTTACTCATCTGGTTGGGTTGTATATATAAACACATATAGATACAAATAATAACCATAATATAAATAAACATTTTATTATCATAAGCTATTAGAAGGTTCTAATCCTATATTCATAAAACATTATTACCTTCAGTGTACTCGAGGAGCTTGTTTAATTCTCCATTTAATTTATAACACAGAGCAGGGCGCATTCGTCTCCCCACATTTAACTTAGAATCGTTAGATACTGAACAATTTGTCTGTCCGCATATTTGACTCCCGGGGAACGGGTTTCGGGGACGGATGGATTTGTTAATTAAAGCGTGAATTGTGACAGCGGGGTGGGGTCCGCTGAGGTCGGAACAAATATCTACGTACGTTACGTATCCAATGAAAAGTCGTGTTTCGTATCCAGGTAGAGCTGCCTGTAAATGCCCAGAGCCGGGCAAAGGACTCCTCTTAAATATTTTTGTGAGAGATTGGAGCCGAGAAGGATCCGCCACGCTGCGCCAGTGCGCGTGGTAGAGCCAAGCAGCGGCTTTAACTGCTGCTCGAATGGAAACGGAATACCGGCGTGAAGAAATTAAAAGAAGGTATCTTGCGCTTCTGCGTTTCGATGTAAACGATGTAACCGGAGGCCCTCTCCTTCTCCCCGTCCTCCTTCTTCGTCCACCCTCCCATCTCTTAAATATCCTCAAAGCTGCTGCTGCGCCTGAGCTGCTATCTCTTCATCATCTAACGCAGCAAAAAAATAGCTTGTTGTAATGAAGTCCTCATATCTGTGTAAAGGCTAATACTATATTTTTTAGATACCAGCCTCTGGTTTTGAATCGAAATTTGTTAAAGTTCAGTCAGGAGTTTTCTCCTTTAAATTGTCACAGATAAAAACTAATCGAGAATGTACTGAAAATTCTATATTTGATGTATGAAATTCAAATAACGTTAGTCGATTGTCGTTTTTTTTTTGTACAATCCGTCGCGTATTTCGTTTCCTCTGACGGTGTAGAAACGAACGAAAGCTCTTGCATTGTTCTCTTTTACACACTTTATGCACAAATTTAATAAGAAACGAAATCACAGTTGAAGCAAACACATGCAGGTTTGACAGATCCGAGCTGATCAGCTTCAAATCACAATCGACCTCCAGGAACCACGAGCAAAAGCAAACATGACGTCTCTAGTCACAACAACATTGTCCACCATCACAGAGAATGTCTAAACATCGATATCCGATTTCTATGTCCTATATGCGGTCCGTTTCGCACACAGACAGACATTGGTCAGAATCCGCTCGAGTTGTGTTAAAAGTCTTTATCTAGTTAGACAGAGCCGGCTCAAAACTGATAGTAACCTGCGAACACCGGCGTCGGTAATAGATATTGTTTAAGCAATACCAGTTATTACGTAGTTAAGCTTGAAGATAATTGATTCGCGTTCATAACGCAGCATCACCGGCCATCCCGCGGGAGATTTACCGCGTTGATAAGTGAGCCATAAACAAGTTGAGCAGTAATATCTCTCACTTAAGACACCGTAGCGCCGCTCGTTTTCAGTTTACGACCATCCCGGAATCATTATAACCACGCCGGGATGAGATAACGAGCTATTATCTTAAAAGTGAACGCGTACTTGTTGGTATATAATTCGCTTGGATAATCATTGTTTTGGAAGTGCATTGAATGTACATGTGAAGTATTATGTATTCACAATATGTTGATGTTGGTTCATCTACTACCGGCCACATAGCTCGCAGAACTGACAACCGCTGGGGAAAAAAGGTTCTCGAGTGGCAGCCGCGTACAGGCAAACGCAGTGTAGGACGACCTCCCACAAGATGGAGTGACGACCTGCGCAGTCTTGCGGGAAGTCGATGGATGCAGGTGGCTCAGGACCGAGCTTCGTGGCAATCTTTGGGGGAGGCCTATGTTCAGCAGTGGACTTCTGATAGGCTGAAATAATGATGATGATGATCTACTACCTTCTCTCTCTTCTCTCTTCTCACTTCTACGTTCTACGTTCCACTGGCTGAACCCGACTTAATAAATAAAAATAACTAGTTATTTGCTTACGAATCAAGTCGAAATCTGTATTCATTTAGACAACCAAAAGTATAACCCTAATCTAATTTAAAAACCTGTTTGTGCACTTAAAGAAGTTCTTTAGCGTAACAAAACAAAAATTACTGCGTATTATAATTTATAATGTAAACAAATAAATTTTATCATACCGACTGTTAAATTTCAAATCTATAAACCCACTTAAAAAAGTATAATTAAAAAAAAACATAATTATCATATAAATCATACACAAATACAGATGTATATTTATGTATGAATATATGTTTTTATCTCCACTGATATAAAACACGTGTTGTAGTTTCATATATATTTGAATGACTACCTTGAATATCAGTTCTCACGAAAACTCGAGAGACAATTACCAACCAACTTCATTGTGTCGCTTTTAGGTGCTTTTAGGTCGGTGTGCGCGCGCATCGTTAAAATACACTCTAATATTATTCCCAAACGCGCTAAAAGAAGTATAACTTAAAATAAAAAAAGATAAATTAAAAGCATCTTTGTGTTTCGAATTATCTGTGTCTTCTCAACGACTTCGAAAAATGTGCTATGAACCGAATCGATTTTTCACTGATCAATCAAGCATTTTTAAAACGAATTCAGTGTTTTTTATTTTTCAACCGACCGGGTAAAGGTTTAATAGTTGAATTTGGAAAATTTGGTGGTGTGATAATATTTTTGAGAGTATTCGTAATAAAACTGGTCTGTTAATATTATAAATTATTATCATAACATTGTTATTTGATAAATAGTTTATTTTATAGCCTTTCAAAGTTAATTATAATTTATTCAACGAAACCGTTATCAATGGCATTTAATGTTTTTTTTTCACAAACAAAGAGTAACATGGGATAAAGTTTTTAGTTACTTTTTTTTTTATTTATGTTTTAGTTAAACGCACACATCCGCGCGTTTTTTTTTAAGTATTCAGTTAATGTTAATACATATTTGTCTTTTGTTGCAGCGTTCACAAATAACCATTATCTTTCTATCCGACCGTTAGCACGGAGCGTGCATAAATTGAACCACAATTAAACATAACAAACGTAACCTGACGTTGTCATGGTGGTTAATTATATCGGTTGGTGTTGTGATAAGTCGCGCCGGCCACGGCTCTGATTAGAAACCTTGTAATTCGTGAATCGTCCACCGCATAGACAGAATTTACCGTCCCAGTTGGTCCGCACAAAGGGCGCGTGGTGCTTGGAAAGCGGCCAGCCAACTGTATCTCCTCGTTACGTACGTTTCCACTGTTCGTGACGACGCTTCAATGTTTCGTCGGCGTTCGTTTTTTTCTTTTGATGTCGATTTATACTGAATATGCTCACATTGGTTTAATGGGTTGCAGACTTATGCACAAGTGATTCACTGCTGGGTTAAAAAAAATATGCTGCAAAAGGTCTTTTCCATATTTGTGTCTCTTTGTCACGTCTTCGAAAACCATTTTATTATTTCACAAATATCACGCGCCACGAAAATTGTGAATTGATATCTCAATTGCTGAATGGATCAGGTACTCGGCGGTGAAGAAAAACATCGTGAGGAAACCTGCATGTCTAAGAAAAAAATTTCTCTCAGATATTTTAAGGAGGTCTTTGCCGAGCATTGGGAACTTATAGGCGCAATGCTGGGCAAAGCTACTATACTTTTTTACTTGTTAGTAAGTTTGTCCATCTTCACCATGACACATGTGGAACGATGAGTAGGATAGTCGGCTGGTACCAGTGCTTCCACCCATCATCGGTCTGTGGTATTTGGGTTCGGTTAATTCAAGATGGATATTCCACCAACATTCGGACGCCAGAGCCTCGTTTGCTTACATGCAGATGTGGTATACGGAAAAAGAGATTCCTTGTCCCCCCTTACACTATCTCATAATCTTATTCACCCAATTCAAAGCGTGACGTCAATCTTCTACAATGGATACTGACACGAACGATACCCCGATCACTATCTCGGTACAAATGAACGTAACCGAATGATAAAAGGTGTGATAACATTTTGCCGCGATAACATATTACTTTTTCGGCTTTTTGGGGTCAGTAGGGGCACGATGGTGACCGATAGGAGAGACGGCGAATGATAGAGTGGTGAATAATGGGTACATTTAGGTCGATTCGTTATTTTAAAGTATAAAGTGAAAGAAAGATTGGGTTAGCTGAAATGGCAATGGGACGAGCACATTGCTCGCAGAACTGACGACCTTTGGTGAAGAAAGTTTCTCGAGTGGCAACCGCATACAGGCAAACGCAGTGAGTGACGCACAATGGAGTGACAACCTGCACGGTGTTACAAGAGGTCGATGGATACAGGTGGCTCAGGAGCGGGTTTATGGCAATCTATGGGATGTGAGGATGGTATGCCTTCAAATATTGTCGACGAAGCAGAGTCTTAAAACAGTTTTTGTTCGGTGCTTTCTTGGTATCATCGAGGAGGGCGTTTCAGAGAACTGTGGCTTGAACGGTGAAAGAAAAGGTAAAAGGTAAAGAAACCAGTGCTATATTGTGGATCTCTATTTTTCAGACTCTTTGAACATCGATGCTGAATGTTGAGTACATGGGTGATGAAAAGCCGTGATAGCCTAGTGGTCGGGGCGCTCATTTCAACTCCATAATGCGCGAGTGACCTGGGTTTAATCCCCGGTGCCGGTGCCACTAAATTGTTAATAGCGTCTTTAAGTGCTGTGTTTACCACGTGCTCGACGTTGAAGGAAAATATCTCGAGGAAACCGGCATGTCTGAGAAGTGATAGAAAATTATTTCGAGGATATGTGAAGCTCGGCAACCCACACTGAAGCTGCGCAACGGGCACCTACGGACTGCTACTTTACTTACATGGATGAAAAATAAATTAAGTTTTATTTGGTTAATATTTAGTTCAAAATATTTCACCTAATTAACATTACAATAATTTCCAATAGTTTTTTAAGCTCCGAATCTATTTGATTTCCATACAAACGGCGGTAGGAAGCTGTAAATTTTAGCTCTACACGATATAAGAGAGATGGAAATACCTGGAACGTATCGGTTCGAGTGAGACGGGGATAGGTTTTGTGATCAGAAACAATAGCTTGGAAGGATTTACGAGCTTTCAGGCGTCCATTGTTTTAGACTCGGGGACAATGCCACGTTATTTATAACATTATTTGTTTGTTCGGCCGTTTGTCATGGCAGTGGAGCAGAAATACTTTTGGTTCCAATACATTTAAGGCATAACAGATATAGTAATACATTTGTACATAATATGTCTAATTCCTTGTATTTACGCGAACACTACACATTTGAAATTAAGCTATTATTTACGGATTATAAAGAGCTTAATTTTAGTTAATATTTTGCGGGCGTTTCGAGAGCTTTATAGCACCCGCGATTAAGGGGTCACCGAGATGTTAACTCGGGCCACCTTGAGCTGTTAATTATACGTTTTAGTCCGATCTACCCAGAATGTGCTTATAGTATCTTGAGGTCGTGCAATGGTATGCTTGGTTTTAGATTTAATTAAATTTATTAGAGGATCTCAAGTCGGTGGAAGTACCCAGCCATGATTTCTATTGAAATCAGGACGTTTTTTTAATGTCAACAGGCTCGTGAATCTCTTTGACAGGAATCGGGGTTCCTTTTCGATTTGGATCACTGTTAATAGCCTAGTGAACATAGGTATTTTCTCCATGGGAGGATTTGCCATAAACACCAGCGCCTTCATTCCCCGAAAAAATCATACTGCGTTCATTCACAAGTCCTAGAAATGGATACACTGTGAGTTTGGCTTTTGGAGTAAGAATTGGTATATTTTCTTGTAAACCCCATGGATGGGAAAATACCAGGATCACACCAAATCAGAATCTACTTTAGAAAGAGTTAATGGTACTGAATGACCTTCTGAAACATAGCACAGAGCCGTGGCAGCTCAGGGGCCGTGAGCTCGTCTAAGCTTGTACGCGAGTGACTACGGTTTGATCACCGGCACTTGTTGAATTCTATCATCTTGCGTGCCGCGTGCTTGAAGATGAAGGGATCATAAGAGCAAACGTGAACACATGTATTTCGAGGACCCCTGAAGTCCGCACTTCAGGTTTCAATTCATTAGACATAGCAGTATGGGCTTTGATGCTCACCTTCATCGAAAGAAGGAAATCATCACGCGACCTTATTCACCACGTTCATTTCCTTAAATGCTTAACAAATAAAACAACTATTTATACATCCATGAAACGAATGGCTTCATCGTTATGTTTTTTACATCGCTCCCATAAACACGGAGAGTCGTTTTTTTTTTAATAAAACCATCAATTTTGACACAGTGGGCCTTGGCACGCGATGTTGGGTAGAATGTTTGTGTGCTTGTAAAGTTGACTATTATATAACTAGGCTCTGTATTTAATGTAACAAGCAAATGATATCTAGAGAGGGACAGGCATTTACCCAGAGCGTTAATGTATATTTCAGGACAGAGGTATTTGTAAAAAGAACGTTTAATAACAACCACGTTCAGAGATAATTGTCTGATCTAACGATGCACTCTATGTATATTTTTTAAACGCGGTAGAGCCAAGCTGCGGCTTTAGCTGCCGCTCGAATGGGCCGGCTCGACCAGATTGATACATTGCAGAATACCGGCGTGAAGTAGAGCCATCTTGTGCTTCTGCGTTTCGTTCGGTGAGTGAGGTAACCGGAGGCCCACTCCCCCTCCCTATTCCCCTCCTCTTACCTCCCATCTCCCAGATATCCTTAAAGACCGGCAACGCACCTGCAGCATCTATGGTGTTGCAGATGTACGTGGGCTACGGTAATCACTTACCATCAGGTGAACCGCTTGCTCGTTTGCCTTCGCTTCCATAAAAAGAATTATATGAATAGTATCATATTTATACTCGTTCGAGTATAATTCAAAATTCCTCAAGATCCATTGCGCGTGCGTTGTGCTTTGCCAGCCATAACTTACGGAATCGTGACGTACGGTTTCACTGTAAGCACTGACTAGTTATGCGGGCTATGGAAAGGCCAATGCTCTGTGCGTGTTACTCTGCGCGAGAGAATCTGCGACTACAGAAACCAACAGCAAAACCATCATAAGCGAAACAAACGTAAAGATCGGGCAAGCTAAAGTGGCAACAGCCTGCAACATCGCTCGCAGGACTGACAATCGTTGGACATGAAAGGTTCTCGGGAACTTCGTGAAGGCAAACACCATATAGGACATCCCACCACAAGTTGGAGTGACGACCTGAACAGTGTTATCGGAAAGTCGATTGATGCAGGAGGTGTTAGGTACGTAAATTGTGACAATTTTTGGGAGAAAATTATGTTCAGCAGTGGACTTGTGATATGCTGAAATGATGATGCTGATGATATTCATTCATTAAATCATCTATAGATAGAACCAGATGAGTGACGAGCTTCATTGCCGGGTTCTCAAGATTTGTTCCTTAGTCGTCACTTAAGGCACCCACGGAAAGATAGGAGGCGAAGGATTACGTCAACATTCCCTTTTTAAATAAAATGGCCTTACTAAAATACTTAAAGGGGAGTACGATCCCTATGTGGAGAGCTTCAGTTATTCTAAGATAATTATTTATTAATTATTTGTTGTGTAAAGAAAACGTCAGAACGGGAATTACGTTTACTTTTACAAGAACTTTTAGAAACTTGAAAAATGTATTTGTCGAACTTACAAATACTAGAACGGTGCAAGACTCGAACCCGTGATCCAACGCTACACACAGCGCCATCTACCTGTTTCTTAACCAATCGACCATTTTAAGTTTACAAAAGAATCAAATCTAAATGGAGTCATTCATTTGATGATCTCGCACGGCAGCGTGACGCGCAGACGCGTGGCGACCATTGTGCCGACGGTTAGCAACGTTCACATGGCAACCGGCGACAACCTCGTATGTAATAATGCAATTTCGACACCTCGCATGACAACGCAATGTTAGCGGCGAACGATAGCTCGCAAGTTGCGAGATAGACGCTCACAGCGGTGTAGTTCTGTTCGATTTCATAAACGAACTTAGTCCGAAATTGGTCTTGCTTTGTTGAATCATTTGCGATATTTAAGACAGTGTTATCTGTTTTTTTATGGCAAAGGCAGCAAACGAGCCATTGGATCACCTGATGGTAAATGATTACCGACGCCCACATACATCTGAAACAGCAGAGGGAGATGGGAGGGAGGATAAGGAGTGGAATGGGGAGGGGGAGTGGGCCCCCGGGTACCTTACTCACCGAACGAAACGCAGCAAAGCACAAGATGCTTCTACTTCACGCCGGTATTCTGCGAGGTCGTGGTATTAATCCGGTGAAGCCGGCCCTTTCGAGCAGCAGCTAAAGCCGCTGCTTGGCTCCACTATGTTAAAAATCTATTTATCTTCTAGCGACTTTATAACTTTACATCTGTCGGTGTAAATTTACAAATGATCTTCTTACTTTTACTAATTTGTTCACATTATTTCCTATCAGCAGCAAGTTTTCTAAACAAATTAAACATAACACTTTGTGCCAAAACGTTTGAAACCTTTCAAATATCCCGCTAGTGAAATGAAAGTAAGCCTTCTCCTTTAATAATAAAAAAAATACAGGGTTCCGACAGAATACCAGCGCTGTAGTTGTGGTTTAGCATTGCTACAGCATTATGCTGAGTCCGATACCGTTTTGTTGCTGCAACACAATAAAAAAAAATTTTTTTGTTATGTTAATCAAGTTTTCATTATGTCTTACTTGAGCTGTGGCAATGAAAAAAGTACTTTCTTTCTTTCTTTCTAATTTTTGCGAGGAGTTTTGTAGTTGGGAATACTCCGCCACCCCGTTCTATGAAATATGTTAGCTCAAGTTTCTTCAGGATAGAGTCTTCCACCATGGGGGATGTGGTCTACTCGCCACGTAAAATAACAGAGCCTATCCATCTTTTATCTCATATCGAAACAAGCTATCATAGTAGACGTTTAATGACTTCATTCATACATAATTCATCTGTCTGTCGCCTGATGCTGTAGGTCCCTAACCTACCCTACAACGTACTAATTTACCATCGCCGCTCTTTCCGTGGGTGATGTAAGAGTCCGCTGAGTGAAAGGTGTTACGATCTCGGTGATGGACTGACACAAGTCATATTATTCGCCTAACGAGGCGATCATAACGAATCAACCTTATGGGTCAACCTATGTGGAGCGATGGACAATCAACAAGCCATTGGAGGTTCTTGACGTGGTTGAGCAAAGCAGCGGCGTCGGCTGCTGTTTAAATGGGACGGCTCAACTGGTGTAGTACCACGAACTCGCGAATGCTGCTGGGAAGTAGAGACAGTGAGGTAACTGGAGGCCAACTTTCTCTCCCCATTCCCCCTCCTCATCCTCCCTCGCATCTATCAGATATCTTTTAAGGTTGGCAACGCACCTGCAGCTCCTCTGCTCTTGTCGCCTCTGATCAGGCGAGCCGCTTGCTCGTTAGCCCCCCTTCTCATAAAGAAACAATTAATGAAGGAGAAGCAAAAGAAAGGCATGGAAGTCGATGGATGCTCAGTATCTTGCTCTGTGGTAATCTCTGGCGTAGGCTATGTTCAGTTTGATTTGATTGCGATGAAAAAAATTTAAGTTAAACATGTGTCCAGTCCGCTTCCGCCTTCCACTTGCACCGCGTCCAACTTGATTACAATTTATTACATGTTTACGGGATCTTAGTCAACAATTGGTGTTATTCTGCATCCATTATACTTGCAGATTAGTTAAGAAACACCGATTGTAAATTGTTTACTTGCTTGCACTTGTTATTGTGGGATTGTTGTGGATAACTGTGTAATTTTAACTGGTTTATTATCGAAACATGAAATCATCGTCAAATGTTTTATAACCGCTCGTTTGATGTCGGTGATTAAGCTTGTTGCCTCTTGTGACTATTGGTTGGTTGTCATTGTTTATTATTTGGTGTGGTATTATATATAGATATATATATGTCATGTATGTTATATATCTTACTATTTGTGCATTTTTCATTTGTATCATTTCGTTAGTGTACAATGTGTAAAAGAGAACAACAAAGTGGCATGCTTTCATTTGTCAATGGGACAGTTACTTCTTTTTTATTCATGGCATTGTATGCGTTACAATTACTGAAAAAAAATAGAATACCTACGGAGTAGGAGTCTTTCCTCTGCTTCTTTTGCGTCAGAAGAACCTAATTGTTTGTGGTTTTTAAAAAAGAAGACAATTGACAATCGAAATTATCTCGCTTACGACGAAGCATAAAAGATTTTCGCTCCATTTAATTTCACTTCGCGGGAGCATAGAAACCTGGTTGTAATAATTGTTATCGAAGAGCGAAGCCTTCTGCCGCTGATACTTCTTTACTTAATAGAAGGTTTTAGCTGCCGCTGGCCGGTTCGACCGGGGAAGTACCACGCCCTCGCAGAACGGCGTGAATTAGAGGCAGAGGAATCTTGTGCCTCCCCATATGGAACGCAGAGACACTCACTCCATTTGTCTTGTGATAAGTTCGGAGGAAGCATCTGATGCAGTGTCAGAGATTCGTGTATGGTAGGCATGGCGGCTGGGGTTCGAACCCAGGACTGAATGGCTCAACAAGTCATATATTCTTTCGAAAACTCGCCGGTTTAAACACTTTAATTGTTCATTAACATACTGCTAACAATTTTAAATAAACTTTCTTGGGAAATATACGTAAAGAAACAGATGAACATTTTTCAAATATAATATTAAGATAAATCTTAAATGCATTCCAAAAAATGTTATAAAATTCAGTAGCAAATAAATAATATCATTGCATCTGTAAACGAAATCACCAGATTCATCTTGGCTTCGTATTTTATTAAGACTTTAGTACATTTCCTCCGCTCACCTACTTAAAGATTTTCTGAAGGCGATAGGGAAATAATAAACTACCAGACATGACAAAATTTAATCGATTTTTTTTAAACAGAATTTTTATTTTCGCGGCGTTTAGTTTTAGTGTTAGACCGGGAGTTAATGCGCCGGCTCTAATAAATATGTTAATTCCAATGAGCATTAAAGTGATCACGTGCTCGGTGAAAGACAATCTATTAAGAAAACTTTCGTAACAGAAAAATAATTTCTCAAATTTCGAGAGCAGGGCTTTGTTCGGTGAGTGAGTACAGAGAAAGGGCGATTGAAAAGGCTTCTTATTATTCATCGTAACTAAATAAAATAAAAAAAATAATAATAATCGCTCAAATATAAAATATATCAAAGAGACAAACAAACACACGAACAGACTGACAAACTTTCAACTCTCTAGCTCATCGGGAAGTTGGTATTAAATCGATTGCAAAATTTGTAACGAATAGGCGAACAATCAACAACATGCGTTAGGTAATAAAAACATGCCAGGATAAAAAAAAAACAATTGATTTTTTTGCATTTACGATTCACTATATTGCTATATCAGTGTTACCATGTCGTAGAAGACATCTGAAGACATCTGGGTAGGCCCCTCCTGCGGCGCGTAAGCTGCAATGGAACGACGGTTGTGAACCGGAAGTTTCAAAGCTATGCCACGCAGCCAGTGTAAGTAGCCTGTATAGTTACAGGCTGGGAGCCATTTCATGTAAGCCCTCAGGGGTGACAACGCATCTGTACATCCTTTGATTGAAGTTGTTTGCAGGTTTCCATGGGCTGCAGCACCTTGCGGTGGTCTGTCATCGCGATTCAATAAAAAAAAATACCATTGACAGTCAAAGTTTTTTTTATTCTATTTAAAACGGGAAGGTCTCGAAGATTTTAATTCTATGGAATACCTATAAAAGCTCGGAGTACCTGGTCGCCATCTGCAAACCTTGTTACAAGCCGTGCCATAGACTCGAGACCGTTGGACGTAACTCGTTACTATGTTTGTGTTTGTCTAAGATCTATCTTAAGCTACCGAAGCTTACAGCTTTCATGTGCGATTTCGAACACGTCTTCAACACGACACTCCGTCTACTCGTCCTAATGTTTACGATTTTAGATCGGAGAAAGAGTCTGTGACAAAATGTCTCTTTAATGTTCTTCGTGATGGTAATCCTATCATCTGGCGGTCGCTTTGCGATTTTTCTCTTCGTCTCTTATGACACCCGCGTGAAGACCGAGGGTGGAAAATATCCTTACGGCGTCATTGCTCAGCAGTAGATAGGTAGAATGCTTTGTTGTTATTGATTGCGTCTGCTTACCTCTCACACCATACGAAAGACATGTGCTAGACAATTTTCCTGATCAAGCACATCCAGCAGTATGGATTCCTTTGCGTTTTATCAAATCGCCCCTCCGGCATCACCTACGATTTTCATCGCGTCGGCGCCTCGTCGCCAATCCAATTGCTGAATATCCGGCAAAACTTACCGGGACATGTTTTCCTTGGCAACTGTGGAGGAACGTGACTGGATTCGGGACAAAAAAAAAATGTGAAGGAGCAGCATTATCGGAATTCTAAATTTAACATCGTTTTTGTTTTCTTTATAAGACTCATCACAAATATGATACTAGTATGCTCGAACTGAATTAATTATGGAACTCTACCGAGAGACAACGATCGCAAATATTAATCTAATAATTAGTAGAGTCCTTCTCTGCCCGGGAGTCGTCTGGATCGTGGTTGTACCACCTTCTTATCCTTGACTCGCTAAACGAGAGAGCAACCACTGTCGTGTTCCAGTATAATCACGTTCCATATTAGTCCTCAGGGCTGGCAGCGCACCTGTAAACGTTTTTTAATCGAAGTTATTTGTTACACGGTTTGGAGTAGCCACTTACAATTAGATGAACAACTGTTGGTTCGTCTGGCATTCCATTTGATGGTGATGGTGGTGAACCGCTTACAGATGGTTGTCTACTTCTGTTAAAACTAGGCTTGCAAATGGATCTTCAACTATCTTATGTAGAATATTTTTTAACTTTCCGATTCTGCATCGATTTTATTAATAATTTTTATCAATAAATACGATTCAGAATCGGAGAAGAGCCGTGGTAGCCTAGTGGTCTGGGACACTTTAGTATTAGAGAGCGCAAGTGACCTGGGTTCGATCCCCAGTGCCGGCACCTCTAAAATTGTTAATAGCAATTTTAAGTGCTGTATTTACTACGTTGAAGGAAAATATCGTGAGAAAACCTGCATATCTGAGAAATAATTAAAAAAATATATTTTTCGAGGATATGTGAAGCCCGCCAACCCGCAATGGAGCAGCGCGGCGGGCCATTCCCGGCTCCTACACCCTCTCAGATATTTGAGAAGGAGGCCTTAGCCACGCAGCGGGCACTTACAGGCTGCTACATTAATTTAACGTAAGATACATATAAAGATATATACATAACCTCCCCCTTTTCTCAGTCGGTTGAAAATTAACTCAATTTCTCATCTCAATGATATAATTGAACACAATGTTGCATCACCATACTAATATAATGACTTCGAATGTTCTTTCAGAAGTGATTGAAGTAATTAATACGTGTGTTTAATCGCTGTGGCACAATTCAAGGCGTCACAATTAGTTTCTTGAGACCTTAATCGAGGTAGCTTATTTCTGTTTGTGTAATTAATAATTATGCAAAGTATTCCCATTGATTTAGTGACCGCAAATGTTTCTTCATCTCGATGATGTCCTCGCGGCTCCGACGGCATTCGATTTCGACAACGCGGCGTCCAGCAGTTGGGAATTGAATCCACTATATCCGTAGAGACAAATGTACATATTCTGCATTATGATATTGTAATATTACAAATGTAAGAGGTAATACACCGTTTCTTTCTCCAAACGCCAACCTCACCAGCGCGTGACCCTGCTGCGTGAGCCGGCAAACGAGGCTCTGACGACCGACTGCATATCATTAGTGGGAGGGTACCGGCGTTAACGTCATCGAGCCGCTTGCCCAGCGTGGTGAGAATGGGCAAACCATCCAAGAAGTATATGCTGGCTTTCGCTGGCGCTTCCTTAGAGAGGCCTATGTACGGCACTAGACTGATGTAGTAATATTGTAATAATTTGTATCTTGAGTCGGGTGGTAGACTAGTGGTCAGGTCGCTTACTTTAGTGTCATAGAGCGCGAGTGACCAGGGTTCGATCCCCGGTGCCGAGACCAATAAAAATTGTTAATAGCAATTTTAAGTGCTGTATTTACCACGTGCTCGGCGGTGAAGGAAAACATAGTTAGGTTTTTTTTTTATGAGAAAGGAGGCAAACAAGCAAGCGGTTCACCTGATGGTGGAAGTGATTACCGTCGCCCACGTACATCTGTAACACCAGAGGTGCTGCAGGTGCGTTGCCGGCCTTTAAGGAGATTTGGGAGATGGAGGGGAGGAAGACGAGGGGGATGAGAAGGGGGAGTGGGCCTCCGGATACCTCACTCATCGAAGGAAACACTTCACGGCAGTATTCTTCGAGGCCGTGGTACCAACCCGATCTAGCCGGCCCATTCGAGCAGCAGCAAAAGCCGCTGCTTGGCTCTACTACTTTTAAAAAGATAACCTGCATATCTGAGAAATAATAAAAAAATATTATTTCGAGGATATGTGAAGGATGAATCTTCTAAAACATCGTGAAACGATATCCCAAGATACGCTAAAATATAAAATATATACATTACATGTATTCCTTCCTGTGGTGGCTGATGTAAGCATATAAATTCTTTTTATATTTTTAGGAAAAAAATTAGTGGACCATTTTGTGAGAGATTTATATTTTTTCTCGATAAAGACCCGAAGCGGGTTCATTTATTTTTCTTTAGCCGCAAATAAAAATAAACTTTCCCGAATAGACAGGGAGGGTCCAGGGATTGTTATGATCTCAGAAACTATGCTCGTACGAGTACTGTTAGGGGAAAAAATGGTTAATAATTTCATTTATAAATTCTTTTTCACCAGCCTGTTGTTCACTGTTGGACGTATGGGCCTCCGAGAAAGCGCACGGAAGATCCAGCGTTTATTTCAAAGTATTACGGGCATATAATCATGACAGGGGATATGGGACTCCAGGTTACCTAATTCACAGAACGAAACGCAGAAGCACAGGATGCCTCTACTTCCAGCCGGTATCCGGCCCATTCGAGCAGGAGCAAAATCTGCCGCTCGGCTCTACCACGTACTTAAGAACTTTCTCTTCTTTACCAACAATCGAAGCTTATTTAAGCAAAATAACTAACGAAGTCGCCGCTTAACTTGTTTCGGTTAATGTCGTGTCGTATGTAAGTGAATGCCGTGTCGTATGTAAGCTTCCAACAAGACGAGCAATGAAAGCTTGTAGATAATTTCATCTCAAGCTTTTATCTGTGAATTTCTCTTCGCCTTGAGTCACACGTATTGCTGATAATGCATTGATTGCTGAATAAACATTAGAAAAATATACTGCTATTTAGACTTTAGACGTGGTAGCGTTGAGGTCAGGGTGCTCACTTTTGACCATAGAGAGCGAGTGACTTGGGTTCGATCCCCGATGCCGGCAACACTAAAATTGTTAATAGCAATTTTAAGTGCCGTATTTACCTCGTGCTCGGCGGTGAAGGAAAACATCGTGAGGAAATCTGCATGTCTGAGAAATAATTAAAAATTATGATTTCGAGGATATGTGAAGTCCGCCACAACCTCGTTCCGGCTCCAAAACCCTCTCAGATATTTGAGAAGGAGCCTTTTGCCATTGCAGAGCAGTGGGCACTTGCAAGCTGCTACTTGACTTTAACTTTTTGCTGTTTCAAACACGGTAGAGCCAGGCGGCGGCTTTTGCTGCTGCTCGAATGGGAGAGAGGATAATACCGATGTGAAGTACAGGCATCTTGAGCTTCTGCGTTTCGTTCGGTGAGTGAGGTATCCGGAGGCCCGCTCCCCTCCTCATCTTCCCTTCCATCTCCCAAACACCCACAAAGGTCGGCAACGCACCTGCAACACCTCTGTTGTTGCATATATACTTGGGCGAAGGTAATCACTTACCACCTGGTGAACCGCATGGTCGTTTTCCGCCTTTCCTATAAAAAAAAAATAAAAGTTACTAGACTTTTCTTCGTGACCGTACTCCGTCCCTTTTCCCCGCCATCGATACCTGTAGTATCTATCTGATGTTTCCGCCCGGGATACTTTCAGAATGGAATTGCGGGATGACATTTGAATGACGCATTAATATTTTTCTCGTCCATTTCCCCGATTATACTCTCCCGCCTCGCTTGTTAAAGCGAGTGGGCAGAAATTCCACAGCCGAAGCGTTGTCTACAGATCGTTTACCGCTCCCGATTATTCTTAAGCTTTTAACGAGAATTATAAAAATTGTATCGGCGTAAGTATCTGCCCCACCCCCTCTACCATTCTTCCCGTGGGTGTCGTTAGAGACGACTAAGGGAAACGCCTTGAAAATTGCTATGGCTACCGACGGACGGTGGGATAACCATCACAAAAATTAAGCAGGCCGATGACGGGCAGCGGCAAGAAGCAAACCCTCCTTATAGGACAGGCCTGTGTCCTGGAGTGAACTACCAGGTTGATAAAGAATATTGTAAGGAAGAAAAAAAAGAAAACGGAACAATCAGTTTTATTACGTGGTAGAGCCAAGCGGCGGCTTTAGCTGCTGCTCGAATGGATTAATACCACGACCTCGCAGAATACCGGTGTGGAGTAGAAGCATCTTACGCTTCGGCGTTTCGTTCGGTGAGTGAGGTAACCGGAGACCCACTCCCCTCCTCATCTTCCTTCCATCTCCCAAACACCCACAAAGGTCGGCAACGCACCTGCAACACCTCTGTTGTTGCATATATACTTGGGCGAAGGTAATCACTTACCACCTGGTGAACCGCATGGTCGTTTTCCGCCTTTCCTATAAAAAAAAAAAAATAAAAGTTACTAGACTTTTCTTCGTGACCGTACTCCGTCCCTTTTCCCCGCCATCGATACCTGTAGTATCTATCTGATGTTTCCGCCCGGGATACTTTCAGAATGGAATTGCGGGATGACATTTGAATGACGCATTAATATTTTTCTCGTCCATTTCCCCGATTATACTCTCCCGCCTCGCTTGTTAAAGCGAGTGGGCAGAAATTCCACAGCCGAAGCGTTGTCTACAGATCGTTTACCGCTCCCGATTATTCTTAAGCTTTTAACGAGAATTATAAAAATTGTATCGGCGTAAGTATCTGCCCCACCCCCTCTACCATTCTTCCCGTGGGTGTCGTTAGAGACGACTAAGGGAAACGCCTTGAAAATTGCTATGGCTACCGACGGACGGTGGGATAACCATCACAAAAATTAAGCAGGCCGATGACGGGCAGCGGCAAGAAGCAAACCCTCCTTATAGGACAGGCCTGTGTCCTGGAGTGAACTACCAGGTTGATAAAGAATATTGTAAGGAAGAAAAAAAAGAAAACGGAACAATCAGTTTTATTACGTGGTAGAGCCAAGCGGCGGCTTTAGCTGCTGCTCGAATGGATTAATACCACGACCTCGCAGAATACCGGTGTGGAGTAGAGACATCTTGTTCTTTCGTGTTTCGTTCGGTGAGTGAGGTAACCGGGAGCCGACTCGCCCCCTCCTCAATCTCCCTTCCATCTCCGAAAATATCCTTAAAAGTGAAGCAGGCAGGCAACGCGCCTGCAATGCCTCTGGTGTTACAAATGTACGTGGGTGACTATAATTACTTACCATCAGGTGAACCCATCGCTCGTTGGCTGCCTTTCCCATAAAAAAAAAATATTTTAACCTCTATAAAGTTGTATTACTTATGGCGTATGTATTAAAAGGTAACATAACTCATACCATTCAAAGGCTAAAGGTTTTATCCACAACGAATGGACATTCGTTATTGGTCTGTTGGTGAAAAGCTGGTACTAAATACGGCTGTTGTTCCTCTACTATAACACTAAACGTGTCACAACAATAGTATTTCTATAGTTCCAACACGTCACGAAGTATTGTTATGTATTCACAAGTTTAAAATTGAAGTTCTTAGTTGAACTATTTGTATTTTTGATCATCACAAGCACTCACGCCTGTCACATATAACGGTAGGCAAAGGTTACAGATTTCCATTTAGCACGATTCAGGCAATCGATGGAATCAAACCTATCTCGTTCTATCACCCGAAAAGGCGAGATTCCGAAGCCCGTTTCGCGATACAGAGTCGTGCTAGATTGTAATAAGCTAACCTCTGCCCAACCCTATGGGTGGTAACAGGGATGAGTGGTTATATTGTTAAAACTAAACGCCGCAAGTAGAAGTTGCATTTATTTATAATTTAACTGCATCCTTTTACCCTTTTCTTTTAGTTACATTAGGTCTATAAGTGTTTTCTTTTGCCAAACATCAATATCAGAAAGTCACTTCCAACTCGATCGGACTCCCTGCTTGATGTAATCCATAAGGCGGGCGCAGTAGAGACGCCGGCAAGATGGCGGCCGAGGGTCTCACGTCAGATTCGTTCCCACTAATAAATAAGCAGAACTGACAGCGGCCGCCGATCTCGCGAACCGAAAAACAAAGCTAAGGCATGGTATACATTGAACTCCTCATATTCCAATTCTTACATATTTCGTTCCTAACGTCAACTTCACGTCGTTATCTAGCAGGGTTACGTGGTAGAGCCGAGCTGTGGCTTCCGCTGCTGCTCGTATGGACCAGCACGACCGGGGTAGAACCACGACCTCGCAGAATAACGGCGTGAAGTAGAGACATCTTGTTCTTTCGTGTTTCGTTCGGTGAGTGAGGTAACCGGGAGCCGACTCGCCCCCTCCTCAATCTCCCTTCCATCTCCGAAAATATCCTTAAAAGTGAAGCAGGCAGGCAACGCGCCTGCAATGCCTCTGGTGTTACAAATGTATCATCAGCCGAGCCGTATGTACGTTTGCCCCCCTTCCCATAAAAAGTAGAGATTTTCTAGTCCAGTCAATTCAATTTTCACTTTTCACCAGAGCATATTTCCTTATCCCAAACAAGGTGCGAGGTGGTGCCTTGAAACAGTCTTTGGTACGTCTCCCCCACAAGGGATCGAAGTCGAATCTCCGGATCCCCTAACCACTCGGCTATCATGGTTCTTCTAAAATAATATCTAAACATAAAGGTTACATTACACGAGGTACACGGCATTTCGCAAAAAAGTCATAATGGTTATAAAAAACTTGGCTTAAAGAAATCGCTATGGGGTTATGAGATCATCAAACTTGTACCTCTTAATTGACTTGCTCTTTTAATTTTTTCTGTGTCCTTTTGTTTTGTGGTTTACAATGAAAAGAATAGTCGAACATAGTCTCTTCCTACAAGAGGATTTGTTGCAATCGGTACGCTTGGCAGCCGGGTTGGCTGGTAAGAAACCTCATACCTTAATCAATAAAGACTGTCAATAATCTGATAAATTCTGCCATTTGTAGCGACATGTTGAGGCATTCTTTTTTTAGCACTTATCTTATCAGAGAACTTAGGATAGATCTGACTAAAACTAAACGTGTTTTATGTTTATAACTGCGTGACGTAACAGTTCCGAATCCCATCACAAACCAATGTTAGTGCCAAACATTAATCGTCGATTTTCGTGTATGGTTCTTTTGAAAGAAAGAAAGAAAGTTTATTCATTGCCCCAAATCAAGTAACACATAAGGAAAACTTAATTCACATTACAAAAAATAATAATTATTATTATTATTATTCCGATCGTCGTCTCTGCGAATGGGTTAATCCCAGTCAGCCTCTCTGAACATCCGAGGCGGCTGGGACTCCGTGACGGAGCGCTCCGAGCTCAAATGCAGAAGGAGGTGCTACTCGATACCGCTCGCATCGTCCGCCGGTTTCTTTCCCTTTCTCCCTAACCCTCGGCTATCATGGTTCTTCTAAAATAATATCTAAACATAAAGGTTACATTACACGAGGTACACGGCATTTCGCAAAAAGTCATAATGGTTATAAAAAACTTGGCTTAAAGAAATCGCTATGGGGTTATGAGATCATCAAACTTGTACCTCTTAATTGACTTGCTCTTTTAATTTTTTCTGTGTCCTTTTGTTTTGTGGTTTACAATGAAAAGAATAGTCGAACATAGTCTCTTCCTACAAGAGGATTTGTTGCAATCGGTACGCTTGGCAGCCGGGTTGGCTGGTAAGAAACCTCATACCTTAATCAATAAAGACTGTCAATAATCTGATAAATTCTGCCATTTGTAGCGACATGTTGAGGCATTCTTTTTTTAGCACTTATCTTATCAGAGAACTTAGGATAGATCTGACTAAAACTAAACGTGTTTTATGTTTATAACTGCGTGACGTAACAGTTCCGAATCCCATCACAAACCAATGTTAGTGCCAAACATTAATCGTCGATTTTCGTGTATGGTTCTTTTGAAAGAAAGAAAGTTTATTCATTGCCCCAAATCAAGTAACACATAAGGAAAACTTAATTCACATTACAAAAATAATAATTATTATTATTATTATTATTATTATTATTATTATTATTATTATTATTATTATTATTATTATTATTATTATTATTATTATTATTATTATTATTATTATTATTATTATTCCGACCACTATCGAGGTGGTTTTTAACCATGGTAGAGTCAAGCAGCCGGTGCGTGTTGCCAGTGATGACATACGGGACCGAGACTTGGTCCTTCACTGCAGGGCGTATGAGGAAGCTCAAAGTTGCTCAGCGCGCTATTGTAAGGGCTATGTCTCTCTGCTTGATAGAGTCTGCAACGATGATATCCGCAGCAGAACTAAAGTAACCGACATAGCCGTAAGGATCAGCAAGCTGAAGTGGCAATGGGCCGGCCACATAGCTCGCAGAACGGACAACCGTTGGGGATAAAAGGTTCTCGAGTGGCAGCCGCGTACAGGCGAACGCAGTGTGGGACGACCCACAAGATGGAGTGACGACCTGCGCAGTGTTGCGGGAAGTCGATGGATGCAGGTGGTACAGGACCGAGCTTCGTGGCATCTTTGGGGGAGGCCTATGTTCAGCAGTGGACTTGTGATAGGCTGAAATGGTGATGAGAGTCAAGCAGTGGCTTTTGTTTCTGCTCGAATGGGCCGGCTCGCCTGGGGTGATACCACGACCTGGCATTATACCGCCGTGAATGAGAGACATCTGGTGCTTCGTTCGGCAAGTGAGGTAACGAGAGACGCACTCCCCTCTCACCATCTCCCCTGCACATCCCATCCGCAGAGCCAATTGATTTATTTGCCCCCTTTCCCATAAAAAAAAGTAGAGATTTTCTAGTCCAGTCAATTCAATTTTCACTTTTCACCAGAGCATATTTCCTTATCCCAAACAAGGTGCGAGGTGGTGCCTTGAAACAGTCTTTGGTACGTCTCCCCCACAAGGGATCGAAGTCGAATCTCCGGATCCCCTAACCACTCGGCTATCATGGTTCTTCTAAAATAATATCTAAACATAAAGGTTACATTACACGAGGTACACGGCATTTCGCAAAAAAGTCATAATGGTTATAAAAAACTTGGCTTAAAGAAATCGCTATGGGGTTATGAGATCATCAAACTTGTACCTCTTAATTGACTTGCTCTTTTAATTTTTTCTGTGTCCTTTTGTTTTGTGGTTTACAATGAAAAGAATAGTCGAACATAGTCTCTTCCTACAAGAGGATTTGTTGCAATCGGTACGCTTGGCAGCCGGGTTGGCTGGTAAGAAACCTCATACCTTAATCAATAAAGACTGTCAATAATCTGATAAATTCTGCCATTTGTAGCGACATGTTGAGGCATTCTTTTTTTAGCACTTATCTTATCAGAGAACTTAGGATAGATCTGACTAAAACTAAACGTGTTTTATGTTTATAACTGCGTGACGTAACAGTTCCGAATCCCATCACAAACCAATGTTAGTGCCAAACATTAATCGTCGATTTTCGTGTATGGTTCTTTTGAAAGAAAGAAAGAAAGTTTATTCATTGCCCCAAATCAAGTAACACATAAGGAAAACTTAATTCACATTACAAAAAATAATAATTATTATTATTATTATTCCGATCGTCGTCTCTGCGAATGGGTTAATCCCAGTCAGCCTCTCTGAACATCCGAGGCGGCTGGGACTCCGTGACGGAGCGCTCCGAGCTCAAATGCAGAAGGAGGTGCTACTCGATACCGCTCGCATCGTCCGCCGGTTTCTTTCCCTTTCTCCCTAACCCTCGGCCGTCTGGTCTCCCCTGCCGGGGGCTTCCATCTGGCTGGGTTTTAATTATCTATTTAATTTTATTATACATATAATTTATAAAATACTATGTATATTATGGTATTTATTTATACAACCCAACCAGATGAGTAAATATAGAAATACCTTTTGGTGTTTATGACCATGCTCACCCTTCCCCCCGAGGTTATGTGAATGTGCTATGGTTGGCTTTTCCACTTAAGACACTATAATATCTCCTGCACAGTTGACAACCAGAAGGACATCATCATCAGAGATTACGTGTGCTCAGTAGCTATCATATCCGAATGTTGAGCAATTGGTTCTGGGTTGCAATGCTTAGTTACATAGTTTAGAAATGGCTCTGACTCTACCAACCTCCGATCTTACATCGGAGAGCGTCACATAAGTAGAGACGAGTGCATGCGTCTGTGTTTGCGCGTACAGATGAGGCATTATGATTTATCTCTTCATCAACACACGAGATAATTGACAGACAACCGGAAAGAAGCGCTTTTCTTAAACTAAATCATGCGCGTGTTATTCAGCTTTCCTTCTATGCCCTCGAAACTTCTAGAACGTACTTATAGTTAATGTATAGTTTGTAATGAAAGTATTATTTACAGATGTTTACTGCTGCTGTAAAACACTCGAAAACCCGTGACTATAAAAACACAATTTAACGCGATAAAATCCGTCAATAATAGTAAGTAGTAGTGTTTGAGTAAATACTAGAAATCATTAGTGTATTGTTCCTAAAAAGAGTAGGCGCTAGAGCCAAGCGGTACCTTTTGCTGCTGTTCAAATAGACCGGCTCGACGCGGTACAACGGTCTCGCAGAATACCGGCGTGTAGTAGAGGCATCTTGTCCTTCCGCGTTTCGTTCGGTCGTTTCGATCGGTAAAGGGATGCCCACTCCTCCTCCCCACCCCCTTCCTGATCGTCCCTCTCATCTCCCAAATACCCGTACGTGGGCGACGGTAATCACTCACCACCAGGATGCTCGTTTGCCACGTATCCCAAAAAAAAAAAAACTATCGCATCCTTTCTTACCGCCACAACATTTAATACCACGCGTTGATTTAATTGAACGGTATTCAATGCATCAAACAATTTCCTCCGTTAGAGACTTGCCCCTGATTTGTCCCAGCGAAAGAACACGCGCGTACCATGTCCGGGGAAAGTACAAAAGCTCTTCCCACACGGAAAATAATGAGGAAACTTCCGTGCTTGTACTGCCTCGAGCTTTGCCCAATTCACCTTTTGTTTTCGACTGTACCGAAATATGAATTTAAAAAGAAATGGACGACGGTAGCAGGGTTATGTTTACTTTTTTTTTATACGAAAGGCGGCAAACGAGCAATAGGTTCCACTGATGGTAAGTGATTACCGTCGCCCATATACCACTTACAACACCAGATGAGCTATAGGTGCGTTGCCGGCCTTTAAGGTATTCGGGAGACAGGATGAGGAAGGGGATGGACAGGGGGCCTCCGGTTACCTCACTTACCGAACGAAACGCAGAAGCAAAAGATGCCTCTACTTCACACCGGTATTCTGAGAGGTCGTGGTATTAATCCGGTCGAGCCGGCCCATTAGAGCAGCAGCTGAAGCCTCCGCTTGGCGGCTCTACCACGTCAAAAACATTTATCAGTTTGTGTGTTTGATTAATCGAACTAATATATAATTTATTGTATACCACACCATAAGAGACGTGCTAGACTAGAGGTCAAGGTACTCACTTTAGTTTCATAGAGCATTGTTAATAACAATGCTCTATGAAACACTGCTCTATGAAACAAAGCTCTATTAAGTGTTGTATTCACCACGTGCTCGGCGCTGAAGGAAAACATGGTAGTACCACTTACGTGGTAGTGCTATGCGACGGCTTTAGCTGGCCGGCTCGACCGGGTTAATACCACGATCTTGCAGAATACCGGAGTGAGGTAGAGGCATCTTGTGATTCCGCGTTTTGTTCGGTGAGTGAAGTAACCGTAGGGCTAGTTTCCTCCTCCACAAACCCCCCTATTCCTCCCATCCCTTAAATATCATTAAAGGCCGGCCGCGCACCTGTAGTTCCTCTGGTAGCTCGTTTCACATGTATTTCATGTATATCAAATTGAAGAAATAAGAGAAGAACATTGTTATATTTGAAGCATTCTCTAGTCGACGTGAACAATGCCCTAAAAGGCCAGCAACGCAGCACCACTGGTGTTGCAGATGTACGTGGGCGACGGTAATCACTTACCATCATGTGAACCGCTTGCACGTTTGCCGCCTTTGCCATAAAAAAAAACAAAGCCATTGCCTATACATATAAATCTATTTGTTTCATCTACTTTCATTACTTAATGGAAAATTTTACGACTGCCATGAATTATTTTTATAGCAGTTTGTGAAAGTTTTCGTCGGCTCAGAGGGTAAACAAGTTTGTTTTATAGCGCACGAACGCGTGATATTCGGGTTCGCATCCCGGCGTATCGACCACTTGTACTGCTGTGAAGCTTGAAAGCCACGTAAAGCTTTTTGTAGTAGTGTAACTGAGCTTCGTGACGAGTCTGTACCACCTAAGCAGTCAAAGCTACCGGACCAACAGCGTGCCAATTAAATGTAGATCCCGTCATAACCAGTCACCGCCTTCGGTGATTGGTATGGGTTAGGTTGGGTTATCTTTCCCCTACTGGGGGACATGGATGCGCGGGTTTACAACCGGATCCACATCCTCCCCCAGGGGACTGGGTATCCATAAGGGATTTCCCCACGAAACAAAAAAAAGAAAAGGTTATCTTTCCCCGTTCTGATCTAAATCGATCTCGTGACTTCTCTATGATATTTCTTCTTCATTCGTCTTTATGAAGACCTCTGTTGCACACAGACCTCTACCTGCTTGGTCACACTTAGCGGTTCGGCGATCGCAGTAGAAAATGCTTCGCTCTTCGGTATCTGTATTTTTGTTCTGTCATTCTACGAGAAGATTATTTATTTATTTTATTTATTTATTTATTTATTTATTTATACTTTATTGTCTACACCAAAAGGATTACAAAAGGCGGACTTAATGCCTTTTGGCATTCTCTAATAGTCAACCCAGGGCGTGAAGAAATGTGGTGATAGGTGCATCTAATTTAATATAATATAAATATGAAAAGGCTAATTGAGAAATATACTATATAATTAAAACATATATAAATGTATAAGCATATATATATACACATCCACATAGATATACAAATACTTACTATAATATATACAGGAAAACCCTAAAAGAGTTGCCGACAACCCGGTGCAGTGTTGTGAAGTACTAATCTTAAGATTAGATGAAGATCGAAGCTTTTTGTCGAGCGTTAAGAAAAGGTAACAAGGTTTTGCTTGAAGATACGCCGGGGAATTTACATCATCGAGGATGGAATAGAGAGTAACTAGAATCCTAGAGTGACGCCTCTGTTGGATAGTAAGCCATTTAAGGCGAATACGGAATTCAGTGATGTCCTCCATCTATCGGACGCAATTTGAATTCTAAGGCTTTTTCCTTTCTACTCTTATGACATACACGAGAAGAAAGAGCGTGTCAGATTTATTCTTTTTTTTTTTTTTTTTTTTTTTTTTTTTTTTTTTTTTTTTTTTTTTTTTTTTTTTTATAGAAGAAGGGGGCAAACGAGCGTGCGGCTCACCTGATGGTAAGTGATCACCGACGCCCACGAACATCCACAACACTAGAGGAGCTACAGATGCGCTGCCGGCCTTTAAGGAAGGAATAAGCTCTTTTCTTGAAGGTCCCTAAGTCGTAACTATTCGGAAATACTGCTGGCGACAGCTGATTCCACAAAGTCGAAGTGCGTGGCAGAAAACTTCGATTAAAACGCACTGTGGTGGAATGCCAACCATCTAGGTGGTATCGATGGAACTTCGAATTATATTCATCAAACAACAATCATCTCTAACACTTCCCATACACTAATTATAGTGGTTAGCGTACCTGATAGCATAGAGATGTGTCCAGGGTTCGAAGACCAGACGATGACCTGACCGGACCGGACCTGATTGTGTGGGTCTCGTATCCCGGCGTATCGACCACTTGTACTGCTGTGAAGCTTGAAAGCCACGTAAAGCTTTTTGTAGTAGTGTAACTGAGCTTCGTGACGAGTCTGTACCACCTAAGCAGTCAAAGCTACCGGACCAACAGCGTGCCAATTAAATGTAGATCCCGTCATAACCAGTCACCGCCTTCGGTGATTGGTATGGGTTAGGTTGGGTTATCTTTCCCCTACTGGGGGACATGGATGCGCGGGTTTACAACCGGATCCACATCCTCCCCCAGGGGACTGGGTATCCATAAGGGATTTCCCCACGAAACAAAAAAAAGAAAAGGTTATCTTTCCCCGTTCTGATCTAAATCGATCTCGTGACTTCTCTATGATATTTCTTCTTCATTCGTCTTTATGAAGACCTCTGTTGCACACAGACCTCTACCTGCTTGGTCACACTTAGCGGTTCGGCGATCGCAGTAGAAAATGCTTCGCTCTTCGGTATCTGTATTTTTGTTCTGTCATTCTACGAGAAGATTATTTATTTATTTTATTTATTTATTTATTTATTTATTTATACTTTATTGTCTACACCAAAAGGATTACAAAAGGCGGACTTAATGCCTTTTGGCATTCTCTAATAGTCAACCCAGGGCGTGAAGAAATGTGGTGATAGGTGCATCTAATTTAATATAATATAAATATGAAAAGGCTAATTGAGAAATATACTATATAATTAAAACATATATAAATGTATAAGCATATATATATACACATCCACATAGATATACAAATACTTACTATAATATATACAGGAAAACCCTAAAAGAGTTGCCGACAACCCGGTGCAGTGTTGTGAAGTACTAATCTTAAGATTAGATGAAGATCGAAGCTTTTTGTCGAGCGTTAAGAAAAGGTAACAAGGTTTTGCTTGAAGATACGCCGGGGAATTTACATCATCGAGGATGGAATAGAGAGTAACTAGAATCCTAGAGTGACGCCTCTGTTGGATAGTAAGCCATTTAAGGCGAATACGGAATTCAGTGATGTCCTCCATCTATCGGACGCAATTTGAATTCTAAGGCTTTTTCCTTTCTACTCTTATGACATACACGAGAAGAAAGAGCGTGTCAGATTTATTCTTTTTTTTTTTTTTTTTTTATAGAAGAAGGGGGCAAACGAGCGTGCGGCTCACCTGATGGTAAGTGATCACCGACGCCCACGAACATCCACAACACTAGAGGAGCTACAGATGCGCTGCCGGCCTTTAAGGAAGGAATAAGCTCTTTTCTTGAAGGTCCCTAAGTCGTAACTATTCGGAAATACTGCTGGCGACAGCTGATTCCACAAAGTCGAAGTGCGTGGCAGAAAACTTCGATTAAAACGCACTGTGGTGGAATGCCAACCATCTAGGTGGTATCGATGGAACTTCGAATTATATTCATCAAACAACAATCATCTCTAACACTTCCCATACACTAATTATAGTGGTTAGCGTACCTGATAGCATAGAGATGTGTCCAGGGTTCGAAGACCAGACGATGACCTGACCGGACCGGACCTGATTGTGTGGGTCTCGTATCTATGACACTCCATTGGATATGGGAAGTAGAAGTCTAGTGTCTGCCGCTGCCTTCAGGCGTACTCTAACGGCACTATAATATCTCCAGCTCAGTTGATCACTGTCGATTGTCTTCCAAAGTTACCGCCGTATTCGAAATCGGGTCAGTAGGACATCATAAACTAATTAAGGTTTGTTACAGATTAGATAACAAATCAAAAACAAGCGTACGTGTGATGGTCCCATCTCAATTATTGTCTGTCCCAGAACGAAGGGACCTTGACGATCTAATTAAGGTCTATTGCCATTTAAGTGCGACCTATTGCACTGTCTAATAAATAGGTTGCATTAGATATATTTAATGCTTATATTTATGACCTTAAATAAACCTTAATTAAAAATAGAGTTAAACATCTAATCGCATATTTTGTCTATAATCAGATTGTCTCGCACCCATTCCGCTCATAACTTTCGTTCACAAAAGTACCCATCGGTCATTTAATGCAAGTCTTGTAAATAACTCTTAATTTAATTAAAAAAAAATAATGATAAATATTAGAAGAGTAATATTAATATTAAATATTATCAAATCGGAGACGTTCTGCAAAAAGGCCAGGTCAAGTGTACTCTAAACCAATGAGTATGCATGCGAAGATTGATGGAAGTGGAAGAAGCGAAAGACGTATGTCAGGACCGTAGCAAGTGGAAGAAGATTGTCTCTGCCTACCCCGTTAGGAACAAGGCGTGAATATATACATACATACATACATATTAGAAGAGAGCGTGATTTATTATCACTTTTGATTTTTATTATCTGTTTTCAATAATTTGAAATGAAACTATTATTTAGGGATTTTATCGCCCCCCTCTCGAGGCAGCTGTAAACCAATAGAAACGTCGGGAATATAGAAACAAAATGAAACTCTATAAAATCCGTAAATATTAGTTTCATTTCAAATATGTAGTCGTCCCGTAAATACAAGATATCATTATGTTTCTAATAAACTTTCGCAGCAATTTATATAATATATTGCATGTTTGATTCTTCGCACTTCTTCGTGTTAGAAGCCACCAATCAGGTTCTTCCCCGCGAGTGTTGTAAGGGCCTAAGGGACTAACACTCTCGAGACCTCATGGTGATCTCCGGTAGCAACGACGAGCTCGAGATTCGCCTTTCACGCTCTATCTCCGGGAAAGGCGAAAAGTGGGTTGAGTATACGCCGAGTAGAGTTAAGTACCGGAGTAAACACGCGAGCGATTGAGCTGTGCCAATTTACACGGATGCTTCACGCTTCTGAAACAGGTGCTACTTTTTTACGTCACCCACGTCGCAAGAGGCTACTAAGAAAGGGGGTGCCTGATTCGGCCATCGTTCGTCGGCCTGAAGTCCTAGGTTCACAGTAGGCAAGCGCGCTGAAGTATCTATTTGATAACTGACTTTTAACACGATGTTGTTTGCAACATTTCGACGTGGTAACCGGTGATTGAGGTATCCGAGGGCCTGCACCCTCTCCTCATCTCCTCTCCAAATATCCTTAAAGGCCGGCAACGCACATGCAGCTCCTCTTACGTGGGCGTCGGTGTTCACTTACAGTTCAGGTGAGCCGCATGTTCTTTTGCCCCCCTTTCCTCATAAAAAAAAAGTTGTGAAATTCGAAGGCGATACAGCAATCGAAGGTTACAGATGCGTTGTCATCCCCGAGGAGTACAAATGCTTGACAGCCTATAGTTATACTGCCTCTCTGTATCCTCGAAAGTGGAACACAACCGTGATTACACTGCTGATAGAGACTGAAACAGGCAAGAAGTAGGTACCTAGGAAAGTTTTTCCATCTGGTGATCACATGCAAGCACTTATATATATAATTTAGATTTAATAGATGACTTTTAATAAAATTATAATGTCTCGACAACACAAAAAAATAAACAAATAAAACGAACATAAATTCCTTAATGTGCACAATACATCTTTAACGCTACATAAAAAACAATTGAAGACGAAAACAAAATGATTTCCACGTAATGGCGTCGATATCTAGTAACGATATTTAATGTTGTTTTTCTGTATTCACCTGTGCCAGACGTACGTTACTGGCGAGTTGCGAAGAGGGGGTCGAGGGGGGGGGGGCTGGGGTTGAAGAACGGCACTGATTTATGGCATCCAGGGTAACAATCGTTGCTTCTGCACGTGCCCCCTCATTGTGTTACATCCGAATGTAGAGATGGACGGGGTCGATCGTATTGAGAGATAGAAAGCTTTGTTTGTTCTGTTGGACAATGATAAGCGCACCGTGGTAGACTTAAGGTCAGGACGCTCGCTTTAGTTTCACAGAGCGCTCGTGACCGGGGTCCGAGCCCCGGTGGCGGCAACGCTAAAAGTGTTCATTGGAATTATACCAAGTGATAAGCGTTGAAGGAAAAGATCGTGAGGGAACCTGCGTAGCGTTAGAGCTTGTATCCGGAGCGGTTCACGACAGTAGTCCGATGGCGGGCTCGAACCTGCAACGTCACGCTTCGCAGTCCGTGCCCTAACCCATTAGGCTATTGGCGCTTCTGAGGAATGACAAAAAAGATTATTTCGAGCAGCGCGGCGTATCCTCCCAGGCTCCAAAACCCTCTTAGATATTTGAGAAGGAGGCCTTTGCCCTGCAGTGGGCCCTTACAGGTCGCTAAATGTATAGTGACACTTCATACGGTTCTCGGTCCTAAATAAATAAATGATTATTGTAGATACGCTATTAATCCATCTTCACAAAAAATTGCTGACAGTTCTTTAAATACCCAGCATCATAGATTAAACAGCTAAGCTATTATCAGTGATGTAATATCCAGCTTTCTCTAAACTCTGCGTTCTTCTGGGTTCCTGGTATGACAAGTATATAAATTTATATAAATTAAGCACACACGACCTTTTACCCAATACTGAGGTAGTCAAAAATCTATACATTTATTTTAGAGGCAGCCCTCCACATCGATCTCCTGGATAGAACTCATCCCCCGATTCGGAGGTAGATTCATTAACCAGATGGCTGTCGTGGCTTTATTTTTATCTTCTATTTGTTGCTTGTTATATTCTGCTCGACCTTCGAGTAGTGAAGATGAATTACCCTTAGTCAAATCATTTTATCAGCAGTAATAATATCCAGATTATTATTTAATCCAGAGACAATTATCAAAGTCGTCTATCCTTCCACACGCACTAACCTCTTCACAGCTATAATCTTCAGTGTTGCCGCGGCAAAAATAAATTCTACATAGCGTGACAGTTTGACACTTTGAAAGATGGGGACACGCTCGTATTGAAGCGTGTTATAGATCCTCTGCTCGAAACATTTTTCGGGGGAAGTATTGAGTGATGTAATGTAAGGAATTGGCTTAATACCAACCTCGTCTGCAGCGTATCTTTTTAACTTTGTTTTTTATGGAAAAGACGGCAAAAGAGCAAGCGCTTCACCTGATGGTAAGTGCTTACCGTCGCCCACATACATCTGCAACACCATAGATGCTGCAGGTGCGTTGCCGGTCTTTAAGGATATTTGGGAGATGGGAGGGAAGACGAGAGGAATAGGGAAACGAAACGCAGAAGCACAAGATGCCTCTACTTCACGCCGGTATTCCGCGAGGCCGTGGTACCGGCCCGGTCGAGCCGGCCCATTCGAGCAGCGGCAAACGCCGCCGCTTGGCTCTGCCACGGCGTATCGTGATTGACAGCTGCTTAATGCCTAAAGGGATGTTCCAACTTGTTCTACATTCTCTAAACTTCAAACGAACCTACTCGCGGTGCACCCTGACTAAACTGGCCTCTGGTGAACGACTCGTGGTGGAAACTCAAGTTTAAAATAAGTAAACTAGCAGCCCCTAAGTGCCCTCTGCTGGGCAAAGGCCTCCTTCTTAAATATTTGAGAGGGTTTCGGAGCCGGAAAGAGCCCGTCATGCCGCTCCAGTGCGGGTTGGCGGGCTTCACATATCCTCGAAATGATATATATATATATATATATTTATTATTTCTCAGATATGCAGGTCTCCTCACGATGTTTTCCTTTACCGCCGAGCACGTGGTAAATACAGCACTTAAAATTGCTATTAAAAATTTTAGTGGTGCCGGCAACGGGGATCTAACCCAGGTCACTCGCGCTCTATGAAATTAAACTGAGCGCCCTGACCACTAGACTACCACGGCTCTTAGTCTTAGTCTGCCCGACACTCATTGCTGAACACCCTTCAGTGACTGATAAGTATTTAAACCTATCCACACTAAAGAATAGCCTTCACGGGGTATGCAGAGAACTGCTAATTGTCTTCGGACACTAAGAGTAATAGAATTCTTGACTCTACCACCGCCTTAATGAGATGCTAAAATGTATTTGCCAATATTCCAACTTCTACGGCTTCCTTAAAGACTATAGCACAGAAAGAGAGAGAAGTATTCTTTGTAATACGTCACCTAAGCGGAAGCGACAACGTACGGAACATAGCAGTGTTATACCTACTGTTACTTAATACTAATGAAAGTTTTTTTTTATAATCTTTATTATAGTATATTTTTTGGACATGGTAGAGCCAAGCGGCGGCTTTTGCTGCCGCTCGAATGCGCCGTCACGATCGGGTACCACGGCCTCACAGAATACCAGCGTGAAGTAGAGGCGTTTTCGGCTTCTCCGTTTTTTTTTAATAATATTTATTATTTCTCAGATATGCAGGTTTCCTCACGATGTATTCCATCACCACCGAGTACGTGGTAAATGAAGCTCTTAAAATTACTATTAACATTTTTAGTGGTACCAGCACCGAGGATCTAACCCAAGTCACTCGCGCTCTATGAAATTAAAGTGAGCGCCCTGACCGCTGGACTACCACGGCTCTTAGTCTTAGTCTGCCCTACACTCATTGCTGAACAGCCTTCAGTGACTGATAAGTATTTAAACCTATCCACACTAAAGAATAGTCTTCACGGGGTATGCCGAGAACTGCTAATTGTCTTCGGACACTAAGAGTAATAAATTCTTGACTCTACCACCGCCTTAATAGACTATATTAACGTTAAAACTAAAGTGTATTATTAAACGCCAACAGCTATTTTACGTTATTTATCATCGTTAATTGCGTTCACTGCTATAAAATGTTATTGCTTTATTAAACTTACGTCGAACTAATAATTTCATTATTCCGTTGTTTCAATTCTCGATATAGAATAAAAAAAAATTACGCCAATGAATTTTCCGGGCGTAGATTTTTTTACGGTAGAGCGGCAAACGAGCAAGCGGTCCACTTGATGGTAAGTGATTACCGTCGCCGGCCTTTGAGGGTATTTGGGAGACGGAAGGGAGGATGAGGAGGGGGTGTGGGCTTCTGGATACTTCACTCGCCGAACAAAACGCAGACGCATAAGATGCCTCTACTTCACGCCTGTATTCCGTGAGGCCGTGGTACCAGCCCGGTCGACCCGGCCCATTCGAGCAGCGGCAAACGCCGCCGCTTGGCTCTGCCACGGCGTATCGTGATTGACAGCTGCTTAATGCCTAAAGGGATGTTCCAACTTGTTCTACATTCTCTAAACTTCAAACGAACCTACTCGCGGTGCACCCTGACTAAACTGGCCTCTGGTGAACGACTCGTGGTGGAAACTCAAGTTTAAAATAAGTAAACTAGCAGCCCCTAAGTGCCCTCTGCTGGGCAAAGGCCTCCTTCTTAAATATTTGAGAGGGTTTCGGAGCCGGAAAGAGCCCGTCATGCCGCTCCAGTGCGGGTTGGCGGGCTTCACATATCCTCGAAATGATATATATATATATATATATATATATATATTTATTATTTCTCAGATATGCAGGTTTCCTCACGATGTTTTCCTTCACCGCCGAGCACGTGGTAAATACAGCACTTAAAATTGCTACGGCCTCACAGAATACCAGCGTGAAGTAGAGGCGTTTTCGGCTTCTCCGTTTTTTTTTAATAATATTTATTATTTGTGCCTTTTATATTAAAAGAGTTCATTGAACAGTTCGTCGGAATTTTATCCCTTATAGAGTCTTGACAGAAGAATTTCAGTCGTTGCAACTCATCTCTGAATTATTCCAGCGTAATTCTGATATTTTTTTTCAATGACAAAATTCTACACTGGCCAAAAGTTGTAATCCGTAGCGATACAAAGGGGGTCGAAGCCGCGCGAAACATAATAAAAAAATACGGTACGTTATTTCATGCATACCTAATACTGTACTCATTAGATATAGATTATTGAGTTGATAAACATTGAAACAAATGGAACAAGGTCCGCGAATTTCAAACAGGAATTCAGAATATCAACAACAACGATGTATGCCCAGTTAAACGTTTTAATTCTGCTGTAAAATATTTTGCGCGCGAAATCTACATGACTCACGTGTCTTATATCATAGGTATTGTAGAGATTTACTTCGCTCCGTTGTTTTAAGATATAACATGAGTTTTAACGCTATTGAATACAACAATCAGTTGTAATGTTTTATGAGAAATAATTGTGAATAAAAGTAAATGTGTGTGAGAGAGAGAGAAAGCGTTCAAAGAAATCGCAATTGTAATTAAATGTAATTATTGTCTATCAATATACAATTGTTTATACGGACGTTACAGTTATATACCCGTGGCGGTTCAGGAGTTAGAGCGTTTGTTTCGGATTCGAGTCCCGTTTTTCCGCTACCAATAAAATAGTTAATTGCAATTTTAGGTGTTTAAATTTCCACGTCCTCGGTGGTGAAGAAAAACCATCATGGGTCAATGAAAAACCTGCATGGGTTTCCTCACAATAGGTGAGAAATAAAAAAAAACATTGTATATCGAATATAATTAAATGTTATAGAAACATTAATATACAATAATTTATTTAAATGTTTTCTATACGAACATAGTCATGGCGGCACAATGGTCAGTGTTTCTTTTTATTTCCTAGAACGCGAATTATCTGGATTCGATGGATCGAACCCCATTTTTCGGCACAATTTAAATTGTTTATTGAAATTTGAATTAGTTTAAATTTAAAAAAGTTCAAATTAACGCGATAAAATCCGTAAATGGATACCCAATAGATTAATTTCAATTTGTTTAACGCGTTCAGTCCTCTGAGCATAATATATACATGCAAAGAGCATTAAACACAGACAAACTTTCTTGTTTGTAATATCTGGATAAAATATAGCCATTTCTAGAATTAAGTTATAAGGAACATTTCCCAAAACTTCCATCAAAATCCGTGAAATCACGTTAAACGTCGAGCTAAATCTATTCAAACATACACACATACAAAGCCTTTTATATATCAGTACAGATAAGCAGGTAAACACACGTCCGGTTCCTAGTTAGTTTTATATTTTAAAATTCGGTTAGCAACAGTGTTCAGCTGCGCCGGAGTTGCCGTTTTGTCGTATTGCGAATGTGGGTCGGGTCGTTGAACTCTCTCGCGGGGGCTCGGCTATACTCGGCGGTACTCGGGCGCGGTGGCGTGTCGTGGAAATGACAAATTGAAGCCGTTGACAGTATTGGATAAGGGCTTGATCGTGATTCTTCTCAGTGCTACCGCTTTTTTAGGGTTGCCATAGCTTAACAGATAATTAAAAAGTTCGTTGTGTACCTTTTCGATATTGACGTTGACATTTACCGGGTCGATTTTAACAAACACAGCGGAAACTTCGAAATGGTTAATTTTAAGCTAGGATTTATGTTAAAGCAGTCGATTTGCCTTGCCGACTCCAATTTTACCTGATGCAATGGCGGAAGACAGAGGCGTTTAAACTATAATATATAGGTTATAAACGATTTTTTTTTAAAGCGTGAGACTGAATTATTAATACATATGAGAGCCGTGGCAGCCTAGTGGTAAGAGCACTCGCAATAGTTTCGTAGAGAGCGAGTGACCTGGGTTCGATTAACGCAACTCGACACTTATTAAAATACAGTATATTGCGTTTTCAAATAGAGAATAACACGAAGTTTTTGACTGTTTCTTCTAACTACAATAGTAAAGCTAAAAGCTTACTATTCTATCTCAAGTATCGTTTCAGGACATGTAACACGTAAAACAAAGTCGATTTAACATTTTAACCTCTATTTGTATTGAGTATTGAAGAAGGCCTTTCAGATTCTGTAACACACGCTGTGAATATTCGAAAACCAAAATAAGAATAATCTACCAATATCACGATGACTTGATTCGTTAGTTGGACCTTATTAGAGGTGTAAGGGGTCAAATTAAAGTCATTTCAACGACCCACGGTTGAGCGAAGACATTCTCTCATGTTTTCGGATTATCGGCAGATGGATTAACGGAAGTTTCAGTGCGCGTTGTAAATGCAGCAATTAAAACGAATGTAAGGTACATTAACTTTAACAGCCTCCTACACTCTCCCATATCGAAGATTAGCCGTAATCATAGACAGAGCGTGGCTTGTCCGCGGATTGGCGATCAGAGTACCAGACACCGAGCACTTAAAGCCCTGGTGCCCATCGCCGGTCTGCTTAATTTTCATCTAGTATCTTCTTTTTTTATATGGGAAAGGCGGCAAACGAGCAAGCGGTTCATCTGATGGTAAGTGATTACCGTCGCCCACATACATCTGCAACACCAGAGATGCTGCAGGTGCGTTGCCGGCATTAAAGGGTATTTGGGAAATGGGAGGGAGGATGAGAAAGGGGAGTGGGGCTCCGGTTACCTCACTATCTGAACGAAACGCAGAAGCACAAGATGCTTCAACTTCAGGTCGGTATTCTACGAGTCCGTGGTACCAACCCGGACGAGGCAGCCCATTCGAGCAGCAGCAAAAGCCGCCGCTTGGCTCTACCTTGAAATCTTTCGAGTCTGTTATCTGGCCGTCTGTCGGTAACCAAAGCTCATAGCTTAGTGGTAGAATCCACCGGTACCACACGGCACCTTAAAATTTTATTAAAGTATAGAAGTACTAGGTCAGTAGTTTTGATGGTGCTGGTAAGAGTCCGCCACGAGGTAAGTTCAGCGCTTAAAATTGCTACTAACGATTACAGTGCTACCGGCACCGGGAATCAAACCCGGGTCACTCGCGTACGTACAGCTCGGTACTAAATAGGGAACTAAAACAAAAGTAAACACAACAACAAAAGTAAAAAATGGTTGAAATTCATGAATGGGGTACTTTTCAATAAATACTACGGGATTCGAACTCTGAACCCTCAACACTGCAAACCTAGCCCAGGTTTGCATCGCGGCGTTAATTAAAAACGAATACGAGAAAATCCCAATTGTTTCTAGACAGTGTACGCTGGCAACATTGTAACAAAACAGACAACAGTCGACCCGACCCGAGGCCGAGGTGAAATTGTCAGCACATCACTGTGACAGACAGACAGACAGACAGACGTGCACGAACACGCCGCCGCTGTACAAACAAAACGCCATGGCTGCCGTGCGCTTGCTCGTTTAAATCTCTGTAATTGTTTTAGCGCGATTACACACAGAAGTTTATTTCTTTAGCGTAAATATATATACATAAACTCACGTGCCTCTCCGTTCATCCGACAACGAGACGGTCAGAGGTCTTGAAAATTATTTTAGTCATTTCTTGTATCCATTATTTAACGTGGTAGAGACAAGCCGTATTATTTTTAAATGTAGTCAGGGCGCTCGATTTAGTTTCACAGTGCGAGGGTGTCACATTTAAATTGGTTATGGTAATTTTAAGTGCCCTGTTCGCCACGTGCACGGCGGTGATGGAAAACATCGTGAGAAAACCTGCATGTCAGAGAAATAATAAAAAAAATATAGTCCGCCGCACTGGAGCAACAGCCGGCTCCAAAACCCTCGTAGGTATTTGAGAAGGAGCCCTCTGCCCCGCTGTGGGCACTTACAGGCTGCTTCTTTTATTGGAGAATATACCACATTACTATTCAAATGTCAACACGTGCATAAAATGAGGCTCCGGCCCATGTGGATGACGAAGGTATGTTCACCAGAATATGCCGAAGGCTGGTGATATGAAGCAGCATCACCTGTCTGCAATGTTCAGCTGTGAACTTAAACTAAAATATGCTCATGCGGAATGTAGCATAAATTCATAATAGCTTTATAATTGAAATTTAATAGTTTTGATTTAATAATCATCTACCGAAATCGCCCGCAGCATGTCGTGAATAACAATCAACCATAGATAATAAAATATCGGAAATGCTAATGCGATGTTCGTCCCGGAGTCAAAATAGTGATCTTTGCGCACGTGGGCGTGAGATAGGAGCCGACATACCAAACAGGCTTCTATGCCAGTTTATGTATATTAAATTACAGCTCGTCTGCATGTACATGTTGCAGGTGTAAGTGGTGGCGACGGTAATCACTTACCATCGGTGGCTCGTTTGCCCGGTTTAATTAAAAAAAAAAAAGGAATTAACTACTAGTTTTTCACTTGTGGGGTTTTTGGTATCGGCTTGAGAATTTTAGTAGCCTTTTCAGCCCGGTGGCAATGCAAACGGGGTCTAAGTGGAAACACCGCAATGGGTACCGACAACTGTCGGCGGTGTTTCTCCCACCAATCCCACCAACTGGTGGGATTGTCGAGGAACAGACAGAAATACCAGAGCAAAAATTAAGCAGACCGATGACGGTCAGCAGCGTTCTACACCGCGAGACGCCTGGTACTGCGATCGGCTATCGAATCCTGCCAAGCGTGACGATTAAGGCAACACCTGGGTCTCTTCCATGTTCTTCCTATGTCCCGCGGTGATATTTAAGCAAAACCGGCTACAAATAGAATATTTAAAACGTCCGCCGTGACAGCGGTAAGCGGTTCGTCTGTTCCTTAAACTCTGTTATATGTTCCGATGAAGGCATTCGGGACAGTGACAACTGTACCAAGTACGGGGGGAGCTGGCGGATAAAGAGCAACTGGGTACCGAGTACGGGGACGTACGGCATCTTAAGTTTTTTTTTTAAATAAACCTTTACCTTCGCTCCAGGTATCGTATGTATAAATGCCCAGATATCAAACAATTAGTGTTGGTCATATATCAAACACTAATCGAGCTGGACTTCGAACTACCCTCAGATCCGAAGCCAAGGGTTGGGTACAGCTTCAAACGTGTGGACAGTTTCATGCATTTTGATACAAATAATTAAAAGAAAAATCTACGTAGTTCGGAGCAAACCTATGACATCAGTACGTCCGACACTTCAGTACCACCGTGACCATGGGTGTTTACCGTTAGCAGAAACGTCAGGAATTAAAAGTTTTTTTTTTCATAGAAGAAGCAGACGATCGAGCATGCGGTGGTGAGTGATCAGATCACCGACGCCCACGAACAGCTTCAACACCAGAGCAGCAACAGATGGGCTGCCGGCCTTTAAGGAAGGAATAGGCTCTCTTCTTCGGGGTCCCTAAGTCGCAACTGTTCGAAAATACCGCTTGCAACAGCCGATTCCACAAAGTCGCAAAGTGCGTGGTAGAAAACTTCGAGTAAAACGCACTGTGGTAGTATGAAACTTAAATGCGATTAAATCTGGTATCTACTTACTACATCAGCTCATTTTAGCCCACTGCTGAACAAAGGCCGCTCTGAGAAAGCTCCAGCAAGAGCCGCTATATTTATATGACATATTTCTTTGTAGGCCGGCCCATATATTGCCTTACTATTGGGTAAGCAGCACACTATGACATTTTGGATTCAGCAAATTCGTATGGTGCCGTAATCGCTTAATGGTCAGGGTGCTTGCTTTAGTTTCATAGAGCGCGAATGACCTGGATTCGATCCCCGGTTGCCGGCACCACTAAAATTGTTAATATCAATTTAAGTGTTGCAATTAGCACGTGCTCGGGCAGTGAAGGTAAACATCGTGATAAATGATAACAAATATTATTTCGAGGGCATATAAAGCCCGCCAACCAGCATGGCGAGCCCTTTACGGCTCCAAAATCCTCTCAGACGTTTGAGAAGGAGCTACTTTGCCCAGCAGTGCACTAACAGGCTGCTATTTTTACTTTTTGTTACTAAATTCAGATATTTATTCCACAATTATGCAGTCGGAAGAGCTTTTTTGGCACCGGTGGCAGGATGCAGTAGGTAAAGTTGATGTTGGTATTTGTAGGAAGAGATGCTGCTTTAAAATCCGTAATTTTTTTTTAGAAAAGAACAAGTAAAATTAGAGAAATCATTTCACTTTTGATTTAATTCTTTCCAGTAATAACATTCAAGCGAACAACAGAAATACAGCGGTAAATTTTGTAACGGGCTATGATACAAGATAATTTTTTTTTTTTAAATGTCGCATAGAGTTTCGAGGTCCAATTAAAAGAATATAGTGTCGATTGTCAAGTTTTAATGGTCGGCGCGTTCGAAGCGCTGTCGAACATTTAAGCATACAGACAACTTTCATATGTTGCATTATTGTTATTCGCCCGATTGGTATAATTAAAGTTTAAAGGTGGAAAAGTAGCTATGGCGCCAACTAGCTTTCTAATATCTACGAAGGTACAGACGCGCGGACAAGTGTTTGCATATCATCTACATAAAACGAAGGCTGGAGTGCTAAACTAACAGGCTGAGGAGCGCTTCGAGGCGTTACAAGGCAGAATCACAACTTGCTTGTACTGTTTGTTTGTTTGTTTGTTTGTTCGTAATATTTTACTTTTGGGTGTGGGTTCATTTCTTGCGCAGTGCTATACGCGTTGTCATATATTTTTATGCTGCCCGTATGAGGAAGCTTAGAAAGTTGCTCAGCGCGCTATGGAAAGGGCTATGCTCGGTGTTTCTCTGCGTGATAGAGTCTGCAACGATGATATTCGCAGCAGAACTAAGGTAACCGACATAGCCGTAAGGATCAGCAAGCTGAAGTGGCAATGGGCCGGCCACATAGCTCGCAGAACTGACAACCGTTGGGGAAAAAGATTCTCAAGTGGCAGCCGCGTACAGGCGAACGCAGTGTAGGACGACCCCCCACAAGATGGAGTGACGACCCGCGCAGTGTTGCGGGAAGTCGATGGATGCCGGTGGCTCAGGACCGAGCTTCGTGGCGATCTTTGGGGGAGTCCTATGTTCACCAGTGGACTTCTGATAGGCTGAAATGTTGATGATGATATATTTTTTTTTATAAAATCTCTGTAGACTTGAGTTAGTCATGCTCGCCGGTTGCGATGTTGTGTGGGAGCTCGACCAATGCCCTTTAATATGGTCGCGATGGCTCCCACGTGCTTCATACTAGTGAACGGGCTCAGCTTATGTAGGCTCAGGAGGATCTTCAACGTGACAGAGCCAAGCGGCGGCTTTTCCTGCTGCTCGAATGGGCCGGCTCGACCGGATTGGTACCACGGAGAGGTAGAAGGCTTACTTTCATTTCACTAGCGGGATATTTGAAAGGTTTCAAACGTTTCGGCACACAGTGTTATGTTTAATTTGTTTAGAAAACTTACTGCTGATAGGAAATAATGTGAACAAATTAGTAAAAATAATAAGATCATTTGTAAATTTACACCGGCCGATGTGAAGTTATAAACTAAGTCACTAGAAGATAAATTTTTAAATGGTGGAGCCAAGCGGCGGCTTTAGCTGCTGCTCGAAAGGGCCGGCTTCACCGGATTAATACCACGACCTCGCAGAATACCGGCGTGAAGTAGAGTCATCTTGTGCTTGTGCGTTTCGTCCGGTGAGTGAGGTAACCGGAGGCCCACAACCCCTCCCCGTCCCCCTCCTGATCCTCCCTTCCATCTCCTTAATACACTTAAAGGCCGGCAACGCACTTGCAGTACCTCTAGTGTTGCAGATGTACGTGGGCGACGGTAATCACTTACCATCAGGTGAACCGCTTGCTCGTTTGTCGCCTTTCACATAAAAAAAAAGGCTGATCTGTAAGAGTGTGCTGTGCACTTGTGATTTAGTTTCGTTGATCACTGTAGTCTTGTGGCACACTTTCAGTTGGCACTATTTGCCCATTTATAATGTACATTATAATTATTGAAAGAAAAAACAATCAATCGAAAAATGGGATACCTATGGAGTCTCTTTTGCCTGTTTATAGTAGAGTGACACATATGAGATGTGTATTAGTATATAAGTCATGTAAACTTTAGTTAGTAAGCCAATTATAATCTACCTTTTGACTTGACTAGTCGTCTCATTTATCGAGCTCGGGCCCATACCCTATAGTTTCTTCTCCGTCAAAGTATCTTCAACTGGCGTGTATACTAGGGTGTGCCTCAAGGTTCCCGCCAGGTACCCATTCCATTATCCGTTTGCGTCACAAATATTGATAATTGTTAATATTCTTTGCTTGCTACAACACACAAATTCACGCTTGTCACTTAACAGGGTTAGCAGGGAATACGCACGCTCCTGACCATCCCTACCGTATTCGTATCTATGCATACGTACTTCATCATATCGCCAATTCGGTCATTAAACGTCCGTCTAGGGCAGAGGTCGGCAACCTTTTGAGTCGGAAGAGTTAAAAATTACAATTAACAAAATTTAAAGAGCCGCAAAATTTTTTGTTGCTAACATTAAATATTACTTGCATAAATAAAGTTTTTGGTTTTTTGAAACTAACTGCGTATGGAACTAAAGAGAACCGCACATCCAAAGAGCCGCTGGTTGCCGACCTAGGCGTTCTTTGCCGACTGAGCCTCTCACTTCTGCAGCATACATTTCCAAGCTATCCAAGCATTCGTCTCTTAACTCTGGTAACAACATCTTCTCACAAAGCACACTTTTCTCTTATATTTACATTTAGAGTTACAACTAACATATTTCTTAATGATCGCATTTCCACAGCATTAGTTCGTACGCCATTGTAGATTGACAGACATGACTTTTTTTGACACATTCCACTGCAGAGAGAAGAGTCCCGTGCTCTATACTTGTCGCATTCACTCTTTATTCTATATCCTAGTCATGTCAATCAATGTTAAATACACATCCTTAAACACATACTCATCCACTACCTTCAACATCGTTTTACGTTTAACCATTTTGTAATAAATAAACAAACATCGATTTACTTTCTTTTATTTTAAAGAACCATCACTTTCGCCTCATTCATTAAGTATACTAGATAAAAGAAAACAAACGTTTATTATTCTGCCGGTAGTAAGTCATTAACAGAGGTTTGTGGGATACGAAACCATGGGGTAACTATAAACTCTCAGCTCAAGCCAAATTTAATCCCAATCAATTCCATATAATAAGCACTAGAATAATCATCTGTTATGATATAGCGTGTAGTCTATCTAGAATATGCAAGTTCAGTATACACAGTAGCTTCCAACCGCGTTTAGTCACAGTAACTGGAAAGCATAGCTGTCTTATATGTTTTGTAAATAAGATCATAAGACAATGGAAACTTCAAGGATGCCTGGTGCTATGTAGCAACCTACCATAGCCCAGGCATCCTCTACTCACCTATATCTATGTAGTCATCCCCCAGTTAATATTATACAGATAAAACTTTTTACGCGGTAGAGTCAAGCGGCGGCTTTTGCTGTTGCTGAAATGGGCCTCCTCGACCGGGTTAGAACCACGACCTTACAAAATACCGACCTGAAGTAGAGGCTGCTGCGTTTCCTTCGGTGAGTAATGTGAGGCAGGTCCTCCACGAATATCTTTCTAAGCCGGCAACGCACCTACAGCTTCAGAAACGTGGGCGTCGGTGATCAGTTATCATCTGGTGAAGCGCATGCCCGTTCGCCCCTTTCCAATAAAAAAATGTGTAGTTCATATAATTTAAAAGGTTGAAAACATTTACACATTATTCAACGATTCGTATAAAAATCGACAAAAAAAAATTGTACTGAAGTCTGAATGTTTTGTTTTCTTAGATTTATGACGTGTCCTATATTTTTTGATAACTTAGATAAGTACATGTTCCTTATTTTCATAAACTGTTGTAACTTAAGTTCGTTCGAGAAATTTATTATAGAATAACTTAGTTTGTAACATTTTCAAAGTTAGTAAAATAGATATATAAATACAAACTCTCAGCGCCGCAAACAAAAGCGCGCCGACCTTGAACTTGGAACTTATGTTACGGGTAATCTAACCGTACCTTTTTGGCGTCGGTGATCACTTACCATCAGGTGAGCCGCACGCTCGTTTGCCCCCTTCTTCTATATAAAAAAAAAAACTATATTTTACATAGTATGTGTGAACAACGGATCAGCCAAGTTCCGAGAACACATTTTGTAACAATTTTAATCAATGTATTTAATATTGCGCGTATAAACGTGATGTTCGCGACAGTACGTGCTATTTTAGGCCGGGCCGCGCCTAGCAACACCGGTTTCGAGGCTGCTGAGAGCTGCACGTCGAGTGTACCCACGGGGCCAGTCCGTTCCTCTGCTTAAATCACTTTCTTGTTACGCACCAAACAGCATCACGATGGCGTCTTTTCTTTACCGCCTCATTCAATTTTTGTTGCTGCAAATCGGGTACATCGAGATGGTGAATCCGACAGCATTCAATCGCCGGAGCATCGTTTATTAGGTCAGGGGGCATCACGTGGGGGAGTCACTTGAAAGTAAAGATTATATATTTCTCCCTACATCAACAAACCCATCATACGATCCAAATTGCACTGAGTGAATGGGAGAAACTTTAAAAAGGAACTAGGAACGAAGTTTAAAAACTTACGCATACTTTAACTTCATGGTACGCTTATGACGTGCCGGTTCGGTCTCCGATGCCGTCACCACATAAATTGTTTATAGCTATTTCTAATGCTGTATTTTCCTACTTGATCTGCGTTGACGGAAAACATCGAGAGGAAAGCGGTATTTCTGGGAAGTAATAAAAAACATTTATTTGAGGACGTGTGAGATTGGCCAACCGGTACTAAAACAGCGTGGCCGAACCAGTAAGAATTGTCAAATGAATTAATTTTTTCTCGAAGAACGAGGCAAACGAGCATGCGGTTCACCTGATGGTAAGTGATCATCGACGCCCACGGACATCCGCAGCACCAGAGGTGCTGCAGGTGCGTTGCCGGCCTCTAAGGATATTTGGGAGGGAGAATGAGGAGGGGAGCGGGAGTGGGCCTCCGGATACCTTACTCACAGAACGAAACGCAGAATAATAAGATGCATCTACTTCACGCCGGTATTCTGCCAGGTGGTGGTACCAATCCGGACGAGCCGGCCCATCCGAGCAGCAGCTAAAGCCGCCGCTTGGCTCTACCACTCTTGACACGGTCTCTGATGCTACATCTTGATCTAGCCTCCGATATTAGCGCAGAAGCGTCGGGAAGATAAACAAGTGAGTGCTTGTATGAGCGTACACATACGGCACTATAATATCTCCTGCGCAGTTGACAGCTGCCTATGGTATTCGAATATCGTCGCCGCGGTCGAAATTGCCCAGGAGAACTTTATCATCTATTTCATTCAAGTAACAATACTTATGTACTACAAAAATCAAGATGTACTAAAAAAATCTTTCAGTAAGTGGCGTAGGTAACTACCAACCCTGTTTCTTCGTGTGAGCGATGTGAGAAAAGACTAGAAAACCGTGTGACAATATCAGAAAGCCAACACTCCCAATACTCTCTATCTCTCCGAGAGTGAAAAGTGGGTTGTCGTAACTTCTGTTTACCTCTATTGGCAACAGGCGTGAATGCTAAAATGAAAACTAAAAATTTTTTGCATCAGATTCGATAGGGATAAGATTAAACATTCTAACTCAGATCATATTTCAGTCTGTCTGTAAACAGAAACACAACCAATAGGAGAATCGTTGACTGTGACTAATGGTTCATTGACCTTTTACCCAAAGGGCTTTAACCTTTTAATCACAAGCAAATAAACTGTTAGGTACTTTAATGTTTGCTTGTATGTGATGTAGAGACGGCTTTCGACGGCTCGGTTGAAGCAGTTGGCTTAGCGTTTGGCTGGCACTGGGGTTCCGTACGGGACAACCGGTAATTGACGGGTTGATCCTCAATATATCTGAGAGGATTTTCGTGTACCACTGTCGCGTGGGTACTATTAAATTAAAAGAAGAGCGCGGTGTGGATCTTTGAAACGTATACAGACAGTGAATTCGGAACGGAACGCTTGTCTACAGACAGTATAAAATAAAAAGGTGAAGGTCACAATGGGTGTTTTAATATTTGTGTATTCGATTAATATGACTTCAAAATAACTTAGTGTTATTCCGTGCAGTTTTCACCATCGTTTAGAAACTTCAAGGAGTGTTAAAATCGAAGTTTCGTAATAAAGACGTCTAAAATTAAAAATAATTCTGTCCAAACCATAAGTATATTAATAACTAAAGTATAGTAGCTCTCAAAAATATATAAAAAGTAAGCAACTACGTTATTTAAGAATAACCCACCGTTCTAAATTTTGTAGTTCCAAAAAATTAAAAATAATTGTTTTGAACGATGCTTTTGAAAGTAGTAAAGAAGCAGCCTGCAAGAGCTCACCCCTGGGCAAAGGACTTTAAAAATACCTGCGAGGGTTTTCAAGCTGCTCCAGTGCGGGTTGGCGGGCTTCACATATCCTCGAAATAATATTTTTTTTATTATTTCTCAGACATGCAGATTCCCTCGCGATGTTTTCCTTCACCGCCGAGCACATGCTTAATGCAGCGCTTATAATTGCTATTAACAATTTTAGAGGTGCCATCACAGGTGAACGAACCCGGAACACTCGCGCTCATTGAAACTAGAGTGAGCGCCCTGTCCACTAGGCTACCATGGCTCTACCGGTAGACTGGCGACTATTTTTAAAACTATTAATGATAATTGGTGTGTTTTTTTTTATAGAAGAAGGGGGCAAACGAGCGTGCGGCTCACCTGATGGTAAGCGATCACCGACGCCCACGAACATCCGCAACACCAGAGGAGCTACAGATGCGCTGCCGGCCTTCAAGGAAGGAATATGCTCTTTTCTTGAAGGTCCTTAAGTCGCACAAATATAAGCTTCGGTTCGGTTCTCTTCTCATAGATATATCGGAACGTATGACTACGGAGCTATGAACGTTGCTCACGAAGAAACTCTATAAAAAAAATTATTCGACTCCGTGCGAAGCCGGTAGAGGGCGCTGGTTCTTTATGAAAGCGTAATCAGAGCACGCCGTAGAGCCGGGGGAGCGGCTCGCAGAATACCGGCGTGAAGCAGAGGCATCTTATGCTTCAGCGTTCTTTCTGCGCCCCCTCTCCCTTTCCACCCCCCTCCTAATCTAAAGGCCAGCAAGGCACTTGCAGCACCTCTGGTATTACAGATGTACATGGGCGACGATAATCACTTACCACCAGGTGAAACCCTCTCCCGTTTGCCGCCTTTCCCATTAAAAAAAAAAACAGTCACAAAGTAATAACCCGCGCTAATATTAAATATGGTTAATGTGTGTTGTAATTATAATTCATTTTAACAGATAGAAAAGAGCGCGTCGCGTACCACCGCCTATGTTTACAGTCTATCAATATTCCGATATTGGGTAACGTCGAGCATCTGCCCTTAGACGCGAAGGTCGAAGATCAAGTGTTCATTAGTTAGAATTTATTGCTCTTGCGCAGCGATAAATGCGGATTTATGTGTGTACAGCGTGTCCCGCCGCGGCTTTGCTCGCCTCTCAACAATCTGCGTGTCTGCTTGAGGGAAATAATGTTGGAGCTCCGTGCCTGGCGGCGCTGCGGCGCTTGGCTAACGAAGCTCTAGCCGGCTCAGTGGACAGCGTACCCCACTGCTGAGATGAAGAGACCTGGGTAAAAATACCGGTAAAAGCCGACATGTGTCGTGTTGAGTTTCGTGACACTGCCACAGATCCTTATCCGTTATCTTATCTTATCGCATATGCGATACAAAGAATAAGCGATAGTAGATAGAGTCGTAGAGCGCGAAAAAAACGAATGGCGAATTTCCGGTCGCTCTCTTACCTTACCTTACTTGAGCCTTTACCTTAACAGCCTGTAATTGATCTAGGACACGGGGATTTCCCGTAAAGAGGATTTACCCCAATCGCCCACGCATGGCATGCGGATTGGGATGAGTACCAGACACCGCGCACCTTAGATGCGGTCTCCTTATATTTGGTGACGTGTTTTTCGTGATGTACAGAAGGAGGGGGGAACCTTCTATCGGTAGCCATTTCTACTTTCACTTAGCTAGGTCTTAGGACATTCAGGGAAAGAAAAGAGGGCGACAGATTCTTGAGCGTTCCTATACCTCATGAAGCTACCATATCACCATGCTACCGTGATAATTCACCTACCAATACTTCATCATCATCATCGTCATCATTTCAGCCTATCACAAGTCCACTGCTGAACATATATAGGTCTCCCCCAAAGATTGCCACGAAGCTCGGTCCTGTACCACCTGCATCCATCGCCTTCGTCGTCACTCCATCTTGTGGGGGGTCGTCCCACACAGCGTTTGGCTGCACGTGGCTGCCACTCGGGAACCTCTATTCCCCCGACGGTTGACAGTACAAATGTTTATTAATGTTTTTTTCTTGCTTAACTAACAGATTCTATTCAAATTAAACTTACATACGTAACTATAAACCTATGATTGTTGCGGTTACGAAACAATATTCAAACACTAGAAGTTGGTACTAAAGATTTCTTATACAGAAACCTTGCGCGCTACGTGGAGCTAAATGTCGATCAAAATAGTCACGTGTACTAAATCGTACTACACTTAGGTCGGCGTAACATCCGCCGACCTAATTCTGATACGCCGACACCGAAGAACCGAGCTGGCGATTCAGATTGCAACATCATTACGCGCTGCAGACCGTACCGGAAAGCTCAAAGTTTTGTTCAGCGCGCTAAGGAAAGAGCTACGCTCGGTGAGCTCTCTGCGCGTTAGAGTCTGCAACGATGATATCCCCAGCAGATGGGTAACTGACATAGCCATCGGGATCAACGAGCTGAAGTGGGTCGACCACATAGCTCGCAGAACTGACAACCGTTGGGTGAAAAAAAAGGTTCTCGTATGGCAGTACGAGTCCTGCTCAGTGTTGCGGGAAGTCGATGGATGCTGGTGGCTCCGGACCGATCTTTGTGGGATAAAATGTGGAATTTTGATAGGCCGAAATGTTGAATTATGATATATTCATATATGTCACATTGGGGTAGGTTCATACGATACGGTTCAATGAAATTACCCCACTGATGTTTAATATAAGTAACTAAACAATATTCGTTTCTCAATTTTAACTACATTCATTTAAAGTCGTTATTTGAATAAGTAAAATTGCGCGAGCAGAAAAACGTAATTCCGTTGCGCCTAATAACCAATGCAGTTTATGTCAGTGTGTGTGTGTGTGTGTGTGTGACTGTTGGATAATAATAGTGTTGTGCAACAGCTGCGAGAGACATGTCGAAATGCGAATAGTAATAACACATTGAGTGTCGACGTTCGCCATGCGGTGTTTAACGAATTGAGCAAGCCACGTTCGCTTGTAACGGTGATTTATACGTGCTTTGATTTATTTTGTGATTAGTGTGTTCAGATATCAAGGCTTCGCTTTTACCTTCTATTACAAAAACTGTGCAATAAATATCAAAACTATTGTTTTATTTTTTATTATTATTGGAATGGAGTGAAAATCGTGTTAACAGTCCACATGGAGACTTGCAAAGAAGCTCAATAAAAGATCTCAGATGCGTTGATCTCTACTCCTTCTCTATGCTGGAAAAAAGCAGTGTTGCTCAGCTGTTTGGCGGCAGATATGTACAAGAGTGTGGGAACTGCCCAGACGACTCCTAGGCAGAGAAGGATTCTACCAGGTGTTGGAAACCCCTGCAACATTATTATATACATTTATTTAGTTCCATTGGTTCCGTTAGTCGTATCCAGGCAAGCAAAGAAGCTTAGAATGCTCCGGTGTTAGCGCGTATACCTTTGGCGCTGTAATATCTTCTGCGCATTTGACAACCACCGATATTCGGAAGTTGCGAAGTGGTCGAAGTAGACGAGATGGTCATTATAATCCTCATCATTACTTTATAATGTATAAAATCGATTAAAGCAGAAGTGGCGGCTTTTTCTGGTGCTCGAATGAGTCGGGTCGCCGTGTTGGTATCACGGCCTCGCAGAATATCGGCGTGAAGTACAGGCATCGTGTGTTTCTTCGTTTCGTTCGGCGTGCGGCGTGGTAAGCGGAGGCCCACTCCCCCTCCCCATCCCCCTCTTCATCGTCCCTCACATTTCTCAAATACCCTTAAAGGTCGGCAAAGCACCAGCAGCACCTCTGGTGTTGGAGATGTAGGCGGACGACGGTAATCGCATACCATCAGGTGAACGGCTTGCTCGGCTTGCTTGTTTGCCGCTTTTCCCATGCAAAAGAAATCAAATTTTTATGACACATAATCTAATTATTGCTCAGTTCGATACAGAATTGTCTCCTCGGGGAGAGATCCTGACGGTTTAATAAATGAACTCTACTTTACAATGCATAAGTGCATTAAGAAGTGGAAATGCAGTTTGGTGAACTTTACTCTTATAATTATCCATAAATACATCAAGGAAATGAATTTTAAGTTCCTACTAAAAAAAAAAACATCCTAGGGCGTGTTGAAATATAGGAAATTCCTCTTTTCATATAAATTGTTAATACGAGTCTTTTCAAGTGAATATTCGTAATTACTGCCTGCCCCTATATGTGACAGGCATTAGTAGTTATGCATAAGTATGTATTGAAAATTTAATAAACCCAGCATTATTAGATCAAAAGAAACGCCGATGGCTTAATGACTCTTGTTTCTAGTGGGTACAGACTCTTGAACATTACGACGCAATTTCGGGCCCGAACCAATTCCTCTTAAATTCACCACATTTACATTTTGTTACACACACATTTGTACAACGCACAACACATATATGCTACACGATAACACTTTTTGCAATCATTCTTCACTGTTTTCTTTCATTATCTACTATTCAATATAATAATTTGCAACAACCGAAAAGTTACTTTTTTTTTAATACGAAACCTTATGCCGACTACACTAATGACGGCGTTACATCACTAACGCTCCGGCCACTGCACTCACCACTACACGCGCAATGTTCGCCTAGCAACAACAGTGAAGGCAGAAAGATCTACTACTGGAGCCTTTACCCATAAAAAGATACCATCTATTTATCATGCGATAAAATAACCAACTTCGCGTTCCATTGCTCGCACTGTATGCGCATTTGCCCTTTCGCGTTAGTTGTAACGCGGTAACGGAGTCGAATAATGATAAGAGATCACTGGTGAGATTTCGACACAATCTCATGGTGGCGGGTTCACAGAATCGCTTCCATTTTCTAGGTTGCTTAGCAGTACCTAGGCGTAGCCTTAGTAAAAACTAGTCGACACATGGACTTATATTTTAAATGGCGGATGCAATCCCCATCTAGGACGGTGCTGGGTTTTCTAAAACAGTCTAGAAATGCATTCTTAATGATCGTCGTGTTTGTTGAAAAAAAAAAAGATGTCGTAAGTGAAGGATTTGACCAGTTGTCAATCGTCGGTCTTGGCGTTGCATTCGCCAATTTATTACATATATTCTTGATACCGGAGCCGTGGTAGCCTAGTGGTCAGGTCGCTCACTTTAGTGTCATAGGGCGCGAGTGACCTGGGTCCGATCCCCGGAGCCGGCACCACTAAAATTGTTATTAACAATTTTAAGTGCTGTATTTACCACGTGCTCAACGGTGAAGGGAAACACCGCGAGGAGACCTGCATGTCTGAGAAATAATAAAAATATTATTTCGAGGAAATGTGAAGCCCGCCAACCCGCACTGGAGCAGCGTGGCGGGCCCTTCCCGGCTCCTTAACCCTCTCTGATACTAGTATTTGAGAAGGAGGCCTTTGCCCAGCAGTGGGCGCTTATAGGCTGCTACTTTACTTTACTTTACCTACCCAGACGACTCCTTAGCGAATTAAATTGTGTCCATTTCCCTTTAATATCGTCGAGGATTGCGAACATGTCGTGCAAGTGGAGGCTGGTCAGCTCGGGTCAGTAATACAAGCTAAGTTCGCTTAAATCTTTATCGTCTACAGAGCGAGATGTCACATTGAAGACTGATTTACTTTATTTCTGAAATCCGTTATAATACAGTCGCAGCTAGAAACCGATGAGTAACTGGAATATTACAGTATTATCTGGAATACATTCTGCCTATGTAAATAGCAAAAGATTAAAGGGCATACGGAAAAGTTATTTGTGGCATTCAACTTATTCATGTTTTGCGGTTGCACTCCCTTGCACTAAAAGTGCACCTCTCTAACATCCGAGGTCTGCACTCCTATCTCGTTCCAGTCCATCACCACCTTGAGACTGAAAAACCACATCTGCTGTTCCTCACGGAGACGCAAATCAGATGTCCAGCTGATGCAGCATAACAATTACCCAGGTTACACCTGGAACACAACTTCAAATCTCGCGCTGGCACCTGCGTGTATGCTCGCGATGACATCTGCTGTCGACGTCTCCGTAACCTTGAGGATTCCAGTTTTCCGTATTGTGGGTTCTGGTGAACACTGGCTTGGAGCAGATACTCTATGCCAGTGTTTATCGGTCGCATACCGACAACATGGAACGACCAGGCTCTTTCATTATCTAACTGACTCTGCGGAAAAGCACAGCTCAGGTACCCGTCAGCGCAGCTAGTTGTTCTGGGGACTTCAACGCCCACCACCAGCAGTGGCTGTACCCATACCTAAACACTGACCATGCCGGGAGATTAGCATACGCATTTGCTCTACCGCTGGGTCTCTCCCAAGTGGTAGCTGGCGCTACTCGGATACCTGATATTGATGGCCACACGGCCAATTGCTTGGACCTTCTGATGACAACTGATCCAGACCGATATCAAGTTGCAGTCTCCTCCCTTTAGGTAGCTCCGACCACTGTCTGCTGAAATCTGTGTCTGTCTACTCGCCACCTGAACCCGAACACATGGGGACTAGGCGTGTATGGCGATACAAGTCAGCTGATTGGGATGAGATGCGGCATTTCTTTGCATCCTACTCATGGCAGCACTTATGCTTCTCTTCAGACGACCCGGCGTGCTGCGCGGATGCTGTTTCTGTAGTGATATATCAGGCTATGGAATATTTTGTTCCATATTCTGATATCTCACTCCATGTGAAACCCGCCCTTGGTTCAACTCTGAGTGTGATAGTGCCGAAGCACTTAAGCACTTAGCTTACTAAGAGCGGGTGATGCTCGGAGCCCGCAAAGCACCGAATGTCCCGAAACTGATAAGAGCCTACAATAGTGCTGCTAAGTCCTGCAAACGTGCTCTCCGCAAGGCCCGCTTCGACCATATTGGCCGTATTGGGCCAAACTAGCGTCTTACCCATCCGGGAGTAAAGCTTTCTGGTCTCTTGCCAAATCGGTCGAAGCCAATTTCTGCCGGTCTTCTTTCCCGCCATTGCAGAAGTCTGATGGCTCATTAGCTCACACCGCCAAAGAAAGCAGACATGTTTGCCTCTCTGTTGCGAATTCACAACTAGATGCAGCTGATAACTGCCCACCTTTGCTACCTCGTTGTGACTCTGCAATGCCTGAGGTACACATTCGGCAAAAAGAGGTACTCAAAATACTCAGAACTCTAGATGTGAATAAGGCTAGTGGGCCTGACGGCATTCCTGCCATTGTATTGCGGTCATGTGCGCCTGAGTTGTGTCCTGTTCTGACTCGCCTCTATCGCTTGTCCCTGAGGACTGGTCAAGTTCCAAAGTCCTGGAAGATTGCCAATGTCCAACCTGTACCTAAGAAAGGAAGTCGTGCCGACCCTGCCAACTACCGACCTATCGCAATCACATCCATACTCTGTAAGGTTATGGAGCGCGTTTTAAACAACCGCCTCCTTGCATACCTGGAGGACAACGACCTCCTCAGTGACCGTCAATTCGGGTTTCGTCGAGGCCGATCTACTGGGGATCTTCTTGTGTATGCTATTCACCACTGGGCAAGCCATAGAGACACGGTGAAGCTCTTGCCGTGTCTCTTGATATCTCTAGCTTTCATTATGGCTCAGTGACGCAAGTCTCAGCCTGGCAAGCTTCCGGCATATGGTATTGCTCCGGGCTTTGCATCTGGATCGAAGATTTCCTGTGGAACAGATCGATTCAGGTTGTCGTTAATGGCGCCTCGTCCGATCTCCATGATATTAATGCCGGTGTGCCTCAGGGTCTGTGTTTCGCGACTTTTGCTGCACATCAACGACCTGCTGGTAACACCCGATATCTTTGGGTATGCAGATGACAGCTGATCTCCGAGATACTTGTCCGATGCGAAGTCTGGGGCAAAAGTCCAGTATAATTAGAGGGAATGAGAGATTACATCTGAGTCCTCTGTGGTGGCAATGCACCAATGCTTTATTTGAAGGTGGTGATAGGTGACCATGGCTGGGGCAACCACTACCATCAGGTGGACTGCCAGCGCGTTTGTAACACGTTCCAGTCGAGCCAGTCTGTGTAACAGGGCTCAGGGCAGTTCAACGAATATCTGGTAGCTACTTGGACTTGATATGTACTTCGTAATCTGGATTGGGATCTGATGTTAAATTTAAAACGTTTCACGTTTTACTTTTATCAGTTTGCAGCAATATTTTAAAATTTGTAATTAAGGACGCAATGAAATTAACGTTCGTGGTTGTTAAGTAATGTTTCGACGAGCAATTAATTAATGGTGAATTCATTGGTATTGCTTGTAGTAGAAGAGTGTTTGTGGCAATTATTATTTATGCTTACTTGTGATGGTTAAATATTACAAGTGAAATAATACATAACCTTTAGAGTTCAGATAATACTATTCTATTTATATCGTATTGCAGTAATGAAATCATGTTTCAATACTGTAAGGTAAAGTAAAATAGCAGCCTGTAAGTTCCCACTGAGCTTTCTTTTATCTTTATCTTTAATTTTTTTTTAAACGAATACTAGCATTTCTATTTAACTAACATTACCAATATTCCTATTAACCTTCCAACTAAGCATTAGAGCTTGTATTTGGAGTGGCTTGTACGTCATGTTTCGCAGTCCGCACCCTAACCCATTAGGCTTTAATCTATGTTGTATCTAGTATCTTGTGGTCGATGTTCAACTATTCTTACCTGAACGCTGTGAGGAAAGAGTGGGAAAAGACAAAGACGTAGCTACTGCGTACCGCGTACCACGTTTCGAATGGAAAAATCATATGTGCATGTTCAGTTTATGTTACCTATCTTAACCGCAACATATATAGATGATTTGCTTTTTGTGCACTTGTCTGGCACAGTGGCTTACGAATGATATGAGTTTGATTTTCCTTCTTTTATAATAAATATTCGAGAAGGTACCATATCTTTCGATGTTTACTGGTTAATGTAATGGTATGTTTGTTTCATATTGTCTCAGTAAATTTAATTTTCGATGAAGTAGCTTATGACACAACTCGATAAATATCAAAATTATTAAAAGAAATCACTCGTTCCAGTGTGATTGAGTCTATAACTGTACCTAGAGATTACTGGCGCACCGAAAACGAAGCTTACAATAGACTACAATTGTTGCCTCTAGCCTCAGTCGCTTTCGAATAAGCGGGTGATATAATATGGACCGTGTTTAGATTTTGATTTATAGTTTCAATGTGCCGTCCACTGCTGAACATAGGCCTCCTGCACCCATCGACTTCCCACAACACTGCGCCGACAGGTGCTTGTTATACGTATATACACAACGAACAAAATGCACTTTGAAATTAACTTTTTACCATCGTACCGCTCGCTATAGGCAGGGGATCCAACCTCCGCCTTCTAACCATGGTCGACTACCTAGAGGTTTTAAATGGTCGACTACCTAGCGGATGTGAAGGAATTTTTCCACGTACGATTTGGTTATGGAATGCCCGCTCTGCCATGGATTTCCCAAGACAGTACAGCATTCAACACGCGCCTTTGTTATGATCTATAAGATCTGAGTTTTGGTTATACTTTGTACCTTCAGTGTCGTTATTTTACTGGCTGTTATTTTGGTTTAAAAAATCATTGCATATGTCATTATTTAAGACAATCCCACATACTGTTACCCAATTTAGTAGGCATTGATGAAGAAGCAATTCATTATTCACATTACGAATCAATTGCATACATTTCCTCCATCGATATCTTAAAATAGCCGTTCGTTCAGTTCCGAACGACGAAGCGAAATTAGTAACGCGATAACGTTGTGGATGGTCATGGATTACGGATCACGTTTCTCATATAAATCCATATCGATTGCTGCATTCGTAGGAAACTATAACGTAAGACATAAGCGAAAAGAGCGAGAATCATTTGAATGTAGATATGTAAACATTGCACTAAAACAAGGAGTCGTCAAGGTGCACCGATAAGACCGCTGTTGTTAAGTGTATACTAATAAACGTAGCGATCTATAATTCCTTTCCATGTTGCATTGATAAGCTTTCCAGTTAGGTATAACCTTCATTGGTTACTCGTAAGACATGGTAATTACTTTGTACTATAATACTGTGTGATATATTAAAAACATAATGTATAAATTTACATTTAAATTCACGTGTTATTTGTTGGTTATTATGGTCGGAGGGATGTGGGCCGGGTGACCTTTTTTTACCATACCCGACGATGTAAACAGCTAGGGATAAAACAGAATATCTTACTGTGTTGGTGTTTACAGTTTATAAAGGTCAGATAAGTACGGTCAGTATAAAAGGGATAAATAAAAGGTGATAGTAATTATAACTTTATTTGCCATGTGAATATATATGGTAAAAAAATTTACTAACGCTGAAATACTCACGAAATCATCAAAATAGACAGACAGTTTCCATCACAACCAGAACTAAATAACCTCGATGGCAGACCTTCTATGTGCTTCCATGATGACCTGACCTTAACACCTAAAGTGTATATAACCACTACGTAACATCCGGTCAGGACGAGCACTCACCAAATCGAAGAGGGGTCAGCTTTCAAATTCGAATTACAATTCACGATAGAAAGACCTGCTCTCGGAAGACCTGTGTCCAGCAGAGAACTAATACAGACTACAAAAAAAAAGAGCAAAAAGATATTTATAAATTATTGGCTACAAATATAAATTATGCAAAATTGCATCTTCATCCTTTAAATGTATAATTGCATTTTATTATTTCCTCCAAAATTAGGATACAGACTATACCGACAGATTTTATTTAATTACCTATTATAAAGGCCAATTATCTTCACATAATTACAGTAGTTATCTGTCGACCGTTTACCGCAGAGGTTAGGTAATCGACCAAACAAAACAGTGTTACGTAATGATTTCGTACCATTATTTTCGAATACCCAGTTTTTTTATTTTCTCTACTTTATCAGCCCATTCAAGCCTTCCGCTGAGTACTGCCTGTGTCAGGAGTCTCTAGGAAAGCGTCCAATCCTAAAGCCGGTCAAAGTAAGTCTTTCCATAAGCAAGGGCTAACTTAAGTTATGGAATTTACAATCTGAGAAGCTTAAGCTTCTTAGATTGTAAATTCCTTGTCTGCCTATGAGTTGTCTGGATAAGTACCAGCCTCTAACCCATTTCCGCCGACAATTTGCAGTTCAACTACTGAAGTGTTCCAGTTTAAAAAGTTTTATTTATGTGAAAAGAGTGCGTTGCCGGTCTATAAGGGAGCCGTGTAGAGGCATCTTGGGCTTCTGCGTTTCGTTCGGTGAGCGACTTAACCGGAGGTCCACTCCTCCTCCCCCTTCCCTTCCTGAGTGATCCTCCCTCCCATCTCCCGAACACTCTTAAAGGCCGGCAACGCACCTGCAGCACCTCTGGTGTTGTAGATGGCGACGGTAATCACTTAAACCGCTTGCTCGTTCGCCGCCTTTGCCATAAAAAAAAAGAAAACAAAGGGGGTAGGGTAACGAAACGCAAAAGCACAAATTCCTCTCTTCACGGAGGTATTCTGCAAGGCCGAGGTACTGCCCTGTCTCCCCAGCGAATTCGAGTAGCAGCCAAAGCTGTCGCTTGACTCGACCACGTATAAAGGTGTAGAGATACGAAATTATTTACGGGGATTCTTAGTCCAGAGGGGTGACAGCACTTCTGTATCCTTCTTAGCATATTTTTTTTTCTTTTAGTGTTATCAACAGTGATACAAACATTCAGAAACATTGTCTTATTATCTTTCATACTTACCATGCTCGCCAGGCGGTTCGGTGAGCGCAGTGCCGGATACCACGGAACCCAGGCACTAGAGATACTGTTCCCCAATATATAATATAAAACGTACAGGCAAACGCAGTGTAGGACGTAGGGAAGTCGATGGATGCAGGTGGCTCCGGACCGAGCTTCGTGGCAGTCTTTGGGGGAGGCCTATGTTCAGCAGTGGACTTCTGATAGGCTGAAGTGATGAAAATATAATCAGTTATATTTGAATTCGGCATATATTATTACCAGCTTTCGCCCGCGGCTTATCTGAGACAAAATGATCATTTCAAAACAAAAGTTGACATGCATTTCTTTGAAAATTTACCCATTCCTTTCCAACCCAAGGGTGATTGCAGCGCTGTCACTTGTGACACCGCCTCCTGTCCTGGGATTTGGGGACGGCTTATGTCGGGCTTTCACCGACAAAAACCCAACGCTGTTCCACTTTCACTGCATATCGCCAGGGTCAAGGGAACGCTTTCGCACACAAACGCGATTCCACCAGCGCCGGCTAGCCTAGTCGGCTCCTCCTCGGGAGGAACACCTCTGCCTCACCATCCTGACTTGACGCGCCGGAACAGAGACGCGCCTTCCTAGTCGACCTCCAAGCCCGCTTATATACCAACCCAACCCATGTTTACTTCCACTATCTACACATTGACTAACTATCACTGTTTGGATTGTTTTTGCTATTATGAATCGAGATTTTAGATTTATCCATCGGCTTACAATCGAGTTTCATACAATACCGTCTCATTTATGTGATTGCTGATTGTTCTGATGGCATAATGTAACACGAAACAGTAATGAAACACGAGGTCAAAGTCATAGATTATGGATTTCTTTAATTTAAAATGGATTCAGACAGATGTTAATATAGTTTGGGTATTCACCTACATACGACATATCATTCATTTATCGACAGACATCTTGTATTGTATTATATTTGATGCTGAATTCAAAGTTGTACCCATAAGTTGCCTAAATTTTAAATTAACTAAATTATGAATATACATAGTATGAAAAAATATATAATTTTCCGCCTAGTGCCTGTCTAGTAGTCAGGGCGCTCACTTTAATTTCAACTAGCGCGTGTGACCCGGGTTCGATCCCCAGTTCCGGCACCACTAAAATTGTTAATAGCAATTATATTTACCACGTGCTCGGCGATGAAGGAAAACATCGTGAAGAAACCTGCATGTCTGAGAAATAATAAAAAATAATTATTTAGAGGATATGTAAAGGCCGCCAACCCGCGCTGGAGGCGTGTGGCGGGCCCTTCCCGGCTCTTAAACCCTCTCTGATACTCGAATTTGAGAAGGAGGCATTTGCCCAGGTGCAGGCACCTACAGGCTGCTAATTTACTTTACTTTGTGACTTCTATCAACCGCACTGGAGCATGCAGAGCAGACCTTGCTCGGTTCCGAAACCCTCTTATATACTGAGAGGAGGCCTTTTCCCAGCAGTGGAACATTTACAGGCAGAACATACCAACTGCACGAGGTACAAACAAACATGTATCTGGCGATCGAATGACGGAGAGAAAACTCCATCCCAATTTGTACAACCCAAAATACCACATCCTATTACTTTTACACACAGAGGAGCTTCAATTTAATTTAAACGATTTGAAGAAGATTGAACTACAGTTAAAATCTACTTTTGCACGTCTCATGGCGCGAAGCGGCTTGTCATGTCAAATGTCACATGTCAAGGTCAGGACATTCGGCGGTCTGCATGCGACGATAGATGAAAGTGGAAGAAGCGAAAGACGTATGTCAGAACCGTAGCAAGTGGAAGAACATTGTCCCCGCCTACCCCGTTGGGAACAAGGCGTGAATATATACATTAAATGCCTAATTTGAATAGACTCATAGCATTATCACTATTAGTAATTTTAACATTGCAAAGAAAAGATAGCCGTAAAATGCTGGAAAATTTCGGAAAGCTTAGCCTCTAAATAGTAGGGATCGTGGAGAGGAGTGCGTTTTACGAGCTAGTAAGTTCTACGGGAGCCACGCCCCTGTGCGACACTTGACCACTAGCGCACGCACTCGTACAGTTGGGTGCTAGGGTTGTCAATCCTTCATGGTGCTGGAAATGTAATCAACCAACACATGCACTGTATAATATACTTCAGCTTATACCATCAACCTCCTCTGAGCTCCGGATCATTTGTTACAGTTTGACAAATTTGACAGTTGGCACACCACTTGTCATTAAATCACCAATATTGAGCTAATCACTTTGCCCACCAAAAACTAATTACACCATTGGAATCCTTATAAAATTACCGTCTTATTGGAAAATATGTGACTGTCTGTGATACAAAATGTTTTACCATTAACAACAAATATATTTACATAAACAAGGTATAACAAATATATTTATGAAAAGAAATAAATAACTTATCATAATTATAACGATGTTTTTCACGTTATTTTTCTAAAAAAAATACATTATATTTTTATTTACTACTTAAATACGCGAAAAAAATATGGTTGTCTTCGACATAAAAATACTGTACAGATATTACTTTATTAGGGAAATTCTTCGTTTTTCTCACACAAATGAGTACTCCCATAAGTGAGAAAGAGACGGTTGTTCAGCCACGCTTTTACTGTATCGATGGTATAGGTACATAGGTATGTATAGAGGCTGATTGTTTAGACATTTTTCCAATGCAACTGAATATAAAATGGAACTATGTACCAAATTGGTATATTTTACATATACACCAAATATTCCACAATGTTGAGATATTTGCTTAAATTATTGGCTATAGAAAGTTTTTCATTGAAATCGAAAACAAGTCTAAGATAAATTGTTTTTGTTGCAGATTCGTCACAATATCCTGGTTTAAAATTTAACATCTCCGATTTTAGCGCACTTCGACAATACTGTGTTCGGAATTTCTCGTATCTCTAAAAATCTATCAAAGCAATTGTGAAACTGTGTGTCTTTAAAAATTTTATTTAAATAGTTTTTACAACATTAAATCGTCTTCGACAACCCTGCACCGTAGGACGCTTACGCAAGAAGCGGTTTCAAAGACCCCACATGGAGTTTATATCTCACCACGCACATACATGCTCGGATTATCTAACTCTTTCCTAATTATTTAATTTTACGGCGTTAAATGTTGTCTATGAATGAATGAATTAATGAAATACACTTTATTGTACACACAAAGATTTAGAGTACAAAGATTATTTAAAGAAACAAAAAAAAAAGTACAATAGGCGGCCTTATCGCCAAGAAGCGATTTCTTCCAGGCAACCCAGAAAGAAAAAGGTAAAATGTAAAGTATCGGGTTTGGGTGTACACATAATATAAAGTAAAGTGAACATATAATACAAATACAAAAAATATACATAATATGAATATATGAAATACATATACACGTACATACTATCACAGAGATACAGGTCAACGACGTTAAGGAACAGGAAACAAAGATTAAGGAGGCATAAAGTATTTTTTTAACAGGCGCTTGAAAACAGGTAATGATTGTGCTCGCTTAATATGAACTGGAAGAGAGTTCCAAAGCCGCACAGCTTCAATGGAAAAGGATTTGGAGTAAAAAGAAGTGCTGTGAGAAGGATTTCTGAGTATTACATTTTTAAATTAAATTGTCATCAGAGCGAAGAGAGAGTCTATGTTTAGATATAACATTTTGGAATCGGTCTGTTATGTCACTCGCCGAGTTCTATTGTGATATTGGCAGTTACAAATTTATATAGATAATATATCAATAAAATCTATAAAATCTAATAAACTCAATAAAATCTTAGAACAATAAAACGTGCGTGGCCTGCACCTAAATATAGATTACCGCAATTTATTTTGGTCTCGTATTCGGGCATCATGCGAACAACGTCCATACAGCTTGTAATTAGCGTCTAATGCAGCTGGAAATCAAACCTTTACAGCTGGAAGTGTGCCATGGTGTGTGGTGTTCCATGACTCTTCCGACCCTCTGATTTCCTGTTACATATAATCTCAATACGTATCTGATCTGCTGATATTTATATGCCTTACTACGTTTGACATATCACAACCATCGTAAGAAACTCATTGCTATGTCGTTGACTAGCATTTGTTAAATTTTCCCACATTTTTTTTCTCTCAGACTCAGGAGCTTCAGGCGTGTTGCCGGCCTTTTAGGATATTTAGTAAATGGGAGGGAGGATGAGGAAGGTAATGGGGAAAGGGAGTGGGCCTCCGCTTACGTCACTCACTGAACGTAACGCAGAAGCACAAGATGTGTCTACTTCACAGCGGTATTCTGCGAGGTGGCGGTACGACGCAGATCGATGCCCATTCTCGACATGCTCGGCTAACGCTAAGCACCTCGAGAATTGTGTCCTTTCCTCCCTATCTCCCTCCTGGCAAGGTGCTTCGGAACACGGGCGCGCCTTCCCACTTCGTCTCCAAACCTACACGGGCAACGGACCACCCATCACTGCTAAACGCACAACCTACTTCCGTTTCTATTCTTATTTCATACTTTGTTTTTTTTTATGGAAGAGACGTCAAACGAGCAAGCGGTTCACCTGATGGTAAGTGATTACCGTTGCCCACATACAACTGCAACACTATAGATGCTGCAGGTGCGTTGCCGGTCTTTAAAGATATTTTGGAGATGGGAGGGAAGAGGAGGGTAAAGGCGAGGGGAAGTAAAACATCCACACCCACTCAGTGTGGATGTTTTACTTTCTTCCCTTTCAAAAATTATCATGTATCATATATATATATAATGCTATAAATCGGAAGTAAAGGTAACGGCTACAGTAGAATTGTTATCAGCCGTAACTAAAGGCAGTTACTGCACAATTACAAGAGTAACACGACGCGGGCTTGCACAGAGTTGTAAGTAGTCCGCTGCTGAACCCGTATCCAATCATCAAGTAAAACGGTCGAATTAGACGTGCCTCTGTAACTTTGATGAAATAGTTTTTGCACTTCTCGAAGCCTTGGCAACATCGGCGCCTAATGGATAAGGTTCCAGTTCGACTTTGATCCGGGACGCCAGCATCACTAAATTGGGTGAACGACGAGAGAAACACGCGCTGTCTATAATTGCAATAAACCATGTTTAAGTCAACCATACCTCGCGGTCTTTCACAACAGCTGTACCAGTAGCCCACTGCTGAACATAGGTGGATCCCAATGACACGTCACGGAGGACAGTTGCATGGCACTATCTTGAGATGAATATTCTGCCGAAAGCTACGAGAGAAAGATTGATTCAGGTAAAGTCTTAAAATGACCACAAATACCACATGCTTTTTTTTCAATTCAAAAACCGACTACCCAAGCCTAGCATACTTACCTACCCCAAGGTTGACAGGCGGGGTTACTCGTACTTATTACAAATATAAAAATAGATGATTAAAAGGACAGGAGGTAGGGCTCTACCTCCTGTCCTTTTAAGCCTTGGCTGCTTTTGCTGCTGCTCGTATGGGCCGCTTCGACCGGGGTAGTACCACGACCTCGCGGAATACCGGCGTGATGTAGAGGCATCCTGCGTTTCGTTCGGTGAGTGCGGTAACCGGATGCCCATCCCCCTCCCGTCTCCCACATCCTCTCCCTTGCTATATTTCCTTATAGACCGGTAACGCACGTACAGCTTCTCTGGGCTTGCAGGTGTGTGTGGGCTACGGTAATCACTTATCATCGGGTGAGGCTCACTAACGTTTGCCACTTTTCCAAAAAAAAAAAACAAAGGTTATGTGAAATATAGGTCTTTAATAAGCAAGAGTGTGAATAAAGAAATCGGCAAGTGTTTTAATTTTACGAAAATCTTATCAGACACATAATATGAACAGTGTTAAGATATGGACGATTTCTTTATAATGGATTCTGAGTTAAATTGCGAAATCCAATTAATTAATGAAAATGTATCAAATGAATCGAACATAGATTTCACATATTAATATTTATTACTCAATTCTGTTATCTGACGGGAGACTTGCGACTGAAGAAGCCTTTCTCTTTCGAGTTTCACGAAACCCACAAGCACTGCTGGTGCTGCAAAGCACTAGAAATTATATAAATAACACACGTTGATACCCGTAATGTAGTTTTAAAAACATCATAAAATAAATTAATCTCGACGCAAGAAAGATAAATTCGTTTGACAAATCATAGTTTTTTTATTTATTTACGCGGTAGAGTCAAGCGGCGGCTCTTGCTGCTGCTCCAATGGGCCGCCTCAAGTAAAGGCACCTTGTGCTTCGGCGTTTCTTTCTGCGAGTGAGGTAGCCTGAGGCCCCTCATCTCGCAGATAGGAGGGAGGATGAGGAGGGGAATGGACAGGAGGCCTCCGGTTGCCTCACTCTCCGAACGAAACGCTGAAACAAAAGATGACTCTACTTCACGCCGGTGTTCTGCGAGACCGAGGAAAAAAAAAACTTTTTTTTTATTTATTGAAGACAAATGAAATAATTTTTCATACGTTGAAGAATAATAAATTTTCATTCATTAATTCGTTCATAAATTCATTCTGAAATTATTTGCTTTCGGGTCTGATTGTGTTGTGTTCGTCCCGTGTCTCTGAAACCGCATCTGACCCCACCTCCGATCTTAACGCATCGGCGTTACATCGGATATGGGAAGGTAAAGACGAGCGAGTGCCCCTGCTTGCCGGTACGCGGCACTATAATATCGTGGTAGAATTCGACCAGGAGTACAACAGAATCGTGTATCCCGAGAGCGGTAGCAAATATTGTTACACATGGATAGTTCGAATAAACAAATAGAAAGAAACATTTATTTGGCAATCACACAACAAAACACAAAATAAAATAAGAAGAAATAAAAAAAAAACATGAAAAGATTATTAGTTGTGCGATATCATAAAGGTTCCCGTCTCAGTGATATCACAGCACTGTTTTTCAGTCGGGTCCTTCGTTGACTTCACGAACAACCGGACAAATAGCATAAAAAAAACATTATTAGTAAAAACACACAATACACAGTTGTTAAATTATTGTAACAGTTGAACAGAATACCCATCCCGTAAAGGAGAAACTGAGCGTGGGTTTCACAAAAAAATAAATAAAAAAAGAACAGAAAAAGAAAGAAAACATCATGGAGAGATAAAATTGTACGAGATTACAGTAAGTGAAAAAAATAAATAAATATATATTAAGTGTTCTTTTGTGATGTTATCAAGTACAACTTCATACGTCTACTAAATGTTTTTACAGTTTGCAGGTTTCTAAATGGCGGTGGCAGGTCATTCCAACATTTCGACGCTGCAAATAGGCTTCGAGAACTTTGTTATGTAAATGTCGAACAGCCAGGTGCAGAGTTGAAGACGCGCCGGCAGTCAGCCCGTCTCCCGTCTGCATAATCAATTCATGGGCTATAAATAAACATGTCAATTGCCTACAAATTGCATGCTTCAATACAACAGACTGATTGTCTGACGTTCTGTTTAGATCAGAGGTTCGCAGAGTTTTTTTCTCATAGACCACTTTCAAAGCTTTAGCTGTTTCCGGTGGACCCCCTGCAGCTACATTTCCACCATATTCCCAAAACTCGACAAAAAATGTGAAGATTAGATCTAACTATGGAAATTTACGTTGCGGCTGAGTTCCAACCGCGAATTAACAACTTTTTCTGACTCTGGCGAACACTAACATCGATTCACTTTACTTTACTTTAATTTCGGAATTACAAGCAACAGTCGCTGAGCTTCTTAAAATATTATCCGCCTACATTGATAGGTGAAGTGAAGCCAACATTTTAGTTCTTCACTATCGGAAGCAAATAAATTTTCGTGGACCCCAGCTTACGAATTGTGCAGCCCCATTCTTTTGTCACCTCTCCCGTGGACCCCTGGGGGTCCACCTAGTCCACTTTGGGAACTAAGGCTCTAGATATTAAAATACGATAACCACTTGAACTGAACTTGCATCGTTTGTTTCTTTTGACTGGTAATCATTCATCAGAATCTTATCATAAATGTGCAATGTGCATTATCTTTGTGTGTGTGTGTATTTCTTGCTCTTTGTTTTTACCTTCTTCAGTGTTCTCGATTCCTGGTAGCTTGGAAGCGCTCGTTTTGAAATTTCAAGTACGATTGTGTCCTGAGTTCGATTCTCGGCTCTCGATACTGATAGCATGGTAACTGCTTAAGTGGTGTTGTTTTGTAAGCGGCAGCTCTGGCGCTTACTAAACAACTGCTTTTGCTACTGCTCGAATGGACCAGCGCGACCAGAGTGGTACTACGACTTCGCAGAATCAGCATCGTCATCATCATCATTTCAGCCTATAACAAGTCCACTGCTGAACATAGGCCTCCCCAAAGATTGCCACGAAGCTCGGTCCTGAGCCACCTGCATCCATCGACTTCGCTGAATACCGACGCGAAATAGAGGCATCTTGTGCTTTGTTCGCTGAGTGAGGTAACCGTAGGGAATATCACGTTGAAACATTAATATAAGTCAATAGTTATAATTATTTGATAACTATATAGAGAATTAATGAACGTATCAATAATACAGAAGATTTTGGTTCACTCTGTACAATTTTAATAGGCTTTGTTTAAGTATAAAGAGACGACTACTATAGTTTAACAATAACAGAACTCACACTAAGCATCTGGAGCATCGTCGTGAAGGAGCTTAAGCGACACTTGTGTACTTGCGATCTTGAGCGCAGGAGAGCTTAGTCAACATCGTCATCGTCGGCGTTAGGGCTGAATAATTTAATTTACTATTTACTAGTAAGTGTTAAGTTCCATGATCCATTTTAGGTTGAAATAAATGAATGGATTATGTTGTATTGTTGTTTGGTCGGCGTAGGAATCCACTACCAAGGTGTTGGTGGATTATTTTTCTTCAGCTACCGACAGATGGCGGGCACCAGCGTCTAAGCTGCCATGTGCTGCATCTGCAATCTGGAACTAGGATCGCCAATCCGCTGACCGTGCGTTGCGATTAAGTTCATCCTTAGCAGGTGCGTTGCTGGCCTTCAAGGGTATTTGGGAGATGGGAGGAAGGACGAGGAGGGGAATGGGGAAGGGAAGTGGCCTCCGGTTACCACACACACCGAACGAAATGCAGAAGCACAAGATGCCTCTACTTCATGCCGGTATTCTGTAAGGCCGTGGTATCAACCCGGTCGAGCCGGCCCATTCGAACAGCAGCAAAAGCCGCCGCGTGGCTCTACCACGTTTAAGAAGAATCCACCACAAAATTTTTCCCACGTGTCTTTCGAGAGGCGACAGACATATGACGGGATAACCATCTCGAAAAATAGCAGCATCTGGTACTAGGATCGTCAATCCGGCCTCGGAGCGTAGCGATTATGGCAAATCCTCCTTATGGGGGAGACCTATGTCCAGCTGTGGACTATTTACAGGCTGTCAAGTTTAAGGTTAGGTTGTTAAGTTGTTAATTAAGAAAAAAAAGGAGGGTAATTTAATAAAAATGTTATAAGTGAGTAAAGAGGATGTGAATATTAATATAAGACAGTATATTATTGGAACAGAGTCATTATAAAGTGACGTTGAAACACTAAGAATCAATATCTATATCGTTTAGATACGGGCAACCCTATGGAAAGATTACTACATCGCAATCTATCACCGTCTTTGTGGTCTTTACCTCACCCTCCTTTCGGTAGGCTCGGAGTAGTGTGCGTTTAATACAGGGGGCCACCAATAATTCCCCGTCGAGCTTTAAGCTAAATTATCTATGAATGTGTTACAGAAGGTAGTTTGAATGTGTTCTGCACGTTAAGGTACTATTTATTAATAATATTGATTATATATGAATGGGTTCTTTTAAGGAACGAGGAACGATGATGGATGATAGAGTTGTGTATAGGTATCACGCTGGCCAGACGAGTTGGACCCTCACACTAGAGATGCCGCTCCCCATCACTTGTATGTGGGATTTGGGTTCGGTTTCCTCTAATGAATTGCCCGCAGCCAGTCTGTCATCATTAAAGAGCCGTGGTACCCTAGTGGTCAGGGCGCCAGCTTTAGTATCATAGAGAGCGAATGACTTTGGTTTGATCCCCGGTGCAGACACCACTAAAATTGTTAATGGTAATTTCAAGTGCTGTGTTTACCACGCGCTCGGCGGTGAAGTAAGATATCGCGAGGAAACCTGCATGTCTGAGAAATAGAAAATATATTATTTCGAGGATATGTGAAGTCCGCCAACCTGCACAGGAGCTCCAAAACCCTCTCAGACATTTGAGAAGGAGGCCTCTGCCCAGCAGTGGACAGTTACACGCTGCTACTTTTAAAACCGTTAATTGCCCTTTGTGACAGGTACGTGATTGCGCGTTTCCTACAAGTTATAAAAATTGTTCGTTAGTTGAGGGTACATCCCGTGCAGCTGAAGTTGACGTTTGGAAAAAAGTTAACGTTTTCGTTTTCGGACATTTTGAATGATTGTCGACTCGTCCGCGCGCTCGAATTAAACATCACACTGTGCACTCAAAAAATACTAATTTATTGTCAATCACAGAAAACAATACATAAACATTGGAAAGTCAAAACCATATCGTGTACTCCAATATGACTAGTGCTATCTAGTTTGACGATATAAACTATATTTTGCTATATTATCTTACATAATTATTTACAGATTAAACATGATTCTTAAGTGAAAATATATTTTAGTAAATTTTATTCATATCAAGAACAAATCCCTATGAATTCCGTTCAAATTAATTAACCTTAGAAAACACACGGCTTCATCCAGACGCAAAGAATATTCTAGTAATAGCCAGTTATAACTGACCTTTACCGGCGTGAACTGGTTACGAGCGGTTCGTGAGGGCTCACGTGCAGAGTTCCTTGCCCCCGACCTTTATTTGCAAATGGCGTCGCCGTGCAATCTTGCTACTGTAAACTGAAGCAAAGTTTTAATATTCAATCCTATGTTCTAATGCGCCTATTGATTATATATAAGATTTGCAATGGCTATCCTATTTAAAATTATTCTAAGTTCAATCTGTACCACGTCGGCTTAGCGTTTAGGGGACCATGAGACCAGAGGAGGGTACTCTCCTATGTGAACGGCTCCTACCGATGAGTATTTTGGAACTCGGAAGCGAATCATACATACGATTGACACCATTGGTCTGTACACAAAGACGGCGACAGGCTCGTCACCTGTCACTTTGGATCAAATAAGCTCTGCTGGAAAGTGGGTACACGATCGTGAGTTAGTGAATTAGTGGTTGGCGTAACTAACAGTCGAGCGACGGGTCCTGGACGCGAATCCCGGCCATTATTTACGCAATACACAGATTGTGTTTCGGGTTTGGTTGGGCTGTCGCATGTGTCTTACGGTGCATCTGACGCTTCCCCTGATATTATCGCGTAAGCGTAAAATCAGATATAGTCAAAGACTTGCCGTACACTAGTCGAACTATATTGCGCTGCGTGATGCATTCCGTGTGAAGCTCTGAAACTTGCTTCGTAACAATCTAGAGTTGGAGGGATTTCGTTTATAATTAAAGTTGCGATGAGTCATATGATTGTAATTGTTTTTTTTTTAATTTGATTGGCGTTGAAAATGAGCTTACAGTCCGACTGATGGTAATTGGCCAATGCAGTGCACGGACGGACACATTCTAACAAAACTACAATCGAAGAAAGTTACCGATGCATTGACGCCCCAGAGGACTAATATGGTATGCATTTAAGTTTAAGATTGAAACATCTAATTTTAAATATATATTTTTTTAACATTAAAATTAGCCGCCTAGTGGCGACGGTGTAAGAATCTGCAAACCCATTCTTCACGTGGGAGTCATAAGAGGTAGCTAAAGGAAACCCCTTGGCATACTCCACCGATTACGATATTCGCCTTCGCCGAGTGGGACTCCGGTTACCTCGCTCACCGAACGAAACGCAGAAGCACAAGATGCCTTTACTTTACACCGGTATTCTGCGAGACCGCGAGCCGGCCCATTGGAGCAACAGCAATCCTCCGCTTGGCTCCACCACGTATTAAAGCAACCTGCCTACCCATAGCCGTGGTGGCCTAGTGGTCAGGACGCTCACTTTAGTTTCATAGAGCGCGAGTGACCTGGGTTCGATCCCCGGTGCCGGCACCGCTAAAATTGTTAATAGCAATTTTAAATGCTGTATTTGCCACGTGCTCGGAGGTGAAGGAAAACATCGTGACCAAAGTGGCGCACACTAACTGTGGTAGGGCCAAGCGGCGGCTTTAGCTGCTGCTCGAATGGGCCTGCTCGACCGGATTGATACCACGGCCTCGCAGAATACCGCACGTAGACACATCTTGTTCTTCTGCGTTTCGTTCGGTGAGTGAGGTAACCGGAGGCCCACATCTCCATCCTATTCCTCTCCTTTTCCCTCCCATCTCCCAAATATCCTTAAAGACCGGCAACGCAGCTCCTCTGCTGTTGCAGATGTACGTGGGCGACGGTAATCACTTACCATCAGGTGAGCCGCTTGCTCTTCCGCCCCCAAAGCTTCGCAGTCAATGAGATGGGAGGCGGATGAGGAGGGATGGAGACAGGGCCTCCGGTTACCTCACTCAACGAACGAAACGCAGAAGCACAAGATGCCTCTACTTCACGCCGGTATTCTGCGAGGCCGCGGTACCAATCCGGTCGAGCCGGCCCATTCGAGCAGCAGCTAAAGCCGACGCTTGGCTCTACCACGTTAAAAGCAAGAGTTAAGTCTTCCGTCATCCGTCATTTCGTTCGGAGAGTCGGGTCACCAGTGGCCCACTTCCCTTCCCCGTCCCCCATCCTCATCCTTCCTCTAAACTCCCAAATATTTCGTTTGTCATCAATTTGTTACGTGACGTTCTGGTCGCTTAGAAATGCTACATATTTAACATTCAGGCGTTACACTAGGCTTCGTTGTGTTTTTGCAATAAACAAGATTAGGGGCTTATCATGCTGGTGATATAATATTCTGTGAAATATTTTATGTTAACGTAAGACAACCTATCTATCCGCTTCGTCACAAACATATCGTGTGACATCTTTCATCGATAAAAAGGCAGCGTGTTAATTTTGAACATGATTTCTTTTTATCGTTATTTTAATAAGTAGACTCAGCGGACGATCATGCCCTCGTTGCCGTGTCAGCAGCAGCTGGAATACTCTGCCACTTGCAATCATATCGCGTGAGGGGTAAGGGGAAAGCCTTGAAATTGAATTGTTCAAAATGCACCAACCGATCATGGGAAGCGTGGTTTTTATAGAAAAGACGGCAAACGAGCATGCGGTTCACCTGATGCTAAGTGGTTACTGTCGCCCACATACATCTGCAACACCAGAGGAGCTATAGGTGCGTTGCCGGCCTTCAAGGGTATTCGGGAGATGGGAGGGCGGATGAGGAGGGGGATGGAGACGGGGCCTCCGGTTACCTCACTCATCGAACGAAACACAGAAGTACAAGATGCCTCTACTTCACGCCGGTATTCTGCGAGGCCGCGGTACCAATCCGGTCGAGCCGGCCCATTCGAGCAGCAGCTAAAGCCGACGCTTGGCTCTACCACGTTAAAAGCAAGAGTTAAGTCTTCCGTCATCCGTCATTTCGTTCGGAGAGTCGGGTCACCAGTGGCCCACTTCCCTTCCCCGTCCCCCATCCTCATCCTTCCTCTAAACTCCCAAATATTTCGTTTGTCATCAATTTGTTACGTGACGTTCTGGTCGCTTAGAAATGCTACATATTTAACATTCAGGCGTTACACTAGGCTTCGTTGTGTTTTTGCAATAAACAAGATTAGGGGCTTATCATGCTGGTGATATAATATTCTGTGAAATATTTTATGTTAACGTAAGACAACCTATCTATCCGCTTCGTCACAAACATATCGTGTGACATCTTTCATCGATAAAAAGGCAGCGTGTTAATTTTGAACATGATTTCTTTTTATCGTTATTTTAGTAGAAGTAGACTCAGCGGACGATCATGCCCTCGTTGCCGTGTCAGCAGCAGCTGGAATACTCTGCCACTTGCAATCATATCGCGTGAGTGGGGTAAGGGGAAAGCCTTGAAATTGAATTGTTCAAAATGCACCAACCGATCATGGGAAGCGTGGTTTTTTTTTTATAGAAAAGACGGCAAACGAGCATGCGGTTCACCTGATGCTAAGTGATTACCGTCGCCCACATACATCTGCAACACCATAGATGCTGCAGCTGCGTTGCCGGTTGTTAAGGATATTTGAGAGATGGGAGGGAAGAGGAGGGGAAAAGGGAGGGGGTGAGGGCCTCCGGTTACCTCACTCAACGAACGAAACGCAGAAGCACAAGATGCCTCTACTTCACGCCGGTATTCTGCGAGGCCGCGGTACCAATCCGGTCGAGCCGGCCCATTCGAGCAGCAGCTAAAGCCTCCGCTTGGCTCTGCCACGCTTAGTAAAGTAGCAGCCTGTACAGTCGCTGTGGGTATTGAAGGTGTAGGGGCAATAATAATGCAAATGCATTGACCTCGTCCTCGTGGTGGGTCCTTATCCACTAAACCATAAAAAAATTCACAACAATTCCGTATAAGACCACCGTCGAAGGCCGGCAACGCAGCTCCTCTGCTGTTGCAGATGTACGTGGGCGACGGTAATCACTTACCATCAGGTGAGCCGCTTGCTCTTCCGCCCCCAAAAGAAAGCTTCGCAGTCAATGAGATGGGAGGCAACAAAGCACTAAAACTCCGCTAGGTAAAAGCCAAATTAAAAACAATGTTACCAACAATAATGTTGTGAAAATAACTTGCGTCGAAGTTTCGCAAAGTACAAGAGGTAAAATAATTTCGGAGGCTTATTTCGCGATCTTTTCTTTTAGGCCAAGGCTTCCCGATGAGGAAAATTACGAAATAATAAAAAATAATATTATATTTTTCCGAGGACATAACATCCCTTGAGCTAATATGAAATGGAGAACTTTACAAAGGTATTTTTTTTTTCTTTGGAATAATTTATTTGTTCGGTATAGGTAAGGATTTGTTGCTTGTCGGATTTTAAAATGGTAAATCGAGTGGAATTATTTTGCAATGGAATCTCTTCATGTTACATGTTTTTTTTTCTTATAAACAGCTAGCCACTCACCTGACGTACATCTACAACACTACAGCTGGAGATGCCTTGTCGATCTTTAACGACGGCCGTTAACGTAATTGTTGTGAAATTTTTTGTCATGGTGTATCGGATAAGGACCCACCACGAGGACTAAATCTGCGATAGATGTTGGTTTCTATGGGCCACTGTAACTACTTACCGTCAGATGGACATTGTGCTAGTTTGATGCACTTATTTATATTAAAGAAAAATCTCTGAAGAAGTTTCGATGTGCTAGAGCCAAGCAGCGGCAATAGTTGCTGCTCGAACGGGGCGGCCCGACCGGGGTGAATTAGAGGCATCTTGTGCTTCTGCGTTTCGTTCGGTGTGTGAGGTAACCGGAGGTACACTTCCTCCGTCCCATCACCCGAACTTCCCGCAGCTCCTCTGGTGTTGCAGATGTACGTGGGCGACGGTAATCACATACCACCAGGAATGCAGCTCGCTCGTTTGCCCCCTGTCCCTAAAAAAAATATCCGTGTTGATCTTTAAGTAATAAATACCATTTATTATTATAAGAAAATGTCACAGTGATTTCACTGTCACCTTCTTATAACTGTTACGGATATTAACGTAATAAATACCGCGCAGTGACAAGGCATCATTTCTCAGGCGCATTCAAGATGGCCGCCAACATGGCGCACACGTGGCGTGAAAATAAATGGTTGCCGCACGTGGTGTTTGGTGATGCTATAATTAAATTAATGAAAATGATTGTATCTTTGTGCCAAAAACGCCCTCATGTTTATTTGTTTTACAAAATGACCTGTCATATTTGAAGAGCGCTTTTAAGTTTTTTTTTCTGTATACTTTCATATAGCCGAGATATCTCTATATATACCTTTCCTATGGATAGATGTAATCTGCTCACTACATTGATACGATGTTTGTTTGCTTAAATATAAGAATAATCGACGTCTATTGGTAAATTGTTTCCTAGTTTTTTTTTTGTAATATTATTGGAAAATTTATGCACAAAAATATTTTTAAATGAAACCCTATCAACACTAAAAACATGGACCATTTGAGTACTTCCTCATTGTTAATCAATATTCGTATATTTGTCATTTGAGCATGCTTGTTAGATAAGAGTTTAAGTAGTTCTGTCTAATGTTTTGCGTGTGGCATCGACGTAAGAACTTTGTTTTTTTTTTTATGGGAAGGGGGCAAACGAGCAGTCGGTTCACCTGATGGTAAGTGATTAACGTCGCCCACGTACATCAGCAACATCAGAGGTGCTGCAGGTGTGTTGCCGGCCTTTAAGCATATTTGGAAGATAGGAGGGAGGATGAGGAGGGGAATGGGGAAGGGCAGTGGCCTCCACTTACCGAACGAAACGCAGAAGCACAAGATGCCTCTACTTCACGCCGGTATTCTGCGAGACCGTGGTACCAAGCCGGTCGTTTTTTCAAGAGGCGACAGACAGATGACGGGACAACCATCTCGAAAACTAGCTGCGTCTGGTACTACGATCGCCAATCTGGCCTCGGAGCGTGGCGATTGTGGCAAATCCGCCTTATGGGTGAGGCCTATGTTCAGCAGTGGACTATTTACAGCCTGTCAAGAATAAGGGTACGTTTTGATAGCCATGTGGTACAGTATTCCAAATACCTGTCTACTAATTTCAGCCAACTTGTACGGCTCATTTAGTTTTTTGATCAGCTTAGTGATTGTCACGTATTTCTGATGTTGTAGATAATTAAAATCTTTGTTGGTTGTCGTTGGTGTTTAAGAGGGAATATACTATCTCCTCCTCCTGATGCCAAAATGCCTGAGCCAAGCGGCATTTGCTGCTGCTCGATCGGGTTGGTACCACGACCTCGCAGAATACCGGAGTGAAGTAGAGGCATCTTGGTCTTCGGCGTTTTGTTGACTGAGTGAGGTAACCGGAGGTCCACTCCTCCTTCTCATCGCCCTCCGCATCCTCCCTTCCTTCACCTAGATGCCCATAAATGCCGGCAACGCACATGCAGCACCTGCAGTGTTGCAGTTGTACGTGGGCGACGGTAATCACTTACCATCGGGCGAGCCGCTTGCTCGTTTGCCGCCATTCGCATTAAAAAAAAATATCAGACTCTTTTACCAAATGGACTCACGTGCCATACCTGAGTGATTTGCAGCACATCTATCGCGTATAATTGCGCTGGCTCCAAGGTAAATAATAAACAACCTTGACTTTGTTCGATCTTGTAATATTCATCATTGCAAGAAATAGAAATTTTTCACTACTCCTACCGAATGAAGGTCATTTTGTGTCTCATTTTCTTATGACTTTCAACTACCTCAGATAATTTCGTATGAATTCGACATAGGTAAACTGTATCTTTCTCAATTTATAGCCTGCAAATATACTGGCTCTCTACACCATTCAAATCGCACTGGATTGGCGGCAGAAATGGGCAAGAGTGTGGTACCTACCCAGACGGTGCCAGTCCTGGGTAGAGAAGCAGTCTTATTTCCTACAGGTAATCGGTAGAAGGACTTATACATTATAGAAATCATGATAAAATCAGACAGGAGCTAAACGTTATTTTCAATAGCATTAAAAATAATAATCTAAATCGTATATAGAACGTAGTTTATGGCTGTATGATCGTACGTTTGTTGCCTATTTTACCAACGAAGGTGAAATTTATTTCTTTGCATATTGTATTCTTCAATTCAATTCCCACCCGTTTTTAACGTTGGATAATTTCCACGGGCCGTTAAAAACGAGCTGATCCAACAAGTTGAACTGCGAAATTAATTTGCCATTATCAGCCGTAAATCTCGCGTTTTGGGAGCGTACGGTTAAAAATAGAGGTTAGGAAAGCGCCGATGGAGGGAAAACAGTGCGTTGGCGCACTGCCAGCGCCGGTGCTATTTCTAGCTGAACTCGATGAACCCGCGCGATTATTGCATTGGATTAAGAGCAGAAATATTGTGCAACGAGGGTGCTAAATGAGCGTACGCTCTGCCGTACTTTAATGTTATGTTTCTAATTTATAATCGGTTAGGACATGTGGAGAGGATGAATGAAAGTAGGTTGACGAAACAAATATACGAGGCGAATGTAAAGGTAGGTCTTCCTCTCCCGACTTGGTAGAGTCGGGAGAGGAAGACCTAGGCGAACATTTCACGATCAAATCGGAGACGTTCTGAAAAAAGGCCGGGTCAAGAGTACTCTAAAGCAACGAGCATGCATGCGAAGATTGATGAAAGTGGAAGAAGCGAAAGACGTATGTCAGGACCGTAGCAAGTGGAAGAAGATCGTCTCTGCCTACCACGTTGGGAACAAGGCGTGAATGTATAATATACATACATAATTTATAAAGTCTAAAACGTGGCAGAGCCAAGCGGTGGCTCTAGCTGCTGCTCCAATGGGCCGGCTCGACTGGGTTGGTATTACGGCCTCGCAGAACACCGGCATGAGGTGAAGGCACCTTGTGCTTCGGCGTTTCGTTCGATGAGTGAGGTAGCCTGAGGCCCCTCATCTCCCAAATACCCTTAAAGGCCGGCAACGCATCTGCACCACCACTGGTGTTGCAGATGTACTTGTTCGACGGTAATCACTTACGGCCAGGTGAACCATTTGCTCGTTTCCCGCCTTTCCTTTAAAAAAAAAAAATTGTCTATTAATGCACTTCGAGTTTCTTTTGCAAAACAATATCTATATGTAATACGTTGCAAATTCATAGTAAAAGTTCGTATTATGATTTAATTTTTGTAATGTTATTGAACGCATCACGTGCCATATAAACTTCTTGGGATTACGTCTTGCGATTATGTATAGACATTAAAATATGTAATTGTGTTAATCATTAAATAATTAAATAACAAACTAATTATGTATTTCATAATAATTAATGAATAATAACTTCCTGATACTGTCGGCAGTTGTCGACTGTGCGCGAGATATTATAGTGCCGTAAGTGTACGCCCAAACACGGGAGTGCTCACTAGTCTTTATCATCACATACGATACGATGTAATTACACGAGAAGATCGAAAGAAGGATCAGAGACGCGGGACGCAGCGTCACGCAAAACGACAGGACCCGAAAACAAACCGATCATTAATTTGAGTTTTTAACATATATCGGACTCGTCTGGCATTCGAACTCGGGACCTATGAATCAGTAGTCAAGTTAAACACTGTCGATCGTCAAGTGAAAGATGATACAGAATGTAATAACATAATGCTAAAATATAGATAGCAACATGGTGATATACTAAAATAAAAACAGCTTACTTCCTCATCCTCTCACGCATCTCCCAAATAACCTTAAAGGCCGGCAACGCACCTGCAGCAACTCCGGTGTTGCAGATGTACGCGGGCGACGGTAATCACTTACCATCAGGTGAAACTATAGCTCGTCTGTCACCTTTCTCATAAAAAAAAACCTCACACGTCGAACCAAACGCAGAAGCACAAGACGCCTCCACATCAAGGCATATTGTGTAATCGATACAGAAACAACAAGCATCTCATCTCATCGTCATCATTTCAGCCCATCACAAGTCCACTGTTGAACATAGGCCTCCCCCAAAGATTGCCACGAAGCTCGGTCCTGAGCCACCTGCATCTCATGTGCTCCAAGACAATTACATCGTGTTTTATGAACAGTTAAACTAATTTACTTGCAATAAACTTGTGTGAAGCAATCGCATTCGTTTAATTGGCGCAAACATCACTTCACTACGCCTCCGCCATTTTGTGTTATAAAAATTATTTATTCGCGCAAAGTTGCCAGAAACGAGTGCTGAAAGAGAACACATTTGAAAGCATATTATGGCATGCATTATGGCAACATTGATGTTTTGACAAGATTAAGTACCAGCTACGTTTACTAGGTGCCGTTGCCGCTAAAATTGATAGTAGCAATTTTAAGTGCAGCATTTACCAAGTGCTCGACGGTGAAGAATAACATCGTGAGGAATAATAAAAAAAATATTATCTCGAGGATATGTGGAGCACGCCAACCCGCAGACATTTAAGAAGGCCTCTGCCCAGCTGTGGCTACTTATATGGCTGCTACTTTACTACTTAATAAAAAAAATTATAGAAGAAGGGGGCAAACGATCATCGGCTCACCGGATGGTAAGTGATCACCGACGCCCACGAACATCCGCAACACCAGAGGAGCTACAGATGCGCTGCCGGCCTTTAAGGAGGGAATAGGCTCTTTACTTGAAGGTCCCTAAGTCGTAACTGTTCGGAAATACCACTGGCGACAGCTGGCGATTCCACAAAGTCGAAGTGCGTGGCAGAAAACTTCGAGTAAAACGCACTGTGGCGGAATGCCATCCATTTATGTGGTGTCGATGGAACTTGGAATTCTGTCGCGATGTACGATGGTGAAGCTCAGCGGGATCAATCTGGGATCAATCCGAACAGTTCCTCAGACCATTCCCCGTGGTAAATTTTGTAAAAAAAATTACTGATTCCGCTGCCCATGAGCCCTTGAGATGTGACTTCGGCAAATTTGGACGGAATCCGCTATCAGACGAGCTATAGATTTGCCTAAATCATGCGAAATAACATATCAAAACAATCTATTTTTGGGTGCTTTTCGGATCTTTCGCGTGCTCTATTCGAGACAAACATATTATCGGGTTCGCGGCCAAAAAATGCACGCACGCCTCTCGGTGGACAAATGTCGCGCGTACGTCTTTGTTTCCTACGTGACGTCATTGGCAGATACGTAAGCGTTCATTGTACGTTTGGCTGGCGGCCATGTTTGGCACACGCGCGGATGTTGTTACGGCTTCCCGCTCCAACTAAAACCCATCTGAAAATATGTGACACTTTCTTTAACAGAAATAACAGAGTTCGTTCGTTAAATCATAATTAAGATACGAAAGGACAGGAAGCTTACTTCGTTGATATCAGCGCAATGAAATATAAGTAGCTTATATTAAGTTATAAAACTATAAAAGTAGTCCTTCCTCCCAAGAGTATGTCCACCTCACAAAAGGATTGAGAGTTGTTTAATTATGTTTTAGTATGCAAGTATATTTTTTTTTATTTGGTTTGCAAACAAACAAACAAGTTAACAGATGACGTTTACCATTAGGTTTCTATGCGTGGAAATATCTAAAACCTCAACAAAACCCGGTCAAGTGCGAGCTGGACCCCGCGCGCCGAGGGCTGGAGAAACAAAAAAAAACCTTGAATAAAACACCTTTCTAATTGGACTTGTGATTGTTGTCGCTTGTTGAATATTGACAATTATAATTGTCTCTTTTGAACTTCATTTTTTACTTTAATTCTATATCTACATTATAATTGAACACCCTTAAGATTAGAACAAACGAGCAAGCGGTTCACCTGATGGTAAGTGATTATCGTCGCCCACGTACATCTGCAACACCAGAGGTGCTGCAGGTGCGTTGCCGACCTTTAAGGTATTAGGGAGATGGGAGGGAGGAAGAGGAGGGGGATGGGAAGGGGGTCTGGGCCTCCGGTTACCTCACTCACCGAACGAAACGCAGAAGCACAAGATGCGTCTACATCACGCCGGTATTCTGCGAGGCCGTGGTACCAATCCGGTCGAGCCGGCCCATTCGAGCAGCAGCTAAAGCCGCCGCTTGGCTCTACCACGTTAAAAAGCATTATGATTCTATTGTATTTATATATATTATACGTATTATTCGGTCACATCGACCTCACGTCTATTATAACACTGTGAAACACACTGATGTCAGTCTTCGCTTTGTCTGTAATAAACATAACATGACATAAAACAGAGAACCCTTCACTCCGACACAATATATCCATTAGTCGACAAGTGTACCCCTGGATGGATTATCGTCCACTCACCCACCCGGACCAACGCAGGCTGAGCAACGAACACAGACAGGATATGTGTGTCGATACAAGCTGTTTGATTAAGATTGTCCAGTTTGAAATTATAATTGTTTTGTTTCTGTTTTTTTTTTCTTTGAGGATTTCATACCACTTCCAAGAGCCTAGTGGATAGTCAGGGTCAGGGCACCACTAAAATTGGTAATAGTAATTTTAAGTGCTTACCACGTGCTCGGCGGTGTAGGAAAACATCGTGAGGAAACCTGCAGATCTGAGAAATAATAAAAAATATTATTTCGAGGATATGTGAAGCCCGCCAACCGGTACTGGAGCTTTTAAACGTGGTAGAGCCAAGCAGCGGCTTTTGCTGCTGCCCCAATGGGCTGGCTTGACCAGGTTGGTACCACGGCCTCGCAGAATACCAGCGTGAAGTAAAGGCACCTTGTGCTTCTGCGTTTCGTTGAATGAGTGAGGTAATCGGAGGTCCACTCCTCCTTCCTATCGCCCTCCGCATCCTCCCTCCCTTCACCCAGACACCCATAAAGGCCGGCAACGCACCTGCAGCACCTCTGGTGTTGGAGATATACGTGGGCGACGGTAATCACTTACCATCAGGTGAACCGCATGCTCGTTTGCCGCCTTTGCTATAAAAAAAAGCAGCGTGGCGGGCCCTTCACGGCTCCTAAAACCTCTCTGATACTCGTATTTGAGTGGGAGGTATTTTCCCAGCAGTGAGCACATACAGGCTGCTTCTTAGCTTTACTTATAAGACTTCCATTGTTACCATGAGTATTCTATTAACAATTTCAGTAGTTGTCGCACCGGGGATCGAACGCTGGCCGCTATGACATTAAAGCGAATGCACTGACCACTAGGCTACTACGGCTGGTGCACCATAACGCATTTATCCAGAAATTGAAACCGTCTTTCTATTTGGAGCTGATAGACTTATAGCAGTTCTATGAAATGGACGTTAAATAAAACACGATCGCGTGTTCGATCCAGTGATGAACATATCCATACCCCCGTGGGTGGCAAGAAAGGGCTATGCCGGGCTCGCATCGACCAAAACCTTCGAACCGATTAAATTTTTTTTTTGTATAATAAATATTTTCTACGACATTTCATAGTCTTTGTGTTTTGCCAAACATATTTGGCCTTGTATTAAGAATGGAGGAGGCGCGTTCGGACTGGCGTACTCAGAGCGAGGCACTAAAGCATGACGTCTCCCGCCACGTCGGACGTGCCGGGGCCAGGGGTTGTTTCCTTTTTTATGGGAAAGGCGGCAGACGAGCAATCGGTTCACCGGATGATAAGTGATTACCGTCGCCCAGGTACATCTGCAACACTAGAGGAGCTGCAGGTGCGTTGCCGGCCTTTTAGGGTATTTGGGAGAGCGGAGGGAGGATAAGGATGGAGGATGGGGAGGGGAAGTGGGGTCATTGATGAATCATGTCCAAATATTTAGCAAGTGCTCGGCGGTGAAGGAAAACATCGTGAGGAAACCTGCATGTCTGAGCAATCAAAAAAAAAATTTCTTGGTATGGTCCGCCAACTCGCACTGGAGCCGCAGACCCAAATATTCGTGAGAAGCACCTCGTCCAGCAGTTAGCATTTACCGGCAGCATACCTTACTCACTTTTCACATTAGAAAACCAGGTGGGAGCTGGCCTCCGGTTACGGCACGCTCACCGAACGAAACGCAGCAGCACAAGCTGTCTCCACCTCAAGTCTGTACTGTGCGAGGTCGAGGCACTGCTCCGTTCGAACCGGCACATTCGAGCTGCAGCATAAGCCGCCGCTTCTCACGGGGCAAAATGGACCAGGGTACCAATACCACTAATCGATCACGATAAACATCCGCAACACCAGAGTAGCTACAGATGCGCTGCCGGCCTTTATGGAAGGAATAAGCTCTTTTCTTGAAGGTCCCTAAGTCGTAACCGTTCGGAAATACTGCTGGCGACAGCTGATTTGATCTGATCGTTTCTCCATTTGCAATTTATGTGTGTAAACAAACGATTTTCCTACAGAAGAGATAACGTTTCTCTTTCAAGAAATAATGTTATCTAACTAACTGCCAATTGTTAAGTTTTTTTTACTATCCTTATATGTTTTAAAAAATAACATTAGCCTCCCACTGTAGGAACTCGTCCTGTGTACGTACATAAATTGCACATGGACAAATAACCAGACCCGGAACAATTATTTGTAGTCCATAAAAATACAAGTCGCGTGCGGGAATCGAAACCGCGACCCACGACGCCGCAGCTGAACGCTTAGCCACTACGCCAACGAGCCCTCAATAATGGGCACGATACCTTACCTTTACTTTCACCTATTGTAATTTAGATAATGCCATAAAAACCTATGCATTAGTCTTAATTCGGTTTGATACGCAGCAAATTTACTTCTACATGCCATGCGCAATTTTACTAATCACAACAATACATATATAGCTTATTGTTCAATCCACAGTAATTAAACGAAGTGCTGTATAATTTGGTGCCGTCGGTGATTTACGTGCAAATGGGACGGCGCCCATTTGTAAATGTTGTAAAAAGGGGGTGGGGATGGTGCGAGTTATGTGGTATTAATTATATCAAAATGGCCGCGTCCTTTTTTTAAAAAAAAAACAAATTCGTAATTTAATTTCTAATAAGCCGGGTCGTTAGAGACCAAATGTCATTAACCTAATAATGGATTTACTAATATATATTTTTTAACAAAATAGCGCCATATTTCATACAATATTTCTTACATCGCAGAAAGCCTCCAATGGCGATAATATTTTAAATTGAATATGAGAATCTTTAATAAAAAAGGCACATTTACAAATGAACACAAATTCAATTCAGCGCGTTTTCTTTTTTGCAATATCGTGCTTCAAGGTGAATCGGGGGCTGTAAAATAATGTGTCCTTGTCCTTGGGGCTAATTTTTAATATGGCGAAAAAATAAAATCCAAATCTCCATATATATGTGCAAAAACAATTTGTTAAACTGGACGCTTTAGACGCGTTCAAGGCGTGTGAAGTAGATAATGTTACTTTTTTTGGATCAATTTTGAGAGCACTAAAATTTGCATCCTTAAATCTTTTTTGTTCACCTGATGGGAAGTAATTACCGTCGCCCACCTACATCTGCAACACCAGAGGTGCTGCAGGTGCGTTCCCAGCCTTCTAGAGTATTTGGGAGGTATGGGGGAGGGAGGGAGGATCAGGAAGGGGATGGGGAGGAGAAGAGGGCCTGCGGTTATCTCGCTCACCGAACGAAACGCAGAAGCACAAGATGCCTCTACTTCACGCCGGTATTCTGCGAGGCCGTGGTACCGATCCGGTCGAGCCGGCCCATTCGAGCAGCAGCAAAGGCAGCCGCTTGGCTCCACCACGTATTAATTTATTACAATAACAATAACAACAGTAAATTAGAGTAACAATCTGTAAATGTGCCACTGATGGACAGAGGGCTCCTTTCATTGTTGGAGAGGGTAATGGAGCCGGAAAGCGTCCGCCACGCTGCTCTAGTGTGGGGTGGTAAACTTCACATGTCCTCGAAATAATATTTCTATGCATTATATGTTTGTCAATCATGCTGTGCATTCCTCACCATATTTTCCTTCACCGCCGAGCACGTTCTGTTCATACCAAACATCACCTTAAATTGCACGTGGTAAATACAACACTTTAAATTGCTATTGACTATTTTAGTGGTGCCGGCACCGGTGATCGAACCCAGGTAACTCGCGCTCTACGATACTAAAGTAAGCGTCCTGACCACTAGGCTACCACGGCTCTGATACTGTGATGATGTGCACAAATCGGACCAAAATTAACAAATAAAAACTGAAGGTAGCCCGAGTTGTTATGACATCTGGACGTCTAACATCTCAGTCTCCCCGGGACCACGGCTGCTGTAAAGAACTCGAAACGTCGGGAACATAAAAACAAAAATGAAACGCGATAAAATCCGTAAATAATTTTTTCATTTCAAAAACATACCTAGCTAAATAGTTATATCTCTTTCGTAAGATGTTTGGTCGCTACCATATATAGAGTACGTACTAAAAGAGTCTTGCACTTGGCGGTCATTTTCTCTGTGATGGTAAGAATAAATAAAAAGTTTGTCTTTCTCGCATCATGTATAGAGTCCAGCTTTGCGTATTCTGTTATATTAATTTAAAATTTCACGTAAATTTCTCTCCAATGAACGGTCCACACGCGCAGCCACTCATAAATCACAACACTTCAAAACGTATAAATGCGAAATCCTTCCAAACATCGCCTCATTCGAAATGGAATCGGTTAATTTCGGGCGCGGCCGGACGACGAGCGGCTCGTCCATTCTATTCCCTGAACATTATCCGACATCCGTGTAAATAATTTTGAATGTCCATATTATTGTCCGTAAGTCACGACCGATTAACAACGCTGTAGAGTCCCGCGCTTTTGCTGCTGCTTGAATGGGCCGGCTCGACCGGGTCGGTACCACGGCCTCGCGGAATACCGGCGTGAAGTAGAGGCATCCTGTGCTACTGCGTTTCGTTCCCCCTCCACATCCTCCCTTCGATCTCTCAACGCACCTGCAGCTCCTCCGATGTTGCAGATGTACGTAGGCGACGGTAAACACTTACCATCAGGTGAAGCGCTTGCTCGTTTACCGGCTTTTGCCATAGAAAACAAAACCGTTACGGCCTAGGAATCGTCAGTAGACAGCAGTAGCAGGACATAGGCCTCTCCTTTAAGGAGGACTCGGCACAATCGCCACGCTCGGCGAGCAGATTGGCGATCACAGTACCGGACACCTCGCACCTTAGACGTTGCTGTCCGTCATCGGTCCGCTTGATTTTGTTCTGCTATTTTTCGAGATGTTCCTCCCGGCATCTGTCGGTAGATAAGGCGATTTTAAAGGCTTTTCCCTTAGTCGCCTCTTACGATACGGAAGGAATATAGGAGATGGCACCGAACAGCCGAATCTAACTGGACCCAAGCTCAGTAGTGAATCTGATAGAACTGACGCTGGTTACAAATTCGGCGCACTATTCGTATCAACAACATCGCGTGGTGCCATTTAGTGAAACGACAAGCGAATTGAAACGCAAACAGACGTCACAGCGTAGTAAACACGACAAGCTTAATGAGCAATCATCTTTGGATTTAGATGAGAAACAAATTATATAAAAGCACACGGGTCCCGGAGCTTCGGGACACAAACACGCGGATAAATTATTAAACACTGTCACTGAAGCGTGCGATGCTTTCTACAAACTAATCTATTCCCGTCTACACGATCGTGAAATTTTATTTTAAACTAAACGTTCGCGTGCATTTTTTACGTACAAAAAATGGCTGCAAATCAAACGTCTGCTGCGATTTATAAGTACGAGTATTACAGATGATTACATCAGGATGTTATCTTAAAAGTTTTCTTAAGAATCACAATCGTGGACACAATTAAATATTCACAGTAACAAACCTCGCAATCGGAGCCATGAAAGCTCATCTAGAGCCTAGTGGTCATGGTCACTTTAGTATCCTAGAGCGCGAGTGACCTGTGTTCAATCCCCAGTGCCGGCACCGCTAAAATTGTTAACACCAATTTTAACTGCTGTATTTACCATATGTTCGGCGGTGAAGGAAAACATCGTGTTATATGAAGTCGGCCAAGCCGCGCTGGAGCAGCGTGACGGGTCCTACCCGGCTCCAAAACCCTGTCAGATATTTGAGAAGAAGGCCTTTGCCCATCAGTGTACACTTCCAGGTTGCTACTTCTTTTTACTTACTTTATTTTGTTTCAAATTTTATCTCTTATGTTGCTATTTTGTATTCATTACTATTAAACCATCATATACAGGAATACATCTACCATCTTGTTCACGGAAGATCAACCTAACCAGCACGTGGTGCAGGCTGAATACCGGCCTCGGCGACTGACCGATGAATATGAAGCCAAATATCACAAGCAACTCATGGGGAGTACTGCGCTGTCAAGACCCGCCCGCCCAGCGTGGTGAGTATGGGCAATCGCCCGCCCAGCGTGGTGAGTATGGGCAATCGCCCGCCCAGCGTGGTGAGTATGGGCAATCACCCGCCCAGCGTGGTGAGTATGGGCAATCGCCCGCCCAGCGTGGTGAGTATGGGCAATTGCCCGCCCAGCGTGGTGAGTATGGGCAATCGCCCGCCCAGCGTGGTGAGTATGGGCAATCGCCCGCCCAGCGTGGTGAATATGGGCAATCATCCGCCCTTGGTACGAGAGCTTCAGGTCGCGCTTGCTCATGGGAAGGCCTACGATTAGCAGTCGACTTAAACGGGCTGTAAAATATAAGAGAGAGAGAGAGAGAGAGATTATCAAATTGTACTGAATCTGCGTCAAGGAACAAGTATCTTTATTTTTAATAATCTGTATTTGTGGCACGGTTATTATTCCCTGGTGCGTTTACGAAATCTCGTCCGATATTAGATCAAATATTTGTCCACCACTTAGAACACGCTCATGGTCAGTTCCTGGCGTGGCACGCGTCACTGATGTTGGAATTCGGTTCCCTCTGCGTCATTTCATGTTTCCGTGTTTGCTTTCTTTTGTATTCATTTATTATAGATAATGTTTACGTCTTTGATATCTGCATACAATTGTTCTAGCCATAAAAGGCGATGGATACCACTATCTACCAATTTCTATCACCTCATCATCATCATTGTTTCAGCCTATCACAAGTCCACTGCTGAATACAGGCCTCCCCCAAAAGACTGCGTCAAAGCTCGGTCCTGAGCTACCTGCATCCATAGATTTCCCGTAACATACAAATTTTTCCACGGGGAATGTTCTGAGGAACTTTTCGGATTGATCCCAGCTGCTGAGTTTCACCATCGTACATCGCGACAGAATTCGAAGTTCCATCGATACCACCTAGATGGTTGGCATTCCACCACAGTGCGTTTTAATCGAAGTTTTCTGCCATGCACTTCGATTTTGTGGAATCAGCTGTCGCCAGCAGTATTTTCGAACAGTTACGACTTAGGGACCTTCAAGAAAAGAGCTTATTCCTTCCTTAAAGGCCGGCAGCGCATTTGTAGCGCCTCTGGTGTTGTGGATGTTCGTGGGCGTCGGTGATCACTTACCATCAGGTGAGCCGCACGCTCGTTTGCCCCTTCTTCTATAAAAAAAAAAAAAAACAAGATGGCTGCCACTGCATCAGCAGTGGAACCATTGTAATGTTTCGGTTGGAAGAGTATAATTATAGGCTGTTAGGCATTTATTACAAGTTCTTAAAGGTACGCATCAGGATCATTCTCCGATTGAAGTTGCTTGGAGTAATCATTTACAATCAAGTGGGATCTACTGTTTGACTGTAAAAAAAAACAAATATTAGCCGGTTACATGAAACCTCTTCAAGTTTTATGATATACATTTACATCATACTCTTTATGGTATGAAATTTACAGATCTTGTTGCATCAAAATCTTGAGTTTTTTTTATGGGAAAATCGGCAAACTACATAAACTAATAAGCGGTACATCTGTAGGTGATTACCGTCGCCCACGTACACCTGCAACACCAGTGGTGCTGCAGGTGCGTTGCTGGCCTTTAAGGGTATTTTTTTTTAAAAGAATACTAGCAATGCTATTTAACTAACATTACTAATATTCCCGTTAACCCTACAACTAAGCAATAGAGCTTGTATTTGGAGTGGTTCACGACAATAGTCGAATGGTGGGCTCGAACCTGCGACGTCATGTTTCGCAGTCCACACCCTAACCCATTAGGCTATTGGCGCTTTTGGAAGATGTTAGGGAGAATGGGCCCCCGGTTACCTGACTCGCGCAAGAAACAAAAAAGCATAAATGCCTCTACTTCACACCGGTAATCTGCGAGGCCGTGGTACCAACCCGGTCAAGCCAGCGCTTACGAACAGCAGCAACGTATAATATATTCATCATACATACGTAAGGGGGAATATACCATTTTTCTCCTAATGTAAACCTTGCAGTTAGTTAAAGTGAACAGACATCTAGGCAAGCGTGTACCATCCTAGGCCTCATCTTCGCTTTCCATCGGCCAAGATTGAGGTCAAACGCAGGCCTATTTTTTCATAAAAAAAAAACAGTGCAACCAAATCTCTTACGCTATACGTATATATAAAAGACTAAAAAAAATAATTAATATTTATACAGTTTTAGTTAAACAGTTTCAACTCTCCCTTCATTTGACTTTATTAAATTTATTCTTAGGACATTGTACTCTGTAATTTTCATTCGACATGTGTTGCGGATCTTGCGGCGGTGGTTGCTGTGGCGGATGCAGTGGACCCTGTTGTACCTGCATTACCATCTACACGTGCTGTACGAGGATCTGTTAACATCACGGCCAAATGTCTAAAGCATAAGTGTCTAACTCATGTATGCAATTCTAATCGGTGTCGTTAATGAAATAAACAAATGTATAAGCCAGCTGTCTCTGGTGATCGAATGACTGCAGAAAATTCATCAGAGCTTCCACGCCGAACGCCGGCGAGTCCTTCACCAAAACGCTTTCCCAGCGTGGTGAGTATGGAAAAACCTTTTAAAACATTTCACGCTGGCATTCCCAGCGCTTTGGACCTCGATAGGCCTATGAAGATAAAAATATTTTCCCTGAACGTTATTTGAACTCGTAACCAGCTGTATTAGATTTTCGGTCGGTCTTAAAAGTTTTGAGTAAAAAAAAAAGTTAAAAAAAAACCTCAGACTATAGTCACAATACGATCAGAACTGATACAAAAAGGAATCACAGAAAGTTTCGATGGTGATGGTCGACTTAAAATAACAATTCTACACTCTACTAAAGACATTACGACTTCGATGTCTATCATATTAAAACATATCAAAGAGCAACGCGTACGAAGACTGGGAATAAAATTAAAACCTTACACACACTCACATTCACCGCAATAATTCGATTTATCTGCGCCGCTCTCCGAATAACAGCGAGGGCTGATCCATTGGAGCGTCGGATTAATTTTGTACTGCTATATATATAAAAATATCGTGGCTCTATAAAATATGTCGGAAACGTTGAACTAGTGCGGCCGAGTTCGTTAGTTACGAGGGTGTTGGTAGTATATATAAAAAGAACATTAGCTTCTGCGTCCGCGTCCAACTGGACCGCAGTGAATGATAGCTCAAGTGATAATTTGTTTTCGTAGGCGTATGATCGCAGTGGCCTACTTGTGATCTGCTGGTCCGGACCAAATCAGCTCATAGAGCATAGTTCAGGCGTAGTTCAGACGCGCCAGCCGTGATATAATTGGTATCAGCTCATAGAAGATGGTAGTTCAGACGCGCCAGCCGTGATATAATTGGTATCAGCTCATAGAAGATGGTAGTTCAGACGCGCCAGCCGTGATATAATTGGTATCAGCTCATAGAAGATGGTAGTTCAGACGCGCCAGCCGTGATATAATTGGTATCAGCTCATAGAAGATGGTAGTTCAGACGCGCCAGCCGTGATATAATTGGTATCAGCTCATAGAGGATGGTAGTTCAGACGCGCCAAACGTGATATTAGGTATTTACCTATGAAATTGCATAATTTTTTTCCCGCCAAAAATTATCGAAATTCTGGAAAAAGTAGTAGTCTGTAGGTGCAAGGTCTGGTGAGTAGGGCGGATGACGGAGAGCTTCCAACCCCAGTTCTTGCAACTTGGAGACCGTCTGCGGTGCAGTATGAGATCGCGCGTTGTCGTGCAGGAGCAGCGGAGACGAGCGATTGACCAATGCTGGTTGGAGATGTGCCAGCTTCTCCATCACTGTGTTCAGTTCTTCACAGTACACATCTGCAGTAATGCTCACCCCGTTTGGTAAGAAGCTGTGGTGAATCACACCGACGCTACACCACCAAACAGTGACCATCACTTTTCTAGGGGTAAGTTTTCGTTTAGGGCATTGTTTAGGTGCTGAACCAGGATCCAACCAACTTGCTGAGCGCTTGCGGTTATCAAACAGAATCCATTTTTCATCGCAAGTAACAATGCGGTTCAAAATTCCTTAATTTGTGTGTCTGTTGAGCAGTGCAAGGCACGTCTCAACGCGTACTTCGCGCTGGCGATTATTGAGTTCGTGGGGCACCCATTTGTCAAGCTAATTTACCTTGCCAATTTGACGCAAATGGACCAATATTGTTTTGACGCTAACGTCGAAAGCTGCTGCTAATTCAGCCGTAGATTGTGTATCATCAGCTTCCACAATCGCCTTTAATTCGTCATTGTCGACCCAAAGTCTTCGGACGACCACTAGGTTCATTTTTCAGGTCGAAATTTCCAGAACGGAAGTGTGCAAACCAATAACAGGTGGTGCGTTGGTTTGTAGTGTTAGCTCCGTAAACGTTGATGTTGCGTGCCGCTTGTGCCGCGTTGCTGCCACGACGGTACTCATATTCCATAATTACTCGAATTTTTAACGTATCCATGATGACAATTGAAAGATTGAAATGCGATGAAAATGTAACACTAATCAATAAACAAATGGTCACGGACGGACTTTATTTATTCATTTTGGTCCGACCTACGCAGAATGGGCACACAGTATCTTGAGGTCGTGCAGTGGTATGCTTGATTTTAGATTTAATTTTGTTTATTACTGGGGTTCAAGCCGGTACCCAGCCATCTAATCTATTGAAATTAGGATGTTATTTGATATCAATAGCCTCGAATCATGCTTGACAGGAATCTGTATTCTTTTGCGTGGTGATCAAGGCTGCAGAATTCTATACCAGCAGTCTTATTCTTATGTCCCATCATCAGGTAAATATAATATAATATTATTATACAATATTAGTCCACTGAGTCATATTCAAATATTCAATATCCTGGTTATGTCGTGGTTACAGCATCACAACTGCGTTATTTAAAGTCATCGAAAAAATAAGAAAGAAGTCAGCAGACGACGTTTAGCCTTAGGCCTAAATTTGCAAACTCTAACAATGCATTCGAATGAACGTATTCACTCTTTTCAACACTCTCAGAGGTCCAAATATATTAGGCATGTAATGAACCATGTAGAAGTGGCATCTGCGATGTTAATCAACATCGTCGCAATAATACTGCCGTTGCATAAGACAATAAATCGTAACAAATCCACGGTGCGCAAACTCGTGTTCCGGAATTTTAATATTCAAAAAGTTGATATGTTTGCCGGAGACGTCAACGACACGGCCAGAACGTTTCTGGGTCGTGCCGTGATAAGTGTTCCCCAACGTACGTAAATTCCAACGTTAGTTGGGACAGTAAATTGTTGTTCTATTTTTTTTTTACAGAAGAAGGAGCCAAACGAGCGTGCGGCTCTACTGACGGTAAGTGATCCGACCGACGCCCACTAACATCCACAACACCAGAGGAGCTACAGATGCGCTGCCGGGCCTTTAAGGAAGGAATAGGCTCTTTTCTTGAAGGTCCCTAAGTCGTAACTGTTCGGAAATACTGCTGGCGACAGCTGATTCCACAAATTCAAACTCCGTGGCAGGTGTTTCACCGCAAGCCGTAAGTGGAAGCTCAAAGTTACTCAGCGGGCTATGGAAAGGTTTATGATTGGTATTTCTCTGCGTGACAGAATCTGCAACATGAATATCCGCGGTAGAGCTAGTATAACCGGTATCCGTAAGGATCAGCAAACTGAAATGGTAATGGTGGAGGAAGAAAGACCTAGACCTCGACAGACAAAAGCAAACCCAGTGTGGGACGACGACGACAATACGAAGTGGTACGCTCTTTGGTAAGCTCTTTTCTCGAAGTTCTCCCTAAGTCGTAAATGTTCGGAAATACTGTCTGGCGACAGCTGATTCCAAAAAGTCGAAGTGCGTGGCAGAAAACATATTCATAGTAATTGTCACTAAACAAGAAAAATATAACGCAGTGTAGGACGACCCCCCACAAGATGGAGTGACGACCTGCGCAGTGTTGCGGGAAGTCGATGGATGCAGGCGGCTCAGGACCGAGCTGCTTCGTGGCAATCTTTGGGGGAGGCCTATGTTCAGCAGTGGACTTCTGATACGCTGAAATGATGATGATGATGATGATGAAGAAAAGTATTGGCGAGGGCCCCGTATTAACAGGTTATCCAGTTTGAACACAATGTAATGTCACACCTGTAATCCCCCAATGGGTAGACAATGTCAATAATTTCGACTATTTTTTTTTTATATTAAAGGGGGCAAACGAGCAAGCGGTTCACCTGATTGTCCAGGTACATCTACAACGACAGCGGGGCTGCAGGTGCGTTGCCGGCCTTTAAGGCAATTTGACTTTTGGGAGGGAGGAACAGGATGGGCGATGGGGAGAGAGAATGAGCCTCCGGTCACCTCACTACTTTACACCGGTATTCCGCAAGGTCGCGGTGGTTTCTTCTTAGCTTTGATCACACTAGATGACGCGATCGTCTGCAATCGATTTCTTCAATAGGCTTTGTGCCATTGTATCGTCTTCGGAGATGTCGCATCCCGTCATATCCTGTCGCACCACATCCGTTCCGTACTTGGATCTACCTGTAGTAAAGTAGCAGCCTGAGAGAGAGAAATACGAGCATCTGAGAGTGGACGACACCCACGGGAAGAAAATGGATGGCAAATTCTTACGCCGATTTCTATGGGTCCTTAATAATATTAATTACGCATCACTTCGCATTAAAGTAGCAGCCCATAAGTGCCCGCTGCTGGGAAAACGTTTCCTTCTCAAATTTGTGAGAGGGTTTTGGAGCCCAGCTCCAGTGCGGGCTAGCGGGCTTCTCATATACTCGAAATAATTTTTTTTATTATTTCAAGGTTTCCTCACGATGTTTTCCTTCACCGCCGAGCACGTGCCAAATTCAGCACTTAATATTGCTATTAACAATTTCAGTGGTGCCATCACAGGGGATCGAACTCGGGTCACTCGCACTTTTGAAACTAAAGTGTGCCGCCCTGTCCACTAGGATACCATGGCTCTACCGGTAGAATGGCGACTATTTTCAAAACTATAAATGATAATTTGTATGTTGCACAAATATAAGCTTCGGCTCGAGTTCAAATGGTCATCAACATTCAATTCTAAGATACTAAAAGAGATAATACAACGTCAGATAAGATTGACAGCATGCAGACTCACCTCCCGCCAGTCACTGATTTATCTTAGAAATTCATCTCATGTTCGTTTCGTTTCAGCCGTTGGATGCTCGCGTGGCATTCAACCAGCTAATTTAGTTGTTAATTTAAGATATAATTCATCATCATCATCTTTTCAGCCTATCACAAGTCCACCGCTGAACATAGGCCACCACCAAAGATTGCCACGAAGCTCGGTCCTGTACCACCTGCATCCATCGACTTCCCGCAACACTGCGCAGGTCGTTTGCACTCCGTTTGCCAGTGCGCGGCAGCCACTGCGCGCTATGTTGCCGGCCCATTGCCGCTTCAGCTTGCTGATCCTTACGGCCGTGTCGGTTAGCCTAGTTCTGCTGCGGATATCTTCGTAGAGAATAATAATCTAATCACATGGTCGCTTTAAGTGATCACTATGGCACGCAAACACCAACGTAACCCATATCCGCGACACTTGTGCGGCAACGGAAAGAAAGAAAGAAAGAAAGAAAGAAAGAAACACATTTATTTGGCAATCACACAACAAAACACAAAATAATAAACAAAAAAACATGAAAAAGATTAATTTGTTTTTATCATGTTGAAACAAACAGCATGTCTCTTTGAGAAAACAACCCTCACTGGAGCAGCTTGGCGGGCCCTTTCTGGCTCCAAAACCCTCTCAGATATTTGAGGAGGCAAAGGCCCAGTCGTGGGCACTTAAAAGCTGTTACTTTACTTTACTTTACTGGTACAGCGTGGTTCCACGGCACTGTTCCGCTCCACTATAGGACTCAATATGAGAAGAAAGCCCAGCAGTGGGTTGTGAAGCAGTCACCTGCTGAGGCAATAATGAAGACAACACCACTTCGGAGCCGTGATCACGAAATGTCCGACAGTGAAAACAAATGCTTAGTTATTTTTATTAAAAGGTCAAGCCACGCGCTAGAACTTTAAGGTAGGCGAGTGACCCGGGTTCAAAACTTGGCTTCGCCGACGACAAGTACCGCGTGGAAGCTTGAGAATGTCTGAGGAATAACAAACAGAGTATTTCGAAAACGTAAACTCATTCTAGATCCCAAAACCATCTCAGAAATGGAAGAGGATCATTGGCCAAGCGGTGGCACATTTAGGTTCTACTTCTCTTACTCTTCATCCTGTAAACATTTTACAACAACTATTCCTTAATAGCGCCAAAAAGCTACCATCCTAACTACAGAAGATTTGCCCGTACAGTCTACTTACGTCGCTAGAGATTAGCAGCATCTTTGGTCCAATCACACATCTGTCGGATTTGGATTCTGCACTTTCGGATGCTTTTTTATCAATCGCTCGCCGCTTATTTCTAAGATTGAACTTTGGAACAAAAGCTCATATGTTTCCCCCTTATATGACCTTTAGAAGCTACTTAAGATCAAAGTTACGATTGTGAGATATAATTAAAAAGATTATTATTATCGATTATTGTTTTATGGAAATCCTTGACATTTAGGCTGCACCACCATAGGAAGGAAAAGCTACCATACAAGAAACATTTAACCGTGGACATTTCAAGTTATCCCTCTTTGCGCACGACACCAAAGTCAAGGAAATTCCAATGAACTTATTAGTATTTAAAAGGGCGAACTTTAAAATGTAACTTGTGCGATTGTTTTAAATACTTTTGTATATAAATTGAGTTAAATATGGTAGTACTTAAAGAAAATTTAAAACCCGCCTCTTTCGTACGAATTAATGTATTTTTTATATTTTAATAAACGAAACATGCAGTGATATTGTATTACTGTTTTAATGTAGTATTGAACGATATCGTTACTTATTGCATTTAAATACAGGCACGGAATTTGTGAGCGTTTAGCACAAGGGCAGAGCGACCTAGACCTTCTATTCCAGGTGTAAGCACCTCCGTAATTGTTAAATCCGATTGACAGTGCTAAATGTACGCCTGTTCGGTGGTGAAGGAAATCATCGCGAGGAAACCTGCATATGTGACCATTGATAAAAAAAAATCCAGGTGATGTGAAGAGTTCGGCATACTGCACTGCGGCGTGTGTGATGTGATAATTAAAAGTAGGAAGGTCGGCAACCCTGATTATCATAGAGAAAAGAGATAGGTGAGGTTTTGGTAGGATGGCGCCACCGTTGAAAGATGGTTCAGTTATGTGACGAGATATTATATTTCAACGCGGTAGAGCCAAGCGGCGGCTTTTGCTGCTGCTCGAATGGGCCGGCTCAACCGGGATAGTACCATGGCCTCGAAGAATACCGACGCGCAATAGTGGTATCTTGTGCTTCTGCGTTTTGCGGGGTGAGTGAGCTAACTGGAAGCTCATGCCTCTACTCGTCCTCTCTCCCATCCCAAAATATCCAAAAGGCCGGCAACGCACCTGCAGCTCTGGGGTTGCAGATGTAAGTGGGCGTGGGTGACATACCGTCAGGTGAGCCGCTTTAAGCGCCACTACACCCCGGACTGAAACACTCTCAAAAAAACCAAATAATTTTTGACATATCTGCTGTCATAACTTTTGAAATAGAAGCTACCCACGGGGCATACATATGCGCGCCTATTTACAAATATCAAAAAAATTTAAAACCTTTATTCTTCTACAGAGGAACATAACTAGTCAAAAGTTTTTTTTTTAAACTTCCACCGTTTCGTTATTAAGTTTATCTGATGGAGAAGAAACAGACGAATGAAACCGCGTAGGTATCCACTTTTAGTTTTTTTTTAATAATTCGTGTTAAGGACCACTACTTAGCTTCGTGTTATTCGAATATATATTGAATATTTACCAATGTGTATGTATGTATATGTATATAGTTATTTAAATATATCTATGTATATTATTTAATTATATGTAATCTTATTTATTTAATTGTATACATAATATGTATTAGAAATGTACGCACTAAGTTTGCCATTTCAATGTATGGAGTAAGTAGTACCCTTGTACTAATACTGTTTTAATGTTTTCATGCCTTTTTGTTTGTACATAAATAAATAAAAAAAAAATATTTTTACAATACTTTTATAAACAGCTTGTAAGCGACACATCCCCTGGGGTTACAAGCTTCCACGTATTCCTTCACATTATAAGCACACAATTTATAAATTCTTTGTTTAATATAATTTTTAAACTTTTTGATAGGAAGACTTTGCGTTACTGGGATTTTGTTGTACAGACATATACATTGCTCCATGAACGAATTACAAGCTTAAAGTTACTGTCATTACAAGCTTACGTCTGTTCTTTATATTTACATGAAGCACATCACTATTCTTATTAAATTAGTTTATATTTTTATGTACATATTATATGTATTTTGAATACAATTGTGAACATAAGATATTCAGCGTTCTCTTTGTAAGGCTATTCCGGGAGTATTCATAAAGAGTATCATTCACAGTTAATAACAACGAAAACTTTACGCCGTCGTTCAAAGGGATCTTTCCTCGAATCTACGAGAGTTTTTAAAAAAAAAAATCACGAGTTTCGCCGCCCCGGGAACAAATTCAACTGTTTCTTTTTTTTATCTCTCCTTCCGCTCAGATTAAATGTAAGAGGCGCCGAGCGGCAACCGAGTGGATCGGCTTAGCATATTTTACTAATTAAAGATGCTGGAAATATTTTCTTTTTAGCATCAAGTGGGCGGGGGGGCTACAAACCCTCCGTTAAAAGGCTGTGAAATACTAATAGCTAAAATATTTGAAAGCTATATGTAGTTTTAACAAATAAAATCTGGTAAAGTCCGTTGTCGCTTACATCTAACTACATCGTGTCATATCAGCGAGTGTACCTTGAAAACCTCAAAAACAAAGCGCGTTGTTCGCTAGTGATGATTAACGGAAACCAGACATGGGTTTTCACTGCAGGCGTTTAAGAAGGAAGCTCAAAGTTGATCAGCGCGCTATCGAGAGATGCTCGGTGTTTCTCTGCGTGATAGATTCTGCAACGGACAACATAAGGATACTCTTGACCCAGGTCCACGTGCACAGCGCTATAACAGCCGGGCACTTGAGATTTTTCGGAACCGTTCGGGAGCGCGGACGCAGCATCCCCGATGTTCCCCGGCCCATCTTGAGCCCCTCTTATGTATACGCAATTCGCTAAAATATACCCCTTGTTTGGTTTATGTCCAGTGTGGTAGATTAAGTGTTGCAGGAAAGGGTTAGGTATTCGCCAACACAGAGGACGTCATCTCTACCGCATACTGGTGGTACCTTTTTTTTTAGTTTAACTTGGGGGAAAGGAGCTCGCACCTACCCGTCACCGTCTCCGGTGACTGGTTATGTCGGAGTCAGCATTGAAGATGCCGGACCGACTAAAACCCCCCCACGGTAGATCTGCTGTTGGCCCAGTGCCCTTTACAGCTACATCGATAGAGACTCGCGAGCAGGAACTGGTGGTACCGGTATCTGTAAGATTTTTTTTTATGGAAAAGACTGCAAACGAGCATGCGGTTCACCTGATGGTAAGTGATTACCATCGCCTACATACATCTGCAACACCATAGATGCTGCAGGTGCGTTGCCGGTCTTTAAGGATATTTGGAAGATGGCAGGGAAGAGGAGGGGAATAGGGAGGGGATGTAGGCCTCCGGTTACCTCACTCACCGAACGAAACGCAGAAGCACAAGATGCCTCTACTTCACCGGAATTCCGGCATTCTGCTAGGCCTTGGTACCGATCCGGTCGAATGGGCCGGCCATTCGAGCAGCAGCTAAAGCCGCCGCTCGGCTCTACCACGTAGTGAACCACGTGAATATATACTTTCAGTTGTACAAACTACGATAGCGCGATGTATAATTTTTTCTGTGTAATGGCTGCTTCAGAGTTCTCATGTGGTAACAAAGATATCGCCAAATAACTACTCCGCTGTATTAAGTAAGGCAATAACAAGAATCCAGACTGCTGCAGAGGTGAGCATGTTGCAGGGGTGTAGCACCAACACGCTGGAGTGTGTGCCTCGGCCAGTCGTGATGCAGTAAAACGCGGCAGATGCTGGGAGACTGCGTCATAGCCTTAAATGTGTATCGAGACATATGGCCAAATTGCCTATTTACCTTCCTTCCTATTTACACCTAACAGATAATTTTACTCTAGCTGGTAGACTCCTTCTCTACTTAGGAGTCTGGGTAGGTACCATCCTCTTACCCACTTTCTGTCCATATTCTGCCGGTTAAGCAATTTAACTACTGTTTTGTTCCGGTTTGAAAGGTTTAGAAAGCCAGTACAATTTATGGCTTTGAGGCATTCCATCTCAGTCTACAGGAGTGACAATGGATCTGAAAGCTTCTTTTATTGAAGATCTTTCCGTCGGGTTCACTGTGACCTCCAAACGACAAAAAAAAATTATATGTTTTTTTTAAGGCGGTGTGAACGTTAGAAGAACATCAGCAATTTATCCCATTGTGAAAGGCTAAGCAGACCTCCAGTGGATTTAGTAGATGCCAGAAACAAACAAGAGATTATAGAGATGTACGAGATTAAGAAACCCAAATTACTCAAAGCCTTTGGGGTGATAATCTTTGATGACCATGGCAACATGGAGTGGTCTACATACCGATCGTTAAAAAAACTGTGCACTGGTTTGGAATCCTCACTCCCATAATAAGACTAACGCAAGTTATAGCCAATTAAAAAAAAATAATACTTCGAAAATCGAAAGCGATCAAACATAGCCTCGCAAACACTGGACGCAATCCCAAAGGCAGGCTCAAGTGTTGACGTTTTAATGCCATTTAAGGCGGGGATCAAATTTATGTAAGTGCCTCGAGAGCTTTTATATAGGTCATGTTTGTGAGCACGATACAAAGGCTTCTGAACTTTGCAGATATCCTTGAGGCGCTGTGAGCGCGATGTTTTGAGAAATAAATACTTTATTTTCGATATCTATGGGTACGTGTTGTAGAATTTAATTGAATGGCTTATACAAGCGACCATTTGTCTCATATTTATTGTATTTTATTTATCCATTAGTACTATGGCCTTTTATGATAGGCCTGGACTCTAAGATGACGACACGCTCACCGCCTGTCACGTTGTTCCAAATAAGCTCTGATGAAAAGTTGAAACGATTAAAATAAAGAGCTTCGCATGTTATTATTGTGACCTTAAAGTTGGTAATGTATGATATAATTTATATGTAGCATAGCCATTTTAAATGCTAAATTTGCCGCGACGCAAGGAAAGCATCGTGAGGAAATTGTGCAGATTTCTCTCTGAGAATGATTATTCGGAGACAAATAAGTCCGTATCCGCAATGAAACTTATTAGAGCCGAGCTTCGGCTTTAGCTGCTGCTGGGATGGGCCGGCAGGGTTAGTACAAAGAGCTCGCAGAATACCGGCCTGAAATATAGGCAACTTGTGCTTCTACGTTTCGTTCGGTGAGTGATGTAAAGCGGGCCCACTCCCCTCCTCCCCGAATCCCCTCCCTATCCCTCCCGTCTCCCAAATATCCTTATGGGCCGGCAACGCACCTGCAGCTCCTTTGGTGTTGCAGATGTACGTGGGCGGCGGTAATCACTCACCATCAGCTGAGCCGTTAACTCGTTTTCCTGCTTACCCATTAAACCAAAAACATCTTCAACTTCTTCTCTGAACCAGCCCACAACTGGAAGGTTAGATGAGAATTATTTTCAACATCACGCTAGCGACGGGAACGATGCCAGGGTCAGGTGCCGTATCTGGCACACGGGACAATCTCGTTCACATAACCACGAAGGTTGACAAATCGATTTTTACCACTATTTCCGTCACATTTTCTTCTTTCAGTTTAACGTAGGGAAAGGTGCTCGCACCTACCAGTCACCGTCATCGTCTTCGGTGACTGGTTATGTCGGGATCGGCATTGAAGACGCCCCACGGTAGATATGCTGTTGGCCCAGTGGCCTTTACAGCTTCGTGGGTAGAGACTCGGGAGCAGGAGGCCCGCAGGTTAAATCCTCCCATCACAGTGTCGTCCGACTGATTGTATCGAACCTTAAGGCGATCCTCGATACTGCGATGCAATATGCAACAAACGCCATTTAGTCCGCTAAATATAAACTAAACGGATTAATATGAGTATCAAAACTGACTAACTAATAAATCGAAAAGAAAAAAAATAAGAAACAAATAAACTAGTAAACTAATCTGAACAACGATTGAGCTTCAATGTTATTATCTTCTTATTCTTTATATTTATTGCTCACGCGTGAGAAGCGATCAACCGGCGAGGAGCACAAGATTGTTTAGCCTAACACTAGACATAAAACTTAAAATAATACATTACACCAGACACTCCACGTGCTTTATCTCTCATGATGAGCTTGGATCCTGCAACATAGTATGTTCATAGTCTACTGCTTGTCTTAGTGTTATGTCACCCACAATGGCGAGTACATGAGAATCCTTATGAACGAATCTATTTATATGGTGCTGGTGCTGTTGTATAGAAATGGTTATGGAACCTGATTGTTCAGTCATTGTAGATGATTCGAATCCCCAGACGGAATTCATATATTATTAAAAAGAATAACCTAACACGATCCTTTACACGAATACAGTGTAAAGCAGAAGTGACATTTCAGTCTTTTCAACCGACCATTCAGCAGAGCCTATTTTGGACAATTTGAGAGGTGTTGGCTCAGACGTCAGGCTCACCACCTCCCGACCAAAAAAACAAAGCGTATATAAGTTTCGAAAGACTAATCAGTACGAACCCTCCACGTGTGGTATGATGGTATGTGGATACGTGATCGAACTCGAGTCTTCTGATTCGAAGACAAATCCCCACTCGGCAATCGTATTTGTGCAATATACGAATTGGCGATCTATCTATGTTGTGATGCGTAACATCTTAATTTCACTGCATCTGACTCTTCCACCGATCCTATCCCCAAAGCGTGACCAAGGCCAAGTGCGAGTCGAACTCGAGCCCCGAGAGTTCCGTACAATCACACGATATATCTTACCAAAGCCCAATTCGCGTCAGACCGGGTTTATATTATTTGCTGTATTACTTTAGAGTATGCGGTATACTCACACCTTGTTCGACGCTTGTATAGAATTTTATGATAGAACAAAAACAAAGAATCGTTGAAAAAAACACTTTTATTTGTACTTCTGTACGCACGTAAGAAGTTATACTTATTTAGCGTAACAAAACAAATAAAAAGAATATATACTGACACTTAACCTTAAATCTTTAAACCCACTTAAAAAAAAAATATTACTTAAAAACTACTTTCATAACGAATACTCACAATAAATTATCAATCACCACCATATATAATTTAAAATCACACACAAATACACATTTATATATATGTATGTATACATTTTTTATCTCCACAAATGTAAAACAAGTGTGTTAAAGATTCATAAATATTTAATAACCACATTGAATATAGTCACTATAGATACTATATACTCCACAATAGTGTATAGTCTCCAAAATAGTTACCTCCACAATAGTGAACAGATAAGATAATTTAAGAGACATTTAGAAACCAACTTCATCCTGTTAGTTATAGATGTCGGTGTGCGCGCGCATCGCAATAATTTAAGAGACATTTGGAAACCAACTTCATCCTGTTATTTTAGATGTCGGTGTGCGCGCGCATCGTAATAATTTAAGAGACATTTAGAAACCAACTTCATCCTGTTAATTTTAGATGTCGGTGTGCGCGCGCATCGTAATAATTTAAGAAACATTTAGAAACCAACTTCATCCTGTTATTTTAGATGTCGTTGTGCGCGCGCATCGTAAAAATTTATTCTCAGCATTTTTCCCAAACGCGCCAAAAGCAGTATAACTTCAAAAACAAATTGGACTTTTCGTTTTTTTTTTTTCTCTTTTAGAATTATCGGAAGTTATTGCTGTGGCTAAACAAGCAGACATCATTATCATTATCATTGTCACCATCGTTGTCGTCAATAACGAGACTAACTTTTTTTACTCTCCCGTGTGGCGGCGGGGATAGCAAATCCCCTGGCCTTGATTTGAACCAGAGGTCACCGCAGTCTCAACAGTGAGATCTATATGAATTCCGCCAGGCGGTCTTCGGGTTTCTTTATTTTTAACAATCGAATCACCGACGAAGTAAATAATAGACAAAACGTAAAATCAAAAACATTTTAAGGTTACCCAACAATTCAACAAGGCCCTGGTCCGATGGCCTCTGCACTTTATAACTTCACTTCAGGGTCAGTTAGAAATTGAATGTGCTTGTTATAATAAAAAAAATGTAATTGTTACATCTGTCACCTTATATCTCATCTCGCCACTGGTACGTAGTGGAGCCGAGCGGCTTTTGCTGCTGCTCGCCTCGCAAAATACCAACGTGAAATAGAAGCATCTTAGGCTTCTGCGTTTCGTTCGACGAGTGAGGTAACCGGAGGCTACTCTTTCCACCCTCTCCCCCTCCATTTCTCGTCTCCATTCCCCTACCCAAATATCCTTGAAGGCCCGCAATGCACCTGCAGCTGCTTTGGTGTTGGAGATGTTCGTGAGCGTCGGTAATCACCTTACCTTCAGGTGACGCACCAGTTCGTATCTCATATATCATCGTCTTTCATTCCAGGATAGTTGTGTAGCATCAACAGAATCTGCAATATCATTTCCACATTCTATCTCCCGGAGAGGCAAAGTATCTAATACCTAAGTATTTTAGTCTGTTAACTAAACTGAGTCAGACTAATACATGCAATGGCAAAACGTCCTACCAAGAATTGTTTATGTGTTGATCGAATATTGAATTCGTACCGGATGGAATTCCGATACCTCATTTTAGCGGTAAGGTACGCCGATCACTGAGGCACTTGTGAGAAACTTATTCAGCGTCCAATGTTGGATACAACGTGTTTTAGAGCTTTAATTTAAGTACGTAAGCGAGATACTGTCTACCCCATATACCACGTCAAGCGTAATACAAGCTGCGTCTTTGTATTATGACGTGCGTTAGTGTAGCTCTTAATTGTTAGAGGCAGCTTTCGGCGCGGTCTTCGAATTTATGGCATAATAAACATCAATTGCTTCACCGGCCCACCGGAATACGCCTTGATCCGGACGAGGTTATGCAATAAATGCACAGCTAAATCCTTTTGTAGGTTGGTTTGTGGGAATATGCTATCTCTTTCTCTTAATCCGAACGTGAAGATCACAACTTCACCTTCGCGCGATGCGCCCAGCTAGCAAACAAAAGAGGCTCTGGCGACCGAATGTTGTTGGAAAATCCTTTCGAGAATTTTCCGTACCCAAATCCCATGGTGATGGAGAGAGGAGGTGACGGGTGCCGGCAATGGCGCTCACCGACCCGCTTGAGTATGGGCAAACCTAACAAGGAATATGTGGCGCTTTAAGAGAAGCCAATGCTCAGCTGGGGACTAAAATAGGCTGATGTAGTAGTGGTAGTGATAAGGGAATCTTCTGTCCCATCTTTTCCTCCTCAAGTATTGAAAGTTAACGAATGGAAATCTTGTTACAATCATATCCTCCAACTTATCGAACCTTCTCAAATATACTTGGTCTGAAATACCAGGTGATCGGTGATTGGTTAAAAACGGTTAAATCTATATACACTTACCAATGAAATATAAATAAAGAAGTGGTTAAGATAAATCAGAAGTTAACGTTATAAAACTTTTAACAGAAGCAATCTATTGTCATTAATAACAAACAATATTTTACATTAGTGCCTGCTTCACTCTCGAATAACATTGCCAACGAGGCTCTTAAAATTTACAATAAATATAGCAAGACGTTAAAAGGGACCGGGCTCGCTTTAGCACTCCAACCTCTATGGTGTATTAATAGGCAACCTTCACAGTTATATATTATGGTATAGATGCCCTCATGGTCGATACGTTTTTATATCGCAGCGCACTGCTATGTACTCGGAGCTGGTACGTCGCTATAAATAGCGATCCAAGGCCACAGTTAAGATTTGTTTCATCGTACACACAATTGCGTGAGATAAATATTCGCGATGTGAGCTGTTTATAACTGTTTATAATGAGGGTCTGTATTTGTATTCTTACTTAGAGTAGCAACCTGTAAGTGGCCGCTGTCGAGCAAAGGCCTCCTTCTCAAATTTCTGAGAGGGTTTTTGGAGAAGGGAAGGGCCCGCCACGCTGCTCCAGCGCGGTTTAGGTATCCTCACGATGTGTTCCTTCACCGCTAAATACAGCACTTAAAATTGGTATTAACAATCTGAATGGTGTCGGCATCCAGGTCACACTATTGAAGCTAAAGTGAGAGCCCTGACCACTAGGTCGAACACGGCTCTCTGGATTTTACTACTCTCTGGAGAGATGGATCTCTATCTATCTCTTTGTATTTACTTGTCTGTGATTGTATCGTATATTATTTGTTTACAGTGAACGGTGAAAACCAGCCGGACCAGAAAGAACAAACGAGCAATGCTAAAATATGTGAGTGTGTTTGAAATCCAGATAATACTGCGTAAACCCCAACATAATACGGACTGGACACACACTGGGCCCGTGTTGCTGTCGCCCCTAGAATGGGGCAAGGGTGGAGAAAATCTCCGAAACTAAAAGAAGAAAAGCCGAAGAAACTCCAGAACTAAACCCGGTGGAGGGTCTCCCCATTCGTCACGTCATATCGACCATAAAAGCGAAATGTGTGGTAATATTTGTCTATGAACTGGATCAAAACCAAATGGAACCTTAATCTCAGCCTAACCTTTAGAGAAATAAAGACAACGGGGATAGAACCCAGTCCCTCAGCGCTTATTACTACCTAAAGTACAACACTAACTATCACAGCTTTTTAACGTTGAAGCTAATAATGATTAAAAAAAAAACAAATTTCAAAAGCTCTGCAGTTGATTACGTCTCATGTTTCACAACCTACGCTTTGAGCACCGGTTTGTGTATAATTCTATGAGATTTCTATGAAATTTATGACAACTATTAAAATTTATCTCATGGCGTTGTAAAACAGAAGAAACACTGCACGTCAAACGGATCGTAGGGTTCCGTAGACGATTCCACGTCGCCTAGTGTTGCATTTATATAACTCGAAAAATACGTAAACGTATGTCGTATATCAATCATATACATATCGCATAGTACATATTTTCTTCGTCTTCTACTTCTTTAAAAAAAAAGCTCTTAACAAGTCCTCTGCGGGACTGCTTTTCTAGTGTCTAGTGCAGCTTCTGCTAAGCTTTTATTTACGCCGCCAAGCTGCAGTGCGAACGTGGCGAGACGAGCTCGCATGGTGCAATAACGGCTCGAGGAACCCTAACCGGGTACAAAGAGATGTCGTAAAACGGGCCGTGAGATTACAACATGGTAACAGACCCATTAGATCACTGAATGAAGATTATTAACAAATATTTATCGGCTCGCTTCTGCAACATCGTCGATTCGAAAACGACATCTTTAAGGCCATAGTGTGACAGACACCTTCTGAGCAAACGTGTACCATCCTAGGCCTCATCTTCGCCTTCCATCAAGCGAGATTGAGATGAAACGTAAGCCTATTTTATATAAAAAAAAAAGCGACCAATAGTTGCGGCGCTATGGGTCGCGGGTTCGATTCCCGCACGGGTCTAGTATTTGTATGGACTGCAAATTATATCTAAGCTCCGGGTCTGGGTGTTTGTAAACTGCCTCCGCGAGATGGAAGGTAATTTTTTTAACAAAATAACGTTAGTTTTTGATACTTTTGTTAATTCTGTACTGAAAAAAATCAGAACCAGAAATATGTTTTCTTTAATCTATGGCACAATGAATGAAATAATGATAGACTATAAATAGATAGACTAATGTTAAGGTGGAGAGGTTGGTGCCCAAGATGGAGGTGGGTTTCTGGTTTTGCGAATTGTAAAGACAGAAGCTCCCTGGATGAATGCACCCAATCAGGATAATGATGTTTTTATTTTCTATTATTTTTATTTCAATAGGTCCTCTGTGAGGTCATACGTGCATAGGTACTCTATCTATAAGTTCTAAATACATATATAAGAGTAAATGATCATCAGTTTATATGCCAGTCCTCTTATAGGTGGACACAAGATGCAATAATAATAGAGACAGCTGAATACGTGGCAAAACTTTAACTGACCCCGTCTCCTTTTCTGCCTCTCCTGTAAACCTCCCTAAGAGCCATAGGTACCAGTCTCTTACATGTTACAGCGACTAAGCGTTAGGTATTTAAGCCAAGCAGCGGCTTTTGTTGCTGCCCGAATGGGCCGGTTCGACCGGGTTGGTACCACGGCCTCGCAGAACACCGGCGTGAAGTAGAGGCACCTTGTGCTTTGGCGTTTCGTTCGGTGGGTGAGGTAACCGGAGGCCCTCTCCTCCTCCCCATCCCCTTCCTGATCCTCCCTCCCATCTCCCAAATACCCTTAAAGGCCGGCAACGCACCTACAGGACCACTGGTGTAGCAGATGTACGTGGGCGACGGTAATCGCTTACCATCAGGTGAACCGCTTGCTATTTCACCACGAATAAATAAAAATGACCAACGAGACATTTGTTACCATCTTCAGATTGAACCTCTTTATAGGTGTCCGTGCAGCCACTGACCATCAGATGAACTCTCAACCCGTTCGTAATAATGTTAATAAAATGATCACCACCATTCTAGAGTGGTGATGAATTCTCGAGCAACTATAGAACACACGTAGATACGAAAATAACATCGTATGTTTTCGACTCTGCAGATCGTGGACCAGCCTCTGAGTTAACATACGCAACGTGTGTTGTTTTGGGTCAGTGCGACTATAAGTTATTTCCTATATACACTAAAAAGCAGGTTTGTCCGGTTGAAAGAATAAGTTAATTATTTATAGCGATATAGCGGATCGCTGACTGATATTCACATGTGAATCTTCCACACCCTTTCTTCTGTTTTGCTATAAGCCTTGCATCGCATTTGCTACTTCTTAGGCACTGGCAACGCCAATCCGCTTGGCTTGCGTGGCGATTTTGGCAAATCATTCTCCTTATGGGAGAGGTCTGTGTCCTGCAGTGGACTATTAACAAACAGTTAAGATAAGCGGAAATTGAACATTTAATATGCGTGAGAAATGATAAGGAAAGCTTTGGGCTACCAATATATTTAAATATCGTAAAAAATTTACATTTACAACTCGTGGGAATGTGTTTATTGTGTAGTGGTAGAGAAATCCTTTCTCTATAATCTTCACTTGATTGTCATAATGGCTCTATATATATAAATATATGATGATCTTATCGATTGCGTAGCATAGTGGTTAGTGTACACGACTGCGTAGGGACATGGGTTCGAATCTCAATCGAAGTCAATATTTGTGCAATAACACAAATTATTGTTTTTCGGGTCTGGTAGTGACGCGTTCGCCCCGCGCCTCCGACACTGCATCTGACTCTATAATAATAATAATAATCGCATCCGAGGCGGCTGGCACTCCGTGACGGACCGCTCCGAGCTCAAATGCAGAAGGCATTGCTATTCGATACCGCTCGCTTTGTCCGCCGGTTTCTTTCCCTTTCTCCCTAACCCTCGGCCGTCTGGTCTCCCCCTGCCGGGGGCTTCCACCTGGCTGGGTTTTAATTATCTATTTAATTTTATTATTTATATAATTTATAAAATATTACTTATATATGTATTTATTTATACAACCCAACCAGATCAGTAAATATAGAAATACCCCAAAAAAATCGTTATTATGATAATAAGAATTTGGACCACAAAGTATGAATCACCTAACATCCGTGCTAGGTTAGATCCGTGCTCTTCTTAGATAAGGAGTGTTTCTGTGTTTGCGAGAGCGTTTACGGCACTAGAATATCTCCTGCGCATTTGACAGCTGTTGACAGTGTTCGGAGGTTGTCGCCGCGGCCGAATGCGGCCAGGTCCCAGTGTGATCTCATCACATCTCATCTCATATCATCGTCATTTCTTTGGTATGGTGGCAAACGAGCATGGGGCTCGCCTGACGGTAAGTGATTACCGACGCCCGCGTACATCTGCAACACCAGCGCAGCTGCAGGTGCGTTGCCTGCCCTTAACAATATTTGGGGGATGGGAGGGAGGATGAGGAGGGGAACGGAAGGGGGCAGTGGGGCTCCGATTACCCCACTCATCGAACGAAACGAAGAAGCATAAGATGCCACTATTTAATGCTAGTATTCTGGGTGTTCGTGGAACTTGGGATAATATTAGCCGGCCAGCCCTAATGCAGTAGCCAATGCTAATACTTGGCTCTTCCACGTACAAAATTATAACTATATCAAAGAACAATAATTACTTCCTATGCAAGAACTGTATCTACAAAGTGCTCAAAAGGTCGATCGAAAAAACCATACGTTTCAGCTTCTCCTTTGTCTATATCTTGCAAAACTCTCTCACGTGTTTAAACAGCCTAACACATGATGTTTTCAAATTGAACAACATCTCAAAACAAACAAACATGGGGCGTGGTGTGCACGTGTGCGCTGAAACAAGACGAGTAAGTACAAAGCACACAAGTATGTACTTAAGGGCGAACCAAACTCTTACGCTTTGTAACGCATTGCAATTTTACGTAAACCATTGTACTCGATGTGACATTTAGCTCGATTCGCAGTGTAATATTTTTTAAAGAGAAATTTCTATGGGCGCGACTTGAGTAAAATTTCGTGGTTGAATTTGAGTGCAACGTTTTCGTGCAACGTTTTCGTGCAACGTTTCGGTTAGCTGCGAGTGTGTTGCATTTAGAATTGGAATAAATTGTTAATGTATGAATTTCAGTAGTGTGTAATATTTATTGCTAACTAATGTTTATTGATTTATTAATATATGTTTATATACTAAGCTGTTATTTTAAATGTTAATTGAATGGATAGAAATCAGAAGTGAAATACTTCTGTCACATGTACTGAGCTACACGATCTCGTATGTATATATTTTTTTTATACTGAAGGAACAAACAAAAAGTTCTCAGATTGGTCGTCACCCCTGCGGTCCCAAAAATAATGACTGTAATTAATTATTACGGCTCCGTAACTCAGTATACCCTTCAAACCTCAAACTCAACAGGGTCAACAAAAAAAAAATTATTAATTCTCCAATGATTGACTCCAAAATTTTCCTTGGGGTAGGCCGATGTCCAACTTCGATCTTAGAGAACGATAATAAAAATGACAGTGATAGTAGAAAAATATAGTGATCTAGCCACGGTAGCTCATTTCAGCCTAATGCAAGTCCACTGCTGAACATAGGCCTCCCCCAAAGATTTTTGTTGACTTCGATCACCTATATTAAGGGAGTATAGACCAACGAGCAGTTTCATCGTTGACCTCGACACTAAGACGGCGGCAGTCTCATCATCTTTCACGTTGTCTCTGTCTACCCCCAGTACGATAGTGTCAACTTATACTTGATAGTGAAACAGAGAACACTATGACTTGAAGTCATAACGCAATGTAAGTATTGTAACGATGGTCAGTCAAATAACAAAGTCACGTAAGTTCTAGTTACAGTTTATTGGTCCACACACAATCACTTATACACTTTAAACTCGACAATAAACCTTTCGGACGTAATTTACAACTAAAATAACAAACACCAATAAAGGCATGAACGTATTTTCGCGTCTATTCTTATGTAATTAATTCTCAACAAGCCCGCGCCGAATCACTGCGTTTGCAATGTAATGGGGCGGCGACTTCTCATACAAGGAACACTATGAACAGTGGTCAAAACAACATCTTTTTTAATTGATGTTAAATATATAATATAATACTTTTATTACGGCATCCATTATTAATAATAATCTTAGTATATTTGGATTAAACAATTAACCATTTAATAATAATTATCCTTGCACTCTGCAATATAAATTGACCCAACAGTATGCTGTTCTGTGTATTAGGTAGAGTCGTGGTCTCATGTGTCGACGGGGACTCGCTTGCATGTGGGGTCTAGCCCCGTGTAGTAGTGCGTGTAGTGTAGTAGTGCATGTAGTGGTGCGTGTAGTCTAGTAGTGCGTGTAGTGTAGTAGTGGGTGTAGTTAGTTGTGATTGTAGTGTAGTAGTGCGTGTAGTGTAGTGGTGCATGTAGTATAGTAGTGCGTGTAGTGTAGTGGTGCATGTAGTATAGTAGTGCGTGTTGTGTAGTGGTGCGTGTAGTGTAGTGGTGCGTGTAGTATAGTAGTGCGTGTAGTAGTTCATGCAGTGTAGTAGTGCATGTAGTGGTGCGTGTAGTGTAGTAGTGCGTGTAGTGTAGTAGTGGGTGTGTCGTATGTTTGTTCAGGCCGAGGCTGCGACGCTCCGTGCAAGATGAGACATTGCAGACGTGCTCTGTTTTTTTCGATGGTTGCTCTACACCGCGTGGAAATTATTCGATAATCTTTTTTTTCGGTTTATAGTTTTTTTTTTGTTAACGTTTGTAAGATATGTAAGATATAGTGAGCCGTGGTAGGTCAGGGCGCTCACTCCAGTTTCATAGAGCGTGATTGACCTGGGGTTCGATCCCCGCTGCCGGCACCACTAAAATTGTTAATAGCAATTTTAAGTGCTGTATTTACAACATGGTCAGCGGTGAAGGAAAACATCGTGAGGAAACCTGCATGTTTGAGAAATAATAAAAATATTATTTCGAGGATATGTGAAGCCCGCCAACTCGCACTGGAGCAGCGTGGCGGATTCTTCCCGGCTCCTAAACCCTCTCTGATACTCGTATTTGAGAAGGAGGCTTTTGCCCAGCAGTGGGCACTTAAAGGCTGCTACTTTAGCTACGTAAGATATGTTGTATCCATTTTAAGCGTTGAACTCTGGTGGATCAGCGAGCTCTTGTGCGAATGGGTCGGCCTTACAGCTCGCGGAACCGAACACTGTTCCGGAAGCAAGGTTCTCGTGCGGCAACCTCGTTCAGACAAACCCAGTGTAAGACACTTCCCGCAAGATGGAGTCACAAGCTGCACCTTGGGTTCTTCGACCCCAAAAATTCAAAATTCTCCTCTCAAAAATTTCACAAAATTTTTAGACCCCAGGAGGGGTCGAATGCACATTAAAATAAGTGTATTTTTTTAACATGGTTTAATATATCTTAGAAATTAACGAAACCATGTGTTGTATGTACGAAACGGTATGATTTCTTCACGAAATTTTTGTGAAATTATATCATTTACACATCTACGTTAGAAACATAAATTTCATTTGTCGAACGTAATTTTTTTTAAATCTACCACCGTTTTGCAATGCGGTTCCTCTGACGGAGAAGAATCAGGAGAGAAACCTCCGTAGGTATCCTCTTATGACTCCTGTGGCATATTTTGGTGACACTGCGGACTAGACCCTGGGGTCCTGTGATTCTAGCTGGCGCTGCTACTTCTAGCATATACGAATATTATTGTTTTTTTTTATGGTAAAGGCGGCAAACGAGCAATCGTTCCACCTGATGGTAAATGTTTACCGTCGCCCACGTACATCTGCAACACCAGAGGAGCTACAGGTGCTTTGCCGGTCTTTAAGTGTATTCGGGAGATGAGAGAGAGGATAAGGAGAGGGTCTCCGGTTACCTGAGTCGCCGAAATCAACGCAGAAGCTCCTGATGCCTTTACTTCAGGCCGGTATTCTGCGGGGTCGTGCTATTAATCCGGTGGAGCCGTCCCTTTCGAGCCGCCGCTTGGCAATCCCACGGCTCGAAGGTCATCTGTCCAATTAATTAAAATCCCATTGTGCGCCGCGAAAATATTTTAAGATGTGTGGTATTTAACTAATGTACTTGTCGCAAGGTCTACGCGCATATTTGTCCACGTAGCTGTGCAAACATGAATGACCATGTGTCCAATTGGGCAATTATTGGAGCCCAATATTGGTTAGACGAATGACCTAAGGCGTTTGTTACAAACGACTTCGCATGTTATTTACCGATTCAGACGCGCAACTTTGTGATCGACATCAATCTAAGTCACGAGGTTCAGGACGACCACCAGCCTCCTGTAATTGCTCCAGTCCATCCTGCTGATTAAGGAACGAGGCTCTGGCGACTGGTAGTCCACTTCAGGACACAGCCCCTCCCATAACGAAGGATTTGCAATTATCGATACGCTCGGATGAGGGAGGGATCGACGATCGCTGTACCAGACACCTCGCACCCCAGACGCCGAAGATCTTAATCGATCTGCTTAATTACGGTCAGGTTGTTCGAGATGACTATCACGTCATCTGTCACGTATACGTATGACGGGAAACACGAGGGTGGTAGATTCGTTATTCGGTAGATTATGGAAGCCCCAACAAAAGCCGGTATGTCAGGTGGGTTAGTGACCGCAGCACAGTGCAGGTATAGTCTTTGCTGCACTCCATCACCGTTTTTTTTTTGATACGGTTTTTTTCGATGTAATTTTTTGTTATCAGTCGTTGGTCAGAGCCTTGCATGTGGCTCTTAGCTGGTATGCACCGGGTGCAGACGTGGTTGTCATTTGGAGAAAAGATACGGCCCATTAGACATTTAATTGATTTTGTTTTTGTTTTAACGGTGTCTGTTTAACTGTTGCGGAGATTTAACATTCAACAAGGGTAGCGTTAGAACTACAGCGCTGGTCCTGCTTATATGGGGTTAAGGTTTAACATTCAAGAGTTTTAGTCAGTATAAGCTCCGAGGGCTTTATCTATTCTTTATTGAATCATACAAGAGTACATATATGATCAAAAGGACATGATGCTAAAAGCTTTCTCTGCCTGTCCAACCTTTGGAAGTGATAGAACATCGAAGGCGGTTACAGAATAAATAGAACAATATAATTATTTAAAGCATAGGATAATATAATAATACGCTATTTATTTATAAAATACATAAATTAATTATATACGAATATAATAAACTACGAATATGTACATACATATAGTAAAGTAAAGGAGCTGCCTGTAAGTGCCCACTGCTGGGCAAAGGCCTCCTTCTCAAATACGAGCATCAGAGAGGATTTAGGAGCCGAGAAGTGCCTAAATACGTGTACATACATATATATATGACATTATGATGACAACCCAATAACGATGTGCAATTTTTAAGAAATGAGCCCTAACGTTATATGTGAATGTTTACTGGACGGTTGTCTCAACTTTTCAGGGAGGCTTTTTTCGGCCTCTCCGCATGTATGAGAATGGAGATTCAATTTTCATATCGCATTTAGACAGATCTCACTTACTTTAAAGGACACGCACACTTGTATTTTTAATAAAACAATCTGCATATTTCCATAAAAAAAATTGATGTTTTTGAATAGTTTATAGCCCAAATATAAGCTGAATGTTATAAATCTTTTTACATCACATGTATTTAATCATAATCAATATTCTTTTAATAAATCACTTCCAATATGTTTTTCAACTAAATGCATTATTAATTTTATAAATGTTTCATTTTAATGGGACAACACATCACCCCACAATTCGATTTATTATAAAATACATTACAACGCGGGTCGCGTATGGTTTCGTAATAACATGAACATTAAATAATTACATCCAACAAATCAAACGAACAAATAAAAGTAATCAACCCAACTAAATCTACAATGTCTGGCAACGCGTCAAGCTACGAAACGTATAGCCTCGTTCCGATTCCGTGCGTATAAATAAGTATGCACAACGCGGAAACACTCGGCCGGAATACGGTGACCTCCGCTTCTCTATCGTGAAGGAAATTAAAAAGTTTACATTCGATACGACACCACGCTATTCTTGTCCACTGCTGGTCAACGTAGGTCTCTTGAAGCAAGCGGCTCAGTGCTCGCGCTGCCTGGCTTCTTGTCACTAATGACGTTGCTCCCCGTTTAGTACACCACCGGCGCACTATCGGACGTTCTATGTGCAATTGCTCGAATGGGCCGGCACGTCTGGGCTAGTGCCACGGCCTCGCAGAATACCGGCGTGAAGTAGAGTCATCTTGTGCTTCTGCGTTTCGTTCGATAAATGCGGTAACCGGAGGCACACTTACCGACCCCCTCCCTCGCCCCCTTTCTCCTCACACATCCCCATGCATCTACAAAGGCCGCCAGCACTTCTGATATTGCACATGTTTGTGAGCGACGGTAATCACTTACCCATAGGTGAGCCACAAGCTCGTTGTCCAACTTTTCTACAAAAAAAAAAACGTTTGGAAAATCCAAAACTACACCGTTGAAACGCTCATGTTAATTATCAATTAACAAATACAATTATTACGTACAAACTTGGAAGTTTAGAGAAGTAAAAAAAAAAGTAGGCATCTACTCTACTTGAATTTGAAGCTTATGGAAAATAAATTTTCTATAACTTTTTTTTTAATATAAGCGCCAATAGCCTAATGGGTTAGGATGCAGACTGTGAATCATGACGTCGCAGATTCGACCCCGCTATTGGACTATTATCGGGAACCACTCCAGCTACAAGCTGTAATGCTTAGTAGGAGGGTTAACAGGAACATTAGTAATGTTGCTTAATAAATAGCTTTGCTATAGCTATGCTATATATATATGATATAAATATTGCATAGTCTCAATAAAATATAAGGTACGTTAATTACAACGTTCTCTTAAAAATATATAGTATTTAGTATACATACGTAGTAAAAAATTCGTAGAACAGCTTTAAGTTCTAATAGATCCCCATGCACAATCAATTCCTTTCGCGACATGCGTGCAATAAAATGAAAAAAAAAATACAATAAATATTCGGAAATGACTTAAGAACGAAAACATAGAGAAGGATATAAGAGAAGTCGGTAGGTTAAGTATCGGTATAAGAAAGCTCCACTTATATGCATAAGTGAAGCTTATTTTTTTAATGGGAAAAACCGGTCTTCAAAAGATACAAAAGCGTTGCAATAGGTTGATAGGATATTATCTTAATAATAAGTTAATTAAAAGTTGCGCCTAATTTCACAATCACCGGATAGCCAGAAATGGCTTTTTTTAGTTAGCGAGTTCGTTAAAATTTCATAACCACTGGCCTTGCGCATGTATTTTAACATAACGTTTCAATTTAGTTTCATATATTGTTTTGCGAAACACAGTTCGATACGTGGTAGAGCCAAGCGGCGGCTTTCCCTGCCGCTCGACCGGGGTGGTATCACGGCCACTGAGAATACCGGCTTGAAGTAGAGGCGCCCTGTGCTTTTGCGTTTTGTTCCGTGATTGAGGTAACCGGAGGCCCACTTCCCCCTACCCCATACCCCGTTCTAAAAGCACCTGCAACTCCTCCGGTGTTGCAGACACGTAGGTCGGATGACAGTAATAACTTAACGTAATTCTCGAAAAAACCTTTTCAGAAGAAGGCATATGTCAAACTGTGGGCATTTACAGGCTCTCGAAGGAAATTTTTTTATAATTTATTTATCAGACATACAGGTTTCCCCACGATGTTATCCCTTACCGTCTAGCACGTGGTAAATTCATGACTTAAATTAACAACATTAGTGATACCGACACTGGGGTTCGAACACTGACCACCAGCATACTATTAAATATAAGCGAGCGCACGGGTCACTAAGCTACCATGTCTTCATAGAGGCAACCGAGCCGGCAAGAACATAAATAATCTTAGTATATTTCAATATAGTTTTACATACGTCCTATAAACATTGAGTGTCTACATTTTTTTTCACTATGTGGAAGGGGTCCTCTTATCCACTTCCGCTGCCAATCGGCAGCGTAACAACTGTTGAGTTCCGGTTTGAAAGTTATAGAGAGCTAATTTAATAACAGCCGGTGAAGAATTCCATCTCAGCGCTCGATGGCGTCAACGCATGTCTAGCTTTATTCGATTGGAGTACATCATCATCCTGCAATAGCACAGGAGCTGCAGGCTTTAGAAGTATTCGGGGAGGGTGAGGGAGAAGCGAAGAGAGGGAGGGGGAGAAGAACTCCGGTAATATAACTCAACGAACTAAACGCAGATTCGCAAGATGCCTCTACTCCGTATCCGTTTGGCTCAATGAAATTTCTTACACATTCTTCTCCTTTTGAATAGAGTTCATGGATTTCGAGTTGCAAATCGGGGAGCACTTGGGCGTTTGGACGGCAACGGATCACGAGACCCTAGGGTACGGTACGGCGAGAGGCGAATACACACTCGGAAGCTGCAATTGAGTATCAAAATGAGTACACGAATAGGTTGCAATCCAAACCATCAAGTGTTCTCCGAGATATTAAAACTGTTTTGTATTATTGAACCTCCTGGAGGTCTTCGTTCTTCCGTATATCATGTATCGTCCCTTTAACGGCCTCTACTGCTCTACGAGGTGCCATACGCCATTGCCAGTGAACGCTTTTAAAAATAGACCAGAGAATCTCTATAAGCTACGCACAGGCGCATCAGCGGAAGCTGCCAATCTATGAATAAAATGTATATAGTATATATGTATAGAGGTACTTTTTTTTAACGTATTTAATAAATTTGAATGTATTTGTATATATCCCAACTAGACGAGAATTGTATATAATATTCTATAATAATTACAAAGATAGATCAGCTCTTATCGGCGCTTTTATGGAAAGGATGTCCAGCATCTGTTACCGAAACGTGTAGGCGGAGGTTAAGGATTTTCATTTGACACGTTCCTGATATCACACCCACATACAAGCAGCATCGTATAAGCTTACTCTTAATGATAAAGATTTAATTCGACTTAAGGGCATTTCCCAAGTATTTTGACGATATACGTCCGTTTAGAACAGAAGTTCCCAGAGTATTTTTCTCATAGACCACTTTAAAAATTTAGCTGTTTCCGGTTGAACCCTCCAGCCTTCATTTCTACCATATTCCCTATCTAACTATGGAAATTTGCGTTGCGGCTGAGTTCCAACAACGAATTAACTACGATTCACTTTACTTTACTTTGTCTTATTAAAATATTGTCTGCCTACATTGACAGGTGAAGTCAAGCCAACATTTTAGTACTTCACTATCGGTAACAAATAAATTTTCGTGGACCGCTTACGAATTGGGAACCCCTTTTTTTGTCACGCCATCGTAGACGTGACCCCCGTCGAGTCTCCCGTGGCCCCCTCGGGGTCCACCTGGACCATTTTGGGAACTAAGGGTCTAGAGCATCCCTACCTCTGTCGCATTGTTAAGTATAAATATCACCCTATATAAATATCGATGTGATTTATTAATTTGTTCATACACAACAAACATTTGTGTCTTGAACTACATACCATCGAAATTTCTTTCGGAAATATTTTTCATAACCTTATTTGGATTAAAATTTTTTGAAAAATCGTCCATAAAATGTTAACGACCACGGAATATCTGCGAACGTTCATTTTAAAAAGAAGAAAGCTTTTAAATCTTCACGGCGAGTGCTGTAAGAGGTGAGCAGAGATAAGAACCGGTCACGAGCGACGCAACAATGGCCGACCTGCGGTGACCTTCGCCTAGGGTCACTACTAAAGACTTTTTATATTTTACATCAGTCGTCCCAATCTAGGAAGAAAATAACTTTAGCTGTGTGCTTTTTCAACTTATTAAATCCGATATAATCTTAAATAAAGATTCAAAAAGTATCTAAATAATGTATGTTTATATTCACGCCTTGTTCTCAACGGGGTAGGCAGAGACAATCTTCTTTCACTTGCTACGACTTTCGGTTCTTCCACTTTCAACAATCTTCGCATGCATGCTCGTTGGTTTAGAGTACTCTTGACCTGGCCTTTTTCCAGAACGTCTCCGATTTGATCGTGAAATGTCCTCTCCCGACTCTAACATTTACATTTACCTCATTTATTTGTTTCGTCAACCTACTTTTATTCATCTTCTCCACGTGTCCAATCCAGCTCACCACCACTTTCTCAATTCGTGTCACTACATCGTCTTTCACGCCACAACGCTCTCTGATCACATTACAAGCATCTAAATAAGCACACGTTTATCCTTTATTTTACTTCGATAATATTATAAAGGTACTTAATAACTATTTTTGGTTATTTACATAACATCTTCTGTCTATTTTTCTAACCTCTCTAGGTGGTATACGCTAATACATATCATGTCCTAAATAAAACCAAGAACTGGTTAAATTTATGTTCATGTAAAAGAATAGAGGTCCAAGAAATGTTGTGACAATTTCTAATATGCGAAAAGTAAAGCAGGGTAATAATGTACCACAGTTGTTACCATGCTAATAGACATTCAAGTCCTGGCAACCCTACGCAGCCCAGTGAGAACTGGGGATTGTTTATCGAGAATTTATTTGTTTTTAACGAGCAACGTCGCTTTGCCCCGTGACTTATCGCGGCAGTAAAGGGTTCTTTATTATGAAGTTTATTATATGCATGATAGATTATGTTATTTATTTCTTACAACAAAATACAAACGGAAGTGCTCAACTCCTAACAGTGTTCTTAAAGTTTACACAATCATCTATGATATTCCCTTACAGCGTACTAACCCGTTGCCTTGTGTGCTTGTTAAGAAAGAGCGTGGTAGAGCCAAGCGGCGGCCTTAGCTGCTGCTCGAATTGGCCGGCTCGACCGGATTGATACCACGGCCTCGCAGAAAACCGGCGTGAAGTAGAGGCATCTTGTGCTTCTGCGTTTCGTTCGGTGAGTGAGGTAACCGGAGGCCCACACCACCTCCCTATTCCCCTCCTCTTCCCTCCCATCTCCCAAATGTCCTTAAAGACCGGCAACGCACCTGCAGCATCTATGGTGTTGCAGATGTATGTGGGCGACGGTAATCACTTACCATCAGGTGAACCGCTTGCTCGTTTGCCGTCTCTTACATAAAAAAAAAAGAAAGAAAACAAACCGCCGGTCAGCGCGAACAAAAAAGATTGAGAAAAAGAGAAAATATTTATATACATATAACCGATGGTTAATTTAGGTAAATATTTTCAAATATTGGCACGATCATCAGACTAACCGTGGAACACGATATCTGATGAGTACGGATAGAAGTGACGGTATGGCAAGCGCTCTTCGATCTCTACATTAACAAGCACTTTGTAGAGTTTGACAGCACCGGTGTCAGCTGCTCAATCTGCTGATGGACACCTTCTGAATAGCATCAGCTACGCAGCATTGTCCTTTTGAGCCCATCGGTTGTTGCGCTTCGAAAGCCGCTGGTGGTTCTCGAGAGCTATGTGCAGAAACACAGCCTAACTACAATTAGAAGAAGAGCGAACTTCTGGTGTTACGTATGGGTTCACAGAAAAAGGGGGGTTAAACAGAAACCCCGCTCACGTTCCGCTAGTAACTTTGGAAGGAGAAGATCCATGGAGGGTTTCGAAATTCAAATACATTTTTTTTTTCTTTATGGTAAAGACGGCAAACGAGCAAGCGGTTCACCTGATGGTAAGTGAATACCGTCGCCCACATACATCCGCAACACCATAGATGCTGCAGGTGCGTTGCCGGTCTTTAAGGATATTTGGGAGATGGGAGGGAGGATGAGGAGAGGGAAGGGAGGGTGGGACTCCGGTTACCTTACTCACCGAATGAAACGCGGAAGCGCAAGATGTTACTTCACGATGGTATTCTGCGGGGTCGTGTTACCAACCAGGTCGAGCAGTCCCTATCGAGCAGCAGCTAAAGCCGCCGCTTGGCTCTACCACGCTTAAAAAAAATGTTATATATTATCACCATAATTATATTCTTATACCTCAAAGCTTTCTGTCTCAAGACCAAACTGTGCAACCAGTGCGTGTTGCCAGTGATGATATACGGAACCAAGACGAGGTTTTTTCTAAAGTCGCCGCTTGGCTCTTCCACGCTTAACATCGACCATGCTGTAATCCGAGATTTTGTCGGAAGACCTTGGCGTTGAGAGGGAAACGAGAGCTACTGCGGATCGATGTTATTTGTTAGCTCGCAGGTTTGCACCATCTACATTAGAAGTTAAAGTAATTACTTTTAAAGCTTTTTGTCCAGACGTTTTATCCGACCTGTGGGTAGATTATTTTTTGGTAAAGGCGACAAATGAGCAAGCAGTTCACGTTATGCACTTACCGATTATCGTCTTCGGAGAGGTGTTGCAGATGCGTTGCCGGCCTTTGATGCGTTTTAGGGTGTTGGGGAGATGGGAGGGAGGATGAGGAGAGGGAAGGGGAGGGGGAGTGGGACTCCGGTTACCTTACTCACCGAATGAAACGCGGAAGCGCAAGATGTTACTTCACGATGGTATTCTGCGGGGCCGTGTTACCAACCAGGTCGTGCAGTCCCTATCGAGCAGCAGCAAAAGTCGCAGCTTGGCTCTACCACGTATGATAGTAGATATTATACGGAGAAGATGTTCAAAGCTCTCCCAGTGCAATATAATACCACCTTCAGGATGATGTTGGGGCTCCACTCTCTGTATCGGCTGATATTGCGTACGCGCATACGGTACAACGCTTTCGACCGACTTCCGGCACTCGGTGCGTTTTTTTCCACGGGTGCCCACGGAAAATTTATGCATAAATTCCAATATCTAGAGTGTAATCAACCGATTCATATGCGAAACGACGATTTAGCGTGTCAAAATATATTAAGCAACTAAATTTATGATTATTTATGAATAATTGATGGGAGTTTTAATTAAACTTTTTTTTAAATTGCATTAAAGAAGAGATCTTCAAAATATTCATTCTTCAAAAAAGTCTAAGCAACATGCATGACATTACAAATTTACCATTTACATTAATTAATTTCTAAGTTTTTACTCACTCAAAGTGCGTAGGTATGTAAACTTAAAAAAAGGTAAAAAAAAATATCGATTATGTTTTGTTTTTTTCATAAAATTAAATGAAAGGGAATTTGTTTGAATTTACGTGCGTTTTTATTGCTACGTTTAGTCTTGATTTTATAATTTTACCAACCATTTAAATAAAGTTAACGACAAAATTGAATTGTTAGATATTCTTTACGTCATGGAGCGACCTCATTTGACGGCAAATGAAATGCAAAGAGCTGTAGGGATGTTGCAAGCGGGAAGTAATCAATCTCAGGTATCTCGGCATTTTGGCATTCATAGAAGTGTTATTTGTCGTCTTTGACAGCGCTACAATAATACAAAGGAACCCGCTGAACAGCATTCAGGCCGTAAAAGGAGTACAACCACTCGGCAAGACCGGTACTTATAACTGACTGCAAGACGCCAGCCGAAGTTAACCGCTCGTGAGATCAGTCTGAGGCTAGAAAATTCAAACGGTGTTGATGTAAGTCCCCAAACTGTGCGAAATCGACTGCATGAGTACGGCCTACGAGCTCGACGCCCAATTAGGTGCCCACCGATACGTCACGGGAATCGCGCTCGTCGAAATGAATGGTGTAGAAAACGCAGAACATGGACCCAGGAATAATGGGATAAAATTATGTTTTACGATGAGTCGCGCGAAAAGTTTTTTTTAATTTTATAGAAGAACGGGGCAAACGAGCATCCGCTACTAACACCAGAGGAGCTACAGATGCGCTGCCGGCCTTTAAGGAAGGAATAGGTTCTTTTCTTAAAGGTCCTCAAGTCGTAACTGTTCGGAAATACCGTTGTCGACAGCTGATTCCACAAAGTATAGATTTCCAAAAAAGTGTAGTGCAAACTCGATTATACCAGCCTGGATTTACGTGGCAGAGTCAAGCGGTGGCTTCAGCTACCATTCGTATGTGCCGGCTGGACCGGGGTAGCGCCACGGCCGGTCACATATACCGGCGTGAAGTAGACACACCTTGTGCTTCTGCGTTTCGTTCGGTGAGTGAGGTAACCGGAGGCCCACTTCCCTCCACCCCAAATATCGATAATCAATCACCATCAGCTCCCTTTCCCATTCATCATTCAACTTCCACAAGCGCACACGAATATGACGCATGGCAGTATATTTATATACTTCCGAATTCACATAAATTCCCAAAGCTTACGCAGACAAAGTCTTCCCTAGTCTCAGCGCGGTCTCTATGAAATACAAACAGATTAAGGAACGACTGCATATACAGCAATAAAAACTAATACGTCCAAAAATAAGGAAAGAAAAGCGATAAGAACCACACAATTACTTTTCAATAAATTCACTTGTTACAATACTGAGGCAATAGAAAGAAAGCAACGTAATTTTGGTAATCTCCAACGCAAAAACATGTTATGGAAACTTTCAAAACATCCCAGTTAACGAGTTTTTGTAGGTTTATCAAAAGGAACTTTTTTACCGTATCCTATCATTGATTCACGAAACGCTAGGGTGTCCATTAGTTTTCATTTCACCGGATTAAACGATAATAAACGTCATTTTAATATATAATGTTATTCAAGATCAAGACTAAGAGCCGTAGCCTAGGCTCAGCACCGAGCTTCGTGGCAATCTTTGGGGGAGGCCTATGTTCAGCAGTGGACTTCTGATAGGCTGAAATGATGATAATGATACCTTTCAACCGAAATACAATAGCTATTACTCTGCTAAGATCCAAACGACTCAGACCTAGAACACAGAGAAGAAGCCAAGTCCGTATATTTATGAGAACACAGCCTCTCACTCGCCATCACTTTTTTGTACCCGAAGTTACTCGAAAGCGACATATTCGCAGAAAGTATCAGATCTGGTAGCTAAAGAAACGTAAACATAAAACCAAAAGCTTGTAGGTATCACAAATATTGGCTTCGGTCAACCCAATGAATTTCACCCTGACCTAGTCGACGTGCCTGCAACACACAGTGATAAATTGGAATCGGCATTGATACTGGACTCTTGAAGGAGGCATGAGTGAGGCATCTTCTGGGCTAACGAGATTACCATATTGGAACTTATCATCACTCATCATCAGATGGTATCTTATCCTTGTCAAACGTTGGCCCACTTTAGCACCTAATTTGTAAAATAAACCAAACGACTTGTCCGAATTCGGTCAGGATTTGTTATTTTCCCCTCACGTCGCGCACTCGCACAATTTGCCTTCTTTCCATAATCCCGGGACCACTTCCTACAATGGGCACCCTTGTATATTCGTAACCAATAACCAATAACGGGCGATAACAACAATGAAATACGCCCTCCACGGCCCCGCAACGAAAAGCCCATTAAGCCCAGCCACGCCGGTAACGATCACGTTATCTCACGTTACGACCCTTGTTTACCGTTAGAGCTTATTTTTGTGACTTTTGACTTTTATCGCGACAATGCCGGGACCACAAATGTTGGGATTAACGTCGGTTTGTTTAATCCGTGCTAATAGTGCATAATAATATCCCTGTACTAATAACATTCTTCGATTTCTCCGAACTCGAACCTCGTCTGAACATTGTGCACCCTGGTAGCTACCTCGAATCCTCTTTGGGTAGAGTAGTGGTGGGGAGCAGCTCACCGACCCGACAGAGCAATGGTAGTACATTGGTCGGGGTGCTCGATTTGGTTTCAAAGAGCGAGCGAGTGACATAGTTTCGCACCCGGGGCCGACACCACCGAAATGGTTAATAGCAATTTTAAGTGCTGTGTGTAATTTACCACGTGCTCAGCGGTGAAGTAACAATATTAATTCGAGGATATGTGAAGCCCGCCAAACCGCACCGGAGCAGAGAGGCAGGGCCTTCCCGGCTCCTAAACCCTCTCTGATATGCGTATTTGAGAAGGAGCCTTTTGCCCAGCAGTGGGCACGTGAAACGTCAAGCAAATAGCCACTTTGTTTCGCCACGGATAACGAAACCACGGTTGCTGAGCCATTCTGCCGTGAACCGACCACACAGGACATGATTGAGAAGTTTAAGATTTTCTATGTTTAAGCATGGTAGAGCCAAGCGGCGGCTTTAGCTGCTGCTCGAATGGGCCGGCTCGACCGGATTGGTACCACGGAATACCGGCGTGAAGTAAATGCATCTTGTGCTTCTGCGTTCGGTGAGTGAGGTAACCGGAGACCCTCACCCCCTCCCTATTCCCCTCCTCTTCCCTCCCATCTCCCAAATATCCTTAAAGACCGGCAACACACCTACAGCATCTATGGTGTTGCAGATGTAGGTGGGCGACGGTAATCACTTACCATCAGGTGAACCGCTTGCTCGTTTGCCGTCTCTTCCATTAAAAAAAAATTAGATGGCGTGGGTTTAAGTTTTTGTTAGTAATATTAATAGCATCACCCCCTTAACACTAGTGGCAGGCAGAGATTACTAATCTCCATTTGGAACATATCGTAGTGCTGCCCGAAACACTTTACGTCTACATTTTCTTCTTTAAAAAATATTTACATAATTCACATAGAAAATCTTAATTAATAATGAGTCAATAAACCATTTTATTATTTCAAAATATACAAAACGTGCATTCATTCGAGAACACTTTAAACTAAATCTCTAATCTTATCAAACACGATTCACAATTATGTACGAGTATACAAAGACAACCTTCACCAGCGCTCCAAATTACAAAACACGAAACCCTAGTACAGTAGTTCATCGCCTTGAATAAATTGCCCAGCGCCTCTATCTCTGAATAGAACGTATTCTCTAGATAAATAACATGGAGCCGGCAAGCAATAACCGACCTTAATGCAACGCAATACTTCCACGCTAAATGAATAGATAAACATAAAACTTTCTAACGACTACAGAAATACGTCATCCATCTTAACTGTACACATTCGAAAAAATTGTTTTTTTTTATAGAAACATTCTTATAAGTCATTGATAGGGTCCACGAAGATCGCGGTATCTGCTATCGGCTCCGGTTAAGCTGTAAACAACAATCAGTTGTTTATTTTAATGTTGCCGAGCCTTGGCTGGGACTTGCGCAACCAGCGCCGAACTACACGCTGTTGCTATGGCCTATAGAGCAATGCGTTGCAGATGTGAAAATGGGTATTTGCTTCTTTTTTTTTTCTGTTAAAGCCGTCAAACGTGCCAGCGGCCCGAACGATGGTAAGTGATTACCGTCGCCCACTTACATCTGCAACAACAGAGGAGCTGCAGATGCGTTGCCGTGCCTTTAAGGATATTTTAGGGTTACATCACACTCCGAACGAAACGCAGACGCACAAGGTTCGAGCCCCCCCCTCATTCGAGCACCAACAAAAGCCGCCGCTTGACTCCACCACGTATTAACTATTTTAGTATTTTTTTTATGAAAAATTGGCTTACGTTTGACCTCAATCTTGCCCGATGGAAGGCGAAGATGAGGCCTAGGATGGTACACGCTTGCCTAGATGTCTGTTCACTTTGGCCTTTGGTATTCTATAATATTAAATTCACGAATGACCCACGTCGTTAAACCACCCTAGCTGAGTGGTTACGCGATCTGACAACGACGAATTGGAAGGCTCGATTTTCATCCTCTATGTGAAGGGCTTGTTCCAATGAGATACAACGAGAACATTGCAAATGGCAACAGGTTCATCACCTGTCACGTTCTCCACCCATTGGTTATATGGTCGAGACAGTTTGTTAATATTTTATCTTTTTTTAATTCTAATTTTTATCTTCATCATCATCATCATCATCATTTCAGCCTATCCGAAGTCCACTGCTGAACACAGGCCTCCCCCAAAGATTGCCACGAAGCTCGGTCCTGAGCCGCCTGCATCCATCGACTTCCAGCAACACTGCGCGGGTCGTCACTCCATCTTGTGGGGGGTCGTCCCACACTGCGTTTGCCTGTACGCGGCTGCCACTCGAGAACCTTTTTTCCCCAACGGTTGTCAGTTCTGCGAGCTATGTGCTTCAGCTTGCTGATCTTTACGGCTATGTCGGTTACCTATCTTCTATATTATGGAAATAGCTGCCACAGTCAGTGATACTTGTAAACAGGTGGAAGTGTGCTGGTCTGCTTGAGTCATTTGCGGAATATTCAAGGGTACATTTCTTTTAATTACAAAAAGTTATTTGCGGCTTGGATTGTATATGGTATACTTAAATGTATATTTTATTATTAAATTTAAAATAAATCTTCTCCGTCCGAGAAACTATATCAATAAGTATACTGTCAAAATTACATTCGCAAAAGAAAATTTTGTTTTTCGTCAAAAAATTAACGAATGTTCATTCTTAAAAAATCTCACGTGACGTAACTCGTTACCCATCAGTTTCTATCTCTACCTGAAGTAAATCCGTAAACTCCGGCCTGAGTACTGAGTATTATATATTATGTAAACTTACTTTCCCTTTATAGTAAGAGTAAAATATCCAAATTCGAAGAAAAAGGGTAAAAACCGAAATTTTACGTCCGATCTGTCGCCTCTGTTTCGTAATCTAACCGAGTGTCATCGACCCCCGAGCCCGAGGCTGCGGCTCACTCGACAACAAATAACAGCTGAGCTGCACGCACCCACACACCCACACACACCCACACACCCACACACCCGCACGGTTGCATCGGTGTGGTGTGAGCTCAGAAGTGCCTAGTTGTAAGAGGCGCGCTTGAGTGTAGCTTTGTCTGAAGCGAAAGATTACAAAATGTGTTCACGACTAAGAAGAATCTGCATTTAAACAAGATAAACACGTAAATAAGAGTTAAATGATTTTTACACGGAGGCGCTGATGACCGTGAGGTTAGAGAATCTGCGCCCCAATCAAAAGTCCAATCAATGAGCTTTTCGAAGCTTCCGATTTGTATCGTTGGCAATAACATTAACGCGACGATAGGCTCACCGCATGTCACGTTGTCCCAAATAAACCCCGGCCTAAAGTGGCTTAACATGACTAAAATGCCTAGACCTCTTATCTAGCCCATTATCGGGTCCAGAGATATACGATTTAAATATTAGCTACAAGCAACTATGTAACAAAATATTATGTTAAGCTCGAGTAATACAATAATAGACGCAATTGAAGGCGCGGAGGCGTCTCGCTCGGGACTCGAACCCACACCAGAGTCGCTATGCTAATAGCACAGCCTTGGGTTTGTTAATAACAGGTGTTTAGTACTGCAATGGAATGTAAGTTGAAGTTTATTATCAAACCTGATATGGAATATAGATGAATTCCTTTATAATATGAGTATATAATAATTAAAAATATTATTTCAATGATATGTGAAGCCCGCCAACCCGCACTGGAGCAGCGTTGCGGGCCATCCCAGCCTCCTACACCCTCTCAAACATTTGAGTAGAAGACCTTTGCCCAGCTGTGGGCACTCACAAGCTGCTACTTTACATTTATGAGTATGCGAAATAATTGTTTTATTATTGGACTGGGCGTATAGTACAGTCCAGTACAGGTTACGGCAGCCCGTGGACACCAGCAAACAACTTCAATCGAAGAAGCTCAGAAGCTCAGAAGAAGCACCAGATATTAGACTCCACAGAGCCAATAAATCGTTCATGGAGCAATGAGTTTCTATAAAAAAATCCCAATAAGTGCGCAAAGTATTCCTAACAATTAGTTTAAAAACTTTGTTAAACGAAGACTTTATTAAAATTATTATTATAATATAAACGAATACATGAAGTGGGTAGATAGATCCTAAGGCATTTCTAGAAAAAAAAATATTATATTACCATATTAAAACGTTTTGTTTAGAAAAAAAAAGAGAATTCCTACGTAGTATGTTATAAGCGTGGCTCTACCACGCGGCAGCTTTAACTCCTGCTCGAATGGGCCGGCTCGACCGGATTGGTACCACGGCCTCGCGGAATACCGGCGTGAAGTAGAGGCATCTTGTGCTTCTGAGTTTCGATCGGTGAGTGAGGTAACCAACCGGAGGCCCACACCCCCTCCCTATTCCCCTCCTCATCCCTCCCATCTCCCGAAAATCCTTAAAGACCGGCAACGCACCTGCAGCATCTATGGTGTTGCAGATGTATGTGGGCGACGGTAATCACTTACCGTCAGGCGAACCGCTTGCTCGTTTGCAGTCTCTTCCATAAAAAAAAAGATCTATTCGCCGGTTTCTTCTACGTCAGAGGAACCTCATTAAGAAACGGTGGAAGATTTAAAATGAAATGATATTTGACAAGTGAAATGTATGTTTCTTCTGTTGTTTGATCCGATTTGATTTGATGCGTCCTCACTCCTGTGGACTAAGATAAACGCCTCATGGTCCGTAAATACAACGGCACTCTATTTTGAAGTAGTTGAATAAGGAAACTGAAAAAAAAACCTTTGCCGGTTTCCTCACGATCTTTGTCTTCACCGCCGAGCACATGGTGAATACAGCACTTAACATTGCTATTAACAACATTAGAGGTGCCGGAAACCCGGAATGGAACTAAAACCACTGATATACCACTTTATTTAAAATCTAACGTATAATCGAACATATTTTTTTATTAAGTTTTATAAACATTTGACTAAAATAACCCTCGTATCGCTTCAACGTAGTCGGGTAACAAGCCTTTAAAGTATATTTTGTAACATCAACATACAAATGAAACAAAAAGCAAGATAACTCTTCACATGAGCCGAAGAAAGTTTATGTGATGCACTTTTCTACTTTCCCTCAAATTCGTCAACTTGACAGTTTCGGAGCAACATGGCGCATTGTATACACAGGCAGACATCACAACTATTCATACCCTTGTGATATTAACATAAACGTAACACCGCGCATAATTATGTATTCCTTTTGGTCATGCACCCACAAACTACATTTCTATTTTTAAAATACAGCATAATTATTAGACGAGCTAAGATATTTTTAACAGCGCCATCTATGGATCGAAGATGCTTGTATTTCGTTTAACAGCGCGCAAACCGTTCGTTAAAAATTATCCTAAAGTCAAATAAGGGTTTCTTACTCGAGAAATACGTTTGAGCGTTTACTTTGGAATTATTACCTAGCGATGCAATAGTAGTGCAGTTGAAGAACATTTTTTTTTCTTTTATAACATAAGAAATCATCTTAGTTTACGTATGCATTGTATATATATATATATATATATATAGGGTTATATAAATATGTATGTACAGTGTGTAAAGTGTTTTATATAATGTACTACTATAATTACACGTATGTCTAAGTACCGTCATATATAAGTATTGTATCGTAGTATAAATATATAATATTCGAGTATATATATGTGAACATAATATTTTTGTGCACCCTTTTACATTTTCTCTGTTCAATCTAATGGTAGACTGGTAGAGAATGCCTCTTGGCATTAAGTCCGCCTTTTTGTTATGTAATGTGCTAATAAAGTTTAAATAAATAAATAAATACCTATGTCTCGAAGTTGACCTTACAGTGGTTAGCGTACCTGACCATGGAATCATAGGTCCTGGGCTCGAATACCAGCCGCTGTCAATGTTTGTTCCACTCGCGAATTATTAGTTTTCGGATCTGAACGGTGTTGCGTTGCGTCGCATGCCTCTGGAACTGCATCCTTACCATCCTTTGACCTTATCTGCCTAAGATCCGTCAGGGTAGGTATCACCTTTACCAGCGCAACCACTGTCACGTTCCGGTTTGAAGCGTATAAACATTCAGTTATAATTACAGCCTCTATGGCTTTCTATTTAGGTCCGCAGCACTATCAATGCACTTTTTTACGTGGTAGAGCCAAGCGGCGGCTTTTGCTGCCGCAGGAATGGGCCGGCTCGTCCGGATAAGTACCACGGCCTCGCAGAATACCGGCGTGAAGTAGAAGCATCTTGTGCTTCTGCGTTTCGTGCGGTGAGTGAGGTAACCAGGCCCTCTCCCCCTCCCCTCCCCAAATATGGTAGCGGTATATAATTTTGAGCTACCCCAGGAGGGTACCAGTACCTACGGTTCTGGAGAATCCCTCACTGAGCATCCACGTTCAGGCTTTCCTACGCTACCTAATCGTGGATGCTCAGTCTGCCCCGCGTATTCTGGGGCAATATTCCGCTCTCTTTCTTTCCTACTCGAGGCAAACGCAGCAAAGAAACTATGGCATCCCCTACCGCGCTCGCCGTGGTTTCTGCAATATCAGGGGACTCCACTCGAACCTTAGCGCCGTTCATTACCATCTTGAAACGGCGAAGCCGGCCTTGCTTTTTCTTACAGAGACTCAGATATCGTCTCCGGCTGATACCTCTTATCTCCATTACCCGGGGTACAAACTGGAACACTCCTTTGTGCCCCGTGCCGGAGTTTGCGTATACGTCAGAGATGATATCTGTTCTCGACGCCTCGGTAGTCTTGAAGGTTTGGACCTTTCTACCCTTTGGCTGCGCATCGACAGCGACGACCATCCGCGCGTCTATGCGTGCCTTTACAGGTCCCATAGCGGTAATACCGTAACTGACCGACTCATCGACCACATCCAAATGGCTACAGATTCCGTGCTACAACAGATGCCATCCGCAGAGATCGTGATTCTCGGCGATTTTAATGCCCACCACACCGATTGGCTCGGTTCTCGCATAACCGATCATGCGGGAGATCTGTTCACGACTTTGCATTAGCATATGGCCTGACACAACTGGTAACCTCGCCGACGCGGATCCCGGACGTGGAAGGTCATACACCTTCCCTGTTGGACCTTTTGCTGACCTCACACCCGGACGGATATTTGGTCTCAGTCGATGCCCTTTTGGCTCGTCGGACCACTATCTGATCCAGAGTGTAGTGCCTATCGCGCGCCGATCCCGAACGCGATCTGCGGGCTTCCGCCGTGTGTGGCACTATGGGTCGGCAGATTGGGATGGAATGCGGTCTTTCTTTCCTTCCTACCCATGGGGGCAGGTTTGCTTCTCGCTGGATGATCCCAACGCCGTTGCAGATTCTGTCACCGATGTGGTATTTCAGGAATGGAACTTTTATTCCGTTCTCTGAAGTGCCTGTCGGAGGTAAATCCCAGCCTTGGTTTGGTCGCACCTGCGAAATAGCGTCACGCCGAAAGCGGAAGTGCTACCAGGCCTGGGCCGATGCATCGGCGTCTCAGGATGCAAAACCAGTGCTCTTAAAACGAGTACAACTTTGCCTCCAGGTCCTTCAAAGAGTTATCGCTGCGGCAAAGTTAAAGCACATTGGCAGAATTGGCGAGAGATTAGTTCGCCTCCCATCGGGATCCCGCGCATTCTTGTCTCTCGCCAAGGCTGTCCAGGGAATTTCTGTCAGCCATCTCTCCCATCTCTACACAAGGAGGATGATTCGCTGGCCCATACTGCATAAGAGAAAGCCGATCTCTTGGGCTCTCTTTTTGCATCAAACTCGACTCTTGATGACCGGGGAAACTCTCCACCTACCATCCCGTGGTGTAAGTGCTCCATGCCGGAAATTCAGTTTCTGCAGAGCTCAGTGCGAAAGGCACTCCGCTCCTGGACATTCATAAGTCGAGTGGGCCGGACGGAATCCCTCAAATTGTGCTGAGGATGTGTGCCCCTGAGTTGGCACCGGTTCTCACGCGTCTTTTCCGGCACTCCTACTCTTCAGGCGTCGTCCCGGAATCTTGGAAGACAGCATTTGTGCATCAATACCCAAAAAGGCGACCGCTCTGATCCGTCCAACTACAGGCCTATTGCCATCACCCCTTGTTATCTAAAATAATGGAGTCACTCATCAACACCCAGCTCCTGAGGTACCTGGAGGAACACCAGCTGATCAGTGACCGACAGTACGGTTTCCGACGCGGACGATCAGCTGGTGATCTTCTAGTTTACCTGACTCACCGATCGGCAGAAGCAGTTGAGTCTAAGGGAGGCTTTGGCGGTTAGTCTGGACGTAGCGAAAGCATTTGATAGGGTTTGGCATAAAGCGCTTCTTTCAAAGCTTTCATCTTACGGGGTTCCTGAGAGATTGTACAACTGGGTCTCCAGCTTCCTCACGGATCGGAGCATCAAGGTTGTTGTCGACGGTGCATGCTCGGACCCCAAACCCGTGAATGCTGGTGTTCCACAAGGCTGTGTGCTATCTCCCACTCTGTTCCTTCTGCATATCAACGACATGCTACAAATCAGTAGCATTCATTGCTATGCAGACGACAGCACGGGTGATGCCCTATGTACAGGCCGTGCGAATATTTCTCGGGAACACGTCGACGAGTGCCGGAACAAACTTGTGTCTGAAGTCGAGACCTTGTTATTCAAAGTCTCGGATTGGGGTCGACGTAATTTGGTCCTATTCAACCCCAAAAGACACAGGTTTGCGCGTTCACCGCTAAAAAGAATCCCTTTGTCGTTTCTCCTCTTTTTGAGAACATTCCCCTTATTGGCTCAGCCAGTATCAGAATCCTTGGCGTTGACATATCAAGCGACGTTCAGTTCCGTGGTCACTTGGAGGAAAAGGCCAAATTGGCCTCCAAAAAGCTTGGTGTGCTCTGTAGAGCGGGACATTATTTCATGCCGGTCCACCGTTTGCGACTTTATAAGGCGCAAGTACGGCCCCACATGGAATACTGTTCTCATCTCTGGGCAGGGGCACCCCAGTACCAACTCCTTCCATTTGACCGCATCCAACGTCGAGCGGCTCGAATTGTCGGCGACCAAGCTCTCTCTGATCGGCTTGATCCTTTGGCCCTGCGAAGAGATGTTGCTTCTCTTTGCATTTTTTACAAAATTTTCCACGGGGAATGTTCTAAGGAACTTTTCGGATTGATCCCAGCTGCTGAGTTTCACCATCGTACATCGCGACAGAATTCGAAGTTCCATCGATACCACCTAGATGGTTGGCATTCCACCACAGTGCGTTTTAATCGAAGTTTTCTGCCACGCACTTCGATTTTGTGGAATCAGCTGTCGCCAGCAGTATTTCCGAACAGTTACGACTTAGGGACCTTCAAGAAAAGAGCTTATTCCTTCCTTAAAGGCCGGCAGCGCATCTGTAGCTCCTCTGGTGTTGTGGATGTTCGTGGGCGTCGGTGATCACTTACCATCAGGTGAGCCGCACGCTCGTTTGCCCCTTCTTCTAAAAAAAAAAAAATCTGTAACCTTACTCGGTTGAAGTTGTTTACAGGTCCATCCATCCATAGGTCAGTGGCCATCACGTGGCTACATGGTGCCCATCAGGTGGCCATACAGATAGTTCGCCGTTATATAATAAAAAAGATAGAACTCAAATGCGTGCGCACATTGACGAATATTTTTTTTAAAACCTGTTGTTGTTTCCTAATTCATCTAGGAGTGTTCAATCGCGACTCATTATGTCGTGAGATAAAAAGGATCCTATTTCGAAGAAGCTTCGTCTAACATTGGATAAAGCACCGGGAAACATATATATAAATAAATCAAGCCATTAAAGTCAACAACTCCTAAAAAAAAACGGGTGTCTCGTTAATACAGGACCGTCTGTCACACGGTGACGTAACACGTCCACGTAACGTGATTCCCTGACAGATGGCTGAATAGAAATATGACAGATTTATGACAGGCTATGCGAAACGTGCTTGGAGGTCCGGGGGCAAAATTTCCTATGTCTCTAACTTGACCTTACAGTGGTAAGCCTAACTGACCATGGACCTGGGCTCGAATACCAGCCGTTGTCAATATTTGTTCCACTCGCGAATTATTAGTTTTCGGCTCTGGATGGTGTTGCGTATCAATATCTCTGATAACATATCTCTAATACTGCATCCTTACCATCCTTTGACCTTATTATGTACTTTCGTAACATATCTCTGACACTGGATCCTTACCATCCTTTGACCTTATGATATACATGGTCGTGCGCAACAACTAACTATACTTACTATAGTGACACAAGTTATTGCAACAGTATGGTGTCTATATTCCGCGAAATGATCCAGGAAGACATCATCGTCATCATTATCAGAATCATTATCACCGTTTTCGGAGATATGCACCTTCCTGTTGATACCTGAACATTTGCTATATAGAAAAGTGCAAGCGGATTACCTGACGGTAAGTGATTACCAACATCAGAGAGTACAACTGCAACTTTAGAGGAGCTGCATGTGCCTTGCCGGCCCTTAGGGCTATTTTCCGACTCCGATTACCTCCCTCTCCGAATGAAACGCAGAAGCACAAGATACTTATACTTAACATTAGTATTCTGCGAGCCGGCGATGCTAACTCGGTCGAGCCGGTCCATTCGAAAAGCAGCAAAAGCTGCCGCTTGTTCGCTTTCCTCTAACACGTACAAAAATTAACCATCCGATAGTCTGCCACAAGATTCTCCATCTTCTTCTTAATTATCGACTTACTCATATCAACTGCTGAACCACTTCATTAGTCGCCATTCATTTCTTGAGTTCTATATCGCGACAGAATTCGAATTTCCATCGATACCACCTATTTCCGTACAGTTACGACTTAGGGAACTTCAAGAAAAGAGCCTATTCCTTCCTTAAAGGCCGGCAGCGCATCTGTAGCTCCTCTGATGTTGTGGATGTTCGTGGGCATCGGTGATCACTTACCATCAGGTGAGCCGCACGCTCGTTTGCCCCCTACTTCTATAAAAAAAAGGGAAAAACTGTTGCAATTACTTCTCTCTTCTTCAATTAATTCTTACTCCTATCTAAAATCCCACAGATTATTGGCTAGATGGGTAGCAGCATCACTTGTGGGAGGGTACCAGCACTGCGCTCACCGATCCGCCTGCCCATCGTGGTTAGTTTGGGCAGACCATAGAAATGTAGAAAACCAGGATCTAATCCCATTTTGAATTCTTGTATGACAGGAGTCTACCACAACTGTATCTTTAACACAAAACTTCTCCTACAAACGTATGTTAAAGTTGTTAACATTCCTAAAGCATCGGATTATTTTATAGACAGACAAAAAAATTAAGTGGACATACTTAAAGAGCTTTCTGTTCGTTTTGAACAACTTCAAACTTTATTCGATTGGACGGAAGATATTAAAAAGAGTTATTTTGGTAGAAATTATTCTGAGGACCGGTTCCGAAGGCAAATAAAACTGAAGACATTTCGTTATCGATCCCAAACTATATGGCCAATGCGCATGAGTCACGCAGGCGGATCGAAAATAAAGACCATGTTCTTATTGAAACACGCTGCTTTAAACACACACATATGTATATATATTTACCTCGCATTGGAAAACATGAGTCTAGAAAAAGATCGTGAATTCAATTTCTTGATTTTATAAATGTGGTTTGAAAACCGGTTTCTTTACACAAGTGCAGGCGATAGAAACGTTAACGGTGATCATAAAATTAAAGTAACTGTGTGTAAATATATTTGAAAGAAATCAATGGACTATAAGAGCCGTCGTAGCCCAGTGGTTAGGGCGCTCACTTTAGTGTCACAGAGCGTGAGTGACCTGGGTTCCATCCCCGGTGCCGGCACCACTAAAATTGTTAATAACAATTTTAAGTGCTATATTTACTACGTGCTCAACGGTGAAGAAAAACATCGTGAGGAAACCTGTATGTCTGAGAAATAATAATTACTATTCCGAGGATACGTGAAGGCCGGCCAACCCGCAATGGAGCAGCGTGGCGGGTCCTTCCCGGCTCCTAAACCCTCTCTGATTAGCAGTATTTGAGAAGGAGGCCTTTGCTCAGCAGTGGGCACTTACTACTGTTACTTTACTTTACAATGGATTATTCCATTCCCTATGGAAGCATTCGCTACGCAACGCCAGCGCATATGCGGACAGTAAATGTACTTAATACATTTAGGTTTTCTAAAACTTATTGTATTAGAATCTGTTACCTTCGATCACTTAGTTAGGCAACCAGGCAATTATATGGGCAGTTAAATCAGGCAATCGAGCAAATTATAATTCCGCGATAGATCTGATCGTGTGTCTGACCCTAGTCCTGGGCTCGAACGCCGACAGACTCGACAAATATTTGTGCAAAAACACAAATTATCGGTTTACGGGTCAGCACTGGTTGTGTTCGTCCCGTGTCGCTGCATCTGACCCTTTCACCGGTCATATCGCATGAGGCATAAGCGTTACTTCGGATGTAGGACGGTAAAGGAGTGCGAGTGTCGCTGCGCATGCGCGTAAATGCGCGCACTATAACATCTCCAGCGACCGTTGACTAATTGCCGAAAGTATTTAAAAGTAATCATCATACCTTAAAAAAAATTCAACTAAATTTATCTTCATAATGTCTAACCATTCATCATTAGCGTTACGCCACGGTGTAACTGCTCCGGTTAATTTGTAACACAAAAATAAACATAACTGGAGTCATGTGGTTTTTGGAAAGCCGCTCAAACAAGTTCGTGTTTACAGTGACATGTCGCGGCCAGTCGTGACAGCGCGCAGGGCTGCCGTGGTGTCTCTGGAAACAGGCATTCTAGAGAAATCATTAGATACAACCGATTTACATTGTCAATATTAATACATCTATTATCTACTTACCTTTTATCCCTTAAACATAAGAGTGCTGGAATGTCTTACCATTAAGCTCAACATCATGTCCAAAGTTAAACGGAACGAAAATATTCTATTTAGAGCAGTAAACACTGAATGTAGGCCGGTCTAATGACTGACGAAAAACGTGCGAATTCTTCCAGGAACCTTAGCACAAATTTCCTCATCATAATAACATAAGAATGTCGTGGTTTACATCGTATTCGGTACTTTCTATTTAATTAAGATACATAAATAAAGGGATGCTGAGCTGGTTTGGACATGTGGAGAGGATGAATGAAAGTAGGTTGACGAAACAAATAAATGAGGCGAGCGTAAATGGTAGAATCGGAAGAGGAAGACCTTGGCGAACATTTCAAGATCAAATCGGAAACGTTCTGTAAAAACGCCAGGTCAAGAGTACTAACCAACGAGCATGCATGCGAAGATTGATGAAAGTGGAAGAAGCGAAAGACGTATGTCAGTACCGTAGCAAGTTGAAGAAGACTGTCTCTGCCTACCCCGTTGGGAACAAGGCGTGAATATATACATACATACAAATAACAAATCTTAATGGACCATTAAACGAGCTCTGCGCTAATCTAATACACTCTGAAGAATCTGTTCCTTCTGTGACCTAAAAATACGAGGACTGAGGTGAGATGTGAGTTGTCATTTTGAAATGATTATTTTGTTTATGTTTAAAATTATTTTATAAGGTTAATAATAAATATTTTTTTCAAAAATAAACAGTAGCTAATATCACCTTCAATGATGTAGCAACCCTGGCAGCGCAACGCAACCGGCGTCAAGTCAATAAAAAAAAACAAGCGTTAGATTAAAAAAAAAAAAGCAATTTTTATTTTATCCAATCGTAACATTTATACGAACCGATCCAAATTTCACCATTCGGAACACCTAGATGTGTTTGTAAAAATCAGTCTGGCGAGCAAGAACAAGCGGTTCACCTGATGGTAAGTGATTACCGTCGCCCACATCGTACATCTGCAAGACCAGAGGAGCTGCAGGTGCGTTGCCGGCATTAAAAGGACACTTGGAGGATGGGAGGATGACGAGAGAGGTTACTTCGCACACCGATCGAAACGCAGAAGCACAAAACACCTGTACTTCACGGCGGCATTCTGCAAGGTGTGATACTGCCCCGTTTGAGCCGGCTCTTTCTAGAAGCAACAAAAGCTGCCGCATGGCTCCACCCCATACAATTTTTTTTCTACCTCGTTCACAATTACATACAAACTTTATATTGTTCATACATTATAAGAGCAGGGGGCAAGATTCGAATAAGGGGAAGAAGGAGATTCTGCGATATTATTAGAACGAGGCTGCTCTCTATAATAAACCTGTGGTAATTAGCTTAGCATATTCGGATGTATTATCATCGGTCTATCGCCAGATCCTCGCCAGTCAGATCGTGGGATACTCCAAGTATAAATGAAGTTAAAATAAGGATATAAAGTTTTTTTACTCGCTAGCTGTCCACCGGATGGTAAGTAGGTACTGTAGTCCATAGACACCTGCACACAACTTCAATCGACGAAGATTACAGCTGCGTTAAAGATCTAGGTGGAATACTTCACAGTCCGTGATTATACTGCCTCTCTATACCTTTCAAACCGCCACACAACAGTTATCACACTGCATTAGTACATACTTGGGGGAGGCCTATGTTCAGCAGTGGACTTCTGATAGGCTGAAATGATGATTATGATGATGATTAGTACATACTGGCACCACTGAAAGGTCAACTATGTTCAACTCTCACTAAGCTCCAGCAAAGCGTGCTCTGATTTAAAATTGGATTCGAACTTAAAATAATAAATGGGTTATTTGATAAATATGTAAAAACTTACGAAAGATTGCCCAACACTTTTATATCGCACTAATGTGGTTATCTCTGAATATACATCACCCGGTTACGTTCCGAGCGTGGAGTGAAAGTTGAAATAAAAACCAGATAAATGTCGTGGGTTTTCGATAAATGGCTGAATCAACCCCCCAGGATGACGTGAGAGAGGCCTAATGAGAAAGCCCCGTGGCGTCCAACAGACAGGGTTAACTGTTTCAAAAATGCCAGAGATAAAATGTTTTGCAGCGTCTCGGATACGAGACGTCTGCGATCGCTGCCGCGCGTGCCAAGCGTGACTAGTATGCCAATCCTCCATCTCGGGAGACGTATATTACACAAGCTGATGATGAAGAAAAAGGTGTGAACCCTAAAATATGTTAAGAGTTGTATGGTGTACAGAACTGCATTCTCCACTCGATCAGCTGAGTGTGGCATTTTAAGTTTATTCATACCACGTTTTACTCCACCTATCACCCGCGGGTTTCCGGCTGCTCTACTCCTATGGGTAACATCAGCGTGATGTTATATGCCTTCCTTAATAAACGAGCCATCAAACTCGAAAATATTTTTTTAAATCAAACTGCTAGTTCCTTAGATTAACTCTAACAAATACACAACCTATTCAGCTTTGTGATATTAGTAAAGATGAAAGAACGAAGAAGAAGAAAGAACAGTTTAACCAGATTAAATAAGCGGTTATTCAAGTCAAAGGACACCGGCAATCGACTTCAAATAAAGAAAGCTACAGTTCGTCACCCTCGAGGACTTAGATGGAATACATCACAGCCTGTAATAGTACTGGATCTCCTTATCCTTCAAATCGGGACACACCACTGGTACCGCTGCTCCTTGCTGGCAGCATTAGGTGTGAGTGAGGTACTCTCTGGGCAGGGAAAGCTAGGCAATGAATGCAATAAGTGGTAACCCAGTTGTTGTAACTGAAGAACTCAGTATTTCTATAGTAATCTTTCAATACAATTATTGATGTTAAATTAAGGTAAAGTAAAAAGTTAAGTAAAGTACCAGCCTGTTAGTACCCACTGCTGGGCAAAGGGAAATCAAGCATCAGAGAGTATATCAATTCCTTCTCAAATACAAGTATCAGAGAGGGTTTAGGAGCCGGAAAGGGTCCGCCACGCTGCTCCAGTGCGGCTTGGCAGGCTTCACATATCCTCGAAATAACATTTTTATTATTTCTCAGACATGCAGGTCTCCTCACGATGTTTTCTTTCACCGCTGAGCACGTAATAAATACAGCACTTAAAATTGCTAGCAACTATTTTATTGGTGGCGGCACCGCGCATCGAACCCAGGTCACTCGCGCTCTATGAACCTAAAGTGAGCGCCCTGACCACTAGGCTACCACGGCTCGTTTGATGTATATGAAATGATCTAAATGAAATGGTAGAAATTGTCTTGCGGCTAAGGACGGAAGGCGGCTTCTAAATCTTCATGGCCTGCTCCGGCAGCTTGTGACCATCCACACAGGGTCAAATCCGGATCGCAGGAGTCCATTCGACCACGCTGACTCGTATTAAATGGAAATAGAAATCTGTGCGCCTACCTCAAAGTGTGAGTCCCGACTCGGCAAAATCGGATAAGCATCCCACCATCATTCGTTCTCCTCTTTTGTTGACTGGGTATACCGCGAGCCGGCGTAGTGGGTATTTGGAGAAAGAGATGGTGTATTCTCCTTTACACTACAGACACCCTGATCCTGTTATATAGGCTACTTGAATACTTTCAGTCGCCGGCTGACTGTTAACTACTATATCAGCTTGTTTTAGTCCACTGCTGAAACACAAGCCTGTCCAAGAACGCACCGGCATAAGCCAGCAATGTATGCTGGACGAATGAATGTATTTTGGACTTCTTGTCTCACGCTGACGGCTTCAATACCTGTCCATAACATATAGCTTTGAGCGTGCGTGATGTAATTTTATACATAAGTAAAATTACTTAGAAATCTGAGAAGACGACTTGAAACCTTTACAATGGACGTTAATACCACATTTGTTTCCCCCCGCGGGTGGTGTATGTCCGGATCCCGAGATAACAAAGCTCGATGGGTTGTTTTTTTTTTTTGGTTTTATAATCATCTTCGCGGCTCCAGTGTCACCTTGTGCCTCTGGATTGTAACATATCTAACGTGATCCTTCTTTCATATTAATATATCTCTTAAATATCCCAAAATTTATTTATTCTGCACTAACACACTTCACTGCCAAATTAGGATTACATCTAAGCGTTGTAGAGCCAAGCGGCGGCTTCTGCTGCTGCTCGAAGGGCCGGCCCGACCGGGATGGTACCACGGCCTCGCAAAATACCAGCGTGAAGTAGAGGCATCTTGTGCTTCTGCGTTTCGTTCGGTGAGCGAGATAACCGCAGGCCCTCTCCTCCTCCCCATCCCCTTCCTGATCCTCCCTCCCTCCCCCATACCTCCCAAATACTCTAGAAGGCTGGGAACGCACCTGCAGCACCTCTGGTGTTGCAGATGTAGGTATGCGACGGTAATTACTTCCCATCAGGTGAACAAAAAAGATTTAAGGATGCAAATTTTAGTGCTCTCAAAATTGATCCAAAAAAATAACATTATCTACTTCACACGCCTTGAACGCGTCTAAAGCGTCCAGTTTAACAAATTGTTTTTGCACATATATATGGAGATTTGGATTTAATTTTTTCGCCATATTAAAATTTGCCCCATGGACAAGGACACATTATTTTACGGCCCCCGATTCACCTTGAAGCACGACATTGCAAAAAAGAAAACGCGCTGAATTGAATTTGTGTTCATTTGTAAATGTGCCTTTTTTATTAAAGATTCTCATATTAAATTTAAAATATTATCGCCATTGGAGGCTTTCTGCGATGTAAGAAATATGTTTTCAATTTATTTCATCTCGACTTGTAATGAATTAATAAACAGACGTGGATTTCTGGGTTATTAATACCTAATTTTATATCTCTAAAGATACGGCGCCTTACCTTAATTAGAGTCGTGGTAGCCTAGTGGTCAGGGCGCTCACTTTAGTGTCATAGAGCGCGAGTGACCTGGGTTCGATCCCCGGTGACGGCACCACTAAAATTGTTAATAGCAATTTTAAGTGCTGTATTTACCACGTGCTCAGCGGTGAAGGAAAACATCGTGAGAAATAATAAAAATATTATTTCGAGGATATGTGAAGCCTGCCAACCCGCACTGGAGCAGCGTGGCGGGCATTTCCCGGCTCCTAAACCTCTCTGATACTCGTATTTGAGAAGGAGGCCTTTGCCCAGCAGTAGGCACTTACAGGCTGTTATTTACATATAGATCATGCAGTACATATAGAACCTGGATATCTTCAAGGCCAGAGTGAACAGACATCTAGGCAAGCGTGTACCATCCTAGGCCTCATCTTCGCTTTCCACCGGGGAAGATTGAGGTCAAACGCAAGCCTAATTTTTAATAAAAAAAAAAAAAAGTCTATCAAATTTACAATTTCGCGACCGACTCGAGGCAGCGGGGAGCAGGGCGGGGTCGGGGGCGGGGGCGGGGGGGCCTGTAACGAGGCTCCATGCCGTCCACACTCGTCCAGCCGAGTGGCGTCACGAGATTGTTAAGTAAACAAAGCAGTTAGCATGTGTAATGGGCGAGGTGTTGTTGTTCCGAACGGACCGGTCCGACGGCTCGCACCCGCTGTCTATAAAAACATTGTCTATGCCTACTCATAAAAATACAAATGAGGAACTAAGGCAGTTACTTACCATCAGGTGATCCGTTCGCTCGGTGTAAGAGGCAACTCTTATACCATAAAAAACAGAGACCGCGTGCTGCCGACGCGGTCTCTGTCTAACGTGTCGCCCACATATATACTTTGTCGACTTTCGATTGTACTCTATGGTGATGTTTTTTTTTTTATGGAAAAGACGGCAAACGAGCAAGCGGTTCACCTGATGGTAAGTGATTACCGTCGCCCACATACATCTGCAACACCATCGATGCTGCAGGTGCGTGGCCGGTTTTTAAGGATATTTGGGAGATGGGAGGGAAGAGGAGGGGAATAGAGAGAAGGTGTGGGCCACCGGTTACCTCACTCACCGAACGAAACGCAGAAGCACAAGATGCCTCTACTTCACGCCGGTATTCTGCGAGGTAGTGGTACCAATCCGGACGAACCGGCCCATTCTAGCACCAGCTAAAGCCGCCGCTTGGCTCTACCACGCTTTCTTTATGTATGTGTGTATATATTCACGCCTTGTTCCCAACGGGGTAGGCAGAGACAATCTTCTTCCACTTGCTACGGTCCTGATATACGTCTTTCGCTTCTGCCACTTTCATCAATCTTCGCATGCATATTCTTTGGTTTACAGTACTCTACTTGATCTGGCCTTTTTTCAGAACGTCTTTTCCTGACCTAGGCGAACATTTCACGATTTGATCGTGAAATGTTCGCCTAGGTCTTCCTCTCCCGACTCTACCATTGTTTTATGACTAGGAATTATGAGTACACTTGGCGCATTCCTACGATTAGGTATAACGATAATCTAAAACTAAAAATCATCTTTTGCGGCTGTTCGAATGGGCCGGCTCGACCGAAGTAATACCACGGCCACGCAGAATACCGGCGTGAAGCAAGCATCTGACCGGAGGTCCTCTCCCCTCCCCCCCCCCGCCACTCTCCATTCCGCTTCCCATCCCCTAATTGAAAAAGAGCCAGCTGCCCTGGTGTTGCGAATGTACGTGGGCGTCGGTAATCACTTACCATCAGGTGAGCCGAGTGCTCGTTGACCCCGTTAACCTTAAAAAAATATATGCACACCAGCATTAAATGCCGGATAGACCAGGACTTCAGAAGGTATAAGAGGATCAGTTGTATTTTTCTTATTTTGTGATCATATAGCAGTTGTGACTTCTCATTAAAGACCAGGACTTTCTGCCTAATTTTGACAGCAATGTCATATTATTTGTGGCTTCCTAAATCAAACATTTGCATAAATCCTATCTAGCTATAGATTCCGTACAAGATTAATGGCAAATCTGGCAAACCACTGATTAGGGATTGACTGTCAAGCCGTCGTTTCTTGATGCTGCATACAAATTTTTTTCAAGCTTGTCATGTTGTGGTAAGTTGATGCAAGCTGGTGCTTTGCCGGATTCAAAGGATATTTGGTGAGGTCGGAATTGGGAGAGGAGAGGGGAGTTGGGAGGGGAGGCGGAGAAGACCTCCGGCACAAGATGGCTCTGGTCGTGGCTGCGTGGTCGTGATGACTGCGAGGTCGTGGACCGCACTAACCTAGTCGAGCCGGCCCACTCGAGCAGCAGCAAAAGTTGCCACCACAACATTTTCGTGGCACATAAACTTTAACGTGGCAGTATGAAAAACAAGCTAACAGTCCATCAGATGCTAAGTGGCTGCTGCAGCCCATGGTGCCGCTGCACCTGCAAACAACTTCAATCGCAGAAGATTGCAGATGCGTTGTCTTGATTGTAGTTGTTTGCAGGTGTCCATGGGCTGCAACCACCATCATTCATTCACACAGACTAGTGGATCGATATTTGTGAAAGCTCTAGTTGCTTTATGTTTCATAAAACAATGAAGTGCAAAATGATGTAGAGCTTCATGAAAGCCGCGGAGAGCCATGGTAGCCCAGTGGTCAGGGCGTTCACTTTATTTTCATCGAGCGCGAGTGACCTGGGTTAGATACCCGGTGCAAGCACCGCTGAATTTGTTAATAGCAATTTTAAGTGGTAAATATACCACGCGTGGAAAACTGCATGTCTTATATATACTTGAAGCCCGCCACGCCCGCACTGGAGCAGCGTGGCGGGCCCTTCCCGGCTCCAAGACCCTCTCAGATTCTCGTATTTGAGAAGTAGGCCTTTGCCCAGCAGTGGGCACTTGCAGGCTTACTTTACTTTTTATACTCCACAAAAACCTAATGTCGAAATCATGAGATAGAAATTATTTTGTAGCCCAAATTTAATTTCAGGTTATTTTACACAACGTTACAAAACTACGCCGAAGGCCATAACACGTATTGTCTAAATTACACCCCAAGTCATGGACTTGCCATTAAACGCTCTAAATAGAACAAACAGTGCACACTGTAATTTAAAACGCGTCGAAAATTATACAGTTTTTGCCATTGGTATACCGCTTTCACAAACAAGCGTCGAACCAGCGACCTTTCGCTTATTTACAACGTTCGATATGGCACGAACAGATAGCGACGAAACAAATTATAACTGGCAGTTTGGGAAGGTTTCCATTGCTCTCGGATTAGGTAAAATACATTCGACCTTTCGATAATCCGCAGCTTACGAGCTAATTAAATATCTGATAGCCGAGAGAGAGATTAAAACTTGTGTTTTTCTAGAAGCCAAAGGGTACACCACACCTGTTTTAATAATTAAAAATCTAAAAAGCTTAATGATTTCTTGTATCTACGCGAACACTACACGTTTGAAATGAAACTATTATTTACGGATTTTATCGCGTTTAATTAGGTTCGAATCCCCCCGCGTAAAGCAATCGAAACGATGAGAATATAAAAACATAATTAAACGCCATACAATCCGTAAAAATTAGTTTCATTCTAAAAAGCTCAATATAACATCTACATAAATAGTTTTGTTTTGCCACCCAAATGTTAAAGCGCTAAAACAGTTCACGGGTAGGCAGTCTTCACACGTCTCCGAATTTCTTTATTGGCATGTTTTCCTCGCGATGTTTACCTTCACCGCCGACCACGTTTTAGCGGTCCTGTGAACCTGTGAATTGTTCACTGCCGAACATACGCCTCTCCCGATTGAATTATTTGCTATTATCCCCACTCTCGACAAGGGGATCGGCGATCCCAGCACCCACCTCGTACTTCAGGCGCTGCTGTCCTACGACACTCTGTGATACTACGATGCTTACGACCCCCTCCTCTCCCGGGGGTTATGAAACTATCTACCAGTTAAATTTCATCTCATCGCGTCGGGTGATTGATAATGTTATTTCGTGAAAAGTGAATGAGTAATCTGTAGAACATCTTCCGAGTTGATTAACGAACGAAAAGCTGGCGATCAAATCCCAAATCAAATCCCGCAGACTAGTGACGGGGAACAGTTTTTTTTAGAACGAGGCTACTGGCACTTGATATTCACAGTATATTTTGGTGAAAATCGCTTCATCTTAACGCGATAGGTGGCGCTGTGGTCTAGTTATTAAGTAGACAAGAAACCAAACTCATCCTCCACCTACCGGGCCGCAATGCCCGGCAACATTGGATTATTCAATCGAAGATTACGTTGATCGAAACAGCTTTTTTCTCTCTCACGGATGGAAAAAAGCTTTACGCATACCTCGTTGGTGATGCCGGGAGGCAACGGGTTCCGTCGGACTCGGATCACGGAAGGAGAAGCATACCGACTAGAAACCATCCACGTTGCTATTGGCCCGGAAGCCTTTACAGCTTCGTTGGTAAATATCGGAACAGTTATTGTCACTGGATCGCCGCAACGTCGGTCGCCGTGCTGTCGCGTAGAAATCGATCCACGGAGAGGCAATGGAGATGCAGCGCGCCGGACACGTTATGTTAATAAGAGGAGCGTTGTAGGCGTGTCCGCGTTTACCGACCCGCACTAATTGAACAACACATCGCTGCTTTGTTCGACGCTGCGTAGAATAACGCACCAACAGAGTCCGAACGTTCGCTGATAACAGAACTTTGGTGAGATTGAAAATCGATTGTGGTTTGTGAAATGATTGCATGTTTGATGTTCACCTGTTCAATTTCATAGTATTACCGCAAGTATTACCACAAGGGTAACCCAGTATGGATGATTAGAACTCATTAAATTATGGTAAATAATTGTTAGATAGTTAATACTATAACAGACAGAGTTATTGAAATGTATGACTTAAAACAAAAAACAACTGTGGAGCTTCATTGACCTTTTTTCTCTCTCTAATTAAATTCATGCAGCCATTATTTAATAACAATACAACAACAAAAATACAACAAAATTAATACTAATAAAAAAAATATTTAAAAAATGTTTATTACAGCTGTAAAGTTCGCGTACTCTATGGTACCAATACAAAAGAAATGTAAAATTTGTGAAAATATACAGAGTTACGGAACTGGCTTTCATAATCTCTACAAACTTAGTGTGAAACTATATCCTATCGACGCATCTGTAATTATATAATCTTTTAAGAGAAATCCGTCTTTCCTCGGATTTCCATCATGTATAAGGGACTTTGACACGTCGGGATCAATTGCGCGGTCTGGCTGAACTTGATCGATCAATTTAAATTATGCTACAGTAAAAAGTTAATAATTTAATTTTGAAGAAAAGCTGGAAGAAAAGCTTTGCCGAGAGTTGTTTTTTGGAATTTCTAAAAGAATCGTTACGCGTTTACCGAAGCTCGAAGTGTATTTTGCAAAAAAATCGGTATAAAGCGATACCGATGCGACATGAAAAAAAAACCACTCACGACCTTACACCCAATACTGAGGTGGCCAGAGGTTTCTCTCTCTAGAGATTATATGAAACAACATGGCAGGTGGTGAGCCTGTCACCGCTTTTACAGTCTAACGTCATTAATCATAGATAAATTTCGAAAACTTCGTACCCTGAAGGGGATCGAGCTCGAGTCTCATGTTTCAAAGGCAGATCCCCTAATCACACCGGCTTATGGAGTGGCAGTAATGTACATACATTCCAAATGTCGTCGTAACTGGACACACCTATTTATTCAAACGTCTCTGATGACTTTAACATATCCTTATCAGCCTGATAGTCCTCTGCAGGACATAGAGGATTTGCATAATCGCCACGATCGACAAGCGGATTACCGAACACCTCGCACTTTGGAAGCTGCTGTCCGGTCTGATTATTTATGATCAGGTAATTAGTCTCTTACGACATCCACGGGATGAGAAGGATCTTAGATGAAACTAAAACCAGTGAAGTTATTTAGTTACACAATATAATTCGTGCTTCTGTGAAGACTGAGCCCCGCGCCACGGACGAAAGTGTTTAAAATGAAACACTTTCGTCCGTGGCGCTTTTCACCTGGATCGTGTTGGTCAGCATCGCTACCAAATCGCACGCCAGCTGAATATTAATGCGGCAATTGTTTACAGGCGGGCCGGCCGGCGCGCGGGCACACTTGCATACTTAGCGCGCACCGCCCGGCTGGACGCGTTGTAGGAGCCAGGCCATCGACATTTTCAGTTGTATGTATGTGATCACACAAAGAATATAATTCATCATCATCTGCCCGTCATAAGTCCACTGCCGAAGCTAGGTCTACCCCAAAGATTGCCACAAAGCATGGTACCACTTCGTATTGTCGTCGTCGTCCCACACTGGGTTTGCTTTTGTCTGTCGAGGTCTAGGTCTTTCTTCCTCCACCATTACCATTTCAGTTTGCTGATCCTTACGGATACCGGTTATACTAGCTCTACCGCGGATATTCATGTTGCAGATTCTGTCACGCAGAGAAATACCAATCATAAACCTTTCCATAGCCCGCTGAGTAACTTTGAGCTTCCACTTACGGCTTGCGGTGAAACACCTGCCACGGAGTTTGACTTTGTGGAATCAGCTGTCGCCAGCAGGATTTCCGAACAGTTACGACTTAGGGACCTTCAAGAAAAGAGCCTATTCCTTACTTAAAGGCCAGTAGCGCATCTGTAGCTCTTCTGGTGTTGTGGATGTTCGCGGGCGTCGGTGACCACTTACCATCAGGTGAGCCGCACGCTCGTTTGCCCCCTTCTTCTATAAAAAAAAACCTTGTTTTGGTTCCGTTTAATTATAATAATAATATATAAGATTTCGGATTTCCATTTGGCAAATGGGATTCCGAAACTTTTCGCCAATGGATCCGAAACTTTACGCCTAGAAGACGTCGGTTGGTAAGTTTGACCGTTCGAGTCACGCAGATTGCCATTGGATTTATTGTTATTGGATTGGAGTGATAAACAAGCTAACAGACTACCTGAAGGTCAGCGGCTACTGGCCTTGGACATCGGATATTAACTATCGCTTCAACTCGTGATACACTCCTTCTCTGTCTAGGAGTCGTCTGGGCAGTTACCACACTCTTACCCATCTCTGTTGCCGAACACCAGTGCTACTACTGTTGAAGTTGAGTAGAATATTATAGAGAGCCAGTATAATTACAGGCTGCGTGGCGTTCTATCTTGGATCCTCAGGAGCGAGGACGCATATGTAACCAACGATTGGCGCAACAATTCTAACTCTGCCGATTTGCGGTTTACTCTTCGTGAGTCCCGGTCTCTTGTCTACTCAGATGTTTGGAAAAGGAGTTTTATCACCAAGTGGATTTTCCAGGCTTTTTTTTTACCTTAGAGCGGACCCTTAAGACATAAGATTGAAAGTGGTATAACGTTATTTTCCCCACTGCTACCACGTCGCCGGTTTCAAAATCACTTCGTTATGTTTCAAAACTAAACACGAAACACTAGCTGCTGGTCTTCGTTAAGTTATGCTCAGCGCCGCTGCATCGTGTATCGAATATGAATGGAAAATAATATTGGGTAGTGAGTGGATTAAACAAAATGACATACATACATTATGCAGCGCGTCGGTCGGTTTCGTAAGGCCGATTGGCCATTGAATGTCTAATGAGAAACGAGCCTATTTATTCGATTGTAATTGCATTCTTTGTAAACAAAGGAGGAATAGAAGATTTATTAGGAGGCTTGGTTGTGTGACCTGCGTTTATGTGTAGACGTGTGACGCACCCGGCTATGAGGGTCACGGATTTAGAAATTTGATCGATCCCCAATAAAAAACGAATGTGATTTTAAAGAGACGAATAGCTTACGATTTTTTATCAACGACAAACGTTACAGACCAATTGTACAAGAATAAACGCTTATAACAAAAATTCTTATCTCACAAACAACAAGCAAAGCAACGACCCTACTCGACTGAAACTGTACTGCTCACGCTGCTTGTGTTTTAAACAAACCGGCATTGTTATGAACATTAATAATATTCGTGGTGTTCACTCCTGTCCATTCGTAACTAAGCCAGAGAGCACGTATCTGAAGTGCTTCACGATAACAACTGAGTGTCGAGTACGAACCTTCGATGTCATGTTCGTGTCAGCTATTGGCGTTTCCCTAACAAAGACATGAAAGATTCATAGAAGGCATGATCGATGTCAGCGACAGATCTCTCGATGATGTTAGAGGCTCAACATAGTAGAAAGTAGCCAAGAGGTGGCTTTTGCTGCTGCTCGAAAGACCAGCTCGACCGGGGTAGTACCACGACCTCGCGGAATACCGACGTAAAGTAGAGGTAACTTGAGCTTCTGCGAACGAAATCGTTCGGTGTTTGAGGTTGCCGGAGGACTTCTCCCTCCTCTCGCCACACACTCCCATCCCCCGAATATCATTAAAGACCGGTGACATACCTACAGCTCCTCCGGTGTTGCAGATGTATGTAGTCACTTACCATCAGGTGAGCCGCATGCTCGTTCGCCCCCTTTCCAAAAAAAGAAAACCATGCTAAATGATCCCAATAGTGTCACCCAATGAGTATCTTAAAAGATGAATCTAGACAGGACGAGAATCATGTATCGTGTAAGTAAAACAATCAGGTAGATACTATAGGAGAGAAGTGTTGGGAACACTGCGCTCCAAGCCATCGACGAATGCGTATGCCCGCGCCCAATTATCCGATTAGGCAAATCCAATTGTGAATAAGAGGTCAACCGACGTACTAACTGGAACGGGCAGAGTTCAGTAAACAACGTCACGACTTCGAATTCTCAGACTTCGTTGAGTGTACCACAAAAATAACTTTTCAAGTATTAACTATCTCAATTTCCATTGAAATCAAGAATCTCGACGTTATTCCCACATCAAGATAAAAATATTGCTTATTTAAACAAATGTACGCTTTTAAATGCAACCGTAAGAAGATAAATAGAGGTTTATTCTCGTACAATTGGACATTTTAAAGCCTTATCTAATTTTATAAATGATTTAATATGCAAATGAGTATTGTTGAATAATATTATTCGTATGGTGGCCAGATTGCGGAACGCTTCGTGATAGTGACGTCGATATTAAAAAGTGAATTTTGTGTTTTTTTTTAAATAACTAACACAAACATATGTATTAAATATATATGGAGCTGTGAACCGTTTTAACTTTAACAGCTTCATATGGGTTTTTAAAGATAACTGTCAAGATTTCGCATCCGCCCTCCCATTTCCTAAATATCCTGCACTACATCAGCAGCCCCTCGAATGTTGCAGATGTTCGTTCACTTACCATCAAGTACCAGCCGCCTGCTAGAGGCGATTTGTCCCATTTAACGCAAAAGAATAAGCGGGCTTCATAAAAACTGTAAAAGAAGAAAACAAAATCAATCAATAATAGAAAACAGTTTCCGAAATAAAGAATAATCAGATCCAAAGAATATCCAGGCACAAAGATATGCCATAATTATTCAATCAACCAATGAGCAGACGTCTTTAAAGTACATGCAATTATAGTCCTAGAGGCAACTGCAACACGACCAGCCTTTTACGAGGTCTTGATTTTTATTGACCGTGTTACGTATTCAATACACGGGTCCACAACACCTGTCGATTAGTAATTCTTGGCACCAGAACAACACTTAATCAAACCATCTATAATTATATTGCATCGCTACTCCCATTTGACGCATCATCACAATGGCAAGGCACAGTTAGCGCTGCCATCTACGGCAGGAACTAATTGTAAATTAAATGCACGGATCGTAAACAATTGGAGAACATCAAAGCCTGTACAAATGTGGCGTGATCGTGGAGTATAAACAGCGTTAGGTTCAAAGTGGTAGCGGGTCAATTGGACCAGATCACGCATTGGTTATTTACCGTGGTTAGCTACGAGATACTAAATTAATGACTTTATAGCATTCGAAATTACTTTAGCCGAAGCGATAAAAACTAATGTATGCTTCTGTTAAAATCCGTGTAGAATGATGCTATATTTAGCGAATTTGAAACCGATCTACTGAATGAGATTCTTGATGTTTTTATAGACAATTATAAACGGAGAGCCGTGGAAGCTCGAGAGTCAGGTTACACACTTTGCTTTGATTTCTTGATATTGTGTAATGGACGGTGAGGTATGTTTGAAAAGTTTAGACGGAACTATTTTCAACGGCACTATCAAACGAAGAATCATCCGGGTAACTTTCAAATCGATTCCAACATATTTAAATAATTAATGGATACAAATACATATATTAGATACGTTCACGCTGTAAAGACTTAGTACCCACATACGATAAGAAGCTTTGAACTAGCAGGCATTAGGAAGGAACGTAGAAATATTTTTGCAAATATATACACGGCTGGCATGGATTTCGGAACGTCTACTGATAATACCAGATTGTTATGGATTATTTTTCTTTTATGGGAAAGGGGAAATCAGGTGTACCGTCAACCACCTACATCTGCAACAGTTGGGGTGCTACAGGTTGGTTGACGGCCTTTAAGGTAATTTCGGAGATGGGAGAGAGGATGATGAGGGAGAGGGCCTCCGATTACCTCACTCATCGAACGAAACGCAGAACCACAAGATGCCACTACTTCACGCCGGTATTCTGCGAGGTCATTGTACCAACCCGGTCGAGCCGGCCCATTCGAGCAGCAGCAAAAACTGCCACTTGGCTCTACCACATACAGAAAAGCAAAGGAGAGCAACATCTCTTATACAAGGTTTCCGGCACGTCGTTCACGAAACCAATTGCGCTGTGTGGTAGGTAAAAATGTTAAGAATACTTTTCAGTCTTTAAACTTTAAAGAATAATTGGATTAAGACTAAGATGAAACAGAGTTTAAGGAGTCTGATAAAGAAACAATAATAGTCCCAAGCTAGCGGGGTAGTTCTCAATTTATATGAAGCCCTAGTCGTAAGTATATTTTTTTATCACCCATTATTACCTAGACTTGTAATTTCGTTGGAGATGTACATAAATGAGGGAGGACTCCAAAAACGCCTGGAGTCAAAGTTATAAATATGGCTTACGTAAATAGCAACCCGTTTTAGATATTAAATACCGGTTCAGTAATATCCAAAATAACAGCTCACGACCACGACGTACTGCGGCCATGTTTAAATACAACCGGTTGTGTTCGAGAGGATTTCGTATACAGCGGGTCCCGCATACTTGTTGTTAAATATATATAATCAACCGAAATTACCAAACGATAGCATTGTCTTAAATTAAACGGCAAATCTTTAAGCACTTCATTAATATATAACGCTTTAGCAAAGGAAAAGAGTCGAAGAAGTAGCCGTGAAGTCAAAAAAAAACATAGTAGTAACAATGATAGGTTCAGACTGAAAGCAGAGGGTATCTTACCTTACTTTAACAGCATGTAAATAGTCCACTATAAGACATAGACCCCTTTTCATAAAGAGATTTGCCATGGTCGCCACGCTTGGCAAGTGATTAGCGATGGATGTCAACGGTCTGTTTAATTTTTATCTGATATTATTCGAGATCGAGATCATGCCACCATCTGTCGGTAGCTATTGCGAATTTCAAAGTTTGCTCTTGCAGCACCCGCGGGAAGAAAGATGGTGACAGATTCTTACTATACGGAAACGCGCAAACACTAAACATCTGAGACAAATAAATGTTTAATTGGCAAAAATATGGAGTGCATGCTCGAATATTAAGTTTTTATCCAATTGCCAATCTCACCTGCAAACGCTGCACCCTATTAATTAACGAACAAGGCTCTCGCGACCGACTGACGGAAAGAAAAACCATCCGAATAAGATGTAACGAGGGAACGGGAGCCCCATCACCAGTGCGAGGGGCCGGCACACAGAGCCGCATGGCCAGCGTGGTGATTATGGGCAATGCTTCCATGCATGACACGGCGGCTTTTGTTGGTGCTTTCATGGCGAGGCCTGTGACCAGCTGTGGACGTTTACAGACCGATGAGGTTAGTATTTCTTATTAGTAAATAGGCGAACCCTGCCGCCCTTCAGAGTTATTTTTTTCCTTTTAAACTTTACCGTTACATGCTAAATATGATAAAGCTTCTGTGACATATATCATATTTGAATTGTGTTTCTATTTTTCCATAGGGAATCCCAAAAACTATCAAAATGCATGTGATAATTTCATCTTATAAATACTGAAACGCACTCAACTTAAAACTTATTTATGGTATTCGTTTTTGACTCACACAGCACTTTTGTATACGAGAGGAAATAACCGTTATGTAAATTGATGAACCTATAAACATATAAGAGCCATTTTACCGAACGACTGTAAAGTCAAACCAAAATTACGACTTTCGCTTGTTTTCATGAACGTTCATATGTTACTTTATAATTCCCAAACTACTTGACCCGCCTACAATTATGATACAATTTAAAGCAGTTATCTCCAAAACTGTGGTGACATCGTGTGATGGCGGTGTAAGTAATTCTCACACCCCCCTTTGTTCTCGAGTCTTAAGAATCAAGTAAGGAAAAAGTCTTGAAAATGTCACGACATCCGACATATGCATTGAAGAGTTGATGAGCATCTAACCTACGAGGCGTCTGGTATTGCGATCTATTGCAGCCCATTGCCACACGTCTCATACTGCTGCAAAGATTTATTTTTTTATGGAAGAGACGGCAAACCAGCAAGCGGTTCACCTGATGGTAAGTGATTACGGTCGCCCACATACATCTGCAACACCATAGATGCTGCAGGTGCGTTGCCGGTCTTTAAGGATATTTGGAAGATGGGAGGGAAGAGGAGGGGAATAGGGAGAGGGTGTGGGCCTCCGGTTACCTCACTCACCGAACGAAACGCAGAAGCACAAGATGCCTCTACTTCAGGTCGGTATTCTGCGAGGCCGTGGTACCAATCCGATCGAGCCTGCCCATTTGAGCAGCAGCTAAAGCCGCCGCTTAGCTTTACCACGCTTAAAATTTTTACATCTTTATCCATCTACATAGTGGACTAAGTAGATGCTGGATATTAGCTTCAACCATAGAGAGGTTTTGCCATAATCACCACGCTTCGCAGGTCCTATCACTGGTCTGGATTTTTTTTTTTTTTTTATAGATAATACAGATCTGATATATATGAGATAAAACTCAACTTTTACAACATCCGCGTGATATCTTTTTTGTTTATCAGAAAAACTAACAGGCGATAGACTCCATCTATGCCATGGAGATACCAATTTTGATTACGGACTGTGATTCATTCCACCATAGTCTTAGTGGGTGACAATCGCACCTGCAACCTTATTCGATCGGACGCTGTTTGCAGGTCTGCGGTACCACTTACCATGAATCAAAAAAAAAATAAGCCTTATAGAAACTGTCACATCATAGCAATTTCACACATCACACCGATATAGTAGTGGGATATTCAATAAAACCAGAAGTAAAATATTAAAATAATAAAATAAATGTTACATCACCAGCTAGAAAAAAAAACGTATTTGTTGTTGAAAAACAACGCTTTTATATTTTATACTAGTTAAAGAAACGTTATGTGCACAAGTCAAACACGTTTAGTTGATTTGGGAAGCGAAGTTGTTGGACAACCTTCATCTGAACAATCGTTACAAAAGTTTACAAGACATCTTAAGAAAACTTCACGCCGTTATACGCCGAACGCGTATAGGAACAAGCATTGAAACCGCTTGAATTCCTGGAGATGTTTTTGGGTTACCGCAGGGTTGTACTCTTGGCCTTCTTTTTATTCTATTGGTCGTTTATATGATAATCACTGGTACACATTTATTTTAAGCTAGTTGGCGCCGTTGAAAAAAACATAGATAGGGAGGTTTAATGGCGTAAAGTTTTTTAACGTTAAAAATAGACAAAGTACTGTTATATCCGATCGCGTCCCATTTATATTCCGGGTACTAAAAGCTTATGTTGTCTTTAAGTAATTTAACGTGTAATAAATTGTTGTTTATAGCTACCTGCGCATTATGCTGGATTGTGTGAAGCGGCTATTTACGTCTGTTTTAAATTACCACAGACAAAGTTAAGAGAATTAAAGTTGATGCGTGATTTAGTTGATTGAGAGTCATATCAAATGATTTCTTTAGGATTTTGTACAGACTTCAATCCCGTATGGGATTTTCGCAGTTTGGTATGTTCCATTAGTGTTTCGAAACTTATATACGACTTGTTGCTTACCACATGTCACCATAGCCCCAAGTTTAGGCCCTGAAAATGTCTAGACATCTGACCACTCCAGCATTGGGTCGTGAGAGCTTATCTAAAAATCATAAACCTACTCGCTGGATTATGATATTAGTAGCCTATGTATGTGTGTTTGTATGTATGTAAGCTCCTAAGCTGCTTATCATACCTAGATAAAGGAGGTGCCGTTAGCTTTGTTTTAAAGCCACGTGTGATCTGGACTATGTGACGTCATTATAACCCTTGAACTAGTGGTTTTCCGTATCATTTAAATGTATCCGGACTCCTGCACCGGGCATGTAGCATGCTGTCAAATCTCTTTTCTCTATGCCGAGGTGTCTGGGTAAGTTGGTTGGTAATTGTTCCGGTTTGACAAAAAACCTTAATAACCTTATCGTATTCAGTGTAACACTTGAGTGGTTATAAGTTTGCAGTATCAGTGTAACCAATATTTTGTGTATTGCACAATAATTGGGGTCAACTGGTATTGGAACCCCGTAACCACTACGGAACTATATACAGTGAGAAGACTTTATAAAAAGGGTTAATATAATATAAAGTAATACTCAGTAAGCTCCCAAGTCGTTTCTAGAAAAAATATTGTAATATTAGTTTATTAAAACGTTTTGTACGTTTAGAAAAAAAACCTCATTATGGAACGTTGGTAGATTTAAAAAAAAATTACGTTCGACAAGTGAAATGTATGCTTCTCACGTTGAATAAATTATTTGATTTGGTTACAGATTTTATTTAACTTTTTAAAAATATTTAAAATAAACAACACCTCTTCGGTAGGATCGCCAGTATATAATTAATATAACATTTAAAATCTGTACCAAACAAATACCAATATTTACCAATTTGGTAGCCTTTGTAAACATATTAAACTTCCTCCGCGTCTGTAACATTTAAGATGCTAATTTGAAAGTCAGGTTTCAAGTGAACATATTGTAACAATCGATATTCATAACCGTGTTATACATCGATTAAAACTGCAAACATTTTTATGGAGTACCGCCTCAAGTCTTCATTACCTTGTTTTTACTCCAGTAACTTTTAATTAATCCCAACAAGTTATGAAGTTGAGTGTTCAACGAGAAAGGGTAGGCGGGTGGTGTAAATGGGCGGTGGATCGTAGGTCCGAGGGTGGGTACTCAAATAAATTAAGCCTGTAAAAGTCCGGCCACGGAGTTCGAACTTAAAATAAATTAGTTTCGGGTTAATTATGTTCTGTTGTGATAATATTTTTATCAAGAATTTGACAGCCTACTTTATAGCAATCTTGATTTGATGTTCTTAGAACTTTAGAGGCCGGCAGTACACCTTCAGCTCCTCTGGTCGATGATCACTTACCTTCAACTGTGCTGCTTGCACCCCTTGTTGATAAAAATAAAGAACCGGAAGACGGATTATATCGATCTAAAGAGATCTCTTAACTGGTTAAGATTTCAAATTATGAATTATTTATATATATGTTGTGTATAAAACCTGCATGTCTGAGTAATGATAAAATACATTATTTCGAGGATATGTGAAAGCCCGCCCGCTCTGGAGCAGCGTGGCGGGCCCATTCCCGGCTCCTAAGCCCTCTCAAATATTTGTGAAGGAGGCCTATGCCCAGCAGTGGGAACTTACAGGCTGATTCATATCTGCGAGGCTAGAGGATTTTGCAAAAAAAAAAAGACATCTATTTTATTAATATTTTCTGAACTGTCATTATTCATGTAATTCTCCATTATGGCCGCCATGTTGTAGTTGATTATTACTGTTTTAAATGAGAAATGAGTGGGTGTTGGATTCATTGATCATTATTTATACATATTACTATAATTTACATCATTTTTATGTTTGCCCGTCAGCCATGGACGACACATGTTTGGGTATTTTTATAAATTTTCATGCAAATACATGATTAATGATTATTTTTCAATATTTTTCTATTTATTTTATTTTCAAATGACTCCAATAAAAGTGGAGGTTATCAATATGTCTGTATGCTATTTATTATATTATATTTACTCCCCCATTTACATTTGAAGAAAATTTTCCGCCCCCACGGATGGGGAATGTAGGGGGTTGAAGTCGGTTGCTCGGTTGATTCTCTAAAACTTTGTTTTGAATTCACTTGTTTACTAGCAACCCGTCTTCGCTTTGATCAGGCTTTAAGTCTTGTCGAATTAAATATTCAAAAGTTATGATGTGTCAGAATAAAAGTAAAGTAGCAGCCTGTAAGTGCCCACTGCTGGGCAAAGGCCTCCTTCTCAAATATCTGAGAGGGCGTAAGAGCCGGAAATGGCCCGCCACGCTGCTCCGTTGCGGGTTGGCGGGCTTCACATATCCACGAAATAATATACATATTTCTTTTTATTATTTCTCAGACATGCAGGTTTCCTCACGATGTTTCCCATCACCGCCGAGCACGTGGTGAATACTATGCGTCAGAATACTCGCTTTAATTTCATAGCACGCAACTGGCACAATTATACATTACAGGATAATAAGTGGCCACTGCAGGTGATGGAAACCCTCAAAGAAATTCAACGGAAGCAGGTCACGGATGCGTTGTCAAACTTGGGGACTAGGATGGAACGCCTCCAAGCTCGTTATTATACTGGCTTTGCACTACAGTTTGACGACAGAAATGGGTAAAACGGTGATTGACCTTCTCCAGCGACTGCCAGGTAGTGAAGTCCACCTGCGTGTCAGAGAAATAATAAACAATATATTTCAAGGACATGTGTGACAATGACATTTTCACATTTATAGACAACATTAACGCAACACCCAAGTTATCGGTTTGTGTGTCTTTTTGTTTTCTGTCCCGTGTCTCTGCACACTGCATCTATAATAATTATCGGTCGACATTACCATCCCATATAACGAGAACCTGGTGAAAGCGGAAACGGACGAAGAGGATATAATATCTGAACCCGACTCACGAGGTGACCGATATGCGGGATGGAATGCCCACGGAAATTATTCCGACAGTCTCGCGAAATATCTGGGCACCTGAGTAAAACTTAGAATTTTTTTTTTTTTAAGGAAAACTATTCTGGTGTATTTCTATATATTCTCATCTGATTGGGTTGTATATGTAAATACGTATAGATACAAATAATACCATAAAATAATATTTAATGCATTATATATATATATAATAAAAATAAATAGATAATTGAAACCCAACCAGATGGAAGCCCTCGGCAGGGGAGACCAGACGGCCGAGGTTAAGGGAGAATACTTTTATTATTATGCTATTTATTAAGTAACTTTACTTATAATGACTTCTTGTATTTACACGAACATTACACATTTGAAATTATACTATTATTTACGTATTTTATCGCGTTTAATTGTTGTTTTTATATTCCCGACGTTTCGATGGTTTTACAGCAGCCGGGGTCGCGGAGGTACTGAGATGTTATCCTTTTAATTATCAATCTTGTTCCGATCTATGCAGAAAGTGCTCAGACTTCCTAGAGCGTCGGTGTTTCACGTAGGACGTCTGCAGTGGTTCAAGACAATAATCGAATGGCGGGCTCGAGCTTAGGACGTCATGTTTCGCAATCCGTACCCTATTAGGCTATAGCCGCTATAAATATTAAAAGAGTGAAACTTATCGCCGTACTGTTCAGCGTTCCGATGGCGAACAGATAGGGTCTTAGCGCAGCATTGTGTTGGCTATCTGACTTCCTCTCTGATCTTATCGCATAAGTGTTAGATCTGATACCGGTGTGTGAACATTAGAAAGTGTTCGTGTGTCAGCGGTGACTTGCGAAGCAATATCCTGCGCGATATATTTCTTTTCACATCCATTAACTAAACCTTCCTCCACCGTGGGGTTCGTCTACCGTTGACCTTTAACTGATACATGGACAAACTGACTTTTTGATATTGATATTTGTACAGAAAGTCTCATCACTATAATCATGAAAAAAAAATTATGCTTTTAGGTTAGAAGCTTTAACAATAAAGTTCTTATCGTTCGAATTTTCATTTCATTTCCCAAAAGCATTTAAACAACGGTCCCTAAATTACACTCGACGCGAATCATTCAAACTAAAGTATACCCCTCCCCTCTCCCCACCACCCTCTGAACACACACCCACACCGACACCTTCGCCGACAAACGCCCGGTCTGATAATTTACTAGATAACGTTTCGTTCCTCGCCAACTTTGCGCAAGTTGATGGGAAAGTGATTCAATTTCCGTAATACAAGATTCGTTTATTTAAGGGAGTATTTTTTGTTGAGGTAAGAAGTTATTTTGGATAATATGATTGTGTTGAAATAGGTTACGATGTCAGGGGGAATATACCATCAGGGAACACGCGGTGCATCCTGCTAACTAACAGACGAGACTCTGCCGACCGAGGGTCGGACGGTTTCAAATCCAAGAAGCTTGAGATGGTCAGATGAATCTCTAGTGCATGGGTGCATGTAGTGCATGGACACTGCTCTCTCCAACCCGCCCCAGGATGGCAGTATGGATAAATATTCCCTTCATGCACAAGTAAAATTATAATATTAGGCTGAATTACGTTGCGCTCCCAGCCCGCCCGTCCACAAGATCCAGGTCCGGGGTTCTGCTTCCGATACCATGCAGACCCTCATGGCCCGCGGTCGGCGGATTTGAGAGAGAGTCCGTTGATTCATTGCCGCCGTGTACACACGTATGTGTTTCAGAGCGCCTCGCAGGTGAGTGGGTGGGAGAGGAATAGTACTAGAGATTTTAACCGTGGTAGAGCCAAGCGGCGGCTTTAGCTGCTGCTCGAATGGGCCGGCTCGACAGGTACGGTACCACAGCCTCGCAGAATACCGGCGTGAAGTAGAGGCATCTTGTGCTTCTGCGTTTCGTTCGCTGAGCGAGGTAACTGGAGGCCCACATCCCCTCCCTATTACTCTCCTCTTCCCTCCCATCTCCCAAATATCCTTAAAGAACGGCAACGCACCTGCAGCATCTCTGGTGTTGCAGATGTATGTGGGCGACTGTAAGCACTTACCATCAGGTGAACCGCTTGCTCATTTGCCGTCTTTTCCATAAAAAAAAAACCCCCGAGAAAGGATCGTCCAGGGCCGCCGGCACTGATGTAAATCGGAAATGCCAGTTTAGTGGGTGGTGGAAGACCGATCTCCTGGCTTTGGTTCGATTCGCACAACGATGCCATTTAATAAAAGATTTAAAACTAAAACTTTACAAATGTTTCCTTTGCGTTTATTTTTGTGAACATTATCCCGATAACTTGATATAAACAAGCAAATGCACGGAGCCGAGCCAAGTTATCCACCAAGAAGAGCAACTCCTATGCTTGTATTTCGCAAAATTCGTGCGTTTATTCCAAATTATGATGATTCCGTTGAAAGTTTAACCGGCTGCGCACGGGCGTATGGTGCAAGCGACGAGCGTATACAGTGTTAATGAAAAATATAAAAAGAAACATCTTCATCAGTCTGTTAACAGTCCACAGCTGGACATAGGTCTTCCTGTGGCATTAAAAGATAATAAAATAAGTGTTAGATTGTTCAACATAAGAAAGTTCTTTCCGTGGGTGTCATAAGAGTCAACTAAAGGAGAAGCCTTAGTAAGGTCATGGCATCCGATTGATGGCGGATTAATCGTCTCAAAATACTCCAAACCGAAAGTACGTAGATCGATGGCAGGCAACATGGAAATGAAGTCACAGATACTAACTTTTTTTAAATAAATAATAGTAGGCGTTCAGCCTTACTCCTTCAGAGATGTTAAAAAAACGTACACCTGTTGTTTATGAGAACGAGGCGTAAGGATATTTCCTGTATCTGATGTTACCTAAATACTACTAGTCCAGCCTATTTCACTCCACAGATGAACATAGACCACTCCAAGTTTGCCTTCGAGTCTCCCCATCACTAGTCTGTAGGATTTAGCTTCGGAAAGTTTATCACCAGAGCTATCCATACAGAATCAAAAGAATTATCATCTTAACAACTCAGCTGTGTGTTTATTTGAATAAGTCATGAGCGGCAAGCGTTTATGGTAGATATCAATATCTACCATAAACGCTTGCCGCTCATGAATCGGTCCCGTAACTGAGTCGCAATGTCACAACTTACACCATCCCATTTGGCAACTCTCGTACAAGCTCGACTTTGGCGCAAAACTCATACCGCGCCTTCCATAAATGTCTCTGGATAAAACATAAATTAGTACACTAATGTAATGAAGAGATAGTGAAATTCACTTCAGACAATTTTCTGCTGAATTCATAGTTGTGTATGTAAACATCACCGAACGACTAGACGCGGCGAGCAGTTCCACCCTTATGTTGTAGACATTCCTCCATTACGCACGAAGCGGTTTGCCTCTTCTTTCTTTATGCGGACGGCTAAGGAGTGGAACTCTCTGCCGAGGTCAGTTTTTCCGTAAAACTATAATCTTATAGGCCCATATATATCTTTAAGGCCAAAGTGAACAGACATCTAGGCGAGCGTGTACCATCCTAGGCCTCATCTTCGCCTTCCATCGGGCAAGATTGAGGTCAAAACGCAGGCCTATTTTTCATAAAAAAAAAAATAAAAAACATTGTGTGGATTACAGACCACCATTGGTGTGATTAAATAATAATAAGGCATATATGATGATGTACCAATACAAGAAATGTTTTTATCATTAATAGTTCATAGAATCAAGTTTTAAATATCGAATAGATGTAATCCCAACAAGTAGCAGTCTGTAAATTCACACTGCTGGGCAAAGGCCTCCTACACAAACACACACACAGGACCTGACGCTCGTCTGATTTAGTGAGTTCGTTGGATCTTTGGATCACTGTATTCTCGCGGCATGATTTCAGTTCCCTACGGGATCATGCCTTTTGTTTTATGATGTACAATATCGTTATTAAAAAAAAAAAACAGGACACCTATGGAGTTTCATTCGCCTGTTTCTTCTCCATCAGATGAGCCTCATTACGATTAATTAACTATGAAATACACATCACTTTGTTTGTGCATACGTAAAACATGAAACGTCTCTATCGACTGAGAAACCTTCGATACGTTCCGTTCCGAAGAATTTCTTAATTTACAAAAAAAAAAAAACTGAAAAACAACTCTCTATTTTATAGTCAAAGTGACGTCTATAAAAACGTCCCATTAGAATGGGTTGCGTTTACAAATAGCCGTGACGCAGCCCTGGGGATGTTCTCATCTTCCATTTGACAAGAATAAACATTGCGTTTTACTCTCACCTAGCGCGCCGACGAGAGATTCAATGATCGTAAAACGAACGCGGACGCAAGTTTAAATCTGGACCACGAATTAACATCGAAACAGCAATGCCGCGGAGAGCTTTCTGTTTGTTGACAAGTTTTAATAGCCCGCTATCTTTAACGAAAGATAAATTGTACAAATTATATATCGAGTTTCACGTCACACAGTTTCAGTACGAAACTAAATTCTTCGAACGTCTTACTGTTATGAGACAAAAATAGAGCTAAAAGTCATGCTTCTCCTGTGCAGGGAAGCTGTCAAACCTAACATAAAAGATTTCTCTATGCTTACTCTAATATGACAGGTACTCTCTGCAGGCGGAATATGAGCCTCTACCAAAGATTGTCACAAAGCACGGCCTTGTGCCCAGCTATATCCATTGACTTCCCATTGAATTCATCTTGTTCGTTACTATAATCGGCCATCTTTCATACAACGTCATCTTCTACTTAAATCCACTGCTGAGCATAGGTCTCTTCGATAAAGTGCCAGCAAATCCGGGTCTGCATTTCCGGGATGCTTTACCCCTACTCACCACGCGGGGTATGAGGGTCGGGGGACGCACAGGGCCACACAGTCTGTGGGATTTGTTTAATAGTCACAAATATGCTCAGCACCTAGTCTTTGACAAAGCGTGAGCCCCACACAAGAGCCCGTGATGCTGTGAGCGGAGACCAATTGTTCAGCTGCTGCGCCAACCGAGCCGCGGTAGTTAACAGATCAGCAGAGCGCCCGGGGCTTCCTTCAATTTCATAGCACGCGAGCGACGAGGCCGAAGGAAACAATGCGAAGACAGCAGATTACGTCTGTATTAGAAAATATTTCGGAAGACATGTGAAATCCGCGTACCCGCACTGGAGCCTACAGATACCAAAACACGTAGCCTGATACCGAAATAAAGTATAAACTCCCCAATAACTTCATCATATCAATTAATATTGATATTATTGTCACTTGGTAATACTTTATCATTTTGACAACGATTATTATCTCCTGTCCAAGTTACAGTTTGTACGCGATAGAGCCAAGCGACGGCTTTTGGCATCATCAAATATACTCGAATACCCTGAAGACGCTGTAATAAAAATATTGCTTAGAACCGAGTGAGAGACACTTCCAGATAGACTGGGTTATGTACATGGATGGTAGTGTAAACAGCGGAGTGATCGGGGCGACGAAATTAGAGAGATATTAAAAACGACTCTTGAAACTTTTCTAAATCGTCGTATAGTCGGTGGTCCGAACGAAACCGCAGGCAGATCCTAGTCTGAAATAGCTCGCGGGGTGCTTTGTAGTCGACCGTTTTGTCGCTTTTAAACTTTTATCACTCATAAAAACGCAATCCTGTCATCGTGCTCCCATAACTTGGGGGGCGTGTGTAGCCCGGGGCTGTCCAGCATTTCAATGGCTTAATGCATAAGGAATTGTTTTCAGCCTACACGTAGCTTGATACCGAAATAAAGAAGAAACCCCCTAACGACTTCTTCATATCACAATCAAAATCATATTACCATATTGACTAAACTCTTGTACTAGTTTCGCAATATATTTCATTTATTACAGCATCTTCAGGATATTCAATTATACTTGAATACCCCGATGACTCCAAAAGCCGGCGCTTGGCTCTGCCACGTACAAAGTGTAACTTGTACAAGAGACAATGATAATTGTCAAAATTATATAGTTTCACCGAGTGACAACAATCGTAAGTACAAATTATAAAGTATGATTTTGATTATGACGTGAAGAAGTTATTAGGTAGTTTACCTAGACAACCTAAGTCACTAGAGTACTATGAAATTGAAACGAACACCACTTTAACATTAAAGCAAGGCTTAACTTACAAAGCCTATAACAAGCATTGTGTTGTACATGAATAAACTATTCTTCTTTCTTACTTCTTTCGATGTAACACTGATTTTATTAATATTTGTGATATCTATCCACCCTACATAGCACGTGTGCCGTACACAGGGAAACTGACAAAACATTATTTCATTAAACGCCGACAAACTAGAAATAAAACGACAACTCCAAATGTATACCATTCCAATAAGCATCACTCGTGTCTGTTGTGAAAACATTACAGAAATAAACGTGTAAATAATTAATTTGGGCCCGTTAATACATTCCTTTGACGTTGAGGCCCGAGCGGACATCTGAGCCATTACGCCAGCGATAACAAATATTAATATTTTATGAAGTAAAAGCCTTTCCTCGCAATCACACGCCGTCGCAACTTGTAAGGCAACCGTCGCGATCTACGATAACAGGATTGATCTGCTCGTGCACACTGAATGCTAAGCTAAGCGATAGATATTGTTGTTTTTTATAGGACAGTACAGAAAATGCAATGCTTTCCTTCCATTGTTCGCTGTACCGTTTAGGTCGATGCAACGAATCTGATATCCTACACTCCACAATCTTTCCATAAAAGTGCCAACAAATTCTAGGTGCTGGGTGAGTTGGTGAGCGCCACGGAGTACATTTGTGTGTGGTACTAGAGCATGGTGGGATAGATTTACGCCGTCATTCATTCGCTAGAGCCTCCTTCTTTGATCTGGACAGGCAGAGTGAATCGCTTTCAAATGGAATTGAGATTTGAAGAAAAAAAATATTGTTAAACCTCGATGATACTGAAATGCCGCATGACTTTATTTGTCAATATATGTTTATTTGTCATTTTCACAGGAACAAGAAAACTACACGACCATATATGTGTACGAATTACGCATTATTATTTTGGTATAATAACATAAAATAAACACATAAAACGAATTTTTTTGCTATTATTGTTCCTCTATTAGGTTTCCATTTACATTGAACGAGTAATATTTATATTTTCTTTCGAGTAATATAAGTTAAACAATTCTATCTGTTCGCACGGTTGCGCAGTGCGTACATATGCTCACCTGGAGACTCGCACACGAGTGAAACGAACCTCTCCAATAAGGAGAATTGCCCTAAATGCCACTCGTGCAAACTGAAGACTCGCCTCAATTCCAAGTGAGCGAGTGACCTGGACCACAGAACATAAATTACAAGTTATGAATTTATTTACCAGATACACGGCGTTAAAGGATAACACGGCGATGCAATCTGCACATCTGTGAAACAAAAGAAATGTTTCAGGGATACGTGAAATCCGCGAGCTAGCACTGGAGCAACTTAACGGACTCCTACCAACCCCAAAATAACAATATTTACTTCACAAAAGAAATGTTTCAGGGATACGTGAAATCCGCGATCTCTTACTGGAGCAACTTAACGGACTCCTACCAACCCCAAAATAACTATATTTACTTCATCTTAACAAATTTTCAAAATTACATTCTCAAATTGTGAATAATATATAGCTTATAGCTTCGCTTTCCGTACTTCCGCTACCTGAACAATATAAAGTTGCTTGTCTTTTCGCAAAACTGTTTATTAAACTTGCCACTTTGCGTAATTGCCTTTTGAATTAATTAATGCAGAAATGACGTCACCGTGAGCACCGGTCTGTGAATTTATGAAACGTTGTACTTAAGAAGTTATAAATGAATAATTAATGCTTCGACGAGACTTGAGCGATACTTGATTAATTACTTGATTAATTACTGACAAAACACATCCACAGTCGAGCGAGTACCTTCGGTAGTACCGTACATCAGAGGTGTTAGTGACAAGATTGACAATATCTTGCGGCTAAGAGGGGCTTCTATACAAAGCTTCTATAGAAGCATGATTGTGAATGTTGTCTCTCTTACGCAGGTCAAACTAAAAGATCTGCAAGGACTCGCGTCCACGAATTCTGCAGTCTGTGATCATATCCTTAGTCGCCCCAACCATTACATCAGATTTGATAGACCACAAATCGCGAGGCTATTGAAATCAAAAAACATCCTTAACCCTTGCTCACTGGTCATTATTTCCCCTGGAAAATGGTTGCCCGGTAGAGATCGCTTCTAAGCGATAAGGCCGCCAATTGTACCTTTGTGTATTTTATGTTTCTTTTTATATATTTGTTTTCCTATTTTTGCTATTGGTGTACAATAAAGTGTATTTCATTCATTCATTCATTCATTTATCCTAATTTCAATAGAGAAGATGGTTGGGTGCTACCACCGGCTTGGGATCCAGTAATAAACAAAATTAAATCTAAAACCAAGCACACCACTGCACGACCTCAAGATACAGTGAGCACATTCTGCGTAGATCGGACCAAAAATTAATAAATAATAGCTGAAGGTAGCCCGTGTTAACTATGGAAATCTGGACGTCTAACACCTCAGTCCCCCCGCGGTGATCGTGACCACTTACCATCAGGTGAGCAGCATGCTCGTTTGCCCCCTTCTACTATATAAAAAAAAAGAGAACTAAACCGCTGCACGACCTCCAGACTGTTAGCACATTCTGCATAGATCGGAAAAATTAATAAATAATAGCTGAAGGTAGCCCGTGTTAACTATGGAAACGTCTAACACCTCAGTGCCCCCGGGACCAAGGCTGCTGTAAACCAATCGAAACGTCGGGAATATAAAAACATAATTAAACGCGATAAAATCCATAAATAATAGTCTCATTTAAAACACATATTTTGACGGGTGCAACCATAGACTACATCGTTTGGAGCGGATGTAAGAGAATCTGCTTAACCTTCTCTTACTTCTTACTGTGGGTGGGTTCGATTACAGCAGAGAGGTAGGCACTGTATAAATTGGTGAAACATTTTGAAGAAAAAAAAATGGATAGGTAGAGCCGGGAGAGGAAGACCTAGGCGAACATTACACGATCAAATCGGAGACGTTCTGAACGAAAGGCCAGGTCAAGAGTACTCTAAACTAACGAGCATGCATGCGAAGATTGATGAAAGTGGGAGAACCGAAAGTCGTATGTCAGGACCGTAGCAAGTGGAAGAAGATTGTCTCTGCCTACCCCGTTGGGAACAAGGCGTGAATATATACGTACATACATTTTGTGTCGGACATTAGTCATCTTTTAAAACTAACAACATAGAAAACATTAAAGAAACATGAGCAACGTATAGGTATTTGTAACAATAGATTCTATTGTGACATATATACATAAATCCATATTAAACAATGTTAATTACGTTCATAAATATGAATTAGTTATTGTAGATATACAAAGTGACATAACTAAGATGGGTTTTGGAGCCGAGTAGGGTCCGCCATGTTGCTCCAATGCGTGTTCGCGGACTTCTCCTATCCTCGAAATAACATTTCTCAGACGTGCAGGTTTCCTCGCGCAGGATGAAGGAAATTTCACCGCCGTGCACGTGGTAAATTCAGCGTTTAGAATCGCTGTTAACAAACTTTAGTGGCGCCGGCATCAGGATCAATCGCTCGATGAAACAAAAGCGTGAGCCCTGTCCACTGGGATGCCACGGCTGAATAAGAATGTGATCTACAGTCTTGAATGTCAATCACTCACAACCCACTCTGCGGTTTTAGACATCACGAGTCCAGGTGACAATTTTGTTCACGCATACTTTAGAGTTCATTCGTTTCCAGAACTATTTGAAATTTTACAGAATAAGCTACCGCCTGCAATTTTGTCCGTGTGAAAAATGTTCACGCCACTTACTCGGAATGAAAAGCAAACCGTTCCTTCCCCGGGGCTGAAGGTACGTGATAGAGCCAAGCGGCTGCGGTTTTGGCAAATATTTAGAGAGGCGACGAGGGGGGCAGAGGGGGGAGGTGGGGAGTGGGCCTGCGGTTGTCGAGACGGCCCAATATTACAGCGTGGGCACCCACATTTGCTGCAGCAGATTTTTACGCACAGTTAGGGTCTTTTGGCACTTCGGTCAAGTGTGATAATCTTTGTATGTCGTTTACTTCATCAACATCATCAGCCTATTCAAGTCCACTGCTGAACATAAGCAAACAAGCACCAGAAAAAGCCGTCGTGCATTTCTTGAAAGGTTTACCCTTTCTCACCTCGCTGGGCGAGAGGGCTGGTGAGTGTCAATATACTCTCCTCTCATGGGATGGATAGTCCGCCATCTTTCTGTCCCCAGAGGCTACCACGTGCAGGTCAGGTTGACATTGGGAGAGATGGAGTTCTCCCCTCATTATCATCATCATCATCGTCATTTCAGCCTATCACGAGTCCCCTGCTAAACACAGACCTCCCCTAACGAGTGTTAATAGATTAATAAATCTTAAGAGCTCTACAAGAATCTGTACCCATGCTACCAAACACCACCATACACCAGGTTCATTGCCACTTAAACTTACCATTTTTTATTATCTCTGAAAGTGATTTTTTTTTGTCAGTCAAAACCGCCTGTCGTATTTTCTATATATATATACTCACGCCTTGTTCCCGACGGGGTAGGCAGAGGCAACCTTCTTCCATTTGCTACGGTCCTGACATACGTCTTTCGCTTCTCCCGCTTTCATCGATCTGCGCATGCACACTCGTTGCTGTTGGTTTAGAGTACACTTGACCTGGCCTTTCGTTCAGAACTTCTCCGATTTTCTAAACATTGCATTTACACACGATTGAAGTTTAATCGACCGCTTGCCATTCAACGTCGGTTATAAATCTGACAGCGAGCGATGCCGCGCGATGCGTTATGTCGTGCACGTTTATCTCTGAACAGGCGACCCACAAGAGATGTGTCAACGTTGATATATACGGACCGTAGAGCGAGAATCGAGCGAAAATAAACCGCCATCTGTCGGAATAAATATAACAAGGTTTACTTTGTGAAGGACCAAACACAAGGTTAATAATTCAAGTTTCAGCGGCGGCTTTTGTTGGTGCTCTGAGTACCACGACCTCTCGGAATACAAGCGCGGAGATATAGAGTGGTAGAGGCGTCCTGTGCTTCAGCGTTTAGTTCGGTGAGTGAGGTAACCGGAGGCCCTCTCCTCCCTCCCATCCTCTAAATATCCTTAAAGTCCAACATCGCATCTGCAGCTCGTCTGTTCTTAGGAGAGATGTTTGCTCGTTTGCCCTCTTCCACTTAAAAATAATTATAATCCCCTCAATCGAGTCAGTAACTTGTTCAATGCAAACCATGTATAAGTTTCTACAACTAAAGTCCCAGTAAGTGTACAAAGTTTTCCTGTCAAATGTAATTATATTTAGCTGCGCTATAACATTGTCGGATTTAACATTACCTTTATTTTAGAGGAGTTCAAGTACGCGGCAACCCGAGTTGACTCGCCTTGCTCGCCGGACGGAGATCGGTGTCGGGGTTCAAATTTCGTAAATCGACCAACACTAAGTTTGGTATTCTATTGTGAAAGAAAGAATGAAAACATTTTTCAACACAACTTTATTCATTATATCACAATTAGTTTACAAGTTATTAATAAAACAATTAAAAGAATAATTAAAACTAAAAAACAATACGATTTCGGAATATTTTTCTTTTATTATTTTTCACTACAGATACAGCACATGTATATATTAGTTAAAAAGAATAAAAGTCATCTTAAACCACCGGAAATAAAATCATAAGGTTATAATAATAAAGTGAAGTACATAACAATCGCGTATTACTCTATACAAGATACAACAAGTTTCTTTTTATATACCTAAGAGGTAATCTTTCCATCTTTCTTTAAACAGGTTTATTAAACAACGTTTGTATGGAATGAGTTGATTGCTACTGTTTCTATACATTTTAATGCATTTTAATTTTCTATCATACATGAAATCGTTAAAAAAAAGTTGGAAGAAAATAACATAAAAGATTTTGCATAGTTTCTTATGCTATGCTTTTTAATAAAATTTAAAAAAAAATACATTTGACAAGTGAAATTTGTATGTCGAAGGAGTTCCATTTCGCAGCTCGAACAGAGTAGACGTGCATCGGACCTGGCTGTATGGACTAAAGTCCTTTGCCTTTCCCATTAGGGATAAATTAATATTATCATCATTGTATGTCGAATTAAATGGTACCGTTAGAATTTAGTTTCAAGATGTCAATTATTAGCGTTTATTTTAACGGCTATATAATTTACAGCGCGCACGCTATTCAATACATCTCTGCTATCTATAGATATTTGACGTTCAGAAACCTATTTGAGGATTTGTAAAACGCTATTATTGTTGTACAGTAGTGACACTGGCTGGTCGGCGGGCTTATTTGGAAACTATGGTCTGTCCCGAGATTGTTCATTCGGTGAAACTCATGTCATCGTGCTGGCGATTATAATAAACACTCGTACTAGTTTCACAATAAGTTTTATACATTAATAAAAAGAACCGACCGGTTTCGCCTAACGGCATCTTCTGGGTGTTCGATTATAATTTAATTGAATTCAATGTAAAGTGTAATTGAATTAAAATTGAATTTAATGGAATTGTAATTTAATTGAAGCAGTAACAAACTGTCGGTAGCGATGAAAATAATCAAGCATTTCTGCCGCCAAACATCAGAGCGTCTACTCTTGAGTTCAGGTTTGAATGGTACAGAGAGCCAGTATAATTACGAGCTGTGTGGCATTCCATCTTAGTCCTCAGGGAGAGATGACGCATCTGTAACCTTCCTTCACTCGTGGTAGAGACAAGCGGCCCGCTCGACCGGATTGATACCACGGCCTCTCAAAATACCGTCGTGAAATAGAGGCATCTTGTGCTTCTGCGTTTCGTCCGGTGGGTGAGGTAACCCATTCGCCTCTTCATCCCCCTCCTCATCCTCCCTCCCACCTCCCAAATACTCTTAAAGGCCAGCAAGGCGCATGCAGCACCTCTGGTGTTGTAGATGAACCACTAGCTCGTTTGCCGCCTTTCCCATAAAAGATAAACTTTGCAACTTAGCAAACGCATCTGCAGCTCCTCTGGTGTTGTGGATGTTCGTGGGCGTCGGTGATCACTTACCATCAGGTGAGCAACATCCTCGTTTACCCCTTCATCTATAAAAAAGGAGGTTGTTTGCAGATGTCCATCGGGTGCGGGCTCGCAGTTCACTCGACTCCAATAAAAAAAAAAACAAAGTATTCCGGCCTTGAAATCAATTGAGTGAACAATTCGAGTGGATGGTAGATTATTGTTTGGATTATATAACGCAACGCACACACGTGTGGCCTCGAGCCAGTGGCGTGTGCACTACGCTTTACATTTAATTGTACAGCGCACCACGTGGAGCGCACGAGCAACGCGGGCTTCAAACGCAATTCAATATATGACACCTGTAGGTAAACAGCATTCGAAACGAAGTGTTCCCATTGACATTACATAGGAGCTCGGGTGTAAGGGCGTACACATCATATTTTCTCCAAATACCATCTTCATCTTTCGCGGTGTGTCAAACTAAAAAACGTGGGTGAGCACCATCACTAGAGCGGTACTCACTGATGCGCTTGCCCTGCGTTGGGAATATGAGAAATACTTTCAAGTAATGCATGCCGATGTTTGCTAATGAGGCCCATGTTCAGCGGTGGACTAAAAAGGTGGAAAATTACAATAAAAAAAAAAATCTTCTCCAAATGCCAACCTCGCTACAAGAGTTGCACTCTGCCAGCAAGGCCAAAGTGATCAGACACCTTCTAGGCAAACCTGTGCCATCCTAGGCCTCATCTTCGCCTTCCACCAAGCGAGATTGAGGTCGAATGTAAGCCTATTTTTCATTAAAAAAAAAAAACAGCATACGTACGAGGCTCTTGCAACGTATCCGAATTCAAATCCCACAGACTGGTGATGGGAAGCAGCATCATCACTGCTAAGTTATACTCATGATAGACTACGTACGCACAGGGTAGGGTTTGTGGCACTGTTCAGGAGAGGAGACTGAAGTCAGGGGTGAGAGGGATCGTGCTGCACCGCAAACTAACCTTAAAAACTTATTTAAAATCTACGTTTACGTTCAAGGATTCGGCGTCCAATTCTGGTATCTAGAAAGTAGAAGCTGCAACTACCAGGTGATGCTAACTCCAGTCAGGAAGACCACGGAAACCTGAAAGGATTTTGTGTAACGGAAAATTGGGCAGTTGAGAAAAACCCTTTAGCAACTTTAAGACATTACATAAATATACATTGTGTAAACATAATAATTCGGAATCGTACTATGACTTACAGTATCTACTTATATACTTATATATATATATATAAGTATGTTGTGTACCTACTTATATATATATATATAAGTAGGTACACAACACAACAAACAAACAGCCGTGGTGGCCTAGAGTTTAGGGCGCTTTAGTTTCGTAGAGCGCGAGTGACCTGGGTTCGATCTCCGATAGCCGGCACCACTAAAATTAATTAGTAGGAATTTTAAGTGCAAGTCAAACCTGCATGTCTGAGGATCTTAAAGGCAGGAGTTACGCCTACCGGCTAAAACGCCATGGGGTTCTTTGTTGCCGCCATATATCTGAACCAAGGAGACGCTTTCGCAGGTCTCGAACGATGAATGGTGGGGAGTTGAGGAGGGCTTCATAGTCATCACACCATCGCCACTTGGCGCTCCTGTAACTAGTAGAATTGAATCCACGCCGAGTCGAATTATGCTGGTAGTATCCTGAAGTCAAGCGCAGAAAACCGTTTAATATATAAGACAGTGAATATCCGACGTTGTCCCTCGAGGAGTACACACAATAAACTTTTTTTTAATGGGAAAAACCGTTGCCTACGTACATCTGCAATACCAGAGCAACTGCGGGTATATTGCCAGCGGGTATATTAAAGGGGATTTGGGAGATGGAAGGGAGTACGAGGAGGGTGATGAGGAACGGGAGTGGGTCTCCGGATACCTCGAGCACAATATGATACCTCTACTTCACGTCGGTATTATGCGAGGCCGTGGCACCAACCCGGTCGGGCCAGCTCATTCGAACAGCGGCAAAAGCCGCCGCCGTACCAGATCAGACAGGTCAAGTACAGTCTGTACATCAACAACTATCTAATTATAAAGATAAGTCAATGCACACTACACTGCGCATTAGCCGCGCGTGCCCGCGCTCCGGACCAAGATAACCTATATTACCATATTATTGGCTTTCCTATTGAGTTACAGTGTCGCATGGCGCAGTGTTCGCAACTCATGGAGCCGTCCACGTGTAACGTTCGGTGTACGTTAGATAACATTCAATTAACCCATTGTGATAATAGAAGATAATTTTATCAGTAAGAGCATTGTTATTTAATTAAAGCCGGCATTTTCGTCTGGTCATATCGATAATGTTAATGTTATGTTATAAATATTTATTTAATTATATAGTTTATTTATATGTACTTATCAACTTATTTTTATTGGAGTTTTTTTATTTTATTTTATTTTTTATTCTTTGTTTTATACCTGCCAACTACCTTTCACCATAACAAGGGTTGACTGGTAGAGAATGCCACTTGGCATTAAGTCCGCCCATTGTAACCTTAAGCTTAAGGCAATAAAGAATAAATAAAATAAAGAAAGATAAAATAAAATAAATAATGAATAAAAAAAAAACAATCTGTACGTACGTTTGTTGCGTTCGTTTTAATATTTAATACAACTATATAATAAATATGTGTAACGATATTGATGCATGATCTTTATTTATTTTTTTATGTGAAAGGCGCCAAACGAGCAATCGGTTCACCTGATAGTACGTGATTACCGTCGCCCGCGTTCATCTGCAACACCAGTGGTGCTGCAGGTGCGTTGCCGGCCTTTAAATGTATTGGGGAGAAGGGAGGGAGGATGAGGAGTAGGCCTTCGGTTACCTCACTCACCATAAACGCAGAAGCACAAGATGCCTCTACTTCACGCCGGTATTCTGCGAGGTCGTGGTATTAACCCGGTCGAGCCGGCCCGTTCGAGCAAAAGCTAAAGCCGACGCTTGACTCTACCACGTTAAAAATCACCCACAGGGGTTAGAAGTAATAACGAATTTTTCACCTTCCTTAGACGCCAATAGCCTAATGGATTAGGGTTCGGACTGCGAAACATGACGTCGCCGGTTCGAGCCCGCAATTCGACTGTTGTCGTGAACCGCTCCAGATACAAGCTGCAATGCTTAGTTGGTGGGTTAACAGGAATATTAGTAGTGTTACTTAAATAGCATTGCTAGTATTGTTTAAAAAAAAATACTACTTTAGCAACCATGGTGGTTGATTTTCTTAAGCAACGTGAGCCGTGGTAGCCTTAGAGCCGTGGTAGCCTAGTGGTCAGGGCGCTCAATTTAATATCATAGAGCGCAAGTAATCTGGGTTCGATCCCCGGTGCCGGCGCCACTAATTTGTTAATAGCAATTTTATTAAGTCCTGTATTTACCACGTGCTCGGCGGTGAAGGAAAACATCGTGAGGAAACCTGCATATCTGAGAAATAATAAAAAAAAGATTATTTCGAGGATATGTGAAGCTCGCCAACCCGCAATGGAGCAGCGTGGCGGGCCATTCCCGGCTCCTACAGCCTCTCAGATATTTGAGAAGGAGGCCTTTGCCCAGCAGTGGGCAGTTACAGGCTGCTACTTTACTTTTTTAAGAGTAAAGAAGCATGTGAAAATACCAACGCAGTGGAATGCTCCAACTAGGCTACCATAAACGTGCTAACTACGCTAACTGCGCATTTTAAATTGTGAAATATCAAACAGACGTGCCGCCTTTCGTTTAGATAACCCTAACTAACCTAACTACAACGGAACTGCGTTGTGTCGGACACCGTTAAAACCAAGAGTTAGCCAATAACCATAGTAATTATTGACCATGTAGCTTAGTGGTTACTGGAATATTCGGAGCCACGCGTTCGAATCTCAGCCGAAACCAATATTTCTCCTATTCACATATTATTGGTTTTAGGCAAGTGCCTCCATCTTTGCGCGCTGTTAACTCACTCACCGAACGAAACCCAGAAGCAAAAGATGCCTGTACTTAAGACCGTACGTATTCTGCGAGGCCGTGGTCCTACCCTAGTCGAGCCGGGCCATGCAGCAGCAGTAGCAAGAGCCACCGCTTGGCTCTACCACGTATAAACCCTGTGAACTGGAGGCGTTTTACATAAGCTGAACTGACGATGAAGAGAAATTGAAGATGGACCAACTATCTGTAGATAACAAATACATAAATTTATTTGACATAAAACATTGGACAGATTATATTCTAGTAAAAGCTGTGTGTTCAGGAGCCGGCAGCTTCCCCCGTACGATTAAGCTATGTATTTATGTCTTCAACAAACAAACACTGATATAAGAACAAGCCACTGCCAAACGACTTCCCAACACGCCAACAGACTGTACTCACAATCTCATAATTTTTCAAAATAATGGATTGCGCCTCTCGGAAGCTTTTTTTTTTATAGAAGAAGGGGGCGAACGAGCGTGCGGCTCACCTGATGGTAAGTGATCACCGGCGCTCACGTGCATCTGCAATGCTAGAGCTGCTGCAGGTGGGTCGGCGGCCTTTAAGGGTATTACCGGACGAAATGAAGAAGCACAAGATGCCTCTACTTCACGCCGGTATTCAAGCCAAGCAGCGACAAAAGCCGCCGCTTGGCTCTACCACTGTTAAGAAGACTTCGTAGACCACAGTTGTGGCAACGCATCTATTACCTCTTCGCATTGAAGTTGTTCACGAGTGCCCACGTGTTCCGCTGCTCGCTTACCATCAGGTGGACTGTTAGCTCATTCTCTAAAGCTTTGTCGTCTCTTTCAAGATCCATGCTACGATATGAGCGGCACACCACGTGTACTATACTACACTGAGGTGCATACATAGAGACCGTTGAACCGTCTCGGCTGAAAAGTTAAGAAGCACAAACAAACGTCATAGAATATTAACGTAGACACGTGTGTGAGGGATAACTCGTGCGCATGCCGCACAGCGAGACGTAAATAAACCATTATTGTTATTATTATTATTATTACTACAAACGTATTAAATCTTATTTTATCTCCACGCTCGTATTCGTACCCTTGGCGTGGGCGTGCGTCCCACGTGTCCAATACAATCGGCGACACAGTCCGCGGCACGTGTAATTGATTGTCATTGTTACAAATCGCGTTCGAGAGCGGAGAGTTCTCGACGTTTCGAAGGTTCCGCAAAAATATTAAGAAAAAATATATTGTCACCATAATATAGCATCAGAGAAGAATGTAGGGGAGTAATATACCATAGTTATGTAAAGTAGCAGCCTGTAAATGGTCGCTGCTGGACAAAGACCTCCTTCTCATATATCTGATAGGGTTATTGAGCCACGTCAAGGTCAGCCTCGCTGCTCCAGTGCGGGTTGACGGACTTCATGTATCCTCGAAATAATATTTTCATTATTTCTCAGGCGCATGTAGGTTTCCACGCGATGTTTTCCTTCACCGCAGAGCACGCGGTAAATTCAGCTCTTAAAATATACCATATTACTCTCCAAATTCAAACCTGCACCCGTACCCTGCTGATTAACATACTGATGACACCTGAGAAACCCATACGTATATACCGAATAGAAATACCACAATCTGGCAATACGTAGCAGCATCACCCGTGCGAAGGTACCGGCTCACCGAGTGTGCCAGAGCCAGTGTGAGAAAAATCTCATCATGCATGACGTGCCGGCTTTTGTAGCAGTTTTACAGGCTCATAGAGTAAGTAAGTAAGTAAGTAAAAGGGCAGATTATCATGATAGGCAACTAATGGCCAAAATGTTACACATATTTGCACCTGGTCAAGGGCCCGTTATTCTATTTAACATAGAGTTATGCCGGAGGCCCACTTCCCCTACCCATCCCCCTCCTCATCCTCCCTCCCATCTCCCAAATACACTTGAAGGCCTTCAACGCATCTGCAACTCCGCTGCTGTTGCAGATGTACGTGGGCGTCGGTAAACGCTTACCATCTCGTTTGCCCTTCTTCAGAATATCGCATCACAATCAATAAATGATAAACCATGTGCTTTGACAGTTGACAGTACGGTCACCTCTGCGTGCGTTTCGTTTCACTCATCCCTACTCACTCACTTTACGCAACATCGTGAGTGAGCGTTCAAAGGCGGGACACGAACGTCTGGCTTGAAAGTAAAAGTGCCTAGGCTTAAAATAGCCGTATCTGATCTCCAAAGGAAGTAAGGCAGCCGTTATCCGATCTCACTTTCTATCATAAAATTGCATACAGAGTTAGCAGACTTGATTTATCTACTGCCATCCGGTTGGAACACCGACCTCGAGTCGCACGCTGGTTTCCAATTATAAACGTAGACGTAACGTACCTAGACACGTTCAAGTCGTAGAGCTCATTAGGGGGTTTAGTAGCAACGTGGTTAACTTTAACTGTTATTGATAACGAGTGAAGCGAAGTTAGTTACCACCGCTGGACTACGTCTTAAACTAAAACAATATTCAATCGGCCATGCTGATTTATACAGGGTGGTCGGTTATCGCACGTCATCGTAATAATATTACTTATTATTTCGCAGGTTTCCTCGCGACGACTTTTCCTTCACCGACGAGCACGTGGTAAGTTCAGCTCTAGAAATTGCTATTAACAATTTTAGTGTTCCCCCCGCTGGGTTACCACAGAAGCTTAAATAAATTAAGTTTTAAAAGTAATTAAACACTTACCAATAAACTGTCTTACGTTGTATTAAGGAATTCGTGTGAAATTCATAATTCTAAATATACTTGTCTGCATTTGTTAATAATCTACTAAAAGTGCTTTATTTACATCGTGGCTGACGTAACATCGTGTTAATTGCAGGTTGTCTGAGAGATAATAAAAAATATTATATCGAGGATATGTGAAGCCGGCCTACCCGCAGAGGAGCAGCGTGGCGGGCCTTCCCGACTCCAAAACCCTCTCAGATATTTGAGTAGAAGGCCTATGCCCAGCAGTGAGCACTTTCAGGCTGCCACTTCATACAATAAAGTATATTACATTTATTAATTCATTCAAAGCCGCAGTTTTTTTTTTATCAGGGCTGAGGGCAGAAGTTCGTCCTCCTAACTTTTCCCTATTGCTCCAAGCAATCTATATCGCGTTTAATAATTCACGAGATTTTTCCCCTTCGCGAAGTTTACGTTTTTCAGCATTTTTCATAGCGAGATATGTTTATTAAATTTCTGTATCTTAAGACAGATTATTTTGACGCAGCAGTTCGCGTTCTTATGCATACGATAAGGAAAATAATAGCCGTAAGTATTTTTAAACAAAACTATCATTTACGGATTTTATCGCGTTTAATTTTGTTTTCATATTCCCGACGTTTCGATTGGTTTACAGCAGCCTTGGTCCCGGGGGCACTGAGGTGTTAGACGTCCAGATGTCATAATTAATTCGGGCAACCTTCAGCCTTTATTTATTAATTTTTCCGATCTACGCAGAATGTGCTCACAGTCTGGAGGTCGTGCAGCGGTTTAGTTCTCTTTTTTTTAAAGAAGAAGGGGGCAAACGTGCATGCGGCTCACCTGATGGTAAGTGATCACCGACGCCCACGAACAGCCACAACACCAGAGGAGCTACAGTTGCGTTGCCGGCCTTTAAATTTCACTTTGCTTACTTTTAATGTTTATTTAAACTTTTTATTTTTGTTAAGTTTTTGCTTTTATTTCATATTCTATTTCTATGATAAGCAATGTGTTGTACTTGTGTTGTGAATAAATGGTTTTTCTTTCTTTCCGATAGTTAAGTTAAAGTTAAGTGTAACATAGAAGAGAAACTCCATGAAATATTTATTTCTTTTATTTAAACTAATACTAGATATTACATCTGATTTGATGTAATTTCTTGTATTATCTAGTATTTGTTACAATTTCTAAGTGCACGACGGTGTAAAATAAAGTTTTACCAGAAGATCTGAAACACGCAAAATATTTCAAGAAATTGTTAGGTCCGCCATCTTGTGAGAATAAAAGGAGGCCTCAGGCTCAGGTGTGGGACATTTATAAGTTTTGTACTTTAGTTTTGCAGATCCAATAACGAATACTTTTTAGTTGCGCAAACATTCGCTTCGAATGGTATTGAACCTTGCACCGTGGTCGTTAACAAGATCTATTGTGTAAACAAGGGAAAGATCAAAGGTATTCAACATTTGTATCTTGTCTGTTGGTGCGTTTTTATTACAATGGGTTGAGAAGATACGTAATCGCCTTGAGATTTATTTGTTCGTTCGTTTGTTTGTAGGATTGAGATTAAGACTTGGGACACTTATATGGCCTCCTTGCGTTACCTTAGAATTGTGAAAATACGCACTGTCCACTGCAGGACGCGGACGGGAGGACCTCTCCCATGTGGAGGACTTGACATGATCGCCACGCACGGCAAGCGGATTGGCGATCCCAGTACCAGAGGTCTAACACCATTGACGCTGCTCCGTCCGTCATCGGTCTGCCTACTTTTGGTCTGGTATATTTTGACGCTGCTCCGTCCGTCATCGGCCTGCCCACTTCTGGTCTGGTATATTTTGGGACGATTATCGCGCCACCTGTCTGTAACCATTGCGATGTTCAAGACCTACCTCTTAGGGCTTCATGTCTTACCAATTGTTGTTACAAGAGTACTCAGCCCGTCTCGCAGTATACCGGAGTGAAGTACATCTTGTGCTTGTGCGTTTCGTTCGGAGAGTGAAGTAACCGGAAGCCGACTCCCTCTCCTCCTCACTTCCCCCTCCCACTCCCCAAATATCCTTAAAGGCCGGAAAGGCACCTGCAGCCTCTCTGGTAGTGCAAATGTACGTTAAGGTATCTCTTGCCCATTCCCCCTCCCCCCTTGCTTGCTAGAAGAAATGATGGTGGAAAATACGTCCAAATTTTCCAAATGCCTCCACTAGCAGTGCTGCGCAGCCTTCAGTGCCAGCAATGGTTGTGACCAAACCTTCCAAGAAAGGTATGCCGACTTTTCCCTAAAGTTACTAAAACCTGGCAGGGTTTCAGGTCAATAGTTTTAATAGTTTTTTTTTTTAGTACTCTCCGCTCCAATGGACTATAGAAAAAGAACCTATCCATCCATTACATTCACCGTGCTATCATTGCCGTATTAAAATTAAGCACCATTCGTGTGTCCGTCCGTTACAACAATGCCACAGCGCAACGGTTCTCTGCAAATCATTAATTCAAACGGAGATCGAACGCGGACCGCTCTAATCGGCGTGCCAATCGGTGGAAGGCGGGCGCAGGGCCCGCGGCGTTAGCGCAGCGGCCGGCCCTACCGAGTTCTAGTTCTAGTGGCGCCTAGAAAGGTCACCGGCTCGAGAACGTAACTCGAGCGTTGTTAGGCAAATTTGTTTTTTTTTTTAAACTTAACCTCACTGAAGTAGTTTCTTCCATGTCGCGGAGGCAGTTTACATGAAATAATCGCACGCGCACAAACACCCGGACGTGTCCCGTGCGTGAATCAAACCGACGACCCACAGCGGCGCAGGCACTCGAGCTATCTCATTATAATGAATGTTACTGACTTAAAAATATACCGAATTAGTTGTAATAAGCATAATTTCGAGACAGTATACACTCTGGAGTGACAAGACGTCATGCGACGTTGCTAACGTACAGTGAAATTAGGAAGGATTTTTGTAACGTATGTAATATTTTGTTCTTATTCTATTTTTTAATTTTATTTATTTCTTTGTTAATTTTAAGTATAACAGATTGTCACATCAGCTGGTATGCCCGCAGAAATATGTAAACGAAGAAATATGTAAACAAAAATTATAATTGATATATAAAATACATAAAATAATATCATGCTGTATATAATCGAAAACTAAGGAATAACTATTTAAGATAATATACAGCATTATTTACAGCCGTGGTAGCCTAGTGCTCAGGGCGCTCACTTTAGTGGAGTGCGAGTGACCAGGGTTCGATCCCCGGTGCCGGCACCACTAAAATTTTAAGTGCTGTATTTACCATGTGCTCGGCGGTGAAGTAAAACATCGTGAGGAAACCTAACCCGCACTGGAGCAGCTTGGCGGGCCATTCCCGGCTTAGATATTTGAGAAGGAGTCTTGCTACTTTTTTACAGCATGAAATAAATAACAAAGGAAGGAATAGACAGAATTCAACAATACGTTACAAGTACCTAGGACGAAGAGAATGATAACAAAATTTTTTTGGAGAAGACGGCAAACGAGCAAGCGGTTCACTTGATGGTAAGTAATTACCGTCGCCCACATACATCTGCACCATAGACACTGCAGGTGCGTTGCTGCTTTTTAAGGATATTTGGGATATGGGAGGGAAGAGGAGGGGAATACGGAGGGGGAGTGGGCCTCCGGTTACCTCACTCACCGAACAAAACGCAGAAGCACAAGATGCCTCTACTTCACGCCGGTATTCTGCGAGGTCGTGGTATTAACCCGGTCGAGCCGGCCCATTCGAGCAGCAGCAAAAACCGCCGCTTGGCTCTACCAAGCTTAGAAAATGGATAGATAGAGAACAAGGAAAGGGAAGGTAATTAGATAAATATTATTACAGTCTAGATATTTTTCACTTGACCTTGTTATAGATTAACGTTAACGCCAATGATACAAACCGTAGGTGCAGAAGTTTTAAAAAAAACACAAACAAACTTTCAGTACGTACCATCTCACCTTGTTTTTATGAGAAAGGCAGTAAACGAGCAAGCGGCTCAGCTGATGGTAAGTGATTACCGTCCCAGTTGTACGTATCTGCAACACCAAAGGAGCTGCAGGTTCGTTTCCGGCCTTTGAGAAGGAGACGGTGGAGAGAGGGTGGGTCGCCGATTTTCCTCGAGCTCGTGGTACTACCCCGGTAGAGCCGGTCCATTCGAGCGACGATAAAAGGGATACTGCAATCGCCAATAGAGGAGCGGGTCGTTCCAATGTGTGACAGATTTGCCCAGCAGCGGGACAATTGAGCTACTTCACTTTCTTCACTGACCGCTGCGTCCTCAATCATGGAATACAGCCTTCGACCTCTCGAACTTTCACGTGTACACTTAAACAAATGTAATGTCTAAAGTTCTGTCGTAGAATTTATGAATGGACGGAAGTTTCTAATTTAATCTATGGTTGGGATTCCCCAAGGGAGTGAAGAAGGCAAAGGGCTTTGCTACGGCGTCCATTTAATGTCACGTAGTTTTTGTTTTGTATTAATATTTCTTGAGAGCAGAGCGCGTGGGACGCATAAAGGCTGTAATGTTTTTGCATCCACGAATATTTTTATCCATACCATTCCGCAAGTGTCTTCGTCCGTCTAGAAAGGATTCGAGGCATCTTCCATAATTTCATCGAAGTGGTTTCAAGCCCATGCAACATAACAGACAGACAAAGTTACTTTTGCATTTATTGACTGCTCGGCTAAGCTCTCGTCTTTATATTTAGGGTTTTGGAGAAAGTCTCCGCTAAACAACTCCAGCGCTGGTTAGTGGACTTCACATTTCCTGTCGATGTTTTTCTTCACCGGTGTGCAGGTGGTTATTTCCGACTATAAACAATGGGGACAAACACCTCATGTTTGAGGTCATGGATAATCCGGCTACCAACAGCTTTATAATTATAAATTTTTGGTCCGATCTACGCTGAATGTGTTCACGGTATCTTGAGGTTGTGCAGTGGTGTGCTTGTTCTTGGATTTAATTTTATTAATTACCCGATCCAAAGCAGGAAGCATCCAGCCATCATCTCTGTTGTAATTAGGATGTTTTTTTTTTTATTTCAGTAACCTCTCGATTCGGTGTTCTATTGCGAGGATATCTGATCCGACAAATCCAATGTAATGGTGTGAGAGAGTCCAGAATATGATCAGCCAAGAGTTAAAGCACCCGAGACGTCTTGATTTAAAAAAAAAACCGCATGTAAATTATAGTTCGCGTGAATACAAGAAATCGTTATGTAGATATATTAAAACGAATAATGCTCGTAACACTGTTCCAAGTTACATGCTACGGACAGACCGGTGCACTTTCATTATGGCGCCGGCTGATCATTAGAAAGGCTGCTACGTCAGCTGATTTACCGCTCGACCCGGCCCCCGGCGACCAGATCGAGCTTTTTAGAGTTTCGCTAACGAAGTAGAAAATTTCCAACTGTGACAAATCGCACGGGCCGTGCCCCGCGATACAATTGCGTGCGATGACATGTGATAAACAGGCCCTCTGAAATCCTATACCTTGCGTCCCATACTCTAAGACTTACAGAGGGTGTAAGCGATTTTCCTTAACAGAAGTAGTAGCCCACCGCTGAGCAAAAGCCTCCTCAAATATCTGAAAGGGTTTTGGAGAAGGAAAGACCCCCCCCCCCCCCCATTCTGCTCCAGTGCGGTTTGGCGGGCTACACATATCCCATAAATATATCTTTTTTTAGATCTCTCAGACATGCATGTTTCTCCACGATCTTTTCATAGTCATCGGTTGGGACTCGCGGGTCATTACACAGTTTTCGATAAAAAAAAAAATATGGGAAAGGCGACAAACAAGCAAGCGGTTCACCTGATGGTAAGTGATTACCGTCGCCCACGGCTCGCGACCTGTCACGTCCTCAGTGATCCAGCCCTCACTGAAGACGAAGAAAAAACCTTTCTTCTATCTTAAGAGTAGAGTTTCTTCGAACTGAAAGTTGTTTGCAGGAGTCTATGTGCAGCAAAAGCTACTTTTTGGGAAAGGGGTCAAATAAGCAAGCGGTTCGCCTGATGGTAAATGATTACCGTCGCCCATGAACATCAGAAACACTAGAGGTGCTGCAGGTGAGTTGCCGGCCTTTAAGGTTATTTAGGAGATGGAAGAGAGGATGAGGAGGGGATGGGGAGAGGAAGTGGGCCTCTGGTTCCTTCACTCACCGAACTAGACGCAGAAGCACAAGATGCCTCTACTTCACGAACAAAATAACAAGTAAGTAAAGTAAATCGAACATCTAAAAGTAAGAAATTCTAACATCTGTACAGTATTACTGTGATGTGGCAGTATAAGAGAATCTGCCATCCCGTCTCGACCCGTGGATGTCGTTAAAGTCGACAGAGGGAAATATGTGCAACCCCAGACCTAGAAGAGGGCCATGTTTAGTGGCCTTGTTAGAGTCTGAAAATAAGATGATTATATAAAATAGTCACAGTTTGTACTATTTCTGTATATACTTTCCCAGTTAACATCCTCTGTCAGTATGCTTTCAGATTTCGCACTAATTATTTTATATTATATTATTTTGTGTTCAAGGTGCACAGAAATAAGTGAATAACGGTGAAAATTGTTAAAAAAAAACCAATTAAAAAATATCACCTTTGTGAAAATACAAACTGATTAAACACCTTCTAGATTGCTGCTATTTGAATACGAAAGGCGCGTATTAATTATACATACGAAATGAATTGAGCTTGATTTTCAAATAACTGTTTAATATTTATTGATTTTAGAGCAGGTGCTACATAATTATATTGTATTGAACCGAGGCCATGCGCTGGTTCTGAACAAAGACATTAATTTAATGTCTTACATTCGGAAGGATGTTTTTCAATAAAACGAATTGAACGGCCTTCGAATAATCGTGTCTTGTGAAAAGGGTGTTCTTAAACCATTTTAGAGATAACAAGGCACAAGCTGCGGATTTTTGTTTGTTCAAGTGGGCTTTAGAATCCCAAACATTTTAAATTTTCTATATCATTCAGCTCAGGAAAATCCACCGCTTGGTTAGAGTTGTAGGGCCTTCATGCTTATGATATTATTCATCATAAAGATACGCTGCTGCCCATCATCGGTCTGTCTATAATCATTACTATTCTACTGCTGGACATAGGCCTCCCCTAAGATTGCGACTAAGCACGGTCCATAGCCACCTGCACACGTCGACTTCCCGCAACGCTGGGGTGGCCGTCACTTCATCTGGTTTTTTTTAGGCGGCAGAAGAGCAAGCGGTTCACCTGATAGCAAGTGATTACCGTCGCCCACGTACATCTGCAACATCAGAGTTGCTGCAGGGGTGTTGCCGTCCTTTAAGGGTATTTGGGAGATGGGAGGGAGGATCAGGAGGGGGAGGGGGAGCGGGCCTCCCGTTACCTCACTCGTCGAACGAAACGCAGAAGCACAAGATGCCTCCACGTTAAAAAATGTTATGGGTGGACTTACACTGTATTAGCTTGTACGAGGTTTGAGAACATTTCTTCGCCAATAGTGGTTAGTTCTGCGAGCTCTGTGGCCCCTCGAGCGGTGGGATTTGCTGCTGCTCGAAGGGGTCGGCTCGAGCGTGTTGGTACCAAGGCCTCGCAGAATATCGGCGTGAAGTAGAGACATCTTGTGCTTCTGCGTTTCGTTCGCAACACACCTTCAGCACCTCTCGTGTTGCAGGTGCACATGGGGGACGGTAATCACTTACCATCAAGTGAACCACTAGTAGGCGGAATGCCTCTGAAACTGCGATAGTCGACCCAGGTGTACAGCGGTGAAGTCTGGACAGACTGTTAAAGATAGATTTTTTTTTAAATAATATTCAATCCTTAGTGCAATATACAATGACGCTTCTTAGGAGAAACCAGATTCAGATTGCCAGAGTCTGATGTAGATGACGATAGAAGATGTCAACAGTTTCTGAATTTAAGAAATGCCTCTGCATATGGTGGAGACGGTAGTTCATAGCTATGCTCGGATCCGTCAAGGTGGCGCTGTGGTCAAGTTATTAACAAATTTTATAGTCGCATACCATAAATCCTCGTATTCACAGCACATGTTGGTTATATAGTGCAAAATAATGAAATCACTAGATCCGGACCCGAGAAGTGTCGCTCCGGTCCATTTAAGTAACTAAAATCAAACTATTCGCGCTGGAACTGAACTGTAACACTGGAGAGGACGGAACAATAGCTGCCGAGCCAGATTGTTAATATAAAAAATTATAAAACAAAAAGGAATGTCATAATTACGCTTTCGTTTTTCATTAAAGCAAACAATGAAACTTAGATAAATTCATTTTAGAAATGACGCAGAATTGAAACAGTATAGTAATTTATGAAAATGGTAATTTACTTTACTTTTAAAAGATTGTTGGTCTTTCTTCATTAATTATGTTATCTTAATTAAAAAAAAAGTTGAGGAAGCAAAGTCTCGGGAGCGATGGGTCCACGGCCGAAACCAATATTTACACAAGGTTTAATTATTGGTCCTCATCTCCTTGCACCCCAAGACTTAATATCAGCATTAGGAAACTAATTATTCCAGGAATGTTTTTAAGCTCGCTTTCCTGAAATGATGTATGCGACCTTAAATAATCTTTCACCAACACCACCTGCTGCAGGTGCGGGGAGGGAGGATAAGGAAGAGATGGCCTCAAGAGGGGGCCTCAGGTTACCTCAATCACCGAACGAAATGCCGAAGCACAAGATGCCTCTACTGCAAGCCGATATTTTGCGAGCCCGTGGTAACAACCCGGTCGAGACGGCCCATTCGAGCACCAAACTAAAGCCTGATCCTGATTTCGAATCCTAGGCGAGGGCAAAACTTGTACAATGCAAATTATTGTTTATCGGATCTGATTTATTGTTTCGAGTCCCGTGTCACTGACACTGCTCTGACATCTGTCACTTTCCCCGATCTTATGACATAAGCATTTGATCGCAGTACTTCTGCTGGAGGTAGAGACTGTCAGTGCGGCTCTATAAAATAACCTACGCTGTTCACAACGCAGTGGTCTGATTCGAGACGAGAAAGGCATCAAGGTGTAGAGCAATAAGAATAACATCACGCCTCGACCGGGAAGGGAAGGAACACACTGTCACAGAAGGCAAGTGTAAAATGGATCGGACTGAGTAATTAAGTCCTTAGCGGGTATAACTGCTAAATCTGCATCTCGATCCATAATCGATGCGGATGGGCCGGTCGTTCCGGATCGTTATCGTATATTGGTATAAAGAAGTCAATATGTTATTACTTTAGTATTATATTAAACTCTCAATAATTTTCTGAAAGTTAGAATTAATTTACCGTGACCGTTGTTGCGCAACAGCGTCGTATTTTCCTACGCTTTCCTTTTCGCAGTCGAAAAAAGATATCGCGAACTAATAAAAACATCCTCCTCCTCCTCCCTCCTCCTTCTCCTCCCCCTCCTCCTCCCAGTGAGATTGAAATATACTTCGCCTTTTACTATTTCGCGATACGCCAGCGTAAACATATCCGTTACAGGGCACCGGTTTCAAGTTTGCCCATCTGTGTTTAATTATTGCTTTGCCTTAAACGGCCGCGTGTCACACCGTTCCGAAAGAAAATTATCTACATTATCTATCCACAGGATGGAGAAGAAAAAGTCAAAGCTAACGCGCTTTCGTTGTTTAATTTAGGGTAGCTAAAAGCTTTCATGAAGGTCTAAATTTACGTAAGAGTCTTATCCGCTAAGCCATCAAAAAATTCACAAATACTTCGGGGTAAAGTCTTATGAAATCATACCGAGCTATTTTTCACATCTAAAACGAGGTATCTTTCATTGGTCACCGTGTCTTGAGTAAACGTAACCACTTTTAAAATAACACGGTTACGAGTTTTTCGGGGGAATGATGTGACACGGAATTTTTGTGGATTTATTAGTGAAGTATTGTTCGATTAGATAAGACCATGTTCACTGACAACAACATTGCAATTGAATATGTATTAACTTTTCACGACCACCCACGTGCACAAGTTACCGGTCCATCAAACCTTTTTTTTTTTTTAATGAAAAAATAGGCTTGCGTTTGACCTCAATCTTCCCCGATGGAAAGCGAAGATGAGGCCTAGGATGGTACACGCTTACCTAGATGTCTGTTCACTCTGGCCTTGAAGATATCCAGGTTATAGGTACCGGAACACAAATGTGATTTAAATTCCGCAGAAGAAGATGACCGCGGCCACGGTGTGATAGACGGCTCTTACAAGCAAACTCCAGACGTTGTTAAATAATTCAAGACTTCGTTAGCGTTCACGCTTCACTCGCAGCTTCCTCGGATCTAAGTTAAGAGGTTTTTTTTTATTTACTAGCTATGATGACTTGAACGGCGCAATTTGAGAACCGAGTTCGTTTTAGATGCGTTTACTTAACCTTAATACGCATTGAAAATATCTTTTACAAGACGAAACGTGGCCAATTTGGAGCGGTTTTATTTCGTGCCTGAATCGAACACGGCTGTCCTGAATCGGAGATCAACTCCCACTAACCACACGGTTGTCGTGGCTATTCAAAGTGTGTGACTAAACGGCGTTTATGAAACTTCTAGATAATTCGAATCGCAAATATGAATATTAATGTTAATACGGACGTAACGCGACAATCATTGACATGTTGTTAAAATGAAAGCTCGATAGGCTCGGACCGAAGTTTTCTCTCGAACGTAAAATGCACGCCATGGGAGCTTAAAGGGAAATTACAGCCGCTGGAGCGCAGACCGACAAGTTTGATTGCGCTTCGTATAATTTTCTAATTATGTACTTCGTCAGCAGCGTAATGTTGTAGATCAAAGTCCGGTCTCGCAGTAGCTGCGTAACTAAGCCCCCTTAGTCTGTTATTGGATAACTAGTTTCATTTCTAATTTTTTTCATATGACAACACTATGACGCTTCAATGATGCTTGATCTACCCAACTATAGGCAGCTATCCAAGCCTCACGGTCAATAACACACAATGTTACCAGCATGAGTAGGCCAGCTTCATGGCGCTTGAAAGTTCTATATTCCATTTCTTCCTCGTGGCTGAAGAAGACGAGGAAGAGGCTCAAATATTTTGATAATAACCTCCTCCAAATAACACTCAGAGGAACGAAGTAATCTGACAAGATCTTTTTGATTGGCCCTAAGGCAAAGCCTCCTCTCAAATGTTTGAGAGACTTCCAAAAGTGATTCATGAAGGAAATCAACGAAATATTCATTTTCTTGTTATTACAGATCACCTCATGGTGTTTTCATCGCCGAGCACGCAGTAAATACAGCACTTAAACAGTACCGGGGATCGGAACTCACATATTATGAAGTTAAAGCGAGCTTCTTCACCACAAGGCTGTTAAGGATTTACCACCTCGTGTTAACTGAGGATAAAAACCTAGGCTGCAGCGCACTATCTTATTAAAAGTTTCATACGTGGTAGAGCCAAGCGGCGGCTTTTGCTGCCGGTCTAATGCCCCGGCTCGACCGGGTTGGTGCCACGACCGAGGCATGTTGTCCTTCTGCGTTTCGTTCGGTGGGTGAGGTATCCGGACGCGCACTCCCACTCCCCCTCCACATCCTCCCTACCATCTCCCGAATACCCTTAAAGGCTGGCGACGCACCCGCACCTCTGGTGTCCCAGATGTACGCGGGCGACGGTAATCACTTACCATCAGGTGAACCGCTTGCTCGTTTGCCGCCTTTCCCATAGAAAAAAATGTGATTCACTCTTCCCTTTAAAAATTAACGCAGGCAAATTATTCCAAATTTTTCATTCTCAGCGGCGATAAATCATTTAACTGCAAGGCAAAATCGCAAACTACCTACATCGCGCTATCATAGTTCCTGCAGCTCTTAGCTATCCTCCAGGCTCCGACCACCCGACCTGGAGAGTGGCTAACCTTTTGCTGTGCTGAACACCTAACTGTCGAATAGGGAATCTGACGCAGGGGTCACTTTCCACCAGGAACCCTATTTTTTTTTAAGAATTGGTAAATCGACTTTCTAACGTGGTGAAGCCAAGCGGCGGCTTCAGCTGCTCGAATGGGCCGGTTTAGTGCCACGATCTCGCATAGTAATAACCGACGTGAAACAGAGGCATCTTGTGCTTCTGCGTTTCGTTCGATGAGTGAGGTAACCGGAGGCCCACTCCCCTCCTCCCCTAACCCAATCCCTCCCATCTCCCAAATATCTTTAAAAGCCGGCAACGCACCCGCATTTTCATCTCGATCGCCCACAAACATCTGCAACACCAGAGGAGCTGCAGATGGGCTGCCTGCCTTTTTTTTCTATTATTATACATATTTTATTTCTATGGTTTGGACAGTACGAATACTAGCTCTTTCTTCACTCTCTCTGTTTAATGTTAGTTGCAGACAAAGCCACTTACCATCAGGTGGACTGTCGGCTCGATTGTTATCTCGTATTAAGAAAAACCAGAACAGTGGTGTGATATCTTCGACCTTATCATTCCGCGAACTGTCGACCACGAGATTAAGCAGGAACGTTACACATACTCGACTTTTACGAGACCCGCAACACCGTGTTTTAAGTAAAGAACTCGCGTTGAATGTCAGAAAGCGATCCGACAAGTCTAAGAAGTTTCTTCAAAGTACTTCTTCAAAGGCAACGCAGGAGTTTTATTACTCGTCAGCTCATTCGGGGGCGGGGAACCGCCGCGCGTTTATTTATTTCAACAAATAATATTAGAAAATCGGGACAGGAGAGGACCGGCCCCGGGGGTATAACGTGAACTTTTTCACTTTACTCCGCCCGGCCCGGATGGGATGTCCGTGCTTCTCGCAAGTTACAGACTTCACAGGACCCTCGTATATTGAAAGCGACACGATAAAGTTTAAAGCTATGAATAGATTTTTTTTTCCTTTCAGAGAATACTTCAGCAAGCGAGCTGAATCTTAATGGAAATTAGCGATGTGGGAACATTGAATGAAGAGTGGCTGCAATGTAAGTCGGATGCAAAACCGACTCACTCAATTCTTTTCACAATTTTTTTTTCTTTTTCTTTATTTGTTATTACATTTCGCTTACCTGATGGGATGATAACCGTTGTACGCGTACATCTGCAACCCCAGTGGAGCTGCAGGTGCGTTGCCGGCTTTAGGATATATGAGAAATGAGAGCGGATAACGGGGAGGAGGGGGAGTCAGCATCCAATTACCTAACTACAGGCAGAGATCCTGACATATTAGTCTTTTCAAACCACTTCGGTGGGGGAGTCAGAGATTGACTCACTGAGATGGCGACTGGCTCACCGCCTCCGGGCCAACGATACAAATCGTCTATAAGTTTCGAAAGACTAATTGGTACGAGTCCTCCACACAGATGATCGTCCTCGAGTCATCTGAGCGGAGCTTCGGAAGCCGACATCGTGACATCTACAACCTTCGGCGATTTAAGTTGTTCGCAGGTGTCCGTTTTTTTTTATGGAAGAGACGGCAAACGAGCAAGCGGTTCACCTGATGGTAAGTGATTACCGTCGCCCACATACATCTGCCAACACCATAGAGGCTGCAGGTGCGTTGCCGGTCTTTAAGGATATTTGGGAGATGGGAGGGAAGAGGAGGGGAATAGGGAAGGGGTGTGGGCCTCCGGTTACCTCACTTACCAAACGAAACGCAGAAGCACAAGATGCCTCTACTTCACGCCGGTATTCTGCGAGGCCGTGGTACCAACCCGGTCGAGCCGGCCCGTTCGAGCAGCAGCTAAAGCCGCCGCTTGGCTCTACCACGTTCCGTTGGACTGCAGTATCAACTTATGAGTACCGTACGGTCCGCGTACGGTACTCAGTGTATTTGTCTTGTGAAATAAATTCACATGGATTCTTTCGATAACCTCAAGCGTAAAATATAAAAGGGATTCGACTACGTTACGTGACGCCATGGAATTATTTCAATTTGCTCTTCAAAAGATTGTACCGGGGCGCCCCCTTTCAGACTTTATTAGCTAAGATTTTTATTGAAGACGTTTCCCGCCTTCCAATGTCCCCGGATTATTATTATGGGAAATCGTTTTACTTGGAAGCAATGGAGTTCATCTGGTTGAGTTTTAGTAAAAGATTTCCTTATTCTTTAACGCCACATAATTTTCAGAAAGCGGTCGGGTGATTTATGTTGGTGAAATGTAACCATTTTGTAAATTTCTTTTTTTTTTATTGTTTATCAATATAAGAAGACCAAGAACAGGTATAAATCTATTTCTCCACCTGCAAGCGCTGCACCTGGGTGACTAGCAGGCGACGCTTTGACGAACGAAACGCAGAAGCACACGATGCCTCTACTTCACGCCGGTATTCTTCGAGGTCGCGGTACGAACCCGGTCGTGCCGGCCCATTGGACCAGCAGCTAGAGCCGGCGCTAGGCTCCACCGCGTATCACTTACCATCAGCTGAACCCCTAGCTCGTTTCCCGCCTTTCCCATAAGAGAAAAAACATTCACAAGCATTTGCAGCATAATATGCAATCGATCATCAATACTAGAATTATGCATAAATTACAAAACATATGACAGAAACGTCACTTTTGGAGTTAGCGCCAAAAGTCCATTCTGTCATTTATCAGAAGTGACATTGTCATTTTATTGTGTTTTTAATTATTTTATTTTATTACACTGTTCCGTCCAGTTTAAGCAAGTATGCACACTCTCTTGGTCAACATCTTCAATTCCAATCAAGTGGGAGTAAGGTCAGAGTTTGGCTGCAACCTTAGCATATTTAAAATAAAATTATAAAAAAAAAACAATTCGATAATCGAACCAACCTCATTTAAAGAGATAGACCAGTCAATATATAAAAGCATTATTGCGGGGCTGTTCACGCTTCGTCGCTTCAATTTATATTTCCCGCCCTGTTCAGAATTTGCGGGCGAATTTTCCCTGCCATGAATTATTAATGAAATATTGTTTCGCTTCCTTTGAACCCATGAAATATTTATAGGTAAATAAATAATTAAAAGAAAATCGTTGACCCGTACGAACGTTTATGTATTGTTAGATCTTCCCATCGGTCCCGTTGGCGCGCTCCTAAGATAATGATTTTATTTCTTTCATCGATTTTTGTTGAATGTCATTTCTAATCTAGGCTGCAACTTCCAGTAACTATTGGCAGCTGTCAGGCTCGCAAACGCAGCGGCACTCACTTGTCTTAAGACCACTGGGCCAAATCCTGACATACACTGTCACATTTTTTCGGTGACAGGGAGGGGTGATTGTTAACATTTCCCGCAAGAGCAAAAAAAACTTACATGTCTTTACCAACCCGGATCCCATGGCTTAACTGTCAGAATACTATTAAGACACGGTTATCTAATATTTAGGGATAAGAGCAGCTTTGGCAGCAGCCAAAGCATTTTTGAAAAAGTGGACCGAGACAGAAAAACAATAGAAAAATGGCGGGAAGTCGTTTTTACTTTTATGTTTCTTTTTTTTAAATGTCATCTATTAAATGGTATCAAAACCAGGCAGATAGAAACAGCACAACCAAAGATATTTTACTGCAACTTTTTACTTATAAAATACGAAAAAACTTTTCTCCCGACCTAATATTACCACGTGTTATGTATCCTTCGACGTTACACGTAAAGTGATAGGCAACGTGATGTCTTACCTCGCTGTGAAGTTACCTCAATTAGAAAACTCTATTGGCATGCAATATACAACCAAAACGCAATAACGGTAAAGACTATTATAGGTTCAAGCGAGATATAGTCATTCTTCATACAGATACAGGTTTTTCACGAGCCTTTGTGTTTTGGTAAGCAAATAAATGCGGTGGTCATTCAAGCCCGAAATACCCCCCAACCCCCCAACCCCGAATAAGTCATCTGGCTACCGTATAAAGATTTTTCGCTTTTGCGTTATGTTTTTCCTTTTACAAGGAGTTTATTTTACAGAATACATTCCTCGAAAATAATTAACACACATGTGTTTAATCAAGACATAAAAAAAAACTATATGAAAGGTTTTCGAATGGCAACCTCATACATATGCATATGTATGCGTATGAAAGATTTAAGACCGAGCTCGCTTTACATCCGTTCTGTCCTTTACAAACATACAAACTATCACATTTCTCATATGAGTAGGATTAGTAAGATTACTTAGATTTTATTAATAGATTTTCCAACATACTTTATAATATTCAATGAAAAATTCTTCATTCATCGACGTAAGAAAGTTAATTTTGTTCGGCAAATGTCAAATCTTATTATTTTTTTTTTAATCTACAACCAGAGAAGAAACAGGGGAAAGAAACTCCGTAGGTATCCTCTTTTTAGGTATCTTTTTTTTTCATTAATTATCACCAGTACGCAACTGAAAGCATGCCAACCGAATAGCGATTCCATCCTAAAGCACAAGTGCAGTGCAGACTCAAGCAGACCAGCCTCCACGAGCAGGACCTGTTGCCAAGGGTGATGTATGTGGCAGCTGTCGCCCTTTAGTTAGAGTTATAATAATATTCTTTTTTGTAGGTCAAAAAAAAGGAAAGCCCGCTACCGAGCAAGCGGCTCACCTGACGGTAAGCGATTACCGACGCCCACGTACATCTGCAACACCAGAGGAGGTGCAGCAGCGTTGCCGGTCTTTAAGGTTATTTGGGAGTTGGGAGAGAGGATAAGGCTGGGCAATGGGGAGGGGGAAGTGGACCTCCGGTTGCTCCACTCACTGAACGAAACGCAGAAGCACAATATGCTTCCACTTCACGCCGGTATTCTGCGAGATTGTAGTACTACCCCGGTCGAGCCAGCTTATTTGAGCAGCAGCTAAAGCCACTACTTGGCACCACCACATTGACACTTACCATAAGGACTGTTAGCTAATTTTTTACCCCATTCTAATAAAAAAAAAAGTATTCGTACAATTGATAAAACTGGCTCATCTCATCGATTACTTAAAAAAAATAACAGCCAACTACCACAAAGAACTTATTCTTATTAAACCCAACAACAACACGCAAATACATATTCGTAATAGGAAACATATTGTGGAAATATGCGTAAACGTAACATCAATAAACATCTTGAACAGGTGCGAAGGTGGGAAGGGGTGGGGTCTGTTCGGAGAGGGTGTTCCCCGTTGCGTGTCTATGGACAGTTTGGCGGTGGCTCTTTGTTACAATACAACCACGCGCACAAGGTCAATGTGTTTATTGGGAAAGTTAAATTATATTCTAATTAATACAGGTTGTTCACCCTTACATTAGTTAAGGCGTGTGTAAATAATCCATATTTATGTTGTACAAACTGCCTTATGTTTGATGTTTGACATGTGTGCCAGTCATTATAACATCTGCCAGAAACAGCAAACAGTTAACGAATGCTTAACACCCGCCAAGCTATGTTTGAAAAGGTTCATTGACATTACACGAGCTAGTTCCGTAAGAAGCACTCGGCGATCACGGCAAAGTGATTCCGTGTGGGAGAGGTATATGACCACCAGTTGACTTAACCTTACTAGTGTCATTAGTCCTGATATAATACATAATAACAGAACTCCAATCGTTTTAAATTTATGACACGTGCAGGGTTAATAAACGGTGCTCTGCGGTAAAGGAAAACATTGTAAGAAACCTAGATATCTGAGAAATAAAAAAAAGTTTTTCGGTAAAGACTGGAGTAGCGTGGCAGATCCTTCCCACCTTCATGACCTTCTCAAAACTTATGAGGAGTTCTAGGCTACTCAACAAGGCACAGATCATAATCGCCTGTCATAAGTTCACTACTGAACATAGACCTCCACCACAGAGCACGGTCCTGAGCCACCAACATCCATTGACTCCCCACAACTCTGTTCACTCCGTATTGTGGTGAGTCCTAATTTTAATTAAACTTTCCGGTAATTTATGGAATAGGGGGCAAACGAGCTAGCGGCCAAACTGGTGGCAAGTGGTTACAGACTTCCACTTACATTTGCAACCACCAGAGACGCTGCAGGTGCATTGTTGCACATATTTAGGGACGGGGAAGCAGGAAGAGGGAGCAAAAAAGGGGATTATGTAGAACGCGGCGAAGGAGAGGGGAGTTACTCGAGCATTCTTCGTCTCCAACAGATGTTAGTTCTGCGAGCAATTAGCCCGGCCCATTGCCACTTCCGCTTCTTATCCGTACACCCATGTGGATTACCCAAGTTCTACTGCGGATATCTTCATTGCTGATAGATCAGATCTAACTGCTGTGAGGTGATGTTACCGTGTGGTATTGGCGTTAGTCAGCCCTCTCCCCCCTCTCCTTCCCCCGGGTGCCGTTAGAAGCGACCGTGAAAAACGCAATGGAAGATAGAAAATATAGAATAGTTAAAAATACCTTATGAAAATTAAACAGACCGATGATGGACAGCAGCATCTAAGATGCGAGGTGCCTGATACTGCGATAGCGTATTCGCTTGCCAAGCGTGGCAGGAACGTGGCTAATATGGCAAATCCTCCTTATAGGACAGGCCTGTGTCCTGAAGTGGACTATTGGGGACACATGCAGTTAAGGTAAGGTAAGGTTGTGGGGTAGAGGTGTAGGTTCTCTACCCTAATTCTCTACTGCCTCATTTCTCCCTATGAGGTGAGAAAGCTTTGCAATCAAAGCTATAATATAGAAAGCTTTTATTGAGCTTTTAATCAAAATTAAACTATAAATGTAGAGCGGCTTGCTGCACAGCTTAACTAAAGGAAGATCAACTAAGAGTGTGGGTAAAAAAATAGTGTCACACATTTACAAGCCTGGGAAGAGACATGAGACCATGAAATTGAGATCATAGAAAGTCATTATGAAAATCATTATCATGCGTCCGTGATGGAGAACCTTTCCAACCCAAAGCAAAGGGTTACAGTCAACGGTGTAGTTGAGTCCCCAAGGATCGATACTTGGTCCTTTTTTCTTCTTGATCTATAAGCAAATGATGTCAGAGATAGTTCTGTTTGCAGATGATACCTGATTGTTATTCTAAGTTAAAAGAAACGGCTCAACTGAATACTGGATATTGTTACGGAATAGTCTGCAGTAAACAATGGACTTCTAAACGCAAAAAAATAACAAAATGCTACAGCGTAAACTGTAAGCATTTAGTTTTTCGCGATATTGCAATCAACTTCCAAAATACTAATCTTATATACTTATCGGAATTTATCTTTATTCCTAGGTACCCCATAGACACAAACTAGCGACGAAATTAAGTTCTGCAATATTCACTATTAAAACTATTAGAAAGTTGACTAAGTATCAGAAGCTAGATTAGTCTACTTTGCATTCTTTCACAGTATCATGTCCTTTAGTGCGATGCTGTGGGGATATGCAACCGGATTGGGAGGAATGTTCATTTTGTAAAAGCGCCGCACGTGGTAGAGTCAAGCGACGGCTTTTGCTGCTGCTCGAATGGGACGGCTCGACCGGGTTGGTACCACGGCCCCGCAGAATACCGGCGTGAAGTAGAGACATCTTGTGCTCCTGCGTTTCGTTCGGTGAGTTAGGTAACCGGAGGCCCACACGCCCTCCCCAACCCCTCCTCGTCCTTTCTTTCATCTCCCAAATACCCTTAAAGGCCGGCAACGCACCTGCAGCATCTCTGGTGTTCAAGATGCACGTGGGCGACGGTAATCGTTTACCACTACAAAAAAAAAGAAGAAGTTTCATTGTAAAGTATGTATTCATATTTATTAGACATTATATATTTTATTATAAATTGTACGTGACATTGTAATACGGCATTAAAAAGTTTGTTACCGGTTCTTCTCTGAACGCCTTCAATGTGATTAAAAACCATTAATGGTAGGAAAGGATTTAAGTTGGATTGCGCACTAGGCCGTCTTTTCTTCTCTTTTATAGCGTACTTCCTCTTAAAATATATACTATATAATATACGCGGGCAAAATGTATTATGCACACTTTTCTACTTTAAACATGTTAATGGTTGAAATTTGAGTGGGTATAAAAACTTTTCGCCTATTAAATTTCGCCACCCTAAGCTCGCCAACCCGCACTGGGGCAGCGTGGCGGGCCCTTCCCGGCTCCTAAACCCTCTCTGATACTAGTATTTGAGAAACAGACCTTTGCCTTTGATTACTTACTTTTACCCTAAGCCGAAGCTTCACGTGCCTAAGCCTAAAATCCGTCACTGAAAAAAAAACAATTGAAAAACATAACTTACTCCATTCCTAAACAAAGGCATTCCCTGTTAAGTATACCCATCCTTAACCCAACTTACAATAAAACAAGATGATATTAGAATTTTTATGTGCAAAAATATTACCCAGGGAGTGTGCACAACTATTGCGTCTATGCGAGACGTCTGGACAATGTGCGCTGGGAAAATATGGGACTTTTTATAGCCTCTATATTTTATGGTCGCAGACGTTTTGCTTATTGTACGGCGAACATCGTAAGGGCTCTCATGGGCTCTTAACGTTACTTTCGGTTGAATAATAAAAAAATAATAATTTTTATCTCAATGACGTCCCTTTTTAAATTGACAAAACTGACACTAGACCCTTGGTCAAGCTTAACACGTGGCGCTAATACTAGTGCCTGCTTAATGTTGCGGTTGAGCCGTAGAAATGTAACAGACAGACAGAGTTCCCTTGCATTTATAATATTGGTATGGATAGATAGATTTCTTGCAGAATGCATGTCGAATCCGCCGCCGTTGGCGTTACTCCCGTGGTGGTAATGATAATCGCAACGGGTTTCAATTTGACGTTTCGACAGATTCGAAAGTCTGACAGATTGCGCCGTAGACACTAGTCCAGTTTGAAACTAATATTGTTTCGGCCACTAAAATTGTTGATAGCAATTTCAGGTGCTGAATTTAGCACGTGCTCGTCGGTGAAGGAAAACATGGCGAGGAAACCTGCAGCAAATAATAAGTAATATTATTACGAGGACGTGTGATAACCGTCAACCGTATTGTACTGACTTCGGCTGGCATTCTAACCCAGGACACGTGGCCCAGCAGTCAGCTAGGTGAAAATTAAAAAAGCAATGATATTATGCTACTTAAAAAAGGAGACTTCAACACAGATTCGCCTTCCGCATGATAAAATTACTAAATAATAAATCATTTCAATTACCACAAAAGAAATGTTTGTCGGTATGCAATTAAAATCGATGCGTAAATTCTTATTTACATTTCTTAAAGCCGCAGAATGAAGAGAGCGTAATAAAATATACTTTTAATTAACTCAGTGCGCTGCGGGGCCCAAGGTCGAAAAACAAATTAACTCAACCGATGTTGCCAGATGTTAATTTTCAGACGGTGATGTTGGGAGATCATAAATTTCCTACCGCTTATGCGATTGCCTAATAATAGTAATTCTTGTGGCTGTTCACCTTCATCAGCTTTTAAAGGTTTTTCCTGAAAGACCGCTGGCAAATGCTTACATGGAATTTACTTAGCGATAATTTGCCTATACGTATTTATAAAGCGCTTTAAAACCACTACTTAATTGAAAGTCGATATTGTTAAAGCAGAGACAACTATCTTAATGGAGTAAAAAATATAATGTGTCAAGAATTAATTTAAATTTTTGCTTACAAATATTTCATTTTAAAAACATGGCAACCCCGGCCTGGCCTTGGTAAACAGACGGCCATGGTTTTGTTTTTGTTTCGCCTACGTACACCATGACAAATGTGATGTGGTACTTCGCTCATTTAAAACGGAAGGTAATAAATTTTATCAGATGTATAATAAAATTAATACACTAATGCTTTGTTTGCGACGGAAGCGCGGCGTATCCCTTAACGGAGTGTAACAATACAAGTTGATAAAATAACTAAATGATTCTATGAGCATAATAATATAGAACACATCGTTGTCTACGTACTATTACGATTCTCTTTAGATAATCCATTATTATAAACAACAAACTGTCAGACATTCCTGCTTTATGCAATCGATGGCTTTGAAGCCATGTCAGAACGTAATCCGTTTTTTTTTTGAACTCTCTTATTGTTTTCACTACATTCCTTATATAATTTAATTATGTCATTATTATGGTGTTCTCCTGGCAAGAACTTCCAGTTACTCTATCGGCAGCTGTCAACGCAATCGCATGGACCCTCGCCTCCGGTAAGGAGACCTTCCAGTGCCTAGTTAAAAACAAAATCAAAATATTAACTTTTTTATTCCATTGAACGAAAACTCTACCCGGAAAACAAGACCTTCTCAAAGAAAAATCGGCAAGAAACTCTGAGGTCTTGAGTTAATACTATGTAACTTACAATCAAAAAAATTATATTTTTTTAATGGCAATTTTGACAATATTTCAGTAGTCAGGGGACTTACAAGTGCAGAGTTTAAGTTATTAAAGACCTCAATTACTGTTAAATTTACAGGTCTGTTTAAAAATATCCTTAATCAGTTTTTAAATTCTACTTTAGTTTGTCGAGAGTTCTGACGTAGCGCATATTTCTATCTGTTTCTTTATTACACCTTACGGAGGTAACATTGTGTATTTCAGACTGAGTTGGATTACAGCACATACATTTTAGGAGAGCCTGGAGTCCGAACTAGACAAGAGCCTGTACTATTGATTTCCTGGCACTTACCTCAGAACCAGTGAAAAATATACTTTATATGTTTATTTTATGCTTGTGCGTGGTAGAGCCAAGCGGCGCCTTTTGCTGCTGCTCGAATGGGCCGGTTCGACCGGTTTGGTACCAGGGCCTCGCAGATTACTGGCGTGAAGTAGAGGCATCTTGTGCTTCTGCGTCTCCACCTCTCATCCTATCTCCCATCTCCCAAATACTCTTAAAGACCGCAACGCACTTGCAGCACTTCTGGTGTTGCAGATGTACGTAGGCGACGGTAATCACTTACCATCACGAGAACCGCTTGCTCGTTTGTCGCCTTTCCTTTAAAAGAAAAAAATAAAAAATTATAGGTTGGTTCAGATGCTACGTTAGTGACACCGGACACTATACAATAAAACCAGACCCTAACACCATTAACGGTTGTACAAGCATGTGGGTCCGGCTGAAACTCGAGGCCAAGGCTCAACAGACGTGTGACTCTAAGCCATCGAAACCTTTGCCACAATTCGACTCAAACGAACTGTTAAAAATATTCAATTAACCCTGATAAGTATATCGAAACGTATCACGTAGAAGGGGAACTAAATCACATTTAGTGGAAATTGAAATATCGCAAGCGGCTGAACGTGCAACACATATTAAATTATGGGCGCCATTCATTACGCGCCGCAACCGAAATTGGAAGCAATCAACTTTAAGCCCGCAATCACATTGATCGCATTAAGCGGGAGCGGACGCAACCGAAAGCGAACGCTTCTCAAAACATTAATAAACATTGTGTGATACACAAATGTAAAGTAAAAGCCTATCAGCGACTCACTGCTGGTGTTCGGGGGTGGGTTTCGTTGCACGACGGAGACTATACTGCACTGGTGTGGAGTGGAGTTGAGGGATTTCACTTGCAAAGACAGAAAGAGAAAGAGGTTTTTATAACCCAGACCTTTCACTTTCGTTCATCATCATCATCATTTCAGCCTATTACAAGGCCTCCCCCAAAGATTGCCACGAAGCTCAGTCCTGAGCCACCTGCATCCATTGACTTCCCGCAGCACTGCGCAGGTCGTCACTCCATCTTGTGGAGGGTCGTCCTACACTGCGTTTGCCTGTACGCGGCTGCCTGCTTCGTTCATGCTTAAATTTATTTATTTTTTTATGGTAAAGGGTGCGAACGAGCGAGCGGTTCACCTGGTGGTAAGTGGCTAACGCATCCCATGGCAAACAACCTCAATCAAAGAAAGTAACAGATGCGTTGTGACCCCCGAGGAAGGAGACCCCTGACTAAGATGGACTTTCTTCACCTTTCAAATCGGTAAATAACAGTAGTTGCAATGCTGTTTGGTGGCAGAAATAGGTAAGAGTATGGTACTTACCCTGATGTCTCCTAGGCAGAGTCTCCCACCAGCTATACCCAAGATGCACATCGTCTGTACTCAGTGGGGTTCACATTTTTTGATGGTTTTCGAGCCATCAGTCTGTCACTACGACTTCCAATGTCAACGTGAGCTTCACCAGCAGATGGGATAGATATTAGAAAAATGTTAGTACTTTCGCCTTGGTCTACATCACATAAAAGATTTTCTTATGTTAATAAATACTTTAACCGGAAATGCTTATAATGCATGATATGATCTCTAAGACCAACATATGCAATTAAAATACAAGGAATATCCTTCATAGAACTCTTACATTCTGCACCGTGGAATATACGGGCTAGCGCTATCACTTCGCATCTATGCAATTTTTGTGAAAAGTTTTTGTGTCATAGCGGATATGGCCGCAGATGAACTAAGAGCTCGCGTGTTACCTTTACTAACATTAAAATTCATCTTAGTCTGGCATCTTTAACAGACCTAAGTTTTGTACTCTGCGACAAAAAAAAAGAAAAGCCTGAGAAAAATATATACACAAACGCATGTCTTCCTCTCTTACAGTGAGTCGCAGTTAAATAGTGACAGGACACAATTTATTTCTCCTTTTCTTTAGGTATTAAAGCATAATCGCTCCGCTCGTCGGTCCTCTCTTCCACTATGCACGCACGCCATAATCGAACTCTCACCATTTAATTACTACTAAAACTCGTTAATACAACTTTGTAATACATTACAACTTCACCGAAGAGATAATAATAGACCAGAATAACAAAACATGAAACGTACAGCGTAAACAACAATTACACGTTTATAACTAGAAACTGAATTATTAATTTCTGAACTAGTTTATGGCAAATAGTTAGGATATCTAATAGTTTCTGAATATTAATTACTCAAGTATCCAAAACCTTGGGACAGGTCATGTTTTGATCTATGTTATTTTTAAAGATTCTTTACTAATCTATAAAAGGTCACTGGCAACTCTTACGCCTCACATAATTTCATAGGTGTACAAGTCGACTACCGATTGGTTCGGTAATCTACATCGGAATCAGGACCTCCAAGTTCGACCTCATAGCTGAGCGCCTGTACCAATGGACACTAGACCTGGAAACTAAAAAGGCTCTCCACCGTTCTCACTGTAGCGAATGAGCTATGGTGAAATAGTTTGAAACGTTAAAAACAAACATATTACACCTCTAACTCGCGCACTAGAGATGCTAATGCCATCACTAGTTTATGAGATTTGGGTTCGGCTGATTCGGGTGGGTCCCCAGAGCCTCGTTTGTTACTGATCGGTGCGCAAAGTTGTGCAGCTGACGGGGACCATCGGAACAAAGGTTTGTATATTCCGCCCCTTTTTAAGTATACTACTGAAATGTAGTAATACACGACTACTTTTTAACTACGCGGTAAAGTCCTTCTCCGTCTAGGAGTCGCCTGGTTAGGTATCAAACTCTTACGGATGTTTTACTCCGTCTCAATCCTCAAGGGTGCATCTGTAACTTAATGTGCTGCAGTAACCAAGTCATCTGTACTGTCATCTCGTTTCTCATCCCAATCCAATAAAGATGTGAAATAAAAACAACCAAGTAAGAATGCATTAACTTCCGTGTTTAATAAAGATTATATACCTAAATAGGGATTTTAGGCAATGAATATAGATACGAGGGCTCACAATGGCACCCTGGGGCACGCTCGCGTTACCGCGGGTAATTGACATTTGTTCCCGCTTTTCTAAATAAATTATGGAAATTACCGACAATATAATTATGTTAGCTATTTCATGAGCAATTTTAATATTACTTACAAAACAAATTAATCAAATTTTGATGGAAAATTTTTAACAATTACGTAAATTAAGATGCTCAACTGGGTATAGAGGATTATTTATTTCAAACTGCGAACCATCTTTTAGTTTTCTCTTACATAAAGAGTAAAACGGAGCCCTAATACCGCTCTACTGTTTATCTGTCTGTCTATCTGTCACAGAGTTCTAGCTCGTATACGGTATGAGTTACAGTCCTGAAATTTGGATATTTGGTGAAAAAGATCAATCCGGGCCTCGCCAGTTTTTAACCTGGGATCTCTTTCTCTTAACTCTGTTGACTTCTATAGAGCGAGTTGAATAGCTGCTTCGATTTTGACATTATCGGAAAATACCTTTAACTGTGATTCGGTGTAAAATTTGATAAAACTGTTTTCTATTAAATTAATGTGGAGTACATGAAGCGAAGCACAAAGACCGATTGCGCATCCCAAATGCAAAATGAATACTGTACCCAACACGTCCTTTAGCCGTGATAAAGTACCTTTGCATAATAGATCTGGGTGTGGCTACACTATCTACTACATCTGTAGAATTTATCTTACATGAACGAATAAATTCTCTCTATATTAACTTCAACCTGTTCAAATTCTTCACCATCACTTTCTTCAAACGGCAACCTCACCTGCACATGGTGCACCCTGCTAGTCCACAAACGAGACTACCGGCGACCGAATGATTGTGACATATCGGTCAAAATATGCCGAACCGAAATCCTACGTGCTGATGATAGGGAGCAGCATTACCAGTGCGAGGGTATCACTGCACCAGGGCACTGCGCTCCGCAACCCGCTCGCCCAACGCGGTGAGCTTATACAAATCTTCAATGAAATATATGCCGGCTTTTGCAGACGCTCCCGTGAGCATCATGCTTAATACCCAATGTTCTGTGATATGATTAAAATTCAGAGCAAATATCAAAATCTATTAGTAAGTAATTACTTGAACGGTAAATACATTATAATATTATATTTTTATTTAAATTTTGTATACTTTGATGTACCTTTTATATATTGTGTGTTGTGTCAAATTTCTATTTATATCGACCAAGGTAGAACCAGTAGCATTCTGCGTGAAGTAGAAGCATCTTATGCTTCTGCGTTTTATTCGGTGAGTGAGGTGACCGGAAGGTGAAGGAGGGGTCAGCTCGCTCGACGTTTACTCCTTTCCTGCAGAGACATACCAGATGGACCACATTCTCGCCTCTGACTTCTGGTAACTCGGTAATTTCGTGGTCGTTACGTAGTATTTCTTTATCGCTGTCATTTAGTACAGAGATCAGATCATCCGTTCACTATCAGAGGAGTTAAGACGTTCGCTTCATTGCTTCTCCAAAGCATGCATTCGACATTTTTTCTCGATCGACTTCCGTTGATCAGATCTCCGCACATAGAGAGCCAAAGCCTTTCCTAAACTACTTCCAAATTTTAACAGTCTAATCAGTTTCATTTCTTTAAGTACCTCAGCCCTCAGGGCTAGCCCGCGAGATTTATTCAACACCCCCACCATTGACCGGTGCGACGTTAACAGCTCTATCTTACTTACTTACTTACCTTAGCGGTTCCAATTTTACAACGCAGACATGCCCATGTCAGAGAGATCTTGGCCTGCTGTGAGATATTTACTGAGACTCGGTGATAAAAGCGCAGGTACAAGTAACGCCCTCTTTTGGAGATGAGAAGTGACCTCATACTGAGCATTTAGCCATCGCTCACTCAGTTATTGATGTGGCATGACTAACGCACTCAGCAGATGGTGCTGTAATCATTTTTATATAGAATAGATAAGTTTAAATAAGGAATACATAAATGCGCAATATTCATGGAAAAAATAAATATTTATATATATTGTTGACGATGTTTTGTGCGCAAGTGAACACTTGTAACTCAAGACCTCATATAACTGTTCCCGTATCTCATAATCACCCAGAGGTTGACTGGTAGAGAATGCTTAATGCCTTATTAAGTCCGCCTATGTACATTCTCTTGAAGATGAAGTTCGATAAATAAAAAATTTAAAAAAAACTTTTTATTTTCGCTATTGAGGCTTACTGGAACTAACAGAACCTTGTTATTATATTATACTTAAGACAATATAGTAAAAAGAAAGAATGCAATAGAGTAGAGACAGACAATCACTATAAAATGAGGCCATCGGACCAATCTCATACTGTAGTCGACTCTAGTACTGTTATACGGGATTATTCAAATCGGTTCTTAAAAAAGTAATTAGCGTAAAGTAAAGTAGCCTGTAAGTGCCCACAGCTGGGCAAAGACCTCTATCTCAAATACGAGTATCAGAGAGGGTCAGGAGCCGGGAAGGGCCCGCCACGCTGCTCCAGTCCGAGTTGACGGGTTTCACATATCCTCGAAATAATATTTTTTTTATTTCTCAGACATGCAGGTTTCTTCACGATGTTTTCCTTCACCGCTGAGCACGTGGTAAATACAGCACTTAAAATTGCTATTAACAATTTTAGTGGTGCCAGCACCGGGAATCTTTTATTAATAATTTGCGTAACACAGTTTATTGATTCAATAAAAAACAAGTTTCTTATTAATTATTTGGCAAGCCTGTAACGTGTTTCGAGGATGGAATCGGATTGATCTCCCTCATGCGAGGTTCTAGTAAGTTCAGAATGTTGAGTAGGCGTGTTCGGAATGCTGGCTTTGCAAGGTCAGCATGAACCCTTACAGCTTAGGGATGTAACAGTACGAAGATACCGGAACTCCTGACGATCGTAAAAATATGTACGCCAGCGCATATCCAAGCGTTTATGCATTGGAAAGGGGAAAAGGAAAGGGTTATGCTCGGTGTTTCTCTGCGTGATAGAGTCTGCAACGATGACATCCGCAGCAGAACTAAGGTAACCGACATAGCCGTAAAGATCAGCAAGCTGAAGTGGCAATGTCCCGGCCACATAGCTCGCAGAACTGACAACTGTTGGGGAAAAAAGGTTCTCGAGTGGCAGCCACGTACAGGCAAACGCAGTGTAGGACGACCCCACAAGATGGAGTGACGACCTGCGCAGTGTTGCGGGAAGTCGATGGATCCAGGCGGCTCAGGACCGAGCTTCGTGGCAATCTTTGGGGGAGGCCTATGTTCAGCAGTGGACTTCTGATAGGCTGAAATGATGATGATGATGATGCATTCGAAGAGGTATATGTTGAGAAGCAGAGTGTTATTGAATACGATCTGTGCTTTGATTGTGTAACATGCTCTGTAAAGGAGCTAACACCAGCTGTATTCAAATCGGTTTCGGTCAAACGGTACACTTCGGATGATTATGATAACGCCATCCTGACCGATTTCTAAAACAACCAAAAACTTTTGAATTACTGTCGGTGGTTATCTTAGCAGTATTTATTATAGTACTGCTTATGAGCTGAGATCGGAGCCGGGGGTCAGATGCTGTGTGATAGAAACGTGACGCAATAACGTCCCAACAGATCCGAGAGCCAATCGGTGTTGTGTTGGGATTGGAGCCCATGAGCCATGACTCTGTACTCAGATAGGCTGATCCAAAAAAGGACGCGATCTTCGAATTTCATCTGCCTTTGGATTTACTAGACACGAGTGGATATAAGTTATGAAAATTGTTCTTAACTTACATCCACTCAATATTTCTCTGAAACATTCCTTTAAATGAAATACATTCCGATCCCCGAACGAGGTTGCGACGCCTCGGAAGGCATTTCCCAACTCGGGCCTCCTTTATTCCTTACCTTTCTAAAGCTCTTTATCGATCTAAAAACGCTTTTTCCTTTTCACTTAGAGAAGAAACACTTGTCTAATTCGCTTTCCCACATCCCGAATGAAATCAACGACGCATTTTTAAATAAGTTTCTATACAACGCTAGAGTAAGACGTCCACAGATTATATAACGTACGTGTAGTAATGATAAAAGCGGGAATAAACCATAGTTTTTCTCTTCACCCGCACACGGTCCACCCTGCTGACTAATGGACAAGTCAAATCAAATCATTCCACAAAATTCACCAACAAAGGAAACATAAACAACACATGTCATTATTTTTTTTAATTCACCGCAGTTTCGCAATGTGGTTTCTCTGACGGTGAAGAAACTGCCGAATTAAACTCCATTGGTAACGTAGAAACTCTTTATTATAATTTTCTTTGAAAACAAAACGTTTCAATGGTACAATATTTTATTTATATAAACAGCTTGTGAGCGATGTACTTATTACCAGGGATTATGCGCATCCATGTATTCCTTTACATATAATAAACCTTTTTATAAAGACTATGTTTCACAATTTTTTTTTTACCTTTTTACATGGATATTGATCACGGCTTTAGAACCATGTCCTTTAACCGTGAAAAAGTATGCATAATAGATTAGGATGTTGTCTCTTAAAAATTTATCATACAAAAACGAAATACATTTCTAACTTATCTCCAACCTTTTCTTGAACCATAGCTCCGGAGTTTGAATACCAGCCGTCCATGTTCGAGCAAAAACATAAATTATTTCTTGGGTCTGGTTGTGTTGTGTTCGTCCCGTGTCATCATGCTGCATCTAACCCTTCCTGCGATCTAATCGCATAAGCGTTACATCGGATGTGGGAAGGCAGAGACGAGAGAGTGCCTCTGTGTTCGCGCGTACACTGCAGGCACTATAACATCCCCCGCGCACTTTCAACCGGCCAAGATCATTACCATTAATTGTTTTTTTTTTGTTGGACTGGGATGACCAAAGAGCTAACAGTCCACCTGATGGTAAGTGGTTACTGCAGCACATGGACACCTGCGAACAGCTTCAATCGAAGAAATTCACAGATGGGTAGCCTCCTTGCGGACTAAGATGGAACGCCTCGTAGCCCGAAGCTACACCTGCCTAAATCCGAATCCTTCGCGGGCTCTCTCTCCAAACATTCACATGCACTTGGTGCACATTGGTAGAAAACAAACGAAACTCTGGAGATCCAATGCTGGCGGAATATCAACCAGCTTTTCACCAGATCTTATTTGCCACCACGTGACAGGTGGTAGGCCTGTCGCCGTGTCCAGGCCAACGATGCAAATCGTTCGTTATTTTCGGTAGCTTCTGCTACTGCTCGGGGTAGTACCGCGACCTCACAGGGGTACCAGCGTGATGTAGAAGCATCTTGTGTTTCTGCGTTTCGTTCTGTGAGTGAGGTACCGGAAATCGTCTCCCCTCCTCCCCATTGCCCTCTTCATCCTCCCTCCCTTCGGCTGGCAACGCACCTGCATCTCCTGCAGTGCTGCAGGTCTACGTGGACGACGGTAATCACTTATCATTAGGTGAGACGCCTGCTAGTTTGCCCCCTTTCCCAAATATAAAAAAAGACAAATCATTGGTACGAGCGCTCCACTCAGGAGATCGAATTCGAGTCTCCCTGATTCTGAGGCAGATCTCCTAACCGCTCGTCGCCAAGGCACATCGTGGCTCAAAAGAATCACTAAAATTTTTCAAGAAATAAAATATTCTTTAATAATGTACTCAACATCTTTCACCGCGATCAAAGACCAATGAATGAAAACAAAATCCACTCCAATCCGATTTACGATCAAAGCTCAGAGAGTAGAGTTCCTTAGGCATAAAGGTAAAACTCTGTTAAATAACTTGTTTGAGAAGACAGTGTGAAGAATAATTTTTAGTCTCCTGTCTCAGTGAGATATATTGAATGACATTTTACGATGCTGTACGATGGTAAATTTCTTTCAAGGCTTACCAGTTTCTTTTGATCTACTTTTAAATATTACGTCACCTTGCCCTTGCTTGTTCATTCATTCATGTCGGTTTACCATCGGATATGAATATAAAGATAAGCACCGTAGGGGTGAGCAGAGACTCCATTTGGCAACACTCAGCGTCGTACGGCTTCCGCAACGCTGTTATCGCCTCTCCGGGAGACAGAATGCGAACGCAAGAGGCGAAGACGGATCGATGATATTACCCGTATAAAGAAAACAACCTTAATGCCACATTTGTACAGAGGTAGAGCGGGAACGTTATAGGGGAAGCGATGCGGGCCGTCACGTCCCGGTTTGATAGGGGATGCGACGTGACGTCATCGCTAACAGTCAACTGGCTCGGGTGACTACACCGCGAGATCTTGTGAGATTTTCCCACATAAACATTTAGTATGTGATGCTGCCGTGTGATATCGGCATAAGAATCTGATGCCCCTTATCCTGCCGCGGGTGTTGCAAGAGGCGACTAAGAGAATATAGATGGCAGGATAACAATCTCGAACAATACCAGACTAAGGATTTTCACCGTTTTAGATTAAGGTGTGACAAATGCGCATGGATTTTTCATCGTTAGCCAGAATAATGCATCGCGTACTAAGGAGGTTTTTTATTTGTATAAAAAGATATTCCTCTTACACCACGTCCATTCGTGCATGTATATAATTATGTGAAAAATATTCAAATAAAAATGCACTGACTTTTACGTTGGTTGTAGTATGTGCAATGTATTTATTGTCAATTCTCCAATGTAATATAAAACATACTGATTACGCTCTTCTAGGATGGCCGGGGAAAGCTACTACTATTATTAATCAAACAACGGCTTCTCCAAGGGTTCATAATTTACTGCACTCTCGGATCTTCTCTCGACACCGTTTGGGCGTCGGGGGAACTGTACCGGGGCTTTGCCCCTTTCAGTGGCTTCCACCGCCGCACGTAGAAGTACGTGCGTGCATTGGGTTGCTTTGAGACATGGGTTTTGACTCTGGAACTGTCGAGCACAGTGGTTTTCCTTTTTTTTTTAAGCCCCCGTTTACCGGCCTCCCACCGGTAGGATTCTTGGGCGGTTCCCCGTTCGGGTACGTCCAGTCTGCCCACTAGCGAGGGGCGTGGGGTTTGGAGGCCTAGGTGTTTACCTCAGCCAGTTCTCTGGGAAGCGCTTTTATCTCAGGAGGCCGAGCGTGCAGTGGAGCGATGTTCACGAGGCATCTGCACGCTCGAACATGTTCGAGGCAAGGCGCTTCACAAATGCCTCAAAGGTATTCTAGTTTGAGGTCCCGCCGGATGGTAGAATTCCTCATATAACGCGGCGCACCGAATATGGTACGCAGGGCGGTATCCTCTTGCGTTTGCAAGAGCTTCCTGTTGGTTGTGTTGGTCTGCGCGTACCATGCCGGCGCGGCGTATGTGAGTTGGGATCTCAAATCTATTTCGTAGATCCCGAGCTTCGTTTTTAATCATAATTTATTATAAGCAAGTAAGACTATAAGCATACAATACAGTCAAACCATACCGCGTTGCTAAATCGATGAACGACACCTAGCGACGAATTAATCAACTAAAACTTTAGTTTAAGAGATCAAACACATACAATCAATAAGAAGTACATCTGCTAGTTGAGTGGTGTAAAGAGCCCTCAAATGGACTTAGAACAAATAACTAATACTGAACAGTATATATATATATCTCTCTGTATATATAGCATCAAAAACATTAGGTAAAGATTAGGTATGCGCAACGGACGTGTAGTAGGTATTCAGTATAAAAATCGCCATCACAGTAACATCGGTACGTCCGACGGAGGCACAAATATACCGAGTTTCACGCAATAATACGCCTCACTACTTCACCGCTTACGAACATCTTCCAATAGCATCCTGTGCACACTGACAGACAAATGGGACTCGCCTCTTCACTTACACTGACAGATTCCAACTGCTAAGTAGTAGGGAGTAAGATAAAGATATAAAATTTTGATTTTGCTATCAATTCGTGGACTTATTTCCGAGGGAAATTGCATGTCTAATATGTCTCTGGGAGGAGGCCTATGTTCAGCAGTGGATAGTGGAGATGTGGTAGGGTGAAACGATGATGATGATGTCTGAAGGAAGTTAAAACCAAAAAATAATTTTTCCAATAAAAAAAATTATCCACTATGGTCACCCTACATACAAGGCAGAAGCCAACAAAAAATGCAAAATTCGCAGCATTCGACGCATCACCCCACGTAGAGAACAAACGAGCGACTAAGCGGGGCGCAGCAACATATTGCGCTCCACCTCGTGATGAGGCACCTACGCAGTACAGGTAGACGCCGGCGTTCTGAGGAACACAGGAACTTTAAGCTCACTACTTGTGTCTACTTGCAAACGTTTACATTACCTGACCTTACTATAACATAACTAAGGTAACCGACGTGGCCGTAAAGATCAGCAAGCTGAAGTGGCAACGGGCCGGCCACATAGCTCGCAGAACTGACAACCGTTGGGGAAAAAAGGTTCTCGAGTGGCAGCCGCGTACAGGCGAACGCAGTGTGGGACGTTGAAGATGGAGTGACGACCTGCGCAGTGTTACGGGAAGTCGATGGATGCAGGCGGCTCAGGACCGAGCTTCGTGGCGATCTTTGGGGGAGGCCTATGTTCAGCAGTGGACTTCTGATAGGCTGAAATGATGATGATGATGACTATGACAGCCTGTAAAGAGTCCAGGAGATAGGCCTCTGCCACGAGGACGATTTGTCACAATCGCCACGCTAGCGAAGCGAATTGGCGAACGCAGTGCAAGACCTTAAAATTTAGATTAAGCATTATTTATTTATTTAAACTTTATTTAAATACCTTTAAACAAAAGTATTACAAAGGGCGGACTTAATGCCTCTTGGCATTCTCTGCCAGTCAACCCGGGGCGTGGAGAGATATAGTAAGGGTCCCATTTGTTTAAAAAAAATTAAACCAAAGGAAATTTAAACCAAAAAATATTTTTTCCAATAAAATTACAACCCGTGCCGTGTCAAATGAAACGCTACTGGCTCAGCATTGCGTCGCGGGGGTTAACCGTAACGCTGATTTTCAGTCAGCACCGACCCTATTTCAGATCCTAGATCGGCAGAGTTGGCTGTGTAACAATATTCTATATGTAATAATGTTCTATGTAATATATCTAACAGTCGGTACATCTTTAAAAAGAAAGCTAAGGAATATATTCTTAAAAAAATGGCAGAAACATCTCAGTATTAGTCTATTTTTAAATATAATTAATATTTAATTTATTAATATATTTAAAAATTGCAAATGTATGTACGTACGTGTGTATGTATTTATTATCATATATGTATTTATTATTGTATGCGTATTTAAATATTGCATGTACATACAGATTTAGATTATATATATTTTTTTCCTCTCTTTAGTTCTCTCTATTCTATCACCTACACCTACTTCATTTCATCTGTGCATCGTCCAAAGGTTGACTGGTAGAGAATGCTTCTGGCATTAAGTCCGCCTGTATACATTCTCATCTATATGAAGTTAAATAAATAAATAAATATTCCATTGCGTGGATTTTCCTTTTATAAAAATAGGAACCTATTCTATGACGGCATTCTCAGTTGACTGTCACATTCGGGATCCAATATCGTGATGCCTGATCTGACGACAATTTTATACGGGCGCTGTGTTATAATCTGTTTTATTGACGCTCTGTATGCGCATAATCATGTAAATGTGTCAGTGACGATATTATGGCGGGCTTTTGCTTCGAAAATACAGATTAAAAAAAAAAACTCCGCCTGTACCAACATTGCAGCGCGAAATATTCAAACGAGAACGTAGATAGCCAAACACCAATCTTTCTATTTTGTAAGCAGTTACTTACGTCACCTTAACAGCCTGTAAATAGTCCAATCTAGGACGTAGGACTTCCAACAATCACCACGCGTGGCTTGCCAGGATTACATAAAAGTTTGTCTGCCTGTCAGTGCCCACAACTGGGTAAAAAGGCCTCTTTCTCTAGCATCTGACAGGGTTTTGTAACAGTGAAGGGCACGCCACGCTGCACCAGTGCGGGTTGGCGGGCTGCACATATCCTGGAAATATATATTTTTTTATTATTTCTCAGACATGCAGGTTTCCTCACTTCCTTCACCGCCGAGCGCGTTGTAAATACAGCACTTGAAATTTTTTATGGCGCTGAAATCCGGGGATCGAATCCATCTCACTCGCGCTCTATGAATACTAAATTGTGCGCCCTGACCACTACGCAAACCATGGCTTGCACTGGCATATATCAGATATATTATAACACTCTTGTGTTATTATGATGAATTGAACTAACTGTAAAAAAATAATTAGTATGTATATATATTCACGCCTTGTTCCCAAGGGGAAGGCAGAGACAATCTTCTTCCACTTGCTACGGTCCGGACATACGTCTTTCGCTTCTTCCACTTTCATCAATCTTCGCATGCATGCTCGTTGGTTTAGAGTACTCATGACCCGGCCATTTTTCAAAACGTCTCTGATTTGATCGTGAAATGTTCGCCTAGGTCTTCCTCTCCCGATTCTGCCAAAAATACTTTGTATATTTTATATATTCGTGTGGGAGGAGCGGAGGATTCGGCCACCGCATTACTGTACGTGAAGACTGTCAGAGGAGTCAAGAAGGGAAAGGAAAAGATTAGACATAATTAATAAATCCCTCCTTAAATTCCCTCCTCATAAAAGCGCTTCATATTCCCACTCGTTCTCTGTGGATGCGGTTAGAATGCGGAATTCTCTCCCACCAAATATACGTGACTGCAAAACTATTTCTGTATTTAACAAAAGAGTCAAAGACTATATGTCATTGGCAGTATAAATTATTGGTACTTTTAAGCGTTGTAGAGCCCAGCGGCGGCTTTAGCTGCTGCTCGAATGGGCCGGCTCGACCGGATTGATACCACGGCCTCGCAGAATACCGGCCAGAAGTAGAGACATCTTGTGCTTCTGCGTTTCATCCGGTGAGCGAGGTAACCGGAGGCCCACATCCCCTCCCTATTCCCCACCTCTTCCCTCCCATCTCCCAAATATCCTAAAAGACCGGCAACGCACCTGCAGTATCTATGGTGTTGCAGATGTATGTGGGAGACGGTAATCACTTACCATTAGGTGAACCGCTTGCTCGTTTGCCGTTTTTTCCATATAAAAAAAAACTATTCTGTTATGTATATATTAATTTAATTTTGGGTTTTTATCTATATATTTATAAATAAGTAGGTGTATGTAGATTTATATAGAACGGTTCGTATATATATATGTTTTTTTTTTGTTTTGTACGCGCGCATTCTACCATTGACTGGCTATTGTCCTGTCGCAGGTCTGCTGGAAGAAATTTCTTGAGAAATAAGCAGTACCTTTGTACAGACCATTTCATCCTATCATATTACTTTTTTTTTTTTTGTTTTGTACGCGCATTCTACCATTGACTGGCTATTGTCCTGTCGCAGGTCTGCTGGAAGAAATTTCTTGAGAAATAAGCAGTACCTTTGTACAGACCATTTCATCCTATCATATTACTTTTTTTTTTTTTGTTTTGTACGCGCGCATTCTACCATTGACTGGCTATTGTCCTGTCGCAGGTCTGCTGGAAGAAATTTCTTGAGAAATAAGCAGTACCTTTGTACAGACCATTTCATCCTATCATATTACTTTTTTTTTTTTTTGTTTTGTACGCGCATTCTACCATTGACTGGCTATTGTCCTGTCGCAGGTCTGCTGGAAGAAATTTCTTGAGAAATAAGCAGTACCTTTGTACAGACCATTTCATCCTATCATATTACTTAATTTTTTTTGGTTTAACTTGTGTTTAATTTATGTACAAATTATTAAATAAATAAATAAAAAAAACTATTAATAATTAATAATTCCGGAAGAAGCGAATAATTCGTTATAAGCTTAAGGAAACCCGTTAGGCGACGTTTGAAAGTGCCAAATGAAAGTATGCAATCTGTGCGTACACCCTTGATTCTTCACTGAGGCCTGCGTTTATAAAAATTGTTATTATAATATAATAGAGCATATGGATCATAACAACCCATGGGAATGAGTCGATCGCTCCCAAGATATTTCTAAAAATGTAAGTATAACACAGTAAAATTAAATATATATTGCGTGAAACAGAACACCAAAGATATTTTAAATTCTCCGTTGGTATCTTTTCCGTCTGAATAACATATACTAAACCGGTGAAACCTACATTCCCATGAAGAAGAGAAAGAAGATTTTAATTTGGATTATATACGCGGTAGAGTCAAGCGGCGACTTTTGCTGCTGCTCGAATGGGCCGGATGCTGAACCCCGACGTAAAGTGGTTGCATCTTGTGCTTCTGCGTTTCGTTGGAGCTAATCCCCCACCTCAGCCCTCCCCGAACATCCTCAAAAGTCCGGCAAGGCACCTGCAGCTCCACTGTTATTGCAGATGTACGCGGACGACGGTATTCACTTACCATCACTGCCGAGCCGCTAGCCCGTTTGCCTTTTTCCCATTAAAAAATATAAACACTAAACAATCTATATATCTATCTATATAACCTTCTTATCTTAAGAATAATTTCCAATATCTTTATTCTGCTCACGATAGAGAGCCTCCCTCCATAAACCAAGTTAAAATTCGCATTCCACAACATAATACAGGATACTTTAACTCTTCTTTTACTGTTCAAGCTACACTCCTCTAGAACGCCCTGCCCGATAAGATAAAAGCAGCTCCTAGCAAGAAATAATTTAAGAGTCTAGTTCGTGATTACCTAATAGATCATTGACAATATTCGGCTTATCTATTTTCGATTTTTATTATATATTTGTATACGTATTTCTGTATTTTATATTATAAATATTTATTTAATTACATAGTGTGTTTATATGTATTTATCAACTTATTATTATCGGACCTGCCAACTACCTTTCACCATAACAAGGATTGACTGGTAGAGAATGCCACTTGGCATTAAGTACGCCCATTGTAACCTTAAGCTTCATCATCATCATCATCATTTCAGCCTATCAGAAGTCCACTGCTGAACATAGGCCTCCCCCAAAGATTGCCACGAAGCTCGGTCCTGAGCCACCTGCATCCATCGACTTCCCGCAACACTGCGCAGGTCATCACTCCCTCTTTTGGGGGGTCGTCCTACACTGCGTTTGCCTTAAGCTTAATGCTAACAATAAATAATAAATAATTAAAAAAGATAAACCGTGAACTAAAACCTTTATTGAATAAAGAATATCATTCATTCGCATTATATAAGTAGCATTTAACGTGACGAACAAAACCCAAAAACCCTCCCCAGCCCAGGAGAGGGTGTTACCAACTGCATATAACGTGATAAAATATTAAAGAGCATCTAGTTCAAGAACAAGATGCGTGGTGCGCTTCAGTTTGATGGCTACTTGCCCCTCTGGTTCCTGGCATTTTCCGTTGGCGATGGATCCATTTGCTCAGAGCTCACCTCGTACTGCGTGTCTAATCTGCCGCAGAACAACAGACATTCAGAATTAATTTTAACCATTTATAATCTGGAGACGAGACTTGGTCCTTCACTGCGGGCCGCATGAGGAAGCTCAAAGTTGCTCAGCGCGCTATGGAAAGTGCTATGCTCGGTGTTTTACTGCGCGATAGAGTCTGCAACGATGATATCCGCAGCTGAACTAGGGTAACCGACCCAGCCGTTAGGATCAGCAAGCAGAAGCGGCAATGTGCCGGCCACATAGCTCGCAGAACTGACAACCGTTGGGGGAAAAAAGGTTCTCGAGTGGCGGCCGCGTACTGGAGGAGATGGAGTGACGACTGTCCTGCACATTGTTTCGGAAAGTCGATGGATGCAGGTGAAACGGGACCGAGCTTTGTGGCAATCTTCTGGGGAGGCCTATGTTCAGCAGTGGACTCGCGACAGACTGAAATGATGATGTTAATGATGATAGTCCGCCATCATATTTGCAGACTACCTTACGGTATTCAGGCTGATGTGTTTCTGAGTACGCCGTGTGGTATCAGTGAAAATCGGCCACCTCCTTTCTTCCTATGGGTGTCGCGAAAAAGGAGACCAAGGGGCACAACCCTTGAAAATCGCAAAGGCTACCCGACAGACGGGACGACCATCTCGAAGAGTACCAGATCCTAAACTAAACAATCGGATGATGAGGAGCAGCAGCAGCAGCAGCGTCTTAAGTGCGAGGAGTTACTGCGATCTCCAATCCGCTTGCCGAACTTGGCCATTGCCTATATGCGGCAAAAACCTTGCAGCAGACAGTTAAGTTAAGTTTGAAGCTTTTATGATGGAAATATTAAATTTGTGTCCTGAAAAAATTTGCCCCGTGTTAGCGGCATAAGAAGCTGCCTCGCTTTTTCTCCCCGAGATTAGTGAAAGCCTATAGAAAGCTTCCGGAAAGTTCGTGAAAGTTTGCGAAAGCAATCCCGGTAACGAAGTGAATCTGTGACGTTTTTTTTTACTAGAATCCACGCACTTGTGATAGAAATGCTTTTTCCCGTCACCAGTCCGTGGGATTTGGATCCAGCATTGGATGAACTTTCCACCATCTGTCGGTCATCATAGCCTCGTCCGACAGGCAACAAGGGTGCACCGCGTGTTGGTGGGGTTAACCTTTTTCTTTTAATTTTGGCCCCAAACAAGCGAGCGGCTCACCTAATGGTAAGTGATTACCGTCGCCCACGAACATCTGTAATACCAGAGGAGCTGCAGCTGCGTTGCCGGCCTTTAAAGATATTTGGGGAATGAGAGGATGGACGGGGAGGATGTAAGCAGGGGAGTGAGGGTGTCGAACCTTCGGTTACCTCACTCACCGAACGAAACGCAGAAGAACCAGATGCCTCTACATCGCGCCGGTATTCTGCGAGGTCGTGGTACTACCCCGGTCGAGACGTACCATTCGAGCTATAGCAAAGCTGTCGCTTGGCTCTACCCCTTGAAAAAGCTTTAAAGAAAACGATAATATATTCCCGTTACACCCAGGACAGTTAAGTTACACTCATTTCTAATGGTGTAACATTTTCGAAGCAATTATATTTGAGTGTTTTGTACACGTACTTGCTCGCTTAGCTGATGAAAATTTAAGGCTTCTGACACACTGCATAGTTTAGGGAGCGGCGGAATTATTCGTGCGCAAACGGTGCTCACTGTTTGATATTATTTTATACAAATGTAAAAAAAAAACCACTTCACTCATGCACGAGCTCTTTTCTTTATGTTTGTCTTTGCCACATTATCGATGACACATACAAGATGTCACGACTGACGGAAGGGACATTTAACAAGACAAAGAAAATATAGATAATATTAATGATAAATATACTTTCCTGAATATAATATTTTCTATATTATAAATAGTAATATTAAAAGAACTGAACTGAAATGAAGGCTTTGAATGTTGTTTCTCTCTTTTTACAGGTGAATGAAACTTTTGTAAACACATTCCATTAAAATTGTTTAAATGTTGTAAATTTTGTCATACTTCTCTCGTTTTACAGAGAAAGGCAACTAGGTTGTTTTTTTTTTTTTCATTATTTAAAACCAACAGTATAACACTATTATAAAAATTAAAACTATTGCCTTTATGGTGTAACGCTGAAGCTAAATGATCAAAGTCAAAGTCAAAGTCATAGTCAAAGACAAAAGTCATTTAATCAATTTAGGCTTGCAAAATCTACACCGTTTAGTAAAGAGTGATTCTAGAGAGAAGAATTGATAGGACATTCCATTTTTCTACACTGTAGTGCATAGACAAGTTGATTTAATCTGAGAAGTACAACCGTCTTACAATATACAAACGTATAGCAAGGAAGCTCCTTGTTAATTATAAAAAAGAAGTAAAAAAAAGTAAAGTAAACGATTCATTCACTCATTCATTCATCACGATTTATTCCCTGGAAGAGTGATAAGTCGCCGAGGAGACATCAATTGGCCACCGAGGAGCCCTGATTTAACGCATGCTGAGTTCTTCCTATGGAGCTACCTAAAAAGCAAAGTTTACAATCCATTGCCACTCAACCTGAATGTTTTGAAGCAAAGAATCAGAATCTGAAGAAATCAACTCTATTCCAAGAGCGATGCTCCAGCGAGTTATTGAAAATTTTAGCTCCAGGTTAAATGAGTGTGAACAAATGAATGGTGCGCATGTGCAAACGGTTGTTTTTCATAAATAAACTTCAAGAATTGCTCTTTAAATTAACATTAAATAAAACGAGATTTAATTGATATTTTGTTTTTTATTTAACATCTAAAAACGAAAAACATTCTGAGACACCCTTTAGTTTACTCTACACAGATATCCACAAATATGCACACGTGCGCAAAATTAAATACAAATGCATATACACATTCTGTATTTTATTACAGATTAATATGGACAACATAATATGCATACTTTTAAACCCCAATATACTAATACTGACTGGCTTAGCGATCAGCGTACATGCCACTCCAGAGCCACGGGTTCTGGGTTTGAATTCCAGCCGTCGATGCGGTTGATGCGGCAATGGGAAGATATGAACAAGTGAGTGCTTCTGTGGGGCACTCCTGCGCAGTGATCAACTGCCTCATCACTGTCTAGTATTTACATTCCCAATTCTTTAACGAATCGTTAAAAACGTTAAAAACTCCGCGACTAGCAGCGAAGTCGTAATCCTTAAAACTATTTGAACGGGGTTTCGCTCATTGTATTCAGTTCAGTGAACCCCAACCCCCCCCCCCTCCCCCCCACGTGTATCGCCAACCTAACAAAACAACCGGTTCGCGCAGCGTTGTGTGCGATGAAGTCCTTTAAACTGTCCCCGACTATTCAATACGGCTCGTTCCCCGCGCCCTGTAATTTCGCTTTTCGCTCCGATACAAACGCGCCCTGATCGTAGAGGGATACTGTGCGGTGACGTCACAAAGAAACCCCCATTCTCACCCCGCCCCTGATTCTATTACACGTGCAGCATCATAAAGATGCGTGCGATAGAAAAGTGTTTCACACGACGTAAGGACGAAAGTAGCCGAATAATAGCGAAAACTGAATGTTGTCATCTATTCGGTACACCTGTTGTGTTGAATGGAAAACGTCTTTTGTGATATGTTACTTAGGGACTTCGACTAAACTGCATTCAATCTATAATTAATAAACAAGTATAATTGTTAACATGATTACGTTACTAATCCACCCAGCAAAGCAGCAGGTTTGTTCTTTCTTTGATCCCCCTTTTCATCCTATGGGTGTGTAAGAGACGACTAAGGGAAAAGCCTTAGAAGTCGCAGAGGTTACCGACATATAGCGGACTAATCAACTATTGAACCAGACCGAAAATACACTAACCGGTGATGGGTTGCACCAGCGAGGTGTCTGGTCCTGCTATCGCCTACCCGGTTACTATTATGACAAATCCTCGCATAAATAAAAATTACGGCTCGGTGGCTTAGTGGCTAACCGTTTAGCTGCGGCGCTTTGGGTCGCGGCTTCGATTCCCGCACGGGACTAGTATTTGTCTGGATTACAAATTATAGTTCCCGGTCTGGGTGTTTGTCCATGTGCAATTCATGTATGTAAACTGCCTCCGCGACACAGGAGAAATTCCTTACAGCGGAAGGTAACGTTTTTTTTGTGAAAAAAAGAAAAAGACCAATGTCCAGCAGTGGACTCATGAGACGGTTAATAAAAAAGATGTAACAACAATAATACGACCTCCAGTTGTTTTTTTATCATCAGTGATGCGGGCACCGGGGATCGAACCCAGGTCACTCGCGCTCTATGAAACCAAAGCGAGGGCCCTGGCCGCTAGGCTATCACGGCTCCTTGTAGATTAGACTATAGACTGTTCTTATTATAAATACTCGTACCCTATTTAAGCACCCAGCCATGATAACCCCAGTCCATTGACCTCGTACTTAAGAAGCCATCTTTAAGATGGGATCAGTTTGAAACTCATTCGAGAACAAATAAGCTTCCGACGGGTATCCGCTGACCCTCTTCCGGTAATGCCGCTCGAACCGTTGACCCCTAATGGTCGAACTGACTTTTAGGCCCTTTATACTCCTTATACCCCTCTCTACGGTGTTTAATTACTTTGCAACTGTTACATGCGTACTGATTTTTGAATATAGAATATATAAGAAAAACAATTTTATTAAACTCAGTCTAATATAAAACTAAAAGTGGTTCTTATGTATTAATATTATATTTATTATAATATACATATGTAAATATAAATATGTATGTATGTACAGTGTGTAATGAGCTCTATATATGTACCGTCATACATAAGTATTGTATCGTAGTATATTATTTGAGTGTATATATAAAAATGATATGTAGTTATTCATATGCATCCTTTGAAAGGTTCTCGAGTGGCAGCCACGTACAGCCAAACGCAGTGTAGGACGACCCCCACACGATGGAGTGACGACCCGCGCAGTGTTGCGGGAAGTCGATGGATGCAGGCGGCTCAGGACCGAGATTCGTGGCAATCTTTGGGGGAGGCCTATGTTCAGCAGTGGACTTGTGATAGGCTGAAATGATGATGATGATGATGATGCATCCTTTTACATTTTCTCTGTACTACCTAACGGTAGACTGGTGAAGAATGCCTCTAGGCATTAAGTTCACCCTTTTTGCTCTTTTATGTGTAAATAAAGAAACTCTGTTTGGATGACATGCATCACGCATAAACTAATGTTCATTAAAATAATATACCTTGAGCACACACTGTGCTGTGTGGAAAGACATAGGCATTTATCACGGAGAAATTCTCCAAGCTGATGAAGCCGTGAGCGGATGTAATGTTAAATCTTTATATGACCTCGTTTTGTTTTTTTAAATTTACCACCGTTTCGTAGTGACGCTCCTCTGACGGAGAAGAAACAGGCGAAAGAAACTCCCCAGGGATCCTCTTTTTTAAACAGGTGGTTGTTTGGTGTTGGTTAACAAAGACATTAGAAAAGCCCCGAATGAAATTTCTTTCAAACGATTGGTACGCGAACACTTTTTAAAACCATCTAATACTTGTTAGTGTTTATTCTGATTTATTATATATGTTTGTATTATATATATATCTGTGTATGTATTTATGTATATATTATAGTACGTATTTGTATATGTATGTGTTTGTGTAGATAAGTATGCTTATATACTTAAATATGTTTTAACTACATAGTATATTTCTCGATTAGTCTTTTTGGTATTTTAATTATTTTAAATTTGACGCACCTATCACCACATTTCTTCACGCCCTGGGTTGACTGGTAGAGAATGCCAAAAGGCATTAAGTCCGCCTTTGGTAATCCTTATGCTGTACACAATAAAGTGTTAATAAATAATACAACATAACAATAAAAAGCCACGAATAGTATAAAAGGCTAATTCCCTTAGTCGCATCATACGACAGCCATGGTATAAAAAGGGGATGGCAGATTTATACGCTCATATCACACGGTACCGCCGATAACCTGGAGCAACGTGGCGGGCCCTTCCTGACTCCTAAACCCTCTCTGATACACGTATTTTAGAAGGAGGCCTTTCCCCAGCAGTGGGCACTTATAGGCTGCTGCTTTACTTTACTTTACCGCCGATAATATAATTTTGTCTACACTGTACTTCCGTGTGGTGGCTCACTTTAGTATCTGCCATCTGGAAAGATAACGCTCCCCGTGGTTTGCTCCGTCATCTCTGTCTGTCTCCACCTATGGGCGTACCTGCAGCGCGTGGAGACGACATGGCCACTGTGACAGCCGATTCGTAAATACATACATAATAGTGTTATACTGTTGGTTTGAAAAAAAAGAAAAAAAAAACCTAATTGCGTTTCTCTGTCAAACGAGAGAAGTATTTATAACAATATTTTCTTTTTTTTTTATTTAACACCAAGTCACACAGCAGTTAGAGAAAATGATACAGATTAGGTAAAATACAACTTAATGCCAATAATGGACTTATTTATTTACAATTAAAAGAACTTGATTACATGTATAGTTACAGGTGATTATTACTAAGTTACGAATAAGGAGAGCAACATTATGCAATTCAGAAAATAATATTAAAAAAAAAAACGTAAAAAAAATTCTTGGATTAAAAAAAAGTAATTGAAAAAAAAGGAGATGAGAAATCAATAGGTTCTTATCTTATTGTGGCAATGAGGTTATTTAAATGTAAATATGGTGAGTGTGTGGTGAGTGTGTAGTGTGTTTGTGTATATACGTGAGTGTATGGGCTTATATAAGTCTTTATGTATTAAAAATATTAGCTCTTACGGAATGGTTAGAAAGAGAAAAAAAATCCTACATTATAAACTGTTCAAAATATCTACAAATTTTCCTTTTTTTTTACTAACAAATAGGCTTACGTTCGACCTCAATCTCGCTTGATGGAAGGCGAAGATGAGGCCTAGGATGGCACACATTTGCCTAGAAGGTGTCCGTTCACTTTGGCCTTAAAGATGTCCAGATTATAGTGTTCCGGAAAAACGGACCTCGGCAGAGAGTTTCACTCCTTAGCCGTACGCATAAGGAAACCGCCGCTTTTAAAAACAGCTTTACTTTGTATAAAAGGATCAACACTTGAGTATACCCTGCGCGCTCTGCAGGTCATAGAGTTCTGGGCGTAGTGAGTGCGGATTAAGGGAACATCGAACAGAGCCTTATTTCTACTTAGATTCTACGATAGGAGGATGCGAGCAGTTTCAAGAAGAGATTAGTCAGTTCGGAACAGTCTGTGTTACTCCTACAGACGTACACATATTTAGACCATTTAATTATAATGGTATGATTTAACAAAAGTTTCACACACCTGTAAAACGTGAGAAACAACATCAAAGCCTTCATTTCAGTTCTTTGAATATTACTATTTCATCATCATCATCATCATTTCAGCTACGCGACAGATGGCCTGATAATCATCACGAAAAATACCAGATCAAAATGAAGCAGACCGAGGACGGGCAGTTTAAAGCTAAGGTCTTGCACTGCGTTCGCCAATTCGCTTCGCTAGCATGGTGATTGTGACAGATCGTCCTCGTGGCAGAGGCCTATCTCCTGGGCTGTTTACAGGCTGTTATAGTCATCAACATCATCATCATCATTTCAGCCTATCAGAGGTCCACTCCTGAACATAGGCCTCCCCCAAAGATCGCCACGAAGCTCGGTCCTGAGCCGCCTGCATCCATCGACTTCCCGCAACACTGCGCAGGTCGTCACTCCATCTTGTGGGGGGTCGTCCTACACTGCGTTCGCCTGTACGCGGCTCCCACTCGAGAACCTTTTTTCCCCAACGGTTGTCAGTTCTGCGAGCTATGTGGCCGGCCCATTGCCACTTCAGCTTGCCGATCTTTACTGCTATGTCGGTTACCTTAGTTCTGCTGCGGATATCATCGTTGCAGACTCTATCACGCAGAGAAACACCGAGCATAGCCTATTTATAATATAGAAAATATTATATTCAGAAAAGTATCTTTATCATTAATAATATCTCATATTTTCTTTGTCTTGTTAAACGTCCCTTCCGTCAGTCGTGACATCTAGTATACTTCGTAGATAATGTTGCAAAGACAAACATAAAGAAAAGAGCTCGTACATGAGTGTAGTGGTTTTCTTTACATACATACCGACCGACCGTGTAAATATTAAACGTTCCTACAATATTACATAAACGATATATTAATTCACTTCAAATTATACCTGGAGTCAGTTTAGGTTATCATAAAAACCGTATATATTTCCGAGCGTATACCATTGTAATATATGAATACTGAATCTTTTTTTTCTTTTTACTTAAACTGCAACTTTGACGGCGTTCCTTCCGACCAATCGAAAACTATTCTAGAACCCTCCGACCCAACGCGTCAATGCCACCGGGTGATTGTCCGATCGCTCCACGGTCGCAGGTTCGTTTCCCGCTCCGTCCTGTATAATGTCACACCCATTATACGGTTGTGTAGTGAGCATGTCGTATAAAATTAAAGCTCAAAGCCGATGCCCGAATTTCAATACATCTGAGGTCTGACTCATGAATGCTAAGCAGAGCTTTAGTTTAGTTTAGTCTCTCTGGAATTGAGTTTATGGTTGCCTCTGTAGCTCGTTACATAGATCTCGTATAACAGTATTAACTTATTAAATTCCATAACCATGGTTCCATATTAATGCAAACGTGAACATTACTTATTGGAGGGAACATTGATTATTGAGTGTTAAGTTGTTTATGTATTTTTTTTTTTTTTGGAATTTATTCATCACCTTTATGAATTATTATAAAGACTTACTAGCCTTTGGGCATTCTCTGCCAGTCAATCCCAAAGTGAACAAATAATGTAATAGGAGCATTTAAAAAATCGTTTTATACTTTAGTAAAATAAATAGAACTTTCTAGGTGGTCTGACTCCACGCCGGCGTTTTTTTTTTTGTGCAAGGCGGCAAACGAGCAATCGGTTCACCTGATGGTAAGTGATTACCGTCGCCCACGTACATCAGCAACACCAGAGGTGCTGCAGGTGCGTTGCCGGTCTTTAAGGATATTTGTGAGATGGAAGGGAAGAGGAGAGGAATAGGGAGGGGATGTGGGCCTCCGGTTACCTCACTCACTGAACGAAACGCAGATGTACAAGATGCCTCTACTTCACGCCGGTATTCCGCGAGGTGGTGGTATTAACCCGGTCTTGCCGGCCCATTCGAGCAGCAGCTAAAGCCGCCGCTTGGCTCTACCACGTTATAAACAGGAGCGCTGGAGCAGGTATGCGCCCTTAGTGTTTACGTCGCTAATCAGGTATGCAAACGCTGCTGTGTTTGAACGGTATAAAGAGTGGTTATTTATTACAGGCTGTGAGGAATTCCATCTTAATCCACTTGGACGATACAGGCATCTGTAACCTTCTTCCGTCGAATTGGTTTGGTGGTGTACATGGGCTGCGGCACCCACTTGCCATCCGGCGGTCTGTTAGCTTCTTACGTTTAAGTTGTTTGCTGGTTTACATGGGCTGCAGCACCCACTTGCCAACCGGCGTTCTGTTATCTTCTTACGTTTAAGTTGTTTGCTGGTTTACATGGGCTGCAGCACCCACTTGCCATCCGGCGGTCTGTTAGCTTCTTACGTTTAAGTTGTTTGCTGGTTTACATGGGCTGCAGCACCCACTTGCCATCCGGCGGTCTGTTAGCTTCTAATGTCGAAGTGGTTTGCTGGTTTACATGGGCTGCAGCACCCACTTGCCATCCGGCGGTCTGTTAGCTTCTTACGTTTAAGTTGTTTGCTGGTTTACATGGGCTGCAGCACCCACTTGCCATCCGGCGGTCTGTTAGCTTCTAATGTCGAAGTGGTTTGCTGGTTTACATGGGCTGCAGCACCCACTTGCCATCCGGCGATCTGCTAGCTTCTTACGTTATAAAGCGACGACCGCGCGGCCGAGCTGTTAGAATATCCGACTGCCCAGCCATGCCAGCATTTGTTGGTGCTCGGGTCTGTTGTGTTCGTCCCGTGTCTCTCTACTAGCACCCCTTCATCCGATCTTGTAGCATCAGCGTTATATCGTATGTGGTAAGGTAGAGGGTGAGTGAGTGCATCTCTGTCCGGGTGTACACTTACGGGCACTACACAGTATTCGGAAGCTGTCGCCGTGATTGATTTCGGCGAAGAGAAATCAATTTATCCTTGTGATCACCCCCCCCTATTATTTGAAAATTCTTTTCCGAAATATTATTAAATTATAATTGATTATGGCCATGGCTGTCGTGAAGGGCCATGTGGGTACGATTATAGTAGTTTGATAGAGTTTTTCCTCCGTGATATGAGAATGAATATACCGTGACCAGCTTCCTCGAAATGTCAAACTTAGATAAATGCACCCCATTTTGCCTACGTCAAGTCCATCCAACCACATCGTGCCTAAATCTCAAAGACTGTTTTTTTTATTAGAAATGCGGCGAGTGATTCCCGTCGCACACGTACATCTGCAACACCAGGGGAGCTGCAGGTGCTTTGCCGGCCTTTTGGGATATTTGTGAGATGGAAGGAAGAGGAGAGGAATAGGGAGGGATGTGGGCCTCCGGTTACCTCACTCACCGAACGGAACGCAGAGGCACAAGATGCTGCTCTACTTCACGTCGGTATTCTGCAGGACCGTGGTTCTGCTCCAGTCGAGGCGATCCATTCGAGCACCAGCAAGAGCCGCCGCTTGGCTCTACGTACAGAAATATCATTCAACTTTTAACCTCATAAATTGATAGATGTTTTTTTTCTCTAAAACTACTTTTTAATTCACTCGTAAAGAATCGTCTACGGAACTGTGATCTTGTTGAGTATAAATCTTCAATGTTTTTTTTTATTAGAAATGCGGCGAGTGATTCCCGTCGCACACGTACATCTGCAACACCAGGGGAGCTGCAGGTGCTTTGCCGGCCTTTTGGGATATTTGGGGGAAGTGGGGCCTCCGGTTACCTCACTCACCGAACGGAACGCAGAGGCACAAGATGCTGCTCTACTTCACGTCGGTATTCTGCAGGACCGTGGTTCTGCTCCAGTCGAGGCGATCCATTCGAGCACCAGCAAGAGCCGCCGCTTGGCTCTACGTACAGAAATATCATTCAACTTTTAACCTCATAAATTGATAGATGTTTTTTTTCTCTAAAACTACTTTTTAATTCACTCGTAAAGAATCGTCTACGGAACTGTGATCTTGTTGAGTATAAATCTTCAATGTTTTTTTTTTATTATTTTAATTTCACAATGCTTGTTATTGTTTCGAGTCCTACGAGATAATACAATTTTGTTTACTCCGCCAACGGTGAAGGTCTTGTAGCAAAAAAAAAATCACTTAATATGTTAGGTGCGTCTGTTCTTAGGTTTTTTTGTTTGTTTGTTGCAAGCCCCGTTACGTAAGATGGGATATCTTTATACGCAAAACACAATAACAACATAAAAGTAGTCTGCGTTTGTGCAATTGATCATTCTGTTGTTTTTTAAATTTGTGTCAATCCGATGAAATGTCAAACGATACTAATAGGTTGCTGAAGAATGCTGCGTACAATCGATCTTGGTACCTTTGCCCTCCATTAACTACAATGGTATTTTAGTACCATTTTCCGATTCTGTTTTGACGTGATAGAGCCAAGCGGCTGGCTTTTGCTGGTGTTCGAATGGTTCGGCTCGACCGGATTGGTACTACGACCTCGCAGATTACCGGCGTGAGGTAGATGCATCATGTGCTTCTGTTTCGTTCTGTTTCGTTCTGTTATACGGTATTTACCGAAGGGCTTTTTAAAAAAGAAATTATATTTAGTTAAAGTATTTAATTGGGCAAGAAACGGAAGGCGAGCGTCACGCGCGGATAAAGGAATCGAATTGGCTTTCTCAAATGTAATCATGAACGCGAGAACAATCAGAAATGCTGACAAGGCTAGTGTTAGGGGCAGTAAGCAGTAACATATACAGTGTGTATATATAACAGTTCGGTGAGTGAGGTAACCGGAGGCCCACACCCCCTTCCCACCCATCTACCAAATACCCTTAAAGACCGACAGCGCACCTGCAGCACCTCTGGCGTTGCAGATGTACGTGGGCGACGGCAATCACTTACCATCAGGTGAACTGCTTGCTCGTTTGAGGTATTTCTCATAAAAAAAAAAGTCAGTGAGATTTAGGCACGATGTGGTTGGGTGGACTTGACGTGGTCAAAATGCACCCCATTTATGTAAGTATGACATTTCAAGGAAGGTGGTCTCGGTATATTCATTCTCATATCACGGAAAAATCTATAAAATTACTGTAGTCGTACAAACTTGGACCTTCACGACAGCCATGACCATAATCAATTATAAATTCTTTTCAAAATGGGGGTGATCAGAAGCATACATTAATTTTAGACGTTTCACCCCACTTTTTACCAGAACTTACTTGGAACAACGTGACAGGTGGTGAGCCTGTCGCCGCCTTAGTGTTTACGCTTTAGGTGAACTATAAAAATCATATTGGTACAACTTCTCCACGTGATCCACGAGCGCAGATCTCCTAACCGGCTATCCAAGCAGTTTTAATATCTATAATTTGGGTACGCTTCTTCTAGTCTCGAATAATATTCCTTATAAGATGATACATCACTGGATCTGGTATCCTTGTATCACAAACACTGGATATGATTAATATTCCTACATATATAATATGGTCAAGCCATACAAATAAATGGCAGCGAGTCGTCAGCTCATTTTAGTGCGTCATTCACTGCATGTGCGCGTTAAGGAAAGGAAAATTCTCCGCTGGATGTACATCCGTACGAGGAATGATTGTATCCGTAACGAGCTTACCCGCGGCAGGATCAGGGGTGCGTGCATATCCGACTAGAAACAGGAGAGTCATCTGCGTTGGTTTAGTAGCGTCTCGTGATGATCGATACCATATTTCCCGGAGTGCCAAATGAATCCCTCGTTTGGCACTCTGTCATCCTTATCCTATCCATGAGGATGACGAGACTCGAGACCGGACAAAGTGGAGGCGATCGTGTAAGTAATCCGAATTCGCATCCTGGTAGAGACGAGACAGACGTTAAACACGAATGTACATAAATAAACAGCTTATATTAAATAAGCATCCATGATTCAGGTGCAGAACAAAGACCTACAAGCTTCTTTGTCATAAAATGTTTGCACTTTGGTATCTCCCAGACAGACCATCGACCGAACAGCCGTAAGATTTAAAGACTGGACCAATTATGCTTTCCTTATGGAAGGCCACCCAAAATACCTGAGGTATCATCAGTCGGTAGGGTGGTTCATAGATCTCTTTAAGATTCGTAATAAGGGTAGTTCTGTAATCCTTGTAATTTAAAGCAGTTTCTGCCTTTCAACTCACGTTTTGAGGGAGATTTAGTACTACTTCGGTGCTATATTTATTAATTTATTTATTTAAGCTTCATGCACAAAGTGGTACGCATGGCGGACTTAATGCCTAGAGACATTCTCTCCCAGTCAACCATTAGGCTAAGCAAGTAAAGAGATAAACAAGTAAAAGGATATAGATATCGAAATATATACTTACACAGATACATACATACATACATACAATATATACAAATATACCATATACAAATAGAATAATGAATTCGAATACAAAATACTTACAAAAATACATGTCAGGATAAACAACTAAAACAGCACAATGTCAAACAACAGCACTAGTACAGACTTGCAACATTTCTGTAATGTTTGCGGATGTTATTTTTAAAGGCAAACTTATTAGGAGCTTTTTTAATGTCAAGAGGGATTTCGTTCCAGAGTCTTATAGCCGTAAAAGCGAATGACTTAGAAGTACCAAGTACGATGTAAAGCACTAGTAGTACTATATGTCACTGGCCTGGGTGTTTAGAGTTTCGTTGTGACTTATTTGAAATGGTTATTCTGGCTCAACAAACGAGGCTCGACGACGAGACACGAGGCGAGAGCTTGGAATAGTTAATTTTTTTATAGAAGACAGATGCAAACTCATCTGATGGTAAGTGATCACCGACGCCCACAAGCATCCGCTACACCAGAGGAGCTACAGATGCGCTGCCGGCCTTTAAAGAAGGAATCGATTCTTTTCCTTAAGGTCCCTAAGACGTTCGGATATACCGCTGGCGGATAGTGTTGATGAAAACGGAAGATGATGGGAAGTAGCACCACTGATGAGAAAGTACAGCTACTGCGCACGACAAACCGCTTGCCCGGCGTGGTGAGTATAACCCTTCAAGACACACGCGACGGTGCTTTCTATTGAGCAGTGGATTGGAATAGGCGGATGGAGAACAAACAAAAAACACATTTCCCATTCCTTACTCACTCAACAGATGGTAGATTCCTTGGCTGCTTAGAATGAGCCTGGGTAGGTACCATACATTTCAGCCAATAAACAGCAGTGCAATTATTGTTGTGTTCTGGTTTGCAAGGTTATAGAGAGCCAGTAAAATTAGGGGCTATAGGGTATTTCACCTTTGAAGAATTATTATAAAGACTTATTAGCCTTTTGGTCATTTTCTGCCAGTCAACTCCAAAGGGAGCAAATAATGTAATAGGTGCGTTTAAAAATTCGTTTTATACTTTAGTAAAATAATTAGAACTTTCTAGGTGGTCTGACTTCTCGACTGCGTTTTTTTTTATGTATTCACCTAATGGTAAGTGATTGCCGTCGCCCACGTACATCAGCAACAGCAGAGGTGCTGCAGGTGCGCTGCCGGTCTTTAAGGGTATTTGGGAAATAGGTGGGAGGATGAGGAGAGGGATGGAAAGGGGGTGTGGGCCTCCGGTTACCTCACTCACCGAACGAAACGCAAAAGAGAGCCAGTATTATTAGGAGCTATAAGGTATTCCATCTTTGTTCTCGGGGTGATAAAGCATCTGTAGCCTTCTTGTTACAGATTGTTCGTATCCGTGGGCTACAGTAGTAGTCACCTACCATCAGATGGACAGTTGGCTCGCATTCCAATACCGTTCCCATTAAAAAAAAAAACTGAAATAACCACAGAAATCACAGGAACGAAGGTACATACACGACATAACCTACGCTCTTTGTTCTTATGCGGCCTGGTTGTAATTGATAATGATTTTGTATGAAAATTTATGATGAAATATCGGAGATATGGTAATTAATTGCAAATTATACATTTTCTCCGTCGCTGCTCCCTTCGATGCGGAGAAAAAAAATGTTTTCCATCGCCCTGGCGTATTACAATTGGATCGGGCATTATGTATGCGGATTCTTGGCCCCGGGGGCCATTTGCAAGTCACCTTCGAATTTACCGGTCACCCACCGATGCAATGTGACTTTCTTATATAAATGGGAGCGTGGCTAAAAGTTGTCATAGGAAGAAATCAAAGGGCTACGAGTGAAATGTCTAAAATGGCAAATTAACGAAGCTTTCTTCGTCGACATATTTAAGGCTCCTACAAAACATAGTCCACAGTAAGAAAGTGCCTACCATACATGTCTACAGTATACTGCCGATCACAGTCTGTGAGGTTTGGGTTGAGGACGTTTTCCATCATCGGGCGGTCGCCAGAGCCTCGTTTATTAAATAGCAGGATGCAACACTTGCTGATGGGGCTGGTGGTTGGAGAAAAAGATGGTAAAGTTCTCCGTAACAACCCATAGCTTTGCTTTAATAATATAGTTATAAGGATCAGGCGTAACTTTGCGGTGAAACATTAGTTTAAAGATGTTAGGAAAAAATTACACAATGCGCGTTTTAGTTAATGAGAAAGGGGCAAATGAGACAACGGCTTAACTGATGATAGGTGGGTGCCGTCACCCACATCTGTCAACACCAGTGGAGCTGCAGGTGCATTGCCGGCCTTTGTGGGTATTTAGGGAGAGGGAGGGGAAAGTTCGGGATGGGGGGGAGCCTCTGGTCACCTCACTCGCCGAACGAAACTACTCCCTTCGAGCAGCAGCAGAAGCCGCCGCTTGGCTCTACTATGTGCACGCATATCGGAGGGCGGGAGGTGCTCTGCTTCCAACTAACTAGGTAATATATGCCATTTCATTGTTTTTACATACAGATTACTGCAAGGTAATATTTTTTTAACGTCTTTAATATAATAGTATAATTATGATATCATCTCACTACTTGAAAAGATAAAAGAATTTAGTACTGTGTTGTTGCGTGCGCTTGTTGCATAATGAAAAAGTCAAACAAAACACAGTCTGTATTGTTGTTTTTAAGCATCAAGTTTGTCAATAACTCTGAAGAACTGTCAAAGATTAAAGCGACATGGTGTCAAAGTATTTGACAGATTTGGATTTTAAAAAGTGACGTTTGAAGTAAACGTCACGTTTAAAGAGCCCAATCTCTGTGCACAGTCCATCTTATAAAAAATACTAGAACGCCCTCTAGAATCTATTCTAAACGGCGATTGTTAAGCAATACACTTTATAAAATGTAAAAATAAAATTTGCAATTTAAAATACTCAAGGCTTTATCTCGGAGTCAACGTACGGCTCAACGAAATTGAATTGAGGAGTGAACGTCCACGGCGAGGTTAGATTTTAAATAATGTCGATTTTAAAAATATTAGCAATGTAATTTTTTTTTTATAGAAGTTGGCCAAACGAGCATGCGGCTCACCTGATGGCAAGTGATCACCAACGCCCACGAACATCCGCAACACCAGAGGAGCTACAGATGCGCTGCCAGCTTTTGAGGAAGGAATAGGCTCTATTGTCTAAGTCGTAACTGTTCGGAAATACCGCTGGCGACAGCTGATTCCACAAAGTCGAAGTGCAGCAAAGAAAACTTCGAGTAAAACGCACTGTGGTGGAATTCCAAGCATCTAGGTGGTATTGATGGAACTTGGAATTCTGTCGCGATGTACGATAGTGAAACTCAGCGGCTGGGATCAACCCGAACAGCTCCTTAAAACATTCCCCATGGTAAATTTTGTAAAAAATGCAAAGAGAAGCAACATCTCTTCGCAAGGCCAAAGGACCAAGCCGATCAGAGAGAGCTTGTTCGCCGATTATTCTTATAATATGAATACTCTGTATACTTATGTTTCTTAGTCCTTAGTTTCATTTCTAATTCGACACTACAAAAGGTAGACAATATTAGAAGTTGCTTTGTGGAAACCCATTAAAAACGTTTCAGAAATTTTCCCGTTTAACAATCAGAGTATTAATCACGCTGAACACGTAAATGTAACACGAAACAAACACAGAAAACTTCAAAACAATAATATCAATCATCATAACGGAATCATTAGGTTTACGCTTCGAAAAATCCCAGCAGTAAAACAAAAGAACTGTCATATAACACAACGCACACACTCCGACAAATGAAAACAGTCGGTCGCGTTATTCGTGTCGTCATCCGTCATAGATATTACAGACAAAGGCTTTTAGCGGGACAAAAGCGCGCCAACCCTTCCGTCGCCATTTTGTTTTTAACGCTGACGTGGCGCGGATTCACTTTATATTAATTAGAATTGCTCATCCCCCTAATAGTTTCGACCTTTGCAACTGCAGTGACTTATTTGACGGCAAAGCTAGCCTTACAAAGACAACGTTGCAGTATTGTTTTTTTTTTTTAATTTCGCTGCGCAGCTGACAGCATACTTTTTTTTTAAACTGGCATAGCGCCATCTTTTCCGTCTATGACAATCGTCGTATAGAAAAAGAGATAACTATATTAAAAATTATACAGATAATAAAATTGTAACAACGCTCCGGCTTGTCGTGTTCGCGGAGACGCGTAATCGCGTTTTAAACAATCGTGAGAAAGAAAGGTTCCTCACTAATGCAGCAGCAGTAACACAGGCATTGATGCCTCTAGATGCAAGTTGAACTGAGTTTTGTCATTTTTGTCTCAATTCCGAAGACATTTGTTTTGTATCATACAATTTGTCCAGAGCCGTGGTAGCCTAGTGCTCAGGGTGTTCACTTTAGTTTCATAGAGCGCGAGGTTACCCTGGATTAAACCGGAATGTCGGCACCACAAAATTTTTAATAGTAATATTAAGTGCTGTATTTACCACGTGCTCGGCGGTGAAGGAAAACGTCGTGAAGAAACCTGCACGTCTGAGAAATAATAAAAAAATATTATATCGAGGATATGTGAAGCCCGCCAACCCGCACTGGTGCAGCGTGGGGCAACCCTTAATGGCTCCAAAAACCCTGTCAAATATTTCCTGTCGTTGTTACTTTTACAGTCGGCTGGATCGAGAAAAATAATAACATAATGTTACTGGGTTTCGATTTATTAGTGATTATCCCATTCTCATTTACTGGTAACAAGGAATTTCATCTTACTCCTCGGGGGTGGCAAGGTATCTGCATTTTGATTCATGATCGAGAATAGGTGTAGGTGTGTCAATGGGTTGCAGCGAGCACTTCCCGTTAGGTAGACTCACTGAACCGTTTGTTACTCTTTTTAGTATATACATTCATAGGTATGTATGTACATTTGTTTTTCGTAATCATTTTTGATAAGCATTTCTTGGTGTGTTAAACGTTATATGCAATTGTAACCTTGGCAACAACTGGGCTTCTAAACCTTCTACTTAGGGTTGCTGCAGTGCCAAAAATGATAATAAACTAATAATAAACGATAAAGACTCTGTCCAGAAACAATAGCAATGATATTAGCAACCTAACCTAACTACGAATTTATTTTCCTCTAAAACCTCGAAAGGTTTTACTCATAAAGTCTTCGCAAAGTTACAGATCCTGCCTGCATACAGAGCTTTAAAGTTTTGCAGCGTTTACACCACACAAGTTATTCGTTTTCTGGTCTGATAAACTTTGACTGCTTAAATAGCAAAAAACTACATATCGCGAATAGCTCACTGTTTACTAAAAATCAGAGTGATGGCCATAGACAAACGAAGTCTTTTATATTGACTATGCACCACCTAAAGGAATGTTTGCCAAGAGAATTATCTCTCCAGAAGAAAGAACGTGTCATGTGGCGAACCTAGTCACCGGTTCTGCTCCTCGTCCTTAGTCGAATCTTTCGACACACAATGGCTGATTCTTCCAGCGCCAATCACATGACCAAGCATCGTCAAAAACATATGTTTATTAAAAAAAGTAAAAAGTATCAGGCCCGTCGCTGTTTACAAAAGTCAACCGCATTTACTAGACGCAACACGCATGATGCAATGAGAAAATACGAGTATTTTTTCAATTCCCCTCCCAGACCCCCTCCCCCCCCATCGCTTCGATTTCAACTTTCCATGATATTTAAATGGAATCTTGGGAGACAAAGAAGTAACCTGGTCCTAAACGGTCGACGCACTTTAAATGCCTTTTGTCCCCTTACACCGGGGTCACCGTGTAATTCTTTTGACATATGACCCATTGTTGTTCTGCACGTGTTCATAGCCCCGGTTCCCACTGAAGTTTTTCATAGTGAATCTCCGAGCTCTCTTGAAAGAATTAACAGGGGTGGTATTATATTGCTCTATGGCGAGAAGTTCAATAAAGGAATGTATGTGAATGTAATGTAATATGAACTTGAGTAATAATTGTGTTACTTCAATTAGAATACTAAATTGTTAGCCCAGTAATGTTAATAACAAAGTGAGGGAGAGGAGTGAAAGGAACGAACTGCTTTCATTTATATGCACATCAAATAGAAATGTTTATCGCAAAAGAGAATTTAAAATTCACGTACGGAGTGAAAGGGGAAGTTATTAACTGGTTTGGAACAGATAATTTCATACAAACGTTTCAGTGAGTTCACCCGATGGATAGATAGACATTGATTCTGATATTAGCTGAAGAGTGTTAAAGCTGATGAGTTTGTATGTTCGAACTCGGCAATTTTAGGAACCACCGATTTTTTTTTTTAATTCATAAACGGGTTGAGTGTTATTGCGTAAGGTTATAGATTATACAACATATAGCATAACATAAACCATGGCCCTGTACTCATCGCATGTATGAAACTGGCATATATAATCCTAGTCTATAACGAGTGAAACCGCGCGGCACAGCCAGTTAAGTGAAGAAATGCAAGTCCGCATGCTGGGATGGAACGTTTCGTTACCATTATCAGTCGCATTCGCCCACACAAACGGCCCACGTCCGTCTCTATGGTTCGCTCCAGTCAATGACAACTTTCAAGGCTTTAAATCTGAGACGGGTTTACGCCTTAACTCTTGCGACAACCTCGGGAAGAAAGAAATATGACAGATCCATATGCTGCACGGGCAATACTGTTAAATACTGTGTAATCAAAAATATTTGACTGAAGAAATTCCGATTTCATTTGTCAATTGTCATTTTTTATTTTAAATTCACCCTCGTAGTGAAGTTTCTCTGACGGAGAAGAAACCGGCGAATGAAACTGTAGGTACACCCTGTTTTTTAGAACCGAACTTGTACCATACATTACAAATAATACAATATAGAATAAAGTAGAAAGCGACGAATAGTCTGACAGGCTTTAACTGCCTGCACATTCTAAGTGAAATTATACACCAAAGTAAAATGCGTAAACGAATGCAGGATTTACAGACCCGAGCCGACCGGGCCCCCGCAAGCCGCGCCTGACCTTTCACAAGTATGACCCATGCGTCAGCCATCGATCGACCGATCGAGCAGCTATTTGTGATGAAGCAGCAGCGTGGGATCAGGCGCTTGGACAGTGTTGTTGTTGAAGAATTTAAGATCTCCCACGGCTTGAAATACTAAAGTCTTGTTAACGTATATTTTCATAATATTTTAGTAAGCAAAAGCTGATATAGGAAAGAGGACGTTCATTCCAGACAAGGTTCCAACTTACCTTAAATTTCTCAACCGACAGTCGGAGATAATGCTGAGGCGTGACCGGGAGCGGGATGGCAGCGGTGGCAGCGTTGCTTTCGATCGGTTTTTCATGCTGGAATATTCATTTTATATTCAGACAGGCATTGCGCAATGGAGTCTTGGGGATGCGGGGTGGGATATACCAACTTTTGTGCATGGTGAAGCCAAGCATCGGTTTATGCTGCTGCTCTAATGGGGCGAATCGAGCGGGCTAGTGCCACGGCCTCGGAGAATACCGGCGAGAAGTAGAGGCATCTTGTGCTTCTGCGTTTATTTTTCAGTGAGTGCGGTAACCGGAGATCATAACAATGTTACGCATAACTCTTTAAACTATTGTAGGATCGTACATCGACCTGTCGGTGACGTCACGAGGCTCCAACTGAAAATCAGCGCTGCATCCTCTGCAGCATTACGCAGAGCTGGATACCTATTTGGTACTCATTTTTATTGACTCCGGCTTGACTCTCTAAAAGAGAGTGTGAGAAATATGTGTACCAAATAAATCGTTCTTTCTTTCCAAGTACGAGCGAGTTCGTAGGGTAGACTCTAGTGAGCTCGGCGGCTATTGTGCCGAGGTTTTCCCTGCTTACTCCCCAATTACCATGGTAACGCTATTGCATAAGATGGACGGTGGGAGATTCAACTCTACGGAGTATCAGCTAAACGACGCGTAATTTTTTACTTTTTTTTTTTTTTTTTAATTAATACTAGCAATGCTATTCAACTAACATTACTAATATTCCTGTCAACCCTCAAACTAAGCATTAGAGCTTGTATTTGGATGGGTTCACGACAATAGTCGAATGGTGGGCTCGAACCTGCGACGTCATGTTTCGCAGTCCGCCACCCTAACCCATTAGGCTATTGGCGTTTGACCTCAATCTCGCATGATGGAAGGCGAAGATGAGGCCTAGGATGGTACACGTTTAAAAACGTTTTTTATACGAGCTCTAGCTCACACGCATCTCTCGCGGCGATCCAAAGAGCAAACCCTGTTCGTAGACAGAAGTGTTGACACTTCCACTTACGTTATTAATAATTAGTCGCTGTTTGTTTTTGCGTTATTTTTTTTTTAAACTGCATTGCAAATGTTATGTGACGCCTTAACTAATGAAGATTTTTTTTTTCTAAGTGTACATTTTGATTATATAAGGTACGTTTTTCAATAGAAGCTGCATGTATGGAGATGTAGCTTCCGGTACCTGGGGCCGAGCTGCTGCACGGCGGGGGAGCGGCGAGTGCGTGAGGATCCCGTGGACGCGTCGCCAGTGCCGATACCACTGCTCCGGACAACCCTTGGAGCCCTCATGTCAGCAGAAACCGCATCGGAAATATTCTAAACAGAAATTACCATCTCGTTATCATTTCTGTGATAACATTGTGATAAGACTTTTAATCGAAGAAAAGCTGTTCACTACTGTAATGTGATAGCCATATAAAAGACTTTTACTCTTCTAGTGTCATTAGTCCTGATATGTCTCCTTACAAACAATAAAATTTTAAAAGTTTCGAAGTAATGCTAAAGGGTTATGCGACCATATCTTACTCGAGTCCACCTCAGAGAAAGGCTTTCGAAAACCTTGCCACAGTTTACAGATTACTCTTGCTATGAGATCATTTACTTCTCCCAAAACAGCATCATCGACCACTCCACGCCCTCAGGTCCTCAGGAGTGACAAAGCAGTTATAAGCTGCCGTAGGCCGTTTCCCGCGGGTGACGTGACTAAGGAAAAGCCCTTGAAAGTCGCAATGCCTACCGAGAGACGGTGCGATAACCATCTCGAGGAATACCAGACCAAAATTGTGCAAAGCGATGACTGGCAGCGCCGTGAGGTGCGAGGCGTCTGGTGGGTACTGCGACTGCTCATCCGTTTAAGTAAAAGCCTCCTTGTGGTGAGGAAAGTTAAGGTTGGCAGATGCCCATAGGCTTCAGTAGTTACTCACAATCGGGTGGAGCGTGAGTTCGCTTGTCAGCCCAATCCAATAAACAAAAAAGTTCAAATCTTCGTGAAGGAGATAACAGGACAAAGACCTGGGACAATACCTCCGGAGATTCTTCCTTCGATATCTTCTCTGTGCTGTAGTCGATGACTTTCTGCAAGACCTCGCTCTCAGCGATCAGGTTATTGTCAGATGTGTGCAGAGAGGTGCTACTGGAGTTCTGCAGTAAAAAAAAATTATGATTATTTTGGCTTTTTTACTCCTCCTATTTTGTGATGATATTAGCCGTGTGATGGCTGCGTAAAGGAAGCTCTCATCATCTTTCATCCGTCGTTGCTATAAGAGTTATCTAAGAGCATTGAAAATCTTATGGCGTTCAACAGATGGAGGATTAGTACTTGGAAATAACTTTGGGAGATAATCCGGCACCAAGACACCCGTTACGATCTCGCTTCCGAAGATTACGAAAAGCAGGTTGTAAAGGCCGGTTTAGCAGCGCTGATCGTGTCTATTGAACATCCGTAAACTGTACCTATCCAGGGGGGGAAGAAAAATATTACTTCTTTATTTTTATACCTATCATATTCATGCCATTTTTTATGGGAAAGAGGACAAACGAGCAAGCAAAGTAATCACTTTCCATCACCGACGCCCAAGTACATCTGCAACACCAGAGGAACTGCTGGTGCGTTGCCGGTCTTCAAGTAGATTTGGAAAAGGATGAGGAGGCAGTGGGCCTCCAGTTACCTTACTCCACCGAACGAAACGCAGAAGTACAAAAGGCCTACTCTTCAAGCCGGTATTCTGCGAGGTCCTGGTACTACCCCGATCATGCGAGGTGTCTGGTGCTCCGATCGCCAAACCGCTTGACGAGCGTGGCGATTATGTCAAATCTTCCATATCGGGGGATCGCCTATGTTCTGCAGTGGACTATTTACGGGATGTTATGGTAAGGTTAAAGACAGACATCACTACCTGTCAGTGATATCTATGAATAAGTTTTAATGCATATTTGTTAGATATATGTTTTAGCTTTTGTAACGACTTATGGTATTTAATTGCCGCAAAACACACTCTTTCTTTTACCCAATGATAGCTGGTGAAGAATGCCATATAGCATTTAGCCGCACAGTTTTTTGATTCAATGAAGAATAAAATAAATGAATAACAACACGTACATATTCTTGTGTACCGTCCGTTCCGCTGGTGTCTTCCTTATCCATATATAAATTTACTTTTCCCGGAAACCTAGTACATAGATTGTTGGTTATCGTTTGTTACTAACACATAAAACATCATTGGACATAAAAGTAAAAAAAGTAAAGTAGCAGCCTATAAGCGCCCACTGCTGGGCAAAGGCCTCCTTCTCAAATACGAGTATCAGAGAGGGTTTAGCAGCCAGGAAGGGCCCGCCACGCTGCTCCAGTGCGGGTTAGCGGGCTTCACATATCCTCGAAATAATATTTTTTATTATTTCTCAGACTTGCAGGTTTCCTCACGATGTTTTCCTTCACCGCCGAGCACGTGGCAAATACAGCACTTAAAATTGCTACTAACAATTTTAGTGGTGCTGGCACCGGGGATCGAACCCAGGTCATCATCGCGCTCTATGAAACTAAAGTGAGCGTCCTGACCACTAGGCTACCACGGCTAATACTTTGGATCATTTGTCCTGACCACTACGGCTATGTTGAATATCCTATTTCTGCTGCCGACGTCATCGTTGAAGACTCCATCGAGCAGAGAAACACCGAACACTTTCGTAGCCCGTAGCTCCATAGCCCCGTAGCCCCGTAGCCCTTTCCGTAACCAGCTGAACAGCTTTAAGCTTCCTCATACGCCTATCTGATGCGATCCTAATATTACGAACCGGTGAACCAGTTTTTTTTTTTAATAAGATACACGTCCACAAAAAAAATGGGTTCTTTTTTGTTTTACCAGAGCATATATTATAAGATCTCGTTGGAAGCCTAGACCAGAATACAGAAGGAAGTGGGGGGGGGGGGGGCACCGGTTACCTCACTCACTTGACTTTTGACTTTTCTTCACCAGGCTGTGGTACTAACCCGGCTCATTCGAACAGAAGCAAAAGCTGCTTGGCTCTACCGCGTACAAGAATGTTATTCCAGGATGTCTACACTTCTTTATATGTCCATGTGAGGAGGAGGGGGGGGGGGGGATACGTATACATACATAGTAGATGTGATGGCAGATTCTGTCTTACGGCTTTAACACACGACATCCACGTCACAACTAACTTAAGATTAATTTAGCTTGTTCATGCCGCTCTTGACCAATGATATGTGATTAAACATTCTCCGGTCAAATCGACCCATTTGTGCTGCAACAAACAAACAGACAGTATCAAACGGCAGCAGAGCGGCTTTCGGGATCTACCTCCCGAATCAGGACAACCCGAGTTCTTTTCCCTAGGTGGAGAGACCGACCGGAGATTTCGAAACTTCCCGATTTGTATCTTTAGTCTAAACTGGTGTTTAGAAGGCGACAATCGTCGCCCATCACGTTCTTCTAAATAACGTCAAAAGCCTTATCCGTTATACCAGAAAAACAGACAAATTCCGTGGGACACCATTCCCCAGTGATGACATCACATACCGTGTGTTTTTATAGCTTTGGTTTCGTTTATCGAGAACGTGGCTGTTAGAGAAACTGGTGAAAAGTGAATTGAAACGACTAAATAAACGTCTAAACCTCTGACCATCTCAATATTGGGTTCACCTAACGGTCCCGTGAGTTCTTTTTTAACAGCTACTGTTGCAGACTGTCGATATGAACCGATATAACTAGCTAAATTACAGAAAACTAACCAGAATTCTTGCGGTATTTCTTCCACAAACGGATAATCTAAAGAACTAGAACTTGAGCACTTTCGCAGCGTCTCCACCGACTCTTCCTCCAGGACTTCAAGCCGCTGCCGACAGAATGAGTCTCTGGGCGAAGGCTGCGGCGGTTCATCGGGCTGCCAGGACTCGGCACGCTTTGGGATGAAGCAGGGTGGCGAAGCACTCACGTCTTCACCGGGATCGTGTCGATAGAAATACCTTTACACATTTTTATTTTTTTTGTATTTCGGAACAAACAAAGTTCAAGTTAGCTTTCAGGTTCACGTTACCTTAGATCACTTTTTTCAAAAAAAAAACGTAAGTGCGCACTGCTGGGCAAATGCCTCCTTCTCAAATACGAGTATCTGAGAGGGATTTGGAGCCGGGAAGGGCCCGCCACGCTGCTCCAGCGCGGTTGGGCGAGCTTCACATATCCTCGAAATTATATTTTTATTTTTTTTTCTCGGACATGCAGGTTACCTCACGATGTTTCCTTTCACCGACGAGTACGTGGTAGTAGTTTTTAAAAATCTATGGTAGCAGCGGGGTGCGCCGATAAGTTAGGAGAATGATTAAAATGTCAGACGACCGTGCACATTACCCACAATGCTCACGTTTGGCCGCGCTGCGAGCGGTGCGCATTGGCTCGCCATCGACATCAAGTCAACGGCGCACAGACGTTTGATTAAGCAAGTCTCCTCGTCAGGTGCAACCATTACTTATATTTATTCTTTGTGGTAAAAAAAAAAACTATGTAGAATTTTGGTTACACGTTTATGGTAAAAAAAAATGGTTTAGATAACACCGGCACGGACAGAAAGACACTAAATATAGCAACACGATATATTTAGTGTCTTCCTGTCCGTGACATCAGGCTCTATTTGAAAATCAGCAACGTAGCACTTTAGTATTGCAGTAATTTGCTGAAACCTGAATAACTTTTTTTTTACTTTTTCTATACTTATTTTTGTCTAATTTTCTTTTCTTTGTTATTTTCGTGATGCTTTTCTTTCTTTACTTGCAATATGAGACGCTGCGCACGACCGTTGTAGGTAAAGTATGTTACTACGCGAATTGAGTTTTGCGCACCGCTATACTAAAAATCCATTTATTTTGCAACTTACAACTATAGAGCAACGTTTCTACTAAACATTGGTGCGCTATGTGAAACTCATATGTAACTTTGAATTACAGTAGTAACAGAAAAAGTCGAGTAAAAATATATATCAATAAAAGTCTATAGGCGTTGATTGTCTGAAAACACAATATAAAGTTAGCTACGTAATCCGTTATTAGAATAATACCAATCGATAAGTTTAAGCCACGCTTTCACAGCACAATGGACGGTAAATGATATATTCTGTTTCTCCATATATTTCAAAAATATGCTTCTCAAAGCATTTTCAAGAATTTCTTCACGTATATCGAATATTAACAAGTCATTTTCTTCTTTTTGTAAAATCTCTGCCCTGAAACGTAACAATCAATAGCTGTTAGCTAAATTGTAGAAAAAAAAACTGGAAGAGCCAAATACTTAAATCAGTTTCTAATTTACCAAGTTCTCTCTGGTATATCCTTTGGTAACGCCGATATAACCTTGGAATCGTCTAAAATACTCAATTTTTTACCTCTTCTTGATAATTTATAAAGGGAAATTCCGCTTGAGACGCTTGCCATTTTATATATAAATAGTTTCTGAGTTCTACCAATCACCTATAGGTATAAACGAAAATAATTGTACAACCAGACAATATTTGAAAGCGTCAACTTATGTTTATCAAAGAGTATGTACCAAAGAGAGAATATAATCACTACGTTTACTTTAATTTAGTATATACTACTCGTGCAATTTTAACGTTATTTTAGTTTAGAGCCAAAACAGAAAATTACAAAAACTAGACCCGACCGGTGACACTTTGGTTGTGTTATTAATACGTTTAATTTCTTATACTCATCATGCCTTCTATCGCAAAGGGCAGAACAACGTCTGCCGAATCAGCTAGCATCGTTTTAAAAAAATCTGATAACTGGTCAAATTATTTTTTTTTATTTATATTTTCTTTTATTTTTCATATTATTAAAATTTTAGTTGGTAATATCAAATCATATACCCATTATGAATTTTGAAATTTCTAACGTATAATCCTTACTAATGTAACTTTTTAAGTTTACACGTAGTCGCATGTCTTTATCTTTACTTATACTAATATTTAACGACGCAACTGTATATCGTAGTGCCAGTTAATATTCAAATCCACTAGTTTAAATCAGATTTCTTTAGATATGTTTGTTATGATGTTGCGAAGGACATAGTTTCCATTTTCATTATTATTATATTTTAACCCGGGCAACGCCGTGTACACCGGCAAGAAAGATAATAAATGTATAATTAAGCTACATTGTAGTAGGCTAACGGTACATCGATTTGCTGCCATTTATAATCTCATTATTTATTTGAACGAGTTTAATGTATAAAGGCACCTTCTTACCTTAGTTATCAGTGACATCGTTTTAATAATTAAATATTTATGAATAAGCCATTCATAAATGCAAAATTAAAATGAGGCATAAAGTTCGTATACCCTTTTATACCCACTCAATATTATTATTTGACAATTTATCTCGACGCTATCTAAATTAGACTTATTGTTATCGAAAAAAAGATAACTGTATCAATATAGTTTGATAACCGAAAGCTTTACTATGAGAACCGTATATTTTAGTAAAAGTACAATAGTATTTGATATCATTTTCTTTTAAAATGGAAACAAAACGTGGCCAGAAATAATATTGGCTATGCCTTTTGACTTGACAGCTATTTGAAAAATAAAAGTGACAAAAACAGAACGCCGTGTACATACAAAAGTCATAAGTTTTTATTGTAGAATATTTAAACAGCAAAAACTGCTAAATGCTTTAGTTCAATAATGAAAATGACTGTTAAATAATGAGTGTATATTTGCTGTGTTTAGGGTTTATTATTTGCTGACAATGTATACTTTGAAAGGTATTTTCCCAGAGCCCAGTAAGTGTCATTAAATCCGTTGTATTCAATTTTAGCACCACCAACAAATTTTGATTTTCTTTTAAAAGGCGATAGATTTACCTTATTATTTCGAAATGTTTCTTTTGTTATAGTTGATTTAAAATATTTCAGAGAAGGAGCAAAAAAAGAATTTCGTTAAAGAAAACATGAAGCAACTCAAATTTATTCAGAGTAAATCCCCGAAGGAATCGACGCTATCTGGAAAACACCTTCATCAGCCGCGACAAGGCACAACAGCGGCTACGAATTCAGTAGATCATGTTAAATCCTCGTCGTCCAACAAAAGCAAACCATCATTGAAGGTAGCAAAGAATTGTTCACCAAATGCACGTAGGAGACGTCCAGAGATACGAATTAAAAAGGGTGACATGGCGGAGTTTTTAAAAAGGAAAGAACTGAGACAGTCAAGTCAAATAGCAGATGAAGATCCAGAAGACGAAAATGCGTCTAGCTCGTCGGAGCGCATGAGAGACGTAAGTTGCCAGACCATTGAATCCAGTCTAGCTGAGAAGTTGACTGAAAGTACCAAATTAACTGTGCTCTACCCTACAAAAGAATTAGAGGACAGTGAAACTAAAGCAAATGCAAGTGGTGACTCTGCTAGATATAATAATACATCTCCCACACGAAGAAACCCTTACCGAGCAGGTGATGATTTGCTAGAGATAGATAAAACTCATAGTCGATTAAATGCTATTCTGGAGAGAAAAGGAAAAGACTCTTATTTACCGACAGGTAATACCTTTCATTAATTGCTCCAGTTTACTTCCTATATTTTTATTTTAGTAACAGCGACAGGTATGCCACCGGAGGGCAAGTGTTCGTATTGGCCCATAGACATCGTCACCTCACCATAACATTAATTGAAGGCTAAAATTATCCCTCTTATACTGGTTTAGACATTTCCAAAGAATTTATCAAATTGGAATTTACCACTGCTGAACTTCCACTCCATAAACCTTAACTTTGAGACACTTGTTGTATTGATTATTTTTCTTTTACGTACCATGGTAGACAACAATAAATGATAATTTCTTAAAATCCCCGTTTATAAATTTCAGGCTATCTAAAAGGTGTGCTCCCAAATTATTTACGTGATCGCAAAGAACAAGGGCCCTCGAAGATTGATGGAGCCACGGCTGATGACTCTTCTTGCCCTCCCGGCCATGTTCCTTTACCAGATAATGAGAGGAAGGAGACATTGCGAATGCTTAGAAATAGTTTGTACCTTTTTAGTCATTGTATATATGAACTTTTTGGTATAGAACAGTATATAACTCATACAATTAAGTATTAGTATGTAACAGTTAGTTTAATTTTTTCTCTTCGGGTGTCATAAAGAAAAACTTCGCACATTGCAATGGATTGGTAGCTGATGGATGAATATCAATCTCGAAAAATACCACACCAATATTAAACAGACCAATGACTGGCAGCGGAGTCTAAGGTGTGAGTTCTCTGGTAGTGTGATGGTACCAATCAGCTTGCTGAGCATGGCGATTAATGTAGATCATCCACCTTGCAGGAAGTTTGTCCTGCAGCGGATTATTTACAGTTTGTTAGGTAAGATAAAGAATTTCTAACACTTAAAAGGTCTTGTACCTTCAACCAATTTTTTTTTTTAAGTCTCAAGTGGATGGCATTGTGTGTACAGTGTCTTTCACCTGTTTCTTTCCTGTCAGAGAAATTGGTAAATTAAAAATATTCCTAATTGATAATTGAAATTTATGTTCATGTCAATGAAATTTGATTTGACCTATTCAAGATTGTGAGCATTTTATTTTACAAAATGGAATAGATGTCCGGAAGGGGCTTCCTTTCAGTTTTGAAAAAGGTTCTGAAGATGGCAGGTGGCTTCATGTATACAATACAGAGGAGATAGGATTTTAAAATTCACCAGTTGGGGATAAGAGGGAGGCCCATGAAACCTTCATCTTGAAATGTAGAAGTTAAGAAGTTATAATTATTCAATTCAGACAAACATGGATTGTGACTTCGTTTTATTCTATTAAAAGATATAAAACTGTTTTTAAGGCTTTGCAGAGCTAGTAAGCGAGATAAACAAAATGCCAGTGAAGACGGACACTCTACGAATGCGGAACAGGAAGATGGAATTGGAAAAGCAATTAGCAAAGCTAGAGGAGGGGATCAAAGTTTTCTCCAGGCCTAAGGTTTTTGTTAAAATTGGGGAATAAAATAGTTCTGAGGTCAATCACGTGCCAGATAGTCAAATTTTTTTTAGAATTTTAAAAACAATGTACTAATTTGTTTTAAAACAATTCTTTGAAGAATTTGTATCTCATAACAAAATTAAATGTTTAACCTGTGAAGGATTTGTTTGTAAAAGTTAACTCACTAGTCCATTTTAATTATTAATAGTAATCTCAAATTCCTATAATAAATCCGTCCTGTATATAATATAATAAATTAAAAATTTAGTTCCATATTTTTTATGCTTTAAATTCTTGTGATCAATGTAAGTTAATTCCTAGTGTAATTGTAGTATTAATAATTGTATGTTATATGATTCCCTTGTAATTAATATAATGACATTTGTTTATATGATATACAGTGTTTTGGAATTTTAAATACATATTTTTATCTCGTCTTTAAATTGATTTCATTCATTGATCAGTTATTTATTGATATTGCTATGTATAGTAAATGTAGTTAATCACAAATGTTATATGAGTATTTGAAGACTAAGAAGAGTTGTACGCATGGTTTAGTGGGTGCCGACCTGACTCCCAAGACATGGGTCCTGAGTTCTTGAATCCCAGCCGAGGCCAATATTTGTGCCAATATTTGTAAGAAGTTTCCAGGTCTGGTTGGTGTTGTGTGCACTGTGTCAAAGTGTTACATCGGATACTGTAACACAGACGAGTATGTACTTGTTTGCGGGTATACTTAGGCACTATTATATCTCCTGCGCAGTTGAAAACTGCCGATAGTATTCAGAAGTTCGAAATCGGCCAGGAGCACTTCATCATTTCGCCATATGAAATCATTAATGATTGCGGCTCAAAAGCTGTAGTAGCATAATGGCTAGATCGCTTAGTATAATCTAGTTCTGAAATTACCCCTCGGGTGGGGGAGTGAGCAAACCTACCATGCGTAAGAAATATTTCGAAGACTATGAAGTCTGCCATCCCGCACTGGAGCAGATTGGCACTTCCAGCTTCTAGCTAGCGCAGTGGGTGAGCGTTTGGCTGCGTCGCTGTCACGGGTATGGAATACAAATTATGTTACTGGCTCCGGTTGTTAATCCATGTGCTACACAAAAGAGATTCTTACGCTACTTTAATAAAAAAAATCCAAGCATTCGGTCAAGTAAACCAACGCGTCTGAACTTATGATATGCTACATCGTCATCTTCGCTAGTCCCGTCCGGATTTCAGCAGTCCGCTGCCGTGCCGACAACTAAAGTTTCGTCACGACCAAGTACGCGAAAATTACGAGAGATGGCGCTACTTGTGTTGAACCTACCGAAATGAATGGAATTCATGCTATTTCCCGTATATTATAAGCTGTCAAGGTCACCGGACTAACAGCGTATCCACCGTGGGTGTTATTTCAGTCGATCCTCGTTCTTAAACGCCTATCCCGACAACCAGTCAACCCCTTCGGTGATTGGTAGGTGTTAGCACCTTCCCCCCACATAGTGTATGTATGTCTTCGCTGGTTGAAACTTTACGCATAGATGTGTTAATATTTCTTCTTCTGAGCTAAATACTAGTGAATTTCTTTCAAATATCACACACTTGCAAGAGTTTACAATAATAATTATAACGGCATGTGACTGTGTGCTAGCCGTATATGGCTGTGTGAGTGGGATCGGGATGAAAGTCTGCCATCCCTTTCCTTCCTGTGCGTGTCGTAAGAGATGACTAAGAAGGAAAGCCTTGAAAATCGCAATAGCCACCGGGAGATGGCGGGAATAACCATCACGAAAATCAAGCAGATCTGTGGCGGATATCGGCGTTTAAGTTGCGAAATGTCTGGCAATCGCCAATCCGCTTGCCGTGGCGATTATGAGGGTGACCCTAATAAATAATAGTCCTTCAACGTCAGGTAAGTGCTAGATAGTTTTTGTTAAGGTAATATGTAAAAGGTGTACGTTGGAATTTCAGTCAATCCTTTATCCCATGATCGTAAAATTGGAATTTACAGTGCCCGCGACACTCCATGACTTATTAATTTTAACAGAGGAACAGGATGACAAATGTGGATTATAAACATACATAGACAGACGGTCTTTGAGTAGAAATTATATTTCTACAATTCATATTGAAAAAAAAATATGTATGACATAATTGTTGTAAAATAAATAAATAACAATATTTAACTAAAAATAATTCGACTAAAACTACAGCTTCCTAACGTGTTGAAATAAGTAGGGATTGAATATGATGGGGCCTCTCCTATACCGTACTTCGTCATTGTTGTGCCAGTCGTAGAACGAGAAGTCCGGGAAAAAGAAATTGATTTCTCTCTCCGCGGATGAGGTAGAATCTGAAAATTTTAACACATAAAAGTACAACAAATTATCTAAACAAGGCTCTGCAATTTAATTGTTGATGGTATTTTTTTATCCTAGAGCATGTTTCTTTTGTACATGTCAAATCTGTTGATAAATGATAAGGTGGTGCCTGTAGATATCTTTTGCCTGTTTTGTCTTCGTCAGAAGCCAAATATAAATTAGGAAAAAACCAACAATAAAAGGACCTACGAAATTAGAGTTTTGTAGACAAACGAATAGAGAAATTAAATATGACATGGCATGACTGCACAAAGTCTCTTTCATACTACATTTCCATTGTACAGTGTACACCTGTGTTCACGCAAACATTATATTTCTCTAACCGTAAGTAGTTCTAGGTTTTGTTTAACTTAATTTTTATCGTAATGCTTAATTGGTGTTAAAACTTTCGTTTTGGGAATGTTCATGTTTTTATATAGAAACATCATGAAAAATAGACTATTTTGGCTGATAGTTTCTCGAATTTTCGATCGAAGTTAGTTCCAATTCGATTCACCACTCGATTGTGCGCTAGTTTCTCACAAGTACGAATTGCCTCGAATTCGGTTGACTCAGAACTCGATTCATATTGACTTTCGACAATAACAAGCATTTCTTTATTCGCGAAAATAATATTTTTTTTATTTAAATAACAGAGTAGCGACATCTATATATCTTTATGAGAAGGTCAAGGAAACAAAAGGTAGTCTTCAGCCAGAAAACTGAATTCTCACAAGATGGCGTTCTATACAAAACAGGCGCTCACAATTAAGATTTCATAACAGATAAAGAGCAAAGTATTTTAATTGTATATTTACGAATCATAAACTACTGTATACCATCAACCGTTTGATAAGGAAGTTATAAAGAAAAAACATTAGTAAAAATAATAATAAATGGCACAGAAAATTATTGAATCCAAAAATATGTTTGCTATACCTGATCCATGGGCAACATTCCTTGTATCCGAGATCCCAAACAGGCTTCTAAGACTACTGGGTTCCTGGAATTGAGCCTTATATACTTTTGTGGGGCCAAGCATCCTCCTCCACAACTCTATTGCATTCGTGTGACCTATTACATGCAAGTCTATGCAGCCACTGAAAAGTAAGTCAGTCTGTCAGTGTTAAATTGTTAATCATCACCCTTTCTAAAAACTGGTTTTGGGCCGAGAGAGGTGAAGATTACACAACACATAGTTCAAAATCTCTATTTTTTTTTAATTTGTGCAATTAACTATTTTAGTTAAGTCAGATTGTACCCAGGTCACCCAGGTCCACCTATAGAAGGATTAAATAAGTAGGCTTGCTTAGAGTTGTTGCTCGGATACAAGTTGGTTAACTGTGGGAGAATGGTTTACAGTATTACCCCCTACTCTCTGAAATTGCAGGGTGTACTGGTATTGCACTGGGCCACTCGCTTTCTTGACATTTCCAGGTGCATACATGGCTGACCACCCTGGATATGTGCCATTAGCAGAGAATCTTGGGCAAATTCACTCCAAGTAAGACTAAGGTAATTTATTTAAGCAAAAAATCAATAAAAAAGTCCTTTATTGATTTTGGCACATTTTATAGTTGTACACAGAAAACTATCTCATCCCTTCTTATGTAATCAAATAAGGAATATATCATTCATTCTCCGTAGGTCAACTTCACCTGCCTGCAGAACACCCTGGTGATGGTGGAAAATGATAGATTTAAATGTACTAATACTGGGCTCACTAACCCACCTGCTTAGCATGGTGAGTTTGAGTAAATGGAACTGGATAACATAATGTTCGGGCTTTTATCATTAGGCATTTACATAAATACAGCAAAGGGCTTATCTAGACTGATAAAGTTAACTTCATAACCCTCTAAAAGTGATAGCTACTCTCGCTACCTGACTAAGGTGCAATTAGAGTACCTGGCCATAAAAGTTACTAGACGGTTATAGAAGAATTTTCCTTCGTGTTCCTTGTAAAAATTACCAGCTTCCTCCGGATTGAGAAAAAGCCTTTTAGTTTTGACAATCACAAACTTTTGTTTCAAAACATTTCTTATGTATGAAACGGCAACCGGATTTTTCACGGCATGCGGCTTAATAATGGCTAAAGTAAGTTGTAATTTTTCCATTATTACTACTTATATTTTTTGGCCATTTTTATTCGTAATGACAATTTCAAAAACTAAATATTTTGAATTTTGTACCAATTTCAATAATTTTGACTTTTTGACATTGACAAATTTCACAATGTCTTGTCTTGTCTATGACTAAACCATAGACAGAGAAGAGCAGTTTAATCAAGAGGTTTTTTTCGAGAGTCAATCCCTGTCATCATCATGATATATAATGTATAATCCCTGTGTATACTACACAGGAATTGCACTCAGTCTCAGCACTAACATTACGTCCCAGAATGATAGAATATGACGAAAATATGATGACCATATGGTGAAAAGCGTAGAATAGAAAGATGCTTCTGTCTCCCCACTAGCATTTTTAACACACAAAATGATAACTCTTATATATTTAATTAATTTATGGGTTTTTTTGTATGTAAAATAGTGAACATTTGTGTCGGCAGACTTTAATAGGTTTCAAAAGCAGTACTAAATAAAAATTTCTTTGGTAATACAATCTAATTCAAATTTATAAACGTAAGTAGTAAAACAATTGTGAATAAAATTATGCGTTGAAAATTTGTCTTAATAATTTGATCATTGCCGAGAAATGTAGTAGCTTTTGTAGATAATTTACTAAAATTATTGATTGTGATAGGAATAGAGTTGCCACTTTTCAGAATTAATATTACGCCAATAAATTTTTATGTATAATTTTTGTGTTTTAATGTTATCGAATATATATATATAGATATAAAATATGTAACAACATTGAAAGATATACTGTGAGAATAGGTTTAGTCTACTACTTTATTTTATCTGTGCAATAGACACTAGCAAAAAGTAGTGTCAAACAAACATTGTCAAAATCTTCTATCAAAATCCAACTAATTAGTCAAAACAATATTGTATGCCTGTGTTTGTGTTTTTAAAGAAAGATTTTCGCATAGAGTTTGTTCGAAAATGCCTGAAATGGAGATAAAACGAAAAGCTGACGACTATTCCGTAGTACCTGCAAAAAAAACTCGCCATGAGATTTCTGTTGTAGGAACAAGGGAAAAGGCTGTTGTAACCTCTAATGTTAGTATTAGTCTCTTGTTCTTTTTAATTTTCCCTTAGGTTTTTGTTTTAACTTCAATATAAATATTCGCTATTTAATATATTCGAATAGTTAGTAAGTAAATAACTTTTAAGTTATTCAATGCCAGAATTACGTGTACTTAACCATTGCTAGATTATACAATTTCCATTATTCATAGTATGTTTTGAATTACTTTTATTTTGAAGTACCTATAGTGGAAGTGAGATCAAAATCTCTCGAAAACAAAAAAAATATATTAAGTTCCACATTTAATTTATTGCAATAGTCAAGTGGCTAGAGGAAGAACTGCAGAGCCAGGTTGAACACTAAGTAAATAAGATCTGGAAAAGCGCATTGAGACTACTAAAATTAACATAATAATAAAAATAACTAGAGCTTGGTTCAAACCCAGTATTATCTGTGGTTTTGAAAGCTTGTTATAATATTAACAACATCCCTTATTAGGAAATAAACAACATACGGTACTGATTTCTGATAAAACTTTTCAAAGTCAGAAGATATACTTACCTGTAGTCCACAAAATGGCAAATGCATGTTTGGGTAAATAAAGATTGTTGTTTGTTGGACAATATAACCTAATTTTTATATATGTTGCATTACTGTACATAACTAATACAGCTTTATTTGTAAGCTTGGTTGCCCAGTGTAGTTAATAATTATTTACATCTCTCAAGAGAAAATCACATTAACTACAAATACTGATATAATGGTCTAGTATATAAATGTTTGTGCATTTATGTCTGTATAACACCTCCACAACATAGGGGCAACTTTTACAGAAACATTAAAATTAAATGAAAGTATTTGTGTCATACTCCATTTATGTCTTACTTATTTCACATCTCCTCTCCTCTTCACCACAACTGTTGTGTGTATATTGTTTGTTTGATATTTATTTGTATGGAGGCTCTGACATTGCAATCCCTTCCATAAACAAAATTTATATTTTTTTTGAGAAAACAAATATATTTTACTCTAATATTTATAATTTCAGGTGCCAAGGACATCAAACCTCTATGCGCCAATAATGTTACTGGAAGGTCACCAAGGTGAAATATTCACAGCCAAGTTCCATCCAGAGGGCAAGCATTTGGCATCAGCTGGCTTTGATCGACAAATATGTAAGCTATTGAGTGTTCTCATATTTTACACTACTACTAATGCTTATAGACAGTGTGGTTGTGGCATAAAAAGAATCTGCCATGATCATCCCGTGGGTGTCTGAAATATCCTTATCCTTTTGCTTTCCAGCCTGTAAATAGTCCACTACAGGTCATAGGCCTTTACCATATGGAGGATTTTCCATAATTGCAAGGCTCGGCAAGCACATTGACAAATACAGAACCAGACTTCTTGCACCTTAGATGCTACAATGCCTGTCATTGGCCTGCTCGTTTTTGGCCTGGTATTTCTCAAAATGACTATCCCTTAGATGAGGCTACTCTTACCAGATTCGTAAGAGACTTAAGAGACTAAGATTAAATAGTAGCAAACGGTATAGGTGTAAGAATTAAATAGTTTTTAGTTTTGAGTTATTTAAACACTGTACTGATGCAAATGCTCATCACTAGTCTGTGAGATGTGGGTTCAGTACATTTGGATGGATATTCTGCCATCGATCAGTAGCCAAAGCCTTGTGTTATAAAGGTGCACTGCATACATGCAGGAGACATTTTGAAAAACACTTTTTATGTATCTTCTTGCACCCATTATGTAATTATGCAAGCTGATAACTAGCTAGTCTTTGATAATGACACTGAATACATATTTATTTCAGATCTGTGGAATGTGTACGGTCAATGTGAAAATGTGATGGTTATGAAAGGACATACTGGTGCTATTATGGAGCTATGCTTCTCGCCCGACGGATCTCATCTGTACACATGCGCAACAGATAACACAGTTGCTGTGTGGGATGTGCCCACTGGGACAAGAATCAAAAAGCTTAAAGGGCATGCTAATTTTGTCAATTCACTGTCGGGTGAGTTTAATTTTAAAGTGAATTTGTGACCATACGGACTTACACCATGATTACCCAAACCTTCAGCATCAAAAGACATACATTTAGTAGAACAGCAAACATGAACTTTATTATCTTTTCCACCTATCAATGCTAAACATAGGCACCCAAAAGCACAGTTCTAAGCCACCTGTATCCATCAACATTTTTTTTAAAGGGGAAAAGACGCAAACGAGCAACGAAATGCAGAAGCACAATGTGCCTCTCTTTCACACCGGTATTCTACGAGGCTGTGCTTCTACTCCGTTCGAGCCGGTCCATTCGAGCAGCAGCTAATGTCGCCGCTTGGCTCTACCACGTACAAAGATAATTTCGGGGGGTCGTCCAACACTGTGTTCCAGTCTGTACGAGGTTGCCACTCGAGAACCTTTCATCCCCAAAAGGTTGTCAGTTCTGCGAGCTATTCGGCTAGCTCATTGCCACATCAGCTCGTTGATCACTACTAATCCCGTATCCACGATTCTTGGACCAAAAAAAGTAGTCCTACCACCTACCACAGGGTATTTTGGTATATTTTACAGGTGCAAGAAGAGGACCTGAACTCCTGGTCTCAGCATCCGATGACAACACAATAAAGCTATGGGATGCTCGGAAGAGAAACCCCATAGGGTCATTCGACAGCGGTTACCCGGTAACGGCTGTGCTATTCAATGACACAGCTGAGAAGATTATTTCAGGTGGAGTAGATAATGTAGTCAAAGTTTGGGATATCAGAAATAATCAGTTGTCTTACAAAATAAAGGGACATACGGACACAATAACGGGTAAGTTTTCTATGTATTTTATGTACCAACATTTAGTAAAAAAAACAAGGTTATTAACAAAAATCCATTCATTTTAAAAAGGCTGACGTAAAGTAACTCTATTAGTAACATTAACAACTGTTTTTCAATTTGAAGTTATCAGATTAGAAAAGTTTGACAAGTCGCGTCAAAGAAGTTTGTCAATTTCACTAGTAAACAATAACCAATTAAATTGGACATTTTTATGAACTACTTTTTATATACTCTCTGGTCCCACTTAAATTTGAAGAAAATATTCCATCACTATGGTTGGAAAAAATGGGAGAAGAAATCTCACATTGTACTCCTAGTACTAATCACCTAGCCGGTCTTAAATTCGGTTGTTTCTCTAAAAACTGTTCGTTTTCAATTCACGTGTTGAACACAGTGATCGCAGCTGACGTGTTTAACTGAGACGGTCACCGTCCTAGGTCTGTCGCTGTCGTGCGACGGCTCATACTTGCTGTCGAACGCGATGGACGGAACGCTCCGAATCTGGGACGTGCGGCCGTTCGCGCCCAGCGAGCGCTGCGTCAAGCTGCTGTCGGGCCACCAGCACAACTTCGAGCGCAACCTGCTGCGTTGCGCCTGGTCCGCAGACGGCTCCAAGGTGAGACAACCCACACTAATGCGGTTATGTTCAACCACCTATATGTACTTAGTTTTAACACGAATTGAGAAAGGGATGATGAGCTGGTTTGGACATGTGGAGAGGATGAATGAAAGTAGGTTGACGAAACAAATATATGAGGCGAGTGTAAATTGTAGCGTCGGAAGAGGAAGACCTAGGCGAACATTTCGATCAAATCGGAGACTGATCTGAAAAAAGGCCAGGTCAAGAGTACTCTCAACCAACGAGAAAGCATGCAAAGATTGATGAAAGTGGAAGAAGATTGTCTCTGCCTATCCCGTTGGGAACAAGGCGTGAATATATATATATATATATATAGAGTACAAGTATTATAATGTAATGTAGTTTTTAATTTAAAATTACTCCCATCATACATTTAATGACAGAGCACATAAGCCGAGCAAATAACATACATAAGATTATTTTCACAGATGTTTTTTTCCTTCTACGTAGAAAATTTTCCTCCTTATATGGTATACTATATTCCAGTACAGACTAGAAGAGGATAGACTAGTAAAAGTAAAACAAAACATGTGACTCCAGAAGTATTTGAGATATTATAATGAAACAAAATATAATTTGTACTTAAGAGTGAGTTTAAATTGACAGAAACCTGTACAAATTTCAATTATTTTAAAACACACAGACAACACACTACAGGAAAAAGTAATTTGAAATATAAAAATTCAAAAATCTCTTTCACAGACCGTGCTATTTTATTAATGTGTATATATATGTATATAGATATTTTTAACAATTTTCAAAAATCTATCTTTTATTAAAACTGACTTGACTAATGATAAATAACATGAGTAAAAGGAGTAATATTATGATCTTTCCAATTTCTGCCAATAATCAATATATTCATCAAGATGTCCACCTCTGTTATGTTCTGGTTTAAGCGGGATAGAGAGCCAGAATAACTTACAGGCTGTGAGGGATTCCATCTTAGTCCTCAAGGGACTTATTTGCAGATATCCATGGACAGCAGTAGTGAATGACCACCAGGTGGATTGTTGGCTTCTTTGACATTCTTACTGTAATAAAAAAGATGTCTTAAGTAATTATTCTCTTGACCGCCAGGTCGCTGCCGGTTCCTCAGATCGCTTCCTCTACATCTGGGATACGACGTCGCGCAGAGTTCTGTACAAACTGCCCGGACACAATGGTTCCGTCAACGACGTCGACTTCCATCGTACGGAACCCATCGTATTGTCAGCTTCTAGTGATAAACAAATCTATTTAGGAGAGATTGATCATTAGCGAAGTATTTTTATAAGTAAATATATTTTTAAGGAATTTATGTATTTTTAATTTAAAATGACAGCACCAGCAGTTACGTCACCTCGATGTAACATAGATTAGCACCTCCGACATAGACAAGACGTTAGAGCGCTAGTGGCGCCACTAACTTCCATAGTTGTCATTATTCCAATGAATCTAACTTTTTATTTCTTTGATCAACTTATATAACAATAAAATGTCATGGAATCCAATCCATTCTTTACTTTTTAATTCTACTGGTAACTCTCGTCAAGACTTGCAATGAAAAATCTTCCTTCATAACTTAGTTTATGAATAAATATCTCAATACTTTATTTAAATTATCTCTTATCTATATTTACAAACACTCAATACTTTTTACCAAATTTTATTAGACTGTAAAAGTGGTATCTTTATCTATGTTGGATTATAGTGCTATACATAAAGAAACTTTTGAACCAGTAGTTCTTGTTCAGGAGAAGGATGGGGGGCCAATTGCAAACACTGTCCATCCCCCCTTCTCACACCTTGATGGTTTAGCACAAATATTATCTTCTCTCGGAGCCACATTTTACCAATTTAACCACAAAATAATTTATGATGAAATAAATTTAAATACATAATGACTGTGGCGGAGGCACTTCTGGTATGAAACCTAGTTTAAAATCATTACTTTTAAATGCTTCTAAATCATCCTGTGACAATTCCTCGATCTTGCTATAGATACTTTCCTCGTCCATATTTGACCTCTGTTCAAAGACATTGTTAGCCACACCGAAAATATTCTGCCGTTCTGTCTGTTGAAAAAAATCAGGTCTTGGCTGGACAGGTTTTTGGAAAATATTCGCTGATGTTTGAGTTGGAAATGCAACATTACTTTGTCCGAATGGATCACTTGGTTTGGCAAACATGCTTTGTGAAGCGCTGGCAAAGATGCTAGCGGGGTTACTGGGAGGTGTTTGATTAGGACCAAAGATCTTTGTATTCTCCTGTGCAAATAAAGACTTTGGTGCAGTTGTTTCATTTTGGTTTGTTTGATAAAAATTATGACTTGAAGCCTGGTGTACAAAAGCTTGATTTGCTTGGGCAAATATCGACTTTGGCGCTGTATTGTCTTGTGTTGCTGTCTGTCCGCCAAATATGCTTTGATTTGTATTCTGATTGAAAATTGAACTTGTATTACTATTTTGTATCATAGGTGCACTACTTAAAGCGCTCCTGAATATCGACGAAGCTGCATCATTTGTTGTTCCAAAAGCTGAACTCTGGGAAGCTGGCAGCGGAGACACTGTCTCACCTTTGTACAAACTTCTCAAAACTTTAAGCATGTTGACTGATGGCTGTAGCAGCTGTTCATATTTATATCTCGTCTCTTTGAATAGATTGTCCATGTATGCTACCTGTAGAATAATGGTAAAGGTAAATATTCTAAGATAAATTGGCCAATTATCAATCTTGTATGTGTTAGTGCAAGATGTGTGAAACACAAGATGAGGCTTTTGCTGCTGCTAGAATGGGCTGGCTTGACTGGGGTAGTACCGCAACCATGCATAACACCGGCGAGAAATAGAGGCATCTTGTGCTTCCGCATTTCGTTCAGTTAGTGAGGTAACTGGAGGCCCACTCCCACTCCCCATCCACATGTTCCCTCCCATCTCTCAAATACCCTTAAAGGCCGGCAACGCACCTGCAGCACCTCTGGTGTTGTAGATGTACGTGGGCGACGGTAATCACTTACCATCAGGTGAGCCGCTTGCTCTGTACAACCACAAGAATAAGTAGTAATACGAGTATAGAAGTCAAACTAATGCCAGACGCCTCCATGCTCTCGATATAGCCTAATAGGCTTCAGTCAGGGCTCGCATTGGCTCCCACTTGCTCTCGCATGCACCTTACACAATATTGCTGTCCAATATCATCGGATCAGAATTAGTTTCACAATCATTTTTTACTGTGGTGTATTTGGATGTAGAAACAATTCTAGGACAATGCCATATCTAAGGGTTTTTTAGTTTACCAAAAGATGAAGACAGGTTAGTGATGATTGATTTTGCATATTTTAGTTACCTACCTACATGTGGTTTTGGATGACAAAAGTAGCTTGATTGTTTGTAATTAATCTTATTATCATGTTATTAATCATTCATTTAGAAAGTAGTGGTTAAGTTAAACATAATAGTTCAATTTCAAGGTAAGGTTTTGTTACATTTCAACAACTTGCAAATGTCTTTTTGTGAACAATTAATAAAAAGATAACCAATGGAAATGGAAATCTGGTCTCTCCCAGCTGTGTTTGAGTGCAGTTAATTTTACAATATGTCACATGGTTTCCTAGTAATACAACTGGGAAAGATGGACAGATCATGTGAATGATCTTACAAGGGTTATTGTTTCTATATGTGCAAATCCTATGAAAAATAAATAAGCTTACAAGTACATCACAGTAATACAAATAATACACAGTAATATAAATATAAAATGAAAAATAATCCTTACAGCTTGATCAACTGTGTTGTTTGCTTTAGCTTCATATATGAACAGCCTGGCTTCCTCTGGTGAAAGGTCGGAGAGCCCCGGGTAAGCAGGCTTCTCTTTAAATGGAGCATAGCTGGAAACTATCCATTGGCCACCTTTTAGTGCAGTCTGAATGTCAGATTGCACTTGGTTAACCAATTGCTCATCAGTGACCACATTTGCTGCTTGAGTTTGTTGCGTTTGGACAGATTGGGTTGGGGGGTTTGCTGCAATGAACAATATGTGAGTTAATTAATTATTTAAGTATTCATATCTTCTTAAGACTATTTAAGTCCAATTTTTGTTAAAATATCTTTTTCTTATAGTATTGATAAAGTAATAAAGGATTCATTGCTCAGTGGTGAAGTGTTTTACAATATTTATTATAGTTATGCAACTGTCAGAAGTATTGTGTTAGTAACAAATTAATTTCAGGTCAAAAATTATTCCATTCTTTAATTATTATTGTGTGCAATGTCCATAAACCTAAGGAAAGAAAAAAACTTAAGGATGGAAGGATGGAAAACATTACTTTGCACAATTGCATGTGAAATAAACAATAAAATGGTATTCCCAGTCCAAAGAGAAGAAGAGCTTCATTGCCTTTAACATTATCACCCACATGTGCACTACACTCAATACTAGATTAATGAATAATATAAAATACAGGTTTTGCTTTGCAACAAGACATTATAGAACAATATCATTAGTCACAGTGTAATGTATGCCATTTTGTTGTTGTTTTCATGTGGAATTTTGCAAAGTAATTCACTCCAATATCTATAAACTAATGAATTTCCACAAAATAGTACAAAGTAACGCCAGATTCTATTTCTTAACGCATACTTTGTTTTTGTATACCTACTGACTACTCAGGGTCTAAACTCTGTGCATGTCAACAGCAGTGGCAGTCCCCACATGCCTGACACCTGGTTATTATATTCAAATAACTGTGATAGTTCTGTTCGCTGGTATCCACATTGTTATTCAATGTTAAGAGAAACAAGTTCACATAGGAATGGTGCAAGCAAATACCAATACTGGTGTAGATTTTTACCTAATTTCTATCCTATTTCTTGGAATCCCTATTGATTAATTTCGAGCTCTAAATAAATTTCTACAATTTTCACTATTAGGACGATAAGAGACTGATGGAGGAACTGCTAAATTAGGCTACTTTGCTTACTTCCACAGCATCAAGTTCTATAGTGTGTTTTTGTGGGGATTTGCAGTCAGATTGGGAAAAAAATATACATTTTGCCAAAGCTAGCAATGCAGGTAATCTATAGAGCTTGAACCTTTAAAACAATTAAAATTCTATGTATCAGGACCTATTACACAAGAAGGGTCAATGTGGAGCTACTCTTTTCTAAGATCTTTGTCGATTCTGTCATTATTTATTTTTGAACATTTGTACCTATATGGGGAAAAATATAATTTTAAAATTGAACTGACTAAAACTGAATCCATACTACGGATCTAATAGATACCCCAGAGGTTTCTAAATTTACTTAGACCAAACTAGCATAACCAATGTAGTAAAATCTCCGAAAATATAAAAGTGCAACAAAGTGAAAATTTAAAACCAGAGAACATTGGCTAGAAATATTGAAATACAAGGACATGTGGGAATAGCTCATTGCACCTATGGAAACTTCTGATTGTTAATCGGAAGTTAATACTGATGTCAAGAACTAAGACTATATATAAAACAAATTTAACATACCATAATATGCGTATTTGGAGCCATAGATGTGTTCAAATCTGCAAGTCTGCCCATATCGGCAGTAGCCTTGTTGAAAGAACTTGCAAGCAACCATTTTTAAGAACTTCTTGAAATTTTTGAAAACATAGTCCTAACTGAAAACCATACTCATAACAAAAATAAACATTTTTAATTTTCTTAAACATTTATGTATTACCTAGTGTTGCCATTTTATATTCCAGTTACATTTTAGTTTTTTTTAACAAAAAGCCTACTGTTAACTTAAAAGTGAACATTTTTTATTACTCTATATTTATCTCATTCTCTTGTAGGCTACTTTTCTGAAGTTTCACTTCTGCCGTGTGTAGTTGCAGACGTGGAACAGAGTAGACGTGCATCAGACCTGGCTGTATGGACTAAAGTCCTTTGCCTTTCCTATTAGGGATAAATTAATATCATCATCATCATCATCATTGCACACACACACTTATTTTTTATTTTTAAGCATAATTCATTTTATCAATGAATATTAGTTTTACTTCCATTGTGCTGTTCTGTTACTGACAGGGCATTACAATGGTTGACTCGGACTACATCCTTTGCCACAGGAATTGCCACACCAAAAATTTTGCAAACCGAATGTGATTCCATCACGTCCTCCTTTGTGCCGAGGGTTGTTTTCCTAGAATTTTGATTGACGAATACTCCGAATCTGATCTTCAGTATAAGTGATAAGAATATTGAACAAATATCCTTTTTTTTTAACTAGAACGTATTCCTGGGACAAATTGTCCAACTTCGACCTAGAGGTTAATCGACGAATCCAACTCGATTGAGCTGCGTTCGGAAAACTACGTCACATTTTCTCGGCAAGTATACCCCAAAATCTCAAAAATACCAGTGCATGCTGACAACTTACGGAACCGAGACGTGTTGTATGACTGCAGGCCGAGGTATGCTAGGTATGAGGTAGCTCAGAGTTGCTCAGCGTGCTACGGAAAAGGGCTATGCTCGGTGTTTCTCTATACTATATAAACTGTAACGACCATGTCCGCAGTAGAACAAGGATAACCGACATAGCCGTTAGGATCAGCAAGCTGAAGTGGGAATAGGTCGGCCACAGAGCTCGCAAAACTGACAACCGATGGGGAAAAAAAGTGGAGTTGAGTCGAGTGGCAGCCACGTACAGACAAACGCAGTGTGGGACGACCCTCTCAATGTAGAGTTACAATCTGCACAGTGTTGCGGGAAGTCGATGGATGCGGGTGGCTTAGGACCAGGCTTTGAGGCAATCTTTGGGAAGGTCTGTGTTCATCAGTGGACTTGTGACAAGCTGAAATGATGATTTATTTCTGAATTGAATATGATCAAAATCATGCTTGTGCCAAAAGCATGTAGTTAAAATGTTTTAATACATTTTATCTATTGTAAGGATTTGAAATTAAACTATTATTTACAGATTTTATCGTGTTTATGCTTTTATTACCGACGTTTCTGCGAGGCTATTGAAATCAAAAACAAGGGTTTTAGCCAGTCCAGCATCTTAAATGTTGATCCCGACATAGTCAGTCACCGCCTTCGATGATTGGTAGGTGTTAGCACGTAAACCTAAAAAAAAACTCATTCGCAAAATGTCATAGTAAATAAAATCGGCTGAGCCTAAGCTCGAAGAGAATGTAATTTTTTATCTGCCGAATGCGTTTAGGTCATGCATGCTACCCAGTACATCTCGCAAAGTTTAGGATCAGGGACAATTCGTTGTGTGAGTGTGGATTAGAGGAAGGTACTCTGGAACATCAATTTTTTGCTGCTCCAGATTATCTTTCTCTCTATATGATGTTCCCCCAAAATATATTCCTCGACCTACTAACTTTAAATCACAATTGTCTTATGTCTACTCCCCTTTTGTACATGTATTGTCCGAATTTAAGAACTATAACAAGATTAAATTATAATATTTGTACTTTTATGGCCATAATTAAAATAAATTAATTTAGTTAAGTTAGTATATAGTAGTGTATATATAACAATAGTCTTATGTTCATTGTTAAGGTAGACATCTCAACAAGTGTTTTGTTAATAATCCAAAAACCGTCATTTGACTTTTGTGTTACTTTCATGACTGACTTGACATTGGCAGAATTCGTAACAACGAGATTGCCACTAAATTAAAAAAAAAAAAAAAAACGAGATTGCCGCTAAATTAAAAACAAAAGAGAATGTAATCAGTACATACTATGTTATTATGATAAATAGAATGAAGACCCCAGTATAAAACCGTTGTTATACTCCCGACTCTTATACTGTTTAGTGAAGACCAACCTTCCTTTAACTTAAAATAATATATACATGAGCTACCCGAGTATTTCTTTTAAGTTTGACTACACCAATGAAAAAGAAATTTAGTTTTATAGATAATAGAAAAGAGAATATAATTAACGTTTAGTTGATAGAATAGATTTCTATAGTTAGCAGAATCTTACTTCCATAACCTACATAATTAAAAAAAAATCTTATTGGATAACTCAACTTTCAGGATGTCTGACAAAATCGTATATATATATGTGACACATATTGTTTTTGTTTGTGCAATTTCATATGGTGAGTACTTATGTTGTATTAGGCAGAGATAACCTATTAGTGCTTCTCAACCATACCAAATGCAATAACCATTAGAGGCAAAAATTTGTATGATGAATATAAATGTTTCTAAGAAAGTCGTGGATGTTTATTTACATATGTATGATTATTTATATTTGTAGGCATATGTATATTATCACTATTCAGTTTCAGAGACAGGGAAACCTAGTTTAGGATTTTGTTTGATAAATATTCATTACTATTAATACAGCCTCCTTTTCTGTACTGATCAAATGGTTGGGTTAGACTAAAATCCGTTGTGGTGTTGTGGTAATGAAAGTCATATGTATGTACACAAACAAAGTAAGAGCTTCATTCTACTCTTAAAGACATCTACATTGACTTCAGTTGGAGAGACTGACAAATGCAAACTATTGACATCCTTTACCATACACATTTGCAACATATGTATTACTACACTTTGTTAGAATGTATAACATTTTAACAACAAATTATTGGAAAGTAAAATTAGCCTAGTGATGAGACTAATATGCCTATAAATGCAAATATGAATACCAATAAAGACTACCACATTTCTTTTTTATAGACTATTATAATATGTTAGCGATTTTATTATATTCGTCTAATAATCTCCTACTCCAGTGTCCCTCACATATCTCATGCTTTGTCCATTTATACTTTCCTGTTCAATCCGTACTTCTTTGGAATGCGCTCCCACTCGAAATCAGAGCGTCTTACAGTCAGTACATATTTAAAATGAAAGCTAAGGAACATATCCTTAAAAAAATGGCAGAATCATCTCAGTAATAGTCTATTTTTATATTTATTTAATTTATTAATATATTTAAAAAATATAAATGTATGTACATACGTGTGTATGTATTTATTATTGTATGCATATTTAAATATTGCATTTACATATAGATTTATATTTATTATAATTTTTTTTTCCTCTCTTTAGTTCTCTCTATTATAGAGATGAAATGAAGTAGGTGTAGGTGATAGACCTACACCTACTTCATTTCATCTCTGGATCGTCCTAAGGTTGACTGGTAGAGAATGCTTCTGGCATTAAGTCCGCCTGTATACATTTTCATGTATATGAAGTCTAATATATAAATAAATAAATACATATATTTAAGTGCAGTTTTACAGTCTGCCAATGTTGTTATGAGGAGCTGGTTTCCGCAACTCCACATCTGTGCACATATTTTGTGTATAGTCTGCCTTAAAAAATCAGTTTTGAGTCTCATATGCCCCTAGTATATTTGGTGCCCTTCAAACAGATATGTGTAATACTTAATTTTTCTTTTCGTGTTAATGTGGGAAAACATGCAAATGTTCACCTGACGGTAAGTTATTACCATCAACCATGTAAATCTGAAACACCAGAGGAAGGCGTGTTTTTGTCTACTTCACTCATTGGTATAGTATTACACAAGAATAGTGATAAGAATTATACCAGGAATAACTCAACCATAAACTCAATAAAATAAATAGACCAATATGAACATTCTCCCAATGGTCCCTTTGTTTTGGATTACTTGGAATTTCTTAGAGATAAGCAAGCAAGGTCCTTTAGGTACAGTTAAAACTGATAAAGCTTTAACAAGTCATAGGCATAAGCGGAAAACAGTGTTGCTAAAAACTATCTACGATTATTTTTACATTGTTTTGTTTATTGATTATGGATACAACACTTTCATTTCTTTCTTTTCGGGGTTTTTTTTAATTATTTTGAATGGTCACAATATCCGTGCTATATAGGCAAGTTTCCTACAGTGCTTTGTTCTGAGTCATGGAGGCCTTGTACAGATATATTGCACATAGAAAAATACCCAGTATTATAGTGTACAGATAATTGTTCTGTGCATTACGGCATGGCCGCTGCACCGACGACTTTAACGATAACTTTGATTTTTGTGAAAGATTATCCAGTTACATAACAGTATACATAAAGGCTGTTCTAAGTTTTAAACGAAATATACCGTTACTAATTTTATTGTTATCATTCTGTATAAAAGTATGTAATACCGACTTCGCATCTGTTATGCCTCGGCTCGAATAATTTTGCACGTAGGCAGTAATTCTAACTCAATGGCGCGCGCCTCTGGCGCCCGCGTATTCTTTGATCGGTGTTTTGTAGTAGCGCTTCATCGGCGACTATAATCGCCTTAATCCTTATTGAAACCCAAAATCTTCTTTAGGCCTGTGTCCAGTAGCAGTAGAACATCAATCATTACTTTTTTCAATTGATCTATATGAGTTACCTTGTTATGCACAGCGATGGTGAAGAGATTATCCATTTGAATAATTTTCATAATTTTGCCTTCTAAACATTCCATTCGTTATACATTATTATATTTTACTTAATCGATATATGTTTTACGCTTCCGCCTCAGCTTACGCTCTTGTCTTGAGTCATCGTCTAATGTTTATGCAGTGTACACTGTCAGTTAACGTTCCCCGCTAGAAGGTTCCGTATATCGTTCACTATCATAGATCAGACTTCAGACTCACTTTCGTGTTTGCTGTAATGTCTTGTAAAAATCATATTTTAATATCTTGCCTTGCACTTCTAGGATTTCAAGGTATAAACCTTGACAATGCGCGTGATTTGGCGACTGTTGTTGGTAAATATTGTATTTTCTAAATTTTTAAAATAAGTCTGCTTCAGAACCTGCTTCACCCTTTCGTCCCTTGAGTGTCCTAATAGGCGACTGTGGGAAAAGCTCAAAGGCTACGGACCGATGGCGGGATAATCATCTCTAAAATTAAGCATATCGATGATGGCGTCTAGGGTCGAGGTATCTGGTAGCGCGCTCGCCGATCGACTTGCCGTGCGCGGCGAATGTGGCAGATCTTCTTAAGCCGGCAAGCAATGGATTTATCAGCAAAAGTGGCGGCAAAATTTGGCTCAAAATATTTTTTTTTGCATTACAGATATAAAAAAAAAAGGTAAATGATCTAGGAATCTGTTCCAAGACAATACAATCTCTAGGAACAGATTCCACTACGATCCCTTAGCTCACAATCGTCCTAATAACGGGAACTTGATGTAATGATCGACGAAGAAAATGTAATTAATAGGATTGTAAACTAGGTTATTGAATTGTAGAGGTTAGTAGGAGCGGCAAACATTGAAATGTGTAAATCTGCCACTGGTAAGGTCTCTGATGTGAAAAGTGAGGTGAAAGAGCAATAATAAAATCCTATGGCTTATTAGGCTAATGGCTATGGCTTATTTTAAGGCCGGCATCACATCTGTAGCTCCTCTCGTGTCTGTAGCTCATTTCCCAGCAGGTGAGCCGCATGCACGTTTGCCTCATTCTATATATAAAAAAAAATGTTATTACTATTTTTTTCAGCTCGTTATGTTGTCTACATGTTGGTAATAAAAGGGTCCTATGAAGCCTGCGCCTTAGGTTTCACGGCGTCGCAGTCCAAACAATCTTTAAACGCGAAAAGAATATTAAAGGACAGCAAGAATTTTCTTTTCATTTTTATCGTGTCCATCGTCTTTTTGATTTATAACAGACAGACAATTCTTGGCGAGGATTTCCTTCTATGGTTCATTGCGTATATTATATCGAAGTATCCAGAAGTTGTAAGTTATTGACTTTTTTTGTATATGTTACGCCTTGGTTGTTTATGAGCCGAGTTTGAATTTTTTTTTTAATAGACTATACCTCTCATGGGAGGTCCAGTTTCAATTCGAAGGAAAGATATTCTACCCCTTGTGGTTGGAAAATAAGAGTTTGAATTTAGTTGTCTCTCTTTACTTTGGTTTAAATTCAATTGTTATAATATTAAGAGTCGTGGTTTTATCGCGGATTACCATTTGGAGAAAGGAGATGATATATTCCTTCTTATATCCCTGTTATTTCTTCTTCTCTTACCGATTATTTCAGGTACAGAACTCGCGAACAATAAACTACGGCGTTGGCATGGCTTGCAGTTTCTTCGAGGGTTATTTGGTTCACGTGATACCAAGTGATGGTGCTAAATTCGTAGGGTTCGAAGACAACATGGAGATTTATGCGGCTAAGCAGGGGATCGTGTTCCCAGTGAAGAGGCTGTTCATTGTTCTGACCAGGTCGCTCTACTGTCCGCCCGATTTGAAACACTTCAACAAGAAGAACAGGGAAGAGCTGCCTTATTTAGAAGCTTGTCAGGTATGTGTACGGATTGGCGTGGGATTTGTGTTTAGAAGATCGTCTCACTTTTGCTTTTCCCTCAGAGAATATATTACAAAAAACGTGTGCGTGTTATAAGTTAGAAGTTATACTTTTTTAGCGTAAGAAAACAATAATATATAAAAATTTTATCCCGTGTGCCAGTTACTCTTTGTTTTTGAAAAAAAAAGACATTAAATGTAATTGATAACGGTTTAATTAAATAAATTATCAATTACCACCATGCATAATTTAAAATCACACACAATACAATGTTTAAAATCATATACATGTATATTTATGTATGAATATATTTTTTTACACACACAGGATATGTTTTAGATTAATATATATTTGAATAACTACCTTGGATATAATTATCAGTTCTCACGAAAACTTGAGACACAACTATCAAGCAACTTAATATAGCGGTCGTCTCTGTCGGAAGTGCAACGTCGTCTTCCGGATCCATGCTTCCTGATGTAGCCTCCAGTCTCCTGGAACCGCTGGGATACTCGTTTCACCCGGAAACGGCTTATGTTGAGTTGTCGAGCAATATCAACTTGGCGTAGTCCTGATTGCAGTAGTGCTACCACTTGAGCTGCTTCTTCTGCCGTGGTATCCATTTTTCAGGGTTTTTTTCTTACTGGAGCTGTTCAGGTGTGACTTCTGTGATGTCTGGATAGCTAATGACCCATAATTAATTTTCCCCCCCTTTTATTCGTGTCCAAGGTGGCACAAGTAGTGAGTCCTCTAATGAGCTTTTCAGCACTTTTTTTTAAAGACCCTAACGTTTCGTGATTATTGTTTTTACAGAAAAGAACGATACGCGTTTTTAAAGTGTATTAATTGTGCTTTCAAATGATATTAATTTTGGTAGGGTACAATAAATAAGTTAAGAGTATTATTCGCTTGAAGTCAAAATTTCAAAAGGTGCGATTTTTTTTGACGCCGAGTGTAGTTTATTCGGGGCATCGTGATTTAGTGTACACGCGTTACAAAACTTACGTGAACTTCTAATACTTTATTGGTACGATCCTCTCACACAGACTATACTACTACACTACTTAGTAGTATAGTCTAGACTCTAGAGTCTCCCCATTCGGAGCCTTGACTGCAAGAAACGAATCGTTATTACAAGGCATCGTGTGTCTTTTATCATTTTCAACTTGTAGGATAAGTTAATAAGATTAATGCAGCAAACGTTGCTTATTACAGTCGTTGGGAGACGTGGAGAAAGACGTGGCGGGTGTTAAGAACCGGACGTACCGAAACTCTGCGTACAAAATATACCGTCCGGGCAAAAAGCCCGTGTATTTAGCCGCCGAGAGCGCGACGCCGTTGCACACGCTACACCGCGTTTTACAGAAGACGGCTCTCTACGAAGGTGAGGTTTGTTTGTCTCGCTCTTATCAAAGATTAAGCACATCTCGTCGCATTCGACAGAAGGACGAAATCTCTGAAATTTTCTACCTCGACCAACCCTGTTAACCTTTCACGTGGCATAGCTTTGAAACACTTGAAATTCTATTGTTGTGTCATATGAGAATTTATGACACGAGAATGGAAAAACGATAATATTTATGAACCTTAGACGCTGTAGCCTTATTTGACACGGTTCTATGAATAAATTGTAGTGATAACATTTTAAGCGTGGTAGAGCCAAGCGGCGGCGTTAGCTGCTGCTCGAATGGGCCGGCTCGCCCGGGTTGGTACCACGGCCTCGCAGAATACCGGCGTGAAGTAGAGGCATCTTGTGTCATCAATAGAGCGAGGGTACTGCGCCACCTCGCCCGCTGTGGATAGGCTTATGTAGAAATCTGTTTGGCCACTATCAAATATTTATAAACACTGTTCCTAGTTCCGAACTTAAATTTCCTTAATCTTAACGTTCACTTGGGGCTGGAGGCCTACAAGCCTCCAAGAAGCCTTGAGCTTTGAGGGCAACGGGCCGTTGAATTCGTCGGAACATTTTGTGGAGCACAGTGGTCTTTGACATTATATCTGGTTACAGACTTAGCAAAGGTGGACGTCCAAGAAATAGTCGACGACTTTTGTACAATGCTCCACTCAATCATCGCCAAGAGTCCGGATTGCAGAGACAAATGTGAACTTATCTACTACGACGGTGAGTATATTTTTGCAACAGATCGGGTTACATTACAGATGGTAAAAGGAACAGGATAAGATAACAGCTCTTTTCTGTTTGTGTTCGTTGTTCTGGGAAGACGTAATAATACTTTAACGGGTCCTGGAGGTACTGGAGAGGAGTTGCCAGAGATAGGTAACAGTGGAAAATGTTATATGCAACCTATTGCCACAAAAAAGTTATTGCACCGTTCAAGTTCAGAATAAAAGGAAAAAAATTTGATTTTAGTAAAGGGAGAATAGCAGCCTGTAAATGCCCACTGCTCCAGTGCGGGTTGACATATATCACGAAAAATTTTTTTTTGTTATTTCTTAGACATGCAGGCTTCTTCACGATATTTTCTTTCTCCATCGAGTAATACTTTAATTGCGGATCGAACTTAAGTCACATGCGTCTCATCTTAATACTTTAAACGAGCAATTCCTGTATATGTATGTATATATGTATATACAGGCTGGATGGTTATTGACATTTAAAAAAGTATTAGTACAAGGAGTCCTATTTATATTGTATCATCATCATCATCATCATTTTGACCTATCACAAGTCCACTGCTGAACATAGGCCTCTCCCAAAGATATTGAAAGACGTTATATTGTATATAGTAAAAAAATAAGTAACAAACAAATAAAATCAGGATATCCTAATCCAAGTTAAATACAAGCGCTTTTCGTCGGCGACCTCAAAGGAGTTCAAAAACGGCGCGTCCGCGACTTCAAATGCGGGCAGCGGATGGTCGATACCTGGGTGTCGTTGGCCTGATTAACTAGTAGCGCGAATATATCTTGAGTCAGAGTTGCAAAAACTAAAAAGCCAACTCATAGAATATTGAGTTACCAGAAGTTCAACAGCAGATGACACGCGCTACATCGATAGCGTGTTTGTAAGAGGTAGGCGAAACCTGTTAATTACCTTAATGACTAGAATATACCAAATTTACCTTTCAGACACCGACCCCAGACAAAACCTAGCCGATATATTGCTAGACAGAATACGTGAGTTGGAACCCAACTTCGAGAATATAACAAATAAATAAAAAAAAAATACTTAATCACAAATATTGATTTTTAAAGTGAACGTTTCTTTGTGAAATTGATTATAATTAAGTGGTTCTAATTGAGATTATTGTTATCAAGTAATATATTATATTTTTAGTTCGCACTCACTTATGAAACGGTTCGGTATTGCTGCACCGAAGGATGGCAACTGTAACTGTCAATAGTAGTATTGTGACACGTTTCAAAATAAATATCGAAGGGCACTTCTCTGTCAATCTATCTTTACAGTCTCGCGCAAGTCGACTATATACAAAGGTTGAGTGAAACTACAGCGAGCTTGTTAATAACTATTAACAACCGCTTAAATGTTATATCACTCGGCGGCGCTAATTTTTATTTTGTAACCGATTTATCGATAAACCGATTGTAATCGATTAAAAAACTTGCATACGATGCACATTCTTTTTTCGATATATTTTTTTTAATTATTATCATTAAGAGATATCGTCATGGTTAAAAAATATTTTTGGAAAAGTTTATTTGTAGATTTTTGATTATTTATATTGCTTAACAGTAATCATTGTCTGACTACATGTATAGTTTTTAAATCTTTAAGTGTGACTCTATGTCTATGACGCGATATATATATATATATATATGTCGCGTCATAGACGGTCAGATGGGGCATGGAATGTTGGTTTTCCTCACTACTCATCACTATGGGCGTTTTCAGGATCCTTCAGGCAACGATAATAGTACTCTTAATTCTACCTTTTATTTTTTAGAAATGTAATATTGAAATTGATTTAAACAAAATAGGCATACTAAATAGTACTTTAAACTAATTAGAGCTATTTAAGTCTACACATTTTATGCCATAACGTAACTGTTTTTCTTTAGAATCAAACAATGCACAAAGAGGCAATGTCGAGGCGCATTTGCTTATGATAGACGTCCTGCGTTCCCATCGACACGCTCGACAACCAATCAAAACAGTTCTCGTTTCGATGGAAACAAATAACGGAAGTTACAAATCAGTAATTCTTAAAAAATAAACCAAAGATAATTGCTTACTATGTACATTATTAGAATAAATAAAAAATTGCTTCTAATAAATGAATCGAGTAGTTGTAGTATTTTGATCGTAGAATTCACTCTCGCAGCGCCCTCTGTTTCCGTCATATATGTATGTATCATCTGTGTATATATATACTCTATATACATACACTTAGATTGTGTTATGTTGATTATTATACACATTTTTTTAAATTCTTAACTTGTTTAAATTAAATTATATTGTTATGACAGGAAGAAGGATTAAGATACTTCGGTAGTAACTTGTATTTCCAAACCATTGATATTAGGTATTACAATGTAAAATTGTACTACGTATGTGGATTATTACTATGCGTACAGACTGACAATTAGTATAACTAATGCATAAGTAAGCCAGATACATATAACAGGGTTTATATTGTAGCTGTAAAGAAATCTAAAGGTGTGGGGTCCACACTTGTGACATACATCCGTGATCATTGAAGTAACGCGTGTCAGATCCGAGAGCAGTATTGGTATTTGTCACGCGAACAATTGTCACGACGTACTGTCACGAGATGGCCCATCCCTAGCGGTCAGCTGTAGCTAACGTCACGCATTAATGACACTTGTCCAGCCAATCCAATTGAAGTCGATCTATCGATATATATCAAGGGATGTCCGATATTATCCACGTGCCGAGGAGACGTCTGCACTTCGCGAGTCGAAGGCGCCGATTGACATAGTAGCAATCCTACCAACCCACGGAACCTTAAACCTCCCTTATAACATATTTTCACCAGGAGTATTTCTGTTTCCAAAAACCACGGTATGTGACCATCGTGTGCGTTTTTAAAGCACAAAGTATGAAGGATGCACTAGCACAAGCTATAAATGAATTCATTTCTTTAAGTTCTTCTGCAGACGTTACGATTAAAAATCAGGTCAACCGGCCGTGGATCCACATTTATTTATTTAATATTTACCGCCATTTTATACAGGCATTCTCTACCGATTAACCGGTGATTCATCGTAAAAATTGTTTTTTTTTGGTTCGAATAACAACCTTCGAAACAGTTTCGGTGCACCCGTCGGCTATTCCCACAAAGCGAAATAAATGTTGTTAAAGTTGTGCGACCTAGTGATACCACTATTATATTTATTTACCCTAGAACAGGGGTCGGCAACCTGCGGCTCACGAGTCACATGCAGTTCTTTGGATGTGATGCTGTGGCTCGTTAGTTCCATTCGCAGTTAGTTTGTTTTATCAAAAAGTACTATGTATTGTTGGCATGAAAAAAATTTGTGGCTCTTTAAATTTTGTAAATTATAATTTTTAACTTTTCCGACTCAATTGGTTGCCGATCCCTGCCCTAGAATAGTGTATAGATTCTTAGTGTGGCAATCAGCAATTGCCGAGTTATGGAGTAGTAGAATAATTATAAAAAACCACCTATTAAAAAGGTCTTTGTTGTTAGAAACGTTACTAATAGAGTAAGATTTGTAACTAAAACTTTTATGTTGTATTTCTTAATTTTAAGTAGAGATTGGGATCATGATGCCTTTTGGTTATAAGTTAGAAAAGCATAGCTTTTCCTACATTATTTTATCTTAACATTAAAATCTGTAACAGATTATATGTTAAGTTGTTATAGTAATGCCACTAAAATCAACAATAATGTTAGAATTAATATTATGTCTGAAAAATTGTGTAAAAATTTGTGAACTTTTATCAGTTGTGTCCTGAAAACAATTTTGAAAAGTTTTCCCTAAAAATTAAACATTATACAATAACATTTCATGGCATTTGTTAATTTTTATTATATTCTTATTAAGTCCTAAATGTTCCTTTTTAACTTGTGTTAACTGATAAAATACTGTGTGTGTGTGTAATAGTGTATTTTAATAAAATAATTAACATAAGTTTTATAACTTTCTTTTTCTCAATTTTTTTTATCTGCATTACCCCTTACTTAGCTATTGCAGTCTTCACTACTCAACCTTTTACATGTAGGTAGTAACTATTTTGCTCATGCAATACAACCGATTGTTGCCGGCAAAAACCGTGGTCCCAAATTTTAGGGATATTGAGGTGGCCACTCCGAGTCGGTTTGGCGGGTCCACTTCAGAAGCGGGTTGATGGACGGTAGAGTTGTTGCTTTGCTCCGATCTCCTGGCCCTTCAAAGTCATTGTCTTAGTGAATAGTAGTAAAAGTGGCTAGTGAATTATTATAAAATGTTTGTGTCAAATGCCTTAAGCCCACTGTATAATTTGTTAATGAAAGGCGAGAACCTCGGCTAATCCTGACTAGACGCTTCCCCGGTTATTATCGCAAGTGGATTCCGATGAACACGAGAGACCAATTTCATTTGGATTGCGAACATTTAATACGACAGTGAAACGATATTAGTCCGGTGCTTCCATCAATAATTGTAAGAAAATGGTAATGGAAAGTCGAATACCAATACGCGGCTCACCTGATGGTAAGTGATTACCTTCGCCCACGTACGTCGGCAAACCCAGAGGAGCTGCAGGTGCGTTGCCAGCCTTTAAGGATATTTTGGCGAGAGGGTCAGAGAAATGGGATGGGGAAGAGGACAGTAAGCCTCCTCACTTATCGAATGAAACGCAGAAGCTTAAGATGTCTCTACTTCACGCCGGTATTCTGCAAGGTGGTTGTACTACCTCAATCGAGCCAGCCTATTCGACCAACACCAACAGCACATACAGGTCACTTGAAGGCCATTGTCAAGATCAAAATGGTGAGTGATCGTCGTTTCGAAGTACCTGGGAACTCGGACGTCTGCTATGAGAGAGAGAATTTGGTTTGCTGTACAAAGTACTTCAGAATTATTCATCTGTGGGCAAATGGCTTTTCTTTTCTAATCTGTGATACTAACGTCAAAAGATAAGTTCCCTATGGTCAAACTCAAAAGTCAAAATCAAATTTCAAAACAAACTCACGTGTGCGATATTGAGTGGCTGTTATTTGCTAATAAATGTCGATTTGAGGTTAATGAATGATATTATATATGAACAATGGGTAAACGAAAGTATGACAGAGAGGGCAAAGATCAAGCAAAAAAAATTAAAGCTACTGATGATTCAGAAATCACTGAAGATGTGGAGCAGGAGCAACCTCAAAATGTAGAAAATCCTGGGAAGAGAAAAACATTAAAAACGCATGATTTTGATATGAAACATTTCCGAAAAGAATTGGCTTCAAAACAGGGACAAACTATGGGTAAGTTAATAAAACATAAACAAAGACAGCGACAATTATTATCATATAAACTGCATTAAGCATTTAGCTGTGACTGTCTAAATTTTTGTCTACTATATAACTTTTAAAATCATCGATTGCCAGTTCTTTGATTGTCAGTCTGATTCGCGCCCAGTTGGTTCTGTGCCATTAGTTTGTAAAATGAAATTCCTAGAAATCGTCTAGTAGAATAATCCCTAGGAATCACTTGATTACTAAGAGCCCTTTAAAATTTTTAAAATAATAGATTTCTGCAAAGTAACGTTAGATTTTATCTATAAACCGGAATCTTAATAGTTTTAATTTTTTTTAATAGAATAATGTGTTAATGTACTTACAGATAGAGAACTGTTTCTGCTTAGTGGTCTAGCATTAGACTTTAATTTCATATTATTTTAGTAATGCGCGTTTGAAAGCCGGTTAGGCAACTTAAAAATTGCTACTTTTTATTTTTTCACAAATTGTTTATTTTGAAATAAATATTAGTAATAATTATATAAAGTATAGAGTTTCAACAAGTGACAACCATTCCATCTCCAAGACCTTTAATTGTGTGCACCATGAAACATTGATCAGGAAACTACATTGTTATGACATAAGAAGTACAGCACTTAAGACTCTCCTATTTGAGTAATATAATTGAAATGGATATGATAAATGGCATTCCGCAGGACTCAATTCTCAACCTATTCATATATTTTACTTACATAAATGTCTTAATTTCCTTTTAGAGGCTAAACATGATATGATAATAATTCATTGATTTATAAATATAAAAAAAACATTCATTGCCTTAATATTTATAATTTAGCGCAATAAAACTAAATGCATAGAATTTACTACACTAATATTAAACACTTATATACCAAAGTACTTATAAATGGGGCAGAGTTAGCCCTCAAGGACACCACTGTTTTCTTGGTATAACTCTAAATGCAAAGCTTCAACCGAGGCCCTAATATATCCAAACTTAGCAAACATAGCTCTGGAAACACTAAGAAAAAATAAGATGTAACTTCGTACTTATATTGCAACAGGTAGGATAGTCTATATTTGCTTTACAAAAGGGGGTTACAAGAGCTATTTATAATTTTAATTATAGAAAATCTAATAGGTATATGAAAATGTAATGTATGTAAAACAATATAAAAAGATAAATACATTTAATTTTATATTCGTAATGAAAATACTAGGAACATATACAAGCTTGTGATGCCTGTTTGGATACTCCATAGTGTTAGTAACTTGTTCATGTGAAAATGATATGTTTCTACAACAAGGTTTTTGTTGTACAAACATATGTTATTATAATATAAAGAGACCCCTAGGAAGAGTTGATAGCTCCCAAGCCGTTTCTATAAAATATATTGTAATGTTGTACTATTAAACCGCTTTGGTTTGACGAAATAACAATAAAAGAAGAAACCTATGGAGTTATTTTCGCCTGTTTCTTCTCCGTCAGAGGAATTTCATTACGAAACGGCGGTAGATTAAAAAAAATTAGACATCGTTTCAAATTTTAAGACTTTACTTAGTTGCTTCAATAACCGCAGCAGTGGCAGACTTCTTAAATGCTCCATTACACTATTATTAATATGGGGCATATTTCAGGTGGTTATTCAGTCTTAAGCTGAAAAATTTGTGCTTGCCGTGCAGCAGTCACTACGCTACTGAGCCGAGGAAGCACAATGGTCGAAGGATAGGTTGAATACTGCATTGTTATGTTTTGTAGTCCTTACCATAACCATAATATGGTATATCAACCTGTATTATAACATTTACCATTGCATGCAAAAATAATTGCTTCTTTTTTTTTTCCAGTTTTAACTCAGTTCCTGAATGTGTGTCTCAATCCAGATAATGAGGTTGACCTTATTTTAGAGTACCTCAAGGTTGGGGGTAACTCGCATGAGATTCTTCGCCAAATCACGCAAGATAACAAGAAGAATCTTACTTTAGCAACACCTGCATTTCATCTCTTCCATCTTATCATCCTAAAGGTCCAGTCATCTTTGCCTCATTCGATTACAATTACTGAAGAAGCCTGTCGGTATTTTCTCAACACATTCATACCAACTGTGGAGATTATGATAAGTGAAAATTCGGGCCCGCGTCATAGGAAAATCATTCTTAACCTTCTTACATCCATGGTTACGTTGAACTCTGATTTGGGTGTAGAGATTCTAAATCAAGTGCCTCTGACACAAAAACATTTGCAATACATTGTTGAGAAACCAAATTATAAAGAGAAAGATAATGTCAGAACCGCTTTTGTGCATTTCATGACGTCGTTTATAATCGAAGGACATTTGCCGCTTATAAAAGCATTACTTGAGAAACAAGGTCTCCTAGGACTTGTTGTACCTGGATTAGTTCACGATGAGGCTGAAGCTGTTCTTATGTTTTTAAATATTCTTAAAAGAAATATTATTGACAATGCTTTAATATCGAAGACATTGAAACTTAAAACGTTTAGTCAACAAGTCTTGCACAACATGTTCAAAGTATTCACATGGAAAGGACCACCAGAAATGAGTAGCGAAGTCAGAAACAAATTACGGCCCGAGATAATAAGTCTCTTATCTAACATTTTGCTAACATTATTTACATCTCATAGACTTGGTCTTTATTTTATTGATAAATCAATAGGAACATCTGATGCCAATAAAAACCAAAATTTGTACAAATCGCTGCTCAGCTTGAAAAGACCTTGGGAAAATGAAAATGAATGTGAACTCATTCTTCAAATAGTTCATAAATGTCCAGACTTGCATAGAGCAATCATTAATGTTGTTGAGCAGAGCTTCCAGCCGCAAAATTCTCCCGTTTGGGTGAAAACTCTTGATTTTGTCATAAAATTGATAGATAGATTGAAGCCACAGGATATTATTCATAGAACGAAGAACCTTACTGCTTTACAGACTGCCAATTTTGTGAGATTTGTTACACTTCCTGTGCCCCTGTTAAAATATATTCAACCGAATATTGGGAAAGAACAAACAATCTCTTTATACTGTGCTAAAGTGTTGGTTAAGATGTTGCAGACTTTGAGGCGTTATATTAAAATTTTGGATACTGACGATTCTAATTCACGAGTGTTGGAGCTTAAAAATAAACTGGAATACTTTCTTCCAAAGCATGTCCCCCCTCCATCTGCAATAGTATTACTGATCCAAGATGTTATTAACGGTTCAGGCGTTGTCGAAACCACACAAGATTATCAATTACCTAAAGTTAATGATGTAGACTCACTGTTGATTCTTGTAGAATTGTTGCTACTTTACAACGACATTCATCCAGCTTTCTTTGAATCCCTCGAAGGTAATATAGATATGAAAAGCATACTCGATTATGCAATGACGATATCTAGCGAACGTACATCTCTATTGAAGTTCAAGATAGTTTCCTTGTGGCTGATGCTAGATGATTCTGCCGTATCGGTAAATAACCCAATGTTCAAGGACCTGTTTCGTATAATGTTAGATGTTTATACCAATGATTCCGATAACACATGGATGGAAGCTAAAGATACATTACAAGTGTTTTTCGAAAACACGACAATCTTTGAAAGCGACCTGGATGAAATCCACCTAATATTGTACACGTTGCGCAATGTGGAGGTCAGTCCCATATCGCTCATAGGCGACATTGTTGAATATGCAATAGAGAATAAAAAGGAACTCACAGAATTGGTGCGAAATCAAATGATACATTTTGAAATATCAGACGCGAGCAAGGAGGAAAACTTAGATATGTTGTTTAATCAACTTATGAAAAATAAAAGCGTTGATGGTAACGTTTTCATGGAGAACAAGGTTCCATCGCCTTTCATTGTGGGATGTTTGCAATATACGCAAAACAATAAGGAAGCGAAGAAAAATTTGAAACAATTTTTGTCCCTTTACGTTGCCAATTTACTTCATTGCAATTATTCGGCGGAACTGACGGAGATTCTAATGGGAGATTCAAAGTTGGATGTGAGAAACTATGTCGCAAGTTGGGTGGGACAACCGATGCCCTTACCAGATGTGATTGTGGGTAAAGCTAATGTTTTGCACAATCTATCACGTTCACTTATCGGAAATGAAGATTTAGCGATGAAAGACATTTTTACCTGTCTAGAGGAGACGAACGAGGATGATGAAGATTTAACAATTTCCGATGTCCCATTGAAAATTAGAACAACTAATGACAGTTCTGAGTTACTGATATGGTCTAGGTATCTTATATTCTGTCTCGTTAAATTAAACAACATGAATAAATTCACTGAATCTGAAGAAGTAAAACTCAAGACATACATCGATTGTATAATTTCAATTAGTAAAAAACAACATATGCTGCATGTTTGCCGAAATATAATTTTGAATATTTTTAAAAATTCGCACGTTCTTAAAATTTACGCACCAATCGATTTTAATAAGAACAACTCCAATATTTTCGCGACAAAATTTCTCCTAAATGTAATAACTCAACATTCAGACATCGTTAAGTATTTGGATCAGAAGCAAAATATATTAAGACCTTACAAGATTAAAAACTACAAAGAGATAATGAAAGCGCTAATTAAAATAAAAAAAAGGAAACAAGTGAAATGCGATCACACTGTGGAAATCTTAAAAGAAATTGGTTTACGTGAAGAAGACGATTATTTGATATTAGAACAGATATTTGAAGCAGACATAAGCACCTGCATTAGAGATGACAAAGAGCCAAGTTTATTGCTAGAAATACTTTGCGTTATAATTGGAAAGTATTCAAAATCCGTAACATTAAATCTTCCCCATGACATGTTGAAAAAAATTATGAATATGTACGCTCAGCTGATAAAAAGTTCTGAGTTTAATATAAATTTAACTGACATAGAAAGTTCTTTGATAATATACTTTGAAAACAAACCATATCACGTAACACATGTCACTGAAGATGTATTTACGGCATTTTTCCGCACAAGTACTGTAAGGAAAACTACTTCGCACCTGGCATCTGTTTTGCTGAAATTTAATGAGAAACTCTGTAACATAATTAAAGAAGAGATTAATAGATCTGAAATCTTAAGCCAAAGAGAGTTAACGTTGCCATTGGGCAATGCTGTTTTAAATCACAATACTTTCTTATCAAATAACAAAGATTTTTTGTCAAGAATCTACGACGAATATAAATCCAATATTAATAAATATCTGGAAAAACCACACAAGGCGGGTCAAATCTATTTAGCCAACTGGAAGTTTATAAGAAAGTTGATTATAGAATGCATGGATAAACAAGGCTGTAGGAAAATATTCACGAAAAGCCATAAGTTTGAAACGGTGGATCTGGGCCATACAAATATATTCCAATCGGTATTTTTTAAAATATGTCTGTTTGATGAGGAATTGAAACGTGATTATCTTATTAATTACTTTTTATCCATGCTACATCTAACTACAAATGCTATTAAAGATAATGCCGAGGTAAATGTGTTAAACGAAATCGTATGCAGCATACTACAGGTGACACAGATTTGCAATTCCTTAACAGGGTTTCAGATCGAACAGAAAGAAGAGTTTGCTAAAATAACAGATAGTTCAGTCTGGCAGAACTTCTGCAAGGCAGTTTTGAAGGATTCTTTAAAAGTCAAGACGGCGAAACAAGCCGTACGCTCGGGGCCAAAACTTCTATGCTTACTGTCAAAGCTTGTTAAATTGTTTTATCCCATTAACCATGAGGCCATAGTGACCATTTTCGATATGGTCACGTCGCACTCGGAGTTTCTGAACGTAATGCTAAGTCATCACAGTACCGATATAAAATCAAGATTACTCGAGACCCTTCACGTTTTAATATCTATAAATAAGTCTGTCATGAAATCGCAGCAGATACCGGTTTATCTGAGCGCATACGGCGCCACGAGAAGCCCGTGCGACCGTATCATTCTGTCCATTTTATATCTTTACGAGAGCAACGAACAGCCCGTGAACGAATATAAACCATACGTTTGGGGCGATTCTGCAGCTAACTATTATGCGGTGCGGAAAAGCAGAACTTCCACTCTGTGGGGACATCCGACACCGAATCAAGTGTTAAACCTATTCGATAAAGAGCTAATTGAAAGGACGATTAGAAATTTTCCAGTTGATCAGAAATTGGAGTACACTTACGAAATGCCTATTAATTATATCGAAAAGATAGGTTCGTTGGCGTGCGTTTCCATTAAGAGTCTTTTAATTGAGGCATCTAACGAAGTGAACGTGAAATCGGTGAATGATAATGAAGCCGCTATTAAAAATTTGCTTGAGAAGGATCGATTTGATAAAATACTCGCCGAATGCAAAGACACCGATGTCACGGGTCTCACCCACGCGGATACCGATACGGAAATATACGATCCCGTGTTCGTTTTTTCTTTACTGAGTCATCTCCTGGCTCCGGGCTCGGTGGCTTCGTGTTTCAAGATGTTGCGCGCTGGAGTGCTGTCGGTTGCTGTGATGGCGCTCAGCTCCCACTGTCCGTCGATGCGATCGGCCGCATATCACGTTCTACATAGATTTTGTATGCTGCTCGAAACTGAGACGTAAGTTTTTGACTTTTTTTTTTATTTGTAACAGGAACGTAAGTCTCCTTTCAGCTTATTTAAGCACACAGCTGAGATATAGTCGTATCTAAGAAAGCGCCAGCGAAAGCGGGAATGTAGTTCTTGAAAGGTTTGTCCATGCTCACCACTCTGATCAAATGGGTTGGTTGGCCGATAACTGTGGTACAGTACGCCATAGCTACTATGTGGGGTTTTTGTTTGACAGATTCGGATCGATTTTCCGTCCTCGATCGTCAGAACCTACTTCGTTAAGGACAAGGTGAGGTTAGCATTTGTAGAGAAAGAGATACTACTATTCCTCCTTACACTCTTGTCCTTTAATAATACTATTATATTATTAGAATTAAGGTAGTGACTTTCTGATTGTATTGAAATAAAAAAATAAGCCTTCCATATTAGAAAAGTTTTATCTATTGAAAACCTTTTCCTTAAATATCCTATGCACTACTCCACTTTTAAGAAAAAAAAGATATTGTGCTGCTATGATAAGCTTAAGAACTCCTTAGTTTTTTCTGTTGAACGTGCTCAATCTTTAGGATCCTTTAAAATAACTGGTTATTGGACATTATTCTCTCTCTTTCTCTCTCTCGTTATTCCCTTATCCTAGTCTCTCCTATTGTCCTATGACCACTGCTGGGCTTCGTCTAAAGCTTGTCCGTGGAATTTGACAATTTCGAATGGAATTTAAAAAGCATCGGTATGTCAGGTTGGTATTTGGAGAAAAAGCTAGTGAATACCCCCCTCTATACAATGTTTTTTTTTTTTATTTATTAATCGTCATATACATACATTAGAATGTATACAGGCGTACTTAATGCCAGAAGCATTCTCTACCAGTCAACCTCTGGACGATGCAGAGATGAAAAATGTTTTTATGTTCGTCATAATCAAGATTAACTGTCGGAGTGTTGGCGAAGATTGCTCTTGGTTGCCTTCGATAGTTCTTGTTGGTCCTTAAAGAAACGACTTGATTACGATGTTTATAATACACAATATAAACGGGTGAAATATTAAAAAAAAATACTAAACTGTGTGGATTGAACGTATAATAATTTCGTTCACCTCAACGTCCAGTGATTCAATGACTAAACGCCTATACGACAATGTCGCCATTGTATAAACTTTATATTACAATAATAATTTCTTGTATTTACGCGAACACTACACTTAAGCGTGTTAGAGCCAAGCGGCGGCTTTAGCTGCTGTTCGAATGGGCCGGCTCGACCGGATTGATGCGACGGCCTCGCAGAATACCGGCGTGAAGTAGAGGCATCTTGTGCTTCTGCGTTTCGTTCGGTGAGTGAGGTAACCGGAGGCCCACACCCCCTCCCTATTCCCCTCCTCTTCCCTCCCATTTCCCAAATATCCTAAAAGACCGGCAGCGCACCTGCAGCATCTATGGTGTTGCAGATGTACCGCTTGCTCGTTTGCCGTCTTTTCCGTAAAAAAAAAAACATATGTTCGAATGAGTGCATTTGTGTAGTGTTGTCGTATTGTTACGAATGAATTTCAATCGAAACGCCGGGAATATAAAAACCTAATTAAACGCGATAAAATCCGTAAATAACAGTTTCATTTCAAATTTATATTACAATGTTGTTGTTGTAAACGTGGGGTAAAAAACCAAAACCTAGTTTTGGTGATTAATTTTTGTGTTTTATATTTACAGGCGACACAAAAACGACAAAGTTCTTCTCAACGATTTCATAACGACTTTGCGTCAAAGCTTGCCGACTGCCGTCAACACGCCGGCTAACGGCACCAATGAAGCCACAGATGTGAACAACCCTCGTCTGCCGGCCGTCGGCGCGCTGTATCTGGCGAGAGCATTGACTGTGGCCACGGCACCTTCCGATCCGCTCTACAAGCCCGTGAACAATTTCTTGATAGCCAAGCAGTTTGTCAATCTAACCACCGTGCCGGACTTCCTCAGCTTATTCCACGACAGCGACATGGAGTCCGTGGAAAGGAGGCAGTGGATACTTGAAGTGATATGTGACGGAACGAAAGCAATGACGGATGTGAATGTCGTTTTCAAAAGCATGTGCATGAAAATGCTGATGGACTTTCATTCCACAGTGCTGTGCGATCGGAAGACGAGGCAGAGGATCTTGAGCGCCGTGAAATCTATTGTGAGCGTGCCGAGAGCGTTCGAAATATTAATGGAAGGATACGGACTTCTGTCCTGGTTACATTACGCCGTCAGACAGATTGGGATAGACGACAAATGTGTGGTCGTAGAAATGTTTGATCTATTCAAACACATGCTGTATAGTCTACGTATAATTTCTTTCGCGAGATTCGCCAATAACAACATCAATAGTGTTAAAACCATCGAAGCCGTGATCGATGTGAAATCGGACAAAGATGTCGAGTACAAGATCGTGCTCGCTCTTTACGAATTGGCCAATCATTTAGAAGGACTGGATGTAAATGACGTGCGACGATATGTCGGCGTCTATAAACTGGTGTCGAGAAAAACATTAAAGTTTTTGACTAGGAAACAAATTTTCAATTTGATTAACAAATGTGTACGGTTGGAAGCCGACGAGGATTGTGTTCAGTTGTTGTTGCGGGCGGTGGCTGATGGTGCTGCTATGTTGAAAAGTAAAACTATAGAGAACTTAAGCGAGGTGTCAGTAGAGGAAGCTGTGGTTAAAGAGTTGGCTGTGCTGGTGCAAACGTATTTAGTTTAAAACATTAAGACTCATACAATTTTGCTGTACATAAAAGATGACGCTATTAATAAAAACATATTTTTTTTTATTGTTTTTTTTTGGGGGTTTTTTTATAATATACCAATTTACAGCCAACTTTAAAAAGGCTGCCTATCTACCAATAGCTTTTGAATTAAACTTTCCCATTGATCTGAAGAGTCTGTGTTTCAAATCCATACACATGCAGAGATCACGCCTCCGACTTGTAGTTGTAACTTTTCTCCGATCGTTTTATATAAAGCTCACGCCCGTCACCTATAGCTTTCGGCAGAGATTACGGTATTCCATTTGGCACGATTTAGTGTTACCAGTCAGGCTTCCGGAACCCAATTTTCACCTCTCTGTATAGATATAATAGGTGGAGAGTCCAGTCGCCAGAGTTAGCTTTGCTTGCAAATATTTCCTTTTCTTAGTCGCCGACAACCGCGGTAAGAAAGGATGGGGAATTTGACAAATACTTATTCCGATACCACTGATAATATTTTGTCTATGAAAATGTTTATTTTTAATTTTCATTTTTAGTTTTTATACAAGCATCTGACAGAATTATATAATCTGTTTTAGGTTTCTTGAATCAATGTGTTAAGTTAGAAATGCATTACTTTAAGTAAATGGTATATTGATTTAAAGTAGATCAAGATCTTGTTGTGCAACTTTACGAGATATAGAGAAGTTGTATGATTGTTGATTGGAGAGTGGTTAATAATTAAAAGAAGTCGATCAACACTTTCCATACTACCATTTTTAATATAGTTTTACTAAGCGACGTAAGGCTATGTTCAGCAGTGGACTTGTGATAGGCTGAAATGATGAAGCAACGTAAGAATCTGCGACCCCTGCTTTCGTGTGGATATCTTAAGGGAAAAGCGTTAATAACCTCATCGAAAGCTCTAGGAGAAAACCCAGTGACGAAGCCCGCTACAAGTTTGCGATCTATCTCCCGGAAAGGGCTAAAGTGAGTTGCGAAAGTACGTTCGGTAACGAGGAGCCGCGCTGTATGGAAATTCGTAATGTGCGAAATCAAATCATTTCATCATGAAAATTATGACACATCCTCGAATGGGAGAGGGCTACGTCCTATGGGCTGTAGACTATTTACCCATTTGCCGAATTGTTATTTATTGAATGAAATTTTCTTGGTGTCTTATCGGCGTTACTTAGATAACGCGGTATACCTGATGCTTTGTGGTCCTAACCCCCGCCTGTCATTAGAATAAAATAAAAATAAAATGTCTATTGTTTCAACATGTCAAGGATTAATCTTTTCCATACGTACGTGGTAGAGCCAAGCGGCGACTTTTGCTGCTGCTCGAATGGTCCACCTCCTAATCCTCCCTCCCATTCCCCAAATATCCTTAAAAGCGGACAACGCACCTGCAGCTTCTCTGGTGTTGCAGATGTACGTGGGCGACGGTAATCAATAACCATCAGGTGAGCCGTTTGGTCGTTTGCCGCCTTTAACATAAATAAAAACACTAATCTACTCTGTGTATAAACTGACGTCGATTCAGTTTTTCTGACGTTTCTCTGTTTACCTAGTGACGCCACCATCTTGTTTCTCTTTTTTTTTACAAGCTATCTCAAGTTCAGTGCTGAACATAGGCCTCCTACAAAGAATGCCACAAAGATGCATTGGCCTTTCGGTAAAGAATGAAAATCTAGGTCAAGAACCAGTACTAAATTCCCCAATGTCAGTATTTATATCGCTTACCTTTCGAGATCTTAACAGCCTGTAAATAGTCCACTGCGGACTTAGGCCTCTCCCATAATGTGGCGTGCACAATAACCTTCACAAGCGGCTTTTTTTTTTAAATTGGGATCGGGTGGAAAATGAGCTAACATATTCCCGACGTTTCGATTGCTTTACAGCAGGCGTGTTAACGGGGGACGGGACTGATGACGCGGCTGGTGTAAAAATAAAATTTAACTGTACTGATTAGACTGTACTGTACCTGATGGTAATAGACTAGGCCCATAGGCACCTACTGCTACTGTACTGTAGGTATTATCACCTCGTTCTTCACTCCAATCCAACGAAAAAGTATGCTTCTGTGATGTAGGATAGTTGTGCTTGCGATGCATGGTTTTGGCCGACAGGTTATCTATCCCTGAAAAGTGTATTACTGTTATCGATTGTGTTACCGATTCAACGATCTCTCAGCCTCAGGTTTCGTCAATTAGAATCCATCATCCCTAATTATACGTCATTACGCACCGGAGTAATGTTACCGCTACTTGCCATGGAATTGTTTAATAATAAACATTTCATAGCTCCCTTTGGTATTTAATCGTATCGGCAATGCTCTGTTACTCGGGCAACGATTCATAATTAAAACTGTACAAACGGACAGCCTAACCTTTTATTATGGCCGAGTAATCAAATAATATTAGAAAATAGACAGTGGTATTATAGACGGAAATAAGGTCTGAACTAAGTCAGTGGTTCTCAATAAGTTTGCCATAACGATATTTCGTTTCGAAGGATTTTCCGAAGCTCACGTGAACGAAATGAAATAAGGAAACTTCTTGCACAATAGCTGACAAAATTAAATAAAAAATTATTATAATATTAAAAAACGTCAATAAAAATTAAAAAGGTGTTTTTCTCATTTTAAAATTGCATACCTTGGAGTTGCAGTGTATGGAGGGTCTACCGCTCAGCATAAGTTACGGCACAGCCGAGGTGGTACTCCTCGCTTCCTCCGCTTCTGGTGGGGCCGCGGGGGGAGGAGAGTGTCGGTATTGCGATGAGCCGTTTGCCCTTCCCTCCGCGGCCTAGACCAGAGCGGAGTCATAGCCCAGATCCGCCGGGGGGTGTCGGGAAGGCTTATGCGCTATACTACAAACAATTTCACAAAAATTCTTCGTGGTACGATTCCGCTTCAAAATTATCCCGTGTTGTTTTCGATCATGGTTTCGTTCATCCAAGATGCGGTTACCAATGAACGTAACCAGGTCTTGGAGCCATGGTAGCCTAGTGGTTAGGGCGCTCGCTTTAGTTTCATAGAGCAGAGAGTGACCCTGGCCACACTGCTCCAAAAAAATGGAGCAGTGTGGCCACCCCTTGCCGGCTCCGAAACCCTCTCTTTAAGAGGTGCCTACCTCTGCCCAGCAGTGGGCACTTAGAGGAATAACTTCGAAATATATTTATGGCTAAGCCGACAAGGACCCCTGGACGGGACGCAACCGGTCCGCTTACGTCTGCTGACATATGTTGATGGTTCCTTGAAATGATAGCCCACAAGCTGCCGTACGAAATACGAAAGAAAGAAAAGAGAGCTCTGTGTGAGCACGAGCTTTTTGCGTCGTCGGGATGTCGTTCGGATACGTGCTGAGAAGCGACCCGTATGAATAACACTCAAACAATACACGCATTGGTCTTCTTCCGAGAGTTGATTCTTTTTTTTTTTATAGAAGAAGGAAGCAAACGAGCGTGCGACTTACATGATAGTAAGTGATCACGGACGCCCACGAACATCCGCAACACCAGAGGAGCTACAGATGCGCTGCCGGCCTTTAATAACAAATGAGTGCTACCTTTTGTCAAATTAAATATTTAATAATTTAACTAACCAATCTAGCTCTATAGTCTATAGTAAGTGGCGTGAATAAAAAAAAAACTAAAGCCCCTTCAGTATTTTTTTTTTAGTATCTGTAGAGGACATAACTCTTTTATAAGATTACACACTTATTTTTGCAATTATGTTAATACGTGGCGCTGTAGTCAAGTTATTATAAAAATCTGAATGAGGATTCTATAGGACTAAATGACTCATTTTCACAAAAAAGAAAGTCACAAAATTTAGACCCGGTAGATGGCACTGCTGACGAGTTATTAAGTAATTAAGAAATCAAGCTTATCGCGCCACCTCGCGGGAAGCGCAGAGCAACGTCTGCGGGGCCCCAGGATGAATTTTATAAAAAAAAAAATACGAACAATACCAGCGTCCTAACGAAGTAATTTTTATTTATCAGAAACAAAAAGGTTTGCATCGAACAATGCGGTCTAATTAGCAACAATTAATTGGCCTTCAAAATCGTAAAAACGAACATCGTACCGTCCGCGACGGGTCCATAATTATTTCCAAGAACAAATATTCACAAGACGTGTTATGGTCTAACACCATATGCAGGGACTGAGGCCGCCTGTCGTTATGATCGATTGGATTCCTCTCGGCGAAACTTGTTTGTCAGTTTGTAACGGTTTTTATAACAGATGAGTCGAGGAGATCGTGGCACGCTGCTATTTTTAAACTGCTAATAGTCACAGTGATTTATTGTAGTCGCAGATAGTACGATAAACCTGTGACCCACGATCGCAGACACACCACACGGGCCAGACATTAGAAACCAGGGTCCAAAAGCCATGTTTTCGTTTGTCTAACGCCATTTTTTTTTATAATTCTTTCGTTGTTTTGCAAAGAGGTTGCTCTGATGAAATAAACTCCATATTATTAGTACTCTTAGTAATGAAATGCCAGAGAAGGTATTTTAACTAACACAACAGCACAAAGGTATTACAATTTATAGCAGGACTGTATTTTAACTCGACCATTCTTACCTGAACGCTACGAGGAAAGAGTTGGAAGGGCAGCGAGGAAGTTAATGGTTACTTTATTTTAGTTGCCTTAATAACATATACACATGATTTTCTTTTTTAATGCGAATCTATATCACAATACCTTTCGATTTTTATAAGTTTCATTCCTCCTCTTTTAATAATATTAAAAAATTGTACCTTAATTTTCGATGGTTACGTATTAATATAATGATTGAATGTAAATTGGCAAATCGATAACACAATTAGAATATGATTATTTAGAACGCTGCTCCAGTGCGAGTTGCATATATCACAGAGATGCAGATTTCCTCACGATGTTTACGTCAACGCCAGGGACGTGGTGTAGGACACTATACAATACATTTAAAATTGCTATTAACAATTTTAGTAGTATAAACAAGCGTATCACGTAAAATATAGTACAGCTTTCACTAAGCTGGAATTGAAAAAGCGCTATGAAAAAAAAAAAAGTAAGCAAACTAAGTTTGGCCAACGCTGTCATATCTGTCAAAACACAAGACGTCATTATTATGCACAGACAGAACTTGTTCAATTCAATTCGCGATGATTTTTTTTTAAATATATTTGAATGACTCCGTACAAAACATTGAAGTAACTCGAGGGACTACTGCCCATATAAGTCGCAGCACGTTCGTCGCGGCACGACCGCTTGAAAGCTTGTGTATTTATTTGTTGATCGTCAAATAAAACAAAGATTTAGTTGGTGAAGAAATTATATATATATATATGAGAAATAATTGAAAACATTATTTCGAGGATATGTGAAGCCCGCCAACCCGCACTGGAGCACCGTGGCGGGCCTTTCGTAGTTCTGAAATCCTCTCAGATACTAGCAGTGGGCACTTACAGGCTGCTACTGACTAAATGTTCACACGAAAATCTAAATATATATCATGTCAATTTGAAATCTCGATATGACCTGGTGACAAATGTTATCGATGTCGCGCGTTGTTCGCCGCACATCACTAGCAAGCCCCTCGCGTAATGAATGTTCTGTAGGAAAAGGAGACAGGTGTTTATAGATGCAACGTGTTTTTTTCTAAGTTGCCCGCAAATGTAAATCGATGCCACGATGTTACTTCCAGCGGTAGAATGTTAACGTGGTCTTTGTTAGTTAGAGCCAGAGTAAACATTTTTTTTTCAATTTCATCTTCAAAGATTTCATTTTCAAAGAGTCATCTTGTGCTTCGGTATTGTATTCCGAGGCCCACCACTCCCCCCTTCCGATCATGCCACCCATCACCCAAATATTCTTAAAGGCCGGCAACGCATCTCCAGCTTCGCCGGTGTTGCAGATGAACAAGTACGTTTGTATGTATGTATGTACATATGTATGTATGTATATATTCACGCCTTGTTCCCAACGGAGTAGGCAGAGACAATCTTCTTCCACTTGCTACGGTCCTGTCATACGTCCTTCGCTTCTCCCACTTTCATCAATCTTCGCATGCGTGCTCGTTGGTTTAGAATACTCTCAACCTGGCCTTTTTTCAGAACGTCTCCGATTTGATCGTGAAATGTTCGTCGAAGTCTTCCTCTCCCGACTACCAACGTACGTGGACGACGGTAATCGTTTACCATCAGGTGAGCCGCATGCTCGTATGCGTCTGCTTTCCAATAAAAAAAAAAAACAAAAGATACTTGTTGATAATGAAATCTATGTGCCTTTTGTTTTGTTTTTCATTACAATCATTACAATGTCACAATGAATTGGTGAGCCTGTAGCCGGCCCAGTCGTCAGAACAACGGTAAAATCCGTACCTACATACGTTTCGAAAAGCTTACTACGAAGCTTACAACGTTTTTATGTAATTAAAAAAAAAAACAGCTTTCGAACACATTCCCCCGTTCAATAGCGGAATTATTTTAAAATGAAACCGAGATTTACGGTTGCATCGGATCGTATCGACTTGAACGCGTCTCTGCCACGATCTTATAGATCAAGTAGCTATGAGACTATCGTAAATATATTTGTCACGCCTACGCTTACAGCATTCATTTGAATTTCTCCGGTGGTCATAGATATATAATGATTAAGCTGCCTCGAAGTATGGGGCGGAATGATTTTCACAGTATCGGGATTTAGTCTTTGAATCTCAACTATTACTGAATCCAGTCCATTTCGCGGTGTGTTGCTGGGCAACAGACTTAGTTCTACTCTTGTTTAACATTTTCACTCGTTCAAGATATTATAGGTTTAATTTATAAGTTACTTTTGTAATTAATTTTTTCGGTTCCATGTTTTGTATCTTGGTCCGTGAATAAACGTGTTTCTCTCTCTCTCTCTCTCCTTAATAAGCTATTTACAGTATCAGTTATTTAGTTTAGACGGTGACGTGTTAGAACTGTCGTCTTGTCTCAAAATAAGATCTGGTGAAAATACTATGTAGTTATACCCATCCCTGTATTAGGCACGAGGTCCTGAGAGCAGTCCTGAGTGGCCGGGATTACTTGGCACCATTCGGCTTGGCCGAATGTGCTTTCGCACGGGGAACTCGGTTCTTACGACTTTACACGGTCTTTAGTTTTTCTTTTCTTATTACCATTGTAGGTTTAAGGGAGAATATACCCCCCTTTTCCTCGAGGTGAAAATATCAAGTGCACACGGTGCACAGCCGGCTGTCTTCTGTCGCATGTGACCCTGGCGACCGATTGTTCGACGGAATATCCATCTTACTGTTATGACGAACTGGTAAATCCCACAGACTAGTGATGGGACGCTGCATTGTTAGTGCGAGGGTGCCGGCTGTCCATCAAGACCACTGCTTGAAATAGGTATCACCCGGGAACCGTCAGCAAGAGCCGGCTTGCATGTCGTGAAGGGTTTGCTCATAAGAAGGGCTTGCTATACGTCTTAGCATTGATGATGCTGTTCTGAAATAGTGTGGGGTTTTAATTGCTGAGTTAGCCAGCGGGGTCGATCATCCTAGGGTTTGGCATTTGAACAAAAATTTGTATATAATTTTTCTTTCATGTCTTTATTTAGTGTACGTGTCATAACTATAGTAATGTCACGAAACGACGTAAATTCTTTCGTTTCAAAACGTCAATAGCCTTACCTTATCAGCCTGGACGTAGTCCGCAGTCGGACATGGGCAAGGGGATAGGCGATCACAGTACCAGACACCTCGCATCATAAACGCCGCTACCCGTCATCGGTGTGCTAATTTTTGGTATGATATTTCCTCACGATGTTTATGACACTACCTATCGATAACCGTTGGGTATATCGTGGATTTTTCCTTAGTCGCCTCTCACTACGCCCATGGGAAATAAGGTGGGTGGCGGATTCTTACGCCGATACCACACGACACCACCCGCTAACTTTTAACACGCAGGACTCAAATTCTCTAGATGGATGAAGGCTTTTCTCTAAGTCGTCATATTTATTTCCCTATACATCTAATTATTTTGTTACAGAACTACCCAATTTGTGGTAGAGCCAAGCGACGGCCACTGCTGCTGCTCGAATGGGCCGGCTCGACCGGGGTAGTACCAAGGCCTCGTAGTATACCGGCGTGAAGTAGAGGCATCTTGTGCTTCTGCGTTTCGTTCTGTGAGTGCGGTATCCGAATGGCCCACTCCCCTCTCGCCCAAATCTCATCCCCATCATCCATCTCGAAGGCAACGCACCTGCAGCTCCTCTGGTGTTTCAGATGTACGTGGGCGACGGTAATCACTTACCATCAGGTGACCGCTTGCTCGTTTGCCCGCTTACCCATAAAAAAAAGAAAACCTCTGATGAATCTTGACTGCTTAAGATAAATAGTACGTTCGTTATTAGTAAACTAGTGTAAATTGATCAGAGTTGTAAATGTAATTCCAGCAATTTGTCTATAGCGTGGTCGGTGCAGAGCGACGTCTCGCGATCTCATTAATTAAGTAAGGACAGCTGTTGGGCGTGGGGCTGCTCGTATTTCGCACCTCGTGATAACCGACCGGCTGTTATTTATCCGCTTTAGTATGCACACATAAATATTAAACGTTTGTCGGTTCGGTTGGCGCAGTGGCTAAACTACGAGAGCTAGATAAATAGTTTCGGATCTATCTGTATGTTTGTCCAAGTTCTATCCGTTAAGCTATGGCGCAGAATAGATCGTATTATACTATTACTACCATAAGAAGTGCCAGCGAAAGCCGGTATATTTCTTCAAAGATTTGCACATACTCATCACGCAGGGCAAGCGGGTTGGTGAGTTCTGTATCGGTATATCTATATCCTAACACTAATGCTGCTGATCCCCATCACACGTCTGTGGGATTGGGTTTCGACGAATTTGGATGCACGTTCCGCGATCATTCCCTCGCCAGAGCCTCGTTTGTTTGCCAAGAAGGTTGGCATTTGGAGAAAGAGATGCAACATTCCTTACAAGAGCATCACTAGAGACCCTAAAGTGGAGGAATCGATATATTGTATACAACACATACCATCTACTAATCATCGTTACAAAAGCGTCAACGCAGATACTGTGTCAGCGACATCATCATCATCATCATTTCAGCCTATCAGAAGTCCACCGCTGAACATAGCCCTCCCTCAAAGATTGCCTTTCCGTGTGGCTGTCGGAAGTAAAGAATAGCGCCAACCCTGTCTGACCATGGGTGTCGTAAAAGGCGACTAATGGTAAAAAAATATTTTAGGAGATGGGCAGCAGTCTCTTCCTGCACTAGAACAAAAAAAAAACTGCGGTTGCCAACCCGCTCGCCAGGCGTGGCAACTAAGGCAAACCCCCCCCCCCCCCCTGATGAGAGGTCAGCGACATGGAAGAACCAAAACCCATAACCGAATAGTTTAAGCATTTCACAAATCAAATCATTTATTCATCAACACAACATAAATTTCACTTGTGAAACGTCATTCGTTTTTAAATCTTCCAGCGTTTCGTAATGAACTTCCTCTGTAGGAGAAGAAACAGCCGAAAGAAACTTTATGTAATTTTTTTTCATACCAAATCGTTTTTATAGTGCAACACATTTTTTTTTTTTAGTAACGGCTTGGCAGCGATCGACACATTGCCAAGGGTATTATCATCATGTATTCCTTTATATTTCCAATAACCCTTTTTATAAAGTCCTTGTTTAACTGGTTTTTAAACCTATTGATAGGAAGGCTTTGCGCACTTGCTGGGATTTTGTTGTAGAAACGTATACATTGCCCCCCATGAACGAGTTACTGGGTCTAGTAACTGGCAACACAAGCTTGTGTCTGTTCCTAGTATTTACATTATGTATATAACCATTGTCATTCAATGTATTTATGTTTTTATATACATACATTACTTTTTCATATATGTATTAGAGAAGCAATGGTTAGAATGTTTATTTCTTTTTACTTATCACGAATGTAACACATGACAATGTTGTAATGTTGGAGTTATTGTTAAAACAAAATTATATTATATGGTGTTAATTTATCACTCCGAAGACATCTCCATTATGCATATATCCAAATGGGGTATCAAGATGTGTGTCTATCCCGTGGATTGTGATAGACTTAAGCAGTCAGTAGGAACTGTCTCTCCATCGTTTATCGTAAAACGCACGGCAGCGTAATACCACTGCTTTCAAATACCAACAATACCTTTACGCACAATAAGGCACATAAACATTGTCCTTGTACCTTGTAGAAGGACGATGTTTATGTGACAATACTTATTCGGTATACTGAAATTTCAAGCGGCAGGAAATTTTATTGAAATGGCAAACTTAGTCCGTACATTTCTAATATATTTTATGTATATTATTAAATAATATACGTAGATACATTCATCAGACATTCGTAATGAATGTGTTGCTTCGGCATAGGCCTCCTTCTTCCTCAGGTCCCGATCGTGGCTGTTTCCTTCTCCACATTGCACCTGCAGCCGTTTTATACCGCCTTCGGAGTGATCGCCCTTTCTTCACTTCCTTACGGGAGCTTTGACAATATTGAGCTTAAATTAAACGCTTAAAAGAAAGTTTTCATTTAAAGTTTTTTTTTAATCTTCCCTCTCTTTCAGACAAACGTGTTATAGAACGAGTGTGAAGGACGACTATCACCGTGTAACTTCGGTGTAGGCTTCGGTGAGGCTTTCGAGGCAGTTGCTACCTACAGCCAGTGCGCGTTCGTTGTGTGCTTACTTTAGTGTGCGATTTTTTTTAACTTCAGTGAATTCTAAGTTCATTAATTTATATATGTTTAAGGGTGAATTGTGTAGATGTATTGACATGCTGTGTTGTGCAATGTTTTCATATTGGATTTTGAGGACCTGCGCGTGAGAGGTGAACGAGTTTTTTTTTTTTGAGTATCGTACTGTTTGCAAGTTCTGTATTATATTAATTTGTATTTATTTTAGGTACGTATTCTTATTATAAAAATATCTTTTCTATCGGTGACCAGGATTTTTGAAATTTTGATCAATCTGTTGTACTAAAAGAAAATAAATCTAGAACGCGGTCTCGTTTTATATCAACGGCTTCTTTCAGGTTCAGGTGAAAATAAATTGAATAAATCTAACATAGTAATTGTTAGTTATGGTGCATTTAATAACCTAAAGGTTGAAAAGGGAAATATATACAATATAAAAATAAAAATTATCGTAAAGCCGTTAAGTAAATGTAGTTGTTTAATAGTAAACTGTAATTGACTGTGAAGTTCGGAACGAAGTAAAACATAAGATTTTTATCTCGATCAAGATATTCTTTGGACCAAAGTTAAGACCAGCGTAGGTCGAGCCATTTGCTGACTCTAGCAGAACATACCTCTTGTTAACCGAGAATAATAAAAAAAAAGAAAATATTTGAAAACCTTTTGTGACTGCTCGGAACCGTTTATCTATTGAAGTTAATTTCGTTTCGGTTTTATAAGCGACCATTATTACTAATTTTCGGTCAACTCTTTGGAGTCCCGGAAGAGGCATTGAATCGTCGTGAGTCTCTGATGGCAAGCTAACCTTAAAAAAAAAAAAGAAAATATTTAAAACCTTTTGTGACTGCTCGGAACCGTTTATCTATTGAAGTTAATTTCGTTTCGGTTTTATAAGCGACCATTATTACTAATTTTCGGTCAACTCTTTGGAGTCCCGGAAGAGGCATTGGATCGTCGTGAGTCTCTGATGGCAAGCTTACATTAAAAAAAAAAAAGAAAATATAATTTTATTATTTCTCAGACATGCAGGTTTCCTCCCGATGTTTTCCTTCACCGCTGAGCACGTGGTAAATACAGCACTTAAAATTGCTATTGACAATTATAGTGGTGCCGGCACCGGGGATCGAATCCCAGGTCACTCGCGCTCTATGAAACTAAAGTGAGCGCCCTGACCACTGGGCTACCACGGCTCGCCAAGCTATTTATCTAATTGAATCTCGTAGTATCTCGTAAAAGTCGTCTAAGGACAGTCTGTACAGCCAAGAGGCCGCAGGTAGATGGCAGTGTAATCAACTTTAGTATGCAGTAAATGCAGTCTGGTCGGCAGCGTCTAATCTGTGAGATGTTTAAATACGATTATTACGACGAATCCAATCCGCGAACTGCTTAGTGTCCGATAAAGAGGTGCCGGTACCGCTGAAACCTTTTGAAGTCATGTTAAATTAGCCAACTCTTCACGGGTTCAAAACTCTATTTAAAATGTGACAAATCCTTAACCCAGCATTGAGACATAAATTGGCTACTATTTTTAAAGTCTCGAATTCGAGTATCAACCGAAGCCAATGTTTGTGGAAACCAAAAGTGGTAAGTTGTTCGGGTCTCGTTGCTTCGCCTCCTGTGTTTCTGACACAGCATCTAATTCTTCACCAGAATTTATCACACAACCGTTATATGGAATAAGAGAAAAGCGTGAGAGGCGTCTGTGTTTGCGCGTGTACAAGCGATCATAAATTTCACTTGTATAATGACACTTCTGTTTTTTAAAGTATACTATCTACACTACTCATACCACCTTACGACAAGAGGTTCCTCTGACGTAGGAGAAACAGACGATAGAAACTCCATAGATAACTCTAAAGCGTGGTAGAGCCAAGCGGCGGCTTTAGCTGCTGCTCGAATGGGCCGGCTCGACCGGATTGGTACCACGGTATTGAGTGAGGTAACTGGAGGCCCACACGTCCTCCCCAACCCCTCCTCGCCCTCCCTTTCATCTCCCAAATACCCTTAACGACCAGCAACGCACCTGCAGCATCTATGGTATTGCAGATGTATGTGGGTGACGGCAATCACTTACCATCAGGTGAACCGCATGCTCGTTTGCCGTCTTTTCCTTAAAAAAAAAAGATAATTTTGGCTATTTAATGTTACAATACAATTGTTTAAAAACAGCTCAGGAACGACTATCTCTCTACGGATTGATATTTTGCTACGCAATAGACAACTGCCGATATAGTAGGATAGTATTTGGAAGCTGTCGCCGTGATTGAAATCGGCCAAGATAACATCATACAATCAATAACATAACATTCTGTTTCTAATTTCTTATCGAAGTCTTTTTTTCTCTAAGTAAGCGATTACCGTCGCTAACGTACATCAGCAACACCAACGAAGCTGCACGTGCGTTGCCGGCCTTTAAGGGTATTTGGGGGATGGGAGGCAGGATCTGGAGGCGGAATAGGTGAGGAGAGCGAGAGGACCTCCGGTTACCTCACTTACCGATCTAAACGCACAAGCGCACAAGGTGCCTTCACGCCGGTATTCTGCGACGCCGTGGTACTGTACCGGTCAAGCCGGCTCTACCAAGCAGCAGTTAAAGCCGCCGCTTGGTAGAGCCAAAGAGTAAGGAAAGAGAGAGCCGTACAGAGCGATAAAGCAGGTTCCTAAGCTACCTGCCACCGACCCACTGACTTCTCGCAAAACCCTACATATCGTCACGCCATCTTGCGAGGGGACGTTCAAACAGTGTCCTTCCCTGCACGGAGATCGCTCCTCTAGAACTTTTCTTCCCCAACAGTTGTTAGTTGTCAGCAGAAGCACAAGGTGCCTTCGCGACGGTATTCTGCGACGCCGTGGTACTGTACTGAACAGTTGGCTCTACCAAGCAGCAGTTAAAGCCGCCGCTTGGTAGAGCCAAAGAGTAAGGAAAGAGAGAGCCGTACAGAGCGATAAAGCAGGTTCCTAAGCTACCTGCCACCGACCCACTGACTTCTCGCAAAACCCTACATATCGTCACGCCATCTTGCGAGGGTCGTTCAAACAGTGTCCTTCCCTGCACGGAGATCGCTCCTCTAGAACTTTTCTTCCCCAACAGTTGTTAGTTGTCAGCAGAAGCACAAGGTGCCTTCACGCCGGTATTCTGCGACGCCGTGGTACTGTACTGAACAGTTGGCTCTACCAAGCAGCAGTTAAAGCCGCCGCTTGGTAGAGCCAAAGAGTAAGGAAAGAGAGAGCCGTACAGAGCGATAAAGCAGGTTCCTAAGCTACCTGCCACCGACCCACTGACTTCTCGCAAAACCCTACATATCGTCACGCCATCTTGCGAGGGTCGTTCAAACAGTGTCCTTCCCTGCACGGAGATCGCTCCTCTAGAACTTTTCTTCCCCAACAGTTGTTAGTTGTCAGCAGAAGCACAAGGTGCCTTCACGCCGGTATTCTGCGACGCCGTGGTACTGTACTGAACAGTTGGCTCTACCAAGCAGCAGTTAAAGCCGCCGCTTGGTAGAGCCAAAGAGTAAGGAAAGAGAGAGCCGTACAGAGCGATAAAGCAGGTTCCTAAGCTACCTGCCACCGACCCACTGACTTCTCGCAAAACCCTACATATCGTCACGCCATCTTGCGAGGGTCGTTCAAACAGTGTCCTTCCCTGCACGGAGATCGCTCCTCTAGAACTTTTCTTCCCCAACAGTTGTTAGTTGTCAGCAGAAGCACAAGGTGCCTTCACGCCGGTATTCTGCGACGCCGTGGTACTGTACTGAACAGTTGGCTCTACCAAGCAGCAGTTAAAGCCGCCGCTTGGTAGAGCCAAAGAGTAAGGAAAGAGAGAGCCGTACAGAGCGATAAAGCAGGTTCCTAAGCTACCTGCCACCGACCCACTGACTTCTCGCAAAACCCTACATATCGTCACGCCATCTTGCGAGGGTCGTTCAAACAGTGTCCTTCCCTGCACGGAGATCGCTCCTCTAGAACTTTTCTTCCCCAACAGTTGTTAGTTGTCAGCAGAAGCACAAGGTGCCTTCACGCCGGTATTCTGCGACGCCGTGGTACTGTACTGAACAGTTGGCTCTACCAAGCAGCAGTTAAAGCCGCCGCTTGGTAGAGCCAAAGAGTAAGGAAAGAGAGAGCCGTACAGAGCGATAAAGCAGGTTCCTAAGCTACCTGCCACCGACCCACTGACTTCTCGCAAAACCCTACATATCGTCACGCCATCTTGCGAGGGTCGTTCAAACAGTGTCCTTCCCTGCACGGAGATCGCTCCTCTAGAACTTTTCTTCCCCAACAGTTTTATAATTATATGAAAGCCTTTATTGATATATATATAAGCTGAAGGTAGCCCGAGCTAACTACCACATCAGGGACGTCTAACACCTCAGTCCCCCCATGACCACGGGTGCAGTAAAGCAAATTGTAAAGGATGATAAAGTAAATGGAATGTTACAAATATACAAGTTTTACCTCAAATGCCAGAAAATATTTCTAAATATCCCGAACTCATATACCATAGACTTTTGATGAGGAGCATCTTTGCGCTCTTCAAACTACCTATTTCGCGGTAAGTATTCAGGGCCATGCTTTGTGACAATATCTGAGGGAGGCCTGTGTTATGTTCAGCAGTTTTTAAAATATTTTTCGGTGTTCTGTTAAAACATTATAAATAACATTACAAAATGGTAAAAGTAGCAGCCTTTAATATCTGAGAGGTTGTAGGAGAAGGGCTCCATTGCGGGGTGGCGGGCTTCACATATACTCAAAAAAAAAAAAAAAATTTCCTCACGATGTTTTCCTTCACCGCTGAGCATGTGGTAAATACAGCACTTAAAATAGCTATTAACACTTTTAGCTGTGCCGAGATCGACGAACCCAGGTCACTCGTGCACCATGATACTGAAGTGAGCGCCCTGTCCACTAGACTACCACGGCTCACAACGGTATATAAATATAATCAAAAGTCAATCACTTGCTGGATCTTCGCAGTGAATGCCTAATTTTTACGATTAACAATTTGTCGGCTTCGATTTTGAACGCATCTTATAGCCCGTGGTGTGCGGTCTGCTTTACATGTGTGAATGGAACCTTGAGTGTAATATTGTTTTAATGATTTGAACTAAGAGCCGTTAAATTGCTTGTACAAACAGACTTTCCATTGTTCATTGTTATCTTCTATCTATCTTACCACAAATTCCTGAATGGAGGTAAGCGCGCTCTTAAATCAGCAATGTATGCGGTTGTAACTGATTCCGTTTTTTTTTTATGGAGTATTTAAAGTGACAAAGGCTTTAGGCCTAATGTACTACATATAAATATATATAGCTTTAATGAGGTTCGAAAAGTGAAATAGATTTTTCTTACGTTGACTAAATTATTTGATTTGATTATATTCTGTGCCTATGCGCCACGCAGCGAGCACAGAACACGTCTCATGCGCTGTGGCGATAGTGAGCAACCTTAAATATATTTTTGTGTAAATTAATTATAGTTTCGTTAAGTATTTTGTTTCTTTTTTTTTTTTATGGATAAGACGGCAAACGAGCAAGCGGTTCACCTGATGGTAAGTGATTACCGTCGCCCACATACATCTGTAACACCATAGATGCTGCAGGTGCGTTGCCGTTCTTTAAGGATATTTGGTAGATGGGAGGGAAGAGGAGTTCGTTACACACATTGTTTGTTGCTGATTGAAATTAAACTATTATTTACGGATTTTATTGTGTATAATTACGTAAGGTAATGGTAATGGTAAGGAGAGAGGGGTACTAAGGGGGGACGGATCACGGATGCTATAAAGCACCAGAAACGTCCTGAGTACTAAAACGCATTAAACGCTATAAAACCGAAAATAATAGCTCAATGCGTAACGTTATCGTTTGTTACTTTCTGATGCGTGTTTATGTTATAAATGTTTGAATATCATACGAGTTTTAAACAGCGAGCAATAAATCAGAGAAAAAAAAGAGAGGCACAGTGATTGATACATTCGGGAAAGATCCAGATGTCGATCATCTCGTTATCTCCGACACTGCTTCCGGTTGGTTACACCCAGACCGGCAAATATTTCTAGCTTCTGTTGGTATTCGAATCCGTAACAGAGCAAGGATATACTCTAACCACTGATCTATGGTATCGTTAAACAGTACCTACTTAGTTTCATTGGCTTATAATACGCGTTGTTAAAAGCATATTATGTTCAGTAATTTGTAATAGATGCAGTGACTCAACACCTTTATGAGTGACGTACTAAATTGCATGTCATTAGCGAAGGGATCACGAAGCCGCCGTATAATTAAAGCTATATAATTAAAATACAGAGCGTCAGATACATTTACATTCTTTTATTTAACACTAAAAATTAATAGGTGCGGGATGATTGGACAACAGAGGTTTGTTTTTCTTTTATTTCAACAAATTATAGCCGTGGCATTCGTTTTGTGACTCTGGATGTGTTTTTCATATTTTACATATATATAAACACGTTTAGTAAGCATGTATAAATGTAGTAGTAAGTGTTATATAAATTTATATGTTTATTTAGGACATTGAATGTCTTTAGATTTACGTGAAGATATTTATGTCTTTTAGTTTTATTACTTACATTTTTATATAATACTTTTATGTATTAATACCTTTATAGTATCTCTCTACGCCACGGGCTTACTGGCAGAGAATTACAAAAGGTATCGAGTTTTACCTTTGTATTGCTTTTCTTAAGGTATACAAAAAAAGTATAAATATATAAAAAAAAAATAAAAACAAAATATTAAAATCTATATGTATAATTTATAATCAAACGCTAGAGTAGTCCTCGAGAGTTCTTAAAAAGTTATCGCTTTCTATGTCATTTAAAGTAGCAGCCTGTAAGTGCCCACTGCTGGGCAAAGGCCTCCCTCTCGAATATCTGAGAGGGTGTAGGAGCCGGGAATAGCCCGCCACGCTGCTCTATTGCAGGTTGGCGGGCTTCACATATCCATATTTTTTTTATTAATCCTCACGTAGTTTTCTTTCACTGCCGAGCACTTGGTAAATACAGCATTTAAAATTGCTATTAACAATTTTAGTGGCGCCGCCACCGGGGATCGAACCCACTCTATGATACTAAAGTGAGCCCCCTGACCACTAGGCTACCACGGTCCATTATTTCATTTACCGATCTATTATATATGCCCATAGAATAATTATTTTTCGCAACAGCCTTTAGTTGACGCAATGTCGCGGTCGGCAGCCAATAGTACAGTTAAATATATGTATAGGAGAGTATTTACTATTGATAATACATATGCAAGTGCTATCAAAAGCGTTTGGCTGCAGCGCTGTGGGTCGCGGGTTCGATTCCCGCACGGTACTAGTATTTCTATGAACTACAGATAATAGTTTCCGGGTTATCGTGTTTGTCCGTGCGCAATTCATGTATGGGAACTGCCTCCGCGACTTAGGAGAAATTCCTACAGTGGTAACAATGGTAAAAAAAAAAAATTAAGAAAAAAATATATTTCATTGCCGGCAAAAACCCGTCCGCATCTTGACATCTGCTAATGGAAGACTAAATGAGAACCGTCCGGACATCGAACTTGTTCTAATGATTCCTAGAACAGAATGCATGTTTATCTGTTTTTATTCTCGGAAATGATTACACGATAGCGACTTTCAGATAAGCTTCGCATGCAAGCTCACAGCGATTTAAAAAAAATCTTGTGCCTTCATTCCTAAATGGTAGAGTCGGGTTAGGAAGACCTAGGCGAACTTTTCACGATCAAAACGGTCGTTCTGAAAAAGGCCAGGTCAAGAGTACTCTAAACCAACGAGCGTGCATGCGAAGATTGATGAAAGCGGAAGAAGCGAAACATGTATGTCAGGACCGTAGCAAGTGGAAGAAGATTGTCTCTGCCTTCCCCATTGGGAACAAGGCGTGAATATAAAATAATAATAAAATTTATTCCTAGACTCTTCTTCTTTTTTTATGGGAAAGGCGGCGAACGAGCTAGCATTACCTGATGGTAAGTGTTTACCGTCGCCCACGTACATCTGCAACACCAGAAGTGTTGCAAGTGCGTTGCCGGCTTTTAATAGTATTTGTAAGATGGGAGGGAGAATGAGGAGGGGGATGGGAAGGGGGAGTGGGCCTCCAGTCACCTCATTCACCGAACGAAACGCAGAAGCACAAGATGCCTCTACTTCACGCCGTTATTCAAAAGGTAAATTTACATTGAAATGTAAGTTGTAATTTACTGCCGACGTTTCGTATTCTTCACGGCGTCTATGGTAACGGGTGCAGTCAGTCAACACGTGACTTAATAATTAGGTTAAAATTGAGTGAGATAAAATAAAAAATAAAGTCTAATTACGCAATTACACTAAAGTTATTAAATAGCTATTTTAAGTTCTGTATTTACCACGTGCACGACGGTGAAGGAAAACATCGTGAGGAAACCTGCATGTCTGAGAAATAATAAAAAATATATTTCGAGTATACGTGAAGCCCGCCAACCGGCACTGGAGCGGCGTGGCGCGCCCTTCCCGGCTCCAAAAACCTTCTCAGATATTTGAGAAGGAGCCTTTTGCCTATACTTTTTTACTTTACGTAATTAAAAAAAAAAGACAGTAAGCTTTAACGTAGATTCTACCATACCATGCCAGACCATACCATACCATACCATACCATACCATACCATGCCATACCATCCCATACCATAACTGCCTGTAAATAGTTAACAGCAGGAGGTAGGCGTCTCCCATAAGGAGCATTTGCCATAATCGTACCGAATCGCACCATAGACGCTGGTGCTCGTCGTCCGTCTGTGTATTATGGTTTTGACATTCTATTCGAGACGATCATTCTTGCCGACGCTATGACACTTTTAAGACATTTTCCTTAGTCGACTTTTACAGCACACTACGATATGTTTCTTTTGATAATAATAATTGTTAAGGGTTTGTTTTTTGCTGTGTTGTGATGAATAGATTTTCTATTGTTGTGAAAGGGATGCTATTGAAAGTCGACAGCCGGCTGTAACTTGAAGAAGCCTTAAATGGAAATCTTATACCGGCTAGCCGTTGCAGGATTAATCCTTAATTGTGTCCCGCCTACTTCCACTTGAGGGCGGGGCAGTTCAGGGCTGTCACCGGCTTAATAACATGGACTTTAGTACGATTTGGAGTTTCATTATTTTTTCTCTCACTTATATTTTTTAATAAAAAAAATCACTCACATGTTCCACATTTTTTTAAAACAACTCACTCGGTATTAACGTAACTCACACTTGTACTAGTTCTACATTATTATACCTAAAAAAAAATCGTGGCGTTTGCTGTTACTCGAATCATAGTCCTAAGGGATGACAAACGCATCTGTAACCTTCTCCGAATGAAGATATTTCCAGTTGTCCATGTAGATGCAGTAGCCGCTTACCATCAGTTGGGCTGTAAGCTCGTTTGTTAGCCCAATACAATAAAAAAAAAATTCACGAAAATCTTCAAAGTACAAGGAAAAACTAAATGACATTCGGGTAATGTGGTAACATTAACGTTGGTAACAAGAGTACCAAAAGATATTGAAAAAAAAAACTAAACGTCAATATGGTGGTCTTTAGTGACGTAGAACGACAAAGTATTAGAGAAACAACCGACATAAAGGTGGAATATATTCAATAAAAAAACTCATCAGGATCGGCGATGATCGATTTGATAACCTCCTCCTTCTTCGAAGTCGGTTGATAATGCTGTAACACTTGGTAGTGTCACACAAGAATTCGACCAAATAGCATCGAATTGAGATCGACCTTCTGTTAATATAATAATTTACTATGTTAAGATTTACGCCAATTAGCTCTCAGTTCTTAAATAATAAACTCTACAGCTGTTGTTTAATTAAATGTTACTATTCTACTAACAATACAGTCTGCACCTTAACCCATTATGCGCTTCCGTTATCGCTGTTATCGCCATTTAAGCGTGGCAGGGCCAAGCGGCGGTTTTAGCTGCAGCTCGAATGGGCCGGCTCGACCGGATCGGTACCACGGCCTCGCAGAATACCGGCGTGAAATAGAGACAGCTTGTGCTTCTGCGTTTCGTTCTGTGAGTGTGGTAACCGGAGGCCCACCCCCTCCCTATTCCCGTCCTCTTCCCTCCCATCTCCCAAATATCCTTAAAGACCGGCAACGCACCTGCAGCATCTATGGTGTTGCAGATGTACGTGGGCGACGGTAACCATTTACCATCAGGTGAACCGCTTGCTCGTTTGCGGTCTATTCCCAAAAAAAAAAAAAAATATGTATCATGTTTTTAGACGATTTCTACTAAGGCGAAAACTTCCGAATACTACCGCCAGACAGCTATGTCATACTATCGCAAGTGGTCGCGCAAAGACAGAGGTTAACCCACACACAACCTGACTCGAAAACCAAAATTGTCACGTTAATATTCACTCCGGCTGGGATTCGAACCCAGGCTTCGCACTCAATGGTCAGGTACGCTTACCACATAGCCGGATAGTGGGGTATTATAACAAGTTTATATAATGGAATTGACATCTACGCTCTAAGTAAACGAAGTTGAAGCGCACGCGACTTACATTAGCTATTCACATATACTCGTACGTTTGTTCAACGTCTGTGCCCATTCTTTGAATAAATACTTGCTTAACCAAATCCACGATGGCTTAGACTTGTATAAGTCGCTAGACGACATGGCTCATAAGCTCTATCGTATACAGACGTGTTCTTTTATTTGAAAGACTACAAATAAACTATAAAAGGTTTTTTTGAATTACGATTTACATTGTAGTATACCTAATATGAGCATGACGAACCTCGACGAACGACGATAGCGTGGCTCTGTGGTTAGCGCATAGCTCCTGCGTTCGAATCCTAGCCGAAGTTAATATTTGTGCGGAAACACAAATGATTGGTTTTCGGATCTGGTTGTGATGTGTTCGTCCCGTGTTTCTGACCCTTCCTCCGATCTTATCGCATAAGTGTTCTATCGCCTATGGAAACGAAAAGATAAGCGAGTGCCTCTAATATCACCTGCGCAGTTGACAACTGCCGATAGTATTCGGTAATTTGTCGCCGCGGTTAAAATCGACCAGGAGAACATGCCTTAGAATTATAACGCCCCGAAAACGAGCTCGCGCATGCTGTGCGAGGAAACTGTAACTAAGCAATATCGGCTCAGCTCACCGAACGATCTGTCGGTGTACACGGCGAGTCTATCGGGATTCCGATGAGATGGATAAGGAGGATAAGCTCAACTAGCCGCATTATTTTTGCTGTGTGAGTGTAGATACATATCGTTCACGCCTACATCCATTGTTTTATCGTCTCACATTGGACAGGGACGCTGATATGTAACTGTCATTCCACGTTTTCTTTTTTCTTAGTTTTAGTAAAATATGATGAATAATAGGCGGTCCGAAAAAGAAAATTCCGCGGGCAATTTTCTTTGAACCGGTTTCAGTGATAAACGAGTACACAGTTCACCCGATGGTAAGTCACACCGGCGTCTAAACTCGATAAGGAATTAAACGAAATCGGGTATTCCGTATCAGCCGGTTTATCATTCCCTTTCCTGTTTTATTTCTATCTGGCACTTAGTCTTGTTATATAGCAATTTTCTAGCTGTTTCTATAATTTTGTTTTTATTTCACATCTTCGTCACAATAATGTAACCCTGTAACCCTGTGAATATAGTTAAATAATTAAATTCGGTGTAAACAAACATTTATTCATTTAAAATTGATGCAAAGATTATCTTGATGTTTCTACTTGAAAGATTGGATTATATCTTAGAAAAGACATCAACGCTCACTTTATCTCAACCCGCCTACGCCTACAAACGGAATCTGGCAATAACAATTATAATACACACAAATACCCATGAACATATGAATGGAATAGGATATGACGGCTCGGTGGCGTAGTGGCTAAGGCGTTTAGCTGCGGCGCTGTGGGTCGCGGGCTCGATTCCCGCACGGGACTAGTATTTTTTAAAAAAAGAAACAAAACAAAAGAGAAAGAGTACTGTATATAATTAAATATACATTTATATAAAACTAATAGTACGACAGTTCAGATCAAACTTTACAGCAAACCTGAAATAGAACCTTGGTTCAGTGGGCGTCTGTTCAGTAGCACGAGATAGCTCAGCGCGTTCGCTTTAATTTCATAGAACGCATAGGGAGCTGGGTTTAACTCCCGATGATGCTAGCCACTGGACTTATTAATTGATACGAGAAGTTCATCAAAATTGGAGCAGCGGGACGGCTTTGAAACTGCCTGACCTCTGACGGATATCATCTCATAAATGCCAGACCCAATATTTTTTTAAAATTCAAGACGAAATTATTTCGTTTATCGATAAATAATTAATAAATATTCACACCCTGTTCCCAACGGGGTAGGCAGAGACAATATTCTTCCACTTGCTACGGTCCTGACATACGTCTTTCGCTTCTTCCACTTTCCTCAATCTTCGCATGCATTTTCGTTGGTGTAGAGTACTCTCGAGCTGGCCTTTTTTCAGAACGTCTCCGATTTGATCGTGAAATATTCACCTAGGTCTTCCTATCCCGACTCTACCATAATTTAATATATATTAATATTTCTTATTTGATTTAAAAGCTATTCATCTTTATGTTTCAAATATCAATGTTGAATTTCACAAGGCATCTGACATTGAAGCAACAAACGTGGGTAATATTTATATGTGAGTGGGCCGAATTAAGTTTTAAAGATTATGTATATCACTTGCCGCGGGTAGGTAATCTTCATGCCTAAAACGAGTCACGCCTGGGAATATATAGTTGTTTATGGTAACGCCTTCAGAGGCCGCGATATGGTCGTGTTGTTTTCTTACTTTACATTTGCAGGCTCGTTTTATTTATCTTTTGAAATACTGCTATTGCTCAAAGCATGCACGACATGCCTTTGTTGGAACTTTTTTAAAGAAATCAGCCAGACCTAACCTGTTTGTAACACATTTTCATTTCTTTAATTTAAATACTATTTTGTTTATAAAGTTTTAAGGAAATTCAAATATTTATATATATGTGAATATAGCGGATTTCTACTTTTATTACATCGTCTCCAGACATTATATATGCATACATAAGCGCAAACGCACACAGTACTTGCACAAGTACAAGTACATACATAGTACATAGTATTCCTTTAAAGAATCGGTTCCGAAGAAAGAAAGCGGCGATACCAATAGAAACTATTAAATATTAAAGGCCGGCAGCGCATCTGTAGCTCCTCTGGTGTTGTGGATGTTCGTGGGCGTCGGTGATCACTTACCATCAGGTGAGCCGCACGCTCGTTTGCCCCCTTCTTCTATATAAAAAAAAAAAAAAAAAACTGTTCGTTATTCTGTGTCTGATATATCATTATAATTCAAATTCGCTTACGTAATGGGAATTTCTCATCATGTTCGCGAACGTCGTTTTTAGTATTCGTTCCAATCTTATCTATAGACTATAGACGTATTTTAAACATCAGACTGGCATCTGATCCGAATGTATTATAGCTTCGTAAGCATTTGGCCATGTTGCACATTGACGTGAATATTTAAATGATCTGTCTCCGTCTGTCCGAGACGCTGATCTTGATCGACAGGTGATATTTTATTTAAACATACTTTGAATGTTACTTGTATCGCAGAGGTATATAGAGATGTCAGAGAGGATTGTCATAGAAATATGTTTTATATGCTATCTTCAATTTTTTGTATTAACTTTCGGTCCGATCATCCAATTCGATGATACCCTTGACAGCGGCTGCTGTGAAGCAAGCTGAAGGTAGCCCGAGTTAACTGTGACATCTGGACGTCTAACACCTCAGCCCACCCGTGACCACGGCTACTGTAAAGCAATCGAACGTCGCTAATATAAAAACAAAATTAAACACGATGTTTAATTTTGTTTCAAATGTGTAGTGTTCGCGTGAATACAAGAATATCATTAAAAGACTGTAATATAAAATTAAATACAATAAATGCACGGACGAATTACGAAATATAAAATGATACACGGGGTTAAACGAAACTAAACAGAATAATAACAATATTTATATCACTGTTGTGTTCCTTCGCATTCATTCAACGCGTCCCTTATTCCTTTAGGAATAGATAGAAAACAAGGAAGTAAAAGGCAAGGAGATAAATAACATCACAATCCATAACACGGTCTTGACACAAATGTTTTCCCCCTAGTAGGATTCAAACACACGACCCACGGCTTCGCAGGCGGGCAGTATAACAACTAAACGATCGGACTGTCCGATATCGTTGAACTGACTAACGATAATTTCATTCACCGCTCGTGTAACATATTTAATATAACCTCATCAATACCTCAGGTATCGCTCGTAAAAAAAAAACAAAAAAAAACATAATAAAAAACGAACGTACTCACATAATTCGCTTACTATGAATCTTACTACAACGGTTTGATAGATTCCTTTTGTGTGACGTCTGCATGTCTCTGCGGCCAATGGTGATGATGATAATATTAATTTATCCCTAATGGGAAAGGCAAAGGACTTTAGTCCATACAGCCAGGTCCGATGCACGTCTACTCTGTTCCACGTCTCCAACTACTCCCCCGCGGTCAATGACTTTGACCGACAGAGTTTTTCTTTTTATGGGAAACGTTGCGAACGAGCAACGGACACCCACGTGCATATGCAACAACAGTGGAGCTGATGTCGAAGGAGGAAGGCGGCGGGAGGGAGGGGGAGTTGGCCTCCGGTTACATGACTCACCGGACGAAACGCAGAAGCACAATATGCCTCTACTTCACACCGGTTGTCTGCCAGGTCGTGGTACCAATCCGGTAGAGCCAGCACATTCGAGCAGCAGCTAAAGCCGCCGCTTGGCTCTACCACGCTTAAATATATAGTCAACTAATTTGGAATCAGATTACCACTCGTATTTAATATTATATCGGGGTATTTCTGTATATTGTCATCTGACTGGGATGTATATATAAATATGTGTAGATACATATAATACCCTAAGTTAAAAAATATTTAATGGAATATATTTAAAATATAATTAGATAGATAAATAAAACCCAACCAGATGGAAACCCTAGACAGGGGAGACCAGAACATTAACCCATTTGCAGAGACGACTGTCGGCAAAATTTCGGTCGGCATAACACCCCAAATGTCGGCCATCTCTACCTATTTCTGTCGTATCTAAAGTGCTATCATTGTTGTGTTCCTTCGCATTCATTCAACGCGTTCCATTCTCCATTTTATTTAAAAACCTTTTTGATTTCACCTTAAGCTATAAGGTAACAAAAGGGCGGACTCAATGCCTGTTGGTATTCTCTCGCAGTCAGCCCCCCTGGGTGCTGATGCATCATGCAACTAAATAATTGGTAAGTACCACAAAATTTTAAAATACTTTATGCCTCCTTAATCTTTGTTTCCTGTTCCTTAACGTCGTTGACCAGTATCTCTGTGATAGTATGTACGTGCATATGTATTTCATATATTCATATTATGTGTATGTATTATATGTTCACTTGACTTTATATTATGTGTACACCCGCACCCGATACTTATCATATTTCCTTTTTCTTTCTGGGTTGCCTGGAAGAAATCGCTTCTTAGCGTTAAGGCTGCCTATTGTACTTTTTGTTTTTTGTTTCCTTAAATAATCTTTGTATGTTAAATCTGTGTGTGTACAATAAAGTATATTTCATTCATTCATTCAATTTTAAAAATTAATATTTATTTATAAAATATGTAATAACGATGTATAAAGAAACTAAAATAAAATAAAAAATAACTTACAATAATAAAATACATGAATATATAATAATAAACATTGTTATATATGCAGAGAGATAAATAAAAATAAATAAGCTAGCAAATATAAATTAAAATAATAACATGGTTTCTTTACGTATTTATAATGTTAGAATTATCGAAATTACCTAGCATTTAAATTTAAAAAATATTCTCGAACTGATCTAAACGTGCCTCTTTGCCGATTTCTTTCAGGGTATTCCGGAGTAGTATAGGTGTCTCTATCTTTCAGACCAGCAGTACTGGCCACTTACCATCGGTTGAACTGTTAGCACGACTATTCTGTCTTGGTTTAGTTCTGTCAGATTAGAGATGTTTATTCAGACGCTAATTTATAAGGTGCCCAGTGAAGCTAATAAGTTTATTTCTAGACACAGGTCTCACATACAGACAAAATACTTCGAGAAGTTCTAAGCTTCACACTAGAGAGCTTACACAAAAACAACTTGGCGAACACTACTTACTCTTTTATTCCTAAAAAGGAGCGACGAACTGTGCTCAGCTGGCAAACATTTCTATTTAGCTTTGAGACATTGTCTGTCGGTCAATCACAGAGAGGGCGGAATGGATTTAAATAAAATGGAGCCAAGCGATAGACCATATCGCGTATACTTTTTATAAGCATGTCTGAGAAATAATACAAAATATACTATCAAAATATGGAGACATCTGAAGTTTCAGTCCGCATTCAGCAGAATGGAGGACTTTTTCTAATTTAAACTCCTCCTAAGCCTGCATTTACAAGCTCCAATTTTTTTTTAATTCGATTAAGAGGAACGTTTTTACGTGGTAGAGCCAAGCGGTGGCTTTTGTTGCTGCTCGAATGGTGCAAAATACGGGCGTTTCGTTTGACGAGTGAGGTAACCTGAGGTACGCTCCTCCCCCCCCCCTTTTTTGTTCATGAAGAAATGCCTAACGCATATCCATTGCACACAAACGCGACCCCACCAGCGTCGGTCGCCCTCGGTAGAGACTTCTCTCCTTCTCCGCTACCCCCCTCCCTATCAACCCTGCCATCCCCCAAATATCCATAAAGGCCGGCTACGCACCTTCAGCTCTTTTGGCGTTGCAGACGTACGTGGGCAACGGTAATCACTTACCATCGGTTGAGCCGCTTGCACGTTCGCCCTTTTCTCATAAAAAAAAAACTTAATCTATTAATATTTGACAGAATCGAAATATCTTCCAAAGCATGTGCCACGAATATAACTATAAATATTTCTGAATGATTTTGATGTCATGTCGTAAAAAACAAAAAAAATAAAAATAATGGCATTCACTAATTAAAGATATGTTTGACTAGTATTTTTATTGGTTCCACGTCTAATTAAGCTCGTGGAGGACTGGTTTAACTCGGATTAATGATAAAATGAATACGAAACTACCTCGTTCGTCGCAACAAATATGTAGACGGCATCTTTTTGACACTTTTTATCGCATTCTTCAATGACGTCTCGATATGATATTTGTTATTAAAATCTGAGAAGGTGCTGGCATGTATTGGCTGCTCGGCAGCGCAGTAACCACCTTCACTGGCACTGTCACTGTCACTGTCATCAGTCACTGTCACCTGTCACTTGAAAAGTGGATTAAAAGAACTAAAATGATATGATATGATCTGATCAAAGTCTAGACATTCAACTTATTTTTTTTTACTTCCTATACAAAACACGAGTTGTGCATATTGGCTGAAAGGGAAAATAAACCTTTTTTTTGTGAAAGTCACTGATAAGGCTTCACTTTAAATCAATCTCATATAATTAATATAAGATATAATTAATCATTTGCCTTTCGAAGTGCTGATGGGATCGTTTCGTGTCGGCCTGCCGCCCGCGGCGCTGGTAATACGTTCTGCAATATTGCAATAGTAATTAAGAAATATTTCTCTGGATTAATAATAATAACTCGCACCGGATCTGCGTGGCGGATTCTTTACGGCTCCAAAACTCTCTCACATATTTGAGGAGAAGGCGTTGCCCAACAGTGGGCATTTACAGGCCGCAGCATCTACAGGCTGCAAATGTTTTTATTGCTCTTAGACTTCTTACCAACGCAAAGCTGCTGCTTATCTGAATAATATACATGTTACGGTAAAAGCCCGTATATTAGTTAATCTTAGATTTTATCAGTGGATCTTAGGATTTACTGACATGTAAACGAAATGCACGGTTTTTTCTGGCATATACGATTATAACTGGTAAATGTTGGTTTTGGTTAGGTAAGGTAAAGCCAAGCGAAAGATTTCCACAGTTTCATTCCGAATAAAGATCCCGTGGTCCCTCGTAAACATCTGTGTGATGATCTTTAGTCGGTGGGAGTCCGAAATAATACAGCTAACCTCCTGGAGGCTGAGTATCTGTAATCGATTTCCCCATATTAAAAAAAACAAAAGGCGAACCAAACTGGACTTGGACTTTTACCATTCAGATTTGATAAATCTTAGGTTTTACCATAGTTTGGGCTTTTATAGAAACATGTATATTATGAGATGATAAAGAGGAAACCTCACCTGCATTTGCATTTAAAAAGGCTCAGTGGCGTTGTAGATAAGCGCTGGGTTGCGACGTTGCGGGTAGCGGGTTCGATTTATTTATTTATATTTATTTGTTGATCATACGTGATACTTGTATAGATGTTAACATTTTGTTTATGTCCTATATGATCTACCACTTATTGGCATAGAAATTTTACAATATGATATAATTTCAAGACATGAACTATATAAGGTATATTACATTAGATTATTACATTGTTGATCAGATGTCAAATCAAAATTTATGAAAATTAAAATCAATATCAAAATCGATTGTAATCGATAATTGATCAGTTAGGTCCGAAAGGGTCTGGGTGTTGGTCAGTGTGCAGTTTATCGGAGGTATCGTTAAAAATGAAACCAAATAAGAAAACAGAAACGTGGTTGTAATTCGCAATCAAACTCAAACTGTTAGTCAATCGGTAGCAATCGTGGTAGTGCCAAGCGGCGGTTTTAGCTGCTGCTCGAATGGGTCGGCTCGAAAAAAAATACCGAAGTCGGTTTAGACGGGGGACGAGTAACCTAACCTTCCAACTGTCTTAAACAGTGATGCTGCGTCAGACGTGAAGTTACGAACAAATCAACATTAATCAGCGGCTGCGTTCCAAATCCTGATCTAGATTAATGATGCAATTAACCTTTGTTTCGTAACTCGATTCCGTGTTACGGTTTTTTATATTCGAACCACAAACGGTGTTGTAAAGAGCCTGTAGTGGTCGCCCGTTAGTTATTCGAACGAGCTAACAGTAAAAAAAAAACAAGTATAAATGTTGGTAAATGACTTTAACTTAGCAGTCTGTAAACAGTTCCACTGTAGGACATGAAATAGCAGCCTGTAAATGCCCACTGCTGAGCAGAGGCATCCTTCTCGAATATCTGAGAGGGATTTTGGAGCCGGGAACGGCCCGTCACGCTGCTCCAGTACGGGTTGGCAGGCTTCATATATCCTCGAAATAATATTTATTATTATTTCTCAGACATGCATATTTCATCACGATGTTTTTCTTCATCGCCGAGCACGTGCTAAATAAAGCACTTAAGATTGCTATTAACAACTTTAGCGGTGCCGAGGCACCGAGGATCGAACCCAGGTCACACGCGCATGAAACGAAAGTGAGCGGTCTGACCACTAGGAGGACCACAAAGGCCGACAGCGCATCTGTAGCTCCTCTGGTGTTGGGGATGTTCGTGGGCGTCGGTGTTCACTTACCATCAGGTGAGCCGCACGCTCGTTTGCCCACTTCTTCTGTAAAAAAAAAATTGCCATATTCCCTTGCTCGGTAAGCAGATTAAAGATCGCAGCACCGGACACCTCGCACCTAAGACGCTACTGTCTGTTACCAGCGGGTCCAAATGTAAGTTGGAAGCAACCTTAATTTGGACCCCCTTTTCAAGGCTGCTCCCTTAGTCGCCTCTTTCTACACCCACAGAAAGAAAGAAGCCGGCTCATACTTTCGCCAATACCATATGGTATACCATGGACACCGGCCAATATCTTCAATGGAAGAGGGTTAAAGATGCAGTGTTACCCTGAGGACTAAGATGAAATGCAGTACACAGGCAACGTTTAAACTTCCCATCCCTTAAAGTATATTGCAACAAACAGACGCAATTTTTAAAAAGCCTGTTAAATAAACTACGTATCATTACATCGACATCGGACAAAGATGTGTGCTGATGATACCTTTAGCTCAGTACACGCGGAATCTCTGCCATCTGATATATTGTTAAAATTGACATTTAAACAAAGAATTGTATGGATCATATTGTAGATTATAAATAAAAACAGACCAGACCACAGAGTTACTTTCGGTTCTTCTCTGTGAACGTCTTGTTTTGCGAACCGATATCGATACGAACTTTAGAGAAGCCTAAATCGAATTGAAACTGTTATTTACGGATTTTATCGCGTTTAATTTGGGTTTCGGGGGCTCTAGAGCATCCGTGGTTGGGTTTTGAAAAATCTAAATGACTGAAATCTGAATAAAACAATTATTCACAGATGTGAATGAATAATTGTTTTATTTCAAATGTGTATACGACTAAATATAAGATATAAATAAGCTTAAATTGAATAATCAAGTTTTGAATACGACTTTGATATCGCATCAGGGCAGCTCTCTCCACCCTTACTATGAAATATAAAGCGAGCGATCAAGGTTCGAGGTTCAAGGTTCCCTGGTTCGAGTCGAAACAAAATATAATTTATCTTATATCGCTTATCGGTATCTTGTTAAACTTTATTCGTTGGTTATCTCTAATTAGTGTTTAATTGTCTGCATATGTGATACAAAATGATTAAGCATCTTTAATTATTTTAAAGAGCGTATCATTTGTTCAGAGACCTCGGGTTGCCGGCGTGTTATTAATGGAGTGACATAAAACGTACCGACAGCCGGAAAGATAATTTGTGTTAAATGTATGAATATACATTTACCTACATAACTACATCGCGCCGGTTCCGTGGTAAGGACACGTTTTTCGTACCATCAAAAAGTAATTATGATTCTTTTTTTTAAGGTTTATGTGCACGTCACGTGTGTAATTAAACGTTTTACAAAATAGTAATTACACGGCCATTTATTGAAAACATTTAAATATTGAATCAATAAAGGAAAATATAATTTAGGTAAATTTAATTGCATAATTATAATTAGAGAAAATTATAAGTCATGCAGAATTATAAGTATGAATAGCCAGACATTGCATACATTTATGAACAGCCAGACGATATCTCACAAAGCTCGTTTGGCTGTGCATAGAGGGGTATTGGTACCAACACAGGGTTCGAAATAATGTGATCAGAGAGCGTTGTGGCGTGAAAGACGATGTAGTGACACGAATTGAGAAAGGGATGCTGAGCTAGTTTGGACATGTGGAGAGGTTGAATGAAAGTAGGTGGACGAAACAATTATATGAAGCGAGTGTAAATGGTAGAGTCGGGAGAGGAGGACCTAGGCGAACATTTCACGATCAAATCGGAGACGTACTGAAAAAAGACCAAGTCAAGAGTGCTCTAAACCAACGAGCATGCATGCGAAGATTGATTAAAGTGGAAGAAGCGATAGACGTATGTCAGGCCCGTTGCAAGCGGAAGAATATAGTCTCTGACTACCCCGTTGGGAACAAGGCGTGAATGTATATATATACGTGCAGAACACGTTGTAGCGGTCGATGACTGTACGTACTTTAATCAGCATTGATTGAGTATTAGGGAAGAGCCGCAATCTTTCGAGAGCTGGCCGATCGCTTTTATTTCAAAATACACGAATCACTTGGGGTGACGGTGTCGGCGTCACTAAAAAGGTATTTCTATTTTAAGTGCAGAATTTACCACATGCTCCTGCATTTTCGAGAAGCCAAGTCCGCCAACCCGCACTGGAGCAGTTGAGTACCCAAGCCGGCTCCAAAACCCTTTCTCAAATGGAGTCCTTTGTCCCTCAGTGAGATATTTATAGACATGGGGCTTTGAATAATATAGGATAGCAAGGAGCAGGCATGGAGCTTCGAAACTAATACAATATCTATAAAAGCTAATAAAGCTCCGGGTTCAGGGTGCGGATTACCAGACGAAAGGAATATAGTCGTGAACTTCGCCAGATACAATATTTTAAGCTTAGCGGTAATCTTGAATCAAACAGTTAACCTGTCATTATATTATTATCCTTTTTTTTTTCGTATTGATATTGAATCGAACGTAGTAAACGAAGCATCGGCTAAAACCCAACGTCTATTGTTTCGTTCCAGAATTCAATCTCCGAAGTGATTTGCGATATCGTAATCGAGATAAGAAATACATTCAAAGTCCATTACCGTTAGCGCTCCGCGCGGTCGAGCGACGCGCGCTGTTAAGCCGGCGATGTATCGAGTCCGATAAGATGCCGTGAGTTACTATTGTCTTACACGAAACATGATAATGTGAAAGTGCGTTTGTATGGACCGTTGCCTTAATACAAATAATAATCTTTTCTCTTCATTCCTCACCGGCCTTTATATAGTCAACTGGGGAACGTGGTAGAGACAGGCCAAAGTGAACAGACACCTTCTAGGCCAACGTGTACCATGCTAGGCTTCATCTTCGCCTTCCATTGGGCAAGATTGAGGTCAAACGTAAACCTATTATTTATAAAAAAAAAAGGCGGCACCTTTTGTTGCCGCTCGAATGGGCCGGCTCGACCGGTTTGGTACCACGGCCTCGCAGAGTATCGGCGTGAAGTAGAGGCATCTGGTGCTTCTACGTTTCGTTCGGTGAGTGAGGTGGCCGGAGGCCCACTCCCTCTCCCCATTCCCCTCCTTATCCTCCCTCCCATCTCTCAAATACCCTTAAAGGTAACGTACCTGCAGCACCTCTGACGTTGCATACATATGCATGCCCACGTACATACGTGAGCGGACGGTAATCACTTACCACGCTGATACATACGTGCAGAAGATCCTCATTCTCCCTACCACTTCGCAAATATCCTTAAAGGCCGGCAACGCATCTGCAGCTCCTCTGGTGTTGCAGATGTACGCGGGCGACGGTAATCACTTACCATCGGGTTAACCGTTGCTCGTTTGCCCCCTTTTCCATAAAAAAAAGAACCTCTCCCAGAAGGGAGGATTGGCGACTGCAGTATTAGACACCTCGCACCTGCATCATTTTGGTTCGGTGACTTTCGAGATAGTTATGTCGCCATATGTCGGTGGCTTTGGTCGCTGCTACCCGTCATCGGTCTACTTAATTTCGGTCTGGTGTATTTCGAGATGGTTATTCAGCCACCTGTCGGTAGCCATTGATGTTTTCAAGGGTCTCCCCCTTAGTTGTCTCTACCCACGGGATGAAAGGTGGGAGACGGTAGACTAATACGCCGTTACCACACGGCAGTTAGAGTAGATGAAATTAAATACAAGTGTTACTTATACTCAGGGCTGTTTTTGTAGAGGCAAGTGGTGGGGGCACGCAGTTCCCCCAAAGGAAATTTCTCATTTACCTTTGATGTAAGACATTGAAATTTTAATAACCAAAGGCCTTTCTTTTAACCACCACCGGTTTAAAAAAATTGTAATTTTAATTCTTTCAAGAAAAAACATAAAATAAAAACTATTTATTGTTAGTATTTATTAGTTAGAAAATAAATTGAAAATATATAACCGACAATGACAAAGGAAAACAATCATATTCTTAATAACTATTATTTATTTTTATATATATATAAAAACATTGCGCGCGTTCTTAGTGAAAGTCTAACTTTTGAACGACTGGATTAAGGTCATCGTTGGTAAACTAAGCCGAGCTCCCGCACCTCCTTATGAGGTGCCGGCTCCTCCCTTGGGTTGGCGCGAGCCCCCAGCTATCGGAAATCCTTCGTTATCAAGAATCAGGGCGTAGCACAGCAGCAGCCAGCGTAGCGCCAACGATGCAGCGTCGTTGCTCTTCAAAAATTGTCTTTCACTCACGAGCCTCCTGCTTGCGAGTCTTACCGTCGAAGTTATAAACGCCACCAGTCCAACAGCGTATTTTATCTAAACCGCTTTGGTTTTAGTCGGTCCGGCATCACCTTTTGCCCAAGTGATACAAAAAACAAACAAAACAAACCTACACTCAGTTTTATGTGTTGCGATGCCGAACAGACACAGGGTGTTAGCTCGGGGTTGTGTTGGCTCCTGGAGATCGTACGTTTGTAGTGTCTAATACGACAATCGCCTATCCGCCTGCAGACTGTGGCGATTTCGCTTCTTACCAAAGGGAGAGGCAGCAATAGACGTGAGAGAAGAAGAAGTAGTTATTAAAGAATAAAAGAATTAGTTGATAGCTTCTCAAAGTTGTTACATTGGCTTAAGTGGTTTTGTAAATGAAGTTCAGTAAGCAATTCGCCGCGAATTGACTTATAACCGGATCGCATGCGCATTATCTCGAGCTCATTTGTCGGATGCGCCGCGTGAGGCTGGAGACTACCGGTGTTAACAGTTGCGTATCTCACGACTGCAGATATAACAGGGTCGCAATTCCCAGTTCGAAAGTATCGAACAAATTTAAGATATTAATAAATAAAATGGCTACGATAGGGGGGGATCTGCTTCAAAATTAGAAGACACGTTTTTTTTTTAACGGAAAAGGTGGTAACCGAGCGAGCGGCTCAGCTGATGGTAAGCGATTACCGTCGGCCCAAGTGCACCCTCAACACCCGAGGAGATGCATGTGCGTTAAAGGATATTCGAGGAAGGGATGGATGATGGGAAGTGGAGTTTGGGGGGGATGGAACGGGCCTCCGGTTACCTCACTCTGTGTCTCTACTTCTCGCCGGTATACTGCAAGGTCATGGTACTCCAAATATTCTAAAAAAACCGGCAACGCACCTGCAGTTCCTCGTGTTTCGTGTTGCGGATGGACGTGGGCGACTGTAATCACATACCATCAGGTAAGCCGCTTGCTCGTTTACCCTCTTTCCCAAATAAAAGAAAAGGTTCTCATAAAATAAGAATAAGTAAAAACAGTATTGAAATTATGCGTTCGTCGTGTTTTTTGCTGTCCAGGCTCTCGCGTAGTAACAGGTTCCTTGTAGTTATGTTTATTGGCTTATCATGATAATTTATAGTGCTCGTGGCGCCTGGTCAACTTTTAAATAGAATACTTGAACTATAAAACTGTAATGATCTATAAATAATACCTGTTAGTAATGACATATGAATAATTATCTTACAAAAATATTTTAGAACAATTTTCGATTTGAATTGATACCATTGGGGAAGGCAGAGATTCCCGATCCCCAGATGGATCGGGAATCTCTGCCTCTTCAGCGCAGCCAAACAGGCTCCGAAAGGCCACCTTTCTCCTCCGGGAGAAAGCAATTTGATGGGTGGCGAACATCATCGGGTTTACTCCTGGTGGTTGCTATGAGATTTTTGGAGGCTTTTACCTTTTGGCTGGCATCTTACTCACGCGGAGAACAGGAATGTCAGACTCTCAGGTTGCTTCCGTATCCCTCTTTCGTTTGAAGTTTGCCGATTTTCATGGGCAGCAATAAAAACTTACTTAACTTACCTAAAAACAGAGTCGTAACGTAACCTAGTACAAAACATAGTAACTCACTGGCGGTGTGCTCACTTTCAATTTCGAATCATTTGTTCAGATTCATTCATTCACTCACTCATTTTGATACTGTGTCGGATATACACCACTACAAACCGGCAGTGGAGATATAACTCAACATTATAAGAAGCAAAAGGCACACTGAACACCAAGACATTTGCCGTCAGCGATCATATAAAAAAAAAACAATTACGCGATCTACAACCGCTGCGATGCATTACATCTACAATTACAAACCTACACACAAACACATATATCGCATGTATACTGCAGAGTCTTTGCGTTGTTTCACGAATGTTTATGCAGATGTACAGAAAGTGATGTTCCATTTTATTATACGACTTCGTGATAAGAGGTTCTATAATGATTTCTTATATTTACGCGGACACTGCACTTTTGAAATGAAACCACAGCAGTAAGACTGTGAATCAAACGAAACGTCGGGAATATAAAAACAAAATTAAACGCGAAAAAATGCGTAAATGGTCGTTTCGTTTCAAAAGAGGTTCTATTTTTTTTTTATTCGAAAGGCGGGAAACGAACAAGCGGTCCACCTGATGGTAAGTGATTACCGTCGCCCACGTACATCTGCAACACCAGACGTGCTGCAGGTGCGTTGCAGCCTTTAAGGGAATTAGAGAGATAGGATAGAGGATGAGGAGGGGTATGGGGGAGAGGGAGTGGGCCAGTGTGGCTCACTGCCCCTCCCCAACCCTCCTCTCCATCATCACTCCCCTTATCCAAATATTATTTAAGCCCGACAACGCACCTAGAGACAAACCCACCCACGCACGTGGGCGACGGTAATCACTTTTCACCAGGTTAGCCGCTAGTTCGTTTTGTGAAGGACCATAAAAAAATACCTTGGGGATAGCATGTATTCGGCAATGAATTTGTGACAGGCTGGAATCATGTGGAGATATCAAATTCCAAAGATTTATTTTAGTGTTGCCCCAATTAAATTAGAAAATACTTAAACAATTTTGATAAAACTTCTTGCGTTCAATCATCATCATCATCATCACTTCAGCCTATCCCTCCCCCAAAGATTGTCACGAAGCTCGGTCCTGAGCCACCCGCATCCATCGACCTACCGCAACACTGCGCAGGTCGTCACTCCATCTTGTGGGTGGTCGTCCTACACTGCGTTTGCCTGTACGTTCAATAATTCCTATTAAATTAAGTAGTAGTGAAATAATCACCAACACTCCACAGATTTTTGCATTATATATTAAAACATTAAATCACTCAGTTTTTGCCTCGGGGGAGATTGAACGTGACGGGACATCGCCGTGTTTTCTCCCAGAGATAAAACAACAATAAAATTGCCTAAGCTTTTCCCTAAATCGCATATGCATCGGGTGAAAGATTCTTAGGCTGTTAGCACATTACTTTAAGTATTAGATATCTTCTATATTTATTGCTATGTATAGCGTATAGGTTTCTTTTTTTGTCTCTTATAGACTCGCAAACGATGATTAAGCTGAAATGTATAGTCTACTTTCGACTCTTTACTGGAAAGGATAAGAAATAAAATAATTTTTTTTTAGTAGAAAAGCCTCTGCGAATCTGCGCAGGGCTCAGCTAGTTTACGTATAAAAATTAATATTTTTCTGTTCCTCTTCCATGCGCACGCGCATCGTTCATCCGATTGAGTTAAATCTTTGTACAATTGTTGTTGTCTCTTTCTGAAATAGTACAAGAGATGGCGTGCGACTCGTTTCAGTTCATTCGGCAGTTAGTGCTTTTTCGGCGGTTGAGTACTTTAATATCGCATCAAATTGAAGACGACGAAGTGCGACCAAAGTCGCGTTCAACAGCTAGTTGTATCATATAAATAAACTTGATTGAACTCAATCACTCAACTATAGTTTATTGGTGATTTTTTCGTAATCTGGCTTCTTCAAGGCCGGGACGAAGATCAGTCTAAGGACAGACTACAACACTATTATAGCAGATTAAAGCCGTATGCATAATGATAACGCATGGCAGGTTTAATTACACAGCTCATAGACTGCGGCTACAAGATGTAATCGAATTATTTATCTTTCGCTTGTAACAAGTCATAGATAACGTACGTGTAGGTTCTGTTTGATATATTTGAAGCTTATGGTAAGGTACCCTTTTTTATCAAGAGGCTGGCTGTAACAAACGCTTTTTTTGTTTCTTTAATTATGTAACGTTAAGCATACTGACTGAGATTTTTTTGTGCTCCCGAAGTATTATGTAGGTTTCTCGTTAAAGTTATAGTTTGGTATTTTTTTTTTTGGGTCTAAGGGGGAACATAGAATGGAATAGGAGGAATATACCAATTCATACTGTTCATCCGATTACCTTCATCCACTTCATTAGCCAATACAATAATAAAACAGAAAGGTCTATGTTTCGCAGTAGACCGTTCCAAGAGCTATCTTGTTTGGAATTTCTCATATCTCGCAGACTAGACCTTGAAGAACAGCACCTCTGAGGTGTGTATTCACAGCAATATACCCACCAACGCGATGAGTGTAGGCAAATTACACAAACACAACACGGATATACGCATGTAAAGAAGGACCTCTCACCTTCCACTACTGTAAACGGACAGAGTTATTAATTAGCAGTCCAAACTCTCGTCGATAAAAAATTAAATATAAAATAAGTAAATCGACAAGATGGACTGACGACCTTCGCAGTGTTGCGGGAAGTCGATGGATGCGGGTGGCTCAGGAACGAGCTTTGTGGCAATCTTTGGGGGAGGTCTATGTTCAGCAGTGGACCTGTGATAAGCTGAAATGACGATGATGAAGTAAATCGAGTTCTCATAACGTTCTAACCAATAATGGGGTTGTCAGGCCCCTATGTTTTACTCCTTTCGATCCAGATTTTACCACAGGTTATTGGTGTCGAAGTGACCGATGATATTGTTGAATAATTCATATAAGTAATAGTGATACTAGTGGTGAAATGCCGGCACTTGTCTTCAATCCTATCAAGAAATAGGTGCTGACTTTTGTCGGATTTGGCTTAAGTCTGATGACGAAGAGCCGTGGTAGCCTAGTGGTCCGGGCGGTCACTTTAGTTGCATAGAGCGCGAATGACCTGAGTTCAATCCCCGGTGTTGGCGCCACTAAAATTGTTAATAGCAATTTTAAGTGCCGTATTTACCACGTACTCAGCGGTGAAGGAAAACATGGTGAGGAAAGCTGCATGTCTGAGAAATAGTAAAAATATTATTTCGAGGAATATGAAGCCCGCCAACCCGTATTGGAGCAGCGCGGCGGGCCCTTCCCGGCTCCTAAACCCTCTCCGGTACTCGTATTTGAGAAGAAGGCCTTTGCTCAGCAGTGGGCACTTACAGGCTGCTACTTTACTGACGACGAATATTTTAAAGCCAGTCTGCTATTTCTTGTAAACCTAACGAACCTAAGAAACCATAGCGAAGTAAATGAGCGCGAAGTGAAAACGATAAACGGTGGAAAGTATTCCACTGTCGCGAGCCAGTAATTGACGTCGCAGCGTACCGGCAACGGTGCGCAACTCAACTAATGGTCCGTGCAGTCCGCGCAGACGGACGGACAGCCGCATAGCTATTATACAAGCTTTTTTTTCTAGATAACGGAAATTAATTTGTGTCTGGAGAAACGATCGGAGAGATTAATCATTTCTGTTATCATTTTCTATTACGCACCTTTCTTTTTATATTTATACGTGGTAGAGTCAAGCGGCTTTTGCTGCTGCTCGAATGGGCTGGCTCGACCGGGTCGGTACCATGGCCTCGCGATTCTGCGTTTCGTTCGGTCTCTCAAGTACCCTTAAAGGTAGGCAACGCACCTGCAGCCCCTCTAGTATTGCAGATGTACGTGGGCGACGGTAATCACTTCCCATAAAAAAAAATATTACGTACTACTACATTTGCCACTCTATATCACCTTCAATGACACTTCCACCCCGGTGGAACCCAAATGATGACCCCAAGGCTAGTGATAAGAACTAGCGTCACAAATAACAAGGCGTCAGAACTGTCACCAGCGCGTCTACCCAGCGATCGACTTCTTCCTTGATTGGATTGTGGTAAAAAACGAGGTAACAGTCCACCTGATGGTAAGTGGCTCCTGTAGCCCGTGGACACCTGGAAACAACTTAGATCGCAGAAGGATCCAAATATGTAGTACACAGTAGTTGATTAAGATGGAATACCCACAATTATGCCGGCTGTCTTTACCATTCAAACCGGAAAACTTCGGTTAATACACTTCTGATACCTCAGTCACCGAACGAAACGCAGAAGCATAAGATGCCTCTACTATCGATTTTTGGGGGATTGGTAGGTAGATGAAGGAATATGTAGAAATGTATAGACAATTAAGGTAAATACTTCAATCAAATAAATATATTTATTCATATGAAAAAAAGGTGTTTGAATTTTTCAATATTAAAGTAAAGTAGCAGCCTGTAACCGCCGACCACGTCGTAAATAAAGGAATTAAAATTGCTATTAACAATTTTAGTGGTGCCGAACACCGGGGATAGAACTTCAGGTCACTTGCGCCCGATGATACTAAAGTGAACGCCCTGACCACTAGGCTACCATGGCTTCTCAATATAAAACAACTCATACTTTAATCCCTAATATTATAATCCAACGGAAACGTGACCCGAAGTCAAATAACCCCACAGCAGGGGTGGCCAACTCCAGCCGATATGCGATTTACTGATTAAATTATCAAGATTTCATACCAACCTACCAAATAACAAACTGCTTTTTGTTATTCGTAAATGAAAGTTAGACTTCTTTTGACTTTACCTTAGCCGGAAATAGTTCACACCAGCACATAGGCCTCTCCCATAAGAAGGATTTCGTATAACCGCCACGCTTGGCAAGTGGATCGGCGATCCCAGTAGACACAGCTGCCAGTCTTCGGTCTGCTTAATTGTGTTATGGTTATTTTCGATGTGGTTATCCCGCCGTCTGTCCTTAGCCATTACAAAAAATTATAGACTTACAACTTTCGAGAATTAGCGTGCCCAAAAAAAGAAGTGACAAAAAAAGGCCTGCTTATACTTATAGTTCTTATTCTACTAAAAAGAAAAATAAAGTTAACTCACGATTGTGTAAAACTAAATACATCGGAAACATCGATAATTAAATTCAACACTCACGTATCAAATATTCTTGTATTACTCAGATACTTATTACAACGATAATTCGAATTGCGTCGTTCCTTTACCGCTACCAAAGTGGTAATGCCCACCGGTCTCATGTTGACCAACATCAATCAATGTTGCCAACACTGAACACCCGGTAATTCAAAATACTGCCAACATTACAAATTTATTAGATGAATCATATTACGCGATGTAATAATCAATTTATAAAGAATAAATACGACTATGTATTGATATAAATATTTTAAATAATTCGTTAAATGATACATAATTTTATATTTGCTTACAATTGTACGTAATTCTTGGTGCTTAATTCTTTGCTCTTTTGTTATCCGATGTAAATGGCAGGGGTACATCCGCCTGATTTCATTTCATTGTTATTAATTTGTCTGATTAGTTTTACTTAATTATAATCACTGGTTTATTTTGATTAGTTTTAAATAAAATATGATTTGAATATTGTCTATTTAAGGAATGTAATGATAATCTATCAAGGGTATTTCCGTTTAACAAATGCAACAATATTAAATAATTTCATAATAGGGCTTAAAATGTACTATACAATACTTAATTCACTTTCGTGAATTAAATGTGAGTGTAACATTCATTTATTTGAACATACGGGAAGTACCCTATTTATTTGTTTATTAGCTATGGTCGATTGCCGCATAAAGTCTGTATAAAAGCGCATAAACCTGTAGCAAAGGCGTCTTGTCGAAAATCAGATCTCAACGCATAAGGCGAAACTCTGCTTGTTTGAAATAAATCTTTAAAATAGTCTGAATATGTTATTGGCTGTAACACTTTCGCGAGTGATCGGTTGGACACCCCTGTCCTGTAGTTATATTTATTTCGAAGCACTATCCTCGTATGCGATTGAGTTTGTAAAAGATACTAGAAGCCGCATAAGCTAATTAATGGTTGATATTCTATCTTAGTATATTGTTAAAGGAGAATTTTTCGATAGTTTCTTATAATGAAAGTACATAAGGTATTAATGAATGGTTTCGGTTTTAAGTACAGAAGTCTTACATTTAATTTAGCTATATCTATGATTACTATATATTACATATTATACACGCACAACATATGAAAGAGACAAAGCTTTGAAATAAAACTAATATTGACGTATCTTAATTTTTTTTTTTTTTCATCACGTTTCTAATACTTTCCAGCATCCATGTTGGTGGTGGGACGGTGTCGTTTGACATTATAATTTAATCGTTAAACAAAGTCAACGTCCGCTTTTAATTATTAATTTTGGTCCGGATCTACGCAGAACGAGCTCCCAGTGATACTTGAATTTGTATAGAGTTTCTTTTATCACAGAATCAGATAAAACAGAATGGTTGCACCTGGCCATCTTCACTAGTGAAATTAGGATGTTATACGATTAAATTCAATTCGAAATTCGACATCAATCTATGAGTGGTAAAAAAAAATACCAGTCTGTAAATGCTCACAGCCGGGCAAAGGCTAACTTTTAAATGTTTTTTGACAGAGATTGAAGACGGGATGTGTCCGTCACGCTGCTTCAGTGTGAAAGGCAAACTTCATATGTAACATCATTCATTCATTTTATTACTGTTACTGATATTTCTTAAGTTATGTACAATATTGTTGAAAATAACTTTCCCCGTATGTATACGAACGTCCGTACGTCACTCGATACACAGGCCCGCTGGAAACCAGCGCTGTAGTCTCAACTGCAGCATTAAGCTGAGCGCGGTCTATTCGGCAGGTGCGCCGCGCAACGCGTCTATAGTAGGCAACGTTAAACATTTTGTGTAAATAACTGTTTTATTAAATGTGTTGCAATGTTTGTTTGTTATTTAGTGGCGTATTTGTGCAATAAATGTTTCTTTCTTTCTTTCTTAACACACATCACGAAATATATTAAGAGGGGCCCTTCCTTTCCTGCGCTAACAGGGGTCGAAGTGCGACACAGCAGCAGGCGAAGAGTCATACCAGCGCCAGAAGCGTCGTTGCTCCTTAAATCGATTTTACGTTCGGGCCTTCTGCTCGAGAGGCTCTTCCGACGAAGGGCTAAAAATCGGCCGGGCCAAGAGTCGTGAGGATCTGGAGCAACGTTGTGGATTCCTCCGTGTTACCATTCCTATCAATTTTTTTTTATGGGAAAGGCGGAAAACGAGCAAGTGGTTCACCTGATGGTAAGTGGTTACCGTGGTCCACGTACATCTGCAACACCAGAGGTGCTGCGGGTGCGTTGCCGGCCTTTAAGGGTATTTGGGAGATGGAAGGGAGGATAAGGAGGAGGATTGGGGATGTAGGCGTCCGGATACCTCACTCACCGAACGAAACCCAGAAGCACAAGATGCCTCTACTTCACGCCGGTATTCTTCGAGGCCGTGGTACCAAATATTGAGGGACTGTCTTTCCTCCCAGCAGTGGGACAATTACAGCCTGCTACATTAAATTTAAAATAAATATGTTCAGTCTTATTAATTATTTACCATTTCACTTCAAAACACAATGAATATGCACGATCAGAATCCAGATGAGAGCAACGGAAAAAAAACAAACGAAAGGAGGTGGTATAATCAGAGATACGACCTGCTTTAACTTGATATGAGCGAGCTCGTGCACACCTCTGTAACTTGACTCCAGACGTCATAATATTTAATACCTCTCTTCGGCCTACAGATTCTGATATACTTACGTTTTTGTTTAATGTTATTTAAGGGTCGTTTCCACTGTTTAACTGACAACAGTAATTCAAAGGATACATTTTAGTATTGTCACTAAGTTGGCATTGTTTTTTTTTTTTTATGGGAAAGCCGGCAAACGTCCCCTAGGTTCACCTGATGGTTAGTGATTACCGTCGCCCACGTACATCTGCAACCAGCAACAACCAGAGGTGCTGCAAGTGCATTGCCGGTCTTTAAGGATATTTGGGAGATAGGAAAAAGGATATAAGGAGGGGAATGGGGAGGGGGCCTCCGGTTACCTCACACATCGAACGAAAGGTATTCTGTGAGGCCGTGGTAGCAACCCAGTGGGGATGGCCCATTCCTCTTCCAACAACATACAAATTAATAGTTTTTAAGGGTCTGGTTGTGTTCTGTTGCCTCCCGTGTATATGACACCGCATCTGATACTTCATGATCAAAATTGAAAACTTTAATCCTCGACCTCGAGGACCATAAATTTCCTTTGTCATATGTATTTTTTCTTTAAATCAGTGCATTAAACGGTAGTAAGCGTTTTATAATGTACCTCATTATCATACCAAGGATTCCGTTCAAAACTGCGAACGAATCCTCTTTTTGACGTTTTTTTTTAAATACTCAATCAATATCACAATACAGCACAATACAGCAGCTAAAGCAGAAACGGCTTCGGAGCAATCAATACATTCGAAGGAGTTATTAAATGAATGAAATGTATTAAATGAATGAATGATATACACTTTATTGTATACCAATTAACAAAAATAGGGAAAAAATAAAATAAAAAGAAACATAAAATACACAAAGGAACAATTCCTTATCGCTTAGAAGCGATCTCTACCAGTCAACCACTTTGCAGAGGAAATAATGACCAGTGAGCAAGGGTTAAGGGTGTACGCAAGTTATAAAAAAATAAAAGGGTTATTGTCATCCACGTATTCCAATTATCTATTATAATAACTCCTTGATTAAAGTCTTTGTTTAATAATAATATTTAAACTTATTGACAGGAATACATTGCATACATTTTTCTTACGGGGATTTTGTTGTAGAAACATTGCCCCGTGAACGAGTTACTGACTCCATGGAGACCAGCAACTGGTGCTGCAAGCTTTTGTCTGTCCCTAGTATTGACATCGGATGCGGGAAGAAGGGTGCGACGTTACGACGTTAAATTTAACCTCATATCCTACATAGGCTTTCCAGGTCATATACCAAATATCAATTATTCATTATTTATTTATTTATTAACCTTCATATACATGAGAATGTATATAGGCGGACTTAATGCATTCTCTACCAGTCAACCTTGAAATGAAGTAGGTGTAGGTGATAGAATAGAGAGAACTAAAGTGTAAATCTATATATAGACACAATATTTCAATACGCATACAATAATAAATACATATATAATAATAAATACATAGACACGTACATACATACAATTATATAAGTACAGTAGTTAAGTAAACGAAATTTTTTTAGTTTTTGTTTCTTTGACTCGAGATGTATTCGCTCTAATTATTAACAGGCTGAATGAGACAGCTCCAAGTTCCTCAGCGAGATTATGGAAAGGGCTATGCTCGATGTTTCTCTTCGTGGTAGAAAATATATTTTTTAAATCCACTCTGTTGCAGGCGCATGTAACAGCCAATCATATATAAATTTGACAGATGCCTAGTTAGGAACCATTGTTGTTGACGGACTAAGCAGTCCGTCAACAACAATGGTTTCAATCCCCCGACAATAATGACGTGACAAACAAAACTTATATCACTGAAGTCGAAAGATAAAAAAAAAAACATTTAATTTCAACGTATAGGTTTGCTTATGTTTGTTTAAATTACATTGATTCACTTATCGGTACCTGTAGGAACAAAATATTAAAAAAAAATCCTTTGAAATGTTCACCAAATAAAAATATTTTAAAGTTCGTTCAGTGAAACCGTACCTTTAATTCGACCATCACGCGCGCCTCACTGAACTGCCTCGTTACGACAGCAGCACGCTCCCGATACTTGTCAGGACTCCGTCGACACCCCGTCAGGGTTACGTACGGCAACCCGAGAACCGAACCGCAGCGTGGTCACGACCACCAACGCTGGGAAGGGAGCTTTTATGGAATTTAATCATGGCTGCTTTTCATTAGTATCAACGATCCTATCCTTTTTTTTTTTTTACTAAACGTGTAAGAAAGTCATCTTTTTAATTGTTAAAAGAAATAGTTTTTTTTATCGAACAGGACCTCTTTTTAATTAAGTATATAGTCTTTTATCAAACATTGGATCTAACGCCGATAAACGGGTATTCAACTAATTGACTTTGAGGTTGATGACTGACAAAATCGTTATGATAGAAATATGATACTCTTAGATAGAAAAGATAGTTTGTTTAACAGTTGAGGATATTTTCTTAATTGGGAAGCTGTTTTATTACTGCGGAGGAAACATTATATAAAAAAAAAATTAAAACTTTAACGCTTCTCGAAGCAAAGACAGGAAGCTATTATTTACATGACGAGGTCCTCCTTACCGATTTCCATAACGAAGCAGTACAGTGGCCAACTACGCAGGAGAATACCTCCTCTGTACTCCTCTACTCCTCCTCCTGTATAACACATACGGCAGCAGGTGTACGCGCAAACACAGAGGCACTATTGTACGTGGTAGAATCGAAGGCCTAGAATCGAAGGCGAATGAGCCGGCTCGACCGGGTTAGTATCGTGACTTCTCAAGATGCCAGCGTGAAGTAGAGCCATCTTGTACTTCTGCTTTTCGTTCGGTGATTGAGGTAACCGTAGGCGCACTCCTCACCCTCCCTCACATCCCCCAAATATCCATAAAGGCCGGCAACGCACCTGCAGCTCCTCTGGTGTTGCAGATGTACGTAGACGTCGGTAATCACTTGGCATCAGGTGAACCGCTTGTTCGTTTGCCCTCGTATTCAAACACTTATTCGATATAGCCGAATGGGTTAGGGTGCGGACTACGAAACACGACGTCGTAAGTTCGAACCCAATTAAATAAATAAGATTACATATAATTAAATAATATACATAGATATATTTAAATAAATATATATACATATATGTATATGTATATATATGTGTATGCATGTATATATATATATATATATATATATACATGCAAACACAGTCGTATATATACAATATATATTCCATTAACACGAAGCTAAGTAGTGGTCCTTTACACGTTTCTTAAATGAAAGTATAGTTCCGGAATCTCTTATGGTAGGTGGTAGTGAGTTCCACAACCTAACTGCATGGACTGCAAAGGAATAGGAATAAAAACTGGAATTATGGATAGGATAATTAAGGAGAGTCCTGACATGCGATCTGCATGGCACATCAGGAGGGTGAACGAAGGAAAATAGGTTCCTGAGGTATGACGGAGAGGATGGGTTGTGCAATATGTTATAAATATTATTAATGTTACTTATTAAATACCATTGCAAGTATACTTTTAAAAAAAAATATTTCATCAAAGGGAAGGTCGGATGCAGTGTCAGAATCACGGGACACAACACAATACAAACAAACCACTCAACTCAAACAACCTCTTGGTACCTTGGTTTGGTACAATTCTCTCTAATGAACATGAAATCAAAAGCAAAACCATGCAACACAACTAAATACTGATAATTACATTGAAATTCAGAACCTAGAATAAATTTCACCGACTACTCGAAGTCGAATGCCAAAATATAATTAATATTCAAGCAAAATGCATAAATGTTGACTTCACAACAAAAACAAACAGACAAAGTACAATAGACTGGGCTAAAAACGTTATAGCGAATGCAATTATTTACTCAAAACAAACGCGCCTGCTCAAGCGTGCCTCAAATTTGCATTTTATTTCTTTATGCAAACACATACTTACGGGTTTATTTGCAATGCAAACTCTGCGTCAAATAGTTGTTAAAAATTGTTAAAGTCAGGGTTGTCAAACATTTTTTTGGCACATTATGGAATACTCCAAAATACAGTATTTTATAATAAGTATATAAAAAGACAACGTTATGTTTGTCATATTTTTATGTCTTTACAGAGTCATTGGTTACGGTGTAGTTAAGAAAAAAAAAATTCTATTCAACTGGAAATATACTTACTATTTGCTCGTACTATATATTTCCGCAACTGTGCATAGTACGCAGACCGTAATTACAGTACAATACTTTATATTATAGTACAGGGTTGGCAACTCTAGTTATATGGTAACTGTTTATCCTTTTAGGCATTCTGTGATAGAAACATCTTTGACTAAATAAATTATGGCATTTGGTTACATGCCATACAATATTTACTCCAAATGCAGTTTCATTAAAAGGAGCTCCCGTGACTCTTGAATAATATGTAAGGACGTAAGAATCAGCTAAATCTCTTTCTTTCCGTGAGTGTGTTAAGAGGCGACTAAGAAAAAAGCCTTAAAAATCTCATGGTCATTTCCGGAAGAAAACCCAGCAACTAGACTCGTCACCCTTCACAACCTATCTCTCGGTGGGTCGGAAAACAGACACGTAAGCCCGTTTGGCTTCGCTGAGTCGAAACAAATGAAAACCCCTAATCTCTTCCTACCCAAGCCAAGCGGCGGCTTTTGCTGCTGCTCGAATGGGCCGGCTCCACCGGGTAGGTACCACGGCCTCGCAGAGTACCGGCGTGAAGTAGAGGCATCTTGTGCTTCTGCGTTTCGTTCGGTGAGTGAGGTAACCGGAGGCCCACTCCCCTTCCCCGTCCCCGTCCACATCCTCCCTCCCATCTCCCAAATACCCTTAAAGGCCGGCAACGCACCTGCAGCAACGCTTGCTCGTTTGCCACCTTTACCATAAAAACAAAACCCACCCCTATGGGTGCAGGCGTGAGTATATTAGATATAAAACAATGCAATGTCTGTGTATCTGATGAATTGTAGGCGAAGCAAGATTAAAATCACATTAAGAAAGATATAAGTTATCCTTCAAAGTTGTTACAAGTCATATTTCTTTTTTAGGTAAGCAATCACTGGTCACTTGTACACGAGTGTGAGCGAGACGGAACGTCAAGATGCAGACGAAGGTTACGCCAGCGCCACGTTGTGGCAGTAACCTTGAAACTCAGGTGACTGTTTGCTATTTAAAGCTCATTTCTGTTTGAACTTTGTTAGTTTGTTATTATAACAAAAGTTATTGCAAGTATAGCGTAATTATCGGCTATACGTCGGTTTATTTCCTTTTTTGTTTAAGTCCTTGTATACTCAAGTTTTAAAAAAATAGTCAAGATGTGTTGTTGTAAATAAAATGATTATGCGAAGTGATGCGTAATTAATAATAATAAGTAGGTTTAGGAATCGGTGTAAGAATCTGCCACCCACTTTCTTTCCGTGGGTATCATAAGAGGCCACTAAGGGAAAAGGCTTAAAAATGGCAACCGACATCAAAACACCGGACCAAAATTACACCAGACGGATATCGGGCAGCAGCGTCTGAAGTGCGAGATGTCTGGTACGGGGTTTGGTAAACCGATTGAAGATCGTGTCGATTATTGTAAATCCTCGGGAGATGGGACAAGCTTAGGTGGTGGACTATTTACACCGTGGTAAGGTAAGGGTAAGTATGTTAAGTGGTTTTTTTTATAGGAAAGGAGACAAATGAGCAAGCGGCTGACCGATCACCTGATGGTAAGTGATTTACCGACGCCGACGTACATCTGTAACACCTGAGCAGTTGCAGATGTGTTGCCAGCCTTTTTAAGGATATTTGCAGATGCCCATTTCCAGAAAAAAGGCTCATATATGTCAATTCACATGGCAACTTTTCTATTGTTTTTCTGTCTGCCAAAATGAGTGAATCTAACGTAGAAATTCGATACATTTTGAAGTTTTATTACAAAGAAGGAAAAAATGCTACCCGAACCGCAACAAAAAACAAATCATGATGTTAATCCCATCGCAGCCAGTCGCAGTGGAAGTTATCAATGGTCAAAATTGGTTCAAGTGTTTCCAGTCCGAGAATTTTGATGTCAGAGACGAGTCTCGCTCTGGTCGGGCTGTTGCGGATGAAGTCGATGCCGTTTTTGATAAAGTGGAGCAAGATCGGCGTATTCGTAGTAACGACATAGCTGAAGAGCAAAATTATAAAATAAGTCATCTACCATGTAGCCCTGATCTTGATATTATATATTTTCGTCTGTTACGGTATCTTCAGAACTCTTTAGGTATAATTTTTTGATCAGACGTCCCAAAATTTCTACAGCAGTGGGATTATGTCACCTACAAAATGGCAACGAGTTAACTAACAAAATGGCATATATATATTATAATAAAATGTAAATAAACTAAGTTAAAATATCTGGAGTTTGTATGAGAAAACATTTTCCCCGACCTATTATTATTACCAATGATGTATTTTTGAACTCCTTGCTACGTTAGTCTACGTCGTAGATGCAATCTCAGAAAGACATCAACGCACTCGCGTAGAGTTTCCGAACTTAACCGCCTATTGTTATAAATAGAAATCGTGAATTAAGTTTATGTAAATAAACTGATGAAACTTACGTGTGATCGTTAAGCCTAGTATTTGTATTAATTGTTCTTGTAATAAAATAACACAGTGAAATTTTAACATAATTCCGTAATCCTTTTGAGGCAAGCATACACCTCGACTGTCAACTGTCTGACATAATAATCAAATATTTCTTCTAGGTTTTTGTCTTAGCAAAAAATTTATTTAAAACCTTAAGCTTAGACTGCCAGGCTATCAGGCTAACTAATATGATGATATTTATCAGGTTGTCGGACATAAATAATCAAAAATATTTTATTTATAATGTTTAGTAAAAAAAAAAAAGGAAGCGCCCACTCGACTCTGGTGTGGGTAGGTGGGCTTCACATGTCCTCGGATATATTTCTATTATCAAGTCTCAGAGATGACGGTTTGTTCACCACACGATCGGCAGTAAAGGAATATTTTCCTTTACTGCCGATCGTGTGGTAAATTCAACATATAATTACAATTATCAATTTTTAGTCCGCGGGATTCGTGGTCCAGGTAAATTCACATAATTAAAGGGACCCTTACCCCTGATCTACTCTGAGTTGTAGTATTCGATACAATAGAAATTTGAAATGAAACTATTATTCACGGATTGTTACTATCGACAGTTGTCAACTGCGCAGGGGACATTATAGTGCCGTTTTTTTTTTAGAAAAGAAGGGGGCAAACGAGCGTGCGGCTCCCCTGATGGTAAGTGATCACCGACACCCACGAACATCCACAACACCAGAGGAGCTACAGATGCGCTGCCGGCCTTTAAGGAAGGAATAAGCTCTTTTCTTGAAGGTCCCTAAGTCGTAACTGTTCGGAAATACTGCTGGCGACAGCTGATTCCACAAAGTCGAAGTGCGTGGCATACTTCGATTAAAACGCACTGTGGTGGAATGCCAACCATCTAGGTGGTATCGATGGAACTTCGAATTCTGTCGTAAGTGTACACTCTTCTTTACTTTCCCGTATATATGTAACACTTATGCGATAGGATCGGAAGGGGAGGGTTAGATGCACTGTCAGAGACAAGTCAGAGAACGCAACACGAACAGGCCTGAAAATCAATACATTTGCGTTTGCCCAGGGCTGGGCCATCCAGCGGTCAGGTACGCTAACCTACGCCATACCGTCGTTTATTTATTTATTAATTATTAAACTTCATGTACATGAGAATGTATGTAGGCAGACTTAATGCCAGAAGCAAGCAAAAGGTGATAGAATAGAGAGAATAAGAGGAAAAGAAAATTATAAATGTAAATCTATATATCATATCATAATAGTCATAGTTTATATCGTAATCTATATCTATGTATATATATATATATATATATATATATACAGATTAGTACTAACAGTAGCATTGTGGGTGCCAACTATCCTACAGCTTAAACACTTCTTTTAGTGGTGCCAAACAACCACTGGGATCGCATAAGTCGGCCAGATCTCAAATGTAATGACAACTGACGAATGGCGGAATTGCCATCTGAAATATGTCAAAATATATCAAGAATGTTGACGGACGGATAGCTAGATAAGGTACGATGTATCTACTGCGTCTAAGGCAAATCCTCTCATCAGTAGAGGCTTATGTCTATCAGTAGAGGCTGCTGAAGAAAGAGCTTCCGTGCACGTAAAACTCAAACGTTTATTTACCAAGTGAAAAACAATATAGGTCTTAAAATTAACCGATGTATCTCAAGACTTAGTCACTTTTAAAGGAAATAATGTAAGTTATAATTGCGATTGTTACTTATCTAAAGTTATTATTGAAAATATTATAAAACACTAACTGAAAATATTTTTTTTTTCATAACAGATATTTAATGTCTTTGTTATATTTTATATATACTATTGTTGTTTAATATAGGGCTTTTTTTTGTTAAAGAATTTCGTTTTTGTTGTACGCTTAATTTTTACCGGAATAAGAAGACAATAACGAGCGGAGTGAACATTACTGAATAATTCTTTCATATCTCAAATTTATCTCTCATTCTTATCATAAACATATAGGCATGATGTTTATTTAACCGTTGAGCCATGGGTTCTGGGTTCATATCCCACCATTGGACACACAGTATTTGTTTTCGCATCGGTTGTTACAGGTGACGAGTCTCGACGCTGGCTTTGCTCTCGGAGATTAATTTATATCAGTCACTAACACATCTTTCCACTGATAACTAAGCTACAACGGATTGTTATTATTATTCTGTCTTTTTAAATTGTGTAGTGTTTAATGATTAAATGTATTTAGTTATTAATCAAGACATTTTTAATTAACAAAAAAAATAGCACCTCATTTTGATTGATTACGATTTCAAATTTTTTGGCAACCCTACCCCGTTTGGGAGCAAAGCAATTAACCCTTTGACTTGACCGGCAGCTCGGCTTCACGACCATATCGTCGCTCGCCGCGGCTACCCGGCTAACAATCCCTGTAGGGTCTATTTATATGTATCGATGCGTTCATTAACGTTAGTATATTAACTTAACTAACATCTATAAATGTCTCGCTTTTAGACATGGGCATTATCTTATGTTTGGTAATAGGTAATGAGCACAATACTGCTCCAATACAGTCCGACTTAACATTGCGCCATAATATTATTTACGTATTATCGTGTGGCGAAAGGGGGGTGGCGGCGTAAGAAAACCGGCCACTCCCCCCTTTTTTCCATAGGTGTCGTAAGAGTTGATTTTTTTTCCTTGTTTTTAGTTAGTCTTACGTCATCCAGTCGCATGATAACGACAACTGGATCGTGATAAAATAGATATGCATAGATCATATATACATAAACAGGCTGGATGGTAGGTTACGACCTTGAACTTAACCACGTATTCTACTGGCCAGTAGTGGTAGAGTGTACAGTAGTTTAATCACAGGATTCTCTTATTAATTTTCGTTAACTTAGTTGAGAAGATATGCAGCGGAAGGAGTTAACTAGATATCGTTGCTAGTTCGATATCTAGTTAACTCCTTAGTTAAAAAGTACTTTTTTATTTCTCCAAATAGTCAATACCAAATATTAATTAAATGTCACTAAGGTTGCATTCATTCTGTATAAACATCCATGAATCGGGTACTAGGATCGGGTACGGGATTAGAGCCCGTAACTCTCAGCTTCAAGAGATCAACTCAAGCAGGGTTACTAGCACCTAGGCTATCGGGCAATGAAGGAGAAGTTCTTTGACAGATAGCGCATGCCCCATCTTAAAACTATTTATATATCTGACAAGGATGAGCCAGACATTGGTTAGCGTTTTCAGGATTTCTGATTGTAACTTACACACAGAGATGAGCAATTTAAATACCGAAAGGGGATGCAGTTCTATCACGTTGCGGTGTAAGCTTTTGCTCGTTACCTCGTACATAGGGATTGGATCTATCCTGAGCTACTATATGTAAGTGAAAGTAGCAGCCTGTAAGTGCCCACTGCTGGGCAAAGGCCTCCTTCTCAGATACGAGTATCAGAGAGGGTTTAGGAGGCGGGAAGGGCCCGCCACCCTGCTCCAGTGCGGTTTGGCCGGCTTCACATATCCTCGAAATAATATTTTTATTATTTCTCAGACATGCAGGTTTTAGCGCGATGTTTTCTTTCACCGCTGAGCACGTGGCACCGGGTCATCGTACCCAGGTCACTCGCGCTCTATGAAACTAAAGCTCCATGTAAACCCTGACAACTAGGCTACCACGGCTCCTATATATTAGTAAATATATAAAAAATTATATTCATTTGTTTGTACGTACTCTATATGTTTGATCATCCGATTGAGCTCTAATTTATGAATGAAGGGGCTATAATAAAAATAAAAGTTTCACTGTGAAGAGTCGCAGGGTCATGTAAAGGCATATTATATTATATTAGTCAAATGTTTTAGTATTTATTGTAACGAATTCAACTCACTTTTCACCAGAGCTTACAGGCTGGCGCTAAGAATTTTAAATACGTTTCGAAAAACACATAGGTACTAGCCCTTCATTTAGGGGATCTAACTCTGGTCTCTTGATTCGGAGGAAGACCTCTAACCAGTCTACCATCGTGGTCGGTTTAAACTAGATATGCTTACGGTATAATACGTAACTTATTATACCGTAAGCATACCGATTAACTAGTGAGTTTACCTTACCTTACCTTGCCTTATTATTTAGAAGCTTACCATATGAAGTATAAAGCTATGGCCACCATTCTTTTATTGGTTGTCATAGGAAGCGACTAAGAGAACGCGATTAAATTATCATCGCGGTTCCCGGAGAGGCGAACAGTGTTATCAAAATATTTGAAAGCCGTAATCTCTGCTTACCCCTTTGGGTGATAGGTGTGTATACATACGAGTATATGTCATTTAAATATATAAGTTATAGCTGTACGTTTATTTTTCTTTTTCGAATTACGATAGAAATACGTACATACCTGATAATTGCAGCGACTTCTTCCCGGTCCACCAGACTGTATTATTTACGTTATTCATAACTTTATGCGCTTTCTATGTTTAAAGCTAAATAGTGAAGCAATGTTGATGTTGTTTGTTAAGTGGATGTTGATGGAATATTAGTTAACGAACTCAAATACACTACTTAAAGGGACTCCTAAGTATTGCATTACAAAAAAACCATTCTAAGCACACAGTATAAGTTTAACGTCTTCGAGCGATGCCGGGGCCGACTCCATCGTCGCTGAGCAATGCGCGCCGGAGCTTTGTATGTTTTTGCGAAAAGTTATTGCCATGTTCCCATTAGCGACGTCGTGCAAACGAGCTATAGTACAATAATTCAAGATGGCCGCCGTACAATAACCAGACGTTTTGACTGAACAGACGATCGCATAATTTGTCAAAAACAATATGGCAGACGACGACTTTCTCATGAGAGCAATTATTTTTACAAACAATGCCATGCATCGGCCATCAAATTTCATGATGAAAATTTCTTGGATCTCGTATGATGCTCAGCTCAGCATCAAACTATAAAACAATTTTTTTTATGGTAAAAGGCAAACGAGCACGCTGCTCACCTGATGGTAAGCGATTACCGTCGCCCACGTACACCTGCAACACAGGAGGAGGTGCAGGTGCGTTGCCGGCCTTTAAGGGTATTTGAAAGATGGGAGGGAGAATAAGGAGTGGAATTGGGAGGGGGAGTGGGAGTGGGCCTCCGGTTACCTCGCTCACCGAACGAAACGCAGAAGCAGAAGATGCCTCCACTTCACGCTGTTACTCTGTGAGGTCGTGGCATTAATCCGGTCGAGCCGGCACATTCGAGCAGCAGCTGAAGCCGCCGCTTGGCTCTACCACGTTGAAAACTTTACGGTACTTTACGCAGATATCGCAAAACTGAGTAGATCAACACAACAATATATACTTATTAATTAACCTATGATGATATCAGGCCTCAAGACTCAGTCCCATCCGAAAAGAAGGAAATATAATAAGTAATTAAACGCGATAAAATTCGTTAATTATAGTTTTCATTTCAATACTCTATAAGCTGATAGAATTATATATTATTAGCTATTATAAAAATAATCTTTACCCAGCAGTGGCCCACATTTAAATGTTGCTTAGAGTAAAGTAAACTGAGAGCCCGTATGTGACCACAGCTGGGCAAGGCCTCCCTCTCAAATACCTGAGAGGGTTTCGGAGCCGGGAAGGACCCGCTGCGCAGCTCCAGTGCGGGTTGGCTTGCTCCACATTTCTTCGAAATAATATTCATCATTACTCAGACGTGCAGGATTCCTCATGACGTTTTCCTTCACCGTCGAGCACGTGCTAAATACAGCACATAAATAGTTTACTTTACTTTTACGACGAAATAAACATGTATATTTATTTTATTTTTTATTTATTAATTCTTTATTGTGTCCCTAAAAAAAAAGAAAGGAATACAATGGGCGGACTTAATGCCTTTTGGCATTCTCTACCAGTCAACCCTGGGTGAGAAAGAAAACATGTTGGCAGGTACAAAATAAATAATACATCTAAATTAAATATAAATATTAAATATATCACCCTTATAATATACTTACATACTTATAACATACATAATACACTATACATAAACATATAATACATAGATAAACAAATTAAATGTGGAGAGAAACTTCTTAGATGGCATTTGCCTTCAGATAGTGACGACGGAGCAGGGTTTTAAAGGCGTTTTTGTTCGGAGCTTTCTTGATATCATCGGGGAGAGCGTTCCAGAGAAGTGTGGCTTGAACAGTGAACGAAGAAGAAAAGAAACCAGTACTATGTTGTGGAACACTAACCTTCAAGCTGTTTGAAGTTCGAGGCACTCGGTTATGACTCGAATAAAGAAAATTGAAGTTATCCTTAAGATACGAAGGAGAGTTTGCATCGTCTAAAACGGAATAAAGTACTGGTAAGATTATAGAGCTACGCCTTTGGTGAATAGTAAGCCATTTTAGCTTTGAACGATAGAAGGAAATATGGTCATACTTACGCAAAACGAAAATAAATCTTATGCAGTTATTGAGAAGGCGCTCCAGTTTAGTAAGAAGATATTGCGGTGGATCTGGGTAACACACATCTGCATAGTCGATAATGGGTAGAATAAGTGAATGGACCAGCAAGAGTTTGGTTTTAAAATGTAGGAAATTCTTGAGACGATAAAGAGAGCGCAAAGTGGCAACGACTTTACGGCTGGTTTCACCGATGTGTAAATTCCAAGTCATAGTGTGGTCCAGATGTAAACCAAGGTTTTTCATGCAATGACAGTATGGGATGATAAGGCCGTTGTAGAGAACAGGAGCAAGACTTCCATAATCCACCCTTGCGAGCATTCTTGCACTACCCATAACCATCACTTTACATTTTGATGGATTGACAGAGACTCCGTATCTGTGTGACCAATATTTGTTTGTATTTTGTATTAAAAGTCATTATTCTATATGTATATGGTACATTTGTATATATTTTATTTATGTATCTAAGTATCTATGTATGTATCTAACTATCTGGGTAAGTATATATTTTGATATTTATATCCCTTTACTTGTTTTATTCTGTTAGCTGTATCGCCTCTATTACGTATATATCTCAGTTGACTGGAGGAGAAAGCCTCTAGGCATTCAGTCCGCCATATGTACCAATCTGTGCATAAAGATTAAATAAATAATTAAATAAAATATGATTCATGTTACTATATATTCTGATTTATTATATATGTATGTATTGATGTGTTCGTGTGTATGTATATATCTGTGTTGATATTTATGTATGTATTTGTATATGTATGTGTTTGTGCAGGTATGTATACTTATACATTTAAATGTTTATTAATTATAATATCTCGATTAGTCTTTTTGCTATTTAAAATTATTTAAAATTTGATGCACCTATCGCAACATTTCTTCACGCCCTGGGTTGACTGGTAGAGAACGCCAAAAGGCAATGAAGTATAAATAAATAAATAAATAACAATAATTATTTTTATTTTCTAATTTCAAAGATGGCGTTTAATTATAATATACAATGCTATCCCTTGACATCTGAGAGATTAAGGAATAACATGCCCAGATAGCGTACACCACGAGAATACAGACCGGTGACCGATCATCAGCGTAAAAGCTCAACTCACGCTATGCTTATATTTAGTTGTTGTGACGAACACACGGCTTAGTGGTTAGCGTACCTGGCTGCTGAGCCTTGGGTTCGAATCCCAGTCGGAGTCACTACATTTGATGTGACAAATTATCAAAGTTCGTTTGTGTTGTGTTGTTCGTAGACGGCAAACGAGCAAGCGGTTCTCCTGATGGTAAGTGATTACCGTCGCCCACGAACATCTGCAACGCCAGAGGTGCTGCAGGTGCGTTGTCGGCCTTTAATGGTATTTCGGTGATGGGAGGGAGGATGAGGAGGGGGATGGGGGAGAGGAAGTGAGTCTCCGGTTACCTCACTCAGCAACGAAACGCACAAGTACAAGATGTCTCTACTTCACGCCGGTATTCTGCGAGCATGTCTATGTCTTATCTTTTATGATATCGTCAATGTTTTATCCTAGACAATAAAACGATCAATATTTGTCAGTCATTCGGGCTTGAGGGTCTATATGAAGGAAATTAGGTGTTATATGCTGGAATAGCATACAGGATACGTTCAGTCAATTGAGAGAGATACGAAAGGGATAAAATTTTTGACCTCCCGGGCAAAGTCGTTTGCGGATGCTTGTATTTTATATGAATATTATACACGTATATTTTTTTTTATGAAATAGACTTAAGTTTGACCTCAATCTCGCTTGATGGAAGGAATGATCGAAGGTCGAAAGGATGGAAAAGATCGAAGTCGAGCTTATATCAAATAAGATGTAAGCTCGACTTCGATCTTCTCTACATCTGTTGCCCTACAATCGAACAGTAATCATAGCAGCCAGTTAACCGGCACTGTCGCCATCTTGCGGGCAGTAACCTCGAAACAGATGAACTACTTAAAATGCAAACCATCGACGGTTGGGGGAAGAAAGCTAGCTGTGCTTTTGTCTCAGCTAACATTTATTGTACTGTTGGAAACGCTTTACGGTTAACGTGACGATGTTTGAGTACAATTTTCTCGTAAGCGACACCACAGTATTACAGAAGACGTATGGAAATGGCAGTATGCTTGTTTCGTTTCCGTGATCGATTTAACCGGAGATCCGTTCACTGGTTATCAAAGAATTCCGTCCTACTGAAAACAGGCAAGAGTGTAAGTGTGGGCACTTTTTTACAAAAAGAATACTAACAATGCTATTTAACTAACATTACTAATATTTCTGTTAAACGTCCAACTAAGCGTTAGAGCTTGTATTTGGAGTGGTTCACGACAATAGTCGAATGGTGGGCTCGAACCTGCGACGTCATGTTTCTCAGTCCGCACCCTAACCCATTAGGCTATTGGCGCTTTGTTATATTTATTTATTTTTATTTCATTTATTTAAACTTTATTTAAATACCTTTAAACAAAAGTATTACAAATGGCGGACTTAATGCCTCTTGGCATTCTCTGCCAGTCAACCCGGGGCGTGGAGAGATATAGTAAGGGTGCCAAACATTAAATTTGTTAAAAAAAAAACATGAATAAATATATAAAATACAATTACAATTAGATACATGCAGACAGAATAAATACATGTAAAAAAAATTATCTTTAATAAAATAATCGTACGTTTAAATTTCCCTTGCTGGTTTAATCATCATCATCATTTCAACCTGTCAAAAGACCACTGCTGAACATAGGCCTCCCTCGAAGGTTGCCACTAAGCTCGGTCCTGAGCCACCTGCATCAATCGACTTCCCGCAACACTGCTCAGGTCGTCACTCCATCTTGTGGGGAGTCGATCTACACTGCGTTTGCCTATACGTGGCTGCCACTCGAGAACCTTTTTCCCCCAACGGTTGTCAGTTCGGCGAGCTAAGTGGCCGGCCCATTTACCGACAGGAGTGTGCTTCTTTCTTACCATTACTTGTATAATAAATTTTGCAATGACCAAAATTTATCACAGACATCATGCAGCAGCCTATAAGTTGGAAAATGGCCTGGGTTTTGGAGCCGGGTAAGGGTTCGCCACGCTGCTCCAGTGCGGGTTGACGGGCTTCACATATGCTCGAAATCATATTTTATTTATAATGATTTCTTTTTTAATAATCATTTACGCGAACACTACACATTTGAAATGAAACAATTATTTATTATTAATTCTCTAGACACGCAGGTTTCCTCGCGATGTTTTCCTACACCGCCGAGCACGTGATAAATACAGCATTACAAATAGCTATTAACAATTTCAGTAGTGCCGACACCGGGGATCGAACTCAGGTCACTGTCACTCAATCACTCAGATATCATTCTGAGTTTTTCTCAGTAAACAGATCAAAAGTAAACTTAAGTCCGAGTTAATAAACCACCACTGCATCGTGCAGCTACGAGATGTATCGCGTGTACTGCTTTGTTATTTAATTAATATTCATAAATAAAAACTTGTGAGTCGCAAAGTAGTGGTTCGTTCATTACACACACACACATACACAGACGATCTCAGTATATATATGTTCAAAGCATTCGTTAAGTTACTTTTTAATAATTAAAATAAAGATTATTATTATTATCTAGATAAATTACAGCCACCTGATACTCAAGAGCAGCTAACGGCAGTTCTGTAAACGGACCATATTTTACTTTGCAATTAAATCGTATTTGTAACACGAGTCAGAACACTAGCGTTGTTGGGAAATAATTTTTCCCTAAGCTTTAGTATTTTGTCTTCTGAGTCTTCTATAGTCCAAAAGCCAACTTATTCAAAGCTCACGTTAAAACTTTGTAGAGAATAACCCATGGTTCTATCTCTTCATAGCTTATAAAGTTGCAAACACAAAGAGCTGCAAAATATCTGTATAAAATTTGGATGATCTAGACACAAACGTGTCCGAAGGAATGTCCTTCTCATATACATTTTTTTCCTACGAATCACATCCCTTTAGAGTCAACTTACAGCAGTAGTGTCTGCTTCTGCTGCTTCTCATAAGAAAGAACTAACTGACATTGATTAGCTTCTGTAGAAAGAATTGATATTACGGATTTTTTATAAAGTATAAGAGACATAAAAAGCATTACAATACAGGTTGTATTACCGAAAGAAATGTATTTTCCAAATATTTTCCCCAGTATCCGAATCCGGGGCATCATGGTGCAGCAGACGGGTACGCTACCCACTAAGCTACTGTGATCTTGCGCTGTTTAATGGCCGACTAACGTAGAAAGTGGCAATTATAAAGTATCGTGGGTAAGCGCCAAGTTCACACAGTTCTGCTTAATTTACACCAACAAAGCTTACTCGTACGCCACTTTTCTTGATTGATTTCACTCAAGATTGTCTACGCAATCGCCTTTACGATTGTACGTTATGTTTTTTTAAGATAAAGTGCCGACACTTTGAAATGAAATATGCTTTGAAATACACTTCTTTGTACACCAATTGACAGAAATAGAATAAAAGAAACATGAAATATACCGAACGTACAATTGGCGGTCTTATCGCTTAGAAGCGATCTCTACCAGGAAACCATGTTGCAGAGGCTGTAATGAACAGCGAGCAATGGTTAAGGCTGTATGCAAGTTATTATTAAAAAAATATGTTTTCTTTCTGGATCATTACCCGACTCGAACTTAGAAAAACATGTTTCTTTTATGGAGATCCCGTTTATTTTTTTAAATTTTATATTGTTTAATTTACTTTAATCATCATTATCATTTCAGCCTATTAGAAGTCCACTGCTGAACATAGGCCTCCCCCAAAGATTGCCACGAAGCACGGTCCTGAGCCACCTGCATCCATCGACTTCCCGCAACACTGCGCAGGTCGTCACTCCATCTTGTCTTGGTCGTCCTACACTGCGTTTGCCCGTACGTGGCTGCCACTCGAGAACCTTTCTTCCCCAGCGGTTGTCAGTTCTGCGAGCTATGTGGCCGGCCCATTGCCACTTCAGCTTGCTGATCTTTACGGCTATGTCGGTTACCTTAGTTCTGCTGCGGATATCATCGTTGCAGACTCTATCACGCAGAGAAACACCGAGCATAGCCCTTTCCATAGCGCGCTGAGCAACTTTGAGCTTCCTCATACGGGCTGTAGTGAAGGACCAAGTCTCGGATCCGTATGTCATCACTGACAACACGCACTGATTGTATACTTTCGTCTTGAGGCTTTGCGGTATACTCGACGAGAAGCTATGACGTAGTTTCCCGAACGCAGCCCAGCCGAGTTGGATTCGTCGATTGACCTCTGAGTCGAAGTTGGACTTACCTAATCGGACAATTTGTCCCAGGTATACGTACTCGTCTACAACTTCAAGCCTATTGTTCCCAACAACAACCGGTATTGGTGTGACATGGACGTTTGACATGTCTTGTCCATGTTCATCTTAAGACCAACCTGTTGGGAGACGTTATTGAGGTCATTGAGCATTGTACTAAGCTCCTCCAGCGATCCTGCCATAAGAACTATGTCGTCGGCAAATCGAAGGTGAGTGATGTATTCGCTTTTGATGTTGATACCGTATCCTTTCCAGTTCAGCTGCTTGAAAACATCTTCCAATGCAGCCGTGAAGAGTTTCGGGGATATGACATCACCCTGTCTTACACCTTTCTGCAGTTGGATTGGTTTCGTACTCTGATTCTGTACTCGGATAGACATCGTAGCCTCATTGTACAAACACCTCAGCACTTCGATATACCGGGAGTCTATCTGGCACCGCTGGAGAGACTGTAGCACCGCCCAAATTTCGACTGAATCGAAGGCTTTCTCATAGTCCACATACGCCAGACATAATGGCAAATTGTACTCCTCGGCCTTTTGTACAATCTGGCGAAGAGTATGTATGTGGTCTATGGTACTATAGCCTTTTCGGAATCCGGCTTGTTCGGGAGGCTGGAAGTCGTCAAGTCTGTTCACTAGACGATTTGAGATAACTCTCGAAAACAGCACGTAGACCCGGCTTAGAAGCGATATCGGTCTATAATTCTTCAAAAGGCAGTTATTCTTAAGAAAGGGGTTCTTGAAGAATAGGACAACCACGCTTCTACTCCACGCTTTCGGCCGCCATGAATGACGGAATTAAACAGCTTCTGAAGGACAACAAGTATCGGTTTTCCACCCGCTTTCAGAAGCTCAGCTGTAATTCCGTCCTCACCCGGCGCCTTGCCGTTTTTAAGCTGTTTGAGAGCCATCCTAATCTCGCACAGACTGACGTCCGGGATGTTATCGGAGTAATGTCGGATAAGCTTGGCTCTTGGGTCGTTACTCACATCAGTGTGTGGTTTCAACGACGTTGTGTACAGCTGTCCGTAAAATCTCTCGATCTCACTCAAAATCTCGGCTCCAGCGGAAATGACTGCGCCGCTTTCGGTCTTCAGCTTGGTCAGTTGGCTCTTTCCGATAGACAGATCTCTGGCGAAGACTTTGGAGCCTTGGTTCCGCTCTATCGCTTTTTCAATACAGGCTGTATTAAATTTGCGTAAGTCTTGCCTCATACATTTGGAGATCTGTGTATTCAGTTGCCGATACGCTGACGCATCCGTTGTAGACTGCAGCTTTATCTCACGCCTGGCTTTCATGAGTTTAAGAGTGTGATCAGAGAGCTTTTGGGGCTTGTTCGTGCGGCGGGTCCTGCAAAACTTAGCTCCTACCGCATGGACAGTTTCCACTAGCCTGCTATTCGTATCGTCCACTGTAACGCAATCGTCTAGGCACTGAAAGCGATTATGCAATTCGAGCTGAAAGCTCTCGGGGTTCTGGATAAGGGCACGTGGTGGGCGGAGCGTAGACTTCACCAGACGAGACCGTTCGAGCCTAATGTTAAGGTTCAGTGTGCCTCTTACCATTCGGTGTTTCTCTGCGCGATAGAGTCTGCAACGACGATATAAACGTTAGGATCAGCATGCCGACAATGACCGGTCCATTATTATTACGTAGCCCGCAACCGCGTACAGGCAAACGGGCAGGCAGAGTGACGACCTTCACAACGTAGCGGAGGGTCGTTTTATTTAGGTTGCTAAGGATCGTGCTTTCTGGAAATATTTGAAGGGGGGGGATTATTAAAAATGTCTATATATATGCGATTATCGTGCAATACACATTGGAAATAATAACAAAGACGTTATTACTAATGGCGCGTAGGCTAAATAGGGTCGATGCTGACTGGAGATCACCCCCGCGACACTATGCTAAGTCAGCACCGTTTCATTTGACACGGCACGGGTTATAAATTATAAAGTCTACCTCAGTCGACTCCTCTTAAGCCTCAGCTTCTCTTAATTTATTTGTTTTTGTTTTTACATATTTATTGTTTTTTTTTTGACTGCAACGATGATATCCGCAGCAGAACTAAGGTAACCGACATAGCCGTAAAGATCAGCAAGCTGAAGTGGCAATGGGCCGGCCGCATAGCTCGCAGAACTGACAACCGTTGGGGAAAAAAGGTTCTCGAGTGGCAGCCAGGTACAGGTAAACGCTGTTTGGGACGACACCCCACAAGATGGAGCGACGACCTGCGCAGTGTTGCGGGAAGTCGATGGATGCAGGTGGCTCAGGACCGAGCTTCGTGGCAATCTTGGGGGAGGCCTATGTCCAGCAGTGGACTTCTGATAGGCTGAAATGATGATGATTGTTTTTTTCTGTATAATTGTATTTTTGTAACTTTTGTGTTGTGTAAGTGAATAAATCGTATCGTATCGAGGAATTCAAAACAAGGAGGCAAAACGGTTCGAGTAACTCACCGTCAGAAACAAATATGTGGTGATAATCACACAATTCTGACAGTTTTAGAATTATATATTCTAATTTTAAATAATATCTTTGTACAGTACACAGCTTGTCCCGGTTCACGAACAACCGGACAAGTGGCAGTCGATGAAAGTCCCGACTGAATAACAGTGCTGTGGTGCTCCCACAGATTATCACTGAACGAAATCCGTTTTGACATCGCTCAATTAAGGAATCTTTTTTATTTGTTTTAAAAAAAGCACACTGTATTTTATTTAATAAATTTTATTGTGTGATTGCCAATTAAATATGTTTCATTCTAGTTAACGTCTCAACAGAGCCCTTCCAAATTAACAAAAGGTGTTTCAGATGATCATGAGCTAGGTGTGCACATGCCCTAATTTTGATAAATCTAAGCCCCTTATTGAAGCCGTACGACAGCCGCCACTCGCTCAACAATGGCGTCCAGTCATGTATGTTAATTTGTGAACATAGCCAACCGTGCACCGGAAGCGACAGCAACCGTTGTAGCTAATTCCATCAATGCGACCGTGGAAAGTTATGACTTGCATAATATGTTGTTTCGATAGATATGTTTAGAAGTGAAGCCACGGCTTTTGCTGCTTCTCTAATGGACCCGCTCGAACGGGGTCGTATCGCGGCTTCGCAGAGCACCGGCTTGAAGTAGTGTAGTCGGTGAGTTGTCCTCCTCCTCAAATATCTTTAAAGGCCGACAACCCAACTCCTCTGGTGTTGTAGATGTACGAAGGCGTCAGTAATCAATTACCATCAGATGAGCAATTTGCTCGTTTGCCCTCTATCCAATAAAAACAAAAAATACAGCACACAGACCAATACAGACATGAATATTTGACAAACAAATAGACAAACTTTTTACATACTTCTATGTGAATGATTAACGTCTTACTGAGTAATTACCTACTGACCATTAAAGATTATAATATTTTGATATCGTTTGCATATAATTATCGTGTGATATACTGACAGAAAACTTGCTCAGTATTGATACGTTTTTAATTAATTAATTAGGTAATAAATTGGTTAATTTATAACGGACCAATATTGTCATAACAACGTGCTCTGCGAATGGAAACATTAATTATGTTAATAAAAACAACAACGTTCCACGAATATTTTCTGATATTTTTGATTAAATTTCTAATGTTACTAAAATTTAACAATTTTAGCATTTGAATTTCCTCACGTTATTCAAAGTCTACCTCTCAGTGTTTAGAAAGGATCGCAACTAATAGGGTACTGAATAACCGAATAGCCGTATGGCATTATAATCTACCACCCCCGTACTACGCGTGTCTTATGAAAGGCGACTAAGTGAAAATCAGAAGCACGTTTATGAAGTGGAAGTCTGTATTATTTGCCTACTACTTTGGGTGAAATGCGTGAATCGTAAATTATACAATAGAAAGTTTTAACGCTGTAGAGCCAAGCGGAGGCTTCAGCTGCTGCTCGAACGGGCCGGCTCGACCGGATTAATGCCACGACCTCTCAGAATACCGGCGTGAAGTAGAGGCATCTTTCGCTTCTGCGTTTCGTTCGGTGAGCGAGGTAACCGGAGGCCCACTCCCCCTTCCCATTCCACTCCTTATTCTCCCTCCTATCTCCCAAATACCCTTAAAGGCCTTACCTACCTAGGTGATTACCTTCGCCCACATACATCTGCAACACCAGAGGAGATGCAGGTGCGTTGCCGGCCTATAAGGATATTTGGGGATGGGAGAGATGGTAGGTATTAGGGGGCCCCATTCGGACAGTTTTGCAAAAGCCGCCGCTTTGCTCTACCACCTATAAAACTTTATAACACAGTTGGTTACAGCTGGGCAAAGACCTAATTTTTAGAGGTATTAAGAGCTGTCCGTCACGTTGCTCCAGTGCTCCATTAGGTTTTTAATTTCTCCGACATAGTATCGCGCCGCCCTGGCGACTCGATCGCTTCTCGAAATTACAACTTACATTTTTTTATGTTGCCAGCACCGAAAGACCTTCGCTTACAGCAGGGATTCCTTAAGCGGTTGCCATCGACCCTTTGGGGTCGATATCGGTTACCCAGGGGTCGACATAAACGAAAACTGATTTTGTGGGTCGACGAGATTTAAAAATCGGACCCCTATTAATTTTAACACAAGTTCTAATTTGAAATTTACAAGATATTGTATAATTTGCGTTACGTGTACCAATTTGTTATAAAAATGATTAATATTATAGTAGGAACTATCATTGTAGTACTTTAAAAAAAATTACTTAATTTGTATTAATAATAATTAATTACACTTGAATTTTATGTCTATTTATTTTGTTAAATTTTGATGAGAAAATGATGTCAAGTTTACTCACTTAACCAGGTTTTTAAATTGGTAAGTATTTTGTATCAAAAGGAAAAAAAACTAGAGATAGCATTTTTAAAGTTATTTCGCTATGAAGTAATTTTGGAAAAGATTCTCTTGCCCAATATAGTTTGGGAATCCCTGGATTACAGCATTACACACAACTGCACGATTCCCGACCTGGTGTCATTGTAACGAAGTCCGCATTACGATATGGCACTATAGACATTGTAATAATAAATGATATTACAAAATATATGAAGGAAATAAAAGCGAGTAGAGGGTACTCGAAAATAAACAAGAAGTGTACATTGACAGAGCGTGCACCCCACTATAGAGTTGTCATGACGGGGTCGTGTGGGATGAGGTATTTGATATTGACCAAAGCTGTAAAAGTCTTCGACGATTCGCACTTTAGACTTTAAACCTAACACGATAACGGCTTTTACAATCGTTTCGAATAGTTGGCGACCGTACAATACTGTGCTCGTGACCCCAACAAAAGAGCAAGGCTACGTCGGCTGATCTGTCTCTATCTTTTTTTTTTATTTTACAGCGAAGCAAACGTAACATGGGAGTTTAAAAACAACTCTCTATAAGTAGAGTTAGAAGCGATGGAGTTGAAGCTAACCGACAAATTTTGAGAAATTTCGGAAACTGAAGCTAGTAACTAAAAATTATATAAGCTCTCACGGCGGTATGCCTACATGGTTTGATCAGAGGTCTAGACGTTTTAGCCTTTTTTTATAAAAGAATACTAGCAATGCTATTTAACTAACATTACTAATGTTCCTGTTAACCCTTCAACTAACCATTAGAGCTTGTATTTGGAGTGGTTCACGACAATAGTCGAATGGTGGGCTCGAGACTGCGACGTCATGTTTCGCAGTCCGCACCCTAACCCATTAGACTATTGTCGGTAAATCCAATTTGCAATCCAATTATCACTAGAGCTGATCAGGGAGAACGTGACAGGCGGTGAGCTTGTCTCCATCTTAGTGTAAAGATAGATGAAATTAAGCGTAGTTTCGAATAACTCATTCGTACGAGCCGTTTAAACTTTGTTAAGCAAAGACTTTGTAAAAATGGTTATTATAATATAAAGGAATACATGGATGAATGTAACCCCTGGGAATGAGCGGATCGCTTCCAAGCCGTTTCTAGAAAATAATCTTGTAATATTATATTATTATAACGTATTGTATATTTGAAACAATATACAATAAATTTGGAACCTACGTAGATTCTTTCGTCGGTTTCTTCTCCGCCAGAGGAACCACATTACGCAACGGTGGTACTTTTTATATAACAACTTAGTTCGACAAATATATTTAAATTTATATTTCTAATATTGAATTAATGATCTACGTATAGACCTCGAGTCATCGCCACGGCTATCGAGGCGTTGAATTAAAAAGAAAAAAAACTGTCACACCGTCTAATGCTGTCGTATAAGAGTTTGAGAGAAGAATGTCCAATAGTAAACAATAGTACATAACATGGCGACGTTGTGTTATTAAGGCAACAGCAGACAGTAATAATGCACGACGATTCGCCACGGGCCCGAACCGGTCCATTTGATGACGCTTACCTATTTGTTGAATTGTTTAATGACAGCAATGTGGCGATTCTGTCCGACAATTATTTATGATTGAGCGTAAAATAACGTTCCTTTTTCTAATTCAGAGTTTTTGTTTTTTTTAGTTAAATTGCTTTTAGCTAAACACACGCGTTGAATTACTTGTTGTTGATTTGTTTTGTTTTTTTTTTTTATTTGTAATAGACTTAGTTACAAGATTTGTTAAAGGTCTATATAAATTTAAACATTAACTACAGCATCGTATACATTGCGGGGGCGAATAGTGTGTTACGGAAGTCCGTTTGACTACGCTGAAACGTGCTACATTGAAAATCTTCAATCTCTGCCTACTCCTATGGTTAGCAGGCGTAAATACTTACATACTTTTGATATTTGGTAGAGCCTTGCAACAGCTGGATATTGGTTGGAGGTATGTTCTCCTGACCGTTTTCGACTACAAGCAATATCGGCAGTAGTCAACTGCGCAGGAGATATTATAGTGCCGTAAGTAAGTAATTCCCGACGCCCACGTACATCTGCAACGCCAGAGGATCTGCAGGTCGCCAGAGGACCCGAGCTTTGATAATATTTGGGAAGGGGACAAGAGTGAAATAGGCCTCCGGTTATTTTGTGAGGCCGTGGTACGACTCCGGTCGAGCCGGTGCATTCGAGCAGCGTGGTAGAGCCGCCTTTTGGCTCTATCACTATAAATAAATCTCATTAAATTACAATCAGCTTTATAGATGCGTTAATGAGCAAACATTTACTTACCATTATCTACGATGAACGTGAGATATAAAATATAGATTTGGGAAACCAGATTTGTACTGTAAGACATCTATAAAGTTTATTATCAGTACCGATCTGACTGGACAACTAAGATTTAATTAACAGATTAAACGAGGTTAAGATTTGTTTTTCTCGAGCACTAAAATGTTCAAAGCAAGCGCCTGGACCTTGACCTACCACTATCTTTAGTTATATCTATAGTCGCTAATCATGATCATCTCTACATATAAAACAAGTCCACTGTCGCATCTCTCTGTCTGTCTGTGTACGATTTTCTCCTAAAGTACTTAACGGATTTTATTCAGGTTTTCATTAATGAATAGAGTGTTTCAAGGGGAAGGTTTACGGTTTATAATTAAAGGACATCTTTTGAGTAGAATTACTTTCATAAAGTCGGCATAACAAAACAGTCGGCAGTGAAAATAATGTATTTCTACAGAAAGTTCGGGGTAGCATGAGACTATCTTTTTTTTTATGGGAAAGGAGTCAAAGGTACAGCGGGCTCACCTAACGGTAAGTGATTATCGACGCCCGTAACTGCAAAACCAGAGCAGATGCTGGTGCTTTGCCGGGCTTTAAGATTATTTGTGTAGAGTGAGGGAGGGAAATAGGTCTCCGGTTACACCGTAACGTTTCACGCCGACATTCTGCGAGGTCCTGGTACTACCCCGTTCGAGCAGGCCCATTTTTTAGGAGAAGGGGAGCAAACTATCATGCGGCTCACCTGATGGCAAGTGATCACCGACGCCCAAGAGCATCCGCAACACCACAGGAGCTACAGATGCACTGCCGGCCTTTAAGTTAGGAATAGGCTCTTCTCTTGAAGGTCCCTAAGTCGTAACTGTTTGGAAATACCGCCGGCGACAGCTGATTCCACAAAGTCGAGGTGCGTGAGAGCAGCAGCAAAATCCGCTGCTTGGCTTTAATTCTGAGCTATCTTCAATTAAAAATTTAACGTAAACAAAAGAGTCTGAGGCAACATTTTATTTAATATTTTTTGTTTTTTATGGGAAAGGCGGCAAACGAGCAATCGGTTCACCGGATGGTAAGTGATTACATCAGCAACACCAGAGGTACTGCAGGTGCGTTGCCGGCCTTTAAGGGTATTTAGGAGATGGGAGGGAGGATGAAGACGGAGATGGGGAGGGGGAGTGGCCCTACGGTTACCTCACTCACCGAACGAAACGCAGAAGTACAAGATACTTCACGACGATATTCTGCGAGACCGCGGTACCAATCCGGTCGAGCCGGCCCATTCGAGCAGCAGCTAAAGCCGCTGCTAGGCTCCACCACGTTTGAGAGTAATGTCTCTTCTGCATTGCATAAGTTCAGGGATATTAAACATATTGTGTATGCTGAAATGTAGCCAACCTGAACAGCCGTATAATTTACTCGCTCACTGACTCCGTGTCGTTTCCATCATCCCGCCTCACCGAACCTAACCGCGCTGGAAGCCGGCTACCTGTCGCGGCGAGCATTATCGGGCTGTGAATGTGAACGCGCCTCGCGGGTATACGTGTAGATGTTAACTGAGACGAACTGACATCCCGACCACCGACACTGCGAGAGATTAACATTTGTCCCTATGGATTACGAGATGATATATAGTGAAAGCGATTTTGATGTGTTGTTTGTCTTAAGTTTGCAAGATCCTAAAATACACTCTTCGATTGTAACTTTTGTTTCTTGGTTATATGATGATCATATGACTAACTATACATGTTTGTGTATAGTTAATAGATCACAGTCAAAACGTTTTTTATCCAATTAAGTTTGTTTAAGGCTTGTTTAAAGCTAAAAAACCGGTTCGCAAAGTTTGGCCGAAGCTTTAATTTTTGTTAAACCTCGGAGAAAATCTGGCAATTATGAAAAAAAAACATATTACATGATAAACTACAATGAAACCAATATAATGTCAGTCATAATAAGATGAAAACATTTTTTTTAAATGCCAATGTAAACAATTTGTAAGTAGCCTACATGTCTAGGTCTATTTCCACTTTTTTTTGTTCTTTTTCAGCAGTGTAATAGATATTTTCACACATCTTTGTCCTCGATCGAAAATATCTTTAACAAGCTTCTTAATAATTTTGTATAACTATATTTTCAGCGATTTATTGTAAGACTTTATGCATTTACACAAAAAACAATTCGTACTTTTAGCCAATCTAAATTTAGGTCCATCAAGCGCCTCGTCCTCGACCTGTTCTAAAGGAGGTAGCAATTTTTTTTATTGTCGATACAAATTGTAAATGTCAAGATATAAGTCTCTTAGAACATGCGTACAGACTCGCGAAGCTCCAAGTTTCAGATGGTTCGTAACGCTTGCTTCTGTAAAAAAAAAAAAATGGTTACAAAACAAATAAAAAAGATTGATTCTTTGTACGATCTTATAAAGGTTCCCATCTCAATGATACCACAGCACTGGTCTTCATCAGTCAACTGTCTGACCCTTGCGATGGGTTGTGGTGTAAGAAAACCGGTCACTTCCTTTTCTCACGTGGGTAGCGCTACATAGTAGGAAAATAGCCTGTAAATGCCCACTGCTTGGTAAAGGCTTCTGCACAATATTTTCTTCTTTTATAAGCCGTTTCCGAAGGTTCTTCTAACCGTGAATGGTTCGCCACGCTGCGCTGAATTGGAACAACTGTTGTTGGAATTCACAGGTCCTCGAAACGAAAAAAAAATCTCAGACATTCTGATTTCCTCGAGATTTTTTCGCTTATCGCAGTGTATAGATGGCGTGTAACAGGTGCAAGGCTGACGAAAAAGTAGGATCAATTATTACATCTTCATAGAGATGTCCTTTTGAGTCCGGATAGCCGAGTAGATACCTATCTGCCTGCGAGTAAGATATCCGAGTTCGATTCCCTAACCAAAGGAAAAGGTGCCCTTCATCAATGGGTTTTTCGATAGTTACGCACGAGTTGTATCGTTAGTCTGTGCACTAAGACCTATAGGCTCGCAGACACGTCACGTTGTGCCAAAATCTCCTGTGAGCAGTTGGTTCGTTTCAAAATTAATGTTTTTTTCTATTAGAAAGTCGGCAAACAAGCAAGCGGTTCATCTGATGGTAAGTGATTCGCCCTCGTACATCTGCAACACCAGAGGTGCTGCAAGTGCGCTGCCGACCTTTAAAGGTATTTGAGAGATGGCATTGAGGTTGCGGAGGAAGGGGAGTGGGCCTCCGCTTACCTCACTCACCGTACGAAACGCAGAAGCACAAGATGCCTCTACTTCACGGCGGTATTCTGCGAGACCGTGGTACCGATCCGTTCGAGCCGGTCCATACGAGCAGCAGCAAAAGCCGCCGCTTTGCTCTACCGTATGTGTGTCTGTGTTTGTGTTTAACTCTGACCACCCCTGTATTGGGTAAACGACCGCTAGAGCATAATATCCAATAACTAATACAAGGATAACAGGAATATTACGTCGCTCAATCAGATAGTTGAGAATAATTCCACTGGACTTGCACCGTGCTATTTGATAATGACATAATGACTTTATTAGATGCTGCTACGTAATTGTGGACTGGATGCTGGGTCTGCAGAGGTACGATAAACGCAATAGTCGCGGATAATGTCTTTTCATTCCGCTCCATTCCCACAGCTTAAAGACGTACCGTCGTAAGAAAATCCCTAACGCAAAATCGTATTTAACATTATCTCGTGCAACTGGATAATCGGTCTAAGTAAGTTAATGTTAAACTTGTTCTATAACCATCGGCTTCCGTCGAGTGCACGGAGTATTTGATGTTTGTCTTGTTTGACGAAGATTCAACCTGGTGCCATCACAATTTGTGACGATGTAGCATGAGATAGATATGACTAGAATAAGTCTTTCAATCTTGTCTGAATGAATCGTCTCACACCTTCCTCATTTTAGACTTCTTCCGCTTCCTAATCAGCATATAAAAGTCCTTTATTAAACTTTCCAAGAAATCATTGAGTAGACAGCATACGTTATTTGAAATTTTCATACCGGTGTGATTGTACTAGTGATAATTTAAGTTCAATGGGTCTTAAGTTCGAATCGAATATTTGGGGAACAAAAAAGCACTCTAGCACATTTTAAAGATCTAAGATGGAAAGCCTCTCAGTCTGTAATTATTGTGGCTGAATCTACCTTTCACATCGGAACGCAACAGTTGCTCTGCTGATCGGGAAAACAGAAATGGGAAAGAGTTTGGTATGTACCCGGTACCCAGACTACTCGTAGACCTCTATCAAGTAGTCTACCGGGACCACTTCCAGGTACACGTACTTGCCTGTTAAGAAGTTGTCGCAGTTATAGAAATCGGTCAGAAGGACACAAGAACTTCTTAGTGTATACGCACAGGTGGGACGATGAACTTGCATACGCTATCGCAGCATCAGCATCATCAGTTAGTAAGCAGTACACTTCTGGAAGTAAGAGCAATGAAAAAATGAGATCGCCAAACGTTTGATATTGACATCACCAATCTCCCATTTAATTCGTTATTTTTAAGAAGGCACGTGGTAGAGCCAAGGAGTGGCTTTTGCTGCTCGACCGGGTTAGCACCACGATCTCGCAGAATACCGACGCGAAGTAGACACCCTTTGCTTCTGCGTTTCGTTCGAAGAGGGGTGGTAACTCGCTTTTCCCATCCCTCTCTCCTCGTTCTTCCTCCCATTCTCAAAGGTCGGTAACGCACCTGCAGCTCCTCTGGTGTAGTAATCACTTACTATCAGGTGAGCCGCTTGCTCATTTGCCCCCTTTTACATTAAAAAAAACAAATAGGCACCGTTATGTTCATTAAAGAAACACAAAACAACAGTGTAAGTTAATTGTCATTTGTATGTATACAACAAACAAACAGATACTAACAATATACTGACCTCAATCCGACCTTCATACAATAATTATAGCATTATCTGCCTAAGTTGCCCGCTGGATATATACTGAAGGTGTCCAAAGCCCGCACTGAAAACTCTAAATACCTCCTAAACCAACCCATTATAAATTCAATTACGGGCTTAAGATGCCAAATGGTTCTGCGTTTCTTCTTCTTCTGCGGAGTGAGGTAACCGGAGGTGCACCCCTCTTCCCTATCGCTTATCCTCATTTTCCCTCACCTGCACCTGCAGCTCTTCTGGTGTCGCAGATGTAAGTGGGCGACGGTAATCACATACCATCAAGTGAACCGCTTGCTCGTTTGCACCCTTTCCCATAAAAAAAAAGCCAAGAGATTTCTCTTCATCGATTCTTACATCGCCTTGTGGGCAGGTGGGGTGATGAATCATTTTACATAGCCACTGTACTTCACTGTATTATTATTACTCTAGACCGAATTTATATTTATTTGCAATGTTTAACAGTAAATATCTAAGAAAAAAAAATCTAAGATGAGGAAGAAAGTGTTAAATTCGCTAGTATTTAAATACAAAAGAAATTATATGTGTTTCCTGGCCCACCCTCTTTGTCACAAGTGCTTGAACTTAACGGAAAATACTTATCGCATACCAGTCCTCGAGAGAGCGGAGGCATAGGAAGGGGGGGGGGGGGGGCTAAAACTCCACAGTTTTGAAACCGACACAGCATCATCTTCGCTTTAAACCGCCACGACAAGACTGGACCCCACCACGACACAATACACACCATCAATGTCAAACTCCGCTAATTATAATCGATGAACCACAGTTAATATCTGTGAAATTCAGTGTCATTAGCACGTCGGAGTAATTTTAACGCAAATCCGTGTCTAATTAGCAAAGCAGCTTAATCAAAGTAGCAGGTCGTTATTTATTTTTAAAACATTTTAACCGTCATATTTGCCGAGTGGAAATTTTTTTTTCCTTTTGAAAAAATAGCCGAAAACATAAGAGCGTTTCATTTTACGGTTACCTCTGAATAGAAGAATATATTTTTGAGAAGTCACGATAATCGAGTGGTTAGAGGGACCACTTTCGATTCAGGAGATTAGAATTTGGGTACATTCTGTGGAGAGCTCGTAAAGATGTTTTTATTAAAACGGCAACCTTTCACATTGTCCCAAATAAGCTCCGGTGAAAAGTGGGCTGAAGGAAAGTAAAATGTCTAGAATATTCTAATAGACCATAGTAGTAATAGAATTGAATGTTTGGTACGTGATAGAACCAAGCGGAGGCTGATGCTGCTGCTCGAATGGGCCGACTCGACCGGGGTGAAGTAGAGGCATCTTTTGCTTCTGAGTTTCTTTCCGTGAGTGAGTAAAAATCACGGTACCATCAGATTAACCGCTGGCTCGTTTGCCGCTTCCCATAAAAAAGATCTCTGTTTACCCTAGTATTGGGTACATGGTCGTAAGATTCTATATGTATATGTATATATATATATATATATATATATATATATAAATATAGAATCTTATATATATCATAAGATTCTATATTTATATATATAAATATAGAATCTTATGACCATGTACCCAATATATATATATAAGTATAAACTACAGCATGAGCACGACCAAAATGTAAAAATACCCAGAGCAATATACCTTTAACACTTATGTATGACGACCTGCGCAGTGCTGCGGGAAGTCGATGGATGCATGTGGCTCAGGACCGAGCTTCGTGGCAATCTTTGGGGGAGGCCTATGTTCAGCAGTGGATACCTACCACATGCAAGACTCTCTACTATTCTTTTATACAACAACAACAGTTCCATAAACAGCCATTTTAAAAATTACAGAAACGGAAACGCTCATCGAATTTCATATCCGTATTTGGTACCTAAACGTATAATTGTTTAGTTTTAATTAATATACAAAAACCATTCATCGGGCGGCGGTGCTTGAGCACGAATTGCCCGGTGCTTTTGTTTCGGTCACGCCCCCGCGCAGCCGGCGTCGGCGACACTCGCTCACGTTCGCAACGCTCGCTGTCGATCTATTCAATACGGTACAGTCGTGCGACAAATACTTAATATATTATATGACATATATATATATCTATATATATATAACGTTATCTTTCACTGAAGGAATTTCTCCTGGGTCGTGCAGGTGCAGTGCAGTGCAGCTTACACACATAGTCCATACAAATGCTAGTCCCGTGCGGGAATCGAACCCGCCACCCGCAGCGCCGCAGCTAAACGCTCTGCCAGTATGCCACGGTTTGGCGCACTGCTCCAATACGGGTAGACGGATTTCACATGCCCGCTAGATTCTTTCTTTACTTTAACATGACATAGGTTTTCCTATACTGCGAAGTAAATGTAAAAATTTTCACACATGAAATTTAAATTAACAATTTTAGTGTTGCCGGACTCAAATCTAGGTCATACACGTACTGTAAAATCAAAGCGTGCGCCCTGACCCCGGCGCTCTGTGGTTAAACATTTACGTTATAACCATACGTACCCCTTACGTATAACCTGGTATTTTTTTTTTATTTAATAATTTAAACTCATTTGTACACGACTGTACGGGCGCAACTGCAGCTTCATTAAGCAATGTACGTACGTCGGGGCTCGAGCCGCGGAGCCTTTTGTGCGTCCCTACGATCCGCGGGAAGGAAACACGCATTGTTTTACCCTTACAAAGCATATTTATGTAAAAACGGATATTAGAAACCGCTGCCGAGATATGCGAGAAAAATAAACAACTGTGGGGAGCTTGTCAAAGTTTTTAGGCCGCAATCGAACCGCCATATGGTCAAACACACCGTTTTGGTCATAGAAATGTGCAGCTGCTCTTTCACGCCATATTTGTGAGTGCTATATCAAGGGTACAATTTTGGGTTATTCACAATGACATAAGCACTCGTGCGTGTTATCCAGTAGGGTAGGTAGAAATCCATATGGAACGACAAGGCGGATTCCGGCACCCACTTATCGTTTCGCTTGGAGATTAAACTCATGGCAACATTCGTTTTGGTTTTAGATTTCGGTTTGGTTACGAAAGTTGCCATGAGACGGTGAGCCATTTGTAATAAAAATTATAATATATATATATATATAACGTTATCTTTCACTGAAGGAATTTCTCCTGGGTCGTGCAGGTGCAGTGCAGTGCAGCTTACACACATAGTCCATACAAATGCTAGTCCCGTGCGGGAATCGAACCCGCCACCCGCAGCGCCGCAGCTAAACGCTCTGCCAGTACGCCACGGGTTGGTTTGGCGCACTGCTCCAGTACGGGTAGACGGATTTCACATGTCCGCTAGATCCTTTCTTTACTTTAACATGACTGGTATTCCTATACTGCGAAGCAAAATGTAAAAATTTTAACACATGAAATTAAAATAAACAATTTTAGTGTTGCCGGAGTGGAATCTAGGTCATACACGTACTGTAAAATCAAAGCGTGCGCCCTGACGCCGGCGCTCTGTGGTTAAACATAACTCTTTATTACCATACGTACCCCTTAAGTATAACCTGGTAATTTATTTTTATTTAATAATTTTAACACATTTGTACACCACTGTACGGGCGCAACAGCAGCTTCATTAAGCAATGTACGTACGTCGGGGCTCGAGCCGCGGAGTCTTTTGTGCGTCCCTACGATCCGCGGGAAGGAAACACGTATTGTTTTACCCTTACAAAGCATATTTATGTTAAAACGGATATTAGAAACCGCTGCTGAGATATGCGAGAAAAACCATCAACTGTGGGGAGCTTTTCAAAGTTTTTAGGCCGCAATCGAACCGCCATATGGTCAAACACACCGTTTTGGTCATAGAAATGTGCAGCTGCTCTTTCACGCCATATTTGTGAATGCTATATCAAGAGTACAATTTTGGGTTATTTACAATGACATAAGCACTCGTGCGTGTTATCCAGAAGGGTAGGTAGAAATCCATATGGAACGACAAGGCGGATTCCGGCACCCACTTTTCGTTTCGCTTGGAGATTAAACTCATGGCAACATTCGTTTTTGTTTTAGATTTCGGTTTGGTTACGAAAGTTGCCATGAGACGGTGAGCCGTTTGTAATAAAAAATTATAATAATAACCCCTGGGATTGAGTTGATAAAAAAAATTATAATATAAAATTATTGTGTATTATTGTAAACAACCGTGAAAGAAAATGGAGACAAAAGAAGATATCTAGAGGAGTTTCCTTCGTCTGGTTCTTCTCCGTCAAAGGAAATGAAAAGGTGGTAGATTTAAAAAAATAACGTTCGGTGCGCGAACTTAATGTATCTTATGTCGAAGAATAAATTATTTTATATCATTTGATTTGAAACTAATTTACATGCTTCCATGGTAACACGGTATGTCAAAGTCCAAGTTTTTCGGACAATCTCGCGTGTTAATAATAATGAAAACGAATCGTAATAAAAAGAAACACTAACACCCATCACCCATAGGGGTATGCAGAGGTTACGGATTTCCATTCGGCACGGCTCAATGTAGTCACGCGTTTTAGCATTTCGATTTTTAAGAACTATTTAAGAAAAAAAATATCTTAACACCATATCGCTGTTTATATATAAACGTATAATGTAAAGTATGATAAAATTTACATTAGTTTAAACAACAAATAATAGAAAGTCGGTTACGTGTTAGAAGTAACGCGCTGAAATTACTTGACCAGACATGGACATTTCAGCGCTATTATACTGCTCTAGTATTTCTCAGTTTCGCTAACCACACGCGTATCATCGGTGAGCAAGAAAATCAAGCGGCGGCTTTAGCTGCTACTTGAATGGGCCGGCTCGACCGCATTGATACCACGGCCTCGCAGAATACCGGCGTAAAGTAGAGGCATCTTGTGCTTCTGCGTTTCGTTCGGTGAGTGAGGTAACCGGAGGGCCTCATCCCCTCCCTATTCCCCTCCTTTTCCCTCCCATTTTTCAAATATCCTTAAGGACCGGCAACGCACCTGCAGCATCTATGGTGTTGCAGATGTATGTGGGCGACGGTAATCACTTGCCATCAACCGCTTGCTCGTTTGCCGTCTTATCCATAAAAAAAAACAGAGGCACTCACTCAACCTTACCTTCTCGTATCCGATGTAATGCTAATACGATAAGATCGGAGGAAAAGTCAGACGCAGGGTCAGAGACACGGCATGTGACACCAACACAAAGAGGTCGGAAAATCCAATAATCTGTGTTTTGCACAAATTTTGGCTCCGACTAGGATTCGAACCCGGGGCCCAGGGCTCGGCAGCAGTCATGTACGCTCACCATTTAGCAGCATGGTCCTTATTGGTTGACATTTGGAGAACATTTGTCACAATTGACACATGTTATAAATATGAATAAATGAGTTTTACACAAGGTCTACATTGAGATCGATGGAAGAATAAACAAAATAGTTCTATTATATTTACGTTATTATATTGGTGATTTTAATAGCTTTTCAAGTACCATAACAGGGTCTTATGAAGCTTGAAAGTCCAGATATCAATACTCAGAACTGAATTGTTTCATTAGTATATTTTATTACTTTTTATCTGTAGGTGTGAAGAAATAATGGAAAACTAAAGGCGCCGATAATAAAAAAAAAACTATTTATTTTCACACTACACTGCATCAGACAGTGCGCATCCAATCAAAGTAACATCAGCGAATTAACCTTTTCACTGTAAAAGCTTTTGTCATTACTGACCATGCTCCTCTTCCTTTCTCAGGTCACTGCCGTAAGTGTGAGCGAGATGCAACGTCAAGGTGCAAACTTACTCCGGAAGCGCCCCACCGCGTCAGTTGTAGTGAAACTCTTGTGTAGAGCCGTCGTTTGATTTATAGCTTCGATTTAAAAAAAAAGATTACTAAAAGTGTGTTCAAGTGGTTTCGAGTTGTGTTAACTTTAAAGTGTTTATTATGTATTTGTTATACTACATGTTTCGATAACATTAATGAATGGTTCGTTTAGTGTTGCAAAGTGTAGTGAAGTGCTTTTCGGATTGTGAGTTTCGTGCAGGTAACTCCTATTGGATGTATTGGAGGTGAGCTATCACTTCTTAATGCGTATTAAAATAAAAATATATATATTCAGAGGTATATTTAAACATCGTAAAAAGTTTCATATATTCGCTGAACTGCGTATTACGTGCGACGTAACCTACTAAGGCATTGTAACCCTGTATTATATGGTTGGCTTGGAAACCGTCGGTATACATACATATTTCTATTAATATATTTGTTTGTGTGGTGTTAATATATTTGGAATCGCGTACGTCTTATGAGTCGGCAAATTAGAAATAGATGTACATTGTTTTAATATTTTATGTGTCTCGATGAAGATGTATTTTCCAATTATGACTTTTGGTAACGTGTCAGAAATGTTGTTGTCCTCCGGTTCGATCATGTGGTAGACCATGGCCACTCGGTTCCGACAGGAGGTCAACTACTCAGTATTTATCATAGCACGAGCCCCCATTGAAACACTGACAACTACCATGGTTGGTTTATTGCAACCAATATAGCGGAATTATTGAGAGTTTAAAAAAAAAATTCTCGCTTCTTTTGGAATGTGGTGAAAAACGAGCTAACAGTTCACATGGTAAATGTCTACTGCAACTTTTTACTGGACGTCTGTGAACGACCTCAATCGGAGAAGGTCAAGGATGCGTTGAGAGCACTAAGGATATAATGGAATGCCTCTCAGCCCTTAATTATTCTGGCTCTCTATACTTTCAAACCGGAGCACAGTGGTATTGGCACTGCTTTTAGGCAGCAGAACCTACCTACCCAGACCAGGTTGTTGACACCTCTGCCCAGGAGTCGACCTACCCAGACGACTCCTGAGCTGAGGAGTCAACAACTTCTTTAAATTTTTTTTTGACTAATTGATACCATTATGAAATTGTCGCAGTTATGGAAACCAGGATACCAGAACTTCTTACGGCATTCACACGGTCGGGATGATATTGTGTCCTCTGCTGGAAATAAGCCTGCTGACTTGCTCGTAGAGCGTGAGCTCAGCTGTGAAGCTGATAGACGACGCCTCTGGAGGTAGACTGATGGCGAATAAATGTATTCCTCAGCACTGATTCCGTGATGCACTTTTCCATAGAATAGAGATGGGAGATGGCTTAATTTACACCAGGATAACGGCACCAAGCTCTTCAAGAGCGAATCAAAATCCTACAAACTTACAGCATCCTCGTTCGGTATTTAAATCCAATATCCAAAATCCTCTCAGATGTTTGAGAAGGGGGGCCTTTGACCAGCTGTGGGTACTTACAGCCTGCTACTTCACTTTTAATTTGACACTTTTGTGCATTTACACGTAAGCATTTTAAAAGTAGCGTTTAAGGTGCAAGGTTTCTGGTACTGCAGCCGCATTCCGCGGCGAACCTCACATTCGAGAGAGCCATAGTCCAACAGTGGACACTTTAAAAACTGGACAAGAAAAAGCACAATGAAATATTGCTCATATTTTGTGTTGTCAGCCAAGATACCTCTATATTTAATAACTTAGATTCTAATCTTATTAATAAACAAATGAACTTATTAACATATTTAAATCGTAAAAATACATATCGTACAAATATAAATTACGCCTTTTATACAATAACTTTATTTCAGTTTATAACGCTCTTTTTACACATCTTAAGTTTATATTTCCACAGTAAGACACAGACAGGCCTGTTGATTTAAAAGGATTATAAATTATAATATACCGTGCAGGTTCATTGAAAGCTTTACGGAACTTGTGCGCCTACAAATTAGAAATATTATAGTCTAGCTCACGCATGAGCTTCTGGATTCAAGAGTAGCTCAGAAAGTGCGCGGTTGGCTCCACGCTCATAGTACGCCACTCATTTCTATAGTTGGCGTGCTACCCTTCTAGTGTCATAAGTCCTCGAATAACTCATAACAATAGAATATGATTTTTTTATGGGAATGGGTCAAACCAGCCAGCGGCTCACCTGATGGAAATTTTTACCGACGCATTTTCACGCACGTCTACAAGAGTGTTGCCTGTTTTTCGGGATATTTGGGGATGGGGGAATGGGAAAGGGGCGCGAGGGAAGGAGTGAGCCTCCGGTTACCTAATTCTCTGAACGAAACGTCTAACGAACACGAGATGTCTCTACTTCACGCCGGTATATTGCGAGGCCGTGGTACAATTCTGGTGGAAAAGCCGCCGCGTAGCTCTACCACGTACAGTTATTACATAATTATGACACGCGAAGTGTTACAGTTACATGTATCGAGTGTCCTCCCGTTGCATATGATCCTCTTCATCATTAGCCAATTAGGGTTCGGGTTCGGCGTAGTTGGACAGATTTTCCCTCATAGTAAAAGTTGAATGATAGTATATTCCCTCTTACTGGGTGTAAAATTATATTATAGATGTATCATACTATAAATAATAGACATCCAAATATATTTACTATGCCCAGTGTAAAACTGCTCTTAGTTCAAACCATTGTTACTACATGATGATAAAAATGTATAATAAATCGCCCTCTGCAATAAAAGATCTGCCGTGTATAAGGTTTAAAACAAAACTACACGACTGGTTAGTGGAAAAGTGTTATTACTCTGTAAGAGGCTTCCTTGCAGAAAAAGTTTATAAGTATAATTAATAATGATGGCATGTACATAATAATGATAATATAAATATGTTAATACCTGTCATATAAATGTAATAAGTAGTTTAATAAATATTATTTAATTATTAATTGACTATCTAATAATTGGAGGATTATGATGCTTTTTTTTTTTTAAAAAAACTTTACCTCCCGCTGAACGAATTTCTCCTGTGTCACCGAGGCAGTTTACATACATGAATTGCACATGGACATACACCCAGACCGGGAACTATTATTTGTAGTCCATACAAATACTAGTCCCGTGCGGGAATCAAACCCGCGACCGACAGCGCCGCAGCTAAACGCTTAGCCACTACGCCACCGAGCCGTCCATTAAATAACATGTAAGAAAAAAGATAGTTATATTTGCATGTCATTTATATGTGTTGAAGAAACATGTTACTGTATGTGAAAACTTATATTAATGCAAATAAAGTGAATTGAATTGAATTGAAGGAAGAGTGGAGTAACACAGTGACGTACCTAGGATGCCAGATCGACCGATGACTGCTCCTGGTCTCCCAAGTGGATAAAGTCATCCACCGGGAGCGGTACTATACCCGATACTGGCACTCCCTAACAACACCAAGACAAGTATTTACAAGACCAATGTTCGCTCGCTTCGCTCCAGCAAAATATGGAGCTACGGATAATCGTAGGAGCTGGTCGATTCGTGAGGAATGATAACATCCGAAATAACTTAAAAGTTCTTTCAACTTCATCAATCGTCATCATCGAAGAATTCATGGTCCGTTTAGCGCGTAGGATGTTCAACCACTCAGATAATGCCACATGAACAACTGCACGACCTGGCATCATTACAGAATATATACCGCCGCTATAAATCGCCGCTAGCCAGAGGGGGGGGGGGGGGCGAGGACACGCGACAAGCCCTGACGTAGGACGTAAGTACATAACACTTCAACCCACAAACCACAGCAACGTGGTACCCAGGACCGAGAGAGCAGCAGCCTTCCGAGAAAACGCCCGAATTGTGAGAAATAAACCGATAGAGCGATAAATCCGTGTGGCTGACGGAAGTAAAGAATAGCGCCAACCTTGTCTGACTACTGGGTGTCGTAAAAGGCGACTAATGGTCAAAAAGTCTAATATGTGTACGATACTACCGTGTGGTGACGGTATAAGAGAATCGTCGACGAAAAAGTCGACATAGGGAAATACTTATACTAGGATATGGGCTGCAGCATCTTCCTGCATTAGACAATAAAAAAACTGCAGTTGGCAACACGCTCGCCTGGCAATGCAACTATACCAAAGCGCCCCTAAGCATTGAGAGGTAGAAATTACGGAACTGAGGCTTAGTACTTCTCTGCAGGTCACATGAGGAAGCTCAAAGTTGCTCAGCGCGCTATGGAAGGGGCTCTGCTCGTTGTTTCTCTGCGCGATAGAGTCTACAACGATGATATCCGCAGAAGAACTATAGTAACCGACATAGCCGTAAGGAACAGCAAGCTTAAGTGGCAATGGGCCGGCCACATAGCTCGCAGGACTGACAACCGTTGGGGGAAAAGGTTCTCGAGTGGCCGCCACGTACAGGTAAACGCAATATGGGACGATCCCCCGGTTGTGGGAAGTCGATGGATACAGGTAGCTCAGGACCGAGCCTTGTGGCAATCTTTGGGGGAGGTTTACGTTCAACAATGGACTCGTGATAGGCTGAAATGATGACTTGAACCCTGCAGAGGCACCATACACTTCCTGCAGCATGAAGACGTAACAGTTTAGAATTATTTTATTACAGACGAGAGTAAATCAAAAGATAATCAGACCACAAGTAAAATATTCATGTATATTTATATAAAGTCTAAAATTATTATCTTATTATTCGTATTTCGTATCTTAACCCAAAACCTATTTAAAATTATTTAAACACGATTTAACGTTAACAATTTTATCTTTTATGACTCCTTGTAAACGTCCCTTAATGTGTATTATTTATCTCTTTAAGATCTTTAAGCTTGCTGAAAAGGATTATAAAAAGCGCACGCTATGGATAAAATATAATAAATTCCTTTTAACCGTCATAAATATATCGAGCTTTCTAGATACGTGATAGTGCCGATGCAATCTAAGAAAAGACATCAACGAACTCGCACATAAAAGCTCGAGTCACTACCGGTAATTTCTTACGTCTACAAATAAGTGTGAACATTAAATTGTTTATATGTTAGTTATGTTTCAGTGCGTTTTGTTCTTTTTATGGGAATACTTAGTTTAAGCAGAAATACATTCTAAGGAAAAGCTTTTATTTACTTGGAAACAGTGAATTGTAACGAACGAACCCCGATTCCAGCGCCACTAGAATTATTGATAGCGATTTTAAGTGCAGTATTTACCACGTGCTTGGCGGTGCAGAAAAACATCGTGAGGAAACCTGAGAAATAATAAAAAAAATATTTCGATGATGTGCGCCACGCGATGGCGGACCCTTACCGGCTCCAAAACTATCTCAGATACCCGTATTTGAGAAGGCCTTTTGCTCATGGGTGGAGACGAGGCTGCTATATTCTGACTTCCAAAACATTTGTAATTTTGCACACGGATTAAGAACCAATGATAATACAATAATGTAGTACCATTGAGCTGGTCTGGATTGTGACGGACCTGGAATATAGGTAACTAAACTCTTGAATGGCCACAAGTAAACCCTCGAGTTTGGGCTTAATTTTGGCTTAATTCATACGTGTAACAATGTACTATGTGGTATTGACAGCGGTAGTGTTCTTCTTGTGGAAGGATGGTGATGTTCTTTTCTTCAAACTACAACAAAAAAATACTTTAGTTTCGAATCTTACTTAGTTGTTTTTCCACGAGCATTAGCTTTTTTTTTCTTATGGAAAAGGGGGCAAACGAGCAAGCGTCCGCCATGGACATCTGCAACACCAAAAGAGCTGCAAGTGCGTTGCCGGCCTTTAAGGATATTTGGGAGTCAGAAGGGAAGAAGCACAAGATGCCTCTACTTCACACCGTTATTCTTCGAGGCCGTAGTACTAGACTAATCCATGCCGGTCGTTTCGAGCGGAATCGAAACCGCCAATTTGCTCAACCACGTAACAAAACACCTCTGTTTATTACATTTAATTCCATTGCTGAACACTTACCTTTTGGAAATTAAACTTTAACGCCTTTGATTTTAGATTTTATGTTCCCGAAGTTTCGAATGGTATACAGCACCCGTGGTCGCGTGGGGACCGAGATGTTAGACTTAACGCCACCCATTTTTGTTTTACCCATTTGTGTTTTGATTTGATTTGAAAAGTAGACTGAGTGCAACTATTACATTATTTCTCCACGCTCGGGGTCGACTAGCAGAAGATTCCAAAAGGCATTACGTTTTCCCTTTGTAATCATTCATGTATGTATGTATGTATATATTCACGCCTTGTTCCCAACGGGGTAGGCAGAGACAATCTTCTTCCATTGCAACGGTCCTGTCATACGTCTTTCGCCTCTCCCCCTTTCATCAATCTTCGCATGCATACTCGTTGGTTTAGAGTACTCTTGACCTAGCCTTTTTTCAGAACGTCTCCAATTTGATCGTGAAATGTTCGCCCAGGTCTTTCTCTCCCGACTCTACCATTTACACTCGCCTCATATATTTGTTTCGTCAACCTAAAGTAGGTTGACGAAAATCCCATTCATCCTTGCCACATGTCCAAACCAGCTCAGCATCATTCATGGTGATAGCAATAAAGTTTAAATAAATTCCATGTCAGTCCTCATGGGTTGACAATACACCAGTAACCACACCTCATTCGGCTGACGGACGATTGTCACACGACTCCAAAATGAAATTATTTTCCAAGAAATTGCCTATCTACCCTCTCACAAATTATACTGCTACCTCTATTTTTTTTTATTTGTCGGATGATGTCTGTCCATCTGTTGATTCATCATCATCATCATCATTTCAGCCTACTACAATTCCACTGCTGGACATAGGCCTCCCCCAAAGGTTGCCATAAAGCTCGGTCCTGAGCCACCTGCATCCATCGACTTCCCGCAACACTGCGCAGGTCGTCACTCCATCTTGTGGGGGGTCGTCCTACACTGCGTCTGCCTGTACGCGGCTGCCACTCGAGAACCTTTCTTCCCCAACGGTTGTCGGTTCTGCGAGCTATGTGGCCGGCCCGTTGCCACTTCAGCTTGCTGATCCTTGCGACTATGTCGGTGACCCTAGTTCTGCTACGAATATTATCATTGATATATTAGTTGATTACCAGAGCCTAATTAAAAAAAAAAACAGACTAATCCGTGTTTAATTCGCTCACCGACGGTCCCGTGCAACTATACAATATATCTGAGTTATGTATTTAGTAAAAAAACATTGTGTTCCTTCCATCCTTAGGGCGAGTCTCACTTTTTCGATTTTAACTATTTATTATTTTACTTTAGGACGTGCACTATAATCTCACCAAGTTTGACATTGTGTATGCAAAAACAAAGCATTTAAAAAAAAGACCCACCTGTATTATATAAATAGATCATTGCGCAAGCTTCATAGTTTAAGTTCTCTAAGACCCCATACAACTTAATTCAAATCCCGGTACAAAGACATGAAAACGTCGCGGACGACTATAAAAGACATGCCATCGCTAATATATGCACTTACATTAATACTGCTTTAACTACACTGTAATGCGAAAATGATTCTTACCGCAAACAGTTAAAGTTCAAAATTAACTAACAAATTGATCCAAAACTGCTTGTGTCGGTCAGGTTTTAAACTTAGTACGGACGTTGGTTACACGCGATTTTATGTTTTATCACCCTCGTGTTAAGGTAGATATTCTGATACTTCGATCAAATAATAATGTTAGTCAAAGAATTGTATGTACAAATATTGAGGTATATTCCGTATCGAATTCAAATAAGAAACATGATATAAATTTAAGAACCAGAGCTTTATTTGAGTATGCATAATGTACTTGGGAACAAAATACGACTAGGAGAGTCTTGTTAAAAAAGTAAAATAGCGTATTCCAAAAGTATTGTGTGAAATGAGGGAGAAGAATCCGATCCGGTTGTCGCTGTGGGTCGACAATTGAAAAGAGACTCGCATTCGATTCTCGCACGAGGAAAATATTTCCATGGCTAACATATAAATGTTTCGTGTTTGAATGTTTGTCCATTGGTATGCAAACGCACGTCTGTTGCGAAAGAAAGTCTAAAAGTGTTAAGCTGTGTAGCTAACTGTAGACTTTCTTGCGTAGATAAATGTTTTGCTAAAGATTAAATTTACCACCATTAGTCGGTCATCAGAGCTTCGTTTGTTCTCTGCTGGCGATGTTGGCTTTTGGCGAAAATTTTTGCATGTGGAATACACCCCATGTAATAGGGGTGTATTATTATATTTAGAATAGTAAATAATATTATAATTAAAAAGGAACTAGAAAAATACATGCTCCAAAATCATTTGTATAAAACATTTCTTATCAAAAAAAATAAAAACGAGCCCAAATTAGTAATAAAAAGGAATTCAAGTGCTCCATCTCTTTTCCCCATAGGACCCGCTTAATGGTACGCCACATATATCTTATCTTATTTTGGTTATTCCATCAGCGTAATGTCTTATGGTATTTTGCTGTGGGGACCTGCGACTGATGTTGACACAATATTCGTTATACAAAAATGGGTCATAAGATATAATACAATACCTGTGTAGGTATTTCTGTATATATTATATTATGTATTAGTATATGTATGTGTTTATGTAGATATGTATGCTTATACATTTAAATATGCTTTAATTATATAGTATATTTCTCGATTAGCCTTTTGATATTTATATTATTTTAAATTTGATACACCTATCACCACATTTCTTCTCGCCCTGGGTTGATCGTTAGAGAATGTCAAAAGGCATTAAGTCCGCCTTTTGTAATCTTTTGGCGTACACAATAAAGTATAAATAAATAAATATAACGACGGGCCAGTGACTAGTTCACGGGGCAATGTATGGTTTCGCACTTTATTACTATGCTCACCTCACCGCGCGATATCCCTCGCTGAAACTCCAACAAGAACAGACAATGAATTGAATCATTAAAAAAAAATGAACGGAATAGACAAAAAGAAATGTTCGTACCCCGGGGTTGTGTTACTCGGTTCGGCCGATTTCTACCATTCACCGAACATAATTGGTTGATTGCATAATCCAAACGGCCGCGGGGTTGCCGGAACGGAGATGATTAAAAATTTGGAATACATCAGAAACACCGACGAACATTCGGGAAAACGAACGCGATGCCTTGCGCTAACGTCGTAAAAACCTTGTGACGTATTAATTAAGGCACTATCTCTCGAGCCTTTTCTTACGCATCGGTCGAATCGAAATTTAAAAACAAACAAATGCGAAACGTCGAATTGAGAGTATCGAGGGACCGCCGAAGAGCAAATGAGCAGCGCAATTAATTCCGAGAATACTATTCGTGCGCCGCTGTGGTCGACGACCCGTTGTGTTGGTTTTCGTTTTTTTCTTTTTCTTTTGTCCGTCCGTCCGTGCGTCGGTATGTCGCTAAGTTTCTTAAGGATCCGCCGGATCGGCACATGCGCGGGCGGTGTACGATTTGATTGCCTCGGTTATTGGGTGGGTTCGAACTGACGACAGTGATCACCAACCATTTTTTTTTTTTAATCTTTATTCAAAGAAAGGTTTGTTCGTATGTACCGAACATGTCACCCTCATTGTTGCATGCCCTATTCGGATCATCCATACATACATTTTACGTCTTATGTATACATAAGTAAATTAACTTAAGCTGACTGTCATTGCCGTGGTAGCCTAGTGGTCAGGGCGCTCACTTTAGTGTCATAGAGCGCGAGTGACCTGGGTACGAGCCCCGGGGCCGGCACCACAAAAACTGTTATTAACAATTTTAAGTGCTGTATTTACCACGTGCTCAACGATGATGGAAAACATCGTGAGGAAACCTGCATATCTGAGAAATAATAAAAATATTATTTCGAGTATATGTAAAGCCCGCCAACCCGCACTGGAGCAGCGTGGCGGGCACTTCCCGGCTCCTAAATCCTCTCTGATACTAGTATTTGAGAAGGAGGCCTTTGTCCAGCAGTGGGTACTTACAAGCTGTTACTTTACTTTTTTTTTTACCTGTCATTTAGCCCCAATTTAACAATTTTAAACAATATTCTAGCACTCTCGGCCTCAGGAAATGCCAGAATACTGTTACAAATACCGACATTATAGTCCCGTGATAAGGCAGTACGTCTCTGAGTCTCATTCCGTATGCACTCCATGGTAATGTGAAGTACGTCTTATATAATGTTACACTGACTGCAATATGGAGAATTAGTTTTGCCCATCATAAATCCAAAATTGTTCAACGGAATGTGACCAGATCGAAGTCTTAAGGCCGGATCACCAACCGTGTTAAACATGACAACGCGAAACGCAACTCTTTCGAAAAGATTATCTAGTCGTAATAATTTCTGTCCGTGTATCAGCGACTTTATTAAAGGCCGGCAGCGCATCTGTAGCTCCTCTGGTGGATGTTCGTGGGCGTCGGTGTTCACTTACCATCAAACAAATTAATCGACTAACTCATAAACTAGAGTCAGTCGAATCATGTCGAGTTGAAATAATGAACCCAGAAACGTTAAAGGTTGATTAAATTTGTAAATGTCACACCACCAGGAAAAGGTTTCCTCTCAATGTTTGTAAGATATTTTGAAAGAGAAGGCATAACCTCTAAATGTATTTTCTATTATTTCTCCGACGTGCAGGAGTCCTCGCGATGGTTTTCTTGCGCGCACATGGTTCGTCGCCCAGCTTATTAAGCGAATTTAGTGTAACATACAGATAACACAGTTAAATTACAGTGTGAGTGAGTGTACCGGCGACGGGGTACGAAGCAAAGTCACTCGCGTGATTAAAGCGAAATCCCTGGCCCCCTGAGGAAGCACGGCTCTTTCATTATGGTGGTTCACTGATGACAAGAGATGACGAAGTAATACCCAGATTCTGAACCGTGCACTGCTGTGAACGCTCCCAGGGCATGGAGAAACATTGTGATAGGCGCCTCAAATTTTAAATTATGTAATTATCATAACGAGAGGTTTTGCTGTAATTGTATGCATTAGGGTATAGAGAGATTAATTACAAGCTGCTAGGCCTTACCTTAGTGTCTTCTAACCTGGCAGCTCATATGAAACCATCTTTGATTGAAGTTGTTTCAAGGAAGTCCACGGGCTGCAGTAGGCCATTAACCATCAGGTACATCGTTAGCTCGTTCGTGACTTCGTTGTTGATTAAAATAACTAATTTAAATCGTGATAGAGCCAGGCGGCGGCGTCTGCTGCTGCTCGAATGGGCCGGCTCGACCGGATTGGTACCACTGCCCCGCAGAATACCGGCGTGAAGTAGAGGCATCTTGTGCTTCTGCGTTTCGTTCGGTGAGTGAGGTAACCGGAGGCCCTATCCTCCTCCTCATCCCCTTCCTTATCCTCCCACCCATCTCCCAAATACCCTTAAAGTCCGGCAACGCACCTACAATATAATGTAATAACTTACCATCAGGTGAACCGATTGCTCGTGTGCCGCCTTTTCTATAAAAAAAAAAAAAAACTCCGCGGGGGGATTAGCGAACCCAGTGCCAGACACTGGATGCTTAGACACTGGATAATTCGAACCGCCATCTTGAAATGTTCTTGGAAATTCATTAGTTGACTCTTATGACCATGGTGGGATATCATAAGAGATATGGTAAGGTATATTATCTTATGACGTAACACACATGCATTGACAACATATGAAATGGCATATTTATGAGATTGGAATGGTCAGATAAAATAAAACTTTATATTAGGAAACATAAATATAGCCTAATTTGCTAAATGTATATCACAATCACCATTAAATTCGTGCATTCTAATTAAGATATAACAATTAAATAAGAAATAAATGTCAAATTTCATATGTAATATGCAGAGGTAACTCCCTCGCCATTTAAACATGTTTTTAAACTAGATACAAATATTATTAACAGGAAAGTCGATAGAGACCTGAAATATCGTGTATTAAGTCATAAATTTGTGTTGACATTTATCTCCCGCCTTTTTTTATTGCTTCCTATAAATATTTATCAAGGCAATGTCTTTTTAGTTCACAAAACGTAATAAATTATAGTCTTACGAAATTATGTAATCGGAATTTTGATTTCGGAATGTGTACTGAAAAACATGCGTTATTGTTTCCGCTTTTATTTACTTATTTGTTTAATTTGTTTTTATTTATTATATTTATGAATTTATATTTATTTCGGATGTATATAAATACATATACAATATTACATCAGGACGTCAAACACCGGAGTTTTTTTTTTATGGGAAAGGCGGCAAACGTGCAAGCGGTTCATCTGACTGTAAGAGATTACCGTCGACCACGTACACCTGCAACACCAGAGGTGCTGCAGATGCGTTGCCTTAAAGGTTATTTGGGAGATGGGAGGGAGGATGAAGCACAAGATGCCTCTACTTCACGCCGGTATTCTGCGAGGCTGTGGAACCAACCCGATCGAGCCGGCCCATTCGAGCAGCAGCAAAAACCGCCATGTGGCTCTACCACGTATGTGTAAAGCACCCGAAACATGAGGATTTAAAAAAGCTAGTAATTAAATGCGGCAAACTGCACTGGAAGAGCGTGGCGGACCCTTCCCGACTCCAAAACCCTTTCAAGTATTTGAGAAAGATGGTTTGGGCCAGCAGTAGGAACTGCTTTTAACGATCGATATGTATATATTCACGCCTTGTTCCCAAAGGGGTAGGCAGAGACAATCTTCTTCCACTTGCAACGGTCCTGACATACGTCTTTCGCTTCTTCCACTTTCATCAATCAATTAGTGACACAGAAAAAAACTCGTCATTTATAGTATGAATGAATCTGAATGAAACATTATCTGATTGTATTATTCTTGGATACCATAATGGCGCGTAAATTCATTTTACCATAATAACGTCCATTGAAAGAGACCTAAGTCAAGTTAAAGGCCAGTAATAATGCCGGCCGTTCGTATGGAGCTGCATGAAAGCCGAGTAGATACAGAGAATCGTCGCCATATTGGGAGGCACAACGACGGCCGCCTCCCGCCAAACGCTTATGACCGAAGTTGGCATGTTGGCGTGTCCACGAAGAAAGTATTAAATTCCGGGATACGATTTTCAAATAAATGTTAAGAACAATTTTAATAGAAACTTGTAGTATTTTGCCTATCACTATATAAGGTTACATAGAAGCAAAGATTTTATCACTGAACCATTCAAGTTTGTTTTCGTAAAAGATAACATTCAGCATTACAGAAAAATAGTCAAAAAGCTTTCAATTACTATATTTTAGTTATGTTTATAACTCGTGTCCTATATTACGTTAGAAAAAAAATATTTAAATGAGCAAAATATAATTTGTTCAGGAATATCTAAAACAAAACCGTCAAACTCATGGCAACCCATTCGTGCACATTTTTGAAATAGGTACAAGTCTGTTACGGCTGAAGTTTTTGCAGAGACTCGATCGGCACCTTATGGCCTGCAGCGGCGAGCGAACAACGTGAAATCACTTAGTAAACAGGACTAGAGAAGTTTTTAGACACAGAACCCTCACTTGCACTTCCCGTAAGCTCTCTATACGCACAGTTTGAAAAAGGAAGCCCACTTAAGTTAAGTTAAGGTTATTTAATAGAAGGTTCAACGTGCAAACAATACTAGAGGAACGAACATAACCATAAAGTAAAAGTTGCCATAAAACCAGAAACCAAAGACATAACACACTGTTAATTATTTACTCTATTATAGCCTAACATTTCTGATGTAACCGAATAAGTTTGAAGGCCAATTGAAGTTTTCTCTCAATAAATCCATCGGGAGATTGGAACCTACCATCATCCGTCCGGTTCGCTTCGTTATCGTTCGACATGGCGGCGTGAAAGAAGGACAGATAAATAGATATACTTTCGTATTTATAATTTCCGCCTTGCATGAGCATGCCCGTTTCGATTATTACGTCATACTGTCATTCGTGTCCACAAAGTGGTTTTGATGGCGAAAAGAGAAAACGAAGCCATGTAACGGCGGTACGACAGACTTTGACAGCTACTTTCGACTCACGGGTGCCTATTACGAAAGATGACTTAGAGGAAAGCCGTAAAATGTCGTGACTTGGAGCAGATGATGGAATAATCATTCCAACCAAATTTCTCATCCGTTCTGCCATATTAATATTTCACAACAATTTCGTGTGATGTTTTTCCACGATAGAATTACACCGTGTAATTTTTCACGTCTTGGATATGGTTTAGTCAACATATCTTGGATTTTTTTTCTTTTTATTTTGGAAAGAGGGCAAACGCGCAAGCGGCTCGGCTGAGTAGATGCGCAAGGTAAATGATTACTGCGTCCACGTACACCAGCAACACCAGAGGAGCTGCAGCTGCGTTGCCGGCCTTCAAGGTTACTTTGAAGACCATGAGGATGTGGGATTAGGGCACTCGTATACCTCACTCACCGAATGAAACGCAGAAGCTCGAGATACCTCGAGGCCGTGAGGACCCAGGTCGAGCCGACCCCATTCGAGCGGTTGGTTGGAGCAGGAAAAGCTGCCGTTCGGCTCTACCATGTACACGTAAACTGAAGCATACAAATAATAGGAGAACGACGTCACACGGTCTGTGACGTCAGTGTGAGACAACTAAGTCACGCCAAGCTGGAGAAGCGTGCTGCCAACGAAGAATATGGAATAGAATAGAAATTCGGTTCACAAATTGATTTCATCAATATAACGCGCTACGTTCTGTTTGAACATACAAACGCCTCTTCAATATTACGCGCAAATATGAATGTATAAAAAATAATATTTCACACGACAAATTCCCACGGATCCCGCGCACGATTCCGCAGTGCCGATGTGCGTAACATTCGATACCGTGGGCAGATCGGTGCCGCGCACGCCGGCCGTGTTCGCATACCGATCAACCGCGCCGTGAAATCTGAACAACCTTGCCGCGACGCTTCTCTTCACTTCACTTCTCCTCCAAAAACACTTGTGAAAAAAACGTCGGATTATTGTTTTTATCAAAACTGTCAGATGGCATACTATAATATTTTATAATATTTATAGTTGTATAATAAACATAGCTCGTAGAACTGACAACCGTTGGAGGAAAAAAGGTTCTCGAATGGCAGCCACGGTGTACGACGACCCCCCACAATATGGAGTGACGACCTGCCCAGTGACAGACCGTCGGTCACCACTGGGCAGGTCGGTCGGAGTCGGGACCGAGCTTTGTGGAAATCTTTGGGGGAGGCCTATGTTCAGCAATGGACTTGTGATAGGCTGAAATGCTGAAATGACGGGTTTCAAGATTGAAGTAAATAGGCCGGTTTCTTCAGCGTCAGCTTCTATTTTTTTTTTTTTCAACATTTACAAAGGGTACAGTTTAATCTTGTTGCGCTGTCCCTCGCACATGATCTTCCACGGGTCTTCGTGATAGTAACCAATCCCCTGTCGTTTCTTCCTTTTCTTCATGATCTTCCATCTTCCACTCACTACAGAACTCATAACTAAACTATCTTTAGCTCGCTCCAGTGCTCCTTATATACTCCCGAATTTCGATAGTCTTTTTAATTTCGATTATTCCAGAATATTCCCGAAGCGGTATTTAATTTTTATTGAAGAAAATAGGCTTGTATTTCAACCAGTGCATTCACCTACCAAAGAGTTTTGTTAACATCGACTAGTAATTTACAAAACATTGTTTCTTTTGACTCGTCGTTCGAAGACGTAAGAGTTGACAAAAGATTATCGAGCATTCGTTATAATATAAATTTGTTTTTTTGGGAATTTGCGCATTCCACATATTATGGTATAAAATGGTCTCAGAATTCGTTGAAGAACACTTTCTATATTGATTCCATTATGTACCAAATCTTTAGTTTACACCTAAGTTTTCCTACTTAACTAAAAGTCTGCTTGCTTTTTGGGAAATCATATTTCCATAACATAGATCGAAAGACTTAAAAAATATATAAGCAACTATATTTTTTTTAATAGCTTAGGATGTAACTTACGATGTACGTTAGGTAATGACTCATTCCTGACTAAGTTAGACCCAAGACCCACACTCTGGACACCTCCGATCCTGCTTTTTATGCGTAATAAATTATGGTGCATTAAGTGTTCAGATTGCCGCATTAAATTAAATTACTCTATCGAAGCGATGGGGGACTATTCTTATGCAACCATTAGCAACTACACGCAACTATACGCAACTACACGCAATTACACGCAAGTACACCGTTTACCGCAACCTGAAACGGGAAAGTTGTTCACATGTGAATGGGTAGTTCTAGCGACAGGACAGCAGTACTAGTGATGGGATCGCTGTCCGGTGGAGTCGAGAGTCCTGACTTCGAGACGAACGAAATTAAATTGCCCAAAAATTATTGGTTTATATTATTATACGGTTCGATCTCTGTCATTACGTTAGACTTAATCTTAAACTGATTAAAAGAACCTGTCACCCATCGATATAAGCAAATATTAAGGATTCAAACTTGTTGCAATTCAGCGTAGCAAAAAGAGCTACCGCAACTCAACTTTTGGGGTCTCCGGGTGAAAGAACCCGACGAGCGGGAGCCCCGATGCTTACCCTACGTTGTCCTTCACCGCCGTGCGCTTGGACGAGCACATAAAATTGCACTTGCTAATTTCAGTGGGATCAGACCCGTGTCACTAGCGTACTGTGGAATTAAAGCCACCGCCTCTACGCCCAAGCCACTGAAGCTCTTCGTTCATTTGTACGAAGCACAAATTTATCGTCTGATAAATTACCTGAGTTAACTGAAAAGCTTACATTAACATAAATCTGCACATCTTATCATCATTTCGTATAACTTCGTCTAGTAATATAGGCGTGATGGAGAGACAGCATCCAAACTTTGTACCTTAAGAAGAAATGTCTGATAATATCCTAAAACGACAATCCGTCATAACATATAATGTCGGTTATGATCCTGTATATATAGACGCCACCTTTAAAACGCCCACTTGTCTATTGTCCGCTCCCACGTGGTTGTTAAAGAAAATTGTGGTTATTATACCACGGCGTTATCTGCTTCCCCACAAACTATACGAATGGTCCGTCGGTCCGTTTTTCTTTGATGTACTTACATATTACTTACACATTACCCATAATCATTTGGTCGGTTTTCTCTCTAGTAACATTCTATAGATTTTACAGTTTGCGTCACCTGGGTTGTGTAATGGTGAGCGCACCTGTCTGTCGAGGCGTGGGTCCTGGATTCGAAATTCATCTAGTGCCCATATATGTATCTTTCAACCTTTCTGCGATGTCATCGCATATGTGTATCGGATACGTGAAGGTAAAGATGCAGTGAGTGAGCGTGTCTCTGTGTTTGCGAGAAGACCCAGAATAGATAAAAAATAACCTCTTTCGTGCGCGGACACTTGTTTGACAACCGTCGACAGAGATCTTAAGTTGTCGGCATTGACGTAATCTACCAGGAGAACATATCGCATCACGAGGTTAGATAATAATGTTAGGTTAAACTCCTCCGTATATCTAATACCTAATGGGTACAATTTGAATAAAACTAAAAGAGTAAAGGCAGGCATCTAGCCTGTATGTGTCCACAGCTGGGCAAAGTTCCTCAAATATCTATAAGGGTTTTGGATATTTTTTTTTATTATTTCTCAGCCATGCAGGTTTCCTCCCGATGCTTTCGTTCACCGTCGAGCACGTGAAAAATTCGAAAATTGTTATTAACAATATTAGAGGTGCCGGCACCGGGGATCGGACCCAGGTCACTCACGCTCTATGATACTAAAGTGAGCGCCCTGACCACTAGGCTATCACGGCTCAGACATTTTGTATAGAGAACACATCTCAAACAACATTACGTACAAACATTGACAGATTTATAATTGTGTAAATCATATTTATCATCGTGATAGACAAAGTCAAATCAAATCAAATCAAATCAAATGATTTATTCAACGTAACAAATATAACACTTCACTTATCGAACTACTTTTTTTATTTAAAATTCTCTGACGGAGAAGAAACCGGAGAAAGAAACGCCTTAGGTATCCTCTCTTTTTTTTTGTATTTTATTTCAAATATACAATACGTTTTAATAATCTAATATTACATGATTATTTTCGAGAAAAGGCTTGGAAGCGACCCGCTCATTGCCAGGGGTCTTTGTTCACCAAAACGTTCAAACCTATTGACAGGAAGATTACGAATATTCGCATATAATGGCTCAGTGGGACCAAACATTCTTCACCAACACACATTCCGCTTCAACGAGGGCCATATCCGCCACACATTCGCCATGTTTCAGTTCGTCGGTAACCATGTCTTTGATAAGACGTGTGAAAACTAACACCGTATGTTTTTATCCAGGAATGACTTAAACATTGATTTGTTTTGTGGCATAGCGAATAGGGACCCTTGGAGAGATAACGTGAAGACTTTCAACCCGCTACGATATCTACAGGAAGTAACACGATGGCTGATTCATAGAACGCTATCACAAGACTAAACTAATTTGTAATAATTTAAAAAGTAATGAAAAACTGTCTTTATGATTACCATGTACATCTGCAACCCCGGAGGAGTTGCATGTGTGTTGATGGGAACGAGGGTTGGTGGGTGGAGGGTGGGCCTCCGCTACCACACTCACCGAACGAAACGCAGAAGCCCGAGATGCCTCTACTTCACGGCCGTGTTCTGCGCGGCCTCGGCACTAACCCTGACGAGCCTACCCATTCATATTTAGATTATATCATTCCGCAATACATAATATAAATATAAATATATAGTATACATTGTAAGTAAAGTAAAGTAACAGCCTATAAGTGCCCACTGCTGGGCAAAGGCAAATACGAATATCAGAGAGGGTTTAGAAGCCGGGAAGGGCCCGCCACGCTGCTCCAGTGCGGGTTAGCGGGCTTCACATATCCTCTAAATGATTTCTCAGACATGCAGGTTTCCTCGCGATGTTTTCCTTCACCGCTGAGCACGTGTTAAATACAGCACTTAAAGTTGATATTAACAATTGTAATGGTGCCGGCCGCGGGGATCGAACCCAGGTCACTCACGCTCTATGACACTAAAGTGAGCGCCCTGACCAGATAGTTATATAAATATGTATGTATAGTGTGTAATGTGTTTTATATAATGAACAACTATAATTACATGTATGTCTAAGTACCGTCATATATAAGTATTATATTGTAGTAATATTCGACTATATATATATGAACATAATATTTTTGTGCACCCTTTTACATTTTCTCTGTTCAATCAATAATGGTAGACTGGTAGAGAATGCCTCTTGGCGTTAAGTCCGCCTTTTTGTTCTGTAAAATAAATAAAGTTTACATAAATTTAAAAAATATTAAAACAAAGAAACATCCCCCCCGCAGACGTTACCCGTATCACATTTCCTCCGTTCGCTAAAACGCAGGCTATTCACGACCAATAACAATTTAAATAGCTATGCATTGTTTTTACTTGCATTCTTTGTGAGACTTATTACATAGATGCCTTCCGCGTGCGCGCAGACGGTATTTTAATGAGGTTTTTTTTTTTAACATACACACATTGTTCGTGGTTTTTCATCAATAGATTTGTATAACGCGTTATGGACGACGTGGTTAATGCTACATGAATAACGCTATAATATCTCAATAAACGATTGCTGATCAAGTTTTTGTTGCGTAAGTAAACCGTTGTAGTTGCTCGATCATTTCCATACGTTTTGTTCTTTTTTAACAACGGTGATATTATTAAGCGTAGGTCGAGACCCAGTTATTGTAGTCTCGTGTTCCTTTCGACTGGTTCTTGCCCGTTAGAAGAATCTTATTACCTAATTTATTTGTTTATTCCTTATTGTGACCCTAAAACTAAGGTATGCAATGGGCTTACTTAATGCCCTTTGGCATTCTCTACCAGTCAACCCTGGGTGAGAAAGAAAAATATGTTGGCAGGTTGAAAATAAATAAAAATTTAAATTGAATATTAATATAAATTCATAACCCTTATAATATACTTACATACTTATAACGTACATAAACATATAATATTACGGATCTGGTTGTGACGCTTCCGTTCCAAACGTTCGAAAATGTTAATGCAGGATTAAAAGGTACTCTGGTGTCTGTCCTCATTTATAACATGCATATATATCTGGCTGAAGGGAGAACAAATTATCGTTTATTAACTTTACGGTTCAAGTTTCACGTATGTAAAAGATAGAAATATACAAATATATAATAGCAGTGTCTGGAAGGTAGATTATAGTGGCATTGACTGAGCCGACTGTCTCGTTAGACCAGTCACGGTTTCGCAGCATTTAACTGCTACAAGTTTGGTTTTCGATGACGTAAATCGTCGCAAGTTGTTCGTGACGGTAGAATGTAATACGTCGTACATGCACACTTTAATTCTATTTACATACTTATACTTGAAACACTAACTTTGGACGTGTGGCATCCGTGTCTCTAGGATCTCCCACCCCTTTCTGCCCACCGGTGTCGTGGAAGACGACTAAGTGAAAAGCTTCATTGTCTACCGACAGATGGCGGGATAACCATCTCGATACGAAAACAAAATTAATCAGACCGTTGTTAGGCAGCAACGTATAAGATTTTAGAGCCTAGCGGCGGCTTTTGCTGCTGCATGAATGGGCCGGCTCAGGCATCATGAGGCGGGCATCTTGTGCTTCTGCGTTTCGTTCGGTGAGTGAGGAAATCGGAGGCCCACTCCGCCTTCCCATCTCCGAAATACCCGTAAAGGCCGGCAACGCACCTGCACCTGCACCTCTAGTGTTGCAGATGTACGTGGGCGACGGTAATCACTTGCCATCAGGTGAACCGCTTGCTCGTTGGCCGCTTTTCCCATAAAAAAAAGGAGGTGCCCTGTACTGCGATCCCCAACCCGCTTGCCAAGCGAGGCGATTGTGGCAAATCCTTGTATGAAACATTAACATTATACAGTACTCGTATGTGTGTATGTATATTTGAAAGTATATATGTTTGTAGCTTTTTTATCTATGTAAGTGCTACATACAGTATATACATACAGTATTTCATTGGTTTCTATTTATGTAATATATGTGCGAGTTTTTATTATTAATTTATTTTTTTGTGAGTTTTTAGTTTTCCTCAGGTCTTTGTTTTGCCTACCATAAAAATTCACCACATTAACTGATAGATAATGCCTAAAGGCTTCATGTCCGCCTTATGTACCCTGTATGAAGGAATGGCAATAAAGATTGAATAAATAAATTAATAAAATAAAACTCCAAACAAAGTTCTTTTCTCGTCAAAAAGCGACTAGAGTAAAATCTTGTGCCTTCTGCATTAATAATATAATAGCTGTAAAATGACACATAAATCCATAATAATTGGAGATTAATCAGATCACAATACCTTTAAGATCCAACTTAACATGAAAACACTATTAACAATACATATCTATTGAGGAAAAATTTAACGATTCAAACGGAATATTAAACATATACTGTCCGAGTGGCAATTTTAATTTTATCACCTTATTTTACGCTCTTTTATCGTCTTTGACAGACGCATTGTAGTACCCGTGGTAATGCGCTCAACAAACATACGGCCTACAAATGTCTAAAAAAAAGGCGGCAAATCGATCAAAGTTTTTTTTAAACAAAATTAAGTAATTTAAATTTTCCGATTCAGAAAAAAAGGTTATAATTGTGTCATTATTTATGGCCAGACTTGAATTACATTTTGCTGAACTTAAAATTCAATTATGATTAGTGATGGGTAGCCATTTAACGCGGCAGAGCCAAGCGTCGGCTTGTGTTGCAACTCGACCGGGGCAGTCCTCCTATACCACGACCTCGCAGAGTACCGGCGTGAAGTAGAGGCATCTCGTGTGGTGAGCGAGGTAGCCGGAGGCCCTCTTCCACCTCCCCCAACATCTATCCCCATCATCCCTTCCATCCCATGTATATCCCAGCTCCTCTGGTGCTGCCGATGTACATGGGCCATACCGTAATCACTTACCATCAGGTGAGCCGCTTCCTTGCTTGCTCACCTGATGAAAAATTCCCATGAAAAACGTCACTGGGGTACCGGCGCAGTACTGATCAATCCATTTCCTCAGTGTGATAACTATAGGCATATCTTTCATAGCATGCCAGTTTTTTAGCGATTTAATGATAAAGTCTGAATTTATTTTTACTTCTTCTGAGTTAAATTGTAACTACCCTGATTAAAGCCACGTTTTGATTAAATGTCTGTGTGTTTTTTCTGCTACACAACAGAATCTGCACATTCTCTAATTGCAGAGTCCTTCGACCGGCATGTGCTTACTAGCAAGGTGCTAGCTAACTAGGTGGTAGCTTCAGTGGTAGACTAGGTGGTAGACTAAGTGGTAGACTCCTTCTCTGTCTAGGAGTCGTCTGAGTTGGTCCTACCTCACACCCATTTCTCCCGTTTTAGAAGGTATAGAGAGCCATAATTACAGTGGGGCATTCCATCTCAATGCTCAGCGGTGACACCGCGTGGTGCCTTCTTGTATCGAAGTTGTTTGCAGGTATCCACAGGCTGCAGTAGCCATTTATATTCAGATGGAAGAGCCAAGCGAGCTTCTGCAGCTGCTCGACTCGACCGGGTCGATGCCTCGGCATCGCAGAATACCGGCGTGAAGTAGAGGCATCTTGTGCTTCTGCGTATCGTTCGGCGAGTGTTGAGTTCTCTCCCCATCTCCCAAATACCCTTAAAGGCCGGCAACGCATCTACAGCACCTCTGGTGTTGCAGCTGTACGCGTACCGTACCGTACATTAGGTAAACAGTTTGCACGTTTACCGCCTTTCCTATAAAAAAAAAGATGTACTGTTCTAACTGAATTAATCTTAGTTAATCATAAAGCTACCTGCCGCTCTAACTGCTCTACAATATACTTAATAAAGGTTAATAAGTCAAGAACACACAAGTGTTATACATTATGTGAACTAGAGTTATAATACAGTTATCTTAATAAAATAAATACTGGTTTTTCTCACGCTCATTTATGGCCGAAAAGCTTAACAGGCCAACGACGTTTAAAATAGTTGCTTTTGTCTAAAATTATCTGACATTTCAATTTTTTCTTTAGTTTATTATCAACATTTTTAAGCTAAAATTTGAGCAGTTATTAAAAATTCTTAACGCGTTAAATGTTAAGCGTTGTGTTATGAATGCGTGTGTTTTATGTGTCGTTTTTAAAAGTAACTTTGGTATATATACATTTTGCAATTGGAATTTATAATTCATCCAATAAAAAAGAAATATTTCGTTATGCACGTTTAATTTAAACTCTTTGGGTTTTACTTTTTTTGCGTGCACACACTAAAGCACCCACTAATTTATTTTAACTATCTCCTATAAATTAATATTAAACTCTGTTGAACTGAAAACGTGGCAGAGCCATGCGGCAGCTTTTGCTGGCCGTCACGGCCGTGGTGGTACCACGACCTCGCAGAATGTCGGCGTGAAGAGAAGAGGTATCTGGAGCTTGTGGGTTTCGTTCGGTGAGTGAGGTAACTTGTCTGTAGTATTAAATAATTGCAGTAACAAAATGTCCATTTTTTAAACGTCTAACTAGTGCTGCGTTCTAATTCAGGCGAGCTATATCGTCAATTCGATCTTTGAAATGAATCGATATTGTTCATGAATATGGTCATAAAAGTCATTGAGTTGCCAATCGGCTTGGCTTGGCCCACGGAAGGGCAGGGCCGACCCATTGGAGCGTGTATAATACGTTATTGTTAAGAACTATTGCTTATGTGTAAACATAGGTTTGGTTGTCAGGAGCAGCGATTAGCGGAAATTACTTTGATATATTCGTAATTTATCTTAACTGAATGCAAAGTAAAGTTCCATCCAAAAACGTAAGTAAAGTCTAAAGATTTATTTCTATTTTTATGTAAATGTGTAACGCATATGAGACAAATTCCGAATTAAGGTAAAATGTTATTTTTGCCTTAATTCCTTTTAATATTAATTTGGTAAATACTGTGATTAACATAGAATTTACCAACACAACAAACTTGAAATCTTTATTATTTGACATTAGGAAGATAAATTTTACCTGTCAAAAGTTGTTCTTGATTTTTGTAATCTACCATCGTTTCGTAGTGAGGTTCCTTTATCTTTTGTTATATTTCTTTTATAAGTAGACGTATTACAGTATCATATGGTTACAATACAACTTCTAGAAACTGCTCGGGTGCAACCAACTAAATTGAACGTTGCATAATAAAGAATTTATGAAAAGGGTATCCTTTTTATAAAGTATTTGCTTAATACTTATTTAAATTTATTGAAAGGATACCAGTTAATATAGCAGACAATTGCTACTCCTTCTCAGAAGTACGATATAAGAATTTGAATTAAACTGAATATCTCTATTCCAAATAAACTACCTTATACAAAAAAGAAACCAAACAATTAGATAGAGACAGCCATATCCAAGATCTCCTTTCACCGCTATCGCTTATACACCATTACCGCACCCCATTGAACCAGATACAATGTCAATAAGTATGTATGGTGACTAGATGCTTAGATGAGTTTTAAACCAACTTTTGGCGCGTGTTGCCGCATTAACTAAATGTGTATCTCGTCGCGTTGTTAACAAGGTGAGCGATTCACGTAATTTGATCCTTTCGAAAGATGCTATTGCACAATGAGTCCTGTCATTAAGATGTAATGTCCATTGGTAAATTACTTTATCATGATTATATTTTTTTTAATAGCTTAGTAATTACATTGTTAATAGTCTTTTGTGTCCTTAGTGTTTTAAGACTTTTATGTTCTTATATTGAAAAACTCACTCTTACATTAAACATTAATTCTTTTAAAAATGACTCTATTTAAAACCCTGCTCTGGCGTCACTATTTGAAGGCAAATGCCATCTGAGATATTCCTCGCCATATTTAATTTGTTTATGTATGTATTACATGTTTATGTATAGTGTATTATGAATGTTATGTGTATGTGAGTATATTATAAGAATTATATATTTTATGTTAATACATGGCTATATTTATTTTTTTCTCATCCATAGTTGACTGGCAGAGAATGCTATAATGGATTAAGTCCGCCCATTGTATATCTAAAGTTTTAGGTGTCGCCGAACACTCTCATAACGTTAGTAAAAAAAACTGCGCTACTAAAGATATTTCCACTCCTGCGCCTCAAACCTTAAAGCAAAACCATCAACGATCGGTCGAACTGTTATATATTTATCTATCTAACAATAATATTTAATATTTATCTAACAGGGCTGAAGCATACCTCCTCTTCAAAGGGGCTCGGTCAGCATTTCAGTGTTAGACAGAAATATTAGAGCTAACTTCAGTTCGGAGTCTTGTTCAAATGTATCAATGTTTCACAATGTTCTTATAATTAACGTGTTATATATTTTTTTTTAAAAAGGCCTTTCGAAAAGCGTCCATAACAGAACGGTACTGTTTTGTGATATATATATATATATATATTTACTTTGTAATGAATAATATTTTCTTTTAATGTAAATACCTACTAGTTTTTAATTTCCCTGGTGATCTGTAAGTTCAGACCCTTCGGTTGGGTGTCGACCTCAGGACCTGTCACTCAATAGTCATTTACGACCACGTTAACGATTAACTACGCCATCGTCAACTCTATTTACTACATTTATATTAAAACCTACGTTTATATTACGCACGTCAATTGTAGTCGTTACATCAGTAATAAAGAATAAATAAATAGCCGGCCGGTGTGGGACGACCCCCTACAAGACGGAGTGACGACCTGCGCGGTGTTGCGGGAAGTCGATGGATGCAGGTGGCTCAGGACCGAGCTTCGTGGCAATCTTTGGGGGAGGCCTATGTTCAGCAGTGGACTTGTGATAGGCTGAAATGATGATGATGATGATGAAATATCCGGAAAAAAGACAGATCTATTGTTATTAATAACTATCTCTTGACTACAGTCAAGTCATTTACGATTATCGCTGTCTACTAAAGTCTCTATCTTTCAGTAACATTCGAAGTGCGCAGTCCTTTTCTCAAATCTCATTTCTTGACGCCACAACTCTTGCTTTCACATAATAATTTCTTGTATTTACGCGAACACAACGCATTTGAAATGAAACTATTATTTACGGATTTTATCGCGTTTAATTAGATATTTTAAATCTCGTTTCGGGGTCACGACGGGACTGTGATGTTTGACGTCCTGATGTCATAGTTAACCCGGCAATCAACTTGACAGACCGGAGTACAGATCTGTTTTGGTCTTGCATTTTGCTTTGTCATTTTATTATTCTTGATTGTTATATCATTATTATGTTACTATAGTAATGTTTACTGACTATCTCCTCAAAAATAAGAACCCTTCTAAATGCCAACACCTTATTCGCCATCTATCTAGTAAAATCTTATAAGTGTTATCGTATAATATGCATAGGTTATAACATTTATTACTGTCGTAAGGCCTTGTCTACAAGAGTATTCACATATTTTTCACGCCCAGTTAACTATTCCCGCCGTTATTTACCTACGAGTTCCAATCACGCGTAACCAGCGTAAATTCACACGGTGCCAACATTGTAAAAACGTGAACATACTTTTTAACACCATAGACAATGTCGTAGCTGTCTTCCCGCCCTTGAATATCTGGTATTACGTTACACAGTGTTCGTTTTTGGCGCGAATACGTAACTCGTTTTATTTTTTTTTTAATTTTGTGGCAATCACGTTATTACGAATTCTGCCAATATGTCAAGTCAGGCATGGAAGTAACACAAACGTCAAAAGACGGTTTTATTATTTCTATGTATTTCGTGTTTTGACGTACAATATTGGTTTTGGTTCCATCAGTCCGCCAAATCAAAAACTGTCAATTTAACTATAGTAGCAAAGTTTTAAGTAATTTTAATGACAATTACTTCATAAAACTGGAAATTGTGCTATTGTTTTCAGTGTTTTTTTGTGTGAAGACCTTGTAGTCAATGTCAGAAGAAATATTTAAAAAAACAGTTGTCAATCAAACAAACAGATTGTTATTTTAATGATTTTGAAAGGCGATGAAATCCTATCGATAGATTTCTAATGTCATGTCGTCTTAACTGGATATGCTCTAAGGTGTCAGAACCCTGCTTGACAGTTAATGTATTTAGATGATGTAGTGAAAAAGACTAAAAAATCTTCGCGATATATTTTTTGGTATTATATAACAGAATAAATTTTAAAATAACTTTACAATAACTACAATCTAATAGGTAAAGTTATCATAAAGAGTTCATATCAGTTATTCCTAAATCTTTAATTTTTTAAACCTTGGTCGTTGTATTAAGTTTATGCAAGATAGTGACATTATTTCTTATTTGTTAATATATTCAAATAAAAGATACCGTCGGGCAGCTGCTCGCAGAACTTTCGTCAAGGGTGCCGACAGAATACCAGCGCTGCAGCATCTCGGCTGTAGCGATATGCTGAGTCGGCCGCCGTTTTGTGGCTGTAGTTCAATACTGATATTACTGTATTATGTTGTATACCATATATTGTACTGTAGCTACGAATGAAACATTCTTCTTTCTTTCTGTCTTTCTTTCATATCTAACGTCGCCCAGAGAAGAACCAGCAGCCACCGGTGGCTACATCCAGCCACAGATATGATCCCACGGACAAATCGTCTCTGCAGCAAAAGCCACAACTACATGGTCTTTCTTCTAAATGACTCATACGCCACTTATCCAATTCAGCACCCTCTGATGCCGCCCCGACTCTGATCGACTTAATCATGATTTATATAATTTATATGTATAATTTATTTCCGGGTAAATCGGGAAATATACCAACTGTTTCTCCAAATGTCCAAAAACAACTTCACCTGCAAGCAGGGCACCCAGCGGATTAACAAAACATTAATTTGTTTAAAAAAAAGGCGAAGCTATTGAATCTTGTAACCAATTACTTCATCGTTGTCCACAGTGATGGTGTGAAAACGCATGGGTGCGGGAGGCGCGCTGCTGGAGGCGGCGGCGCGAGGAGACGCGGCCCGGCTCGCCGGCTTGCTGCGAGCGGCCCCGCTGGAGAGGGACTCCACCGATGAGGTGAGTCCTGGGTTAAGAGAGAAAGAAAGAAACATTAATTGCACGAATACGCCGCTCAAAAACAAACAAACATTAAATAAAACAATTATTTAAACAAACAGTATGTTTAGGGTTGCCTCCTCCTCGTCCTCCTCCTCGAAGTCCTATAGACGCGTCGCGTGGCGCATGGGGCAAACAGACCACACTCAGCTTGATGCTGCAGTTGAGACTAGATCACAGCGCTGGTTTTCAGTGGGCCCGTGTATCGAGTGACGTACGGACGTTCGTATAAATACGGGGAAAGTCCGCGTTATTTTCAACAATATGAGATATCAGTAACAATAATAAAATGAAAACTAACTTAACTATAATTTAGGATAAATAGATTTAATATATTACGTGACACAAAACTCGAGAGGGGTCAAATCATAGTTGTCGAACCTGCACCGACCCTAAAAATCAGAGGAACTAGCAGGTATTGTAAGCGCGTAATGGTCGATGGCACGACGAGGTGTATGCCGGGAAATACACGGGCAGCTGGTCGCGCAGTGCCGTGTGTTACTGGTCGCGCATCATGGACACCTAGTCTGTTTCCTGGTTGAGTCGTGGTATGAACAATTATATGAAAATCTAAGGGAAAAGTCTATGATCAGCAGAGAACGAAGTGACAATCTCAAATAAAGTAAAGTAATCGCCTATAAATGTCTACTATTGGTCTGCTGGTGTCTCCAGTGATAAGATTTTGAAGTGAGACACCCGCTACCACGCTACGCCTGCTTGGGTCGACAGTTGTGGTTAATATTGTAGTAACCGCCAATACATTGAAGCACCAAAAGCCGAATGGGAATTAGGGTGCGGACTACGAAACATGACGTCGTAACTTCGAGCCCGCCATTGGACTATAGTCGCGAACCACTCCAGATACAAACTGTAATGCTTAGTTGGAGGGTTAACAGGAATATTGGTAATGTTAGTTAATAAATAGCATTGCTAGTATTCTTATAAAATAAAAAAAAACATAATGGCGGTTATGCGCGGTAACTAAGTTCAAGTATGTTATAAGTTGAAAGAGGGAATATACCATATTTCTGTTCTTTACTTTGACAGCCTCTAAATAGCCCACTGCGCCAATAAGTTTTTTCTAGAATGTCCTTTAGTCAAAGACACAGGGTGCATTAGGGTGGCAGACTCTCTGCCGCCACCACACGATGCTGTGTACCATTGTTTCCTGCAAACGCCAACCACGCCTGCACTGGATACCCTAAAGCCCCAGCGCAAACATCACAGACTACTGGAAGCAGCATCACTAACGCGAGGGCACCGACACCACGCTTGCCATTGCACTAACCCAGCATGGTGAGTGCAGAGAAGCTCTCAATGTATAATGTGAACCAGTCTCTTGTAGGAAAAGCCGTGTCCAACCATAACACGTATAAAGGCATTTACAATGATGCTAAAAACTTCTTCAAATAAAGACACAAACATGAGAAGTGATCTTACGTTGTTATGTAGAATGTTTAGTTTGAAACAGATTAAAAATAAGTCATAAAACTACTTCTTAAGTCCGGTCCGTCCTAATTAAATGCAAACATCATACAATTACAGAGCATATAATTAACTCCGTTCCCCCAGCATTGTCCGTACAGTGAACACAATGCTAAAAGAATAAAGTGCAATGGCTGCATAATGCCTTAAGGTAAACTTTCTTCTTAACAGTCATAAAAGCAGCTAAAAAAACCTTCTTTTTTCTTTAGCGTGTTTACTTTGTATATCAGACTATGTAATGTGATCTTCTCCTGACCATATTCAATCACGGTGACATGTTTAGTACTGACTGACAGAAAACTATAACTTTCCTCGATTCTGTGGCCAATCAGCAGTGCAACCGCTGTTGTGTTTCGGCTTGAAGAGCATAGTTTAGAGCTATTATTTGAGAACCAGTATAATTACAGGCTGTTGCATTACATCTCAGTCCTCAGAGTTGCCAATGCATCTGTAACCTTCTCCGATCAATTGGATTTTACAGACACTTACCATCAAGTTGTCATTATAAAAAAGATGCTATGAAAATACTATTCACGGCATAAGTTTCTCTAAATGAGATTTTTTGTATAAACATACCGCCATCACAATTCTCCGAACCGTCCACGTTTGGGAATGGTCTTGCACTATATATTCTACTGTAATCCTCACCCTTGACAGATAGAAGGAAGGTTCTTAATACTGCGATTGCCAGTGTTCATATTTTATAACATGGTAATTATTTATCTAAAAGTTTAGGCTTCTATTCCACAGGTACACACAATCAATAGTCCTGAAAGCGATCAATGAGAAATAAAAAAAACAAACAGCACGCATCATTTTAACTACGGCAATAATAAAGCTGAGGTCGCATTGCAACTATAAAAAATCTCAACAAAAGAAATTCATAATAACGAAACCATGCCGTTGTCGCGTCGGACGGTCCGCCTGCGTACGTTTTAATGACCCATTAAAATTAATTCAAGGGATGAAATGCTTTTGCCTCGTACATTGTAAGTCGAGATGGATGCCATTGCACGGTAGCAGCTTATTGCGAAACGCGTCGGCACCCCATTGCGTGCAAATTAACTATTAACACAGCGAAACACAAACGACCTGATATCTGCATATCGATTTCGCCCTTAATGCCTTCGATTCAGAATGTATGCACGGTCGAAATTCCCACGTAGATATCTCAATGAACCATATATTTTACGTCCACTGAATAGGATCGTCTTCGGATTCAATCGATAAATAATTAAAATTCATCGATACGTTGCCGCGTCGATATCGATAAATCAGAGGCTGCCCACTGCTACAGAAACGATTTACGATTGGCATAAAATGGGATACCATTAACATGAGGTTTTTAATCATAAAATGTCACGTGTAAATTTATGTGTCTATGAATAGCTTCAATTAATATATAAATAGATTTGAACCAATGAAATTATGGATGCAAGTTTGGTCCTTAATGCATTCCATGTAAATGTTTTTTTTAATTAGTGGCAATTTTGTGGTTACGAATTCAGTCAGTCAAGTCAGCCATGGGAGTAACAGAAACGTCAAATGCTTCCGTATAATTAAAGGTTTCTAGTTCTGCCACAAATAACGTTAAAACAACAGAAAAAAAAAAACAACAATCCCGAACGGCAGGCCATTATTCTTAAAAAGTTAATTACATTCTGAACCTTTTTGAAGTGAGGATAATATTAATTATACTTTTACTCGGAAACAAGCAACTCCAATAACGTCAAAAAATTAAATTTCGTCGTCCAACTGGAGAGAGAAAGCATCCGAAACGTCGAGAATAAAAAAGTTAAATTAAACGCAATGCAATCCGTAAATGATTGTTTGATTTCAATACTACTATCTAGGAAGATATGTGAGGGGATTTATGGGATTTCCCATCATTCCGTGAATGTACTAAAAGTTGGCAAAGGAAATTCTAGAAGGCACCGGGGTGTGAGGCGCGCGGTGTCTGGTTTACCGAGATTGCCAACCCACCCGCCAAGCGTAACGACGGAGTAAGTTCTCCAATCTGAAGATCTCTGTAATGGATTATTTAGAGGCTGCTAAATGTTTAACAATTATCGCTATAACAATAGAATTTCTATTGCTAAACGCCATTTGTTAAGATATAACCACTCAAACTTGTCGCCGACTTATATATTCTGTACGAGATGGGAAGAAAGAGATAGTAGATATAACGCTTCTTAAAAGTAAAGAATGTGTCTCCTAATTCAGCCTTTCAATAACTGCCGAACAACGCCTACGCCTCTCCAAAAAATCACCGTCAAAAGCTGGCTTGCGTTTCACTATGCGAAAGGTGTGCCCATAATCACTGAACATGCAGGTTGGTGAGCGTCAGTGTCGGTACCAGCAAACCAGTGACGCTGCTCCCCATCACAAGTCTGTAAGATTTGGGTTCGGGAATTTCGGATGGATTCTTCGCCATCATTCTGCCGCCACAGCGGAACGAGTAGGAGAGTGATTAATCACGACCCTTACACCCTGAAGAATGAGTAAAATGTCTAAACTACACTATACAAACCATTAACAAAGGCTTAAAAATATAAAACAGTACAAAAACCGCAGCTCGGTTAATTCATTCAAGTGGCCAAGATTTGCATTCTGAACCTTGCTAATGTTTCAACTATTAAAAACTTTGTAACTGACTGGCGTCCATTATGGCCCTCTCCTCGTTAGCTTTAATAAAAAGTCAACAAAGTTAATTGTTGGCTTATAATAATTTACAACACACGTCCGTCCGCAACTGGTCTCATCCATCAACTGCACGTCGCCGGTTGATTTGTTGCTGGATGGTAATTATAACCTGTCAAAAGTGAAATGTTTTTCCCCGCTTCGCTTGATTCTCGTTTACATTTTGGCGGGAAACTTGTAATATCAGTCATCTGTCATTGGCTTAAATCTATTTATTTAAAATCATAGAGAATTTTTTTTACCACCCATACCTCGACAACCAAATGGCAAGAAATTTAATATGTGCACTTCTGAACTCATGCGGTTAAAGAGCAAAATGAGAAAATAGTTTAAAAGTCAATCAATTCTAAATAATATATATAGAGATTTACTTCATCATGTACTTATTTAATTGATAAACCATTTCAAATCTTTTTAAAAAGATTTTACATTCATTACTTTTAGTGCATTTTATTAACAGAAACAAAACATTAATAGGCATTTAAATTAAGCATAAAAACATATTTTCTCGACACTGTTTTTTTTTCCAGTATAAAAGTGTAATTAACTTAACTTAAAACTATTAACCTTTTGTGCGGGCTTGTCCGCTAAACTGTCTCTATTTATTGTGGTCTTTCACCATTCCATATAAACCTTACTTGATCTGTTTACGATAATTAAAAGCATTTAAACTTTCCACTGCTGTGGAACAATTTAATCCTGTAGGTCTCGTTTCAATATTTGAAAGGATTTGGAGCCAAGAAGCGTCAGACACGCTACTCCAGGGGCCTTATCAGCTACGCCACAACAATTCCGTTTGTAGTGATTTCTCGATAAAATCACATCGTGTTATTTATCACGTGTAATACGTGGTTTCGTTTAACGTTAACCATGGTCAGAAATGGTCAAATTTGATTATTTCATAGAAATTCCATCATTTCACACGGAATTTCTGGAATTTTTTTGGTCGCATAGCTGGTAAGACCCCAGTGCGGACTGTATACAGGAAATATAAATTTTATAATTTCTCAGACCTGCAGGTTACCTCATGATGTTTACCTTCATCGCTGATCACGTTGCAGATGCTGCACCAAAAACTGAAATCAGTCAGTGTGGCAATGAATAAAGTACTTTCTTTCTTTCTTCTTTGTTTGTATGCATTTTTTTCACTCCCAACATGAATGCGAGTACCCTGCTTCCTGTGATATCACTCCCTTATTTACCTCACTTATTTATTTTCACGGTTGAGGAAGCCAACCAGCAAGCGGCTCACCTGCAGGTAAGTGATTACCTATGCACACGTACATCTGCAACACCTGAGGAGCCTATAAGGGTATTTGGGGAGAGGGAGAGGGAGGAGGGAGAGGAGCTAAAGATGCTTCTACTTCACGCCGGTGTTCTACGAGACCGGTGTACTACTCCGAACGAACCGGCCCATTCGAGCAGTAGCAAGAGCTACCGCTAAAAATAATGATAACCTTAAAGGCAGGTAAACGAACCTGCAGCTCCTCAGATGGTGCAAATGTACGTGGGCATCAGTAATCACGTATCACCAGGTCAGCCGCTAGCATGATAGCCTCGTTTACCACAAAAAAAACTTCCAATATAATCTAGTTTTCTTAATTTTGATGTTTTTTTTTGCGTTAATAACTTTTAGATTTAATCCAGGCGTAACAATAAACATAAAAGATACGGTTTTTTTTTATAGGTTACATGACATAAGTGGTTAAAAGCGTATAGACACTTCTGCTTTATTTATAATTGCCAATAAGGATAATTGGCATGGAACAGTGCTTTATGCCACACTTTGGAGGAGGCTGATGTGCAGCAATGTACTTTTAATTGGTTGTAACAAACAACATGTTGTAATGATTTCTTGTATTTACTCGAACACTACACATTAGATTTTATTTCGTCGGTTTGTTTTACGTCAGAGCGACCTCATTACTAAACTGTAGAAGATTTAAATGACCATTCACTCATTTCATTCATTCAAAAGAAGAAAGTTACAGATGCATTGCCATCCCCGAGGACTGAGACGGAATAACGCACAGCCTAGTGGCAGAAATAGGAAGAAAAAGGGGGCGGTACGTGCACAGACTGCACCAAGGCAGTGAAGGACTAAGCAAAATGTAACCGATTCGCTATGCGGGACTTGTTGACAAACCCTTTAAAGGCCGCATCAGCGCGGCATCAAAAAAACATTACGGTGTAGAAAAAGCGTAGAGCGGCGAGCCGGAACCGGTCCCATTCACGAATGATAATAACAAATCACTATGTAAGTAGGCACTATAATGGCCTCTCTACGCCGCCGGCCGCGCGACGTAGAAATTCAAAGTTATAATGACGTTAGTGAACGAAAATAAAAGTCGATTATCCGTGTTCAGAAATCGCTATTAGCTTTATGGTTAATAGCATCATCGTTATTAGCGTTCTCGTTATTATTTACAAATAAATGTATGTTTACGGATAAAATGAGTTGTTTGATTAGGACACATATAGATGTAGTTCCGCGACAGACCCATCAAAATCTAGAACTTTTTTTTACTAGTGTAACTAGTCGAGCTCCAGTAAGACAATATTCAATTATATTAACTGTTACTACTCTGAGGAATAGAGGAATAAAATTTACTTACTAAAAATGTAAGTAAAGCTCTATTCCTCTAAACATGTTGCTAAGAACGGCAGCTGCATTTCCACGTCAGCGTGGAAATGGATTAACTTAACCTTTGAGCGAGAACCAGCTCCCTAATGGTGGCTATGATGAGGCGTTGGCTATGTAGCCTTCAGGTATTGCACCGGGCTGGGCGCACTGACCACTGTACGTCAAATGGCACAAATACATAGGCTTCCCTAATAGACCTTTTATTTGCGCGACATGCACGATTCAACTGATTCTGACGAAACATTCTACCGGCAGGTTTTTGACAAGAAAACCCATGGTGGCCTAACACGCCACCCACGTCGTTACCACAATGACACCGATTTTAGTCTCGGGTTGACTGGCAGAGAATGCCAAAAGGCATTAAGTCCGCTTTTAGTAATACTTTTATAAAATTATACAAATAAATAAAAATGTGATTGACAGATCGACAGTCCTAGTCGGATTCCTACACCAATGCGTAATCTTTCGCCATCGCCAATCGCCAAACAATGTGCCAAGATCACTTGATGGTAAATCGTGTAGCCAGAAACTGGATTCCTTCACAGCGAAAGCTATCCATTGTCTTCTTCGGCGTTCTGAAGCAACGAGAAATCAAGTTTTTGTTGGTCATCTTTCAGTGAACTATCCTCGCCAGGACAGAGAAAATGTGAGGAACTGTTCAAATTGATCCCAGCTGCTGAGTTTCACCATCGTATATCGCGACAGAAATGGAAGTTCCATCGATACCACCCAGATGGTTGCCATTCCACCACAGTGCGTTTCAATCGAAGTTTTCTGCCACGCACTTCGACTTTGTGGAATCAGCTGTCGCCAGCAGTATTTCCGAACAGTTACGACTTAGGGACTTTCAAGAAAAGAGCCTATTTATTAAAGGCCGGCAGTGCATCTGTAGCTCCTCTAGTGTTTTGGATGTTCGTGGGCGTCGGTGATCACTTACCATCAGGTGAGCCGCACGCACGTTTGCTCTCTTCTTCTTGTATAAAAAAAAAAGAAAAAGAGACTGCCATACTTCCCTTGCTTCCGCGGCAATGGTCTTGTCCATATTATTATATAGAATATTATTGCAAATCGTTTAGTGCAGTGTATGGAGATGAGAAAAACCGGCAGTGCAGTACTAGAAAGCTCTCTTGCATCGACACAGTCAAACCTTATAAGTAAAGTACCAATGTCATTTTTTTTTTGATATTGGACTCGAACGAAATAAATATGTAAATTTAAGTACAAGAACGAAATATATTAATGTAGATGTATAATTTATTAACATGTTCTAAAAATTTATCAATTTTTAAATTTAGAATAGGTTTCGTACAATCGATAAATAACGGTGCACCAAGGGGTAAAGAGAATCCACATCGATATGTTTTATGTCCGGTGATACATTCATTGTTCTTAAATAATATAAGGGGCATGTATCTCCTCAACATTAATAGATAATCGGTTGAAATTTTCACAGAATGTGTTATTTATAATAATATCCAATACTGATATCTAAACAACACAAAAACTGTTCAGTATATTTAACAACCTAAATTATTTAGAAGGGAAATTATAACCTTCTATTTAATTAAAGTTTGGCAAGACCAAATAACCAATTCACATTTTTTTGTAGCTCAATAATTATTTGTAGCAATAAATCGAATACGCTATTGTATAAAGTATAAACCCTGTTATTTATTACTAAGCTAATAAATATACAGCTCGAGTTTTGTTGGTTTTGCTGTCCACGTCAAGACGCAGGCGACTATCTCTCTCTCTCTCCCTGGACAGAGACGGACTTTCTCTCGTTTAGAGAACACTTTATTTTAGACAGTTTAAACTTTGGCCGAACAACTTATAAGTTCGAAATACGAATATAAGAAGTGTAATGGGACATATTTTTTTTCAAAATTGAACCGTTCCCTGCTGTTTCATCCTAATGATTAACGAACGAGGCTCTGGCGAAAATAGATCCGTCTGTGTACCTAACCCGAGTCCCACGGACTAGATAAGGCATGCATGGCGTGCTAGCTTTTATTGGCACTTTGCACACTGTTGCACACACACACGTCATGGCGAGGCCTATGTCCAGCAGTGGACTTGTGATGCCTAGTAAGAAATGCTATTCTATCGGTCAGACGGTGGAGAGAAAACTTTTAAAATTTGTTAAAAAATTATGTTCAAAATTATAGATTTATTTGGTTAAGTAATGAAGAAGTTAACGGTAAATCATACTTGAGTCGCTTTCTTTGAAGGCTCATTTACTTAACATTTATAAACTTTGCGTGAATGATGAAAGACGGGGTTCATACTTAAAATTTTCAAAAAAAAAAAAGAGAGATACCTGCAAAGTATTTTTTGCATCAGAGGAACCTCATTAACAAACGCTAATAAAAATAATGACTAATTTCACACGTAGAAGAATATGTAACAATATTATAATAATTAAGAATAAGAAATAGATAATTAATTATATAGTGATCATTAAGAAAACATCAAAGGATTAATTAATATTCTTCATATCTGTATACATAACCAAGCAAGATACCAAAAACAAGTGGAATAAGCTATCAAATAATAATAATTTATAATATTTAAATTATTATTATTACATTAATAGTTAATAATATATATACAACATAACCAGATGAGAATATATAGAGATAGCCCAAAAAAATATTTATAATGTAAAAAAGTAAAATAAAATAATACCGACAGTTAACCTCAAATCTATAAACCCACTTAAAAAGTTTATAATATAAAAACCACTTTCATCACGAATACTTACAATAAATTATCATTCTCCACCATGTATATTTTAAAATCACACATAAATATACATGTATATTTATGTTAGAATATGTTTTTTATCTCCATTTATATTAAAACACGTGTTGTAGATTCATATATATTTGAATAACTACTTTTAATATAGCTATCGGTTCTCACGAAAACTTGAGAGACAATTACCAACCGACTTCATGGTGTCGCTTTTAAGTGTCGGTGTGCGCGCGCATCGTAATAATTCACTCTCATATTTTTTCCCAAACGCGCGAAAAGAAGGTATAACTTCAATAAACGATACAATATCATTACGGTAATAACAATCTTGCATTTAACATTTCGATACGATCAATTCTCGTACAAGTTACCCGCGTCAACTTGTTGGATCCACTCAATGCGGCCCTGTCCACGATAACTTACGCAATCATCTCAATCTAATATATTTAATAAGCCCACGCTCCCATCAATCACTACTAAACAAGTGCACTATAATTTTTGTGCTATAACAGCCCGTAGCGTTACTGTAGAAGCCATTGTAACAGCTAATTGGTATTTAAAATATCATGCAAATCCCATACATACCGAATATTGAAGGTAATTTATAATTAAAGGCAATCCATACAAATAAAAATCAATAATTATCTCTGTTCGAACGGACGTCTGGTTAAGCTAGATAGCTTGTAAAGCTATATATTACATACGATAGTAATGAAGTAAAAGCAAATAAAACAACAGCTAAGAAATATAAAATTCTATTGTATGTATGAATGTTTGAACGGATTTAAATGAAAAGTATTTCAAAATATATATATATATATATATATATATATATGTATGAATATATTTATTTAAGTATATCTATGTATATTATTTAATTACATGTAATCAAATTTGTTTAATTGTATACATAAATGTTATAATATTTATTAGAAATGTACGCACTAAGTTTGCCATTTCAATCAAATTTCCTGTTAGGGTCTGCTGGAAGAAATTTCGATGTATGGAATAAGTAGTGCCCTTGTACAAATACTTTGTTTTCATGCCTTTTCGTGTGTACATCAATAAATATCAAAAAAAAAATATTAGGAAAAAATCAAACTAATTAAAAATTGAAGTTAAATTCGATGTTAATTAAAAATTACGAATTAAATTCAAAGCAATAAAAAAAATTGTATTAAATTAAGAGTAATTCAAAATTACGATTTATGGTATAGCAGCTAGTACATATTCAAATAATATAGCTGTGTTAGTGGTTTACAAATCTGCCCTCTCTTTTCTTCCCGTTAGTAACGTGGGAGATGAACTGAGAAGTTATAAGAAAACGGCACTCGAAATAAGAAAATAAAGTTTTTTAACATTCAAATTTATCGATTTATAAATTTTTCTGGAAATCGCTTCACAGAAGTATTGATAAAGAATGTGTTAAATTTATTAGCTGGTATTATTTAAATAAATAAAGCCAGCATTATTCAGGAGTCTGTCACCTCCATGCTTCCCGTGGGTGAAAATCGCAACGACTGCCGACAGATGGCGGGAGAACCTCGAATATCTTCTCTCGAAAAATACCAGACCAGAATGTGGCTTTCGCTGCTACTCGAATGGTCCGTCTCGACCGGGGTAGTACCGCTACCTCGCAGAATACCGGCGTGAAGTAGAGGCATCTTATGCATCTGCGTTTTCCATCTCCCCTTGGGAGGAAGGATAAGAATCCTTCCTCCCAACTCCATAAAAACCGGCAACGCACCTGCAGCTCCTCTGGTGTTGCAAATGTACATGTGCTACGGTAATCATTTAACATCAGGTGAACCGATTGCTCGTTTACCGCCTTTCCCATAAAAAACATATTTACATTACCTTACCTCAAGCTATTTTAACAGCGTGTAAATAGTCCGCTGTAGGACATAGGACCTTGCTCATTTGCCGCCTTTCCCTTAAAAAAAAAAAATGTTTACATTACCTTTCCTCAAGCTATTTTAACAGCGTGTAAATAGTCCGCTGTAGGACATAGGACCTTGCTCATTTGCCGCCTTTCCCTTAAAAAAAAACCGGCAGCGCATCTGTAGCTCCTCTGGTGTTGTGGATGTTCGTGGGCGTCGGTGATCACTTACCATCAGGTGAGCCGCACGCTCGTTTGCCCCATTCCTCAAAAAAAAAAAAACCTGACAGCAAGTGTCACGCGAATCAAATTAAAAAAATATATATTTTTATAGAATTGCGAAACAATATTTCGCATTGCATACATGTTTATCTAACGCTATTATACAATGCTAGTATATTAATTTACACAACTTTCACTTTGTTTTCACGACTGAGCGAACGTAAATTGAGGTCGTTACGCTTGCGTTTGGTTGCGAAGTTTGAACGAACGTTCGTTCTTATTATGAATTCGTTTTTGTTTGCTCGCTTGTTGCAATGGCGGAGAGATTGTCTGCGATGATGTGAGCCGCGGGTTCGAACCCGCAGTGTGTAGATAATTGTTCCTGATGTTGGTGCGTGTGTACAGACAACGTGTCAATACATACATATACATTTAATTGTTACACTTCACTCAAGCATCATTATCTAACGTAAGGGATAATATATATGACAGAGAATTCGATAAATCAAATAATGACTTATTTCTCGATACTAATAAAAACTATTCGCGCCTCGTATTTTTTTATTAATAACACTGGTAGTAGAGGAGCTGACAGCCCATTTGATGGTAATTGACCACTGCAGCATATACACCTGCAAACATATTCAACCGGAGAAGTTTACAGACGCGCTCTCACCCTTGACAGCCCTGTTACAGCAGCGCAAACCACTGCTATCGTTCCGGTTTCAAAGGCATAGAGAGACAGTATAATTACAGCCTGTGACAATACATCTGTAGACTAAACTGTTGTTCTTTGTTTTATGTGAAAGGGGGCAAACCAGCCAGCTGCTCACCCTCATAGTAAGTCATTACCGTTGCCCACGTGCATTTGCAACATTAGAGAGGCTGCTGTTGCGTTGCCGGCCTTTGAGGTTATTTGGGAGTTGAAGGGGATGAGTGTTTGACACGGGGGGGCGAGGGGGAGCGGGCCTCCGGTTACCTCTCATCGAACAAAACGCAGAAGCACGTGATGCCTCTACTTCACGCCGGTATTCTGCGTCGTGGCACTACCGCGGTTGAGTCGGCCCATTCGAGCAGCAGCTAAAGCCGCTGCTTGGCTCTACCACATAAAAACCTGTTCACCACAATCCAATAAAAAAAGAGGTTAGTAGTTTAATTATAGAATTCTACTTACACACGTCATAAAAGAAGACCTACTTTTCAGCGATGAAAAGAAAACGGGTCATGTATCACCCGTAGGCCTTTTGCGTATTCTTTGAAATATAGGTTGCTCCCAGAGATGTCGGTAGCATTGAAAAATGATTTCTAAACAAACTCGACTTTACTACCGACACTGTAACTGAAAAACAAACGAGAACGATACAAATTTTCAATTTTAAAATCCACGCCATCTTCTGTTATTGTGGAAAACTTCAAATCGCTTTAATTTAGTTTTAATACACTTTTTCTCGAAAACGCATCCTGCTTATATCTATACAGTTTAATTAAAATCAGCTAATTCTTTTCGAATATTTCGGACTTGAAAATTTGAAAGCGCCAATAGCCTAATAGGTTGGGGTTCGGACTGCGAAACATGACGTCGCAGGTTCGAGCCCACCATTCGACTATTGTCGTGAACCACTCCAAATACAAGCTCTAACGCTTAGTTGGAGGGTTAATAGGAATATTAGTAATGTTAGTTAAATAGCATTGCCTAGTATTCTTTAAAAAAAAAATTCTTTTCTAGCGCTTGTAGATATTTTGTAGTAAAAATGCCGCGTATACGCCATAATATATTAATGACGTATGTATTTCGTAAACCACGATAATCAACTAGTCATCTGTCATCCAATCAAGAGACCCGGTTTCAATCCCCAATGTGGTAGGGTAGAAATTAGTTTTTCGTAAACGTATGTCCAATTCCTATTGTCGTCGTGATCACTATGACAACGACAGGCTCGCGACCTGTTACGGTATTCCAAAGAAGGATTAAACGACTACAATAAATTTCTAGACATCTGATCACCCCTGTAATGGTTACTCGGGTACTATGGCTAAGCATAAGTTATCATTAAATAAAACTTAAATTTTTTCATAAGAGCACATAATAAGCACAAAGATAACTAAACAGCATTCAAATCATTAAACAAACATGTCCGAAACGGAACATAATACATGAATGAACGACAAAACGTAACTAAAACAAAACAACCGCGAAATACGACCGCGACGTGACATAGATATTCAACATGGCGTTCCCGCGCCGCCGCCATATTTGCGTTCCGAAACATCAACGATTAATTTATTCGGTATCGGAAATTTTATCTGCTGTCATCTAGGACGCAACCGAGACTCCCATATCGGGCAGTCGGGGATCATTAAAAAACTAGTTCGGTTACACCGACCGGTTTTGAAAGATCGCTCTCCCGTTGTATCTTTTTTTTTCGTAGTATCGACGGCGGACATGTCGGCTCTGCAACACACGTAAAGATTTAAGGGCAACGACTTTTTCTAAAAATTACTTTGTCACAGCTTATATTGACTGTTCATGAAGATAAAGCGTTGCCCAATTTCTCACTGATTCTTATGATCTTTAACGAATAACTGTTATTTCGTCAAACGAGTCTAGTGTACTATACTGTACTGTGTATATACTGCTTGTTGTATGAGAGCATGTTTGGAACAACGTGACAGGTGTTGAGCCCGTTGCCGTTTTAATGTTCAAGGTTTGGGAAGAACTCATTGGCATTAGCTCTCCGCATAGGAGATCGAACTTAGGCTTCCTGATCCATAGGCAGATACTCTCACGTCACAGAAACATACGTTAGAAATTTACTTTTGCATATCTTACACTACGTTGGCTTAAGTTCAACTAGCTATTGTTTTCATTGCGGTGGAAATAGACTTGGATGCAGAGGTCTTCTGATTAGGAGAAACATCCCCTAACCACTCGTCTATCGAGGCTATACAAATATGTTTTATATGTATAGCTATCATGGGGAGGGGGGGTTGCTTTAGTTGCCACGCCTGGCGAGCGGGTTGGCAACCGCAGTTTTTTTTTTGTTCTAGTGCAGGAGGATGCTGCTGTCCATCTCCTAATATAGTTTTTTTTTACCATTAGTCGCCTTTTACGACACCCATGGTCAGACAGGGTTGGCGCTATTCTTTACTTCCGACAGCCACACGGAATATATATATATATGTATGTATAGCTATCTACACAATTAATATTATAAGATATACCCAACCTGTTGATTTTTAGGTCCGTAAAATATACTAATAATTAAATTTTCAATACATTTACTCTATCTTTTACTCTTGCAAACAAATTATACGATACTTGTTATTTATTTGGCAGTAATACTTAAAACAAAGCACTTTTTTCGAGTTTAGCAATTTGCATACAATGAGTCGATCATTAAAGAACTTCGCGTTTTATAACATTCGTAACAACGTACCAAGATGCGGGCGGGTATCTCGATGCGATTTATTTATTTATTATTCATTTATTTGATTGGCACTGAGAGTAATAGTGTTCGGGATGGAAGATTCTTCACTTTTGTCGTCTTATATGGAATCATTTAAAGCTATATTTTCATTCAAAAGTTATATCGAAGTTAAGCTTCGATGTTATTACCTAAGTGAGTTCCATTTCAATGCATTCTATGCATATTCATTAGTATTCCAATTTCGCGGCAATAAATAAGTTGTCGTTGTTCACAAAAAGTTAATTAAAATGGCTGTATAATTCACAATCAATATCACGTCATAAAGTCTTCTCGATTTGTAACTACAGATCGATTCAATTGGCCCCTAATAAACCTTTTGTGTGCTTCAACGTATCATATTATTAATCATATGTTGACCTTATCTATATTTTTTTTAATAGCATCTAAAACCGCCTGTGTTAACAGCGCGTAATAAATATTATGAAATTTGTTTCGTTTTATTAATCAATGGCATTTTGTCAGCTTAATTAGATCATGTCTACATTTAAAATTTAAATGATAGATAGATAAATTTAAAACCATTTATGGGACAGTAGTGGTTAAACCATTTGTCTTGTAAAGCAGTAAGTTTTAGAGAAAACAAGAAGAATTATCCAAGACGTGGAAATATAACGCTTCTTAGAAATTTCCTGAAAAATTAATAAAAAAAATGTCATAGAAGTAACAGGAAATAAAAAATTGTTTATGGTTTTGTCTATTGAACGTTTACAACGTTTTTTCCGTTATTTATTTTTCATTAAAGCACAATACTAAAATATATTGTAGTAATTCCTAAATCTTATTATTTGAGAAACTTACCACCAAAAGCCAAATCTTATCACTATTCTCCCGGCTGCTATTACAGAAGCTAAACAAGTCGATAACCTATAACACGTCATAATAAAGTTTAAAACGGTTAATGTTTATCAATGTACCAGGCACAATTTTTGACTTCGCTCCTTCCTGAACATTCAACCAGTTAGTGTGTGCCACGTCAATTTAAAAATCGGTTTCGAGTTTTTGTTCCTACCAATGTAGCTTGTCGATCGTTTACGATACCAGCACGTGAACTCATTACGAAATAAACTCATAAATTTCCTTTTCACGATGCGTTACGAATTAATTTTATGCTCTAAAATCTAGTTTCTTTTTATGGTGGTGAATCAATGGTAACGACCCAATATAACTTGTGTTATTCACGGTATTATATATTGTGTCTTTAATAACAATAATAATAAATATTATATTACGACCGTCGTGGATCGTAAGTGTTAGTATACAATTATCTTAAGAACATCAGAACCTAGATCAGAACCAAGATAGACGGCAACGACGATAGCCTGCTGTCATATTCTCTATCTCTCCGGGAGATATTCATATCGAAGCGTAAAGCGAATCACGGAAGCCATTTTGGATACGACGCGTCGAATTATACCTATAGGTAAATTTTTGTAATGTACACAAAATACTTCACAATACTAATTAGTATACATAGGCTTTTAGAGTAAAATTTCAAGGTCGAGTGTAAACATTTGACCTTGAAATTTTACCGTTTTCGTGCAACGTTACGGTTAACTGCCAGTATCCTACATTTAGAAGGGCGTAATATTACTTTGTTTATGTAGTATTTAAACAGTCTGTAATATTCATTGAATAATTAATAACTCTTTATATACTGAACTATTTTCAAGTCAGTAGAATGTACCATCCCTTCATATTTATTAAATGATCTATTTCTATGAATTCAGCTTTAACGACGTGTGCCTAGTGAACGTAATGTGTTAGGTTATTAATTTTACTACATTGCTCATCATGCCGTATAGAAACTAATAATTAAACAGCACCATAAAATGCAAGCCAAGTGGGGTTTTCCACGAAGCCGCCACTCGACTGTCTGATTATCCCAAATGGTTATAGGGCTACCTCTATTACCGCGGAACGCTGTCTGGGTGGTCACAACACGCATTGGAGTCTTTGAGTGGTTCAAGAATCTTTGTCACAGCGCCGGTTGAAATATGAAATACTCAATAGATTTTTACATTTTGCTTAAATACTACAGTAAACACGTACAAATTACTTACCATAAACAGTAAATAGAACCATCGTAACTGGCCCAATATCTTCTTTATTAGTCTGTTTTGTCACGGAAGGGCCAAATCCAAATTATATTATACTACCAGGGTGACCGGGCTTCGCTCGTTCTGCCCACTATTACTCGATGAGAATTAAATGTAAGTGTCTGTATGTGATTTCGAAATATCTGACTTTTCTTTGTTCATATGGCTATTTTCACGATACCAAAACTCAAAAAGTCGGTTTGAATTTTTTTACCTTTTTTGTAGCCTTCTTACAACGTAATATTTTTTTTTTACGATAAAATAGGACTTAGGTATCAGAAATATAAACCCATTGATTAATGAAGTATTGAAATATTCGATGTGCCTGGGATCTTTAGTTCAGCGTCGGATATTATCAATAATCAACCATAGTGAAACATCAAGTTAATTACCATATATTTGAATATCGCATTTTGATTATTAAAATTTATATATATTTTTTAATATATTGGTAAAATTATTGTATTCAAATCGTAATAATCTCGTTAATTTTTTAAAATTTTATAATATGCTGCTAGGCAACTTAAAACTCATAATTCACAATTTAACAGATTTATAGTCTGTGTTTGTGTATAGGTCTTATGTTATATCAGGAGTTACTGGTCCGATTTTAAAAATTCTTTGACAAATATTATAATATACGCGGAGGGCTCATTTTCTACTTAGGGTCGTATTTAGATGTACTCTCTTAACTATTCGAACTCAGCTACACGTGGTGCATCCTTCCAGCCAACAGATGAGTGTCTAGCGATCGACCAATGGCGAAAAATCCATCCGAATTCGCCAAAACCAAATCTCAAACCTGTATCAGGAAGTATCACTAGTGCGTCGCTCACCATTCTGTCTGCCCAGCGTGGTGAATGTGGTGAAGACCTGGAAGAACTGTCCCGAAGATGAAGATCCCGGCTTGCTGGAGATTTCTTGGAAAGACCTTTTTTTTTTCTTAGTTTAACGTGGAGGAAAGTTGAAAGCAGCTACCCGTCATCGTCTCCGGTGACTGGTTATGACAGGATCAGCATTGAAGATGCCGGATGTCGGACTGACTAAAGCCCCCACGGTATATACGCTGTTGAGGCCTTTACAGCTTCAGCAGTAGAGACTCGCGAGCAGAAGTCCCCAAGTTAATTGACGTCTTTTCAGTAGACCTCTTTTCAGTAGTTGACTGAAATAGGCTAATGAATAAGAAGGTGAAGAAGAGGATGTGTGTGCCAGGCCATTTAGTTTTGTGGAAACTGATCTATCGAATACCTCCACCTGCGAGGACACTTTCTCTCGCTCTCCTCGGCACCTATTCAATTCGGGAGACCATCGAGGTCCGACAAGCGTGCAATCGGAAGCGCCAGCTCACCTGGGTCCCAGCAATGGCGCATCATAAAACCGACGTTTCTCGCTCTACCCTCGGCTCCTCCAATGCTTACGATGCAGGCCCGTCCGAGTCGCGGAATATACGGAGAGCAGAGAATCGCACCGCGGTCCGATGCTCTGATTCAGAGGAACAAACATGGATGCACGTGGGTTCCACTTCGTTCACGTTAGGTAAGTTGCAGTTTGGACACCTGCTACCGCGCTTGCCAACGTGCTTGTGAAGCGTGATAATTGAAGCTAGCTCACGTCATTGGGAGAGATATATATCAAGCAGGAGGTATATTTGCCACGGAATTAGTTTAAAATGACTTAACGCGTTATCACATTTAATGGTTAGCGCACTGCTGAGCTATACAGTTAATGCTATTATTCAAAAGCTGGCAGGAGAAAAAGAAGAGAACTATCGCCAGAAGAAAAAGAGAGAGTGGTCGAAATCGGCCAGCAGGATATCTCCATTAAATGTTATCCTTCACATATGACATCTATATTTAAAACGAGAAGAGATAGATTAATAAAAGACACAATTGATTAACATCGTAAAACTGCAACGACGTAATGATAAATTAGCACTTAGCACTTTAAAGGAGTCTTATTTAAAAAGGTTTAATATTACTTGGATGGAAATCCAAACGGCTTACGTCGGTTCCCTCTAATGAGAACTCGAATGTCAATTCGAAACAAGTCAATGTATTTCCGACCTTATTTCAAGACTAAAGTAATTATAAGCAAGCTTTGGATTTATATTGGCGAGCTGAATGTTAATAATTGGCCGCTCGAATCGTTTACTTTGTCACCATCGTTGGCTGTTCGCGGCTTTACGCCTCCATTATCGTTACTAATTGGATTGAAATGGAGCTTCATTGGATTTTTATGACTCAATCTTCTACCGACTTTATCAGTTTGTGTTTGATGCGTTATAGCCTCATAAATATTGTTGCTTTAAACACGGTCCGCAATTTTACCAGCTTAATCTTTTAAGTGTATATTAATAAATATGAACAAAGGATTAAACACACGCTTATTTTATAATGCAATATTTAGAAAAATATATTGTTTATTTTCTAATATAAACGTATATGGATATGGTTTTGTACTTGTGCACTTCCTCCACGGATCCCCTCGATAGAAATCAATTTTTATTTGAATAAATATATACAATAATATAATAAAATGGCATATAACACGTGTCGCGTTCGCCTTGTTGTATCGGCGTAAGATTCTGTCCCCTTTCTTCCCGTGGGTGTCGTAAGAGGAACTATGGGTCTAAGGGAAAAGCCTTGAAAATCGCAATGGCAGTTGACGGGATAACTATCTCGAAAATTAACAGTCCAAAATTAAGCAAACCGATGACGGGCTTCAGCGTCCAACTTGCCAGGTGTCTAGTACTGCAATCCGCTTGCCGAGCGTGAGGATTATGGCAAATCCTTCAAATGGGGGAAGCCTATTTCCGGCAGTAGAATATTTACAGGCTATTAAGGTAATGTAATATCACACAGTGTCGAATATCAACCGCAATAATAAAACAAAAACTAAGAAAAGGGTTTAAAATTTCTTTAAGCTCATTATAACTTCTGTGTAACAAACAATTGCTACTTCAAACCATAAACCATACCAACAACGTAAAGAAAGTTTTTACTATATGATAATGTTTTTAATAATAAAATACCTCACAAAAACACGCTGTCTGCATATGCGACATCATTTAAGTTTTTACTGCTCATGTGTGACATTTAATTAGCTCGGTGTCGTGTCACACGCGAGACAGTTTTAACTGTTTTGGCGCGGAAAGTGGCGCGAACGACGCCATTATGTCAACGACGCGAGCCACAGACACGTATGTAACTTAATATTTGTCATATTCTGTAGAAGCAACTTAACACCGTCATTTTTTAATAATTAATTTATCTAAAAAAAATATAATCAGTCAATGATATTTTTTGTTATAAATTATTTCGTATACTGTGGTTATTCAACGGCGGGCGATTTTCAACGTACGTTAGTGACACAAACAAATAAGGTCCTGGTTGACTAAAAATTTATTGAAAATATACTAATATACACTATAGTGTATATTCTAATTTACCCAATTCTCCTCATATTTCACGTAAACTTCGAAAATATATAGGTCATCTAAAATGAAAATGTTATTTACAGATTTTATCATGTTTAATTTGTTTTTATATTCCCGACGTGTCGAGCTTACAGCAGCAGTGGTCACGGGAGTTAACTAAGACTTGAATCCTTAAATAATAGATTCATTTAAATTTGTAGTGTTCGCATAAATACAAGAAATCTTTATATCGGTAATAGTTAAAATAACGATCCCTTGAGACATTCAGCTGATGTACGATGTATTATATCGTTCCATTCACATCACTATTGCTGCTAGTGATGCAGCTTGTAGCCGCTCGAGGCACAATGTCTGCTTAACAATTGCCTCTTAGACTGAAGAAACTCCACCGGCCGCGGTAAGTCTGTCCTTCACGTGCATACGTTAATGCCTCCAATTTAAATTGTCAAACTCTCTCTTCACTGTAGACTTTATCATCACAATAAATAAAGACTATTTTCGCTTGATGATGGTGTTTTCATAGCATTACATTATAGTGAGAATTTTTGCAGAGCAGCAGTCAATGTTAAAGCAATGTTTGATGACCCTGCAATAATAGTTATAGACTATAGACAACATAGACAATAAAGTGTATGTATGCCAAGATGAACCCATATAAGTAAGTTTCTTAACCCTTTTGGTCTTGAGATACAGTGATCATCGTTGTTCTTGATTGACAACCGCTTGTTTTAGTGGTTAGCGAACCTGACTGCTGATCCATGTGTCCCGGGTTCGAATTCTATCCGAAAGCCTATATTTGCGCAAAAACTGTCCCGTTGTTCTGTATCCCGTATCTCGGAAACTGCATCTGAACCTTCCTCCGATTTTATCGGATATGCGTTACATTGGAATGCTTCCCGTATGGAAGGTAACTTAAAAGTCCAAACGGAATGGAACGGAATTGAAAACGCCGAGCTCATAGTAAATTCAGCACTTAAACTAGCTATTAAAATTTTTAATAAAGTCGTTCATATATAATTATAATTATAATTAAAAGCATGCGCCCTGATCACTTGACAACTACGGCTCAGATTTGTCTTTAGACGATCATTATTAAAAAAAAACTGTTACTGGACATAAACAATTTTTTTTTCTATGTTAGATACAAATATACAAAACTACTTTTTAAATAGTGTCATAGCATTTTAAATTTATATGTAATAAAACCTACCGACCCTAACTACTTTTCACTAGTTCCTAAAACTCATTTGTACGAGCCCTCGACATTTTCGAACTCGAGTTTACTGATTCAGAGGTTCTATTAACAATCATTGAGTGGAATATTATTTGATATTCGACTGGCAACTACGCATAAACAAAATGGCCGTTCTTGTTCGCATGCAGGTTTTAATTTGCATACAATGCCCGGATTGGGAAAAACGAATGCGTTTCATATTTTCATTGACACATTCCAAAGAAAGTGTTAAAGAAATTATGAATAAGCCAAAACAAAATACATTTGATACTATATCATTTTAAAATTTATTTGATCAGCAATTTTTCCTAACATTTAGTGAATGTAGTTGTTACTTACAACGCAGTGATTAATAATACGTTTTGGTTAATATGCTACTGGAAAATAACAAGCGACTACAATGATATTCAAAACTAAGTAGCCTGCTATTATAACAATCAATTCTTGTAACTGTATATTTTTAGACTGAAATTTTAAATTAAACCATAAAACAATAATCCTTTAAAACATAGAGATGTAAACATTAAACTCTTTGGAAGGAAAGGTATTTTAAATTTTATGTTTCGGTCTGATGTACTTTATTCTTGCTAGACCCCAGAAAAGACGATTTTATTTAAACTCTCTTAGTGGACTGACCTATCTATGTCCCCTAAACGGGCAGAGGTGGTCATTGACGCACAGCGATCCTCTATTGCGATCGGTCTTGACCTCTGCTAGCTATATTACATATCCAATACATTATATTGTATATCCAATATAATTGGGACCTCGCCTCAGTGTGGTCTATCTGTTAGTTGTGTACCAATTTATTTACTTCGTTAGAGCTGCTTTGAATATTTTGAATGTGGAGGTGTGGAGGATTGTTTCTCTGAATATATTCAAAGTAATCTAAAATACTAAAAGATTAAGTCTTAGCATATCTTAGCGTACACAGCTTCATCGGACCCGTCCGATAAATCATTCGTAAAAATTTGTAGTATTATAAAAAAACAGCGCAGAGCCTATGCTTTAAGCTCCGGCACTGTTGGCAGCGTCTGGGTGATTTACAAGTTTCACTCGTATATATCGATGAACGTTAACCTTCGGGTTAAGAATAAGAAGTTATCTCCCTCCACCGGTTTTTCAAAGTGCCTTACTTTAACTATTAACACATGTCTTCAACTTCCCATGTTCAATGTAAGGTCGGAGAAAGGGGGGAGATTAAGATGTCCAATGATTAATAACAGTCCAATGAATAATGAGATAAGGTACTCGACCGAAAACGGAATCTGTAATATCTGCTTACACCATTGGGTTGCATAATTTAATATATTACCATCCACGCATCCTTCGACTATAGGATTTTTGTATTTGCATTCAAAAGTATGACCGCGCTGAACTTAAATGCAAATGGCTACGTGATATTTATTAAACATTAGTTCGTTGTATATTTGTAAGATAAAATTGTCGGAAAAACAAATATATAAATGTTCGTATTTTAAATATGTATACATGAACAGCCTTCATTTTTAAGGGTAAATTAAAACTATAACATGTTCCAATGCCTGAGCTTTCCATTTTAAAAGTGATATTGGAAATACCAACGTTTTTGTTTCTTTACATCTGTCGTGATCTCGAATAGTCTAAAGCAGGATTTCTCAAACTATTTTGGGCAAGAAACCACTTTACCAAAATGAACTGATTTCTCAGACCCCCATAGCCAAATGACTTTAATAATTATATCTCTAGTTTTTTCCCGATTGATACACAATACTTGCCAATCCTATTGATACAAAACACTTACGAAAATAATGTCGATATCGACCCCCATGAGAATCCCTGGTCTAAAGTGACTGAACGGCAGCTCTAACCTTTACTATAAATACACGTACGATTTGGATACCGTACGGGAACATATATATATATAGCATTATATAGATATATACTGTAAAGTTGTTGGCAGTGTTTTGTTAAATATATTGCCGTTCTGAGGCAGGTCGTCCATTTTTCTTTAATATGGTCCTGAAGGGCAATGTCTGCCATATGCATCATGCTTGTGAACAGGCACTGCTTTCGGGGGCTGGTAAGCTCGGATCTGCAAATCCTGCATAACTATTTTAGTATTTAACTTTATCGTAGAATATGGTTTAATTGCTTGTGAGACTATTTGTTCCTTTTTATGTCATTTTCTATTAGTATGTTGAAAATATGTTAAACAAAATCACAAATAATATAATCATACACACGGAATTGCCTTCGTCTGTTTCTTCTCCGTCAGAGGAACCTCTTTACGAAACGGTGGTCAATGTAAAAAAAAATACCAATTGACAACAACTGGATACAATACAATATTAAGTCGCTTTCACGTCTACGTGTTTTTCTGTTCAGTACAAATTTTGCCAACTAATTAAACTAACTTCCCGATGAGCTACAACGAATAACAAATAATAATAAATACGTAATAACGTAATACAATTAATTGTTTTTTTATAATTTGTCAATAGTTGAACAATTAGTTGTATTGGTATAGGTGTCTATCCCGTACGGTATAACAGGCATAAATTATTTTCTGTATAAACATTTTTAAATTACTTTATATTTTACTAGCTTCCGCCAGCGAATGCGTAATTTTTTCCGTGGCTTTGCCAGGATAAATTGTTGCCTGTGTACGTCACCAGTGTTGAAGGTATCTTATGCTAAATTTTATTAATACTGATACGAAACCGTGAAAACATAACAAACATACAGAGAACGTTACTTTCTTATTTATAATATTATTAGTAAGTATAGTATTTAGCAGTATTTTAATAATATTATTATTGTAATAGTATATAAGTAAGGATTTTTCATACTTAAATGATAGTTAACTTTATAATTAAAGTATGGTCGAGTGTTTTTCTTATATTGCCAGCGACTTGGCTTTATTTAAAAAAGAGGTGCCCATAAATATTATTTTCACGACGCATTCCGAATCAATTTTAACGCTCTCGAGCGGAAAGTCATTACTTGTTTCTTTTTTTAAGTTCACCTACCGATTATAACAAGACGTTATAATCTAGTTACTGTTAAAAAATAACGGCATTTCATATTTTAATCATGCTACTTGCAGCCGTTAATTATAGCTATATAGTTCGGTAAATTTTTATCATATTAATTAAAGACCACAAGAGAGCTAGTCAATGTTTTAAACGAATTTAGAATACCATAGATAAAATAGTTGTAATAGATTAATGTATACGAAACTTCGATTATAATATAAAATTGCATTATTTAAAAAAAAATTGGTATCAGTTTCTTCTAATATCAGATTTAAATATTTATACAAATATACGAAAACCAAAAATGATATATGCAAAAATTCGACAAAAAAACTAATTCGCATATATTATTTAATTTTCCGACAATATGTTTCTGCACATTTTATAATATCTTCTATCACTCAGCCTGCGACATACTCTGAAAATTTAATTGTTATTAAATGAAATAAACGCAATAAGAAAATTTTGCGTTAAAATTCAGACAGCTCTGGAACCTGTTACAAGAAATGCTGGTAACGACTAATAATTATCAGCGAACCACCTACGGGTATTTTTAAGAAATTGACGCCAAAGTAGTCATAGAGCCCTGCACTTGCATATTCATTTTTTGGAAAAATATTACTGAGTCTGCAGTTATCGATATGTATACTGATATACTCTGTGGAGTTAGGTATTAAAAAGCCCCGAGATATTCATAATATGTAATTTTATGTGCGTTTATTTAGTCTTTTATACATAAATACCATACTCCTATTTATTTGTAATTATCGAGTACTAATATGTATTTGTCTTCGTTACAAGAGTTTTGATTCTTTTTACTTTAACTACAAAATTTCACCATACCATGGGTAGAGAATGTCTATAGGCATTAAGTCCGCCATTAGTGTTATTTGTACAAAGGACTTGCAATAAAGATTAAGTGAATAATATACAAGCACCATAGACAATTTCATTCTCTGAAAATATTTGAATCGGAGCCAAGTTACATAAAAGGATAAACAATAATATCATGTACTGATAGTAATTTTAACTGACTTTAATTTACATTTAACTGACTATGACATCATGACGTCAATCACCTCAGATCATGACCATAGGTGCATTTCAATGTCTAATGAATTCTTATATTTACGCGAATACTATGCATTTGAAATGAAACTATTATTTACGGATTCTATCGCGTTTTAATAGATTTTTTTACAATCACGACGTTTGTTGTTGCGGGGGGACTTAGTTCAATTAATTAATAATTTTAGATCTAGGTTAATAATATTATTTAATTTCAATTTCTAATAATTTTCTAAATAACAAATTTCATTACTAAAGCTTAACTAATAAGTAAGATTCCTATTCCCCAGTGAAGAATCATTAGTCGTGATCGTTTAAGTGGCAACATGTGAAGTTTCCCCTAAAGAAAAAAAAACTAGGTGTATACTATATAGGTACTCCGGTCCGGAGATCACGGCACAGGTAGCAAAAAATAAAAGTTGATTGTGTGTTAATGCTTTTTAATCTGAAATGGAACCTCTTTAAGAAGTTTTCGTGACTCCACGAGGCCGTTTAAGGCATCATTGTAGCTTTTTATCGCTGCACATACTGTGACTGTCGCAAGCACGACTCGTTTAGCGCTATTTCACACTGACTTTATTTTTCCAATCACAATCATTTTCCATTGATAACTCATGCTGTTTTCATTTAACATCCTTAAGGTTAGTTTGTTTTAACCAATGTAATATGTCTTCCCATGTTGGACCCAAATGTAAACTGGAAAATTTACGGGGTCAATAGCAACAATTAAATCTAAAACTGACATTGGTAACATAATTATGGGAAATAATTTTCTTACAAGTGTCAGTTTCAGATTTCTTCAGTTGATTGCCTCTCCTGATGGAATTCGGTCATTCAAGGGAATGACAACAATTGTTAGAGCTATTAGTTGACATTTGGAGGATTCACTCCTAAATAACTTTGCAAACAAAACGTAGAGCTCACGAAAAAAAAGTACACGATATGAAACACGCGCAGTATAAAAAGTTAAAATCTCCCAACGTTCATGGTCATGGTAATGCATGGCAACTTAGGACCAAATTGTCCATTTTTTTCACTATTTCCATATAATTATGACCATGTTTTTCATTACATGTCTATAAAGTCATTTTGGCTCCAAAACCCTCTCAGATATTTGAGAAGGAAGCCTTTTTCCAGCAGTGAACACATACAGCAAACTTTTAAGATCATTTCAAGTGCAGCCTTTTTAAGTTTTTCTTTTGTTTTTTTCCTCTTTTTTACTATCCGCCTCCATGTAAACCGTGGAAGTTATATTGGACTATCTTGTAAATTATATTTTATTTTTATTATTTATTTATTATTTTTATATATTTTAAAATATAAATGTTTTTGAGACATTACTATCCAATAAATAATTAATAATCATTTATACTTTCTAAGGTTTTAAGCGCAACAATTTGACCGGGGTTGGAATAACAATAATCAATGAGTACTTTAATAGTTCAAACAAACCTTAGTCCCAACAACAACAACCTCAACACTTCACATGCCTAATAATGGAATTTATATTGCAATACGGCAAGAACTCTATCAATTGTACATGAAAAAGTACCGAAATATATAATAATATTTAAATTGAAATATAAATTCCCCAAAAAAATAACTACATATACACGTGCCCTTAGCGCAAAATAAGAAATGGCGCGAAAGTAACCATTTTGTCCGCAAACAGGGCGTCAGTGGATACCAACATAACATTAAATTATGCGAATAAGTTGTTTAAATGTCAATTGTACGTAACGACAACCGTCTGCGTTATTATTGCATGAATTTATTATAACGAACAAGAACAAAAAGTTCAAGTTTTTTTAAAAATAACCTTACATGTTGCTATTTTTTTTACTGGATTGAGGTAACGAACGAGCTGTCATTCTAGCTAATGGTAAGAAGCTACTGCAGCACATGTACACCTGGAAAATAACTTCAATAGAAGAAGATTTTTTTTTTTAATAATGGTTAAATTAGTAATAATGGTTAGGACGCAATGCCTCGCAGCCTGAAATAATACGGGTTCAGTACTCCCTTCAAATCGTACTCAACTCAACTGTGGTTGCTCTGTTGATAGGTGGCAAAAATACTTGTAAAGTTCTAGTTATTAAACTACGATTATTAACTACGTAACAACATGAAAATTAAAAATGAAGAGCTTGTACCAATGAGTTTTTTGAACAGATACATACTAATGTATGATTTGTATCGTTGGCTTGAGCACTAAAACGACAGGCTCACCACCTATCACGTTATTACAAAAGTAAAAAAGCGAAAAGTGGGTTGATAGGATTAAAATTTCACCTCTGACCACTCCCGTGTTAGGTTGAGGAATAAGCATTGGGTAAGGATATATTTTAAGTACTAGTATAATACTTGTATAATTGTATCGAATCATTCATTATAATAAATTCGACATTATTCCACAAATCGACATTGTAATTTATCGATCTATTCACATCACTACGAAGCGTCCAGATCAAAGTAAAACCTTAAGCTCTGTAGACGCTCGAGGCACGATGCCTGCGTTATAATTGCCCCTTAGGAACTCAATAAATTCCATTGGCCATGATAACTCCTTTGTTTTGTATAAACATACATTTATATATGAAATGAAAATGAAAACTCTTCATTTGAGGTAAGAAATTCAGATTTCATTTGACAATTGGCCTTTTTTCTTTTAACGTACCACCTTTTCGCAATGAGGTCTCTCCGACGCAGAAGAAACCGGCGAAAGAAAATCCGTAGGTATCCTCTTTTTTTAAACTGATTTTGTACATTACAAATAATACAACATAAAATAAAATAAAACAAAATAAAAGCAACGAATAGTATTGAATATATATTCCCAATATTTTTAGAACTCGTTAGAAAGTTAACCAAAGCACTTTCCACATTATTACTACTACGTTTCATCATCATCATCATTTCAGCCTATCACAAGTCCACTGCTGAACATAGGCCTCCCCCAAAGATTGCCACGAAGCTCGGTCCTGAGCCACCTGCATCCATCGACTTCCCGCAACACTGCGCAGGTCGTCACTCCATCTCTACGTTTTCTATATGTATATATTGTATATGCCGATATAATCGGCATGTCTGTGTATAGTACTAGACATACCGAGTATGTATTTCTAAGAGAACGGCCTCAAAAGCATAGCATGCCTTACATGTAAGATTCGGTCGTGCTTACCACACTGGGCAGGGTCAATGAAGACGCTGAAGCATCATTGAACATCTGTCGGTGACCACAGCCTCGCTTCAGCCACCAGAGACAACTACGTACTGTCGGGGTTGGCGTTTGCAGAAAAAGTTAACAAGTTGTCTCTTAATATGAAATCGTTCCTTTGTCGGACTCTTTAGTGATATGAATTAGCTTCTCTACGTTTACCTGTCAATTAATAACAAGATTGTAATGCAAATTGTGCAAAACTAATCGGAAATAATCACCATAATCTCAGTGTACTGGCCGTTCTAATTTCGACACTCACAAGATTAAAATATCAGAGTACCGTTACCAATCAATCTTATTTAAGCATTCTTTAATGTATATAAAGCCATAAATTTTCAATTAATAAAGGAGCGTCTAACTATATTGAGCTGGTTTTTATTAACAAACCTATTAAGTCTGGCGAAGGGAGGGGATGAACTCATTTGCAAATCAATAACGTTTCATGTTTCCATTTAAACATGTCTTGTAATTACTTCTTCAATCGCTTCAGATGATAAGAAATTAATGATTTATAAACTGGATATGGCGCGGCGCAGTGGTCTGCTGCTACTCGAATGGGCCGGCTCGATCGGGTTGGTACCATTGCCTCGCAGGATATCAGGTGTTGCAGATGTACGCGGGTGACGGTAATCACTTACCATCAGGTGAACCGCATGCTAGTTTGTCGCCTTTCCCATGAAAAAAAAAAACAAACAAACAATCGTAAGCTCTGACATCTATTCTTTGGTTGTAATATATAACTTCGACTTAGCTTTGACTTGCGAGACAAAATGCAGAGTTCTTTGCTGGACGATACACAGGCCCACTGATAACCAGCGCTGTAGTCCTGTCTCAACTGCAGGTTTAATCTGATTGTGGTCTGCTTCCCCCGTGCCTCTCAACGCGCTCAAAACAAGACTCTATATTGAGGAGGCAACGTTAAATTTAAATATTAAATTGTTGTTTTGCTGTTGTTATTCGAGGAACGTATTTGTGCAATAAATGTTTCTTTCACTCTTTCTTACATAGACCTTTCCCCGCCAACAAACACCTCACGACACAGGACATGCGAGTGAGTGAGCGAAGTGCTGGTACACTTTAATTAGAGCTGCTGCTGCCACTTTCTGTTAGCAGATCTCCAGAACAGTTTTGGATTCATGAAATACGGACAAATTTCAAAACATCAATATGTCCATACCTATAGTAGCGTTAGAGGTTTACGTTGAGCAGGGTGACAAGGGAACAGCGACATCTACCTGTGTGTCGAGAGAAACTAAAGACAGAAATAATTTAACAGACTTCATCCAGCCAACTCGATAGTCTGCATCGCGCAATGTGAGTTTTCACTGATCTAATCATATAACGGGGGTCACGATCAGCCGTACTGGCCTTTGACCCCGCTTATTTTAGCGGATACCCATGCATTCGCTAATAGGGAAGTTTCTAGAAAATTCCGTCTTAAGCTCTTATAACTTTGTACAGATTCTGATATTCAGAACAAAAAAAAAAGGAAAACGCTTATGTAAACATTGATGTAACATAAAAACTAAACATTGTTTCAGAACGGATGCAGCGCTCTGCAACGTGCCGCCGCGGACGGTCACGTGGAAGTGGTGGCACTTCTGCTGGAGCATGGAGCCGACCCCAACAAGCAAGACCAAGTGGTGGGTGTTTTGTTACATGCTTATACCATTCTGGTTTTCATTCGTGTCGAACAATTCGTGTCAGTGACAAACAAACTGTTTAACAGTCAACATATAATCTTAAACATTTTTTTATGCGAAAGGCGGCAAACGAGCAATCGTTTTACCTGATGGTAACTGATAACCGTCGCCCACGTACATCTGCTACACCAAAGTTGGTGCTGGTGCGTTATCGGCCTTTAAGCGTATTTGGAAGATGGGCGGGAGGATCAGGAGAGGGAGTGGGCCTGGATGGAAAACGAATATTGTATAAGAATTTTAACTTGATACGTACTCTAAACATTAAATGAACCCTTACCCAACGCAAAATACTTTACTTTTTATCAATTCTATTACTTATTTTAATCAAACCGTCCCCAGCACGGCAACACCGCGGCGCACGAGGCTGCCTGGAAAGGCTACTCGCGGTGCGCGGCGCTGCTGGCGCGCGGCGGAGCGGCGCTGCGCGGGCGCAATGCCGCCGGCTTCGCGCCGCTGCACCTCGCCTGCCAGAACGGACACAACCAGACCTGCCGCGAGCTGCTGCTGGCCGGCGCGGACCCCGACCTGCAGAACAACGTGAGTGTTGCTTGGCCTGTCTGACCGTGCATGTCGTACAAACGTGCGACTCGCCATCTAAACCCATCGGGAGACCACCATGTCCATCCGTTAGACGGCGTGGTAACACATCGCAGTGGTCGAGATCGGCATCAACATTTAAAAGTACACAACTGAATGAGAAGCTTCAATGCGTTGCCCGCGGGAGTCGAAGAATTATCTCGAGTCCTTGCAACTTACGTCATTACTTCTTGCAGACAATACCAAAGACTAGCAGCAGTTCAAACTCGATGCCCGACAGCTTAGTTGCTTCCGAAGCTGAGGGTTGTGTCTAATGGCAAACGTATGTTGAATAAAAATGCTTGAAACCTTGCCATGGTTGTATATTATATAATTGTTTACTTATAACTGTATGTCGATACATCTATATATATATATATATTGTAGTAGTCTCGAAATAACACATAATACGTCGAGCTCGAGATAACACGAATAGCCTTAAATAGTCTCAAATAGGCTTTGTTTCTATTAAACAATTATAATATTTAAGCAGTATCAAATGAATGAACCTTTATATAATCTTTCAACCTAATAGTACTTTAATAGCGCCAATAGCCTAATGGGTTAGGGTGCGGACTGCGAAACATGACGTCGCAGGTTCGAGCCCACTATTCGACTATTGTCGTGAACCACTCCAAATACAAGCTCTAATGCTTAGTTGGAGGGTTAACGGGAATATTAGTAATGTTAAATAGCATAGCAACAGCAAAAATTACAAACTAAACTTAATTATTTTTTACAGTACGGCGATACTTCCCTGCACACAGCCGCACGCTACGGCCATGCCGGCGTCACGCGCATCCTTATATCCGCTCAGTGCAAAGTGTCCGAGCAAAACAAGAATGGGGACACGGCCTTACACATCGCCGCCGCAATGGGCCGACGGAAACTAACCAGAATATTACTAGAAGCCGGCTGCGACAAGGCACTGCGGAACCACCAAGGGGAGACCGCCAGAGACATCGCCACCAGGAAGGGATTAGAGGAGATCATCAATATACTTAACACGCCTGTAGCGAAGCAGCCCAAGAAGAAGGAGAAGCATAGAGACAAAAGCAAAGAGAGGACACTGGACGAACCCGATGACGCTAAGAACAAAGAGAAAGATAAAGGTAAAGATAAAAAGAAAAAGAACGTTCACTTCGAAACACCACCGGCAGTGCAATGGTCACCGTACGGCTGTCATTACTATCCAGACCCGAAACACTTCCCCAAACCCAAGCTGAGCTCGCTGCCCACCGAACCGCTTAGAAAAGGCGAACAATACTTTTTGGATTTGGCTGGAAACATTAAGAAAGGCCCGATCGGTGCCGGGTACACTTGCTACTGCGCACCCTTCTTTAAACATATGGAAGAAAAATTGAACGAAGACAAGAAAGACTTGAAGCGACACATCGACAAGGCCCACGAGCGATTAGATCAGAAAGTAACCAATTTAGAAATGAAAACACAAGGACAAATATCGGAACTAACCAAATTTGTTGCTGCGGAAAGAGCTCTGTGTAAAGAAAGGCACAAACATTTAGAACAATGGCTAACAAGAGGCATGGTGTTCAGAGCTTCCGAAAGAACGAGGAAGCTGGACTTCAGCCCGAAAGGCTCCGTGGACATACCGCCTATCAAGAGAACGAGAAGCTTAGAACTGTTGGATGCAAATTCTGAGGAATGGAACAAAGTGCATAACATTATAAAGAGCTTCGATGAGAGCACGGAACAATTTGAGAGCAATGCCAAAGAGTTGAATGGAAGCAAAGCTAAAAGCACTGACGGCCTCGATAGCCGGTCACCCACAAGTCCAAGGCGAAAGTATATGCTCAAAAATTCTAGAAGCAACGACCAATTGGACGCCGGGCCGAGTAACTGTAGATCCAATAACAGAATGTCAATGGCGAGTGTGTGTGTAGATGAGAAACGTTCGCAGAATTTTACAGCAGAGATTCACGTCAAAGCTAATAAAATAGCAGTATCAGAGTCACCGGTTTCGATGGAAGTACATGGAATTACAGAAAGGTACGCTTTACCGAGTGAACCGTCAACCACAAAGTCACCTGGCAGTGGCAGCCGACAATCAGACTATAAAGCAAGTGATTCCGAAGGTGACATAGTACTTAGAGGTGATCATAGAGAAAACAATGCGCCAGTATGGAAAAGTCAAGTGCTCCAAAGAACAGCCGATGATATCAGGAAACGTGTTATGCTCGAGAAAGAGATGTCAAACATTATATCCCGAAATTCAAAGTCTTTAGATATATCACAAGACGGCTATGTGAAGCTCCATAAGCAAGTTAACTATCCTATTAGAGAAAATAATGGCTTAGAGAGAGAGCAAAGAAAGTCCGTTCAAGAGCTAGTGGCTCAAGTTGAACATCAGCATATATGTAACTCTCCTGAAAGAATTCCCGTACTGCGGAAAACGCCCACCGATATCCAAGAAGTTCCTGTAGTCCCGCCTAAGATACAGCCAATGCCTAGTATACTCAAAATGCCGCAGCAACCGCTAAGACCGGCACCCGTTCTGAAAGAGAAACCACCGAAGAGCAAAAGATTCAGTTTGCACAACCTAATACCGTTCCCAACGAGAAAAACGTTTCAAACGCCGCCTAAAGATAACGGGAACAATTCTGAGAGCAGCGATGAAGAGGATACGCCAATAAGAAGCACGACACAGCCAGGCCCCATGAGAAATTCTAACCTACTTCAAACGCTTCCGATGCCAAATTATGAGACAATGTCCAGCAAATCTCATTCGCCTGCACCGCAACAAGCGCAGCCGCAAAGCAAACCCACGCCGTACATCGCTGAAGACATACGGCCTATGATTCCAAAAGACGCATACTTCCACGAGCTCCCCAGCAGACAGATCAACCACCAAATGCCCTACAGAGACATGATCGACGCCGGCCCCCCGGTCCCTCAATACCCTTGTCAAGCTCAGTACGATTACAACGAGCCGGGACTACCCCAAGCACAGATACAAGGGCGTAACAGGAATCCCCTGTACCACCACCAGACTGGGGTATTTGACGCGATGATGCAGGACCACATGATGAGGGAAATAGAACGGATACCGCACCGGTACGGCGATCGGCTCGACCAAAACACGGAAATAGAGATAGCCAATCAGAACGAACACTTTCGCGGCGGTTGCTACGGTAACCGTCCGCCGCCGTGTCCGGGCTTCAGAGGGAATCCAAACGGCTCGAGGAAACCGCCCCCCGACCACAGCTTGCTTCACAGCCGCCTACAGTCCTTGGCAATAAACACCCATCTAACCGAAACACAGAGTCAAACCGACAGGGAGTCGCACAACGATTCAGGGTACAGCACCAAAGTGTATGGGAGCTCGCAAGGCCCCTCACCGAGTCTATCGGGCCACGTGGAAGGCTCCGATAATCTTTCCGGACAGAGAGTTAACATTCTGCCAAGTGGAAAGGGAATGGGTGGACAGATTGGTACTTCCAGTTTGGTTTAAACAGATCTATAGGTACTCATTAAAGAGACGATGGTTTTGAAAAAACAATTTTTTTTAAAAAAATACTCAAAATGTATTATTAAAAAAAAAACTTTAAGTTGTATTGCTTCAATCTAAGTCAAACTTTACACATGACATAGTATTAGGTAGATTAACTAATTCACAGTTCTAGATTAATAATAAAATTTTAAGTACAAATATTTTAAATGAAAACAAAATGGAGACCAACATCAAATGACAGCTGAAGTATTTATATGTACAAAATGTAACTGAAAGTATATTGTTGCCATGAATCACGATTTATAATAGATAATAAATTAATATATAAATTTAGTTAAGTGATGCCTTAATAAATTAGTAATTGATTGTAAAAATGTAAAAACGCTTGTTTGAACTAAGTATATTTTTAAACTTCATTGTTCATTTTAGAAAAAGAGTTATTGTATGTTTTATATTATATAACACCTACCTATTGTATTTATTTGTGTCAAGTCAGTACTGATTCCAATTAAATGCACTTTCGAAGTGTCACCGAGCACAAAATGAGTTTTTGTTTAGTAAAAATATTTATAAAAATATATTTGTAAAATTATTTACATAAATTATTTATAAAAATTTATTTGTACATAGTATACAAATGTACTCTGTGCTGCCCATAGACAACTTTAATCGAAGGAGGTTAGAGATGCGTTGACACTTGTCACCCCTGAGGGTTAAGATGGGATGCCGAACAGTTTATAGTTACAATTACTCTCTATCTCTTTATTTTGTACGTGGTAGAGCCAGGTGGCAGCTGGTACTGCTACTCGAATGGGCCGGCTCGACCGGGGTACCACCACGATCTCGCAGAATACCGGCGTGAAGCAGAGGCATCTTGTGCTTCTGCGTTTCGTTCGGTGAGTCAGGTAACCGGAGGCGCGCACCCCTTCCCCATTCTCTCTCCCATAACCCAATTATCTTCAAAGGCCGGCAACGCACCTGTACAAGCCCCAGTGTTGCAGATGAACGAGGACGACGGGAATCGCTTGTCGTCAGGTGAGACCCGCTTGCTCGTTTAATCCTTTCCTAAATAGAAATAAATCACTTCTAACCGGAAGTTAACAGTGGTTATTCAGCTGATTGTCGGAACTAGACAGTTTAACACCTTAACAACTTTATTGCAGATCGATAACCACAATCGACAGTGGTCCTTTTTAAAACCAACTTTGACACTAAAATGTAATTAAAGAATAATCATGTTTATCTGACCTGGTAAATTAGGTTTAGCATATACAAGTATTATTTACTTTACCCCAGTGCTCAGGTAAGGGGTTCGTGCCCGGATGGCTCCTCAAGAGGAGCCTACCATCAGCCTAGAGTGATTACGTAGTACCCCCACGGAATTAGAGATACTCTGTGGGCCCAGTGACCTTGACAGCTTCGACTCGTCCCGCGAATCGGAATTCCACGTGCGCGGCGATGAAAGAAAATATAAGAGTACACCTGTATATGTCAAAAATATTTCTAAGATATGTTGAAATGACGCAACGAAGCATGGTGGCCCCTTCCTGCTACAAAACCCTGCTCAAAAATAAGCCTTTCATCCTATTGCCCAGTTGTGGTACATAAGGTTTTTAATATCACTTTAGATACAATGTCTAGTATTGCCTCTCTCTTTAAAAGTAAAAAAAAACAAGTGTCTAATTAATGTAACGTTTATTTCTTTTTCTAAATTTTTTCTATATATAGATCAAAGACAACTTATTTATACAAACTCATATATATATATAACTTCATAAATAAATAAAAATTTTAAAATATGCCATCACAATTGTATATCCGATAGTGGTCTAGACATTTTTAGTCCTTTCAACGCACTTTTCACCAGGACTTATTTGGGAGAACGTGACAGGTGGTTAGCCTGTCGCTGTCTTACCGTCCAAGGCAACGATACAAATCGTACGCGAGTTTCGAAAAATCCATTGGTACGAGCCCTCCACATAGGGGATACAACTTGAGTCTCCTGATTCATAGAAACATAGTTATTTCTTAAATTTTGTGTTATATTATAAATGTACAAATTTTTACATATTCAAGTGAACCCCTCGACTTCAACTATTACATGCTGGAAAAATTATTTAATCTTTTTATTAAAACATAGTTAAAATAGCATATCACAAAAACTATACTTGTTTATGAAGCGTTTGTCGATGGTTCAAGACAATAGTGGAATGGTGATCATCAACTTCACACACACATTAGGTTAATGGAGTTACTATTTGTTTCTTACAATTACTGAAAGATCGCTCTCCCCAACTGACTTCTCTATAAAACTCACTAATACTGGTATGGTACAGTGGGACCCCATTCAACACCGAAGACCTGGCTCCAGTTATCTGAACTGCAACATAATCCCCAGGACCGATCAGGCTTCGACCATTGTCTCCGGTCCGAATTTCGGCCTGATCGAACACAACTTTGAGGTAGAACTCATTTCTGCCGAAAATCTGTCCGGTTTTCTTCAAAGTACCCTCGACCAGCACCAGATGCGTGCTCCCTATCTCAGCATCGTTCAACGCCTGGCATTTCCTTCTGTAAAGCTCCAGCATTTGAATGTGGCGGTATTTTTTTAACTCTTCGGGCACGTCATCCTTGTACCGACGGTAGGCGGTGGTTTTCTGAAAAATTATAAATGATGAATTTACAATGTATGGAGGGTATTCTTAGTTAAACCATCTCCTTTCATGATTTTAATGAAATAAAGTACGCTACTTTGTACGCCTGTAAATAGTCCACTACTGGGAAAGGCTTCATCTCAATAATTGCTCGAGTGCGAGAGCTCTTTGAGCTTTTTATATAGTGACACAGATGTCGCTACACGCTTAACTGTAATTCTGCTCAAACTGGGCGCCACCTCGCTGGGAGCAAAGCTGGTCTCCTCGCACTGTGACGCCGTTCCTCGCCAAATTCGACTTGGATGGATTTTTCGCTGTTGCTCGTTGTTCGAGCAGACGAGGTAGACATTCACTAAAAAAAAGTTTCACTAGATGCCATGACTCCTTTTCACCCCAGGAGCCGTCTGGTGGGTAAGCACCACTCTCTTACCTACTTCTGCCGCTAACCAGCAATGCTACCGCTGTTGTCTTCCTGTTCGAAGGGTGTACAGAGCCAGAATAATTATAGGCTGCGCGGAATTGCATCTCAGTGCAACGGGGTGAGCACGCATCTGTAATTTTCTTCGATTGTTGTTGGCAAGTGCCAGTGGGCTGCATTAGCCGCTTAGTGAATTGAACTCTTGCCGGACAAAGTATTCACAACCAGTGCGTGTTGCCAGTGATGACTCACGGAGCCGGCTCTTGGTCCTTCACTGCAGACCGTACGAGGAAAGTTGCTCAGCGCGCTATGGCAAGGGCTATGCTCGGTGTTTCTACAGCAGAACTAAGGTAACCGACGCAGCCGTTGGGATCAGCAAGCTGAAGTGGCAACGTGCCGGCCGCATAGCTCGCAGAACTGACAACCGTTTGGGAAAAGAGGTTCTCGAGTGGCTCCCGCGTACAGGCAAACGCAGTGTAGGACTACCTGACGCAAGATGCGATTCCAGTGTTGCGGGAAGTCGACGGATGCAGGCTGTTCAGGAGCGAGCTTCGTGGCAATCTTTGGGGGAGGTCTATGTTCAGCAGTGGACTTGTGATAGGCTGAAATGATGACGATAACTCCTACGACTCACCTCTCTCATGCTATACGGAAACAAAAACGCGATGTTGTAACCTACAATATCCATCAAAGACAATGTCTCTTGGAACTCTTCTTCGGTTTCCCCACAGAAGCCACATATCATGTCTGTCGATAAGCCCACTAAAATAGAAAATGAACAAAAAACATTAATTTTTAAACATACCAACCATACCCTTCCTCCATCAGAGGAGTTGTAGGTGCGTTGGCCTTTAAGGATATTTGGAGGATGGAACAGGCAAAAGGGCCTCCGGTTCTCTCCTGTGTCGTGGTGTGAGGCAGTTTACATACATAAATTGCACACGAACAAACACCCAGAGCGAGAACAAATATACTTAAGCCACCGAGCCGTCGGATTTATTTATAGTCCATAAGAACACTTGACACTGCGCCACCGAGCCCCGTCTTTACATATTACTATTGTACAGTACAAATGTGATAACTTTGTTGCACTGGAACCAAGCTATCAGAACCATAAAAAAGTGACTGTGTACATAACATAACGAAAGCCATTCATACTAAAATGAGGTAACAATAACAAAAATCTAAAACTTTATGTGGGAACAATAAACAAAATGGACATGAATGTGAAACACTTTTTACCTCAACTGTACTGTACGGAGCGAGCAGAACATCAGCATTAATCAATCGCATAGGAACGACAGAGAGGTCGTATGACGCTCAGCTGCGCATGCGTTGAACTTAAAAATTGTTATTGCGACGCCACTTGTTGCAAACTTCTGAGAGGCAAAGTTAAAATGCACTGTATAGGAAGGCTCACCGCCTGGTATCTTCGTCTTCACACGATCCACGAGCTGAAGATAAGCCTCGCGAGTGTAGCCGCGTCTCATGCGCTCCAACACGGCACTGGAGCCCGACTGCGCCGGCAGGTGTAGCAACTTGCAGATGTTGGGGCGCTCGGAGATCACTTCCAACACCTGATAAGCACAAAGGCCATAAATTATTATGTACAATACTTGAAAATCAAGCAAATCAATTGTTGAAAAGGAACGCCGCCGTAAACACAACAGAAAGTAATATTTTCAACAAAAATCAATAAAACATCATAAACTATTATCAAAAATATTTAACATAATGCATCATATCATATATACCTGTATAATAATATGTAGCATATAATAATATGTATGTAAGTGCGTGCTCAAGCCGTGGACTATTTACAGGCTGTTAAGGTAAGACTATAAGAGAACTAATTAATTCATGTTCAAGCAGATTAATTATACTACAATAATAATAATAATAAGTTAGCGCCGTGCCTCGGCAAAAGTGAGGGTGCAGAGGCCCGCATGTGCACATGGACACACAATAAACGGAGCCGGTCTGGGCGTCTTCCGTTAAATGACGCCCAATATGGATGATGGAAAATACGAGAATGCGCATAGGGCCGCTGCCTGGGGGCCGCCAGGGCACGTCTGGAGCTGGCGCTGGACGTGGCAGCATGCGGACCGCCAGCCAAGCGCGAGGAGTTGCTCGACCACCATGTAGCACCTCGCATCCATCATCCCCACCAGTTGGCTTGGTGTCGGCAGGGTCCTCCAGGATCCAGCAATCGGCACCCGCCGGTGGTGGAGTACGGCGCATGCGATAGACAGCTCCAATGAATACGAACGCATTGCGAGCGTACTTTAGGGCGAAAGGGGAAGAAACTGGAGGAATAGCATATCGAGCCAGGATGCACTGCTATTTTGCTGAGTTGGAGCCTTCCGTTACTGTCACGGAGCAAAACCTGGCAGACCGAGTTCGGTACATCACCCGCTCGAAAATATTCGATGAGGCCGAACTCGAACGACTAAGACGTGAGGCTGTTCCCCCATCAACTGAAAATACAGCTGAGGATGCTCCCCCACTTACTGCGATTAATCTTGCAGAAGTGGATGCTGCTGTGAATCTTCCAGCTGTAGAGGATTCGGACAATGGTGGAACAGTCACCCAAGAAATAGGGCAAATGAGGAGCATACTGGAGGAGGTGATTAAGGAAACGCGCGAAATGTCTCTCGAAAATCGACCACGACTCCCCCGCATACCACTAAGTAAGCGCAACCGGGATGTCGTGGGGGCTCTAAACCCAATGCTGGCTACTTATTTGGAAACCAGACGGGACCTTTGTGATACGGACTCTATACTTTTTGGCGCTGCATTGGCAGTCTTCCGTATTGTTGGCGCCAAATTTCCCACAGCTGGACGCGCTACTAAACAAGGTAGCGTTATCCCAGCGTGGAGACAAAGGATTGAGAACCGTATCGCAAAGACAAGAGCCCTTATCGGCAGACTGATAAGCTTCAGGTCGGGCAATAACAGGCCGAGGATTGTGCGCACTGTGCGGATGGCGTTTGCTGGGACGGATGTTAGTCTGTCCCAGCCGAATATAACGCAAAAGCTGACGGAGCGCATAGACGACCTGAAGCAAAGGATCGCGGCTTGGGGAAAGCGGATTCGGCGATTCACCGAGAGGTCAGCGCGATTTAACCAGAATCGTCTCTTCCAGAGTGACCAGAAGAGGCTCTACAAATCATTGGAGCGACCTGGAATATGTGGAACGGGTCAAGGACCAAATCAGGCCGACACTGTCGCCTTCTGGCAAAGCCTGTGGTCTGTACCCGCATACCACAGCGAAGGCCCTTGGACAGAAGCTGCGACGAGTCGGTGTGCAGGTATTAAGCCCATGGACCCCGTCGTCATTACACCTGTCGACGTAGCTGAGGCAGTCCGTAGAGCCCCTAACTGGAAAAGTCCGGGACTCGACGGGCTGCATCACTACTGGTTAAAGGGGTTCATGGTGTGTCACGCTGTGCTCTCGCAGCAGTTCCAAGAGGCTCTCGACCAGAAGTCGCTCCCGAGTCTCTTCACCACTGGGGTCACTCATTTGGTTCCTAAAGATAAGGTTACCGCAGATCCGAGTAAATACCGCCCCATCACGTGTCTACCCACCATATATAAGACACTGACGTCCATTCTGAGCGTAAAAATCACCCGACACCTTGACATAAATAAAGTAATGTCACGCGCTCAGAATGGATGTCGGAGCGGCGGTCGCGGGACCAAGGAACCACTCCTCTTTGACGCGGTCATTGGCAAGCTGGTTAAACGCAACCGTCGGAACTTCTCTGCCGCCTGGATAGACTACAGAAAGGCATTCGACTCGGTGCCTCACACGTGGCTAAAGAGGGTCCTCGAGCTGTACAAGGTAGACTGTACAGTAAGAGACTTCCTCGAGCAATGTATGGGGCAATGGAGCACGATCCTTTGCCATTTAGGTAAGCGGATGACGGCTGCGGAACACCAGATAAGGATACGAAGGGGTATTTTCCAGGGTGATTGTTTGAGTCCGATATGGTTCTGCCTCTCCTTGAACCCTCTCAGCACGTTGCTGGAGAACTCAGGGAGAGGATTTCAGCTTCGGAGGGGAGGTACAAAAGTGACCCACCTTTTCTACATGGATGACCTCAAGTTATTCGCCACCAATCGCTCCCATCTGATGGAATTGCTAAAAATCACTTGCGATTTTAGCAATTCAATCAGAATGGAGCTCGGTACGGATAAGTGTGCGGTCCTCCACGTCGAAAGGGGAAAGGTCGCTAATTCTGAGGGCATAGACTTGTCAATGCCCGTTAACATTAGGACCCTTTCCGAGGCTGATACATACCGGTACCTGGGTATGTCACAAAACATAGGTATCGATGAGGCTGGCATTTTTGCGCGTCTGACAAAAGTGTTTAATAGCCTTTTGTCGGGCGGGAACAAGGCACGCGCGTATAACGGCTGGGTCATGCCAGTCCTCATATATACCTTTGGCATACTCAGGTGGACTCAAACCGAACTTAACGCCCTGGACAGAAAAGTCCGCACAATCATGACGTCCCACAGGATGCATCATCCGAGATCGTCAGTGATGAGGCTGTACTTGCCGCGGAAGCTTGGTGGGCGGGGTTACTTAAGCGCCCTCACCATGCACAATCGCGAAGTGTGCAGCCTCCGTAATTACTTCTTAGCGAGATCGGATGAGTCATTCTGTTCGGACGTCATTAGTTGTGATAAAGGGCTTACCCCTCTATCCTTGGCCAACGAGCAACGGCAGGACCCGGCAGTACAGAGCGCCTGCGACCGGGAGACCGTATGGAAGGAGAAAGAGCTCCACGGGAGGTTCTACAAGGCTCTACATGAGCCTTTCGTAGATACCGTCGCCTCCCTAAACTGGCTGCGTTTTGGTGACCTCTTTGGGAAACCGAGGGTTTTGTCTTTGCGATACAGGATCAGGTTATTAAGACGAACAACTATCGGAGATACATCCTAAAGGATGGCACCGTCGACATCTGTCGAGCCTGTCGCCGTCCCGGGGAGTCGCTTCGGCATGTCATCTCCGGTTGTTCAGCGCTTTCTAACTCTGAGTATCTGCACAGACACAACCTAGTAGCCAGGATCTTACACCAGGAGCTCGCTCTGAAGTGCGGTCTCGTGGATCGGAGACTGCCTTACTATAAATACACGCCGGAAGCCGTGCTCGAAAATAACCGCGCTAGGCTCTATTGGGACCGGTCCATTATCACGGACAGGACGATTCATGCCAATAAGCCTGACATCGTGTTGATGGACCGGGCACAGTCGAGGATATTTTTGGTCGATATCACCATTCCATATGACGAGAACCTTGTGAAAGCCGAAACAGATAAGAAGACAAAATATCTGGACCTGGCTCACGAGGTAACCGACATGTGGGGTGGTATGCCGACCGAAATTATTCCGATCGTTGTCTCTGCGAATGGGTTAATCCCAGTCAGCCTCTCGGAACATCTGAGGCGGCTTGGACTCCGTGACGGACCGCTCCGAGCTCAAATGCAGAAGGCAGTGCTACTCGATACCGCTCGCATTGTCCGCCGGTTTCTTTCCCTTTCTCCCTAACCCTCGGCCGTCTGGTCTCCCCTGCCGGGGGCTTCCATCTGGTTGGGTTTTAATTATCTATTTAATTTTATTATATATATAATTTATAAACTATTACTTATATATGTACTTATATATGTATTTATTTATACAACCCAACCAGATGAGTAAATATAGAAATACCCCAAAAAAAATAATAATATATACTGACAGTACACTAGTTGTGGCTTTCCTGGACATGCATAAAGGCTTCGACTTTGTTTACCATAAAACTCTTCAATAAAATATTGAATAAGCTATGAAAGGTAAACAACAACCTATATCTTTCGCATATTTGTTTTAAGAAATGTGCTGCAATAACAATCTATGTGATTTCAAGAGTTTAGGATAAGTATCATATCATAATTATAAAATGAGTTAAAGCATTAGTGTTCTCCAAGTAAGTATTCTAGGACCTCCACTGTAGCTGCTTTATATCAATGATATACTAAGTAAATTTGTTATCTTTACTGATGACATGATGATTACTTTTCAAATGTTTAATACATTTGAATATTGATATTGAACTTGATAAAATATTAATATAGAAAACATGGATAGATACACACACACATATTATATTTCAAAGTAAATATTATTGAAACTATAATAATGCAAATTACCTCATTAGGAAAATCTTTAGGGTGTGCGGCTGTGAATCTAATCCTCATTTCAGGATCAATAGTGGACACCTTGTCCAATAGGTCTGCAAATCTAAGGCCGCCTTTTTTAGTTTTGTACACGGTTTTGAAACCTGTATATATCAAAACAGCTGTTAGAAAAAAATAAAAGTAACAACAATTTAATATCCCAAAGCAGGGCACAAGCCCTTCTGACAGGATTTTGGGGCTGGGAAGAATTACGATTAATTCCTTGGTGGACCACACATTGGAAATATTGCTTCCTTTCTTACAAAATATCAATAATTTATGGAGTTTGCAGACCCTAAGCTAATGATGCATTTACCTTTAGGCAATTGTGTTTCAGTGACCCTGCTTTGCTGTGTCACATCCCTGTAACTGTTGACATTTTGACCAAGCAGTGTAACCTCCCGCACCCCTCTCCCAGCCAAATGTCTGACTTCTTCGAGAAGTGAAGTCACTGGTCTCGATCTCTCGCGTCCTCTCGTGAACGGCACTATGCAATATGTGCACATGTTATCGCAGCCACGCATAATTGATCTGAAATACATTCATGACAATTATTCTAACAAATTCATTGGATTTTATGTAAAATAGCAAATATTAAACAAGTTGTTAAAATATTTCAATGCAAACAAATCCAGGAGTACGTACAGACTACATAGGACATCTACAGATTGCAGTGGTTGTGATAGCAATTACCAAATGTATTGAAAATAATGATAAAAATTAAGGCAAGTCTTCGATAATTAAAGAATAGGATATTCAGCCTAGTAGTAAAATGACAGACAAAATATTTATTTTATTATAAATACCATTCCTGTCAAAAATAGACCCACAAATTAAACACCATTATATTTAAAAAAAAATTATATCAGAAAACTTACACAAATGCAGAAATATTGTTCTGGTTCAAGCTAACAGGCATTACATCCGCATATGTTTCGTCAAGGGATAGTAGAACATTGACAGCTGTTTGTCCACTGTCAGTCAGTGCCAGCAATCTGGGGAGGTCTCGGTAACTGTCTGGACCAGCCACTGGGCACATAGACACAGTATAATCAAATTTCTGACAATGAGCAGCTTCCGAGGTACAAGGTGTCTGTTTCCCTGATTTCCCCGATATCCCCAAACCACTTGCCAAGTGTGACAATTTCAACAAATCCTCCTCATGTGAGAGACCTATATCCAGCAGTGGACTAATTGCTGGCTGATCCAGATAATTATTACAAGTGTACTATGTATTGTTAAATAATTGTAAACATTTGTTTTCACTAAATAACTACTTTGAGTTTTACAATAACACTGGCCAAAAGCAGAAGTTATTTGGCTGTATAACTGGTTAGTGGTGGATGACTAGCTAAAATCAGACCCTCAAACCCTCATCTATGCCTCGATAGGTCCCATGCCTCAGTAGCCATGCTAACCACTGAGCTATGTAGTTGTTCACTAAACTATGACTTCAGCATCCATTTTGTTGAAAATAGTACACAATGTGTTGAAAGATTCTGGTATTTTAGATTTATAACACAACCACTGTGTTGGTTGGCTTAGAAAATTTGCAAACATACTTTAGATAAGGGGTTCAAGCCCAGCAAGAAAAATACAATGAACTTTACAACGTTTCAATTAATTAGTAATCATTTACTAATCATTTTAAAATATGCCAGACCAATGACAGGCAGCAGCTTTTCAGATATGAGGAGTCTATAGGGTTGGCAATATTTTCTCAGCTGATTATAGTATATTTCAGAAAAAGAAGTGGAAATATAGCATTTTATGGAAAGAGAAAAAAAAACCAAGATATCTGTTACTTAAGTGTTTACAAAGTGAGAAATCAGGGGTTTATTATTAGTTTTGGTATTGCAAAAAAGGTTAATTTCTGTGTACTGTATATTTCATTAAAACAGTATATAGTACACAGACCCAAATTACAGTAAAATACTATACATTATAGTGCTATCGGCAACCCTCGGAGCAACAAGATAATGTCAAAGCCTCCTATTGAAAGAAGGCTATATTAGATTTTCTTACATATTTACCAACATCTACTGCCTTTTCTTTTTCAATTAACTTTTCTTTCAAACGCTCTGCCATACAACCCAATATACCAATCTTAACAGGTTTTTGTCTATTTTTTGACAACGCTCGTCTCCGTTTAAAACCTCGTAAATGATCCAATCGGTACCAAATCTTGCTCTCGGCGCCCTCTCTTACTGCACAAGTCATAACTAGAAATATATCAGCTTCCTCTTCCACTTCAGTTTTTTCGAATCCGTTTTTCTTTAAGATGGACCAAACAATTTCGGTGTCATTCAAATTCATTTGGCACCCATATACATCAAAGAAAACTTTTCTCGTCTCAGTTTTTTCTGGTTTATTTGATAAATAGGGTATCTGAGGAGGATCTAAAAGAGTTGGCCCTGTGATTCCTGATGATGCATGGATAAAATCTTTTAAACTTGGACCATTTTTTAACTTGTCTTTAAAAACATTTGTAGGTTTGTTAGAACTGCACCTACACAGATACAAAGAGGTAGGATAAAGCCTGGATATCCGTTTAATGTGGTGGATAAACAACATACTTAATAACAAGTAATTAAATATAACTAAATTAAAATAAGAAACATCATGTAACGATAGTCTTAACCTATCCTAATACATAATCTAAAAGAACTTCCATTGTGTCCTTTTATGTACCATATAATACGATAAGTCAAAAGTCCACACCATAGATATAGTTTTCAATGTTTATTGTAGCATCGGCTAAAAGGCCTTCAGGCAAAAAGATAACATAAATTGTGTAATTTTCAGACATATTGCATTTGTCACCAAAATTGCGGTGTAGTTAAAATACTGATACTAAATTTATGCCTTCTTTTACTGAGTGATTGTTGATTGATTTTATAACCAAAACGAAAATTAGCGACCAGCGATCGTGAATTGAATTTTCCAATCACTGTTCACATTCACAAGCACTTGCGGCATAATACACTATTAATAAAAAAACAATAAATAAACAGAAATCATTGAAAGATACAAACACATGCGTCACAGTAAAAAAATATTTGATACTTTCGCAATACAACGTCATGCATCCTACAAAGGCTCTTTGAATTAGCAACTTGTAAAAAACAGGGTACGGTTTACAAATTGCTACTTTGGTAGCGAATGTTACTACACATCTAAAAAAGGATAATTTTGTATAATTTCTCATATATGAAATATTATGCAATCGCGTTTGAGAAAAGGTTTAGTTTTCTGAGTTCTATTATCGTAGTACGATGGACTGAAAGCAGGGATGAATGTACTCGGAACTAACGATATTAGTGGTACAGTTTGAAAATGTGATGAATTTGAGGTGTTGTGAACACCACTTCAACATAATTTGGGGTCCTAGTATTATTCTTGTTGTATTAGTGACGTGAACAAACCACACATACAGTCTAGAAGCGAATTCTGTTATTTAATCTACAGAACTAAAAACATGTAAGTCAGACGGACGCCTGTGATTTCGAAATAATTGCCTCTTAATAAGCTTATTTGACTTTAATTGCTTAATGACTTTAACTCGTTTTAAAAGGGTTTTTCTTTCAGTTTATCCGGGTCATTCTTGGGGACAGCTAAAATTTCTACAAAAAATTGTTGCTAATAGTTTTGAGTGTTATATTTTTCCACAAACCAGTACATAGAATTTTTCTACAAGAATGGTATCGTGTATAGATGAAGAGCTAAGTAAATTGTAACACTAATTTATTTTATCGAAGAGCTCAGATAATTTGACATGACAAAAGTATCTGATGTTATCTCTGGCTCTGACTGGGAATAACAATATAATTAGTAATTAAACAAGTATATATACAGCAACCTTTCATTCCAATGCAGCAACCCATAGCTCGTAACGTAATGTCAAGCATTATGTTTATGGTTAACATTCACTATGTAATATATTATCTTTATTCTTTCTCTTTATCAAACATTCATTTTGACACTTGTGAATTATATGTTTTATGACAAATAAGTCCTATGGTTTTAAGATTTTAATTATTACTAAAATCTAAATTATATTGTTCTTTTAATCTGGGAAAAGAGATGTTTAGAACTCATAATTTACGTCTAGCGTTCTAAAAGAGAACGAGTTAAATAATTATCCGAGGACATAAAACATGAGCGATCGCTACAGCAAAGGTATTCGAATGACTTGAAATATATTTCTTCCCCTGTACAACGTAAACTTTGCCACGAAAAAAAAAAGAATTTCTCCACTAATTAGATATTTTATACTAAAACATATATATTTTATTTATCTTTGCCAGTGTTTTCGCATTGGCAGGGTCGTCTCGATCCACGCGTGATGATTCTAGGAAGCACAAGGAAAGGCGGCGGTCCAGATCGAGATCGCGGTCGCCGAAGCGTAAGCAGTCTCCGCCGGCTAGACGGTGGGACTCCCACGAAACGGACTCTAGACGCCGTGACTTAACCCACCGAGGTAACTATCATCATCATAGAGAAGCACGAGTATGTTACGCGGCGCTACTGGGACGTAACATCGCATATGCACGCGTGCTGCACTGCATAACAAATAAAATACTTGCAAGTATTTTTAAACCTGGTTTTCCGAATTCACTGCATCTAATGAAGAGTGGCTTATCACTTACTCAGGTGAACCACTTGCTGGTTTGCCTCCTCTTATACAATATGTAGCATTAAATAAAAGCACAGGTAGTACTAGTTGGTAGTAATTTTTAATTTGTGCATAATTGAACATGTTTAATTTTCAAACACATTAGTTTCAGTGTCTACTTTGTCAATACACAAAAAGCTTCTTTTCCTTGAAATTTTTTTTAATTGAGTCTTAGTGATAAGGGTTAATTGAGTCTCAGTAATAAGTTATAATTAGGTCAGTGGGAAACTTGGGATTACCTGGCGGGCCAAAGTATTCACAGCTCTATAAATATTCACGATAATAATATAAAAGTTACGTCGAACATATGAAAATGTGATTTCATTTAATGTCATACATAGATAACCACATCGTACATAAATAAAGGTGCACCAGGTATGCATACTTGTAAGCAAATTCCTGCTATAAAACGCAGGTTGCGTAAACATGCTTAATCACTAGTAAAGAAACAATTTAATATTTATGATGATAAAAGTAAAAGGACACTATTTACTTATTTAAAAATAATAATTGTTATTTTCTCGTTAGAATAGTGGGTACAAACACTTGTCATTGCTTATGATCATTTCTCATTCTTATTATAGATAAGAAAAGGGATTCCCTGGATGCTTGGGAAGAGTCAGATGAAGAAGTACCTGCACCACCACCTCCGCCTCGCATTAGCAAAATCTCTATTGGGTTTACTAAACCAAAAGCACCCATCAAAATGACTCTAGGTGGGCCTGCTAAAATGTCAATAAATCAGAAGCCCACTGTGGCATCAGTGTTTAATGCTGATGATGATGATGATGAAGAACCTGAGGAAATGCCTGCTGAAGCTCGTATGAGAATGAGAAATATTGGAAGGTATATTTAAATATTTTTATAATTTTATAAAGAAAGTAATATAATAGCAGGCCTACAAATGTCTTACTACTGGGCAAAGGCCCCTCATTTATGTATGTCGCACAGTTTTTTTAAGGGATTGGGGATGAATTAGGAAGTGCCTCACCTGATGGTAAGTGATAAGATATGCTCATGTACATCTGCAACCATAGAAGAAAACATAATTGGGGCGACGGAACGAAATGCCTACCAGATGCGTCTACTTCACCCCAGAATTCTGCGAGGCTGGGCTACTACCCCGGTTGAGCCAGCCCATTCGATTCAGCAATAGCCACTACTTTGCTCTACCACATACTTTAAAGATCTCATGATATTTTCCTACACCGATTACTATTATTAAAATGTATGAATATACTAAATTCTTCATATGTACTCATGTTTGTGCAGATTAAATTTAAATGTTAAATGCTATTTTTTAATAATTTTTTAAATATGTAATATATAATTTTAATGGCTTCCTACTACTTGAGTTCCACTGAGACCTACGGCCCCACCATGTTCCAGTAGTTTATTTGTGGAAGGGTGTATAGTAATAAGTGGTGGTAATGAAGCTGCATCTGAACACACATGCTTCATGAGGTAGCCGGCATCTCATTATTTTATATGCTGTTTATAAAAGTAAACATTTTACAGTGTGGATGCGACGTTATTGACAACTTACGAAACTTAATAAGTACTAGTGCTCATAATTATTTAAAAAAAAAAAATTATATTAACATCTTAAATAGCCTAATAATTCAAATAAAAGCCATTCGCCGTTCGTAGTTCAATGACAACGCTGGATATCAATATTTGGAGTCATATGACCCGGAATATATAATACATGATTACATTTGATGTTATAATGCCACATCCTCTCTGTATGACCCGTCATAGATAAGTAATGTAAAAGCTGATGCTAGTTTATGTAACTGTAACACAAATCTAAACTAATTGCAGGGAAACTCCAACATCAGCCGGTCCAAATTCTTTCGGAAAAACGAAGCAAGGCTTCTGCGACGCCAAGAAGGTGTTCGAGAAGAATTTGAAGAATGCCTTGGAGTCGGTGGACAAGCCAACGATGGCTAAACTGCCTCAAACTATATACAAGATCAAAGGGCCATGATGTCTCTAGTAATTTGATTTTAATTTAGATTTTGATCTTGTGTATTTTAGCTGTAGTTGTTTTATTATTAAGCATGTTAAAAATGTGTAATAGAATATATCATTGTGCTTTTACATTTAATGTTATTATGGTCTTGGCATGTGGCTAATGCATAAAACTCCTTAGTTTAATTTTCCTGTTCAGCTTTTGACTTTTTCCTTATCGACCATCATAAATTAAATAATATTATCTGTTTGAACATTTGTTAATGGAGTCCTTTTGATATTAACTTATAATATCTATAATGAAAATATATTTTGATATTCAAACGTCTCATTTCTCTCTGTAAAGTGCATAAATTAATGTTGTAGCTTGTAGCAATGCAACTGAAAATATATTACGTTGAAATTAAAAAATTATTTACTGCTTGCATCGCTTTTAATTTTGCGTTGCTCCTGGTACGAAATGTAGGGATTATAAAACTAAAATTAAGCGCGATAAAATCCGTAAAGAATGTTTAATTTCAAGTAAATACAAATTGTGTAATAAAAAAATCGTATTTAATTGTAAAATAAAGCATGATTATGGTGTGGTACTGGCAGTTGCTTATGGCACTACTTGTAAAGAATCTGCCACCTCGTCGGCGTTGTGAAAGTCGACTTATGTATATATATTATTGACCTATATTACAGCCCAGAGTTGGGTAGCAGCGACAAAGGTATGCGGTATCTGGTACAACAATCTGCAAAATAATTTTGGCGATTACGGGAGATCCTCCTTTCGGAGATGCCTTTTTTTAGCAATGGGCTGTTAAGGTCGTAACAAAAGCAATATGAATAATGAAATAAATTTTTGTAATGTTTTGCGAGTGAAAATTTTAAATATTTTGTGGTAATTGGATATGTCAGTAAGTATAATAGGAATTTAATTAGTTTCATAACTCTGAACCATGAATATAATGATGTAAATTCATGGTTCAACCATCAACATTGTTTATTTGTAAGTTTTCTTAGTCCATAAGCCAGACAGGAGTGTTAACAGCAACACCAACTTCTTTATAACCCTATAATAAAATATAAATAAAAAAATGTAACAGTCTTTTATTTTAATCACAAAATACAACATCTCGGTAATAACAGCAGATTTTACTAACCACTGCATCTTTCAGTGATCAAAAACCCCTTGTCTGTCTCCAGTTGTTTGCATCTAATGACATCAGATATGCAGTCTGGCGATGCAGTGACCTAGTTGCAGCAGAGATAAGCCGAGTATGATGCACAACAGGTATCAGCATGGGCCCCACCATAGATGATCCTTAGTGGTTTTAGTGAAGAGTTACACAACTTTCATTTTGTAAAAAATTTTAATTTTGTAAATTTCTTTTATCTAGGGAGTTTACATACATAAATTGCACATAGACAAATACCAAACCCGAAGCAATTATTTGTCACCCATGCAAATACTTGTCCCGTGCGGGAATCGAACCCGGTACCAGCAAAGTCGCAAGTATTAGCGTCTTCGCCTACTCTGTTAAGGACGTCGACTGCAGTAGTGCATTGTGGAGGTGGCAGCAAGATACACTGGTAGGTTTCGAAAAATTGCAGAATAATCAGTTTCGGAAAGATACAAGCATTTTAAATATTATATTCTGTTCGGAGGACTGTGCAGTTTGCTAAAGGGGAGGAATTTTCAAATGGAATATTAATGAAAATTTGTAAGGTTGTTTAATCTTGGGACTCACTTCTCAATGGGTGTCGGATGACTAGAAGCTTTCATGGCAGTCTCCGCGGAACCATGTAACGTGGTAGAGTCAAGCGACGGCTTTAGCTGCTGCTCGAATGGGCCGGCTCGACGGGGTTGATAACACGACCTCGAAAATACCGTCGTGAAGTAGAGGCATCTCTTGATTCTGCGTGTCGTTCGGTGAGGTAACCAGAGGCCCACTCGCCTCCCTCCTGTATCCCAAATACCCTTTAAGTCCGGTAACGCACCTGCAGCTCTCCTGGCGTTGCAGATATACGTGGGCGACGGTAATCACTTACAATCAAGTCAACCGATTGCTCATTTGCCATCTCTCCCATAAAAAATATTTATTTATTGTAACTAAACAGATTAATGTAATTGGTCTTCTATGTAACAGAGGCAAACGAGTGTTTCGTACTGAACAGTTACTTTATTATGTATACATGTTTACATATGTTTTAAACTGCATAGTGATCCCACCTCTTGATGTTGAGTGATGATCCTGTAGCCGAGTAGGATAGCAGATTGCTGAGCTATGGATTCTGGTTTCGAATCCCTGTGCTAATATTAATTTCCACATTACACTGTAATTGTACCAGTAACAGTGTTTGGAAGTTGTCAAAATCAGCATCATATAGTATGCTGTTCTATGAGATTTTCTATCAGAGTATGAAAGTGATTCAGTCATTGATTTATTTGTATAGATTTTGTCAAAATCCACATACTTAGAAAAGTATTTGACCTGCCATAGACAAAAAATTTCACTTGGTAATCACAAACAATGTCAGTTGTGAAATGGACAAGAGTACAATCAGAAATAAAACAACCATTCAGATTTTTAACCTTTTTTTTTATTTAAACTTATTACTTCCTCTGCACATTCTGTGGGCGAGCCATGTCTCTAGAGAAATTGCTCTTGGGCGGCGTACGGATACGCCTGTCCTTCTTGGACCTGTTGCGCACTACTTTACTGTGGATGGCGCATGATACGCAGTAGTGCAGCTTAGCGTACAACTTGGGTAGCTGGAATGCTGGAAACAAAAGCATTGGTGGTTAGTAATAACAAAATATGGTAAAATGTAGTAAGTAATAAAAATTGGTAGAAAACAAAATGACACTTCTGTTCTCATTTTAGTTGTAAACAGACTATTGCCAGGTTTTGCATCAATGTATGCTAAGATTCAATGTATAACTGCACAGAATCCACTCATAGCTTCTTGATCAGTTAAAGAAGTATCAACATATTTTTAAGGGGTTAAACGAGCCACAGGCTCACCTGATGGTAACAGATTACTGTCATGAGGATGGTGTAAGGGGAAGAGGAAGTGGGCCTCCTGTTACCACCTCACTAAATGAAACGCAGAGGCACAGGATGCCTCTAAACTTGCCATATTCACATGGCAGTATTCTATGAGGTTGTGATACTACACCAGTCGAGCCGGCCCATTATATGAAGAAAGGAGATGAATGCAAAGAACAGGATGCCATATAAGGTCAATATGGCCTTGGCCTTGTATTCTCTGAGCTGATGAAGTGAAAATACTGCGAAATATTATGTCCTATGGGCATTTTATTGTATGCATTAAAAATGAAACATTATTTCCGAATGAAATACAAAATTTCCATGTGGTACGGAAAACCACCACCTACTTTAACAAGTTGAATCTGTGAAAAAATGCAGTTTTTTTTGGTACCACAATTATAAGATACTGGTTATATCACATACAAATGTCCTTCAAGGATGACTTTACATTGGCACAATTTGTAATGAGATTGCGAAAAAACAAAACATGAAGAAAAGCATTTGTATATTGTTTGAAAATAGCAGACAATGGTTATTGTATCAATATCACATAGTTTAAAAAAAAATGAAGTGATAATTTAATAAATGTTTTTGATGTATGAGTGTAAAAAACTGACATCAACCTCTGCCATTATATGAATATTTTGCTTATTTAGTTTACATATTTTTATCAGTGTTTTGTTATCCAAAAACCTACAATAGTAATAAAATCCCCCCTTGTCTCAGCGAGCGACAAAGCAGAGTAGATACGGAATCTCGTTCAATCCCCTATATGAATGGCTTGTAATGGACATCTCTAAACCAACACCAGAGTCTATTAAAAACTACGAAATCTAATGCAGCTAAAATAAATTATTTTTCAATTATTATTACAGCTAACTCAGGAGTTAAGGAAACGTAAGTTTATGCATAAGCAATAGCAATAACTAACTCGATTTAGTTGCGATGAAAGGCAGAATACGACAAATGTCAAAATCGCATCTACTTACAAGTATAAACGGAGGCTTCGTTGATATCCCTGACGGCAGCCGCCTCAACAATATTCCTAATCACGAATTTCTTGATGGCTTTGTCTTTTGGCACGCATCGCGCGCAGTTAGTGCACCTCACGGCTTTAACATGACCACGGCCGTGCTTGGCGCGTCCTCCGTTGCGGCGTTTGCGAGTCTGTAACCAAAACCCAATATTAAAGCCACATGTTCAGATGCCTGTCACAATCAAGAATAACGCCCCAAATAAGCCGTGCAACTTCTAAATACTATTAGCGTACATGAAAATGTAAACTTTCTAAGTCATGTTAAGTTTTTTATTGCAGTTTTAAAATCGTTTGTACATTTTATTGTTAAAAATTTACGCACCATTTTTCTAACCTCCGATTCAGTAAACGAAGAACGACGGAAAAGAATCGGCAGGCAAAGACAATTATGAATGATGAATGAGTAAAGTCAATCCAGTCCAGTCCTATTTCGAGTGAATGTAAAAAGATTTCCGAGACATAGATATTCGGTATCGGTATTGCAAATAGTTTCATTCAGTTATGTAGCGTACGATGACGAATATGAAAATTAATATCTTGTTTATTATATAATTAAGTCATTTCTTTGACTAGAATATTCAAAAAATCATAACAGAATATCTACAAAAACTTTCGTCTTTTGTTTATTGCGCAAATTATATTTATAGTTAACTAAAACATTAACCTATAATTATTATTGAGACACCTTGCTCTGAAATTAAATAGAAATTCCTAAATATCCTAATTTCTTTTACAACCTACCATCATTCTGTTTCCTTCCCTTCGAAGAAATCAGAAAGGCGGATCTCAGAAAGGATGTAATATCAACATATAATGCATAATATAACTCATTCTGTCTACTAAGGGGACGCCACACAGTAAGCCGCACGACACAAAGCATCCCACTATGGACAGGTACATCAACAATTTTTCTTTCAAAGACCTTTATGGTCTTTGAAAGATTGAAGTGACCACGTGCTCTCAGGACCACACGAGCGGTGAACCCTTTGGAATTCAACGAAATCCTGTATGGAAACCAGACCTGAAGTTAGGTGCTAAAATTTGATACACAGGATATATCCTAAATCAGACCCTGCAGCTTATGAGAGTGGATCGATTAATATGTAACAAAACTTATTGCAATACTTATGGCAATAAGTTAGTATAGGTATTTACTTTTATATACAGGTTTGCGGTTCCGGACCCGAATTAGTTAACTTTGTGCCAATGACTAAGCAACTCGTTGAAACCAATTAAATTTAATCTTGAAATTATTTACAACAAGTTACAAGAATAATATGTTAATTCATGAATAGCATTACCATAATGTAATTTCGTTTATTATTATAAATTTACAAGCCTCTGCAGATATAAATATCTGTAAAAACCGGTAATCGGTAAACCACAGTAAATTTCGCAAAATCATGACGAGAATGAATTCTCGTGAGAACACCATGAACGTGCACTAATGTTCATGTAAAATCGTGTTAAAATATGTATGTTGGTTTTTCAATATTACAGTGGATTGGAATTCTGAGTATGAATGGATTCAATTTTACCCATTTCAGGGAACGGCCTTCGTCAGTGTATGAAACAGTGTGTGTATCTTTCGCATCACTGACTATTCCAACTTCCTCTTTAGTCTATTGGTAGCCAAGCTACAGCCAACCTTGCTATAGGGGGATATTTAACTGTATAGTCATCTCTTTTTGACACGTGAGATTTTACCATAAGGATAAAGAGGATAGCATCGCGTATTTTGCTTTGATTTAATTGCTCGTTCTACGATATGTTATTATTCCATGTTATTTTGTTAATTGTTTTCTATCGTCTGTGGTTGAATATTTCTGCATTCAGTTCTTCAGTGTTTGTGTAATATTAGTTTTGTTAGGTATTATATTAGTAGAATATAATATCATACAAAATTTCTTTGTGTTTTATTGATAGCCGTTAGGTATCAGGCATGTATTTTGTCGGTATTTAAGACTTACCAACATATGTTTACTTCGTAATCAAGCGATTGCCCCGGAATAATATTCTTTATATTTTGTCATATTTAATGCTATACATTTTTCGGAATTATAATGTTGCGTAGATAGTTTTGTTTCGTACCGCGTGTGAAATGTCACAACATGGATACCCTGAGAGACTGTCTAATAGATCGAAGGGTTTTCAAGAGGATGGTCCAAGTCAGCCCACGATGGAGGTGCTGGTTGAAACCCTTACGGGGACAGCTTTCGAAATGACCGTGTCGCCGTCCGACACAATATTTGCGATAAAATCGAAAATATTCAGAGTAGAAGGTGAGTTATACCCTAAAGTATTACACAACTTAGTTGTATTTATCTCTTTTTGTCTTTACCATGTGTCGTTTATATTCAACAAAGGATATCGCTGATTGAAATATAACATCCACATCTTTAATTATAAATCAACATATTTAATCCATATGAAATCTGGTATGACTCATTTGTATAACAAATCTGTCCTACAAGATGTCAAATTTGTTACAGTGATGGAAATTTGTGAATGTTGCAAGTAAATGGCAAGTACAAGTAACTTCCATTCATTGAGAACTTCTAGCCTATGCTTTAACACTTAACATCCCATAGCAGTATAATTTCTATTGTTGAAAAACATCATGAGTTAATAAGCTGGGAAATAAAAAATTAAGACATTAGATAATTAATGCATAATGTTATCAATCATTCAACAAATGTTCAGGGTAATTACTAAGCAGTTAACAGATAAAGAAACAACAATGTCATAGTAGTTATCTAAACATTTAATTAAAGCCTTAGTTAAAAACTCATGTGCTTATTAAGAAATCGGGAAGCAGTGGCTTTGCATAATTTAGAATCAAATATATTTTATCTAGCACTTATGCATAGTGGTCAGGATGTTCTCTTTAGTTTCATAGAGCATGTGTGACCTGGGTTCTATCCCCATTGCTGGCATCACTAAAATTGTTAATAGCAATTTTAAGTGCTCAACCTTAGTTTTAGGTGTTAACAAAGAGTAAATAAATAAAAAGAAGACTCACACCCTACAGTATAATGTAAAGGCTGCAGCATTATCAATTACCACAATTAAACAAGGACAATTCAACATTTTAATTCATATAAAGAAAGTAATAGAATATCTAGCCACAGTACTCCTTAAACTTCATGCAGGAATCAAGCTCTCATTAAGTATTTAATATATTCATTAAGATAAATTAATGTATTTGATACATAACTTAAAGGTTGATTAAAGATGTTTGTTCATTATTCTTATCACCTATACTCCAGTCCAAGGGAAAATTACTGTATATCAAATATCACAGTTTATAGACTATAATGAACAAAATCATCCATTATTTATGATGTTTCTTAAATATAATAAATGTCCATGGCTTTATCCGCTTTTGTCCTCTTTTATCAGTCAAAATATTGAATGTGTTGTATTTGTTGTTTCACAAGTACTGAAATGACTCATATCGAAAGAATTTCAATTGTTTCAAAATAATGATTTGAAAAGGGTTATTTTACCTAAAACCTACCTATTCTACAAAACTGTATAAGGCAATAAGTAGTGAAAGAAAAAAAAAAGAAATTTCTTAATTTTTTCTATCATATAGTAATTTATAAAATCTTTGTTTGTATGTATAGATACAACAGTATATATATGGATTTAACTTAAAACCAATTTCATGGATTTGTAAAAAAAGTTTTAAAATGTTCCTTTTGATTCCAGAAGTGTATTATAAAGCTTAATATTAGAAATGTGAAAGTTTGTATAGTTGTAATTCAATCACACTTAAAGAACTGAGTTTGAAAACAAAATTTGGCAGAGATGTGAATCATACCATGGAATAGGTGATATAATAGTTTTTATCTCAATTATAAGTTCTCTTAGGACAAAATTTGTAATCAGGCATTCATCCTTTTTTTCCATAAACAATAATTTATTACAACACTGTATATGCTTCATTTATTTTCATGAATAAATCCTCAATAGCCGAGTGGTTAGGCATTCTGCCCCCGCATCAGGAGATGTGAGTTCTATCCTCTATGTGAAGGGCATGTACTAATGAGTTTTTTTATCACTTGTGTACAATTTTTATCATTGTCTTGAACACTAAAATGGTGACTGGCTCACTACTTATCACATTGTGCCTTTTAAGCTCTGGTGAAAAGTGGGTTGAAAGGACTCTGATCTTCTCACCCCATTATTGTATACATTTGTCAGAACTAATTTTATTTATTTTTATATGTAAGTGAGGTAACAGTGTGGTGTTTTCTCTTGGCCTTGCTCCAACCTTGTGATTCATTGTACCATTACAACAACACTTGTATTTATTTATATCCTGAGCAACAGCTGATTGCATGATGACAGACTATAAAATGTTAAAAGAATAGGGCATTTTTGATAAATTGAGAGACTAGTTAACACTAGACTGCACATTGAAGCTAATGTGATGTGCAAATTTGATATATTATATATTATTTATCAATTATACTCAGTCATATTGTTATTAATGAAATTATTTTTATTATAATTATATATTTAGTTTTGTTAAACTTGTTAAGGTTATACAAAATAGGATACATTATTATTCACTTTGATCACGGTTAGGACATATCATCACCTGATTGTGATTGCAGATCCATTAGGAACATAGTGTACAGGCTCTTAAAGTGTACTCTATATCTCTACTACTATTGCAAAAACCTTTTCCATCTCTTTATGTATATTTTGGCTCAGTCCACCTAAAAGCAGATTTGCCTTTATTTATTTTTTCTCTTAGAGGGACAACTCTTTGCTGTCCTTAACTCTTTTAATGGATATACTAGTTCGAAAGCATTCCATATTATAAGAAATGTCATCGGAATATTCTTGTGAAAAGTGAATGATGTACTTTACTTCTAAAATATGTATTCTTCTTTTCTATAAGTGAATGGCACCTATACTTCACTGAGTCATGATTTTACAATTTCAAAAGTCATATTTGTTGACTACCAATATAAAATAACTAAATGAAGTTATACTCACAAATTGAACACAAATATAAGACGTATTAATAATACCCACCACAGTGTTATCATTTATATTGTTAATATCATTTAAAAAAAACATCTGTCGCCACTCATGTGCTTATGCATATCCCCAGAAACTTCAAAGACTAGCTAAACATGTATCAGTGCCGAGCAGCGGCAGACTGTTAAAAGCATGCTTCAGTTAATTGTTGATATATAACTATACTCTCAAGGTCAAAGAAATTCAACTGATAAAGTTATTGTACAAAATTAAATACTGGGGTATGTATGGCCCCGTGCGCTCCAGTGTTAAACATCTGTTCTAAGACACAAGTTTTCGAAGTTAAACTTATTCACTTATATTCAAGGTACACCTGCAAAAGTTCTGGTATTTTGCTTTTTGTACTAAAAATGTAAGGAATTAATTTTAATACATCTTTAAAAACATAAAACCTAAGTTAATTATTTAATTGATACCATAGCCGCATGCAATTTGCTTTTGAATATTATTTGAATATTTTTTAAATTGAATGTTGTGTACAATTTATAACAGGGCCTAAGATTTATCAATGTAACATCATTATGATATAATTTCTATAACCTGATCTGTGGTCTGGTAATTGTACCTATTTAAATAAATAAATAAATAAACAGTGCTGGTGTACTGTGTAGAGGTGCTGACCATGGCCATCAATGTGTGCAGAATTAAGATATTGGAGCAATGTCATCTTTGGCAATTGTGACGAAACGCTACCGCTATGCTGTATTTAATTTAATGTTTGTTTCTCTTCATGCACCTTATGAAACACTTCACATTTGTTGCCTTGTTCTTATGTTACTGGCGCCGTCTTATTTACACGATCTATCCAGTGCAAGTGGCCCTAACTGACTACAGTGTGGCCTAACCTAACAAGGCTCTGGTGACCGAATGCTGGCAGGTTATTCATCCTGATTCGCTGAACCTTCATCCCACAGACCTATGATGGGTAGCAGCGTCACTGGTTCTAGGGTTCTAGCTGTGCTTACCTTGTGTGGTGACTATAGACAAACTTTCCAAAATAATATATGCTGGCTTATGCTGGTGTTTTCTTGGTGAGGCCCATGTTCAGCACTAGATTAAAATAAGACAATTTTTTTTTTATTGGAAACGAGGCAAATGAGCAAGTGGCTCATTTGATGGTAAGTGCTTATCGTCGCTCACGTACATCTGTAACACCAGAGGGGCTGTAAGGGCGTTGCTGTTCTATAAGAATATTTAAAAGTTGGGAAAGAGGATAGGAGGATGGATGTGGAGGAAGAAGTTTTTAAAGTTCTTGGACCAATATATTTATTCTCATTAAATTTTGTTTTCTCAGGTATCCCAGTATCCCAACAGCACCTAGTATACAACTTGCGCGAGTTGGCTGACGGCGCATCGTTGCGCGATCATGGCGTGGCGGCCGGCGCGAGACTGCGCCTCGTGCTCGCGCTTCGGGGCGGTCCCGTCGCCACGCGTCGACCTCCGCCCCCGGAACGACCGCCGCCGGATAGGTGCCTATGATATTTCACTATGATCGTGGGAAATCACTATGGACTGGTCGCATTTTTGTTACCCAAGAGCCAAAAAATATATAGAAAGTGAATTATTGTTTGCAGGTAGTTGTTTCCTAGGCCACAGCTGTGGGCTTTAGGGCTTGTACATCATGTAAACACATTTTTACCTCTTAAGGCATGTATTTTACCCTAAGCTAAATAATAAATCACAAAATTGCTCGTTCTGAAAACCAGATTTTGTTTTAAGTCATGATTGTTATTCAGACATATTCCATCTCACGCATTACATATATATCATCCCAATATGTATTATATGGATGGGACGGCTTGTTTGCGACCTTCGGCTTGTGTGAGATAATAGTAATTATTTCAAAAGATTCCACTGGGACTAAATATGGGGATGGATTTACATTTTTTTTTATGGAAGAGACGGCAAACGAGCAAGCTGTTCACCTGATGGTAAGTGATTACTCTCGCCCACATACATCTGCAACTTCATAGATGCTGCAGGTGCGTTGCCGATCTTCTAAGGATATTTGGGAGATGGGAGGGAAGAGGAGGGTAATAGGGAGGGGGTGTGGGCCTCCGGTTACCTCACTCACCGAACGAAACGCAGAGGCACAAGATGCCTCAACTTCACGCCGGCTCTACCACGCTGAAAATTCTCATGAAAGATTCTCATGCATTCCCATGAGAAAATAAATTTGACTACTGGGTGTTGCAGGGTCTCTAAGTATTAGACTTATATGCTTAGGGACCCTGGTTGGATTATCGCAGTAGTATTTGTATAGACTATAAACAATTGTACAGGCTGTATGATTTTGTTCAATCTATGTAAAGTAACATAACTCTATGTCAGAAGAAGTTCCTATGTAGGGTTTTTGAGATTCAAACTATGTAAGTTGGTTTCCTTGGACTCGAGAGGAGCCGCTGGCTAATGACCTCTATATGGTAGTCATTTGCTCAATAGATATAGTCTTCAATCAAAGAAAGTTATGGATACATCATCTCCTACAGAACTAAGATGGAATACCTTGCGGCCTGTAATCATATTGTCTCTCTGTACATTTGAAACAGACATATATGATAGAGGCAGAAATATCTAGTAGCACCTAGTATGTGGGCCCGCAGGGAAGAGGCGGAGTGGTGCGACGGCGGCGGGGGCGGCGGGGGCTGCAAGGTGACGGTGCTGGTGTTCCGCGAGGGCGAGCGCGTGAACATGATGCGCGTGCGCGAGAACCGCGACGGCACATACTCTCCCCTCGACCACGGCAAGTGTGAGTACTTACTGTTTTTTTTTTTTTGTAGATTTGCATATTTTTACTATTAGGTTTTGTTAAACACTTGTCTAATCCTTTTAAATTTATTTGTTTCTTCATCTTTCAGTATAAGACAGTTGAGATTTTTTTTTATTTTTAAATAATTTAATAATTGGCTTCCTATTCGTCAAAGGCGTATCTCTAGAATTCTGTGTTTATTGTATTCTGTATTAACTGATTCTAATTCTCCTTCTAATCTTAAGAATAATTTCCAATATCTTTATTCTGCTCATGACAGAGAGCCACGTTCCATAAACCAACTTAAGATTCGCGTTCCACAACATAATACAGGATACTATAACTCTTCTTTTACTGTTCAAGCTACACTACTACCTCTGGAACGCCCTGCCCGATAAGATAAAAGCAGCTCCTAGCAAGAAACTGTTTAAGAGTCTACTTCGTAATTACCTAATAGAATAATAGATCATTGACAATATTCGGCTTATCTATTTTCGATTTTTATTATATATTTATTTATGTATCCTTTTATATACTTGTATACGTATTTGTGTATTTTATGTCATAAATATTTATTTAATAATATGATGTATTTATATGTACTTATCAACTTATTATTATTGGAGTTTTTATTTTATTTTATTTTTTATTCTTTGTTTTGTACCTGCCAACTACCTTTCACCATAACAAGGGGTTGACTGGTAGAGAATGCCACTTGGCATTAAGTCCGCCCATTGTAACCTTAAGCTTAAGGCTAACAATAAAGAATAAAGAATAAATATTACACACCAACGATACTTGGTACAATATACTAAGAACGTTTAGAACACACAACTGCCGAGTGAGGAATGTCTCGGCCTGTCGCCTTTCTTATTTTCAACATAACCAGTAGTTATCCTTTCTGATTATTCCGATCAACAAAGCATTACTAAATCGTTCGTTATGGCCTCGCTGTTTCGCCACCAGACTCGTCGTCGCTGTCCCACTTGCTGGAGCGCGAGGCGGACGCCGCGCCGGGCGGCTCGCTGCCGGAGAACGCCGTCACCATGGGCAAGATGCTCGAGCTGCGAAGGCGCATGGAGTCGCTGTCGCTGCACCGCCGTCGCAACCCGCTGCGTGCAGGTCTGTCGCCCACTCAGTGCGGCTGTCCCACCGCCGCAGCGCGGGGCATGAGCTTCAGGTTCTCCTATCCAAGCGCATCATGTTAACCGTTCATCCGTTGGAAGCAGGCGACAAGCCGGAGATACAGAAGACGAGGAGCGAAGAAACCCTGTCCGTGCCGGGCCTGCTCGACGACTCCGGCCGAGCGTACGGGCCGTTCGGCGAGGCGGCGGACGCGTTCGCGCCGCTGTACGACGGCCGCTGCACGCGCTACGACTACGAATGCTCGTTCGCCGACCGCTACGCGCTGCTGCCGCCGGTCCGCGCGCGCGCAGACTCCGACCGGTCGCTACGGGACACGGTGGCGGAGGGCGACAGGTACTCCACCGTTTCACTTTCCCCCCGATCGCACCGAACCGCGCACGTTTCGACCGTGCGATACCGCTTCACCGTTTGAAGGATTCGGAGCCGGTAATGAAACCCGTCGAACAGTACAACCACCGTTTATTGACTGTCTGATAAATCAGGGGTGCTTGTAGAAAACCTTATTGATGTTTTTTACCCGACTGCATCTGAAGAAGCGTAATGTATTTCCTGTGTAATTTATGACCGCCCTGACTATGCTACACAAAGTATTGTAGTTTAATAAAACAATCAACAAATTGTGTCATCCGTGATGTTCGTTCATTGTTTTAGGTTGAAGCTCCCGGACACACTGGCCGGCTCGATACTAGTGAAGGGGGCGCATAGAGACGGGGAGGAGGACGCGGCCATTTTGGAGGAGTGCATAGACAGTGGCGCGATAGAGGAATGTCACATCCGACAAGATTCGCATCTCGCCGCCAAGAATCTCGCACCAATAGCAGCGGCTAAATATGGTGAGTCACATATACAGGATGGATGCGACTGTACGGCCTTCAATGAAAACACGGTTAATATTAATACTTAGTGCTCATGATTTTTTTTGATAAACTGAAATTAATATTTAAGAAAGAAATAGTATATAATATCTGAAACAACTCGGCAGGAACGGCAACGTCGCCAGATAACACATACTTTAGATTCAGTGTACAATCATTTACACAACATCGTGAAATGAGAAAGGAATTGGAGTAATCTGAACGCGGCATTGTGTGATCTAGTTCTGTGGATGAGGTCCCCGACCAGTGCGCCGCAGGCCTATTGGACTGTTGGCTGGTTGTTGTTGGGTTGGTATCACAACGGGCTGTAACAGCCTTAAAGAGCTCCCGAGCTTAAGACAATCAACGCCGCCTTATTAATATATATATGTGATGGAGATGGTGACGGTGGCGGATCTAGGTAAGCTTTCAACACTGCTTCAGGTGTAGTCTGGTGGTGCTGTCGCTTATACCGAGATAGATACCCTGAGGCCCGCGTAAGGACGGTGGCTACTTATTATCCCATTAATGGCGTGGGATGATGCTCTACAACAGAGTTCCCCAAACTTTTTTGTGTCGTAGACCCCTTGCCATGTTTTTCCGTGTTGGGTAGACCCCCTACTTACCTGATATTGATTTCCTGTACATTTCTAACTGTAGTGAAGTTTAGTGTTAAAAACTTAAAGTAAAAACACATGTTAATTTATACATTTATTAATTGAATTTAAATTAAAACTACTCAAAATAAAATTTTGTATCTGTTGTGTAAAATATACGTAACATTAAATAAACATAAAATAAACTATAAATAAAATAACATAAGCAATAAGTCAATATTTTTAGTGAGAAGGATGAACCTGATGCTTTAATAATAAATTATCAACATTTGGCGTCAATTTTGTAAGGGTTAATCTTAAATCTCCTCGGCTAATGATGTCCAGTCTGTTTCTTTTTTTCATTAGGAGATTGGTAACAGCGCTGAACCCTCTTTCCACTAGGTATGACGATGGAAAGGAAATTAAAACTCTATTTTTCTTTCTTTTAAAGCTTTAAAACCTTTGAGAAAATACTATCCATTTTAAATTTAACATACTGTATATTATAAATTTTTTACATCATAGGTACTTTTATAAATAATGTATATGTTTTGATATTATAAGATAGTATGATGTAAGTAAATAGGTACTATCAGTGTAAGTGTTGAGATCCACTATCGTGGACCCCCATTTTCATTTCATGGACCCCCAAATTTTTTTTCGCTGACGTAGACCCCCTTGCAGGTTGTCATAGACCCCTAGGGGTCGATATAGACCACTTTGGGAATCACTGCTCTACACGGACAGAAGAATGTATAATGCGCCTATCGCCGCTATTGAATCGTAGAAGAGCGAAGCCGCGGGCGGTCGCTGGTATTACTATAAACGATGCGGTGTTTACAGGTGCCCTTGTGGGCGGCGAGGCCCGGAGCTGGCGAGCGCGGGGCTTCGGGTCCAGCTCGGCGCTGTCGGGCGGCGGCGGGGGCGGAGGCGGCGGCGGCGGGGGCGGGGGCGGTGCATGCGCCGGCGGCGGGGGCGGGATCGGCGGCGGGCCGCGCCCGGCTCGTCCGCCCCGCGCGCCGCCGCTCTCCGCCTCCACCTCCGACCTCGAGCAGCTCACGCGCAACAGGTGCCGGCTTCACATCTAGATTCAACTTCACTTTCCGGACCGCCCCTCGAGTGGTATTGACTAGAGCACGCAGTAAACACCCGGGATGTTGTGCGTGTCGGGATCAGCGAGTTAGGGATACGCCGTTGGCCCGGTGACCTTGACCAGCTTCGGTGGGAGGGACTGGATGTAAAATGTAATTCTGATTTCGAATTAATTAACTTAACCTCCATACACTGGACGCGATGGTGTCTAGACGTTGTCGGCGTTTACCAAGACATCAAAGGTGTGGTCAAGATACAGGCGTGGCGACCGTGCAATGCATCATTCGCCTACGTTTTGTTTAATTGAGCTCAATAGAGTCGCACAACAGGTCGGTCTTAAAATTACCAATCTCGAGGACTAAGATGGAATGGACAACAGGACCAGCGCTTGTTCCGCTGCTCGACGACATATAAGCAAGCGGGCAAAGAAAGAAGTTCAAGCTTGATTTACTTACACTGACTACTGTTTTACGTTTGTAATAAAATATGGCTGTAACAGGATACTGCCGGCCCTCAGCAGGCATCGCAACCGCGAACATTTACACCTGAGCGACGAGCGCTTGGAGCTGGCGAGGCCGCGCGCCGCCGCCCGGCCCGCGCGCCCCGAGCGGCAGCTCGCCGACAGGCCGGCTGGCTGCGACACGCCCGCCACGGACGCGGACACCGGTAAGGGCGGGGGCGGGGGGACGGGCTTGTAATAGCCGTGTCTATTATTGAATTTCTGCTGTACTATATTGATAGTGAATAATCCCGCAAATGCTTGTCAATATGCACAGATGACAGGAAAATTTTGTTGACGGCCGGATATCATAGTTTTGGTGCCATCAGCCTGGTCTTCGGTAAAAGTTGATTTTTTTACCCTCGATGTATTTATACAAGATTTCAAGCTCGTTTCGATTTACATTCGAAAATTGCTATAATATTACCTTGACACTGTCAGATATAGGAATTTATTCGCTAAATATAAATCTAATAAAAAATGTGACTTTTGAGTTTCTGAAATTTGCCAATGCCTCAATAAATATGAAATAAAAAAAAAACAGGGAAGGGCTTGAAGCGGCTGCGCTGCGGGCTGTGCCGGCGGCGGCTGGGCGCGGCCACGGAGCACCGCTGCCGCTGCGGCGGGGCCTACTGCGCCCCGCACCGCTACGCCGAGGTGCACGGCTGCGCGTACGACTACAAGGCGCTGCGGCCGCACCGCAACTGAACTCCACCTACGATTTACCCGGCTGGCGTGGACGACAATCCCCATACATGTATGTTTTCGAAATTTGAAAGTTTCAATACATTCTCCTTATTTCATTCGTTGTGAAAACCGAGGTTTAAAAACATTAAAATTTTTATTGTATTATTAACAATTTCGGAACATGCTGTATATGTATACTAATGATATTGGATTTGTTCGTTCATGTCAGTTCTTGTAGGAAAACACCGATACTTTGACTATTTCCCGGGACCGGCACTTTCGAAAAGATTTTATACTTTTTTCCTTCGAACATTTTGTACAGTCCTGTTGCATCAAGTCATATTTTAAATTTACTGTCGAAAACCATGGGGCTACCACAAAAAAAGGAATTGTATCATATGTTTGTTTACATTCATAACATAGATATTTATAGGGTTAGGTTTCTTTATAAAAGGTTCAACACCTGCATTAACACAAAAACGTAAAATATAAAAAAAAGATAGTTGATAAAAATATTTTTAAAAAAACTATTAATAATGTGCAAAAAAAAGTTTATAAACAAAATCCACATGACAGAATAAATTATCCGGCCTTTTTAAGGAAATATAACACGTTTAATATATTTATAAAAACAATTGTCATATTTTTACTTGAAAAAAAAAACTTTACTTATGTAATTAAACCAGTCTAAATATGATATTTAAAATCTAAAAGTGACATTTACAATATACAATATTTAATAATAACGTTGATGAAACAGTGTATCAATTGTGATTTAATACACTGTTTCATAGACTAAGCAATAATAACTGTTTAATATTATCATATAAAATACGTAACGTAACATAAATAGCTATAATTTTATTTCTATTATTTTAGACTTTCCATGTAACCTTCATCATTACGGTCTACCTACCTGCATACTAACTATTGAACTAAGCCGATGATCTGCAATCAGCGGAACAGTTTATTATCAAATACGGTTGAGCAACCATTAAACAAGCCTTCAAATGATAAAAAAAACCCATTTAAATCAGCCCGTTGATTTGGGAGCCATGATACCACAGACACAAATGCTTCTAACTTACAACACCTTTTTTGCGTTAGAGGGGTTAATATTGTTCATAAATTATCAAAATGAAATATTTTCGAATTGTCCGGTCCTGGAATAGGATCTCTATTTTTAATCACAACAGATGATATTAACGGAAGTGTCTTATATACCGCACTACGATTTGCCAATCTGATAATTTTTCCGGTTTTTTAGTTTTAACTGTTTGTTAGATAAATGTATAAAATTGCGCGGGAGATTTTTTGACGCCTATACGCCATTCTTGCCTTTTACAGATATATTTAAGCCACAACAGGTTTTATAAATCTCTTATGGAATGTGTTCAAAACAATTTTTTTTTGCAAATCTCACTTCTCTCATTTGTCAACCTAATCAATTTATGGTTTAATTCGACTGACTCCAGAGGAGTTTTCAAACTGTTATCTGTCACTGTCAAGACGGCCATCTTGCATTGATCGATTATTTTTAATTATTTTCGTTTCTTTTTGGTTCACGATCTGTTTGTATTGAATTTTTTAAATATATATGCTTTTTCAAATTATACGTTTAATTTTTTAAATTTTTCTTTAATTCTGAAATATATCCAATATATATCAATATATGTAGAGCGACGGCTCCCATAGTCTCTTTGTCTCACTATCAGAGTCCTGAATTTTATCTACTCTTAAATACTCGTATAATAGATGCTAAAGTTTCAAAAAATCTTCCGCGCAGTCCATTATTGCTACGTATTTTAATGTCGTTTATTTCATCGGGGCGTCGGAAATCATCTAAAATGCTAATGTGTGTCCACGTATATTTGTACATTCTGACGACTTATTTGTATTGAAGTGCGCTCGCTCGGTTTTACATTTAAAATGGTAGCGAGACGCCACTCTCCAGTGGAGTCTTACGAATTGTGATATTCTGACCTAAATTAAGGTGAAAATGTTGAAATTCCTCTGCCATGTGTGTAGTTTTTTCGTAATGAAATATAATTGAGAAAATTTATCAAAAAAAAATGTAATTAAATAATAATAAATACTCTAATGTATCACTGTTAGTTAATAACGAGGTGCTTCGTTTTGTGCTAGATCGGCGAATTTTTATTATCTTTTCTTTCGTTGTATATTACATCGTAGGATTTATTGATGCTTGTAACATTTATGTGTTCTACACTGTGTGATATGACTACAGGAGATGTTACAGATAAAAAAGTATTATTGCCTAAAAGAAATGACGGGGAAGAGAACCACAAAAATGGTTTCTTTCCCGCCTTTTTTCGAACGATTTTTTTTAATGTCAAATTGAAACTGTCAATGTAACATCTCTTTGGTCGTGTGGTTGTTGCCAAGACAACTATGTGTTAGGTTTATATTGATTGCTTTATATGATACATATTTCACATACAGTTTCAACTGTATCCATTATATAATTATGCTAAAATCTTAGTTACGACGTTGCAGTTAATGTATTCGGCTATCAACCCAATGATCTCGACTCTGGTTGAGAAAAAAAAATGTCATTTAGTGTATATCTATAAAACTCATGTACAGACTGTACAAAGAGGACTAGGATAAAATAAGGTCCGAATGTGATCGCTTATGATTCTTTTTAAAATAATTAAATTATACTTTCGGTATGTTAAGGAGCTCCTCCACTTTTTTTTTTTTACATAATGGTATTTTTTAAAATATTGCTGTCGGATATTTGAATGGCGTTAACAAATAACAATATATGAAAGATGAAATGTTTTTTTCTTAATTCTATGTTTTGTTTTTAATGAATTTAAAATTTAAGAAAGCTGTATAAAGTTTTCTTGCTTTAGTTTTGTAATAGTGATAGGGAAAACCTTTTTAGTAATTAAATAATATGTGTAATGAAAGTGAATGCTTATGTATAATTTAAGGGCAGAAAACGACATTAGAAACAAAACTAACAGTAGAGTATCAAAGATTTGAATAAAATATATTTCTGTTTTTATTAATACAAAACGTGCAACTAAATCATGTAGTAAGAAATAGTAAAACTGCAGCTCTATATATAAAAATATATGAATAAATTATTATTTTGTGCAAATGACTCGCATAACTCCCGGTCTCCGGTGCTGCCTTCATGGATTTATTCTGGTTTCAATCGTTGGGTTGATAGTGCACCGCCATTCATTTTCATACTAGCCACTTTATTAAGTTTATAGTTACGTTTTATTTGGGATGAATAATTTTGGCTGATTTCAGAAATAAATATTTATAATGCGAAAGCGAAAAACATGTCTTTTATTTAAAACTTAACCTTATCTATGTAAATAACAATTATTGTATTAAGTACAACTTTAATCCAATACAACACCCGTTCCTTAAGCAATATGTGTTCATTACATGTACATAAACATAGATGTTTTGGAAAGTGTGAAGGGGAATATGACCTCTTTCTTCAAATGCTAATCAGGTGAGGTTAACTTAACAAGCTGAATTAGTCGAACCCTCGGGCTGGTGATGGAGACCAGTACTCTACAGCGTGGGTCCCGGCATTGTGCACACAAACTTGCTTGCCCAGAGAGACCTTACTTCCAAAAATGTTTTTTTTTTTAATTTTCTCTATGTGTATTAAAACGATTTGGTAATCTGGATATCTTTAAGGCCAAAGTGAACAGACACCTTCTAGGCAAACGTGTACCATCCCAGGCTTCATCTTCGCCTTCCATCGGCCAAGATTGAGGTCAAACGTAAGCCCATTATTTATAAAAAAAATTTTTGGTTACATAATAGTTTTAATATTAATTGTACTAAATATAAAAGCACGTTCTCTTCTTCGGCAGCCTGTCCGGAGGCCACTTGAAGAGAACGTTTTTTCAAAGTACCAACTAAAGCTAGCCATGCGTTTCCGGAGTTTTGATGGCTTTACCATACGCGAAGGTACCGCCCGAATACGCTCTGGAGCTCTACCGACGTACCAACCCAAATACCAATGATTCCACGCATACTCAGCGAGGAGAGACAATCTTTTATGCATACGTTAGTGGTACGTTAAAAGTTTGCTAATTAGCTCAGCCCTATCTTAGTATCGCGTCAGAAAAGTTGGAAAAGAAAATAGTCCATATGTTCGAGTGCGATAGAGATAGATATCATTATCACGCCGCCAACGTACATTTGTCTCTTTTTTGCTCACGATAATTAAGATATGACGTCCTACTTCCACTAAATGAAACACACGTTGATGTCGAAAGAGGCTACTAAGGGGTAAGTCTTAGATGTCGCAATGGGTACCGACCGATGGCGGAATAACCATCTCGATTGATACCAAACCAAAAGCAAGCAGACCGATGACGTACATGCAGCAGCGTCTGAGGTGCCAGGTGTTTTCTTTTTTTTTATGGAAGTAACGGCAAACGATCAAGCGGTTCACCTGATGGTAAGTGATTACCGTCGCCCACATACATCTGCAACACCATAGATGCTGCAGGTGCGTTGCCGGTCTTTAAGGATATTTGAGAGATGGGAGGGAAGAGGAGGGGGTGTGGGCCTCCGGTTACCTCACTCACCGAACGACTGGGAAACTCAGCACGTGTAAGAGATAGCTTCATGTAAGTTAGGCAACGTCGCACCGAGCGTGCGATTCGTGTCAGTGTGTGAACGACTAGTCGGTTCAAACGTTGTTTGATGCAGCGTCAATGTTAAATATTAATAAATCTCATAAGTCCGGCTAGATGTTTAGCGAGAAAGGAAAATAGAATCGTGTGCAGCTGTGTACGCAGAAGACAGAACCAGAATTCTCATTTCATACACGAAAGTTTTAAAGAACTATTACATCGCTATCTACTGTATTCAGTAAGCTTGTCTTATTGTATATTCATGAAAATCACTTGCATTTGAAGCTCATGCCTCCGTCCATTGTAATAATTGTTCTAATAAAGAATTAGTCTTTGATGATTGTTGTGTACTCAATTCTTAATGTCATGACTTAATATGAACTGTAAAAACCTAATGAAACCGTCAATTATTTGGATATTAAATCAATACCCCACGACCGCATACCCCATTCTGGAGATTTAGACGTTTCAATTTAACACAATATTTACCGGAGTTTATCTGAGACAACGTCACAGATGCTGTGTCTGAGATTTTGAACGATACAAATCGTATATTAGTTTAGAAAAAACTGAGTTGGTACAAGCCCACCACACTGAGGATGGAGCTCGAGTCTCCTGGACCCCTGACAACAAACTTCTGGTATAGTTAGACTAAACATATTGCTGGCTGGGTTCTATCAAAATTAAAAATGTGCAAAGAAATCAACATATAGTTATCCACACATTCTCGTGACGCATTCCAGCTTTATAACTATATAACTAAAGTAACGAGTCGCTATATATCAAAACACTTGATCGTCCGTCTCGCGCAACAACGATTCAAATATTTGAACAAAATGATCGATTCCATCCTTGAAGTTCTCGTCCACTGCCTGCGCCTCTTCATCATTGCAGAACGCGTGCGCAAAGTCTATCAACTTCACCGTTCCCCAGGGGTTGGGGCACGGGGCCTCGCACGACAGCTGGTCCAGCATTGCTCTGTAGTTCATTTTGATTTTGGACAATTTATCTTCATAGTTGTGCTCGAAGGAATGGTTATGGTTCAGTTTCTCCAAAGCCTCGGACCACGGCGAGCTGATGGGGGGCGGAGGGGCAAAGTAGTTCTGGGCCAGCGACATGGGCGTGAGGGGCACAGAGTTCACTTTCCTGTAAACGGGACCTTTGGAGCCGATCAGACCGCTGAAGTTCGATCCAGCGGTGGGATTGTCCGTGGAGTGGATAGATTTTCGACGTGTTATCGGTTTTGTTGAGCACGAAGTGAAGTTGCTGAAATTAAACAACAGTTATCAGAGCGCGATATTAAAATAGAACCATAACTACCATCACAACAAGAGTTCTTTACTCTTTATGTTCCTGTATATGTATGGGTATATATATATATATATATATGTTTGTGTAGATATCAATATATATTTATTATATTATATTTTCGCTTCTTAGTAACTTGCGTATACCCTTAACCCTTGCTCACTGGTCATTATTTCCTCTGCAAAGTGGTTGCCTGGTAGAGATCGCTTCTAAGCGATAAGGCCGCCAATTGCACCTTTGTGTATTTTTATTTATTTTTTTTCCAATTTTTGCTATTGGTGTACAATAAAGTGTATTTCATTTCAAGAGTTGGGAAATGTGTCCACTAGCGGAGTGTGTCCGTGTACTGTGTACTGCACTGCACTGCACTGCACTGCACTGCACTGTACTGTACTGTACTCACTGCATCGAGTGCGGCGCACAGCAGGCCCGCAGGCGGGCGGCGTCGTATACCAGCAACAACGAGGCGGCCACCAGGCGCAGCGTTCGCGGCCGCGCGGCCCAGCGCTGGAGTGCCCACAGCGCCGCCAGCTGCTGCAGTAGCAGCGCCCTGCACGCCGCCCCGCCGACGTCCGACGAGTTAAGGTAGTTGCGAATGGCTGGACAATGGTCGAAACGTAAACGTGCTTGTTACAACGCTACTAACGAAGTCTGCGTTTAGAAGTTTTCGCCTGTTGCGATTATTCGTGACCAATAAAGCAAGCTCACTTACTTATCGAACCCAATTCCCGATCGATCGATATTGAAATTTCTCCGTTTCGTAGTCTCGAATGTTAACTACCCGAGCGCGTTGTTTCAATATTGTACGGCCATTGAGTGAAATCATTGCGATTGATTAGAGTTAGAGGTCAAAATCGGTACTCTTGGCGTCAATTTGACAGTTTAAATGTCAAATTGACATTAGTCGTTCGGAATAAACAAGCTTTTACTAGCGTTTGCCCAATATTGGAGTGGTCAGAGGTTTATCCTTTTTATTTTATGCACTTAAACCCACTTCTCACCAAAGCTTGTTTTTTTTTTTATGGAAAAGACGGCAAACGAGCAAGCGGTTCACCTGATGGTAAGTAATTACCGTCGCCCACGTACATCTGCAACACCATAGATGCTGCAGGTGCGTTGCCGGTATTTAAGGATATTTTGGAGATGGGAGGGAATAGGAGGGAATAGGGAGGGGATGTGGGCCTCCGGTTACCTCACTCACCGAACGAAACGCAGAAGCACACGATGCCTCTACTTCACGCCAGTATTCTGCGAGGCCGTGGTACCGATCTGGTTGAGCCGGCCCATTCGAGCTGCAGCTAAAGCCGCCGCTTGGCTCTGCCACGCTTTGGACAACGTGACAGGCGGTGTGGCTATTTTAGTGTTCAGAGCAACGACACGAGTTGAGCCTCACATTGCCGATATAGTTTTTGTATTATTTCATTATATAGCAACATTACTTCAACAGTTCCGTGTTAATAAAACGTTAACATAATAATGGCTAACTAATTGTAATTATAAATTATCTCACGAAATTGGAGAGCATCGAGTCGTCTTAAAGTCTAGAGTCATTTTCATTAAAAGTACGCTTGTTCCTATGGCCGCAAAAATCTACGCTGTTTCTAGAAAGGAATTTCACAGAGAAGCGTCAAAAAACCAGTTTTGTTTTCAGGCATTTAAAGTTTAGCAATATGTGAATCTCGCTGAAGCTTGGTTTCAATACATACCTTGGAACTATCTTATTCTTATTAAGCTATAAACATCTTGATTTTTTCCGCATTAGGAAGTCAATTGTTTGCAATCCTCTTGGAAACTAAATTCAGTCATTGACTTGTCTATTCCGGTGTGAAATATTTTTGTTAACTTTAAACAATAATAAGGTGTCATCAGCAAACAGTGACTATCTCACGCCTTTTTTATATCATGCAGAGAAGACCGTTTATGTAAACAGAGAATAGATATGGACCAAGAATCGATCCCTGAAGGATTCCCATTTGCATAAACCTTTGCTCTTTAGTTTTGAGGTATAAAGACAGACACATCACAGAAGATGTAAGAATACATTGAAGGGAAGCTTATTGAAAGTTTGTCTAATTTGGATTTGTATCCAAACATTTACTATTCTAGAGGACAATGTTTTGATAGTGATACGATTTGATTGTGTGTGCGATGTGTCTTTACGACTTTAAATTTAACCACATATACGGACTACATAAAGGTTATATACCAAATCAATTAAATAAATAGAGTAGTTGCGTCACAGGATGCTTTGCTTTAGTTTTTATCAATTTAACTCAAGACGTATCTCGGCTCATGGTTCTCAAGGCCTGCGACATAATTTTTTATTTTTCATTTAATGTCATCAGTGGTTAGGTCTACTTTTTATATGCATACTTAAACACAAATTATTCAAGAAATAACTCACCAGCTATCACCATCTGCCCGTGCATCTTCTTCCCCTGCTCCTTGTTGTACTTGTGCAGCTTGCCCGTTGACAACCTGAACACCTGGTAGCCTGGGATGCAGAAGCCGAACTCTTGCTTAGACTGTCTGTATTTGTTCTGTTCGTTCTTTATCTTCTCAGCTGTTGCTAAATGGTCCCAGGTTCTTTTGCCTTAAAGAGTTAACTTAATTCAAGGTATGTAGTAAGTAAAGGGTAGGTCATATACCCACAACATTGGGTGTTAGGATCCTTTTTTGCCTGGGAACAGTCTGGGTTAATACGTCCATCTTACCTATTTCTGTTGCTAAACCGGAGCAGAATAGTGGTAGAGAGCCAGTATAGTTAGAGACAAAGGAGGGTTCCATCCTAGTCCTCAGGGCTGACGATACTTTTGTACCTTATTCTTTTGAAATTGTTGAACATGTTTATCCAGAAGAAACTCACTGTCAGAAAAGATTGTCCTCAGAACCTGAACTAGGTACACTCTCCCTGAGTTTAGAAAGAGAGAAATTCAAAAATAGTAAATAAATGATATTAATATTAGTTTTAAATTGCAGCCACAAAAAGGCGGCCGACTCAGCATATTGCTGCAGCCGAGATGCTGCAGCGCTGATATCTTCTGCCGGCACCCTTGACAAAAGTTCTGGGTGCAACCGCCTGGCAGTATCATTCATTTGAATAAATTAACAAACCAAAAATGAAGTCCCCATCTGTTTACATTACCTATCTTAACGTCCATAATGCAGGGCTCGAGCATCCTCTCCGTCAGGTCCTCCAGCATGATGTAGTCCTGCTCGTGGCCGTTGTACGTGAACTTCTTCACGCCGAAGTATTTTGGTACAAACTTGCGCAGCTCCATCATGTCCGGGTCCGTGGTTGTGGCTAGGCACTCGTAAAAATGAACCTCGTGCTTCTGTGACTCTTTGAGGATCGGCTTTAGGATTCTGCCGTTACTGCATTGGAGAAGACCTGTTGAAGAACAGCGGGAACGTTAGGGCTGTCAATTCATCGGAGTAACAATAGTCTAAGCCAGGGATTCCCAAAGTGGTCGATATTGGTTTGCCAGGGCATAAACGAAAACTGAATTTTGTGTGCGGTTAGGCCGTTGACAACGTGGGTTTGGAGGCCGAGTAATTAGGCGCGTCCGTATTGCGCGGGGTCTGACCAAGGGCCGACCTAGGGCTTTGGTGGTCGGTGGCGCGGATGTTGATGCAAGCGTTCCTACGGGACATAGACCGGGAGTGACCTACATGAGTTACAGACGTAATAGCAATTTTAAGTACGTCGGTGAAGGTTGAAACGTCCTTGGGGCACTGAGGAAAGTGGGAAATATTATTTCGAGGACATGTGAAGTCCTCCAACCCCCCAAGCACCGTGGCGCACACTTCTCGGCTCCTAAAACCTCTTCAATTCGCCCATACTCACCAAGCCGGGCAAGTGGATTGGTCAGCACAGTGCCGGTACCCAAGCGCACTGGTGATACCTTTAGTTAGTCTGTGAGATTTGGTTTCCGCAAATTCAGATGGATTTTCCACCTTCCTTCAGACCTCACAGCTTCGTTTGTTTTCACGTTTGGAGACAGAGGTCGTATGTTCCCCATAACATCGCAATGATATATTAGAAACCATCACACATTTTTTTTTAAACATATGCAAATTCAAACATTCAAATCTTAATAATCGATTAAAAAGAAACAAATACCCAAGTACTTCTCGTCCTTGGTAGTCCGATGGCCGGCTACTTGAAGGGCGTAAGCCTGGAGCTCGAGCGGGTCGCTCGACATGGCGAGGGGCTTCGCCGTCATCTCGTCGTCCCGTGGGCGCAGGCCGTAGTGAACCTGCCGTACCAACATTACGTAGAGCAACCGCCTAGCTGAACACTGGATCTCACCCTCCCGCCGGTCTCATGAGCGTTGCTCGTTTTTAGTAAAACGAGTAATTATTTCCTACTTTAACAGTTTAGTTTAGTTCTAAACGATGGGTCTGGCATATTCTCCCGTATGAGACCCGTGGAGGCAGTTTATTTTTAAATTGAACAAGAACAAACACCCAGACATGGAATTTATTTGTAGCCCATACTAATACTTAAATAATCAAGCGTGGTAGAGCCAAGCGGCAGCTTTAGCTGCTGCTCGAATGGGCCGGCTCGACTGGATTTGTACCACGGCCTCGCAGAATACCGGCGTGAAGTAGAGGCATCTTATGCTTCAGCGTTTCGTTTGGTGAGTGAGGTAACCGGAGGCCCACACCCCCTCCCACCCCTCCTCTTCCCTTCCATCGCCCAAATAATCATAAAGACCGGCAACGCACCTGCAGCATCTATGGTGTTGCAGATGTATGTGGGCGACGGTAATCACTTACCATCAGGTGAACCGCTTGCTAGTTAGCCGTGTCTTCTAAAAAAAAAAAAATGTCCCTTGCAGGAACCAAACCGCCAACCGTCAGTCTCAGTTTGTCACTTCTGGCTGTTATAATCGTATATTAGCATCATTATATCAGCTATAAAGATCTTTCCCTCCCTATGAGATAATGCGAAGTGATCTCTCAATTTAAAATAATTGGTCGGGGAAAAAGGTTTTACGTATTATTAAATTACTGCATCTCTGTCTATGGTCCATGTCTTCTAGCCAAATCATTAAAACTTCTTCAGCGAGTCCAAAATGCATGTGCTCGCTTTTGCTTTAATATTCCTCCAAGAACACATATTTCCACATATCTAAACAAAGGCAAGCTACTTAATATGTCATAGCGAATAGAGTTACAATTCGCTTGCTTATTGTTTGGTGTTATAAAAAACAAGGCACCAGATTATTTATATAAAATACTTGGTCTAGTGAATATAACCATCATAATACGCGTGGCTCGAAATATTTGCTAACTGTTCCAGGACACGTCGCTGCCGCTTTTCGAGGTAGTTTTCGTTACTTAGCCACCAAGTGTTGGAACAACCTACCACCACCTCTTCGTGGGTACCAATCTAAGGCTAGTTTTAAAATTAGGTATAGGTCACTTCTTTTACATTGCAATTAGGTTAATAGTGGTTAAAATTTGTTAGTCGTCGTTGCGGAATTATATTATTATTATTATTGTATGGGGTATTTCTATATTTATTATTATTATTACGTCTTTTGTTATTATTTATATATTCATCATGTAGTACATAAAGCCTGACGACTGCTCGCGAAGAAAAAAAAAAAAAAGTTTCCGACAGAATACCAGCGCTGTAGTTGTGGTTTAGCATTGCTACAGCATTATGCTGAGTCGGACACCGTTTTGTTGCTGCAACCCAATAAAATATTATTGTTATTATTTTTTAAATTAAGTTTACTTATGTGTTACTTGAGTTGTGGCAATGAATAAAGTACTTTCTTTCTTTCTTTCTTTCTATTATAAACACTATTACAAGATATATGTGCCATTTTGTTCAATGACTTGCCATTTTGTAAGTGTACTATGGGACGTCTGATCAAAAAACTGCGACAAATAGTTTTGACAGTCCTCTCTTGACGTTAACCTAACACTACTTAAAGAATTCTGAAGAGAAAGAAACAGATGGAAATCTGGGGGTCAGGGCTATATGGTGAATATATTTACAGTTCCCAGCCAAGCTCTCTCAATATGCGCTGAGTAGCTAAAGATGTGTGGTCCGGCGTTTTCATGATGAAAAACCACACCCTTTCTGTTGATTTCTTGATTGTCTCATCAGCGGTTGCCAGTAAAGATACGAAACGATCGTTTTGCCCGGCGCTAAGAGCTCATAACCCCTTCAATTCAATTGATTTTTTTAACTACTAATACGCCGATCTTGCTCTTTTTTTTTCAAAAATGGCATCGACTTTATCCGTAACCGGTCGTCCAGAGCGAGCTTCATCCTCGTCATCAAGTTCCTGGACTGAAAACGTTTCAAACAATTTTGTGCTACTTTTACTGGCACTGCGTTAAGTCACAGCATTATGCTGAGTCGGACACCGTTTTGTTGCTGCAACTCAACAAAATATTATTATTATTATTATAATTTTTTGTAATGTGAATTAAGTTTTCCTTATGAGTTACTTGAGTTGTGGCAATGAATAAAGTACTTTCTTTCTTTCTTTCTTTCTAGTAGAAGTAAAATACGAAAAAAACTTTTTCCCCGATCTAATATGTTGAATATTATCTTATCCTGTGGTATCCGAAGAGTACATACCTGGTATATTGACCTATGGCGACGCAACGCTCTCTTCTCTGTCTGTCTGTCGCACACATCACTCATTTATCGAAAGTTCTGTAAAGAATTAAATAAATATCTACAATTGTAAAGTGCTTGCGGGTCGTATGAAATTATTTTGAAGTCGCCCCATAGGTTGATTATAAATGATAACTGATTAAAAATACTAAATTTTATTAGGGTAGTTGCAGATAAGCTTATATCTTTATTAGTTATATTATTAGGGTTCCGTTTTGTACTTTGGATAAACAGCTTATACTTACTTTTATAAAAGTTATTCTTTATTTAAATTATTTAACACGCATGTTTCCTATTTTATCGTCTTTTGTTTTTTTTTTCAGACTGTAATCGATGTGTGATGTTTAGACTGTCTGAGTACAGTAAACAATACTGTTTATAAAAAAAACAACGGAAAATGAAATGGAGTGAAAATTTAAATTGTTTATTAATTAAGGTAAGAAAATTTTATTCTTATTTTTTACAACACAACACCGCTTCGTAATGAAGTTTTTCTGACAGGGAAAACGGAAAAAAAAACTCCGTAGGTATAATCTTTTTTATATTCAATTATAGACCGTCATAAAAATTAAAGGCTTAGTCCGCCGGATAAATATTTGTGGATCATACAAATATTTGTGCCGTGCTCCTGCGGGAATCGAACCCGCAGACTACTGCCGTTGTCACTGCACAAGCCACCCGTGTCTGTTTAAAATAAATATTTGTCAATTCAGCTTATTGAATTTTTGGTCCAAACATCAATCTTAAACACTTTAAGTAACACATTTGCAATGCGTTTCGCATTTCAAAGACTTCTTGTATGGATTTCAGTACATGTCCGTAGGTTACGTTTTCACAGCGGGAGCAAGGGGAATGCGGGAAGAATTTCCATGCGAATGAAGACGAGGGTGGAAGCTAGTTTGTAATGTAAAATTTAACATTCCATAATATTATGAAAAAAAAAAGATAAGATATTTCGCAATCATTTCCGCGTGATATCGTTCGATTTGCCCCTCACCATTCGACTATAGTTTATTAAATACTATTCCTTACCTTACCTTAGAAAGAAACAGTAAACCGCAGGACATAGCACTCTCCCATAATCGCCACGATCGGTAAGCGGATTGGCGATCCCAGTACCGGACACCTCGTATGCTTCATTTTAGTCTGGTATTTATCGAGAGGGTTATCGCGCCCTCTATCGGTAGACATTGCGATTTTCAAAGCGTTTCCCTTAGTCGCCCACGGGATGAAAGGGAGTGGCATCATTTAGCATATTTTAGCTATCTAGCTGACATATGCTATTAACTATCGTCTTAACATAAAGTTATACCCACCACGTCCATTACATCTGAGAATTCTGACTTAATTGTGATGGGTACTCTATCAAGACTAAAATCTACCTATGTAAATTTGTACGATTGAACAAATCAAAAACTGTTGCAAAAATTTTCACAAGTAGACATTAATAATTTACAATTAAACAATATTAGTACAACCCTATCTAAATTAAAACAAAGAAAAGCCATTTAAAACCTAAATACCTTAACAAAGTCCTTTTGGCGACAGATATCTAGTTATATTTTACAGAGACAATAGAGCGATTCGTAAAATCGTAAAACGCAATCGTCGTACACTTAAAAAACGAACACACTGAGAATTCGAAACCTAACGAATCAAGTTTAACACTTCGCAACGTTCAGCGAAACTCGACAAAATCCACGAGTCAGTACAAAACGACGCCGAAAACTTTGAACGAACAGAATTATCTAATCGAGCATAAATCATCGTTGACGTCTCTTTATCAATAACATAATATAATATTCGATTTGTTTTGATAAATACAGGAAAAAATGTATGCATGATATTATAGTAGAGTGATACATATGAGATGTGTATTAGTACACGAGGATTACTCGTTTGCAAAGGCGTTCTTAACATCAAAGTTTTGCCCAAATTCGATTGCAACCCAAGCCGTGGTTTTACCTCCCTAAGAGGGGCCCTTGGGTTGTCGTTAGCGCCCCCTAGTTTTTGTCGATTGTCTTTCTTTCGTTAACAGGGGTCCGAGCGCGACACAGCATCAGCAGCGTCGTCGTTCCTTTTTTTGTTTATTTAACTTGCGGGCCTCCTGCTGCTTACCGATGTAGCTGTAAAGGCCACTGGGCCAACAGCAGATCTACCGTGGGGGTTTTAGTCGGTCCGGCATCTTCAATGCTGATCCCGACATAACCAGTCACCGGAGACGGTGACGGGTAGGTGCGAGCACCTTTCCCCCACGTTAAACTAAAAAAAACAAAAAAATTACTAAGCCAAATAATTGGCTTAGTAATTTTTCAAGCCAGAAGATAGATTATAAAATCTATCTTTTGGCTTGACTAGTCGTCTCATTTATCGAGCTCGGGCCCATACCCTATATGGCGACCCTGCCAGGATTTAAATAAATTCGGCGAAGAATCTGGCACCCTTTTCTTTTAGCAGCTTGAAACCAATTGTCACGAGACGTTATTTGGAACAGACACTTTCAGACGTGGTGGAGCCAAGCGGCGGCTTTTGCTGCCGCTCGAATGGGCTAGCTCGACCGGGTTCGTACCACAGCTTCGCAGAATACCGGCGTGAAGTAGAGGCATTTTGTGCTTCTGCGTTTCGTTCGGTGAGTGAGGTAACCGGAGGCCCGCTCCCCCTCTCCATCCCCTTCCTCATCCTCCCTCCCATCTCCCAAATACCCTTAAAGGCCGGCAACGCACCTGCAGCACCTCTAGTGTTGCAGATGTACATGGGCGACGGCAATCAATTAACATCAGGTGAACCGCTGGCTCGTTTGCCGCCTTTCCCATAAAAAAAAGACACTACGTGACCGGTTAGTGTTCAGACCAACGATACCAAACTCATAGGTACGAGCCATTCCACACAGGGAGCTCAAACTCCGGTCTCCTGATTCGAAAACAGATCCCTTAACCCCACGGATATCTTGGCTTTTAACCACCATGTATCTATACACATCCGAGACTTGGTCCTTCACTGCAGGCCGTATGAGGAAGCTCAAAGTTGCTCAGCGCGCTATGGAAAGGGCTATGCTCGGTGTTTCTCTGCGTGATAGAGTCTGGAACGATGATATTCGCAGCAGAACTAAGGTAACCGACATAGCCGTAAAGATCAGCAAGCTGAAGTGGCAATGGGCCGGCCACATAGCTCGCAGTACTGACAACCGTTGGGGAAAAAAGGTTCTCGAGCGGGAGCCACGTACGGGCAAACACAGTGTAGGACGACCCCCCACAAGATGGAGTGACGACCTGCGCAGTGTTGCGGGAAGTCGATGGATGCAGGTGGCTCAGGACCGAGCTTCGTGGCAATCTTTGGGGGAGGCCTATGTTCAGCAGTGGACTTGTGATAGGCTGAAATGATGATGATGATGATCTATACACATAAGGATTACAATCCCAAGTATGCCACGCCTAAGTTATTATGGCCGACTACGAGCGGCTGGCGTCTATGCTGCGCTTACGGAATCTTGCGATTATAACTACAGCAACAGACTGCTTATAGGCCGTCACAGTGTGTTCCGCGTTCAATTCCGTCGAGGTTTCTGGACGGCAGGCACCTTCGAAGCCTAGGAGTCGTTTGGGAAAGCATCTGTAATCTCTTTCGATTGAAGTTGTCTGCGTCAGGGTGTCCATGGCTGCAGTAGCCACTTAGCATCAGATGGTTAGACAATCCGATCCAATATAAAAAAAAGATTGTCCAACTAAACTCTTGTCTCTCCAGTTCCTTGTTCGTCATACGAAACGCACACTGCTTTACATCTGTATTCTCTAAGAATGCAGTTCTACCCGACCGAGCCTAGATAGGCTAACTAGATAGTTACGTATCCAATATCCAGTTTCAGTGGCTCACGAAGGTATAAAGCTTGGTTCACATCACATCTTCTAGCACGTAACGTGGCTGGCACGGCAATTACATATGTCTTTACCTCGCCCCACCACAAACATCTTAAACGGCGTCAGAAAAACAGAGGAGGCATGGACAAAAAAATATTGCTTGTTGCCACCCTATTTCTTTCTGTGGGTGTCGGGCCTTGAACTCTCCACGAGTGGCGAAAAGTGGGTCGCAGAGACCAGATTGGCTACGCGGAGTCATGTCAAATGAAAATCCAGTCTCTGCTTTCCCCTGTGAATTATACGTATTTATTTCGTGTCCGGCACGTGGCAAGTACGGTCTTCACATGTGAATCGACCTTTACATGCGGGGAATTTTACATTCTTTTAAATCGTATATTTATCGTTCTTTGATGTTCGCCGACGATTTCTCGGTAAAGCGGCTAGACTGTTTTAATATTAAGTATTGATAAGCTTAGGGGGGACATGCCGTGTCTTTCTCCGAATGCCACCTCACCTAGCTATGGTAGTGACGTGCTTGCGAAACATACCGGGCTCTGGCGACCGGATGATGGGGGAATAGTGATGGGGAGCAGCATCGGTAGGGTAGCGGCACTGCTCTCACCAACCCCTTTGCCTCGCATAGCTGCTATCCTCGAAGTAGGAAGACGAGCGCGGAAGCTACACATAGATAAGATTAAATAACCTTGACGGCTCGGTGGCGTAGTGGCTAACCGTTTAGCTGCGGCGCTCTGGGTCGCGGGTTCGATTCCCGCACGGGACTTGTATTTGTCTGGACTACAAATAATAGTTCCCGGTCTGGGTGTTTGTCCATGTGCAATTCATGTATGTAAACTGCCTCCGCGACACAGGAGACATTCCTACAGCGGAAGGTAACGTTTTTTTTTTAAATGAAAAAAAAAGAAAAGTGAACCCAATTTTCGTGAGATACAAATGCCGGTGAGTGGCAAGATTGAACCCAGGTCTATCGCGTACTATGAATTTAATTTGGGAGAGTGTGTGTCTTGTGCCTAACTCACCACGGCTCAAAATAGATTACGATTATATAATTTAAATCATAGGATTAGAGGTTAGCATGATCCCGGCAGAACTGACGTACTCGCTGATAACATTATAATGGTAAAGATAAATTTATATCAGTCTTATCGTCAAGTTCACTTCACGCGGTTTTTAAGAATCATACTGGTATTGTTTGGCATATAAAATTACGTTACTTGACTCTGGTCGCTTCCCCCCCTCTCCCTCCCTGAACTGGCCCCCTGTTTTGTGCACTTTTCCTTATCGTCAGACAAAGAATGTGACGACGTGTACAGTGTAAGCTTAGACCAATCGACATACCGACAACAAAATGAACGCAAAAACACTTTTTTTTTTATATATAGAAGAAGGGGGCCAACGAGCGTGCGGCTCACCTGATGGTAAGTGATCACCGACGCCCACGAACATCCATAACACCAGAGGAGCTACAGATGCGCTGCCGGCCTTTAAGGAAGGAATAAGCTCTTGAAGGTCCATCTCTGTGGCATTATCGTAAGTATTTGCCGCTGGACATCGGGTCACCGACAGCATCATGACGTGTGAGGATACATCATTGACGCAAGGCCCGGGCCCGGGTCCGGAAACGCAAGAGGCGGATTTTTTTTTAAGACACGGTCAATCAATCAATTTTTATGCGACAAATGCCTTTTCAAGGACATTCGAGGTCGATCTGAGGATCCGCGTGATGGTATATAGTTAGGAACAGCAGAGCCTGTAGCGGCCCGACCCTCAAAAAGCTTCTGCACACATCCAAGAAGTTGAACTACATCGTATTTAACGCGAAAATAATCTATGAAGAAATTGAAATATCGCAATTGGCTCGCGAGAGGAAAGGGTTATGTCGTCGCATATCGCCGGGGCTATAGGAACGCTCTCGCTCACATCCGCAGCCCCAGTCACCCCAGAACCCTCCACGGGAGATCAATCTTCCCTCTCCAAAAGTTCACCACTCGGAGGCCATGGTGTTCCGGCATGTAAGCACTCGAAAGCTCCGGCCCTACCGCGATTAAGTGGCGGATCTAGTAATGAGCGCTTTGCTAACCACATTTCGGCAGTGGAAGGTGGGTAGGTGGGTCAGCCCCACTATGGCCACATGCGGTGTGATGCAGCGTGATGATGATAGCTGAATAGTTTAAGAGAACAGCATCTTTTTTTTTAAGTGGATTGTGGTGAATAAAGAGGTAACAGTCCACATCATCAGGAGTTGTGCAGTGGCTACTATTTTTTTTATAACCACATTGGATTTAATAAATATTTATATGAAGAACCGACCGGTTCCGCCTTACGGTATCTTCATGGTATCATACTGCTGTTTGCCGTAAGAGATCTACCCGTACTTTTACTACGCAGAGAAAGAGTCTACAGTCTGTAAGAATAACTTATGTCGAGGGTTCTTACCAATGAACCTTTCGAAACTTATCTACGTCATCGCTACGAAGACGTTTTTAGTTACGACGTGTTTAGTCCATAAAAGCTCTGATAGAGTGTTTTTTTTTGAAACGACAAAAAATTCTAAACCTCTGATCGCCCCAGAATGCGGTCGTGAAATCTTATGTATTTAATATCGAAATAATAGAGCAAAATGTACAGTGTACTTTGGTATTAACCAAATTGTGTAAATACCATTTCATTAAGAATTTATAGAATATTTAATACCGAGTTGAGAACCTCTGACCACCCCATCATACCAAGAGGGACCTACGGACTTTCTTTCCTCGAAGGAACCTCATTACAAAGTTGACATTAGAAATGTATGATATGATTTGATTGGGTATACGATGATGGTGAGAGATTATCATAATATATTTATTTTTATTTACATCACACACCCTCGCACCATCTCAGATCAAGATAACTTAGGTCTGGGATATATAAGATAATAATCTCACTAAATAAATCAGTTTAAAGCAACCAATATCAGGGATTGACTTTATAAAAAAAGCTACTTTCATTTCATGGAACAGTAGCTTTTATCAAAAACTCAAGAAAAAAGAAACAGTACAAAAGTATATGTCAACAACATCTTTATTTAAAAACAATAATGTTGTATAAAAATATATAAATCTTTGACAACTTACGTCTAATTACCATTTATATTGATTAACAAAATTAAGACCAGATTGTAAAGAAATAGTTTTTAAAGAAACTTTAAAATAAATGATTAAAAGAAAAATTGGAATATCGCATCAACTTTTCATCGTGTTGCATAATTTCACTTTTTAATGAAGTCTACAAGTTTGTCCGTTTGTTTCACAAACGTTGCTCATAACCGCCCAGCATATATGAAAATATTGATAGCAATTTCCAGTTATTTCCATGGCTTGTTTCTGTAATCGTGGAATATTAAAAAAAAATCATACAAAAAGAAAAATTATTTCTTGTATTTATAAAATCCTTCTCCAGTCTTAATGCCCAGTTTTCCCTCTGCGACCATTTTATCTAACAGCGCGATGGGTCTGAACACCGGGTCTTTGGTCTTCTCGTACATCACTTGCAGAACAAATTTATTGGTATCCAGGCCCGTGTAGTCGGCCAGCTCGAACGGTCCCATTGGGTAACCCGCGCCTAACTTCATGCCAATGTCAATGTCTTCTTTCGAAGCATCACCTACAGAATAAGCGTTACGATATAGGAATTTAATTTGCTGTATGTTAAAAGTAACAGTCCGTCAATGTCCCACAGCTGGGCAAGGGCCTCCTCTCAAATATTTGAGTCGGGTAAAATTCGCCATTAACAAGTTTAGCGGTACAGCAAAGCTCCGCTGGCTTAGTGCAGGGACCAAATTAATGGGAGGGGGGGTTCCACAATCGATACGTTTGGCACCTCACAAAAACGCTGTAATTTGTCTGCCATACTGTGGTTATCCCGCCATCTGTCAGAAGCCACTGCATTTCTCTGACCATGTCATTAGTCGACTCTTACGACAACCCACGGGTTGAGAAGGCGCGGCAGACTCTCTCACCCTCACATGAGGAATCAAGATCAAGGTCACCGAACCCTGATAGGTGCATTTGCAGAAATTGTGCCATCTCTGAGAATGACCAATTATACGCTATAACCACCAGTACATAGCTTTACTAGATGGAGTGCATGGACTTATTCTACCTAGATGCCGTCAGGAAAGGTACCTCTTATTTATTTCTGCCGCCGATCAGCAGTGCAACCACTGATATGTTCCAACTTGAAGGGTATAGAGTGCCAGTATAAGTACAGGTTGTGAGGCATGGCATCTTAGTCCCCAGGAGTAACGACGCATCCGTTACCTTCATCGAAGTTGTTGGCAGCTGTCCATGGGTAGTAGCCACTTACCATCAGGAGCTAGTTTATTGGTCACACCAATCCAAAAAACAAAAAGCCTATAGCTTGGTCATCAAGTATGTGACAGGAGCGACAGTATGAGATAATGGTGAAGCGCCTGTTGAGATAGAGCTCCAAAGCAAATATACAAAGATGAGCATACGGCGCTGACCCAGGTGTGACGACAACACGCGGTGGGGTCAGTTAATTATTGTGAAATAGAAATAGGAAAGGTGGCTCAGGCCCCCAAAAAGGCCAGCCAACCAACAGTTGAGTTGTGGTACAAGCGGTACATACCCGACCGTAAATTTATTAAATTTTTACCCATTGGTGTAAATCACTTTGATTTAAATACTTGCCTCTCTCATACAACCTCAAAGCTTCAGCGCTGTACGGTCCCAACAATCTATTGACCACAAACCCCGGTGTGTCTTTACAGGTAATACAAGTCTTGCCGATAGCTTTGCCCCATTCCATCATCGTTTCATATGTAGATTCTGAGATGTGGTCGCCCCTGATCACTTCCAAAAGGCGCATAACGGGGACGGGATTGAAAAAATGAAGGCCACCGTATCTGTAAGTGAAAATCACATTCAGTGAGTTGCCATGCCTTAAACAAAGTATCCCAGACCCAGGCTAAGGTTTCCTGTCATTTTTTAAACAGTTTTGTAGGTGGGAAGTGTCCATTACACTCCTCCATTGCATGTTAGCAAAATTCACATCCCCAAAATAAATAAATATGTATTACCTATCCTTCCTTTTAATATGGGCTCCAATCTCATTAACAGAGATTGATGAGGTATTTGTAGCCAAAATTGTATGTTCTGGTGCTAGCTGCAACCAAAAAAATTATTATTTACAGTATAGTAACTTTATTTAATACAGGAAACATAAAGATTTGAATCTTTGCACTTCAGGTGTACTCTAATTGCACATAAAAAAAGAGATATGTATATTAAAAGAAAAGAATTAAAAAAAATTGAAAATATTGTTTTGTGGACAAGTGCAGTCTGCCATCCTACACTGATGCAGCAAAGCGGACCCTTTCTGGCTTCAAAACACTATAAATATTTAAGTGGAGGCCTTTTCTCAGCAGTGGGCATTTACAAGCTGCTACTTTACTTTTGAATATTACCTGGTCAAGCTTTTTGAATAACTCCTGTTTTACATCAAGTTTTTCTACAATTGCTTCAATTATCAAGTCACAATTTACACCATCCTCAATTTGTGTGGACACCTTTATTCTATCAAATGATTCTTTGGCAAAGTTTTCAACTTTTGATGCATCATCCTTGTACATTTTCTTGCCAACTCTTGTCAAGTTGTTGTGAATGGATTTCTGCGCTTTTTCCAGCAAATCTGGTTTTATGTCGACTATGGTTACATTTTGTCCCGCTTGAGCTGCAATCTTTTAAATAAATTATGGAATTATTATAGGCAAATTGACAATTATACTTAAACAAAAGGTTATGTTACAAGACAAAGATGAGGCCATGACGCTTACGATGTGAAAATTTAAACTCTGCAGTTTTTGGCAACAAGTTGTAGAGTTATTAACACTAAAGTTTCTATTAGCCATAAATGATGGTAAATGGTCACCATTTACGGTCATAGACTGTGTGCTTTAGTTTAATTCTTTTTACTTTTCTTTAAAAAAAATCTAGCCTAGTTTAACATTGATGACATCTTTTCGTTGTGATGATACTTTACAGAAATGTCAGTATTAGCCTATATCAAAAGGGGCACTGTCCTTCAGTAAAAAACTATTTATTTTTATTTTCCAGAAAAAATTGTTTCAAATTAAATTTGTACTGAGGGTAGTTGGAACATTCACTGAACGACTTTGGCTTTAAACTCTTACATTAAGGGACGCTGTTTATGAAAAACATACATAGATTTTTGGCACAACCTAGAAGAGTGATGTGTTTTTTAAAAAAATGTTGTCTGGATGTATACTTTAGATATATAATATTAATAGTGTATTATGTCGCAAGTGTTGAGAAAGTGTACAGAAATTGAGAAATTTAATTAAAGGCCAGATATCGGCAATTTTCTTTCGGGCCTATCAGTCCAACATGTCTTCATGTAAAAGTTAATTGACATTATTTGATAAATAAGTAATACGTTTTCATATGGATTTATATCCGGTAATTGTTTAATATCACTTTGAGATTGCCAGATAGTTCTGGTGTCATGTAAGAAGAAAGAAAAATAATATACATTAAAAGTCCAAAAACCCACAACAATAGCTGTATGGTGGAATGGAACCTCTTAAGTTTAATTTCATAGCCTGTACTATATTACCTATTATATCAACTATCAACTGTAGGTACTTGCAATACTATTTAAGTATCTAAATAAATAAATAATGAATGAACTAGAAAATGGTCATATCAAAAAAAAATTCACAATGCTGACCACAGCGCCACCTACCGGGTCTAACTATAGGTAAGAATCATCCAGGTGACCCCATAAGTACAAAAGATTTCATCAAATCAGTCAAGTCAGTTTAGGAGAAGAATTACGAACACATGCACACCAGATTTTTGTATGTAAAGATAAACCATGGCTGACAGAACTTTATATTATCTTAAAAGTTTCTACCCATCATTAAATTCATGAAGTAATGTTACATTACATTGTTTTTGTTCGAAGAAGCTCAAAAAACAAATAATTTTGTTTATATAAAAATAATATTTCTTACCTGAGCGATTCCTGATCCCATTAGCCCCCCTCCAACCACAGTAACTGTCTTTATTACATTAAGAGTCGGAGAACTAGAAAAATTTCTAGTTAAACCAATAAGTTTGTTCATTTTGCACGATATTGTTATACAAACGCGTTGAAAGCCGGTTAGAAAGTGTATCATATATACCTATACCTAATAAATATATAAGAAACTGTTAAAGTGTGTTCAAGTTACAGTTACTACTTGTTTTGTTAGTACAAAGTACAATGTTCACGCGTAATTATTCAACCGATCATTGTTTAAAGAAACACTAGCCAGAGGCAGCTATGTCGAATCGGAGGTGTACTCTGCGAAAACCGACCAAATGATAATTACCGATAACATCATTTTAAATGTTGAATGATAAGAATCTAAGATACTCACGTCTTTTATTTACTGCGCGCCACGAACAAGCACACATTTTGCAAATATTTTTAATTCAATTTATTGTTCACTTCTGCACAATTTTAACATTAAAAACATTTATGTACGTATCAGATGAAAGCAATCAAATTATATTTTAAGTTTTTAAATACAATAACAATCTATGATAACAAGTACTTCAAAATTCAAAACAATTTCTTTAAGAAAAATTGTGGTGTGGCATTGGTTTCAAGGCCCAGATTCGTGACGTTATTGTCACAAAATTGCTTAATATATTGTCAAAATATCGACAGTCAGATGATAATCTGTTTTACCGAAGACAGTGGTACTGGCACCATGGTTCAGATTAGTAACTCAGCATAAAACTTAGTGAGTGAACCAGGAAGAAGTAACTAACTTCCCCTGTCCCAAGAAGCTATCCTTTTAGGTATGACATAATTGAAAACTCGTTTTTGGTTTGCTTTTGTTGGGGCTAGAAGTATTCAGAAATTAACCTACGCTTGAAAGAGTCCAAGTATAATGTATATATGTGACAAAATATTCTATATAAAAATATATAAAGTTCAAAATATACAAAATTCAATTTAAGTTGCAAAAGATCATATAGATACAATATAAGTTTTTATTCTTTGGTGAATAACCCTGCAATAAACAATACTATATAATATACTTTTCAGGGAGTAGTGAGAGATCAAAGTGTGAGAGTCTCGAACTTACTGATAGTAAATAAGTTATATCAGAGACATTATAAATATATTGTACTTATAACATGTATAGCATGTGGTAAGCCCTTGCTTATAATATCATTGAGTACTTTTCTTTTTATCATATTTTATACGCTAAACGTTTACTCAACTAAGGATAACTTATGTTACAAAGAAATCGATAATGACATCAATGCTTGATGTGTATCCTACAAAATAAATCGATATTTTTGTACACATAATTAGAATTACTGAAAAATTGTATGGGCTTCTTCTTCGTTTTATGGAAGATTAGTAGAGTTCGCCAATAATGTATGAGCTTTATAATAAGTTAAAGAATGTGTTCTGGGATACGGTGACATTTTTTTTTATGTTTTACTTGTGTGAAGAATTAAGAACTTGAAAAATCGGTACTTATGAATACAGAATATTATTTAGTGAGTGACATCGATGGCGCGTCTTCCGATAAAGTGTTCCAGATATCGACCTAGACCTACCGCAAACTTCTGAAGTGAACTTTGGAATTTGTTCGACAACTTAACTTTTATTTTATAAGACTTTTATTTATATATCAATCTGTCCAAACAAATAAAATGAATCAATTAGGACTAATCGGCAGGCACTTTTCAAGTTCTTCAGCAATTCAAAGTGCGATTAAAAATGTAACAGTCATAGGTGGCGGATTGATGGGCTCCGGGATAGCACAGGTATTTATGATTATTTATGAAAAGTAAGTTAATGCATTACTACTTGAGTTTACCATGTGCCCGGTGCCGAAGGAAAATATCGTGAGGAAACTGGCATGTTTGAGAAAATATAATAATGCCGGCATGTCTCTCACATATTTGAGAATTTTGACCTTTGCCCAGATGTGGGCACCTACAGACTGCTACTTTTAATGCATATTACTTTCCCTTTTTAATGTGATTTTTTAATGTTAGTCGCTTATCGGCACAAAGTCCTCTTATAGTTTTTCTACTAGGTACTAGGATCTTTATTTACTAGGTGGCAGGATTTTTCTATCTAGAATCCGTCGGGGTAGGTACCATCCTCTTACCTACTCCACCACCAACTGTTCTGTCCCAGTTTGAAGGATAGAGCCAGTATAATTACAGTTGGTGTTATCAAATTGATTTCTTTATATGATGATTAAACTCGGCACTCCAATGTTCTATTATATCTTTTTTAAGTTAATGTGATAAAGTACACAGTTCATCTGATGTGACTCAAGGATTATTACTTTTGAAACATATAACTTGTTGTGCTAAAACACCAGAGGTATTAAGGAAAGCCACACACTTTCATAGAGAGTTTTTGACTGGCTTTATCACATTGGCAAATAATATTGTTAACATTATTGACAGGTAGCTGCTCAAGCAGGACAAAATGTGATACTAGTGGATGTCAACTCAGACATTGTGGCAAAAGCCCAGAAATCTATTGGGACCAACCTTGGTAGAGTTGCTAAAAAGATGTACAAAGATAACCCACAAGAAGGAGAAAAGTTTGTTACGGAGTCTATGAGTAGGATTAAAACAGCTACTGATCCTTTGAGTGCATCGCAGACTGCTGATCTTGTTGTTGAAGCCATTGTGGAAAATATTGATATCAAGCATCAGCTATTTCAAAAGCTGGATCAAGTAAGCACACTATCTATTATGTGCTGTGTATTAGCAGCACAAGGAACTTTAAAAAATCTATCATCCCCTTTTATCTATATTTGAAGCCCAGCAACAGAATTGTTAATTTTTGTGATCACTTAACATCAAGAGGCCCTCCCCCTCTTTTAAAAAAAAATTCCACAGATGTCATAAGGAATGACTAAGTCAAAAACCTTGTATATCTCATGACAATATTCATAAGTAAACCTGTTATAAGGCTTGCCACCGATCACATTCTATCTCTTGGGAAGGTGGAAAGTAGATTTCATAAATCAGTGAGTAATTGAGAGTCAAAGATTGAATATCTTCATCAGTCTATTTTAATCCACTGCTGAATTACCATTACATTATCACAATATCTGTATTACTATTAGCATGTGGTAGAGCTGAGCGGAAATTTGCAATGCCAAGGATGAGATGGCTAGATGGGGTAGTACCACACTTTGCAGAATATTGGTGTGAAGTAGAGGCATCTTGTGCTACTGTGCTTCATTTGGTGAGAGGTAACTGGAGGCTCAATCCCTTTTCCCCGCTCCCAAAATATCCTTTAAGGCTAGCAACGCACTTACAACTCCTCGGGTGTTGCAGATGATTGTCAGTGTTGTTAATAACTTACCTTCAGGTGAGACTTTTGCCCCTTACCATAAAAAAAATTGCTTATGCATTAATATAAATATTAAAAGCCTTACACTAACAGTGGATAAGCTGCAACTATCAAAAACAAACAATTTCAATTGACATTGCTTCAGATCAGAGAGCATTCTATATTCCAATTTTACAACACACCTTGCAATATTTCTTCAAATTTTCCTCTGGATATTGTAGATGTTGTTAAAACTGTATGCCTTAGCGAATATATATGAACTTTTTCATAAAGTACCAACTGACTGCATTCAACATAGTGTGATGACTTTTTATGAACAATATTTAGGACTGGACTTAGGTAAATCAGTCATAGTCTATGAAAATAATTATTCTATAACAATAATAATTAATCTATAATAATAATATTAATAGAATATGTATGAAACTCTACAGGTTGCACCTGACCACACCATTTTTGCTTCTAACACTTCCTCTCTCTCCATAAATGAAATATCATCTGTAGTTAAAAGGAAGGACAAGTGAGTACAGATTTTCCAATTATAACTTTTAAAACTCCTAAGCTTATGTTAGGTTGGAAACAGGGGTTGATCCCCTAGCCTTTCACTGTGGTGGCACAATAGCATTTTTAAGAGAAAGGCGGCAAATGAGCAAGCGGTTAACCTGCTGCTAAGTGATTATTGTAATCCATGTACATCTGCAACACTAGAGGTGAAGCAGGTGCGTTGCCGGCCTTTAAAGGTATTTCGAAGATGGTAGGGAGGTTAAGGAGGGGGATGGGGAGGAAAAGTCTGCTCGGTGCCCACACTCACCAAATGAAACGCAGGACCACAAGATGCCTCTATGTGTTACTTACTCGGTATTCTGCGAGGCTGTGGTACCAACCTGGTTGAGAAAACCAGACTCTTGGCCCTGCCACATAAGGTTTGTGTGTTTCAAGTATGCTGTATTGATTATAGTTTAATATAGTCGAAAGGATGTTGTAAAAAAATAAACTAACATAATTGTTGTTCACGACAGATTTGGTGGCTTACATTTCTTCAATCCTGTACCTGTGATGCGTCTCCTAGAAGTCGTGCGTGGAGCCGAAACTTCAGAAACCACTTATAAGAGCATGATGGACTGGGGCAAGTCTCTAGGCAAAACATGTATCACTTGTAAAGATACACCCGGATTTGTTGTAAACAGGCTACTGGTTCCATACATCGCCGAGGCTATTAGGCTATTTGAGAGAGGTGAGTTTCTTAAGGTATTCCTTAGCATTTGTAAATAAGCCGTCAAGTTTTTTACATTATGAATATGACATTACATTAAAAAAAATACAGAACTTCTTTTGACAACCTCTGTAGTTTTAGAAATTTTTAAGAGTTTCAGACAAGCCTGAGTGAAATAAAAAAAATTGTATTCGGACTTTATTTTAATGATGCTATAATAAAAAGAAATATTTTACCAGGTGATGCTTCTGCTCGTGACATCGATATTGCTATGAAACTGGGCGCTGGATACCCAATGGGGCCCTTGGAGTTGGCAGACTATGTAGGTCTAGATACCAACAAGTTCATTCTGGATGGCTGGCACAAGAAGTATCCAGAGGAACAGCTATTCAAGCCTATACCATTGTTGAATAAGTTAGTGTCTGAGGGTAAATTGGGACTGAAAACTGGCGAGGGTCTTTACAAGTATGATAAGAAATAATTTTCAATCATGGATTTTTTTTAAAACTTTTTAGAGTTGCGTATTACGTAAGAATAATTGAGAGTACTATTTATATTGTATTGTTAATAAAAGAGTTTACTTTTTTATCAGTAATTTTTTATTACATTTATTTATTTAAACTTTATTTGTATACCTTTATAAAAATATTACAAAGGGCGGACTTAATGCCTTTCGGCATTCTTGGCCAGAAAACCCGAGGCGTGGAGAGAGTTAAGGTTAAGGTGCAAAACAATAAAACAAGAACAAATTTATTAACTAAACTGATACCTAAAGACATTGTGACCTAAATAACATATATACTACATATGTTACATTGTATGTCTACACAGACACAAATTAAATCATAATTGTATATCCTGCATTAAGGTGGTCAGAGGCCTATTTAGAACAGTGGATGGTGTTTTTAGAGTTTAGGTCACCTATACAAATGTTTCATAAGTTACAGACTCTGGAAAAGGGAAATTACATTCACCAATCTTGTCCAAATTGCAGAATGTTTGTCATAGTTTCAGTTCAAAGTCGAACCTTGAAAAGACTGTGCTTTTAGGTTCACAGTCGGAAATTCCTATGTTACCTTGGAAGATTATGTTCATTGTAATACTTCTACCTGGCCACCAGTATTTTAGATTATGCCTATTTTAATCAACTTTTACAATACCAGCAGAATGAAGTGGAAAAATTACACTTTCACAGTGCTTCGGCAATGTTTTATAATATTTAATTTCAATAAGTATAGACCATACTTGCAAATGCTTATTCTTCATAGTAGAAAACTTCATCTGCCTAGGAGCTGAATGGTTAGGTTACACATATCTGCTGTTAATCACTGTTGTGTTCCAGTTTAATGGATATACAGCTGGTATTATTACAGGCTGTAAGATATTCCATCGTAGTCCTCAAGGGTGAAGACAGTTGTAGATGTAACCTGAGATTTAAGTTATTTACAGGTGTCCCATGGTTAGCAGCCACTTACCATCAGGTGGACCGTTAGCTTGTTAGTCACATAACTGAAAAAGCGTAATACAGTTTCTAGAAACATTTACAATCTTCTCACTCTGATAATCACTCAAAAATAATGATTAATGCAATGCTATTTCTTGTTCATGACTTCATATTTAATGGTAAATGAAAAACGTAAAGAGCTATAAAAAACGGTAATATTTTAAAATTCTTACATCGACAGCATTCAAAACTTAACCTAATCATTTTGTATTGTGTATTACATGTCATATTCGTCGTCCTCTCTTTTTCGTTTTTGCGCTCCAATTTCATCTATCTCCATTTTAACGGGGCCTTGCGATGACGGGCCTGCTGTCACACGCACCGCCGGTTTGGCAACTACCTGTAAATAAATTGCCATCATCAACCTTTATGCAATTAATCCACTGCTTGCGGTAGATCTTTTTTTTTTAAATTGGCTGGATTTCTCAAAATCACTACATTTTGTAGATAGAGTTTTGAATGTTTGCCAAGCCAATAGAATTTCACATGGACAAGAATTTATATGGTCTACATATGATTGTTCTGAGTGTTTGCTCATATGCAATTTTTGGCTTTAAAATACTGTGTGTTATTGGAGTAAGAATCTACCACCCTCTTTTATCCCATGGGTATTGTAAAAGGCGACTAAGGGAAATCGCTTGAAAATAGCAATGGCTACCGATAGATGACAGGATAACCATCTCGAAAAATACCAGCCTAAAATGAAGCAGACTGATGCTGAGCAGTAGGATCTATGGTGGGTGCGAGGTGTCTGGTACTGTGATCATCAATCAGCTTGCCAAGCATTATGGCAAAATCTAATGGGAGATGCCTATGTCCAGCAGTGGAATGTTTCTAGATTGTTAAAGTAATTTGAAATGCTTCCACAATAGAGGTTGGAGTGGTTGGAGAATCAGATAGCCCCTACCATAGATGCTGCCTGTTATTAGTGTGGGTATTCTAGGTCAGGTAATCCAAGACAGTTCTGTTTCATCTAGCTGTTTGAGTATTCGGATACCAATAATTTGACAAATGCTTAAATACTGTTTTTAGCTTGAACTACGAGTTATAATTTAGTTGGTAGATATACTCAATACTATTTAATACAAACATTAACTCACTTTAACTTAGCAAGAGCTATACTAATTGTTTTTGGAGTCTACAAATCGTTTTTTATTCTTAGTTTTGTACCTGCCAACTACCTTTCACCATGACAAGAGTTGGCTGGTAGAGAATGCATTGACATGGCATTAAGTCAGACCATTGTAACCTTTACATTAAGGTCAACCATAAAGAATTAATTTAACTTGCCTTGCTTCCTGAAGTGAATTTGAGAAGTGGTTTAGGAATTATGTTAGGTTTCGATGTAGTAACATTAACAATGGTTCCCTGTGGTCGCTTCACTACCACATTCTGCTGGCTTGTGTTAGGTTTGGAGGATGTCACGGTTTTAATAGTAGGTGCAGTAGGGACTGCAGGTTTTGTAATAACTTTTTTTGTTGCTGGTTTCAGTCTGTAGTTGCATGCTGAGAGGCAATAGCTGAAATTAAATTGTAATTATAATGTTTTTTTTCTACAAAGTAATGAGCCTCGCCACCCATCACTTTTAATCTGATGAAGAGGAAAAATCTATCTTGTGAAGTCTTTTTAGTTACGCTGAGTGGAGTTAAATGGAAAGGAATCAGTAATCTCTCTCTAGCCCTATGGCATGAGTCCTTATTCTTTGATATAAAGGTTTTTTTTAGGTTAAGTTTTTAAGGTGAGGAAGTGAAGGAAAAAATTCTGAGACAACTTAACTCTTTAGAGAAAATTATAGGAGGCCTTTGCTTAGCAGTAGGACAACTATAGAGTACAACTATTCACAATCCATTTACTTTAGAGGAGAACAAGAGACCTTATGACCTCATGTTAACCCTTACCTTCCTTGCCTCCAAAAAACAACAGTGAACAAACTAGATTATCAGTAATTGCTTCTGATGTTGGTTATTCTTCATCTGCCTGTTTAAAACCAAGTGGGAAAAAGTCCACAGACTGCGGATGGAAAGCAGATACAATAGTACCTATATTAATTGTGTCTGTTATAAAGTCATTCTAAAAATTCATGACATACACGGGAGTTGGTCTCAGACGTCCTTTATCCAGCAGTTGAACAAAAAAGGATTGATTATGATTTATGATGATTAAACATGTGGTGCAGGTTATGTTTCATCATTAAATTACATGTGTCTAGTCCAGTAATATATAAAGCTTACCGATCTGGAGGGAGCCGTAATCCACAATACGGCTTTATCAATGGCAGAGGATTAACATTTTTCACTCTCGCAATCTCGAGCAACACCTCTCGAGGCGGAGGACTCGTGAACGACTTGTCTAGTTGCATCTGAACAGCCAACCTTACGTCGTCGAGATCTATAGTCTTCTTCTTGGCATGAGTTGCGAATACACGAGCATCCTCCAAAACACAAGTCACGTATCGATAAATAAACTCTAACAACTGGTTTACGACCCGTGGTTCGTAATCTGTTATTCCCACTTCCTTCATGATGGACATTATTACTTGTGCATCCTTTGGTATATGTTTTGTTAGCGTGTTTACTTTCGTTTTATCTTTTTCTGACATAGTTGACTTGTTCTAATCGAATTTAATGTATCAATATCAATTTTTTTTTTTTAATGAAAACAAATTTATATAAGCTACTTATAAATAATATCTTTTTTCAAAATAAATAAAAAATCACTGCATTGCAAATTACAATTATTGATAAGTGTTGAATGATCGCATCAGTGTTGCCTGCTAGCAATGTTTCTGTATGTTAGTTATACTCAGTGTTGCCAACGACGTAAAGCGGGGATATGTGGTATGTCATATCTAATATAATGGTAAGGGCTATCTAGAATACGATCACAAACCTCGTAGAGCGTCCATGTTTTACATCAGCTATGATTAGTTTCTGTGAATGCAATTGATAACGGTTTAATTAACTAAATTATCATTCACCACCATATATAATTTAAAAACACGCAAAATTACAAATGTACATTTATAAATGAATAATCTATGAACAAATATGAAAATTGTTTAATATTTCACCAAATAAAACCTGAAGGTAATTCTGAAGTCAACGTGGATGAAAGTCGCTGTTAACTATTTTAGTGATATCGAAGGGTGGAGGGGGATCGGAGATCGAAGTCGGGTCAATTATACTCTATGAAATTAAAGTGAGCGCCCCGACCTAGACCTAGACTAGACTACCACGGCTCTCTTAACAGGTCTATGAGCGTGAAATATGAAATGTGCTTGTAGAACGTAACGTAAATAAATAGGTGGTAACATTTGGAGTGAAGATCAGTGTAAATGTTCCCGCGCGTGGAATACAACACACAATTGTAAGTACTGGTTATGTTTTGTAACATGTAATTTATTTCAATTAGAATTGTATCCATTTCCTTAACATTAGGGTTTTATTTGACAATTTAATCATTTTAAAAATATTATATATTACAATTTAGCGTTTAATTTAGCTGCACGATGGGTCCGAGATTGTATATAAAAATTATGATTATTGCAGTTTTTTCCGAATCTTCCGACTTTCCATGTACCCATTATTTTTTTCTGAAAACTTTTCGAGGACCACAACAAAGAAAACAAAAAGAATTACACATATTCATAGCTCGAATCGTGGTCATGAGTTAAAAAACAAAAATGAAAGAACTTTCACCTTCTCTGAATTTGCTAATTTTCCGGGCAAGTTTTCAAATTTTTTATCCATAACAACCTAATTTGGGCTATTGCGAACATAAAAAAAATCGCCATATCTGACTGACTGTTCTCTAGATGCGCTTACCAACAAACTGCATTTAACTTTTATGTATGTAGATAGCGTGATCATCTTATTAGGTAGGAACGATGTACTTATTTACTAACTAGATTTTTTGTGTTTCTTAGAAGGATAAATATTCAGGAGTGAAGCGGAAGCCAGCGCATTATAATATAAGACAGTGCCAGAATACAATTTTATTAAATAGTGGTTTACGAAAATAGTTATTATTCAGAAAGCAATCCGCTTTCGCCGGAATGCTCATGTTCTCTCTTTACTTACTCTTACTTACCTTAAGGAATTATGCATATAGGTCATCTTTGACAGCACCTGTCAACATTTTTTTTTATTGAAAAAAACAGTTAACCATAATCACACATTTACATCATAACTCTTGATGCATAATACATTGAAGGTAGACACAACTTATCTAGTAACGTAGTAGAGTAATAAAATACAATTGCTGAAAATTATGGACCAGACTTTCTAGATATAAAGATGAATGGAACCAATTGGTGGAGGCTTTTAGCGCCACATCACCACAAATTACAAAGTCAGCACGGCTGTTTGCCCCTGGGCACATCATGAGTCCACTGCTTATCTCAAGGGAATGGAATTGAATGGGACTTTAATACAAAAAGTTGTTAAGTATAAAACCACAGCGTATCATACCAGCAAGCCACTAAGACACGTGGATTGAGTGTGCAACCTGACCCTGAACCAAAAGATAATCTCCGTAGATTATCACTAAGACGCCGACCACAAAGTGAAGAAGTGCGCGGTGTCCACGTGGTAAGTGGTATTGCTACGGCACCACTAAAATAGTTAAAATAACAATTTTAGTGGTGCCGGCATCGGGGATCGCAACCAGGTCACTCGCGCTCTATGACACTAAAATGAGCGCCCTGACCTACCGCGGCTTAGTGAATAAATGGAAATGGAATTTAAAGGACGTAAAGAATATAGTCTTCGAATCGAGCGGCGCGTCAGTGGGGAAGACTGCAGCTCGAACTTGCCCCTACCGCATAGACAATATCCATTAGCAGGGTAACACTAACACTTGCACTTATTCCCATCGATTCATTGCGTTTATGCAAACACCTTTCAAGGCATTCAGGAAGTGAGCTATTAAACATACACATGACGGCATTTTACACACTTAATACAATGAGAAGGCTACTTAGCGATAACAAAGATATATGTATATCTATCTATTAAAATATCTTTTTATTTAAAATATTGCAGCCAAGGTGTTTCAAATGTGGTCAATGTCAAAAGGTCAAAGGTCAATTCTGTTTGGTCGTCGAGATGAGTACAGAATAGTTCTTCTTAGTAACTTGCGTACACCCTTAACCCTTGCTCACTGGTCATTATTTCCTCTGCAAAGTGGTTGCCTGGTAGAGATCGCTTCTAAGCGATAAGGCCGCCAATTGTACCTTTGTGTATTTTATGTTTCCTTTTATTTATTTATTTTTCCTATTTTTGCTATTGGTGTACAATAAAGTGTATTTCATTCATTCAATAGTCTATAAAAACGTCGGGAGTATATGGTTTAATTTATTTATTTCTAAACCAAACATGTCTATTACAAGTGCAAATGTTTGTTGTTACCCAACTAAATGTTCCATTTTCCACCAAGAGACAACAATCGCAAGTATTCATTTTCACTAGCCTGTCATTCGTATCGTCCGCTCTAACCAATTCCGTCTGTATGTTCGTCACAGTGTACTAGGCAGTGAAAACGATATTTCTATTCGAGCTGGACTCTCTCGGGGTTCTTGTCCTAAGATTACGTGGTGGCCGTATACCCTTAAAGGCCGGCAACGCACACGCAGCACCTCTGGTGTTGCAGAAGTACGTGGGCGACGGTAATCACTTACCATTAGGTGAACCGCTTGGTCGTTTGCCGCATTTCCCAAAAAAATAAATAAAAAAAAACATATCATTATAGTTTAAGTCTGAACGCTGAACTGTCCAATGTTATCGATTTTTTTTATAAATGTCTTTGAATTCAGAGAGAGACTGTAGACAAACTCCGTTCAAGCCGTACCTCGATACTCTATTGGAGATTCAGGAAAAGGACCCGACTCTGACAGACCAGCAAATCAAGGCCGAAGTGGACACAATATTCTTGGCTGGCCAGGGGACAGTCGCGACTGCGATTAATTTTGTTTTACTCATGTTAGGTAGCAAATCTGAAATTCAGCGGAAACTGTATGACGAGTGAGTATTAATCTATACACAGGTTGGATGCTTCGGTATTAGTATTTTTTGGAAACTTGGTTAGTCCTAGTGCCTAGTGTTAGTTTATATCTTAATCTCTAGCCCAGAAACTGTCCACTGCAGGACATGGGCCTCTCCCACAAGGATATGCCATAATCGCTACGCTGAGTAAGGATTAGCGATCGCAGTACCAGACACCTCGCACCTCAGCCGCTGCTGCCCGTCATCGATCTCCTTCATTTTAGTCTGGTAGTTTTTCCCGAGATGGTTATCCCGCCATCTGTCGGTAGCCTTTGTTAGTTCCAAGGCTCTTCCCTTAGTCGCCTGTTACGACACCTACGAGACAAAAGGAGGAGGTGGCAGATTCTAACGCCGATATCACTCGGCAGTGCTCATATTTATTTGGAAATTGTAAAAATAATTTGTGTGATAGAAATAAATAAAACCTTTTATAAAACAACTTAATTAGCCCGATAATCCAAATCAAACGCAAGCCCAATTCGGCATGAATAATAGATTAATGGCCTCGGCAGTTGAGGCGACGTACCTTGGATTACTTTGACTACGCGGCGACGATATGAAACGCAGGCAGCGAACTCCGCTGCCGACGACCGATGAGGTCTTTGACCTGTGTCCTGAAGACCTTGTAAGGTCGCAAATATATGTTGAGTTAAAGTAACTAAAACTAAAAATATATCCTGTGACTGAACTACTATACGCTAACATGTTCCGGACATAGTGACATTTAGTTTAATACTTTAAAAATATTAACACTTGTATTTTGAAAAACATCCCTGGATCCTTTATTATAGAATAGCTGATTGAAGTTTGTATAGGAATAATTTATTTATCGTATTTTTAATATGTTACCTAATAAATATACTCTTCGAAATATAATATATTCGATTTTCGAACAAGAAATTATTTATTTTAGATTATAACGAAAATGTTATGCTAATAACGAAGACCACGCGTACGAAGTCGCGAGTAACAGCTGGTTCAATATACCGGGTGACTTTTCCATGGTTCTGGAAACGAAGAAAACCAATGACGAGGATACGATACGATACGATTTATTCATTTACAGAACACAAAAGTTACAAGAAATACCATTAACCAGTAAAAACCATAAATAAGTAAAAACAAAAAGGAAATAATTTAAGAGAAGCTGAGGCCTAAGAGGCAAATGAAACTGTGCTGACTCAGCATAGCGTCGCGGGGTCAACCGCAACGCTGATCTTCAGTCAGCACCGACCCTATTGCGCGATGTACTTCGCATACTGTCTCACAATCGCAGTAAGCAAGATATGTTTGCTGTACATGCACTGCACTTACATTTCCGTTTCCGTTTCCGTTACTTTTAACCAATTAATATAAAATTAACAATTAATGTATATAACGAAATGGTCATAATTAGAAAAAAAAAATTAAAATAAAAAAACCTGTCTGGGAATTAAATATATTTCCGTAATCACAATGTGTGCTGATCTGATTTTCAGGATCAAACAGATATTTGGGGATTTTAAACGTCCCATTTTAAAAGAAGATCTGGAAAACTTAAGCTATTGCGATGCAGTTGTCTGTGAGACATTAAGACTGTATCCGCCAGGTCCAGCAGTGCTGCGCTATGCTGATAGCGACGTGAACCTCGGTGAGGATAGATTATGAGAAGTGAGGAAGTTCTGTTTCAGTATCAGCAGCAGTGAGTTCAGCGAATATTCACAAATATCACGAAAGGACAAAAAGGTTGCAAGCCTTTTACACAGGAGGAAAGTTTATTTTGCTTGCCTGCAAAAAAACAGGCGGACTTAATTCAAAGCCCGTTATATCGGGTAAGGCCATAAAATGTTCAAACACGGGTCCCAAAGATGGGGAACCGGTGATGACAAAATTATCAGTGTAGATTGTTTTTCGAACATTGTTTAAGTGATTCGAATAAGCGATAGAATAATGAATGTGTAGTTTTGCATAATGGTGCATAAAATCGCACACTGGCCCTTAAATAGACTCTTCGAAAGGGCTACACTACCTTGCCAGACCGCCGCAACCACAGACGTTTTTAAGGCATCGTCACCTAACATAAGGTTGGCATGGCAATATGTCGAGGAGCGCGCCTTGAGTCCACTGCTCACTTGAAGAGATGTTGGTCTCTCGTTAAGTTACTTTTGGCTTTGAAGTTAGTCTCCTCCTACCGTTATTCATAGGGCATTAAAATCCCATAAACCACGTTAATAAAAAATACAATTGATTTGCCGACGTTGAGATGATGTATGTATGTACGATGTAGTAATCAGGGACTCGCTTTAATTTGTAGTGCGCGAATGACGAGGGTCCGATCCCGGTGCGCCGGCGTCACTGAAATTGTTTGAACTTTTAAGTGCTGAATTTACCACGTGCTCGGCGGTGAAGGAATATATCGAGAGGAATTAATAAAATGTCTTGCCTTTTAAAACTAAAATCACACTGGCGCTAACTCTGATTCAGCTCGTACTAGATTATGCTGATGCCTGCTATTTGGATGCTACAGAGGAGCTACTAAATATATTTTAATGTTTGCATTGCCTTTTTGTGTGTATATAAATAAATAAAAAAAACATATTTCAAGGACATGTGGCGTGAAGCTGCGTGGCGGACCCTTCCCGGCTCCGAAACCCTCACAGATATTGATAATGTCGGTGGAAATAATTTAAACTGAATGAATCTATTTATCTGGTGAAATAGCTCAGTTCAAATTATAAATAGGAGAATTAAAATAGGGATAAGTTCAAATTAACCTCATGATTATGATGTTTGGATAGAGAAATTGACTCTTAATGAATTGCAGCTACAAGCAAAAGCCAATAGCCGTCATGTCGTAGTAGGTGATTAAAAAACAAATATGCTTAAAACTCTTTGACTATTATGTGCACTGCCAACAATGAGGCGATAGTCTAAGAACCTGTCATCTTTAAATTCGGTTCCATCACTGCTATGACAAACAATTAGTACGACAAAATGTTTAAACTAACATTAATTCAGAACAGTTTTAGTATTGTCATCTCTGCTTTCCTCGTACTGCATTACCGCTGTGAGCGTTATATATGTATTTGTGAACAGAATCCTGCACAATACCGAAAGGCGCTATGTGTTGTTTCAACATTTGGGGTGCCGGACGTTCGAGGCGCATTTGGGGACCCGACGCGCTGATGTACAGACCCGAACGCTGGCTGGAACCCAACGGGACTGCCCTCTGTGCCGTAGCCTTTATTAGCTTCAGCGCGGGCAAGAGAGCTTGTATCGGTATGTATAAATAGGATATTGCATTCAGACAGATAAATCGTACAGTGGCTTAAATATTAAATGCCATAAGTAATTATAAACACACAAAGGCGCTCAACCAAGTCCTCCTCCCCATTTTTTTTATGAGAAAGGCGCCAAACGTACTGAAATAAAACAAAATTCATTGTTGTAATTTTTTTTTTAAAAAGGTTTATGTAAGCAATAGCTTAGTATCGATGGAGACAACTTTATTTTTTTTATATTAGTATTTAATTACGTTTTTAATTAGAAATCTACCGAACCTTGAAACAGTAAAAACTTTTCCTAAGTAAAAACTTTTTTTTTAATGTATTACTTAATTGTCATTGCCGAGTCAACTCATTGTAGTCGATTTTAATGTTCACTGGAGGAGTATAGTCTCTTTCCGGTTCCCAAAAACTTCCTCAAGAGATATAAGATAAGCTGTTACTGTACTTTTCTATATATCGCACAAGATGTTGAATTTAGTGATAAAAATTAAAAAAAATCTTTTACAGGCAAACGTTACGCAATGAATTTGATAAAAACCATAGTTGTCGACTGCCTGAGGGAGTTCGAGTTCGTGTCGGAAGCGGACAAAATGGCGCTGACTACTGAAATTGTGTTGCGCTCGACGAGCGGGGATTTGTTACAGATTCGATCAAGAGAGAGACATTTTACAGCATAGAGCTTTAGGATTGTAATAAAGTTTGAATTCAAATAGCAACGTACATAGAATAAGAACGAATGCAGATTGTCTTTTATTTCACTACTACATAAGCCTATGATGCCCACACTCACCACGCTAGGCAAGCGGGTTGGTGAGTTCAGTACCGGTATCATTGCACTAGTGATGCTGCTCCCCTTCTCATGTCTGTGGAATTCGGATGTTTGTTTGTCTTTTTTTCACCCATATTAAACACCATTTAATATGGATGACTCAGGAATAACAAAGACTAAATGCTCTTCTACAACACATTTTGAGATACGAATTAAATGCAGTGGACATAGAAAAAGTTTCAACCGGGAAAGTTTTTAATGGTATAACAAATAACCATATTAAATATTTATACAGTCGAAGAGATGGTGTTTGTCGAATCTTTTAAGATATGATATCTTTTATACTCAGAATAGACACTATAATATGTGTAGTTTCAAATAGATCAATAGCCACTACAGCTTGCTGAACCTTACGGCTATGTCGGTAACCCGGTTCTGCTGGGGATGTATTCGTTGTTGATTCTATCACGCAAAGGAAACACTATTCCATAGCCCGTTGAGCTTCCTCATACGGCCTGCCTGCAGTGAAGGACCAAGTCTCGGACCCGTTAGTCATCACTGGCATATCACGCACTGGTTGTACAGATCGGTCATGTATACACGACGTACGGCCATTTAGTCCCCGTTCGGAGGTATTTGGCCTTGCCTAGTCCGGTAAGCCAGATTAATATGTTTAAATAAAAACGCTGAAAGGTTTTTTAATTACAAAAGTTTATGTATTTAATTAAGAAATTAGTACAAAACACCAATTGCAAGTTACAAATTTCTAGATCGCATTTGTGTCACATGACTTTGAACAAAGCTTCATATTATGTGAAGCATAAAACCAAATTGTACACGTTTGGTTTAAAAAAATCTATTTCCCGCCATTTCTTAAACGCACTTGTAACAAATGTCCGCTTACCGGTCTCAGAGCTATGTCGATTTTCAACGCCATTTTGTTCGCCTCCGATACGAACTCAAATTCCCTTACACAATGCACCATGATCGTTTTCATTAGAGACATCGCGTAACGTTTACCTGCAAATTTTGAAATACATATTGCAACATTTTTTAAACAATAAATTAAAAATTGTTTCAAAAATTAAAAGTAAAGCAAAGCAGCTGCACGACCTCAAGATACTGTGAGCACATTCTGCGTAGATCGGACCAAAATTAATAATTAAAAGCTGAAGGTAACCCGAGTTGACTATGACATCAGGACCTCTAACAGTCGCCCCGTGACCGCGGCTGCCGTAGAGCACTCGAAACGCCGGGAATATAGAAACAAAATTAAACGCAATAAAATCCGTAAATGATAGTTTAATTTTAAAAGTAAAGCAGCAGTTACCGGCTGTAAAAGTCCTGCTGTTGTGTTCCCTTAACGGTTCTTTGGAATATTTGAGAGGGTTTCTTGATCAGAGAAGGAAGCTGCAACGTTGACCCATTGCAGGTTTTCCTTTCACCGCCGAGCACGAGGTTAATTTACTACTAAAATAAGATATTAACAATTTTCGAGGTGGCACCTAGGATTACTCCCAGGTCACTCGCGTACTACGAAATAAACCATACCGTGTGGTTTTAGTGAGTGGTGAGCCCGACATAACCCGTCCTTGCCCTATGTATTACCTCATGTATAAAAAAAATGCTAAGCGGTTCCGGGGGCATATACTAACTCTTACTCCAAATGCCAACCTTACCTGTACGTGATGCATAAGTAAAGTAAAGTGGCAGTCTGTAAGTGCCCACTGCTAGGCAAAGGCCTTCTCAAATACGAGTATCTGTGAGGGTTTAGGAGCCGGGAAGGGCCCGCCACGCTGCTCCAGTGCGGGTTGGCGGGCTTCACATATCCTCGAAATGAATTCCTAATTATTTATCAGACATGCAGGTTTCCTTGCGATTTTTTTCTTCATCGCCGAACACGTACAGCACTTAAAATCCGGGGATCGAACCCAGGTCACTCGCGCTCTATGAAGCTAAAGCGAGCAACCTGACCATTAGGCTACCACGGCTCTTAAAGAAAAATCTCTTTTAAATATGAAATTACCAATACAAGCACGTTTCCCAGTGCTGAAGCTCAAAAGTGCAGAGGCACCAATGGAGACGCTGGGATCGAGCCACCGCTCCGGTTTGTACAGAAGTGAGTCGGGACCCCAAATACGCCTTGAGCGTCCTGAGCCCCAGAAGTTGATGTAACACGTTGCACCTTCTGGTATTGTACACGACTCTACAAAAAATTATCAGCTGCAAATGTAGTGGGCTCTTTCTCTTGGAGTCGTCTGGGTAAGTACCACCACCTTCAACTATTCGTACCAACAATCCGCTGTGCAATCATTGTGGAGTTTCGGCTTGAAGGGTATACTGAGCAAGTATAATTACAGGCTAACCTCTCAGGGGTGACAACCCATCTGTAACCTCCATTGATTGAAGTTCTTTGCCCATGGCTTGGGCTTGGACCTTGGGCTCCAGAAGTGACTTACCATCAAGTGGACTGTTAGTGCATTTGACACCTTAATCGTTTAAAAAAAAATCCATTTCAGTTGGGTCAAGTTTTTTTTTTTAATGGGTAAGACGGCAAACGTGCAAGCCGTTCACCTGGTGGTAAGTGATTACCGTCGCCCACGTACATCAGCAACACCAAAGGTGCTGCAGATGCGTTGCCGGCTTTTAAGGGTAGGGAGATGGGAGCGAGGAAGGGAAGGCGGAGTGGGCCTCCGGTTACCTCACTCACCGAACGAAACGCTGAAACACACGATACTTCATGCCGGTATTCTGCGAGGCCGCGGTACCAACCCGGTCGAGACGGCCCATTCGAGCAGCAGCTAAAGCCGCCGCTTGGCTCTGCCACGTTTAATAAGGCAGACATTTAGGCAATCTTGCTGGCCAAATACACGACTTAAGTAAGTCACCTTACTCAAATCGGAATCAGTATTTGAGTAAGGAGGCTGTTTCTTGGGAGAGGGGCAAAACTTTAACGATGAACGAGATCGGAGGCAGCAGGGAATGAAGCTTACGACAAAGCTTCATTCCCTGCTGCCTCCGATAAAATAGTTTCAACGAGAAGAGCCCTTTCGCTTTACTTACTTAGTTCAAGGTCGCGGTCGGCGTGCCGCAGGACTCCGGGGACCGGCGGCAGCAAGCGCAACGTCTCGCATATGACGGCCTCGCAATAGTCCAAGCGCGCCAGATCTTCTTTGGCGACGTGACGCGCGCTGTCACCAAATATATCTTTAACCCTAACAAAACAAATGTGTAATTAATGTTAAAAAGAGGGATAAGCTGAAAGTTCTATATCATCTAGACTAGTGGACTCTCTAGACTGAGTATCGTCAACATCAAAAGTAAATGATGATTGAATCAGGATTTCAAAGCGTTTCGTTAATGAAAACTTGCATTTTAACTAACTTTTAATAACTAATCTATTTAAAAAAAACCTGTAAGGTTACATTTGTACCATGAGCAAAAGTTTTTATGAATAAAACGCTTTTGCATCCCGGTTCAATCATCATTTTCTTTTGATGTTAAATATATGAATGATAAGAAGAAATCAAAAGGATTTTTTATTAGCACAAATATATCTTAAGAGATTTGACTTAAGTCAAAATAATAAAAATTTTAAAAATAACAAGTTGTGAGTGGCTAAACTGTACCGTACTTGTATGGTACTTAGTGTTTGGCGTTTGACTTACAAATGTCATGAAGGTTTAATTTAATGTCTTAATAACTTACTCTTCATATAATTTCCGTTGAATTTCCGGCTTACGCCCAAGCATAAGGAAAATGTAATTCATTGCCGTCGCCACCGTTTCCTGCCCCCCTAAAATGATGGTGTCCACTTCGGACTTTATCTGGTGTTCAGTTAGACTGTGGTCCGTTTCACTCATTTCCAGCAGGATGTCGAGGAATGCTTTGTATGGGGCTTTCCCGTTTTCTAAATTAAATTCACTCAATTTTAAAATTAAGTCCTTGTCTAGACTTACTGTACATACTTACGTACCAGTATTGTACATACGGTCTAATTTTTTTGTATATTTTTAAATGTCTTTTGTCTTTTAATGCACACCACACCAGTTGGCATTAAAAACAAGGTCCTGGAAATCAGATGCGTATTTAAATCAGACTGTGCCTTAAGCCCATATGGCGCCCATTTTGAATTTACAATTATACCGTAATATTTAACATTTGTTATTTCAACAGAAATTTGATTTAATACTAAACTTGATCACTTATTTTCTCTTTTTTAAACTAATTTCTTTATAGATTCTTTTCGGCAAATATGATGTAATTTCACTTCCTGAATGTGCAAAAGATATTAAAAGGTCAGCTAATAATTTATCAAATTTAGTAAGGAGCTCAACTGTTCCTTTAAAAATACTATACTCCCGAAACGTTCTGATTGATTTTTAAATTTTAGTCTCCTTCAAAGTATTCCGTCTTTAAAATGTTGCTGCTCTGGCCACAGAGTAAGGACAGTAGTGGTCATCCTTAAATAGGACCACTACTGTCCTTACTCTGTGGCATGACAAAAAAAACCGTTTAAAAAACTTTTAAGTTAAACGGTTTTATTTTATGTGCACTGAAAACTACAAAAATCTTGAATTTTAAATTTTGACATAATCATCGTGTTTTACTAGTGTAGCCCTTTCATTTGATACCCATATTGAGGGGGTTAAGGAAAAATATGTAATCCGCCATTTTGTATCGGCGGCCATCTTAGATTTATAATGTTATTGATTTTATTATATTGTATTGTCATCTAAATTAAATGTGTGTACCAAATTTCAGATCAATCTGACAACGGGAAGGTGCTTAAGTTTCAATTTCTAATTTTGACTCAAATAAATAAATAAATAAATTCCGTACGGATCGAGCTAAATAAAACCGTTTAAAAAGCAAAGATTCACTTCACCCCTAATTGGTTATGGGTGACGTAGAAGGCGACAAGAGGCAATTAAACTTAACACTGCATGTTTGTGAGCAATATCGAACAGCAGTGGTTGGAAATGTCTGTCAAGTGTCGGGCTCCAACTGTTCTCAAATAATATCACTGTCTAGTCTATCTGAGAGTTATAGATACTATATAGCTCGATATTATGTAGTATATCTATGTGAGGGGATAAAGATGATTATGATTATGATTAACCTTTTTTTGTTGCATTCGACATGTTTGCTCTTTTCATTTCTTCTATTTCTCTTCTTCTTTTTCGTAAAATCTGTAAGATTATGTTATTTTTATAATTTTATTGTCTTGTTAAGTTTACCGCAAGGAGATCAATGTCAGTATTTGTATCGTAAAAGGGCGGAAGATAATTATCAATATTGGGTTTCGTGATTGGGATCAGTTTATCTTCTTAGTCCACATATGAACAATGTTCTTTCTCCAACGCTAAACGCTAACAGAAGCCTCTATGTATGTCTTGTAAATTTTGCATATATTTATCAATGTCTGTCTGTCGGCGATTGTTAATTGGTTGGAGTGACAAACGAGCTAACAATAGACCCGATGGCAAGTGGCTACTGAGCAGCTGCAAACAACTCAACGGAAGAAGACCATTGAGACCTAAGAGGTAATTCCATACAGACCATAATTGTACAGGCTTTCTATACGTTAAACACGGGAACATAGCAGATGTTACTCTGCAGTCTGGCGGTAGAAATGGATAAGAATGTTTTTTTTTTTATGGCAAATGAGGCAACGGCTCGGAGTGATTACCGTCACCTACGTACATCTGCAACACCAGAGTAGCTGCAGGTGCGTTGCCGGCCTTTTAGGATATTTGAGTGATGGGAGAGATGACGGGGAGGGGAGTTGGGGAGAGGGGAGCGGTACTACCCCGGCCGAGCAGCAGCAAAAGCCACTACTTGACTCTACCACGTACATACATACATCAACGCATTATATTACGCTGCTGCACATAACAGTCTCTAAGAAACTGCCGTACATCTTGCGAGGTTTGCCGTACTCACCGCGCCAGGGAAGCGAGATGGTGAGCTCAGTGAGGTACCCACCCAGACAACTCCAAGGCAGAGAAGAAGTCTACCGTCAAGTAAAATTTACAAAACTATAAGGCAGGGTTTCCCAGGGGTCGACTTAAACGTAAACTGATTTTGGGGGTCGATGAGGTCTAAAAATCGACATACCCCTATTTAATACAAGTTCTTATTTGAAACTTTCAAGAGACTGTATAAGTTATGTTACGCGTACCAACTTGTTATAAGAATGACTATAATATTTTAGTAGGAAGTATCATTGTTGTACTTATAAATTTTTTTTTACGTAATTTGTATTAATAATTATTAATTACACTTGATATTTACTGAATTTTATGTCTATTTATTTTGTAAAATTTTTATGAGAAAATGCGTCACTTAACCAACCAAAAGATTTTTAAATTGGTAAGTATTTTGTATCTGTAGGAAAAAATTAGAGTAGGGATTTTTTAAACAATTTAGCTATGGGGCTCTGAGGTATCAGTTCATTTTGGAAAAGGGGTCTCGCCCAAAACAGTTTGGGAATCCCTGTTATGAGCGAACGGTTCGTTATTAGTTACTTACAGCTTCAGAGACGCCGTGGATAACGTTGACGCATCGTTTCATCTCCCTGTAACCGGGCGTCAGACGGTACACGGCCTCGGGGTGGAGAAATATGTTGATCGCACGATTGAAGATGAGCTGGAGGATGCGATTGAACGCGTCGTAATATTCCTTCGTTATGATATGCTCAGTTACATTGCACTCGCCGAGAGCCGTTTCTGGAAAAGTTAACAGTTGACAATGTGCGCATGACTTTAATTTACTGTTTTCAACTAGTCCTAGAGTAAGACACGGTATAGTTTAATACCGTGGTTATACAACGGCCGTGTGGTATGGGTGTAAGAATCTGTAAACCCCTTTCTCGCCGTGGGTGTCGTAAGAGGTGGCGTGAGGAAAAATCTGGCGCGATCTCAGGTGACCGATGACGTTTAGCTGCGTCCAAAGCGCGTGGTGTCTGAAACTGTGATCGCCAATCTGCTTACCGAGCGTGGCGATTATGAAAAATAGTCCCTATGGGAGAGGCCTGTGTCCCGCAGTGGACTATTTACACGCTGTTAAGGTTAGGTAGTTTTTTTTTTTTATAGGAATTTCCGGCAAACGCGCAAGCGGCTCACCTGATGGTAAGTGATTGCTGTCGGCTACGTACATCTGCAACACCAGAGGTGCTGCCGGTGCTTTGCCGGTCTTTAGGGGTATTTGGGAAATGAGAGGGAGGATGAGGAGGGAGGACGGGGAGGGGGATGAAGTAGGCCTCCGGCTACTCTCCCATTCCGATATTTTGTCACGATCTTCATGGTTTGAAGATCGCGGATCGGAAATTCATTCGCCACCACAGATTTTCTTTACTAATCACCTCAGTCCTTTAGGTAGTTACGTAAGTGTAAGAATTAAAAAAGGAGCGACAACTTTCAGCAAAAACATTAAGTAAGGTTAATAAGGTTATGATATTTTAATAATTGGTTGGCTTCTTCTATGTCTAGGAGTCGTCTGGAGCACTAAGAGGGTGGGCACCTACCTCCTACCTATTTCTATCGTGTTTGAACTCCTAGACTAAAAGTTTAGTTGAATAATTTGTCGCTAGGTGTCGTTCATCGATTTAGCAACGCGGTATGATTTGACTGTGATGTATGCTTATAGTCTTACTTGCTTATAATAATTTATGACAAAAAAACATAGACAGTCCCGATTGCGCCGTCGCTCCGTGCACACGTGTGCTCGCCTCCGGTTCGACTGTGCCGGAGTGTTTCGCAGCGGGATGAGTCATTAGTTCGCAATGGGTCGTTAGTGGCCCCGCACCTGCGGGTGCCTACTCGGCCCTATTGTCTTTCCGCGTCTTTGTCCGCGTGTTATTAAAGTGAGTGCCGCCCGTCGCCCGCGCATACTGCACGGCGGTACTGTTTGCGACTTCGCCCCGCGCATACGTGTGCTCGCCCCTCGGTTTGAGCAGCCATGACACTGTGCCGGAGTGTCTCGTACTCAGTATTTATCGCGTAGATCATGTCAGGGTCGTCGGTCTCCGCGCCTCCATCTTCCCGCGTATTCGCGAGTTATTATTTAGTGAGAGCCGTCCTAATCCCGCGCACGCTGCGCGGCAGTCCCGTTTGAGACTTCGCTCCGCATATAGGGTCACTGTGCTAAGCGTCTCACAAGCGGGTTCTGTCGTGTCGGTTAGTCAGGGCCGTTGGTCGCCGCGCCTCCATCTTCCCGCGCATATTCGCGAGCTACTAAGTAGTGAGTGTCGGCCGTGTCCGCGCACGCTGCGCAGCAGTCCCGTTGCGACTTCGCCCCGCGCATACGTGTGCTCGCCCCTAGGGTTAGAAGCAGCCATATACACTTTGCCTGAGTGTCTCACAATCGGGTTCTGTCGTGTCGGTTAGTCAGGGCCGTTGGTCGCCGCGCCTCCATCTTCCCGCGCATATTCGCGAGCTACTAAGTAGTGAGTGTCGGCCGTGTCCGCGCACGCTGCGCAGCAGTCCCGTTGCGACTTCGCCCCGCGCATACGTGTGCTCGCCCCTAGGGTTAGAAGCAGCCATATACACTTTGCCTGAGTGTCTCACAATCGGGTTCTGTCGTGTCGGTTAGTCAGGGCCGTTGGTCGCCGCGCCTCCATCTTCCCGCGCATATTCGCGAGCTACTAAGTAGTGAGTGTCGGCCGTGTCCGCGCACGCTGCGCAGCAGTCCCGTTGCGACTTCGCTCCGCATACGTGTGCTCGCCCCAGGTTTGAGCAGCCATAACACTTTGTCGGAGTTTCGCAGTACAATATGTCGTGTGTCAGTATATCGCTAGTGGGCCCCGCATCAGCGGGTCCCTACTTCGACTCTACCACTTTTCCCGCGTTCAATCGCGAGCCATTACTAGTGAGTGCCGTCCGTGTCCCGCGCACGCTGCGCAGCAGTCCCGTTGCGACTTCGCTCCGCATACGTGTGCTCACCCCAAGGGTTAGAAGCAGCCATATACACTTTGCCGGAGCGTCTCACGATCGGGGTCTGTCGCGTCGGTTTGTCAGGGTTCACCGGTCTCCGCACCACTATTTTTGTCTTATCCTTCCGCGTATAAATCCGCTCGCCATTAAAGTAAATCGTCATCCCGCCAAACTCGCGGGCCAATCTGCTCGCGAGTCAATTCAGATGAGGCTGTGAAAGCCTCCGGGCTAACAGCGTGTGGATGGTTTTTAGTCGGTATGGTCCTCCTTCAGGGGATTGAGTCCGATATAACCCAGTTACTGGCCTACCGGCCAGCAACAGGGTATGCGTAACAGCATTTTCCAACCAGGGGAAAAAAAAAAAAAAAAATTTATGAACCACTCGTGTGCAAAGGCGTGTTTAACATCAAAGCCTTCCTAAATTCGATTGCAACCTAAGCCGAGGTTTTGCCACCGTAAGAGAGGGTCCCTTGGGTTGTCGTCAGCCCCCCCTTAGTTATTGTCGAGAGTTTTTCTTTCGTCTATCTACCGTAGTTGTGTATCTTCAATGCTGATCTCGACATAACCATTCACTGGAGACGGTGAAGAGTAGGTGCGAGCACCTTTCCCCCAGGTTATACAAAACAAAAACCACCTTTGGAGAAGCTGTTGTTTGCCGTCCTAGAAGAGCGTAATTAGTCGCGAAACAACAGTACAACCACTGTTGCGTTCCGGTAAAGGGTAATTAATCACGGGTCTGTGAGGTATTCCCTTCTTCGGTTGAAGTTGTCTACAAGTGCCCTCGGTAACCACTTACCGTCAGGTAAACTGTAAACACGTTTGTCACCCCATTTTAATAAAGAAACATTTAAATTGTTATAATCTTACAGATTCGTGATGGGGAGTAGCAACCACTTGTGCAAGGGTACCGGCACTGAGCCCGACGACCCACTTGCCCAGAGTCCTGGGTATGGAGAAACATTTCAAGAGATAATAAATGTATAGTGACGTAGTAGTTTTCTTGGCCTATCTTAAGCAGTGGACTAAACCAGGTCAGGTCATTAATGCAGCAGTACAACTTACGACATATGGCCTCCAGGGTTGTGTACGCGAGGTATTTGTGTAATAGATTGAAGGGTTCGCAGTTCGATTCTGTCTTCAGATCGACCACTAATTTATGCGCTTGCTCGTTAAATATCGGCAAAAAGTCATCAACCATGTTAACGTTAAATGCCACAGCGAGCTTTTTCACGTTGCGTTTCCAGATGCATCCTGAAATAGCACGTAACGTAATTGAAATCAGATCTTATTTATGGCAATTTGGTAATGCCGTATTGGTCTGCTTTTTCCCTTAGGTGACTTAAGTGGTAACTAAGGAAAAACCTTGTAAATATCATGGCAATTTTCAGGAGCAAACCCGACACCGGTGAGACGTTCTCTCTCATGTAGAGGAGGAAAAAGAATTAGGTGCCATCCTAATCCTTTTTCCTCCTGTTAGGATTCGCTGGGTCGTGCCATGATCTCTGCTTACTTTTCTAGGCGACATGAATGTACTTCTATTTATGATAACTAAACTTCGATTGAAACACAAACAAATTTTAAATCTCACCTGGCGCTGTGACCAGTCCATCTCCCAGCCATAGGCGAGCGAAATTGTAAAAGTTTGGCTTCTCTAGGAAAGTGTTCGCGACAATCCGCGCCTCCTCAGGATCTGATAGCACTGGAAACAGTTGTCCAGTCTTAGTGAGCTCGGTCTAGACTTCCGCGTGCCTCGGCTGGCGTGACTTTTAATGTGCGATTGGAGGTTGAGTTCCTACTCGGCTATTCTTAATTCAGGCGCGTTATGTTCTAGAGCCCCTTGGCGCCGAAAAGGTGAGTAGGGAGATGGAGTGGAAGTAGAGTTTTACCGTGAGTGCTCAGGACGACCTGAGAAGCTGGTGAGGTCGCAGACGTGTGCGAGAGCATTCTCGTGGCGCTGAAACCACCTGGCAAAGGCGGAACACCTGGGAGGTTTTTGACTGTCAAGCCAGTAATTATTTATTTATTTATTCTTTATTGTTAGCCTTAAGCTTAAGGTTACAATGGGCGGACTTAATGCCAAGTGGCATTCTCTACCAGTCAACCCTTGTTATGGTGAAAGGTAGCTGCTTTTATCTTATCGCTTATAATCATTATATTAATAAAAAAATGTTAGTTATTAATATATGCTGTAGCATTCTTTTTTTTTATGGCAAGCGAGTGGGCGGCTCAGCTGATAGTATGTGATTGCTGTCGCCCACGTACACGTGCAATACCAGAGAAACTGCGAGTGCGTTGCCGGTCTTTAAGGATTTTTGGGAGACGGGAGCGATGATGAGGAGGGAGGAAGAGAAGGGGAGATGCGAAGAGGGGCATCTGGGTATCTCGCTCCGGTACTGCGAAATCATGGTTGAGCCGTCCCATTCGAACAGCAACTTGGCTCTCTCTGCTGGATCTAGTAAGCTGCTTGCACTTTTGCTACCTATACCATAAAAAAAATGTACTCACATATAAAACAACGTTGGCCAACCCATAACACGAAAGGCAGCCCAGCCTCCTCGGTGATTTCTGACATTTCGTCTATGTAACGTAATGTATCTGAAAATAAGTCGAACAATAAATCCTGATTACGATCTCGTGTACTTCAAACATAATCAGCTAAGAGCTCATGATTCTGATATGATGATATCGTTGTATAGCGCACCCATCTACGTATTAATTGCTGTAGACATTTCTTACGAACACTAAACACAAACATACTATGCAGGGGGTGATGTCGTCCTGGTCCATTTCGAGCACGGTGGCAACTTTTGAATATTTACGCTGAACGAGCTAACAGTTCACTTCCTGGTAAGTGGGTACTGAAGCCTATGGGCACCTGAAAAGGAGGTTACAGATGCGTTATCACCCCTGAAGCTTAACTTGGAATATCTCACGGCATATAATGATACTGGTCCAGTGTGCCTTTTAAAAATGGAACACTACAGTATTCGCACCGTCGATTGTACTTACCCAGACGACCTAGTAAAGTATATTATGCTCGTATCCGACTTAACGCTTATGACCATCCCCCCGGGTCACACAGTTGGAGGCCCACTCCCCTTACCCCTTTCCTCATAGCCCATCCCATCCCCCAAATATCCTTCAAGGCGGGCAACGCACCTGCAGCTCCTCCGGTGTTGTAGATGTACGTGGGCGATGGTAATCACTTACCATCAGGTGAGCCGCTTGATCGTTTTCCTCCTTTCTTATAAAAAAAAAGTTTTGATAAGCTAGAGATCAAAGTGGGACATAAAATATCTTTAGAGGAAATGCGAAAAACTTTACCAAGCGTTTGTCTCGCGTTAAAGGAGGTTGTTTTATAGACTAATGGAGGTTCTAGTACGAAATTAGCTATATTTTTGTAATTTATAAGTCACTTTCATATCACATCACCTGTAATAAGAACTAATCGTTCCGGAAACTATTACTCAACATAGTCAACCATCTACATTGACGCTTGACTCTACCACCTTTAAAATATGGTTCAAGTAATATCACCAGCGGATGGAGAAACAATGAATTTCTTAGCTGGCGAAGACCCTCCTAGGTCTTCTCCACCTTGCCTTAATTTATTGTCACCGGATTAAAATGGTATACCCGCACGTTTTTATATAATATTAAGGAACACATCGACGATAATAACTCCCAGCAATGATACGATCCACGGAGCTGGTAACAAAAGAAAATATTATACCTTATATTTGGATACTTAGTAAAGTAGCTGCCTGTAAATGCCCACTGCTGGGCAAAGGCGTGCTTCTTAAAAATTTGAGACGGTTTTGGAGCCGAGAAGGACCCGCCGCGCTGCTCCAGTGCGGGATCCTCGAAATAATATTTTTTATTATTTCTCACCGCCGAGCTCGTGGCAAATAAAGCGCTTAAAATAGCTATTAACAATTTTAGTGATGCCGACACTGAGGATCGAACCCAGGTCACTCGCGCTCTATGAAATTAAAGCGAGCGCCCTGACCTAGTGGTTACCTCTTTAGCTTTGTGTAGTCTCTTTCATTCCTGGAGAAAACCGTGGTTATATGAGTAAATGTGTAAATTTTGTATATCTCAAAAAATTATTCTGTTCGATTGACTGTAATGTTTCAAAATTATTATTATACATTATTAACATTCGCAGAACGCATCCCGCGGCCCGTTTTACGCGGCAAATTGATAGAATTAATACCACATAACCCCATACGATAATTTGAATATCACGTTCGTTGCGGAGGTTGTCTTCTGGAGCGTGTCTCGTCTTTACAGATAATTCTGCCTCAGATAAGTTCCGCGCACCTGTATATCACTGTAGCAAAAATCATTTTCCAAAGTAGACTGCAATTCTTTAAAAAACACTTATGGTTGGAAAAAAATTAGAAAATTTTACTCTCGTCAAATATCAAAAAACGTAAAAAAGTTTAAGTCAAATTAAATATTATTTGATTGATCTTAAACCGCGTATGAAAAAATGATATCCATTGTATGCTCGTATAATGGATATGGAGGAGCGGATTGCGGGATTTATTTATTTATTTAAATTTTATTTAAATACCTTTTTAAAAAAGAGTTACAAAGGGCGGACTTAATGCCTTTCGGCATTCTCTGCCAGTCGACCCGAGGCGTGGAGAGATATAGTTAAGGTGCAAAACATTAAAGTTGTGAAACAAACTAAAATACATGAATAACTTAACTAAACTAAAACCTAAAAACGTTCTATGTCCTAAACATATTAACTCATATAACACGTACTGCAGAATTTATACTTAGACACATACTAACTAAGTATAAATAATTAAGAAGATTAAGAAATAAAAAGAAACACAATATCAACATTACTCTGTCCGTCTCCGAAGAACTTGTGCATGTTGCCGACGAAGGGCAGGGTCCTGTAGGCGGGCAGGTGCGCGAGCAGGCGCCGCGCTCGCCGGCTGCGGACCCTCGTACGCAAGTGCACACACACGAGGACGACTCCGATTAACACAAGCCAGTACATCTGCAAATATGTAGACACGGACGAATGGAATTCCACCATGCTTCTCATTCACGACTTTAGAGGCCATCGGAAAAATTGAAATTAAAAATTCATATCCACAGTTTTAAATGGTTGTGTTTACTCACTATACAACAAAAAAAAAGTAAATAAAGAAGCAAATTCGTCGTTGGTTTGGTTTGATTTTTTTTTCACATATCTATTGATATGCATGTAAAGATTGAAATGCGCCCGTGAGGCAGACGGCAGGCTATGTGTGGGTTTTGAATTGACAAACAGAAATACAAACAATAATTAAATAACTGAGGTGTGATATTAAATAAAAATGTAGCACAAGTAACGCTACAATATACGAGTAGATGTTGCCAGTTTACGCATCATATATTTTAGGAAGAAAGAAGTAAAAATAAATTATGGATAATTCTAGAACAATCAAGCGATATGGACCTAGCCGTTTAAAGTGATATACTTTAAATGCTAGAATAATATACAAAGATGGCGCTCTGACGCTTGTTGCCCGGGTTTCCTCTAGTTGTTCCGTACACACATAAGCACTCAACGTTAAGCGATTGTAAATAGTTTTGTTAAACAGCCTGCTCAAGATTAAATACTTGTAAAGAAAACCACTTCACTATGTACGAGCTCTTTTCTTTAAGTTTGTCTTTGCCACATTATCCACGAAGCATACAAGATGTCACGACTGACGGGAGGGACATTAAAGAAAATATTTTCTGTATTATAAATGGTAGAGTCGGGAGTGGAAGACCTAGGCGAACATTTCACGATCAAATCGCCCAGGCATCGAAAAAAGGCCAGGTCAAGAGTACTCTAAACCAACGAGCATGTACGCGAAGATTGATGAAAGTGGAAGAAGCGAAAGACCTATGTCAGTACCGTAGGAAGTGAAAGAAGATTGTCTCTGCCTACACCGTTGGGAACAAGGCTTGAATATATACATTATAAATAGTAATATTAAAAGACCAGAAATAAAGGCTATAAATGCTGTTTCTCTCGTTTTTCACAGAAACGCTATTACGTCTATCATATTTTTCTAAATCAAGAATATAACACTATTATATACTTTTAATCTGATATTTGTTCGCAACTCACAATTTGATCTGAAAACTTAACGCACTTGCCTTGGACTGAAGTTAAGAATTGCTTACCCATCCTATATAACTAACTGTTGAAATGTTGTCGTGCGGCTTAAGCCTCGTCCACACTCACCGTTACAGACGCCGTTCTGAGTTTCCTTATCGTAGTTTTGATATCAAAGAAAGAAAGAAAGAAACATTTATTGCACAAATACGCCACTCTATGATAACAAACAAACATTGCAACACATTTAATCCAACAGATATTTACACAAACAATGTTTAATGTTGCCTCCTCTAGACACGTTGCGTGACGCATGGGGCAAACAGACCACACTCAGCTTGATGCTGCAGTTGAGACTACTGCGCTGGTTTCCAGCGGGCCTGTGTGTCGAGTGACGTACGGACTTTCGTATAAATACGGGGAAAGTAATTTTCAACTATATTGTACATAGCTTAAGAAATATCAGTAACAATAATAAAATGAAAACTAACTTAACTATAATCAAGGATAAATAGATTTAATAAATACCGCTTTAGAAAATTGTGTCCATGAGCTATGCGAGCTGTACTCTGTTCTGGAACTCTGTTTTGTATCAAAAAGCGTTACTTACTTTTTAAGACGCGACCCGTCGAACCGAACATTCGCGCGAATTCTATTTGTGAATACGCTGGCTGGCGCACAGCACGTTCGGCTCGCAAGCAAATTCATTACTTTCAATGGAATCTTGGCAACCACGCGAAGGTACATTTTAGAATGCACGCGAAAGGACTTCAATGGCACCTTTAAGAGGGTTTCCCTCTCATGGCTTTTCATACAAACATTCAAGTTCAAAATCTTCGTAATTAATAAATCGATTGTAATGTAATTAATTATTCTCTGATAACTTTTTAGATCTAGGTCTAACGTAGGATACGTTAGATCTAAAAAGTTATCAGAGAATATCTCCGAAAAAGAGTGTTAAATCTAAATTAGAGCGATTTTAAGTCTCCTTTCTAACAAGACATTACAAAAATATTTTCTACAAACTTTTTGCATTCAAATCGGTGTATTGAATTCGAAGATTTTGAACTTGAAAGTTTATATGAGAAGTTGAGAGGCTTAAACGCTCTAAAATTCTTCTTCTTCTTTATCAGTCTGTAAGCAATCTAATTGTGAATAGGTCTGTCTCTCTAGCATCTATCCAATAACTAATCCAATTTACAAGAAGGTGAGCTCCTTCTCTAAGGGTTAAAGGGGGAATATATCATCTCTTTCCCCAAATGCAATACCTCCTGAGCATGGTGCACCTTGCTAGCATAAAAACGAGGCCCTGGCGGCCGAAATATGGTGTAATCTATGTATCTATCCGTCAGAATTTGCCGACTCCAAATCCCACAGACTAGTGGTGGCAGCATCACCAGTGCGAGATCCGCAGCGTGGTGAGTGAGGGGAGACCTTCCAAGATTTTGCGAGCGTTTTCTTCGAGTGGGCTTTGTCCAGCAATGTATTGGGCTGATGTGCCTTGTAATGAAGTAACCCATCATAATGTGTACGGGCAAATCTCCCTCTAGTAGTATTTTTTATTATTCGGAAAAGGTAGCAAACGAGCAAGCGGTTCACCTGATGGTAAGTGATTACCGTCGCCCACGTACATCTGCAACACCAGATGAGCTGCACGCTCGTTGGCGGACCTTTAGGATATTTGGAGGGTAAGAGGGAGGATGAGGAGGGGCATGGGTAGGGGGAGTGGGTCTCCGGTTACCTCACTCACCGAACGAAACGCAGAAGCACAAAATGTCTCTACTTCACGCCGGTGTTCTGCGAGGCCGTGGTACCAACCCCGGTCGAGCCGGCCCACTCGAGAAGCAGCAAAAGCCGCCGCTATGCTCTGCCACGTACAAAGTCGTTAAAAACAATTTGTATTTGTTGGTGGCTCTATAGAAAGGCCCACGTTCAGCAGTGGGCCAATACATGCCGATATAGATGCAGACAGCTGGTGTGTTACGCAATCGTCACTCTGGGATAATTGCAATAATTTAAATAATCAGTGACAGTTTGTCAAACCACCGCTTAGGTCTTTGATTCTAGAAAATTATCTCTCGATATGCCGGTGATTTAGACGTAACAAGCTACTTATATGGATACACTCTTATTGCATGTTATTAATGTACAGTCGCGAACAAATTGATGATCAACTTATTTCTTCACGTGTTGAAACAATAGAAATTCTATTTTTATGACACGCAAATAATCCTTCATATTTTTGATTACATTGTTTGAATATAGATAATCATAGTTTGCTGTCATTTCTGACAGGTTTTCAAGCAATGACAGATAGACTCAATTTAACACAGAAAAGAAAATTAAAAATCACAAACAAAGGCTTACTTTAGTACAAATGATTATTTCAGCTTGATTTATGATGAAGCTTTTTAGACGGCACAAACGATAGGCAAGTTATAAAACCCGACCTAGTTTCATTGTAAACAGCTTGTTAATATTATTTCCTTTTATATTTATATTGTAGTTTCTTTCCGTACCAAATTGTGAATCATCTCATTTTTTTATGGGAAAGGCGGCAATCGAGCAAGCGGTGCACCTGATGGTATGTGATTACCGACGCCCATGTACATCTGCAACACCAGATGAGCTGCACGCTCGTTGGCGGACCTTTAGGATATTTGGAGGGTAAGAGGGAGGATGAGGAGGGGCATGGGTAGGGGGAGTGGGGCTCCGGTTACCTCACTCACCGACCGGAACGCAGAAGCACAAAATGTCTCCACTTCACGCCGACGTTCTGCTAGGCCGTGGTACCAACCCCGGTCGAGCCGGCCCACTCGAGAAGCAGCAAAAGCCGCCGCTATGCTCTGCCACGTACAAAGTCGTTAAAACAATTTGTATTTGTTGGTGGCTCTATAGAAAGGCCCACGTTCAGCAGTGGGCCAATACATGCCGATATAGATGCAGACAGCTGGTGTGTTACGCAATCGTCACTCTGGGATAATTGCAATAATTTAAATAATCAGTGACAGTTTGTCAAACCACCGCTTAGGTCTTTGATTCTAGAAAATTATCTCTCGATATGCCGGTGATTTAGACGTAACAAGCTACTTATATGGATACACTCTTATTGCATGTTATTAATGTACAGTCGCGAACAAATTGATGATCAACTTATTTCTTCACGTGTTGAAACAATAGAAATTCTATTTTTATGACACGCAAATAATCCTTCATATTTTTGATTACATTGTTTGAATATAGATAATCATAGTTTGCTGTCATTTCTGACAGGTTTTCAAGCAATGACAGATAGACTCAATTTAACACAGAAAAGAAAATTAAAAATCACAAACAAAGGCTTACTTTAGTACAAATGATTATTTCAGCTTGATTTATGATGAAGCTTTTTAGACGGCACAAACGATAGGCAAGTTATAAAACCCGACCTAGTTTCATTGTAAACAGCTTGTTAATATTATTTCCTTTTATATTTATATTGTAGTTTCTTTCCGTACCAAATTGTGAATCATCTCATTTTTTTTTATGGGAATGGCGGCAAACGAGCAAGCGGTTCACCTGATGGTAAGTGCTTACCGTCGTCATCTGCAACACCAGAGGTGCTGTAGGTGCGTTGTCGGCCTTAAGGGTATTTGAGTGATGGGAGGGAGGATCAAAAAGGGGATGGGGAGGAGGAGAGGGCCTCTGGTTACCTCAGTCACCGAACGAAACGCAGAAGCACAAGGTGCGTCTACTTCACGCCGGTATTCTGCGAGGCCGTGGTACCAACCCGGTCGAGCCGGCCCATTCGAGCAGCAGCAAAAGCCGCCGCTTGGCTCTACCAAGTTTTAAAATTATGTTATGATTTCATAGATGTTACAAGCAGATTTAGGACTTCTGTTCTGGTCACCTCCCTGGGTGGGCACCATTCTCTTATCGGTTTTGGCCGCTTACCATTGCAGCTACTGTAGTATCCCGGTTTCGGTTGGAGGGCCAGTAGGCCAGTATAATTACAGCTTGTGAGGTATTTCATTTCATTAGCATTCATGAATGACAAATCTGTTACCTTTCGATTAATGTTGTTTACAGGTATCCATGTGCTACAGTACCCACTTACCCTGTGGCAGACTGTCAGCACGTTTGCCGCTTTGTAAAAAAAAAGCTGTGAAAAATTATGGTAACATTCCTACGAGTACAATGCTAACTGACAGATGAAACTCTGGCTGTCGATTGTTGACTTGTAGTCAAAAGGTAGTTGGGAGACGTGGAACAGAGTAGACGTGCATCAGACCTGGCTGTATGGACTAAAGTCCTTTGCCTTTCCCATTAGGGATAAATTAATATCATCATCATCTTGTAGTCAAAAGTCACAACCGGATATGCCGAACCCAAACGCCACAGATACTGATCTGATGAGAAACAGCATCGTTAGTCCTCTCCCCGACCCACTAGGAACTAAACGCAGGCACTTATCTTGATTCTACGCTGCAGTACGGATGTGTACGTTTTAAAATATTATAAGCCTTATTACCACGACATAAGATTGAGTTAAAAGCGTTGCTTATTGCGAACACGTGACTTCACGATGTTGTTTTGATGCACGTAGGTTCACAATTATGTGCAAGACGCGATTTAATCCAATTAAATCGCTTGATTATATACAATATACCCGTGAGCTGCGCACCGCCTTTAATATCATAGCAGATTACGTGAACCATCTGAGAATCGATTACTATCAAAGTAGCAGCCTGTAAGTGGCCACTGCTGGGCAAAGTAGGTTCTTCTAGGGTTTTGGAGCCGGGAAGGGCCCGCAACACTGCTCCAGTGCGGGTTGATGGGCTTCACATATTCTCGAAATCATTTTTTTTTATTATTTCTCAGACATGCAGGTTTCCTCACGATGTTTTCCTTCACCGCCGTGTACGTGACAAATGCAACACTTAAAATTGCTATTAATTTGCCCTGACCATTAGGCTACCACGGCAACGTATATAAGTTTAATTGTTTTCCGGGACATTTTGTGTTCTATCTCGTGTCAAGGACACTGCATCTGACACCCAATCCCATCCTCATCCTGTAAGCGTTACATCGGAAACATCCGAAGGAGAGCGAGTGTCTTTAGTTAACGTGAACCCTTGCGGAACTACAATATCGCCTGCGCAGTTGACAACTGCCGGCGCTAACCAAGGACCGTGATCTCAACTCACTGACGACTCGTGTGGCTTAGCGGTTTGCGTATCCGACTGCTCGATTCCCGGCCGAAATCAACATTTGTGCGACATTCAAATTATTGATCAACGGTCTGGCTGCATGTGTTAAGAACACTGCCTCTCACCCCTTCTTCGCATAAGCGTCGCCTCGGATACGGGAAGGTGAAGACGAATGTGTGCCCACTACACTAACGGCACTATAACATCTCCCGCGCAGTCGACCGCCGGTAGTATTCGAAAGTTGTCGCAGTTTCGTAATCGGACAGGGACTATTCACGTACGTACCTACCTACAATGATAATAAACAGCGAGCCGCAAAGTTTCTCATGCAAATCATACAGGAAATGAATTGAAAGTCTGACCTAACTGACTGAACATTGTGAACGCAACATCGGAATCCAACGTGTCGAAAGTCAAACGATCGGTCTTACACGCTGGTGATACAGATCGTCGTAATTAAACATGGCTTCTTGTGAACACAGGCATCGCTCTAGCTTGGCTTTGTTCCCAGACTCGGTGACTCAAAACTGTAGTCTGTTACGATTTTAATGTGTTTCATTATAATCAAATATATGAGGCGAGTGTAAACGGTAGAGTCGGGAGAGGAAGACCTGGGCGAACATTTCACGATCAAATCGGAGACGTTCTGAATAAAAGGCCAGGTCAAGAGTACTCTAAACCAACGAGTATGCATGCGAAGATTGATGAAAGTCAGAGAAGCGAAAGATGTATGTCAGGACCGTAGCAAATAGAAGATTGTCTCTGCCTACCCCGTTGGGAACAAAGCGTGAATATATACATACATACATACATTAAAATCTAATAATAATACATTCAATGGGTAAATATCTATTTTTTTTTTTGGGAAAGGAGGCAAACAAGCAAGCGGCTCGCCTGATGGTATGTGATTTACCGTACGCCCACGTACATTTGCAACACGTGAGGAGCTGCAGATGGGTTGCCGGCCTTTAAGGATATTTGGGAGATAGTGAGAGAGGATGAGGGAATGATGGGAGATAGGGGTTTTGGGCCTCCGGTTGCCTCGCTCACCGAACGAAACGCAGAAGAAACACCAGTGTTTGGGTACGTTTTCTCGTACGTAATCAGAGACGGCTCGTTTTTTTTTTTGATAAATCTTCCATTTACTCTTTGAATGGCCGCAACATCTCAACATGGAGTCTATATTACATGTCTGTACTTACTGAAATGACGCTTTCGTCATAGATAGCCTGAAGCGACAATAGCCGACTACGAAACATGACGTTGTAAGTTCGAGCCCGCCATTCGACTATTGACGTGAACCACACCAGATACAAGCTGTAAGCTTAGTTGGAAGGTTAATAGGAATATTAGTAATGCTACTTAATAAATAGCATTGCTATTATACTTTTTTTAAAAAAAAGATGATCTAGTATATACAGAAACCTTACACAACATGGCAGCTGTCAACAAGGAACGGAGTGTGAGCCAAAGAGAATGTAACCACTACGTGACCACGACATAGCTGCGGCCGCCATATTAACGGTGTGTAAATAGATAATTAATAATAGAGTTGGCGGTAAATTACTCATATAGGTTCTATTATCACAATGCTTTTTAGTTTAAAAAGAAAAAAAAACAATAATCATAGACAATCTGTCCAATTATTACACTGAATGGAGTGAGAGCTTTAAATGTAGATTTTTTATGAATATAATTTTTTTTTGTACATCAATAAGACTCCTTTAAAGCATAACATGTATCTGAATCTATAATGTTTATCGATTACATTTCCTATAATCTTTATGAAATGTCAATTCTGGATATTTTACGCGATAATGTCACAGATACAATAACTGTTAGTATATATGTAAACAATACCAAGTTTGACGGTTTTGTATAAGGGCAACCAGCTCACAGAGCTGGATAGGATATATATAGGAAGTGGATCTGGATATAGGAAGTGTGATATAGGATATAGGAATAGGAGAAATGATCGTTATGCAAGCGATAAGACCGCTAGATTGTTGGTACTAATTTACATCCTTTTTTTAATGCTTTTTTTTTTAATTATTTGATGATATTATTGATTACAATTATTGATTGAAATTGAATGAATTTATAACAAATAATTGCATGCAGTCTGTATACATGTTTCTTTTTATCTTGACGGTCACAACGTCATTCTTTAAATTGTCAGCTCACACCAATGGAATTGAACAAATAAAACACGTCGCTTAATAACCATTTCGATTTATTCAATTAAAATATGAAATAACTTACGATTACAGTAAAAATAAGTTTTGTTTTAAGATAGCCGTCGAGTGTTAACTCAGAAACGACATCTCTACAAGCCGCCCGTCCTGCTTCGCCCCACGCACACCATTCCGCTAAGATACGTTCTAATGATTACATTATTGTAATTTGTATTAGGTACATTTACATATCAATGGACAATTTGGACGTACAGTTGTGAATTTCTTTTATATATATATATTTACTATAGCGTTAAAACAGTGTGCACTATAGGTGTATCTTTTCTTTCGTTCCATTTAGCCCTATACATTATATTTACAGTTTACTGAACGACTTAGTTTTAAATAACTTTTCATTATTGTATACTGTCGAAAGCTTCCCCCTTACGTGATTCCTTTTAGCGTATCAACGCGGACATCTGTGCGCGCGCAATGTTTCCGTGACGTCACACCGTACGTCGAACCGGGAAAGATTCAAATCGACCGTACGCAATGGAACAAAAGTCAAGCAACGCCGTTAACAAACGACAGGCGTAGTCGGATGGGCGCAGAGTGGGAGTTGCACGGTGGGTACCATCTATACTTCTATATTAAGTTTTTCACGCATGTATGTATGTTTGAAAGGATTTAACTTGAAAATCAATTGACCGATTTTGATGGATATTTAAAAAAAAAGTGCTGAAGATTTACATCATTGCAACGGCAAATATACGAGAGAAAGTTTGTAAGTCTGTCTTATCAGTCGTGTGAGTGAACGGATATAAACGAAATTTGGCGGAGCTGTACATTGAGAGTTACTTTGGGACAAAATTGATGAGCACACGGGCGTGGCCGTGAGCAGACGGCAGAAAAAGCATATGTGTAGTAGATGCATCGATGTATCGACAAATTATGTCGATACATTGATATCTTCCTGTAGAAGTTGTTGATCTGTGCACAAGGGTCACAACACACCGACACCAGACCCCAAAATCAATAACTTTAATTATTATTATGAATAATTATGTTCTATAAATTATTTTATAACCGCGATAAATTAAAATATTCTAAATAAAACATCATATCCTACAATTACAAATTCAATAATTTGAAAATTATTTCTATACGTATTTATTATGTATTACTAAAAATGTTAACGCAATAGTAACTTTAACTACTGAATAATTTCATACCGAGCGACACACTCCCACTCCCCACATCCCTGAAACTCCGGCTAGGCCCACTACTGAAGAGTGGTCAATGCGTACCACAGCTCCACGGCAACCGTCGCCCAAATGTGGGGACATGCGGCCACATGTCGACGTATGTTGACCGAGGGGGCGGGGCATCGACCGCACGAGTGAGACAGAATGACTTATTGCTTTGGAACGTACGCCCCGGTTTCATCTAACTAAAGTTGTGCTCGCGGTAACGCACGAACGGCCCGTCCGTCCGTCCGTCCGTCGTTACACTTACATTACAATAATATCACCTAGTGAGGTTTCAAACAGTAACCTACGGCAGCCCACGCACGAGCAGTACGAACCGATCCCACGTGACAGCGGAACATGTCAAAGGAAACGTCGATAAACTAGTTTAAATCTAAGTAGACGTCTACATTACATTCATAATCAAAAGCATAGACTACGTGGCCATAAGCACCTCTCTAGTTTAATCGAATATTGCTTCTGAATAGACTAGACAAATCTCTATGATCGATATCCAGATCACCCCACTATGGATGTACAGGACGAAGCCAAAATTGCAGCAGAACACAAAGATCGCGACAAATTGCTGTTTAACTGTATCTTCGACATATTTAAATTTCTCCGATACTAGTGGTACTGTACTGTGTTTCCCTCTCTCTCTCTTTCTCTTTCTCGGTTGATTCCAATTTTTCGCTGTCACGTAACGATGGGTCCGGCTTCGCGCGCGGTGCTCTACGGGAACTACTTAAGAAATGTATTCATAAACCTACTCCCATACGGTCAGTACAATATTATAAACAACACAACTGGGGACTACTCACGAGAGACTATGAACATCGCACAATCTCTAGTATCTATTTGACAACCTGTTATGGCTAAGAGACAAACTGTGTCGGGACACTGCACTGTTCACGATTGCAAATTGAAACGACGAAAAAAAAAATAAACAACTTGCAAGTGACAATCAGGTGAGAGACTTGCTCAGACCTCCACTCGGAAAATCCGAAGCGATATTGGAGCATGGAGAACAACACCGGACATTTGCGATTGTGACTATTACATACATTTAATATACAAACGTAAAAACTAAATGATTGCACGTTCAATAACATAACAACATACTAAGCCTTAACTCTTACATCCGTAATAACCGACTGCGTGTGGCGGACATTGAATTACACCGCAGGTGGAAAACATTGCGTCGACCGTGTGCCTAAATATACTAATACAAAAAAAAAAAAATCAGTTCGTAAGCGGTTGTGACCGGCAACGCGGCAACACTGAAGGCACTCCGTGATGCAAACGAAGCGTCCGAAAGACGCGCGGCGGCTGCGTAGGAACCGATGTTACGCCGTTGAGCTTAGAACTAAAAAAAAAAAATTAACAGACCGCATTCTCACCGCCCAACGCAAAACCTTAGCCTACATATGTATAAGAAACAGGAAGTGACTACAGTAGAGACGAGAGGGGAGCAGTCCTCGACCGACCGACGGCGCGAGCGGGCCGCGGGCCGCGGGCGGCGGGCGGCGGGGAGCGGGGCGCTGCGCCCACACGACCCCGGCGGACGGCGCACTGCTGGGCGCGCCCGTGGGCTACATCTCGGCGGTCGGTTCGGCTTACACCTGCAAGTTGTTGAACTGCAATTAAAAGTTACGCTAATTTTACTATCTTACATTAACAGACGTAATCTCAATCCGCTTATAGCTTAGTTAAATTTCCAAGTGAACTTTGATACGGTTCAATTTCAACATCGTTCAGAAAACTTCATAGCGAAGGATTACAAGTTAGACGGGGAGGTTATGGTGTGGTCCACTGGAATTATTGAGGGGTCTGTCATGGCGGACATTTGTAAATAATAGTCGCGATTGCGTAGTACAGTAACGCGTTATGCGATGATACATTAGGCAGATGGTCATTATTTCCTGGTAAATGGTTGCCTGGTAGAGATTCTGAGCGATAAGGCCGCCAATTGTACCTTTGTATATTTTATGTTTCTTTTTATTTATTATTTTTCCTATTTTTGCTAATTTGTGTACAATAAAGTGTATTCATGTATCATTTCATTCATTCAGATGATAACGGATTAGTATTGAAAATGCGTCGAGTGACAGAGATGTCCAACTTCTAATCACCCCTCCCCCCGTAATCCGATTCACACGTCGAGTCGCGCGCTCACCCCTCCCACACGACCCGCCATCCCGGTTCCGGCTCCCACCCGAGCTTACTGCTTGACGTTTTCAACTAGTACAATCTACAGCCAACAGATGGCGCTGTAATTTAGTTGGCGTGTTTTAAAATCAAACGACACTCCGGCAAGTATATAAGTGTCAAGTATTTATCTGTATGGATCTGTCGGTGCAAAACAGGCGCTTTCGTACGCGCTAGAGCCAAGCGGCGGCTTTTGCTGCTATTCGAATGGACCGGCTCGACCGGGTTGGCAGAATACTGGCGTGAAGTAGAGGCATCTTGTGCTTCTGCGTTTCGTTCGGCGAGTGAGGTAATCGGAGGCCCACACCCCCTCCCTATTCCCCTCCTCTTCCCTCCCATCTCCCAAATATCCTTAAAGACCGGCAACGCACCTGCAGCATCTAAGGTGGTGCAGATGTATGTGGGCGACGGTAATCACTTACCATCAGGTGAACCGCTTGCTCGTTTGCCGTTTCTTCCATAAAAAATAAATAAAAATATATCAGTGCAGTGTAAACTAGACACTTTATACATAGATATGTGTGCCGCATGCAGTCTGCTGTACCCATGTGGAGAGCGGCGGCGCGTGTTGTAGCGCGGCTTGAAGTTTGCAGTATCTTTATGTGCAACGTGCAGTACCTAAGTGTGCAGTGGCTATATGGGCAGTGTGGAGTACCTATGTGTGCAGTGGCTATATGGGCAGTGTGCAGTACCTATGTGTGCAGTGCGCGGTACCCACGTGGTGAGCGCGTGTGGTCGGGCGGCGGATCGTGTAGGAGCGCGGCTTGCAATATGCAGTATCTTCGTGTGCAATGTGCAGTAGCTATGTGTGAGTGCAGTGGCCATGTGCGAGTGCAGTGGCTACGTACACAGTACCTATGTGGTGAGCGCGGGCTGCGTGTGGTCGGGCGGCGGCGCGTGCGCCGGCGCGGGCGGCGGCGCGGCGTAGTCCACCACTTCCTGGTAGATGAGCTTCTTCCACTGCTCCACGGTGTGCTCGCGCTCGTCCACCGAGTGGTCGTACGAGGCCGGCGCCGGCTGGTTCGGGACCAAAGGGTTTGAAGGTTAAGAATAAGTCAGCATTGATCACAGATTCTAGTTAGGATTTTCATAATTGGACAATCATCCACGGTCAAGCTAAATACAAGTTACAAATTTATGGGTCTCGTTGTGTGCATATACTCAAGTAATTTTTCGGCCTTAGGCCAATCTTCGGCAAGGATTTGTAGAGGCCGTTGGTGAAGCAGTACCGTGGTGGACTAAGAGGGCAGGGCTGGCGAAAGAGCGCGAGAGACTCACCGCGTTGACTTCCCCCTCGTCGTACCACACGTTGATGTAGGGGTGCAGCAGCGCCTCGTCCACGGAGATGCGGCGCTCGGGGTCGATGACCAGCATGCGGGACAGCAGGTCGCGCGCCTGCGACGCCTGCGTACATCCAATCTAATTATTTATTGTTCGACATAAGAAACGTACGTTTCACTAGTGTTTTTTGGATATTTTTTTCAATTTTGTTTTGTTAAATATTAAAATTAATCTTTTAGAAAAAAAAAACAAACATACGTAAAGATTCAGTATGTATACTGTATGATGTATGTACTCTGTATGAGATGCGCATTGTACTTAGTAGCAAGCTTATAAGTTGTCAAAGTCTAAACAAAGAATCCCTACGACAATTTTTTTTCAATATATTGTGCAATACAACCGAAAACTATGTTATTTAAATACTAAGAAATCTTAAATTTTATGAAGGTCTTTTCCAGTTTCCAGAAACCGCGCTATGAATTGACGGACGGCGCACCTTGAGCCTGTTGTGCTCGTTGCTGTCGCTGGGGAACAGTATGTCGGGGAAGAGCCGCTCGAAGCTGTAGCCGGCGTAGCGCGGCCGGTTCTCCACGTAGTTGCGCACCGTGGGCTGCAGCCGCGCCATGAACGCCGCGGACGGCGTGCCCAGTTGCTCTGCGACAAACGACCACATGTCCCGGTACACAGACGATTGACGAAGCAAAGCCCAGAAAACAATCGAGAAAGGTCCAGATATTATTCCGTGTTACTGTCGAAGCACCAACCCTGTTTTGACATTGGTGTCACAAAAGTCGTCTAATAGCAAAAAAGGGCTGAAAACCTGTCATGTCACTTTCAACTGTCTATCAAATTTAGTTGTCAACTAATTTCGCTGACAGTTGAATGAATATTGGCACCTTTTTAAAAACCTTGTGTTGTGTCGGTCTCGGGACTCCGAAATCAGTTCAATCATTTTGAACACCGGCAGTTTGTCGATGTATAAAAGAAAAGGTACTGGAACAAGAATACTACCTTGAGGTACTCCAAAGTGTACTTCTTCTTCACTTATACTTCTCTTGTGTACTTTCTTCAATTAGGAAAGTATTTAAAGTTACGACGAAATAAGCGAAAGTAAGTAAACGCTAAATGTAAAGGCGTGTGTCAAAATATAGTTTTGTTTTTAAAGGAGTTGAATAGGATCTATGTGGAATGTTTCAATCAAGTTTTAAAACTTTTTCATCAATATGAATGTATTATGCTTTTAACAGGAACATATTTTGAAACTGAAAGTTTATAATTTTTTTGTCTGCGTGCGAGAGGATTACGGAGGTTTTGGTTTTAACGTCTATGGTCATCAGTTTCCGTGTAACTTCTAAGCTAGCATATCTGGACAAATGAGATGCGGTTATCTTTGTCTTAAAGCACCGCGTGTCCTGGGCGATATCATGTGATGTTATGACAACTCATTTTTTTTTATCGTAGGCTTGAACTTGATTAGAACTTGAATTTGTTTTTATTTACATGTTTTTACTTGATTTTAAGTTTAGTTTTTCAAACATATTAGGAATTCTACTTGTTAACTGCGTATGGGTGAACTGATCCATAGTCATTTAACTATGGATCAGTCCTAACCTAATTTTCTTGTCACTAATTGATGTAATCCGAACCCACAAGGCCAAGGGAACCCTGGACTAGACCTCAATTGACAGATGGAGGAGAGAGGGTCACCGCAGTTTTCTTAGTGACTGCTATTGCCGAAACTGTCGACGTGAAATTTAAATGTACTGCTTTTGTTTTGTGTACCACGTGAATACAATTTGAAAATCGTTATTCCGATCATTATTGTACCAAATAATGCACTCTATTTGCGCTTTAAATATAACACTATAAGTTAAGCTAGATATACTTTGAGGAGAGCCATGGGCCTTCACGACGGAAAATGTCTGCGTGATTTGGGTTCGCCAATGGATTTGCATTTGGAGCAGTATAGGTTGCATATTTTGCCTTACATCTTTGTGCATTATACTTATATGACCCATGGGGGATTTAACGTCAAAGTCTGCTCTTACCTATAATTTTATTCCACTGGTCAATGTGGTCAGTCCCGGGGAACAGCACTCCGCCGCGTATCATCTCGCCCATGATGCAGCCGACCGACCAAATGTCCACGTTCTCTGTGTAACCCATGCCCAGGATCACCTGAAATAATTTGTGCGACGATTTCCTTAAAGCATGCGTTGAACCAATATTTCTGACGATTGAAAATATTCTTAGCGATAACAAAAAAACTTTATACATATTGATCCTTTAATACGTAATATTGACGAATTAACATTTTTAAGTTTTTTGGATCTGTTTCATTTATATTTATTTGTATAGATAAAACAAATAAAAGTACCACTGGAGTGAATTTATATCCTGTGGTAAACCACAAATTTGATGATTAATAACATTGGCATGAGCTTATTATATTTAGGTTCTCATGGGTCTCTCACCTCTGTAACCTTCGATTGTAGATGTCTGCTGGTGTCCATGGGCTGCGCCACTTACAATCAGGTGGACTGTTAGCTTGTTTGTGCCCTCTAATGTCATATAATATAATTATGTTTGAATTAGAGAGTAAGGATACCTCCGGGGCTCGGTAGTATCTGGTAACGACATATGGGGTCATCATGAAGGTGGTGCCGGCTGTACGGGCCAGCCCGAAGTCCAATATCTTGAGCGTGCAGTCGCTCTTAACCACGATGTTTGACGGCTTCAGGTCCTTTAAGTACGGGAGAAGTTTGTTTAAAATTCACGTGGGATTGAAGAAAAACAATGAAAATCTCAAACGCTGTTTCAGATCTCTTATTATTCAATACTGATACTGGTTTTTGAGAGACCAAATGAAAAGTTTTTGGTAATTTTTTTTTATCAATTAGACGAACATTTTAATACCAACACAATAATAAACGATCATGTATAATTAAAAAAATATTTTTTACATGTAATTTAAATAGTAACATGTAACTCACCCGATGAATGATTCCGGCAAGATGCAAATGCTTGATACCGCACAGCATCTGATACAGCAGGTAGCTCATCCTCTCGTGATCCAGATCCATCTGGATCACCTGACATAGGTTTGCGTCCATCAGCTCCATAACCAAGTACACGTCTTGGAACTCTTCGAGACTCCGCTGCGGTGTGAACGCGTTGAGGAGACCGATGATCTACATACATAGTAGGGTTAACGCTGCGTTTTAAAAACGTTCAAAACATTTTTTTTTTAAATTTGATTTCAAACGTAAGGACTTTGTAGTATACTTGAATATGTGAGAGTGACACATACAAGCGGATTGTGTTTGATGGAGTGTTACAAACTTAGCGTTTTAATGATTTTTAGAAAGAAAGTTGTTTCAGCACAATACCGAATACAAAAATAATACAATGCTGCAAATGAGGACGTGCACTACTTCTTCCTTCACCACGACAACCGCCACCACACACTGCACGAGCGTTACTCTCGACGCTAGGTAATATACACCAACAACGTTTAAAACGCGACACGGGTTTCGCCTCGCAATAGGGCAAATATCAATAGATTATTTTCTCATGCGGTATTGTGCAAAGCAACTTTTTTCTCACATATTTAAAATTATTGCAAAAACTTGTATAAATGTTTTGATGTCCAAAACATCCTTCATTATCATTGTCGAACTACTAAAGTCCACTGATGGCCATAGACCTTCGAAGAAAACGCCAAGAAAACCTAGCATGAGTTTCTTCAAAAGTTTATGGTTTATAGAGCCCATATTCAACAACCACCATGCGGTTGTCGAGCGCAGTGACGGCATCTTAACACCAGTGGCGTTCATTCCTTACAGGCCCACTCTAGCTGATATCAAACACTGTCCATTTTACACCTACTATATACCCAGAGACAAAACTCTATGCACGCTACTGCCTGACGCAATTTCACTAGTCACAACTTCCAATAGCTTACGTTCCAGACGCGGTTGCAAACAAAACGAATGCGTACATTTTTATGATTAACCAGCTTCATGAGCTTGAACTCCCGGTAGGCTCGCTTCGCGTGCGTCACGTTCTGGAAGGGCCGCGATAGCTTCTTGATCGCGACGTTCTGCTGTGTCACCGTGTCGTACGCGGCGCTGAAATTATAAAAAAAAAAAAAACACGCTAATTCTCACATCTGGAATATGACTGCGTTGTATGGATGAGGGAGACATACATTATGTATGGTTCAGAGCTAGCTTGAATTATGGAGACCGGAAAAACCGGCTTCGTCGTTTGCCGGTTAACAGGTAGTCTGTTTACGTGTGGTGTGGGCAACAACACAGTCTTCTCCGAGATAAAGCGCCCACACCATATCGATGATTTACATGAACCGATTTCACTGGTGTGATTGTCTCGTGTCCAGTATAGTTCCATGAGGAGAGACTCGAGAATTTTTGAACTCGTTTCGTATACTATGGTTTATCTAAGACCTCATATTTAACACTAATCCGCGTTACGTTTTCCTTTCTCAATCGTCTCAGATGCCGGCCACAGCTTATCAAATCGAATAACTTCTTTTCTACTAAACAAAAATCAAATTGATTGTAACATTCGCATCGAAAAGTTTAAATATACTTTTCTAGTATTGAATTATATGCATAAAATTTTGATAAGATATATATAGTTACAGATTTGATGCCAATTTATATTTTTTTCTCTTATAGGGTTGGGATTACAAACTAGCTCCAACAGTCCACCTGCAGCAGTCCATATCTCCAGCTGTATATCTTACAAACCGGTACACAACAGTTATCATCGTGCTGTTTAGGGACAGAAATGGGTGGGACAGTGGTAACCAACCCAGACGACTCCTGGTCAGAGAATGAGCCTACCACCCAGTAATAAGCGAATAGGTGTAGTCAGATGTTCACGTAGACAAGTTCTTTGTAAAGTTCTTTGGTAAAAAAATTGGTGGTCCGAATGAAATCTTAAATATGTGAAAAACAGACAACAGCCAGTCGTAAACACGAAAACCAACGACATAAGAGGGTCTGAGAGCTCATTAAGTAGCACATAGAAGACCTGCGTAAGGTTTCATTGATCTATAAAATTTGAAACAACAGAAAACGTTCATTAAAGAAAAAAAAAGAGCGCGTGTAAATCAGTACACGTGACTGAAGAGAAACTTGAAAACGCTGCTTAGTATATAAACAATTATTAATCGATCTATAGATATATAAATATAACTTAACAATAAACATTACTCACTGTTGAAGAACGTACACTATATAAATAAATTAATATTACAACACCCTCTCAGTCAACTGAAACGTTGCACTCAAATTAGAAATTCTACTCAAGTCGCGCCTAAAGAAGTTTCAAAATTAAAGACTTTACTTAAAACAAAAGGAATAACTTAAGATAATGCAGTAAATGTTTGCATTTGATTAGGAATCTAAACGAAAACTGACGTAACGAATATACAGTTATACTGTTCATATGTTGTACTCGACGAAGAACACATTTTGAAGATAATAAATGTATTTAAGCAGAATTAATATATAAACTCGACTAATTCTTTACGTTGTGAAAAAAAAAACACAAATTCTATTGTCATAACACATGCTGGACTCTAAAATTATTGATTTCAAACATCGTGAGAAAATCTGCATGTCTGAGAAATAACAAAAATAATATATCGTTGACCTTTGAAGTAGACTACCCGCGTTGGAGCAGCGGGGCGGTGCCCCACTCCGAAGCTCTGCCAAATAATGTGAAGCCCTTTTCCCAGCAGTAGGACATCAAAGACTGCTACTTTCTGCTAGTCGAAAGGTTATTTAATTTGAATTACCAAGCAAAGTTTTTCAATTAGATCATCTTGACAAGCTTTTTCAAAATTGACATAATACAATAGTTAGAAATTTTTGTTTGAATACACAAAATACAAAATATTTAAATCAAATGACTATCTGTTATTGAACGATAAATATTATAAACAGATTAATAAGTTAGTCAAAAACGTTGAACAGCGAGCATCTTAATACATTGTGTTAAACTTGTTAATGTTAAACAAAAAAAAGGTTCTGGAGAATCGATTTGTATTCCATAAAGTATCGTAACAATACAATATCTCATTGCAACACTCTATTAGCAGTTGAGAGAGAAATTACATAAATTTTAAGGAATTTATCTCGTTGAAATTTAAACCTTTTACTTCCTGACGTGAGTAAAACGATGAAGTAATGTTTGGAGATACTGCCCGATGTTGAAGTCAAAGAGTTAAAATGAAACGAGATAAATTGCGTAAAATATTCATGTAAGTTTCATTGTTTTGATGTTGTTTCGAACTTAGAATTTATAATAAATTTCTTTCTAAATCTGTGTTTTACCAATGTGGGTAAGAAATTTGTTATCTAAACCGCCTTCACTCGTTATCAATTTACCAGAAAGCGGCCTTAAGATGTAAGTCCTTCAACTTTTCTCAGAGTTTTTCTCTAAATTTGAAGCGGAATAACATATGTAGAAAAAAAGTAAGTTTGAAAGAATATCAGTTATTACCTACTTTAAATTAAATCAAATATGCTCGTATTAAGTAGATGTACTTACTAATGACATTAAATTACCATGAAATGTTACTTGAGGATCAATAAATAACCTAATCGATCCATGTGTATTCGTTCAGAGAATTCCTCCTCTTCTATGCTTCATTCTTTAATATGTATGTCGTTTTAACACGAAACACTAACTATTTTAACTCTTTGTCTGTGGTCATTACTGGCAGAGGATCTGCATCGTGGTTTTCTGCTAGCTCCTAAGCGACAAGGCAGCCGATTGCCACTTTGTAAGTTTTACGTTTTTTTATTATTAACGTACAATGATACATATTTCATTCATTCATTATGCTTCTACGAAACCGATTTATACTACTAAATTTTTTTGCTTAAATTCTCTTTCTAGTTTATGTAAATTAATTGAAATTACTTAAAAAAATGAATTGAATGGAGAAATGACTACGATCGTGGAGTATCAACTAACTAATAAAGAAGGGTTTTGGTCCCTCCATACCCGATCCTTGCGTGATTAGACACATCTCTACAATAGACGAATAATGGTGGATTTTATTAATCTATTAAATGTATTCCTATATCACACATAACAACTTAATCTTGTGGCAACTTTTGGTAAAAAAGAACCGAAGTATAAAAGTATAAAAAGAAGTAATGGTAATAAAATACTTTGACTTCAAATCATATCTGGAGCCATATTCGGCATGTCACAAAACAATTTCCCAAAAAGTTTCCATCATTCCCCTATAAAACCACAGCGTGTAATTTTTTAACACGGCTTCGTTTATTCAAGATATTGTTAACAATAATCGAAACCAAGTCTGATGTGAAAAATAACACGTAATGATTTTACCGTGGAATAACTTCACACGGTATTCTTTATGAAATATTCTGCAATCAGAATAGCAGACAGGGCCCCTGTATGTTTATGTCTGTATGAGAATGTCGAAAGCGTGTAACATTAGTCCGGAACCAAAGCGGGACGGGCGGGGGAACACGGGAAGCGTCAAGCGGCGAGCCCAAAATGGCGTCCAAGCTCCTTACCACACCATGCCCTGAGCGCCGGCGCCGCGGCGCACCAGCTCGGCGTACCGCGTCGGTATCGTGAACACAGCGTCACCGAAACTGACCGAGTAAAACTGTACCATCGCTACTCGTTTAACATCAACCGGGATCAGCTATAAAGAGAACACACATTACATTGGCGGTGCTGCGCGGGTGTGCGGTGCGTGCGGCCGAGTGGAATGGCGGCGTGGACTCTGAACATTCGTGTGGTTAGGGGATCTGCCTCTGAAGTGGGAGATCTGAGTTCGATCCCCTGTATGGAAGATTAACTTTAAAAGTTATGTTCGATATGTATCGTTGGTCTATTACATTAAGACGGTGATAGGTTGACCATCTGGCACCGTGATCTATATAAACTCGGGTGTAAAGTGTAAAGTACTGCATTAGATTTATCTTTGGTTTACGTAAATATGATCACGTCTCTTCTTACCGTTTCAAGCTTAACTGACTTTCTATTCGTCAAATGCCTAGCTCTAGAATTCTGTGTTTATTGTATTCTTTATTAGCTGATCCTAATTCTCCTTCATATCTCAAGAATAATTTCCAGTACCTCTATTCTGCTCATGACTGAGAAACTCGTTCCATAAACCAACGTAAGATTCGAATTCCACAACATTATACAGGATACTTTAACTCTTCTTTTACTGTTCAAGCTACACTCCTCTGGAACGCCCGGCCCGATAAGATTAAAGCATCTCCTAATAGGAACTCATTTAAGAGACTACTAGTGCGCGATTACCTAATGGATCATTAACAATATTCGGTTTGTCTATTTTCTCATTTTATTATATGTTTATGTATGTATCTTTTTATTATATTTGTGTAAATGTGTATATATTAATTTGTTGTTTGTTTGGAGTCTCTTCCTATAGTTTTTTAATTATTTGTGCAGCCTTTCACCATGACGAGGGTTGATTGGTAGAGAATGCCACTGAGTCCGCACATTGTAACCTTAAACTCAAGTTTTAACTAACTTCAGGTCTACCCAAGACCACCCCATTACATACTTTTGTAACTTTGTGTCACTGTACAGGTGAATAAAGTTCTGTATTTTAATGTGTTTGTGCGATTATATCCTCTTGTATAGGTGACTTCATTGTGAGTGAAAGGAGATTAAAATGTGTAATAAGATTATAGAAAAGCCTAAAGCCAAGAATATTAATTAGAATTACTGAGATTAAATTTAGTAGAAACAGTAAATAAAATATTCCCATACAAAAGTCCCCATTCAAAACTTTTCAAAAAGCGCTTGAAATAGGTTAATACATAATGTAATATAGGTAATAGGTTTTGTACGCGGTAGAGCCAAGCTGCGGGCGGCCTCTGCTGCTGCTTGAATGGGCCGGCTCCACCGGGGTAGTATCACGACCTCGCACAATATCGGCGTGAAGTAGCGGCATCTTGTGATTCTGCGTTTCGTTCGGCGAGTGAGTCACCGGACCCTAATCTAGGTGGGATTGGGGATTGGAGAGTCGGAATGGGAGAAGAACAAATTTGTCCCAAGAATGAACAACATAAATGTGCAAGATAGAATCTGCAACAGTACTAATGTAGAACTTGTAGAAATGCTCGTAAAACCTCTAACAGGCAAACATACAGAAGCGTGGTGTGTGGCAATCTTTGCGGGAGGCTTCAGCGGTGGACATGTGACAGGCTGGGATGATGATGATGATGATGATGTTACATATTTAATAAAAATAAAGAAATTTACATATTATATTTGTAACAATAAATTCATAATTTTTGGCTGCTTTTAAAGAAATGCTATTTAAGTAACATTACTAATAATCCTATTAACCCTCCAACTAAGCATTACAGCTAGTATCTAGTGGAGTGGTTCACGACAATAGTCGAATGGCGCGCCCGAACATACGACGTCATCTTTCGCAGTCCGTACCCTAAACCGGAATATGTTCTGGGACCCTTTCCATTCCATTGTTATGTTCGGGTCACAGGACAAAAACTAACGCGGCATTAAATCATATTTGTACATTTATTGAATCCTCAATGCTATCCGTTTCAAAAGCTACATTTAATCAAAATAATCGAGTCTAGATTTATCCTCAGGAATTTTTTTTTGAATTTACGAAAATCATCGGAATTAGTTGTCGATTGTCTTCTAAAAATGAGTTAAAATTTACAGAAACCACTAAATAAATATTACATTGATTATTGTTTCTGATAAAAACGACAGCGATGTATGTAATTACACACCGACTTCTACTTATCAAACAAGTCTGAAGTAAACTAAAACTGAAGACCCAAGACAACGCAAAAGTTCGAACAGTTCCTGAATTGTTTTAAAATTCCAAATAATGCGTCTTTGTTGTCTGAGCGCGGTGAACCCGGGGAGCTTTAAGCAACTTTTCAGTGGCTTAAATAACTCTACAGCTTTAGTATCTTATTCAGTAATTTTACTATAGCGTATTGCGAGGCAATAAAAAAGAAACTGTATACTATTGAAGTAACTGAAAGAACAACGTCGGCTAAAGAAAACCAAGCGGCGTTTTTTCTGCTGCCGACTACCACGGTCTCGCAGACCACCGGCGTGAAGTAGGGGCATTTTCTGCTTCCGCGTTCCGTTCGGTGAGTGCGGTTACCGTAGGCCTGATCCCCTCCTTCCCAAACCGCCTCCCCGTCCTTCTCCTCATCCTCCCTCTCATCTCTTAAATACCTTTAAAGGCCGGCAACGCACCTGCATCGACAACGCACCTGTCGGAGATGTACGGGGGCGACGGTAATCACTTGCCATCATGTGAGCTGCTCGCTCGGTAGGGAGCTTTTTTTTCTTCTTAAAAAAAACGAATCTGACACCACCTTTCTTCTCGCGGGTGGCGCGAGAAGAGACTGAGGGCTTGCAAAATCTCAATGGCTATCGACAGATGGCGGTATAACCAGCTCGAAATACAATATCAAAAAAAATTAAGCAGAGCGACGACGCAGAATCGGGTTTTATCCTGCAGTGGACTTTTTATAGTCTGTGAAGGTGAGGTATCTATAAAGTGACCCTCTTTTCTAGTATCAATACTTTGACAGAGTGTCAAGGTTACCTCGCAATGCATTTGTAGTAACGTTTCCTTCACCGAATGTATACTGAATTCGCACTTAAAATTACAATAAACAATTTTTATTGGTCTCGGTACAGATCGAACCCGGGTCCTTCGCGTACTATAACATTTTAAACGTACGCCCAGCTCCTGAACTCTACAGCCATAGCATTTTACGGCTTATCTCGTTATGTGTAGTCCATGGTAGTGCAGTGTTAAAGTGAAGCCCTAAATTTGAGTTGATAAAATTCTGGCTGTCTTAGACTATGGTAGGAGTATAGTATATTAAGTCATATATATTTATAAGCTATTACAGTCCGTTTATTGTTCTTTTGTGTGTTTATTTTTTAACTAATAATAATTTTACATTATTATCATATATCAAATTGTTATTAATATGTTGCACCAAATGACAACAATCATAAGTATAAATTATATAATCATAATTTAATAGAATACACTAAAAAATCTTTTACGATACTAGTAAATACTTCCCTTGTACTACATATTTCCATATACATTTTTACCTACTTGGATTACTTTATATAACTTACCAGCTTCGTTATTACGTACATAGATTAAATACTAATTTAAATCGTATTTGTAAGTAGCAAAGCAAATATATGCTTGCTTTATTTTTCATCGGGGTAGAGGTAGCAATTTAAAATAAAATAGCATTACTCTCCGTATCTTTCGATGACCATCTTCTTTATCTTCCTAAATGAATGGAAAAAAAATAACTGATCATTTACTAGTTCCAATAGTGTTTCCATTTCACATCGAAAAAGAATTTCATATAATTTTATTCATTCATAACAGACGCTGGCTCTTACTGTAGCCATTAAATGTGCAAAAAAAAAGAATTATCTCTTTCAAAGATATTGCAATACTACCGTCTAAAGGAAAATTACCTTCATTTAAATACAGCTCGGTTAATAAAAAATTATATAACGTCAAGAATTTTTTATCATTTATCAATAATTAGCAATCCAAAGCAGTATTTTTATACATTTTCAAAAACGTGCCTTATCAGTTTCGCGGGCATAACACAACACTTTATTGTACACAAGTAGAATTCCTTTAGACGTCGGAGACGGCTTATGTATGTAGTAGTGTATACCATAGACAAGTCCAGTTTGACAGGATGATTTCAGCGCCTGCGAGTCGCACGAGTGAACGAAAACGCAGGCACAACTATGCAAGCAACCCCCGAGAAAATTATCCTGCAAAAATAAGGATGTCACGACGCGCGGAACGGATGTGAATAAATATTGCTGTATATATTACGAGATATAGGTTTCGAAGTTAGGGGTAATAGGAGCTTGTAGTTTATTCTCTAGTTCAAACTTCTCTTGGACTGTCTTAAAATTAACTAGGGGACAACCAATAATATCTAAAATAAGCTTTCACGACCTTATACCCAATACCGGGGTAGTGAGAGCTCTTGACTTTTTATTCCTTTTAACCCACTTTTCACCCGAATTTATATTGGGACAGCGTGACAGGTAGTGGGCCTATCGCCGTCTTAGTGTCCAAGCCAACGATACAACTCGAACACACTCGAACTCGATTCTTCCTATTCTTAGGCAAATGCCCCTAACTGTCGTGCCTTATAATACGTCTCTTATATTATACTTGCAGTAAGTGGAGGGAACTCACCATACGATCCCTTGCGCGCCGGAGCCGATTGGCTTCAGGTTCTGGTAGCGCTTGAGGATGGTGAAGCGCGTGTCTCCGACCTCCACGGTGTAGAAGTGCGGATGGCGCGTCGGGGCCGACATGGCGGAGGCGGGCGCCGCGTGGGGCATCAACCACCCCTACCTGTCCACGGGCAAGGATATCAAGTCAAATCAAATCTAATCATTTACTCATCGACAGACAAACGTATTTTTTTAATCTACCAACCCATAAGGGTGTGTATTACATTTTAACAATACCAAGCACCTTCAGCTCACCCATACAACCATCGACACCAGATAAAACATACTACCTGCTGTCGACAACCCGGCACGTCTTTCGCCTCGTAACAAGGCATCGACAAATATTAAACTCTGCGATGTTCAACCGCCGAGTGAGCGATGAGTCAACCCAGCTGTTTCTTCCACCCGTTTCTTCTCCGTCAGAGCAACTTCATTACGAAACGGTTGTAGAACAAAAATAAAAATAGCTTTTGATATGTGAAATGTGTTAGGTTTTTTGTTTTAATTTCACTTAGTCGACTTATACGACGCCCGCCCTTTTCAAGTACTCCCACAGTCATCTTCTATAACAGGAAGTTGGCGTAATGAAATCTCTAATACTATGGCTATATTACAAAGACTCTTTCTAACATTACGCGGTAGAGCCAAGCGGCGGCTTTTGCTGCTGCTCGAATGGGCCGGTCCGACCGGATCGGTACCACGACTTCGCAGAATACCGGCGCGAAGTAGAGGCTACTTGTGCTTCTGCGTTTCGTTCGGTGAGTGAGGTAACCGGAGGCCCACTCCCCTCCCCATCCCCTCCTCTGTCCCATCTCCCAAATACTCTTAAAGACCGGCAACGCACCTGCGGCTCCCTTGGTGTTACAAATGTACGGGGGCGACGGTAATCACTTACCATCAAGTGAACCGCTTGCTCGTTTGCCGCCTTTCCCATAAAAAAAAAAAATAACATTTTCCTTTACAATTTCTGTATTTTTTTTTACTTTGAAAGATGACTGTTAACAAATACTGCAAAGTAGACGTGATTAGATTTCTAGAAGGTTCTTGTACCTTATAATGCAAACTAGAAATGTACAAAGACTCTTCGGTTATTTAGACAGTTCTTTTATATTTGTATTGATTTAGCCTATTTATGTATATGTATACATATATAATAGGTATTTATAAAACATTTATGTATTTCTATAATATGTGTATATTATTATTTATGTACTGTTTTATTTGTATATCAATTGCTTTTATGCAACTTCCAAATTCATCTATAACAATCCTGTCCATCCAAAGGTTGTCTGGAAGAGATCGCTTTTAGCGATAAGACCGCCCATTGTTCCACCTCTCATGTCTAATTACGTTTTTGTACTATTATAATATTTTCCTGTTTTTTGTGTGCAATAAAGCGTATTCTAACTAACTATCTATCTATCTATCTATCTTGTGTAAAGAAAATAACTCACTTACTTCACAAAGTTATCCGTGTAGAACGTACACGTGCAGTCCATATATTGCAGTCGGACCGTTGTGTTGGCACTCACGCTGCACCGGGAGTCCGTGGCGCGCGGTGTGCAGGAAGCGTGTGCAGCTGTGCAGGGTGCAGAATGCAGAGTGCAGGGAGCGGCTTGCAGCGAGCGTCAGGCCTATCACAGGTGCAGTCTTGCGGCCAATTGGAAGACTTCGCTTTGCTTATTAATTCTGCAACAATAAATGGGAATGGGTTCATTATTGTTTTACGCTTATTATGGATCATTTCGCCAAATGACAGTCGAGCGTCCAATCGTTTCTCTAGTTAATCTGAGTTCGCTACAAAATTGCTCATTTGCATTTTTAAGTGAATTCCCGCCTCCGAGGACGCTCCGTTAACTTAATAATGTAATGAGCTGAAGTTTACACGGGCCTGCGATCCTAATAGAAGGGCGCAAATTTTATGGTCCGTAATTTAATTGAGACTGCGTTCGTACCAAACTTGCTGGTGATGTACCGGCAAGTATGATAGAAACGTTGATGAGAATTTTTGGAAATTAGCAAATTCTCGATCTTTAAATTACGTTAGATCAGTAACAGTAAAAATTCCGACTAAGACTTATAAAACGATGATATGAAACTATTATTTACGAATTTTATCGCGTTTAAAGTTGTACTTATGTAATAGTTTTAAATATATACATTATATTAGATTGAATGGCTTCAACCAGGTTCTAGTCAGCAAACGCTCCCGTAATTCAGAAAACAATGACACCCTATTACAGAATATGTATTGTATTTGTCATTACCATTTACCATTATCCAATCTAATAAAAGGAGCACAAGTGGCTTATTCAATATTAAATACTCTACTCATTAATAAGAAAGCAAGGGACGTACATTTTGTAGAAACACTTATTCACAATTCATAGATTTATACAATACGTTGAATAAATTTTCAGTTTTTTCCCCATAATTGGGGCAGGAATATTATCTTCTAATTTATATGGGACCAGCCTCGAGGCATAGCCTATTCAACAAAAAGAGAATCATCAGAAACGGTTCACAATCGGCGAAGAAATCGCGTAACATAAAGTCGGTTGAAAACTATGTTGAATTATCATAAAGATATCATAAGTATATGTCTCTAGTAATACAAACAACCGATTCATAATAATATTCATAACCAAGAAACAGGTGGATAAAAATGTCACCATAAAGTCTCGAGTGCCGTAATGGAGAATATTTCTCTTTTCCCTATTTTTAATTTCTTCAAATGTCACACAATCTCAGCTTTCACGTGAAATCTTTCAAGAGATGCAACACTGAACATCTGGGCCGAGACGCGACCCAGCTCAAATAGCGGTCCGGCGTCTTTAAGAGACGACTTGACATCTGCGTCTGAGCTCTGCTTCACTGTGATGTGGGTTAAGCAGGCATTCAATTAGAACACGGAAAGTCCTGGTTTTTGGCTATTTTACTATTCCAAATAAATTCTAGTGAAAATGTCTAGACCTCTAAACCAACCCCCTCTCTTTATTTTCTGATCACAAGCTATACACGTGGTGGTTTCGTGCGGGAATTGAAGCTAGGACCCGCGACGACGAAGCCGATCGCTTGACTACTGCGCCAACGGAGCCGAATAAATTAATTTATTATAGCGCCTTGTTTATCCGACTTCAAAAAAGGAGAATATTTCATTATAATTAAATTCAATTAGAATTATTATCAATTATCAAACGACGAATAATTATCAAAGCAAATGAATAGAACGGATATTATGTGCAGGACGTCGAGCAAACATCTCGAACCACGGCGTTCGGAGCTTAATGTTGTTACTACTCTTGAAATTTAATTAACTTTAACGAGTTTCTTGCGCCAATAAAGCTGAGAGTCCACGTTAAAGTGCTGAGCTTTTACTGTCGCAGTTATGGAAAACTTCTGATAGCACGAGCGATCACACTGCAAGGGTGTCGGCGCTGTCGCTGTCGCTGGCGCGCACGTATTCTATTTTAGAAGTCAGCCGACTCAAAGTCAACACTATAATGATCAAACACTGAATGCTCTTTATTATAAGAAAATACTTTACCTTAAGTATTGTCAAATAAATTGGTTTTTTTTTATGGGAACGGGGGCAAACAATGATGTTAGGTGATTACCGTCACCCACGTCCGTCTGCAACACCGGAGGAGCTGCAGGTACGTTGCAGAATATTTGGGGAATTGAAGAAGGAGGAGAGAGGGATGGTAAGGGGAGGAATGGATCTCCGGCTACCTTACTCACCGAACGAAACGCAAAAAGCACGAAATGACTCTACTTCACGTCGGTATTCGCCGAGGTTGTGGTACTGTCCAGGTCGTGCAGCAGAAAAAGCTCTACCACGTACAAAATTGAATATTTAGAGAACAGATGGATTGCATAGATTCATATGCGGGCCTGCCAGTGTTCGTCAATCTCTTAACATGCTTTACTCAAATAATAATAAACATAATGGTATCGGAAAATCACACATGTCATCCAGTCTCGAACTAGGATAACCCAAGTCTCGTGTATATACCTTTCATCATTTTAGTCAACAAGTCCACTGCTGAACATAGACCTCCCCGAAAGATTTGTTTAGCCACGAAGCTCGATCCTGAGCCACCTGCATCCATAGACTTCCCGCAACCGCAACATCTTGTGGAGTGTCGTCCCACACTGCGTTTGCCTGTACGCAGCTGTCACTCGAGAACCTTTTTTCCCCTAACGGTTATCAGTTCTGCGAGCTATATGGCCGGCCCATTGCCACTTCAGCTTGCTGATCTTTACGGTATATACCTTTATCGATAAATAATCATAACACATACAGATCAAATGAACACCACTAGATAGGGACAAACCGTATCTGCCAAAAGATAATCCTCAGCGAAGGTTTTTGTGAAAATAATAATAACAAAGCAATAATAAGCGTAAATTACAAAATATTATGGCAAATTAGTAGAAGTTACTTCCTTCCACTAATTTGACAGTACTTCAAAAGACCACGCTGGAAAAATCTGGTACTGCGCAACGGTTTGGTACGAAACGGTGGTCGACTCAATTGGTGGTTGATTTGTGAATTGTAAACAGTGACATAATGCTAAAAGCATTCTCTGCCTGTCAACCTTTGGGAGTGATAGAACATCGAAGGCGGTTACAGAATAGATAAAACTATATAAAACATTAATACGCTATATATATAAAATACATCAGTTAATTGTATACGAATATAAAAAACTACGAATGCAATATGTACATACATACATATACATACATACACATATACATGCATATATATCTTTATATGTGACATTATGATGACAACTCAGCAATTATGAGCAATTTTTAAGAAATGAGCCTTAACGTTCTTTTTGAATGTTTGTTGATAGGAAGGTTGTCTCAACTTTATATATAAGTGCCTCTATTTAGTTTTAGTCAATTTAAAAAGTATACGAATTTAGGTATCAAATAATAGTTTTTCATTTTAGAAATATTCTTCTCCTCATAAGACTGTCCCATATTCCACAATTGTACTTGTCACCCTTCGCACTCGCCGCACACTTGCGTCAAATTTGCTGCAAGTGTTGCGTGTAATGATGAAAACACTGCGTCTTAGTTACGGTTTCTCCTTAGCGACGTCGTGACTTACGAAGACGAACTTTGAAGAAAGTTCTTCCTTCGACCGCGCAGTTGACCCGCGTTGAATTGCTCACAGATGCTTCTAGTAAAATGACATAGGAAGTTTAAAGTGACAAACCCTTAGCGTACAGAGCTTTAAAGCTTGTTTTAGTACAAAGATAATAAATAAAATAAATAAATAAAATTATCTTTATTTACGTAAACACAGAGAATACATATAACTATTATCTGGAGACTTGTTTTATGCAAATAAATGCCTGTGCCAGGAGACGCCGCTCTTCCATATCTTAAATTAACGAAATATATTATCTATATTTACCAAAATATTAATTATAAAGTAACATGCTTGCAGAGTTAGTTTGCATGTGTATTATGCATCTCTCTCTCTTTGTGTGTGTGTGTGTGTGTGGGTGTGTTCGTTTGTTTGTTTGTTTGTGTATGTGTGAATGGAGTAAGTGTATACGTGTCAGTGCTTTCCAAATTACTTCAGGTATTCCAAGAGTTTCTCCGTTTCATCATACGTTAATGTATTTAGCCTTTGTGTTAATACAGCTTTGCAGTCACGATGAGATTTAGAGTGTTTATCGATTTCTTTTGTTAATTTTATTATATAAAAAGGAGAACGTCATCTATATATATATATGGATAATGTAATTAGTAAGGCAGTTAATATATTTGTATCAGTAATCCCGATCTTGCAATCCCGTGTCGTCTATAATAAAAATACGCTATATGCTCACAAACCAACCCCAAAAAAATGATACCGTACGCGGCGGCCAGTGTTTAGTTTACTTGTTACATAAAATTAGTAATTCGATTTAAGCGTGGTAGAGCTAAGCGGCGGCTTTAGCTGCTGCTCGAATGGGCCGGCTCGACTGGATCGGTACCACGGCCTCGCAGAAGTAGAGCCATCTTGTGCTTCTGCGTTTCGTTCGGTGAGTGCGGTAACCGGAGGCCCAACCCTCCTTCCCAACTCCCAAATATCCTTGAAGGCCGGCAACCCAATCCTCTCTGGTGTTTCAGATGTACGCAGGCGACAGTAATCACTTGGTCCTCTCCCTACCTTATCCCGTAAAAAACATACAAACAACATTCCGCCGTACACTCATAAAGTCAAATGTCATCAGCGAGCATCGGCACGTAGTATTTATAAGCTCGGTGCGATGACGTCACCGCGAGTGACATCCGCGCGTCTGTGCGTCCGTCTCACTCGCGCGCGAGGAGCTCGCTGCGGTGGGCTGGAGTGGCTGGGAGCGTGTCAAGAGCGGGAAGCAATTGGAGCGGTAGAGCCTGCTTCGACTGGCGTATGAATAATAAATGTAAAAGATCGGCCTGGCTGTTCCGAACGCGAACGCAACGGAGATTGCTTTGCTTACGTTACGTAAGTGTGCGTGAACACAAGCTTTTGTCCGCGAATTCATCCGCGTATAGTGTTATTTAATTAATAAATATACACGTTAGTTATTTAAAGACATCCGAACAGTGAATGCAGCATGTAAATCGTTTTGTGGTGTGGTCATTATTTACGTCTGCGCTGATCGATCTCGGTATTATCCGGGATTTAAAAAAATATCGAAGTTGTTATTTGTGCAGTGTGAACCAGTAATATTCCCGTACCGGCCAATTACGGAATTTTCCTCCCATCACCCAAATATTCTTATAGGCCGGCGACGCACCTACGGCACCTATGGTGTTGCAGATGTATGTGGGCGACGGTAAGCACTTACCATCAGGTGAACCGCATGCTCGTTTGCAGTCTTTTCCATAAAAAAAAAAAATTAATCGGAGACGTTCTGAACAGACCAGGTCAAGAGTACTCTAAACCAACGAGTATGCATGCGAAGATTGACGAAAGTGGGAGGAGCGAAAGACGTATGTCAGGACCGTAGCAAGTGGAAGAAGATTGTCTCTGCCTACCCCGTTGGGAACAAGGCCTGAATATATACATACATATACATAAAATTTGTGCATTGGCGCATATCATATGTGGTAATTTGGAGCTATAAAACGAAAACGAAAAAAAAGCAGAGATTGGAAAGGACTTGTGTATCACCAGTAGGTGATAACTATATTCCGAAGGGACTCTGAGGCTAGAGGCGACAAACTTCGGTGCTTGGCAAAGCTGACTCCCGATGCGCTGGCAACGTCATCGATATCTTATTTTGTACTATGAAATGATCGGTTGCTAGATCGCTGGCAATTGTATTTACCACGTGTTGGGTGGTGAAGAAAAAAACATCCGGCATATCTGAGAAATAATTAAAAAAAATTTACGCTGTCATGTAAGGTCCGATCTCTCCGTCGTAATAGTGCCGTGTGGTGAAATCTCACATAATACCGGCGTGAAGTAGAGGCAACTTGAGCTTCTGCGTTTCGTTCGGTTAGTGAGGTAACCGGTGGCCCAACCCCTCCTTCCCAACTCCCAAATATCCTTGAAGGCCGGCAACCCAATCCTCTCTGGTGTTTCAGATGTACGTAGGCGACAGTAATCACTTGGTCCTCTCCCTACCTTATCCCGTAAAAAACATACAAACAACATTCCGCCGTACACTCATAAAGTCAAATGTCATCAGCGAGCATCGGCACGTAGTATTTATAAGCTCGGTGCGATGACGTCACCGCGAGTGACATCCGCGCGTCTGTGCGTCCGTCTCACTCGCGCGCGAGGAGCTCGCTGCGGTGGGCTGGAGTGGCTGGGAGCGTGTCAAGAGCGGGAAGCAATTGGAGCGGTAGAGCCTGCTTCGACTGGCGTATGAATAATAAATGTAAAAGATCGGCCTGGCTGTTCCGAACGCGAACGCAACGGAGATTGCTTTGCTTACGTTACGTAAGTGTGCGTGAACACTAGCTTTTGTCCGCGAATTCATCCGCGTATAGTGTTATTTAATTAATAAATATACACGTTAGTTATTTAAAGACATCCGAACAGTGAATGCAGCATGTAAATCGTTTTGTGGTGTGGTCATTATTTACGTCTGCGCTGATCGATCTCGGTATTATCCGGGATTTAAAAAAATATCGAAGTTGTTATTTGTGCAGTGTGAACCAGTAATATTCCCGTACCGGCCAATTACGGAATTTTCCCTCCCATCACCCAAATATTCTTATAGGCCGGCGACGCACCTGCAGCACCTATGGTGTTGCAGATGTACGTGGGCGACGGTAATCGCTTACCATCAGGTGAACCGCTTGCTCGTTTGCCGCTTTTCCCCTTAAAAAAATAATAACGCCTTATGTTATTACGCCACATTTCCCTTTGTCCATTTTTAAGACACCTATAGGATGAGACGGGACTCGAACCCGTTAATATTTAATTTTGATTGACCCTTAGTTACATATTCTCGATAAAATAAAAGAGATATATAATTGTTTTCCTCTTATTTCAATATCTATGAGATTGATTTGATTTATTAATTTTATTTTAGACATGGCAACACAGCTGTAGCACGGAGGGTGGCTGTTTAATCTTCTTACGTCATATTAAACGTGATCAAATTATCCCGTACCCAAAATTCAATTATAATTGTTACTGATACCTAAGCAATTTCATTTATTTTCATCTTTCTCCTGATTATATCCACTCTCAATTATAAGAATAATATAAGATGAACAGATCCAGGTACTTTCTTATACTAAGCCACCGTCGACGTCTCTTGGTAGCAGAAAATTTTGAAAAATATTAATGGTTATTTGGCAACCCCGTTTGTCTTTTTTTGATCATTTAGGATCATAATATCAAACAACGTGTACTACGAAAGGGTATATGTTGAGATTATTGTTATTAAAGCAGCTAATCAGCAATATTGTGGTAAATTAAAACCCAAGATAAGGTCAAAGGTGTGATTTTTTTTCAATCTTCGATATTATGAATAACCTGGACCGAGGATTGATTCAAGGTCATTCACGTAAAGTGAAATTTGAAGCGAGTGTCCTGGCCCGTGAGCTGATGATAGAAATAAATTATAATGATTGGTAGGAATGCGCCCATCACAGCGACCGTGTACTGATATAATGGAAATTATTGCGATATACACTGGAGAATTCCGTTAAAAAATACGTATCATATAAAAACTAAAAGACAGTCATGTTAAAACCGACGTAGTTCGATCCCGAAAATAGTCAAAAGCGTAAACAATAAATAATTAAATATGAGGAATACTTCCGGTTGTACATCGCAGAGACTAATGTCTAGATTATGCCTTGTTGCAAGGCGAAACACGGGTCGCGTATTGAATTTGAATGGTATATATTACCGAGTATCGAGTGTGGTGTTTGTGCCGATAAGAGTTGTCGATGGATGTGGTGCTCTTCTTCTCTACGGACTAGGCCATGTGTCATTTTATTGTTTATTTTCTTTGTTAGAATTGTGCAAAGTATTTTTTTTCAACATGAGGATGTTACAAACAAAAATAAGGTCTGGTCTACTTATTTTGTGGCACGTGACTCGTATTCCCACGATCATATCAAAATTAGCGTTACCTCGGATACTGAAGGCAAAGACGAGTGAGTGCCTCTGTGTTGGAGCGTGCACTTACGGCACTATAATATCACCTGCGCCGTTGACAACTGCCGATAGTATTCGGAATTCGTCTCGCGGTGGTCCAAATCGAGTACAAATTTTAATATTTCTCTTTGGCTGAAGGAGTTGGAGCCAATGCAATACAAACAATAAATTTAAGTAAAAATTACATGTCGCAAAAAAAAAACTTTTCATAAAATAAAAAAAAACAATAAATTAAAGCGTTCACGTGCTGCAGTAATCGAAATACTTATACGTTCCTGCCAACAATATCGTGTCCCGTCGGCACCGGCTCGCATGCAGTCTGTCCATGCGTAAACTTTGTTCGCAAACAACTGACAAAGTTGAGAAACACAGACTGCACTGGGAAATCAACGTAGAGGCAAAAGGGAATAGGTTAGGCATCTTCGGCTTAGGCTGACGTGATTATCATCTTGGACCCTATCACCACTTCCCTTACTTACTACTTGTGGGGCGGGTAGACCACTTCCCTTTGATATGGTTGAGGAGGAGATAGCTGGCACATGCGTCATACTTGTGAACAGGTGCCGCTTGTGGGCGCTAGTCTGCCCGAGTGTGCAGTGCCTATAGGACCATACATAACCTAGGTCACATGTGTGACATATTTTGCAAGTCTGTACTAGTGCTGCTGTTAGTCATTGTGTCGTTTTAGTTGTTTGTCCTGACATGCATATTTGTTAGTATTTTATATTAAAATTCATTATTCTATGTGTATATTTGTATATATTGTATTTATGTATGTATCTACCTATCTGTGTAAGTATATATTTTGATATTTATATCCTTTTACTTGTTTTATTCTGTTAGATGTATCGCCTCTATTACGTGTTCATCTCTGCTTAGGCTAATGCTAATGGTTGACTGGGAGAGAATGCCTGTAGACATTAAGTCCGCCATGTGTAAGTGGTACAAGCTTAAATAAATAAATAAATATTTTATGAAGTACATTATAATTAGAACCTACGAAGTTTCTTTCGCCTGTTCCTCCTCCTCTCTCTCTGTCTCCTCCGTTAGAGGAGTCTCATTACAAAACGGTTGTACATTGTAAAAAACAAATAATAAGATTTGACATTTGACAAACAAAATCATCTTTCTTACGTCGATGAATATAATATCTCAAGTAAGCAAAACGACCGAAAACCGAGGTGGCTGGCTGAGACAGGGATGAATGGCGCATCGTTGACTACTAAATTATTTATCACCTTTTTAAATGTAGAAGCTTCCGTGTGGTTTTTTTTTAAAGATGTGGGGGCAAACGTTCTAGCGGCTCACCGCGGTTAAGTGACACACGACGCGGACATCCGCAACAACAGAGGAGTCGCGGCTGCATTGTATGTGCGGGGAGTAGACCCCCGGTTACCTCGTTTACCAAACGAAACGCAAAAGCACAAGATGCCTCTACTTCACGCCTGTATTCCGTGAGGCCGTGGTACTACCACGGTCGAGCCGTGGTACTAACTAGCCGTAACCAGACGGAGCTTCTGCATTCCACTTTCCACCTCACCGTGAGATGGAACTTGACAGAAGACGAGATTGCCACAGGAAATGAATACACTCGCCTCTTAAAAATAAAATAGGAATGAACGAGGATAAAAAACCGAATTTTGTTACATATATTTAATTACAATTTAATTAAGATTTTTAAAATTATCGATTTCCATATTCCTTTCGAATCCTTATTCGTAACTTCGTAACGCTACAATTAAGGAAACGACCCCGATTCGCATTTGATAATCTCTAGCGTTCTAAAATTAGCCAAAAATTAATATCTCCGTCCGATTTCTCCGACCAAAATTTTCATTAAGCGAGCCCCACTTGCACAAACATAAATTTCCCTCCGTAAAATCGATTTCGCGTAATCGAAACGATCGCAATTGTTAACGATATTACGTCCGTTCGTTACGACAAAGTCGTTTGTTCCCGACCGCCAAAACGGGCTCTACGTTGCAGATGTGAAATATAAAATATCCTTTCACCATCATTGGGCGCGATTCTCGAGCAGAAATGATTTCGTATGCGTTATGATAACGCTTTGGAATATTTACGAGACGGGCACAGTACCTCCGAGGGTCGTGAGCAGAGCTAGAGTCTTCTTAAGGACATCGAAAAAGATTTACTGATGAAGAAGTAAACATATTAACCGGAAGAGATTTATATTGAATTTGTAAAGATCTGAGATACTATATACTACGCCATATCTTCTCGTCGAGTATACCGCAAAGCCTCAAGACGAAAGTATACAACCTCAAAGCTCAAAGTTGCTCAGCGCGCTATGGTAAGGGCTATGCTCGGTGTTTCTCTGCGTGATAGAGTCTGCAACGATGATATCCACAGAAGAACTAAGGTAACCGACATAGCCGTAAAGATCAGCAAGCTGAAGTGGCAATGGGCCGGCCACATAGCTCGCAGAACTGACAACCGCTGGGGTAAAAAGGTTCTCGAGTGGCAGCCACGTACAGGCAAACGCAGTGTAGGACGACCTTCCACAAGATGAAGTGACGACCTGCGCAGTGTTGCGGGAAGTCGATGGATGCAGGTGGCTCAGGACCGAGCTTCGTGGCAATCTTTGGGGGAGGCCTTTGTTCAGCAGTGGACTTCTGATAGGCTGAAATGATGATGAGAGATTCTACAAATGTTTGCATAGCAATTTTAAGGGAACTGTTAACTGATTTATAATTGGATGACGAATACCCAGATCGGCACCACGCATATAAACTCTATGCCTTACAAATTATAAAGTTTGTTTAAAGATAAATGGGGAGAGTTCTGTATTTTTGCCAGATTGTGGTGGGGTTCGACAGCGACAGCTCGTCCTATTTATAGCCACAGCACCAGTAATATTAGCCTTTCACCAGGAGCAACGTCTGCGTAAAAAATTAATCTGACCCTTATTCGCTACAAAATAAAATATTTCACAAAAATACCGTATGACGTCATTCCTAACACATCCATGTCCCATCCAAGACGAGCGGGCCTCCGGTTACCACACTCACCGAAAGAAACGCAGAAGCACAAAATGCCTCTACTTCACGCCGGTATTCTGCCAGGTCGTGGTACCAACCCGATCGAGCCGCTCCATTCGAGCTGCAGCAAAAGCCGCCGCTTGGCTCTACCACGATCTACTTTACGGTATCTCATCGTTAGTTAAATATATTCACGACCCATTCAAGTATTCGTGTTAAACGTAGCCAGCATACGTAAGGATTATTATAGTTTTTCTAATACATATCACATAAAAAAAACACTGTGAACCGTCCTGACCTCGAACTGACCGACCAATCTAGAAACGTTACAACCTGTGTGTTCATTCATGAGAGATCAAGAGGTATCTCTCTTTTGCGAGGAAGCCGTTCATCGCGAGCGGAACAGCTCAGTCAAGCGTGACGCACTCCTCTAAGCTATAACGTGTATAATATCAAAAGGAATTAATTTAAATAAATTTCTTTGTGTGCCGTAGTTTCACAGTACGCGAGTGAACAACTGGATTCGAATCCCGATACGAACCACTACAACTAAGGAAGGAGAAGATCAAGCGACATCATGTCAGAGATATTATAACCAAAAATGTGTATCGCGGACGTGTGGAAATTAGACCGTGCCGTGAAGGGTACGTACTAATGTAGGGTACTAAAGTACTAAAGCTTCACGTCAACACTGCTAAAGCAATTTAGTTGAATTTATTTGTCAAAAGTTTGTGAGCCGTGGTAGCCTAGTGGTCAGGGCGCTCACTTTAGTGTCATAGAGCGCGAGTGACCTGTGTTCGATTCCCGGTGCCGGCACCACTAAAATTGTTAATAACAATTTTAAGTGCTGTATTCACCACGTGCTCAACGGTGAAGGAAAACATCGTGAGGAAACCCGCATGTCTGAGAAATAATAAAAATATTATTTCGAGGATATGTGAAGTTCGCCAACCCGCACTAGAGCAGCGTGGCGGGCCCTTCCCGGCTCCTAAACCCTCTCTGATACTAGTATTTGAGACGGAGGCCTTTGCCCAGCAGTGGGCACTTACCGGCTGTTACTTTTATTTGTCAAAAGATGGTCAGACATACACACACAAAGCACAAATATTATTAAATCATAATTTATACTTGCGATTGTTGTCACTTGCTGAAATTTTATCAAATCCTGAAGATGCAGTAAGGCGAAACCGGTAGGTTACTTATATAAAAAAATATAATATTTGTTTGAAACTAGTAAAAGAAACAATATTAATTGTATGTATGTTTGTATGAAGCACGGTACGGCAGTGTTTCATTCTACTTAATTGAACTGCAAACATACAGATGGGTACGTTTGTATGTTTGTCATTCAATTACGCTTATGAGGAATTAATGGATTAGCAGGTAATTTAGCACAAGTTTAGTTTATGGCATAGAATACAAAATTTATGGCCGCCGCGGGCATAGACTACCTGAAGTTTAAATCACCCTCTGGTGACACCCTCCCGTGAGTGTCGCAAAAGGCGGCGTAGGGAAAATAATCAAAACTTTGATTTTGATCGGGATGAGAGATGTGGCAAATTCTTACGCCGATGCCACATTGATAAGGATGTGAATAAAAAAAAAATTAGTAAATTATATGTGCGGCTTAATAAGAGTATCGTGATAGAAAGAAACATTTTTTTGTATACATACATCAATTTACAGATACACCAAAGTTCCCAAAAAGATATTTAATATTGAATTTAATAAGAACGGACGTGTAAATGTAAAAGTGAAATTCCTATGTAAACAAATAAAAATTGTACTGTACAAGGATCATGGGTTACGTTTCATGAAACTTGTGTTTTTTTTTTATTGGAATACGTGTGAAAAGCTAGTTCACCTGATGATAATTGGCTACTGCCGGTCCTGGACCACTCCAAACTACTTCCATGGGGGAAGTTGACAGATGCGTTGTCACCGCCCGACGACTAAGATGGAATGCAACCGTACCGGTTCTCCGTACCTTTCGAACCCCGCACTCACAACAGTGGCGGCGCTGCTGACCGGCGACGTAAATCGGTACATACCACGGAAAACAATTCGGGTTATGTATTTTCGATTTTTATTATACATTTATTTACGTATCTTTTTATATATTTGTATATGTATTTGTGTATAGCATGTTATAGTTATTTATTTATTTATTTAAATAGTGTGTTTATATGTATTTATTAACTTATTATTATTGGAGTCCACCTATAGTTAGTTTTTTTCATTTTATTCCTTGTTTTGAACCTGCCAATTACCTTTCAGCATAACAAGGGTTGACTGGTAGAGAATACCACTTGGCATTAAGTCCGCCTTAAGCTTAAGGCTAACAATAAAGAATAAATAAATAAAAACTCGTGTGCAGAGAACGTGTTGGATCGCAGCACAACACAGAGCCTCGCTCTTGAACTTGTTAACAACTCTGATTTCTGTCTGTTACTCTTTGCTGGCATTGTTGACTATACACGCTATTATAAACGTTCTGATCTGAATTTTAATTTCAACTCACTATCCAGTCTCATAGTATAGTAGGGGCCAATGAGCAACCGGCTCACCTGATGGTAAGTGGTAACCGTCGCCCTGGTACACCCGACGACGCATCTGCAACACCAGAGGAGCTGCAGATGCGTCGTCGGCCTCTAAGGATATTTGAGAGTTGAGAGGGAGGATGAGCATCTACTTCACGCCGTTATTCTGGGAGGCCGTCGACTTGCTTCACCGGGCGAGCGGGTGCCACAAAAGCCACGGCTTGGCTCTACCAAGTGTAATACTTTGCTTCTGTCCTCAAATTGAACAGAAAGAACCTACCGTCTGATAAGAAAGACATTGCACATTATGTCTCTCTGCAAGCCCGCAACGCAGCACCATCAGGCTGAAACAAGTCAATTTCCACGTGTAACAGACGAACAGACACCGGGATGAGTCACATAACTTTTTACGTCGTACTTATTAACAATCCGTTGGGAAAAGAAACTTTATTTGAGTTATGTTGAAGCTGTTCGCGGATGAAAACTTACTCATAAAGACTCGAGACGCGCTGAGGGGCCACCGGTGGGGGTCGGGTGGGGCGAGGGGGGAGCGGGAGATGGCCGAGGTCGAGATTGTGATCATTGCCGCTGAATACTGTTTTAAACTTCCACAGCCATATTTCTGTAATACCTTCTTGTTTGCCGTTCAGTTTTTATTGAGATAAAATCTAAATTGAATTAATATTTTTTTATCTAAAGGGATTTCGGATTTCTATATTCCATTCAATAATGGGTGTGTTCTGATATTTTACACAATGTCTAGGGTTACAGGATCCAGGTTTGAAGCTGTAATGCTAAATAGAATTAGAGCGCATGGAAGAGCGTTCTGGATTAATTTGCTTATATATACATAAACCACTCATGTCAGTTACCCTCGGTCAGGTAGGGTGTATAGGAGTAGACAGAGGTTACGGATTTCCACTTGGCACGGCGGGCAAAACAGATATCCGCCACTCATTATTCACCGCTCCGGGAGAGAGAACTTGACAAGGTAAAGTAAGTCTGGACTTTCGGAGATTGGCTAAAGATTTTCGAGAATTTTCTCTTAATCGACCCATATGGGCAGAAAGCGCAAAGATGCAGACTGAGAAAATAATTCTACCACAGTTAGAAAAGTCAACAGTTTACTCTTGACTCTATTTTATGGTAAATAACAGTTTGATATAATAAAATTGCCCATTTGTCATCACAGTCTCGTTGCTCTACGTAACTTTAAAAAAAAAAGCTGTGGTTCGAAGCAATAGCGGTCCCACTTCTGCGCACATAAATCATGCACCCGTTACGCACACCCGGGCCGGGCGGGAAGTTATGGCGAACAATAAAGTTCATCTCGGCCGCGCCAGATGCTTGCCTTCCAACGAACCGCCAAATTCGAAGTGAAGACCGGACGTTACGCAACGGATCGCGTGTGACGTCACGGATCGCTCGGAATCCGTCCCCGAGCCCTGAGTGATCACTACGTATGGGCGTTGTGAAGATAACAAGTTGCATTAGTGAAATGCTTCTTTTGAAACGTCTATATGAAGGATGAGTTTCGTTGGATTTAAGAAAGTTACTGGGAGTCAAAATTGAAAAATTATCTCTATCGACGTACGATAGTCTGAGGTCTATTATCTATATTATTATAGTTCTATCGATCCTTTAGTGACCGCCATTTTGAACAGAATTTATTTGGACAACGTTACAAATAGTACATAAAAAATATTTTTTATTATTTCTCAGACATGCATCCTTACGATATTTTCCTTCTCCGCCGAGCAATTAAAATTGCTATTAACAATTTTAGTGGTGCTGCCACCAGGAATCGGACCCAGGTCATTCGCGCTCTGTGAAACTAAAGCGAGCACCCTAACCACTAGGCTACCACGTTAGTTACGAAAATCTCATTCATACGCGTCCTCTACGTAAGGCGTCAAACCCCATGACCGCTCGTAATATCGAGACTTTTTTTTCTGTATTTGTACACGTTTTCTACGTGATAGAGCCAAGCGGACCGGCTCTACCGGGTACCGGTAGCACGGCCTCGCAGAATAACAGCGTGAAGTAGAGGCACTTTATGCTTATTCGTTTCGATCGGTGAGTTAACCGGAGGCCCACACCCCCTCCCCAAACACCCTTAAAGGCCGGCAACAGCACCTGCAGCACCTGTGGTGTTACAGATGTCCGTCGTGAACGACGGTAATCACTTGCCATCAGACGCGCCGTCTCGTTCGTTTAAAAAAAAAAAAAGTAACGCGTGACGAATATATATATATATATAAGAATCGGTCGTCGTGTATTTAGAAACGCAGCGGCACGCAGCCGACATTCCGGACTATGTTTACCGCGAGCAACGCGGCGGCGAGGTCGCGGCCAGGAATGTCGCGCGTTCACAAACATTTTGTTATGTCTAGTTCACTACTACTTCTGGTTGTATGTATATTTTAAGCGTGGCAGAGCAAAGCGGCGGCTTTAGCTGCTGCTCGAATGGGCCGGCACGACCGGATCGGTACCACGGCCTCGCAAAATACCGGCGTGAAGTAGAGGCATCTTGTGTTTCTGCGTTTCGTTCGGTTAGCGAGGTAACCGGAGGCCCACACCCCTTCCCTATTCCCCTCCTCTTCCCTCCCATCTCCCAAATATCCTTAACGACCGGCAACGCACCTGAGGCATCTATGGTGTTGCAGATGTACGTGGGCGACGGTAATCACCGTCCCCATCACCATCAGGTCACGCTTGCTCGTTTTCCGTCTTTTCCATAAAAAAAGGCTCTGGTGCAAATCCAAGTGCTTATCCATAATTTGCGACGTAGCAGCCCTTTAATGACCCACAGCCGAGCGAAAAAATTCTCTCCTTTATGACACAGTTTTGGAGTCGGAAAGAGACGGCCGCTGCGAGTGGCCGAGCATCGCATTTACACGAAACATATTTTTTTATTATAACAACGGGGCAATGGCGTTGTCGAATCCACGGCTCTTTTAACATTGTGTTATACAAAAAAAAAAAAATTGGATACCACGTAAAGAAATTAACTGCTATACCTTATATACAGCATAGATTACAGTTGACATCAATCTATTTCGACCACAAAGAGCCATATCACTCCGCAATTGAGTTATCTAAACACCAACTTCTAAAGAACGTACATTTTCATACGTTCAAAACGTGTAACAAAGAAACGATCCACCGCTGAATTGCGTCTCAGGCTGCGGCAGCCCTAATGAACAAACCTAACAGCTCAGTTGCGGCCCGGCAACGTACACTTTCCAGAAGATCGTTTAATATCCGGCGCGACGCCGCGCCGCATCCGCGCCGTTTACGCGACGGTTCGTAACTGAAACACCTACGCGCCGAGCTCCGCGTCTTATCACGTTAATACTGACGAATGTCAAGCGTTTGTTCAAGTCAGGGTTGTCGCGTTATGCAAATCCTTGCTCTTAAGGTGTTGCGTTATTTGCATAAAACGGATAGACGGAAATGTCCCATGTGGGTACAATATGTGGCGTTATGAAAAGGAGAAAAATGCGAGTAAATATCTGTATATGAAATAAGAATAAAGAAAGTTTTCATGATGATTCCTTGACACTAAACATTTTAAATGAAACTCTCATTTTCGGATTTTATCGCATTTAATTTTGTTTTTATGTTCGCGACATCTGTACGTCCAAAACCTCAACTGGACTGGAAAACGGTCTGGAGGTTTTGAGGAAGAACTGTTGGAGAAGATAAGTTCTCGAGTGGCAACCTCGCACAGGCAAACCCAGTGCTGGACGACCCCCCACAAAATGCTAGTGGCTCAGGAGCGTGCCTTGTAACAATCCTTGGAGAAGTTCTATGTCAGGCAGTGGACATGTGACAGGCTCTAATGATGATTTGTTTTTTATTTCATATTTCTCGTCCATACCACGACTACGAGGCAGATATAATGAACATCTGATATGAACTAAAATATACATCGACAGTTTTTAATTTATTTAGTTAAAAATACTTATATACGATTTTAAGTTGTTTTATGATGGGAAATATTTTTTTATGGGAAAGAAGGCAAGCGGCTCAAGTGATAACTATCTCTTGACCGTCGCGTACGTCTGGAACATCAGAGGGGCTGCAGGTGCGTTGCCGGCCTCGAAGGATATTCGGCAGATGGGTGGGCCTCTGGTTACCTCACTCATCGAACGAAACGCAGAAAGCACAAGATGCCCTTCTAGAACTTCACGCTTGTATTCTGCGTGGCAGTGGTACTACCCCGATCGAGCCGGCCCATTCGAACAACAGCTAAAACCGCTGCTTGGCTCTAGTACTTCTAATAGAGGTCCCGAAAAAGGTCCCGACTATGGGTATAATATGTCAGATGAAACACGTGAGATATATTTATATAGTTGCACACGAAGCCCAATCGTTATTCTCTAATAAGCAATAAGCAGCCCTGATACGATACGAGATAGAATACCGTGACGTATGCGACGTTTATCTGGAAATGGTAGAGGGGAGACTGTATGCCGTTATTTTTATATAAAAAAAAATGTGTTTAGAAACTAGTACAAGAAATATATATTCTATAACACTAACTAATAATATTATAATAAAATATGACGTACATAATTCTATAATACTACTAGTCTGAGATCAAACTAAGATCAGTCCAATCAGTTCCTTTAATGCAAACTCAGTCGTCTAAGCCCGTTTCACATCGATAAGACAGAAGAGCAGACTGACTGACATTTCGATATGAATATTTTATACCCGAGGCTTAGTCCTTATCGTGCTAAAGTTAACTGCTAATTTAGCGCTTATGCACTGAGCTCAGTTAGACGACTTCAGCTTATCTTGTTTGTAAAAGTTTAATGAATTGAAGAAGGCGTAAGTTGGAAGCCATTTATTAATATACACTTTAAACTTATTACAGTACATATAAGTCTTAACGACTTTTAACTTTTGCATTGTATTGGAGTGGACTTTACAAAGTCAACGAGAGCCGCAGTAGCTTAGCGGTTAGGTGTCACAGTACGCGAGTAACCTGGATTCAATCCCTGGTCCGGGAATCACTAAAATTGTCAATAGTAATATTTAGTGCTGAATTTACCACGTGCTCCGCTGTGAAGAAAATCATCGTGCATTCGTTTCGTGAACACACGTGAACCTTTTCGGATCCTAAGTCCCCTCGACTATGAGAGGAGTACTTCGCCCAGCAGTGGGACATTAAAAGCCGCCACTAGATTTTTATAAAAAATTATCACTATCACCTGCAGCCTGTTAACAGGACACAGATCTCTCCCGAGTATCCCGGGATGCGCAACGCTTGCTTTACGATCTGTACGCAGGACGATTCCAGAATTAAGAATCGACATTTCCCGAAAGCTTTTCCGCCATTAGTGTATGCTCAAGCGAAAGCTTCGTCTGTGAAATTTGAAAGAACATTTTGAAAAAAGGTTGGATAATTCCACCTTCATTATGAGTATAATTATTCCCGTTACAAAGTGGCATTTTACCACTCACCGTCTACACCGTTAATGTTAATTAAGGTTTCATAGTATTAATTCATTGTAATTAGCAATAATTAGAGCATTACCAGTCTAGTAAGGCTTGGTAGCCCAGTGGAAATAGCCCTAGTCTTTTAGTTTCATAGAGCGCGATTGACTTGGGTGCGTTGCCGGCCTTATAAGGATATTTGGAAAAGGGGCTCTCCCGTTACCAATCTCACCGAACGGAAAGCAGAGGCACAAGATGTGTCTTCTACGCGCCGGTATCCTTGGAGGATAGTTTCTCGGTAGAGCAGCGGTAAAAGCCGCCGCTTGGCTCTACCGAGTATAAAAAATTCTCACAGACACCGTGACAACATATCTGCGACAATCGTAATTATCTCAGAATTGATTTTAGTGTACCTGACGTCTGAGCCGTGGCTCCTGTCCTGGATTCGAATTCCAGACGAGATTCGAAAATATGTACAAGACACTGCATAGGATCCCACAGATCTAATCGTATACTCGTTACAAGGGGAAGATAGAGATAACTCCCGACGGTATTCAGAAGTTGTCGGCCTTGCTAGAAATCGGCCATTAGAAGATCATCATCAACATATCAGGCGCCGATGACAACTCTGTCTGTCTGTCTGACCAGAGGACTTCGTATAGGATATGATCTTGATTTACTCACGAGCTTTATTAAACAGGTCACGTCTCCATTCATAACATTAAGCTGCAATCATATTTCAGAGCATAATCGTCTGTTAGACCGTAAAGAGACATTACCGTTATACGCTTCGAAGTTCAAGCAACGACCCGGGGGCAAACGGCTCTGTGATATATCGAGACGATGCCGGGCTATGTCCGGGTACATTCGTCTAGGAGCTTAGATCCTGATCCTGGGCGGCGGCCATTTGTATAGTGAGCTTTACACTGTGTGCTCGAATTTAAGAAATCAATATTATTAGGAGAACAGATGACGTAGCCTTGTAGTGAAGAATGAAGAAACTAACGTGGGAGATTACTATAAAATTCTGTCCTCCGATTTCAAAAACCTAAAACATGATTTACGACGTCTCTAGATAAGGGAGGACTATAATACCTGTTTCTTTAACCGAATGTACCACTACAGATGGGGAGTGTTCGACTCCTTCTCTGCCTCGGATTCGTCCGGTTAGATACCACCCTCATGGCCATTTTTACCGCAGCAGCGTAACTACTTTTGTATTCCGGTTTGTAACGTATAGAGAGTTTGAGAGAGCTGTGTTTGCGGGTGTCCATGAGCTACCAATAGCCAGACTGACCATTTGGTGGATCTGTTAGCTCACTTTTAACCCTAATCTTATTATAATAAAAAAAGTATTACTGGCGCGAGGGTCCCGGCATCGCCTCACACCATCCCGACTACCTAGCGAGGTGAGTATGGACAAATATTCCACGTACGTCATGTCTGTAATTGCTGTTGCTTGTATGTATGTATATATTCACGCCTTGTACCCAACGGGGCAGGCAGAGACAATCTTCTTCCACTTGTTACGGTCCTGATATACGTCTTTCGCTTCTCCCACTTTCATCAATCTTCGCATGCATGCTCGTTGGTTTAGAGTACTCTTGACCTGGCCTTTTTTCAGAACGTCTACGATTTGATCGTGAAATGTTCGCCTTGGTCTTCCTCTCCCGACTCTACCATTTACACTCGCCTCACATATTTGTATCGTCAACCTACTTTCATTTATCCTCTCCACACGTCCATGCCAGCTCAGCATCCCTTTCTCAATGCTTTTTGCTTTTATGGAAAGTCTTAAGTCCCAGCAGTGGACTTTGGAAGACAGCTGTGCGATATACGAACAAATAATATGTTTAAGTGCAATGTAAACTCGAGCCCTCGCCGCGCAAACTTCTCCGTACATGCGAGGAGCTTGAAGTTATAAATGTCCTATTCGAACTCCTCGAATTTCACCTAAACTCCTCGCATGCCACATCGCATGCCGCACATTGAATCGAATGGGTGCTTGTGTGAAAACTATGTAGAGTTGAAAAGCAGTTTGAAATAGTTGCGTATATAATATAAATATTCACATACGTAGGATTACGTAGTCATGCGTGAGATAAAGAATCAATCTCACCGAATAAACAAAACTTGGTAGCTTAGTTTTATTATTATATACCACGTGCACGGCGGTGAAGGTAATCGTAAGGAAACCTGCATGCCTGCAGTAATAAAGAATATTTTTTCGAGGATATGTGAACCCCGACTACCCTCACTGGGCAGGGCGGGGGGCCTTTCGCGACTCCAAAACCCTCAGGTATTAAAGGAGGCCGTTTGCCCAGCAGTGGGCACTTACATACTCCTACTTTGACGGTTTATTAATATGTTATTAACAATAAAAAGCCATTAACACACTTTGCACGTTTTTCACACCTCTCCTACACTTCTAATTTCATCAATTTCCTTTTGCATTTCTGAATCTAAATATAAATTTAAAGGTACCTAAAACACATTGGTTGCATTATTTGTATACGTATACACGAAATATAAAACGGACAAATAGCATAATCTTATTCACTGCAGTAGTTCTTTACAACAACAAAACGACAGGAAAACAGACAGACATGTTTCTTTTCGCGTAAAATTTATATAAAGCAAGCAAAGCAAAAAATATTTTCTTTAATTGAAATGCTGGAACAAAATGCATACTTAAATCTATTGCTGGCGGACGGGTCGCCCCCACAGTCGCTTGTCCAAGAATTAATTAATTACTTACCCCCCCTCCCCCCTTTCCCCTTCCCCTCCTCCTGATTTACTAATGAATATGCTCAGAATCCACTTGATATTTAATAACGTTCCATAACTACTTAAGTTTGAGTTGGGAAATATTTTTATATTATCGCTGCAGGTGTTAATAATTTTTTTTTAAATTTTGCACAGATAACTTTGTCCGAACGTTAAGAATATTGCATTTTAATGAATACAATATCTTTATAACTGTAATATCCTTCACTATTTGAAGGTTTCGGAGCAGTTAATAAAACACGTCGAACAGTACAATCACCATTTATTGACTGCCCGATAAATCAGGGGTACTTGTAGAAAACCCTATTGACATCTACGAACATACATATGTTACAATAACATTTATGGCATTCTCATAAAGTAGTAAAGTAAACTAGCAGCCTGTAAGTGCCCACAGCTGGCCAAAGGCCTCCTTCTCAAATGTCTGAGAGTCACGCTGCTCCAGTGCTGATTAGCTGGCATCACATGTCCTCGAAATAATATTTTTTTGCTATTTCTCAGACATGCAGGTTTCCTCACTGACGAGCACGCAGTAAATTCAGCATTGAAAATAGATATTAATAATTTTAGTGGTAATATTAAAAGCAGTGTGGTGGTGGACACTAGGGATGGGGGTGGGGGGTGGACGCTCATCCCGCCTGATGCATACTCATATCGCCTATCATTAGTTTTCTTAGGCGGACGGCCCGATCACCTAGTTGAGCTAGCAATGGAATTCCGGTTTGTAACGGAATCAAGGACGTTTATATGTATGATTATTTTATGTCCGCCTAGGTATTTCTGTATGTGTCTATATCACGACCATCATTATCAGTAAGACAATGTTATTTGCTTGACTTTATAATAACAAAGTGCTGTTGATTCAGTGAACAACAAATAAAAAAAACTATGTAGGTTCCCAATTCAGCTACATGTTGTTGTAAGGAATGCCACATCTAGCACGTAAGTACTTATAGATCTTTGGATATGATCATAAATTATAGAGTTCATTAGAGGAAGAGCGGTAAGCGTCATAATCATAATGGCGGTACTTTCAAAGGTAGAATTTATCGGTTGTAAAGTAATTGCGAACACGGATAGCGTGTTAGGTTCCCTGGCAGTCGTTCCCTTTGCGCGGGCCTTATGGGAGGTCGTCCCTTCCCTCCCCAACCCTCCCCCCCTCGAACTGCCGTGGTCTCGGATTGTTATAAGTTTAATACGCTTGTGGCCAATTTAGAGCAGTGGCGGTGGCGGGGTATCTGCTACACCGCGGCGGTAGGGGTCGCGAAATATTTGTTCCAGCTCTGGATGTAATATGATTAATGCTCTCACTATCGCGTACCCAATACTGAGGTGGTCAGAAATTCGTTTAGATATTTTAGACCTTGCAACCCACTTTTCATCTGAGCTTATTTAAGACAACGTGCCAGGTGGTGAGCCGAGCGGTGGCTTTTGCTTCTGCTGCTCGAATGGACCGGCTCGACCGGGTCGGTACCACGGCCTCCGAAAATACCGGCGTGTAGTAAAGGCTTATTGTGCTTCTACGTTACGAGTGAGGTAACCGGAGGCCAAATCCCCTTCCTCAAATTCCATCTGAAGTTTGTGAGTCAGTGAGTGAGTTGTATTTACTGCAATAACACTGCCATGATTGTATCAATAGTTACAATAATCTTTTACTTAGATATAGACACTTTAGTACGATTAAGTACCATTGTGTGGGAAAGGCGGCAAACGAGCCAGCGGCTCACCTGATGGCAAGTGTTTACCGTCGCCCACGTACATCTGCAACACTAGAGGCGCTACGGGTGCGTTTCCGGCTATTTAAAAGTTGGAAGGGATTATGAGGATGGGGGATCGGGAGGCGGGTGTAGTCCTCCAGTTACCTCAGTCAACGAACGAAACGCAGAAGCCCAAGATGCCTCTACTATTGATATTCTGCGAGGTTGTAAAACATATTTGAACAGAACCGACGAATGTCAACAAAGATCTATTGAGAGATGCCGGGGTATTAAAAGCCACAACAAGTGCCAACTGCGCTTTACCTCGAAACTTTTATCTCTTCTAGGGTTTTATTTATTTATTTACTTCCGAACTTAAACTTACATACATATCCCGCAACAGACTACCGTCATTGACTATCGAAGGACATTTCTAAAATATTACGACTGCGCATAAAATATAATAAAAATCAATACCGAAACATAAAATGCTCACTCACTCACTCACTCATAAGGTCTTTTCCGTAGCGTGTCCCAAGATTATGTAAAGCTATTGTACACCATCTGTAACAAAGACACATGGATGCTGTATTGGACGCCTTGTAATAGTACAAATGTTCATATAGGCTAATCGATAAATACAACTCAGTGATGACCATGTCCCTCTTTATTTACAAAACATTTCCGAAACAATAATTTGCCCCCTGCGGGAACCGAACCCTCGACCCGTAGCGCTGCGGCCAAACGCTTTTGTCAATGCGCCACCGCAAAGCCGTCTCCGCGAAGTGACAAGTGAGAGTTCATAAGTGCCCCATTGCCGGGCACAGCCCTCTCGCATCTGTGAGGGTTTCGATAGGGACCAGAGGTCTAGGTAGTGTAAAGTCATCTAACACCAAACATACTCCAAATAAAGGTGCATGGTTGGCATTAGTAACTGGGTACTAAAACGTACTCTAAGGGTTTATGAGACATACTATTTCACTTCTAATCTATGGGATTCAGATTTGGGAGATGAGGGAGGGGGAGGGGGGGCACCATACCATTTATTCTCCGAATGCGAACCCCACCTGCTCGTGGTGCACCGTGCGAGTTAACAAACGGGGGTTTGGCGACCGAACGATGGCTGAAAATCTATTCGAACCCAAATCCCACAAACTAGTGATGGGGAGCTGCTTCACGATTAGATTAGATTATTATTTCGAGGCGCATGTTCAGCAGTGGACTTTAATAGACTGATGTGAAAGAAGGTCTTTGTCGACGTGATCATCAAGTGCAGGTAAGGTAGGCCATATATAAAATCAAATATAGCTATTTCCCCTCTGGACACGAGCAAGCGCCAACTTAAGCTCGCATAACAAGCATTAAGAAGATTTGCTCTCACTCAGCAGGATGGGCAGGCGGGTTGGCGAGTGCAGTAATCGGAATCCTCGCACTGCTGCTGTTGCTCACCAATACTAGTCTGTGGTATTTGGTTTCGGTATAATCGGATGGTTATTTCGCTATCAGTCGATCGCCACTGCCTCGCCCGTTAGTCAGATGAGTGCACCGCGTGCGGGTGAGGTTGAAAAAAAAAAATGGTGTATCTCCAACAACAACATGCATCAGCAAAGAGCGTCAGCTTTGATTCACTTAACGTAGCAGCCGCTAAATGCCCAATGCTGGGCCCTTACCAAAGGCCTTACTTCTCAAGTATCTGATAGGGTTTTGGAGCCGGGCACGCTGTTCCAATGGGAGTTGGTGGACTTCGGATCCCCTTGAAATAATATTTCTAAGTCATGCAGGTTTCCTCACGATGTTTTTTCCTTCATCGCCAAGCACGTGGCGAAATCAGCATTTAAAATAGCTGTTAAATATTTTAGTGAACGGGGTCGAACTGGGGAGGGATCGGAGATCGAACTCGGATCAATCGTACTCTATGAAACTAAAGCGTGCGCTCCAACGCTTTAGCCACCACGGCTCCTGGTATACTAAGGCTCTATCTAAGTATAATTAATTTCCGTTTTATCTATGTGAGGTGGGTTACATGTATCGGTATCCAATGAAACATCAGCCGCCACTATAACAATTCCATTTCCGTTTAGCACAAAGCATAAATCAATCATTCCCCTTCCGGATCGGGTAGATACCAATGGAGCGACGTCAGACCCGATCCCGTGGACCCTTTCCGTGTTTATCTATCTAACCGTGAGGCCCAATATATTGATGTTAATCCGTTCGGAATAATTTCTGGCTTACTCGAAACGCTTTAAGCCATTCGAGATTAGATAATCTATTTGGATCTGCCAACTTTTGTGAAATATTCCTCTGAAATTGTTTAACTTTTGCGAGTTCGTAGTCGTTTCGTGGGTCGAATAGTTGGTGTTATTTTGTTCGAACACTGCTTTGTTTGTTTCTATTTGTTCGCAATTCGGTTCGTCATAATGTGCGGTGGTTCAACTACTAGAGAGGATCAGCAAATGAAGAGATTAACCCCGTACTTTGTTAACTAAAACAATATCATTGTATCATTGTAATAGGGTCATTATAAGTGTTTTCGACCAATTAGTGTAGTTGTCATTCTGTAGAAGCATGAAATATGTTTTTTTTAATAATTTCAATTATAAAAAAATAGAATGTACTTATTACATAGTATTTCAGAAGTTAATGAAAAGTTTTTGGCATTCACAATAGTTTTCTTTATCATTCTGTTGCTATATATATAACACTCTGAAACCATTACTCCACAGTGTTCGACCATTAAGTGAAATGAAGAATTGTCTTCCAGAATAATGAAATGGTCAATCAAAGTAAAGCCATATTGTGCTTCTGCGTTTCGTTCGCTGAGTGAGGTAACCGGAGGCCCACTCCCCTTCCACATCCCCGTCCTCATCCACCCACCCTCCTGTCTCCTAAATACCCTTAAAGGCCGACAACGCAACTGCAGCACCTCAGGTGATGTCAGTTACCATCAGGTGAGCCGCTTGCTGGTTTGCCGCCTTTCTTATAAAAAAAAATTAAATCGTCCATCATCACAAGTCTTTCGTATATTCATCTACGTCGGAAATTAATATATTCATTCTTAGCACTTTGTTTTATCCACAAAAGGTTCTTACTCATTGTAACAGGAGGACGGCTATCTCACTCATCGAACGAAACGCAGAAGCACAAGATATCTTTACTTCACGCCGGTATTATTGCGTGGTCGGGGCACCCCGGTCGAACCGGCCCATTCGAGCAGTAACAAAAGCCACCGCTAGGGTCTACTACTACTATACTATACTACTATATATTTATATAAATAATTGTATGTATTTTATATTATTTAGTTGTATACATAATATGTATTAGAAATGTACGCACTTTGTTAGCCATTTCAATAAAATTTCCTGCTGAAAGAAATTTCAGTATATGAAATACGTTTATGTTTTTATGCATTTTTGTGTGTAAAGAAACAATAAATATAACTACGGTAAACAAACAAGAAACAATTGTAAAATTACAATAAAGTTATTAAAAATCACCGTGAAATAACTTTCACGCCACTTACTAACAGAACTACAGGTTACATTAGTATTTTAGCATCTTCACGTATTCGTTCCACTCCACAAACTGCTTTATTTCATTGCCTATTTCAAATAAAAGTAACTGTACTCACACACCTACAGCTAATACATACATGTTGCTACTAGTAGGTGCACTATTTTTGTTTCGCACTGTGTTCGTAATTCTATTTTTAGACACTTTTAAGGACGCTCCATCAAATGGTCGACAAACAGGCACAATTACCCTACTACGTTAATTGGTTATCTCATGTATTCCATAGCTCGCTTTAATTTCATAATACGCGAGTGACCCGAGTTCGATCTGATCTACCAATATTTTTTCGGCTGATTGCTGACATTTTCAGAGTAAGCTGAGTATAGAAATATAGGACACTTTGTTTTTCATTGAAAAAATAATGAAGGGGCAAATGTATGTTTATTGCTTGTGTTTGCGTAGTGTAGAATTTCTTTGCTATTAATGAAAAAAAATATATAAAAAAATATCTATCCAACTGAAACATAGTATTTCTTCAACAGTATATAGAAAGCCGATTCGAAATATACTACAATACTAATTATTATAACAAGGTTGTTAACTCTAGTCCGATCCCTGGCGACGGCTGCATTAATATTATAAAAAGCAATTTTTAGGGCTGAATTCAGCACGATCTTCAGGGAAGGAAAATATCGCGAGGAAACCTGCAGTTATGAGGAATAACAATAAAAAAATATATAGGACGTGTTAAGTTCAAAAACCCGCACTGGAACATTGTGGGGGACCCCTCCCGGCTTCAAAGTTCTCTCGAATAGTTGGGAGAAGGACCAACAGTGGGCATTTACAGGGAGCAACTTTACTAGCCTATAGACGAACGGTGCAGTAACAAACAACGTAAGGGAGCTTGTCATTTTAACTATAAATTCGTTAAATGTGGTCGAACTCCCGCTTAATACTGTTTAGTAAGTAAATAACTCGTTTATTATACAAAAAAAAAAACACTACTGAAGCTTTAAGTCTATGCAGCAAAATTCAGTTGACGCGAGATATCGTCGGCGAGCTGGGGTGCTCAGGTGCATCTTCAACGGGCCGAGTAATTGTTTGAAGGCGGCTCCGGATCGATCGTTTCTAATAGGCGGCTGAGTTTTTTGTTTCTGCGCGCACCGGGGAATCGCGGATGGGGAGGAAATTGAGCGGACGCTGGGAAACCTACGGGATTTTATGATTACGTTTAGGCGTTTAGACATTCCCTTACCTACGGGCGTTTGTAAATAAACGAACGAAGCTTAGTCATTTGAAATACATGTTTATATATTATTTTAATACAATTTATGTCAATTAAAAACCTCCAAGGCTCAAAATGAATTCCTGCTTAATTTTAATAACAAAGATATTTACACGTGGTAGAGTCAAGAGGCGGCTTTTGCAGCTCCTCGAATGGGCCGGCTCGACCGGGTCCGTACCACGGCCTTGCAGAATACCGGCGTGAAGTAGAGGCTTTTTGTGCTTCTGCGTTTCGATCGGTGAGCGCGGTAACCGGAGGCCCACACCCCCTCCCTATTCACATTCCCATTTCTAAAGTACGCTTAAAGGCCGGCAACCCACCTGCAGCACGTCTGGTGTTGCAGATGTACGTGGGCGACGGTGATCACTAGCCATCAGATAAGCCGCAAAAAACAAAATGTTTTAGTGAAGGCCAGTGATTCCCAATCAGTTTTCCCCAAGTTACATTTAAAAACAAGTACCTCCATACTATCCATTTCATAATAGAGTAGATGCTGGTCAGTAACCGTCAAAGTAGGGACTAGGGTCGGATGAGTTAGTGACCCATTTACCAGCACCGTACAAATCCTTCACTGCCCCACAAAAAAAAGCAGTACAAAAAGTTAGTGCAGAATTAAAATAATTATTCATAAATTAAAAGCACCCGTACCATTAAAATTCAACGAACGCAATGAACACGAAACATTGAATATACACGTACATAAGTTTGTATGTACAGTATGTGTATAATTATATATTTATGTAGTTATTATAGCATATACTCGTACTATATATACTGAATAAATATACAAGGATGCGAATCGTGCAAAGAAATCGTTACCCAACTAGATTATTGCGTTTGTATCAACGGACACTTTTACCATTTCCAGATCAAATCAAATCAAATCATTTATTTAACATAAGAAACATGTATTTCATTTGTTCATCGTCATTTTCAAAAGAAAACGTTTTCAATAGTGTAATATTACAATATATTTTCCAGAAACGGCCTGGGATTGATCAACTCATTCCCAGTGCTTATTATCATCCGTGTATTCCTTTATATTATAATAAACCTTATAAAGATGGAAACGAAACTGTCACGATTGTCAGCAATGCCATCAAAGTGTTGACATTAAAAAACACGTGAGTGCGTGTTCACCGACGCTTATGAAAACACACGCGCGCACACAGGACAGAAACAATCCCATTCCACGGCACACATGTAACTTTCACGGTGTTCAAACAAAGCCTTACATCAAAGACACGGCGCTATCGCCGCTGCCCCCTCCCCTCCCCCCCACCCCTTCCGCGCAGGGTGGTACTCGGTCAGATATTAACTGGGTGTACGTACTGTTGCTTTTACGACACGATGTGGCCTTTTATTGAAACACAATTCATTATATAGACCATGTCAGGCTTCAGTAACGTATTGTTAAACAAATTCAAATCGTTCCGAGTCTAATATGGCTATGCAAAACTTAGCCCCTTAGCGGAAATATTATTCTCTTGCTCCCTTTTATAACACAGTCATAAAACGTTGAATGCCTGCGGGCCGTATGGGGAAGCTCAAAGTTGCTCAGCGCGCTATGGAAAGGGCTATGCTCGGTGTTTCTCTGCGCGATAGAGTCTGCAACGATGATATTCGCAGCAGAACTAAGGTAACCGACATAGCCGTAAAGATCAGGAAGCTGAAGTGGCAATGGGCCGGCCACATAGCTTGCAGAACTGACAACCGTTGGGGAAAAAAGGTTCTCGAGTGGCAGCCACGTACAGGCAAACGCAGTGTAGGACGACGGGAAGTCGATGGATGCAGGTGGCTCAGGACCGAGCTTCGTGGCAATCTTTGGGGGAGGCCTATGTTCAGCGGTGGACTTCTGATAGGCTGAAATGATGATGATGATATGAAACGTTGAATAACTTTTTTTTTGGGGAATGTTGCATAAATATTAATGAAACCGCTTTTTTTTATAAAGACAGTTCACTTTATAGAGTGGCCAATGCCCACCTGCATCGAGACCTACCACGCCATGTCTGCCAGGGACCGCCGGCATCTGTCCTCGATTGTGAATTAAAATAAGTTGTCACCACCGTGGACTGAGACGGAATGTTTCGTTACCAGTAATCTGGGAAGCCGGAAGTCGCAGGTTCGAATCCGCCATTCGACTATTCTACTGATGTAATACTGAGTTAGATTGTTTAACCGGATTATTAATACTGTCAATAGCATTGCAGATATTCTTTTACTAACAAAAGAAAAAAAAATAGTCTGCGATTCAATTCAATCGTATGTAACATGGCAACACTATGCTGCATCTGTGCAACCCTATGGGCACGGGTAACAGGCCTTCACCGCTGGCGGGCTCTCAGATCGCGATGTTTGCTCTGCCCGAGATGAATGCGGCTCAAGTGGTCTGAGAGGGAAACAAACAGCCGAGACGAGATCACCGAGGGGTATTGTTGCCGGAGTTAATTGATAAGTTTCCATTGTATACATCAAGTTTACTTTAACAACATACAAAGCAGAAACCCATGAACGATCCACTGCTGGGCCAAAGATCTCAACCAATTTTTGAGAAGGTGTTGGCAGAGCCGAGCTAACACCCCCCAAACATGACTCGTGAGATAGCTCAATTACAACATCGAACAAACAATTATTTGTTATTTTTTTAATTTACACCGAAATGAAAAACTATAAACTTAAAACTGATCTAGCAGAATATTACATTCGCGGGATGTAAAAATATAATTAGTAATACGGCAACTTTAAAAACAAAACTCACAAGACAGAATACCCACGAAAGGGGTGGTCGGAAGTCTAGATTTTATTAGACGTTTCAACGCACTTTCCACCAGAGTTTATTTGTGCGTTTGTTTAGCTGTCAGCGTCTTGGAGTATAGGGCAACGTTAAAAATGGCCCTATACATAGAGGATCCAATATCCTGATCCGAATACAGATTCCCTTAACTACACGGTTATCGTGTGTATTTTATATTGGCTTTTGATCGACAATCGACCAAAAAAAAAAACACTTTAACTAACAACACAGTTTCAAGTTAGCTATACCATTGAATTTTCATTAAAGTACACGCACGTCACGCGTCCGTCCTTACGGGTGTATCGATTTCACCCAAGCATCTTAGTGACACGCATGTGGATATAGTCATACGAGTACTCATTCATTATACATTCACTACACATTTTATTTTATAATAAAATAGGCTTACGTTTGACCTCAACCTTGCTTAATGGAAGGCAAAGATGAGGCCTAGGATGGTACACGTTTGCCTAGAAGGTGTCTGTTCACTTTGGCCTTTAAAAAAAAAAAACATTTAAAAATAAAGTAACCTGGTTGTTTTTTTTTATTGGGATAAGGGCAAACGAGAAAGCGGCTCACCTGAGTCGAGAGTCGAGGCTTTTAACAAGTGATTACAGATGCAACACCAGAGGAGCTGCAGGTGCGTTTCCGACCTTTTGAAATGACTTTTGGAGAGGGAGAAGGAAGCCTCCGGTTACCTCACTCGCCGAACGAAATATAGAAGCACAGGATGGCTCTGCTTCACGTCGGTAAAAGTCTCACTGACAAAATCCTCCTCTCAATATTTTGGAGCCGGGAACGGCACGCCACGCCACGCCGCTCCATGCCGCTCCAGTGCGAGTTGACGGACATGCCGGTTTCCTTTATACGCCTAACACGATAAATGCAGTGCTAAAAAATGCTTTTAACCATTTTTAGCGGTGCACCGTGTATCGAACCGAGACCATTAGCGGGCGTCCTGTCTGTTAGGCTACCTGTTCCCTCAAATATTTTAATCTAACAATGCCTAGTCTTAATTCTCTACTGGTCTTTCGAAAGGTTTTTATTTCTCAGACAAATTTATTTCAAAATTTTAACAGACACCTTTTGGGGTCGACTTTGATAAAATCCTATCTACGTGAGCACCTAATTTCAAGGTTTTAAATATATAGTTCCTGCTAGTTCCTTACATTTAAAATTAAATAATTTAAAAAATACACATAAATTATTCTCAGCGAGTCTTTCGCCTGTTTCTTCTCCGTTAGAGGAATCTCATAAGGAAACGATGACAGATTGTAAGAAAATGACTTCTATGAAGTGAAACTTGAATACCTAAACGCCGGAAGAATAAACTATTTTATATTTCCTTTCCCTCGAATATTTTTCGCCGACACAATGTCAAAAGGTTCGGAGAGCTTTCCTATGATACCGAATTCATAAACGCAAACAAGCGACGGTGCAATCGAGCTTCTCATTCAGGCTTCCATTACAGTCGCTTAACTATTTCCCTCGCTACCCGCCGCGAGGGGCGAGGGGGAGGGGGATGCGGTGCATTCACGCAACGCTTCGTAGGTTAGGCCGGCCTGCATGGAATTAACACACGCGATGCAAGCTTTGACGTCATGGTCGCTGAACTAAGATAGATTAATATTATCTTAAAATAATTGTATAAAGTAACATGAACACGAGGCCGTTTTGCTAAATGATTTTGTAACATATGTATGTTGGTAGGTGTCAATAGAGTTTTCTACAAGTACCCCTGATTTATCAGGCAGTCAATAAACGGTGATTGTACTGTTCAACGCGTTTTATTAACTGCTTCGAATCCTTCAAATAGTGAAGGATATTACAGATTTATTCACCGATTCACCACCGCCCACTTTCCTCCCGCGAGTGACGTAAGAGGCGACTCATAGCGAAGCCTTGAAAATATCATAGCAATGCCTCCGGGAGGAAACGCGGTGAAGTAACGTTCTATCTTCCGGAGAGTCGAAAGATGGGCAGCGGAAGCCCGTAAGACTACGCTGATCTCTGCCTATATATCTATATATATATATGTACGTGGAAATCTCAACCTACCCATAGCAACTCAATCTATGAAGAAGCCATGTGTAAATATTCAATCTACGGATACAATTTGACATACGTTCGAAGAAGCGAAAGGATTATTAGACAAGCTAGTTGATTGATTATAGATTAGATTGAGTCATTATAAATCAATCGACTGATGAAATAATGAGAAATAATAATAATAAAGCACATAACGATGAACAGATATACAGACACACCGCCATCACATCGATGATGTTGAAATCGTTGTAGATTTGTACAATGAATCTATTAATTAAATAGATAGACAGCCAAAAGTTACCGATTTTGTGAGAATATGTTATAAAAAACTAAAATCTCTCAAAATAAGAGAGATTACAGAAATACAACCTAAGAATTTAATAATTTCGAAGTCAACAATTTTCATGCAAGCGTCTATGTGATGCTTGTCGCTGTGCGTTGACCCACACACGCATTGTTTCATTTCCGTTTCCGAGAAGAAAATAACGAATGACAGCTAACAGCTACACACACACACACAAGCACAAATATGTCGTTGCAGCTAAAACCATACAGAAAACGTTAAAGAAAACACAGCAGTCGTTTAAAAACAACGGAACGTGACCATTGTAATAGCTCCGAGTTCAGCGAACTTCTGAAAGCATCACAGGAACTATAGAAATAATTTCCACTGCAACGTTTACGGTGATAAGGGGCCGTTTAACTTCTTTCCTGGAAAAATGTCGCGTACTACTTTCGACCGATAGGTTTTCCTAGACCTAGTTGCAAAGCTCTCCTTCACTGTAACCATTACATTGACGCGATGGAGTTGTACTGCAACGTACCGGCAATGTAAATATGTCGAGCCGACTGTGACAGAACCACTATTTGTTCATAGTTATTTTAAAATCATTTTATTACTTAATTAATTTAATAAATAAATACACCTGCTACGGCTATCTCACCAACCCATGGGTTGGCTGGTAGAGAATGCTAATAGGCATTTAGTCCGCCCTTTGTAACCTCAAATTGGGGTGTATGCAATAAAGTATTTAAAAAAAAAATTACTGGCAGTATGTATGAAAACGTCAAACGTCCCCTAAAACTAACCGATAGGATCGTTCTATTTCAGTTTTTAAATATCGTAATCTGTATATTACAATTGTGAACGCAGACACACTACCTCTCTCACCCCGGCATCGCACCTGCAGCTCCTCGCAGGGAGTCGGTAACCACTTGCCATCGGGTTTAAAATAAAATAATTCCCATTCTCCCTTGGTGTTCTCTGGGTCTTGGTGTTCACCACCCTCTTAGGTCCTATAACTACCGCTAATTAGCAGTGCTTCGGTTTGAAGGGTAACGAAGAGTCAGTATAATAACAGGCTGTGTGAGTTTCCAGTTCGATTCTCAAAGGTGAAGACGCATCAGTAATCTTCGATTGAAGCTGATTAGGTTTCCATAGACTGTAGAAGCCACTTGCCATCGGGTGTACTGTAAGCTCGTTTATTCCCGTAGTGTTATAAAACATATATAAAAATGCCGAGACGTGAACACTGTAGCTTTATTTATTTATTCTTTATTGAACTATAATGCAGTAAATATATAATCAAAATGCTAAAAGCATTCTCTGCCTGTCAAACTTTGGGAGCGATAGAACATCGAAGTCGGTTCGGTCATCGGTCGAAGCTTTGGACGTGTATTGAATAGTGTCAGCGATCCAATGCCTGCTGTCGAGGAGACCATTGTTCAACGCTATCAGACAGACCGTTACGTCAGACGTCAAGAAGTATTGACGCTAGTAGATCAGAAATGATGATATGTGTCATATGTAATGTAATTTTTTTTATTGGTTTGGATGGTCAGAGGACATTTGTTGTATTTTCAACCAACTTTTCACAAGAGATTATTTGGACCAACGTGATAGGACGGTGAGCCAGTCGCCGTTTCAGTTCAGGCCGACAATAAAAATCGTGTCCAAATTTCGTAATAAACTGGTACGAGCCCACAGGGCCGGTAGAGCCAGGCGGCTGCTCGGCTCGGCTCGGGGTAGTACCAATATCACGAAGAATACCGGCGTGAAGTAGAGGCTTCCTGTGCTTTTGCGTTTCTCCTCCACCCTTCCTCATCTTCCCTGCCTACTTTTAAATATCCATACAGGCCGGGTAACGCACCTGCAGCCCCTCTGGTGTTGCAGATGTACGTGGACAACATGGAATCACTTACCATCAGGTGAGTCGCTTGGTCGTTTGCCGGCTTTCGCATAAAAAAAAATTCAAATCATGTTGGTAGAAGTTTGAATCGTAGCGCGACGTGTAAATGATTATCTAACCCTAGACCTAGACATAACCATTTAGAGAATTATGGTCGATGTTATGTATAAGGTAAAGCAATGAAACGTAAATAATGTTCAAATTCCTAATTGATTCCAGCTTTAATACGGGTAATTGTTCACAAATAAAAGCACTATATGGCTGGTCTGGCCTCAGTGTTGAATAATGCAGTTTAATTATCTGGTGCAGTGTTGAGCGACGAGACAGGAACGAAAATTTATCGATATCCAGTCATTAAGCTGATACACTAGCTTTTAATTGCTGTCATCTACGGAAAGCTCCCCTGCACACCCAATTATCCATCGATGGAAGCTGATTAGATTCCTTCGTCCAGTACGATGTATGGAAATTTTACGCCAAACGAATGATATGTATATATTTATAGTTATTTATGTTTTTTTTCATTTATACTGCTCAATAAATTTATAGTTTTTATTTTTCTTTATCTCTTAATGTATGGTGTCTATCCAATATACTCTAGTACATTTGCTTTATACAGTTTGGAAGACAAAAAAAGATTGCTGGTAGAGAATGCCACTTGCCATTAAGTTCGTCCATTGTAACTTTAAGCTTAAGGCCAACAATATAAAAAGAATAAATAATTATTTGAAAATAGTTAAAAAAAAACACAACTTACAAAAGAAATAAAACTAATCCTTATTAAAAAACAAAAAAATAGCAATAATAGACTAATAGTTCAATGAACTCTGCAAGGGCGTCAACCTCGCTGAATTTCAAAGTCGCCGCGACCCTATAATGCGGGCATCGAACACCGGCGGGTACAGTCGATTAGGTTTTTGGTACAGTATCGCAAATATATCTTGATGCAAAATTACAAAATCTAAAAAAATATCCTGTGACTGAACTACTGTACTTATATAATTGATATTTGGTGTGTAACCTAATGTAAGAAATTGCCTAAAAGTGGAAAATGACATTATGCTAATGAAAATCTATGCGAATTTGCCAAATCCTAATCCCAGAGAGCAGTGATGGGCGGTAGCATCATTAGTGCGCGAGTCCCGCCACTGCGCTCTCCGACCCTGCGTAGTGATTGCGGGCAAATCTTTAAACAAACATACATATATCGGTTTTTGTTAGCTTTCTTGGCGAGGCTTATGTTCAGCAGTGGACTAAAATAAGCCGATGTAGTGTATGTAGTATGGTTATGCGACTAAATTACCGTAGCTGAACTACGGTAACAGATTATAAGCCGGTGAAATAACAACACAACATGCCGTACTATCACGCAAATCAATCGTCTCATTTTTAACTGGCAACATAAAAGTATATTTAAAAAAAAAAAAATGAGGCCGAACGTAACGAGGACGTAGCAGCAGTAACGTCGCGTGTCCATCGGGCATCGCTCACGTGAAACCGAGATGTAATCGACACTAACGGCGCTGTGTACGGCTAACAGAGGAATAACGTAGCGGGGTCGCTACGCGCCCCCAATCCGCTGCTACGGAGGACATTTTTTTCGATTTTATTGCTTCTATTTTATAGATTAAGGTGACTTTACGGGTGATTTATTTTCAGTGGTTATTTCGGTTGCCACACCGCTCAATGTAGAGCTATCCGACAGAGAAGTCATGTAGTGAACTGCACATGCGCAGTGAAACAAATTTAAATGAAATACAATTAACGAGATTAATTTATGCGACAAAATTCTAAATTATTGTAACTAAACTTTTCTCAAGAACATATTAAGCGTCTCAAACAATATACAAATAATGATTTCTTGCATTTACGCGAACACTATACTATACGTCCCGTGTTAGACGTCCCGATTTTAGGTTAAAAAAATAATGAATAAAAGCTGAATGTAGCCTGAGTTAACTATGACATCTGGACGTCTAACACTTCAGTCCCCACGTGACAAAGGCACTCGAAACGCCGGGAATATAGAAACAAAATGAAACGCGATAATATCCGTAAATAATAAGTTTATTACAAATAGCTCGTTAGTGGTGTAGCTATGAAATATATATTACAGCACTTTCGACTACGGGTACCCCCCAGTAACAAACTGAATCTTTATTATATCTATCAACGGTCATGAATCGACCGTTGATAGATATAATAAAGATATCCTTGTTATCTGGCGCGCTTCGTGGCTTCTGGTCAATTGCCATCTGTAAATCTAGCATCTTCTTTTTTTTATTTTATTCAAAAATTCAAAAAGGTTAGTTGTGATATAGTAAATGATTTTAAAAGACATTAAGATAATACATATGTGTTTTATATATGGATGGCTACCTACATAAACGTATAATAAACAAATAAATAATATGTTTATATATTAGGGATGTATGTGTTCAGGGCCTTAAATTCACGATTACATTGATTTGCTGGTGGTAGGAGTCATGTCTGCATTACTATGATACCCACACTAGACAGTAATCTGTTTCGTGGGTACCTATACGATTGACATATTTAATTTTAGAACCTCGCCATGGTTGAAACGATATTACGATGAATCAGAATAGTAGTAAGGAAATTTAAATAAATATATATATAGTCTGTACAACAAATAAAACAGATAGAATAAATAAAACTATACATATAATAAATAATGAAATAAATAGTTCTTTGTTTAAGTTTAAGTATTGCCTTTTAGGTTCATATAAAACATTGAAGTAGATGTTTAGTGCAGTCATATGTAAGGGTTTTCAGCCAATACTAAAGACATATTTCGCTTGATTTACTGAGCAACATTTAATGTCACAGGTTTTGATGACTTTGTTGTATAAATAGAAGTTTTTCCTCAGAATATGCTTCCATTGCTGCCATTCAACAAATAGGCTAGGCCCGGCGAGATCTTCACAAAGTTTTGGTTTATTGCTGAACAGAAACCCATTCCCAGTGTCTCCGAGTTATTGTCCATGAAGAAAGCTACTCCCCTTGTCCTTTACAGCAAACAGCAATTGCCTGTTCATTTCTTTATATTTTGTATTATATGGTTTATATATCGGTTAAAATAAATCACTAAATAGAACGGTAATTCGTTATCCCTGCCTACCCTTACAGATGACAGGCGTGCTTGTATAAATAGTTAATTAAATGCTTAAACAAAAACAAATATAAGGGAATAATACGTCACGTGTTTTGAAGTAATCAAAGTAATATAATAAATAAAGTTTAAACGAAAAGGATTTCTAAAGCATACAATATTAACTAAAACATATTCTATAAAAGTAAAGCAGTAACCTATAAAGGATTATGACAACTGTGAACTGACAGATGTATAATAGATTCGACTCTCAAATAAACTACGCTGTGGTTCTTCGGAAGGGTGGTAGTGTTTGCGGAATTCTCACTTATCCTTATTCTGGAGCAAGCGCGGAAGCAATTGATGCGCTTAGTGCACAGAGCAACTACTTATAGAGTGTTCATAAAGAAACACACACACGCGTGAATGAGTTCCATTTATATAGTGCCAAATTATAAGTAATATTTTCTAATTATTTTTTTTAACATCTCTGGGAGCAGCGGCATCGCCTGAAAGTCAGCGCTGTGGGATTTTGGTCCTAATACAACAGCAAGAAAAGCCGTGGTAGCTTTGTGCGTACAACAATAGGTTCTATAGTTTCACAAATCTGACTTTATGATAAATGTAAAACTTATGAAATAGCCGGTAGCCTAGTGGTCAGAGCACTCGCTTCAGTTTCATAGAGCGCGAGTGACCAGGGTTGGATCCCCGGTGCCAGCACCACTAAAATTGTTAATAACAATTTTACGTGCTGAATTTATCCCGTGCTCGGCGATTGAGGAACGGCTCCCAAACCCTCTCAGATATTTGAGAAGGAGGCCTTTGCCCAGCAGTTGACACTCACAGGCGCCTTCGTCTTCTTTTAATTTTTTCTATGATTTGTGTTTCGATTATGTCGAAGCAATAAACAATTATTATTTTTAGTCTGTGCTATGTTGGAACACTACGAGTGTTTGATCTCTTCGACTAAAGGTTTAGTTGGATATTTTATCGCTAGGTGTCGTTCATCGATTTAGCAACGCGGTATGGTTTGACTGTAAAGTATGCTTATAGTTTTAATTGCTTTTACTAAATAGTGAACTCCTGATGAAGCCGTTGTTTGAATTGTTATAGTAGTAACTTTTCTCTGTCACATCAACGAGTAACTAATATATGTTCACGCCTTTTTCCCAACGGGGTAGGCAGAGACAATCTTCTTCCATTTGCTACGGTCCTGACATACGTCTTTCGCTTCATCCACTTTCATCACTCTTCGCATGCATGCTCGTTGGTTTAGAGTACTCTTGACCTGGCCTTTTTCCAGAACGTCTCCGATTTGAACGTGAAATGTTCGCCTGGGTATTCCTTTCCCGACTCTACCATTTACACTCGCCTCATATATTTGTTTCGTCAACCTACTTTCATTCATCCTCTCCACATGTCCAAACCAACTCAGCATCCCTTTCTCAATTCGTGTCACTATATCGTCTTTCACGCCACAACACACTCTGATCACATTATTTCGAACCCTGTCAGTTATCTTCACATCAATCATACTTCTTAACGCTCTCATTTCTACTGCATTTATCGTGCTTTCATGCCTCTTCTGCCATACCCAGCTCTCGCTTCCATATGTTAGTTTTGGTACCAATACCCCTCTATGCACAGCCAAACGAGCTTTGTGAGATATCGCCTGGCTGTTGCATAAATGTACACAATGCCCCATTCACCATATTACCTGCCATCGCTCTCTATTATCAAGAATAACTTTCAAGCTGCAGGTATAGGACAGGGAGTAGTATCTTTTCGTCATCGTGGCTAGAAGTGGACCACTGAGTATGCGCCTTTTCAAAATAGCGCCGTCTTCGTAGCGGAGGGTTGAGCGTTCGAATCACGCTAGGGAAAAGCATTTGTGTGATGAATATGAGTGTTTTTAACCGAGGCATATTTATGCATCTTAATACCACTCAGCCAAGACAAACAGTCACAGTTTATGACTGTATGTCGTGTTTGATTGTTCAATAGAAATATATATATAGATTACTGTTCTTAAATAAGCCCATCAGTCTGCATAGATGGGGTCTGACATATTTGAGATGGTTTTCGTGGTGGCCAGATTTTTCTGAATGCGACTTTTACGATACAACAAGAACATGAAGATAACACGAAGAAATTAAGCACTTAGTAATGTATTTTATCACTGTCTAATTAACCTTATCTGCCCACTTAAGTCCACTGCTGAACATAAGCCTCTCCAAGATACTAGCAAAGGCCGGGACGCGTTTATTGAAGGATGAATTTATTACCCACTACGCTTGACAAGGTTGGGTTGGTGAGTGCAGTGCCGGTCCCATCGCACTAGTGATGCTGCTCCCCATCACCAACCTGTGGGATTTAATTTCGGCAGATACGTATTCTCCGCCATCACACGATCCCGTTTGTTTGCAAGCAGGTTGCACCACGTACAAGTGACGTTGCCATTTGGAGAAAGAGATAATATGTAGAGGGAGTATTCCACGGTACCCTGGAGGTTAGTGACTTGTTATACGATGGTAATATAATGTGTTTTTTTACTAGATAGGTGTGACCAACCAGCCTATCGGTCCACCTATGATGATGATGATGGTAGGTGGTTACTGGAGCCCATGGACACCAGCAACATATTGATTGAAGTTGTTTGCGGAATATCGGGAGAAATAGGTCGATACCTACCCAGACAGTGGGCCCAGGCATCGACAGAGGCTCCAAGGCGGTATTATTCCAAATAACTTAATCATTTATTGTTGACAAGAGGCTTTTTAAGTTCACTGTAGTACATAGACATATCTATGAAAAGCACATTATAGGTTTAACCATACTTACACATTTTTATTTATCTTACACCAAAGAAACGTACAAAAAATCAACTATTTCATTTTATTATGACCAAAATAGGACCAATAAAAATTGAGTATGTAATCTCTGTAAGGAGCTGCTCTGTGTCAACAGCGGCACGTAGCAACCAATTGTTAGTAGGTTGAGCACGGCAGCGCCGCAGGGGGGAGGGGGACGGGGAGGGAGGAGGGCGCAGCACGGGGCTCGGCAGCGCGCCGAGGGTAGAATGCATAATTGGGCCGCGTTCGGATTTCTTCCGTGAAACGGTGTAAAGGGGAACTTGTGAAATTTTTACTTATTTGAGTGTTGTTTGTGAAATAGGTCAATGGAGGAGAGCAATTTACTTTACATAGACTTTACTTTTTCAAAATTTATCGACACTTTCATTTCACTCGAATAGTGCATTCCGATCGCGAAATAACAAAAAGGAATAAAAAAGAAAAGTCTTTTAAGCGCGAGGGGCGTTGAAAAAACAGTGAGACTGTAGTACAGACTTTGGAATTATATAAACACTGACTGGTGAGGATACTTAAGAAAACTGATTCTGTGATCTTTTGTTATTAATGAATAATTGGCGAAAATTAACGTCCCAGTGACCCAATAAATGGTTTTAAAAAAATTACTTTAAAAATTATTTTAGCACATAGTCGTGTTATGGTACGTTTTATTGCTGGAGAAATAAAGATTCCGCCTGATGATGCGTATAGTTGGGGGATGAAAAAAGTATCCCCATGTTGAACACCCAGAATGGTAAGCATTGTAAGCATTCTGGGTACCCCCCCAGATACGCAGAAACAAACCAGATGGAATATTTCCCCCGAGACTTCTGCAAGATCCTGATCGTTTTTTGGTGCGATTTATAACAATGGACGTTATCGTGGCGACGTCGGGTGCGATAAATAACAATTATATGTTGCCGAGAAGATATGTACCGAAATGGTTACTTAAACATACTCAAAAATGGACGCGCAACTTAAGTTATTACATTTAAAAGTAAAATAAGCTCTCACGTCTGTATATTACTGCATTTTTAATAGAGAAAATCAGTTTGTTTATGTTGGTAAATTATGAGCTTCGATGAGGAATTATTTTTTTTGTTATCATGCTGATTGTAAAAGCGAAGCAAGGCACGTATGCTAGTTGCCAGCGAAGCGAGCTCCCGCTTCGGCAGCCAGTACGCAGCGAGCCTGTTCCGCTACACGTAGGACTATTTAAATATAAATATTTTCACGATTGGCCAATTATAAAGTTGAATATGTACGTTGTTGTTTAAGGATATTTGGGTAGATGCAGAGGAAGGGAGAAAGAGAGGCGAAGGGAAGTGGGGAAAAAATCGGAATGGACCTCCGGTTACCTCACTCACCGAACGAAACGCAGAAACAGAAGATGCCTCCAATTCACCGACGATATTCTGTAAGACCGTGGTACTACCCCGAGCCAGCCCATTCGAGCAGCAGCAAAAGCCTCCGCTTGCCGCCACCGCGTAAGAAACCTAATGTTAGCGTTATGTTTCTTACGCGGATCTGTGGATGACGATGTCCTGCTCGCCGATTTCGACCACGGCGACAACTTGCAACTACTAAGTTCGGTAGTTGTCGACTGCGCAGTATCATTGACACGGCTCCCAACACAACACAACCGACCACACCCCGAAAAAAACCACTTCGTCGGGGATTAGAGCGCGAGACCAGACGGCTCCTAACCAATCAGGTACGCTAACCAACGATCGATTGAGTGATGAGTGACAACATAGAGGCGTTGAAAGTCCTCCCAGAACGTCCAGAACACAGATGTTACTGTGTCGACTATCATGCTTCTACGACTCGATGACGCAATCGAGTCATCAATTCGTAGAAGCATAATGGTGAGCTTATGCATTTCCGTTTGATCCGTTTGATTATGTACAGAGGAGAGCTATGGCCTACTTCGTAGCGCACTTACACGCGCCCGCACACAATTTGCACTAATGCAGGATAACGGTTAACGCTGCCTACACGATACGCGTATAGGTAAGTGGGACCTTTGTAATTACGGTACTGTACTAGTAATATCAGGTCATGTTGGCCTAGTGGTCAGGGTGCTCTTTCACCGCCAGAAAAGTATTTTAAGTGCTGAATTTGCCACGTGCTCGGCGGTGAAGGAAAAAATCGTAAGGAAACCTTCGTGAGCGAGAAATAATAAAAAAAAAATTATTTCGAGGACGTGAAATTCGCCAACCCGCGCGCGGTCGGACCCTTCGCGACTCCAAAACCCTCTCAAATATAGACCCTTCGTGCAGCAGTAGGCATTTATAGGCTGCTGCTTTACATTTACCTTACTTTGCATGCATGTTTAAACGTATTCAGTTTAAAAACTGTTTCACGATTTTTTTTTAATTTTACTTATGATTTGGTAAAGATTGCACGTTTGTCGTTCAGTCACTCTTGAAATACTGAACGGATAGGACAGAGAGATCAAATAAGATATCTCATGGGATAAAATTAGTACCCCGCGGTTGAAGCCACGGTTTGCAGCTAGTTTATTTATCAAAATATGAAACCGGTCGGTTTCGCCTTATGGCATCATCAATCTTAATTTTTTTTTATTTTCAAGCTCATTATTGGTTTTCAAAGTTCGAACGTCCATTGATAGTCTGGAATTATACTTCAATTCAATATGATTTATTCAATAACAATGTAACATTGGGTTTGAGTGGCAGCCACGTACAGGCAAACGCAGTGTGGGACGACACCCCACAAGATGGAGTGACGACCTGCGCGGTGTTGCGGGAAGTCGATGGATGCAGGTGGCTCAGGACCGAGCTTCGTGGCAATCTTTGGGGGAAGCCTATGTTCGGTAGTGGACTTGTGATAGGCTGAAATGATGATGATGATGATGAAACGTTGAATAACTTTTTTATGGGGAATGTTGCATAAATATTAATGAAACAGAGAAATATTTATAAAGACAGTTCACTTTTTAGAGAGTGGTCTGTCTGAAAACTTCTCATCTAATAGTGAATACTGAAACACTGCCAGTTCCAGTATTCACTGGCAGCCAAGGTTCTCGAGTGGCAGCCATGTACAGGCAAACGCATTGTGATAGGCTGAAATGATCATGATGATGATTGGGTTTGAAATACAACATATATGTGTCAACTTATATAGTAGAGAAATTACATTTACAAAATATAATTATTTTTTTAACAGTAATTAAAAAAAAACTAATAAACTGCATGATTTGTCAAATTACGTCAACTATAAAACAGTTAACATAACGAGTGGAACATAACCAAAACGAGTCATAGCTATAATGTGTAATCCAACAAAAAATCGGTTCGAGATTTTTTTATTGGATTAAAAAACCACGTGCCGACACGATGGTCTCCGGAGGCCCATTGGGAGCGGTGCCAAGCGGGCCATTTCGATTAATGGAGCCATCGATACCGCACAAACTGTTTCAAGTTGAAATACACAATACAAAGTATTGTGTATTTCTATAAACTCCAGCAACCGTGCAACGTCCACAATAAAGCCACTTGGGAGAGGCTGTTCAGAGAATGATGGTGGTGGAGGTGATGACGTTAAGGAACACCTAATGTTTGGACAATTATTATTATCTAAATGTAATGTGTTGTACATTCGCCTTACGGCGTCTTCAGGATATTCAATTACGATGAAAGAGTTTCAAATGTGGGAGAGATAATACAAGGAATAATAAAAATTGTCAATATGATGCAGTTTCAAACGCGGTAGAGCCAAGCGGCGGCTTTTGCTACTGCTCGAATGGGCCGGTTCGACCGGATTGGTACCATGACCTCGCAGAATACCGGCGTGAAGTAGAGGCAACTTGCGTTTCTGCATATCTTTCATTGAGTGAGGTAACCGGAGGCCCACACTCCCTTCCCATCCCCTCCTCATCCTCCCTCCCATCTCCCTAATATCCTTAAAGGCCGCCAAGGCAACTGCAGCACCTCTGGTGTTGATTCACGTGGGCGACTGTATTCACTTACTGCTGGTGAACCACTTGCTCGTTTGACGCCTTTCCCATTAAAAAAAAAAGTTTCAGCAAGTACAATTCACACCGTTCGATCGGAATTTGCTTCGAATAACTCTCTCAAATCTTTTCCAAGTGACGTTGTCCTCTGATTGCAAAAATATTCCGTGCCACAGCGTTCCCTGATAAAACTCATCTGTGACACATCAGTCTCCCCGTGACCCGTAACGTCGCGAACATAGAGAATGGCCCTGCCATGAAATCCGCCCATGCTTTGTTTTATGAATAAAAAAGTTAAATAAATTAATTAATTAAAAAACACTAAAATTAAAATCGCGATAAAATCCGTAAATAATGGTTTCATATCATATGTGCAGTGTTCGGTTAAATACGCGATATCATTGAGTGATAATATTTTCGTTATATTACATCTAATGCCATCACCATAAAGTGCCGAGTAATGTTGCGGAGCTAACACGAGTGATATCATTTTTAAATTCTATTGCAATAGAACGAATAGTAATGAAAATTCCATTTCTAAAACAGCGAGCTGCGACTTGAATGGTCATCGCTTGGGTACGCCAGCCGCCCGTTTGGAGGGAGGGAGGCGGGGGGAGAGGAGAGGGCGCTTCACTGCTACGAAGCAGCGTAGTATGGACATTGAAACTGTATTCGAATACGGTCAGAGCGGTCCTTCAAATTGGAAAATGAATTTAAATAGCCCCATAGACAGGTTATTTTATATTTCCTCATTTCATATTTCTCAGGCTGGTTACAGACAGTACTCGCGAATCAGCTTGCCCAGCGAGGTGAGTGTGGGCAAACCTTCAGACAGAGAGTGTCCTATGTTCAGCAGTGGACTGAAAAAGAAATATAACAAGGTGTAACAATACTATTTTGTAATTCATGCTTAACGGTAAAGAACGAGATATTCAGAAGCATTCGAGATAACAGAAGCCTTTTTTCTGGCTTAAGTTGTCCGTCCGTTCGTCATCGTCTGTTAGTTCGACAGTGCGAATATTCAAACAGAAATAGTATATAATTTACTCAAACTGGGCGAACCAGCAATTGAATTCGACCCGGAATGTCTCAAATAAATATGTAACGTCGCGTGTAATATAATATAACTAGTTAAATGTTGACGGATGTCAAATGTTTTTTTTTTATGGAAAAAGCGGCAAACGAGCAAGCGGTGTACCTGATGGTAAGTGATTACCGTCGCCCGCGTATGAACGAAATACACTTTATTGTACACCAATTAGCGAAAATAGGAAAAAAAATAAAATAAAAAGAAACATAAAATACTCAAAGGTACAATTGGCGGCCTTATCGCTTAGAAGCGATCTCTACCAGGCAACCGTTTTGCAGAGGAAATAATGACCAGTGTTACTAAGAAGTGAAAATATAATATAATAATTATACATTGATATATATAAATACTCTAACATATACTGATATATCTAAATAAATACACAATATATACCCATAGATATACAGGAATATAAAGAGTAAAGAATAAATAATATAAGAGCCATACGACGGAAGGAAAAGTAAGTGTTAAAGGATAAACAGTTTTTATTCTATTTATTAAGTATTTAAAACCAACTTATAATTACAATTAGCAAGCTGTACTGACGGTAGAATCTAAAGGATAAAAATGATAATTTCCATCCTAATTGTACCACGTTCTGGCAAATATACGATTCATTATTATTATCGTTAAATACGAAGTACAGTGGGAGCAAGAGTTGGCATCGCTGGCAAATTGTAGCACTCCATGTGTTTCGATCGCTTCACTGCTGGTGCCCTGCCAAGTCTCTTCAAACCAACGCCGTACAATTACGCATACACCTATTAGTGGTAACATTCTGATAACGGACGCACTCGAGTACCGTACAGTAAACATATTCATGACTAGCTGTGCCCCGCGGATTCGACCGCGTAAAAATGTTCAATCCTTCATGCCAGTTTCATACACATGCTGAATGTATGACTGTAACATATGTATGTTGGGAGATGTCAATAAGTTTTTCTACAAGTACCCCTGATTTATCAGGCAGTCAATAAATCGTGGTAGTACTGTTCAACGGGTTTTATGAACTGCTCCGAAGCCTTCTAACAGTGAAGGATATTACACATGACCAAGGCTTATGGTTACTGTACCGCTTCTTTGGGACATAGCGTGATGTTATATAATCATTCTTAATAAACGTGCTTTCTAACGCAAAACTAATTTTTCAAATCGGACTGGTAGTTTCTGTGATTACCGCGTTCAAACATACCAACTGTTCAGCTATATTATAATATAAATTTAAAATAAAGCAGAATAGATTAGTGTTAAGATGAACTGAGCTGAAGATTCTGTGAAGAACAAAAATAGTAATCGATTAATTTAACTATACGTGAAATTACAATGAATACATCGATTGGAAATGGACTAAAACAGACAGACAGACAAGAATGCTAGTAAATATTGCATTGTCATCCAATTCTGAGCAACGTTTAAAGTTTTAAGCCAATAGCTCATGGGCAAATTAGTTTAAAATTTGTACTGAACAGAGAGATAAAAAAGCGAGTTATTACAAAACGAGGTAAAATATAATAAAACTGAATGTCATGCATAAAGTCATCGTTAGGAAACAAGAGCCGATAAAGATTACAGAATTTAAAATTATGTTTCGTCTGATAAAGCGATTTCTAATCCAATATTTTTGGATTTGGATATTATATCTGATCAAAAACGATGAAAATGGGATTTTTCACTAATCGCTTTGTTTCTTTAATGACCGTCTAAATATTAAAAAAAAAAACATATTTTTACTCTAACTGCCTTTTTTATATAGAAGAAGGCAAGTGATCACCGACGCCCACGAACATTCCCAACACCAAAGGAGCTACAGATGCGCTGCCGGGCTTTAAGGAAGGAATAGGCTCTTTTCATGAAGGTCCATAAGTCGTAACTGTTGGGAAATACCGCTGGCGACAGCTGATTCCACAAAGGGACATTAGCCTCACCAAATCTCCAGACCCTGCTGTCTGTTTTCGGTCGAGTATTTCTTTATTGCTACCGTGCGATGCCATGGTTGGTAGGACCCCATGCGTTTCAATGCACTTTCCGTGGCTTATTTCAACACGCATTGGAGAAACAAAAGAAGGAAGATGATGAAGGTCTTCATAATCCTTCCAAATCTTCTAGGAATCCTTTACCTAATTCTCTCGGACACTTCGGAACATCTTTATCATTATTATACCATCCGTTGTAGCTCAAGGATCTTGGCGAAGAGCTTTAAAGCTTCAAACTAAACAAGTAACCAGCGTTTGAATCCTAAGGCACTTGATGTAACTGAACCAGCACAAAAATACACACTACTTAGAAAGTCTCGGTTATATTATAACAGTCTTCATTTCCTCATCCTAGCTCTCTCGTACCCCTTGAAGTCAATATAATAACTCAACGTGACGCACACACAACGGACGCTTTGTCCTGCAGCCTGCAGCATGCAGCTGTGCAGTACAGATGCATTTACATCTGCATAATACAAGCGTAGTTCAGAAGTCGTTGAGAGCGTCGCATTTCTTTCGGTTCCAATGGAACATAAATAACCAAACAATTGGAAAATTGATTTTAATAATCGTCATAGTATTAGTTAAGTGTTGTTACTGTTAAATAATACGCGAATGTCAATAGAGCCGTGATTTCCTAGTAGACTGAGACCTCAATTTAATTTCAGTGACCTTGGTTCGATCACCGCGGTGCCGGCATCACAGGAATTTTCAAGAATTTACCGCCTGCTTGGCTGCGAGGGAAAACATTGCGGAGGGAACCCGCAAGTCTGTGAAATACTAACTGCTACACTGATGCCTCAATATTCTACGAGCTTTCTCAGGGATGACACGCAGACAAACATGGAAGTAAAACATATTCTAAATACGAAAAGCTATCCAAATCGTTAGAGCCGTTTCCGAGAAACGAATTACATATGTATATATACATATATAAACAAGCATAACTCATTTAATGTTCAGTATAATTTTAAAAAGAAAACTTATTCACTTTTCTAATTACTCTCACTGCGTGAGGCAAGTCTTACGACATAACACATTGCACAGAGTAAAAAATTGTAACTTATGTACTTACAGTCCCGTTGTTCGGCAATTAACGCATACTCCAAGGTTCAAATCCAGCTACCCGGAATTTCAGAAGTACGTAGAAAGGAGCGCCGCAAGTGTCGCGAACGTGCAAAGGCGTAAGGAAACCATCCGTACCGGTTGGCAAAACAGCAACATTATTTAGTCCACCGTGTCACAAGCTAATAAGAACTATAGCGAGTTGCGTTTAAAGTTGTCATTCCATTAACTCGCAGCAGTGTTACACAAAGACTGTAGTGGAGGGCGCGGGTGTGCGCGGAAGGCACACTTTGTGACTTCGTGGCACTGTGTAGGAGTTGCAGTGTAGCATGGCGGCTAAAGAGCGAGGAGATCGCTTGAAAAGATTGTAGGCGTGGAGGAACAAACAACCTTGTAGTTTTTTTTTGTAGACATAGATAGAAACGCGCATCCATGTACCTACTATTGTTTTTTTTTCGACGACTGTATAGCTCAGTGGTTAGAGTATGTATTGTGACGGTCCCAGTGTCTCTGACATTGCATCTGTAATAATGTTATACGTGGCAGAGTCAAGCGGTGGCTTCTGCTGCTGCTCGAAAGGGCCGCCTCCACCGGAGAAGCACTATAGCATCGAGGAATACCGGCGTGAAGGAGTCTTGTGCTTCTGCGTTTCGTTCACCGAGTGAGGTAACCGGAGGCTAGCTCCCCTCTCCTCCTTCGCGGAGCCCAAATGTCCTTAAAAGCCGGCAACGCACCTGCAGCTCCTCTAGTGTTGCCGATGTATGTGATTTTATAAGAAATGTTTATATGTACCTTAATAATATATTTACATTAGTACCTAATAATAGAAAATATTACTCCGTTCGAAGTCGGCGCAGTTCGCAAGTAATTGAAAAAACAAAGTAACTAACGAAATATTGAAGAGTAATGTTATTATTAAAGCCATTTGAAAATCAATCAACCCTTTGCACCTCGAAAGTAAGATACGTGGAACGTCTTGTGTCAACTGACGCATGTCAAAAAACCAATGTCAATAACATAACATACGTAATACGTATGCTTGTGGAAAATGGTCAAAATAATCCTCCATTGCAATCCTGACACACGCCTTTAGTGGAGCACAATAGATATTTCTTACCAAGCATCACGTCCTTCAAATCTTCCTAAATGGCAATAAAAATGAATAACTTCAATGGCATACAGATGTAGCACACAGCGGGAGGGAAATAACGAAATTCGAGAAAATTCGATTGAATTAATTTCACGGGACACGCCGCCGCTCCCCAAATAAGCAATATCGCATACGATCTTCCATTAGCGAGGGAATAGCGTTTGGGCCGCAATTTTACAGTGAAAAGCCACCGCCGGGCAAACAGGCGGAGTGCAGCTTCGACGTGACGGCGGGATTTCGCTAATATAGGCTTTCAAAATAATCATATGCTCTAAAATGTTTATTTAATCTCCTTCTTCGAGCAATGGAGAATACTTTTTAGCGATCGGTTTCCAAAGAGTAGAGAAGTAAATGTTTATTTCAATGAGGAATGAGGCCGTGTAACGGGTGTGTAAATGCGACAACGGAAGACTGAAATTCAGAGCGTCATTCAAATGAAAAACATAAACGTAATTTAGTTCTCGTACCCACTTCAAATCCACCGAGTCAAGAATACAGAGGACTTTTTTTTATAGAAGAAGGGGACAAACGAGCATGCAGCTCACCTGATGGTAAGTGATCACCGACGCCCACGAACATCCGCAACACCAGAGGAGCTACAGATGCGCTGCCGGCCTTTAAGTAAGGAATAGGCTCTTTTCATGAAGGTCCCTAAGTCGAAGTGGGTGCCAGAAAACTAAAACTACTTAATCCTACTAAAGGACTATTTTATACCACGAAATCTGCTGTAACTTTGAAAGTACTTTAGGTAACTTATGACTTAGAGCTCACTTGCACGAAAGCCCCAACTCTCTCGCAGTCTGGGCAATTTGCTCGCCCGCGGCGGGAGACTCATCTCGCATTCATAGCGGGGAGTCGACGCAAATCAAAACCGTTTTCCCAAATTCACGGATACCTCTTACTACAGACTTGTCATAACTTTTCAAAAAGCTTTATGAAAATTTACCTGGTGGTAAATTTACGCAAATGATAGCAGGTAAAGTATCTATTGTATAGGATCGTAACATAAATAATTTGTGTAGACAGTAGAGCCAAATTGCGGCTCTTGCTGCCGCTCGACCGCGACCTCGCAGAATACCCGCGTGAATTAGAGCCATCTTGTGCTTCTGCGTTTCGTTCGGCGAGTTTGGTAACCGGATGCCGTTTGGGTTCAACATTGTTATATGGGTTTTCGGGTAACAGTCGGTTGTCAGAGCCTCGTAGGTTGAAACACCCAGCTTCTTTTGGACTGACGTAACAGTGAGCCTGTTGCCGTCATGGTGCAAATTACAAACAGGCCAGGTCAGGTGCACGTTACGCACACTGTACGTTGATAGAATTGGTTCGAGCCCTCCACATAGAGGATTGATCTCTGACCTCCTAATTCGGTAGCAGCTCCCCTAACCACTCGGCTGCCGTGGCCGTTTATGATAGAAGCTAAATAACCTTACAATTACGAAAACGTCATCGTTTGACATCGCTTTAGGCTACCGAAAAATGCGTCTCATGTATACATTAGCGTTCTTGAACATCCGCTCTTCAAATCGAGGATGAACACGCCAGCATCGATCCTCACATTCGAGCAGATGGACCAACATTATTTCTGGTAGATCTTTCTCTAAAATGATCCTATTTCACGCCCACAACTGACGCAGCGAGTACTTCACCTTCCGCTCCTAGCTAACTCTCTATGTACTAAATACAGGGGCACATGGCCCCGCACTCGGTGACGCGTGAAAACTCCAATTACGCTCCTGCCGAGCACGCTGAAACACTAACGTTGACCTGCCGGGGGAAATGTGAACTCTAAAACAGTTACCCATATGGTTGAAAATTGATCGAGTTCAACCTGCCTGGAAAACATTTATTATTATTAGACTTGGCGCTTGTTCCGGACCAACTTGTAATAAAGTTTGCTGACCTTTTAATGCTCGAAAAGCTCGCTCTAGGTAGCTAGAGGCAAAAATGTAACCCTGGTACATTAAAAATTCGTCATGTCATGGCGAAGTAACCTACCTACAGCCCTCTCTTATCATCTGGAACCTAAAATCTACGTGTGATTTTAAAGAGAAATGTCGAATGATTACTAGGCTTCCGACACAGTCATCCAAATAGCCATCCCAAATATGCACAAAATCAAACATTTCGACCGGTTTCTGGTACTGTCATCAACGATCCGCAGGCCCTGCTGTTGTGATGATGACAGATCGTCTCACATTCAGAGAAGCATACCCCTGACTGCTAAGTGATTGTTAATTTAAAATATGCAATGTAATACATAGCATGACTAAGTTCTCGGCAAGGAAACTTCCTGCGACCACGCTGTTCCCAAATCCCACAGACTGGTGTGATAGGGAACAATTACACGTCTTAATTTTTCACTAACTTTATACAGGATGTTGTCAACTTTCATCCAATAAAAAATATTTATAATGTATTAAGAAACAAAAACTATGGATTGATTATCTTTTTACTTCTTAATTTTCGCTAAAAAGGGGTTGCTCAGATATAAAAGCTGATTAAATTTTATTACAAAGAATGCATAAGTTCCATGATAAGCTACCAGGTGACCGCCAGTGATTTCCTAATACGGTGAAAGATTAAACATTTGGAAAATATACTTACCAATTTAATCACGAACGTATACACGTTTATCTGAAAAAAAAAAAAAATTAAAATCTTGCTTTTTTAAGTTAAATAATTCATTCACAACTAAAATATATATTCGGCTGCGACTTCGTCCGCGTGGAAAATTTTCCATCGGCTTTACCGACAGGCCACTTACTTGTCTATGTCCTTCGGGAAAGCGGCTCAGCGCTTTAGCCATGAAAACCTAACAGACACAGGTACTTCCGGATTTATAATATTTCCAGTCGTTGGTCTCGGCGTTGCCCGGGTTAAAATATAAAAATAGAAAAAAATTATTAAAAAGTTTGCCATTTCATTAAAAATTTCCTGCTGTGTAGTGCCCTTGTACAAATACTATGATTTAATGTATTTTTGTGTGTAGATAAATAAATAAAAAATCCTTTGTCCATTGCAACATGATAAGAAACATATCTAAGAACAACCCGATCAAAATCGGACGAATGGATTTGAATATAAGCCTGCACAACGAATTGCATGACGTCTTTATATTTCAGTATAAATATAGATATATTGTCTTTACATGTCATATAAGTATATAGATGTAAATTATGGATCACATTTAACTAGTATAAGCCTTAATTCTACATATTTATCCCTTGATCAAATACTTGAAAACGACTGCCATCCATACATTTTCGCTACTTCAGTTAACGGCTTTTACAAATGTCGGAATTTAAATCATTCCGGCGTTAACTGTTAGCGTGTAAATGTTCAGTTGTGTATGTGTAGTATGTAAACACTCAAACGTGTGGTGGCGACACGAGAATCTGACGACAAAAAAAAAACCTAGTCGTCTCGTCAGGTGCGTGGTACGACGAGACGACTGGCACTGCGACGACCGGACCATCTCCCAAGTGCGGTGGTTACGGTTATGTTAGGTCCGATGTGGACGTTTGGATTCCGTCACTGGTAATGTTTTTTTTTTAAATGGTACAGGAGGGCAAAGCAAAGCAAACGATTCACCTGATGGTAAGTGATTACCGTCGCCCACGTACATCTGCAACAGCATTGAGATATTTGAAAGATGGGAGGGAGGTTAAGGAGGGAAATAGGGGAGAAGGGGAGTGAATCTCCGGTTACCTCACATACCGAACGAAACGGAGAAGCACAAAATCCTTCTACTTCACGCCGGTATTCTGCTAGACCGTGATAGCAGCAGCAGCTAAAGCTGCCGTCGGGCTCTACCACGTTTATAAGCATCACCTTAGCAGGTGGTCGACTCCTTCTCAGCTTAGGAGTCGTCTCACCTGTCAGCATTGTAACCGATGTTGTGTTCCGGTTCGAAACGTACACGTATAGAGAGCCAGTATAATTAACCAGGCTACGATGCATCTCGTTCTCCAGGGCTGACAACGCATCTACCTGAACAACAACTTACCATCAAGTGGACTGTCAGTTCCTTTGTCACACACCAATCCAAAAGAAAAAATAATAATAGACAACTGCATATATTAGTGGTTAGCGTGCCTGACTGAAAAATTAACAAACAAATTGTTGGTTTATGGCAGTGCTATCAACGTGTCTCTAACACTACATCTGACCTATCCTTCCATCATACAGCATAAGCGTTACATCGTACACGGAAAGATAAATGCGCCCGAGTGTTTATATATTCGCGGGCCTGCGGGCGTATAATTAATCCTGCACAGCTGACAACAGCCGATAGTTTTTTTTGTAAGTTGTCGCCGTGGTGGAAATCGGATAGGAGGTGGACATGTTTTGTATAAACGTGACACGATATGACTGAGTTGCTATATCACAAAGGATTTCAGAGCAGTCGGGGCACGTGAAAGCGATCGTTTCACGGGGGAGCTAAAAATAAAAGCAAGCGAAGCAAGTTATTAAGTCTCACGTGAACGGCCCCAATATGCTTCGCGTTCAGCAGCCGAGTGCTTGAGCGGCTGATGGAAAATATCGGAACGGTGTGGGTAGGTTTTTATGATACTTGCCACATTTATTTAATTGGGCTGTACTTTGTTATATAATAAGTTCATTTATAGATGATACCTTTGTAATAAAGAGTAAAACTCGGTGTTTAATTTTATATTTATGAAAGACTATTTGAAAAGACGGACTAAAAATTTGTTTTTATACTGTTAAATAGACAAGTGTTCGACATGAGTCCATGTGGAAGGCTATGTTTTAATTATCACAGCTTCCCTAAGGTATACATCTAGGCGTGGTTACACTTAAGCTCTAATTTAAAGTGCTCAATTTCCTCGAGCTCGGTGACGAAAGACATCGCTAGAAAACCAAGCATGTCATTCCCAACAACGAAGCCCACTCGTAAAAGACATATTTTGCCCAACACTTATCGACTACAACATAATATTTTTTAAATTAATGCCCAAGAATATTGGCTATATAGCATAATATTATATAGAGATAATGTGAATTTGTAGAGTGTGTGTGGTTTAATCTCCGGTTATTTTAACGGCTGCTTTACTTCACTTCATTAGGCCTATAACTAGGATAAGTTTGATTTCTAAGAAAGTGGGATCCGCAAGAAATTGCGTTATTTATATTTATTAGGTGGTAGAGCCAGCGGTTGTATCACAACCTCGCAAAATAACAGCGTGAAGTAGTGGCATCATGTGCTTCTGCGTTTCGTTCGAGAGGCCCACTCGCATCGTGCAGGTTCACGAGATCAAATATAGATACAGCAAATGGGCGCGGGGAGCACGCTCGCAAACAACTCGACCGGTACGGTACCAATACCGTTAATTGGTTCACGCTATTTATTTAAACGATGCGGTGGCAACAGCACGGACGGGACCCGGGACGACGGTGCACCGCATTATGATCATATACAACATAGATCAACATGAACGCAATAGCTGTGGTAAGGGTAAACTATAGGTAGCGGTGCTCGCTTCAGTGTCATAGATCCTCGGTGAAAATTGATGAAATGAAAAATTGCTAATAGGAAATTTTAAGTGGTGTATATACCACGCGCTCGGCGGTGAAGGAAAACATCTTGAGGAAATCTGCAAGTCTGAGAAATAATAATTATTATTTCGAGGATATGTGAAGCCCGGCGATCCGCAGTGGAGCAGCGTGGCGGGCCCTTCCCGGCTCCTGAACCCTCTCAGATACTTGAGGCCACCCTGCCTCTTCCCAGGAATAGACACTTACAGACTGCATCTTTACTTACAACATGAGTTATTTCTAAGATATTAATTTAAATTAACTGGAATATTCTTTTATTAACAACGAACATGAATCTCTGGTCTATAATTGTTAACGTTCATACGAATACATGACATACAGTGGCGTCGCGAATGCGTACCATAAAACATACTAACATTGACATAAGATGCTAAAATAGCTACCCCTTATTAGGTCGGGTGTTCGTCGTCTCCTGCTGCCAGGGAGTTTGTTACATGTGTAGAAACTCTAATATAGCGATGATGTATTGCAGATAGCGCTACTTCTGGTGTCATTTCCTCGTTGTGCTTAATATTTGTAATTCTTCATCTCCATCATCAGCCTGCACAGGCCCACTGTTGGCACTTTGGGTCTTCCCATAAAAGCGCCCACAAAAGCTGGTTTGGTGAGCGTAGCGTCGGTACTCTCCTACAAGGGAAGCCGTTCTGGACTGCAGGATTTCAGCTCGGCGTAGTCACATCGATTTTCGACCATTGATCGTTCGTTAGTCAGCTGGTGATGAAGGGTCAGTTGCTATTGCATGCCTTTACATTTATAAGAGTATATTTGTATTGGTTTATCGAAAACAGCATAAATGACATCAACATGTTGATCTAATTTACGCAAAAGGGGTTCTTTCTTAGATGCCTATCTAACTGGGTCACAGCTTCGGCAAATTTTGTTCGAACGCTCTTTATTATTGAATAACCAGTCGACGCTATGTTTATGTTTTGCACCCGGTACAGACGCGCTTCGGCAACCTACTCTTCAAATCAAATCTCCCTAATCAAAATGTGTTTCTTCATAATAAGATCTTAACATTCTGTTTTGTCTTACAATTTTGCAGAAAGAACTTTAAATTACATTAACGTAGTAGACGTTTAGTATGAAGCAAGCAAGTAACATATTCATAATTTCTATTTGTTCCAAAAAACGTAACACAATATGCAATGTACAATTGACTAAATTAACTAGTAGCTGATAAATGGATCGGCTCGGTTGAGGAACAACTACATTCTCACCAGCTTTAAGTTTGTTTGTTTTTTTTATATATAAACCGCTATCTCCACTGATCGCATTTCTAATGTGTTTGGGAATAGTACAAGCTTAATCTCTACCTGAGATTGCGGATTTTTATCTGTCAATATATATATATCGGCTTACGCAATCCTATTTTCGACCCTACTCCAGCCTCGACGCCCTTTAACTTCGTAGTATATTATGTATTTGATACATAATATACTAAACAACATTTATACTACTTATGTTTTAATTCCGAAGACGGTGTGCCTGATTTAAAAATAAAACAATCGAATTAACTTCATAAGCACGGGGTATTAGGCAAGAAAAAAATACTCAAAATATAATAAATGGTTTGCAAAACGAAATAGAACCTTAATGCTAAAGCTCCGTTGGCATCGTAGCCAAGAAACTGACTTCAACGCTACAGATCTCTCGCACACCCACGTGCAATTCATATGAAAGAAAGAAAGAAACACATTTATTTGGCAATCACACAACAAAACACAAAATAAAAAACAAATTAAATAAACTAAAAAAAACAAAAAACATGAAAAAGATTAATTTGTAGTACGATGTCAAAAAGGTTCCCGTCTCAGTGATATCACAGCACTGTTTTTCAGTCGGGTCCTTCATTGACTTCACGAACAACCGGATAAGAAGTATAAAAAAAAAAGCATTATTAGTCAAATACCAAAGATACACAGTTCTTAAATCATTGTAACCGTTGAGCAGAATACCCATCTCGAAAAAGAGAATTAAACAAAAATAGAGCCAAAACAAAAACAAGAAAAACTTCAGCGTGCGTTTCACAAAAAAAAAATTTAATCAAAAAAACAAAGAACAAATGTTAATAAAATAAGTTAAAATTTAATATCATGATGAGATGAAATTGTACGAGATTATGGTAAGTAAATATATGGGACTGGGGAAGCCCTGCTCGGGCTCCGGTCCGTGATGCTTGACATCAGGAGCAGCGTCAGGGTAAGGTCCCGGATTCGGATCCGCTACGGCGCAGAAATTCAGTGTCATGTCGTTACTCGATAAAATCATCACATCCCAGAAATATTTTCGTAATTTTTTTGACAGACTAGTTTTTTGAGGCATCGCGTGTAAGGTTTCTGCGAGGAATACAGATATTTAGATATCCCGGGTTTGTAGCTCCGTTTAACTTTCACTGGGCACCAGATGATTTCACAAATTCGTTGACTTTTCCTTACCTCATTCTGCGAATAACGCGATGGGACGCAAGTGGAGTAGTTAAACTGTCATTTGAATTGGTTCCCTTGAAATGTTATTGCTGCAATCATTCGGACAAGATCTACGTTTCATTACCGTTATTTAGGCATTAAAAAAAATAGACAATAAATTTCCATAATATTTTCCTATGATATAAACCTTATTGTAAGCCTTGTGGTATCTCCCACCCTTTTTCTTACCGTCGGGAGTCGTCGAGCCGAAAAATACTACACTAAAATGAAGCAGACCCATAAGGCTGGGACCGAGATCGCCTATGAGCTTGGCGAGCGTGGCGATTTTGGCAAAAACTCCTTATAGGAGAGACCTATATCCTGCAGTGGACTGTTTCTAGTCTGTTAAGATAATGTAAGGTAATTTAACCTATTGTGATAAAGGTTCATTACATTATTCTGAGAGACGTTCACCATAGAACTACAACTATAGTATTACATACCTAGGTAATTAATAATAAAAAAAATTCGGTCGACGTTATGAAAATTTACTCCACAAACGTAATTGAGAAAGCGGTGCGCCGGAAACATATTTCCCGCCCCGCCTCCGACCGCAAAATGAAACTGCGCTTTCCCAATTTAGATCCGGGTTTAAGTGCACTTCCTGGTACCAGAGCTTTCATAATTGGACAGTGGATATAGATCATTCATTTATACGTACTTTCCTTTGGACGAGTGAAACGTGAAATATAAAAACTTTTAATATTTGATACTTTTTATTACTAGAGAGTGAACGGAAGACTCTCGTGAGCTTTCAACGCTTCCGCTACATAAAACATTTTATTCTAGTGAACTGAAAACATAAAACGGCGTACGTTCCCATGTAAATGTACTTACAACCATTATCTCAGTAGCTTTAAAAGTAGCAGAGCGGGAAATAATAGTCTGCTATAATCGTTTTAAGAAGCCTTTCAATGTTACTGCTACCTCTTCACTTCCCATAGCAGTAGCGTTACTAAAATGATAATGTAATAGATGGTTTAATAGAGTCAGCCATAAGTGTGAAAATTTATTTAAAAAAAAAATAGATACATATTAGTTCGAAGAGAAAAAAACATAACATTTCAGAGTATAAGAATAGGTTACTTATGTTTGATATGGATGCCCTCGAAAAACGTCGATTATTATTCGACCCATGTATTCTTCATGAGGTGACGAATGGTAATCTTGGTAGTGAGTTACTCGAACAGTGGTCCCTAAAAGTTCCGACGCGCTCCGTTCGCGTTCCGCAGTTGCTTAGCAACCGCTACCGTCCACTACTAATAATATGTCACAGAATAACCTACTATAAGGATATGTAAATTGTATAACAATCGCTTATGTTCTCTCCAAGACATTTTTAACACATCTTTAAAAACTTTTAAAAGCTCAGTTAAAAGTATTAGTTAATTGATGCCGTAGCAGCATGCAATTTGCTTCTAAATAGTATTTGCATATTTTTGTAAAGTGATTGTCGTGTCAAATTTTCCACTTCGATGATTTGATGAAACTTTAATGAATCGTGAAATTAACTTGGTATTTTAATTGTATGTAAGTCTTTCGAATATCACTATTATATTACATTATTATAATACTCCGTGGCGTTCATCGATAATAACCCAATACTGATGGTTTCAACTAATAACAAATCCGCCATTTTTTCTCTATAAATATTATAGTTACATTTTTGTGGCATCGGTCACAAGGCATTCAGCCAAATTTTTTTTTTACTGTTGGAAACTCGTTAGTACTTTAAATGTGACATTGGGTGATATAAACTAATTTAACTTAATATTTTTCGGTGAATTAAAAACAATCGTGAGCATCGTGCCATCAAAAAATATTTCGTGCTAATCTAAAATGGAGAAACTTTTTTTAATCATCTTCACAAAAAATACGAACATTGCTAAAATAAAAAAATTACTATTCATTATACTACTATTTTTTGCTATTTTAGTTGATTATTCTTACAACAGAACCGCCTGCACTGTATGCAGCAATGTAGAAAAGATTTACCATAAACTTACGTATTCCGCCCGGTCGTCCGATTATCGATTTGGGGAATCGAAAACTTTACGGAGCATGTTTTACGATCCAGAAGAAAAACACGTTTTCGGCTTATTTTTTGTCTTATTTCCCACTTCGGCGCCGACAGAATATCAGCGGCGGCAACACTGCGACGGCAATACGCTGAGTCCGCAGCCCAATATAACGATGTTCTCTTTAGTTTTTTGTTTCATTCAAAAACCGTTTGCGTTCGCTCCGGATGACGAAAACTTTGTGTTTGTAAAAGATCTTTGTGAACCACTTAGATTAATCCATATTTTTTTATAAATAAGCACTAATGCCGTCACATACAAGGATAGGCTGGGGTTATAGTTTTCCAGTTGGAAAAACTCAGCGTAGCCCCAATCGGCTATTCGCAACACAGTTTTCGCCTCGTGCCTCGTCGTTTATGTTAATGTACATCTTCCGAAATTCTTTTCTCCGGAAATTATACACCCGCCAGCTTCTTCTACCCACCTTTTGCATACACTAACGAGCCGCTAGACATTCAACACCGGCTCTGCGTAGCGCCGCTGAATATTCATGCCATGCATCCTTGCATAAACTTGCACAAGTTATCAGCACGGCGTTGCTTTAAATTTGAAGTATGCATTTTGAGTGTTACAATCTCGCGCACTTGAGACCCACCCATGGAGCATGTACAAGAACTATGCGAGCTCACGCTGCCGATGTACTTTAAAGGATTATTATGAAAATTTTAAGTCAAACCTATGGTGCCTTAAGGTATTCTGTCCCAGTCAACTTAGGCATACATTAAAATTTGAGTGGCGGAGCTGCATACTTACTTATACCAACAGATATATCTTTTTAAATATAGATAAATTTCCTTCTTATCTTTGTCAGTGTGAGCAATAAAATACTCAACTATAGCATCTTAATATGTATGTATGAACGATTTTTATGAATCATTTGCAACGATTCTTTAAAGAATAGTGCACATGGCCTATACATACTGTATAACGTTGAGACATGGATTAGTATACGAGTATGTTTTTAATTTATATTTGTGATCACAGATGACGCTGTGTCTGTTTAGATCGCGGTATAGTTTCGCTGGTTTATTACGAAAGTTCAACGAACATTTTAAGACTAAAATGTTTAACTTGCGGTCCTCCTGCTCGCGAGTCTCTACCGCTGAAGCTGAAAAGGCCACTAGGCCAACAGCATATCTACCGTGAAGGTTTTAGTCGGTCCGACATTTTTAATGCTGATCCCAACATATCCAGAGACGGTGATGGGTAGGTGCGAGCACCTTTCCCCCACGTTAAACTAAAAAAGACTAAAATGTCGAGCATAAAAATGCCGATCAACTGTGTACATTGATTAGCAGGAAGTTGCACCACAGACCGAGATTGTAATGGATTAGGTGGATCAGCTCTATGGATTAGAATCTACTTGGAGGAGCCGAGTAGCGACTTTAAGAAAAGAAAGAAAGATTTATGTACGGTGTTCCTCTGCCAGATAGTATCTTCAACGCATCAGTACTAGGGTAACCGACATAGTCGTAATGATCAGCAAGCTGAAGTGCCAATGGGCCAGCCAAATAGAAAGCAGAACTGACAAACGTTGGTGAAGAAAAGTTCTCGAGTGGCAACCTCGTACCTACATAAAAACATAAACGCAGCCGAAGACGACCCCTCACAAGATGACGACCTGCAGTCGATGGATGCAGGTGCCACAGGAGCGTGCTTCGTGACAATCTTTGGAGCAGAGCAGGGCTATGTACAGCAGTTGACTTGTGAAGACCGAATGAATGAATATTTAGATGATTGTTCCGCCGTTAACGATACTGACTGTAACAGCCCGCCAATATATTTGTTTTCAGATTATTACAAAAGTGTGGAGATCCATAGCGACAAAACACTGTCCAGCTTTCAAATATATTTTATCAGTGAAGGTGGATATATATTATATTTTATGTTTTAATCAGTCTCTGCTTCTGAAACTCTCTTTTCGCTTCTCCGGGAGATAGATCGGGACGGATGGCGAAACTCCTCTCCGTCGTTGTTAACATAGATTGCCCTGAGATCTTCAACAACCACGGCAAGATTCTTAACCATGCGCCCAAGACTTAGAAAACAATACTCTATTGCGTATACGTTTAGTAAATATAAAATCGTGCAATACTTGAACACAATAAAACCTAGCTTTAGGACTTGTACGTGTTTCCACTTGCGCATTCAGTTGGAATAAAAAAAAAAGTTTTGCACGTGACGACTTGTGTTTCGACACGCAGTTACTCTCCGTACTCCGAGGCGGCGACTCCAATATTTTATCAATTTTTCAACGAAAATAACGTTCAGATGCTAGTCGTAAGTATATATTTATCGACTAAATGCGACAGCTAGATAAGATGACACAAAGTTTATGTAATCTCTTTTTAGACATAGTGTAAGAAATATATTTTTTTATGGCAAAGGAGGGCAAACGAGCAAAACTGTTCACTTGATGGTAAGCGATTACCGTCACCCACGTACATCTGCAACATCAGAGAAGCTGCAAATGTGTTGCCGGCCTTGAAGGACATTTGGGTGATGGGAGGGATGATATGGAGGGGAGTTGGGAAAGGGGAGAGTGGGCCTCCGGCTACCTCACTCTCCTAACTAAACGCAGAAGCACAAACTACTTCACGCCGGTATTCTACGGTACGGTACTCCCGGTCGGGCCGGCCCATTCGAGCAGCAGCAAGTCTATTTAATATATAAGACGGATTTTGTTTTATATTACAATTTATTGTTTTAAAGAAATAAAAGTTGAAGACCATACTTTAAAATTATACCATTACACCGTACAATTGTGTACACTTAATCTCTTGAAATTAATGAGAGAGCTAAATCTATGAAATTCTTTAAAGTATGCATATTTCGTCAGCCTGTACACTAGCCACTCTGGGAGTGGCTAGTGTACAGGAGGATCTGGCATAATCGCCATGCTTTGCTGTCGCGAGAAGAAAGAGAGTGGCAGATATTCTCTATCTCAGACACCAGCTCCTCTCACATCCTAGACTATGAACACGCCTATATTTAAATAGATATAAGTTTTTCATTAGATAATCATGTACGGTCTGGGTTTGTGGAGTGAAAATAAACAAATATTAAACAAATTATTACGTCATCATCACATGAAAGATATCTGGAACATTAAAACGTATGTTCTTTGTCAATGTTCAAATTTCAACGGTTTGTTTCGCATGGAACAAATCTGTAGTAGACTGTAACGAGACAGACATACACGTGCCCGCTCTTTCTTATAAAACGTTCCGACGACAACGATGGGATTAAGCCATTGTAACTTCACTTAGCATAATTGTGTTCATATAAAATTGATCGACTCGCAGACTATATCCGGCCATCGCCCCTGCCTATGACGATAGTAGACCGCGTCGCTATTGACTTTCGTGCGATCCATTGCGGCAACGACTCAGCACAAATGTTTCGAACCTTTTGAATATTCATCGTCGCGGAGCAGACTAATCTATCCCATTCGCCATCATCGATAAACTCCATCAATATCTACTACCACATACTACACTTCTACGTAATGGAACAAAAAGAGTTATTAAGTAAACGTATTGTAACGCATTACCGTTACTTATTCATTGGAATTTAAAAAAAATAAACAAAGTAGTAGCTTTTAAATAATCCTATATTGGGCAAAGGTTTCAAGGACATACACCCTGACCAGAAACAAAACAAATACTTGTCCCGTGCGGAGATCGAACCCGCTAAAGCTCAGCCAACGCGCCACCGAGCCATCGAAAATGTATATATTATGGAAATGACCCATCACTAATACTGACATTTCTTTGTCCGGACGTAGTGGTTGTATAACCATTCACGTGCCACAACAATACAATTTCTTTTGTTTCAACACGTACAGAATTGAGTTTATATCGTATAAAATATATAAGTCCTTTTTCTATGGTTTATACCCTAAAAGCCGCTTATTTGACATTGAAATATTCCAAACACATTAATTATTTAGAGACGCCGACGTGCTTCTGCATACATGACCGTTCAACTTTTTCATGTTTGCCTCACTCGCCCCTCGCCCTCTATGTTAGCTTTAACTTCGAGGTCTTCTTCATAATGAATGTGAAAGAAAATATGAGTGAACCGTATATAAATACACTATAATAAATAAATTAATTGTAAATAGTTTATTTGTTCGTTTGTTTTAGTATATTTTTAATGATAACGGTATTAAGAAAAAAGCTATGTAACATAAGAATATCACCATTCATAATGAAATTCCGAAATACTAGGAACAGACGAGAGGAGACGTAGTCTTTTACTGCTGGCCGTGCGAGGAAGCTCCGAGTTGCTCAACGCTCTACGGAAAGGGTTAGGCTCGGTGTTTGTCTATGTGATACAATCACCAGCGGCGACATCCACAGTGGAACTAGGATAACCTACATGGCCGTAAGGATCAGCAAGCTGAAGTGACAACCGGGGAACCGATGGGAAGCCGTCACAACCACCAGTGCTTATTTGAACCAATGTTGTTGATGATGATGTTGCCATCACAGTGTTCAGACCGACGATACAAATCATATTGTCTCTCGAAAAAGTGATTGGTACAAGCCCTCCTCCAAATAGGGGACCGAACTCGTGTCCTATAATTCGAAGGACTATCGAGGTTCTATGATATAAGGACATACACAAATTGGAGAATTACTTAAAACGTGACGAGAAGCGAGCCACGTTGCCGGTGTTGTTCATTATTTTTAAGGCTTTCTCCTTAGTCGTTACTTTCGAACCGGAGTCGGAAAGAAAGAGGGAGGTAGATTTTTACGCAAGGCTACGAAAATAAAAACGTAATTCCCATTTTCCGTCACAAGCTGTACAGTTAAGTCACGAGTTTAGTCTTAATTAACAGCAAATTTCGACTTATCGCAATTAAATCTAACAACCCTACCCGCGAGAGAGTTGTGTTGTGCGCCCCGCCCCTCCCTCGCGCGAAAGGGGAGAAAGGGGTGGTATGAATAAATATTCAGAACAACAATGATGCGCCGGTAGACTCTCCCGCTGCAGATGCGGTTGATAAAGTGCCCCCGACTCACTCTGGGAGGGACAATTGCTATGAAAATATGCAAATATTCCACCACTTTATAGCGGCTTTATTACCATACTTTGCCACGAATGAGTAATTTTTTTATTAGCTTACTGCCGAGTTCATCCAACCTATGCATATTTTAAGGACAGAGCTTTCGAAGACTGTGCTGTAAGTTAACGATTTGGAATCCTATTTGGTCTAACTCAAAGTCTATAAATGATTAACCAATTTTTCTTTCTAGCTCTTCTTTCTTTTCTGTCTTTCTGAGTCCACAGCTGGGCATAGTTCTTTCCTAAAAGGTATCAATAAGAGCTGGCTTGCCGAACTTAGAAAATTTATTATCCACACTCACTACGCTAGACAAGTAAGTTACCACGAGCCTTTAGAATTAGAATTACGTATTAGGATGAATTTTCCACAACTACTCCACCGCCAAAGCATCGTCTGTTAGTCAGCAGGGTAACAGTGGGCAGATGAGGTTGTTGCTTGAATTTTCCCTGGCATCATGGTCAGCGAGCTGCAGCGGCAATGGGCCACATCGCTCGCAGACACTAACAACCGTTGGGGAAGAAAGGCTCTCAAGTGGCAACCGCGTACATGCAGGTTTCTGTACGTGGTACAACCCATCAATGGCTTTTGCTTCACTTCTGGGTACTACAGGGTACCACCAGATAACCGGCGTGAAGTAAAGGCATCTTGAGCTTCTGCGATTCTGTCGCTAAGCGAGGTAACCGGAGGCCCATTCCCCGTCCCCAACCTCTATCATCAGGTGAGCCACTTGCTCGTAACCCCCACAGGATAGAGTTACGACCTGCACAGTGTTGCGTAAAGGTAACGGATGCTGGTGGCTCAGAACCGTGCCTTGTGACAATCTTCGAGGGAGGCCTATTTTCAGCAGTGTACTTGTGACGGACTGAAATGAATTTGAGATTCGAATATTTATAAAATTCGTAGATACATTAAATGAACATTCACGAAGATAATATTCAGTTTCGTTTCGCATTACATCGGAAAATGGATCAATACAAGGCTGAGTCGCCGACACTCGCCTGTTACTTACCTTTCATTCTAATACAATAGTCGTTAGGCGAGTGGAAAGGGTCTCAACATAATTCTATCAATATATATGAATATATATATGTATGTATATATTCACGCCTTGTTCCCAACGGGGTAGGCAGAGACAATCTTCTTCCACTTGCTACGGTCCTGACATACGTCTTTCGCTTCCCCCACTTTCGTATGCAAGCTCGTTGGTTTAGAGTACTCTTGATCTGGCCTTTTCTCAGAACGTCTCCGATTTGATCGTGAAATGTATGCCTTGGTCTTCCTCTCCCGACTCTACCATTTACACTCACCTCATACATTTGTTTCGTCGACCTACTTTCAATCATCCTCTCCACATGTCCAAACCAGCTCAGCATTACTTTCTCAATTCGTGTCACTACATCGTTTTTCACGCCACATCGCTCTCTGATCACATTATTTCGAAACCTGTCAGTTATTTTCACATCAATCATACTTAACGCTCTCATTTCTACTGCATTTATCCTGCTTATTTATTATATAATAAAGTAAGTAAGGATTTAAAAATTTTAAGCAACCTTATTTCATATACATACTAGTGGCTGCCCACGGCTTTACCCGCATAGTCAAAAGAACGTTTAAATAAGATGAAAAGTATCCTATTCCATGCACCTTATATACATAAGCTACATGTCCGACGAACTAAGTTCATAACCGTTCAGTCACTTTAGCTTGATTGAACGACAAACATACAATTTTGATATTAAGTATCTTACTACTTAAATTAACACTTTAGGATTCATTGTTTCAAAATCCGTGAAATTTCTTTTAAATTAAATGCGCTCAAACATGCATACAGTCTCCTCTAAAATTTTTGAGAGAGCTTGGAGCCGGGAAGAGTCCACCATGCTGCTCCAGTGCAGGTTCGAAATATTTTTTTTTCTCAGACAATACATTATTTTCATTTAGAAGAGATTACGAATTAACTTTCAATTGACTCGACTCTGCGCAGGCAGAAGGGCTAACGCAAGACACTTTTCGCCTCTCCGGGAGATAAAATGTGACGGATGGCGGGTTGAAAAGGATCGTGACAAATGGTAATCTGTGATCTCTGCCTACCCATAAGTGACAATCGTGAAAGTCTTTTTAAAATACTAATATGATTAGAACCCTTATCTTTCAGACATAAAATGGTACGTAATTAGATATTGTATTATTGGTAAAATTTTATTTATTTAAAATTATTTATTGAAATAAATTTAAAAAATATATGTTGTTCATATACTTTTTTTTAAAAGTAACATATATGTCAACAATGGTATACAATGTACAGATTAATAAATAAATGAATATTTGAACAGGTTCATAATTCAAACTTGCACGTTTTTTGTTTTGTACTATATAATCATTGGCAATAAATCACCAGCGTACCTACAAGAATATACGAAAAAAAAGATATTAAAAAGCTAAAATCAATTATGCATCGCTCAGACATCGCTAATGTGTACCGCCCTAAAAGGTGTAATTGATACGACCTTTCGTCCTTCCGAATCCCGTAATACATTCTCTATTACTGTCCGCCCCGCCCCCATTTGCAGGAGTGAAACACGGCTTTGTAATTACGCGGGATGAGATACCGACGCATCTTTTATTTATAACTGAACTTTAGTGAGATCAAAGAAACGAACATCAAAAAGGTTAAAAATAAAAATAACAAAATTATTCATTACACGAACGTTATGACGTCGGAGGGGGGAAATTTTTGATCGCAATATTTTTATAATGTCTACAAAGAGAATAATATTTCCATTTTTATAAATTGATTTGCTATCTTTTCAAATCTAACGGTGTGTAAGCATTTATAGCTATAGTAAAAATAATTATCTTTAAAAAGCGTCAATGTAATAAAAATTATTAATAAAAGTCTATCAAGCAATAAAAATTCGTAGCAGCGACGTAGCGTTGTAGGCATCAAGCGCTACGCGTTCGTAGCAATGTAGACATTAAGAAACTTGTCGTAGAACCTATTAGTACGCCACGCGCCGTACGAAGCATGTCTCACTCATACATACAGCTCACACTCATACTAGTATGCACACAAACCTATAAAGGTTTCCTCATACTATAAGTCAAAATTTGTAAATATATATATAGATTACAAAATAAATAAATAAAAAAATCAAATGCACAACATGTAGTTAACCAATCTTTTACACTTACCTCTAGCTAAATAAAATTGAAAGTTACATTAAAGTATTCAATAGTAAATACATACATTTTTAATCAGGTGGTAAATGTCTACATTAATATCGTGATGCGTTGCAGATCAACGCTCTTTATCTTCTTAGATATTAAAACAGACTTGTTAGCAATGGGATGATTAGAAACAGACTTGTATGCTCGTAAATATTGAGCACTAAAGTGAGTTGCAGCTGAAATACACCAGACATTTATTTAAGCACCAACCTTTGGCTACCCAACGAGGTTCATATGGGCTGGCAGTTTATTGACATAAAGGAAGCATCACCAGTGCGACACTGCGTCCCCCGGCACTGCGCCCACGAAACACATCCAAGAAATGGTTTCGTTAACTGGTAACCATGTCTTGGTTAATGGAAACCATGTTGAGAACGCCACTTGGAATTTTTTAGGCATAGCGTATAATGCCTCTCACTGGTGAGCAGTGGAATCTTCGTAGGTTAACTAACTCCTTTTTTGAACAGAAATTTTTCGAGTCGGGGGGGAGAGAACACTCTCACTGGCATGTAGCCAAAATACAGCCTTCATTTTGGCAGAGTCGAACGACCTGCACAGATTTATTCACACTTTGATTCTCACCGAGTCAAAAAAGAAATTAGGTGGTATCGACGTCGGAGACAGTCCTTGTACATAGAACACTCGCTTGCTATGAAACTAAAGGTCAGCGTCGGTGTTTAGAGCAACCGAAAGAAACCTCGTGACAAAACGATGACAAATAGTTAAAAGATTGATTTACAAGCAAACACTCAAGCCTGCTACCCACCCTCAGGGGTAGGCAGAGATTACAGACGCCATTTCGCAACCAACTTTTCGCCTCTCCGGGCGATGGAACGTGACGGAGCCTCGTCGTGTTACTATCAGACAAACCTACAATATTTACAATCCGATCTCCCATTATAAGCTTTAGTTAGGGAAGCGCTATTGGGTACATTTATTACATCCATTGTACACTTTCGAACGAGATAACTGTGAGATTGGAGTTAAAATATAAACCGTTTATGTATTTTATTATGATAATAACTTATCACCTTTCATTACATAAAGAGCACACCTAAACCAGAACTCAAAAAAAATGTTTCGGAAAAGAAGTATTTTAATTAAATTTTTTTTGGTGTATCTATATTTATACTCATCTTGTTGGGTTAGGTAGCCGTGGTAGCCCCCCCGAATGGGTTCCCGCCTTGTCGTGGCGTGGGGGCTTAGTAACCGTGGCTTGGTCTCCCACGGTGAACCAAGAGGAACCTACATGGCCGGCCTGTCTTTGCGGAGATCGCCGGCTCGAGGAGGTCGCTCCGAGTGGTCTTGGTGAGCCCACTTCGGATGCGTGTTGGTGGACTGTGGGGGGAGTGTTAGCTTAGAGCTCTCCTGGCCCCCCACAGCCGAGGTGGAGTCGCGGGGGAAGAGGAGTTTTGGTATTGCGTTTCGCCATTTTCCCTATCCTCCGTGACTCTGGCGGGGGCCGCACCGCTGATCTGGGCGTGGTGGGGCCGCAGGAGGAGAGGAGTGTCGGTATTACGATGGCCGTTCTCCCTACCCTCCGCGGCCGAAACGTGGTCGGAGGCGGAGCCATAGACCAGATCCACCGGGGGTGCCGGAAAGACTTGTGCTCATGAGCGCCAGTCTTCCTGATCCTCATGGCCTCCGGGTGGCGGACTCGGGGGAGTCCGTTGCTCTCGGTTTGGAGGTCGAGTAGGTAGGCGCGTCTGTGTTCCGGCGCGTCTAGCCAGGGTGGTGTGGGAGAGGACGTTCTCACCCGAGAAGGGGCCGCCTACAGCGCCCGGCGCTGGTGGGGTCTCGGATGTGTGCGAAAGCGTTCCCGTGACCCTGCCGACATGCGACGAAGGTGGAACACCTTGGTGGGGTTTTAGTCGGTGCGAACCCGACATAACCCGTCCTTGCCCCCGAGAGGGCGGGTATGCGTCAGGGATTTCCCCATGTAAATAAAAAAAAAAAGGTAGCCGTGGTAGCCTAGTGGTCAGGGCGCTCACTTTAGTATCGTAGAGCGCGAGTGACCTGGGTCCGATCCCCGGTGCCGACACCATTAAATATATTAATACCAAATTTTAAGTGCTGTGTTTAACACGTTCTCGGCGATGAAGGAAAACATCGAGAGGAAACTTGCATATCTGAGAAATAATAAAAAAAAATATTTCGAACACATGTTAAGCCCGCCAACCCGCACTGAAGCAGTGTGGCGGGCTATTGCCGGCTCCAAAACTCTCTCAGATATTTACGGAGGCCTAAGCCCAGCAGTGGGCACTGACTGTCTGCTACTTTACTTCTAATTTACGGGCTAAATTGTATACATAAATATGTACAGATAAATAAAATAGACATAGAAACAGAATATCATAAAATAGATAATCATTTACATCATTATTATGTACAATCAAAAAACTTTTGTGCGTCAGTCGTTCAAAAATTACGAGATCATTTACAGTCGTGTCATTTTTGAACGACTGGACCGATTGAAGACATATTCTTACAATATGTATGACCCGAATTTGGTTTTACCAATAACTTCTTCGATATTTATCGACCAATTGGATTTGTACCATTGTCCTGAAACACTGAGACGGCGACAGGCTCTTACCCTGTCACGTTGTTCCAAATAAGCACTTAAGAAACGTGAGACAAAACGAATAAAATGTCTACTATCACCCCAGGTCACCCGTAGCGACGTAGGTAGAGATAATTGACTCAGCGTAGCCAAGGACACTACCGCTACGCACTTCTCGTAGCAATAGATAAAAATAACATCAAAGTACTTCTTACTTGTTGTTTTAGTTTAGAGTTTGCAAAATAATCACGCCGAGTTTGATGTTTCTATGTATCACGGTTACCGAGGAGCAGCTACCTCTTGCAGTAGGACAGACGTAGATAGGCGTGGGCTTAATATTAGAACTCCATACGTAACCCTAAAAAATGTATGTACTAACATAGTTTTCGTATGTTCACGTTCTACTTTCCACTCGATTGCCTTTCGTGATAAAAAAAAAACATAAAAATGTTAAGAGCGGGCAACCCCACAGTTTCTGTTTACAAAGGCCACGCCGCCGTCGAGCCTTATTTGCGGGACCACCTAATTGGCTTCGTTTCCACATCTGCGGGTTTCCCGCTCGCTACGATTGTTTCCTAGCCGCCTCTCAACTTGTTACGAAATTGCTGAGCGCAAGGCGCCGGCTCACCTCGTTACGTAATAAACAAACAATTAACGCATCAGAAGTTATGATTTTTCTAATCGAGTACAAAAATATATATTATAATGCGAGACAAATGAAAACAGGACAAAGGAGATGAGCGTCGTAAATCTCGTTCGTGATTTTTTTTATTCTCTCTCTTAAATCCGATGTTTATTTATTTATTTACTTCAATAATAGTACTAATAATGTAATAACATAATGCACTACAGATTCACGTCGGCCACGACGGGTGTGTGAGAGGCAGACATCCAATTGTGTTATTTTTTTATTAAATTTAAATATTTACCAATACTATACTGAACATTTGATTAATTCATTCATTACGTATTTTTTATAGATATTGCAATTTTTGTAGGGGCCTGATCTGTGGGTTTTCATTTTATATTACGATATAACTAAGTAAATTTTTCGGCGTGAACTACGGGATTCAGTTCCTATGTAAGACTAAACATCTGGGTATCAAACATGTTCCAAATAATGAATTTTCGCAAATTGTAAAGTCAATATAAAGCAAAGTTGCAAGAAAAAATTGCAAAGGGAATCTTTTGATGATTAGAAAATTTGACGTTCAACTTCAAAATTGCACAAGAAACTAATATTCCAGATAATTACTTTCACTTTAACGCTTTCAGCATTCCATGGCTTTAGCTTTGAATAAGATTTACTTTAAAATAAGATACACAGTTTTAACTTTAAGTTTAAACGGATCTACTCGCTTTTTTATCTTTCCACTTACATCAGGTCCTCGACATTACTCAAAATTAATAGGACTGAGACCAGCTCGACGGTATTATATTATTATATACAAATTTACAAATTATTCGGATGTCTGGAAGTGGGTGAAAATTTAATTCAAAGATTTCGTCACATTCATACATTGTTACAAACGTACAGGTCAAGTTAATAAAAAACGTTTAAATATACACATCTGAACTTGTGCCATCTACTCCTTAGAATTAAAAGATGTTCACTAATAACTAAACACAAAGGGCAATGTACATTATCTTCATATGTCAACTTCACTGCACACAGTCCACCCTACAGGTTAACAAGGTCCTGAAGGTTAAAACTGATGGTGGAAAGTCCAAATGATATAAGTTCTAGTATCTGTACATGCCTGTGCTTCTAACCCTACCGCTGTTTACGAAGGGGAATAGGAACGGTGTTTAGCAAAACGTATTAATCAAACTTGGTCGCAGTAAGACCTGTCTAGTCTGCGGTTACCCTAAGGGATAATCCAATCCAATCAGTGAGACGGCTGTCACCGCCAGACCGAGTTGCGAACCGTTGCAGACGTAACGCCGGCGGAAATAGACGTTAGTACGCCATTTATCACAATTACATTTTAAAGTTAACCTTTATACAAAACTTTTATAATAGAAAACTTAACTATACGTCATCTAATATTTCATCACACAGTTGTCATGATCATCTGATTTAAGTCCACGGCAGGCATAAATCTGACCTTTCTAAGAAAGAGCTTACAAAAGCTGGTACATAGGAGATCGAGGAGATGCAACTCTCAATCAGAAGCTCGTGAGTTTGCTCTAGTTTGGTCTAGACGGTCGCTAGAACCTCGTCAGTCAGATAGCATGACGCACTGCGTGCCGATGGGATCCATATTTGGAAAAAGAAAATAGAAAATACAATCCCGCTCTAGCACCCCTTAACACTAGTTGCAGCTAGTTTGTAGTACCAATACTAGGGTGACAAGTATTTGTAGCTTTACTATAGATACTAAGAAAAGCCTTGAAATCACAAAGGCTACCAACAGATGTCAAGGTAACCAGGTAGAAAAATTCCAGACGAAAATTATGCTGGCCGATGATGGGCAGCAGCGTTTGGGATGCGAGATGTCTGTTACTGTGATCGTCAATCCGCTTATCGAGGAGATTAAGTCAAATCGTCCGTAAGAGAGAAACCAATTTCTTATAGTAGATTATTTACAGGCCTATAAGGTAAGTCAAAGCTTTGATGTATAAGAAGTAAACGTACAAGTTCACTCATTGAACGACTTGATGATCCGCGCTGTTACACACTACATCTATGTGGATTGTTTTATTCTTACTATTAATTATAAATAGATACCATTGGATGAATCGTCACCGGTTCCTTATATAGCATGAGATTTTACGTACCTGAAACAAAAAGAAAAACCAAAATGTTTTATACTACATTCGTATAGAATTCTATGTTATCAAATATTCTAAACAAGGACCATCATTTATTATCACATTTAGCAGACATCGACATCAACATAGAAATTCGACGTGGAATGCCACCCGGCTACGCGGGGGCCTACGAGGGACAAGTTCTTAGCACCGCAGCGCCGCACAATGGGTTTCTAATAAGCGAGGCGACGTTGCCCGCATCGTAATTACACACTCGACAGCTTACGTCGCCGCGTCGCTGAACAGGAAGCGCCTCCGAAGTTTTGAAACGCCATTTGTTCAGGGCACTGGTTCCTCGGCGCAGTCACTTCGACTAGAGAAAATTCTACCGACACTTTTAGTTCAAGTTGCTATTAGTTTTCAAAAGAGGCATGAACAAAACTCGAAAACCGGTGTTCTTTTCTCTGGAGTAAAAGTTAATATCTCTATTATTAAAAACTTATTTGTTAATCTCGACCTGCTTTACGTTAATAAGGCAACCCGACCAAGTCGAATAGGGGTTTGAATTCAGTCAAAATCAAAATCTTTAAGACATAGGAACATAGGTTTCACATGTGTTTCGTAAACAGGTTCCTCTGACGGGGAAAAAACAGAGGAAACAAACTCCGTAAGTACCCTTTTTATTGCATTTTTTTTTTGGGAACTTTCATAAAGTCTTTGTAGAATATTTACTGAACGGGTTACTAACATTGCAAGCTTGTGTCTGTTCTCAGTATTAACATTATATATATATATATCTATTGTTATTAAATGTACTTATAGTTACATACGTAAAATGTTTATATATTGGCATCGAAACACAAATCAACGAAGATCAATCTTATACTTCGATACAGTTAACACACGTATTGCGTCTGCCTACCCCGTCTTACGTCGTCCAAAGCAGTGTGTGGTTACACACACAGAGATTCTCAATACCATTTAAACGTTGCCTTCCGGTACATTCATACGTTCTCTTTCACTCGACTATTAAAATAAAACTATTTACTCCACATATAGAGGCCAAACACACTGAGAGGCCAAAGATAAAATATGTATTTCTTTAAATTTATCTATGAAAGACGCCCTCGAATTTGAATTATAAATAGCTTAGTTAAGGCCCACTTTCGCAAGACGACTATAGGTTCTATTTTCGCCGCATGTCTTCACGCCGTAATACAATATGACACTGTGCTATGGATATAACTAAAATTAACTATTTTAGCTGTTTCGAAATTAGTCATCAGACTTCTTATTTTCCTTACAGTAGTGTGATAGAAGCTGTGATATCAATAATACAGAAACAAATAATGTTTTTGTGTAGATGACCCACCGTTGAGATTCGAGCCCAGAATCTTAAACCCGGACATTAAACCCTATATTATTCAACCGACACGAGACTAACCGAACCAAAAAAGACAATCTCTATGAACCGTTAGTTCAAATCGTCATTATCAAACAAAGCCCGTCCATGCATGACAGCAATAAAGTTTTTTTAGATTATTGGCGCTGGGTACGATTATTCTTACATAGCAAATGATAATCTTTGCTGGTGATTATTTTTTTACATCGATATGTTTATTTCATATTTATGTACTTCATAAAACATAAATGTTTTCTTTCTATTCTATTCAGAAGCCGTCATACCAAGTATAGAGGATTTCTCCACTCCCTGCGGTGGGCTGGCGGGTTAGTAACCGCAGTACCGGTACCAGAGAAGCTGCTTCCTATCACCAGACAGTGGAAGTTGGGTATATTGGATTAGATTTTACTTCATCACACGGTCGCCAGAGCCTCGTCCTTTAGCCCGGGCCCAGGGTGCACCGCGTGCAAGTAAGGTTGACTATTGGCGATATAAACCGTTATACTACCCTTAGTTCAGTTCAATAGTAATGATCTGAAATATGTATGTAAACGTTATAACCGAATCGCACATAGATAAGCAGGTAACACAAAACGTAATTAACAATTCCGAACAGCGAAATACCGTTTCAATTTACAGCCCGCATTGACAAAAGACGTCAATGAAGCAAAACATCTGCTAATTGGGATTTTAATTACATAAACAGAATTAATTTTTAGCACTTTCCCTGTCGGCATGAAAGGAAATAAACCCAGCGCCCTATTCGGAAACTGTCGAGTGGCGCCGACCGGGAGCTGCGTGAACGTGAATACAACAACGCTTGCTACATTAACAGATGTTTCCCTAGCGCGATAACTTTATTTAACTCGGGTACTTAACACACATTCACGCGCGCGCGTAACCACATGCACACACACACATGCTTTTTTATTTTATGGAAGAGACGGCAAACGAGCAAGCGGTTCACCTGATGGTAAGTGATTACCGTCGCCCACATACATCGGCAACACCATAGATGTTGCAGGTGTGTTGCCGGTCCTTAAGGATATTTGGGAGATGGGAGGTAAGAAGAGGGGAATAGGGAGGGGATGTGGGCCACCGGTTACCTCACTCACCGAACGAAACGCAGAAGCACAAGATGCCTCTACTTCACGCCGGTATTCTGCGAGGCCGCGTTATCAATCCGGTCGAGCCGTCCCATTCGAGCCGCAGCTAAAGCCTTTGTACAGCTGTGGACTATTCCCAGGATATTAGAGAAGAAGAATAGTTATAACTATTTCGTCGACGCATTTGCAGAGAATTTTTTAAAGTTAAGGTTTGTGTAGTATCAAATTTAGGACGCGTTGTCCTAAATTGTTATAAATGAATGCTAATTGAAAATGCTAATTGAAATAAATGTGTGCATGACCCTGTTGAACGAAAAAGGAGAACATTGGCACATAAAAAATCCAAAATAAAATGACTTCTCGTACTAGGCATATAATAGAATCCTTTCAATAATGTTGAGCAGGCAACTTCCTTATCTTCATCAAACAGACTCGAGAAATATATGCGCTGATAGTTAACTAGACAAATGAGTCAGGACAGAAACCTTATCGACCGACCGCACCATTGTCCGCCATTCGCGTTTGAAGTCACCGACACGCCATCGAAGAAATTTCTAAATATTTGTGACCTACTAATCAAGTTATCAAAAAGTCAGCAGTTTGTGAAAAATTCTTAACGCACACTAATTGGTATATTGAGGCTATAATAAAGAGGTTATTATTTAATCCAAAAACAGTTTTCACTATAAAATAACTATATTACTGCCAGAACCATTGCAAAATCTTCTTAACAAGTTTGAGCGCCTTCTTAATAATTCTTAATAAATGATTAGTATTCCACAACACAGCAATGGATTCTTCTGCGGACCTTTTACTGAACAAACTATACATTCTCCTCTGGAATGCTCTCCCAGACGACGTCAGAAACGCACCCAAAAAAAAACTCTTTCAAAAGTCTAATTCGTCAATTTTTTTCTATATGTATTATTATAAGTGTATTTATGTACCTTTTTATCTATAACAGTGCACATTTATTTATTTTAACTATGCAATTATCTTAATGTTTACATTTCTTTGTTAGATTAAACTTTTTTTTTGGATGCTATTTTCCGATTGCACCTGCCAATATTGTTCTGGATCTCCATAGGTTGACTGACAGAGAATGCCACAATGCCGCAAGTGTAAATAAAATAAATATTATACGTTGATCAAACGTCAAAATTCATTTGACAATTTAAGTTAACGTCACCTTCGATCAAGGACTATATAGTCTGCATTTTATATTTTTTATAACCAGTTGTAACATTATCTAACTATAACACAATTTTTAGAATAGTTTAATCGACCAAACGGAATTGCAAAAGTTTTTTTACGGTGGTGGATGCTTCTAGAGATTCTATTAAATTATTAACAATTTTGTTTAAGAACATTTCGATTTGTTTTCTCGTCGCTTTCCCAGTGCAACGACTTAAGACTCCCACTAAAAGTCCGCGAAACTATGTGACCGTACCAAAAATCTTAAGCGTGCAATTTTGGGGCCACATCAGTGTAAGCTAAGGATTTATAATGGATGGATAGTTAAATGTTGACTTCCATCAAGGTTCTATACAGCGACCGTTGTTACGACTCCCGCGGGGTACCGGGACGGGGTCGTGTCGCGGTCGCAACGACTGGCTGTTGTTTTAGAGGGTGGATAGAATTTCAGGGGTGACACGGTTTGTCTGTAGGCTTTGGGGGGTCCGTTTCTTATCTTTGTAACGTCATCCCGGGGCTTTGGAACAAAATTTGATATTTTGTCGACTTTGTAATATGTTGGAGTATTTGAAAGAAATTTTGGCCGGATTATAATTTCATAGAATGTGCTAAATCTCAGAAACTACAGCATAGTCGGTTCCAAAAGTACATTTTAATATTAGAGATTTATGCAGGTCTTGATATCATAGCTATTTAAAGAATTACGTTAATCGAAGGTTAGAGGATCTGTCTCCGAATCAGGAGACCCGAGTTTGATGGCCATTTGCGGATTTATATTTTTTTTATCTTTTATCGTTGACTTGGGACTTGGACGCATAGACGACGACAGGCTTCCCATCTGCCATGTTGGTCCCAAAAAGCTTTGGTAAAAATTAAGTTGAAACATCCAATATAATTAGACAGGTAGTTTAGTTTTAGACATAAATTGTGAAGAGGGTGAGACCTTATTTAAATTGAAAATTTTATTTATCTATGAAATTAAAGATAATAACGATAAGAATGTTATAATTCTCGGCTATATACAATGATACAAAGATAATAAACAGAGACACACATTTTAGAGCAAAATTTGGGCTTAAGCTCTCTAATTTCCCAAAACTTTTCTGTGCAGTTTATATGAGCGTGTTATCTATAAACTTTTAGCTGTACTTTAAATGGTTCACTTAATTTAATTTAAAATATTCACTGAAGAGATGTTATATCCGTCGGTGCGCACCGAAGCCTGTCTTTCAGAAACATCGACTTGCAATCCGTACAATGAACCTGTTGAGAACCACACTGGGCTTTGAACTGTTTGTGTACACTCGAAGGGTTGATAAATAAAACCACAACTGAATACTGGTCTAAGCTGGTATATTTGAATATATTAGGTCAACATCCTTATTACCTTTATAAAAGGCAAACCATATCGCGTACTAAATATGTCTAGCGCCATCTAGTTTGTTTGTAGAAATTTACATAAAATTATAAGAGCAGTTTGAAGTATAGATTAATAATATGCGTCTTTAACAGAACCTACGATTCCATACGTTCGACGCACTGCGATCCCGTATTAGAAAAGGAATGATCTGAGAAATCCTTTCAAAATATTTCCCTGCCGCGGAAGAATCTCAGTCTCACATCACGAAACAATTTGTCCATGTATCAGATTGATTACATTTTAGTCTAGACACCAAATGTATGAATAAAGGTTAAACGCAATGACGGCAACATGTATTACAGATTTCCGTCTGGCACCACTCAGAGTTGCCAAGGGAGCCGCCGCTAAACCCCTCCTCGCCCGCAGAGGAGGTGGCAGGTAGAACGTAACAGGTGCCGAGCTGCGTCAGGGGGTGAGATATTGGTGATTGTCATGCGTTTCAAAGTTTCTCCCTAAGATGAGGATGGCAGATTCGTACGCTGTTTCCATAATATAACCATGGAAGGGACAGAATAAAGCGCTGCTAAAAGAGAGCCCGATTAGAGATCTCAATCTTAACACATTTGAAAATGAAATATTATGTCAAATGAATGACTTAAATCTTAGACAAACATTTTTTTTTGTGTTTTGTGAATACAGCATGTAGGTAAATAGGAAAATTTAATTAAAAAAAAAAATTACATCACGACGTTAATCTCTTTATATTAAATGAAGTAATATTATTCGACCCCGGATGGTACGCAAAGGACGATAAAGCGTTGATGACAGCAGACGACATTGTAATGTATGAGATGGTATGGAATACTGATGATAAGATGAGAGACACAGCAAACGCGTGACTGATGTTACAACTGCGCTGCATCAACTTTGACGGGTCTTTAGTTGCGTCGATAATTAAAAACCGATACCATAGTTCCAAACATACCACTGAACAGTACGTACTTTGTTTTTATTCACAAGTTTGAGCGGCCTGTATATGCGCTGCGTATTTAGTGCCAGACTGAGCTGAATTATTGATCAGAGGCGGGCCCGTGTGGTAGGCGCGTGACGTAATTTCTACATATTAAAGCGCGCCCTGTTTTCGGTATAATGCGTGCATACGTACGAGCTAATTACGACTGAATGGCAGACGGCGTGGCCAGTCAAATTCTAATGTACTACTTTTGATATAAATCATAAAAACATCTCCGGAACATACTGGCTTTTTAAGTCCGCCATACCAACATATAACAGGCTGTCACAATACCACTGCTAAACATATACCTCCCCTTAAGATTGTCACAAAGCACGGTCCTGAGCCTCCTGTATCCATAAACACTGTGCAGGACTCGCAGAATACCGGCGTGAAGTAGAGGTATCTTGTGCTTCTGCGTTTCGTTCGGTGAGTGAGGTAACCGGAAGCCCACACCCCCTCCCTATTCCCCTCCTCTTCCCTCCCAACTCCCAAATATCCTTAAAGACCGGCAACGCACCAGCAGCATCAATGGTGTTGCAGATGTGTTTGTGGACGACGGTAATCACTTACTGTCAGGTGAACCGCTTGCTCGTTTGCCACCTTTCCCATAAAAAAAAGGACGTCACTCGTATCTTGTTGAGAGAGGGACGTGTTTGCCCGTGCGACGTTGCTAGTTGACAACCTTTCTTCCCTAACGGTTGTCAGCTCTGCGAGCAATGTGGCCTCCCCAATGCCACACACCAGGAAACTCCTGATCCTAACGGCTGCGTCGGTTACCCTAGTTCTGCTGCGGATATCATCAGTCTGACACAGCCATATACGTCACAGTTAATGCACCATCTGACGGATTCTCTAAACTTTAATGCCATCTCTTAGTATAGGGCATCCCCGGAACAATTTCTTAAACTGCTGCCATACGACGAGGCGTAACTAAAATATTCATAAACCATGCAAAATACAACACATAAAAGTTGTACTCTTGAGAGCGAAGGCTCTAAGATGAGACAAGTTGAGTCCCTCGGTGCCTTTGGTTTATTGAACGCTCTTTCTTACAAACTTATGCAATATAACAACAATCAAAAAAACACTAAGCACAATTCCATCTTTAATCTAATTTGTACTTTCGTTACATTACGACAATTGTGTTTTAGCCCACTGCTGAATATAGGCCTCTCCACGAAAACGCTGGGAAAAGCCGGCATACATTTCTTAGGTGTGCCCATACTGACCTTGCTATGCCTAGGGGCAAGGTTGACGAGCGCAGTGCCAGCGACTGCTGCTCCCCATCACTAGTCTGTGGGATTTGGGTTCAGCAAATTCGTGTAGATATTTCGATATTTGATAGGTTCTGTGGCCAGAACCTCATTTGTTTGCAAGACAGGGTCCAACACATGCAAGTAAGGTTGGCATTTGGAGAAAACGATGATATTATTCATACCTGTACAAGGCACTGTGTAAGGGGGTATAATAATAATAATTAATAAAGTACATGTAATAATATTTCGAGAGCATGTGAAGTCTGGCAAATCCGTTAGCGATCTTCTCCCGATTCCAAAAAATCCCCTCCAATTTTTGTAACATTTTCCCATAAGAGTGACAATTATTGGCTCCTATTTTACGTAAGGTGTACGTATGAGTACGGTTCGTTTCCGCAACACTTCACCGATTATGTTGGCAACTCCTTTACTGTTCAGGCTGCACTACTCTGGAATTCCTTGCCTGAAGACATTAGGAAAGTGTCCAGTAAGTTATCGTTCAAGAGACTAGTACGTGAACACCTCTTCAAGACATCCGTTCCCACTTAGTGGTATTGATATCATCGGTCATTGTAATTATAATAATATTTTGTATGCTGTATGTATGTGTATATATGTATATGTATGTATGTGTGTATATGTATTTATGTATATATATATATATATGTATTCATATTTGTTTATATGTATTTATTCCGTCTTTATGTATATAATTGTATGTGTATTTTATATATTTATTTATGTATCTTTTCTTTTTCTTTTTTTTTAACAAATTTTTTGTTCGGCACCCTTACTATATCTCTCCACGCCCCGGGTTGACTGGCAGAGAATGCCAAGAGGCATTAAGTCCGCCCTTTATAATACTATGTTTAAAGGTATTTAAATAAAGTTTAAATAAATAAAATAAATAAATAAAATAAATAAATAAAACAAACCAAGTGAATAATGCCGGAAGTGTACGAACAAAACAAAGGTACTCTCTCGTCTCCACCTTCCCGCATCCGATGTTGCGCAAATGCAAGAGATATGCATAGACCGAAGCATGGAAGATGATTGGTCTTTGTAAAGGTAAAAAAAAGTTTTTGTAAATCTCTACTAATATGTCGACTATTTTAGCTGTTGTTATAAGAAATTATTATTGTATTAATCAACTTGGGAGAAGACACTGACCTCTGTAATACAGGTTCTTAACCTAGAACGGATGTCAGGGACTTCATACTTTGTGGTTCAAATTCATATGACAATAAAGATTATTACTACAGGTCATAGACCTCGGTACGTATGAGCGATCTAACTGGAATTATTAAAAAGTCGAGAACGGCGTTCTGGCCGTTAGAAAGTGACGCCTGGCCCAGCTCACAGCGAGTCAAGGCAAGAGCGCCAGGACGTCTAGACTCAGGGCGCCGCGCCTAGCGCGATAGATTCCCCGAGCGAGCTCCAGATCGGAATCTTTGTCTCGCTTAAAGCGCAGAGCTATATTTAATCCCCGCCGAGTGAATTATGGCCGCTCTTTTGGGTACATATTAAAAGTAAAGATAGCTCAAAGGTATATTTCTGTACTGACGTAAATAACTTGAATGTAGGCGGATTTGTAGAACAGACTTCTTATATAGTATTACTGAATAATTGATTCTGTAGAGCCCTTTTGAGACTTACACGAGGCACTTTTAGTGGTGAACGACCCTCAGTCTTGAGGAGACGAAGAAATTATTAGTACTTTATGTAGATCACAATAATTAATAGCATCTTTTCGATGGTTATTTTTTTTTTAAATGTTAGATGTCCCCCACATACAAAACATATTTTAACCTAGTTTGAAGAGTTTTGGACATAAACTTTTGAAACGACCTTCTTATTTTGTTACTATCGATTGAATTTAGCTGTAAGTTTTTCTAATAAAATAAATAATTTAACTTAGTCTTCCGAGATTAACTTTTATACCACCACCGTAGTGTCGAACGGAAGTTCGGTATGAAGTTTTTTTTTTCTTATGTGATCACCGACGCCCACGAACATCCGCAACACCAGAGGAGCTACAGATGCGCTGCCGGCCTTTCTAATGTACAGTATACAGCTTTTGTAATGTAATTTCTAATGTAAAGTCTAATGACAACAAAAAAGTTAGGCTCGTAATAATTAACAATTCGTTCAATCAAATCCACGAATGAGGCTCTGACAGTCTGAGAGATATTTGACAGAAAATTACAAGTCATTTCTAATATTTATATTTAGTACCAAAAAGGGGCCGTAGTCAGGATACAGAAATCGGCCGTTTATACAGTTTTTATTTTACAACTAAGGATAACATTCGAACCCACTGTCCGCCATCACACCTCCGATGATAAGTGACCGCTGCGGCCCCCGGACACCTGCTTCTACTCACGATTAACATCAAAAATAGATGCGTTGTCACCCCCGAGGACAGTAATGTATTGTCGTTAGTATACGGTCTCCGGTTCAAACACTCTCCGTTACTATTTAACTATAGTATCCGAGGAGAGTGAGAACATATCGCGGCTCAGCTATAACACAGTTGCAGCGAGGTTAACGAAAAGAAACCGGTCGAGGTGATAGCTTTCGAGCTTTCCTAAATCTAAATTGACCATAACTATAAAATCCGAAAAACTAGAACTGCCGAGTAAATGTATAAAATTGAACATAAAATATTAAGTAAATACACAGACAGGTGCAACTGTCATAAAATTTTAAAAGATTTTTTAAAAAGGCTTACTGACAGACTAAGATGTGTGGTTGCTGACAAAGCTTTTAGTCTGTAAGTGCCCGATATGTTATTGTTAAAACTACTTAAATTATTAATAATCATTTGACATTGTAACTAACTTAATTATTAATTACAAATAACTTTAACATTACATATATACCAGATCCAAATAACAAAGTGCAGGAGGAGACGTCCTCCCCGAGTCACGAACACCCGACCTGACTCCTTCATCTGCCATAAAACTAAATTGAAAGGAAATTTATTTTCATTTTCCAATCTTACACCGCCCTAAATGATTTAAACAAACCAGGAGGAAGACTCCACTAAAAGTTTTCACGTCTAAATGTCAAACACAAAGTGGGAATAATGAAAGTGATTTTATAAGACTTTTATTACTTCAAAGTATCATAAAATATAAAAAATCGGAGACGTTCTGGAAACGTCATGCATGCGAAGATTGATGAAAGTGGAAGAAGCTAAAAACGTATGTCAGGAGCGTAGCAATTGGAAGAAGATTGTCTCTGCCTACCCCGTTGGGAACAAGGCGTGAATATATATATATATATATATACTACTTCAAATCCAGCCCAATAGCATAGGTACCACAAAACATATATTCAAGTGAGTTTCGTAAAAGCATTGCGACACGAAACCTTTCCACTTAAAGTAACATGTAAACTGCATAAAAGGCAACTTAAGTTGGGCACACAATAATTCAGTCGGAGGCAAACACGGCCATGTTATGCCATTGGCGAATTATCTCTTAATTTGAAGTTTCCAAATTAATCACCCGTTTAAAACATTACGAGACCGTGGCGTATAATATATATATGGTCAATATGGTCATGACCATAACCTTCTGCTCGTTCTAGTATTTTCTTGAGAAGGTTTGTTTTTCACCTATCCCGGCACCGCCTTATTTCCTTCCTTAACCGTTGCAGCAGCTCGGGCTCCTTTCTGATAATAACTATGTCTCTATGTATCACCATCATCATCATTTCAGCCTATCACAAGTCCACTGTTGAACACAGGCCTCTCCCAAAGATTGCCACAAAGCTTGGTCCTGAGCCACCTGCACTGACTGCCCGCAACACTGCGCAGGTCGGCACTACGTATGTAAGTAATCTCATCTTAATAAAATGTTCGCACCTTCAAGAGATAGGACACAGGGGCACGTACAATACGACTACTTACGTATTACTATTCGTTCTGTCGAGGGAACACGGGTAGGGGTTTAAAATCCCTATCCGTTACTATACCCTACACTGAAGGCTAGATCCGTTTTGAAGGATGCTCAAGAGCACTTAGCACTTATTTGAGATGAATACAAATGATTTTAACATAAATATCTGTCTGATTACGATTTAGATGTTTTGGGATTTAATATTGTTTCGTTTGCATACTCTCTTACTAAAGGAAATTGAATGTATTATTCATGTCTGTCAGTCTGTCTACCAATGCGAACTGAAAACTACTAAATTATTTAACATGTAATGACAAAACAACATTTTACTATATATATTATAAAACTTTTTATTATTAATTATAATTGTATCATATTAGATTTTGTGATTAATATATCAATTTTATTTTATTAAACTTCATATACATGAGAATGTATATAGGCAGACTTACTTACATACATTTATATTTAGTTAAATATATTAATAACGTGATGTAGCAATCAATCCGTTTAATTTAAATGCTAAATTGAAAGTTATTTACACCGCGAGCGTTTGACCCATGCCGCAACATGAACACGTTAGACAGTATAAATCACTTAACCACATAAAACCATTGACCACAGCAGCGGTCTACCGCAGCCATGTCAGTTATCAAATTTGTGGATCACTATATTCTTGTTGCACGCTTCCAGTTGTCTATAGGGCCATAACTTTTATATGACATGCATTACAATTATTAAAAAAAAAGGATACCTACAGAGTTTCTATCGTATGTTTCTTCTCCGTTAGAGGAATGAAATTACGAAACTGTGGTAGACATTTGACAAACTAAATTATATCTTTCTTAAAGTATAAAGTATCAGCCTGTAAGTGCCCACCGCTGGGCAAAGGTCTCCATTTCAAGTATCTGAGAGGGTTTTGAAGCCGGGAAGGGCCCGCCACGCTGCTCTAGTGACATATCCTGGAAATAATATTTTTTCACACACGCATGTTTCCTCACGATGTTTTCCTTCACCACCGAGCACGTGGTGAATACAGCACTTATAATTGCTATTGACAATTTTAGAGGTGGCGGCACCGGGGTTAGAACTCCAGGTCCCTCGCGCTCTATGAAACTAGAGTGAGCGCCCGGACCACTAACGCTACGGATCTTTCTTACGTACAATAATAAAGAATTTTCATATCATATTATCGCATAACAATTCCAAAAACACTGCAGTAACTTTAACATGTACGTAGGGTAAACAAAATACTAGTCTTCCCCGGGTGTACATATTTCAACTAACACACTAGTCAGTTGCCAGGAGTATCTCACATGCCCTATTACGGGCAATCTGTATTGCCCCCGGGACACGTTCCTCGTATATATCAGGTGAAGCGTCGCGCCGTCGGCCGTTGCAGTCTAGACAGCTACATGCTCTTATTAGAACAGCTCGAAATTTATTAAAAGTAATGTGCAGGAAGAATACATTCGGTCCTAACAACGCCCCCGTGGGAATTCAGCCGCTTTTCTTTTGAATTTATGTGACGTGGTAACCGAGAATAAAATATATTTCGTTTTCCAAGTTCTTTCGGATAAAATATTGAGACAGATGAGTTCGCTGCATGTTGTGAGAGGTATTCAAGTTACAAAAAGTTTTTAGTTTTTCAAAGCGTATCCATATTGTTCACTACCGTTACATCAATTTAAAACGATTTAGACATCACAGTTTCTAAAGAAACTTGTAAGCGACGGTGACATAGTTGTCACTTGTAGATATTGTTCTCTAAAAGATCTGTATTAACCGAAAAACTTATCGGTTAATCTTTGCGGTTAAAACACCTGTCGTTAAAACATTGTTACAATACTAACCAACAAGTAAAATAGGCTCTCACGACCTTATACCTAATAACGGGGTAGTTTGAAGTCTAGGACATTCATTCACTCACATTTCACCAGAGCTTATTTGGGACAACGCGTCAGTCGCTGAGTACGTTACAATCTTAGCGTCCAAGCCATCGATACAAAGCGTACATAAGTTTCGAACCTACTAGTACGTGTACTTTCTCATGGGGAATCGAAACTCGAGTCTCTTAGTAAAAATAAAATAAAAGGCACACGGCATTGTTTATAAGTAGACAGTCGCACGACAATGCGGCGCCTCGACGGAGGCCAATGTAACTTGACGATAGAAATAGGATCGGACTTAGAAAGAATCGTCACAAAAACCTGCGCAGCGCCTCTCACTTAGCTGGTTACATAAATGGACGTGGATGGGAATGATTAACGGTTGACTTTTTTTTATATCATTTTCGTTAACATACAAAAAACTTAGAAGAGATGGTTCAACATTGGAATATGGAAGGTAATGCTTAAAGAATTATATATAGTAAAACCGTTCAACATCGCGTATGTCAATATGAATGTTTGAAGATATGAGCAGAGACGCATCGCCCCAAACACAACAAAGTACAGTTACATGTTCCGGAATGTCCGAAGCCCCCGACTAATATCTCACAACGTCCGCCGCCCGCTTTCGGGCACGAAACGGGATTCCGCCTAAAGAGATCCTTTGTTGACGCGGGATAATTGATTGCATCTTTTTGCGCCTCCGCCGAATAAGCGACGCACCGATCGTGGGGAGAAAGACGGTGAGCTGTCAGCGTTTTCGTTTTCATCTACGAAACGGAAATATGTAGCATATCTCGGCGTTTATTGCAATTTCGAGACAAAAACTTTTGTTTTTATCTGTAAAAAAAACTCCAATGAAGGTAGGCAGAGTTAAGTACGACATCAGGACGTCTAACACCGCAAGTCACTGCGTGCGCAAAATTAAACGCAAAAATGTACGTAAATTATGGTTTCATTTCAAATGTTTGCATGCGAGTTGGTGATCGCAGTCCAGGCGCAGCGCCTCCTCCACGCTGCTGCCCGCCATCTGTCTATTTATTTTGACTAGGTATTTTTTAAATGATTAATCCGCAATCTGACTTGGCAGATTATAAAAGCTTTTTCCCCTAAGTTGACTCGTACGACACGCACGGGAAGAAAGAGTGTTCAAATGTCGCCACCATTTTTGTACGTGATAGAAGCCAACAAGCGGCGTCTGTACCAAGTTTGCCCATGAATGGGCCGACTGGTCCGTGGTAGTACCACGACCTCGTTTCGTTCGGTGAGTGAGGTAACCGGAGGCCCACAACCCTCCCTTTTCCCCTCCTCTTCCCTCCCATCTCCCAAATATCCTTAAAGACCGGCAACGCACCTGCAGCATCTATGGTGTTGCAGATGTATGTGGGCGACGGTAATCACTTACCATCAGGTGAACCGCTTGCTCGTTTGCCGTCTTTTCCATAAAAAAAAAAAAAAAAAAAATCACCCTCTCCACTAAGGACGTGAAACTTGTAAAGGCGTAACAAAGTTTCAGATTCATTAAAACTATATGTAGCTTCACAACATTCCCGTCAATCGACAAAGTTAAGTAACACGTTTCGGCTATTATTAGCATTGCTAAAAACGACTGAGCGGCGGAAACTGATGTTATTACAGTGGAATATAGCGGAGTGGAGCACAATCCACCGCTCATCAGACGTATTCGCGTTCAGTATTTAGCCAGACGTGAGCCGCAAACTGACGTATATGCACTACGGGGAGAGAATTTCAGCCGTACATTTGCAAACGCAGACGTAATTTAATTGCATCGGCGAACTATACGGAAGTACTTTCAACCTATTGAATGCGCTATTCTATAAAGGCTGAGTGCTTTTTTCGTTAAAGAAAAGCACTTGTGATTCAATTTCTAGATATAAAAGCCCGCGTACAACAATAGGTTCTATAGTTTCACAAATCAACGCGAATAAATTCGCGTTGACTTTATGACAAATGTAAAACTTATGAAATAGCCGGTAGCCTAGTGGTCAGAGCACTCGCTTTAGTTTCATAGAACGCGATTGACCTGGATTCGATATCCGATGTCGGCACCACTAAAACTGATATGTGGCGATTTTAAATGCTGCATTTACCACGTCCTCGGCGATGAAGGAAAACATCGTAAGGAAACCTGCATATCGAGAAATAATGTAAAAAAAATTTTTTTCGAGATTCACCCTCTCAGATATTTGAGAAGGAGACCTTTTGCCCAGCAGTGGGCACTTATAGGCTGCTACTTTACTTTACTTTACTCGAGCCTGTTACCCCATCGTATTGATTCTCTCAAGTGGTGCTTGTTTCAGTTTCATAGAGGGCGAGTGACCTGGGTAAATTGTTAATACCAATTTTAAATGCTGAATTTTACCACGCGCTCGGCGGTGATGGAGAACATCGTGAGGTTACCTGCGTGTATTGAAAACATTATTACGAGCGTGGCGGAGGGCTCTAAGATATTTGAGAAGGAGGCCTTTGCTTAATAGGTAGGTATTTACAGGCGGCTACTTTACTTTAACATTACTTATGAAATCGATAGATTTATTAGTTCAAAGAGACTTTAAGTCTCACCCTTTCTTTCATTCGATCTATTTTCTTAATTTCAGTCGAATGGTGTCAGCACTGGAGCATCCGTCGTCCACTCCCCTCTGTCATGGGCGTTTTTTATGAAACATTGTAACGGGGCGAGCATACAAGTTAGCTAGACTATCATCTAATCTGTGCGGATACCCAGATACGTGAATTAGAACACAAAGCAGCCCATAGCCTAACGGGTTAGGGTGCAGACAGCGAAACATGACGTCGCAAGTTCGAGCCCGCCATTCGACTATTGACGTGAACCACTCCAGATACGAGCTCTAATGCTTAGTCGGTGGGTTCAGAGGAATATTAGTAATGTTAGTTAACGCAAAAAAAAATACAGTAATTGTAGAAGCTTCAGTGCTCTTCGAACCGTAACACAGTATTTATAGAGTTTCGCACGGACCCTGTCACTGTGCCTACGCAGTCTGTCCGACCTTTGAAGGGCTGTATCTCTTGAACCGTGATAGGTAGCCGGTTGAAATTTTCACAGGATATGTTTTATTATAGCAGATATCTTTCAAAAAAAAATTAAGAGGGGTCCTCATCCAAGAAACGTAATTTTTTTTACGTCTTTTTGGTTTTGTTTTATCGTTATTTCGGTATAAGATACAAGCGTCAATCTTGGTACGCTAAACAAATGTTATTCTGTAACCTACCATATTTTAAATAACACTATGGACTACGAACATGCTACCCGCCCACACGATGGTTAGTGGCTGGTGCAGCCCGTGGACATCTATACAAAACTGCAATCGAAGAACGTTACAGATGTGTCCGTCAGTCACACTCGAGAATTAAGATGGAATGCCTCACAGCCTTTAATTATACTCGCATTCTATATCTTTCAAACAGGAACACAACAGCGACCGAAAGTGGTAAGAGGTTGCTAGCTTCTAGGGACAAAGGGAGGCTCTAGCAATAAAACAAAAGAAGAAAAGGTCTAGATAGATTGGACTATGGGACTACAATCAATCTTTCTCCTATGCCCCATTAGTAAAGAACTGATCCAGTTATAACATGAACTTGTATGCATTTTTAAGGCAATTCAAAAAGGTAGAAGAGGAACAACTTGAGTCTGCTATGTCTTTTTTAATCTATGATCTGTGTACAAGTAACTATTATAATACGACTAGTAAATAAAAGTATTGTAGGATCGCAGTGCGCTTTGTCGATGCAGCCACAAGCCTCCAACTGAAAATCAGCGCTGCAGTCTGTGCAGCATTACGCTGAGTCGGAGTGAGGATCTATATATTTTGTAATGTTAATGTTACAGATATGTTCTTTCTTTCTTTCTAACTCTGTGGTAGATCCCCTAACCACTTGGCTAACGCGGCTTTTTTTGTTGTATGTTCACCGACTATTCATGAAATTCTGAAAAGATTTTTTTTACAAGAAAAAGAATTTTTCATCAAGATATGCCCCCCCTCCCCTGACCCTAATAATAATAAGCATTTTTTTGCATGTGTGATGACACTGTACATCTCAATGGATTAAAATTTTTATTACTTACTTATTTCATTTGTCTTTATTTCGCCTAACATTGTTATCAAGTTGTAGTATCTTATAACTCACTATAGTGTTACATTAGATAAGTAATAGATCTGAATAATATTAATATTCATTTAACTGTATCTACTGGCTTTCCGTGGTTGCCTTTAAGTAAGGTGGCACATGTCTTTTCTTTATAGTTTTATAAAAAAAAAAATATATGTTAAACGTGTTGGGAATCCTTAATAAATAATTAAAATAAAAGGTTTGTTATTGATAGAATAATAAACCAATTCATCAATATATCCGTCAGCTGTTACAATATAATGTCCCGACATTTAGGTATATAATGCGACGATAAAACAGAACAAGACACGTCCCAGTGTCGGAGGATGACACGGAAGATATGAACCCAATTGGCACATGTTCAGGTTGCTATGTTTGACAGGCATGAGATTTATATATAATAAAGCCTTATCTCGTTATAATCTCTGTTATTATTCTGAAATTTTCTCTATCATACCTGTTCATGTACAGTATGGTTTTACAGTTCTTTTTTAAGTCTCATCCTGTGGGTCGTATTCTTTATGAGCCACCACGACCGGTGATGGTAAGGAGGCCAATCCGTCTGGCAAAATAGTAAATACGATCAATCGGCAAATCTTAGACAAGTTCCATTTTTACTGTTGCTCCCGATCAAATATTAAACTTCACCTCAATTCGTGTGTATTTTATTTTTAATAGCCATTTTATATAGTTACAATCAAAAACAATTTTCGTTTCAAATCAAAAATTGTAATTTTGGACACGCCTTTTTCTGGCACAATGACTACTTTGATATAGTTTATGTTTGTGGATATTTATTTTAAATTGTCAATCTCTAATTGGCCGTTCCTGTCCTCTTCACTTTCTATTGTCTGATCGAGCGAAAAGTACGACATTTAATTTCAGAATGTAGAGTAAGCAAGACAAATACATTTCCCAAACAAAATACACTTCAATATTGAGTAGTTAATTTGAAATGTAACCATTATTTACGGATTTTATCGCGTTTAATTTTGTTTTTATATACCCGACGTTCCGACTGCGTTAAGGCAGCCATGGTCACGGGGGCACTGAGGTCGGTCGAACCAAAATGAATAAATAAAAGCTGAAGGTAGCCCGAGTTAACTATGACAGTTGGACGTGTATCATTATTCATTAGTTAATTTAATTTTAAGTTGAATCAAATAATGCATCCGACTAACGCTCTGCTATCCCCATTCTTCTCGTAGATGTCGTAAAAGTCTAAGGAACAAGCCTTTAGAATCTGATGGCGTCTGATCGATGGCAAACTAACCAATCATCGTCATTCTCATCCATTCAGCCTGTCACAAGTCCACAGCTGAACATAGGTCTTCTCAAGGATTACCACAGAACACGGCTCGGTCGTCACATCGCGTAGATCGTCACTCCATCTTTTTTTTTATGGGAAAGGCGCAAAGGAGTGATTACCGTCGTCGGCCACGAACATCTGCAACATCAGAGATGCAGGTGCGTTGCCGGCCTTTAAGGATATCCAAGATCATCTTGAAGGGGAGTCGATTTACTTAATCGACAACTGGCAGCTGGCTACCAAGCGTGGAGATTATCCTCTCATTGGTTGACAGCCATATCCAGTGGTAGACAAATAACATGTTACTAAAGAAGATGTTTTATTATACGTTATTTTGTTCTCAGGAAATTCAGAGATACTAAATTCGCATAAACTAATTTTGTTCAAGGATTATTTCTCTCGACAAATATTTAATACACAAACGTTTTACTCACAAACATAACCCAACCGCAGAAACAAGATCCGGTATAAAACTACGTATGTGGCTCAAACGAAGCACTCCAGCGCTGCAAACATACACATTTCAATTATACGTAGAGTATACATACAAATCTTCGACTATTACATCGTTACACGGCTTACTGAATGGGAATAGGTAACGGGAGAGCGGCTCCGTCGAAGGCTGTGCACGCTTCCACTATACGACACGACACGGCACGAGGTAACGTTGGCAATGTAAATGGATCTCGATTAGCTAATACTGTATCATTGTTACTGAGACATAGAGGCATAGAGATGTTTCAGTTAGTTCAGTCTTTAGGCTATATTTGAGTTATTTTTATAATAAATTTAAACTATTTACATTAAAAAAAATCGATTATACAATCACACGTCATCCGGTCACAAACTAGGACTGGAAACTGGAAGATGATAAGATAAATATGCATATGCCTAGATAGATCTAATAATCATATGTACATATGATTGAAATGAAAAATAATGTAAAAGATATATATTCAAATGCGCGGACAGGTTAGTGTAACTATAGCCTCATGCCAATTATTTGGCGCTCCTCATAGCCGTTGGTTTTGGTTTCTACCACTCAACAAGTATAATATAACTTCTCGTCGGTGTGTTTCGAGAGCGTAGTCCTATTCCCGGTCGAACTAATGACGTGCCACAGCGTGGCTCTAAAAGGTATATTCTCATGGGTGTAACAAAAGTAATATAACAAGTACTTCAATTTTTATTTTTACCTATCAAGTGGCAGACTTTAAATAAGCCACTTATGTACAACGGCCTATCTCTCATGCTCGAAAACGGTTCAGAGCCGGGATGAGTTCGCTACACTGCTGTGTCTAAGTTGGTAAACCCCAAAAAAATATATTTCATTTTAGGATTACAAATTTCTTCTTTTTTTTTATAGAAGAAGGGGGCAAACGAGCGTGCGGCTCACCTGATGGTAAGTGATCACCGACGAACATCCACAACACCAGAGGAGCTACAGATGCGCTGCCGGCCTTTAAATATAATAAACGTGGTAAATATAATAAAATGTGGTTAAAGCATGACGTTGCCGTTTCAATGTAGCGGTCACTTTGAATTGAAATCAAACCTGCATGGTCCAAGATTCCAGATTGACATTTTTTTACATAGAAAAGATGTTTCATTATTTCGCTATAAAAGCGTAAACGTCCTTCTGTCCACATACGTAGGTGAAACATTACAGGCATCGTGACGGCCGCGACAACGCGAACAGGCCCCGGCTCCCCCGCACGCCACGCCCGCAGGTGATGTGCGCTGGGGACTCCATTGCTTTCGTTACGAGAGATACGTCTCATCGGCGTACAAGTGTAATTATTTCGGCGGATAAGTGACGCGATCCGACGCAATTTGCGAACCCGCAGAGGAGGGTCGCGCGATCGATTTCTCCACACTGCTCGAGGAGACGTTGCGGAATCGTGAAGCAACGTTATGCATAGAGAATCAAATAGTTGACACGTGAAAAGAATTTCCTCAGAATGGAATATATCTAGTGGACGGTAATTAATAATTTTTATAACATTACAATGACGAACAGGTTAATAGTCCACCTGGTGGTATGCAGGTACAGCTGATCATGGACATCTGCAACCAACTGCAACCAAAGACGGCTGCCGGTCCGTAGGTACCCCTGAAGACTAAGATGTATAGTAGTGCCCATCCAGACGGCTCCTACGCAGAAAATACGTCCCAACACCTAGTATAACATCAGGTCTCCAATACTCGTCGCATGAGACTTAAAAGAAATGTCCTGGGTCCGGTACCCACCACGACTACACTTAAGCGAAATTTATATAAAACGGATCGGAGAACGGGGTAAAACCACAACACTTTGTTCCGTAATTCTAAACATTATTTAATCCTAAACAAATCTACCAAAAATCCAATCAGTCTAACATTTGGCACTATTGGAATTAAAACCGTACCATTCCAGTTAAAATTTCCAACTAGCCAATAGTAGGGGAGGCGCGTCGAACACCGAAGCCACAATCGACCCGGATCCTTCCCAAACAATGCGATCTTGGCCTCGAGCGGTCCCGAGGGTGTCTTAACAAGAAACGCGAGGAGATACATCCCGAGGTCCGCAATCTCCGTAATGAGATACCCGAGTGTAAAAGCGTTATGGTAATTTTGGTACTTTACGGTTATAATGAATGTTCACCAGTATGAAATAAACGACTTTAAGGAAAAAAATACATAATAATTTATGTTTCTATCAATATATATTTATATATACAACTGAAGAGTCATTTGAAAATGTAAAGAGTTAGCCGGCGCAGGAATATCTGTCGTCCACTTGTTGCCCGTAGGATTCTTCAGAGGCGACTAAGGCCTTGGAGTATACCTGGCAACGAGGCTCTTCTCCCGACAGGCTCTCCTAGAAGAGCAAAGAGTAAGTAGCAGAAGCCCGTCTGGTTGCACTGAGTCTCACTAAATGTTCCGTAACCTCTATTCGCCCCTTTGGGTAACAGGCTCGAGTAAAGTAAAGTAAAGTAGCAGCCTATAAGTGCCTCCTTCTCAAATATCTGAAAGGGTGTAGGAGCCGGGAATGGCCAGCCACGCTGGTCCATTGCGGAGCTTCACATATCCTCGAAATAATTTTTTTTTATTATTTCTCGATATGCAGGTTTCCTTACGATGTTTTCCTTCACCGCCGAGCACGTGGTAAATACAGCACTTAAAAATGCTGTTAACAATTTTAGTGGTGCCGGCACCGGGGTGCGAACCCAGGTCACTTGCGCTCTATGATACTAAATTGAGCGCCCTGACCACAAGGCTACCACGACTCAGGCTCGAGTGCTGATCTAAAACGTCACGTAAGACTAGAAGCTATTTTTTCTTTATACACGGCTCCTTTTCTTATCTATATAACACGAAAGACATGCGAGAAAACTTCATCATATCACTAATGGAGTCGTGGGCGTGAACGTCTACCAAAAGATTTCTAAAGTATGGCGCGTCCAATTAAGATAATGAACAAATCTTACATAACAACATCTTGTTTCCATGGAAAGAAATTCCTTTTTTTTTCAGGTATTATAACGATTGTTGAATAGACAAGAGAGACAAGAAAATTGAATAGGTACATTCTTTTCGTATGCAAAAATTTGATTCATCGATGAAATATTTTTGGTTTAATTTGTACGAAACGAAAAGTTTCTTTTTTTTATTTCTCAAATTCACTGCCTCCTCAAGATATTTTCCTTGACTGTCGAGCACGTGAGAAGTCCAGCACTTACACTATTGACACTTTTAGAGGATGCTATGAAATTGAAGCAAGAACACCGACCCCTCCTAGACTGGTGTAGACAGTCGTGGAGGGCGTATATATTTATTTTTTCTTTTATAAATTGAAGTTACAGGACAGCATGTCTTAATATTACAGCCAGTCGTCTGACACACGTACTAGCGCGGGGCAACGAAGGGGGCAACGTCGGCGGGCGCAATATCTGTTGATTTGCACTCTCTAGTCCGAAAGCGTATTGCGTGTGAGCTTTCACCTTTATTGTGGATGTTCGTGGGCGTCGGTGATCACTTACCATCAGGTGAGCCGCACGCTCGTTTGCCCCCTTCTTCGATAAAAAAAAACCTAATCAACAAATTTATATCAATATTTTCAGCTCGATTGTTTATTTTATAAAATATTTAACAAAATCTAAGATATAAGATATTTCTTATAACTTAGATTTTGTTCTAACATATTTCTTGAGTCACGTTCACTAGTTATAAACGTTGTTAACGTCGTATCGGTGGCACCAGTATTCATCTTACACCAATATTAGAAAAGTTTAGAAGATTTTGTTATATGACATTTCATAATGACGCTTCTAGACTTATTTTGGTCATCTGTGACATGGAAACGAGACGCTTTGGGAGATTTTGTTACATCACATCTCCTGCTTACACTAATGACAGCAATCTATTAATTATATATTATACTCTTATTCTATAATATATAAGCCAACTGGATTTTTTTTTATCAGAATGGAAGACTGGGTAAGCCAATAATCTTCAAACCGTTGTTAAGTACTTAATTTCACAGGTAACATTTTAATTACCTTAAATGAATATATTTCATCACATTTTTTTTAAATCTGTTGACAACCCTGACTCTTTAGTGAGTTCCTGTGCGGCGGCATGCGTTCTAGAACAAAGGAGACGGAAACGAGCGCCCTGAACACTATGATAATACGGCTAAATACGTCTGGTTTAACAATATTCAACTTTTATAACAGCCTTCAAACTTCGAGACAGTGAATATATAAAATCTAAAGGAAGTAACAACAACAACAACAACACAACGGTCGAATCGATCCGGATCGACATGGATAAGTACAGAACAACTACATCAAACATCACGGCATCGTGTCACACGTGTTACGGTATAAATATTTGATGGGGCAACGCTATGTAATATTCAGTATAGGGCGGACCGTCGACGTAAGATGTAGCCGGCAACATCAATCAAAAACGTCGATACGTGTGCACAGCGCGACTGCTGGCGGACGGGGAATGGGCGGAAGCGAGCTGCTGACATTGCACAGTGAAATAAATTAATACAATATATATTCCTGTGACTTTCACTTGAAATTTTTCTAATATTTATATATTTTAGATTCACCAACTGTTTTTACACTGACACAAATTATCATAAACATTGGAATTAACCTATACAACTTGGAACACAACCAGCTGTGTGTAAACTCCGCGTGCACAATAATAACAAGATAAATAAAGCAATAATAAAAAGATAAATAATATATATTTTTTTAAAGGTTTATAATTTAAAAAAATGCCTAACATTAACTAATTATCGTTACTAATTTAACGTTATAAAGACAACGCAACCGGGCTACGGGAGAGATCGAACCCAGGACTGTTTTTCTTATATAATTGTTTGAGTGCCTTTGATTTACTATCGGCTAAAACATTTTTAGAGTATAAAAAAGTATTTATAACGAATAAAAATAAGTGTAGAAAATATGCGAATTAAACGACTACAGAGCAGCTTTTTGCTTTTTATTTTCTACAACACGTGAGAATACGTTATGTAACAATAATCTCTATCATCGTTATTCTGAAAATAAATATTAATAAAATAAGTTCTGAGGTCCGCTAATAGAAGCAATGCGCCATCAAACATGTCATAAAATGTAATCTAATATTTTTATTTATTTATTTAATCTTTATGCACTAGTTCGTACATATGGCGGACTTAATGCCTAGAGGCATTCTCTCCCAGTCAACCATTAGGCTAAGCAGAGAAGATATTTTGTCTCTTCTTTGTCATTTCTCATTTTTAAAGAATAATTTATTATCTTACCAACCCGTATATTTACGGCCTATGTCCTGTAGGATGAGTTACCATAATAGCCACAATCGCCAAGCGATTGGCGATCGCAGTACCAGACACTTCGCAGATTAGACACAGCTACCCGCGATTTTGAAGATTCTTCAATATATTACTAAGATATAATATATAAACACTGAGACGGCTACAGAGTAATACGCCCTGGAATTCCTAGACACTGGCTAATCTAGATCTTATTATAACTCTAGGCTTCAATTTCAAGATATGTAAACATATCGACTTTAAATAAAAAAAAAAAATACGATTATTGATTTTCTCACCACGATTCTTTTTACTCATAATTAAAAACGTCCTAGTGTATGTCTACTGCTAGACATACGCCACTGCACAGTTTGAAAACGTATATTCTTAATTGTATGAAAGCGTATTTTAATCGGGCAATTGATTGCCCGGCGTCGACGCTTCGAAGCGTCAGTTACCAAAGTCTGTGTATTGATTTTCCCTAAAAAAAAACGGACCGTTGACTGCCTGCAGCGTCTATAGTCTACGCGCAGCCAATCCCGGGAAGGCCATTACGGCTAGCCGTTCTAATTTGGTAGAGGTCTATGTCGATCAAGGGGCAGTTAACAATGATGTTAATGAAGAAACACAATCATCGTGTACGTTTGTATGCACTTAAGATCTATTATAAAGAATACTCAAATCAATGCTGTTTTCACCATCACATAGAATATTCCATACGGAAGGTTTATAATACTTTAACATTTAATATATATAACATTTAGTTTATATATTACAGATCTGACCAACCAAAGCCGGCACAATTCACTAGTTAGTTCATAAATAAAATATATGTAAATAAATTTCACATTCTAGCTGGTCTAATGCTGGTGCGAAATGGATAAAATAAATACTTCTTCGATACTGGACATTGAAATGAAACAACCTTTATTTCCCGACGTTTCGGGAGCTTTACAGCTCCCTGTTGTGACCGAGGTGTTAGACGTCTCGATGGAAAAGTTAACTCGGGATACCGAAAGCTTTTAATTGCAATTTTATGATCCGATTTACGTAGAAGGTGCTCACAGGAACCTGGGGGTCGTGCAGGGAAATAAAAAAGACATAATTAAACGCGATAAATTCCGTAAAATAACCTTTTTATGAGGCATAATGATATTCATTACTTCTTCTATTATTTCTGTACGCGTCTACATTCGCAAATAACGAACATGAAATTAAAATAAATGTTCTCAAAAGGCAAGACATTTCAAAGAACGCACTGCGCTAACCCACGCTTTAACTCAAAAGCCAAAACCAATGAAGATGTTCTAAATAATAAAACATTTGAACAGACGTACAACAATAACATTTTATCAAAACATTCGTGGCTGCTTCTCTCGAGGCGTATTTAAATAGGAATGAAACACGTTGCCTTCATAACCTCTGAAGAATTTATTCACCTTATAAAACATGTTGTATTCCAACTTAATTTGTAAATATAATAATTGTCGTATTAAGTATAGATTAGCAGATTAAATTTATTTCTCCACTGTACTTCAAATGTATCCCTTTTTTACCTACCGTTTATACATGACAGAACTTTTTTAATGTGGGCAACACCATGATCACCAGTATTGCAGTAGAGCGAAAGTTCACTGTTAATCATAGGCCACCCTCATAGATTACCCCAAAAGCACGGTCCTGTGCATGCTGCATCTGATATCGATTTCCCACAACGACAGTTCTGTTGCTCTGTATAACTGATGGCTCGGTGGCACATTGCCTGAGCGTGTGGCTTCGACGTTGCGTGTGGCATGTTTGAATATCGACAAGTATTCGTACGAGCTACAAATATGTATTTGTTCCGGATCTAGATACTTGTCCAGGTCCGATTTTTACGTTTATAAATAGCTTTCATAGATCAGAAAGTCTGACAGGTCTCAAACTCTTGCAGAGGGTGTAACATTACTGATCTATACGTAATGGCGCCAAGCGGCGGCTCTTGTTGCTACTCCAATGGGCCGGGTCGACCAGGTTGGTACCAAGGCCTCGCAGAATACAGGCGTGAAGTAGAAGTAGAGGCGTTTCGTTTGGTGAGTGAGGTAATCAGAGGCCCACTCCCCTCCCCATCCCCCTCCTCATAGTCCCTCCCATCTCCCAAATACCCCTAAAGGCCGGCAACGCACCTGCAGCACCTCTGGCGTTGCAGATGCACGAGGGCGACGGTAATCACTTACCATCAGGTGAACCGCTTGCAGTTAGTAATAACATAATATATAAAAAATTAAAACAACATCAAAACAACCGAATGAAAGCTAGGCTAAAGATTCTTCGTCGACAAATTTACAGTGCTACGAAATGCCGTGTGAACGTAGCAAGCTACGAGCTTCCGTGTTCTACTCGCGGCGTAAAGCTTTTAGGTCGAGATTAGAATCAAAGAAAAAATTAAATAATAATGACAAAAAGTACAATCTTACGTGAATTAAAGATGGGAACTCCGCGTACCTGAAAGTAGACAAATGATTTATAAGTAATGTATGTTAAAATGTATCATTATACTTATTATGGAAAACATATTCATTTTTATTCATTTCTTTAATTTTGTGGTTGAATATAATTATTAAAAGTAGTATCGCCTGTGGTCGCCATTCGACCATTATCACTTGAACGCTATAAGGAAACACAGACAGACAAACAAGGAAGGACAAAGATACCAAACGGAAGTTACTGCACGTAGCACGTTTAGTATGGAAACATTATATGTACGTCCGTTCAGTTTATTTAACATTTATTGCACACAACAATAATGATACAGCATCTTTTGAAAGGTATTTAAATTATCGATGTGCTCGTAATGAAAAAAAAAATTACCAAGTTCACATACATAAAATTCCTTTTAAACATACTATTAGTACTAACTAATATTTAGAGTATAGTGGACTCTCTTTAATCAGTAAAGATTAGTCAAAACTACCAGGCAAGGGAAACTAAAACATAAAGCCACGGACTAACCAAACAATACGCGTATCGGTTAACGAAGGGTGCGTTAACCCGATGGCATCGATCAGGGCATAGAAGGCAATGCGATAATTACCGCAAAAGCCTTCGCCGAGCCGGGCAGCCAAGAGCGCGCGTGACCGGAATCACAGCCTTGAAGCCAGCCCACGGCCGAAAGCCGCGTTCGGGCCACACTTTATCGAAAATTACGGAAACTGGATTATGACAAGGTTGGGGATTGAACGGTCTCGGTTTTGATAATTTTCCCTCAACTGCCGAGTGAACACGCTAGGCAATTTGAATTTTATTAATTCAACTTCGAGCCGGTCTCCAGGGTCAAAGCCGAAACGAAACCAAATAGCACGCAAAAGAAACATGAATAGCCACAGTGTTCAACCATAATTTAATAAAATTTTGTGCAATGAAAAACAAAAATCAAATAAATATCTAACGGACTTTTTGTAAATCGTTAGAGGTCATTAAAAGCATATCACTTTTATTCTTCAATTTAAAGTAGGTTTCAAATATAACATTTACTTGTCGGCATTGATTTTATAATACAAAAAGAGTGGCTACGTTATTAGCGCACCGAAAATGAAGCGTACAAAAGACCACAAATGTCACATCTGGCCTCAGTAGCTTTCGAATAACTAGGCGATACACACGTGCTTCTCAGATCCCACTACTCGTACTCAAATTTCTTTTTATATTTTATTTTATTGTCGTGCGTAATGTAAGTAAACTAACAATGTATATGTGTGCTACCGCTGTGTTCGGAGCATGTTTTCCGGTTCGTTTGTGAGCATATAACGTAACTTCATTAAAATAATATTGCTTGTCGGTAAGTTATGTAATGCAGTGAAAGCGTCTTGTATAATTTGATTTAAAAATTTCTATAAATGTAACATATCTTTTTATACATTTATAGAAATATACGTCGTCTAAAATTGAATTCAATTTTTTTTATTTATTTATTAAACTTCATATACATGAGAATGTATATAGGCGGACTTAACGCCAGAAGCATTCTCTACCAGTCAACCTTTGGACGATGCAGAGATGAAATGATGTAGGTGTAGGTGATAGAATAGACAGAACTAAAGAGAGGATAAAAAATTATAATAAATGTAAATCTATATATAAATACAATTATATTAGATTTAAGAAAACAATTAATAAATTTCAATTAGTTTCTTGTCCAAACTAGCAAAGGTAGAGGTCGTTTGGCATTTTCAGTGATAGAATACCGAAATTACTTAAAATACAAATATAGTGCATAATTTCATTTCAATTCCTATAAATGTAATAAAAGATAATACGTCGTCTAAAATATAATTCAAATAACATTAGATTTAAGAAAACAATAATTTTCAATTAGATTCTTGTCAAAACTAGGTAAGGTATATAGTTAGAAGACCAAAATTACTTTAAATACAGACATATTGCATTAAACAAACCTTCAAGCAAAAATAATCAATTACACAAGTTTCGGTAACTTTCAGCATTCATCACGAACGATGCAAAATCACTAAATGCAGGTCTACAACTGGCTTCGAGTTCCCCATAGTAACAAGCTGGGAACTTTTGGACGAATAAAGAAAACTGGTTTTCTAATATAAGCATAATGAAAATTTTAATTGACATTTACCATAATTTTTTTCATATCGCTATATAAAGCTCAAAATCCACCTACAAACAACTTCACTCGAAGAAGGACAAAGGAAAGGGCGTTTGGCTTTTAAAAAAAATATCTTTGTGTTAGTTTATTATTTGTGTGATAATTTATCCGCGCCCGGGCGCTGCCATCGCTCAAACAAGCAATAAGGCTCGCAACAACCAAACGGCTCCTCTTAATCAGACGTAAGACCTCGGCTTAGGTTACCGTCGATAAGGGCCAATGAATTTATTGAAGTATATTGCGATTTCATCAGCCGGTTGGAAACTAAGCGGTAACGTGTCTTCGCCCAAAGCCGTGCTGTTGTACTTGGCGATATAATATCTGGCCAAGACGAAAGTGACAACCATGGAGGAACACATTTTCAAAATCGGGTCCTCAACTCTGAATTGCAGCTAATTCAAAATGAATTATGCATATTTTTCGTGTTAATTCCATTTCGTTGTCTATGCCATATTGACTAATCAATTCAAACATTAGATCATAACGCTCTTTGGTTACTGTTTGTACATAAGCTACTGCTGCTGCTGCACAAACATGGGCTATGTTTACGTTCGGTTTCCACTTGCTGAAGTGTTACCTTGAATGGTATAAAGTTGTCCAAAAATTAATGACACTATCTTAAATATTCCGTCGAGAATGCGAAAATTTTCAGCATCATTTAATTTTTTAACTATGAAGCTCGTTTATTCTAAGTCTAATAAAATATCAGAAGGTTCTATTTTCCTTGGTACCACTGCAACTTTTCTTATCAACATTCGGCTTAAGTATAAGCAGACAACCATACAATCGGCATCAGTTCATAGTATAGACATATAAATATAGTACATATAATATTACTCAAAGTAATCTGTAAAGATATAATACGTATTGAGATACAACGCAGACGCACGCGAGTGCCAGCAAATCAACATGTGAAGTAACTAAGAACGCGGTAGAGCCAAGCAGCGGCTTTTGCTGCTGCTTGAATGGGCCGGCTCGACCGGGTTGGTGCTACTACCTCGCAGAATACCGGCGTGAAGTAGAGGCATCTTATGCTTCTACGTTTCGTTCGGTGACTGAGGTATACGGAGGCCCACTCCCCCTCGCCATCCTCATCCTTCCTTCCATCTCACGAATATCCTTAAAGGCCGGTAACGCACCTGCAGCACGCACCTCTGGTGTTGCAGATGTAAGTGGGCGACGGTAATCACTTACCATCAGGTGATCCGCTTGCTCGTTTGCCGCCCTACCCTTAGGAAAGCTTAGTGGTTAGCATACCCGACTAATAAATACCAGCTAAAGATTTTGCTGCGTTTCCCATAATTAAAAAAAACTTATCAATTTCGACAAACGCCACAAAAATTTAAAATACTTATCTTTAAAAAAAATCTTATTATCGTTTACACAGGCTATGATACTTGCGAACAGTTCAAGTTTAACCGATAATACTGATATTAAAAAAATACAATAGGGACACAGTGACAAAGGCAGGATATCTTTGCGGTGACGGTGACAAGGAAAAAGTAGGATATCGGAATAGTCCTAGTTTCACTAACAATCGTGAAGTGAGCTTTTGTTCGCTGCTTTTGTAATCGAGGATGTTTAATTAAACGCTGAGAAGGCAATAGGACGCGGTTCTTTTATTTTTTATATTTTTTTTTATGGTTACTTTATTTATTACTGCAGATTCTAAACAATATTGGGATCCGAAAGAAACTCTATAGTTGTTCAAGTTATCGTCAAAGAACTTTAGCATATATAATAAAGTACGTATATATCTACGTCTTATTTAAATTAGTTTATTTGTATATTTACTCTACATTTGACCACACTTTATACATCTGTCATCGATGGTAAACAGAATCAGGCGTTACTCTGCGGAAATGTTAGTTAGACTAACTCGGCGGTTGTACATCGCAGAGCTTATAGCAGAAGCCTGTATGTCCCCACTGCTGGGCAAAGGCCTCCTATATATCTGAGAGGGTTTTGGAGCCGGGAAAGGGCCCGCCACGCTGCTCAAGTGCGGGTTGGCGGGCTCCACATATCCTCGAAATTGTTTTTTTATATTTCTTAGACGTGCCGGTTTCCTCACTATGTTTTTCTTCACCGCCAAGCAATCGGTGAATACAGTACTTAGGATTCCTATTAACAACTTTTGTGGTGCAGGCCAACGGGGAACAATCGCGCTCCATGAAACTAAAGTGAGCGCCCTGACCACCAGGCTACCACGGCGCAGTCTAATCCCTTAACATTGCCTCGTTGGGATGCTCGAAAATGATTCACTTTTGCATAATGTTTATGGGGGTAAAATTATCGCAAATAGTCACCCCTATCACTTCCTAACGGGAATAGGTCGAATTACCAATAACCCTATACATGAGTCACAAGTTTTGTGATTCATCTCATTATTTTACCGCTTTTAAGATTCCCGTTAATCCCGAGATCAGATATAGAATGCTTAAAATAATTAAGTCCACCTATAGCACATGCTTTAGATGGTCAATGAAGTATAAATAAATAAACGTTCCTCTACTTTCTTATCATGTTCTTATAAAGCTATAGAACGAATTTCAAATATTCTTTCACCATTAAATAACCATATAATTCTAGTAATACATTTGCTTTCCAAAAAAAAAACTTAAGCTTTCGTAAGAAACTGAGATCCATATTTATATGAGAAGTACAAACTTATACAATATTGAGCGACAATAGCCTAAATGGTTTAAGGGTGCGGACTACGAAACATGACATTTAAGTTCGAGCTTGCCATTCGACTATTGTCGTGAACTCCAGATACAAGCTGTAAGCTTAGTTGGAGGGTTAACAGGAATTTTAGTAATGTTACTTCAACATCATCATCATCATTACAGCCTATCAGAAGTCCACTGCTGAACATAGGCCTCCCCCAAAGATTTCCACGAACCTCGGTCTTAAGCCACCTGCATCCATCGACTTCCCGCAACACTGCGCAGGTCGTCACTCCATCTTGTGGGGGGTCGTCCCACACTGCGTTTGCCTGTACGCGGCTGCCACTCGAGAACCTTTTTTCCCCAACGGTTGTCAGTTCTGCGAGCTATGTGGCTATAATGTTACTTAATAAATAGCATTGCTAGTATTCTTTTAAAAAAAAAAGAAATACCTTTAGATATGTCCGTGCATATCAAATCCGCGCAGTTAGCTAATCATGACATTAACGAAACTCTCGTACTGTTTTATTGTTACAGTGGCTGCATAACTTAATACTTTGTGAGTAGTTGCTAGAATTGTATTAAAAGTTTTTATTATATTTAAACAGCAACACAAAATGATGTACGTGTGATTTAAAGCTATGAAAATTTAGGCATACCCGTTGGCACTGTGGCGACTTTAACGCAACAATTGAAAAAGCCAATTGAGAAAAAAAGTTATTTTTATGTACGTGACTTTATGTAACCGTAATGTAAAGTGAACACTTTCGCTCACATACACTTAACTGCACTTTGCATTCACATAAATATTGACTTCAAATGTGATGTAATAACAGAACAGACAAAATTATGTGACATGTAAATTGTGTCTCAGAATGATTTTCGTTTTTAGATGTTAAATAAAAAACAAAACATCAATTAAATCTCGTTTTATTTAATGTTAATTTAAAGAGCAATTCTTGAAGTTTATTTATGAAAAACAACCGTTTGCAAATGCGCACCATTCATTTGTTCACACTCATTTAACCTGGAGCTAGAATGTTCAATAACTCGCTGGAGCATCGCTCTTGGAATAGAGTTGATTTCTGCAGTGATTCTTTGCTTCAAAACATTCAGGTTGGGTGGCAATGGATTGTAAACTTTGCTTTTTAGGTAGCCCCATAGGAAGAAATCAGCAGGCGTTTATATCAGGGCTCCTCGGTGGCCAATTGATGTCTCCTCGGCGACTTATCACTATTCTATTATTTATCATGGACATTGGATATCTTTTCAATAGACAAACGATTATTCCGGCGCACACGGAAAAACAAACAGCCCGCCCTTGTCGAATGAACAAAAAGGCTCTAAAAAGGCCATTACAAAAGCTGCATATACGTATACCGTGCGGAAGTACGCGAGCCTGGGGGTTGGGTGACAGGGTAAACGAGGTTAATGGCACGCTCCGCGAGGGTAGTGCATATGCTATTTATTAATCTACGGGATTTCGGAGCCAATTGCGACCCTCGGTGAGTTAATTGATTGACCGACCCCTGAAGTATATGGCAATTGACAGAAAAAAAAATATTCGTATGTACACCGCGGCGGTTAAGGTGAATAAAAAACAAAGGCAGACGCTGTTACGGTGTTTGAATAGAAATAACGTCGCGTACGCGGAATAAAAGTAAGCTGCTGGCCAAAGGCCTCCTTCTCGAATACGAGTATCAGAGAGGGGTCTAGGAGCCGGGAAAGGCCCGCCACGCTACTCCAGTGCGGATTGGCGGGCTCCACATATCCTCGAAATAATATTTTTTTATTATTTCTCAGACATACCGGTTTCCTCACGATGTTTTCCTTCACCGCTGAGCACGTGGTAAATACAACATTCGAAATTGTTATCAACAATTTTAGTGGTGCCGACACCGAGGATCGAACCCAGGTCACGCGCACTCTATGAAACTAAAGTGAGCGCCCTGACCACGGGGCTACCACGGCTACTGTGCGCGGAATAATGTTACATAATTCTGTAATAATAAATGAAATACCTATAGTAACAAACAAAAAAAACGCACGACACGTTTCTTTCCGCCGTCCTTTTTTATAATTCAATTCTCCGCGTGTGTCATTCTGCACAAGTGATTTGCGACGACATATTAAATATCCTGACTTTCGCAGATCTCTCATCATCGGCATCAGTATTTCTATGCCGACATACTCGTAATACTGAGCTCTGCGTTGCGAGACTTAATTAAAGCCAAGACTTCGTCATAGAACAATGGAGATGTACATTCGAGAAGTATTTCAATTTTAAATGAAGATAAATATCAAAAATGTACGGTCACTGGACCGAAGCAGACCCAATGCCAGAGTGGTCATAGTTCTAGACTAAATTAAAAAAAAAAATCTAGCAAACAACTAAGTATTAGAGCTTATAACGGGATTTTTTTTTTATTTTAGCTACCGACAGATGGCGGGATAACCATCTCGAAAAATATCAGACCATAATTAAATAAACCGATGTCGGGCTGCATGCAGCGTTTGGGCGCGAGGGTCCTGGTACTGCGAGCGCCAATCCGTTTGCTTAGCGTCGTGGTTATGGTAAATCCTCCTTAAGCGGAAAACTTATGTCCTGCAGTGGACTTTTATTAATATACAAAAATATCTAGAGCTCTCACCATCTATTCGGTATACGGTTGTGAGTGTCCTTTTCCTTGTTATTTACAAACTTTCATTCCCTGTTCTACACCCCCGAGGGTTGTTTCTTAAAAAGGTGTTTTATTGTTTTAAAAGTATTAACTTAAATGCCGATTTTAATGTCTATAGTTGCTAAACTGACTTGCAATCCCCATTTCACCCCTAAAATCCATTCGCTTAAAAAAACCTTATTTGCAACATACCTACCAAATTTCAAAATTTTAGTTTCTAGTTGCTGCGATTTAACATATTTAGTCAATGGTGTTTAGCTCTGGTATATATAGATTTACCGCCGCATACCAAAGTAACTCTGACAGAGAAGAAATCTGAATGTTGCCATGGAACCTCATCGATCGCGGTGCTTACACGTGCCTAATGGTGAAGGAAGACATCGTGAAGAAAGTCTGAGAAACAAAGAAAAAGACCGCTTACCCGCTGTGAAACTTGAAAGGACCGGCCGCATGTTATAATACTCAGATATCTGTCTACTGAGTCAAGAGTCCTGGTTTCGAATCTCAGCCGCGACCAATATTTGAGCAACACAAACTGTTCTCGTGTCCATATTGTGTCCCGTGCCTGACAGTGCGTATAAGCCTTACATCGGGAAGGAGAAGACAATTGTCTCAGTTGGTGTGTTCACCAGCAGCACTATAATTAAATAGCACTTTCGACTGTAATCAGAAGTCCTGGTGGACATCGGTCCACATCATCAACCAAATTGTAGGATTCTGACGCAGATGCGACAAAAGTGATATGAACAGTGTTCTAAAATTCATGTATTTACGTTTTGGAGTGAATTTTTTCGAATATCAGCAAACATGCATGCGGCTCATCTGATGGTAGGTGATAACCATAGCCCACGAACGTCTGTAGTGCCAGAGGAGCTGCAGGTGCGTTGCCGGCCTTTAAGGATATTTGACGCCAATTTTAATAACGCAGAACCACAAGATGGCTGTTCTTCTCGCCGGTATTCTACGAGGCCGTGGTATTACCCCGGTCGAGCCGGCACATTCGACCATTAGCAAAAGCCACCGCTTGGCTCTATCATGTTGATAATAAAAATCCTAACGTGTGTGTTTTTACAACCAAAATAGCAATTTTTCTGTAACTAGTACAGACAGCATATAACAACTTATTAGTTACAAATTCATAGTCTCTTTACGAAAGCCTCATTAAGGATCCTTAATAAGACTAATACACCTATAGATGTTATATTAAGTTGTAACGAATTTAACAGTCAAATGCTTATTTACCTTATTAACGTTATGCGAAACGTATATATAAATAAAATATTAAGGAATCAGTGCACACTGTGCAAATTTCTTTTTTTCATATAATCATCTATACAACGATGACATTGATATATCTACTAAGAGTAAGTGATATGTCACGTTATCAGTTTACAAGAAGTACAACATATTATATTTGTCCAATTAGTTTTTCCTCTAAAAAGTATAACAAGTCTTTGTGAATATTCAGTTTTAATTTCTCTCTTCTCTAAGTTTCCGAAAAACATGTCTTTAGTTAAGAAATTGCTGTAGTTAAATTTGGTAACATACCAACAGAAATTAATTACACCGGGCTTTAATTACTGATATGCATTGCTAATGAAGATCTCTACACAGATCTTGACACGAGACACTTTCAATTCCTACTGAAAATTACCTCAACCAATTATTGCTGAAACCTATGACGTTTGACAGTTCGACATTACGTAATAAAAACTATTATAATTTTTTTCCAGCACCACACAATACCATTACGACTGCAATACTGACGCGGTAAATCAGCGCCATCTACCGTCGGTGGAGTCATTCATAAACTTCTGAAATATAAAAAACACACTCACCAGTACAGAACGGTGCCGGATAATGCACGTCACTCGCGATTGGAATTTAGAATAGCGCCGTTTTGCGATGATAGAAAGCATTCGCTGCGATGTGTGCAGTGCGATAGAGCCTAGACGTAACTAGAGGGACGAGAGGCGTGGCCCGGCGGCGCGAGCTGACTGCCGCGGAGGGCCTGCGCCCCGGCCTGCGCCGTTCCACCTAACCCCGTTCCGTCCCCCAGGCGAAAGAGTAACCGAAGCGTACAAGTGCCGCTCGGATTTTCGCCTGCAATTTTCAGCCACCTATTTGCAAATAAAGCACCGCTTTATTTTTACTGACCGTTCAAAATTATTTTGTGCAAATTAACTTAATAAGGACTACGTGAATTTATTTTCTCTGTTGCCTATGAGGACCATACCTTTCATTTTAAGATATACATTATAATTATTGAAAAAAAAAAATCCCAAAAGAGGATACCTACAGAGTATATTTCGCCTGTTTCTTCTCCGGCAGAGGAGCCTCATTACGAAACGGTGGAAGATTGTAAAAAAAAAAATTGCTATTATCTCTCTTACGTCGGAGAAAAAAGAATTTTCATTTCATTCATTTAAATAACCAAAAGTTTGATGTAATTTTAAAGTATATACCGATAGAACGCGATTTAAAGCTGACAGTTCGTAAAATTCCTATTCTTTTATTTATTGGATTGGGGTGATAAACAAGCTAACAGCCACCTGATGGTTATTGGCTACTGCAGCCCATGGACACCTGCAAAGAACTTCAATCGAAGAAGTTTACAGGCGCGTTGTCAACCCTGATGACTATGATGGAATGCCTCGCATAATTACACTGGCTCTCTATACCTTACAAACTGAAACAATACCTTAAACCTGATGGTAAACGCCAATTGTACCTTTACATATTTTATATTCCTATTATTATTTTTTTGTAATTTTGATAATTGGTGTAGAACAACGTATATTTCATTCATTCATTCAGCCCACAGCTGAACGTAGGCCTCCCCCAAAGTTTGCCACAAAGCTCGGTATAGAGCCACCTGCCGATTAATTCATTAAACATACTTAACTGTAATAAGATGCCGTGTGGTAGTAACCTGGGACTCTGTCACCCTCTTTCTTTACATGAGGGGAAAAAACTTGTATCTCATAACAAACTTCTGGAAAAGGCTCGAGGTTCTCCATCGGTCGCATTCTATCTCATAGACAAGTGAACAGTGGATTGGGGAAACCCTGCCTCACTCACTCTTGGCATCCATAGAGGTATGGCTGCCAGTGAGTGCTTTAGTAACTGTTAAAATAACCTTTTACTTCATTCAATAATTATAGTTCTATTTACATATATATATATGAGATTAAAAAGAGTTATTCTATATAAACTTAGTGGTTATAATAGATGCAGGAAGTATCCGAAATAGTTGGCGAAAAGTTATTACACGAAATAGCAGTAATGAAAATGACCGACAGCGGATTGGAGTGACAGCCGGGCCCGGGAGCGTAGAAGCCTCTCAAGGGCCGCGCTATTTATGTTACATACGACGGGGCAGTCCGGCCGAGTTGAACAGTCATCAATAATGCTGCATCATATCTGTGGGAATGTATTACCGCGCGGGGAAATGATCGACGTCGTTCATGCGTTCAAAGATCGGGAACGGAAAGGATTGTTGACATTTTGAAACTGTAAAAAGACATGAAATCAATTGTCTCCTGTATGCCTGGTATACATTCTTTTTTTTTCTGAGTTAGGCGGCAAACCGCAAGCGTTTCACCTGATGGTGAGTGATTACCGTCGCCCACGTACATCCGCAACACCATAGATGCTGCAGGTGCGTTGCCGGCCTTTAAGGATATTTGAGAGATAGAAGGGAGGATGAGGAGGGGGAACGCAGAAGCATAACATGCCTCTAAACGCGGGTATTCTGCGAGGCCGTGGTACCAAACCGGTCGAGCAGGCCCATTCGAGCAGCAGCAAAAGCCGTTTAGCTCTACCACGTTCATTTTCTATGCTGGGATCCCAAGATATTACGGCGTTTTACTTTATTGTAGTTTATACTCCCAAGATTATATAATGATCAAATAGTTACATCAGAAATTATACTGTGTATCAAACTTACGACTCATTGAGTAAAGTAAAAGTAAAGTAACAGCCTGTAAGGCCGGGAAGGGGTCGCCACGCTACTCTAGCGGGGGTTGGGGATACTCAGGGGTCCTCTCATTAATATTTTTATAATTTCACAGGTACGCAGGTGGTCACCTCGCAATGTTTTTTTTCACCGATCTAGTATTTAAATTGCTACTAACAATTTTATCGATGCCCGCGCCGCGGAAGGAATCCAGGTCTTACGCGTACTACTGACCACTAGGCAACCACGGCTCTACTACTCATTGCGTGCTCCGAAGTATTAGAATTTCTGTATATAACACGTAAGCCTACATTACAAGTTATCTTTCTCTTCATCGGTCTATTTATAGGACGGGCGGGCGGGCGGCCTTCCGGAAGGAGAGACGGCGAAGGCTAAAAAATAGGGACGGAACCCTAAAACTCCGTACGGAACCCTAAAACTATGTGAAAACAATACCTCGCATATATGCATACATTCAAATTATGGGACAATTTAAGTGCCCAGAAGTCGTAATAATCTGCCATCTCCATTCTTTCGGGTATCGACTAAGGAAAAACCTACGAAAATCTCATGCCAACCTAAATGAGTTGTGAAAGCCATTTTGGCAACGCCGAACCGTGCCAAAAGGAAATCCTTAATCTCTACCTACCCGTGTGGCATGACAGTCAGAAGTAAACATACAAACACATTCCACAAACTCCCCGGAGATAGTTGATGAGATATTTTCAAGACGGAAGGCCGGCTGCTTACAAGAAAGTAAACAAAACAAATCGGTAACCAACAAAACCGATATTATCTCAATAAAGATCTGATGCGTGAGAAACCAGCACGTGACGTTTTACCCATCCCGCTCCCTCTCCCTCTCCCTCTCCCCTGCGCAACATCGAACCCCTGTAAGCTATGCTGAATCGCCAACACCAAACTATTTGTTTTCGTGCACAATACATTACACGAGGATTGATTGTATTCTGCAGATGGAATGCAACTACCAGGTGCCGCAGAATGTATCATACGATTTTCTTTTGCAGTATTTCCAAAAATAAATTTAAAAAAAAAACATTTTTATATGTAATATATATTTGGAATAACACGTACGTCGTCTAAATATCAATATCTGTAATTCGAGATGCTCACGGCCCCAAAAAAAAAAACATTTACTAACGAAAATATAAAGCGTTCCAAATTTGAAAATTTTTATTTTACAAGTTAGATTCGTTGCAAGCGGCGTGTTCGTGTAGAATAAGACATTTTCCTTTGTCGTAACAGTTATGACTTCGGCCTATCCAATCGTTAAGCAAGGAATTTGAAAATGATTATTGATGGGCCGTGTTGTATCGGTGACAGTATCCTCCACTCAATAACTTCCCGTGAGTGTCGTAAGAGAAAAGCCTTGAAGATCTCCGGAAGGGTACCTGGCGACGAGTCTCGACATGTTCTTTTTGCAGGAGAGGCGAAAAGTGGCTACGCTTAGTGGTGCCAAATAAAAATCCTTAATCTCTACCTATCCCTCCGTGTGACCGGCGTGAAGGATTATTATCAATACTAATCCTATATATAATTGAATTTTAAACGTTAAGTAACACTAGTCGCATCAACTTAACATATCTTGGGTCAAATTAACAAAACCTAAAAAAAATTGTCTGCCTAAACTACTGTACTTATATAATTAATATTCGGTGTATGTGCTCGTAATGACCTGTAGACTATGAGGTCAAATTTAATGTCGTTACGTCGGATCCAACCTGTATGCAGTGGCTTAAGTGCATCTTTGTCATAAATCACGTATGTATTCACGTATATATATATACACGTATATATTTCAAATACAAGACGACACGTCACGTCAACGACATATGCGTTCAGTCCGCGCGAATTCGCCACATATCTCCAAAAATACAATAGAGCAAACTAGTACAACGTAATGAATACAAAGCATTAAATGAACGATCATTACCCAGCCCCTACATCATCGATCAATTTGCCAGGTAGCGCAACGCACGTGGCGCGTTGCTACGTTAATTGTAACAACTAGGGTTGGCACCCTGGTCCTAACGCATTATTCTGCAATAGACGATGATGTCCTCCTGGTAGATATCGACCGTGGCCACATTTCCCGAACACTAACGGCAGTTGACAACCGCATTGGATATGTTACAGTGCCGCGAGTGCACGCGCAAACACAAAAGAACAACGGAAGTAAGAGCACTCGCATGTCTTCACCTTCCCGTATCAGATGAAACGCTTGTGCGATAAGATCGGAAGTAGGGACAGCTGCATTACCAGAGACACAATTCTTTTTTTCGACTGCAATTCAAACCTAGTAGGCTTAGTTAACAGGCACACAACTATGCAGTTGTAATCTGGCAAATATAAAACCGTTTATTTGCTTACGTTACAGGGTCAATTAAAAATTAAGTAAAATTGAAAAGAAAATATTTTTTTGTACGCTCCTTTTTTGTAATCTCCTTTTAAGTCAATACATTAACACTTCAATATTTTTTTTATTCTCTCCGAAAATTAAAATTTTCCGCGTGCCGCCAAAACCTCATCTACGACGGCCAGAACGATTTCGTTGTCGTCGAGTTTAGTTTCACGAGCTTGCTCCTTTCATTTCACGAACAAATGAAAATCACTAGGGGTCAAGTCCGTTGAATAATGCCCAGTCGATTTAAAATTTCGAAGCCATCCTTGCGAGTTGCCGTGTGGGAACTTCGGAGCGATGACACGGTGTTTCATGGTGACGAAAGCATAACATTCAACGGTCCGCGACGTTCTCCCTTAATTACGTCACGAAGTTGGGGGATTAAAGTTGCATAGTAGGCACCAGTTAATTTCTCCGTTTTGGCAGGTAACCAACAAAAGAAAATCCCTCCATAAAGACGCCATAACTTCGCCTGCGGTCGGAACAACGGGGATTTTTGTCACGGGTGGAAAAGATGGTTTCACATTTCAGGGTCAAGAAATGGTGAAGAAAAGTATTATCCGAATCACCCTGAAAGATATCAAGATCCTGCGTGAAAACCTTCAAACGCCAATTCTTCTGTTAAAATTCGTGGTTTCATTCTTGCCGAGATTTTTTTAAATCCCAAAGTGTTTGTTAAAATGGAATGAACACTTCAGAGAGATTTCATTCTTTAGGATTCTCCGCAAGATAGTTTATAGAAATTCTTCTATCTTTTCTTTTATATAAGAGGGGGGCAAACGAGCATACGGCTCAACGGATGGTAAATTATCACCGACGCCCACGAACATCCACAACACCAGAGGAGCTACAGATGCGCTGCCGGCCTTTAAGGAAGAAATAGGCTCTATTCTTGAAGGTCCCTAAGTCGTAACTGTTCGGAAATACCGCTGGCGACAGCTGATCTTCAATCTTTGCCACTTTTTTGGCATTTATCTTCATTTTCTGGCGTGTCGACGACGACCACCGGAACTAGAATCATCTTCACAGCTCGAACTGCCTTTTTTAAATTCAGCTACCCCATTGAGCGAGCGTTGAATAGGGTAAATGTCTGCCGAGTGACCAAAAACATTTTCGTAGTGCACATTATTATCAGGAACCGGTGCTCTGTCACCGCATATACCTCGCTTTTATCCATATTTGGTAGATTTTATCAAATTCTTATGCAAAATAATAAATATAAAAATGGCCACACCGGATCTAATCCCACTTAGCCATAAAAACCAAGTGATAATAACCCTTCAAAATAAAGAAAAAAAAATTAAAACGAAATTCTTTATATGACTTTCTAAGAACTTTTTGATGCACTCTCGTAAAATAGCTCAAAATAAACCATATGATAAAAAAACAAGTAGCTTATTGTATATCCTGGGATAAATTTAGAAAAAATATTTTTGATTTAATTCCTTGTAAAGATAATTACTTTATCTTAGGCCAAAGTTTTTAATTATTAACCTTTTAACTTAAATTTTATCGTGTTCATGTATATTATTGTGCGTGCATACCCACAATTGAACGTGCTGTGTTATTGTTGTTTATCATCTGCCATCAAAAACGAATCAAAGATATAATTAAAATCGCACAATGGAACGACTTAATTAACAACGTGTCAGCAACCCTAATTCCCACCCTCATTACATCTGTAAATAATAAATAGTTGAGCAACTGTTCCGAGCGCGGAGGGCAGTAAGCCCATAAGTCGACACGTGGCATTTAGGGGCCCGTAACTTGCGCCTTCCCCCTGGGCGACCATCGCGGACAATCTCAAATAGATCGCAGATTAACTGAGAGAAAACGCCGTTAACCTGACACTTTCGGAGAATGTAGCAAAAAGTGTGCGCTAAAAGAAAAACTGCTACTTCGTATCAGAACATTGTTGCGGAACAAAGCTAGCTGGATAATTAATCATAACAAATGATAGAGAGAGATAGCGCTATAATTTCCCATACAAAAAGAAAGTCAGTGGTTAGACCAGCGGTGGCAAACCTTTTTCAAAGCAAGTACGAAATGAAAAATTTTTACAGCGTGGTGGGCGCATGTTTTTAGGTGGGTCGGTGAGAGAATTAAAATAAACACGTTACAATAATATAATAAAATGGTTATAGTACATGGTAAATGGTAATAATAGCACTAGCGCCCGCAGGCGCGGGGTTGGCCACCTCTGTCTTAGACATTACATATTTTGAAAAACGTGATACAAACAATATATATACGAGCGGTGCGTGCCTCGTCTTCGAGTTTGATCCAGGAAATACCCTCTTTATATTGGACTGTGGTGACACACGAGCTAACAGTTCACTGGCTGGTACATGGTCATTGCAGGCCATTGACACATGCGCACAACTTCAATCGAAGAATGTTACAGACGCGTTGTCAACCCTGAGATCTAAGATGGAATACCTCACAGCCTTTTATTGTACTGGCTCTCCATACCCTTCGAGTCGGAACACAACAGTAAACAGACAGCTGATTGACGGTAAAAATAGGTAAAAGGGTACCCAGACGGCTCCTAGGCAGAAAAGGAGTACTCACTAGGTGCCACGCAGTGATTTCCGAGATGTTTTAAAACAATCAAACTAAGCATTTATATTATACTTGTATTTATATTTCAATTCAATCAATTGAAGCGCTACAAGCTTATCGATAAACATTTGCGAAAAAGAAAAACGACTCAACACACATTTCCCCAGTATAAACTTCTAACATGCTATTTATAGACACAACTCAATGCCCGCTGTCACAGTGCAGCGAGCAGAATGAACTAATGATCAATTACTGACGCTTAGACAACATCAAGCGATATCTCCTGGCTCTACAAAAAAGGTAAACTCTGATAATAAATCTGATTCATATACTTGACGCAATTCTACGTTCTATTCAAGGCCATTAACATTACAATGTTTTTTTGTGTCTGTCACTCTCAAATAAGTCAATCGTGGAGCGTGACAGTTCGGTGGGCAGTGGGCAGGCGCTCGCTTTAAGTTTCATTTTACGCGAGTGAACCAGTATCAATCACCGGCACCGCCGACAATTAACTTAACAAGTGCCTGCATCTCTGCAGTGCATGATAAATAATAGAAAATACATGTCGAGGCCATGTGAATTCCGTCAACCTGCAATAGAGCAGAGTTCCGCGGGCCCTTCCAGACTCGCCTCCAAAGACCTTTTATGTCGAGAGGTGGCTATCGCGTAATACTTGACATAAAGCTAGCACCAGATTTAACCGCGGCTGAAAAACTGCAGCACGGCAAAGAGGAATAACTAATAAATAATTTTGGAAATGAAAAACAAATACATATCGAGCGAAGAACTAATTAGTTTTACTCGCATTCAAAAAGTGTTGAACAGTGTCACAATACGAAGCATATACGAGTATATACGTCACAGTTATAGTCACGTATTGACACGTACTGACAAGATAGGTCTTATATCACCGCCGTGGGAACGACACATTTAACAAAAGTCACCGAAATGATTCAAAGTTGTTCACCAAGGTTTAGTCTTGAGACCGCATCTGTTTAATTTGACACACCAAATTACACAGTTCAATACTTCACATGTGCTATGAAAACTATGGACTTGAGATTCCATTTGATTTTTTGAGATTTCACTCGGGTATCCACTGATTGTAAATCTTAAAATTGAATGTGTACTTTTCAAACTCTTTTAGCTGTCCGAAATTACGCTAAGTCAAAAGGAATCAAAGAGCGAGCCATTAGCGTTTTTTCAAACAAAATATCCAGACCGTCCACCTGACGCCCGGCGCTTCGCTTCAATCTTTTATAATTCCAAGTTCGGTCCTTGCAAGGGTCGGAATTTTCACGATCATGTTTCCTTCTACTCCACGTTGATTGGTACCTACGGACTGGATCCTATTTTATTGAACAATTTTATACGCACAAAAACGAAATACAAAACTAGATTATCGATTCGCAGGAATTCCGCTCGAGCGTACTCGATTATTTGAGTTTATTTATTTCCTCAGTCTTAATTTTTTTTTTAATATTTTTTTATAAGAGCATTTTCTTTTGCGATGTAATAACTGAGATCTTGAAAAAAATTACTCTCCACTTTACTCATGTACATTTCCATTCTATTGCGCGATTTTTTTAAATAACACGGAATTATTTATTGTTTGTGTATATCAGAAACATTCAAAAAATAAATTTTGTAATAGAATCTTAACAGAAAATGGTTGAGTCGGGAGAGGAAGACCTAGGCGAACATTTCACGATCAAATCGGAGACGTTGTGAAAAAAAGGCCAAGTCAAGAGTACTCTAAACCAACGAGTATGCATGCGAAGCATGATGAAAGTGGGAGAGGTGTGTGTAGAGGAAGAAGATTATCTCTGCCTACCCCGTTGGGAGCAAGGCGTGAATATATACATACATACCTTAACAGAATGCATATAGTTCACTGCAGGACATAGGCCTTTATTGAGGATTTTCACTTGTCAATTAACACGAGAGTTTGTGTTGTTGTGTGTAAACATTTTCTGTGACAACACGTGTTTTCGCGCATCCAGAATAACATGGTGCAGCACCTGCACAGGTTTTAGCATGAACAATCCAAGTTACTGCCTGCTTGAATAAATCTGCTACTTCTGTACTTCTAAAATTTTACTTTCGCTTAACAAAAAATCCTTTAAAATCATATACAACAGTACAATTACGCGTTACTTTCATGAAGCTCTTTTTCGCAAATAAAAAAAATGCAATAACGAATATCCATGTGGAGTTGGCTTCACGCCATGACATTAATACTAGACTATTGTCCGATACGAATCAATAAATAAAATAAATTATTCAACGTCTTCGCTAGCGTAGGAACAGCGGAATATAATTTGTTTCCTCAATTAAGACAGATATTTTCACTGCATAATACAATATACCCTGATAATTTGAACACGAGTGATGTAAACAGGCGTAAACCCAGGCTGGGCAAGTGGAATTGTGATAGGCTGAAATGAAAGGAAAAAATATCAGGTAAAAGTAGGTGGTCAATTTTGTTACTCGACATCTGTTTTTCGCTTAGCCAAGTTCTTAGACTCAGTAACCTAAGTCACTGAAACTCTATGTCCTAGTGAATGAACACGTAAATAATATAACGCAGCACATTCTATATTTAGTATTTGCTTTTCATTTGAATTCCACCAAATCTCCGATGTGAGCTCGGTAGCCCAGTGGATAATCTGCTCTGTTTTCTTCACATTCTCCATTAAATGACCTAACTTTGAATGCATTAAGCTATAGAACATTTTTACTGTACTCGTAGGTGCTCTTGAAAAACTGTTTTATAAACTTTAAGTAATCCTTAATTTCTGCATTCTTAAGTTAAGTTAACTGCGCAAATACAAACTACACTCTGTGTTATCGGGAAGTAGTTCATACAATACTATTCCCGGCACAATGGGAATGAACTCTATAGTTGGGGAATTGCGGGACAATGCAAGATTGTTCGCATTCGATGTGGGGAAAATCAGCTAGAAAATGTTAAAACTATAACGATAGTCGTGGGTAGTTTTCATTCTATAGCCGTTTCAGTCTAACACGATGACTCTTCTTATATTTCGGAGCACCGCTACATCTGGACCGATCTGGACAATGAATCGGTTAATGAACCAGCTCTACCGATTTTAGACTTACGTTCTTCAAACACCGGCGTGTGAGTACCTTTAATAACGCTGTTGCGTTTCGTAGAGTAAGTGAAGGGGAACCGGAGGCACAATTGTTCGTAATTTGGCACTCAATCAAGGAGTTCAGAGGAGTAACGATGCTTCCGTATGGTTTTGGCCTACCTACATGGCCTGCCAGTGAACTGGTTAATCGCACAACGTGAACTTAAAACAATACGAAACTGGATAATTCATTTCCTGCATCGTGATAATTTCAACCTGGTAAGGATGCCGAACAACTAACTTTCGTATTCGTCGCTTGCGATTCTAACAGAATCACAGACTACATTTATATAGGACTACAAACGAACTAACAATCCACCTGATTGTAAAAGTTACTGGTTACAGAGGAAGCCTGTAATTATACCTTTCGAATCGAAACGGAGTTCCGGGTAGATACCAACCTACCTAGACGAATCCTAGACAGTGAAGGTGCCCATCACCTTGAAAAAACATTAATTAGTCCCACATAATCGTCGCATATTCGCACTCTATTATAACACTTTTTTATAACAGAGTGACAGACGAGCTAACAGTACACTGTATATTTATGTAACCCATGAAACCCTGTAAACAAATTCAATGGACGAACTATACACGTTGTCCCTGAGGAGTAAGACAAAATACCTCACAGGCTGTAACTATACTGGCTCTGTATACCCTTCAAACCGGAACACAGACTGAAAGTGTCCTACCGCCCAGTAAGTTTTGACTAATATTCCAAGTTTATCTAGAATCAAAATCTATAGAAATCCATAGACATTGCGATAGAGCAAAGAATAAACCGGTCACGGTTTTGCGCTTCACTGAAACTATTTTTAAACGAAAATTTCTACGAAAGCAATAATTTCACAAAGGCTCGACAACGAATTCGATTTGAGTTAAAATAAAAGTAGACTCCGGGACGAGCGGAGAGTTCCATCGGATTATCTTCCGCGTAATCAGTAATCAAGCCGAGCCGTCGCCGCTCTCGGGCGAGGGGGAAGGGGGGAGGGGGGACCTTCTGAGAATTACGACGGACGCTGAAACTGCGGAAAACCGTCGGTAATATAGTCAGAAATAAACGAACGAAAAGAATATTTCATTAACGGAATCTGACGCGGCCTCGATGGCCGAGGGGATCTGCTGCTGTGAATCGCGTGCCTGGAGCCCGCTCATGGAGGCCTGGTACCAATGAGTTTTTCTAAACTTACGAAGGATGACACCACGCTGACAGCCTGACCAGTCTGGTCAGGTCTGGTGATAAATGAGTTGAAAGGACTAAATAGTATCAAACCTCTCTCCGTCCCACCATTGGGTAAACGTAAACGTTAATTTCTCATTGTAACCCGGCGACAGGACTCGCCACCGGTCACGTTCTATCTCGCGGAGAGAAGAAAAGTCGGTGGTAGAGGCCTTTTGGGCGACCTTCAGTCGTGCTAAATGCAGGGGGAGAGTTGAGAGGAGTGGGCAGGGGGGGGGTTGACTTTATCATCAGCAACCAAATGTAACAAAGACTTGGAATTTCATATGTGTATATCTGACCCTATGTAGTTAATGACAGACTGATTTAATTGTTTAATCTGTGATCCACATAATATACAAGGAGCGCAGGGCGTAGGTAGACTGATATCCCAGTAGGTTACAAAGGTAACTCAGTAAGTAACCATACATTAATTAGCTCGTCGAACGCGTCTGCTGCTTATACGAAGCCTAAACCGTTGGTAAGACAAGCCTGCGTTTAACGTAGGTCTAGTAATCAGCCAAATCCGAAGTAAATTATGTTAATATTTATTTATTTAATCTTTTTAAAGATTCGGAGCGTATTGCGACGTTATTCTATCCCAGCGAAGCATTAGATTAAGTAGGGATAAACATTTAGGAGATAAACATTTTTGCTGCCTATGAAGCTCGCGTCGCTCGGCTGACTTAATAAATGCCTGACTATCTAAGTCGAATCTCAGCTTAGGCCTATATTTATGCTCTAGAATATACAGAACAATATATGCTATAGAATACACCACTTTAGACGCTTAACTTTTTATAAACAAAATCATAACGCACTATGTATTTTCTTTCGAAATTTGCACTGTTAGTGAAAAGCTTCGAAAAATAGTGATTTCTCTAGCACAATGGTCAGGGTGCACGCCTTCATTTCATAGTATGCGATCCTGGGTGCGATCCCCGGGGACCGTTCACCTCTAAATAATGGTTAATGGAGATTTTCGTGTTAGAGATGAAACTTACGGCACTATGATATTGGTACAGCCAAGCGGCGGCTTTTGCTGATGCTCGAATATGCTCGACCGGGGGAGCACGGTCCCGTGGAATACAGACTAGAAGTACTGCCATGTTGTGCTTCTGCATTTCGTTCGTTGAGTGAGGTAACCGAAGACTTATATATCCTCAAAGGCCTGCAACGCACCAGCAGCTGCTCTGGTGGTGCAAATGTACGTGGTGAACGGTAATCACTTGCCCCGGTTCATACGAAAAAACTATACTAACTAATATATTATAAAAAAAATTATATACAACGGCCGAAGTTGTAGCCGTGTTCGACGTCGGCCAGGCGAATCTAGAGAGATGGATGATGTCCCAAGAACGGATCTTGGAAAAAAAAGCAAGGAATGTTTGTACATTATGTAATATACATATATATATATATATATATATATATATCTATGTACGTTACTGTTACGTCGTAGGTAACTTCTGTATGCATGTAAAACTTAATGAGAACTTTTAGAGTACTGCGTGCGGTGTGTTCCAAAAATAGGCCTCTATTCGACCACGCCGGGGTGAAAGAAAGTGAGCGACGACGTAAATGGAAGGGAATTGTGTGTGTGTGTGTGTGTGTGTGAAATACTACTATCAGTCGGTAACTAAATATCAAAATAACAAAAGTAACTATAAAGTAACTTTATAGAGACAGGCCTTTAGTCGCTCCCTGCATAAGTTTCCACCTCTTTAGTCTATAGTCGTAGAATATTAGTCAAACACAGATAATTAGCATGACCTGTTTTTGTTTTATGAGAAAGGCGGCAAACGAGCAAGCGTCACACCTGATGGTAAGTGACTACCGTCGCCCACGTACATCCGCAACACCAGAGCTGCTGCAGGTGCGTTGCCGGCCTTTAAGGGTATTAGGGAGATGGCAGGGAGGATGAGGAGGGGGACGGGAATGGGGAATGGGGCTCCGGTTATCTCACTCACCGAACGAAACGCAAAAGAACAAGATGCCTCTACTTCACGCCGGTATTCTGCGAGGACGTGGTACCAATCCGGATGAGCCTGCTCATTCGAGCAGCAGCAAAAGCCGCCGCTTGGCTCTGCCACGTTTGCAAACGTAGTAGAGCCAAGCGTAACCTGTAACGGTGTAACGTAACAAGAACAGATTATATTTAACTGGTGGCAGATTCCATCACAGCCTATGTGTCGTCTGGGTTAGTACCACAGTCTAACCCATTTCTGCCCCCCATCAGTGCAGTGCAGTTCATTTATGTTTCGATTTGAAAGGTATAGAGAGCGGGTATAATTACGGTCTGTGAGACAATACATCTTAGTCCTCAGGAGCAACGACACACGCAACTGTAATATTCTTCGATTGAAGTTGTTGAGTGGAGTCCATGTGCTGCAGTGTACACTTAGCGTCTAGCAATAAGGTGGACTGTTATCTCGATCTTTCAATCCAACGCAATAATAAAACTAGAACATATGACAATTTACCCCCTTTAACGTAACAAAGTTCAACGACCTATTGACAAATGTTTAGCTTTCAAAGGCGGCAACTGACATTGGTATGGACGCAAACAGCCGCTGTAATGTAAACGACTCCCTTCCCTCTATCGAGTTAACGAACGCGGCCCGGGCAAAGGCATAAACATTTTTGATATAATGTTGCCACGTTGTTAAATCTGCACCATCTCGTGTCATTTTACTACGTTTTTAACAAATCGCTTTCATCTCTGTCTGTTTTGGCAATCGATTTTAAACTAACTTCTTGATGAGCTGGAGACTTGAAACTTTAAATAGAACTGCTCGGCAAACATAACCAGACTCTTCGCATCGGTCTGCATAATTTCGCTCTGGTATTGTTGGAGATGGTTATCACGCCAACCTTGGGTAGCCATTGTATCGAGACTTTTCCCTTAATCGCCCGGGGAAAGATGGGAGGTGGTAGAATCTTACGCCGATACTACACGCCTCAATATCGAAATAAATAATATCAATATAAAATGAGCGCAGTATCGAAATGTAACAATACTCTGGGGACAACAGCTTTTAATCTGTTGTCCTCGACTGTGTTTATATGACTTGCATAAAGTATTAAATATAATATAGCAAATAAAAGTTAATGATATTTGAAGTCTTATTTTAATGACAAAAGTCAAATTTATAGTAAATTCAACTTTCTATTTCAATTAACCATCTTTCGCAACCAATTTTAAATATTTCTCCATCGTTAGATAACAAATTGTGTACCGTAAGAAATTGCTAAAATATAATTTTAAATGGCCAATTTGAATATATAAGGAAGCAAATCATGAACTTGAGATGGTAACACCGAGCCAGCACGCGGCCGCTGCAGTGGCGTGGTGTGACGTCATCGCTCGATCAATGGACTGACGTCGGAGCCGTACGTACCCGCCCCCTCCCTTTTTTCCGGGTAGGGGTGCCGTGGGGTTTCGCCGAAGAATTTCTTAGAACACAAATCTTATTCACAAAACAGCTCGTAAATCTTTATAGTTGAAATTTACTTATTAGCCATTATAATTTACGAAAAGCTGCTAAACTCATAGAAAAGTACTTGTTTTTAAAGTCGTCTTAACTGATGATGTGGCTGTACTGTCAGCTCCAGAGCCGCGGGTCGCGGCTTCGATTCCCAGACTAAACAAATATTTGAATAGCCTAAAAGGGCCTTATACGCCGCAGTGCCACGCTCGGATATCGGTATCGTTGAATATGGCACTGACGCCGCGCGGAATTTTTGTGATTTTTATGGTATAGCGGATAAGGCTCCAGTGATTGTTCGGGATCTGGATGTTCGGCGGCATGTCCGTCTATTAGAAGTTTTCAAATTTTTTAGACGCGGTCGATATAATTTATTATATTAATATTACTATTTGTAAATAGTACCCAGAGTGTGTTTTATTTTTAAATATTTAGTTATATATACACAGAGCGAACAGGCTTTGCACGGACAGAACTGTAATATAGACTAGAATTAAATGTAGAATGTAAATACGTAATATAAACCTTCCTCTTTGTAATGTTCCGTAGCGAAAATCTCATTTTAAAACCACATAAAAGTTATAAGCTTAGGCAAATGGCGGATGTCGATTTTGCTTTATACTATTGAAAGATATATATTAAGAACGAAGAAAAATAGAGAAATATTTTATTCGCGGCTACAAATCCATACAATAACATGTGTAGAACAGGAAAAACAGATCAAAAAATTATTTTCACATTAGCATTAGATTGCAGACACAAAAAGACATCAGACTCAGCATTACGCTACGGCAATATCCCTGTACCGTTGACAAAACTGCCGGAAAACATCACTTTAACATATAAGAAAGTAAGTAGTACATTGTGTGGTTGTCCGACTCGCACTTGGCCTTTTTTTTAAATAAAAGTCTCCATATAGTTACTTGTTACAGATACACATTCGTTCGACTCACAGAACCAGGAAGGCTGTGACGCACGACATGACGTGACTTGTTTGTTAAATGCTATATGGAGTAACGTTACAATTACTAAACAAAGGACTCTATATCAATTAACATGAAAATGTTTGTGTACGAGAGGGTATATCATGTCTTTCCACAAGAGCCAACCTCGTCTGCACACTGGAGTGCACAGCTAGCAAGCTCTGGCGACAGAATACTGGTGGAATATCCATACGAATGTCTCGAATCCTAATCCCACAGCCTCGTCCTTGTCGTGGAGGGTCAGCGCGACACTGCGGCGTTGTTGCTCCTTTATTTAATATCTGATAAGGCCGCCGGGCCAACAGCGTATCTCCTACTGGTCCCTACATAACCATGTAGGTGATCGCCTGACACCAGCGACAAGAAAGAGAGCGACAGATTCTTGCGTCCCTGTCGCACGGCTAATTATTCTATAACATACCTCCGATATACCGCAACAGAACTAGCCGATAAAAGTACGAGTTAAGTGGCAATGAACCGATCACATGGCCCGTGCAACTGTCAACCGTTAGGTAAATCTCTTAAGTGTACTTATTATCACCGAATAGCTACATCGTACAGGTAAACGCCGTGTGGAGGAAGTCGATGGATGCTGGTGACTCACAGCCTTGCTTTGTGGAGATTTTCAATGGAGACACACATGTTCAGCGGTGGACTTATAGGTACGATATCTATCTAATCGCATGACTAGCTCAAAAATACAATTCATTGTGTTTGCATATATACAAGATACAAATGACACCTTGTGGACATTTCCGATGTAGCTGTAAAGGCCACTGGGCCAACAGCAGATCAACCGTGGGGGTTTTAGTCGGTCCGGCATCTTCAATGCTGATCCCGACATAACCAATCACCGGAGACGGTGACGGGTAGGTGCGAGCACCTTTCCCCCACGGTAAACTAAAAAAAAACCCTTGAGGACACCCAGTTCACGCACACAATCCTCCCCTGGTCCTTCATGTGCCATCTCCATCACTTGTCGCTTTCAACAACACCCCCTTTATTCAAAAAAAGGCTACGCGTGGTGAGATTCTCTCCACCAATATACCACGTGCAGGTGAGAAGTTGTATATTTCTCTATACTAATAGATTGAACATTGATTTACAGTTCTTCCATAACTTGCGGGCCTCCTGCTCGCGAGTCTCTACCGATGTAGCTGTAAAGGCCGCTAGGCCAACAGCAGATCTACCGTGGGGGTTTTAGTCGGTCTAGCACCTTCAATGCTGATCCCGACATAACCAGTCACCGGAGACGGTGGCGGGGTAGGTGCGAGCACCTTTCCCCCACGTTAAACTATAAATATATTTAAAAAACAGTTCCTCCCGTATGTCATATCCATAAAGAATTTATATTCAAACTTACAATAAGACTAACGAAAGGTAAAGGCCAACTCTCGATACCAGCTGGGCTGCTACAATGCGTGTCGGCGGAATTGACATGTCCCTGAAGTAACATTTTCTTTTACATCATTTTCCTGACATGTTATCGGTGTTACCCTGCATCGCCAAGCAAATTCAGCGCTAAAAATTGCATTTAAATTATTTTATTGGAGCCGGCGCTGTGATTCAAGCGCCCTGACCTCTAGACTACCCTGGCTCAAGTAATGTAAAAATAACTTTACAATAAAAATACATCCCTACAGCTTAGCATAAATAAATATAGGTATAGCATAAAAAAAATACCAATTGAAGAGAATCTTCAAAATATACCGGGCCCTCGTGAATCTATAAAAAAAGAACTAGCAACACTCGAAATATGAAAAACGTAAGTTTCGTAGCCAATTAAACGAGCGGGGGACTCTTCCCACGCAGATCCCCTGGAAGTCTGAATTATATAAGCTGTTGAAAGCGGTGCGGGTGGAGGGACGCCCCTACATTGAAGGAGTGTATCGAACGTCGGCCGTCTCTGTCGCACGTGCAGTCGTCTCTCTCACACCATCTCCCACCCTCGACTAGGGTACACATAAAAAAGAACAAAGCCGGGACAACGATATTGCTGCGGATATTAAAACGTAAACCGGACAGCGTCCCTTCCCTATGCGATCTCGGAAAGAAAGACCGCGAATTGTATTTTTAAAAAAATATTTCGCGATGGTGGCCTGATAGGAAATTAATGTGAAATTAGTTTCTTACCGTGTGCGATATTTATAATTAAAAACTTATCGATGAAATAAAATGTATTACAGTGTTAGACAAAAAATCCATAGCGCGTCTTAACAATAGAATGTACATTGTCGTAACACGTCATGAGATAATAGAAAACCTCCGGTGCTGTGTAATTTTCATGGACGGAGGTCTCGTTCACCCTACAATATACAATGAAATACACACCTCTCGGGGTCTGAATGTATCATTAGACACTATTAATTTAGTTTATTGGTTTTTCGTGCACTGCACGTGTTATACAAAAACTTTTACTTTCCTTACCACATGAAGTTTCGGGAAGTGATGAAGCTATCTTTCCCCGGATTTAATCTTGTCTTAATCATCCCGGGGGCAAAGAGTGTCCTATTCCAGGCAAAAGTTGCAAATTTCAAAAAAAATCACAAACATTTAAACCATCATACTTTAACATTTATAATTTTATAGTAAGAAGTAATCGTCTAAAAGTATAATCCGGCTACAGAAAATATGCTAAACTACCCCAAAGAAACATTTAGATTCAATTCTTTTTTTTATGTGAATGGGAGGCAAACGAGCAAACGCTTAACCTGATGGTAAGTAAGTGTTTACCGTCGCCCACGTACATCTGCAACACCAGAGCAGCTGCAGGTACGATGCGTGCCTTCTGGGATATTTGGGGGAAGGGAGGGAGGATCGGGAGGCGGAACAGGGGAGAGGGCCTCACTTACCGAACGAAACGGCAAAGCACCTTATGCTTGCCTCGCAGAATACCGGCGTAAGTATTCTGCGAGGCAGTGATACTCGCCCGATCGAGGCGGCCCATTCGAGCAGCAGCAAAACCAATTTAAGCTAAACTGCCAAAAGAAGGTTTGACTTTCGGGGAAATGGTGCTATTTGCGGTTCCTACCCAATTTTCCCGAAATTCAGTGTACAATATTATATTTACATATATGTTTTGAATTAATAAAAAAAAGAAGACTGTTTTTTAATTAAGTATAATTATATGGTATTTCCTTACTGTTTTTAGTATTGAAAATGTAACTATTCATTATATGTTATTATTACATTACTCTCGTAATTTAAATGTTGAAACATTTAAGCGTAATAGTCGTAAAAGTAAGTATTATAAACGAGTACGAGATTATAAACGAATACTTTTGAAACTCATAAATTAATTGCTTCAACATAGATCCATGATAATACAGATAGATGGTAACCCTATCTTCGACCGTAACTGTCACGTGGCTCTTCAAATGCCCCATACAATTCTTACCTCCCTCCGTGTATGTATCAATAAAACCGTGCATGTATATGACACACAATAGGATACCGTTTGCAAAGACATTGATTTCAAAAATAACCGAGTTCACTAAACAATTCCTTTTAGGTGATCAAAGATAATCAATAATATAATATATTCTCAGTTACTGAGTAAGATTTGATTTGCCGCCTCCGTGGCTCAGTGGCTAAGACCGCGGCGCTGCGGATCCCAGGTTCGACTTCTACATCTGGCAAGTCCAAATATACAATGCAAATGTATAGGCTAAAAATTATTCGTCAATTTGCAATTTATGCATGCGAAGTGCCACTGTGGGAGGAGACACAGACACAAGAGAAATTCCTACAGAGATTAAGGTTTTACAAAACAAAAGTGATTATATATAGGTTAAGAAGGTAAAAGATGAGATTTCTGCTATTACTCCACTGCACATGCATCTGACCTAAAAATGACTACCCCAATTTGTTGCAAACTTCGAAAGGCAAAGGCTTAAAGGCTTAAGGATCTAAGGTGCGAAGCATATAGTGCTGCAATCACCAATCTGTATTAGTTCCAAACTACTAGTACTGCTCTGAACTATTTAAGGGATACAAGGTGGAAATTAAAAAAATTATTATTCACTCTACTTCTGCTTCATCAGCCTATTGAAGTTCTCTATTTTATGATCAGCAATCCTCTCCAAGAAATCACCAGCAAGCCACAATACTCTCCATGTTGGGCAGACAGATACACGAGTGTATAGTGCCTACTCATTGTTAATTTATTGGACTCGGGTTATTGGATTGGATTTTTCTGCCATCGACTTGTTGAGTTTGTATTCCAGTGCAGGGCAATATTTGCATATCCTTCCACTGGGATTATTTAATAACTGTTATACCAATATAATATTATCACATAAGTGAAGTGATCTACCAACATCCATATCAGTATTTAAACTGCACATCAATAAATAAATAATAAAAACCAAAAAAATTTAAAATTAAGGTCATCCAGTACATAGGCCACCACATGGTCTTGATCCCTGTTTACATACCTAAATCCATCCATAATCAACAAAACAATGAATTTTTTTATATGAAGAAAATCAGATAGACATGTCTATAAATTGACATGACAAATACAAAAGAAACTGAATAAACTAAAATAATTTAATAATCCAAAAAACTATTCACAAAAAAATATAGTGAAAGACAAAATAAAATCAAATATTGAAACTACTAAAATTTTCATCCTTTTTTAGCCCATCTAAGTTTATTGCTGGACAACGATTAATGTCATTTCACTTGTCCTTGGTGAGTGAGTTTTCAACATGATATTTATATTTACCACAACAATCAGTGATGCCACAAATTAACATATTTAATAAATGTTTTGTAATATAATATGCATTAGGTGCATGGAAAATCTTTTTCAGCGTACCATACATAACAATTAAAGAGGTGTTAAACATTTTGTCTCGTTTACTTTAACGAAATTAAATAAGAATATTCAACAGCCACTTGATCTATTTCGGCATCACATATAGTTTTTAATAGGGAATAAAACAGTATCCTTACCTTTAGGAAGTTGATATTCTCGAAAGGAAACAATCGCTGAATTTTCAAAATCACAATACAGCACAACACGAATAAGATTTAATATGAAAATTAATATCTTAGCAAAGTGAGAACATATGAACTGCATGAACAAATGACGACAAATTATTTGACAGCCAATTTGGCAACTTCTGACGTTAATTTGTAATATTGCCATTTCTTAATGTTTTTTGTAATTGCCATTACCACAATAAAAAAATATAAATAAAAATTCTAACTAAAAAGATATGATTATTGCAATAAAAAGTTAATGAAAATATTTTAGTAACTTAATATTAAAATTTACTAACAGTTAAAGATTGAACGTTAAGTAAAAAAATATTTTAAAGTACGTCTTTATGTCAATAAAATCTATTTAGATTTATCTATCTTCAGTTATTTAAAGATTTTTAGATTGACCCTGAGATTCTATCAAAGCATTAATTACTAACTATGCAGATAAATAATGGGACTCCGAAGCGTCGCCTTTCTTGATTTTTCATGCGCTAGCTATCGCGTGTCGTACCTGTGAGTATAGACCACCTGCCAGTAAAGTCGACAAAAAGCGATAATGTGCTGCCTGTTCATTTAAGAATGGTAACACATGCTTTAAAAGATAAGACGTTATACACATATATGGTTGATTTAATTATCTGTGTGTCTAGCATTCTCTTATACCTTGCGCTTAAGAAAAAAAAACGAAACTGTATTATAGTACCGGTCACAGATTACTAAGTATCGCCATTTATTACAGAAATTAGAAATAGAGGTAGTTTTATTCATAGAACTTTGAGCATGACTCATCATATCTGCACCCATAAAAAACCTGTAAGTATTTTTTTTTTTAATTAAGACATTGTGAAAGTATTTTTATAATCCGTTAAGTAGTCCCGCAGATATCCTCATATATAAAGTTAAATTAACGAAAAATAGAGCAATAATTTTTAATTATAATGCCATTTGTAATCCAATTCTTCATCTTCACGAGTAGTTCAATGTTAAAAGAGTACTTAAACATAAATCATCTAACACATACTCGCCCTCGCGGGGACAATTTAGGTGGGTTATATCGCGCGGGCCAAAGGCCCGCGGTGTTTTGGTTCGCCCGATATACCCCCTTCGCCGTATATCGGCAAGGCCACGGGTACGCTTCGTCTCACATCCCTACCAACGCCAGCCGCCTTCTTGAGAGAGAATGCATCCTTTCCTTCCTGACTAGACGTGACGAAACACAGATGTGTCTACCAAGTCTCATGAATCAGGAAGGCTGATGCCTTTAGCACCAGCTTTCCCGGCAACCCACGGTGGATCTGGTCTATTCCCCGCCACCTACTACTTTTCGGTCGCGGAAGATAGTGAGAATGGCTCATCAAAATACCGTCACTTCTTTCCCCCCGCTATGGGTTCGCAGCGTCAGTGATGCTGATGCGGTACCCCGCTGAAGTCGAGGAGTTAAACGTGAATGGCATATCACACCGAAACTCCACCTCAGCCATGGAGGGCCAGAAGAGGGATGCAACGCTTCGACGTAAACTAACCCGTATCCCAAGTGGGCTCGCCAAGCTCTCAAGGAGCGGCTACCCTTGGGTCAGCCTTCCCCGCTAAGTCAGGCCGTCCATGTAGTTTCCTCTTGGTTCACTGTGAGAGATCAAACCACGGCTACTATGGCCCTCGCCACCACAAGGCGAAACGGATTTGGAGAGGCACTGTTTTAACCTAACCTAACCAATTATCAAACCTATTATATACCATATATATAAACTGAATAAAGCCCCACAGGGAGCATCGGTGGAAAAGACTCGCGAACAGAAGGCTTGCAAGTAGTATTAATTAGGTATTACCTAAAACTTACGCTAGTGCCCCTCGCCTCAACTACGATAGGAATGTTCGAACTGTTGTGAGAAACGCGTTGGTCACCCTTTGGTGACATTAGTCACTGTTTCGTTCTCTTTCTCTTGGTAGAGAGCAAAGAATAAAACTTTAATTATTCTATAGAAAGAGTATTATTGTTATAACAAATAGTATGAAGAAACCTTCTCAGGTTTGTGTAGGTACATAATAGTTTTCACTTATATGCGTTGATATTGTTATGTGGTTACATTCTTTTCTAGTAATGTAAATCGATTAAAATTTTTCAAGGCAGTGCTGGTACTAACAGAGAATTTTTTATGGGAAAAGTAGCAAATAAACTATGGGCTCGATTGATGGAAATTTGGTAGTCACTCCCAATATGATACGATTTACATCTGCTACACTAGACCGGCCTCCTCTAAGGATATTTTACAAGATTCGAGTAAGCTCTAACTGTTTATTATGGAATGTTTTCGGCATTCATTCATACCTAATTTTTTATCTTCTTGGTAATTCGTAACTTGGGTTTAAAACTTCAACAATCTTTCTCAAAACTCTATCCTTAACAATGGAAAAGGGCTGTAGGTCCAGCCGTCCATCGTGTTTTTCAAAAAATTAATTCCTTGAGGTATTCTTAAAATCTATCTATGTTTTTAGTCATAGCCCAGAATAAAGCTTAAAATACTAAGCATTAGAAATATAGCATAAAGGCAGCAGGTCGATACAACATAAAATGTTATCGGTAAATACATTTGGGTTTCAACATTATTTTGATACCGAAAAGTTTGTTATAAACGTTAGAGCGATAGATCGTTATCTCTTGATCTATGGAACATATAGTTCTGTGATACCGGTTACAATCGACAGAATTTTAAGGCTGTATATGATTTTAGATGAGTCAACGCAAAACATCATTGCAATGGTACAGGTAACAAACCCCAAAGTAAAGATAAGTAGCATACATTGCTCAAATAGCTTATGCTATATTTTAAGTGCTGTATTTATCTACTGTGTAATATAACGAGCACCTCTATCATTCATTCGTTCTTCCTGCTGACGCCAACGCGTTTTCTAAAAAAATACGGATCAAGTGGAAATAGGAAGAACGCCATTTTGTAGTTCCATCCGCACCGCTGTGGCTTAAACGTAGAATTAATTTAGTGGTTATTTGTGTATTATTTAGTTTGTAGTGTGTTACAAAAATCTTTAAAAATTGAGTCAGGTAAGTGGTTTTCATTTGCATTTACAGTATAATAAGGAATGTAATATCGGTACTGCGAACTTATATTTGAGACGCTGCTGACTCATTTCGACAAATTGTGTATGCGTTTCAGAAACTAAAATGCCGGGCGCCGGTACTTTCAAAATCTTCGTCGGGAATCTTTCCGATAAAACGACGGACGCCGATCTCAGACCGCTGTTCGAGAAATTCGGTACGGTCGTAGAATGCGATGTCGTCAGAAATTACGGTTTCGTGCACATGGAAAACGAGCAAGTCGGCCGCGAAGCAATTCAGAACTTAAACGGAGAGCTAGTGCATGGTCAGGCGATTAAAATAGAAGCGGCCAAGAGCCGAAAGGCGCCGTCGACGCCGACCACGAAAATATTCGTCGGTAACCTAACGGACAAGACGCGCGCGCCCGAGGTCCGCGAGCTGTTTCAGAAGTACGGCGCGGTGGTAGAATGCGATATCGTGCGTAACTACGGCTTCGTGCACTTGGACGCGACGGGTGACGTGAACGAGGCTATCAAAGAACTGAACGGTATGATGGTCGACGGGCAGCCCATGAAGGTTCAGATGTCGACGAGCCGCGTCCGCCAGCGGCCCGGTATGGGCGACCCCGAGCAATGCTACCGTTGCGGGCGCGGAGGTCATTGGTCCAAGGAGTGCCCGAAGGCGATGGGCCCCGACCGCAACGGTTTTCGCGATCGAGCGTTCGGCCGCGACCCCTACCCCCCGCCGCCGCCGCCGCCGTTCCTCCGCGATCGCATGATGGGAGGATTTGGGGTAACGCGTTCCACTTTTATCTATACGACCCGTCGGTGACGATCTCGTACTCGATGCATCACGCAGGCCGAGCGCGTGGACCCGATCTCCGCACGGCACCTATTTTTCGGGCCTATTCTTTTTTTTTCGGGCTCGTTGATGCTATATTGTTTAGCTTACTTTTAGACCTCTTGAGACCAAATTTTTAGCTCAAAATAGTTAGCTAGTCACAAACTCGAACACTATCTATATATATTTTTTCTTAACTGAATCTCTTAATCCTGATAATATAATGTATATATTGAAACAGGATCCATACGATGGGTACTACGACCGGCCGAGGTTTGACTCTCCCAGAGAGCTTTTCGAGCGGAGGTACCCGGTGGGAGCCTCCCGAGGACTAGAGATGGGATCGCGGGGCGCGCGCGGGGACTTCGTGTCGCCGCCGCTTCGTCGCGAGCCCATGCCACCTATGCCGAGCCTGCCGCCCCTGCGCAGCAGCATGGCCTCCATGCGCTCCTCGTATGACACAATGTTCAGCCGTAGGAGTCCTCCGCGAGGCCCCCAGATGTCCCGCGGGTGAGACATGTTTCTTAACTTGTGTTTTGGTTTAAAATGTGGTAACCAACATGTGTCATAAAACATTGGACATTCATACATTTAATACATACAATCAGGAGGAGAAGGAGGATTTCCCTTTGAAACAATTTAGCATAGCAGAACTGGATTGCAAACCACTTTGCTTCCTTGAGTTAGAACATGGTAATGAGTGATGATGCATCGTTGCAGAGTTTGTTCTCAAATATTTCTATTGTTTATTGCTTTATGTGGGATTACACATTTCACATAACATTTATAGCATAACACTTACAGTACATTCATATTAAATATATAATAAAGTTTTTATATCTGTATGTATCAAAATAAAACATTTATTTAAAATTCTATCGGGTAGATAAGAATAAATATTAAAACATTTATTAATAATTATAGTAAGGGAAAACCAATAATAATACTATCACTAAACTGGGGATAAATGTAATATATAAAACATTTAACTTTACCATAATATTTTTTTAAAACTGTCTATACTATAAAATTATTATTAATATTGTTCTATTATATTATTGTGGGGGTACTTTTATTATTAAACTCATAATAATTATACTTTTCATGGCTTTTCAACACACCTATGAGAAGAACAAAGGTGAAAGATTATTTACCACATATGACACAACTTCATTAATTTTAAGCTGAACTTATATTGGGAAGCTTTTATTTTAGTGTCAATGTTCATAATTAAGTCTAAATAATAATTTTTTAACCATTACAGGATGTATGAAGATTTCAGCCGGGACACATTTGATGACAGAAGGTAATTATTGTAATATATATAAATACCTGTTTCATCTTGCAGTAATAATATAATCATAATATTCAGAACTAAAATATACAGCGACATTGTCTCTAAATTCCAACCTCACCTAGACTGTGCACCGTGGGAGCTGACAAAACAACTGGCAACTATCTGAAAAGGGAAAGTAAAGAATAAAATCCATTCCAAAATACCAATATTGATGGACTTAATGGAGCAACTTTATTAATGTAAGACGGGTACTGGGACTAGTCTTATAAACCTTCCATAGAAAGCTGCATTTGCTGCTTTCTAGAAATGGAAAGAAAATGTCAATTGTGATCATGGCTTACTGAACCCATTGAAAATCAGTGATGGACAGATTTAATATGGAAATAAATAGTCACAATGTCATTAAGGGGGCATTCTTTTTCTGCCTAGGAGCAATCTGATTAGTTACCTATTTCTGTTCATGATAGATGCTACAAAAAAAAAATGGAAATCTGTCAATTACAATATTAAAGACTAATCTTCACTATCATTTACAAGTAAACAAACTTATCTAATGTAGCATTATTATTATTATAAAAGAATGTTTAATACTTGTTTTGACATTGAAACATGTAATGATTTCTTGTATTTATGCAAATACTTTTAGTACCTGTTTGAAATGCTACTATTAGTATCTGTGGGCCACCGGGCGATTGTGGGATTTAAAGTCCTGATGTCATAGTTAGCCCGGCTACTTTTCAACTCCCTTATTATTATTATTTTGATACTCCTATTTACTCCAAATAAGCTCACAGTATATCGTCGGAAAAAAAAGTAAATAATTTACTTTTTTTTCTAACTATTAAACATGATAAAATCGGTAAATAATACTTTCATTGGAACACCTATTAATTTTAATTAAATTTTTTGGTACAAAAATTATTGTTGTATTGGGAATACTTAAAGGGAAATTTACCATCTTTTTCATCAGATGGCAATCACACTTTCACATGATTGCATCCCGCTACTAGCTAGAACTGAACGAAAGTGCAAAATCCATCCAAATCGAAACCTAACTGTACTCGTACAGACAATCCTGTTGGGGAGCAACATCACTAGTGCGAAGGGTTCGTCAGTGGTGGATGTTAACCAATCACTATATTCTGCTTTGGTGTTTTTTCCACAGTAACCGGAGAATCTCCTGTTAAAACCTAAAAATTTATATCAAACACAAGATGTTTTTGTTAAATTATCCATGTAATCTAACTACTAATTGGAGAGGACAAATAAAGCCATAAAGAAAATTGTTTTTAATAAATGAATATAATTTTTTTTTCATAAAACATAATTTGAATACTTTGACTGAATTGAATCCTATCACGCCTATCATTACCTACATATCACGCCAGATAAAACATTCTGTGATTGACTGTGTACCAGAACAATGAGATATATAGTTAAAATATTTCACCTATCAGTTCATTAATTATCTAGTTTGCTTGCTCATCAACCTGCATGCCCAGAGTGGTTAGTATGGGTAAACCTTGAAAGGTTGCCTGGCTTTTGTAGGTGATTTCCTGTAGGACTGTTTTCAGCAGTGAAATATTTAATGTCCTCTCTCTGTCCACAGGCCGGGGATGCGAGGTCCTTCGCCGTCAAGAAGATACGCGCCTTACTGATAACATATTGCAATAATTTAGTCATCACACATATTGTGTGATACCACAGACTGTCCACCGAGTCGTTTGAGATTTGAATGGACATATTATTTTGTAAGAGTGACTACGAGTGACTTACATGCAATTTAACGTAGTATAAAGTGATTGAATGGTTGAGTAATAGACTGGTAATGTGAAGGAATGTAAATATAAGTAAAATAAATCTCATTTAAGTATAATTTATTGGTTTTTTTTTTATCATTTCAAAGTTTCTCTTGCATCTCTAATGTACTGCACTCATCAAACACTACCACTGACCACTATGTTACCAATGCTCTTGCTGCGGCTTTAATGGAATAACCCATATTAGAAGGTGGACTTGCACAGAAGTACAATACTAAAAGCAAATTATTATTAATAATAGCAGTTTACTTTTTTAGTACTGGTGCGTTAATTTCTAACTTCCTAAGGAAAAAATAAGCTACTGATATTAAGTCAAATGACGCAGTGTGATGACAATAAAATCAAGATCTTTTTTTATAATCTTACAGATACAAGAACTGGTCTTCTATAATATAGGTATTTATGTATGTGTTTGTTAAGATACGTACACTACAAGTATTTAAATGTGTTTCAACTATAGTTTCTTGATTAGTATTTTTGCTATTTACATAACTTTAAATTTGACCCAACATAATATTTCTTTACGCCCTGGTTTAAATGCAAAAAGGCGTTAGGTATGCTTTGTAATCTTATTGGTGTACACAATAAAGTATAAATGAACAATCTAAGAAAGTTATCCAGTTCCTTGAATTTCCAAAATCGATTAAGAATCTCGAGGTCGCCGAGAGATGGCGCCATGACCATCTCTAATGTGTCAGACCCAAAATGAGCCGTAGCTCTACTAAGAGGAAAACATCGAGTGCTGTCTGTGTGTTAGTAGTAGCTCGCATCTTAAGGACGAAGTTTAAAGTACTAACTAATGTTAACTTGAACTGCTGATGAAGGCAATTCTTCCAATTTGAGAGCAATGTGTTTAACGTTGTTCTAGTTACAGGCTAATCTGGTTCTGTGATTTAAAGCTTATTAGGACAAATCGAGAAAGTCCATCTCATGGATTATCTTAAGGTAGATAGTTAAAAGATAAATTAGGCATTTGTTGTTTATGCTACGGTACTATTTATGTCTTGATACCAATGCCTTGGTCATGAGGGGTAGTAGCACGACCTCGCAGAACACCGGCGTGAAGTGGAGGCATCTTGAGCTTCAGTATTTCATTCAGTGAGCGAGGTACCGGAAGCCCTCACCCCTTGGCCAACCTCCCATCAATCCAACCCCAATATGTGTTGCAGGTGTACATCGGCAACGGTAATCACTTACCATGAGGTGAACCGCTTGCTCGTTAGCCCCGATTGTCATAAAAGAAAACAAGCACTAGCTGAGCTGGCGTTGACGACAGTCAGAGCTCATAGGTTCATATGATTTAATCAAAGCTTGATGAATCCTCTTGGGCAAGGAGATACAGTGGCGAAGGGTCAAAAGTACACGAAACAGTGGGTGTGAAATAGTGCAAGGCGTGCCCGCTGTGCCTTTAGAATAATCTGACGTTCCGCAAAATGTATATTAAACGTTCAGTCGATATTTTACTAAGATGTTGATTGTTATTAAATGGTGCTCTTACAAAATTATTTCTTCCCATAAGCAATTATATGTAGAACAGCAAGGGGTCTTAAATGGTCATCCCCCAGGCATGCTGATACTACATCGATATGTTAGACAGTGGAATCAAAGCATAGCTTAGTATAATTGTATCATTTATCACACCGTATTACAATCCTATTGTATGGTATGGTACGTGTGGTGTTGGCGTCAGAGTCTACCATTCCCATCGTTCGCGTGGGTGTCGTTATAGTTCACCAAGGGGAAAAGTCTTATAAATCGGAATGGCTACCAACAGATGGCGGGATAACCAATCTCTAACAATAGCAGACAAAATTTGAGCATGCCGATGACGGGCAGCAGCGTCTAAGGTGCCAGGTGTCTGGTGCTGCGAGCGAGAGGCATATGTGCTGCATTGGACTATTTACAGGCTGTTAATGATTATAATCTACTATTATATGCAATATTAAATTTTTCTGGCATATCGTCGAGTTTATTACTAGAGTATGTTGCGACGGATTATCCTGGGCCCACATCACTGTTTTAAATTACGGGTATGATTAGGTTGGAGGTGAAATGAAACTTGACATGTGTCCATTAATATTTTATTTAATCTGTAACTTACTCAGCAACGTGTACGTACCTACAACTACCCGCTATATTTACAGGACAATGTACAGAGCGCCCCCGCGCGACTGAATGCTGCGCCCGTCCGCTCTCAGCTCTGACCTCATTAGTCTATGTCTGTTAAAGTATTTTCAAACGGTTAAACGATCAAGCAAACGTCCCCTGACACGCACAGCCTCCCGTTACAACAATTGACATAAATAACAGTGATCTGAACAGACTCCGTTCGATACATTTAACTAGACATTTCTCTCTTATTATGTACTTAAGTTAAATAGCTGCATTGCAGGGCAACAATGTACGTAAGTAGTGATAAATTTTCACTTTATGTATGTTAATGAAAAATAAAATTGGACTTTAGCTGGCACATTACACCAGGCGGACTAGACTGTTAATTTGCGAATTGGATTTCAAATAATTATTATATATAATTAAAGTATATCAATATTAAAAGAATTTAAAAAAAATACTAATATTAATAAAATATTATATATTGTTTATTTAATATTTAAAGAACATATATCATTAATATATAATAACTGGCCGGCCTACTTCGGCCGGCGGTGTAATACTGCAACATATAGAGGACGTTTGATATGAAGGTCTGCTGGCGGCGCAGGTCCCGCCGCGTCCAGGCCGAGAGCAGCCGCGCCGCGCCCGCTGCGGTCCCATCGGGGACCTTAAGTACAATCCGCTGACGGGGAGCGCGCTCTCGGTCGAGGCGATCACGTCATACTGGTTCGGAACTTTTATGTTCTAGCTGGTACGGTCCGTGTTGATTGTAATGTGTAATTAAATACTGTTTTATTAACCCTCTATTGGTTCGGGCGGGCGCCTTTAAGGCTACACATCTAAAATACAGATAATTAGTCCTCCATGTTAAAACAAAGGAAACATTTTTTTTTAGATTAGCTATATATCAGAGTCTATGCTTTCATCGCCCCGACCGATACCAGAGTCTAACAAAAATCTCTGAATGTATCGATTCCATTACAGACAGGGCGTAACTAAGTCATCTCGTACGTACAAAGTGTACGTTTCACTCGTATTCATAGTCTTATTGTCGAATATATCACAAATCGCAGCGCACCGGCGGGCCCCGCCCCCGACCCCGCCCCGCCCCGCCCCCACCCCGCACAACGGAAGACAACGACAGTTTTTATAAACCTACAGAACGCACGCAACAGCGATACAATAAACTATAGCGTACTCGTGCATCGGAACGAGGCAGCCACCGGCTTCCGCGCGAGAGAAACTTAACAATACTGAGATTTGAAGGAGAGCGGCGGCCGCGGCCGCTGCCACCCGCGCGCGCTCCGGCAGCCGCTGCCACCCACCCGCGCGCGATTCGGCGCTCGCGGGCAAAGGAGCAGCGCGTGTCCAGGAACTTGGGTCCGAGCGGCGTCGACGTCCGAGCGGCGGGACGCGCGCGGCGTCACGCGGCGACGACGTGACGTCAGACGAGCTTGACGCCGGGCTCGGCGCGGAACTTGGCGAGCGTCTTCTTGACGCGCAGCGCCGTCAGCCGCACGGGCGGGTTGGCGTGCCAGCACTCCGCCATGGCGGTCGACAGCGCGGCCAGCGGCTCGCTGGCCAGCCAGCGCGACGGGATGCCCGGGCGCACGCCGCGCGCCACCACCACGGCGTGCATGTCCTCGAACGAGGGGTCGGGCGGCACGTGCTCGTGGTACGGCAGCGCGTACGCGTCCACGTGCTGCGCCTTGTCGCCGGTGGCGCAGCGCCGGCACATCTCCCACAGCACCAGCCCCAGCGAGTACATGTCGGCCATCTTGAACGCCTCGAAGTTGGCGACGTCGAGCCGCTCGCCGAGCACCTCGGGCGCCATGTAGCGGCGCGTGCCGACGCGCGTGTTGGGCGCGATGTCCACCTCGTTGCGCTCGGCCACGTGGCGCACGGCGAGCCCGAAGTCCGCGATGGCGCACTGCCCGTTGCGCTTCACCAGGATGTTCTTGCTCTTGATGTCGCGGTGCGCGATGGCCGGCTTGCCCTTGGTGCCGAATATGTCCATGTGCAGGTGCGCCAGCCCGCTCACCGCGGAGTACGCCATGGTGAGCAGCGCGCGCGTGTCGAGCACCGCGCCCTGCAGGTAGTCGTGCAGGGAGCCGCTCTCGTGGTAGTCCGTTATGAGCAGCATCTGCGTCCACGAGCCCGTGCCCTTTATGTCGGCGGCGATGAAGCCGAGGATGTTCTCGTGCCGCATCAGCACGGTCTGGTAGATCTCCGTCTCGCGGAACCACGACGCCTCCTCGGTCGTGAAGAACACCTTGACGGCGACTTTCTCCCCGCGCCACCTCGCCAGCCACACCTCGCCGTAGCGCCCCTTGCCTATGGACTCCACCATCTGTATCTGCTTGGCGACGGTCCGCTGCACGAGGAGCGGGAGTCCGGACCCGGACCCCGACGATATCTCTGTGTGATGCGACACCGCGGGCGGCGACGGAGGCCTCTTACAGCCGCGGCGGCGCCTCCTGAAGAGGAGCAGGAAAGCGGCAATGAATGCGAAGAGGGCGACACAAAGAGCGATGGCGACGAGTAGCGTGGGACTGGCGGGGGTCGGGGAGCGCAGTCCGGGGGCCTCCGTGACGTCCGGCGGCGGCTCAGGCAGCTGTGGCTGCAGCCGCCTGTTGCATAGGTCCGCCTCCGAACAGCATTCGATCATCTTCGGGTGCTGGTGTGGGACTTGTGAACTCTTGCACTGGAAAATAAAAAAATGTTTTTGAGTATCGATGCCCTCCCTTATATAAGGGATGTTATTTCTAAGGTTTATAATATATAAAATAAATTAAGCTCGTCTATAATTAGTTCTCCCGTTATTAATTCTTCCCGATCGACGATAACAAAGACGATTAAGCAGGGCTCGATTCTCGGTCCATCACTTTTTCTTACTTACATTAATGATTCACCTTATTAGAGGATAAACATTTCCTCTAAATATATAAATATAAAAATGTAAATACATTTAATATAATTGATGATGTACTTAATGTAAATACCAGGAACAGACACAAGCTTGAAATGCCAGATACTGGACTCCATTTAATCAGTAACTCGTTCATGGGACAAAATACGTTTCACAACAACAATATCCCAGTAAGTGTGCAAAGTCTTCCTATCTATAGGTTAAAATAAATTTATTAAACGAAGTCTTTCTGAAAAAGATGATAACCCTCGGGGAAAACATGATCGCTCCCAAGTCGTTTCTAAACATTATATTGGACTATTCAAATTATTATTGTTATGAAAAAATTATTACAAAAAGGAGGATATGGAGTTTCTTTCGCCTGTTCCTTCTCCTCCAGAGGTTCCTCATAGCGAAACGGTGGAAGATAAATAAAAGTAATAACAAGTGAAATTTATGGTTATCTGTTAAAGTTGTAATATAATGTTTATTACATTTCGATCTTATTTAAACTTATGTTTAAATTGAACTAATAGCTTTATTGCCATAAATGAAAGTCATTTAGTACAAAATATAAGAAACTTTCCGAATAGGGCTTACCCCATTGTAGTATAGATAATGACGTAAACTTTGCCAGGTTGTATTACGTACATGTAAAATATTATCCGGCAACTATTCACTAGAACTTTGCGTTTCTCAACATCCACTGTATTTGAATACAATTGAATAACTTTGACGTGACATATATAGGTCTCAATATGAACGACGTCAACAGCTCCGAATGTTTGCAAATAACGAGGCATTTCATTGCGCAGCCGCTGCCGGGATAGCGGCGTGCCGTCGCTGTTTCCTGATCTGTTCCTTGATTCATATATTTTAGAGTAACATAACAGTGAAACGCGAACACGCACGACCTGCGAGCTGGAATAAAGATATGCACGTTGCGGGAGATCGATGACATGCACGTACCGGAAGCTCAGGACCGTGCTCTGTAGCAAGTTTCGAGGGTGGCCATTCGACCAAGCGCTAATCGAATTGCTCGATTCAGCCTTGAACCTGTGAACCGTCGGACCTGGGGCACGCGACCACTGCGGGCAACAGACGGCACTCACTTGCATGAAACCCGACTCGTCGGGCGGCAGGCAGCCGGCCGTGCGCTCCAGGTCGAGCCGGCCGCCGTCGTCCAGCACCTCCTCGACGGTCGCGAAGCAGTAGCCGCCGGGCTGCGTCACGCAGGTGCCGTTCGCCGCGCCGCCGGGGCACGCGCTCGCGCCGGCGCACTCGCACACTATGCCCCGACCTGGAAATGTGTCATTGCGAACATTAGTTAAGAGAAGGTGGCCATCCCATCGGAATATCTATATAAAGTATTGTACATTTTATCGAGACGCTACATAATCCATACTTATTAAAAGTAACTAAAAGAAAAATCGTCATAGACTTCTCATCGTACTTCATAGACAGAACGGCTGGATTAGAAGAATAACTCAATACACGTGGTTTAGTTCTGGTTAGATCATTAAACAATGATTGGCGTAGGATAATAGTGGCGACAGACTGAGGTTAGATGCATACAATAAATTTAAAAATTTAAGTAAGCGCTAGATTAAAAAGCTAGACAGAATGTTTTTAGAAGGTTCACATCTATTTAAAATTTATACCAAATTTCAATTCGAATTAAAATTTTAAATAGATATGAAATTATAAGGCCGAACATTGTATCTGTTTCTCCATCAGACTAGGCCGAAACATAAACCCACAGCCTATGGGAGTAGGATCAGCATCTCCAGTTGAAGCGCTACAATGGAAAGGCTTATTATCAGCGGTGGCCTTACACAGACCTATAAAGAGTAAAAGAAGATAAATCACTACCGTTCTTATGTTAAACACTGTCTGCACTGCGTCACTCTCGTATAAGTCGACAGGACCCCTGTACCATACCATTGGTTAACCGTGCACTAATTTTTCTCATCAACTCATCAACTTAATCAGTTGATAACGAGAATCTACTGATAATTAGTCAGTTAAAGAGTCATTAGAGAGATTATACTTTTACAAACAAACACCGCGACATACAATATTTAACGAGAAACCCATTTTACTAAAAAAAAGCGGAAATTTAGAACGACAGATAATGTCTGATATCGTAAAGTACTATTGACTTTAGACGCAAAGAGTGAGAACTAATAGACAAAAGGACTATAGAGATCTAAGATGAAGGAAACAACAAACACTGGAAACTTCCGATTCAACTGCGGCTCGGCGACCCAAGGGTCCGTGCCGCCTCGGCGAGGAATGTATTATGCTGTCGCGGGAAGGACACCAACGTGAAGTGGCAGCAAAGCATGACGCTTCTGCATTACTTGTGCTGCGACGAGCACCGGAAATTACCGGTTTCCTTTTACCGCTATCCAGCTATGCATAAGTCTCTTGTAGGTGGTAGAGTCAAGCTGCAACCTTTGATGCTGTCGGAATGACCCGGCTCGACTCCGAACACGCAGCTTACCGGCGTGAGGTTGAGACATAACGTGCTTCTGCGAGTGAGGTAACCGCAGAGGCCCTCTCCCCATCCCCCCTCCTCCCACTCTCGTGCTAGTAACTTCCAGAATTCACATATTCACCACGCTCATCAGATGCCGCGGCGATATCAGCACCGAAGCCGCCTCGCATCATACCATATAGCAAATGCCTTACGTACAAAGCGTAAATACGATCATAGCGCTGGAACACTGGTGCGAGTTCGCGCCGAAAATGTTTATACGACGCACTAATCACTGTTCACACAACGACGGACCGATAAATCGTTCTAAGTGGAGCAAGAGATAAAGAACAAAACGCCGAATCCAACGTAAATGTCGTAAACAAGCTACGCGTCTTACTTCGTCCGTTTACAAAAGAATTCAAGTTAAATCGTGCGCCTTGATACCGGGATTAGGGGTACGAATCAATGTCTAGCATTTCATAGCATAGCAACAACTAAAGCCTACAGACATGTTGGGAATATTTGTGCACGTAGTAGTCACACACTAGACACACCGCTCCTGATCTGTGGAATCTGACAGCGCCATATTCCAATGGATTTTCCGGCAACCCGGCCGCTTCAACGAATAATTTATATGTATCTGTCCGATACACACATCGGCTCCGATTGGAATACAAACACGGAAGTACATAACACTCTGTCTATCCGGTTGCGTCCACACACAATTGCATGTTGTAAACTGTAGACGACCACTGGAAGATGGACGGTGGCATGGAACCAGTACGCCGCCGGGGCTTCTGACTAGCCCATAAGTGAATATGTGCGTAACGAGCTTGTGTATTCCATTTGAAAGCAAGAATTGTAATATCAGGTCGCTGGCATTCGCTACGTGGTTAATAAAATTGATAAGATTAGAGAAGTTGTAAAACTAAATGGTCATAAAATCAAAGGCTTGTATAAATTATCCGGGTATTACTAGGCTTTTAATAATACAGGAGCCATATTCTTATTTATTGCCTACACACGAATAAATAATAATCGTCGTAATGATTCTCCGACAAAGAATAATTATAAATACTGAAACGTCAGTTAACGTTCTTGTTTTAGGAGCAATAAATTTTATTTAACTATTATTAGTAAGAGTTAATTACGTTAATAAAAATAACTTCACTCGGACGCCATTAGGTATCTAGAAGACGTTACAAATAGATTAGTATAAACTATACCTAAAGAACGGGCAAAATTTTATCTATTCGTAACACAATGAATTACAATTTTTTCACATCGACAGCGTCAACAAAAAGAAGGCAAAATAACATAGACTATATATTTCTTAACATATTATAACAGATACAAAACCGAACAACTGAGCAACTAATTCCTTAACGTTCAATGTGTATTTTGAACGGGACGCGCAATGATGCTCAAAATCTATTGTCAAGTGCTTCCACGCTAGACCCCAGGGATGATCAAACATATTCATTATCAACTCGAAATTGTATTGCAGACCTCACGTGAATCAATTATGAAAACGAACATCACTAAACGGTAAACGTACCCACTAGCGTTTAAGACCGCTAACTTGCACTCCAAGGACAGTTATCATTAAGGGCATAAGATTAATTGGTGAACAAAATTTTTGGTGTTTTAGATTGGGTCAACTCGTGATCGCTCTGTGGCTTTCATGCCGTGACTTGAACTAATAAAAATATCTTCTTTACGAGTTCAAAGTCAAGTTCTCTATATTCTTGATAAAACGTCACCTTCCGCTGTAGGAATTTCTACTGCGTCGCGTTAGGCAGTTTACATACATGAATTGCACACGGACACACACCCACACCGGGCACTATTATTTGTAGTCCATACAAATACTAGTTCCGTGCGAGAACCGAACCCACGACACACAGCGCCCTTTCAAAATGAACGTACCTAAAAAAATTACCTACCTTTCGATAGGTTTTGACTCTTGAATTGAATTATTTCAGAATATGTCTTTTAATAAACAGAACAGAAATATTTACATCAACAGATCGAAACCTCCAAACTTTATAAGATGTGCGATTCTATTTCGGCACTGCCGTCCCATTTCTTTCTTCATCTTTAATCGTCTTCAAGGGAAAAGCCTTGAAAAATTACAATGACTACCGACAGATGGCGGGATCAACATCACGAAAATTTACAGACCAATGGCGGGCAGGCAACGTCTAAGGTGAGAGGTGTCCTGTATTACGCTCGCAAATCAGCTTGCCGAGCATGGCGGCTGTGGCAAATCTTATGAGAGAGCTCTGTGTCCAGCAGTGAACTGTTTACAGGCTATTAAGGCAAAGTGGAGGTGATTTTATTAATAGCGTGATTCGTGTGCACACGACCCCTGTTATGATAATTCAAAGAATCAAAGGATTTACTAAAACACAAAATGGACACATTACTTTTTAAAAATACGATTAACAAAAATAAATGTATTAAAATCCTACATTAATAACAATCATTCTACAGCTGACATAATGAATAAATTGTATCATAAATACATATCCACATTGTGACTAATTTAAAATCTTTAAAGTATGCTTAGTGCGTTTACTGCTCTTGGCTGTTCATACAAACTGTCAAGTCCAAATTCTTCGAAATTAATGTATGTATATATGTATAAATATACGCCTTGTTCCCAACGGGATAGGCAAAGGCAATCTTCTTCCGCTTGCTACGGGTCCTGACATACGTCTTTCGCTTTTTTCACTTTCATCAATCTTCGGATGCATGCTCGTTGGTTTAGAGCACTCTTGACCTGGCCTTTTTTTCAGAACGTCTCCAATTTGATCGTGAAATGTTCGCCTAGGGCTTCCTCTCCCGACTCTACTATTTACACTCGCCTCATATATTTGTTTCGTCAACCTACTTTCATTCATCCTCTCCACATGTCCAAACCAGCTCAGCATCCCTTTCTCAATTCGTGTCACTACATCGTCTTTCACGCCACAACGGTCTCTGATCACATAAGTGAACTTAATTAACGGATTTTAATTAAACTTTATACGAATAAGCAGGATATATAAGTCTTATAAGTTAGAAAGAGCTTTTTTACAAAAAAGATTATTAAAGCGATTTAAAATTGTCCATAACAACAGATAATTACAATTATCTCTTTTGTAACTAGACATGTCGAAAATTATTTCTACACACTTTCTTCACCTATGTATCATGCTTACGCGTATAAAGTTTCATTAAAAACATATAATTGGTTACGAAGGATGTTGGATCCATGTATGTATGAATTTGGATAAAAGTAGGTGTGAAAATTTTCGGAGCGTATCAAATACGATAGAAGGATCGCGGTCCGCCATTGTACATATCAAATTCGCGAAGCTTCCCTTACTTATCCCACTTTACTAATATTCATTGACGATTCGATTACAGATGATCGTTTGTAATCTGTTGATAGCAACATTATGTTCGCGGAATATTAGACTTTCGAATAATAAACAGTGTGTGCACACACAGGTTAGTTATAGTTTTATAATGATGATCATTCATTAATATACATGTGTGTAAATAACATTGTAACATGGAGTTTCTTGCCGGTTCAACTGTTACCTCTTTTTACCAACCGGCGTAGATTATGCCGTTCATCAACTGCGTGCATTAGATATTATTGTAAATAAATATTGAGATGCGAAATATTACTATGGATCGATCATGTTTATAGCATATACTAGTGTCGGTGTGCATAACAATTTATAAAGAACGTAGGGAAATGTTCACAACATAAGACTAGCTTCAAAACTGCAGATAAAAACATCGCTCGAACTGAAACAGGTTCTGTCATTGATATTGACTATTTATGAACCGAAACATTGAGAATAATTTTTCATCGACTGCTAAATCATATCCACTGTCTCACATTTCCATGGTCTTGCCTTTCTTTTGAAACCAATCGCATAATTTGCGTTACTTATGATAATGCCTTTTCAAACATTACAAATTTGTTGAACAGATAAACTGAATTAAACGTCTACATGAAAGATATATAGACTCGGTATAAACTAATATTATATATTCATAAATAAGACGATCCAGGCCTAATATAATAATGGAATCAATATTTTGTACTATCACATTCTAAGTAACAATAATGCACCTTATTTTTAAACAGACGATGTTCTTGTTCATAAATCATTTAAATGTAACGCTTAACAGCATCGAGAATATAATAGGTTAGCGATATTAAATATATATCATTTGGAAATATCGTTTAGGAGTAGCCATTGTGTAGTTTTTTATACGGGCCTCGATCGACAGGTACCCTGCCGGCCTCCGCTTCAATATGTAGGGCTGCAGGGCCACAAGGGGCTAATATTTAACAATGGGGCAACAGGTATATTCTCTACGATCCCATAGAATGTTGTTCAGACTGTACAAATTATTCAATTTAACATTTTAGGCCAGCAATCGAAAATATAAGATTAAGCAGATTATTCACGATAATGAAACGATAACGAAATCTGTACACATTGAAACAATAAACAAAATGATACTCAAACTTTTTCCTATAATCAGTAAGCAAGTTACAAATAATCTTGATAATAATAATGCATAAACGTCTGAAAATAACTAAATCCTTATAACTAAATGTTGCCGGTCGGGAAGTGACTCGAGTCAGAGTGTGCGGTTACAAATAAACACATTAGCGTGGCGGCGACAGAGATAGTCGCGATAGCTTGAATAATCGTTTTAAATTACCTGATTAACATTCAATCAGTAGCTGGGACTAGTATGGCAGTGGTTGCACAGAAGAGCGCGAGTTATCTCTAAACCGAGCTTTGCTTACTCGATGGAAATGTAAAAGGACAAGGACAGGAAACGATGAATAATTCAACCGGTGCTCCTCCACCTTCCACTATACAAATCCGCTCAAAAAACGGACACTTGGCCGCCGATCACATACGCCTACAAACAAGCGGAACTAAACGATACAATAGCATAAACAGCACCGTCAAACACTGAACCGTGGTTACACCGCAGCGCTCGGGTGCTCGGGCGCACTCGGGCGGACGTGAAACGGCTGCCATGCACCACCCAGCGCAGCATCTAGACTTAGAAGCTAGTTTAACATAAGGCGCCGTACTTAGTCTCATGTCGCCGAGCGTCCGAGAGTAGAACGGCCTCGCGTTCGCACTATCATTTAAATATAACTTCGCAACGACACCGCCGTCTGTCGCCGGCTTTATTTTTACACTACAAAGATTGTACACGCTCGTTCACAAGGCACGCCGTCTCACGGGAGACGATCCGCTCGGCCGGTGCGACACGTTCGTCCCGAGCGGCGGTTGCAAGGCGAATGAGTGCGAGCGGCGTCCCCCCCGGGCTGGCGCGCCCCTCCCCCGCCCGCTCGCCGTGCACTATGCACCGCTGCAGCCTCCACATGGTGGAAGATAAGTACAACGGCGATTCGGGGCACACGAGCGCACCGCGCAATTCATTGACGCCGCCGAGATAATGCCAACTGTTTATACGACACGTAAACATTAGATCGGCCGCCGGCCAAACTGACCTAACAGTGTTTGGTATTTTAACGAATTTTTAAATATCGAATATAGTTTGTACATTCATTGACAACAACGGTACATTGATGCGTAACAACGAGTCGTGTTCTCGACGGAAAGACAAGCGGCTTTCAATTTATCTGTGTCAAATTTTGGCAATGAAGAAAATAAGACGGGCCACGAACAACGTCATCATTATTTCACTTGTACATTTGAATGCGCGCATCGCATAATGAACCCATTTAGTGAAACGGACGTTACCTAAAGTTTATCAAACCTGGCGTCGGTCGGAAGCTGCAGCTTTTTATAGTTTATGATCGAGCCGCGCACGGTACATCGGTACTTCCACATGTTATTGAGAGAAACGCTTCCAGTGAAATATTACGGCGCTGAGCTAATCACGAGGCTATTAATGAGACTCTTTTACGACTGCCGTATCGTTTTGTGTTTATTGTTATTTCGTGCGATCGGCGGCGGTGGCCGGCGGCTACCAGTCGGAGTGTCGGGAGCAGCGGGACGTAAAACGTATTATAATAGCTGTGGGGTTTCTAAGGGAGGTGTTTAATTAGGCCATGTCGTATTCCTTTTAGTTGTGAAGTTGTTGTTATCGCGTTTCGCGAATCGCTCGGGGCCGAGGCCGGGCCGGGCCGCGCCGAGCCGGGCCGCGCCGGGCCGGGCCATATGGCCCCTAACGTGCGCTCCACGTCACCGGCGTCCGTCCAATTGCCGCAATGAATAACGGTAGTGCCGGATACAACGGCAGCGGGCATTAATGCATCTCAAGGATGGCCGCGTCCGCGACGAGATGCAAAATCGAAGCGACGCGCGCCTTTAAACTGGCTATATAAATTCAAAGCGCATGCGCGGGACACCATTGTTCTCGCCGGTCGCCCGGGAACACGATTTGCAAATAATCGATGTTATTAGACTAATGTACGTCGCGACTCGATTTAATGCTGACACTATTTCCGGACGATATCGCCGTACGACTGGAACGGGCACGACTAATGTTTGTCCGATGAAAGTTTCCCCCCGTGAGAGATAAAGAGTATATCAATCAGATGTACATCAGAGCGACATGACGATTATTACGTGTATAAATCACGGCCGCAATACTGTGGTCGAGTCAACTTTCTCACAAACTGGTGCGAGCTGGCGACAGCCGACGACCGAACGTGCTTTGCTTTCGTTTCGGCAAACGGATCGGTTATATCCCGATAACAGAAGTGATAAATCGGAAAAGAACGAATCGAGTACCGCTTTCGATCGAATGAATCGATTCGTGATAGTGATGTGGGACTAAAGTGCTACGGATCGGGATTAGAATGATGCTTGCGTTGCATCGCACTTCATCGCCTCGGTGAACAGTGGTCGCCGCGGGTGATTTTGGAATTTTTGGACAGATAACTTCTTTTTAAATTTATCAAGATCACTATTTCATACAACTAAGTGTACAAATAACAATATAAATTTATAAATATAAAGTTAACTGAACAACACTTCAATAAGCGAATACTCAGAAAAATACTAATTGTGTATTTATTTTTAAATTATTAATATTATGGCATGAAATACGATTAATTTTGCATTCGATGGTCATTTAAAATAAGAGTCCGTGTGTCGAGCCGCCTGTCCAATGCATCGGTCTCTCAAATTTGTATGTATGTATGTTCACGCCTTGTTCCCAACGGGGTAGGTAGAGACAATGTTCCAATTCTTCTTCCTGACGTATGTCACGACCGTAGCAAGTGGAATCAAATTATTCTCAAATTTAGTCTCAAGAAAACACCTAATTGAAATCAAATGTATTCTATATCTTATTCCACAGCATAATCTGCCAATCAGCCTATATGTGGTCGTGTGGTCGCGGGGTACGAACCCGTCACCCCCTTTCTTCCCGCGGGAGTCAGGGAGAAATCTTGAAAATCGCCAAGGCTCCCCAACAGATGCCGCGGCCATGTCAAAAGTTACCAGCGCAACATTAAGCAGACCGATGACGGCTAAGGTGCACAGGTGTCTGATACTGCGATCGCCTATTCCGGAATCGATAGGAATTTAAAAAATATATAAATATATGTAAATTTCTTCAAATAAATGTACTTTAATGAATGTTTCATTTTGTATGTATATAATACACATACATACAATACGTTCTCACGGCTATACCACTGGAATCGCATTTAATGAACTCTGGTCCTTACCTTGTCCTTATCTCCTTGGATACCTTCAAATCTTGGAGAAGGACATAGTCTAATTTTGTCCCGGGAAGGCCAAGAAATAAAATTCTACGCCTCGTGTAGACACAGACCCTGCAAAAGTTCCGAATAAGAGCAAGTTGTCAACTGCGCAGGAGATACTGTGGTGCCGCAAGTGCGTACGCGCGCGCACACACCCACACACTCACACACACACAGAGCCACTCATACAACTTTACCTTCCCGCATCCGATGCAACGCTTATGACATAAAACCGAATGGTCGGATGCAGTGTTAGACACGAAAACCAATCGTTTGTGCTTTCGCACTATCATTAGCCTCGGCTGAGTTTCTAAACCAGGCCCCACGGCTCGTCAGTCGGTTATGTATGAATGTATATATTCACGCCTTGTTCCCAACGGGGTAGGCAGAGACAACCTTCTTCCACTTGCTACGGTCCTGACACACGTCTTTCGCTTCATCCACTTTCATCAATCTTCGCATGCATACTCGTTGGTTTAGAGTACTCTTGACCTGGCCTTTTTTCAGAACGTCTCCGATTTGATCGTGAAATGTTCGCCTGGGTATTCCTCTCCCGACTCTACCATTTACACTCGCCTCATATATTTGTTTCGTCAACCTACTTTCATTCATCCTCAGCATCCCTTTCTCAATTCGTGTCACTACATCGTCTTTCACGCCACGACGCTCTCTGATCACATTATTTCGAACCCTGTCAGTTATCTTCACATCAATCATACTTCTTAACGCTCTCATTTCTACTGCATTTATCCTGCTTTCGTGCCTCTTCTGCCACACCCAGCTTTCGCATCCATATGTATGTCGGGTACGCTTACCACTTCACCACGCGGTCGTCACATGCACATGTACTATAGAACAAAGCATCCATTAAATTATCTATATAAAATGTAAATAGTGTTCACGGAAGCGGTTGCTGCATATGTCCCATTTCGCGGAGCACAACGGGAAGTGTAACGTTTGACTATGAAGTTTGGAAGCATTGGTGATGCCAAACCGATTCGCAGACAACATCTGCGCACGAGTTCCGATTAATTAAAACGAGCAGGGGCCAGCGCGCGCGCCACGCCCTCCGTTATCCCAAACTGTGCAGCGTCGTGACTGTGGCAAATGGCATTTGGTACCGCGCCGTGGACTGTCGGGGTCGGGGTCGAGGTCGGCGGGTCGCACAGATCTGGCGGCCTCTCGGATTATCCGATTCGATCAATAAGGTCCCTTAGGGGTAGGAGAGGCAAGGTGGCAGGAGAATGAAGAATGTTGGTATAGCCAAATTAATTAAATAGAAATTAGGACACATTCTTAAAAATATGGTTGCTCTTTATTTGTTCTACTACTTATAATATATGTATAATAAATATGGCGTATAAATAATCATTTAGATATGATACCTGAAATAAACATTATTGCCCTGGGGATCTACGACAACTTGTCTTTCTGGGGGTGTCGGTAAGAGACGACTAAGGGAAAAAGCCTTGGACCTCTCCTGGCGAGGGGGCAAACGTCAGTTTTATTTATCACAGAGACGAAGCGAGAGGGATGCGGAGGCCCCTTCAGCTACGATCAGTCGTGCCAAATGGAAATACGTAACGTCTGCTTACCCTTATGGGTGACAGACGTTAGTGCTTTGATTTTCGTATAGATCTAACATTATTATGACAATAGTTTATTTTAAAAATATTTTAATCGTTTGCATATAGTTGTGTTTTTGAATCATTTTCACGGATAACAAAAGAATTATGGACAGTCAAGTCCTAAGGCCTGGTCACCCCGATCTGGGATCAAGGGGTATAATTTATTCGGCGGCGGAGTGGCGCGTCCGTACCGTCCCCCGCCGCTCTCGGAACTGGATCCCGTAGATCTTTTTCCTTTTTTTAGGCCCCAGGATTATGGTGTATCAGGTTAAACGCACATTACGTAATAGATTTAACACGCCCTTAATCATGCGCAGGTTTTAAGGCGAGGGCTTCGTGTTTTAGATTAAAATTCATAAGAAAAAATAACAAGTTCTGCCGTTTATTAAAAAAAAACGTAAAGTAGAAGCTTGTAAGTGGCCACTGCTGGGCAAAGGCCTCCTTCTCAAATACGAGTATCACAGAGGGTTTTGGAGCCGCGAAGGGCTCGCCACGCTGCTCCAGTGCGGGTCGGGGGGCTTCACATGCCACGATGTTATCAATCAACGCCGAGCACGTGGTTTAGTGGTCCCGGCACCGGGGTTCGTAGTCAGCTCACTCGCGCTCCGTGAAACTAAAGTGAGCGCCCTGACCGCTGGGCTACCACCACGGCTCAGCCGTTCGATTATATGTTTTGTATAGTTTTATATGGTTTCTATTGGGTTAACGGCATATCGAAAAACAATCCGCGTGCCGCAGTAGCTCAGAGGCACGAGGAATTCGTTTTCTATGCAATTGTAACAGAACGCGAGCGAACTGAACTCGATCCGCATTGTTCGCCTTCGCTGGCGCCTATAGTTGCAATTGCATATTATTGAATCACGTGATCGGCTCGACGGAGGGAATGGGGGCCAGGAAACCTGCATGGTAACGTGGGTTCCGTCAAGCGGCGAGTCCACAACACTTCTCGCTACAAAAACATTTCTCCTGAAATGGATACCTATAATGTAATATTTACCTTTTTACTCATAAATCTTCACGTACTCATCAATTATGGTGAGGGGGGGAAACGAGCAAGCTGCACTGATGCACTGAAACAGCTCTACTGACGGGAAGTGATTACCGTCGCCTACGTACATCTGCAACACCAGAGGAGGTGCGGGTGCGTTGCCTGCCTTCAAGAATAGAAAGGACAAAGGGAAGAGGAAGGGGGAGCGGGCCTCCGGTAACCTCACTGATCGAACGAAACGCAAAAGCCGCCCTTTAAGGGTATTTGGGAGATGGAAGGGACGATGAGGAGGGGTATGGGGAGGTGGAGTGCGTCTCCGGTTACCTCACTTCTTAAACGAAATGCAGAAGCAGAAAATGCCTCTAATTCAGGCCGGTATTTTGCGAGACCGTGGAACTAACTCGGTCGGAGCCGGCCCATTCGATCAGTAGCAAAATCTGCCGCTTGGCTCTACCACGTAATAAAGTGTGCATTCATATTTAAAATAAATAAAATAAAGGGGATGCTTGCGAATTTTCCATCATTAGTTTCTTTTTCTTCTTCTTCTTTACGAAAAGGGAGTAGATTAAAAAAAAGATTATAACTTTTGTCAAGTGTAATTAATGTCGAAGATTAGAGTTTAGAGATTTTGGTTTGATTATTAATTAAGTGAAAGTGGAAAAGAATCGAAAGACGCATGTCAGGACCGTAGCATGTGGAAGAAGATTATCTCTGCCTACCCCGTTGGGGACAAGGCGTGAATATATGTTACATACATGTATTAATTAAAAATAAGGCATTTACCATAAACTGCTAATGACAAAAACATTAGATTCATTGCAATCGCTCGGTGAGGCCCGCGTGCGTGCACTGCGCGACATTTGATTGGGTTCCCGATCGAACGGCAAGAGGGCACATCAACAAACATCGATTGGCATTATTAAAACAAGATATATTACGACATCGTGAACTGTTGTATGTTATCTTCATCACTTTGGTAATAAGCAATGTATTACATGTAATGTTTTAGGGGGTAGGTTAGAAGGCAAAATATTTATAGTGCGAATTCTCTCGTCAAGCGTGAACGTAATCCTTATATGCCTATGAAGCAGAATAGAATTTTAATAAACCGACTGCAGGCCCGCATGAGAAAACTCGCAAGTTGCTTAGCGTGTTGGGTGTTTATAGAATTGGTAAAGTGTAAGCCTCTCAATGGTAAAGTGTAAACGATGATGCATATAAGAAGATAACTGTTGTTGAAGAAAGGTACTCGAGAGGCAAGCTTGTACCAGGCAAACGCCGTGAATGATGCCCTTCCACTAGTAAGAGCGATTTACAGCAGAGGTAATGCATGTAGGTGGCTCCGGATGAGATGGCAGTGGTAGATTCTCTTAAGCCGCCACAATACATCAGTGCAATAACAAAACTCATCCAACGAAAGTGAGAAAATTAAAAAAATTAAGCGATATGAAACATCGCGGTCCACCTCCCGCAATGTCAGCGAAGTTCTTGAACCTGAGATAGGCCCCGTACACACGGTGACACTTCTCACGTCAGGTAATCTGATAACAGCCTGCGCTGCTTTTGTAAATATTGATACGCCGAGCCGTGTTTGCACGGCATTCAATGAACTCGCTCCGACGATACATTTTCATTCGAGCGAAACACGTAACGTTCTCGGGAGAAAAGACACGAAGCCATCTATCTGCGTGTCCCCCACCGCACGAGTTCTTCTTGTCTTAATAAACGCTGAAACTTTAATGTGACTTTCGCTCTCTGCCACACATGGAGTAGATCAGAAGTTGGGTTTTGAACACGTACTTAGAGAAGCAAACAAGCCCACCGCTGGGAACGTATCTCTGCAAGAAAGCGAGAGCGGTAGCCGGCATGGCCGACACCTAGGTTACTCCAAATTTAAATTAATTGTTGGATAATGATATCTTGTATTTACGCGAACAGCCGTGGTGACGGGGAGATTGAGATGTTAGAGGTCCTGATGTCATAGTTAACTCGGGCTACCTTCAGCTTTTATTTATTAATTTTGGTCCGATCTACGCATAATGTGCTCACAGTATCTTGAGGTCGTGCAGTGGTATGTTCTAGGAAGTCTGCAGTCTGTGATCATATCCCTGATCGCCCCAATCATTAATTACATCAGATTTGATAGACCACAAAATTTAAATAGTTAAGATGGCTGGGTACTAACACCGGCTTGGGATCCAGTAATAAACAAAATTAATGGTAGGAACTGGAATGACGTTATTAATTTTATGACAGTGGTTCTGTTGCGTTCCGGTTTGTAAGCAATACTGAGCCAGTTTAATTCAAGACTGTGAGGCATTCCATCTTGGCCCTGAGGGGTGACGACGCGTCTGTAATCTTCTTCGATCGTGTCCCTGGGCTGCAGTAGCCATTTAACACCACGCGTGTCACCTCAATCAAATACGAAAACGATTAAAATCTAACTTAAAGTTTAAATATTTTGTTTCGCAAATATTACCTTGATACATATTAAGGAAGAAGGACGACAAGAAGGAAGAAGACATCCACATAACATTTAATGTTAGTTTCAGTTCTTCTGGTTACATAATTCATTACTGGCGCAACATCAACATTATCAATACCTGAATTAATTTTCTTTTCTTCTTCAAAACCTAAACAGTCAAGAACTACATATTGACCTCGGTCGCAGAGCTTGTATTGTTCTCATGGCAACCTACTTAAGACGTCGGTTCCCGTCACCGATCCGATCTTCTCTTGGTCGTCTCTTTTACGACACCCTCGGAACGAGATAGGGTTTTATAAGATATTAAAACCAAAACCAAACCTGTGTCAACACAGACACGACCGAGACAACTGTATGTACATACACATAAACTTAATTATTCACGCCACACAAATACTTCGCGTGGGTATACATTCAAATTTCGTCCAAGGTCTCTCTATCAACACGAGCAACTATCGCTCGGAGTGAACACAACGGAGCGTAATTCGGGGCATGCGCACTATCCTCAGGTGTTTGTAATCACGACGGAGAATTGGAGCAAGCACCAGGATCCGAGAAACACGTGATAGGTGGGTGCCGGGGGTCACGACTACTCACGCCTTATCTATTACTAATAATGAATATTAAGGATTTATTGCATATAGTTAAAATTGATTTAGAATCTTTGCAGATTTGTTAAACCTTTTTTTTTTGAATGCATGGAACATTTGCCTATACTCTCTATTGGGGTTGGAGAGCTTCTCATAAGGAGCCCATTTTGGAGACGAGGATGCTGATAAGAAAATTACATAGAATTAGGATGTTTAGAGCGTCTACGAGTATTTTAGATTTTTGAGAGAAAAGGCGGCAAACGAGCACGCGGTTCACTTGATGTTAAGTGATTACCGTCGCTCACGTACATCTGCAATACCATAGTAACTGCCAGCCTTTTAAGTGCACTATTCAAGGGATGGGTGGGAGACGGACCTCCGGTTACCTAGCTCACCGAACGAAACGTAGAAACACAAGATGCCTATACTTCACGCCGGTATTATGCGAGGCCGTCCCACCACTCCGGTCGAGCCGGCCATTCGAGCAGCAGCAGCAAAAGCCGCCGCTCGGCTCTGCCACGTAACAACAGAACATATAGATATCGATTGTATGATAATCATATCAACGAGTATTACGAAACAGCGTCAGTATCGATTGCAAAATATAAATAAATCGATAACGTAGTAAAGTCGGTGTCGATTCTGAACTGAGAACGACCGGACTATTGGCGCTCGATCCTGCCCTACAATTGGCGTCCACTAGAGCGTCCACTATCGCGCGTGATGAATGACTCCGGGCCCCACGATTGCACATTAACCCCGGTGCAGATAGCCGGCGGGCAAGCTCGTCATTCACTACTCTCCTGCACTCCTGCACCCGCCTTATAAATCTGCGTATTTATAAACTCGCTTACGTAATAAGCTGGGCGTTATCAACCCGATGTATTACATATTTTAAGTCTCGCTGACAAGTTATGCTTTCTCGGAAATTACTTAGCTTATAGGTTATCGTGTTGTGTATGTCCCGTACATAACACATTCGCTAACTTTAATTAGTTTTCTTTATATTATAACCTCGTGGGAGGATGAAGGGTCGGGTCCGACTTGTGCGTTTACCTGTACGTTGTTGCCACCGAGTTAACACGGCAATTGTCTCATCGTCGTCTATTGCCAATGTAATTCCACATGACTCTTCAAGGGATGCCTATGTTCGGAGGTGGACTCCTGACAGGCTGTGATGATGTTATAATATTTTCATCACGTAATAGTAAATGTTCCGTGTAGCTGTCGGAAGTAAAGAATAGCGCCAACCCTGTCCATGACCATGGGCGTCGTAAAAGGCGACTAATGGTAAAAAATATATTAGGAGATGGGCAGCAGCATCTTCCTACATTAGAACAGAAAAAAAAACTGCGGTTGCCAACCCCCTCGCCAGGTGTGGCAACTAAGGCAAACCCCCCCATGATGAGAGGTAATCTTTGGGGGAGGCCTATGTTCAGCACTGGACTTGTGATAGGCTGAAATGATGATAATGATGAATAGTAAAAGTAGTTTGTAATGTAGATTTAAATTAATTAAACTGAACCCCAATCAGTCGATTTCACTGAACTTACTTAATTTTGTTAGTTGCTGAGTCAAAAGATCTGTATCGAGCAATTCCGGAGCACGTTTGGTTATTGAAATTGGCAGGCCAACCTGCAAGATGTTAAAGTTAACCCTGCTCGATGTCATAACAATAGAGCTGCACCACGACCGACACGCGCACTGCAAGACGTCGGAACGCAACACGGGCGGCTTCTTCTAGGTAAAGTAAACAATATGTCGGGCTTCTATGAAACTGTGTACGTATCTAATATATTTGTCGAAACAGCTAAGAAAATCGACATTGATATTTCCAGACAGTGATTCAACAGGTATGCCGGAAATTACATAATTAAATTTTAATTTAATCTCATTCGGCCGTCATAATATATACTTAAGAGAAATAAACCTTAAGCTTCGCAGGCAGTGGACATAGTCCCACCCGTGCGACATCCCACACGCCGTCAGTGGACTGAATTTCTAAAGCCTGCCTTCGATAAAGTATTCAAAGATGACAGACACCTGAGTACTGTTTTAAAACAACAACATTAAAACGTGTCAGTCGGTAGTCAAAATTTTTTGTTAAGTGAAGTAGCTACCTGTAAGTGCTCACTGCTGGGCAAAGGCCTCCTTCTCAAATATCTGAGAGGGTTTTGGAGCCGGGAAGGGCCCGCGACGCTGCTCCAGTGCGGATTGGCGGGCTTCACATACCCTCGAAATAATATTTTTTATTATTTCTCAGGTATGCAGTTTCTTCACGATGTTTTCCTACACCGCCGAGCACATGGTAAATACAGCACTTAAAATTGCTATTAACAATTTCAGTGGTGCCGGCACCGGGGATCGAACCCAGGTCACTCGTGCTCTATGAAACTAAAGTGAGCCCCCTGACCATTAGGTTGCAGTTTTCACGTAACGCAATTAGTGACACGCAACAATCGCACAATTCAAATCTGGTGCTTCTATGTATAATATTTAGTGTTGTGATCTGAGCAGCTACATACAACCTTGTCACTCTTGTGCCTATACGTTTTTAGTTGTTCCGGCGTGAAGGGCGACTCGCGCCCGTCCACACCGCTCACACCAGAACGACACCGACCTAGCGGCACAAGCACTGTCCGAGTCTACCTTGGACCATGGACCATTTAAGACTATTCGTCTTAAAATTATCGTCGCCGTAAGGAGAAGCCTTCCCTCTCCTCTGTCGTGAATATGTACTCCTCTACCACATTTTATTAAGATTTAATTAAAAAGACGTACATGTCTTTCGAAACTTTAAAACATGACATTACGGTTCCCCACATCGCCTCGTGTTAGAAACCAACTTGCGTTCGTTTTCGGAGCCATCGCACGGACCAGGTGGATATGATATTATGCTATAGTCTTATCGCGTAATGCACGGGATAATCGTAACTGCAGGGGCGCGGCCGGTGTCAAGGCGCTCGAGGCGCTCGAGGCGCTCGAGGCGCGCGTATCTCGAGCGAGATAGTGTACAGCTATTTTCGTCAAGAGTGTCACGCGCTAACGTTGTCGCGGCTGTCTTGTACAGAGCGACTGGTCGCAGAGAGCTTCGTTCCTTACTGGATATAAGCTAATAGCTATAACCTAGAAAGCGCCAAATAAAGACATGCATGGAAAACTTGTCTTTTTTAAATTAATTTTTATGGGCAAGCGGTTATAAGAGCAAGCGGTAAGTGATTACTGACGCGCAAGTAGGTCTGCAACTCCAGAAGAGCTGCAGAAGCGTTGCCGGCCGTTAGCAATATTTGGGGCGGGGGGAGAGGAAAGGGTCGGTAGAGGGAAGGAGGGAGGAAGGAGAAGTCGCCGCTTCGCATTACTACTTACGTAAACGCTGATACTAATAATCACCACACAGGGCTGGTGAGTTGGTGAGCGCTGTGCTATTTGTCTGTGTGTCTGTAAAATCTGTGTTTATGTATAATTGTTGGCTTGAACTCTGAGACGGCGTTAGGCTCAACAACCATGGCCGTCGCCTAGCGGTGTGCTCGCGCGCCGTCCGGCCTGCAGCCGGTTCATAACTGCGCAGTTACAACACATCGATCGAAATCACCGATAACGACAGAAACAAAGAGGAGACGTAATTGAAGTTCAGATATCGAGTATGTTATCGAATAGATTACGTGGAACAATTACGAAACTCTCATTGATCCAAACGCAGTAGGTATGCTCTATATATTCAGCTTAAAAATAAAGTATTTAACTGATTTGGATAAGGTGATTAATGAGATATGAAGATAACAACGTTCAAAAAATAAAAAATAATCATTGCAGTGCTACGTAATGGCCTCCTAAATAATTGTCTGCCTATACAAATCAGAAACATATTTATAGGAATGTTCTATAGGCGCTGACGCGCGCCACCCATAGTAAACAGCGATTACGAATTTCCTTTTGGCATGACTCAGCGCAGACAAACAGTATTCCGTAACCCGGTTTTCGCCTCTCTGGGAGATACGTCACGCGTTGCGAGCCTCGTCACTGAGTTGCCTCCCAGAGACGGCCATTGGTTTTTTAAGGTTCGAGGGTTTTTCCTTCAGTCGCCCCTTACGACACCCAGGAACAGGAAGAGGAACGGCAGATTCTTCACTTAAGTGTGACGTCATAGGAATGAAGCATATACTTAAAGCCACATGAACACACATGTGTGTCTATATCAATGACAAGATGCCGTCGCTAAATATTTCTCAACGCCTCAGTTTCTAATACAACTGTGGGTCTGTCAATATCCATACGCGTATGTAAGTATGATAAACAAACGGACAGGCAAGATTGACGTGCGTCGAACTTTACATAGATGACTGACAAACAATGAATGCTTTTAAATGTCGAGGCAACAAAAGCTCGTGTAGGCGAACTTGAGTCGGAACGTGGCGTTCTTGGCCAGGCCAGACGCCATTTGCAAAACTTATCCAACTGATATACTGTCCGGCATACGAAGGTGCAAAGTAAACGGGTGATCGTGACCGTCACCTGCCAGCGTTTCTTCAGGATGTGGTGCTAACATCTAATCACCGAAGGCGGCGACTGGTTATGGCGGGATCAACATTGAAGAAGTTGGACCCACTAAACCCCTCCACCCACGGTGGATACGCCGGTGGCCTTGACAGTCTCGGCGGTAGAGACGCGAGAGCGGAGGGCCCGCTAGTTATCCCACCAGCATGTTACCTGGTTAAATTGTATATGTAGTTGCTGCTGCAGGAAATATAATATCGCGATATTGGATAATGAGCAGGATTATGTTGAGGATAGCACGTGGTAGCCTAGTGGTCAGGGCATACGAACACTTTAGATTCATAAGGCGCGAGTGGCTCGGGTTCGATCCCCGGTGGGCGGAACCACTAAAATTCTTAATAGCAATTTTAAGCGCCGTATCTTCCAAGTGCTTGGCGATGAATGAAAATATCGTGAGGGAAACTGCGTGTCTGAGAAATAATAAAATAACATTATTTCGAGGATATGTGAAACTCGTCAATCCGCACTGGAGCAGCGTTGCTGGCACGTCGCTGCTCCAAAACACTTTTGAGAAGAAGGCCTTTGCCCAGCAGTGCGCACTTACAGGCTGCTACTTTACTTTTTTTTTACTTTATAGCACCATATTCGGAAGTTGTTTTTCTTGTTGATGTCTGGCTAATCAACATATGCTTCAGGGCTTTTGGAACAGTGACGTCCATGTCGCTACATTTTCAGATAATAAAGCTGTTGAGCGCCACATTAACGCTTCTTTATCTTAGTATTAAGCAGTGTTAATTTATCCAATAGAGATAGAAGCATAATGACATATGGCTCAACTAAAAGATAACACCATTTCACTTTGCATCTGCACGTACACCTGCACAGGATTGTTCCAAATCGTGCATATGTTCGTAGTAAATTCAGCACATAAAATTGCAATGACAATGTTAGTGATACCGACACCAGGATTCGAACCCAGTACAATCGCGCACTTTAAAATTTAACCGTACACTCTGACCTTAGTGGTCGGACGGCTAGAACGGTATATACTGAATGATTCCAAACTACTATAAATATTTACCCGTCGTAAACATAATGAATAGACGCAAATAAATGTTTATAAATAAAGAAAATGTTCGGCGAAGAAAATAATCACTATTTTCTTCGCCGAACATTCCCAAAGGAAAAATAATACTAATTACATTTTTCCTTTGAACCAGATGAGGCGGCATTTCTAGGAACGGTTACAAAGAAATATATATTTCGGAACGGACAGTGATATGTTAGTGTTTAATTAAGTCGGAATTCGTGGTAATTAAAGATCGAAATTATACCGGGCCGCATGTGAGACAGTGGTTGGTACAGGGCGGCGCCAAAAGGCCGGCTCGGGGGAATATCAAACATAAAAAACACGTAAACAATACTTTGTATCGGCTTCTTAAGCCTAAACATTTTAAGGCAGCGCAACAAAAAAAAAAGTAAACAGAACTCTTCGTTTAACCATAAAGAATAAATAATGTCATAAACGTGATATTCAAAACGGATTCCACATTACCTCGTTATTGGTAGTTTTTTTTTGTTGTTAAATGGCTTCCGAAGCTTATGTGCACCTGCCAACAACTACAATCGAAGGAGGACAGAGCCAAGCGGCGTTTGCTGCTGCTCGAATGGACCGGCTCGAGCGGGTTGGTACCAGGGCCTCGCAGAATAACGGCGTGAAGTAGAGGTTCGGTGACTGAGGTATCCGGAGGCCCATTCCCCCTTCCGGATAGAGTCGGCAGTTGTCAACTGCGCAGGTGATATTATAGTGCTGTGGATACAGGAAGTGTACGCCCGAACACAGAGATGTTACCCGCTTATCTTTACGTTCCCGATCCAGATCTATCATAAGTAACATTTATAACATTCGGCATATAAATGATTGATTAGAGGCGTTGTATAAGATTATTGAAGTCATACGAAATTAAATCATAATCCTTTATTCTTCGACGTAAGAAAGATAATTTCGTTTTTCATTGTCATGTTAATACTTTTTAATTTTCTTTTTAATTGGAGAAGAAACTCTAGTTATTTCATATGTTCACTGCATAGAATGTAGTAAAATTAACAACACCCACAAGAAGTTAGGGGGCGAGGGTAACAGATTCTTACGAAATTGTCTTCATTCTTCAACGTAAGAGAGGTTCTTATTTTCTTCTACAATTTTCCACAGTTTCGTAATGAGGTTCCTCTGACGGAGAAGAAACAAGCGAAAGAAACTTCGTAGGTAATGCATACAATGACATAAAATAAAAGGGATGGATGGACCTATAGACAGCTGAAAGCATGCTGCAAGAATATAGTGACAAGAGCACTGCGAACTCCAGCAGACCAACAGCACGTGGCAACTATAACCCTCCTCGAACGCGCATCGCGCGCTCATTATCTCCTTATCCCTTAACGTGTCATAGCAATAGTACATCAAGAGTTAAATATAATTTCATAAATTTTTTTAACGTTCAAGAAAATTTGATTATGTACACAAATTCACGGAATCAGGCTATCGATGGCGGAAATTCTTAATCAATTATCAGAAGAGTTGGTTTGGCGGCAAACAAAATGTGGGTGTAATGAAAATTTTTAATTGGATGCGTTTTGTCCGATAAAGAATCGTAGAGCAAAACAATTTTTGAACAGAGTTTTGATAACTTTTTTCGTCTTTGTGGCCTCTGCGGTGTTAGGTGCTCAATTTAAAAAATTAATTTTTCCCTGTATGTATTGTTCCTTCCTTACAGTCGCGCTACATTCTTCTCTGCGAAGAAGAAGAGAGATTTAACTTCGGTTTTAGATTGTGCGATTTTAAATGTCACCTTCAACTGAACACATTAGCTTTCTCGCAGACTCCGCAATCTCTACAATGGATTGGACGTATGAACCCGTGAACACTATAATTAGGGTTGCCAACGGTATAATACTTAGTATTGTACTGAATTTCGAGTCTGCGTACTATATCATCATTTCAGCATATCACAAGTCCACTGCTGAACATAGGCCTCCCCCAAAGATTGCCTCTCATCATAGGGGTTTTGCGTTTTGCCCTATTTGTTACGCCTGGCGAGCGGGGTGGCAAACGGTTTTCTTTTTTATGGTCTAATGCAGGAAGATGCTGGTGCTCATCTCCTATAATACAAGTATTTCCCTCTGTCGACTTTTACAATACCCGAGGACACACAGGACGAGACAGGATGGCACATTCTTTTATACCGCCACCACACGGTAGTATCCTACAGATGTTAGACTTTTTGACCATTAGTCGCCTTTTACTACACCCAATAGTCAGACAAGGTTGGCGCTATTCTTTCCTTCCGACAGCCACACTATAAACTGTTGAGTTTTTGCACTATCGAAACTAAAAACAAGGACATCCTTAACTTTGTAAATACATAAATAAGTTTTTTTTACTCTTTCTATTAAATACTTCATATTTTTAAAAGCATCCGAAGAGTTTTGATAGTTTACGGTTTTTTTTCCGAAAAAAAAAATCCGTAAAAAAAATTGGCAACCCTAACAACTATAATTCGTGACACGCCATTTACACTACACAGCCGTCAGCGCTTTTATTACCAAGCAACAGAGTACGGGTTGGGTGTTGGGGCCGCGCGTGTTACAGATCGTTGTGGGACGGTGCGGCTGACGCCCGCGCACGTGAAAGCACGCGGAGAGCTTCACGCCCGAGGGTATTGATGTGTCGGAGTCGGAGTGGCGAGTGCGGTCAGAGGCCACGGGTCGACGTGCAACAACACCACAGGCACACACACACCGATGGAGATGGATTGGTTCGTCAATCAACGTGCAATGGGTTCAACTGGGTTTATGTTATTTAAATAGGATAATGAAAAAATACTCTCTTTCTTTTCCCTAAGACATAATGTCTCACAGCCTTTACATATACCTTTCAAGCAGGAGCACAACAGAAGATGCCTTGCTGACAGAAACGGGTGAGAGAGCGGTACCTACCCAGACTACACCCAGGCAGAGAACGAGTCCACCACCTGGACTATTTATAAAAACTTCTAATTATGAAGGTAGCAACAAAAAAATTATTAGTAAGTATTAACTAATTATAGATACTGTCAAATCACTCCAGATCGCAAGATATTATATTTATCACATGATTTAGAGTTGTATTCATAGTGATGTTAGTGGAGTGTGTACTATACGATGAACAACGCAAGCATCTCCTCGCTCACATCTTCACTGTAACATTATGCTAATATTACGTAACACTTTGGGTTTGTATGTCTGTCGTTAAATCAACTCTCTGTCTGTCTCCTTAAGGTCTACCTTACCTTAACATCCTGTAAAAAGTTCACAGCAGGACATAGGCCTTTTGCTACAAGAAGAACTTGCCATAATAACCTCACTCGGCAAGCAGATTGGCGACCCCAGTAGCAGTGAGCTCGCAGTTAAAGACGCTGCTCGTCATCGGTCTGCTCAATTTTGGTCTGGCATTTTTCCCGACGGTTATACCGCCATCTGCCGGAAGACCTTGCCCTCAGTCGCCTCTTACGACACCCACGGGAAGAAAGAGGGATGCAGCTTTTCAACACATCTACACTAAAACTAATATTATATAAAAGTTTGTGTTTGGATGTCTGTGCCTAAATCACCCCTCAAGGTCTAGAGGTTATTTGAAACGAAATCGACGGAAAGACATAATCTTGTAATCATAGTAATATAAAGAAAGAGTTATTTATGTTTGTAAATATCAGAAGCTACAGGACCGATTGGAAAAATTCATTCACACTTATAAAGCCGTTAGCTGCATTACATCGTCCCTGTTAGGCATAGCGTTTTCTTTTTCATTTCCTACGAGACAGATGGCGGTGCGACCAGATCGCCGGCGCTCGCGTCGTACTTCAGCAATGGTATTAACATACCGCGGCGCCGGGCTACCGACGAACATAAACCCGCAAATAGTCCACCGGTCGAGGACCACCGGCGGGGCGCGGCGCGACTTGAAAGACCCGTGGCCGCGTGAAAAATCCTCATGTTTAATACAGGCGTCGTTGGGCGTTGCACTTTTTAATGGCCTATCTATCATCGGCCATTCGTTACAGACGCGCATTGCGGAGCGACTGATTGAAGTTGTATAAATAATCGATTGACATCGATTTTTAACGAGCTGGCTACATTTGAAATGTAATTCGAGTAATTAACGATACTGTATACCCACGTTGCTTTTGTGATATAATTTCTACTTCTACTACTACTACATCAGCCTACTTTACTCCACAGCTGAACATAATTCTCGCCAAAGCGTCAGCAACAGCCGACATACTTATCTTTAGGGTCTGCCCATATTCACCAAGCAGGAGCACAACAGAAGATGCCTTGCTGACAGAAACGGGTGAGAGAGCGGTACCTACCCAGACTACACCCAGGCAGAGAACGAGTCCACCACCTGGACTATTTATAAAAACTTCTAATTATGAAGGTAGCAACAAAAATTATTAGTAAGTATTAACTAATTATAGATACTGTCAAATCACTCAAGATCGCAAGATATTATATTTATCACATGATTTAGAGTTGTATTCATAGTGATGTTAGTGGAGTGTGTACTATACGATGAACAACGCAAGCATCTCCTCGCTCACATCTTCACTGTAACATTATGCTAATATTACGTAACACTTTGGGTTTGGATGTCTGTGCCTAAATCACCCTCAAGGTCTAGAGGTTATTTGAAACGAAATCGACGGAAAGACATAATCTTGTAATCATAGTAATATAAAGAAAGAGTTATTTATGTTTGTAAATATCAGAAGCTACAGGACCGATTGGAAAAATTCATTCACACTTATAAAGCCGTTAGCTGCATTACATCGTCCCTGTTAGGCATAGCGTTTTCTTTTTCATTTCCTACGAGACAGATGGCGGTGCGACCAGATCGCCGGCGCTCGCGTCGTACTTCAGCAATGGTATTAACATACCGCGGCGCCGGGCTACCGACGAACATAAACCCGCAAATAGTCCACCGGTCGAGGACCACCGGCGGGGCGCGGCGCGACTTGAAAGACCCGTGGCCGCGTGAAAAATCCTCATGTTTAATACAGGCGTCGTTGGGCGTTGCACTTTTTAATGGCCTATCTATCATCGGCCATTCGTTACAGACGCGCATTGCGGAGCGACTGATTGAAGTTGTATAAATAATCGATTGACATCGATTTTTAACGAGCTGGCTACATTTGAAATGTAATTCGAGTAATTAACGATACTGTATACCCACGTTGCTTTTGTGATATAATTTCTACTTCTACTACTACTACATCAGCCTACTTTACTCCACAGCTGAACATAATTCTCGCCAAAGCGTCAGCAACAGCCGACATACTTATCTTTAGGGGTCTGCCCATATTCACCAAGCGGGGCAAGCGGAGTGGCGCGCGATGTGGCGGTATCCTCCCACTGGTGATGCAGCCCACCACTGGTCTTTGGGATTTGGGTACGATAAATTCGGATGGACATTCCGCTGTCGCGGTCGCCAGCCCCGTATTAGTTTGCTAGCATAGTGAAACACGTGCAGTATATAAAAGTAGCGTAACAGCCTGTAAGTGCCCACAGCTGGGCAAAGGCCTTGGTTTGGGAGGAAGAGCCCGATACGCTGCTCCAGTGGTGGGCTTCCCTAAATATTTTTTTACCTACATTTCTCAGAAATGCAGGTTTCCTCACTATGTTATCCTTCACCGCCGAGCACGTGGTAAATACAGCACCTAAAATTGTTATTAACACTTTTAGTGGTGCCGGCATCGGGGATCGAACCCAGGTTACTGGGGCTCTGTGGTTTCACACTTATCTTCAATCTCACTTAAATATCAGTCGACTTTTGCACCACCATCACAGTAAGTATTTGCTATTAAATTCGGAATTGTATTTACTGCATCTTATACTAATAGATTAAATTAATATGTGGTCTATCCGGGTGTTAGCGCCTATTTTTACTACTAAAAACAACTTTCAAACAACATCAGAGATGACTATAAAATATGGCAACTGTAGTAAGTGGTAGTCTTTAAATGGTCCACTCCTGGGTGAAGAACTCCTCCCAGAATCTGAGAAGAAAACCTGGAAAGTATCCGCCTCATAGTCTCAAAAAATATTTCAGTTGCATATAGCAGTTGTGAACTGCGCAGGAGATACTATAGTGCCGTACAAGTTTCCATATCCGATGTAACGCTTATTAAATAAGAGGAACGTTTAGATGCAATGACAGAGACCCGAGACGAAGCAAAATTCCACCAGAAATTAACAATTTGTGTTTTCGAACAAATATTCGGATATATAAACTTCGACGGGAATTCGAACCCAGGACCCGTGACGATGAAATTAAAGCTACTACAGCTCTGATTTTTTTTTTATTGAGTTGGGGCGATAATCCTGCTTACAGTAGATCCTCCCATTAGTAGATGTCTATTGCGGCCTTTGGACACTTGCAAACAACTTTGTCTGATGACTGAAATTAAATTCCACACAGCCTCTAATCAAACTGACTCTCTGTACCTTTAAAACCGGAACACAACCACTGTTACGCTGCTGTTTGCAGACAGGTGGTACAAATCCAGACGACTTCTCTGTCTATCTATAGGTATCTACCCCTTGTTAAAAGGCAAGACTGTCCCAAAATAGCGTTTAACGAGGCCCTTGGGTTGTGCCTAGTTTTTGTCGAGAATCTTTCTATCGTAAACAGAGGTCCGAGCGCGACACAGCATCAGCAGCGTCGTTGCTCTTTTTACTATACTTAACTTGCGGGCCTTCTGCTCGCGAGTCTCTACCGCTGAAGGTGTAAAGGCCACTGGGCCAACAGCATGTCTAACGTGGAGGGTTTTAGTCGGTACGGCATCTTCAATACTGATCCCGACATAATCAGTCACCGGAGACGGTGACGGGTAGGAGCGAGCGGACAGGTAGGTTTCCCCCATGTTAAAGTAAAAAAAAAATGGCTGATTTAAATAATCGTGGATCCTTCCAGACTTGGAAGCGTCTATCAATGGACTGCTATGAGGGTAATAAAGGAGACAATGGCATGGCGTAGGTTCGCAAATAGTAACAATACCGTATAGATGAATACGCTCACTGCTCGAGGTGCGATGCATCAGCCGTTGCGCTACCGGGGTTCCATAACGTAGAAGTGACAACGTTCTCAGATCGTAAAATACTCCGGATCCTTACAACATCGATACAAATAAATACGAATGTCGAACGAGGGCGGCGGTCCGCGTGGGCGCGTGCCGTCGAACCTTTGACCGGCGAAGTCGCGGGCCCCGGCCGGCCGGCCGTGTCGCAACCCGGAGAATACGACGTAACGGTGTTTTTGGAAATTGTGAATTATGGCGTCGCTGTTATAAACTCATTCGAAACTTTGAAATACCACAACGCCCACGGACGTAATACGAAATGATCCGTGGACACCGGAAGATTCCATTCCGTGTCACGGTCCTAAGTGCCAGCTAGCCGTACACTCGGACCTGCAAGTGGGTAAGTAAACATGGTAGCCGATCAGATTGAGGAGGCGTGCTACGGAAGCCGTACGCTGTTACTTATGACATTAGTTTGCTCTTAATGAGACTATTATATTCGAGACGGAACTATATTTATCACTCGACTAATCTCTTATCTTTCCATACGTTATGTAAGAGCAGAGGACCCCGTGATAATGTCATATGGCGTCCGACGAAAGTCGGACCGACGACAGGCCCTAGCGCGGGGATTCCCCAAGGGGGCGGTATCAGTTTCCAGGAGTCGTTGAGGTCTAAAAATTAAATAACACAAGTTCTTATTTGAAACTTTCAATATACTGTATGAGTTGTGTTATGTGTAACAATTTGTTATAAGAATGACTAATATTTTAGTAGGAAGTATCATTGTTGTACTTATAATTTTTTTTTTCCTAGTTTGTATTGATAATTAGTTTTTACACTTGATATTTACTGAATTTTACGTCTATTTATTTTGTTAAACTTTGATTAGAAAATGATATCAAGTTTACTTACTTAATCAACCGCAAAGTTTTTAAATTGGCAAGTATTTTGTATCAATCGGAAAAAATTAGAGATAGGATTTTTTTAAGTAATTTGCCTATGGGTATCTGAGGTATCAGGTCATTTTCGAAAAAGGGTCTCTTGCCGAAAATACTTTGGGAATCCCTCTAAGCTCTGGGGTCTAAGGCGTGAGACCACCAGTGCTGCGGTCGCCAATCCGCCTGCCAAGCGTGACTATTATTATTAAGAGAGGCTTATGTCCTGTAGATTAAAAACAGGCCAATGATAAAGAAGAATATAGAATCGACAACGTAAGATACGAGAGGTGCAGATCGTGTACGTCGCCGGGGTCGTGACGTGATGGAAGAGGTCCGGTTTCACGTCCGAGCTAATCGCACAATGAAGTGGAACGAGACACGCGAACCGTTCGGGATTAGACTTCTTGAGCGCGTGGGCGGCGTCATCGCCACGCCACGTGACCCGTAACTTATGAATACGAATTACTATTTAACATGGAAATGTTATGTGTGTTAAGGCACTAAGCTGTACTGCTGCTTGGCGCACCTACACTACTGGTTATGAATCGAATAAAATTAGAACCAGCCGTATGTGGTGGTGACTGCCCGTCATACTTGTGAACAGATGCCGCTTGAGGAGGCTGGTCTGCTCGAGTTCGAACTTATGCTTTTATAGTGTTGATCACTATATTCTTGTAGCATGGCTTCAGCTGCCTATGGGTCTTTTATTTTACGATATATGCATTACCAATGGAGTTTCTTGCCCGTCACAAAACCGAACAATGGAAGATTTAAAAACATATGAAAATCTTTCTTACGTTGAAGAATAAATTCTTTTCATTAACCCTCACCTCCTTACTTCCTGTGGGTGTGGGAAAAAGCCTTAAAAATCTCATCGTAATTTTCGTGTGTAAGCAAAGTGACGAGGCTCGTTCAGGAGAAAATTGAGTTCCTAGAAATAGAAATTCTGAATCTTTTATAGTCTACCTCCTCTATGGGCAGACATGATTGACTGATGACTTTTAAAGACATTAAATTTAGGTAAGCCTGATCTCGAAGTTACTTACCTTTTTTTGAAATAATTAGAATTTTTATATCATTTAATAAAATTGAGAAACAGTAGAGAGACAAATATTACGAAAACTTAAGTTGAGAAAGCGAGCGACGGACACACAAAAAGACAAAATGTATCTACAGATTTTTTTTTGTACAATGTCGTGATAACGACGCTGTGTTCATCTAATCGTCATCGATATATCGTTGACCAAACACGCAATACACGCAATACACGCAGGTGAGGGAAGCTGTGACTTGTGTGCGACACATCTCGTGCACACGGTTAAGGTCGACTTAGAAGGTAAACACTATTTACAATTCAAAGTATCATCATCATAATTTCAGCCTATCACACGTCAACTGCTGAACATAAGCCTCCCCCAAAGCTCGCTCCTGAGTCACCCGCATCCGTCGACTTCCCACAACACCGCACAGGTCAACACTCCATCTTGTGGGGGGTCTATCGGCGTTTGCCTGTACGTGGCTGCCACTCAAGAACCTTTTTTCCCCAACGCTTGTCAGTTCTGTGAACTATGTGTCTAGCCCATTGCCACTTGCCATTCAGCTTTCTGATCAAAGTATGCCAAACTTAAATTATATACAGACATTTAAAAATATTGATAATGCGCAGTTTCAATGCGTGCCCTGGGCGTCATGTCCCACTACCACAACCACGATGTCGTGCCTCTCCCTGCCAGCAGTCGGGTCGGCGATGCTGAGCGGGGATACGGCGTGGAGGGCCGTAGCCGACTTTTGTGAGACCGTGATGGTCCAGAAGGAGGCTGCTGAGGGGGATCGAGAGGGGACTGTCGCTGCTCGGAGACGGGGCCACAGAGGCTGGCGTGCACCTCATCATGGCCCTCTAAATACCAGAAACGGGGCCCCGTTCTGAAGTCGTAGACAAACGATGTCCAGTAAGACGACTGCGAGGAGGACGGTGACTCGAAGTGGTCTCGAACCACTGTGATAGCACCGCGAGGGTGCAGGCGCCAGCGTAACACTGCTTCGTCGTGTGCGCCGATAGCGACCAGCGTTGGGTTTTAGTCTGTGAGAGTCCGACATAACACGGCTGTCTGCCCAGGGGGCTGGGTACCATAAGAGATTTCCCCACGTTAAAAAAAAAGGCGTCATGTCCCATTATCACGCAACTGTTTATGTTTAGTATAAAATTCGACACCGGATTGAAGTCATTTTAAAATATAAGTTCTCCCATAAAACTTTGTATTATTACAACTTAAGTTCTGAAACCAATAATAATTTAACGACTAAAATGTTTAATTTCTTCGCTCGAATGCATAAATCGGTAACGCGATACTCTCCTATCCGAACGTCGCATTCGATCCGGCGCGCGGGACAAAAAACATAGCGCGCAAGATATTTCTTACCCTCAGAATCTTTTAAGCATTTTTTTTAGCTTTGAAATCCGACCCTCTTATACAAATAAGGATTAAGTTGACGTTAAGCATCAATGGTATGTAATGCCTTCGGTTATATTTCGTTTACTTATTTAATAATAATGTAATAAGCCACAATAGCCGAGCGGTTAGGGAATCTGACTTCGAATTAGTAGACTCGAGTTCGATCCCAAAGTGGAGGATAGGTATCAATAAGTTTTTCGAAAATTATGTAGCACAGTATTGGAGTTTAGTACGTTAGTTAGCTAGGTAACTATACCATAGAGTAAGAATTAGTAAACAACTATATTATATTATCGTCCATTCAATCAGTGACTATAGCATTTTAATATTTAGCTATTTTAAGTTTAGTTATGAATATAATAGAGTTATACATATTAATAAAAATTTCAAGTAAACAAAATACTTAAAAATCATAACCTTTTTTTTTGGTAATCAAAATTTAACAGTTTAAACAATTAGGGAACGAACGAATGATGTTTAAAAAAATAAAATGTGTAAATAGAAAGAGAGATGCACACGGAAAATTGTAACATCAAGTCTGTAATATATTAGTGCATTCATTGTAAAGTAAATACCATGTTATATTCACATACGTATCACGTGATTAGATAATAAACCTTAAATACGACCACGAGACAAATGTCGTCTCCGGACATAACAACGTTTTCGATTACTTTCCACGCCCACCGGCTGACTGCACGCCGCATACGATATATATCGAGCCGATTACACCGATATCGTAACCAACGAACGCTACTGCCCTATGGTGGTCATTGGGAATGATCGTTCGGAGTCCATAGCGTCCGCCGACGCGAAATGGTACGGCGAGCGGGGAGAGCGGGGCGACGCGACCCGAGCGCGCATCGCGGTAGAAAGTGCGACCCACGCGCGCCGCCAGCTCACACTCCTACGCATCGACGTGTCCATCGAGCTCTCCTGCCCACCTACCTACATAGCGTAGCGATAATCTAACAATCGCGCAGTTAGAACTGAAGGCATAGAGTGTCTATAATTATGGTGATTGCATTAAAGGACCCGTTGCTCTTCTGCTAAATAACATTTAGAAAGGCATCAGAGTAATATAAATAGCCCGGATTGTGCATGACGCTGCGTCCGAGAGAGATCCTTTCACTACGGATTCTAAGATTAAAAGCAAAATTAAATTTTTGAGAATGCTTATAACTTCATCTTATACCATTATAAGATAAAGTTATATGTAAGTAATCCCACGCGGCAGTAACTGTACGCAAGGAAGCAACGAGTATATTCTACATCTATCTCATGATTGTGTACTGGAGGAGATCTTACGTCCGTTAGAAGTTTCAAAAATAAAAAGCTAAATAAAACCCATAGCGTTCCTGATTGGCATGAACTCGTATACATAACAAAAAGGCTGTTTCCTTACAACATTTATAAAGTCGAACGGCTCGTTTAAAAATTATGCAGGACAGAATTCTTCCCATTCTCATTAGGTAAGGGAGATGCAGAGCAAACCTGGCACTAGGCATGTACTGCCGGCTCGTGAGCCGTCATGTTCTACATCTAGGAGTGGGCGCCGAGCACCGTGTCAACGCCAGTAGCGACGGTGTCTTTTTTATTTATTTTCCTCGCGGACCTTCCGCTCGCGAGTCTCTTCCGCTGTATAGGCTGCCGCGCTAACAGCCGATCTCTTATTCGTGGGGTTTTAGTCGGTTTGCACTTCCTACGTGGTAGAGCCAATCAACGGTTTTTGCTGCTACTCGAATGTGCCGGTTCGACCGTAGTATATATATATATATATTTAGTAGACCGTAGTCAGTATCGCGGCCTCGTAGAATATCGGCATCTGAAGTAGATGCATCTTGTGCTTCTGTGTTTCGTTCGGTGAGCGAGGTAACCGGAGAACCCCCTGCTCCCCTCCCACATTCCCAAATATCCTTGACGACCGGCAAGGCACCTGCAGCTCATCCGGTGGGCGTCGGTAATCACTTACCATCAGGTGAGCCGCTAGGTAGTTTGCCCAATTTCCCATTTAAAAAAAAAACTGGTAAACCGGACACTGATGTGTATCGGCGTACACATTACCCAATAAGCCAATAAAAAGAACGTAAGATGCAGAAGCCCGGAGGGCTACGCCGAGTCATGTCAAATGGAAATCTGTAATCTCTGCACTCACGCCAGTCACCCTCATGGGTAAGGATCAGGCGCGAGTTCTTACATATGTACTTCGAAAAAACGTCTATCTGTAATCATACAACCAGCGAGTCATAGAGTTTAGCCACCTACGCGCCTTCGTCAAGAACGACGTTAAGAAACGTCTTCTAGGCACGAGAGGAGCGCGAGATGCCCACGTTATCGACGACCGTTGCGAAAGGCTCGCGATGGTGGGCGACGGCGAGCGCAGTTCAGTTTGCACCGAAGCCTTCGGGTGGAAATTTTAAACAAGCATTGTTTCGTGATTGGATACTTTTTACTATGAAACACTTTAATCGTTAATTTTTAATTCTAAAGTTTTTACGCTCTTTGTGATTGTACAATGCAATATGACATTTCCAATTCAAACTACGACTGCACCGCAGCCTGCTGCAATGACATGCCCATGGTCACCGCGGTGGGCACCCGAGTTTGGGACGTGGGCAACCGGGACGAGTTGTTATTTATATCCCTTCCCCGGTCGTGCCGACACATTACGTTCTATAGAAGCCTATTGAGTATCTACTTTGCGCCGTGTCTCCACTAAATTTAAATTTACTTGTCAGACGATACTTGCATTACTTGTCACTTCGTTCTCTGTCATCATACTTTCTATAAAAAACATATGTATGTGTATTTATTTGTCGGTATCTTTTGATTTATATATTTTACTTCAGCTCGATCCCCTATGTAGTTATCTAGATATCATTCTGCCTATATATCTATGTACTTTTAAAAATTGATTGATTGAACATAACAAAAATTGATAACAGACTTAGACTGTCTAAGTCTGTTATCAATTTTTTGTTGTGTTTTAACAAGTTTATAGGGATTATTACACAAACCTAGCTTAATGCAGTATCAAATATCTAGTCCTGACACATACGAGCATGTACAGTATTGTACGAAGTAATCCAGTAACGTGAATATCATTGAAAACCACAAGATTAGCTCAGCGTGCGGGGCAATAAACTTAATTATGTATTTAATTTAATTAGGCGCGGTATGTTGGATATGTCTGCCGTCGCTGGTCGCTCCAGTCGATAAATCGAAAAGTTACGTGATGTAATTCTAATGAGGTATTTTTTTATTATTGAGGCCTTCAATTTTTAAGTACTAATAAATATTTGAAAATCAAACGCTATTAACGGATTCCATCGGGTTTGATTAGATTTTTTTTAATCTCGTCGTTTCGGGTGCTTTACAGCACCAATGGTGACAGGGGGGACTGGACTGAGGTGCTTGACGTACTGATGTCATCGTTAACCCGGCTTCTGACAGATTTATAAAAAGAATTTTTGGTCTGATCTACGTGGAATGCTCTCACGGTATCTTGAGGTCGTGGAACCGTGTAACACTGGTTTTTGATTTAATTTTATTTATTACATAATCCCTAATGTGAACCCCCACGAGTGGCTGTAAAGCCCCCGAAACGTCGGGAACATGGAGAATCTCCCGGCGCTAAGTACGACCATACATAGTTTTCTATGGGACGTTGAGTTAATAAACTCTTAAATTAAACGCTATGAAATCATTTCAAATATGTAGTGTTCACCAGAAATAATTAATAATAAATACTGATTTTGTTTGAACGTGGGTTATTTACGGTTTTCGGGACGATGTAAGTTAACTGTTTTTTTTTTTTTAAATAACAGTTAGAAAAAGTAATTTTTTCTCAAAAGGTTTTAAAACAGTTTAATTTAAATGATTTCTTGTATTGTGTTTCATAAAACAAAGTTGAGAAGAACTAAGTTTCATTTTAGTTATAAAAACACGTTCACCGGTAAATACGAGCCAAATTTGAGTTGGTATTTCGAAACAATTCATTGGTCAATGGCATATAAATTCTGAATAAGTTTTTTGAAGCAACTTAGTTGTGAATGGCGGAAAGTTTTTTTCAACCTGTTTTTTAAGCAACAGAAAACAGTTAATTCGTTTCTGATAACAAAAAGCTCTTTCAAAAAGCCGTTCGTCGATTCAATGCCCACCGTTAGCCTGGTCCGTCTCCCATCTTTATTTCCATATCACGTATACAAATTACTATACACACTATACAAATCACGTAAAAAATAACCTTTTGGTTATTTGTCACGTGATTTGTCTATATATCAAATTGTGGTTAATAATTTTTTGGGCAATCAAATTATACGGTGTTGAAGTGACGTAGACCTTTCTACCAATTCATTCGACGAGCACAGAATAATGTGTGTACACAGTGTTTTTTTTTTTTTATAAAAATAGGCTTGCGTTTGACCTCAATCTTGCCCGATGGAAAGCGAAGATGAGGCCTAGGATGGTACACGCTTGCCTAGATGTCTGTTCACTTTGGCCGTGTAAACAATTATCAGTTACCTGTTTACATCAATAAATCATATAATTACTATTTTATACTGTTTGTTAGGATCTCCAACCGAGTAATAAATTTTCTATATTATAACAAATTTTTATAATGGTACATCATTCCGTTAGTAAGATACATATTCTGTGTCTAAGTTATGCTTGTTCCTCATTTGACCGACACTGTGAACATCGAGGCACGCAGTGGAAAAAGAAATTTGATTTTTGAATAAAATGTGCTTATAATATAATTAAGCCAGTTGGTAAAACATACTTGAACATATATGGCTTAAGAAGAAAACTTAGTATTGTGGGAAAATTGTAAATAGGAATTAGTTTGAACGTGTTCAGTCGTGTTAATGCAAAGTTTAATTCCTCAGATTCTTCTAAACCACAACAAAAAAATAGTCACAAAATAAGAAAATAGAGTTCAATAAACCTTAGCGGATCTTGTAATGGAGGGTTTTATCTCAAATCGATTGACAGAGCCATCAGATACCCTTAATATGATCGCATAATGAGAGTAACGCCATAAAAAATACATTAAGTCTTAGATATTGTGTTTTCGAAACTTCGTTTGCCTTGCGTACTTGCAGCATAGTAATATTTCTGCTGCTACTTGATGCAGTTAAGCCCCTGGTAGCCAACCGGATGACACCAACCTCCAGATCAAATATCATGCAGTCAACGAGGATAACAATTATCATTAAAGTGTGGACTTAACTGGAGACTCCTTCTCTGTTCAGGAGTCGTCTAAGTAGGTACTTCACCGTCGGAGTTCAACTAACATAGTCTTACTCATTTCTACCACCATACACCACTGCAACTACCGATGTGGTACTCAAGCATTCAGAGAGGGCTTTACCCCGCTGAAGCCTAGAATGACTCTTTACCAGTAATTGTGTCTCGGGTTCGATCACCCGCCATACGAACAGACAGCAGAATTTTACGTTGCTTCCCTGTGAGAGTCTACTGCTTCCTCGATCGAGCCGAACCATTGAGACCCAGCGTGACCCTATCACATATACGACCACATATTCCTTATCGAATATGGATGTGTCTGTGGTGTTGTTGCAATGCATTTAAATAGCATTTAGCTTCCAGTCTATCTTTGTCTCTTTGTTTGAACGTTATGACAAACATAAAAAGCATTAGTAAGAATAAGGAAGCGGCACACAAACCGTCTTAGCGTGTGTTTACACAATTTAGAAAGGCGTACACGTGACGGGAGGAGCAGCGTCTGAGATGGGCGCCGTCGCGTGCCAGGTCATAGGTGGGCGAGATCATTATACCGGCATTATAGAAGAATGCGCGACTTCGTGTCCAGCGTCGGCCATTATAGCCCCGGCGTACGGCTTTCTAGCCGGCAGTGTGCATATTGAACGCTTGTTTCGATTGTTTGACGCGATCATTGTTGAGTAGACGAGGGGGACGTAAACGAACTGGCTTCAGAAGAATGATTAGAAAGAAAGTAAAGATTAGTTATGAATTACCACATCGGTCATTTTAGTCCACAGGTGGACATGGACCTCTCCAAGAAAGAGCAAATAGAAGCCGGCATATATATACTCACCATGCTGGGCAAGTGGGCTGGGTAAGACCCCCCGGACACTAGAAATGCTTCCCTCCATCACTCATGTTGGGATGCTAGTCATAGTTATAACAGTTACAGATCTTAAGCTCTCAACCAGCGCTCAATCAACCGATTTGAGCAATTGTTTTTATGTATCTTCGTTTAATTTTGGCAACCCATTGATGCACCCCTTTCTCCGGTTCGTGTCAAATTTTACCCATAACGTTTTAAGTTAGCACAATTTATGCCAACAGGCCGGATACGCAAGCTACCTGTATACGGTAACGGCGTCAAAAATAGCAGCCTGTAAATGCCCACAGCTGGGTAATGGCCACTGTCTCAAATATGTGAGAGGGTTTCGGAGCCCGGAAGGTTCTGCCACGCTGCTCCAATGCGGATTGACGGGTTTCACATTCCCTCGAAATAATATTATTTTATTATTTCTTAGGCATCCAGGTTTCCTCATTATGTTTTCCTTCACCGCCGAGCACTTGGTAAATTCAGCACTTAAAATTGCTATTAACAAATTTAGTAGTGCCGGCACCGGATATCGAACCCAGGCCAGTCGCGCTCTATGAAACTAAAGCAATAGCCCTGACCACTGCTACTACAGTGTACTACGAGCAGTAACGAAAAACCACTTGAGAGAATCAATACGATGACATTTTGAACAGTAACCTGAATGCTAGCTTACTTCTGATTCTTGTGTTAATCAGCCTGTCTTAAGCCCACTGGTGGGTATACGCCGTTCTATGAGAGCGCCAACAAAAGCTATCGTGCCATGCGTGGAAGATTTACCCTTACTCACCGCGCAGTCTGCCTCTGCACTGGAGAAGCTGATTCTCATCACTCACACAGACACGGAATCTATGGGATTAGGTTTCGGCATAGTCGGATGGATTTGCCGTAGTCTCCACAGCCTAGTCCCTTAGTCAGCTGGGTTTACCGCGTAAGGTTGACATTTGAAGAAATAGTTGATACCACCCTTACATCCTCATTCCCCCTTACCTGGGTTTTTAAAGCAAAACGATTTCTAATACTACTGTAGTCTTCAGAAAAACGTAATGTTATTCTGCCTATACCATCTGCAATTACAAGCGTAATCATTACATCCCTACAAGATAAGGCATCAACACCTGCGTTTGATTTCTATAGATAACTCGTTCACGATAACATTGACTGGAAACAAATGTTTAATGTTCCAAACTGCACTTACATTGAAAGACGCGATAAACGCGTCAAGAATTGTTAAATCATTCATCTCGTGTGTTAAATTTACTTTTAAAAATGTTTCTTTGTGAACAGACGATTCCGATCGTCCGGTGACAAACAATTTACTTTTTCGAATATATCGCTGTTTTTCGGAAATGTATCACGTTCTGCGTCGAACACTTACTCACAGGCCAGACTTTTTATAGTATCATTGGTAAACAAGCTGTGCCCGCGGGTTCACTCGATTTGGATGCAAACAATAATTGAAAATAACAGGAACCAGGTACATGTTGTCAGTTGTGATCGCGTTGTGTTAGTATCGGCGTGCTGCAACCTGAACGCAGCCTAGCCTTTGCTAATATTTCTGCGCTGCATGACAGTATCAGTATATTAAGCACCCACGCTTGTGACCAACAGGGGCAGGCAGAGATACCTATTGCCGTTTGACGCGATTCAGCGTAGTCAACCTCCACAACACACTGTTTGTTTCTCCGTTATGTCAGGTCTATGCGCACCCATCCGAACTCCGCAGAAGCTCAATTTACTTTACGTCCCATTTTGTTCTCGTCTTTTTACCACGTGTTACACCTGCTACTGCTGCTATTGACTGAATCAATCAAGAACAGTTGTTGTTCTCTCACACGTGGTAGAGCCCAGCGGTGGCTTTTACTGCTGCTCGAATGGGCCGGCTCGACCGGATTGGTACCACGGCCTCGCAGATTACCGGCGTTAACTGGAGGCATCTTGTGTTTCTGCATTTCGTTCGGTAAGTGAGGCAACCGGAGGCCCTTCCTTCCTTCCCATCTCTCTAATACCCTTGAAGGCCAGCAACGCACCTGCAGCTCCTCTGGTGTTGCAGATCTACGTGGGCGACGGTAATCACTTACCGTCAGGTGAATCGCATGCTCGTTTGCCGCCTTTCCCATAAAAAAAAACTTATCTCTACTTACAAACTTTGGCAGGAAAGTAAAGAAAAATGCTATAACTTTGCTAACCAAACCTATAAAGTTATATGCAGAAGTAAATAATGCCGATATTTTTTCTGTCTTCATTTTACATTATTGCTTGCAGGTATACAGGTCAACACAGGGTTGCTGAGGATTCTTGGCATTAGGATCTAATAAGTGCAGCAACTTAGATAAGATACTAACTCTTTTTAGTTACGCAACACAGAATATTCTCCGAACCGTCTAAACTGTTGAAAACGCTTAAAGTAAAAAAATTATATTAGTCTTGACATTTTAAAACGCAGACTAATTATAATAAATTCAAAACCCACGATGTAATAAATGAGAGGCGAGCGAACACCTGTTAAATGAGACTACCGAGCCTTGCGAAACGTACGCGCGTCCAAGCTGTGAACTGGCTCCGAGCAATTAGTTCGACTTCGGGTCGAAAGCTACGCGCGCCGGGAGCTCTTAGTGGTGACTCACTACCGCTTGCTACCAATCTGTACTAAAATAATAAGCACCTACTTCTTATGGCGCGTTGCAAACTTTAACTCCTATCACTATTACATCGGTTTGTTTTAGCCCACTGCTCAACAGGATCCTTCCAAGAAGGCGCCGGCAAAAGCAGCCACGTGGTGCTTCTTGGTATGTTCGCCCATACCACCCACCTACCCACCTTCCTTACTTCCAACCACTTTCTAGGTTTTACTTGTCCAATCGCTCATTTTGCCATTTTTTGACTATGCTGATGTGTGTTGCTCAGACCTGTCTCAACATCTTAACACACTGGATCGTCTTCCTACAATTGCATCAGATACGTTAATGGTCCCCGCAAGTACGACCATGTGTCTTCCTTTCGTGCATAGCTCAATAGGCGGTCTAGGTTTCCATGCCTGGGTGATTCTCATGACTGTTCTTATCTATGTAAGTATATTTTTTGATATTTATATCGTTTTACTTGTTTAATTTTGGTTTAGCTGCATCGCCTCTATTATGTGTTTATCTCTGCTTAGCCTATTGGTTGACTTGGAGAGAATACCTTTAGGCATTAAGTCCGCCATGTGTACCACTTTTTTCATAAAGCTTTAATAAATTAAAGACAGTATATGGTGTAATATACCATCTTACCCCATATACCATCAAGATATATTAATAACAGTTACACGAAAATCATTAAATATTTACTTAAAGTTTATTTACACTAATGGTAGTGTAGGGTGGCGAACATGGCCAGCCATTCTCTACCAGTCTACTATTAGATTGAACAGAACGTACCATACGTGCAATGCTTAAAGAAGAGTTAACATAAACATGAATTAAATATTACATTTGTTTGCTTGCAGATACACAGTAACATAATATTTGTATATAACGGGCACTCTTTTAATCGTTTTCCGCACGGCTCGTCAACTTGCGGCCCGTGGGGCACAACTGTTCGGTCCGCGAGCGTTAGTGATTGTTATTTTTTCTAAATACTTTCGAAACCTATAATGAAATAACAAACAGCGTCACGACTAGGTACTCAGTTGCGAATAAGCTGGTCTTAATTTTGTTGGGCAAAATCCTAAAATAAATAAAAAAATAAAAATATATCAGACAAATCAAATTCGTCAACAGATTTGCTGAAAGTTAAATATGTTTCTAGCGAACTGAAAATCTGCAAATCAATTTTTATGTGATATTGGAGACTTACCGAGTAATTTACAAATGAATGTAATAAGACTTGCTATCAAAGGAAGCTCTTGAAATGTAAAATATTGTTTTTACACTAAATGAACTGATGAAGTAGTAAATAATATGCACTAATAATATTAGTATCTTAATTTGCTAATATTATGTATATTCAATACCTACTGATAAATTTCAATACGCAATTCGTACGAAGGCCGCAGCCTCCTGGACCGGACCTAAGTAGTGCGTCGTTTAACACAACTCAAAATCAATTAAAAATCAATATCCTTATTTCCATACTAATCATGTATATGCAAAAATAGCTGTCTGTTACGTTTTCACGGTCGAAACGATATTGATGAATTTGGTATGGACATATGAACATATATTTGGTACGTGAACCCTGAGGAAGGTCGTGGGCTATTTTTTATCCCGGGAAAGTACGTAGTCGCGGGTGGAAGCTAGTTATAAATAAATTAGAAGCAATACATTAACGTACTGCTGGAAGCCCGAAGAAATCATGACCGGATTTTTTTTTCTTTATGTGAAGGGCGGCAAACAAGCAAGCGGCTCACCTAATGATAAGTGATTACCGTCGCCCACTTACATCTGTAACACCAGAGATGCTACAAATGCGTTGCCGGCCTTTGTGAGTATTTGCGAGATGGGAGGGAAGACGAGGTAAGGGCGGGGGAGTGGGCCTCCGGTTACCGCACTCACCAAACGAAACGCAGAAGCACAAGATTCCCCTACTTCACGCCGGTATTCTGCGAGGCCGTGGGTACCAAACCGGTCGAGCCGGCACATCCGGGCAGCAGCAAAAGTACCAAGTAGAGAATGGATCGGTGTCAATTAATCGATACGAGTACACAGTGGGAAGATGTTACAAAAAAAAAACTCGATCGATCTTCGGCTTCGATGAATGGAGGCAATCCGAACGATGAAATTTATGCAAACGGCCGAGACACTCCATTGACGGGGAGCCATTGAGAGAGAGCCGTGTAACGGTACCGGGGGACTGGTCGGCTCGTGGGTTTGCGCCACGTCGGTGGCCACTGAGCGGTGCATCGACCACTGGACGTTGCAGAGGCCACGAAAACTTTTGAAGCAATGACACGGAGCGTGATCGAGTTTGTTATTATTTATAGTTTCGGATGAATTTGTTTGTCCGTTTGTCTTTCAGTGCGAACCATAAAGCTTTGAATGAATGAATGAAATACACTTCATATATTTTTGCTAATTGGTCTACTTTATTGTAGACCAATTAGCAAAAATATGAAATAGTAAATAAATAAAAAGAAACATAAAATACACAAAGGCGCAATTGGCGGCCTTATCGCTTAGAAGCGATCTCTACCAGGCAACCACTTTGCAGAGGAAATAATGACCAGTGAGCAAGGGTTAAGGGTGTACGCAAGTTACTAAGAAGTGAAAATATAATGTAATAATTATACATTGATATATACATAAACATATATATATATAAATGTATATATATGTTTATGTATATGTATATGTATATACTCCCACATATACTGATATATCTAAATACCTACACAATATATACCCATACATATACAAGAACATAAAGAGTAAAGAATAAATAAAATAAGAGCCATACGACGCAAGGAAAAGTAAGTGTTAAAGGAGAGATAATGAGAGATGAAGGAATAACTATTTAGGGAGGAAGGAAGTTTTTTTGACGCTTTGACCAGCCTTTTAAAAGTATCTAGGGATTGCGCACGCTTTATATGAAATGGTAGGGAGTTCCAAAGCCGAACAGCTTCAATGGAAAAGTATTTAGAATAGAAGGAAGTGTTATGGGATGGAATTTTTAAAGTTAGGTTGTTATCAGAGCGAAGAGATCGACAGTGAGTATCCCCAAGAAACTTAAACCGCTCTTTAAGGTTAACGAGGGGTAGTGGGATTGAATAGAACACAGTATATAATAATGTGAGTATTTCTGCTTTATTAAGTAACAACAATTAAAGTTGCACAGATTACAGAAAGTAAATAACAGATATATTGAAGAAAGCAAAAATAACAATAGCAGTCTGTAATTGAGTGTTGGTAACAGCTGGACAAAATACTCCTGTCATATATTTTTTTAAAGCATTGTAAGAGGTAAAAGTCGCGTCGCTCCTTGCATTTAACAATCGAATGGATCGAACCGTACCAACTGCGTACTATGATACTTATAGAATACCACGACCTAGCTTCATAGTCTCAGAAATGTACAAGAGCTTCAAAGATGCAAGAACTGAAACGGTGGACAAAGCTCGCATATTATGTATGCTTACGTGAACAAACTTTCGAATAATAATTTACGTTTGCTTAGGACGCGATACCTGTTTCGCAGCGAGCAGGTGTCATTTTATCAAAATTGTTTGATCTTGTTTTATTCTTGTGAATATCAAATTTGAATAATGATAACTCCATTGATTTACATATATCGCAGTATATAATACCTCCATCGTATGGCGATACCGCTTCGGGTGTTGTAAGACGTCTGCAATCAAAAATTATTTTAGATAATACCATTTAATATTCATTGAAATATTCGGAAAATTACAAAAGGTATCAATACTTTGTTTATATTACAAGTAATCTAGTTAGGAATAAAAAAAACTGTTTAATAATAAAATAATATATATGACATAACAGGATGCCAGAACCTGCGACGTAGATACGTTTCTTAATGACTTAGCTAGTGCTATCGTTGCTAATCAGCTTGATCAGAGTTACCAAATTGCTCTCAGAATAATATCGAATAGACAGCGATAGCAACCCCGGTCCACACAATCCTGTCTCGACTCGTCTGCGAAGTGAGAGGTCACGAATCTCCGAACCAGTTTTCGATCGCTACGATGAAATCATTAGCCGGCATCTATCGCCGGATGCTGTGCCGTTCATTGACAACTTCCAATTATATTATAATCTGTGATCATTAGGTGAGAACTCGTCCGGCCTGTGAAAAGGACTTCCTGTCTTTATGCCGAAATTTAGATAACTGTAATGCGTTATTTATTCTCGTACACTTGTATGTTGAGATTCAAACTTCCAATTATATACTAAGTCAGATAAGGAATGTTATTACTTCGCTCACTTTCTATGCAGACAGCTTTATGATCATTAAGCGAGAACTTATTTGGGCATTTGGAATCAAAATGAGGTTTTATTATATATTTATACGCTGACACAGTTCTCACAGCATCTACAGAAGCCGAGTTGCTTTTTGCAACTCTGCTTCGGCTGTCAATCAGGTTTTTTATTTATTTTTTTATTAAATGTTGTAGGCACGAACGTAGACCTGTGTGGACCTCAGAATGTTACCAAGGCAATGTTTATGGTTAGAAAGGGTCAATAAATATAATTACCTGGGGACAGTGGTATGGAGATTAAAACTCGCATTGAAATAGCTAGCGGAGCTTTTGGAAAAATTAAAAAAATACTCTGCCACTGAAGCCTTAAAATCCCACTTCGGAGACGTCGTCTTCTGGGCCACTTTTGGCCAATACATCTATACGAATGTGAGGCCGGGACTATTAAGAAAGATCTCTCAGGAAACGTATAGATATGTTCTATATGTGGGCCTACAGTTGCATGATGTTGTTGCTATATCCTGGATAGAGAGTCACCAATGAGGAAGTTCTGCGACGGATTGGCCAAAAACGTAAGCTTCTGCGAATTATCAAACTGCGAAAAGTTGCATATCTGGAACTGCTAAGGTATGCTCTTGCAAATAATAATGATAGGAAAAATTTGATGCGAAAAGGAAAGTTGGATGCGCAACATCCTAACGTGCACGGGGATTACAAATGCCTTCGCCACGCTAAAGATAAGAGGAAATTTGCGGAGTTAGCTTCCAGCCTTCACTAGATTGAAGGGGCATCATGAGAAGAAGAATAAAGTAGAAACAAAATCCCGCCGTCTGTATATTACCCAGTTTCGAGTGGAGTGCTGGTGTGGGTGATTGTTGTGGTGAAGGTACATGGTGTGGATGTAGTGCACGCATGTGGGGGAGACGGTGGCGCTCTTCTTCTCTTCGAACTAGGTAATATATGACCTTTTAATTATTTGCATGCGTCATTCTGTATAGTAACTTATTGCTATCTTATGCAAAGTAACGTCAGATTCTATTAACTATCGGAAGTCTGTGTCGTGCAGCATATATTCTCTTACGTCACAACAGCAATTGTAGTCCTACATTCTATCTGAAGAATAACTTAAGCCGGTCCCGAGCGCGCAGACGCGGAGACAAAACAAAAGCTATGGGTCGTGCTGAAGACATAACAGTGTACAAGCACTATGGCCGTTAATGTAGGAATGACTTCATAATTTCTCCACGCACACACACGCTCGCCCGTCGGTGTGCACGCATACAGACTCGGCTTCCGGCCGCATCTGTGAATGACGCGTACGCATGTTTACTACCGCCCGCCTGTCGATCATTTCTGCGCGGACCTGCGTCATCGCTGCGCTAGCCATGCTTTTCTGAATATATACGAAAAGACAACGGATTGAAGGTGGGCTTGTTTATTATTATAGTTACGATCCTTCCTTGTCACATATGCTGGAGCATTTAAAAGCTAATCTGCCGACAGAACCCGTTAGGAGGACTCCCGGCCAACAACGAATATGACTAAATAAATGATTTACCCCAAACCCAAAAAAAAAAGCTAATCTGCTTCAGTTTACAAAACCACTGGCACCATTCTCGGGTTTCGTATGTGAGCTCTATACCTCGAGTGGTATTGACATATATTCTGTTACGTATTGGATTCGAACCGAAATCAAACCGCACAACCAAACCGCCAAACTATCAACATGAGATCGATACGAAAGTCGATCTTTAGAGAACACGATTATCTTTTGTTATCTTCGTGTACTGTCTTGAACCCTACCCCCACACATGTATATATATACATATACATAAAACTGTAATAATTCCCGGTTAAATTCAAAACGTTGGGCGACCCTACCACCGCTCGTTATTGCGGCAATGTTAGTCGATAGCTGTGTTCTGTTCTGCCTATGGTCTGTCTCACGTTGTTGCGGGCAGAGCGTCTTGGTTTAATATTGTAAGAGCAGATACAGACAGATAATTCGGTTACGTTACATTATATCGATATACAAGTGTAATATTGGTACAATATTGTCTTGGACACCCTGCTACTAACCCTGATTTTAAAACTCTGCGCGGGACGATGGTAACCCGTCTAGTGGAGAAGAATTCGATCGAAAATAAAGAGCTTCATTAGTTCTGAAGAGAATTAGTTCTATTGCTACAGCGATATATCCAAAGATAAGAGATTACGAGTGGATTTAAAAAGAATAATTATGTGCGTAGTAGTTGTTGTAGTTGCCAATGAATTTACTCTTTTCGTCTCGTGTGAACAGGCATAAGATTGTGGTCGCTGACATTTGAATTGTTACTTAAATTACGAAAACAATAATTAATATTACTATCATTAAGAACGATTAGTGGGAAACACCAAGACAGGCGCGTCGAGCGTCATACCCTCTGGGTTATCTATGTCCGGTGTATTTGCCAAGGTTACTCTGTCATCAGTTTGAGTCGAGATCGGCGAATTTTCTAGCATTTCCTTCAGTCTTTTTTCACCGATTCCCACGGTATGAATTCCCACCACAAAGCAAACCAATCGTTAAGTGGATCTTTTGTTAGTCAAAGTCAAAAGTTTGACTTGTTGAAAGCTCTTATGGACGACAAAATGTACTACGGTTCGTAAACAAAGACCTTCACAGAGAAGAGCTAGCTTTAAATTCCGTAATAATTTTTCTTCAATGCCATGTTCACTATCATCGACAACGTATAACAAAATCGTGGGCTCGCGTTGAGCGCACTCTCCGAACGAAATGCGGAAGCACAAGATGCGTCTACTTCTTTCTCGCCAGTGTTCTGCGATTTCAGCAATACCTCGATCGGAGCCGGCCCATCCGAACAGCCGCAAAGCTGCCGCTTGGCTCTACCACGTACAAGCAATGGTAATTTATTCAATTTTAAAAAGCTGGGATACTGATACAGTGCACAGTAAGATCTATGTCACAAATCTCCGTTCTCAATCTATTTTATAATACTCGTAGTTTAAGGTTATAAAGCTTTTTTATGTGAATATTACTTTATCTTACTTACTTACTTATTACTTTATCTCTTAATATTAATTCACATGAACACTTGATACCACCAATTAGGCCATCGGCATCGGCGTAATGTATTCATAGATTGAGGCTCTTATTTACGAGCAACATTACACCGTTCCGAGTGAAGTTGCAAATGCAGGCAGGCAGCTAGGCAATAAATATTCGAACTGATATCGGGGCAATTCATTTGCGGATAAAGCCTAGTTCCGTTTCAACGGGACGTTGCGCGATTGTTCAACCTGTTCTAGGGCGTAGCGTTTGAGTTATGGAAACGTAGTACGCTTGTATAACTACTGCGAAAGATGCATGATACATTTCAAACGTTTACACAATGCTGTATTTACTATACATATAAGCATAAGCACTCATGCCTGATATCTATAGGGTAGACAGAAGTTAGGAATTACCATTTGGTATGATTCAACGTAGACAGATGTACCCTCCGAGAGATACACCGTGTCGGATGGTGAACCTCCATACTTTGCAAAAGGGTTCTGATAATTATAATTTAATACTTTATGTCATGCTAGAAGCAGTCTAATTCTGTCACTAGTATAATTTTAGCAAAACCGGCGAACATGCTTAACTGAGATTTACTTATTGCCCCGAGTATGGAACTGGCGACAATATATTTTAGAAAGAAACCATTAATTAAACTACAGTAAATAATCGATCACTTATGAAATCATTTAAAGATTTTACTACTTTCGTTATAAGATACGAGTATCTCATGAGATCATCTGCATCACTGCGGAAGCTGTGCGTACACGTACGTACCGCCGCGTGCCAATCGCGAGTTAATTAATCCGCGGAGATATTGGAAACGCAGCGGAAGTCGTCATCCGCGATACGAAATGACAGAAGTTTGAACGACGTGTCCGTGTCCGTGTCCGATGGACTCGTTCCACTCGGCCGATACATTGGGAGATCATTAACAATTATTTGACATTAATCGTCTGTTAATTTGTTGGCAAAGCCGCGTGATCTACAAACAAGTATAAATTCAAACGATACTTTAAAAAATATACAGACCCAAAAGAGCCATAGAGCTGAAATTTTGTAGACGGGTTCCTTAAATATTCAGCTACTGAGCAGTATAAAATCTAAAACTGTGTTTCGCCGTCTATAATGTGGCATTCGGGTGCAGTACACCTGCTCTAATATTATATTCGTGTAGTCTATACTAATTTGAGACTTCTTAAATAATAATAATTTAAGTTAAGAAATCGTCAAAGGAACTGACAAAGTTTCGATTTTTCCATACGTTTGTTTGCAGTGTTCTATTAGAAGTACAGCAGCATAAATGGTTCAACTAAACAGTTCATCTAGGGACCACTACAATTTGGGATCAGTGGATGCGTCGCGCCGCGCCGGGCCGTCTCGCCCGTTCCCCGCCCGATATAGCCGCATTAATGCGACCGACGACACGTGTCATTGCACTTCAGCGGACGAGTTTCGTCTGAATACTATTTTAAACTTCACATGCAGATTCTCATCGTTGAGATATGTAGTTGAGATGTGTGGAGGCGATGCTAGAGACTCCACACTGCAGTCATCTCGTCCCGCGCGTAGAATATCCCTTACAATTTAAATAAGAGCAAGACCGGAAATTCTGATATAGTGAAGTAATCCTTACGTCATAGCCAGCATAGTCTAGCCAGTGATATTCATAAATCCAAACTATGGTTTCATTCGCCGTAAAAGAAGAAAAATTATGAGTCCAACATATAATATAGAGCTATAAAAGAACACAATTTTGGATTTATTCTGGATTAAAATGTCGTCATGCCTTCGAGGTTTTAGTTGCGGTATTGAATTTATTTTGTTAAAATTTATTTTTAAAAATTTTATTTAAAAAAATAAGTATTTACGTATATACAACAACACGGTCGTCTTGCCCTTTCCCATACCTATCTGAAAAGATCTGGCATAGACAAATTAGGATAAGGCGCATATGTCATAGGCAATAAGGAACGTCTGAGAGTTCTTAGTAATCACAATTGTGTATTGTGACCAATAATTAACGAGTTGCGTGAATTTCCTCAATATTTATTTATTTCTGAATAACCTTCGATTATACATCCTGCGGGTTATGTTGTTCTTCTCTTTATTTGAATGTAAAATAACTTGCATAGTATTTTATTGGAATTATCTTCCACACTCGATACAATACTTTCATTTTAGACTTGTACGACGCATGTACGCTGTCCGGGAGAAAGGTGCCACAACCTGCACTTCGTCACGTTTTTATCGAATTTCCCCACGGCGTTTAACAAACAATACTACACAATAACAAACTTGTTTCGTTCCATCTGTGAAGCTTTGTGAGAAACCCATACAGACTTATGTAAGTCGGTGGATAAATTCATCGTAAGAACCGCGGTAACCTAGCGAGTAGGGGGCTCGCTTTATTTTAGCAATTTTAGGTGCTGAATTCACCAAGTGCTCGGCGGTGAAGGAAAACATCGTGAGCGCAGCTGGCATGTCTGACAAATAATAAACAATGTGATTTCGAGGACATATGCAGTCACATGCTAATTTAATTAAACTTTTGGTACTTTACTTCACTGTACAATTTTTTTATTGAATTCTTATAATGGGTGTGATTCCAATCACTTAATTTTTACCGTCTGTCATAAAGGACAAAGAATATTGTTTCGAAAATAACTAAAATTGACAAGCAATTACTAAATCCAATCCCCGTTGTGACGGCACGCGAAACCTGTTCTTTGTTTAATGTTAGAAAAAGTTAAACAAACATGAAAAAGCTTCAAAGAATACCGTTCTTTTACTACCAAAAAAAAAAAGAATAAACTAGAATAATTTTCGTAATTATTGATACAAGAAACATTCACACAATTATTAAAATATAGGCTACAAAACTTTACTAAATTGTTCAAGTTCAAGATAACAAAACACGTCGAAGCGCAACGCTCTTACATCACAACCGGTTATAAACTCAACGGGTCCAGGAGATCATAAAGGGATCACAATAGAATTGCGTCCCCTAGTACAGGTAAGGGGGCGAGCACAGAACGCACGCGAGCGGGTATCCGCCACGTTTCTCGGTAACCCGCTGGCTTTGATACAAAAACACAATGCGTTGGGCATCTGGTAGACCTGGTGTCGTCTCCGGACAATGGACGATTTGTATGGACACCTATTGCATTGAAATTGAAATACGTTCTTAGTATTTGTTATATAAGTACCCGCTGGATTTAACCGAGCGTGAAAAGTTGGCACTTGGTAGAGCGTATGGTGAATTTTTTTGATAAAAACCACCATTCGTATTCAAAAGGACAGTGTGGGAGCTTACATAAATGATCTCAGGTAGAATTACGGTACAGGTTTGCCATTCAAGTATTGTCGTTAAAGAATTATCGAGCACAAAAATTCGTTCAACAACGTCTTAGTCATACGATCGTCAACGTCATATCCGATGCTCCTGTTGACTTTCCCAGACCTCTGGCCGTAGCCGACGTAATGCCATAGATTAATATATAGTAGTCACTACGTAAGAGAGTGAACACAGTCGATCAGACAGCACTTCGAGACACGAAAACCAATGATTTGTTGTCAATGTTGTACAGATATTGACTTCGACCGCGATTCGAACTCGGCACATTTGACATAGCAAATAGGCACGCTTACCAGTACCCACGTAAAAAAAGTAGTAACCTATAAATTCATCAACTCTGTTAGAATATATTAGAAGCCAGGGAAGACCGCTACATGGCTTCAGAGCGGGTGTAGGGACTTCCCAGTCCTAGAAATATTTTCTACTATTTCTCAGGTATGAAGGTTTCCTTACGGTGTTTTGCTTCATCACCGAGCACGTAGTAAATAAAGGTGATCGGCACCCGATAATTAATTTTAATCTTTATGCACTAGTTCGTACATATGGCGGACTTAATGCCTAGAGGCATTCTCTTCTTAATCGAATTGTTCCGTTTATTTTACAATTTTTTTTAAGTTTATCGGGTTGAAGTAGAGGCATCTTGTGCTTCTGCGTTTCGTTCGGTGAGTGAGATAACCGGAGGCCCATTCCCCCTCCCCATTGCCCTGCTCATCCACCCTTCCATCTCCCAAATACCCTTAATGGCCGGTAACGCGCCTGCAGCATCTCTGGTGTTGCAGATGTATGGAAGTAATGTGCAATGTGTTTATCGTTTACATCATTCTTTATAGAACTGCTTGCGAGAACCCGAACTTCCAGAGTTCGATCCTCGGTACGGTCAGTTTTAAACGTCCATTGTAATTCTTAGCGCTGGCTCCCATCGCCGGTGAACATCATGAGGAGACCAGCGTGTCCCAGAAACCATTCTTACAAATACAAGCGGAGTCCGCCCACGCCGGGGCCACGTGGGGAATTTATTATATTTCCATAAACAACGTTTCAGAAAATTAGGAAAGGCATGTATAATGGCTGTTACTTTTCATACAATTTAGATAACGTTTTTATTCGAAACAAATAAGAATGTTAGATATTAGAATAAATTTTAATTTATTATAACAAGTTGACACTTGTAACGTCTTAGAATTTAGCCGTTATCTGAAAAATAAAGTTAGGAATGTCGTCGATATCTATGCATTATGCGGCGACCATTCTTAATTATTTCTTTAATAGTTATTGCAATTAGTGGTCTAATGTTTGGGGGGGGGGGGATGAAAGGTGGGGGGCTGCGGGTCCATGGATTAGCGAGATCCGTCCGCATTCCCGCGCCGGTATCTTATCGCCGCGAACATTTCATCCGCCCCAGCGCTGACCCCTCACCCCTCACCTCCGCAGCGGGAGTTATCGTCTTGAGCGATGTTTATTTCGGGACATCAACTGCTCTGGGAAGAGAGTGTGAGCAAAATATTATATTTGCGTGTTTGAATGCTTGAGTACCTTACCATAGACTATTTAATAGTTAGTACTACAATTTATAGGTAGTTTAAAAATTTGTAATATTTATGTTTTTGTCGTGTCGTTTCGCCATGTCGTGTGAGCACCACTCCATATCATCTCTCGTTTGGGTGACATAAGTGTAGACAAAAGCGATGCTAGGAAAATTTCAGTCTCTATGTCGATGACAGATCCTCGTCTTGCTCCGATCTGGACCCCTTGGAACTATAAATCAATACTAGAGGATAGTGAAGTCTTTAGACGACATCCCATCTTTTACACACGTATCCACAAAGTTTACTTAGAAGTCTTACAGTAAACGAAAACGTATCGGGAAATGACTCACTTTGCATCTTTACATAAACAGGTATTGATAGTGAATACGAACACAAAGCTCTCCAAAAATCTTCAGAGTAACAAGGTAGCAAAGTTTCCTTTGCTTCATTCATTGTAAAGACTTCAATAAGCCACATACGTATTCCGTACGTTCAATAAACATTACACAAGTTAAGTTAACGCTTGAGATTGTTGCTATTCCCTGGGTGGAGTTCCATAGTAGATTTAGAAGGACAACACAGAAACTTGTACATGATTCACTACTTTTTTATGTAGTGTGTATTCAGTTCAATAACAATTACAACGTCCATTATGGCGAGACTAGGGGACATGAGCATTCCCTCCCATTCATATCTCCGGTCTTAATACACCCACAATTAGACGCGCATAGCTATTGCTCATTAACGATACCATTTGCTCAGCGCTAATTACGTTACCTAAATCATAATGTCCGTCCGTTCGCATTGCGAGGAGAGGGCGTGCAATTATAATGCCGACGACCCGTCGCATTCACGTGGATAGTTCAGTGAAGCGATTCTACGTATGTAGTCCGCCTGCTCTTTCAGCGATTCAATAAGTTTTTTTTTTATAGGTACCTGCCTCCTACCGGCCGTACCGGCCCGCCTGATGGTAAGCGATGACCGTCGCCCACTTACATCTGCAACACCAGAGGTGCTATAGGAGCGTTGCTGACCTTTTAGGGCATTTGAGAGACGGGAAGGAGGATGAGGAGGGAGATGGGGAGTGGCAAAGGGCCTCCGGTTACGTCACTCACCGAACGGAACGCAGAAGCACAAAATGCCCTTACTTCACGCCGGTATTCTGCGGGGCGCTGGCAGCGACCCGGTCGGGGCGGCCCATTCGAGCGTTCAATAAACTCAGTAGTATCTATAAATAAAAGACAGAAGCTGAAATGTTAAAGTTTTTACTTTTTTTTAGTTCTGCATCTGAAAGCAATACGTTTTCCTTGTCATAATCATAATCACAAAGGATATTTTCAGAAGCCATAAGACATAGAAAAAAGGGTTCATATATCATATAACATCGCGCCGATAATATTTCCTAAATAAAAGACAGCATTATAATACAAAAAGTACTCCTTCGTCCAAATTTTACAGACGAAATAAAAAAAAAAGCAATATACTAAGCCGACATCCCTTAATTTGGTAACCGTCAGTTTTGACCAATAAAAAAGTGCAGAATTGGAAACGAGCGAGTGTTGGGAAGGAGCTCATGCCCAAATCGGTCGCGGCGGACGAGTCGGCGGGGCGGGTCCTTTGATAGCCCATCAATTGTATTCACACCTCGCTGGCACGGGTGCGGCGCGCGGTGCCGCGGCTCTCGTCCCTTTTATCCGGACAAAACAAGACTCTATTCAAAATCAACGTTTACAAGTTGCTTCTAGAGTAAAGGATAAAATAAATAATAACGAGTAAGTGGAAAAGTCTTACGGGTCATATTTATTTATCCATATCCTTAAAGAATTAATGTTAATATACATATGTTTAATTAGGACAGGCTTATGTGCAGCGTATAAATCATGCAATCCATGACCTATACGCGTGAGTACTGGGTTCGATGCCGGCACCGCTGAAATTTTTAACAGCAATTTTAAGTCCTTTATTTACCACGCGCTCGACGGTGAACGAAAATATCGCGTGGAAACCGATACGTAATAATGAAAATAATATTTTCGAAGACCTGAAGTCCGCCAACCCGCACAGATGCAGCGGAGCGGACTCTTCCCGGCTTCGAATACTCTCTCAAATATTTGGGGAATTTCTACTAGTTTACTGTACTTTCTTCTTATTGTAGATTCTAAAAAGTGACATTACTTATGTAACGACCAGAGGAAAATAGAATCCTGTTATATCTACAATAAAAACTATATGAAATTGAAAAGCCAAGATGACGTCCTCACTTTTGACAGATAGCAAAATGTCAGCTCGAAAATAGTGCATATGAAGAATAAGATACTAGCTATTTATGCTGTGCGCGCCACGGTGCGATGAGGGATCGTGCATCGTGCGCTGATCAGTGGGTACGATCCCGGTGAACTCTCCCTTCTCCTAATTTAAACGGCGGGGTTTAATCATTTACTAATCGAAGGATAAAGGTGTCGTGTAAAATTTATAATTATTGAATCAAAATTCAAATAATACGTATTCTCTACAACTGACTTTTATCAGTAAGAGAATGTTTGACACAAAAGAAGATCAAAATTTTTTTTTAACTTTTGATACAATTGACTTCGATTGTAAATATATGGAGTCAATACATATCGTTTAGTCCCAAAATTTCTAGACGAATGCACCTTCTAGTGTAGATCGTTGTTTATTTTTTTCTCACGTGACAGTTCTAAGAAAGATGGCCGCACGGCGGGGGCCTTTGACGAAAAGGCGGAGGCGCGAGCACGAGCGCCTCGGATGGCTGGATGTTTAGGCCGTGTCATGCACACACTGGTTTCTGGAAATGCTTTGATTAGACACAAAGGCCAGTTCCAGTTGAATGTCAGTTCGGATTCTGTTGTGATACGTAACTAATCAAGCATTCGAGGTTAACCCTGCATGGAAATAAATTGACAATAGTTATATATTTTTATATAACGTCCTCATTGGATATATTTAGGTATATATATAAGTAACAGTTGTGTATAGATTTGCAATGCGATATGTTCTAATTGTAACTATTTTGTGTAGTATAAATTGTAAAGCAAATCTGAATTTAATTAAATTTAATAAACATTACATTATTTGTTAAGTGATGATTATTTGAGTGTATTTTTTTGTTTTACGATAATACACAAAATAGACTGTGACTGTTTTTCCAACATGTTTACCAATTTGTTTTCAAAGCTTAATATCCTCCAATGTTTTGATCACTTAGCATTCACATTTCATATTCTGTAATAAAAAATTGTACTTCGTATGCCCACAGGATACGACATAGTTCAGCTTTATTATACATGTACCTGACATTTATGTAATTTACATTTAATTTTCATTTCATTTCATTCATACCTATGATCCACGCAATACATGATTTCTAGTTCTGTTTCTGAAGCACTTATAGGCTGTTACTTTCCACTTTTAAATTCAAATAAAGCAGGTTATGGTATAGGTTATTGAGTAATTAAAATACAGCTGAGTGGAAAGCTTTTTCCGGATCACAGTTCTATTATAGGTACGGTTCTTAATCGGAATCCTAAATACCTATAATCTATGCCACATCATAATTACTTAGTGACACTATTATCTAATCGGTACCTATACTAATATTGTAAAGACTTAAAGTTTGGAGACCAATGAGTAATCGATCTTGATTGATCTATTTTCTTGGTTCTAAAATTTTTTTTGCTTGCCTCCTAATATTTAATTCATTCCGTTTTCAACAAACTCATGTCGGGACTATTTAAGCGTTTCGGTTAAATAGTCCAACAAATCAAATTTTGTCACATCGGTGTGAAAGCAAACACCGAGAGCAAAGTCTGCGACAATGTAAACACGCACGCGGAACATTCCCGAAGCGAGCCACGGAGCCGTAGCGGAGGTATTTTAAGGAATTCTAGGACCCCGGCGACAACAAACGCCGAGTTCCCTGAACGCGCAACAAGGGGGAGCTGTAAATTGTACAGCTGTCAGCTTAGGTTTTGTTGCTTTGGAGATAAATTTACTTCACAACATAATGTTTAACTCCAGACAACTTAATGTGAATGCCACAGCTAAGTAGAAATCTTTTCCTGAAGCACAGTTCGATCCGGGGTGTAGCTGTGGAATCAATGCACGTCCAAGGATGGTTCGATCTTAGTCAACTTTGAGGAACACATTAAAGATAACAAGTAGATAATATGCAGTGGGCATATTTCATGGCTCTTCTCTTATCACCTAGGCACAGAATTGTAAGGGAAGAGCGAGTTTGCGAAGCTATTGAAGACATGAATTACGACAGATAGATACGAGTACACCAATTTGTTTTAATTCACATAACAAATAACTAATAAAAGTCGATAATATATACAATATAGGTTGCTCTCGCACACGGCGTACGAGAACATTGAAGCGTCAAGGGGGTCGTCGCACCGGCGAGGGTCGGGCGTAACTTAGTTCACGTCGGATCACGTCACGCTCCGTGGCCCGCTCCTCGGAGCGCAGCGTCTCGCGCAGCTTGCGAGACGTCGCGGAGACCGTCGACCAGGGCGACGGACCCGTTGCGCGCACCGTGGCCATGGGATCGGCCGTGGCGTTGCGACCGCCGACGAGGCCAGACAGACCTCGCGGAGACATTGATGTCCCCCGGTCAACGGGATCGTGACGTGCTCCGTCGCCCGCGCCTCACCAGCGGCTCAGAAGTCACGAACCAGAAACAGCTTTTATTAGAATACAAGATTCGCGAGAAGTAGTTGATAAATCGGTTACGAAACATCTGTTCCTTAGTAAATGACTGTCGTCATTTTACTTTGACGAATGTTGGTGCTCCCTTCACGTCCACAATAATGAGGTCCGTATAAAGGCAAGTACTACTTTTTCAACGCGTATTTTCAAACGAATTGACAGCTTCCACCTTATATAGTCACGCAACAGTTGCTTCATCGTGAATTTAAAATCAGATTTAAACTAAAACTTCACAAAACTAATACACATCTGGATAGATCCATTCAATTGAATGGTGATGATGATGATGATTATGATGCTGGTGATAAAATGACTGTTATGTTAATAAATTAGCTATGTACATACGTCCTATCCGTGTTTGTGGGTATACAGTGTAGCAAATCTGTCGGAACCGTGCGGTGTATAAATGTACACGGGACGCCTATGTTGGCTTGTAGACTTGCTTATGCTGAATTTTAATATAAAGTAAAAAACGAAAAACGAAATGCGTCGTACGCAGGTTAAGTTAAAACACATCGATTTATAGCTCAACATCTAAAGTTATATCAAGCATGCTTCGCTACAATTAGCAATTAAAAATTGAAAAACTCTTTCTTGTTTCTCCTCTAGGTCACACGATGACTAACAGTCGCATACAAGATTTTTATATGTATTCAGAGAATATTCAGATCGCTGACCGAAGTTTCAAAAGTGAGTATAAGAAGTCTGATCGGCTGCTATACACTATAGCTTTATATACTTTACAACGACGTGAGGAATTCATCTATCACCGAGATCGGTAGATAATCGCAGGATGGACGACGCCCGTGACAGCGCGCGTGTATATATACAAACAATTAGTGTTTTTGTACGACCTAAAGTATGGGGTCGTTTGATAAATGGAATCTATTGGCACGCTGCTATGTTATTATTTGTAATAGCTGCCAGATGGATGGGTCGGCGTTAATTCTACGGCTGCACAACTCAACGTCTGTACTCGACTATTAAGTAACTTTTGTACAATCTAAAAAAATATAGATATGGCGCGATACGAGCTACGCGGACAGACACAAAATGTGATTGATTGAGTTCCCTTACAAATGTACAATTTCATTGTTGTCTAACACTACGACGGCGAATGGTTATTCTGTCGATATGTTCCAAATAAGTTCCGGTGGAAAGTGGGTTGAAACGAGTAAAGTAAATAAAAAAAAAATATAGTTTTAAGAACCACCAATACTATATTTTAGCAACTGCATCTTACAATTTCTCGAGCTTCATTACACTGCGTCTATATGCCGATTTCGAGAGTCAACGTCCTCCAGAGAGTAGTGTCGCGAGCACGATCGTGTCTCTTTCTCTTTCGTACGTTTGCGTCTCGAATTACCAGTACGGCCGTAATATGGATCCGGGACGCAAGTCCCATCGCATGGCTAGTCACAATTACTTTAAATTCCAATTCCGGTTAAGATATCCAAGATTTTAGCTTAGCTCAGAAGGTTTCCATGTTCATTAAAATATAAAGTATTGATAAATACGAAGTCACTATGGATTGTGTAATGTTATTTTTGTCTCTATATATTATATTCATCTAAGAGGTTCTAGATAATGGTTAAACCACAATGAAACAAACGAAGTACCTCTCTTCATTCCAGCATCAAGTTATGTATCAATTATTCTTGTATGTATACATTCACGCCTTGTTCCCAACGGGGTAGGCAGAGACAAACTTCTTCCACTTGCTACGGTGCTGACATACGTCTTTCGCTTCTCCCACTTTCATCAATCTTCGCATGCATACTCGTTGGTTTAGAGTACTCTTGACCTGGCCTTTTTTCAGAACGTCTCCGATTTGATTCTTCATATTATTTGTGGGGAAAACTGAGGTCATCATGAGTTTTAAAATAATAACAGAAAATATAACAACATATTGTCCTCCAACAACACATATCCTTTTCATTCCTCTCGGCGCAAGAAAACGTTAGAGTGGCAACCCTGCACGGCATCAGTGATACGGTGCAATTTGCGTTACGGCATGTTATCAGTGGCCGAACGCGGCAGTGACGTCACTCCGCGCCCCGCAGCTAAGCGTCGCGCTAGAATCTATCCATATCTATATATATATATAAATATATATATATAGATATCTATCTCTGGCGTAACGTGTGTTTGTAAACATGGTTTGAATTAAATTCAATACATAAATACCACTTGTGAGAGTGCAGTGCTCTACCGCAATTGCTCTTAAAAGTAATTTATCCTGATCACACTGTTGGTAAGCGACAGAAATATGTAAAAGGATGGAACCTACCCAGACGGCTCCTAGGCTGAGGAGGAGCCTACCATGTTGTACGTTTGGTCGCACACCCTGGCAACACAGTTCGATTTATATTTATGTTATATGCATTTTTTTATTTTTATGTCCGAACATCACTCGATGAAACGATTCCAAAGGTTAAACAGGTACGTCGTGTCGTATGATCACATGCAATGATTTTCTTTAACCTCGAGCAAGGGTTATCGTTAAAGGGATCTCTTGTTAATTTGCCAACTGCATTGAGTATCTTCTCCTTCGGTGGGGTACGTGACTGGGCTTCGTGAGTTTATGGTATACGTGGCTGAGCCACTCCAGGACCATTGCAGTTACTCACAAAAACGTCACTTTAGGTTTAGGTGATGACTAAGGAATACAGGTGCATAATCGTACATCGGGGTATTCAGGCTAAACTGAAGATGATATACCTGCGATTCAGACAGACCTGCATTAGAACCGAAAAAATACCGACAATTTTTTCTGACCTCCTGGCATCAACTTTCTCTCCTGTCAAAGTTGTTCGCGACCTTTATAGAATAAAGTTCAGTATAGAACAAGTCGACACGACTGGAACAACATCCACATCTTAAGGCCCATAAATGGAATGCGAACTTTCTAGCGTCCGTCGGTTCACAACCACGTCACCAGTGGCCATAAACAACATGGTCCGACACTATAGTCGAGTGGTTATGGGTTCTGCTTGCGAATCAGGAGACTAAAGTGAGATAAGTTTTCGAAATTTATGACGTTTTTGTATCGTTGACCTGGACATTTAAACGGTTTTTGTATAAATAAAGGTCCTTTAATAATATTTTAATGCGTGTCAGGATCGTAACACCATGAGAGCGATACTAAAGCAAGCTCGACACCTAAGTTTGTTCTGAAGACAAGTAGCCTCCAGGAGGTTTCATTCTTTAATGCCCACGTTTTAAATACCCCCTACAGAGCTGTGTCATAAAAGCAGTGCATTTATTTCCTACTACTTAATTGCCGTGTGGTAGCTGCGTGAGAATCTGCCATCACTTCACTTCCCATGGATGTCCGAAGACGTAAGTACGAAATCCGTAACTTCTGTCTACCCCTGCGCGGTGGGCGTGAGTGCTGGCATATTGATTAATTGCTATGGTACATTTAGTTCTAACGACACCTTTGTTTTAGAAACAAGCGCAAGGTCTTTGCAACCCCAAATAATTTTCCGCACTGAAGGTACACCAACACCATGTTAATTCCAATTCTTATTCAGCCAGACTTCTTTGTGATCAAAACGCATATAATTCTGTTATATATACTGTCTTCAAAAACGCCTCTTTGTCTTCGATTACAAATCTGGACTCATATGAAATTTACAAAGGCTCGCCCAGATTTAAATTTTGTTAATATTTGTAAAGCACATTTCGTACCTCAATCCCCTGTATATAGGTAAGAAATATTAATTTTCAACTACAGATAAACAAATAAAAGTCATAAAGAAATAAAATCTGCCATAAATCATGTACAAAGAAACATACAAATAATTTCCACAAAATGTAATAAATTTTTCCCTGATCAAATTAACATAAAACAGTCAGTATAAATGCGTAATAAGCTTACGCAAGGTACGCGAACTTTACGAGATTAGAGCACATTTCACAGCTAATACCTATTAAGCAGTCTTTAAGCCTGTTTTATTCAGTATTTAATTAGATAAAGGCCGCTACACGGTTCAACGAGCAACATTGCAGGACAGCATCGAGCGAACCGCGGGTACACGGAGCCGGCGAGAGGTGAGAGAAGATAACGGAGGAACGAACACACCGAGACACTTGCCACCGTATGTTCTCTCCAAGTTGGACCAACCCCCTTCTCCCATCCCCCTCCTCCCTCCAAAGTCTACCAATAAATGCAAGCTTTCTTGCCGCTTTCGTGGTAAGGTCCATGTTCTTCAGTGGACTGATGAAGATGAAAGAGTGCAGTGGCAAAGCGAGATTGGCTGCGGCGGTAGTTCGCGGGTTCGATTATGACACAAGGGTTCGTGAGGCTCATAAGCAATTCCGGGTTTGGGCTATTTTGTCCATGTGTAGTAAAAGATAACTCACAAATCGTATAGATTATTGAAGAAAAAAAAAATACCCAAAAAGACAAAATTTAGCTTAGTTCGATGTGATGATACATTAATGATTGCAAAATTTTTGTTCCTAGCAGAAATGAAAACTTACCGCCGCCGACAGATAATAAATAAACTGCATACGTACCTGCAACAAAAACAAATACAATTCAATATTTACGATCAATACAACTGAAAAGTTGAGACAACCCTGGTTACTGGATAAACAAATATCCAAAAACTACGTTAAGGTTAACGTAATTTCTTCAAAATTGCTCATTATTACTGAGTCGTCTACATAATGTCACATGTAAAAATATATGTATGTGTATGTATATGTATGTTTTTTTTTATGGAAGGAATGGCAAACGAGCAAGCGGTTCACCTGATGGTAAGTGATTACCGTCGCCCACATACATCTGCAACACCATAGATGCTGCAGGTGCGTTGCCGGTCTTTAAGCGTATTTGGGAGATGGGAGGGAAGAGCAGAATAGGGAGGGGATGTAGGCCTCCGGTTACCTCACTCACCGAACGAAACGCAGAAGCACAAGATGCCTCTACTTCACGCCGGTATTCTGCGAGGCCGTGGTATCAATTCGGTCGAGTCGGCCCATTCGAGCAGCAGCTAAAGCCGCCGCTTGGCTCTGCCACGTATTGTTTTCGTAGATTATTATATTCGTATATAATTAATTTATGTATTATATATATATATAGCGTATTAATGTATTATCCTATGCATTAAATCTTTATTTTGTTCTATTGGTAACCGCCTTCGATGTTCCATGACTCACTAAGGTTGACAGGCAGGGAAAGCTTTTAGCATTATGTCCGCCTTTTGATCATATATTGTACTCTTATATGATTCAATAAAGAATAAATAAATAAATGTACGTATTTTCTTAATTACTATGTAACATCACTCAGTCTCTCATTCCGTGAGTGTTGCATAATTCCAGAACATTCTCATTACACACAGATGGTCTGGCTGAATAACCGTATCTTATAACAAATGACAAGCCTAATTTATGCAGAGCAGTGACGGTCAGCAGCTTCTACAGTCACTGTGTTTGGGAGTCTGGTGAGCGTAGATACTGGACTGGGAGAGTCCTATGTCTATCAGTGAACCTTACACAGGGCAATGATCTCTGTACAGCGGTTGGTCAGAGATCTTGACAGTTTTTATTCCTTACAACCCAATTATCACACGAGTTTTTTGGGACAACGTGACAGGTGGCGTGCCTATCGCCGTCAAATTATACATGCCATCGATATAAATCGTATATGTTGTAATGTTACGAAAAACTCAATATTGCGCACTGTCACAGGCGATCGAACTCGAGTCTCCTGGTTTGGTATCAGATGCCCAAACCACTCGACTATTGGATCTTATTAATATAACTTATTAAATTCAATCATTACACGCAGTCTCCAGACGACGCCGGGGCGACGGTAAAAAACGGTGTAATGAGGCGAGCTATACAGTACAAATTTCAAACTCGACACAGTAAAACATACTGTAATTTCTCAATCATAAAGCACACGATCGTGTAACAGCGTTCAACAGGGGCATAGCGACACGCGGTCCAACGTAAGGCGTCTACACGGGCATCGTTTTAATGCCAAATACGTGTCGAGTCGATCTCACGTCCAGATTGAGCACCTTAAAGGGAAGACAAAGAGGCAAAAGCTTAGAGTAAACCGAGCCGTCTAGTCGAGATCACGTACAGATAAGGGAGACAAACACGGGCTCATTGGACTCGACAAACAGACGGACGGTGCGACATGTTTGCTGTGCGCTTTACTCGTTCGGACCGCAAATATTTGAAATCAATTTGAAGGTACAACGCCCTGCGTGTGTCAATTAGCTGGCCTCGGGGACGAGGTAACCTTTCAACATGCACAGTGCACTATCTTCTTACAATATGTAAGGCGATCATCTAAGTAGACTTATTATGGAAATGTCCTTGTATGTATTCTTATTAACACGACACATGCTACATTGTTCTATATTATCAAACCCTACACTAACTATACTAAACATACACGTGTCCTCTAAGGCCTTAGTGTATGTTGATAGGTGTCTAATGTATTGCAATAAGTAAGTTCAGCATAACGATATAAGACTGATGTTTATAGCCATAAAATAAAAAAAACTACGTCTTCATCAAGTCATATCACGATAAGTTTTAAATTGCAATATCCATCAGACAAACTACAACACCCACCCAACATGAATACCAGCCACGCGACTTCTTTAAATATAATAGCCGTTGACAGCCCAATGCACTTTCAATTCAATACGAGTTCAAATAAGTCCATAAGTCATGATCACGACGAAAATACAAAAGGGCCGCCACGACAATAACTCGAAAGGTACAAAAACATGCCGATACTATGTTAATGCGCTCAATCGCGGCATCTGCAGGAACGGCGCACGCGCATCCAAGCACATACACAGCAGTTAGGGTTGCTTAGTACGCGTACGCATCTGTGTACACGAGGTTTTTAATGTACATACCAACGTACAAGAATAACAAGTGAACAAAAACGAACATCCTATAATGACTCAATGCAAGGGACAAGCCTTTTAGAATTAGGATTCAGCCGCAATTGACGGCAAAAGCAGAGAGTTTTGACGTTGACTTATAATTAATTTCTCAAGCAAAAATTATTATAAAGTTCATCAAAGAAGACTTATGTAATTTAATATGCAAGGTTCCTTACATTACATTACACGTATTCTACAGCTTACAAAGCAAACAGTTTCCTTACGAGACAAAATCAAAAACCAAGACAACAAAAGGAAAAATAGTGGTATTCCAAGACATTAAATTAGGGACGCTTTAAATTCGAATGTTAAAAAGAAAAGAGATTTTTCTTATAATATTAGCATTTTTTCTGCATAAACTGGCAACCTTAATCCCGGGCGGCACACAAACCGCATTGGCTATTCAGCCGCCGTGCCGTGCGTACGCCACGGCGCCGACGCCCCCGTTAATCTGATGTCCATCTCGACCAAATGTAAAACAAAACTATATTGAGGACGAAGCAAGGACACGTATAATACTGGTTTCGGTAATGTAGGAACAAAAGAGTCGCCAACAACAAATACCATAATACTAAATATCTAAGCAATGACCATAGAATTTTGATCGACGCACACGCACCGAAAAGATTTAGTTTAGTTGTGATAGGATATTGCTAACATTTTAATAGAAGCGGTAGAACCAGGCGGCATCTCGAGGGGACTTCTTATCAGAATAGGATCACAGTCTCACAGAATATAAGTGTAATAAAGTAAGAGCAAAGCTCCTCTATTTTTCGTATGGTAAGTGGCGAGAACCAGAGGCCAGATCTACTGGAAATAAGGCATTCTATTATAGCTCTCAAGAGTCTTAAAGCACATATATGTTATTATTTTTTATGGGAAAGCGGGCAATCTTGCAAGCAGCTCACGTGATGTGAAGTGATTTCCGATGAGTATGTACACCATGGGATGCAGGTGCGTTGTGGGCCTTTCAAGAGCTTCGGTAAGGGGGAAGTGTTAAGTAGGACGAGCGAGAGAGCGTGGGCCTCCGGTTACCTCACTCTCCGAACGAAACGCAGAAGCACAAGATGCCTCGTCTTCTCGCCGGTATTCTACGAGGCCATGGCACTACCGCCGGCAGCAAAAGCTTGGCCACGTACAAGTTAAATATAATGGCCGTGTACGAGCTACGAATCGAACACGGAAATACAATTCGATGCAACACAAAATAAAAGTTTCAATAAAATACACCATTCTCGACTTCCAAGATGCTTCTATTATGTGAGTATTCTACGAAACCGTACTACTAACCATGCATCAATAAAAGCCGTCGCTTGGCTCTACCGCGTACAAAGTTTCCTAAAGTTTCTAGATTTAAATTAATTATAAAATTCACTTGAACAAAGTCCGTAAACAACTGTCCGTAGGTCGCTGGTTCATATCCGGCTCGAAGGACTAATTCGCATGTTCAATGAAATGCAAGAAATTTTTATCAATATATTTATAGTCTTTCACTCAAGAGCAAAACGCGCAATACTAAAGTTAATTATGGAATTCGACATTATTATATAGCTTAGACAGCATTGTTAACATAGTGTTGTCACTTAATGCTAATGTTATTAATAGAAACAATGGAAACGAAACGATAAAACACCAAACCGTCGACACGATGTAGAAAACTTTATAAACACTAAGGCGTATTATACATTGGGCCACTTCGCAGCACAGCAATGTAACACGCATCACAAAAACAAGCGCAGACGCAAAAGAGCGTTAACAAGGGCGTCGCGCGCCGGCGTATTTTTAAATCGCCCGCGGTCCATGAAATTTTTCTCTCGCGGCATCTCGATCGTATCTGTCGTTTAAATTCCCGACGGCGGGGGCGAGGTGGGAAATGGCGAAGCGCGAAAAACGTGGGGCGTTTGACAAAATGCGGAGTCCCGGGGAGCGGGACCGAGTCGGTATGCGTCGAGCGGTGTTGTACGCCGCATGCAGACGCACCCTCGTTAGCTGCTCTGGAACGGACCCCGCCGACGCATTAGCATACTAAATACATTAACATTATTGTAGTCCGATTTCAACTTAAAGCGGCGACATGTAAAGTTCATTAGGGAAAAGTCATTAAAACATTGTCGGAGTTTTTAACAGTATCGTAAATTGGTTTCTAAAGGACTAAAATAAATTTCTACGTTTAAAAATGTAGATTTTTTTTTGGTTTTTGTATAAAACGTCTTGTTCATTAATATTATTGTTACATTTTAGAAAACTAAACAATAAACAATTTCCATTATAATGATTAATGTAATATTGCACAATATGCGCTTGTAAATATAATCCGAGCTTTCACCTGAGCTTTTGATATTCAAAAGCGATTTAATGATAAACGTTGTCCCACACAAAGACAGTCCGCGCCGGATTCGGGCGATATTACAAAACGAGTGCAGGCGTCCGTCCGGGCGTTCGATAACGTTAATTTCATTGTTCACCAGAAATAGCTACGTTACAAAATCCGACTGTTGTCTGTCCGTGATGCTGTGGCACATAAAAGGCGCTGCCCGAAAACGGAATGGATGTAAACAGTGCGTTTCCGCGCACATGTCCACAGTCGTATTATTCCTAGAATGGATAAATTCCTTTCCATAATTAAAAGTCTATTCCGAAAGATAAAAATAACTCTTAAAACTATTGCGATGTAAGGGGCACTAGATACAATGTTCGTTTGTAAAAGATATTTAGATTCAAACTATCTCGATGTGATAAAAATCTCGACCAAAATCGAAAAAAAAAATTGTGACATCATTTCTCTATAAAATCAAACCCTGATATTTTTTACACACGGTTTCGTTTATCATAGACATGGCTATGATTTTGTCGGGAATAAACCCCCCCTCTCATAATGTTTACGTAAACACATCTTTAATTAAAACGTAAACGACCTCAATGTTATTAACTAATCTGTTAGTTAAGACCTTTTCACCATAATATAATGTATTGAATTCGTATTACAAGAGTTCTAAATAATTCCCATATGAACTTCCAGCCTCTCAATTAATACTAAAACAAGACCCTACAAATACGTATTTTCATACTGGAAGTATCCAATTCAGATAAAAAATCAACAATGGATTAGCTCATTAAACCCTAAGATGTAGGTAGTTCTCGTTGACATAAAATTATGCAATTTGGATGGAAGTTACCAATACGCTATACAATACGGAAAAGAATATTCAAAATAAACTGAAAATTAGTAATCCTGGACTAAAAAGGAGAATCGAATCCCGCCAATACAAACATACCGACACTGGTTGCTATTTGCTAGATTTCTATAACGAAATGATATTATACTGCGATAGAATCTTCTCAGGACGAGGCCTGCTGCTTGACCTGAACCTTAGAACCTAGACAGAACTTGAGTGTGCTGACCTCCGCGCCACGCCGTCTAAAATATTCTACGTCTCACTGGCTCGAACGTAACAAACGCAGGCGAGAGCACAATCGCGCCGGTCGAGGCTTCGATCAATCAAAACCAAAGCGGTTATTTTCTCGGTGCAGTAAATAATATCAATGCGAGAGAAACGCCAACCAACGCGAGCCGTTTTAATAAGTATCCATTCGTTGTACGATGATTTATAGATGAGGTGTAACGTAGAAGCGTTGCGTCTTGTTCAAGAACTTTTATTGAGGGTTTTATAGACGAGTGTCAATAAAAGACATTGACAAAAGTGGTAATAAATTGTAGCAGATACAGCGTCGCGCAACAATGGCACCGAGATGTTTCGAATATTCTTGTTGTATTTTATCGCCGGCATCTTTCAAATCGGATTAACGCCGACGATTTTTATTGCTCGACCTTTCCAGAAAACGTTTTATATGCTTGGTTTTCATGAGATGCGCTCGGTCTGCTTTTTATAGGTCCGAAAGTGTTGCGAATTTCACACTTGGAACGGTGAAAACAATAAGAAAAAAAAAAAAGAAGTTCGACGGAGGGATTGTAAAACATTCGGGTCGAACGTGTCGGGCGGCGGCGCAGAGGAACACGGAGGCGTGGAGTGCGCGTAGCGTGGCGTGAGCTGTGGACATTAATCGGCGGAAATGTTACCGCGCCATTACAATTCCGTACAAAAAAACACGGACACGAATCTCGACCAGCGTCCAACTGCCGACTGGTCGTTAAGGAACGTTCGGCTACAATCTCTCCGATGCAGAAATAAGTTTAAATAATTGCAAACGCAATTTGCATCGCCCGCGTCCCGAATCGAATTTTTAAATATTGCCATTTTACTTCATCCGTCGTAATGATACGCTTACATGTAAAAGTTTATGTAAGTCACATTTGTTTATTATATAATGCGGTATCAACTTGGGCCAACAATTACTTTTTGATTAAAAGCTGGTAACGTTTAGGTACGGTATAAATTATAGAATGACGTCACTGCATGTATAAATTATTTTCACATATTATCATATATATGCCATAAATTCTTACTAAAAGTACATTTATTAAAAATAAAACCAAAAACAACTTTAACGCCAATAGTAAAAATATATATATCTTATCAAATCTACTCCTCAGGACATTGTTCCGGTCGGAGCTCGTAACAAAAGTGCAGATCTGCGCACAGCATGACAGGACAATGGGGGAATCGGATTTATTAAAAGTGTCCCGCAGCGCCACCACGCGTGTATACGTATACCTACCTACCCCGTCTTTGTACAAAAATAACAAGTGCTAGCTTTTAACGATGCAACAGGAATCGTTCTAAATAATACATGTAATATGTAATATTATGACTTAACATTATAGTGTAGTACTTATCATGTACAGTAGTGGACTTATAGTGGGTCAGCACCCTAATAAGTAAGTAAGAACCCCCCTTGGTCTTCATTCTACCCGTGGGTGTCGTAAGAGGCTACTAAGGGAAAAACATTGAAAATTTCAATGGCTAATGGCTTTGTGTGTTGGGAGGAATGGATCCATGGACCGGGATCAAGACTAAGTAGACCAAAGAATCTGACTACAGAACCGTTACGGATTTAAATCACATCGGACTCAGCGATTTGACTGTCCAACCAACCCTACGGTTAGCTCGAGCTATTAGATTAGTAATTCAAAGTACTTGTAATATTAACTCAGCTGCGCGTAATAACTCTTAAATCTAAATTTCGATTATCAGACGGCGCATTTAATTGCCATATCGCCGCATACCGATTACAACTATTCGAGTTTAAATTGTATTGTAATAAAACGTATTGCCCAATACGGTGCCAGTGACAGTTATAATTGCATTCCTGGCACAATTAGACCACTAGATAATTAATTGTTATGTTCCACTCATAAATATCTCGAATATGAAAGCAGATAATTTACTGAATACTCATTGCATTTCTTAATATTTAGAACGACCAGACGTCACATTATTGAAACACTAAATGAAACTAGACGGAACCACAATGCTGCTCTTCGTATATTATGTCAAATGATTAACTTGTTACATCACTGGGTACTGCGTGTGACATATCTCCGTATATACCTCGAGTCGGAGAACGGCAGGTAGAGCCAGCTGTCGGTCACATTACAATATCGTGTGCGCGACGGTGATGCTCGGATCTCCTGCTGGGTGCGTTGCTCTTCTTGCATCCCACGCGTGAGAATAAATGTACGTGTGAAGTGATATGACTTGGCGGACATTGCGCGCGCGACGTGAAATATTCGCAAAAGCTGCAGTCGCAGCTGTTGGAACAGGAATCGCCTTCGATGATTCGCATTCGTTTCGTAATTATATTCGACCAGCCTCTGCCGGGGGCCTGAGCCATCTTTCCTATTTTGCCTACGCCATCTGGCATTACGCTAAAATGTAATGCCCCCACCGTCTGTAGTTTACGCGGATACACCAGATCGATTATAAAGGAAATTGTTAAAAACTCCTTTTATTGATTCTGGATAAATGAACTTTGTTCCATTCAGTTTTCCATTTTTGAAGCTCTTCCGACAAAAAACCGAGATAATTTTTTCACTATCCTGTAGTAACTCATAGTCTGACCTATGATTACACAATCTTCTTTACCCGGCTCTGGCAGAATGCCATGCTCTTAATAATGTATAATTCTACAACTAAACTAAATTACACAAGTGTATACATGTATAAAATTTACGATATCTGTCTTTACGTATAGCCTAAGCTACCTAACCCTACCTTACATGATATTAAGTGACTACTGCAGCCCATTTACATCTGAATGTTACACATGAGTTGTCACCGCCAGGGCTAAGATTGAATACCTCAAAGTCTGCAACTGGCTTTCTATTCTACACCCATCAGATCGGAGCACAACCGTGGCAGCGCTACAGAGGTGCGGCAGAAATGGGTAAGAGAGTGGGGGTACATACTAAAGGGGAGCTCTAGCACCAAAGCATAATCACGGATAAACGTCTGTATATTTTAATGGGCGACAAAACAAAATCTCAAACCGTCTAAAAACTTTAACACAGGTTATAAGGCCCTTTACAATAACTATATGCTAACATACAAACTATAATTGTTTTGTTCCCCCATCAGTGTTAGTAAGAAATATTCTCGATAAAATCTCAATCATTTTATCCAGGAGCCAGGATATTTATTATAATATGAACATCCTCACAATTGGGGACAATGGTCCCGCATCAGTTACCACCAGGGCACCCACTTAACAACCTGCTAAGTCAATTGACACAGCAATCTCGGCACGTCACCGCGACCCTCGTTGAAAACATCACCATCAATACATAAAAAATGTAAGCTTGTCCTTGCGCTCGTGTTATTATAACTTATTGTCATAATATACTTCTAACAACTCTTGAAGTATATTGGTCTATTGATTAATGCGAACCTGAATAAATTTTCGCACAACCGGACTTTTATTTTACTAAATTATTTATATACATTTCACTAAACTGAAGTGGGAAAAGTTACCAAGTCACGTAGGTTGTAGAACTGATAACCGTTGGGAAACAAACATTCCAATTTGCAACCTGGCCGTGACGAAATGACGACCTGCAGTGGTGCGGGAAATAGATAAAAGCAGGGGGCTCAGCACCGTGCTTTGTGGCAATCTTTGTGGGAGGCCTATGTTCAGCAGTGGACTTGTGATATGCTGTAATGATGACTACGAATCATGCACTAGAGAGACACAGATCAAATCTTCAGATTCAAAATATTCTACGAGGCTAACGTTTTGTATTGCAGCATAGTTTCAATAAATGTCCTGAAGTTGAACTTTCAAAGTTAAACATCTTGACCGAGCCAAACCTGGCATTCTGTAATCCAAAATTTTATACACGTATAATTTACACTTGCGACTGTTGTCACACGTACCTTTAAAACGTAAGACGCGAACATAGACACGCGGCTAAGGCTAGCCTCTTAACGGAAAGTAATTGAATGATCGCCGGAAGCCAATCTCGCTCTCCGGCGGGGTGGCAGCATCCGTCATCATCATGGGAGACAGCCTCAATTGTGAACTAAATTGGTCACGTCTGGTGGGTAATTGATTGACGGCAACGTACAGTTGGCGGCGAATAAAATGCAACGCTCGAATTGAACGATACTGAAATATTGCACTTGTGGCATAATGTCTCGTTTTTTGCGCCACTCCCGTGGCTTGATTGATCGGTGCAATACGAAGTAAATATTAAATGATCGTGACAAGGAATTATATCTTTCTTTATCAAAGCTATCATATAAGATCACTGATAATGAAATGTAGCATTTCTTTAAAGTTTTTTTTTATAGGGAAAGCGGCAAACGACCAAGCGGTTCACCTGACAGTAAGTGATAACTTTCGCCCACGTACCATCTGCAAAACCAAAAGTTGCCGGCCTTTAAGGGTACTTTGAGATCTGAGAGAGGATGAGGAGGGGGATGTGGGAGTGGGCCTCCAGTTACCTCACTCAGCGAACGAAACGCAGGAGCACAAGATGCCTCGATTTCACGCCGGCATTCTGCGAGGCCGTGGTAAAGTTGTTAAAGTATTGACTACAACAAATTGTATTGGTAACCGTCTGCAGTTTACTGCTAATTTGACACATATGTAACTCTAACGTTACTTCTTCGTCTTTCTCTTCAGTCTGTTAGAGTCTACTTTTCGCTATCAGGCTTTTCGCTACCAGAGCCTCGTATCTAGAAAAGTAAACCGCGTGGATCTGCATAGTATATTCAGAGTATATAGTATATTCGCTCTTACTGGAAGAAATCATATTTGTATGTATTATTATTATGGAAAAGAGAAAAACAATATTAATTTCTGTTTTATTGATTTGGTCCCGTTTAACAATCATTGTAAAAGTCGTTAACCCCACAAACTACTTTCATTAAGAAAATATATATCTACGTCAAAACATATCAATACAAAAGTCCCGACAGCTGAGTGCTTTCGGGACCCACCTTCAAGTTGGGAAACACAAGTTTGACCCCATATACGGAGAGCTCGTACACAAGTTCACTTAGTACGCTCACACTCACGCTCACTCACTACCTACCACGTGGTCCCGAATAAGCTCTAGACGTCTAACCACCCCAGTGTTGGGTGTACACGGTCATGAGAGCATTTGTATTTCACTTATTTAAACAAAACTATTAAGCTAAAGTACATTTTTTATTTTGGTGATGGTATCCATCCATCCTTTACGCATTCCCGTTGTCGGACTCAGGAGATCTCAGAAGGAGAAACATACCGACTAAAAACCATCCACGTTGCTGTTGCTGCATCGATTTACAGCTCCATCGAGAGAGACAGTACAATATATACTTTTATACATGCATGTTCACTGAATAGGTAGGTGTTGATCGGTCATTTCTGACCTCAGAAATATATTTGAACGTTGCGAAATGAACAATGGTTTAACATTTACGATGTCAGTACTATCAGTAACTTGTCTCACTATAATCCGATTCGAAATTAATACGAACATCGACGAGGCAAAAGATTACTTAAATACACTTGATACTTTACAATTACACATTCTACGTCATGCGATATTGGACCCGACGACAACTTTGCTAATAAGATGTATTTTTTTAATTTTAATTGAGGAATGGTTCTACCAGTGCTATACTTACCTAACGGTATGAAATCATATGATAAATAAGAGCGTTAAGAAGTATGATTGATGTGAAAATAACTGACAGGGTCCGAAATAATGTGATTAGAGAGCGTTGTGGCGTGAAAGACGATGCAGTGAGACGAATTGAGAAAGGGATGCTGAGATGGTTTGGACATGTGGAGCGGACGAATGAAAGTAGGTTGACGAAACAAATATATGAGGCGAGTGTAAATTGTAGAGTCGGGAGAGGAAGACCTAGGCGAACATTTCAAGATCAAATCGGAGACGTTCTGGAAAAAGGCCAGGTTAAATAAGATTGATGAAAGCGGAAGAAGCGAAAGACGTATGTCAGGACCGTAGCAAGTGGAAGAAGATTGTCTCTGCCTACCCCGTTGGGAACAAGGCGTGAATATATACAAAACAATACAATGAAATCATATGCGGGTAACATATACTTGCAACAATGTGGTGTTATATCGACCAGTCACACAACTCGATACAATCTCAATGGTTGTTCAGAGTTCAACGTGACAGGTGACGTGAAGCGTCAGCTATGTTGCAGATAGCTGTGGTAAGTGATAATAGCCGTGAACATAATCGGACGGTATTCCCGTATCTTCACGCTAATCTCTTACAGAGTATACAGACGTCCGTTAAACGTTTTCTTTTCATTTGAGTCTTCGGAATGCGGCGAGAGTGTCCATAGTTTTTTTCTTTCCATTCTTCTTAATCCTTATACCTCGCACATCCCTCGGTTGACAATATACCTATGTATAAATGTAGTAGTCACGGTATTGCAAATACCTTATCTAGACGTACCTCAGCATATTGCTATGCTCCAACAACCTGCGAGTATAGGGCCTTACATCTGCAGGGTCATCAAGAAACATGGAGATGACAAAGTGTTGTGCTGAAATCTATAAAGTGAACCTTTTGCTTTTGTTCAAAGTCACAGACAACACTAGCCTCGAGACCGAAGTGAAGACTTATTCCCTACTTAACATGACATTGAACAGTTTGAGATTTGGCAGCAGTGTTACCTGTACAAAAACCAAGTCAAACGAAAGTGAGACGGCCGCGGGCTGCAATGTCTAGCGGAATTGAACACGATCGTGTTGACAGACAGCATCTGATGACTGTACAGTACCTGGGCGAACGACCGCGGCTTCTCTTAGTGCAATCAAACAATGCCTATGTATACACATATCACTATGCAAGAATTGCTGTCTAAAAGTAGACAATGGTATCAAGATTCGTATTACAGCCATCTCAAAAGGTTTTTAACGTAGTAGAGCCAAGCAGGGGCTTTAGCTGCTGCTCGAATGGGCCGGCTCGACCGGATTAATACCACGACCTGCAGAATACCGGCGCGAAGTAGAGGCATCTTGTGCTTCTGCGTTTCGTTCGGTGAGTGAGGTAACCGGAGGCCCACTCCCCCTCTCCATTTCACTCCTTATCCTCCCTCCCATCTCTCAAATACTCTTAAAGGCCGGCAAAGCACCCGTAGCTCCTCTGGTGTTGCAGATGTACGTGGGCGACGGAAATCACTTACCATCAGGTGAACCTATTGCTCGTTTGCCGCCTTTCCCATAAAAAAAAAGCTCAAAAGGAGAAATTTGTAGCTAAACGTCATATCGCCTCTAGACATAAGAAAATAGGTATTAAAATAAACTAAAGTACCAAAGGCACATCCTGCAAGCAAACGTAGTCTGCATAGTTTTACCAACGGAACTCGACACCCAACAGTTTTAATGTAACGATTTTTTTTTTTATAGAAGAATGGGGCAAACGAGCATGCGGCTCACCTTATGGTAAGTGATCACCGACGCCCACGAACATCCACAGCACCAGAGGAGCTCGACACAACGCAAACGGTTGCAGGCGCAGCAGAGTCTGGCTCTCAGGATGATCGTGGGAGCTGGCCGATACGTCAGGAATGACGTGATATCCAAAGGGCTCCGCGACGGCTGTTCGATAGAGCAGATAACGGACCACATAAACACCTCCACAACCTGGCTCCCCTCCACGCGCGCCCTCCTGAAGGACGGCCACTCCCACGCGAAATCCTGCCACCATCAACGCCGCCTGGCCGAAGGGGGGCCAGGGACGAGCGTTAGCCCGACTACGCCCAGGCGTGAGGATAAAGGATAAGGATAAGGAACAAACTCCAACAGCACCCACGATACAGTGGACCCAGGACCGGGGGAGCCGTTGCCCCCCGAGATGACGTACGGGTAAAGAGGGCAACCTCGAGGCCCGCAACCTGCCAGAAATAGGGCAGAAGACACAGCTATCTAGCCAGAGGAGCTACCGATGCGATGCCGACCTTTAAGTAAGAAATAAGCTCTTTTCTTGAAGGTCCCTAAGTCGTAACTGTTCGGATTTCACAAAGTCGAAGTGCGTGGCAGAAAACTTCGATTAAAACGCACTGTGGCGGAATGCCAACCATCTAGGTGGTATCGACGGAACTTCGAATTCTGCGCGATGTACGATGGTGAAACTCAGCAGCTGGGATCAATCCGAACAGTTCCTCAGAACATTCCCCGTGGTAAATTTTATTTTACGATTTCCCAATACTCTTTCATATTCGATTTTATGTTGCATAATGAACAAAAATGATAATTAAAACTTTTCACTGGCTTTTCCACTATTCAAATGAATAACACGAATTAATGTTCTGCACTTAAACGCGAGTACCTTATCATCATCGCCAGCCTTCTTGTACGTGACCATATGCTGAATTACATTTAAATACATACGGTAGGTACGTTTTGTACGTGGTAGAGCCAGGCGGCGGCTTTTGTCGCTGCTCGAATGGGCCGGCATGCCCGGGGAAGTATGACGACCTCGCAGAATACCGACGTGAAATAGTGGCATATTGAGCTTCTGCGTTTCGTTCGGTGAGTGCTGTAACCGAAGGCGCACACCCTCTCTCTCCCTTTCCTTGCCTAAATATCCTTAAACGCCGGCAACGCACCTGCAGCTCCTCTGGTGTCGATACGTGGACGTCGGTCATCTCTTACCATCAGGTAAGCCGCTCGCTAGTTTGTATCCTTTTCCACAAAAATATTTCTTCCACTGAACTCGCAGAAGTTCTCATGCTTTATTACATGGAAGATATGTTCACACGTTCAGCGATGAAGGAAACCTTCATGTCTGAGAAATAATAAAAATATTATTTCGAGGATATGTGAAACCCGTCAACCCGCACTAGAGCAGCTTGGCGCTGCCCTTCCCGGTTCCTAAACCCTCTCTGATACTCGTATTTGAGAAGGAGGCCTTTGCCCAGCAGTGGGCACTTACAGGCTGCTACTTTACTTTTTTTTTATGTTCACACTACTGGTGGAGTGTGTGCCGACACTGTGGCTAACAAGCTTTGCACTAGTGATGCTATCTACTGGATTTGGGTTTGACATTTTCGGAGAGTTTCTCCGCCATCGGTCGGTTGTCAGTGCCTCCATCGGCATAGTAAACCATGAGAAAATACCACGCACAGAATATTGAAACGCGTGCCGCAGCAGGCAAGTGTGACCATAGCGTCACACGATCGTAAAATATTATATTTTCTAGCGGGATTCGAACCAGTAACCCTCAGCCATAACTATGAAGAAATCTGCATATAACACAACTTATCAACTATCACCATTAACAGTGCGTGAAGAAACAACACACCTACGAAACGGTTCGAACATCGACTGAAATGACTGGTTTCGTATGACATCGCTGCGCACGGGAACGCGTCGGTAATGTGTAAACAGATACGCCTTCGCTGAGCATTAAGAGATCACGTTACAGACGCAGCGACCGCGTCACTTGTCGGTTACTCGACTGCTACGCCCCATTCGGCCGGGATGAAGATCGCATCTCGCGCGCGATCTCATCTGCCTTCCCACGGCGGCTCGCAAGTGGTATAAGGCTGCGCTGAAAATCAGTGTTGCGGGAATCCGTAACGTAAACTGAGCGTAGACCCATTCGTTGCATCACACTGTAGCGCAGAAAAAAAATATTCATAATTCTAAATGTTTTTTTAGTTTTTATTATATTTTTAATTGTTTTATTATTAACTTGTTAACTAATTGTGGTGTTAATGAATAAAGTTTCTTTCTGTATTTCTTTCTTTCTTTCAAATCCGCTCTACAATACCAAGATAAGAGGCTGAATAGAATACCGCATTTGCCAATAAACGTTCGTAACAGTAAGTGCACGATGGGGATCGTAGCGATGTTTCATATGTCACAAGTCCACTGCTGACCATAGTTCTCCCCCGAAGACTGTCACAAAGCACGGTCCTGAGCAACACGGTCGTCACTCGATCCTGTGGGGAATCTCAGGTATCGGAAGAAAACCATTACATTGGATTGGCGATCCCAGTACCGGACACTCCGCACTTTAAACGCTGCTGCCAGTCATAAGACTACTTAATTTTAGTCGGGTAATTTTCAAAACGGTTATCACGCCATCTATCGGTAACCATTGCGTATTTCAAGATTATTCCCATAGTCGCTGGGAGGTGGCAGATTCTAACGCCGATACCATTACTATTTTATTCTCTAATTACAGAAGCCTAAGATGAGATTGCACAAATGTCACCGTCCTATACAATCTAAAGAAAACATACGACTATCGACGTTTTACGCTTTTTACCTAGAAATAATATACATTGAGCTGCCTTCGTTCATGTCGATACAAGAGCAGTTCAGTAAACGTTACATTGTGACCGACACTTCTGGGAGACAGCAGCGCGCGCAGCGCCGTCGCTTGCCGCGGGCTGGGAATTACGCGCCAGCTAGTTCTACGAACACCGACCGACCGACATACGGCAATGTGATATTACGGAAAGTTAAGTATTTGGATAAAATAGATGTTTAAATTTAGCGTATGAAAATTCTTACACTCACCAAAACGTTTCTGATCTTTAATTAGTTAAATAACATAAAACTAAGTAGACAATCGTGTTTGCATCGTTGTTTGTATTCGCTGACAACTTCTGAGTTTTTAATACGGTTTTCGCCAATACATAGAACATTTCATAAGGAAGTTTGGTTTATATGATTATTTGTTTTTTTACGTCGTAGAGCCAAGCGGCGGCTATTGCTGCTGCACGATTGGGCCGGCTCGACCGGATTGTTACCACGGCCTCTCAGAATACCGGCGTGAAGTAAAGGCATCTTGTAAACTCTGCAAAGAGTAAGCTAAAAAGAAAATTAAAACGGTATTTTAATAAACTCGGAAAGACATCTTTATATTTTGAAGTAATCAAAAAGCTACTGCGCTACCACCTAGTACTTCCTCACCTCACTAACACCGTGTTGTATTGTTGTCAAGCACAATCTTCATCAACATCATCATTACACGCTGACACAAGTTCACTGCTGAATATAGGCCTCCGCTAAAGTTCGCCACAGCACACTGCCCTCTGCCACTCGCACAAGCGTAAGTTCCTTAAATAAAGCATTGTAGAATCTTCAAAACTATTGTCGACCGAGAAAGTGAGCGAGACGTGGGCGAAATTTGAGCAGTCGGTCACTCCGGCAGGCGGCGCGGACCTCCGCGCATCGTTGGCTGTACTTCCGCGAATGCACGGTCACATCGCGAGCTGTGTTTAAAATATACGCTATGAATATCTTGGAATCTATTAATATTACATTGTCAGATGCGCCAGACCTGGTTGTTGGTCACGTTGGCTACCAGGAATAGAAAACAGTTTTCGTTTATGTTTGCAATGTGAAGGTATATAGATAGTCCGGTTACTAGAACATTTGTACATTTATAACGAACATAGAAAGGAACCACGCTACCGTAGTGGGGGGTAGACATATGTTCATGGAAATATTTAAATTAGGCTTACTTAAAACTTCAAAAAGGAACCTAAAAAACAGGCGTAAGAAACTACGTTTGTTTTGTCGATTCCTTCTAAAATTTTAATCCACGGTCATAAAAATTAGTAAAAGGAATAGTCCCGCTTGTATTTGACCATATGTGTACTCTAACTCTAAGAATATGAAGTACCTGAGCGTCTTTTCGCGCATAAGAACAGAAATTACACACTCTGAACAAACTGGTACCTCAATATTCTATGAGATGGCGTTTTTATCAATTTTAGTTAAATAAGTATTTAATTATACTAGGAATGAAAAACATTATTCAAATACAAAAATTCATCCATATCGTTAGAGCCATTTTTGGGAATAAGTGTGCAGTGCCTGTTGACAAGTATGAGGTATGTGACAGCCATCGCCCTCCTCAACTGTGTTACAGAGGTGGACGTTTAATAAAAAAACGAATTAGTCATATGAGTCACATGATCACATCGGATACTACTTGTGCTACTGGTAGATATACTTAATCAACCGAGGCCTGTGCATAACTAGAAAACCATCTGGCTATCAAATAATAATTTTCCTTAAAACGGCTTTTGTTGGCATCAGAAGCGTGCTTGAATTTCGAGCGGTTTTCACTTAATCATAAAATACTCGAGAGGCTCATTGCCAAGATATGACGTATTAAAAGGTTTCATAAATTTTGGCTTTGACTCAAGAGCACGCTCCTATATGAATATACAAATCGATATACAGTTTACGTAAAGAGGCATTAAAACGTTTGTAATTTGCCAAAGTCCACCGTCAATTTATCTATAATAATGTTATTGTTTGTTATGCATGTGGGGGGTAATTTCCGGCACTACTGGATCGACATAAGAAATACGTATAAAATCGATTTAACAATTTTTTGTTAGAAATATGGAATCGATCTACAGACTACAGAACTCGTGTCCCGATTGCTACGGTCTAAACAACCTGGTACACAGGGCTTAAGGTAAAATAGGTAAGGTAAAAGCGTTTAATTTTCATTTAATCTACCATGTATCTGGCTGTTCTTAAATTTTCCAGCTTATTCCAATCATAAAGCAACACTCTTTAGTGCCTACGTATCCTATTTTTGTAGGCTATATTTTGTAAAAAAAAATGGGCTCCAACTGCCAACGAAGACTAATGTTGACAATTAAAAGTATTGGCATTGCTGCATACCCCATCAAGCATAAAAAAAGTTTTGAATGTTGTCTTTACTCATTAATATCATGTGAAATACTCTACGGAATTAAGAAACCCACAACAAGAAATTTACACTGTACTTGTCCAAGTAAAGAAGCATAGTAAGCCACGTACCGGGACACCTCAGAGTAAGGTTTAAGATAACGATAATATTACGATAAGATTTATTCATTTACACAACACAAAGGTTACAAGAAATACAATTATACAGAAAAAAAAACAATAGATATGTAAAAACAAAAAGAAATAATGTAAGAGAAAGACTTTATAATTTATACCCCGTGTCGTGTCAAATGAAACGGTGCTGACTCAGCATAGTGTCGCGGGGTTAACCGCAACGCTGATTTTCAGTCAGCACCGACCCTGTTTCTTATGAACCCCAGCGATAGACCTCTACGCAGGGGTAATTAATTTCGCGTCCATGCGATAACGAAACAGCGTTCCGTTATTTGAGTCGTTGTTCAGAACCGCATGCGCGCACTGCACTCCCTAAAGTGTTCGGACGGGAGAAATAAATCAAAGCGGACATAGAGTACCGGCGTACGTCGTGGTCGTCCTAACGAACCGATCAATCAAAGTTCGGGCGTTGACCGCTCGAGCCGTGTCCATCACCCCTCCATCGCGTCTCTATTGTGATGCTCCATTCATCGCGATGAGTTAATCTTTACGGAGCCTGAAAGGGCAGTAGATTGTAATTACGTGAACTTAATGGGAACTATAGAGCTTTTCACGCATGAATCATATAACGACATAGGACACAGGATAGGATCATATATTATATATTACATAGGACATAAACCCATGTACAAATGTTCTTTAAATAGTATAAAACAGTCGCAATCCGCGTTTGTGTATTCGCTTATAACTTCCAAACTTCAAAGAGGATTTTAATTCGGTTATCATTCAGAAAATTTGACGGGCACTAAGGTGTATTTTAGAAGAATCTCATGGCCGCCTATATATGGCGGTAAATAACCATCTCAATTAACATCATTACAGGCAAAATCGGGGAAAGCGGAAGCAACCGGTATTGCTTGTATTAATTGTTTTAAAACGAAATAGAAAATATTCTTACTCAAGGGACAATCAGCCTCAGAAAAATTGAAACACTCAGGCTCATTTACATACATTAATATTTTTTTCTTAAATATCATTTTATCGAATTCATTTGACACTAACACATCACACAGTATATGTTAGTCTATATATATGTTTGTGTATATATCAATATATATTTATTACATTATATTTTCACTTCTGTGTAACTTGCGTACACCCTTGACCCTTGCTCACTGGTCATTATTTCCTCTGCAAAATGGTTGCCTGGTAGAGATCGCTTCTAAGCGATAAGGCCGCCAATTGTACCTTTGTGTTTCTTTTTATTTATTTATTTTTTCCTATTTTTGCAATTGGTACTATAAAGTGTATTTTCATTTCATTTTCATTTCATCACACAACACACACATACACGCAAACAAACAAATAACACACACACACACACACACACACACACACACACACACACACACACACACACACACACAAGAGAATGAGTTCCATTTTATCCCACGGGTTCTCAAACCTATTTCGCTCACCGAACTATTATTAACTTACCATCTGTTGTGCATGGTTAAAACAGCTATTGCAAATAGTATTAATTCCTCCATCCGCCTCTCCGCCGTCGGACGTTCAGACGCACGGAGGATTTCCATCCTATCCTTATTGAAATACCGTGCATTGGGACGAAGCGGTATGTTACGTCACGCGTTATGTTCTCACGCGTTCAGCAAAGGACTGGAATTATATGCAAGCGTCGGTTTTCAACCTCCGTCCGAAGTCAACGCGGGTGTCTTCAAGAGGCCTTTACTGAGCTATTGCGCTACCATGTATAACTTAATCACCGCTTCACATCCAAATAACAGTAAATAAATTATAGTTCATAAGCCATTATATTGACTTGTAAGAAATAAGGTTTTGATTTCATAGTTTTTTTTGTTACCACCGTCCATACTCAGTACAGAAGCCTTATTCCACTCGGCCCGCGTGCAATGTACAAAGAACACCAGAACACGACCACAATATTTCTCACACACATATACAATAAATCATGGCTATATAAGATAGTTCTGCCATAGACGTCTTCCTCCATTAGCGGCAGCAGTTTGCGCGGACCTTTTTATTCGTGCCAACTACTTAACGAGCCAGTTACAATAAATTTGCCCGCAATGGTCTCGAGCGACTACTCGCTGGGGTTAATACGCTGCTACCCAGATGCGAAACGAACTATCGCATCGTCTGAACCTGCTGCAGTTTGAACCTTTTGCTGCGGCTTTGCTCGCGACGTCACAAATTATATCCCATTTGAGTGCTCTTGATTGAGATAAAAGTATCCGATGTAGTATTCCATCGCGAAATCAACATCTCTACCAAGTATCGTTTATCGAACGCCAAAAATTGAAATGTATACATTTGCAATGCAAGTATTAATTAGGATAAGACATAGGAAAAACTACAGGATATACAATCCTAAAAGTTCGAACATAATCCTTGAATTTGCATTTAAGTTAAATCAATAAATTTTGTATCAGTGTAGATAATTATAGTAAATGATTATTATTTGTTTGAAACACACTGTGTCCGCAAAATATTAAAGCGTGTTATGAAACACCCACAAATTCAAAATCAATCGTGGCGCGTTGAATCAAACAGTTTAACTACTAGCTACCATTTGGGTAACAATCTCGTGGATCATTAGCAGTGGTACAGGTAGTGCAATTTAGGGTCAACGACCTTAAACGTTATAATAGTATGGATACGTCGCCGGGCCTCCGGGTTTGTATTGCACATTTAAAAAAAAAATCTCCTTAAAAGATATCTATATTTTTTTAATAACTTTAATATATTTTATATGCTAATTTTTATTATATTTGAAAAACATATGACAGAAAATATTTCAGATCGATAATCATTATTATCAATATGTTTTAATTAAATCTCGAAACAATAATCACTAACGTATTAAAAATATTTTATCAGATTTTCGTCTTAAGTTAGGCAACAATATGGTGGCAAGTACAGCTTCGTTCATAAAAATCTCGTAAGAATATTTATTGTAAACATATATTTTTAAATATTATTATTATTGTGGATACTCTTTATGGTTTATAATAAAATAATGTTACTTGTATGCGGTAAACACATATTGTGGTTGCCTGATAAATAAATACATATTATCGAATCGTTCTTAGCAAATTTGCGGGATTATCAGTACTTATATGGCATGTCCATATTAAGATATCCTCATGAAATCCCTCAAAATTGCACTACATATTCCTATCATTGATCATTAGTCAGCGCATCTGACAGTTAAGGTTAAGCCACGGGTTCTCTAATATGGATATTACATCAATCAAATAATTTAGAAGAAATCTTTAAGAGTATAACATAGGCAATTTCGAATAGTAACGAAGCGATCGCGAAGCCTTCATTAGTATTGCACTGAAACCCTGTTGGCACTGGCATATACGCAATAACGACGGGAGCCCGTTGCATGGTCGAGCGGCGGGCTCGGTGTCGGTTCTCGACTACGACCACGACGCGCGTTCGTTGTAAGGGGTTTTAGGAGAAATATATTTGTTTCATGAGAAAGGGCGGCAAACGAGCAAGCGGCACCACTCAGCTCATGGTGATGAGAGAGGGGAGAGTACTCAGTTACAGAAAGAAACGCAGAAGCACAAGATGCTTCTACTTCTCGAGGGTATTCTGCGAGGTCGATGGTACTACCCCGGTCGAGTCGGCATATTAGAACAGTTGTAAAATCTACTGCTCATACTATTTATCCACTACGTACACTATCCCTATGTTAACTTCACCTGCACATTACAGCTTATTTTAATTTATAGCTCTTATGTTTAGCAGACGACTAAAACAAGCTTATGTAGTAATAGAAGTGGTACTATTACGTGGTAGAACCCTCTTTCCGTCGGTCCATAATGATGTGTAAAGGTTTTAGTGCGCTAAAGTAACGTTAACAGTATGCAAATCTTCCATGCACGTCATGTGCATGGTTTGGATGGCGCTTTCATGAAAATGCAGATTGTCCATGATCAGCGTATTCAATTCTGCGACCATAGAATTGCATTACATAGTACAGTATGTATACTGTATAGGAAGTAGTACAATGTCGTATTAGCGAAAGTACAGATACGCTGGTACAAAGTCAAGTCAAAGGTGGAAGTAATTGTTGTTACCTTGTACATATTTGTTCAGATCAAGATCTGAACACGTTTTATAAACATACTTCAAATACAGTCCATTATTTAGTCCTACAACAACAGGTAACAAACATAACATATCGAATAGTTCGTTGATAGCCACTCGACCTCGTGTTATTTCACTGCGACAATCGATGTAAACTCTATTCTTTTGGACTTTTAACACATTTTAAGTTGCTCAGCGGCAAAATATTACAAAGTTATACATAATCCCCATACGCCGCCTCCTCTTTCCGTGGGTGTCGTAAGAGGCGAATTCTTATTGTAATTCTTATTCTCTTGACAAGGTTTAATCGCATTGGCTACCGACGGGATAACCACCTCGAAAAATACCAGACCAAAATTAAGCAGACCGATGACGGGCGGCAGCGTCATAATGTGCGTAGTGTCTGGTTCTTCGATCGCCGATCGCCAATCTGCCTGGCGAGCGTGGGGATTATGGTTAATCATCTTTACGTGAGGCTGTTAAGGTTTACAGCAGAGGTGGTCGATATCTAATGCGTCCGCTGCCAGGTTTTTAAAAATACAGAAGGCCCGATTCCGCTTGCTTAAACCCATGAGTTCGGGGTAGTCGCGGTCGACACTCGAGCGGGGTTTCGCGCATTTTCAGAATCGCCTCCTCTAACAAGCTCCTCATCTGCTCCGTTACCTAGGCGACCATTACATTATTATTATTATTACCATTTACTATGTACTATAATAATTTGTTGATTATGTTTATTTTATTCCCTCAAAAAAAAGCGCCCACCACGCTATAAAAAATTTCATTCCGCACTTGCTTTGAAACAGGTTGGTGTACAGAATACCATAGTGAAGATAGTAAATGTCCCTCTGGCCAATGGCCTTTAGGTAAAACATGACAATTGCCAAACGAAATTTGAAGATTTTGAATCAAATAAAGAATTTCCTTTAATTTCGTTGTCCGCGAATGTAGCATGTCACAGTATAGAACTCTGATACAGGTTGTGCGCACAAAAACAAACCCTTCTCACAGACGAGACACGCGATTCGCCACGGCCGATCGCTGATTGCGACGAGCGTCGGGCTTGATGAACCTTGACGATTTTTTATCGTCGCCTCCACAACAAGCGACGTGAACAATGCGGCGCTAATACTATGCTATAACACAACGTTGTTTTAAATATCCATTTGATTGTAATTCAATTGCAGTTAAATCAGTTAATTTTAAATGTATGTATGTATATGTATGTATATATTCACGCCTTGTTCCCGACGGGGTAGGGAGAGACAATCTTCTTCCACTTGCTACGGTCTTGACATATGTCTTTAGCTTTTTCCACTTTCATCAATATTCGCATGCATGCTCGTTAGTTTAGAGTACTCTTGACCTGGCCTTTTTCCAGAACGTCTCCGATTTGATCGTGAAACGTTCGTCTAGGTCTTCCTCTCCCGACTCTACCATTTATAGCGCACTTAGGAGCAATATACAGCAAAACGTTTTAATACAACATAGGAGTGATAAACGAGTCAACAGTCCCTCTGATTTAGTGGCAACAGCAGCCCGCGGACAACTGCAAACAACTTCAATTGAAGGAGGTCAATAACGTCACGTCGTCACCTCTGAGGACTGCGAGGGAATACCACAGCCCCTAGCTGTAGTGGCTCCCTATTCCCCTCAGACCGGAACACAACACTGGTTGCACTGTGGTTTGGCGGCTGCAATGGGCAAGAGGGCGCGACCTACCCAGACGGCTCCTGTACAGAGAGGCAGCCCTACTCCTTATCTTCTTTTTCTTCATTAGCAGCTTCAAAATAAGTCACTGCTGGACATAGGCCTATTCCAAATAAAGGATTTCCCAGATCGATTTATATATATATATAAAGTCCATCTTTATTATTACAAAAAGAAGCAATTTATTCTCAAACGGATTGATAATAACACAGATAAGCATTGTTCCTCCTGAATATCCTATATTTCTTTAGGATAATTTACATAGGCCTTTGCATCACCGTGCGATCCCCTTTATCTCTGTGGTTGTCGTAGGAAGACTGAGCACGACAGCAACGAGGTACGCCACCTATCGAGTTCGGAGAGGCGCAAAGTAGGTTGCGGCAAGGCCATTTAGGAGTCGCGCTAAATAGAAATTCGTAATCTCTACCGACCCCTTTCGACGACAGGCGTGGGTGCTTACATATACTATACTAGAAATATCTGAAAAAGAGTCTATACTCACTTATCTATATAAAGGAGCAAGATTACCTAGCTAGATGAATAAATGGTACATGTTAAAACTTGTTACTCCCGACTTCGCTGCGGTCGCGAGTCCAACCGCCAATAGGCGCGGCGGGGCTCCGGCACGAACGCAGACTCCCACACGCATCAACTCCGTCACAACACCGCGCCGTCTCCGGATAGCCGACAGATTTACCGCGACGCGTAACAAACTGCACGCCGTTCGTTCCCGGCTCTAATGTGCACGGCGAAAGCTCAAGTGTACACAGATCGGTACTTTCGTGAGTTATAACGGTTATAATGTCCTAATGTGGCCGAACGCACAAACAAACGTTTATATTAAATTTACCGATAAACCAATACATTTATTATCATTGCAGGACAGTTAAAAATAATGATTATGTATTGATTACATGCAACTGCGAATTAAGCAAAGGATTCGTTTTGTTAATCCTAAAGGATTAATCTCGTGTATGTTATGACACGTTTACGTGGTTGTAAATCAAAGGTTGTAAAATAATATGTAATAATAAATAAAGGTTGTATATCTTTCGGCAAGTTTCAGTCGTGGTGACTTCTTCCGCGTACCAACCAAATGCGTCCCTGTCATAGGACCGACTCATTTCACATTTATGTGATTTCACATTTCACACAGACACGCAGGCAGCGTTCACCTCACCTATCGTAGTGATGGATCGCTAAAATGCAACGACATGTCGATTCCTTAATAGCTTCTGAACTCGTTTATTAATTCAAAGTTACGTCGCTAAAAAGTTATTCTGATGTCAAACATAAATCACACATATCGTGATTTCTAGCATTTACGGATTTTATCGCGTTTTATTAAGGTTGTTTTTTTAGATCCCATTACGGGAGAGGAAGACCTAGGCGAACATTTCACGATCAAATCGGAGACGTTTTGAAAAAAGGCCAGGTCAAGAGTACTCTAAACCAACGAGCATGCATGCGAAGATTGATGAAAGTGGAAGAAGCGAAAGACATATGTCAGGAGCGTAGCAAGTGGAAGAAGACTGTCTACCCCGTTGGGAACAGGGCGTGAATGCATACATACATTTTAGATTCGGGGGTTTTACAGCACCCGCGGTCACGGGGAGACTGAGGCGTCGGAGGTCGGATCCTGAGAAAAACTCTTAATCAAACGCCATAAAATCCGTAAATGATAGTTTCATTTCAAACATATCGTATAAAAGGGAATGATCAGCCGGCGCGACGGGCGCCCCCTCGCGTGCCTTCCATAAAGCAACCGCGAACAATTTGCAACTTCGGTGCCCGGCTCCCGGACCGTGGAACGTCATTAGCTGGATGATTAATGACGTGTTCTCATAAAGGGGGAGACGTCTCTACATCGTTAATAAGCCTTCGTAATTCGGGGGCACCGAAGGCATTCCGTGGGAGCGAGGGCAGCGTCTTTTTGGGAATATGAGATAGCAGTTGGTTTATTTTTATTTTTTTAACTTAGTCCAAGGGACACCATTCTTTTCTCCAAACGCAAACCTCGCCTGCACGCGATGCACGCCGCTAGCTAACGAGCGAGGCTCGCGCGAATGATAGCGGAGAATCCATCAGAATTTACCGTAACCAAATCCCGCGGACATGCACTACGCCCACCGGCCGCTCGCCGGGCGTGCTGTCAAGTCAAATGCATGCTGGCTTTTGTGGAGAGGCATATGGTCAGCAGTGGACTTAAATAGATTGATGAAGAAGAAGGGCACCGCGAACGGTCACTATCGATCCATTGTCGAATTAAGATAGAGAAGAATTTGGATGGATGCGCTTTGTCGACGACGGATGAGGACTATGATAGAATACCTCTTAGTTTAATTAATTACAGGAATACCGCATGTGGCCATTCGCCCTACGAAATCCAGCAGACGAAGCATAGACGAATCGTTTAGATGGACGGGAAACTTCTCCTGTGTTCAGTTTCAAACATAAATTGCACGCAAACAACGATTTGTAGTCTATGCAAATACATGTCCCGAACCCGAGGCCAAGCCCTTTAACCACTGCGCCACCGAGCCGTCACTTGTATGTTTGTCGCTTATTTGAACTGAACAATTTACAATGAAATAAGACGTTCTTTTTACTCAGATCATTGAGTTCCAAACAGACAGAGACAGACAGAATTTAAAATATGGCGTGCGACGTCACGGGTAGTCACTAGTCAGAAAATAATCAATATAAACATAACTAATACGCGTTAGATTATTCGCCTCGTGCAAAGCGGCGCCAAGTAATTAAAAAAACAGCAGGGCCGAGCATTACATAAGCTAAGCAACTAAACAGTCCAATTCACACCAAACATGGCGACACTAAACCAACATCCCAGCCAATAAATCAGCAATTCGTACGTGCGCCGGAGCCGCGGCAGCATTGCGCACGCGCAGCGGGCACCGCAGCATTCTTAGGTTTCCGGAGTCGGACGAAGCAAGAGTTCACTATGAAATAGTGTCATAGAGAATATTGTGATAATTAGCACGATTAAGGCGACATGATTCTAGCGGAGCCCGGAGTTCCAATGGGCCGGTTCTACCGTGGTAGTACCATGACCGCGCAGAATACCGGTGTGATGTAGAGGCATCTTGTGCGTTTCGTTCGTTGAGTGAGTTAACCGGAGGCTCACTTCTCCCCATTCCCCTCCTCATTCTCCCGACAGATCCTCTCGCAATATCGCGTTTCCCATTCACCTTACGTACACCATAATAAATAACTAAAATTAATGATCATTTAAAAAAAAAAGAACATACGCGGTGATCATATTTCTCTGTCATCGGACGTTTTATTATTTTATTTACGCATATAAAGATGTAAAGAGTCAGAAATTGGAGCTTATCTAAAAAATTCAATCCGACACGCGTACTATGAACATAATTAATATACCATTAGGAGCCAATAAACATACCTAATTTCACTCACAAATGAGCACTGGGGCTAATTAACGAAACGCTTACGTTACGTAACTAATAATCGACAGATAATTAAAACCAGTAATTTGATAGGCGTGGAGACGTTAGTTGCGTACGAATTAAATAATAAACAAACCATCAGACAATCATGCACATAAAACTTTGAGGAGGGACACCGAATGAAATCGCTGCACCGACAGAGCCTATTAAACATGAGTAAACAGCATACCGTCGTCTCATTATGCGTTTTATGAACGCGTTAGGTCCTTAACTTTAATAACAAACTGTTATAGGTGCAGTTAACTATAGCTCCGGGGTAACATCGTTCAAGTACATAAGCTGAACAGCGGCGGGCAGAGCTGTTTGCACTGTAAGCAAACACAAGGTCCTCCCCTCGCCAGTGTACGGAATCCGTATTATTTTAATGGCGTGCGATAGAGGCGCTGTAGATATAGTTTTATTTACTCTACAAATTATAAATCTCGTTTTCACACTCATAACATTAACGCGCGCACGGCTGAGTGAATTAGTGTCCCACGTGTAGATTAACGTAAAGCAAAAGAACGATTGTGTAAACCCAATAGAGTAATTGAAGACCCCTTAATAACGCAAAATAAAAAAAAGCATTGCCGTTCTACAATACATGTCGTACTTTCTACATGGAACATATAAAATTCAAAATTATTTGTCTATTCATAATGCGAATTAGAAGAGAGGGAGGGGTGAGAGAGGGGAGAGTGAGAAGTGAGGGAGGGATGTGGGAGGGGTGAGAGGGAGGGGAGATGGAGGGGATAGAGGGTTAAGGGAGGGGAGGGAAGGAGAGAGGCCTCCGGTTACCTCACTCACCGAACTAAACGCAGAAGCACAGGATACTACACGCAGGAATTCTGCGAGACCGTGGCGCTACTCCGGACGAGCTGGCCCCTTCGAACAGCAGCGAAAGCCGCTGCTTGGATTTGCCATGTGCAAAAGTATAACAAATACATACTTTGTAGTAAGAGGTTCATAAGAAATACCTCTTTGTAACTTTTCAATTATGTAACTTTGTGTGGAGAACTTTTATTATGGTGTTATTATTACTATTTATCTGTCTACGAATCCGATCCTCAATGTATATTTCATGTACGAATTTTAACTTCGGTACAAACGTTGTTTCGTTTAAGCTCTGCTGAGCCAAATGAAAACCTTGAAATATTGAGACCACTGTCCTTCCCATTCCTATTATTGGGTATACGGCAGTGAGAGCTTTTTTGGTCGTAAGAGAAAGTATATAGAAATACAGGCGACAAATAAATCATAACGATTATGCGACGATTATGAGTGCCTACTGAGCTGCAGGTCCTCGGGTCCTGATTCGAATAACAAGTATCACCAAATGATTTCTTCTATTTAGGCGAACGCTACTCATTTGAAATGAAACTATTGTTTACGGATTTTATCGCGTTTCATTTTGTTTTTGTATTCCCGACGTAGCGAGTGCTTTACAGCCAGCTGTGGTCGCGGTGGCACTCAAGTGTTAGACGTTCAGATTGCATAGTCAATTCGGGCTACCTTCAGCTATTAAAAAAATAATAAACGCGTAATAAATCCATAAATAATAATTTCATTTCTAAAGAAGTATCACCTGTCAATATATAGAAAAATTATCAATGTCCACAAACTCGTAAACGTTCCACACAAAACAACACAACAGACATCGAACGCCTACGACACGCGGGACAATCGCAGTTTGGACACAATATCACCCGACTACAAGCAAAACTCGAGTTGCGAGCGCCGCCGCGGGATCAGTCAATGGAGCGAACGACAAATGTGCGAGTTACGCGATAACCTAAACCGAATCGTATAATTGACCCGCCATAGCATTACACCTATAATTACACCCCGCTGCGGATCCGGGACTGCGCCGAAATAACATTTGTCATTGCGAAAACCGATAATGTCTCGGCGGGTTCATTGGTTCGGGGTTATCTGGTCGGATTAAATCAAACATATTTACCCAATTGTCATGATTGCATTCCGGCTTGTAGGGGTTAGGAATTAGAAATTGCATAAATAATCGACGCATTTCGACGCCCGCGTAATAAAAAGTAGTAAAGTGGCAGCCTGTAAGTGCCCATGGCTGGGGAAAGGCCTTCTTCTCAAATGTCTGTGGGTTTTGGAGCCGGGATGAGCCCGCCACGCTGCTCCAGTATAAATAATATTTTTTTTTATTATTTCTCAGACATGCAGATTTCCTCACGACGTTTTCCTTCACCGCCGAGCACGTGGTAAATACAGCACTTAAAATTGATATTAACAATTTGAGTGGTTCCGGCACCGGGGATCGAATCCAGGTCACTCGGCGCTCTATGATACTAAAGCGAGCGCTCTGACCCTCCATGCTTTCGCAAACTTTATCGCCCTCATATCCAGTGAATGCACGCATTTTCACGTTGTTAATGCATTTAATAACACTCGCATTACGCAAAGGAATCGCTCTGAACAGAACGATTGTCATTTTTTGTAAAAATTTACTCTCGCTGCTGGGTTATCTCCCGAGTCGCGGAGGCGTTTCACTGACACAAAACTCCCGCGGATATTGCCCACCAGGAAGAAGCAATTTTTTGGTCATGAAAATACCTTTTCCGTGCGGGAATCGAACCCCAACTAACCGCTCGGCCACTCGCCAACTGAGCCTTCAAATTATATATAAAATAAAACAACTGAAGCTAAAAATGTATTACGCAGTTTCATCCTTATATAGGACTGAGTTTCATGAAATATTACGTACATGCACGAAGTCACGGACACTGTGTGCAATATATAAAATATACAAATAATGGGCGTCGACTAAAGTCTCAACTCGATCCATATACATAAGGATATATTACATTGTTACTGCAACATAATATAACCTAATCATAAAAGTCCATGTTCGTGTCGCGAGGAGCCAAGAAGCCCGTTCACGACAAACGTACCATAATAATAAAACATAAAGTGCGCTATAAATACAATTACAACGCCGTTTGTTGCCGTTTACGGAAACCGGACCGGATCGTACGAGCTCCGTACGAGGAATCCCATTGCTTTGGTACTCGTAAATGAAATTATATTTTTATCTGTTGGTGTCGGCTGTTCGTGAGAGACACGACACACGCTATACATTAAGTGACAGCATAACAAGATAAGTAAGCTTCTATCTCTCCTGAAGCCACCTTTTTTATTTATTGCGGACAAGGTTTCTAACAGAATCTTAAATATCGTACTTAATTGATGACAATTTCTGCACAAAAAATGGTTCAGTACATATGAGAGCCATTCATCTAATTCTTATCGAGAATGAGATGGTTATTATTGTAAAACAAACACTTATCCGATAACGTCTGTGATCACAAACATCGACACCAGGAAATGAACAGCAGGATCGATGCTCACGATATATGTTTTTAAAACACAGGTAATTTAATTTCTCATCGTATAATTATGTTTTAAATAGTCTATAGCTAATACACACTACGTATTGAAATAATCTTTAATCCTATTTAAAAAATAGAGGTGTTATTTTTATTTTATTTAATAAACGCCATCATAATGTACACTATTACAACAAATGAAATGTATACATACAATGATATCAGCTCAGTGCCACTACAGTTATAGGCGTACATACAAAATATAATGAGCGAAAAATTATATTTTAACTTCATTTTAACACTAACCAATCATAGATATAATAGTAATGTCTTATGGTAATTCATATTAGTAGTTTTTTTTTCTAAATTATCAATAAATCGCTCTCAAAAAATAACAAAAAAAAAATTGAGACATTGATAAAACATCAAAAAATTATGATTAAAACATGTATGAAAAAAAATCAGGACTTAATTTGTTAAGATAATGGCAATTTCCTCTTTAGCCTGCCAATGGCATCTGATAACTAGTATGACTTTTAAAGTCCTTGGACATTTTAAATAAAAAAAAAATAACAATTTTCCAAAAAATTTTCCTGTGTGATTTCATTGCTACACAGTGTAATTTAAAAAAAAATTTAACAACATACGCTTAAAGATATTTCTTATCTGTATTACATTAATACACTGACATAATTTTATCGTAACAAAAGACGATAATTAAAATAAACCAATTTGTGATTTTTTTTTAAATAAACAACATTTATCTTGATTCATAACCCGCAGAACACGATCAGTGAGCACTCGAGTAATATGGAATATAAACTTCGGGCCTCGAACGAACGAACAGTATCAGCTATTTTACATGTCAATCGCAGCTTTAATCATTGCAGTGATTTCGTGCTTTGACAAGATCGCTTAGATAAACGGGCCACGCCCACGGCTGGGCGCAGCGGCAAGTGGAGCGGAACCGACGATCGGTGATAACAATGTCCGTTATAAATTAATTCATAAAACGATCGGAGAGCGAGCCGCCCCGGCGAATGCGCGGCTTTCACCGCGTCTACTGTTGTCGAGCGCTTTGACCGTTTGTAATGTCTACTGTCGCCTAACTAAGCGGGGAGACATTTCTATACACGGCGGGCTTCGCTTCCAACGTTTCGTGTTCCAATACCACATTCCTAATGTGGTCCTGCTGATCGAGGTTTTTTTTTTTTGCAAGATTTTAATTTCTAATATTATCTAACCAGGTAAAACTAAGCCGTTAAGTAAACCAAGACACCAAAGCTTTAATGGTAACTTGAATAAAGCCTCTACAGCCAAGTGGTAAAGGAAATCTGCCTACGAATTAGGAAACCTATGTAAGATTTGGCCTATGGCAGTATGTTTGGAACCTATGTATGGTTGGCTTGCACACTAAGACGACGATAGGGTCGCTACTTGTCACCTGTTGTTCCAAATAAGCTCTGATGAAAATTCAATTACACTAGTATTTGAGCATACATGCGAAGATTGATGAAAGTGGAAGAAGCGAAAAACGTATGTCAGGACCGTAGCAAGTGGAAGGAGATTGTCTCTGCCTACCCCGTTGGGAACAAGGAATGAAAATGTATATGTAAAATTTGATACAAGGTCACGAGAGCTTTTGTTTTTAATCCGCCAATTTGTCCACCCATCACTATCACCGAACGCTTTCGTCTCGGCGAACCGTCTTGTTAATTTTATACACAATTTCGAAACCCTTATCGCGTAGTACGAGGCAAGGGGGTACATGTACACACGATGGGGTCACTGTTGCGAGGTTATCGGCGCCACGTGCACTAATGCGTCTGCCCATCGCGATAAATAAATACTCTTGGACACTTTCTTCCATTTTAAGCGTACCATTGGCACCGATGCGGCTTCAACATCCAACGCTTTTAAGGTCTTTCACCCTTATGTTGCAACAAATGAAGCGGCTTGTAAATGCCCACTGCCGGCGAAAGGCCTCCTTGTCAAATATTTGACAGGGGTCCCCCACGCTCCTCTAGTGCGGGTTGGCGCATTTCAGATGTCGTCGAAATAGCATCTTTTATTATTTCTCAGACATGCAGGAATACCTCGCGATGTTTTCCTTCACCGCACAGCACGTGGTAAACTCAGCACTTAAACTTGCTTTCAACAAATTTAGAGGTGCCTGCACCGGCGATCGAACCCTGATCACTTACGCTCTGTGAAACTAAACCGAGCATTTCAACGTGGTAGAACCAAGCCCCCGCTTGGACGTCGATCGAGCCGGCCCATTCGATTAATATCACGACCTCTCAGAATACCGGCGTGAAGAAGAGGCATCTTTTGCTTCTGCGTTTCGTTCGGTGAGTGAGGTAACCGGAGGCCCACTCCCCCTCTCCATTCTACTCCTTATACTCCCAAATACCCTTAAAGGCCGGCAACGCACCTGTAGCTCCTCTGGTGTTGCAGATGTATGTGGGCGACGGTAATCACTTACCGTCAGGTGAACCTATTGCTCGTTTGCCACCTTTCTCATAAAAAAAAAGAGCATGCTCTGACCACTAAACTACCACGGCCAACAATGATAACTTCAAGTAACACTTCATTGTCATATTCCTAGCGATTTCACCCCGCTCTGTTGACGACTTCCAATCCGTTGAGACTGTAACTATTACTTGGTATGGATATTTTAGTTATTTAGTTATTAGTAAAAACAATTGAAAGTCAAACATCACTATGCCATAGATATTAGATATAAAGTGACCACCTCGTTTAAGCGAGCACTTCATACTTTGATATAAATTAATAAACTTGTTACTAACCATACGCGGTAACATCACAGCCGTGTGCTTGTACAGTATGAAAAAAAACCTACACGGTAAATATTATTAATGTTCATTACCTCATCAGACTTTTTGCCCGACTTCAAGATAACTTAAGTAATTTTACAACCCTATAATCAAACATTAGAATAAGAATTGCGCGTACACCTTCGTGAGCTTCGGACTGTCTGTTATTGAAAACAATAAGAGACTATCCCACTCGCAGAGCACTATCTACATACAATGTTCGTTAGCTGTACTATATCGTATCGGAATGGTTCGGTTCGACTATTGAAATTGAACTGCATTCACATTGTGCCGGCCGCATTGAATATTCAACTAAACGGTTAACGGACAAGGCACAATATCGTATGACTGCAGAAGCTATTAGATTATCAACCTCAACGGGTGCACGGCCGTCTAATTCTCTGCATCCATTGTAACAAATTAATCGAATCGTTATTTTGATATGAAACTACATGAAGTGGGCTTTAACATTTACGATTTACGCAATAAATGTAACTAGTCTATGTAAGATTCGTAATTTCATATATTACGAATCTACTTAAACCTTTTCCAGTATCACTAGTTCCGTGAAATTCTCTATCATAAGGAATTAATCGATCATCGTGGTGTGGGTCGAAACACACGTTGTAAAATAGTACGTGATGCAATTCAATTTATTATAATCCGCATACAATTCGATGATAAGTCATAAATGTTAGAACGAAACAATTTTTAACGGATTTTATCGCAGATTTGAATTTCTTTTTTTTCCCGACATTCCCAATAAGAACAAATAAGTAAAATTTAACGCAATAAAATCCTAAGTGATTAGTTTCATTTCAATGTGTAACAAGAAATCTCCATTAATACTGTTTAATAAATGTTGCAGTCGCCGAGACAATTGTCCTTTACACCGTCTTCGTACGTTCATACGCTGAATTTTACAGCACAAATTGCAATCAACAGTTTTAGTGATGTTTTTATGTTCCCAGTGTTTGAGTACTGAGGTGTTAGACGTCCTTAAAGGCCGGCAGCGCATGCCCAATAATACTTTGAGCAGTGTTCGCGTAAATACAAGACATCATTAAGGAATTTTATATTTATTTGTCTGATCTGATCACTCATTTTTTTTTAATCACCTGTTTAGCCGTCCAGTCGTTTCCACGCTCATACGTTCTAATCCCTGAACTGAACTCAACTACGTCACTCCAAAACAAATCTCGCCACATGAAATCAAAGAACAGAACATCACAGTTCAAGCGACGCATTCGTTTATTATCCCTCGCAGTGTTTACGCTGGGAGTCCGCTAGAGCTGCGCAGGCGCCGCACTGACGCCGTCGCCTTTGGATAATTCATAAGGGCCATATTGCGCGACGATTCGCGAAGCTCCACGCTTCCGGGCCTCCGCGCAGACGACATCACGCACCCGACATGGCAGTTTTATATTACCGTATCGGCTAAAGTGATTCAAATGGGCGCGTGGTAGGAACGTAGAGACAAATAAATTTGCAACGTTAACTATGAGACTAAGTTTGTTTTCACGGAACATACTCGAGTACGTACTCAATGTCGGTTTAGACTATCACAAATTAAAGACATCAAGTGATATTCAAATTTATGTGCTCTTATCTGTAAATAGGTACTTTGTATTACTGATTTAGTTTTCTGTAATTCTTAGAAAATAAACACATTGAAATCATACAAGTACAATATCGAATCAAATACAACTTGTTGTATGAGCGTTGAGTTACACGTAGTATGACAAAGAATGCAATTAAAGCTCGTGTGCTTGTTTGTTCCCATACTAATGCCATTATAAATGCTACGGCCTATTAACGGTACGCTGGCAGTATGGCCGACATCGGAGAGGAGTACGTCAGTTCTGCCACGGTATGTGCATAGTTACAACAGTGTGGTAGCGGCGTATATGAATCTGCCAGCCCCTTTCATCGCGCGGGTGTTGTACCAGACGACTAAGGGGAAACACTTGCAAATTGCAATTGCTTCCGACAGATGGCGGGAAAGCCATCTCTAAAAATATCAGACCATAAATAAGCAGAATCAACGTCTGACGTGCAAGATGACTGACAGATATTAAGGTGAGGTAAATATAATGTAAGGTAAGAAAAAGCTGGTAAAGCTTTTTCTCCTCAACCCTTCACCAGGAGCACGCGGTGCACCCTCTGAGTGACGGATTAGGCTCTGGCAACCGTTCGATGTCGGAACATCCATTCGAATATACCGCATGCAAATTCTGTGGACTAGTGACGTGACTGGGCGTAGCTGCTTAACTAGCGAGTAGCTTGCTAGTACCACGATCTCGCAGAATAACGACGTGAAAAAATACAGATCACCGTGTAAGGTATCCGAAGACCCACTTCCCATCCCCCAAACCCATAAATGAGGAGGCCCATATTCCCTCTTATCTCCCAAATATTCTAAAAGGTCGGCAACGCACCTCCAGCTCCTCTGGTGTTGACGTGGGCGACGGTAATCGCTTAGGATCAGGTCTGCCGCTTGCTCGTTTGGTGCCTTCACCATAAAAAAAATACAAAATTTCCCACAAAACGTCCGAGGCACGCTGACCGCATTGGTCTTATATGGATTGTTTTTGTTCTCACAATTTGGAAAGTTGAAAGGCAAAGAATGTCGATCGACCTTCAGCGTACAACAAAGCTAATTACTTACTTATGGCAATACTGTACAAATATTGATTAACCAAATGAAATACAAGGCCAACTTGATTTAACGACCGTTACTTGTTAAGTGGAATTCAAATAAATTTATTCCTTAGCCTAATTTGCACTGTAATGACTACCTTTAGGGTTGACTCATATCCGGTGTTGCAGTTTTTTACCCGACTGCCCAAGAAAGAGGGTACTGCTTTTCGAGTGTATGTATGGATGTACGTCTATTTCTTTAGCACGCTCTGTAGCCTAAGCGGCTCGAACATGAGAAAGGTTTAGATGATGGGAGGGAGGAGAAATTAGAAGAAGTTTCTAGCAAACAGGTATTCTATACGATCAATATATTCAATCTTAACATTGCAGTGTTTTAAAAATGTTAGTATACACATAGCTATATAATTCTAAACCCACAGATGTCTAGATTGTTGTCTTTCTGGTTAGCTTATCACATACACATCTTGCGGTTTATAAACATGAATTCATCTGCTGCACATAACACATTATAACCCCGTGTCCGGCCAAATATTGGGTTCAAGCCCAAGAGTACGCTCAAATAGCCTAGCACTCAATCTTCTGTGGTCTGAACCTTTTTTTTTTTTTTTATAGAAGAAGGGGGCAAACGAGCGTGCGGCTCACCTGATGGTAAGTGATCAACGACGCCCACGAACATCCACAACACCAGAGGAGCTACAGATGCGCTGCCGGCCTTTAAGGAAGGAATAAGCTCTTTTCTTGAAGGTCCCTAAGTCGTAACTGTTCGGAAATACTGCTGGCGACAGCTGATTCCACAAAATCGAAGTGCGTGGCAGAAAACTTCGATTAAAACGCACTGTGGTGGAATGCCCACCATCAAGGTGGTATCGATGGAACTTCGAATTCTGTCGCTATGTACAATGGTGAAACTCAGCAGCTGGGATCAATCCGAACAGTTCCTCAGAACATTCCCCGTGGTAAATTTTGTAAAAAATGCAAAGAGAAGCAACATCTCTTCGCAAGGCCAAAGGATCAAGCCGATCAGAGAGAGCTTGGTCGCCGACAATTCGAGCCGCTCGACGTTGGATGCGGTCAAATGGAAGGAGTTGGTACTGGGGTGCCCCTGCCCAGAGATGAGAACAGTATTCCATGTGGGGCCGAACTTGCGCCTTATAAAGTTGCAAACGGTGGACCGGCATGAAATACTGTCCCGCTTTACAGAGCACACCAAGCTTTTGGAGGCCAATTTGGCCTTTCCTCCAAGTGACCACGGAACTGAACGTCGCTCGATATGTCAACGCCAAGGATTCTAATACTGGCTGAGGCAATAAGGGAATGTTCTCAAAAGAGGAGAAACGACAAAGGGATTCTTTTTAGCGGTGAACGCGCAAACCTGTGTCTTTTTGGGGTTGAATAGGACCAAATTACGTCGACCCCAATCCGAGACTTTGAATAACAAGGTCTCGACTTCAGACACAAGTCACCTTCTCCAGCTGATGTGACGCTTATACGATAAGATCAGAGATGCGGTCAGAATCAGTGTCAGTGACAAGGTACAACCACGATACATTCAGATCCTTGGGATTAAACACAAATTGTGTCCTAAATATATTGGCATCGGCTAGGATTTGAATCCAGGACACCTTACTTGCTTTGTATGTGACTAGCGAGGGTCATGTTTTTTTTTCCAAATAAAACCTAATCTTTATTTGGTTTTATATACACCTGACCAATAAAGGTTAGGCTATATTTAGTTTTATAACAGTAAACTTATTTTTGAAGTCGTTCAAGTGCTTTAGGATTTCACGTCTACAAAGACGTGAAATATAATAGTCTATACTTTCATCATCATCATTTCAGCCTATTAGAAGTCCACTGCTGAACATAGGCCTCCCCCAAAGATTGCCACGAAGCACGGTCCTGAGCCACCTGCATCCATCGATTCAATTCACATTCGTTTACAATGATCCACCTGCTTCCCGCAACACTGCACAGGTCGTCACTCCATCTTGTGGGGGGTCGTCCTACACTGCGTTTGCCCGTACGTGGCTGCCACTCAAGAACCTTTTTTCCCCAGCGGTTGTCAGTTCTGCGAGCTATGTGGCCGGCGCATTGCCACTTCAGCTTGCTGATCTTTACGGCTATGTCGGTTACCTTAGTTCTGCTGCGGATATTATCGTTGCAGACTCTATCACGCAGAGAAACACCGAGCATAGCCCTTTCCATAGCGCGCTGAGCAACTTTGAGCTTCCTCATACGGGCTGCAGTGAAGGACCAAGTCTCGGATCCGTATGTCATCACTGGCAACACGCACTGATTGTATACTTTCGTCTTGAGGCTTTGCGGTATACTCGACGAGAAGATATGACGTAGTTTCCCGAACGCAGCCCAGCCGAGTTGGATTCGTCGATTGACCTCTGAGTCGAAGTTGGACTTACCTAATCGGACAATTTGTCCCAGGTATACGTACCCGTCTACAACTTCGAGCCTATTGTTCCCAACAACAACCGGTATTGGTGTGACATGGACGTTTGACATGAACTTCGTTCGTCTATACTTTATCTGTACAAAACTGTATGTTTATAATAATACAAATATTAGTGGTAAATAAGAACATGAAGGAACAAATGTATCAACCCAAAGAGAAAGTTGCAGTTCTTAAAGCACACGGACCTACCGGTCGGATGCGCGTCGCCCGACCTGTCCTTTAACCGCCCAATTACGCAATTGGACGTCCAAAGGACAGAGTTGCAGTCGTACTGTTGGAACATAACGCGACAGGACGCGCGCGTTCCGGTCTCAACTTCGAAACCTTTTTCGAAACGACATCTCGGGACACGTGCTCACGTCGGTCCGGGCAAGTGTCGCGATATCTAATTAATAGCACATTCGTTTACAATGATGATGATATTAATTTATCCCTATTGGGAAAGGCAAAGGACTTTGGTCCATACAGCCAACAATCGTTTACAAACGTGTTTTGACAGTTGACGCGGCTGCATATCAGCAGTAGAGTATTGGTTTTATATTTTTTTAATTTTTGAATACGGCAAGTGAAGAAGTCAACGCAGTTTAGCTTCGAGACGTGCTTAAAACACGAAACGTCTGTAGTAACGTCAGATTCTATTCATAGGCAACGTACAGAATCGAAACAACGGTTTTTGTATTAGTTGTAAATACTGACTTTTGACCTGCACAGCGTTGCGGGAAGTCGTCGTTTAGAAGGATCATTTTGAGGCTCTATGTTTACGGGAGGCCCTATGTAAGTAGTGGACTTATGCCGGGTGATGATGACTGATTTTTTGTTTTAGGACCATGAATAAAATGTACATATTTAAAATGCATATCTTTTTTAAGGAAGTAGTGTAATTTTATGGATTCTTATCAAATAATATTTATTTGTACTTTATTGTGTACACCAATAGGATTACAAAAAAAAATATATATAGGCAAAAATACTAGTAGCAAAGCTATAATTTAAATACATTAATATATTTAAAAATATATCTCTTCAAGCATATACATACATACAAACATACAAACATACAGATATAATATATTATTGAAGTCGAAGCAATTAATTAAAAATAATTAAATTCAAATATCTCCATATTTACGCACTGTTTCCATGAGGAATTAAGCCACTGCTAGCTCCAAACATTTCTTGAGAGTCTCAATGTCGTAGTAACGTTTTACAGCAGGCCAAGTCGTCTCAATATTAACCACAAAATTTGTAGCCTAATGGGTTCCGACTAGTCGTCAGTCAGTCCTTATGCAGTCCGGAAAAACATTGTTCTCAACCTAGGTTCGAGTCGCTCGTGGCCTGCGACCAGGAGCAGAGACTCGCTGGAAAGTACACGGCACATTTTTGAACAGTCTATCACTGAGTTAGTCCCTTGATAAACTTTGAACGAGGTTCACTCCGTTTTCACAAAAATTAAACTTCGTGACCACTTTGAAATTTTTCAACCGATTGCGAACTTTTCAATCGCAAATTGAATTTATGTGTAACGAGCAAATTTCTTTGTATTCCACCAGCGTATCGTGACAACCAAGCGTTTTGATCGATCGACTCGCTCAAGCTGCAGGGACTGATTTAGGGCATGCCCTGTGTATCAAAGATAAGCTTATATATACATAGCTTCAGGTCTTGTTTAATAATTCGCAACAGACAAGCTTCATTTCACGCGATAATTTTTTTTCGCTTGTCCTCATAAGGACTTCCGGCTTTGACAGCGTTCACAGCCAGTCTGATCCTAACAGCACTGGGTCGCCTCGATCTATTGTGATCTTCGAAAGACGAATTGGTGGGATCGATTGTACGTTGAACACAAACATACGGTAGATGCCATACTTATTTAAAATGACTGTCGGCTTCATACAATCTTCTTCTACTTTTTGTGTAAAGCAATCAATGCAATTATGTTTTCTTTAAAGCATAGCCTTGATGTAATACAACAATGACGGTGAAAAATGATATGTGAAATGGCGGCGAATCGATCGAAGCTTATTACATACTCATTCCAAATTTGAGTTCAGAAAAAAAAAGAACTTAAATTGTTACTTAAACAATTTAAGTTCTTTTTTTTTTATTATAGTTACCTAAACACTATTAGCTATAATCCATTGTGAATTGTGTAAACAATCACGGCCGACAAACCTTCAGCCACCACTAAATCGTATAGAATGCAGATAATTGGGTCCTTCACTCCCGAGGAAACAACAAAAACCGTTATTGTTACATATTGTACGTGACGCGCGAGCAAAAAGACCGCAACTGCTACCACGCCAGATACCACTCCAACTCGGGCCGTTTCATAAACAGATGCAAACGAATGTTATTGCGGAGTGTGACGTGGACCGAGTCGCCGCGATGTGAGTCTGCGCATTTTAATGGTCGATATCGGAGCGTGTAAAAAGTGCAGCGGTTGGGGCTCAGGCCCGCCGGCGCCGGCCGCGGACATGTTTTGTGGGCCGCTGCCATCGTGCCCTGGGTATTATCATATTTCATTGTGGCGCTCGCGCATCACTTTTACTGCCTTCGGAACGCCCCGCTCAATTGTATTCTTTGAACCGAAATTCAAACACAATGCTTAGTGTTTCTACGTATATAAATATATAAATTTAAAGATACCTTAGATTATATTGTTTTCCGACTATTTCTATAATAAGCAAGTAAACAGCATAATATGACAGGCAATCATAGAAAGACTGTTAATGTATACATATTCAATGACGTATGAGTTGCACCAATATGCGCTTCGGTTAGGAGTGGATCCCGACTTTAGAAACGTTGATCTTATAACTACGCGTTCGTCAAGAGTTGCAATCATTATAAGACTGTCCACTGCTGGGCTTGTGCATTTACCAATTTATGTGGACTTGTGGCAGTAACTATCGCGCAGTCGGTAAAGGGATTGGCGATCGCAGGACCAGCGGTTCTGCACCTTAGGCGCTGCTTCCCGTCATAGGCATGTGTATGTCTGAAATGAATGAATGAATGAAATGAAGATTCTTTATTCTTCGACGTAAGAAAGATCATTCCGTTTGTCAAATGTCAATTCCTATTATTATCATTATTTTCATCTGGTTGGGTTGTATATATAAATACGTATAGATACAAATAATACCATAAAATAAATAATATTTAATAAGTGATATTTATAATATAATTAAATAGATAATTAAAACCCAACCAGATGGAAGCCCCCGGCAGGGGAGACCAGACGGCCGAGGGTTAAGGAGAAAGGGAAAGAAACCGGCGGACAATTCGAGCAGTATCGAGTAGCACCGCCTTCTGGATTTGAACTCGGAGCGGTCCGTCACGGAGTCCCAGCCGCCTCAGTTGTTCCGAGAAGCTGACTGGGATTAACCCATTCGCAGAGACGACGATCGGAATAATTTCGGTCGGCATATCACCCCACATGTCGGTCACCTCGTGTAACGAGGTTATTATTAGCGCTTATTATTATTTTTACAATCAGTGCAAAATGTAAAATTATGTTTTCAATCGATGGTAGTAGATCTTCTATCGCCACCAACACCCGGCAATGTCTTATCTCGTTATATTATTAATAAATAGGCTAAGTCGCAGTGAACCGAAAGCATATCAAGGACGCTGCACAATCGGACGAAACATTTCTTTAGCCGACGAAGACAAACAGACGACGCGACGACGCTCGCGGGACACTTACCTCTCTCAAGTCAATATATAGCCAAGTTCTCTACAAATATTAATCCAGAAGCACAGGATTCTATCCCCTAAGAGCAAACTAGTTTGCATATCTCTAACACAGTTTACATAGAAAAAGAAGCGTCTAAAGCCAAAGAATTCTTGCCGTCTTAAACAATAGAAATTCTATTGTTACGGTACGTGAAGGGTCCAAAAGAAAACTTAGTAAAATTTTAATCAAAAGTTAAAAACCATACACCTATCCAATAAAGGAGTGTGTGTACATTTGTATTTGTGTATTTCTCGATATCTTCACTTATAAAAACCTACTTTAGATTATTAAGAAGTGAAACAGCAAAATATAATACAATAGCGCCTGCCGGCGGCTTCGCACGCGTCTTTGCAAATTTTGTCCAAAGGGAACTCTTAATGGAGATAAAAAGTATCCCATAGTCTATTCTATGTTATTTAATCTACAGATCCATTCGGTTAAATTTTGAGCGTGTCTGAATGTAGAAAAATTTACATTTGTAACATAAAGTAAGATAAAACAGTTAATAGCACTTCTTAAATCCTAAAGAACATTAAAAAAAAAGTTTCATCAAAACCAATAAATCGCGTTATGATGGTGGCGGCAGAACATCCAACTATGGCGAGCACAGTTGTGTGTTCTGGAAGTTTCCATAGACGTCACAACATAACCAGCGCGCGGGTGCGGGCGGGTGCAGGGCTCAGCAACCTGCTCGCCCCTAATTTGATATGAGCGGACCTTCCAAGCATGGTAAACTTTTCTTGACGCCGCCATGGTAAGACCTCCAGCAGGCTTACACAAGATGAGAAAGAAGAAGAATTAACACGGTCTACCACGGAGGTGTAGATTTGAATGTCCGGATCGTACTTTAAGGTACGTTAAGTGACACGTCCTTCGCTCAGCTGGGGGTGGGTCGAAGCACGGACACCGTCCGCGACTATCTCACGCTCTCGCTCGGAACGGGGTCAGGCGGGAGCGGAACCGCTTCTATGTTTAACGATTACTTTTGTGACGAACGACCGGACGCAAGACGCGGTGTGACGAGACGTGCGCGATTTTGTCGATGGCATTCACGACTGCAACACAAAGACAACACACAACACACACATTGCATACGTACGTCGTTGAATCCTGTTATGTGAAGTGCATTGGCTGAAGAGTTGCAGTGAATGGAGCCGGCACGACACTGTAATTGTCGCGATGACATTGATCATCAACTCAATGTAGCAACTTAACACTGCTGTTTCGCAGTGGTTAGCGTGCCTGATTGGCGAGCCATTATCCTGGTTTTGAATCCCATCCTCGGCCAATGTTTATGCAAAAGACAAGTATATTTTTTTATTTACATCCCGTGTGTCTGCCCCTACCTCGTGCTAGAGTGAAGCGACAGCTTTTGCTCCGGTTCGACCTGGAGTAGTACCTTGTGCTTTTGCGTTTCGTTCGGTGAGTGAGGTCCGGAACCGGAGACCCACTCGAACACAGGATACTTTTGCAGAAATGTATGGAAGATAATCATGTTAGTGACAATAACGGTGCGCTAACAGATCACCAACCGTTATCATAAATGCAGAACAATCAAGCTACAAAAGTAGTTTACGTCAGTACATCAGTTCTGTCATAAAACACTTGCTACAAATGACGAGGCGCGCGGCGACATCGCAAACTTGTTAACTGCGTGCATTAGCAATTACAGGCTTTAATTACGTGTACCAGAGCCGTTTAACGCGCGGTATTTTCACACAATTACATCTGCATCTTTTGAACTCGGTTATACGACACGTTTATAACCGAGAATGAGTTAACCTACAGCTATGCCATACATGGAAAATCCATGTTGAATGAAAACAAGCACGCGCAGAAGACCGCTAGCCGCCGAGCATGCAGCTCCACAATACCACAACTATGACCATATAACGGCGGACGTTACAAAAACAAAGAGGCAAAGTATGCAATAATGACATAGTGAGCATTACTAATGGTCCAACCACTCATTGTTGACAAAGGACCCAGGCGAGGGAAAGCCAGCTATAAACACACAGCGATATAACGTCTAACCCGTGGCACATTACTATGTTATTTTAGTTTTAGGCCCACATCTGTAATGGAAAGTCTACTATTGTTAGTCTACTAGTCTGTCGTTTACTAAAGATTTATAACAATATTTGTAATGTAACAATACGTATGGTACAGCTCTACGATTCATGTCTTAGCCATACGGTACGTATCCGAGTGAAGAATGTTTCTGAGTGCGGCAGATCGACTAGATAACCAACAGCGAGTTTCACGTACTAGGTATAGAACATATATATTAAAATCAACGAAATAAATCGGCGAGTATACAAGCGGAGAATCCTGTTTATGTTTCATAAACAAGTAGCACCGAAATGTTCCACGTGAAGTTGTTGGTCTCGTCCTTAAGCCGAGATGGTCCGAGGGCCATAAACGAAAAGCGAACCGGTTGTGTTATCGATGGCGAGGCGCGATAGGGAGCGGCGCCCGGGCGGCGACCGCCGCCGGCGGAATAATTGGACGCAACAGGACTTCACACCAGCGATGCGGTCGCGCCAGGGTGGGACCACTCTTGCACATCGCGTGGACATTCCAAAGACTAATAAAGCCCTTGATTTTAGCCCGCGACTGCTACATATTTTCAAACGTGGTGGTGGAGCAAAGCGGCGGCTTTTGCTGCTGCTCGAATGGGCCGGCTCGACCGGTTTGGTACCACAGCCTCGCAGAATATCGGCGTTGAGTAAAAGAATTTTGTGCTTTTGTGTTTCGTTCGGTGAGTGAGGTATCCGGAGGCCCAGTCCCCCTCCCCATCCTCCCTTCCATCTCCCAAATATCCTTAAAGGGCGGCCATGCACCTGCAGCACCTCTGGTGATACAGGTGTGCGTGGGCGACGGTAATCATTTACCATCAAGTGAACCGCTTGCTCGTTTGCCGTGATTTTTTTTATTTACGGATTTTATCGCGTTTAATTTAACATTTTTACACACGTTTGAACCGTGACCCTTGAGAGGAGAACACTGAGGTGTTTAACGTCTTGGTATCATAATCATTGGCTGGGTGAACCCCAACCACCGTCAACTTTTGTAATAATTTTTTTTTCTATCTATCTACACATGTGGTATGCGTAACGTTGTATTAAATTTCATCCAGCCATCTACTCTACTGCAAATATAATGTTTTTAATATCAATATCCTCGCGAATCATCCTTGGCAGGAAGCGATGGGCTTTAGTAAGGATTTGCGTCGTACTGCCCCGGAGCCGAACTTAGATTGAAATTTAAAGCGAGGCCACGGCTCGACGTACGTTCGAGTGCGAACAGCTAAACTTATGCCGCAAAATTCATTATTCGAATATCATCTTGTACCGATTACTAATCACTAACCACAAGCAATTACAGCGAATGAAAACGTCTTATCAACAACGACTGGGCGTATTTGAGAAGACGTTTTTCATGAGCGCAGGTGGCTCGGGGCCGTGTTTGTGTCCGGCGGTAGGCAGCAATGATGATAATATTTACAATTTCAAACGTGACGGCGTACACAATGCTGGTGTAAATAACAGAAACGAATATATAATTATAGTAAAAAACAATACTATTAATTATTTTTAGTCTGCAGTCTTATTCGATAGAATGTCTGAAATGCGGAACAATCACAATACACACAGATTGCGGCTTCGCTTAGACTAGAAAGCCACACATACAACTCAACCGACACGAGTTATGCAGTAGAACATATTCTATAATAATAATGTACGTCCGACAAGGCTTCGGGAAAACATGGCCAACCTATCGTACCCGAAATCCACTCGCTCTAACGCCCAGCATCCAAAAACGGCTAGAATGAGACGGAAGGCGTCGAGTAAACGCCGTAATACCTAATAAATTGTATTAAAGCACTTGACGTTTCGAATGGACGATTCAAATCGATGTTATATACGATACGGGAATCGGATTTTAGGACGCACGGCCTTAGCCGGAATGTTCTCATCAGATTGTTATCCTCGTAGCGGGGCTTATACGTAAAGTGGGACGTATGTTCGTACGTCGTTGTTACGGTGTACGGTGTTAGCTGTATGCACTCTCGTAATGAGTTGAAGCTTGGCAGATTTAACTCAATAAAATGCGTCACCACACGACATCTCGTGGCCGTCTCGTGGGCGTAATAACCATGAGTTACGATGATGAAGATACCGTGCCTAGTACTGCTATCTAATCTCCCGAAAGAGCCAAACAAACCCTCCCTCGTCGAATCCTTCCATCCTCTTTAGGATGTCCCCTATGCCCTATGTAGGATTGTTAAAATCGTTAAAATTTGTTATTTTCCGTTATTACATTGCTAACTTTAATGTAATAATTCTCATCTTAACGAAACAGAGCGAATCCTTTGATTGGCAGAAACATTGTGGCTTCGGTCTCAATCGGTCCGCAGCACACAATTCATTCTAGTTAATTGTCCGGGGGATACAAGTTTACTTTTGCCCTGATCTTCTAGTGTCCAATGGAATGTCTGATCACTGCGATCGAAGGTGGGAGTGTGCAGCGTATGAAGCCGAGCCATGAAGATTTAGTGTGATTACAAAAATATATTTATCAAATATTTTTGGGATTGTAATAACTCGAGTCGCGCTTTAGTTACGCGCTTTATTTTTATTTATTGAACTTCATATACGTGAGAATGTATATAGGCGGACTTAATGCCAGAAGCATTCTCTACCAGTCAACCTTTGGATGATGCAGAGATGAAATGAAGTAGGTGAAGGTTATAGAATAGAGAGAACTAAAGAGAGGAAAAAAATTATAATAAATGTAAATCTATATAAAGATACAATATTTCAAATTTAGTTATTGATAAACGAACAGTACTCGTCTCTGTAGCGTAGTCGAAGAGAAGAACCTACGCCATGTAAAAGTAAGGCATTTATCGATGTGTTTGTCATGGCAAGCTGTTTAATTCATAGACAACTTTAGTTTAATTTTGTGTTATATTTGTGTTTCTTTTGTTTGTGTTTTGTGTATTCGACACATAGCGTCTCTCGTCACTTAAACGAGTTCCATATAAAAAGGTGGATGTGTCGTGGTGCGCGCGCGCCCAGCATGAGGACCTAATTGTTACGTTTGTACACGGGACGTTAGTCTATCGCAAATTATACATGAGTCACGAACAAAAAAAAGTTTAACAATTAATGATTCAAATTGGGTACGTGTCTCGTTGAGTTCGTCGACCCGACGCGACGTCTCGCGGATTCTAGTCGCGGCCGTGTATTTCGGTCTCAGCGGACGCCCGCGGGCTTTCTCCACACCAACAACATACAAACAACCGGACGTTCGCGTACCACTAAAAGCATGAACTTTATGCGGACTTTTACGACTCGATGAGGGCGCCCTTTACGAGTTCACCGATTACGCACATTCAGCGTACTGTGTGGAGAAACCAACTCTACGCGACCCTCGATGGGACCTTGACCACTTTCACTTTGCGGCATCGGTTATAGATAGCGGAGGTCAAGTTACAGTGGAAATATTTCATTTGGGACTAGAGTCTACAATGTTGATTTTAACGTCTACTGGGAATAAGAGACAATATTTGAAACTAATATTATTGTTACAAAGTGAGGATTCATAGAAAGTGATTTTACAGTTCACAGAACTGATCCTATCTTTGATGCTGTATGATAAAAGAAAATAAATAAAATAAGAATAAATACGTAAGATAATAACTAAAGCATTGATTTGCTTTGATTTTGCATCAGTTGATACCTAGTACAATCGCCATGCCGGATGCCGCAGTAGCCTAGTGGTCAGCGCGCACGCTTTAGTTTCATAGAGCGCGAGTGACCTGGGTTCGATCCCCGGTGCTGACACCACTAAAATTGTTAATAGCAATTTTAAGTGCTGTATTTACCACGTGCTGGGCGGTGGAGTTAAACATCGTGAAGCGTGCATAATTTTTTTTTTATTTAATAATTTGTCATAAACATTATACATATTAATAAAATTATAGTATAGTTACGAAACCACATACAGTTAACAATAATTGATTTGGATGGAAGTGTCCATTAACTAAACAATATGAAAATTTAAAGCACATTAACACCTTAGCGTGAATCAAACGTGAGAAAGCACTAAATTGTGTATTATCTAAAATCAGGTAGTACGGCCACGAGCTTAAATATAAAAAAAAACAAAGAGGCGCGAGTCTCGTGCGTGGGAGTGGCACAGGGTCGTTCGGTATGCCCGCCTAATTAAAATGATTTTGTTAACTGTCAACGAGAGATAAAACCCGCTTTGATGTCGCCGGTAACACCGCACTTTGTTTAACATTACTACAGAGCAGTTTTAACCGCACATAAATAGATATCTATAATGGACGAGTCAAATTAACAATTATTTACGGCCACGAACGAAATTTTTGATTTGTTAGACGATATCAAAACATATTTAAAGCCTACGTAAACATACACATACATTCTGAAGATAAACAAAGATAGTTTAGTCTATTGCTTCGGTTGACGCCTTCATAGCTGCACCGACGTTGTTCCAAGTAAAATATATAATGCAATAAATTATAGGAGCTTTAAGTCATCCATCCATCAAAAGTCAAAGATAAAAAGTCAATGAAATTTAAGGCGGATAGATTAATAAATCTTGGTGAGTTATTTGATTTTGAATTTATGTTGAAAACATTTTGGATACCGAATTAAACAGACATAGTTAGTAAGTCTAATATAACGAATGCGTAGAGATTCGAAATAAGAAGTAGGTGTAGAAAAAAACTACTAAACTGCATCAGACATACGTTGAGGTAAATTGGCATACGGAAAGGCGTTGTAACTATTATTGACCAGTGCAAAAGAAATGATAAATTAATTATTTATTAGTTGTATCGTACTTTTCGCGGCATTTAAGGCGCCCACGATGAGATGAGCGCGCCAACATTTGTAACGCAAACATTTAGGAGATGTGTGTCACGTTTTGATTAACGCCAGCGCGCCTCAATTGTCATTGTCATTATTCAGGTACTGGCGAACAGTCGTGCTGTTCGCCATCGAATTCTGCATTTCGATAATAATTGATTCTTTTTTCTTTTACAGCCTTTTATCAATCCACCAATGGACATAGCTTGCCGGGCATGTAAGCGCTCGCAACACTTCGCACTTTAAGCTCATTCCACAATTATGGCCCGCCCGGGTGTTGAGCTCTCTGAAACATGGGTCAAATACGTAACAATTAAATCAAACTGAATACAGATACATGTACGCCCACGCAACTTACGGCACTCGTGTCTAGGCGCCTGAACCTAAAATCAGCTGTAGACGCAGCTCCTCTGCACCTGCTTGGATACTTCAGGACTGGCATGTATAAGACGATTATTTCACCATCTGTCGGATATTACTGGCAGGTAAATAAAAATGACGCAACTTTTACGACACCCACGATATTAGATTGTGTGGCAGATTCATTAATAATTTCGCTAAACATTAACCACGATTACGTGATCGTACAGTGTAAAATCAGAAACGTTCAGTAAAACTAGAACTCGAAGTAAGCAAAAGTGTAACGGTCCCGACAGGTAGCTCGAAAAAGTTGAAGAATTCCGAGTACGGAAGACTGTTGTCCTCGGAACGACTCCCAGTGCATAGGAGTGATGACCTAACAGAGCGGAAATTGGCTCGCTGTAACAATTACTCTATTATCTAACAAAGAATTAGTTAGAAGTATAATCGCATGCCAGCCGTGCGGTCTGAATGCTCCCCGCGACATTGCGGGACCAGACCGCCGGTTATCTTTTCAATGTGGCATTGTGATTCGCGGTGCGAAATCACTATGGCTGCCAATCGGGTAACGCAATATAACGCCATATGGCCCGGCCGTATCAATTTCGTTGTCGCGCGCACGTTGCCCGCTCACGTACACTTTGTTAGTTTGTTATTTTTAATGGCCGCGTACCTATCTAGACGCTTGACATGCATCTTGTGAGATCATTAGTGGCCTGTATGATTTAAAAAAATTTAATATTAAAAGAAACATACAGAAAAAATTTCTATAGACAGTAGTAATTGGACATCATCGAAGTAGACGCTTGAAAAGAGCTGAGACCAAGGAGGAACGATGATGAAGAAGACGAAGATCGGGTTCGTGGCGAGCGTTGAGAGATGCCTTTGTGCAACAATAAGCTACCTTACCGCTGTTTTTGCCAAGCCTTTATCTAGTGCACGGCCTTATACACGACCATATAAAACTATCTTTTATTGTTGCGATGTGATGGCAGTATAAGAGAAGCTGCCACCAGCTATTTCTCGCAGGTATCGTAAGACGCGACCATGGAAAAAGCCTTGAAAATCTGATCTCAATAAAAAATAAATACATAAACTAACAACTGTAGTATACATAGACAACTTAATAGACATTTTCAACCGAGCTTACTGAAACTTTGGGACAACGTGATAGGTGGTGAGGTGAGCTTCGTCGCCGTCTTTGTGTCCAAGCCAACGATGCAATTTTTTTTTTAAAGGGAAATGCGTTAAACGGACAAGCAAGCGGTTCACCTGATGGCAAGTGACTACATAAGTAAACTTGTTAGTACGGGCCCTGACGCCGATAACCACTCGGCTGTTGTAGGTGCTCATCATTTCAATCTCAGAGAGTAAAATTTACCTCGAAGCTCGCCACCCGACACGTACTATCTCCCGTTGAGGAGAAGGGTGGATTACCGAAACCCGTTATACACTACACTAGAGTCTTTCCAGACGGAAATTTGGGAAAATATGTCACATTTTAGAGAGTATTGATGTTTATATCTGTATATATAATTGATGCAAGAAGTGGCGCACTACCACTTGTTCCTTTAACGTACTTTATTTAAATTGTTATTTCTTTAATTTGTTATTTTATTTAAATTTATGCGTTAAAAGCGATATAGTATGTAAGGAAAGGTTTTATTTCAAAGCATGGTATTCGCGTGAGAAGATACTTGTAACTTGTATAGAACTGTAATCAAGTATGAGGTGAAGAAAATCGTACTGAAAGAGGTCAAACCAATTTTCTTTTATCTTCTCGCACTACAGGCAGACATTGAAGCGAATAAGTAAAATAAAGTAGAAATCGCCTTTCCATCGTCATTAACGTTCTGTTCACGGCTCGACGAGATTTTTTTCTAAATCGAGCGACATGAAAACCTTCATTGCGGTCACAATGGAGGTCTAACGAAAGGATTAGACCCGGTGCCGAGGTTTCTTAATGAGGGACCTTTGTGCAACGCCTCCGCCGGCTACACGGGAAACCATTTATTAAAGCGTAACGAACGGAACATTTACATTTTTAAATTTATAACGTGTCCGGGGTTTGTTTTCGAGTCGCCTACGCTGCTAGAGACACCATACGTTTTTGTGTGGGATAATTAATATCTCCTTTGTATTGATATATATACTTGAAATTGTTTAAGTCCTAAGCCACGGCAAGCGTTTACGTATTAAGCTTTGCAAATTCGGAAGCTCAATAGCGTTAATAACTTCGGCGAAAGAAACTAAATGAATTAATAATTCCCTTAATTCTGAAAAAAAAATAAGAACTGTTCACAGAATACATTACAAAAACAGTTTGCCGATAACAGAAGTCTTAATACAACTATGTAATAACCATACCGCATATATAACGTAGATACGTTCGACTTAGACTGGTTTAGAAATTATAAGACCTTCTAAGATGTTACGTATCTTGCAACAAATTAGTAAGTAAAGCCCCCAAAGCCGACTCTGCTCGCCAGGCGTGCCAACCCTTCGAATAAACCAAACAAAAGGGCTTCAACGGCTAACACAACAGCAACGCTCGGTTTCTTTGTTAATCATTTCCATAAGCATCGCCCGGCTCGTGGTCGCGACTGGAGCGCGTCACTCGCGACTTCTTAACGCTGCCGCACAGCTGCGCACTCAGCGGACAGACTGTGTCTGCTCGACGAGACACTGTCCGTGTCCAAGTAACACACCACGCGTAATCTACTAACTTCCAATATATTTTTTAATGGAAAGACGGCAAACGAGCAAGCGGTTCACCTGACGGTAAGTGCTTACCGTCGCCCACATACATCTGCAACACCATAGATGCTGCAGGTGCGTTGCCGGTCTTTAAGGATATTTGGGAGATGGGAGGTGGCCTCCGGTTACCTCTCTCACCGAACGACACGCAAAAGCACAAGATGCCTCTACTTCACGCCGGTATACTGCGAGGTCGTGGTACCGATGCGGTCGAGCCGGCCCATACGTGCAGCAGCAAAACCGCAGCTTGGCTCTACCACGTTAAAAAAGATATTTTAAAGTTGGCTAAGGAAGTTACTATACTTAACCGTATTTCAGAAAAAAACGCTATAGTAGAGCCCACGTAGCCTAATGGTCAGGGCGCTCACTTTAGCTTGTTGGATCCCCGGTACCGGTACCACTAAAATTGTTAATAGCGATATTAAGTGCCGTATTTACCACGTGCTCGGCGATGAAGGAAAACGCTATGAGAAAACCTGCATGTCAATATTATAGAGGATATGTGAAGCACTGGAGTAGCGCGGCGGGCGCCTGCCGGCTCCAAAACTCTCTAAGATGTTTGAGGAGGAGGCCTTTCCCCAGCAGTGGGCACTTACAGGCTGCTACTTTACTTTAGTTTTTCATCGTATCAGACAGACTCTACAGTTTACTGTTGGCTTGATAATGCCTCATTACGAGGCGAATGGTTTGACATTGATGTCGGTGTGCATCGCCTAGTGTCGCAGCTTATGCCGGTATTAGTGATCGGTGTGGTGGAAGTGACTTGCATGGTCGAAATAGTGCACGCACTTGTAGGCCTCCGAACTATTGTTTTTTTTAAATGATCAAAGTAACTTCTTATTAATACTGTTATCATAAGAAAACAAAGACCCAATGTAAAATTATTTCTCTGTAGCCTCATACACAATAGTATGATTTAAGACCATAACCTTAAGAGAAATTGTGATGCACCAACGGTGGCCTCAGTTGGAACTACAACTCAGCTGTATATAATTTTTTATACATGTTTACGAGTATTTTAAAACAAAACAAAACTAGCAATATAAACACATATTGTGTACAAAGTGTACGTAGCCACTTGAATTTATCAGCATCGTAATCGTTTACATATATTCAGTTATCGAAGTAGCGACAGGTTTTTTTTGAACCGACAGACTACAATAACAAATTGAAAACAGATTCATATTTCACATGTCAGTTATGGATACACTCGTTGCGTCGGAGCGACGTGGCGGGGCTCTGAGCGATGAGAGGGTATTATTTATGAAAAGGGCATCGTGGGCATTACGCGTCGTCCCTTTTGTAGAGGTCTAACGAACCAGCTGCGACGTCAATCAAGCCCACGTCGACGTGCACAATGCAGAGCTTTTAAAGCTCAAGAGGAACTATCGGTGCCTCTGTTGAGATCAAAAATTAACGTACGTTTCATTAAATAAATCTGTACCTAACCTGTTGGAGGTAATTATAAAAATGTTTGTATTAGAAATAACAAACACTTTTAACCTACGATTTAACCCCTGATAATGTAAACAAAAGGGAACAATTATGGGCTTCAATAGCTACACATTTCTATGTATTGTATGAAAAGAATGTTATACACAATTTTTAATGCTTGATATTTTATTATTGTTTATCAAGTCATAGCTCCTGGGAGTAAAAGGATTTTTCTACTAAATAACAATTGAATTTAAGTTAGATTTTAGACAAAAAGGGTCCAGCTCCGTTCAGTTTGTTCATACACGCGTTCCACACAGTTAATATTCCCAGCCAGATATTATCAACAGATCAACTACATAATGTGCCAGTATAAGAAAGAAAAATTGAAACAGATAACTTAAATACTGCAGTATGTAACATTAAACATGGCAAAGATATATGACCTGTTGACATTGATCGATCTGAATAAGGTGCGGTTATTGTTCACTAAGAAACGAGACCAGCCATATACTAAATGATAAACAAAATTGTACCGGCCCTGCGATCTCCGACCCGGCTCCACCCAGCCAGATGAATAGAGATTGATAATCCTATTATATGTATATAAGAAACCCTCAAAGAAATGCATGCAATGCTATGTTGGCTCTTCATTGAAAAGGCCTATTGATTAAGAGAAGGCTGACCGAAGACAAACATGAAAAGAATATCTAATATTGTTTTATATAAAAATCACCATATACACGTATAAATAAACTCATCCATCCATTACGCCAATGATGCCGCATTTAGACGACCTTGTTAAATAATTAGAACACAACAAATAAAAATTCAAACGTATACCAAGAATAAAACATTGCAAGAACTCTTCGAATAAACACGGAGCAATATAAATACACCAGAAGACATTCAAAACAAGGTTCCCCTAACGCCCGGCGCCAGAGATATGCCATTTCGATAATAATAAAAAAGGCCACTGAACATACAGAATTTAATGTTTTCTTAAAAGTGTAGAAATTATTTTGGACATTACCGTATTAACATAACATCACAGTGAAGTGTTTACGATCGACTACTGCAGGGGCCACAAATCGACGGCCCGCTAAGTCATACGACCACTACTAGATCTTATAAAAGAGAAACTGACCCTTCCTCCGATTTTATCTGATTGGAGTTATCATCGAATTGATCCGTCGTAGTTGATTAAGTAAATCTGTGATGGCGCTGATACTAACAAAACAAGAATACATTGATGACAGTTTCTATTCGACGGCCGCAAGAGGTATCGTCAGTTCCAGAGAAATCTTCAAATCATCAAATTTAATAACAATAATAAATTAATACGTTGCAGCCCTTTATGATGTTTAATTGAACACCACTGAATTACAACAAAATATCAATAAGCAGTGTCATGTCGATACGTCGATAAACATTATGCAGTGTCTATGCGGCGCCGGGGTAATTACCCACGCTTCATAAACATTTTGCATAAGTAATGAATCGGTTTTGGGAGAAAAACCGGGGTTTTAATAGACGTGTAAAAAAGAAATTGGTTAGCTTTGTAGAAGCCGCCGCAGCGCCGACGGTATTAATGTTTACGATTGGGCGAATGATATTAATTAAAAGTCAGACCGTTGTCATGATTTTTTGTACTTCGTCAATGCGCATTATACACACGACTCTGTGTGCAGTGAGGATTGGATTTGAGCATTGAGCGCCGCGGTTGGCGACGTGATAAACAATAATACCTACGTAAGCAATATAAACATCTGTGATCCATCGCGTAAGTATCTGCCATCATGACGTAAAAGCTTTGGAAAGCTCATAGCAATCATTGGGAGGAAACCCAGCTACGAGGCTGGCACATTCACATTATATCTCCCCGGAGAGGAGTCAAGTGGGTTTCCAAAGCCCGTATTACTACACTGAGTCGTAAGAAATGGTTAATCTCAGGTTACCCTGGCATGTTTACTGAATTATAAAAATCCTTGGCACAGCCACAAACATTTATACCCAGCACATCAATGTCGATCCCGAGCAGAATTCAGGCCCGTAACCCCCGTTTAACGACTATTATGTAAGAAAAGAAGAAAGTGCTGATATGAGCTTCCTTTTAACTTTCTCTTTTGTTCTAATACGTCAGTGATAACTTGTATCTACGCGAACACTACACGTTTGAAATGAAACTATTATTTACGGATTTTATCGCGTTTAATTTTATTTTTATATTCCCGTCGTTTCGATTGCTTCACAGTGCCCGCGGTCACAGAGGGACTGATCTGTTAGACGTCCAGATGTCATAGTTAACTCGGGCTACCTTCATCTTTTATTTATTAATTATCGAATCGAATATGCTCTAGGAAGTCTGCAGTCTGTGATCATATCCTTTATCGCCCCAACCATTACATCAGATTTGATAGACCACAAATCCTCGCCAACAACACCGATTTTTGCCAAGGATGACTGGCGAGGATATAGAAATCAAAAAACATCCTAATTCCAATAGAGAAAACGGAGAGAAGAAACGCAATATAATCCGTAAATAATAGTTTCATTTCAAATAACAGTGATAAATCAAAAATGATTAATGTAGATATATTTAAATGCAAGTGTGACCGTGAAGACCTGTATTAAGTCTAATGTAAGTAGAGTCATTAAATCCGAGCAACGGAAAAAGAAATCTTTGCTAGATAACTACTAATAATCATTTAATGTTCATGCCTGTAACTACCGGGACCGGTGGACAGACGTCCAGGCACGCCGAGAACAACTCCGTCCAAAACAACAAACCGGATACATTAAATTATCATTTAACGTGACCTGAACTGACTTAATTGGAGTGAACGATTAGCGTTCAAATTAATTCACAGACTTATTTAAGTTTCACTATGCAGTTTACAAACGAGCTTTAAGTATTGGATAAGATAAATAAATAAAACCCTTGGATAAGTTTAAGTGGACTCACATCATGAATGTAGTTACAGAACAGATAGAGCCAAATGTCGGTAGTGTTCTCATAGTATGTCAAAAAACAAAATGCCGAAAAGCCGCGCTACTCGGCTGCCGGGCTTTCACCAAACTTTATGTTACACTAGCACCAGCCCCGCTATGGCGTAACTCTAGTGGTAATCGGTAACCTTGATCGTTTTCAATTTGAAGTTTCGCCAGACTCGACAGTTTGACAGGACGCATCTTAAAGACTTATTCGACAAAAATTGCCAAATCTCTACAATAACTGTTAAATTGTCGAGTCTGTGGCAACCTCAAATTGAAACCAATGACTGTTACGATTACCATCAGAGTAACAAAATAGACGCGCGGACTACTTCTGAGTAAACAGATAATAAAAAAATGTAATCATATACCTTTAGCCATATTTCACAAAACACTATATACTATTCGTTTTGTTGACGACGTTCCCTCGGTAAAATCAGGCATTCATACGCCACAGTGAGCCGAATTTGATTTATAAGCCATCGAAATTTATTTTAGTTTCAAAATAATCCAAAGTGAGCCTTAACGCTCGACAATAAGAAAGTGAGGTGTGAACAAGAGCATTTGTATGTGAACCGACGCAGGCGCCACATGCTGTATGCATTTTTTTAGGTGTGGGATTTTATTTTCCGACCACTGGGTGTGTTAGGATAATGAACACCTCAGGTAGACAAGGATTGGAGGCATCGTATTAACGTGTTTAAATTTATCGATAGCTATAAATAACGCGGACATTTATAATTAAAAACATTACACACATTTATTACTATATGCTATTTTTTATTTCAAAATTTGTCTTGAAACAGAACTGAGTTTATTTTATTACTAGGGTTTACCCGCGGTCCGCGGGGTCACAAATTTGTACATAGAGAACTCTTTAATCGAGATAAAACTAAATCCTGTATCCCCTTCCATGACAGAATCTATATCTCTGCCTAATAACGTTGAACGGATATGACCGTTCAGGCCGTAGCGACAAACAAATTTTCTCATTAAAACAGCCTTACAGCACTTCTGAAATCGTTTTCATTCTGCTTTCCTAATATTAAGAATCCTTAAGAATGGAATTTCAATCTTTCCATAGTCATGTAACGTAAAAGAATAAGGAATATTTTTAGTAAGTTTTAAAAAGTCCAAAATCCGTTAAAGAGCTTTTACGTAAAATTATCCGTAGAAACATATTTACCTAAACATATACAAAGAAATTTATATATGTTCTATACTTCCATATGGTACTTAAGTCACGTATATCAGCCAGTACCTTTAGATACAATGTCCGTGGCACAGATTAGATAACAGTCGGAGCTACAGACAACATTAAACGTAGACGATGATTGAACAACACTTCATAGGCGTTTTGTTTATAAGCACTAGGACTCATGATGTCCTAATAACTATTCCCAGTATGTTTTTGAATTATTCTCTAGTACCTCAATTAGTAGCCCTGGAAGGCTAGTAGTCAGGGCGCTCACTTTAGTTTCATAGAGCGCGAGTGACCGATTCGATCCCCGGTGCCGCCTCCACCAAAATTGTTAATAGCAATTTTAAAAGCTGTATTTACCACGTGCTCGGCGGTGAAGGAAAAGATCGTGAGGAAACATGCATGTCCGAGAAACAATATATTATTTCGTGGACATGTGAAGCCCGCCAACCTGCAGTGGAGCGGCGTGGCGGGCCTTTCCCGGCTCCAAATCCCTCTCGGATATTTGAAGAGGCTTTTACCCAGCAGTGGGCACTTACAGGCTGCTGCTTTACTTTTACCTCAATACATAGGTACAAATAGATGTAAGTTTTCAAGTAACTATACGGGTTCTACAACGATGACGGTACGTTCTCTTTCTCAACAACATTAATTTGTTGTAATCGATTCCAATAAATCGAATACACCAATCAAATCACAAATTGGAAGTAGAAGAATTTCTACTTCCAATTTGTGATGAATATCCTGGAGATAATTTAATCTTTTATATTACGTACATCAGCTCCATATGACCCGGGTAACCATTGCGTTATAAATGTCCCGGACGTAAAACTACAAACTTCGTGCTGATTCAGGCCACAAACAATACAAAGGCTGGTCTTAACTTCAACACTACAACGAACAAATACCCAGAAACCTCCTTTTGCTTGCAAGCCAAATATCTCTTAAGAAGCCGTCCCTAAGTTGTCCACAGCTGGGCATGTGCGTCTCCCAATAGTAGGTAAAGCATTACTAGATAAACGCAAACTACTAAAATTAATAAAAACAGGTAACGGGGTTACAAACTTTCTGGAATGTTGTATGTAATTCAAGTAAATATTAAAAATAAGAGAATAATAATACACTTTTGAACTTATGTTCCCGTCCCATAGGAATGCACAACTCTACTCCATGTTACTTACGTGTGGTAACTGTCCATAGACACCTGCGTCCCTCTACAACAATAAATGTCTAGATGTCGTGGCCCTGGGGACTAAGACTGGCCACCACCACACGAAACTCCGCAGATTATATAAGAATAAGAAACTGCTAAAGTTTTTTTTTTCAAAAAAAAAACAACAATAGATTAACTATAAGAAATACCTCGCGATCCAATTCTCGTCTTTCGTCTGTAGAATCCGATTGAATTAAAGAACATAATCCGGGTTAATACCGGCGGCATGGCGACCCCAGTGAGCAGATTACGACGGCCCGGGCCGGCCGGCCGGGGGACGAGACGTCTGGGGTCCGATTTCTTTCCGTCTCGTGTAATTTTGTAATTAACCAGTAGCACTCCGTTTATCTAAATGGAGCATTGGAATCAGAAATACAGATTTATTGGTCGGCGATTGATATAACATTTTATTCGATGGCGACTGTCGTAAAAAAATCTTTTATAAAAACTGATCCGATGAATATACGTATGTATTAAAATTATTGTTCAAACAATAATAATTATTAGACAAATCCCTATGAATTTTTATTTTATTTATTTAATCTTTATGCACTAATTCGTACATATGGCGGACATAATGGCTAGAGGCATTCTCTCCCAGTCAACCATTAGGCTAAGCAGAGATATATACATAATAGAGGCGATACTGCTAAGATAAAAAAACCAGTAAAAAGATATAAATATCAAAATATATACTTACAATAGGTACAGACATACATACATACATAGATACATAAATAACATATATACATAGAATAATACACACTAATAATACATTTATTCTCTTATGATACTAAAAATAATATAGTATAAATCGGGGATTTTGTCTGGTAATCATAAATCACACAACCATTATCGGCCGAGATTACATTTCAGCGGAGTACATTATTTGTCATCCGTATTGATTTGTAGATCTGTCCTGCTATTGTTTGTTAGGTCCAACCAAAACGTGAGGAGCTATTCCACTATGATAGTGAAGCAGTTAAATAAATCTGCATCGACGATGTCTGCTGGAGAACAAGGATAACAGACATTGCCTGCCGAAGTGTCAATGGACCGGTCACGTAGCTCGCAGAACTGACAACGGTTAATGAAGAAAGATTGGTCGCGTGGCAACCACGTACAAGCGAACGCAGTGTGGGGCGAGCCCCCCACAAGATGGAGAGACGACCTGCACAGTGTTGCGGGGAGGTCGATGGAAGCAGGAGGCTCAAGACCGTGCTCTGTAGAATCTTTGGGGGAGCCCTATGTTGAGCAGTGGACTTGTGGCAGAGTGCAAAGAGAGGATGAGACGACTTTCAGAATATTTTAGTGGAACATTCATAGATCGGGGGCCGCAGTGTTGTTTACAGGTTAAGGAGATGAGGTAAAGCGAGTAAGTGGACCTACAAAACTCGTTCTCTCCTCTCTACTACAAAAAAAAAACTTTGCTCCATATATATTTCATTGAACGTCGACTGCCTAAGCTCTACCCACCCTATCGCGACCTATGTGCCCAGCGAATTTCCGAAGCGCGCGCAAAGAGCTTCGGGTACCAACGAGCGTTTTGATACAAAAGCGCAGGCAAGATGATGGCAAGGTCACGGCGTACGGCCGCAATAAACGACGCGACTGCGTGCAGAACCGATATAAGGAACACCTTCTGAGAATTAATTAAGTCGGCGAATTAATGTTTCACGGTTTTTAACACATACAAAAAATGCTTTTTTGTTTTCGATATTGTAACAACACGTAAGATAACCTTATAGCGCTCATTAGCGCAAATTGGTCAAACCTACTACTTATTATAGTATCGATTACATTTTAAAATACAATAATTTTATACAATAACAATTCTCCTATAGATTGATTAATGAATGGCAAACGATGATTCTTTAATTATTCATAGAACCGAGAGAGGTGTTTATTATAAATAGACAGTAAATAATGATAAATGCCAATAATAGGTGAGTATTTAATAAATTGACAAATTATTATTAATCAATAATTAAGATTTATCATAGGACTTCAGCAAGATCTTCCATTCTGTTCACAATACAAACAGAAGAAAGCCGTGCACCGACCAAGTCACAAAGAACGCGATGCGAGCTGTCTGTCTGTCACAAATAGACGCCTAAAGCTCACAGTAAAGAATGCAGAGATGCAGAGTAGTGTCGATTGTAAATAAGACAATCTGCAGTGACCATGATCTCAGTATCAGATGATCAGTGTATTAACGGAACGTCCAGACAGGTGACTAGTGTACATACAAAGTAATGGAACTTTGAACAGGACTCCTCCTAAGGTATCATGATTACTAGACGAGTAGCTTTATAATCTGTTCGAATTGAATAGCTTCGGAAGTTTTAAGTGCGCTATTAATAGCTTAGTCAGTATTTTAAAATATTAATAGTTCTTAGTATTTTAAAACCTATCAAATTATTAATAATACTATCAAATCGTAGTTATATGAGTATGCGATTACAACACCTATTTGAAAATTGCGGATCTTTCCTTTATTTCCGCTAATAGACCCTTACCATACCACATTTTCTATTTTCGGTCAACGAAATTTAAGGAACATGTATTGAAGACCGTATGGACCCTTCCTGAAATGTCTGAAACTGAAAATGTTCCGTATTTGGTGCAAAGCTCTAAATCGTTCTCCACTTACTACAAAAGAAAAGCTAAAAGTCAACGCATCTATTAATTTAAAAATCGGCAAAATTAAACTACGTTTAATTTTATTCGACATTAAAATCACAAGAATTTATCGAAGTGTAAGAATTAAGTGCTTGGCATGTATGATGAATAAAAAACTCTTAGTGCAATAAATATGGACGTAGAACATAATAACGCTAATTGAAAAGACCTCGTAATGATTTATAGGCAATAGATAAATGTCCTTCGTTTGAAATTGCAAGCTCAACACGAAACGTTTTTATTTAAGAATGACGTATTATAAAGAAGTGTCGACGAGCGGTGACGGGCGGCAGCGCCTATATCGCGAGGTGTCTGATACATCGATCGCCAACGGGCCCGCTCAGCGTGCCGATTACTGCTGACAGAGGCTGTAGTAGAACGACAGTGGCTTAGTGGTTAGCGTACCTGACTGCGGAGCCATGGGTTCTGGATTCGAAGACAAAAATTATCAGTTTTCGGAAATGGTTGCGTTCTTGTTTCGTCTCGAGTGTCCGACACTACATAGAACCGTTCCTCCGATCTTATCGCATGAGCATCGGTGGTGGGAAGGTAAAGACGGCACTGTAATGGATGTCCTGCTTAGTTAACTATTCATCGTGGCCATCAGGTGACTAAGTAAATATTAACCCTACACGTCATAACTTTGAAACTGGAACTGTTTCAAAGTTATGTCGTGTGGGTAACGTGTGGGTAACGTGTGGTTGTAAATTATACCAGGACTAGTGACACTGGAAGAGTTAATGGAGAAGTTTGTATGCAGTATATAAGCACAACTCACGACGGTCTATATTTAACGCTACGATATTAAACGGTCAACGGTCGCGATGGCTATTTTAAATTCTATTGCATTAAATACGCTACGTGAACTTTTTAGCTTTACCAAATCTCAGGATTCTAATTCATAGAGTGTTTTATGTCGTTAGTTTACAGCGCTATGGATACAGGGCCTAAACTACAGACAGTAATGAAAGCCAAACGGACATCAAAGTGATTCAAACCTTCGGTTTTTTTTTTGGTCCGAAACCATTAAATCGACGATTATCTTAACCAATTCAAACGAGTTAGTTTCAAAGCGGCCCTGAGCTATTAGAGTGAGAGACGGCGTGTGCCCCGCAGTGGGACGTAAACAGACTGACATTATCTAGGAAACGCGCCAGTGACTATGTTCGCGTCGACTTTAAAATGGACGTGAATCCGGCAGCTTTATGTTATAATCTGTTCGAATTTAATAGCTTCGGAAGTTTTAAGTGCTATATTAATAGCTTTGGCTTAACCTTTTTTTATATCTAAACATTTATAGAGAAAAAAACTAAAATATTGATTGTAATAATGTTGATAATACATATGTAATATCTATGTATTAAATTTGATATTAATTATGATAAAGGTTGTCTGGAAGAGTTCGTTTTAGCGATAAGACCGCCCATTGTTCCACCTCTCATGTCTAATTACGTTTTTGTACTATTATATTGGTGTGCAATAATGCGTATTCTATCTATCTATCTAAACTTTAAACGAAAGCAAGATTTGTGCAACACAAAAATCATTGATTTTCCAATTTATAACAATAATCCACATATAGTTCCGATAAGGCCGTAACGTCGGTCATGGTAGGGTTGAGACCAGTGAGCGCTTGTCTCCGCGCATACACTTATGGCACTTTAATATGTCATGCTCAGTTGACAACCACCGACAGTTTTCGGAAGTTTTCGCCGTGGTCGAAATCCCAGGACGCACGGACCCAGAATCTAGCAGTCTATCTAACAAAACACTTCCAGTGCCCTCTCATCGCTGTGGATACAGTAGCCGACAATGGAAAATATCAACATTGACCTCCGAGCAGTCAAGACCTCTACCAACACATTTGCGATGCTTGACAACACGTCTCTAAGAACACCAGGATCACAGAGACGTCTTGTAATTTCAACCTTTTTACGTTTTATAGTGTAAATTCAAGATATTGTAGAAGAAACAAACAATATGAAAGAGTTTAGTGTTATATAGTCTGAGATAATGAGACGTCGACGGCGCCGGCGCCGCAGCGGTACTGGACCTACAAATAATCGTTGGCCTATGACCGCAATTACACGCGCGGCTCAATCTCCGCACCGGACGTGTGGTGTGTGCATTACTTCATTTATTTATTATTCTCAGATAGAAAACACATAAATATTACTTCTTATGTATCTACGTGAAATATGAGTTAATTTATTTTTTTGCTAACCGACTGGCACTTCTCTCGATCATGCCACCCGATTCTGCGTTTCGTTCGGCGAGTGAGGTAATCGGAGACCCATATCCCCTTCCCATCCCCCTCCTTATCCTCCCTCCCATCTCCCTAACATCCTTAAAGGTCGGCAACGCACCTGCAACACCTCTGGTGTTGCTTATGTACGCGGGCAACGGTAATCACATACCATCATGTGAACCACTTGCACGTTTGCCGCCTATCCCATAAAAAAAAATCAAAAATAAACAGACCGATGACGGGCAGCGGCGTCTAAGGTGCGAGATGTCTGCTACTGCCAGCATCTAAGTCTAAGGTATATGGTCTATGTTACAAAGTGGACATTCTAGATGCTGGTATCGTACGATACTAAATTGCAATAGACGTATAGACACTAGTAAAAACATTATTTTTGGTATTTTGGTACCATTATATTTCATAAACTTCACTTCACCGATCCGTTACTTCCCCGGAGATCATAACAAGGCGGCGCAGACAAGTGAAGGCGAGGCACTAAAACGCGTAATTAACGAGCGAAAACGTCAGGCTGGAAAAACAATCATAAAGTTATATTAAATTTCAAAATTCATATAAATTTTATAGTAGTTACCAACCAGCATCCGAGTTTGTTTCGACAATGATAATGAAAATGCTGATTAAAAATAAATATTTATGGATTATTACTAATTTTATTAAAACCAATTATATCGAAAGTTTGTACGCATGAGCATTTAAATAAGTATAAAAATTTAGTGGAGAACCTTTTCGAACTGTCTACTTACAATAGGAGATTTATATTTATCTGTTATAGAAAAATTAAAACCGCTATAATTTAGCTTCAATACATACTCTCCTTCGAAACGAAATTTCAAGGAACATGTATTGAAGACCGTATGGACCCTTCCTGAAATGTCTGAAACTGAAAATGTTACGTATTTGGTGCAAAGCTCTAAATCGTTCTCCACTTACTACAAAAGAAAAGCTTAAATTCAACACATCTATTCATTTAAAATCGGCCAAATTAAACAACGTATAATTTTATTCGACATTAAAACCACAAGAATTTATCGAAGTGTAAGAATTAAGTGCTTGGCATGTATGATGAATAAAAACTCTTAGTGCAATAAATATGGACGTAGAACATAATAACGCTAATTGAAAAGACCTCGTAATGATTTATAGGCAATAGATAAATGTCCTTCGTTTGAAATTGCAAGCTCAACACGAAAAGTTTTTATTTAAGAATGACGTATTATAAAGAAGTGTCGACGAGCGGTGACGGCGGCAGCGCCTATATCGCGAGGTGTCTGATACATCGATCGCCAACGGGCCCGCTCAGCGTGCCGATTACTGCTGACAGAGGCTGTAGTAGAACGACAGTGGCTTAGTGGTTAGCGTACCTGACTGCGGAGCCATGGGTTCTGGATTCGAAGACAAAATTATCAGTTTTCGGAAATGGTTGTGTTCTTGTTTCGTCTCGAGTGTCCGACACTACAAAGAACCGTTCCTCCGATCTTATCGCATGAGCATCGGTGGTGGGAAGGTAAAGACGGCACTGTAATGGATGTCCTGCTTAGTTAACTATTCATCGTGGCCATCAGGTGACTAAGTAAATATTAACCCTACACGTCATAACTTTGAAACTAATTATGATAAAGGTTGTCTGGAAGAGATCGCTTTTAGCGATAAGACCGCCCATTGTTCCACCTCTCATGTCTAATTACGTTTTTGTACTATTATATTGGTGTGCAATAATGCGTATTCTATCTATCTATCTAAACTTTAAACGAAAGCAAGATTTGTGCAACACAAAAATCATTGATTTTCCAATTTATAACAATAATCCACATATAGTTCCGATAAGGCCGTAACGTCGGTCATGGTAGGGTTGAGACCAGTGAGCGCTTGTCTCCGCGCATACACTTATGGCACTTTAATATGTCATGCTCAGTTGACAACCACCGACAGTTTTCGGAAGTTTTCGCCGTGGTCGAAATCCCAGGACGCACGGACCCAGAATCTAGCAGTCTATCTAACAAAACACTTCCAGTGCCCTCTCATCGCTGTGGATACAGTAGCCGACAATGGAAAATATCAACATTGACCTCCGAGCAGTCAAGACCTCTACCAACACATTTGCGATGCTTGACAACACGTCTCTAAGAACACCAGGATCACAGAGACGTCTTGTAATTTCAACCTTTTTACGTTTTATAGTGTAAATTCAAGATATTGTAGAAGAAACAAACAATATGAAAGAGTTTAGTGTTATATAGTCTGAGATAATGAGACGTCGACGGCGCCGGCGCCGCAGCGGTACTGGACCTACAAATAATCGTTGGCCTATGACCGCAATTACACGCGCGGCTCAATCTCCGCACCGGACGTGTGGTGTGTGCATTACTTCATTTATTTATTATTCTCAGATAGAAAACACATAAATATTACTTCTTATGTATCTACGTGAAATATGAGTTAATTTATTTTTTTGCTAACCGACTGGCACTTCTCTCGATCATGCCACCCGATTCTGCGTTTCGTTCGGCGAGTGAGGTAATCGGAGACCCATATCCCCTTCCCATCCCCCTCCTTATCCTCCCTCCCATCTCCCTAACATCCTTAAAGGTCGGCAACGCACCTGCAACACCTCTGGTGTTGCTTATGTACGCGGGCAACGGTAATCACATACCATCAGGTGAACCACTTGCACGTTTGCCGCCTATCCCATAAAAAAAAATCAAAAATAAACAGACCGATGACGGGCAGCGGCGTCTAAGGTGCGAGATGTCTGCTACTGCCAGCATCTAAGTCTAAGGTATATGGTCTATGTTACAAAGTGGACATTCTAGATGCTGGTATCGTACGATACTAAATTGCAATAGACGTATAGACACTAGTAAAAACATTATTTTTGGTATTTTGGTACCATTATATTTCATAAACTTCACTTCACCGATCCGTTACTTCCCCGGAGATCATAACAAGGCGGCGCAGACAAGTGAAGGCGAGGCACTAAAACGCGTAATTAACGAGCGAAAACGTCAGGCTGGAAAAACAATCATAAAGTTATATTAAATTTCAAAATTCATATAAATTTTATAGTAGTTACCAACCAGCATCCGAGTTTGTTTCGACAATGATAATGAAAATGCTGATTAAAAATAAATATTTATGGATTATTACTAATTTTATTAAAACCAATTATATCGAAAGTTTGTACGCATGAGCATTTAAATAAGTATAAAAATTTAGTGGAGAACCTTTTCGAACTGTCTACTTACAATAGGAGATTTATATTTATCTGTTATAGAAAAATTAAAACCGCTATAATTTAGCTTCAATACATACTCTCCTTCGAAACGAAATTCTCAACGTGGTAGAGCCAAGCGGCGGCTTTTGCTGCTGCTCGAATGGGCCGGCTCGACCACGTTGGTACCACGGCCTCGCAGAATACCGGCGTGAAGTAGAGGCATCTTGTGATTCTGCGTTTCGTTCGGTAATTGAGGTAACCGGAGGCCCACACCCCCTCCCTATTCCCCTCCTCTTCCCTCCCATCTCCCAAAAATCCTTAAAGACCGGCAACGCACCTGCAGCATCTATGGTATTGCAGATGTACGTGGGCGACGGTAATCACTTACCATCAGGTGAACCGCTTGCACGTTTGCCGACTCTTTCATAAAAAACAAAAAGAAACTCTGTGAGGCGTAAACTCTCTTTAGGACTAATATCGGATCGGTGGTTAGAAAACGGGTCTCGGGTATTATGCTGATAATTTGAGTGATAGGTGAGATGGCTTTCATTCGGACGCAGAGTCATGTTTTTGTTTTTTCTCCGCGTCTATGTTTCTGCTCTTTTCTTCTTCTCTGCTACCATTTTTGATTAAAAACAAACTCAATAAGCTAAACATTTATCACCACCCAACACGGAAAATGTAATGTTAACTAAACAAATAATTTAGACGCGTCCAAAATTATTTAAACACTACTTTCCAGGTTTCTTTAAATATTTACAATTACTACAAACTAAATGATAAACTTAATGCTAGCCTCTCTGTAACAATACAAAGTGAAAAGTATTCAATAGTTAAGCCACTGTGTTGAAATCTAATGTTTATAGATCTTTAAAACGAAAAGCCCTTTTGTTACTTAATGCACATAAAGGTAAACATTTTCATAAATATATGAATATAGTATCACGATTTATATTAATACAACAGTTAATACAAGTAAACAGTTTTCAGCCAAACCAATAAAATTCTTACTATGTTTTTTAATTATCTACTTATTATAAGATTACTGTAACCAATATGAACTGCTACAGACGAATGTCTTTATAGAAAATTATCAGATTTTTTTTACGATTTTATCAAATACTTATGTTATATTATACTTAGCTTTAATTTTTTAACTTTAAATAAAACAAAACAATTATATTTTACAGTGTCCGATTGTACTCGTATGTAGAGAATGTAATATTTTGCGAATATAGTACTATGCGCCTAAATCCTATATCTATAAACAGATAATGTTGAGTGATTGTTTTAATGTTTACGTGGATACGAATAGAGCATGGTAAAAAAATATCTGTTTGTTCACTGCCAGAGGTGTGGCATGCTGTGATAAAAATGATGATATAAATATTATAAGAAAATTACAGTAAAAAAAGAGCCTCGATAGCCGAGTGGTTCGGGGATCTGCTGCCGAGTCAAGACCCGCGAGTTCGATCCCCTACGTGAAGAGCTCGTACCAATGAGTTTTTCGAAATTTATTTACGATATGTACCGAACACTAAGAGGGCGAGAGGCTCCCAAATAAGCTCTGGTACACTCTTGGTTGAAAGGCTTAAAATGACCGGCTTCTGACCACCACAATATTGGGTATACGGTCGTGAGTGCATATTTATTTACAGGTCCTAACAAACAAAAAAAAGTAAAGTAAAGTAGCAGCCAGTAAGTGCCCACTGCTGGGAAAAGGCCTCCTTCTCAAGTACGAGTATCAGAGAGGGTTTTACAAACAAATACAAACAAAACAATCATTAAAACTGTAATGAAAGATTTAAATTTTCGACAGTCACTAGAAACTTAAAAATAATAATAAACGAAGCCATAGCCCGCGCAGGTATCTAATCGCGGCCGATCATAATCGATTGTCAACGCACCGCGTCTCGTAAAAATTAAACGTCACTTGCGCCGGACAACACTCACCCGCCGTAAAGCGAGCTCGCCCGACCTAATAACCAACGCCCAAAAAGAGTTAAGCGTCGGTCAGATCGTCGTATACAGATTGCCGCGCGCAGGTGTTAAATAAAAATAATAAAACACGAGTCGGACGAAGAAAAAAAAAGAGGAGCGGAGGCCGGCCGCGCGGCGCCGAGCGGCCCGATATTTTGTTCGCAACGACCGCCGAACAAAAAACGACGCGTACCCTCCACGTTAGCCGGCGCGAGACACCTCCGACGCTCGTCGGGGGTCGCCCGCGCGCCCGGTTCGCGACGTCGGTCTCCGCTTTAATACCATAAACGTTCACAACTAACGCGGTCCGAGCGCTCCGTAGCCTCCTAATACGGATTCAAATCATCCAGCTCGTGTAAAATCACCGCAGAAGGACGCGGTGCACGGCAAAGTCGCAGACCGAATTAATGCGCGTCATTCCATCGCCATTTACAACTGGGGGGAGCTGTTTAGAATTACCTAAGCTAATGTTTTCCCGCTACCGAGAATTGCGACTCGAGGAATGAACGGCCATTCTGTTGGGTTCATCAGAATAATGGCTGCGATGAATACGAACCGCAATTAGGGACGGCAAATCCCTTTCGCACGTACGCACAAATTGCCGATGTTGTGGCGGGAGCAAAAAATGCGCACACCGCGCGCACGCGCACGCACGACGTCGTGCACCGAAAACGAAACAATTGATATCCGCCTGCACTGCTTGCAAGCTCTTTAATAACCAATCAAAATATTATTGGAAGACATACGTGTATGTGCTACACTTATTTATATATATATATATATACAATACTTATGTATCGATGTAGGAATTTTAAAACCGATCGAACTTTTGTACGTTACAGAATGGTTTAGTCACTGCATGCAACTTCGAATCCTTACCGAATGTATGAAGGTGATTAAAAAATACAAATTAAAAATGTTAGGACCGGACCCCAACGAGCGAGATCTGGAAGAATATTTTTATCCCAGTGACAAACGAAACTTTAAATTACTCTATTAAAAAGAATTATGGATCTCAGCTTACATTATATATCAATAAAAACGACTATATGAAAACTACACCAACTCTACGCCTCTCGGAAATACATTTAACAGGCCCGAACCAAATCCCTTACCGCAACAACACGTCAACGAAGACGGAAAGCCACAAACTTTGACACGGCCGAAGGAATTCCTTAAGCCGTAAATAAATAACACGGAATATGTCAGCATTACCGCGGGACGGGCAAAGCCCGGCTCTAATTAAGTGCCGGGGATAAATAAATACATGGATTATCGCACCATCTTGCGTGTGCAGGCCCCGTCGATATATAATTTAGTTTGGACAAACTTTCGACTTTAAATATAGAATGAATGAATGAGAAAATGAATGGAATGGAAGGATTGAGCCACTTGATAGAATGGTAGGTTTAGATACAGTGTAGCAGACTTTCCCATTACAACCAGTTGCCATGAAGTTAATATGATATTACCACTTTATTGCACCTACAACCAAAATATCTTTCACGACTTTCAAAAGAATATAAAATAACCTATAAATAAGTTTGAATTCCTCATAATTCACTGAAAGTTTTGAACAAATATGTACAACAAGGAGAGGAACGGTCCGAACATCCATCTCCGTTCGATAAGCTAGATCAATCCGATGGTGACGTAAAGCGTTTAGACGTTCGGCGCCGTTCCCACCGGACGATCCCCCGTAATACTCGGTTCAAATGACACGGACACGACGTCTCCTGGCCGCGTGAGCTCGCGTCCCCGACACTGTGAGATGATCAGGGCACGTTCCCACATCAGATACTCACCGGCTCGGCGGTAACAAATGCGTGTAGCGACCGAGCGAATCACGGCATCACGAACATTTGTAAGAACCTTCCTACGTGTTTCACAACGGGCCGAAATCGTCTTTTTAAAATGTACGAGATAAGGAACTCAAACAAGTTGATGTGTGACTGTCGTTCCACTTTATGGTTCTTGAGATGTTATGATAGAACGTTAACTATTATAAACTAAGGATGTTTACAGACTATCTAATCTAGATCTAATCAGTTACACAAAAAACTAACAACGTGAAATAAAACTAAACGTAACGAAGTAATCAGAACTGTACCGAGGTCCTGTTTTAATTTTTATTATTATTAATGAACAATTTTCAGAGTTTTTCGAAGCACTCGGCAGTCAGACTAAACGTATCAACGACAGTACGTCAAAAAACCCCAATCCCAGACAGAGGTCGAGATGTTTTTTAATGTAACATGATGTAATTATCCCACAGCAAGGCACAGTGTCCAATGTCCTCACTTAATTGAGTGGGTATGAAGCTGGGAATAGCTGCCACGCTGCTTCAGTGCGGATTGGAGAATTAAAGTAGGTTATTTCATAGTTTCCCTTCATCGACGACACCGCCACGTCTTCCACCTAACGACACCGGTCACCAACGATCGAGCCCATTTTAGACCCACTCGATAAGTACCTACAGAATTCAGCACATGCACCGTGGTGATAAAGGAAACCTTGATCCCGCAAATAGACATCGAAATGCTGCACTTCACTTCTTTATATGGTACTATATGTGGTGCAGAACCTTTCTTGTTGTCCTCTTCACATATGCTATATTTAACTAATAATGTAAAAATAATCTTAAACGTTAAGTATCCACACTTGCTACAGCTTCAAACTTGCTTAATTCAAACCATTCAGCACGATACCCTTACATTAGCTTGTCAATCGCTGAAAGCTGTTGCGCAGGAAAGACGGCGTCGCAAATGACACGGGAGCTGCTTAATTATACGCCTTCGGTACAAAACTACAGACCTCCCTCCGTACTGGTTAAACTGCGCCACTAGAGGCGCGTGACGCTTCGCTGGCTGGCATGCGCAAGTATTATTATTATACATCAATTACTATATATATTTATTTATTCTTTATTGAACCATATAAGTGTACATTCAAAAGGCGGATCAAAAGGCGGACATAATGCTAAAAGCATTCTCTGCCTGTCAACTTTTGGGAGTGATAAAACAAAATAAAACATAAATACGCTATATATATAAACTACATAAATTTATTATTTACGAAATAAACAACGAATACGATATGTACATAGATATACTTATATATATATGTGTGTGACATTATGATGACAACTCAGAAATTATGAGTAATTTTTAAGAAATGAGCCTTAACGTTTTTTTCGAATGTTTGTTTACTGGAGGGTTGTCTCAACTTTTCAGGCAATGCATTCCACAGGCGCGCGGCTTGAACAGCAAACGAACATATGCCTCTAAAGATATAGCACTTTTTTCTTACACTATGTAGATAACATAATAAAAAAAATGGATGTTACATTATTATACATAACAACAATAGAATATCTATTGTTGCAACACGTCATAAAAGATATTGTGTGTGAATGACGTATGAAACGAATTTTATGCCTACAATTTCTTTGGCTCTCGCTCTCTATAGGCGCTTTATATCGCACGCGCTAGGAGTAAACACTGTTTTAATTTTATAGGCTTTGATGAAGACAATCATAACTGTGAAGCTTTTTTTTTCATTCTTTTTGAACATTACTGGTAAATTATACATTTTGAATATTCTGTTTCGTCGACGAATTTCCGTCTTCGTGGTGAACGTAAAACGCAAATAGTAAGTAAGTATAGTACGTAAGTATTAAATCGTGCCACCATTATGACTTATGACCCACCCTTCGAACAATACAAAGACAGATAGATACAAAATCTTCTATTGTGAACATAAAACGCAAAAACGTAACATACAAATGAAAAGTCCGCCTCAAGCCTTAAATTACCAGTTTTTAAAAGTGTCTGTAACTGATCCGATCTGAACGGCCTCCACTAAGATATTACACAGCAGTAACTATTAACGTTGAACCAGCGAGCGACCGGCAACGACTGTCTCGGGTTGCTACGTTATAAATACGAGAACGAACCTGTTGATCTAGATACTGCGCCACAAGCCGGAATATACGTAAAATAATTTTAATCGATTATATTACGAGAATTATGTTTTAAGTTTAACCTTACGTTCAAGCGTTCAAGTAATGTAGGTGTAACGCAAACACAGTAAGTCATGCCCGTGACGCAGCTCTTGTCGCTGATAAGACTGTAGTTATCTCTGGTGTTCTGTGATCTCTCACGTCTATGAATGGACGGACAATGCGTGATCTAATTTGACTCTACTATGCATCAGCAAGTGTAAAGTAGTCGCCACACTATACATCGATATGCGTGACACACCGAGGTGTATGCAATAACAACTATGTTGCCAGTGGCATGTACGCAAGGAAATACAGCGGAACGCGACACTCTGTTTACAATCTAAACGGCGTATTGTTGTAAAACAAATACTTCATTTCGGAGGAGTAACGCCCTAGATCGTAGGCACCCCATCGCTCGCAACAATACGTTCTTAGTATTTCTATGTGCGGGTCAACGACTCGTAAACAAACGCGTCGGTTCGTGCCGAAACATACGCACGATCGCGTAAGAGTGCGTGACGTAACGTACCGTACCGATGTGGACTGGCAAATAGTTCGGTTTCATTCTTTAAAAAAATGTACCATAACGACAACAAGATGGCCAGTGTAAATACGTTTTATGAAAATAAAGTATTGCACTGTATTTACTATTTACGAATAGCTGAAGTATAGTAGCGCCGAAGAAATCTGTCACCCCCTTTCCTCCCACGGATATCGTAAGTTGATATTACGAACGAACGATTTGAAGATCACAAGAAAATGTCTCCGAGCACAAACTTCTCGAGTCTCCTTGGATCCCCTTTAATTCAATCTTCCGGAGAGGCGAAAAGTTTGGCTACGCCACATCGTGCTTATATATAAACGGAAATTGAAACGGAACCATAACACATTGCCACATTCAAGTATTGAGTTATTCTAAAAGAAGGTTTTCAATATAAGCCATAACAAATTTTAAAATAGAAATATATTAACCGTTTAAAATTAAAAATAAGTTTTTAATTCATAAAAGCGACGTCGTTTTGTACCAGAATTAGCTTACCTACGATGAATATCCTCCCGCCACATATGTATGTGGTTATAATGTAATACACATAAGGGAATAAGTTTTTAACAATTTTATTTGTATACAAAAAATAGTCCTAAGACTTATCGATCGACGCGTATCAAGATTGTACCGCCAACCGCAGACGAGGGCTCTCACCGATGACAATAGACGGATTTATCAATCCGGCCTCGTATCGAAGACCCGATCGGAGCTTTTGTACCTCCGGCAGGCACGATGCACTGTGAAGCTCAGGTACGGGAACATACCTACAAGCTCGGTGGCCGCCAGAGGCTCCTATAGCTGTGGGTGTCGCGCCTCTAGTGAGCCCGCTGGTGGTCGTGTTCAGTCATTATACGGAACGTTTAAAGGACAAGACGGATGGAGCGCCACACTGCATTCTGAAACATATCCTCGGTCGACTACAGCGCTACCCGGTTGTGGTGAGGTGTTGGATATTCACGCGTTTAATATTCAAATGTGCCTTCCGCAAGCTGTGTAGAAATACAACAGTGGCGTTAAAGAGTCAATGGATTTGAAGCGCTAACATTGGAGCGGGGTTCCAATTCGTCACGGCAACGGTCGCACGAAGTTAAGGAGTAACTATTGTGGGCGTCGCGTGTCTCCCGCCCTCTTCTCAATACACTGTCTGTTTGTATTCGTTGCCCAGAGAAAAACTACTCAATAAATTTATGACTCTCATGCTTGCTTGCAACAGGTTTGTATTTAGGTAGAAACACTGTTAAGCTTTTTGTAAGGTTCCGTGTAAAATGATAGGATAAGCATCAGGTCATGTAAAAAGCTGTAAGCTACGCTTATTTATTGATATTAATTACTATAAGTTTAAACATACATACGATACCATAACCCTCTCTGATTCTAATACTTCCTACGCAGCTATGTGGGCATCTGATATTCATATACAATGTAGACTCGTGATCATCATTACGGACATTATTCAACGATGTATTTAAATACTCGAACTGATCTCGACCCTTCCGCCCACGGTCCGGGGTGAAGAGGTCTAAATAAAATTCTCGGACGTCATTCGTACGCAACGGCGACGGCAATGCAACTACTGGTATAGACGCCCCGGGCGGCACGCGGGCGAACCGCGGCGCCATCGTCGCATCCAGCTCGCCGAGCGCTCCGCGAACAATTCTCCTAATATGTACGAACTACTTTCTGCAATCCACCGAGCACAGGTGGATTTGCCTGCCGTGCGAAGGTCTCCATTTTTGTTAAAACTTCTGGAACCTAGCGCTGGTTAGGTTATGTGGTATTCTGTTTCACCGCCGAGAACGGAGTAAAAGCAGAACTTTAAATTTCGATTAAGAATTTTAGCTGAGCCCCCGCGAGGAATGGAACCCGGAGCACTCGCGTGCTTAGTAAATTAACATCGTACGCGCGACCCGTATCATAAAGTACACAGGTGTTGTATTTTGCCAACTAATTCTATGTGTTGATCACATTGATAACAATAATTGTATATTAAATGAGTTTTTATTTATCTTATAATGTCTAATGTATACGCTGGTAGGTGGTTGGACCGCATCTCTGCTAAGGAGCCGTCTGGGTACAGGCACCATCCTCTTGCCCATTTCTGCTGCTAATTAGTAGTCCAATCACTTTTGTGTTCCTGTTCCTGGATATAGAGAGCCAATGTAATTACAGACTATAAAGCATCTCAAAACCTCAGGGTTGACTATGTGATAGTCATCTATGACATTATTTTATTGAAGTTGCACGCAGGCACTATCTATTGGATTGTCACCTTAATGTAATTTAAAAAAAAAATGGCTAAATGCGAGTCGGACGCGCGCACCGAGGGTTCCGTACAATCACACAATACGGCAACTGAAATTTTCACAGATTACGTGTTATTATGGCGGATATTCAAACAATTGATTGCAGTGCACTTACGAGTATACTTTAATTTTTTGGATCTCTATGTGCTTGCAGCATGCCTTCTATTGCCTCTGGGACCATAACTGATCATTAGAATTATAAAAAAAAATCAAAAAAAACTTGTCCTTCAGAGGAACCCCTCATTACGAAACGGTTGTAAATTGAAAACGTCGAAGAATTTTGATTATATTCATTTCAAAAATTAAAAAACAAAAAGTATAAAATTAAAGGAGGTTCTCGCACAAGAAACTTGTTTCTTTTGGATTTACACTATCGAAAAAAGGTAATACATACAAGCATCAAACTTGATATCACACCAAGTTTGATGTTTGTATACTCTATAGTGCAAACTCTAAAGTAAAAATAATAATTTATAAAGATAAGCTATATGTGGTTATACGGAATCGTCGATGCGCGAGTCCGACTCACACTTGTCCGGTTTTTATTATTTTTTTTTGTTTAACTACTGCTTTGTTTCTCTAAAATTTATATGAACACTGGCCGTAACTTAGTCTGCAATACAGAAAAAAAAGTTATAAATTATACCTTTTTATTGTTCTGCTTGTTTCCTATGTTTAAAAATGGAATGTAACTAACCTCAGAACGTACACAGATAACGAACAGAAACGAAAATATTGTTGTATCCCGTTACAAACTGTCTAATGTAATGCCGTAAATAATTTATCAGCTCTTTAAAAAACGAAATACTCGTTTAACGGCGGAATATAAAACATTTTATGTGCAATTCTGCTTTCCTGCTATTTATAATGAACTATAATTAACTGCCAATAATTTATAGCCTTCCCAAATGGACACTAGTTTTATTTGAATGTTATAAAGTATTATACAGCATTCGTGAGCACTTACTACTTCTCGTAAAGATAAAATATCTCTGTAACTATACAAGGTAGGCAGAACTTAATTTAAGTCCTGTAAAACCACGTCTCATGACGGCTTAGATTTATGTCGATCTACTGGGGATCTTCTTGTGTATGCAATTCACCTCTGGAGCGAAGCCATTGAGAGACACGGTGAAGCTCTTGCCGTGTCTCTTGATATCTCTAAGGTTTTCGACAGGGTCTGGCACGCAAGTCTCATTGGCAAGCTTCCGACATATGGTATTGCTCCCGAGCTTTGCATCTGGATCGAGGATTTCCTGAGGAACAGATCGATTCGGGTTGTCGTTAATGGCGCCTCGTCCGATCTCCATGATATTAATGCCGGTGTGCCTCAGGGGTCTGTGCTCTACGCGACTCGTTTTTTGCTGCACATCAACGACCTGCTGGTAACACCCGATATCTTTGGGTATGCAGATGACAGCACAGTCTCGGGGAGATATTTGTCCAATGCGAAGTCTGAGGCAAAAGTCCAGTCTTTCAGGGAATCGATGATTGAGAGGGTGAACTCGACTTTGGAGGCTGTTTCCCAATGGGGTGATGCCAATTTGGTCGGGTTTAACCCCTCTAAAACACAGGCTTGTCTTTTTTCGGCGAAACGGAGTCCATTCCAACTGACTCCGACTTTCCGGAATGTCCCCGTTCCGGTAAATGACCGTCTTGAGCTCTTAGGTCTAGATCTCTCCTCTAATCTAAATTTCGGTAGTTACATCGAGTCCATAGCAAACACTGCTGCCAAAAAACTTAGTATCCTCTCGGGGGTGAGACGGTACTTCACATCGGAGCAGCTCTTAAATTTATACAAAGCTCAAGTCCGCTCTTGCATGGAATACTGTTCCCACCTCTGGGATGGTTCGGCAAAACATCAGCTCGATGCTTTGGACTCGTTGGAGCGCCGAGCGAAGAGGATCATAGGCAGTGACTCACTAGTAGAGGCAAAACTTCAAAGCCTCGAACACCGTAGACGAGTGGCCTGCCTCTCGGTTTTTTATCGGATTCATTTCGGAGAGTGTGCGGAGGTATTGCATAACCTGATACCCCCTTCCCCTTTCCATCACCGAACGACTAGACGCGGCGAGCAGTTCCACCCTTATGTTGTAGACATTCCTCCATTACGCACGAAGCGGTTTGCCTCTTCTTTCTTTATGCGGACGGCTAAGGTGTGGAACTCTCTGCCGAGGTCAGTTTTTCCGGAAACCTGGACCTCTTTAAGGCCAAAGTGAACAGACATCTAGGCAAGCGTGTACCATCCTAGGCCTCATCTTCGCTTTCCATCGGGCAAGATTGAGGTCAAACGCAAGCCTATTTTTTCATAAAAAAAAAAAAATGTTGTTTTAGGCAATTTCTGAATGGTAAAATTAAATGGATATATATATTGTCTACGTAAATGTGGGCAGCCAATCCTGGTTAACTATCGAAACTCTGGCCACCAACTAGCAGTTGAAAATACGGATTTTATCGAACAATATCCCAAAGACCAATGATCTGGCTGGCTGCGTCACTCACACGAGGGCAGCGGCGTCGTACTTGCTCCGCATATGCACACAGTGCTGGGTGTAGGCCTCCGTGATATTCATTTCAGCTTATGCTGCCACTTTCTAGGAGAAACTTTTGTGTAGCAGTATACTTATAAAGACTGGTAATAATGAATTACATTCGTACCTAAAACAAATATAAATTTGATTATCAACTGAGTAAATATACCGGCTTCTTCTGGCGCTTTATTCTTATGTCCAGCGGTGGAATATAATAGGCTAATGTAGTAGTTAGTAGTTTAATGTAAATGTAGACCCGATCTGCAGTAATTATAAATACGCGAAGCCGAAAGACGTACCAATTGGTAGGAGTATAACTAAATATAACTACTAAATCTATTAACATGACACGTTGGGTGAAGGAAAACATCTCGGCCTCGAAAGGTCCGCCAAGGGACCGAATTGCAAAGCCGTAGAGCTGTTCCGCCTCGCCACACACCAATAAATACAAAGAGGCGACGGCCAACCTTCACCAGCTCACGAGACACAACAATAAGAAGAAATTTATTGAAATAAGATTTGCTAATTAAAGGGTAAGTATGTACTTGCGTGACTCATATCGGATTATCCTTATCATCGTTACCGGTTATAATACCAGATAAATATTGAGCGAACATTCGTCTCAAGGCGAGAACTGTAGCACGGGCAGCGGCACGGGGGCGAAGGCCGCGACCGCCGCCGGCTCCGGGTATTGTCGCGAGGTGTTGCGCTCCAGCCGACGCAAGAAACGAAAACGGATATAGAAGCATCTATAGCAGGGTTGCCAACGTCTAAGATGAGGTTTTCGAAATTAAAGATTTCAAATACGTTAAAGATGTGTTCACTTTTATTTTAATGGTCGTTTTCTGCATCCTGTTCACTCTACATTTCGCTTAATAAACATAGATATTGACAGAAACGTATACAAGCCGCAGACAGGATATTAAAAAGTAATAAAGCTATTAATGTAAAGTTAAACGTGAGAAAAAAATAAGTCTTTGTTTTATATCAATATCGCAAAATGTTATAAATTTGTATAAATTCTTAGGCTCATTTTAATAACACGATACGGAGTCGTTCGGCAGTAGATAAGTTTCTGTACATAGTCCACGAACCTTCGAGTTGGGTTTTGTTATGGTATGCGGCCGCATGGGTTCAATAATTGATCCCCCTTATCCTAACATACAATGTAGGCTCTCATCGATCCAACAAGTTTCACATCTCACCTAAAATGGAACATAATCTAACATACCTTGATTCCCAACAGGAATACGTTGCGCTACGTTCCCACGCGTGATTTGTGAGCAGCTCGCGTAAGGCTAGTTGCCCACACAAAACACGGGCTCGGCCATCGGATCGGGACTAATATGGAATCGATAACTTCATCGCGATTCCACAGGCGTTGCGATGAAGAAAAAAAAAGCTCGTTGCGCGAGTGTACCGCACGGTACAGTCATCAAATTCCTTGCCTTAACAACCAACGCGATCCGGTACATTACAAAAACTAATAAACAAAGCATTCAGTGCCAATTTGCACAATCCATCCTCTCATGACTTTAATCGGTTCCGGGATAAGTAGAAGCCCAGCAGAATATACAGCCACTAACAGAACGTGTGAAGTGAAGTTTTACACAAATCTTTGTACAACGAAAATGAGTACTAAGGAGGGATTTTCGGTAATTCATCCCCTAAGGGGAGACGTATGTGAAAAATGGTTGATATTAAGCATATACTTAGGATTTTGATGTTGTAATTGGTGCTTCATCACCGTTTAACACCTGGTGGGTTGTAGTGACGCACTAACTTATATTTACAACTGATATAACTTATATATAAAACTGTTGTCGCACAGAGAGCGCGAGCGAGGTTGCGAACACTTTCAAACCTATTCCTTAGTTGTCATTTACCCACTCGCGTCATATGACCGAGGGGTAAATTCTCTTACGCCGGCACCACACGGCGGCATTGTTCAAACAAATAATTAAAACCTATTTAAAAGGTAAAACAGACAAAAAGTTCTCGGCAAAACATAGGTCTGTTTAAGAATGCGCCCATAAAACCTAGCATGCATTGCTGTATTACTGTGATTAACCCATACTGGACATGCGGGTTACCAATAACGAAATCGAGGAAGCTTCGACAACGCTTCAGTCATAATTGGAAGCGCCTAATGGAACACTCAATCATGGTGCGAGATGAGTTTCCATCCGGTATGTAGCTGCTTACGTAAAACATTTTTCACGAAATGCTAACTGACAACCTCAATGAGTCGAATCAAACGGAAGTACAGAATAAATCGAGCTGTTTCCTTAGTTACATTAAGTGCTTGCAGTTGATAACGCAACGAAAACATTTAAAGTAAAATTTAAGAACGGTTAGTTCACCTGTATAGACATGTTATAAAAAGATGACCGTTACAAGTAAAGAGAGCTATAAATAATTTGTAAAAAAAAATATATAAAGATAGGGCACTGACGCAGTGTTGTTATTACACTACAGAGTACACTCTAAGACGACGCTGCTCTATGGAGAGAACTAGTAAATTATTTAACAATTACATTTACCGATTATAAACCAAAAAAAATAAGGAAGAAAATCCTCTTCAGAGTCTCTGAAGTCTACCTATACTCCAAGTACAAACAAAATACTCTCCAGGATTCAGAAGGTGACGAGTAGGGGGGTGGGGGCTCGTCACCGGGTTTTCTCTCGTTAGGTTTACCGTAAAACTTTTCCGTTAGTCGCCATTTACAACACCCATAGGAATTAAGATGGTGCCAGAATCTTACACCAAAATAATCACAACACGGCACTATTCACAATTACATAGTTTACATGACAAAGTGCATTCGCACTTACAATACAATAACAAAAAAAAGATATTAACTCCATATGCTCGAACTTTCCTAGCTCGACACCATTGACTAAGAATATATGAAAATAAAGAAAATCTTAAAATTTCTCAAAGCGTGACAGCCCTAAGCTTCTCGCCCCCTTTTGTTATTACAAAATGACCCATCTCAATGTCGAATGGTTCCGAGAACCCGAGCTTCGCGGTTAACTTAATGGTACTACGTAAGCGCCTCTAAGCATTTTATAGAGGCTTATTTCTGACACCTCGGATGAAACATGGCAGCCGGCCGTATATCATTCGTATACGGAACCATAAACCCTCGAAATCGAAATTCCGTGATCAGTTTCCATCTTTAACTGAGAAGGATTATTATGGGCTTTAAGTTACGATAATCTTGCTGTTGTGCTAATGGTATGTGTAGAGTTGTTTATATTTGTTATTTTCGTCTGGTTTTATACATATTTTCTTATTGTTTCGGACATCCAAAAGTAAAACAGCACCCTTAGATCACACTCGCACGGTATTCTTATATCTTAACGTGTCATAACAAACATGCCATGATATAACAAAACTGGGTAAATTAGATACTACGAAAAAAAATTCTTCAATTGTAATATCATTGCGGTGTAAATGAAAAGAACTACAGGTTACATCATAGGTTGAGTGAGTATATCAGAAATGGCAAAAGACCTTCTTTGATGAAGACGTGTGCGTGAATACCTCTCAATCGTTGACCAAAGAACCAAAAGCGAAAAGAGGGTTGAAGATTGAAAGGTTGGCCGTATTCGCCACGCTGAGCATGAGAGAGAGCCTGCATTTAGAGAAATAGATATAGTATAAAGGTAGTGTCTAACCCCACCTAAATGTAATCAATAATTAGTCGTGTGGTATCGGTGTAAGAATCTTCCGGTCCCTTTGTTCCTTTAGTGTCGTAAAACGATATTAAAGGATATATAAGGGGTCTTTAATTTATCTTGGTAATCTACGCGAGCAAACTCAGTCAGAGACTCTTCAGCTGTAACATCACTCTATGAGGCAAATAGTGAGTTGAGTTACCGCCGGTTTACCATTTGGTAAACCGTAATCCCTGCCTACCCCTATGACCAACAGTCGTGAATGGCTTACCTTCATATAAATATCACTACATTTATTATAAAAATGTAAGAAAGCTCTCGTTTGAAAAGTTTCCGAAACATCTTCGAATAATTAAAAACTGCCATCTTTTGATCACACGCGTAAACTAACATAGTAGTAACTGCTACACAAAAATAATATCTTACATAGGAGATATGTACAAGTACAGACTATTTTTATTTACTGCCCTCTAATAAGATAATATAGCAACCGGAAATTTTACAAAGTAATACTAAATTCTATAGAAGAACAAGTTGAGTTTTACAAAACAACATTGAGTTGGTGTTATTTAAAACATACCAATGTTAATTTCATCTCATATTTATGAGATATTATTTAATTTAATTCTCTAGCAATACGTTTACCAATAGATATTTTTTGTTATTCTTGTGACAAGTAAGTAAAATCAAAAATTGTCAATATATTAAATTACTAACAATCATAATGACGTAAAACGATATAATCCTATTGTTGTAGATGAACTTATAAGATATGATATAAGTTTTACTTACCCATTTCATGCAAAACTTAGCTAAATACACGAAAATGCAACTTTAAACATAAACACCATAAACATTACACAGTGGCAGCCATCTTACTAATTTAGTATTGCCATTTGCCAATATAAGAACTAGATTAATAAAATGTCTTAGAAGTTTACATAACACTTTATGTAAATGTTAAAAATGCCTAAATACTCTGTTCCCGTGTCATATAATTTTCTAATTGAAACCCACTTCACAATTTTAACTTTAGAATTATATATATATATATATATATACTCGTAATTTAATTAAAAAGAAACAAATGACAACATAGCTAAAATCCGTTAAATATGTTTTAGCTATGTGCATACAGAAACTCACTCTGTGATTACAGAAATTTAATGTACTACATTAATATTAAATACATGACTGTGAATCGTTAATATGTATTCTTTGGTATTTTGAATCGCTTACACTTTAGATATTTTATCGATACAAATACATATTAATCTAAATTTTTTCCTATGAAAAAAAGTCAAGTACTTTCGTCAGTAAAGGTTTATTTATGGCATCAGCCTGTAAACGCCCACAACTGAATAAATGCCTTGTCTCAAATATTTACAGGTTACTAAAAAATAAATTGTACTAAAAATAATTAAAACTGAAATATAATTCAACCCAAAATAAACTATCTGAATTCTGGCCACAGATTTTATTTTAGTTGTGAACTTGCTTATGAAGTTGGATGGTTCTCTAAGAAATCCTATGTATATACATATTTATTTTGTTGTTTTCTTGTAAAATCTCACTGCATTAATATGTTGCAATCAAAAGTTAAGCAAATGTATTAATTTTTTTGCAAAAAAATTTGAAAAAAAATGCACACCTTGATGAATTATATTCAATCTGGTGACATTTGGGTCTTGATCTAACGAGTTTATCTTTTGCCAAGTGGCAACACTTAGTTTCTTTCTTTCTTTGTCAACAGCTGTCAAAACGGTAGGGTTTTTATTTTAAGTTAAACTTAATCAAATAAAATCCTTCTGAAATTTATATTATATCGGTTAATACGAGTGACAATTAAAGTGGTATATTCCTATAATTCATTAAATATTTATATTTCAGCTTCAAAATGGTACAGCGCCTTACATTTAGGCGACGATTATCGTACAATACAAAGTCAAATCAAAGGAGAATGTGAGTTGTTTACTTTAATTTTTTCCTTTAATATTTATATTTATTACAGTATTCTTATTGTCACATCATGCATTACAGTTTTCCATATAAATGTGTAGTTATCACAATTTAATGTTTTACAAATTGTGTGGCTCACAAACATAACCTCTTTAAAATCAATTTCGAACACTCGTTAGTGTTTTTTTTATATGAATTATGTGCTTTTTTTTAAATGATAGTTACTCCCTATTTCGGTTTCTCTCTTGGGTTTCCAGTTTAAAAATAATGAATGTATATACGTAATTGTAGTGATTTCATAAATGGCATATTGTTTATCTATGACTTTAGACGAACTCTTTTATTACTTTATGGATAGCATTACCTGCAATTGTGGTCTCCTGGTGGAACTCCATCGTTTATTTGCTTAGTGGAAGTGAAATAAACGCTTATTCAACAATTTACATTTTTATATTTATGAAGTGTTTTACTGACTAGATTAGTAGTAAAAAATTAAAAAAATAATTGTGTTCTTCTGTTTGTCTTAAATCTGAATTATGTTTTAAAATTTAATTCAGTGCATTATGTTTGCCCAGCCAACAGTAACCTGGAAAAAACTAAATATATATAATATAATAAGTTCTTGATTAAATACCAAAATTACAAAAGGAAGGTAAAAAACAAATCAGTTCACAGTATTAGGTTGTCTCACTTGGTCTCTGCTATCAATATCTGCTTTCTTATTGGGCGGAATATCAGAAATAATTAAACTCAAGCAAACAGAATCAATCATCTACATTAAATAAAAAATAAATATTTATAATGAAAATCACAGATCTGCTAATTTTCCAACAATTATTCCTAGCACAGTATATAAGCATACACACTAGCTGCTTATAACAATAGGCAGAATTATCTGTTTCCTTTTGGCACAATCTTAATTAGTGTAGCTAAACAGACTTCCTTAGCCCAATATACTGAATATAGGCAGTAAAGTAAGGCCAGTATAATTCCCACTGCTGAACTCCTCTCAACTACTTGGTAGTTTTGAGCTGTGAAGGGTCCACACTATTCCAGTACTGGTTGTCAGACTTCAAAGGTTTTCCTTAATTGCTAAACCAAGCAATTCCACAGTGAAAATTAACAGTATTTGTTTAACTCTAGTACTACGAAATTAAAACAAGCTCTTTGACTAAGCTACTATGGCATGTGTGTATCTAGTTTATGACACTTAACATTTAGATAATAGTTTTCACATTATGCATGCCTTTTCAGTTGAAATTTCATACACTAAAAGGAATAAAAAATGCTTGATTAGACGGATGGAATATTAAAACATTTCAATGTGCAAAATTACTACATATTTTCTTAAGTAGGTAAGTAGGTGGTCTATATATATTTATACAAATAGACCACCTACCAAGAAGAATCTAATGTTTTGTCAAAATCTGCCTGTGCGATACCATCAACATTCTCAGTTGTTAAAAAAACATTTGAAGGAGGAGGCATTAATATACCATGATTAATATTTCAGAGTGCGAACCCCTGGTGGTCGTCTAGTCTATCAGTATGTTAAGAAGCCCAAGAAGATTCCGAGATGTGGTCAGTGCAAGAGTAAACTTCGGGGTATCCAACCTGCACGGCCTGCTGAACGATCTCGTCTCTGCTACCGCAAGAAGACAGTAAAACGTGTTTATGGTGGTGTACTATGCCACAAATGTGTAAAGCAGCGCATTGTCAGGGCTTTCCTCATTGAAGAACAGAAGATTGTTAAGGTTCTCAAAGCACAACAGGCGAACGTGAAAGCGGGCGGCGGTGGCGGCGGCGGCGGTGGCGGCAAGAAAGCTGGGAAGTGAATATTAGGGTGTAAATAAATAACAAAAGCAATTAAGCATTTTCTTTCAACCCTTTTAATTTTCATATGATAACTTTTCTTCATTATGTATCTGTTAATTAATGAAAATTCTATATTCTGCAATGTAAAAAGATAATTTTACATTGTTAAATCTTATTATAATTTTGTATTCGTAACGAAGGTTTCTCTGTTGGAGAAGAAACTAGGTGTCGTCATTTTAGAATTGCTTATTTCAATAATTGAAATGCATATTATCAAATAAAAGTAATGGTATTCCCATAGGCAACCGAAAAAAATTAAAGCAGAAGTGCACTGCAGCCTACTAGATCAGCGCCGAGAAGTATGACATTAGCAGCCATTACTCTCCCCAACCATGTTAATAGGATATGGACTACACTGCCATAATCCTCTAAGCGAGCATGACACTCAATTCTGCCATAAACATGACAATTTCAGCAATCAATTTACCAAAGAGCACATCTACAATTTTCTTCAACACCATTTACAATGATTGTGAATGTACATTAACAAATAAAACTAATTATATATTAGTCGTTCACAAATTTTTTACTTTCGCGAGCTATCTCACTTCTAATGAGAAATGAAATGAGTTCATTGAATTATATTTTTAGCGCTAAAAATATAATTCAATGAACGTTGATCTTTGAGTACCCCATAAGCGAAAATCGTCTAGCGCGACAGCAGCCAGTCTTCGTGCTAACGGTTGCTATTTGACGCAACACGTTTTTCATGAACCGCGTGCTATTTCCCGCGACTCACGTTAGTTGCCTATTGTTATTTTATTTATATTATGTTCTCTCTGATCCACCTAATGATTATATTCTATCTCTGATCCACCTATTGGTTATAATCTGATCTGTTGTTTCGTCTTTCGTATCAGTGATAGTGTTAGTGAGATGCAATAATATGTTATGTGATTTTTAAATAACTAAACTCAATATAATTCATTATATTCATCAAACCAAACACATTTCAGTGTAAACAATTTTTTTAAACATTGATTGAGTGTATTGTTCTTCTTCTGGAGTAGAAAATGTGAGTAACATTATCGCTGGTGGTGTGAGTAGAGAGGTGATGGGGTGACAAGGAAGCGTTCTTACAGTAAAGTCAATGAACCCCATAAATAAGTTCAAAGAGCTATGCAAACATATATGCCGAAAAAGCTCTAGTCACTAAATTTAAACTTAGATAAATACTATCAGAATAAATACATATAAACCGATATGAATACATATAAATATATACATATACACGTATAAATATATATACATACATCGTACACAATATTGTTATAACTGCGATGACCGATGATATCAATTTCACTAAGTGGGAACAGATGTCTTGAAATGGTGTTCACCAGGTAAGTGATCTTTTGAATGATAACTTACTAGACACTTTCCTAATGTCTTCAGGCAATGAATTCCAGAGTAGTGCAGCCTGAACAAGAAAGCCAAAAAAATCGGCGAAGTGAATCAGTTCAACTATCATTTAACCATATATCCACCATAATCCAGGACAAGTTTGTCAGCCTTACCCTGCGTTGGTTAATTATCAACCTAGATTTGAACAACAATCGATCGTTGAGAATCAACCAACTTACAACCATTTGCAATTTACATAAAAAATAACAAAGGTGACCTCGTAATAAGAATAACAAATTAAATTAAATAATGTAAACAAACAATGCGCACGACGCGCGCACTGCCGGGAATTCCAGGAATATCGTTTTTTCAGTTTATTATTATTGCAAGATGACTTTGCACTTTACAATTATAACAATAATGTTGCACTGTTTGACCATATCGTCGCGAACCACAACGGTTGTTGCTAGTAGAAGATGAGTTAAAATTAAAGTAAAATTTTCGTTATATTATTAGGAAACTTTTTTTTCAACTAACGACTGATTCATTGCATTCTCGACTGTATGTAATCAAAGAGTACGTTACATACTGTAATGCCCAGAACGTAAAACGGTTCTATCGTTGTAGGACACAAAACGGCGATAAAAAAACAGTTCGTCGTAGCTACGATCACCACTACTGCCAGGTTATATTCTCTTCGCTGCCTGCTCTTTTGTCATTGATTAAACAATCGTGTGCAATAATCGTGTGAAATATTGTGAAATAATTTTGTCGCGTTAGAAACTAGTTATTACTTTTAAATATCAATAAAATATTTATTAGTCTTAAATTTCAAGCTGTGATATAGATTTTAATTTTACAAAATGTCGAATCCATGGAAGAAAGTACAAACCCCAATTGATGTACAAAATCTTACGGATATTATGTCTGAAGAATATGCACGAGGGCTTCAAGTCAAAGAAGAAATTAAATTCGCTGAACAAATGTCGGATCAACATGTTGTTACAGAATCAAATGACGTACCCCCGGAAATTTTAAAGCAAATAACTGAGTGTAACGTAAAAGATTACTGTGACTCTGATTCTATCATTGCAAAAGTTATGCAATGTCAATTTGACAAAGAACATGACGATGAGCTAAAGTTGGTCGAGAAAAAACGAAACCGGGATGCAAAGGTATCCATATCTTACGACAATTACCGAAATATTCCCGAACATCTAGTGTACGATTCAGATTCAGACGACGATGCAGAATCCAGCAAGAAAGATTGGGACCGCTTCGAAACTAATGAGAAAGAGTATGCGAGTCTTCCTAAAAGAGGTTTTATTATGAAAGATGGTGAAATGATCACAAAACATGATAGTTTAATTAACGGAAGAAGAAATGCTTGCCGTATTATGGCTTTCCCTCCAGAGGTCTGTACTGGTGATGGTGCTGGATTCGACATGATACTGCCAAACTCTGTGTTCAACCAGCTTAAAGAACATACAAAATGCAATCAAAAAAAACATAAGCTACTGGATAGAAAGGAAAGTCAGGCTACTGCTGAAATGGGTCTGGATGAGCCGACAAGGCTTATTCTGTTTAAGATGATAAATAATGGCATGTTAGAGAATATTAATGGTGTGATCTCTACAGGCAAGGAGTCTGTTGTCCTGCATGCCAATGGTGACCAATCTTTTCCAGAAATAGTTGTTCCTAAGGAATGTGCAATAAAAGTGTTTAAAACTACATTGAATGAGTTTAAAACCAGAGATAAATATATTGAAGCCGACTATAGATTCAAAGATCGCTTCTCAAAACAGAACCCTCGTAAAATTGTGCACATGTGGGCTGAAAAAGAAATGCATAATATGATGAGGATACAGAAAATTGGGTTGAATTGCCCTGATATGGTCTGTCTGAAGAAACATATCTTAGTGATGTCTTTCATAGGTCGTGAAAATAAGCCAGCACCGAAACTACGAGATGTTATCCTGAAGCCCGAGAAATGGGAAAGTGTCTACAATGAAGTTACAGAAGCTATGCATAAACTTTACATTGTTGGACACTTGGTGCATGCTGATTTGTCAGAGTATAACATTCTTTGGTGGGAAAACAAATGCTGGTTCATTGATGTCTCACAGTCTGTACAGCCCGACCATCCTAATGGCTTGAAGTTCCTGTTGAGAGACTGTAGGAATATTATCAATGTAAGTATTAAGATATTTTAATTGGCATGTTCTTGCATTTATTACATTCACAATTTTCAGAAAATAGTTCCGAGGTCACTTTACAAGTCAAATTACTTGCAGTGAGTCAATGGGCACAGCTGAAGTATTTACAAAATCGATGCCACTGCTAATGCGCGGCGACTTGTTTGGTTAACAATACATATGCATAGATTTAACTGTGGTACATTATAGGGTGCGAGTCAAACATGGTGCATCAGTGGCTTTGCCGCAATGTAAGGTTGCTGCACAGAGGCATTGTAAAGTACATTTGTATGTGAATGCAATTTCTGAAAGTAATTGCCTCATATTTATTTTCTGTTTGTTTATTTGTTTAAAGCACAACTTACTTTTCGAGTTTCACATATCGAATAACTGGTTTATCTATGTTGACAATAACAGCTTGGTAATTCTCCAACTGCAATGTCTAATTTACCATATGTACCATTGCATATTAATTTTAAATAAATTGTCTTATGTTCTTATCCCAATGTTATTTCTTTCCAGTTCTTTGAGAAAAAATGTGTACCAAATATTAAGACAGCAGATGAGCTTTTTAAAAGTATTACTGGCTTTGAAGAGATGGATGTTAACTTGCTTGAAGGTGTTCATACTACATACAATGCTTTGTCATCTCGCTTCGAGATAGCACCTGATGACAATAGAATTGTTAGTTATCCATTTGAATACTGCTGGCAAAAAACGAATGAGAACAAGCAGCCTGAAACTGAAAATATTGACAATAGCGAAAATGATGATTTTGAAAATATGTGGACACACTCCGTTCAAAGTAAACATTTTGATGCAGCGGCTGACTTTGGTAATGACCTGATGAATGAACAAATTCAAGATAACCTCATACAAGTTGTGGGCAACAAAGTCAATTTCGGCAACATTATTGATGTTGCAATACCTAAAAATTTGAATGGTATAAGTAGTGGATTAATTGATAAAGAGTCTTAAAATTTTCTTTAATCGTAATGAGTTTTCATATACAATTTTATTGCAACATATTACATGCACTGATATGATAGAAGTATGTTGTTTATGGCTAGAAATCATTTTTTATTGGGGAAGGCATTAAGAAGACAAAATGTTATGACTTTAGTAAATAAAAGGCTGTTCAAATACATATTTTATTAGTATCTTTAATAATTTAGTTTAACATCTCTACCACAAAATGTAATTTTGCTGGTTTTTGCACACCATACGCCTTTTAGAACTCCACTGCTGGATCCACTGCTCTAGTCCTCTCACAAGTGGTCACAGATGAAGAGTGCCTTGATAGCTGGTTGGTAAGGAGAATAAGGTCTTCAAATCAAGAGACGACATATTTCAGAAGACTCACAACCTCAGAAGCATCAATGATGCAATGGGTTAGGATGCGGCCAGGGAAATATGATGCCACAGCCTGTCATTAAACTATTGTTGTGAACCACTCCAGATACAAGGTGTAGTGCTTAGTTACAAGTGGTTATCAGGAATATTAGTGTAAATCATACTGGCAATTATTATATACTCTTGTAATAATGTAACAAATTTTATTAATTTATGTAAAGACCTGATCGGTTTGGCCATAAGCCTTCAGAGTATTCAATTATAATAATTGCAGGAATATCACTAATGTTAATAGCATTGATAGTATTATGTATGATTTGTGTTATGGGCATGAAAGAAAAGGCGTCTCTAGTTCATGTAGCGCCCATGTGCAATCATTACCCTAGCGCCCTCTAGTGAGTACTTTCATAGAAAGTTTTGAGGCCGGCGCCCCCTAGCACAGCTGCGCCCGTGTAAACCCTGCACCACTGGTAAAGCCGTCTCTGGTGCTGACCACCGGACCACTTAGTTGGTGACCAGCTCACCATCTGTCCTAAAAAGCTTTAGTGAAAAGCGAGTTGAAATGACACCTACAACCTAAGTATTAGGTAAATGGTTGTAAGAACCAAATTGTAAGGTTATACCATGTCTTAGTTGCACTATATTTTTTTATTTAATCATAATAAAAGCTGCATGTACCAGGTGTCCACAACTACAACAACTTCAATCAACAATCCTTGAGGACTAAGATTGAATGCCTCACATGCTGTAGTTATAGGGCTCTCTTACACCATACAAACCAGAACACGGCAATGGTTGCGCCGTTGATCAGCGGCAGAAATAGTACCAGGAGTACCTACCCACTCAATTCATAGACAGAGAGGAGCCTACCACCACCTGTTTCATGTAAACAAATTAATGTTCATAAATCAGAGACTAGACGAAAAATGCTCCTTAATATTATTTTATATTTAAATTGTATCATAAGCTCAACTATTTAATGTTCTCATGTCTATACTTGGTAATCAATGCTTGTAACAAATCGGCCTGCTGAGTTGTCAAGTACTGTTTTGTATCTGCTGAAATATTTATAAGAGACTGCAAATCTGTTAATGCACTGCAGATCACTATGGACTGCAGCTTTAATCTTATATCTGTGTTGAAAGGTATGGCTGGAACAAAACAAACACATTTTATTTAATTGTAATGATTAATGTTATCAAATGCAGTATGGCAATGTCATTACCAAAAAAATATATTATGGATAAGAATTGTGAAGGATCATATGGGCTGACTGAATCCTTCCCCAGATGGGTTTTTCAACATGAGTTGAATAAGGATCTGCGATGCCACAAAAGTTACATGTAAAGTAATTCCTTGATGAAATCATACACAACTTAATAATTGCAACTCCATTTTCTCCTGGAACTGGGGCATAACTGGTTGTGTGCATGTGAAATTTATAACTATAACATTCAAACAAACATGAACTAATCTCTTATGTTGTCTTTGCATTGCTCTGAGTTGCTATGAGGATATTGATATTAAGGACAAGAACTTTATTGTTAAAATGTGTCAAGTATGATGTGATTTTAATATCAAGAACCTACCTTCACTCTCAGTATCATTCATCAGATTAGTAAATAATTGCATGAGTGATTCAGGCTTATTTTCCTCATCAGGTTCTACAAGCAATGTCAACAATACTCTGCTAACTTGAATTCTGTACAGGAAACAATAATTGTTAACTACAAATTAGGTGGTTAATAATAACTCAATAATTACTAAACTTACTCTGTCAAAATCCCTTCAGGTATATGAATATTTGAGTTATATATTGTATTACTTAATTGCAAAGCTGTATCAAATTTACCTAAAAATGCAAGAATGATATGACCAACTGTATCTCATAATAATAAAAAAAAATCTAGATTCTGTTAAAAAAAAAATTAAGTTTCTTTTTTTATGAAAAAGATGGCAAATGAGCAAGTGGTGCACCTGATAAGTGATTAAGGACACCCATGTACATCTGCAGCAACAGAGTGGGGGTATGCTGCCGGCGCTTTAAGGATATTTGGGGAGGGCGAGAGTGGGCCAACGGTTATCTCACTCACTGAACAAAACACTACTCACTCTCGAGTATCCACTTTATCAGCCTATTTAAATCCCCAGTAGAACATAGATCTCAACACAAAAGCAGCAAATTTTGTCTATACACACCGCAGTAGGCAAAGTGGATAGTGAGTGCAATGTTGATACCCTCACCCTCATGGTTCTGCTCTCCATCACTAATCTTATGGGATTTGGGTTCAGCAAATTCGAGTGGATTTTCCACCAACATTTGGCTGTTTGTTAGCTTAGCTAGCAGAATAAACTACTTGCAGGTGAGATTGGTATTTGGATAAAAACATGGTATATTCCCCATTATGCCACATGTATATACAAAATAGAATCATACCACAATCTATCAACAAGTTTAGTAGATTCTTCATGTACATTAACTTCATAGTTCCATTACTGACAGTTTCCAAAGCTTGTTCATAATAAGCTACTGCCTCCAACTTGTGGTTCAAAGAGACAAGGTTGTTGGCAAGTTCCATCAATATGGAAGTGCATAGTGGTGATTTTTCTGGATATTTACTCAGTGCCTGCATGAAACAACCAATGGCAGCCTGAAAGTTCAAGATAGTAATGAATTACATAAATTGTTTTGTAATACCTATAAAATAATGTGTGGCAATGAGAATCTCCCTCCCCCTTTTTACCCACGGGTGTTGTAGGAGGCATATAAGGGAAGAGTCGCAATGCCTACCAACAGATGGAAAATATTCTACAGTGGACTATTTAGAGGCTGTTAATGAAGGAACAAACTAACAACTTTAGTGTGGATTTAAGGAAGAGAAAAAAGCATACTTCTTTATAAAATTAGTATGGACAAGTTACCTATACTAATATTATAAAGAGGCAAATTTTGTATAAATACTCCTGTTTTATCAGCATGCACTGAGCAAATGGTTTGCTACAACTAAATATATTATTCTTGAAAAATAGATCCTTTTACAGATATGCCATAAGATAAAACCAGTCTGATCTTCATAAAATTTATTCATCATCATTTCAGTCTACCACAAGTCCACTGCTGAACATAGGCCTCCCCCAAAGATTGCCATAAAGCTCGGTCCTGAGCCACCTGTATCCATCGACTTCCCGCAGCACTGTGCAAGTCGTCACTCCATCTTGGGGGGGGTAGTCCCACACTGCATTTGCCTGTACGTGGCTGCGACTGGAGAACCTTCTTTCCCTAACAGTTGTTGGTTCTACAAGCTATGTGGCTGGTCCATTGCCACTTCAGCTTGGTGGTCCTTGCGACTATATCGGTTACCCTAGTTCTGCTGCGGATATCATCATTCCAGACTCGTATCACGCATAGAAACTCCGAGCATAGCCCTTTCCATAGCATGCTGAGCAACTTTGAGCCTCCTCTTCCAGCCTGCAGTAAAGGACCATGTTTCAGTTCCATATGTCAACACTGGCAACACTTTTGTTGTAGTTCTCTTTAATTTATGTAATTAGTTTTATTCATATTATTAAAGTATATAATAAATCTTGATGAACTAAATGACATAGAACATGCTTTATGGCAATCTTTGTGGAGAGTGTATGGGTTCTAAAGGGCAGCAATGGGATAATAACAAAGTCAATATGCCTATATGTCTAATAAGTTGGTTAAGAAATACCTCTAAGTTCTCCCGATCCGGACTGTAAAACTTAAGAGCTAATAGCTTCTGCTCCGCTTTTATGAACTGCCGTGCTGCTGCCAAGTACTGTTCGCCTTCACCTAAGTGATTACCAGCTAACGCTTCGCATTTAGCTGCGCCCACATAAGTCTGTCCTGCGAAGGAGGGCTGCTCAGAGTGTTCACATTGTATAGCAAGACCAATGAATTCATTTGTAGCTTCCGAAACATTCGGCTTTCTCATAAAACGCCTATAAATATTTTTTTTATATTCACAATAGTAAGTCAAATCATATTTAAGAATTTAAAAGTAATGTTATTTTACGTTAAAATACATACTTCTTTAGTTTTGTGTTTATGCTAATGTATTGTTCGTCAAAACTAGCACCGAGGTCAGTAGACATTATATGTGTACGGTGTACGTACAAGTTTTAATCCTTATAGTTCGTTTTCTTCTTTCTGAATTATCTTCTCTTTGTAGAACTCTTAATAACGTTGAAATGTTCCTTAGCGTAAGTCACATCAATAGTATATTTAGTTTACATTTATAAATAAAACGTTGATACCAGTGTCGCCATTGCATAAAATTACAAGTTGCTGTGTATTAATGTACTCTGTGGACGCTAGCAAGTGTTAAACATTCCGCTAGTTATGTAAAAATCGTATATTAAATCTTTTTTAATACAATACGTTATTCCTCTATGTTTAGAGAAGTAACTTGATAAGTGCCAACAATAATGTACTACAAGATATTTTTAATGAACGAGTTTAATTTAATAGTCATAGATAGTGAAGAGTGCCGGAACAAACTTGTGCCTGAAGTCAAGCCCTTGTTAATCAAAGTCTCAGACTGGGATCGACATAATTTGGTCCTATTCAACCCCAAAAAGACACTGGTTCGCCCGTTTATCGCTAAAAAGAATCCCTTTGTCGTTTCTCCTCTTTTTTAGAACTTTCCCCTTATTGCCTCAGCCAGTATCAGAGTCCTTGGCGTAGACATATCCAGCGACGTTCAGTTCCGTGATCACTAGGAGGGAATTTGGTCTCCAAAAAGCTTGGTGTGCTCTGCAGAGTGGGACAGTATTTCATGCCGGTCCACCGATTGCAACTTTGTAAGGCGCCAGTTCGGCCCCACATGGAATACTGTTCTCATCTCTGGGCAGGGGCACCCCAGTACCAACTCCTTCCATTTGACCGCATCCAACGTCGAGCGGCTCGAATTGTCGGCGACCAAGCTCTCTTTGATCGGCTTGATCCTTTGGCCTTGCGAAGAGATGTTGCTTCTCTTTGCATTTTTTACAAAATTTACCACGGAGAATGTTCTGAGGAACTGTTCGGATTGATCCCAGCCGCTGAGTTTCACCATCGTAATCCAGACACACAGTCTGGATTACGATGATGTGATAATTTCGAAGCTAGTGGTAGGTTTGAGCATATACAAGTAGATTTAGTATGGCCTTTACCTACATCGGGTGACGGCTATGGGTACTGTCTGACCATAATAGATAGGGCAACGGATTGGCCGGAAGCTTTCGCGATCGAAGACATGTATGCACAAACGGTAGCCAAGACACTCTATGAGGGCTGGGTTGCGCGCTATAAGGATCACGACCGATCAGGGTAGGCAGTTTGAAAGCAGTTTGTTTAAGGAACTTATGAAGTGTTTAGGCATAAATAAATTGAGAACAATAGCTTTCCATCCGCAAGCAAACGGTGCGGTAAAACGATTTCATCGAGTGTTAAAAGCAGCGCTCATGGCACCTAGGGACAAGGGCGCATGGGTCAGAGAGATGCAGACTGTGCATTTGACACTGGCGTCAGTGCAGCTGAATTGGCATTCGGTAAAACCCTAAGATTACCAGGGGGTTTTTATGCTGGTACAAACATAAGTGTTAGCGATTCCAATAAGTAAGCAGGGCTAGTGAGAGAAGCGATTAGTATACTTATACCTAGACCTGGGCAAAATCGAGACTCGCGTAATATATTTGTACATGGAGATTTACATTCTTGCTCGCACGTTTTTGTTCGCGTTGATTTAGTTAGGAAGTCATTGCAACCGCCTTATGGATGTCCTTACAAAGTATGTGATAGAAAAGAGAAATATTTTTTGTTGCAAATGCCAAATAAACAAGTAAATATGTCAATCGATAGACTAAAACCAGCTTACATAATTGACGATGGTTACATTTCACAAAAACCACAGTCACAAAGGAATTGCACGACCACGGGATCTACGAATAGTAGTCATAACAAGGAATTTAATAACGTGACTAGTCATATGTCTAACACTAAGATAACACGTAGTGGCAGGATTGTTAAGAGACGGATGTTTAAATTGTAACAACTTACTGGTCATAACTTTCATAGTAATGGGTCGATTACTGAGTTGAGAAATATTAAATTAACTTTTTGTTTTAATTATTTAGTAAGTTGATATGTGTTAAATGTATACGAATAAATTATTAAAAGTATTTTTATGTAGCATGTAGTGTACATATTTTTGTATTGTGCAGCGTTGCAATGAATTATGTTAATGAAATATTGTATAAGAAAATCTTTTGTGCAAGCGATTTATATTGTATCATTTTCTAGTTAGTAAATAATTAAGTATTTTATTTTTTGTTTACATATACAATTTTTTTTAGTATTTAAACTTTACAGAATTATTTTAAATTTTATTGCATTGTGTAAACGGGACTGGTTATTAGTAGATATTACAGTATAAGATGCGTAGCACAGAGAGTAAAACACAACAAAACAATGTGGCAGTTGCTCAGTCTATTTCAACCGAGAACATAGGGCAAAGAGTCAGTTACGTGGAAATGGTGTTGATTGCGATTGCTGTAATTTTCGGAATTTTACTTCTGTGGTAGATGAGACGCCAATGCTGGAAGCAAGTGCGGAATTGGTTCCGTAAAGAAACCGAGGTTATCGGCCTGGCACCTTCAGTACCCAAGGGACATACCGGACAGACGCCCAGCCTTTCACAGACAGTGTAGGCATTGGGTTGTACTGGAAAATTGTATATGTATATTTTTTGTAATATTGTAATTTGTGTTTATTTGTATTTTATAATGTTTTTATAAGAGGGGGGCTACTGTGCTACACAGTAGCTACCTCGTCAGCAATTATGCGTAACGCGGCAACGCCGCGGCTCTTTAACCGTAACCAGTAAGTCCCAATTATACTCTTTATTAAATCACACGTCATTTATTATTTACTACCCACTCACCGAGAATAGATACCCTTCTGGTAAAGATTAATGTTATAACAGCTAGAACAACATAGTAGTGCATATTAACAATAAACACTAATAAACAACTCACGCGTATTCAAAACCGAAAGCCAAATTACCGATAAAAGGATAATCCCGATATTTTTTCATAAGTTGCGTTTATACACATATAGGCACTACATTAAACCCTTTTGTTTTATTATTGACAATCAATTTTTCTTAACAGTAAAAGATCATTAATGCTTTTCCAATTTAAAGTCATCCCCATTGTGGTTGAATTGAAAAAAGCAGGCAACTGTTCATAAATTGACACAAAGAAGGATAGCATTGTATCATAATGTGTCATAAGTATGATATCGATACTTATCATTAAAATATCGATAAAAATCTAATTATCGATTTATGTCCAGTTTCTGTATATCGTTGCATCCCTATCTATTTCTGTCTGTAGCTGCTGTCATAAATAGATTGGATTTGACGTGTCCCTTCTCGGGACTGAGATTTAGTGAGAGACACAAGCTTCGTGGTGCTTTTGATTAATTAATTTGCTTGGAAGAACTGTTGATTTACTTTAACTAATTTGTGTTGGTGTTGGTACATATTTAGAGTTGTTAATTAGTAAGTATTCATTAGTTGTGTTGTCTTATATGTAATTCGTAGAAATAAAATGAAGATCCTCCAGATTCCGATCCCGGTGGGCATCCTCAACCTCCTATTCCTATGCAAACAAGTGACTCGGAGCAGACAAACCGTAAGCGTCCACAAAACATCAGTAAGCATTCTCAAATCCTCGTTAATTCTGCATATCCGCAGAAAAGATTAATCACAGATCCTTCCCAACCTTTACCATCAATCCAATCTTCATATACTCTCCCCGATTATATAGAAAAAAATTCTAAATACTCCGATGAATACTCTTCACCTTTTATAGTTCATGTGAGTAAAATAACAAACGATCTATCATCGAGAACAGTATTAAAACCGATAAAATTTGGTCATTTTCTTAGATTTGGTCAAAATATTATTTGTGATGGTGTTAAAAGAGTGGGACGCAACAGAATATCGGTAGAATTCAAAAGTACATTGGATGCCAATACTTCCTTCCCACCGTAAGGGGTACAGCTAAGTATGAAATTGTAATTCCCTCATACAATGTTACTCGAATGGGAATAGTGAGACATCCCTGTAGAGTGGACATTGGAGGAATTGATCTCATCCATTAAAGTTCCTTATGATTTGGTTCAACTATTAAGGCTCGCCGACTTAACAGAAGATCAGTTAATACAATAGTCCTATTTTAATCCCCACTCAGACTGTAGTTTGTTTTGACTTTCACAGGACAAAAATTACCAAACCATATCTATTGTTTTTATACATCAATGCCAGTAGAGACCTATGTTTTACCACTTATTCAATGTTGTTGATTTGGACATGTTACTTCTCAGTGTAGGTCATTACCTCACTGTTTTGTATGTGCCCAAAACCATGATGGAATATCTTGTCCTAGCCAAATACATACTTATCTATTTTGCTTAGGTTCTCATACAGTAAAAGATTCTTCTTGCCCTGAACACTCTAGACAAAAGTCCTTAAAACTTGTGATGTCTCAAGAAAATATTTCATATTTGGAAGCATCTGCTAGATTCCCACAAGTAAGAAGATCCTTTGCAGACACTACCAGGACCCCATAGCCTCTCATTCAGCAGACCCCATGGGTCACCCTCAACCTCATTGTCTCATCCCCATTCCTCCTCACAAAGAAAAACTATATTTATTCCTAGACATTCCCCCAATCCTGCATCAGGTTTTGGATATGACAAGTCTGCTCATCAGGCAATCATTGAAAATCCTACTCCTTCCTTTTCTAATGGATGTGCTTTAGATAAAAGCCCTAACTCCCCAAACGACAACCTTGTTGAATTATTAATTTCTATCCTTATTAGTATGCTGTCCCTCTTCAGTGATACTGAACTCCATTCTAACTTATACCAGAAACTTACTGAGCTCTCTTCCCTAACAAGCAACATTCATATTCCCACCGATTCTCCAATGGAACTGTTGGAGCATTAAATATAAAAAAAATTAACTCATTCACCTAATTAATAAATATATTTCTCTCATTCTTGCCATCTAGGAGATGTGGCTTAACCCTTGGTCCCACTTTAGGGTACCAGGTTACCTATGTCTTCGGGATGATAGAAGTGATGGTCATGCCGGCACTTCTATCCTAGTTTCATGAAAAGTAATTTTACACAAATTTCTCTTCCTTCCCATGTTTCTACAATTAATGCTGTTGCTATTAAGGCATTTGGTATTTTCCTCCTTTCTATTAACATTCCTGATCCTAATCTAAATGTCTTAACAGAACTTGCAACTCTGGTATCCTCCCTCTCTTTTCCTTTGGTTATCTTAGGAGATTTTAATATGCACCATACTATCTGGGGCTCCCACTTTTGTGATTCTATAGCTCCCTCATTCCTGGACATGATGGATGATTTTAACCTCTCTATTCTTAATGATGGTTCTCCTACTCGCCGAGTGACTCCATTACAGAATATTAAAAGTGCTGTGGACCTAACCCTCTGTTCCCCAGGGTTTGTTTCCTTTCTTTCTTGGAGAATATTGCAATCATCCCATGGTAGCGTTATTTTTCCATAATTATTTGTCTGCCTATTTCTCCTACCATAAATCTTTCTTTTAACCCCAGATTGAAGTATAACCTCTCTAAAGCAAATTGGATCATTGTATGCTCCAGTCTTAGATCAAGAGATTTCAGTTATTCCTCCAGTCCACAACGATAATGTTCTTGCAGCATATGCAGATTTCAGAAATGCAATCCTTTGTGCCGCTAGTAAGACATTTCCTTTAAAAAGACCACCCAAAAATAATGTTCCTTCCCCTCCTTGGTGGAACCAAGATTGTTCAACTGCATGTAGGAGACGAAAAGACGCTGAATTAAAGTACTCTTTTTCTATGAGTAGAGAGAACTACCTTTCTTACAAAAAAATTGCTGCTGAAACATTAAAACTGTTATCTGACAAAAAGCGAACTGGCTTAAATTTTGTGAGTCACTGTCACCTAGGACCTGTTCATCTCTAGTCTGGAGGAATGTCAAAAAGGAGGATCCTTCTTTCTTCTTCTGCTTTTTTACAAACGCAAGACAAATTTGATGGCCCTTTTACCTATCAGGAACTGTTTACCACTCTAAGAGATTTAAAAGACTCTTCCTGAGGAATTTATGGCATTCCTTATTCCTTTCTTGTTAATAGTAGTGAAAATACTAAAACCCTCCTTCTCTCTGTTCTAAACCATATTTATTTTACTGGTATTCCTCCTGAAGAATGGAAATCACAAATCATCTTGGCCATCCTTAAACCAGGTAAGTATCCCTCTGGGTACCGGCCTATTGCCCTTTCGTGTACTATGCCAAAAATATTAGGACATTTAATAAAAAACCGCTCAGAGTGGTTTTTGGAAAGTAATAATATCCTACCTAAAAGTCAAATTGGTTTCCGAAAAAGGTTAGGCACTATGGATAGCCTCAGTGTTTTAGTTTCAGATATCCGTATTGCTTTTTCAAAACATGAATTTCTCATTGGAGTTTTTCTTGATATTTCGTCTGCATATGATAATGTCCTTCTTCCTGTGCTCAGGCAGAAAATGCTTAATCTAAGTATTCCAGTGATGATAGTCAATTATGTCTCTAACTTCCTTTCCTCTAGACCCATATGTATAAATATTCAAAACTCTCTACTTCCTTTGTCTGGAAAGGACTTCCACAAGGCTCCTTCCAAATGTCCTTCAATACGCAGACGATTTAGCTTTATATATTTCCTTAGGAAATCTCTCAGTAGCATGTTCCCGTTTAAATTCGTCTATGGTTTATTTACAAAATTGCTTAACTGATCATGCCTTATCTCTATCTGTCTCTAAAAGCAATGTTGTAATCTTCTCCCGCCATAAGAGAATACCCGATGTAACTATCCTATATGATAATCAACCTTTTCCAATTACCGGTAACATTAAGTTTTTAGGAGTAGTTCTTGATTCCAAATCAAGTTTTGTACATCACATTGACCACATCACAAAAAAATGTGGAAAAAACCCAAACATTCTTCGTTCTCTATCTGTAGTATGGTGGGGCTATCATTCATTTACTCAAAAATTATTGTATAATGCTTTAATTCGTAGTCACCTAGACTATGGATGTTTTCTCATGGAGCCATGCAATAAGTTATCCTTAAAAATATTGGACAATATTCAGTTCAAATGCCTTTGTATAATTACTGCAGCTACGAGATCCTCCCCTATAAATGTTCTCCAAGTAGAGTATGTGGGTCCCCCCCTTAACTTAAGAAGACAATACCTGTCAGACAGATTCTTTTTTAAGATCTGTCAACTCTCATCTCACCCTCTTATTTCTAAATTACACATTCTCAGATTATATCTCATGTGATAATTTCTGGGCCAATAAAGACTATCCCTGTTTATTTAAAAGTTTTGTAGTATTTCTTCAACTCCCATGCCCCATCTTCCAATGTGAAAACTTTTTGATGTTCCTTATGACTCAATTGCCTATCAACTGGATATTTGTCTTGACCTAGGTATTGAAAAAGACTCCCCAATCGCAAATAATGAATTAAAAAGAGCTGTAAATAAAACCTGGAAAGATTGGATAGCCACAAAAAATGGGACAAATCATATACTGGAGCCGCAGTTTGAATTCCTAGGTTAAATTTTTTTAACTTTATTCTTAACTTTAAACAGGGAGTTTAATCTTTATCTTCCATTTTTACTGGTGAGGCCACTGCAATATATGAAGCTCTGTTATATGCTGAATCACATAATCTAAATAAAACAGTAATTCGCAGATTCCAAAAGCTGCCTATCTGCTATTTTGTCCTAACAATTCCAGAGTAAACACAAATTTCTAGTATACTCAAAATTATACTAATAACTTATACAGATGCCATCTTAAAGGAATAAATATTTCCTTAGCATGGATTCCGGGCCACAGCGGTATCTGTGGAAATGAAACAGCAGACATACTGGCTAAAAATGCAATCGAGCATGGTACTCTACAGAATATGATTTATTCATATGATTTAACTTTATTTGTTAAATGGAAATTAAATGATAATTGGTATAAACAGTGGCAAGTATCTTTAGACTTAGAATCGGACATGCATGTACTCATGTTCATCTGGGTAAGATTAGGGTCAGGGATAATTCACTATGCATATATGCATATCTGGTTTGTGGTTCCTTCATCCAAACCTTCTACAATTGTCCTAAACTGTCTTCCTCCTCTATGACCACCTTCCTCCAATTTATTATTTAAAACACTAATGTGTACCTAACAACTTTGTTATTCATTTGTTCTAGGTAACTCAACAGATATATACGACAAAATTGTAAGGGGCAGAAAACCCTCCTATTACCACACTCTCACTTTAATCAGAGCTGTGAATTATATATTACACTCATTGCTTAATTGGCGAACATTACACAAACCGCTACAATAAGTAGAAGTAACGAAGAAGAAGTGTCGCTTCTCTAAGTCTAATGTTTTATCACATACAATATATTAATTTTCTTACTATGATATTTTATTAATTGCGTTTAATAGACACTTTATGAAAGAAGTGATCAGTGAACTCTAGCAGAATGGATTTTTTAAAGAGCGGTCTCAAGACCGTCCTAGGTGCACCGGAACCTGGCCACCAGCCTACAGGAGCAGAAACGGTAACATTCTGTCGTAAGAATTTCGTAAAGAAGAACAATTTATTATTTATACCAGAGGCTAAACTCGCGGAATTCTAATCAAGAGTTAGCGTGATATTTATAAGTTAGGCTTGGGTAATATACTAATACCAAATGGTGGTTTTCTCTTCCTTTTAACTAATGTGACACAATGGAATATTTAATCCAGAAATTTAATGAATTAAATGATGATAAATGTTTTAATTTCAATGATTAGACTTCATACTTTTTGACTGTGTGATAAAATCACTTCAAATTACCAAATTTCTATGCACACAATCACACCCTGGGTCTGCAGAATTTGGAATAAATTTAATTTATTTTCAAACTAAAATCCCCAAAAAACTACTAAGTAAATGCACCTGCACTTAAGACAGAGTTAATCAATTTCTATAGTATATTTGTAAGAGAGGAAGCAATTCCTAGTACATTTATAAAAGTCACAAATTGTAATTTTTTTTAAATTTAAAATATGTTGATGTTTCTTCTATGTTGTCATTTTTAAATTGACATGCAATCTGAATTATGTGTCCACTGCTGGGAAAAGGCCCTGGTTTTAAATATCTGAGAGAGTTTTAGAGCCGGAAATGGCCCGCCACGCTGCTCTACTACGGGTTGGCGGGCTTAACGTATCCTCGGAATATTTTTTTTTTATTATTTCTCAGACACGCAGGTTTCCTCAGGTCCTGAAGAAGGGCCGAGCACGTGGTAAAAACAGCACTTAAAATTGCTATTACCAATTTTAGTGGTGCCGGCAACAGGGAACGTACCCAGGTCACACCAAATTTTCTGCGCATTCAATGTAACAACGCACGCCATTGTAAACATACAGATACTGAATACAATAGATGCCCCTTTGACTTTTACAAAAGAAATACTCTTCATTATGATTCTTCTTCGCAGGTGGAGCGTCTGGTTGACCGTGTTAACAATTCAACACTGTTAGAAGACCGCAGGGATGCCTGCAGAGCATTAAAAGCCATGTCAAGGAAGTACAGAGTGGAGGTGGGGGCACAGGGAATGGATACATTGAAGCAGGTTGGCAAGTCACGATTTGAAAATAGTTCCAAACATTGATCTAGCATCAATATAATATGAGGATATGCAAACGAGCAAGCGGCTGTGCTGATGGTAAGTGATTACCGACGCTCACGTACATCTGCAACACCAGAGAACCTGCAGATGTGTTGCCTGTCTTTAAGGCTGTATAGGGGGGAAAGGGGGGAATTGAACTTAGATGTTGCTGTCCATCATCGGTCAGCTTAATTTTGGCCTGGCATTTTTGATGATTATCTCGCCATCTATCGGTCGCTATCGCGATTTTCAAAGTTTTCTCTTAGACGCCTCTTCAACGGAAAGATAGCGTGACAGATCGTTACGCCTATTCCATACAGCCATGTATCATATAATGGAGAAAGTTAATACAAGATGTTTTTTAGGTACTAGAACTGGACAGAGCTGACAGTGAAACAATAAACTATTCTTTAGACACTCTTAACAACATCATGTCGCCGTCACAATTTGAGGAGGAAGGGAACAATCCACAAGTGCCAATGAACATCGGTGAACAGTTCACAGAGATGTTTATAAAGGACCATCACAACATACAACTGCTCCTGGACTTGCTGGACGAGTATGATTTCAGGGTTAGACTGTCAGCTGTGCAATTGTTGACTTCTTTATTGACAAACAGGCCCAAAGACATACAGGAAATTATTCTAGTGAAGCCAATGGGTGTGTCCAAAATGATGGACCTTCTCAGCGATTCTAGAGAAGTAATTCGTAATGAGACGCTGCTTCTCTTAATAAAATTAACAAAGGGAAATGCAAACATTCAAAAGATAGTGGCATTTGAGAACGCATTCGACCGTTTGTTTGAAATAGTTTCCAGTGAAGGCTTTTCTAATGGCGGGATAATTGTGGAGGACTGCTTACTCCTGATGCTAAATCTGCTTAAAAACAACAGCAGTAATATTAACTTCTTCAAAGAAGGCAGTTACATACAGAAGATGTTACCGATGTTTAACACTCCAGACGACACCGAGGATTCGGGATGGTCGCCGCAGAAGGTTTCCAATGTTCACTGCATGCTTCAGATTGTGCGTACACTAGTATCGCCGAGCAACTCGCTGCAGATCGTGTCCGATTGCCAAAGGATTATGAAGAGCGTGGGACTGCTAGATTCACTCTGCAACATCTTGATGGCGAGTGGTGTGCCCGCCGATATACTGACGGAGACCATAAACACAGTTGGTGAGGTGGTGCGGGGGAACGTGGGCAACCAGGACTTCATCGGGAACGTAATGGCGCCTTCGAATCCGCCGCGCCCCGCGATAGTTGTGCTACTTATGTCCATGGTCAATGAAAAGCAGCCGTTCTCTTTAAGGTAAGGGAAAGGGTCTTTGAGCCAATTTAGAATCTAGAGTTTGTAATTGTTTCAGACAACGTTTTTGAAAAGCTTGCGATATAGAAACATAAATGTTTGACATATTATCTTATTATAAAGTAGAGAGAAATTTGGTAGTCGAAAATTTTATGTTCTGGGGAGGGGTCGTTCAAAAGAAGTGAAATTAAAAATCCAAAACATATGCGAAAGAAACTTCTGCCTGAATAAGTGCCTTTTAAAAAATTACCTTCACTCTAGTATATTAACCTGTGGCGCGGAGGCGGTATACATACATAAATTTCACACGGACAAACACACATGATCAATTAGTAGCAACCCTCAGTGCCGCGGCCAAAAGCTTGGCGCAACCCTAACCGAGCCGTCAAATTTTGGTTTGTTGTGTGTTTATGTTTTAACGTATATTCTATTACTTAGTTTTATTTCTAGTAATGCGTATATTGACCCATGTGTCTGGCACTGTAAACGCCATAATCGAAAGAAGCCCGGAAGAAGCTGCACATGTTGATACGTTTCAATGAAATTAGATTTGTAACTCCTGAGATGTTGAATTTTCAGATGCGCAGTTCTCTATTGCTTCCAATGCTACCTTTATCACAATGAAATGAGCCAAGCGAGCTTAGTGCAGACCCTTCTGCCTTCATCGACCGACGTGTCCAGCCTCACGAGCGGGCAACTTCTCTGCGGTGGACTATTCTCATCGGATGTCCTCTCTAACTGGTTCTCGGCCGTGGCGATCATGCACGCCCTCATAGACAATCCGATACAGAAGGAGCAGCTGTTGAGGGTGCTGTTAGCCACCAACGTCGGAAGCTCCCCGGTGTCCCTCCTGCATCAGTGCACACTGCTTCTGCAGCAGACCACCAAGTTACAGTCCAAGGTAACGATATCATTTCATATTTTATATGTGTTAGAGCCAAGCGGTGGGCTTTTGCTCCTGCTCGAATGGACTGGCTCGACCGGTGTAGTACCAAGAGCGCGCAGGCAAACGTCGTGAAGTAGAGGCATCTTGTGCTTCTGCGTTTCGTTCGACGAGTGAGGTAACCGGAGGTCCAGTCCCCCTCCGATCGTCCTCGTCCTCCCTCCCATTCCTCAAATTTCCTACAGCCGTTCTCTTTAAGGCAAGGAAAAGGGATTCAATTTAGAACCCAATATAATTGGTAGTGTCAGTCAACGTTTCCTGATTTAATTATGATAATTTTTATAACTTATCGATTATATTAGGACGCATTTTGTTAATATTTTTGTGTTAGTAGTCAATTATAATTTAATTATTGACTTTAGTTAAGGCCAGAAATCCCTTTAGAAGCGTGAAAAATATGTATTTTTCGAGAATTTTTTTAGAGGGAATAAAATAATCTTAATCATTGTTAAGGGACTAGATTTGCTGTGGAAAATACGCCTTTACATTTGATTCGTGCGAGTGTTGTTAATTTTACGATTTCCGATTTCTTCCGAAGGACAACAAAACTGCGCGACAAAATTGTTCGTGCATTTGTCGAACTAGGGGCAATGGTGTCGATCGGCGGTGTGGTGCTCGCCAAGTGCGGGCGAACATTCGCCGCCGCTTAAAATATGCTTTGAGTTTGGGCCGGTGTAATGAAAACCTTAAAATTTAATTGACATGTGTAGGTAGTCACAGTGCGCTCAGATCTGGTCCATAGTCCCGCCGCCGACAACATCTCCGTCTCGGCGCCTTCCGGAGTCGCCCTCCCACGCGATTCTACCTCATGAGCGTGACGCGTTGGCGAAGGAAGGATTGGAGACTGTAGCGGCTGTGTTTAAAATTTATTGACTCCGTAACTACCGGTCTGATTTAAATAATTCAAAATTCGCTGCGGTGTTTGAAGTAAACGCATCCATGATACAGGAGAAATTGTAAATAGGTGGGAGGAGGCATTTTTGAATACTCATATGAAGGGTGCATTCGCGGCGCAGGTGGCGCTGCTGATGCTACTGTCGCAGTGGACGGCGCAGTGCGCGGGAGCGGTGGCCGCGTTCCTGCGCGTGCCGGGCGGCGTGGGCTACCTGGTCAACCAGACCTGCTCCAACGAACACGACGACAACGAGTACCTGCTGCAAGGTACTAATTTTTAAATAAAACTCGTCTTCTGGCTCGAGGGACCAACTTTCGAAGTTAAGACGTTATTTAGACAAATGATTAGTTAAATTCAGTTGAGATATGTATATCTATTTATTATTTGATCACAAAATGTTGTTGTAAATTGAAATATCCTTTACAAACTTCTCAAATACAATATCAAATTAATACCTTAAATATTTAACTAAGGTTAAGTAGAGGAATCTGGCACCAAAAATGTCATGCTTCGGATAATCGGAATTTGCCAAAGATTACAAATTATCGATCGATCTCTCTAAGGAGCGCTAGCTGAAAACCGAGCATGCATTTCTAGAAAGCGCAGTTTCCATACCGTCACAGTGGTGATGCTGTGCCCCATCACTAGTCTGTGGGAATTGGATTCAGATCCTCATTCACACATCACTCGGTCGCCAGAGGCACGTTTGTTTGGTAGCAGGGTCCATCGAATGTTAGAGTCTCATCGACTATACTAAAAACAATATCACAAAAAATCCGTGTTACATCGTTCAATCTATAAAATCATACCGTGTTATTTTTTAAATAACTCACCCTCCGAACGAAACGCAGAAGCACAAGATGCCTCTACTTCACGCCGGTACGCTACCGCGGATGTTCGATGGGCATTCATTAATGATAATTATTTTCCAGGACTGTCAGCCTTCCTGCTCGCGATATGCATTCACTTCAATGACGACTCAGTCGAGAACTACTCGAAGGATTCCTTGAAGCAGCTGCTGGTGAGGCGGATAGGGATGGAGACGTTCACGGCGAAGCTGAGCGAGGTGTCCAAGCACGAGCTGTACAACAAGGCGGCGAAGCACCCGCAGCTGAGGGCGAAGCTCCCCGCCGACGTGCTCATCGACTACGAATTCTGCAGGCTCTTCAAGGTTTTGGAAAGTTAGTTCCAACGATGCTCGTCCGTTGTAAATGAGTAGCTTCTTCCCGGGATAAAAAGTAGCCCCTGTACATACTCAGGATTCAAGGTTCATCAAAATCTGTTCAGCGGCTTAGCCCATAATAGTCTGGGCCACCTTCGCATTTACAATATTTGTATGGTGCAAGCATTTTCCGCGGTCAGCATTCTTAAGCGCCGCATTTAATGTTACCATATTTTATTCTGACAGTTCACGAACAACAGCGGCCGCGATATCTATATCTAAACTATATATAATGGTATAAAGAAGAAAGATTTGTATGTTTTTAACGAATAAACTTAAAAACTACAGGATCCATTTCAAAAATTCTTTCACCATTAGAATGCTACATTATCTCTGAGTGACATAGGCTATAACTATTAGTAGAAAAAAATTAGGGATCCCTAATTTTTTGTAATAGCAATTTGAAATTTGGATAAATAGTAATTTGACCATGTCCTTCATAAAGATACATTTACTCTTAATTAATCCCAAAATGTTTAAAAAATACATGACCACCCGAGCGAAGTCAGGATGGGCTGCTAGTCATTTATAATAAACAATTAATTAAATATCAGTTAACTATCATTGTTGCCTGAAACCTTTCTCACAAATCAAATTATCTACTATCAATTGAAAGTTTATGTGGTCTAAAACCGTACAATGTTTGTATGGAATTATGATTTATTTGAATTTTTATTTTGGAAGAGAATTATTATCTCTATTATAATTCTCGTTCCATAGTAATTCCTTGCACGGTAGGCAAAGCCCCAATGAATGGTAGCCACTGTTGTGATGATAAAACAGCGGGAATTCAAATGAAAACTCTTTTATTTTGAAATACATACCTACTTACTTACACCACAAATCCATTTTAGACTACACTCGACACCTTTCCCTTAAAAAATAATGAATAACACTCGATCATCAAACAATGAATAATGAACAAGTCATTAAATACCCACTAAATCTCATTTCTGATTACCCTAACCCCTTATTTTTAAGTACCGATTAGTAGATAAAGTAGTAACTTCATACACATAATATAAAAGGTTAATGAATTTTTACTATATTTGAAAATTCGTTTCTTTTCTTCTTCGATTTACCACCCAAATTAACTATAAATCTCTTTAATAACTAAATTTATTAATTATTTCTCACCACTGCCTCCTTGTTGTGGGCACCAGGTGATAACTCTTTTATTTTTAAATACTTAATCTATACAAAAACAAATCCTCTATAGACTACACTCAACAACCACCTCCTAGTTTTGTGTAAAAACTGTGTTTAGTAACATTATTTTGCGGAATACCTTTATATGGTTAAACAGTGAAACTAAAACAGTTGTGGTCGACACCAAGACCATGTTTAACTGTTGGAAGCCTATAGAATTTTGAAACTTATAAAATTAGGTTTTAAAATGATCGAAATTCTAAATTGTAGAATAACATTGTATTCATTTCAGGTGTACTCGTGCAGAGTTTCATCGTGAAGGAGGAAAATACAACTGAGGAATCTGTCGAGCGGTCCCCACCGGCCGGGGCGGCGCTCGAGCAGTACAAGGCTTTGATCCGGCAGCAAGACTCGCGTCTGCAAGAGCTCGTGGCGCAGCTGGACGGACTGCTGCAACAGAACCAGGCGTTGCAGGTCATTTTTTACTGTTTTTTAAGGGTGCCGCTTGCTCACCTGATGGTAAGTGATTACCGTCGCCCATTTACATTTGCAGGTGCGTTACCGCCGTACTAAGGGTATTTCGGAGATGTGAGGGTGGATTAGGTAGGGGAAGGGGAGTGAGCCTCCGGTTACCTCACTTACTTACTCTACTTCACGCCGGTATTCTGCGAGGCCGTGGTACCAACCCATTCGGGCAGCAGCAAAAGTCGTCGCGTGGCTCTACCATGTATGTTTTGTTTATTGGATTGTGGTGAAAAACGAGCTAACAACTTCACTCGAAGAAGGTTACAGGTGCGTTGTCACTCTTGAGGACTAATGTGGAATGCTCCACACCCCTTAATTATACTGGTCATATGTTTCGAAAACACATTGGTGCGAACCCTAATTTGTTTTCATGAAATTTTGTAATTCCTTTCAGGGCGCTCTGAATGAATCTCTAGCATCAAATTCCCTTCTGAAGGATGAGAACACATTGCTGAGAGCTCAAGTTTCGGCCGCCAAATGCGTGCCGAGCGCTGAGCCCGCGCCGAGCGCTGAGCCCGCGCCGAGCACTGCGCCCGCGCCGACCACCGACGACTCCAGGACAAGTGAATACGAAGCCAGGATCCAACAGCTGATAGTGGAAGTTACCCGACTTAGTGATATACTGAGAACTACCGAAGAAGAGAAGAAAAATACAGCAGAAGAATTGGAGAAGTTGAAAAATGATCAAGATGACTTATTGGTGCTCCTGTCAGACTTGGTAAGTAATTCAGCCAATTAACAGTGATAAAAATTATATTCGAATGATTTTGTTACACTATGTGGTGCTTAAAGTAGCAGCCAATAAGTGCCCACTGCTGGGTAAAAGGAGGCCATCTCAAATATCAGAGTGGGTTTTGGACCATGAAAGAGTCCGTCACGCCGCTCCAGTGCGGGTTGGCAAACTTCAACATGTCCTCGAAATAAACTTTTTTTTAACCCCTTTCTGGCGTAATCTTAAGTGTCGAGTTAAAATAGAAATGGCGTTCGCAAATCAAAACGCTAAACAAAAAGTACGCAGTCCGATGGCAAGCAGCACCGTTAGAGGTGCGAGGCGTCTGACACTTCGATTGCCAACCCGCCAGCCATAATTGGCGATTATAGAAAATCCTCGCACTGGAATAGGTCCTTATCCATCAGTCGGCCACTAAAAGGTGGATGATGAAGAAGACAATTTAAATTCATACTTTTAGCAGTTAATGCCAACTTCTGGAAATTTCCTCCTCCTTTATATCTCTAATGCTATTCACGAGCACCTGTAAAAAAGAAGTTACATTATGTTTTATCTTTTCTGTCGCTCGGAACATTCCTTATGAATAGATGTGTGGTATGCAAAAAAATGTAATGATTTACATAAAGATAAAATTAAACTATTACTTACGGTTTTTACCACCTTAAATGTTCGTTTATATGACATTCATATAACGAAAAAAAAAATTTTTTACTTCCCGTCACATCCTTTTCGCGTGAACACAAGAAATCATTATTTTACATCCTGTCACATATTCACACCTTGTTCCCAACGGGGTAGGCAGAGACAATCTTCTTCCACTTGCTACGGTCCTGACATACGTCTTTCGCTTCTTCCACTTTCATCATGCATCTTCGCATGCATCCTCGTTGCTTTAGAGTACTCTTGACCTGGCCTTTTTTCAGAACGTCTCCGATTTGATCGTGAAATGTTCGCCCAGGTCTTCCTCTCCTGTCACAGCATCTACAATATATTATGTGCGTTTTGTTGTTCCAGGATATAAAAGTGAATGAATATAAAATGCGACTGGTGTCTCTTGGTGAGAAGGTAGAAGATGAAAACCCTGAAGTGCTGGAAGTGAATCTAACATAGTGTTGCCAATAAATATTATTTTTATATTGTGATAATTGTACGTTTTCTCGCTATTATTTAACTATTATTAAAATCAAATACTATAAATTCAATTTATTTATTATAAATATGTATAGAATAGCCATTGGCATAGAATAAATAATGATAGATACATGAAAAGTAACTGTGTTGCAAGTTAAGGAGGAATTATATGAAAATAACCAAAGCCTATAATATTTCAACGAATATCAAAATTTACCGAACCCAAAACCCACAGTTGCCGTGTGGTATCGACAGGTCGCGTGATAACTATCACGAAAATACCAAACTGTCTGTTACTGCGTTCGCCAGATCCGCTTGCCGTTCGTGGCCATTGTGGCTGATCCTGCGTATGGGAGAGGCCTATGTCCTGGAGTGGACTGTTTCTAAAGATTAAGATATAAGCGCTAGGACCTAACTAAGTTGTTACAGATTGTTTAGGTTAAATTTCCAAGTGATAGGAAGGAATGAAGAAGGGGGCAGCTTAAAAGGACTATGAAGATTTTTAGTTAATACTTTAAATATTTATAGATTCCTCATAAACATGAATTTAAATTCATCATTTAGGTATATACTTGGCTTAACTAAATATAACCGACACGTTATATCATAAAATATTGAATTTGTATTGTTGCTACACGTCGAGAGATTATTTCACATTTGTTAATTTCTTTAATGTACATTACTTCTGAAGACTTGCTGCTGCTCGAACGGGCCGGCTCGACCACGGCCCCGCAGAATACCGGCGTGAGGAAGTCTTGTGCTTTTGTTCCGTTCGGTAAGGTAACCGCGGGCCTACTCTCCCTGTCCCCTCGTCCCTCCGAATAGGCTTTACCAACCCGGCCTCTGCGCACCTGCAGCTCCTCTGATGTTGCAGACGTACGCAAGAGATGGTAATCACTTACTATCTAGTGTGCCGCTTGGCTCTACTCGATACTGAACTTGTTATGCTAGACGACATGGCATGAATAATTCTAATCGTATTGTAAAAAGAATAATGCCATAAATGTAGTTTATTCTATACTTAACATTTAGAACTCTCGAAATTACGTCCCCATTTTAATTAATTGTAAAGATCCCTTTTATACTCCTTTTACTTACACCTATGTTATAACTTATGCAGTATAATTGTATTTGCTTATTTAGTGAAATACAATATAAATATATATGATATTTCAATAAATCGGTAATAACGCGGGAATATATATATATATATATATGTTTGTGAATAAAGTTTATAATAATAATATATTGTTTTGTTGATGACAGAACTTTTATTTAGAACTGACTTCTGACCGTGAATTGGTCCGCTTGAAAATTTATTTTCCCGGAATAAGAAGTCTGTCCTTCCCCAGGTTACATAGATCATCATAAGCTAATAGTTGACTAGGGCACCGACACCAAGGTCAAAGACCTTATCGAACTTTAGCACCGGTGTCCGCTGCCCGCGTTCGCCAACGTACCGCCGAAGAAATCCTCCGAGGTCGAAGCTTTTGCCGAGGTCACATTTGGATCAGAAAAATTTTTAGAAATTTAGTAATTTTTTTTTAAACGTTACTTTCCGCTGGAATTTCTCCTGTGTCGCGGAGGCAGTTTATATACATGAATTGGACATGGACGAACACCCAGACCGGGAACTATTATTTGTAGTCCATACAAATACTAGTCCCGTGCGGGTATCGAACCCGCGACCCAAAGTTCCGCAGCTAATACGCCACCGAGCCGTTATTATATATATACATAGTAAAACAATTTGCAATACCTTAAATATTTCCCTAATTACCTTGCATATTCATTAAATGTCAATAAACTGGCATCCAGCCTTATAGACCTAGAAATAGAAAGTAAAATATGAGGCAAAATTGTGAGAGATTTAACCACAATCAATAATTTCACACTTAGTATTCAAATAATTTATTTGTCCCATTAAGCTTCTTGATAATAAATATTTTTAACCTATCTATAATTTCTCTACCTAAACAGTCTCAACATCAAAGGTTATAATATTGAACATCTAGTACACATAAAAAATATGATTCCGTACATAGTAGCGCCCATAGACAATACAGTATACGCGTCTATATTTAAACAATAGGAGTCCAGGGAAGTTTTTATACAATAGATCTTACAAGATAGCATTAGTGTAGTACCACAAAGGCATAGTTTATTGTAACAGGTATTTCTACTGATTAATATAAATTGATTTAAGGCCAGGAAACACAGCTAATGCATTTCTTAATAATGTTTTTTACATTAAAATATGAAAATTGAAATACTTACCTAAATCGCAAGTTGTGTGAAGTGGTCAGTTTATTTATCAGCATTCGAAACTTTGAATACATTATGAAATACAAATTTTACTAATTAATCTTACAGATTAAATCATGTGATAGTAATTTTTAACTAATGGAATGATAAGAATTTTCAATTACATTTTCAAATGACAATGGTTTTAACATAAAATGTCTGTTAACTTAAAAACAAATTTACATTACAATAATGTAACTAAACATCTTTAAACAGTATAAAATATAGTCTCAATCCGCGTAGGTCTGTGTATTCGCTTAGAACTTCTAAGTGGATTACAATGCGGGTTTTCTTGTTATTTGGAACATTTCATGAGGAAGGTCTATATTATAACACATTCAGTTTATATATTACAGATCTGTCCGTGCGAAGACGTCGCCCTTCGCTAGTATAATATAATACAAAATACGATTTCTCAATCTATCTTAGTTTTTACAAATATTTTATGAACAGTAAAATAAAAAGTTATAGCCTCTTAACATCTCACTTCTGGGGCACACGCCCCCTTTCATCTTATTGTAAAAATTATTGAAGTGGGAATAGTCCTTATGTTTTTATGCAACGCAATTAATAATAATACTTATTGTAGTATTGAAATGATGTTGCTCACCTCCTATGAAATATGAGATAGCAACATGACCTATTGTGACTCTATATATTTCAGTTTAAAACATTTAAACTAGTAAAATTTACCTTTTTTCACAAAGTTACACTTTCCGACAACCGCTTCTCAATTGTTTTTTCAAAAAAGATATTGATATGTCACATAAAGAAGAAATGTGCAGAAAACTACTTTTTTTTAAAAAAATATAACATTTTCTTTAAATCTTGTATTTATATTTTGTTAAATCGCATAAAAGTGCAGCCTGTGCTACAGCTGGGAAAAGACTATATCTACTTCTACAAGTTCCATGTTACATGTGCACCTTTTTGTAATTGGTTGGTGCACTAAGAATGCACCACTAAACAATTGTTAATTATTTTTGAACTAATTAAACAGTGCACAGTTCATACAACTATTTTTTGAAATATTATACATATAATAACTTATAGAAAATTTAGTAGGTAGAGTTTAGCTTTGTAAAAATTTGAAAAATGGCAGAATCATATATGAAAATTATGGATGGATGGATCTTACAATTCTCATTATTTATAATAGAAAGATTTTAGAAACATTTGTATTTTAAAATATACATATAATTTAAGTTAGTGGAATGTAAAATCATAAATTTATATTATATATTATATTTTAAACCAAACCTATGTTGATTAATAGAAAAGTTTTACAGACTTAACCAATAAGTTGAAAGTGTCGATATATATTGTAATAGATAATGTGGTAAACAAATCACAATAAGGTAATAAACAATTTTTTTTAATTATCCATAATAACTTTAATTATGTTATTTTTGTGAATTTGCGATACACTAATCATCTTCATCATTGTATTTTGAAATAAAATATTAAAAAAACATCACACAGTACAGTATTTTCGCGAAGTCATTAGCAGTTACATTCTACAGTAACCATTAAACACTTTGTACTTGTGGTAAATAAAAGCAGTTAGAAAGTGCTTAACTATATATAAGCGTAAGCCAAGAGACAGCACTTTAGTGCACACAATGTACAAGTAATATACCCACTGGGAAGACAGTTCTGGGTCGAATAGTGTCAGCTAGGTGACATAGAAGTATAGGCCAGCACATAAAAGTACACCGAGGACAAGAAAAACCATGATGAGTACGAAGCGGTCTTGAAGGGCACGCATTATCATTGTATTCATCAAACGAGATGAACGATTCAGTTGTTCATCCGTTTCCCGAAGCTGAAATGTGAAGGAATTCTTTGATTTCATTGCCTATGTTCTATTATTACTTTACCAATTAAAGATGATTTTCTGCAATAATTTGGTCAAATATGCTGAGTTGTTTGTTAGCTAACATTACAGGTGAGGTTTGGAACAAAATGGCGTATTTCCCCACCCCCATAAAATATTTATTAAAAATAAAATATCCTTACCCTTCCTCTAGACCTCTGTATAGTTTCTCTTTGCATGCTCAAGTCCTGCAGTACTGCTGCACCAATTTCCTCTGTCTCCAAAATAACTCTGTAGCCTTCGGTGAGGTTTTTTCCAGTTCGTTCTAAACGCTCTGTATTGTCCAGCAGTTTTTGCCGTTGCTCATTTACACTCCAATCATCATAAGTGTCTTCTGTGTCTATGTTATCTAAAAGATAATGATAAAGTAAATATAACGATTTAAATATTTTTTGTATAATTACTCTTACAATTGATTTTCAACATCAGAATGAATATATATATATAAATATTTTTATTTTAGGTACAAATTTGCATGGCTAGCTCTGTATGCACAGGTGAGATTGGCTTTCAAAGAATAAATTCTCAACAATATTTATCATGCATTAAAACATCACATTTCAAATAGTATACATAGTTCTTTATTGGTGTAGCGGAGTAAGAATCTACCACCCCTCTTTCTATGGGTGTCCAAAGAGGTTGCCTCTACGGACACCCATAGAACCCATAGAAAGATTCCCCTTAAATATCTCATGGCTTTGTCCTTCACCGCAGACCGTATGAAGAAGCTCAAAGTTGCTCAGCTCGCTATGGAAAGGGCTATACTCGGTGTTTGCAAATAGAGTCTGCAACGTCGATGTCCACAGCAGAACTATGGTTACCAATATACTCGGCCACATAGCTCGCAGAACTGACAACCGAATAGGCAAAGTGTGGGATGCCCCTCCATAAGACAGAGGGATGACCTGCGCAGTTTTGCAGAAAGTCGATGGATGCAAGTGGCACATCTTTGTGGCAATCTTTGGGGGAGCCCTATGTTCAGCAGTGGACTTGTGATAGGCTGAAATGATACATGTATGATATAATCTGCAATAGAAAACCAGGTGAACCATGGAAACAAACCAACCAAGGAAAACCATGACTAGTCCATCATATGCTATCTCACAGATAGGCAAAAAATGTGTTCAAGAAGCTTGTTTGGATATGCTTCAACATCCATAGTGCATATTATTGCATACTCATTAACTTGAAAATAATTTTGAGTTTTAATAATAAAAAAAAATAATGGAATATACATGTAGCTGAGTTGCTTAGAACAGAACGGTATTCATCTTTAACACGTTGGAGCTCAGCACGGTATGCTGCAACACGTGATCCAGCTCCTGATCCACGGTACTCCAATTCCAATTGCTCCAACTGTAACCATGCCAAAGGTATTGTAATGACATCATAAAAAAGTTCAATTCTTGCAAAGTTATGACAAGTGAAGAGTTAAAAACAAATAAATGTTACCAAGTCATTTGCTTCCTCGAAATTAGCTTGTATTTCCCTCGACAGTTGCTCCCGATTCTCTAAAAATATAATGAATTGCATTATTTTTTTACGCTAAACCAATATGAAAATTATTGTTTTAATAATTATTGTACAAGGTAGAATATAGCACTTATACTAGTATATGCTTTTATATAGTATAAATTTGGAGCAATAGCTTTGGGGAGAGTAAAAAGTAAAGGTAATTATTAAATGTAAAGAATAATTTAACGCGCAATATTTACCGTCATTCCCAACTTTAAGACGTCCTATTTTCGCAGTAACATCAGCTGTTAGAACGGAATATTGTTGCTCATATGACTGAATTAAGGTAGCCATTTCTTTATATATATATATCTCTCTCTCTCAATAAGCCATAACAATGACCTCAAAATAAAATTTTATTGATGTATAAACGTTGAAACCTTAAAATAAAATTTTATTATTCCTTTGAATTCTGATTTCATTACATTCTGGACCATGGACAAGATGATCGATGACAAAGATGACATTGACAACTACTCTCTAGTCTCTATTAATCTTAAAATAGAACGCTATACAGCGTAATGCTATATAGTATGGTATAACTACAGTGAGGGCGGGCATATCGCTACAGCAGACGGCGAACTGCTTCATTCCGTCATATGTTTTGATCAACTCGAGCATATGTTGAAGATAGTAGTTAGAAGCAGCTTCAAAATATAGGCTGTAAATATAAATTTTACAATAGATGTCGTTACATGATAAAAATTCTCCTTACGGGAGAGAACTATGTCCTGCAGTGTACTATTTACAAGTTGGTAAGATACATGATTGCATTCGACTTAGCACAAAAATAAACAAATTGCTGCTTATGCTATTTTTTTTAAATGGTAAGTGATTATCGTCGCCCACGTACAACTGCCGCTTTCGACGTGCGATGCCGGCCTTTGAGGATATTTGGGGAAAAGAGAGATGATGGGGAAAATAGGTTGGGGGAGGGGACGGCCTCCAGTTACCTCACTCACAGAACGTATCGCAGAACCAGGAGATGCCTCTACTTCACGCCGATTATCTGCGAGACCGTGGTACTACCCCGGTCGAGCCGGCCCATTCCAGCAGCACTAAAAGCCGCCGGTTGGCTACTACGTACAAAAACTTTAACTGCTTTTTTATACATTTTTTATTATAACATCCAGAAATATCGGTAAGTGTGGCGCGCGAGCTTATAGTAACTCTCCGCTGCGTGCTGTTTGGAAAAAAGTAGTATCCAAGAATCTAGATGGTGAAGGACAAACGATTGCAGTCGAGCAAGCGCAAGAATAAATAAAATTCCTACGGCGCAAGTAGCAGACCACAGTTAAATATTTAGTAGGCTGCTTACACCATATTTTGTTTTAAATCTGCTTCAATTAAATATAACGTGCATCGAGCACCTTTATTAATCTGTAGTCAATTCAACGACCAACAAAATTAAACAAAAACAAAAAAATATACAATTTACAAACATTTGTGTTACACTACACAGTTTTCAAGCTTAATAAACTAATGTATTAAACTTTGACTTATCGACTGGATAAAATTTATAGGACAATGTTTCTCAACATTTTCTTTTAAAATTATATGTGAACAGTTTTCGGGCATTCAACTGCCACATAAAATACTATGTGCTTGTTATAACGTAAGTTTTATATATTTTGATATTTTAGACAAAAAGTGATATTAAACTTGTAATTGTACTTATGCTTAAGTATCAATCACAGTAAAACAGTTCGTAAAAAGTGTTGTGTATCATATTATTTTATACTTTTTGAAAAGATGACTATGACTAAGGACATGCATAATTTATTAGTGAATGCCTCAAAGCATTCAGGTGTTTGCAATTTAAATAGTACAAGATAATGTTGTGGTGTAATTATACTTTGTAAGTAACATTGGAATAACACACCAATACAGGAAAATGATAACAGGAGTATTTTCTGATTTCAAAAAATAGAGATTCAGTAGATGTTTTATATATTAATTTTGGTGAGTTAGAAATAGTTATCTTGAAAATTTATTTATTGTTTATCTGTTACAGTACAATGCCCCGCAATTGTGATGAAGATTCTGGGCGAAGTTCCTGTTCAGCTGCTTCTAGCACCTTTAGCCCTATGATGGACTACCATCATTTTAAATCTGAAGAACAGCTGGAGCTAAAAAACTTGATTGAATTAAAAAATCAAGATAAAGCACATAATACTACCTTAAAGGTAAGCACTCATCCAAGAAACTATGTAGAACTTATAGGTTCACCTGATGAAAGAGATCCGTTTCCAAGCTACAGGCTGTCGAAAACTCACAGGAATGCTGTATTTGATTTGTTTGATACACCCAGGTTGGGAGGACTTAGCAATGCCCACTCTACCTATGATATTGCCACCAGCACTCAGATAGAACAATCGAATATACAAAATAATGCAGTATCAATGTTGGCTGTCAACACTGAGGGTGGAAAATATAACAAAGCCAAACAAACTACTGATAACTCAAATTTTAAGAGAGGAAAACCTGTTCAGAGAGCTGCATCAAGGCTTTATAAGGCTGATGCTGGTTTCAAGGACAAAGAAGGCTGTGTAGGACCCGAATTTATTGTTAGGGCATCCCAACCTATAAAAAATATTGATCTAACACTGAGTGCAATTTGTGATAAAAGGATTATAAAGATTGTGTTGCTGAATGGTCAAAGGGTTGAGGCAATGTGTGACTGTAGCACAATAACAGCTAGTCAGTTGTTTGAAGCTATTGTTCACAGTGAGAAATATGAACACAACTTTATGCTTGGAATAGCCGCTCTGATTGGAGGGGATTTTGTATTTCTACCTGATGACTATAAAATTAAGAAAATTGCACCAGAGAATTGGTATAAAGTTGGTAAGAAAAATAAAGGTGTAGACGATGATGCCTCGGTAACAGTATTCTTAAGGATAAAGTTCTTTCTACCTAAAAGTATTGCTAGTAATATTCAAGGTGGAGAGTGGAGGTACAGAGTCTATCTTCAGTTGAGAAGAGCAACTGTTGAAGGTCAAATGACTTCAACAATCCAAAATCTCATTTTGTTAGCAGGCTATGCTTTGCATATTGAATTTGGAGAGTACTTTTATAGGGAACATGGTACTGCTGACTACTTTCTATTAGAACATTACTTACCTGAGTATTTAATAAATGATGACATGGCCGATGTTAAATTGAAAATGAAGAGAGCTCACGAATCTAGGAGAGGCTTAGATAGAAATAAAGCTATTATTAACTATATAACAATGGCACAAACATTTAGAGATTATGGTGCCCATTTTTACTCAGCAGTCTGGGCTACCAGAGATGGGTTTTGTAGAGATGTTTGGCTCTCAATAGGTCCAAGAGGTATAACGCTCTATTCAAGAAATAATCAAATTGCTGATGAATCGGGTGTTATTGCCAATAGAATAGTATTACAGAGTCTCCCTTGGCACCATATACACACATTCTACTATAACAAGAAGAGTATGTACATAATGCCCAATTCATACTCTGGACTATCGAAGATTGGAATAAAATATAAACTGAAAATGTCAGACAACAAAAGTTACTTCACATTTTGGTTGGCTTCTTTACACCACAGATTATATCTAAAATTATATGCAAAGGAGGATTTTATAACTTATTTATCTGCTGAAATTGGGTCACCATTGGGTAACAGTCCCAGAAAAATTAACTGCAGTAATTACCAAGATAGTTACAATTTAGCCGTCAGAAATCCAGTAAGAGTAAAAAGACCTGTTAGAAGAAGATTTAGAGTAGATATTTTTGGTGATAAAAAAGTTCATAATAAGGAAAATAATAAACCTGATACAGAGGAATTGCTAAGACAGATATTGTCACCTCAGCATAATGAAAGTTTGTCAAACTCTTTAAGTTGTAGCCATGGTAATTCTTCAAATGAGGGCCTCTCATCTTCAGAAAGTAGCTTACCAAGAAGGCATGGTGTTAAAATGGGTACACGAGTCTTTGCTGGGGTAAAAACTGTACTGGATTGTAATAATCTTAGGTCTCCAGGGCACACAACTTCTAATGATTGTCATAAATCTGATGCAACCATGCATAGTGATTCAGATGATCTAGGTTCAGAACAGAAACAGTGCAATGTGAACAGTATGAAGTTATTACCAGAAAGACAGTACAGCCAGAATGGGTCTACAGGTCCCACGGCTTTTGTATTAGAATCACCAAAAGCTTACTCCGATGTGTTTAACTACAAAGAAGCTAATGATTCTTGCCTCAATACATCATTGTTTGAGAAATTAGATAATATGGAATATGTTCAAGGAGAAAGAGTATTTGTAACTGCAGTTTTAGAAAGAGATGTGACAAATGCATTAGGTCTACAAGTTGCGGAGGGTTCTGATGGAAATGTATATATAAAGTCTATAACAACGGGGAGTCCGGCTGAATTGTGTAGAAAACTTTTAGCAGGTGATCAGATAATATCAGTGAATGGACAAACTTTATTGAATTTAAAATATGACAAAGCATTAACAATGTTGCAATCTGCTCCTAAAACAGTTGAACTAATTGTCTTGCAGAATGTAAATAAACATTCCAATTCAGAGTATCAGTCATGTGTAGATTCAAATAAAGAATATAATTGTAGCCAAGTGAATTTAAAAAGTGTACCTAGTACTCTAGATGTAGATATTGCTGATGATGAATTAATTAATGAAGAAGCTTTAAAGACTATTTATGCACTAATTAAACTAACAAAAGAGAAAGTTATCAGTAGAATGAAAGATAAAAACAGTGTGCAGAATACTCCAAATAAAACCACTTTACAGAAATGTTACTCAGAAAATAAGGTTTACGAGGAGTCCGAGCTAGGTGACTATTCTTCTCAAGAAAATACTCCTCGAAAAATGGACACTCTGAAGTTTAATACATGGCGCGGTCAATTCCCTAATGGTTGGCCAAAACGAAGACCCTTAAGCCTTAGTATACCAAATAATATGGATTTACCGGATAATTATCTTGATAGTACTGGTGAAATTTTAATGAAAAAATCTTCGCTAAAATCCATTCAGTCGTCGTTGAGCAGCTTGGACGAATCTATGAAAAACGGGTCTGCTAAAAACGTGGCTTTGCCCAGGAATTACGGAATAAGTAGAAGATGGTTAGGTCCTGTACGATATCCAGTGACTCCTTGTAAAAATAGCAACACTGAGAGTGCAGTCATCGCTGACAATGTAGTGAGGAGACATTTTGTTTATGGCGCTGGTGATTCAGATGAAGATCAGATATTTTTATAAATTGTTACTTATACAACATGTTAACTACTTTAGGTTAAGAGACTATATTTGTAAGAGAAAATGTAACATGAATATATTAACATAAAACAATGTATATTTACTTTCACCTAATCTCGAAAGCAATTTATTTTATTTACCATAATTTATGGCTTAGCGGCAAGAGTACCACACCGGAGCGAAGTAACATGAAGATACAGCCATGTTTTAAAGCTTAAAGATCTTACGTTGTCTATGTATTATATAATGCAAGTAATAAAACCCCAGATCAATCAATGTCCCACAGATGGACAAATGCCTTCTCTCAAGATTTGGAAGGATATTTGAGCAAGGAATGTCTTCACATGTCCTCCTCCTCCGAGAGGAAGGTTTCCTCACGATATTTTCCTTCACCACGCCGAGGACGTGGTACATTCAATCCTAAAAATTGCCATTAACTATTTTAGTAGGGACATCGGAATTTGAGCTCAGGTCGCTCGCGTACTATGTTATTATTAATAATAGTCGAATAAATAATCGAACGCCCTGACCACTCAGCTGCCACGTGTTTTTTATTCAATGTCAAAAAAGCTCTTAAAGGAATAGTTAAAAGGTGGCTTTATCGTTATGTTAATGTTCCAAAGGCAAAAGCCATGATACTGTCTCAGAATGCGGCCTACCTCACTAATATTATCTTCGCCCCTCTTCGTAAATCGAAATCGAATCGACGACTAAGGGAAAACCTTAAAAATCGCTCGCAACCCGTTGTCTATCTCTCGGAGAGGTGAAAAGAGAGTCGTGCCAAATAGAAATCCGCAGTCTGTACCTACCCCTATGGGCGACGAGCGTGATTTTTTGTGTATTATCATAATAGATCGATTAGATATTAGGGATTGGAAACCAGAATCCATGGCTTAACTTATGGTATTCTAACATCTAGGCCTAGCGTTTATCTGGGTAAGTAATGATATCCCTTCACTTGTCATAACTTTGAAACCATTTAAATTCTATTGCTATGAGTCATATCAGGACTTAGTCACTAGAAGGGATTCTGGCACGGAACCCTTACGCTGTCAGTCATAATAACGCTCGACCTTTTTATTCGGTTTTTCAAAACCTATGTACGCTTTGTATCGTTCGCCTGAACACTATGACGGCGATAAGCTCACCATCTATCACGATGTATCAAACACCATTGATAGGTTGGCTATAAAGACTAAAATAAATGTCTAGAACTCTAACCACCGTGGAATTGGGTATAAGGTCGTGAGAGCTTATTTTTCATAATTAACTTAAATTTCTCAAACATCTCCAATACAAAAAAAAGGACATTACTTCCAAAATTAAATCCCATCTAGAACATCAGCTTCATCAGCGTCAACTTAATTTTATATTTATAGGAGTGGCTTTGGGTGGTAAGTTAATTTTCTGTCCAGGTGCTTCTGGTTAGATACCACCCTCTTATATGTTTCTGCGGCCAGTCAGCAGTGCGACCACTGTTGGGTTCTGGTTTGCAAGGTAGGTATAAAGAGCCAGTATAATTACAGACCTTGAGGCATTCCATCTCAGTCATTATTAGTCCTCGGTTTATCCTTAGCCTATGGAGGTGTAACCTACTTCTTTTTTTTGGAATTTGCAAGTGTTCATGGGCTAGAGGCATGGACACCACTTACAAAAATTTTAGTAGGAAAGCCTAAATGTTGATATTTTGTAATAAGGCGTTTCAATTGCAAAAAAATCTCAGAAAACAATACCTATAATTTTCGAGCTCTTGCTCTGGGAAACGAAATATTATGCAATGATAATCATCGGGGTCACGAAAGATACTCGGTAGTGCTATTAATAATAATCATTTATAATTTTTTTTAAATCAATGAATAATTATTATGATTTTAATGGAAATTATTGAGAACAACCTCATGTACAAACTTCTAGCTAGAATGAAGAATAAAGATTCTTAAAATGTTGAAATTGTCGTAAAATATTACATACAAGTTTCTTGCTCAAAAGGTTTAAAGAGAAATATTTGTTAGCTTATCTAAAAATTAAGCAGTGTCTCGTAATCCGCTTGCCAATCGTGGCAAATCCTCCTTTTGGGTGAGCCCTGTATCCTGCAGTCGACTATTTACGGGCTGGTAAGGTAAGGTTACTCTATGATTATTATCCATTCATGTTTTTTCAGGCATCTATCTATCCCTTATGTTATGGTTATACCAAGCGAAACTTATAATGTGGCACTGGTCAATGAAAACGTATCTATATTTTCCATTATACAAATGAATCTATTTCAGGTCATTGCTCTTATTATACATATAGACATCTATAATTTAGCACACTGTGCGCTCTATCCTTTCACTCTCATAAAGGGTTAAACAGGTCGAGCAACCGGTACCACATTTCATCAATTACTAACATAACCTGTTTTAAAAGATTTCAAAGATTAAAACAATGGTTGTGATTACCACTTCTTCATCAGCTTATTTATACAAGTACACTGGTGAACAGGCCAATTCAAGATAAAGTCGGCATAGTATTCTTGAAACTGGACGAGCGGGTAGGTGAGCGCAGTGCCGGTACCTTGGCACTGATATTACATCTCTTGCTCCGCATCACTGGTCTATAAGATTTGCGTTCAACAAATTCTGAAAGTTTTCCCGCCATTTTTCGCTCGCCAATCTCTTATGTTAGTTAACGTAGAGTACCAGGTGCAGGCATTTGGAAAAACTGCTTATTCAAAAGTGGAACTAACCCGGTTACTATGTACTTATGGTGCGGAAATTGTTAAATTCCTCTAAAAGTTTTAAAAACCACTGCTCAACATTGGTCTCACATAGAATCCGCTGTTATTGTACCGGGCTAGTTTTCACAATCATCGAATCGTGTAAATTGCGTATATTAGAATAAGTCAGCATGCATTCATGCAAGGGATTGCCCACACTCTCCTCTGGGCAATCGTGTTGGTGATTACTCACGCTCTAGTGATACTGCACCCGGCCATTCATGGGATTTAAATTCTGATGGTATTTTCGCCATTTGTAGGTAAACAGGGCCTTGTATAAACAAGGTGTTATAAAACAGTTGCATAGTTTGGCAAAGTAGATAAGGTTGGTTTTGGAGAAAAAGCTACTAAAGTATATTTCATCTTTAATTTTCTGTATTATCAAGAAAATAATAAAATACTTCATTTGCACTTTGGAAATTAATATGTATCTACAAATTCGTTGTCTGTAATGTTGACTATAAATTTATGTTCTGATATAGTTTTTTATACAAGATTATGTAACATCTCTCAAGAACACAATAGACTGGTTACATCAGACTACTTGAAATGATAATTTTATTCTGTCTTTATGTTAGACACTTTTATTTCAAGAAATGTGGAGATGAATTATAATGTGACTAATGTTGGTTTTGAAGTTAATTTTAAAAAGGCAATATAATGATTACATAATTAAACTTATTTAATAACTGTGTATATTAAGTAACACCATTGTATTAAAAAATAAAGTCATGTATGTTGATTAAGGTTTTGTAAATGAAATAAATATGTTGGAAAAACATCATTTATGGTTTTAAAAAAATAACACCATTCTCCGTGCGAACATTTATAACTAAATAAATCTAAGACAGCTGTCTCTATATGTCTAACACAATCAGACTTGGCAATAATAACAGAAATTAATCATTCACTGCACATTTGTATAATATAAATCATTCACCAAAACATTGCAATACCCTTAACAGGTGATGTAACTAAATAGTTCCTTTTACACTATGTAAATGCATTATGGAGTCCATGAGAGTGGTTTACATCATTCCACCCATACCCCCCATGCCACCCATTCCTCCCATACCAGCCATTGGATTAGGTTCTTTTTCCTGTGGGATTTCACAAATAACAGCTTCAGCAGTGGTAAGTAGAGACGCTACACCACTAGCATCAGTTAGGGCTGTCCTGACTACTTTAGTGGGATCAATAATGCCCTTCTCTATCATATTAACATATTCATTGTTGAGTGCATCATATCCAAACTCTGGACCCAGGTCTTCAACCTTAGCAACAACTACAGATCCATCAATGCCAGCATTTTTTGCAATAGTCATACAAGGCATTCTGAGAGCCTTCTTGATGATTTCTACACCAGTTGCTTGGTCGCTGTTTGCTGTTTTGAGGTTATCCAGAGTAGGTATGCATCTAAGCAAGGCAGAACCACCACCAGGAACAATGCCTTCTTCAACTGCGGCACGGGTGGCATTAAGAGCATCATTCACACGGTCCTTCTTCTCATTAACCTCAACTTCGCTTGATCCACCAACTCGTAGGACAGCAACTCCAGATGCCAACCTAGCAAGACGCTCTTGAAGTTTTTCCTTCTCGTATTCTGATGTGGTTTCCTGAATTTGGTCACGTATTTGCTCAGCCCTCCTATCAATGTCATCTTTCTTGCCCTTACCTTTAAGTAGCAGTGTGTCATCTTTTGTAATAATGACTTCGCCAACTTGACCTAGATCCGAGGGTTGCAAATCTTCTAGCTTGATAAGGTTTGCATCATCACCAAATACAACTCCACCAGTTGCAATGGCCATATCACTAAGTGTAGCTTTGCGGTTGTCACCAAAACCAGGTGCTTTGACTGCAGCAACTTGCAGACCTATCTTCAATCTGTTAACCACTAAAGTGGACAATGCCTCACCATCAACATCCTCTGCAACAATTATTAGTGGCTTCCTTTGCTGGTTAGCCAGTTCCAGGGCAGGGATGATTGTTTGAACATTGCTAATTTTCTTCTCTGAGAATAAAATCAAGGCATCCTGGAATTCAACCTTGGCTCCTTTTGATGAGTTGATGAAATAAGGTGAAATATAACCTCTATCGAATTTCATACCTTCAATGACTTCCAATTCGTCATTGAGTGTCTTTCCATCCTTTACTGTGATGACGCCGTCGCGACCTACTCTCTTCATGGCTTCAGCAATAAGTTGACCAATTGCTGTGTCTCCGTTAGCAGAGATAGTGGCTACTTGCGCGATTTCTTCAGGCGTTGTAACTGGCTTGGACATACTCTTTAACTGATCTTTCACAGTATCGACTGCCATCATGACCCCTCGTCTTATTTCTATAGGATTGGCGCCCTTAGAAATTTTCTCGAAGCCTTCCTTAGCGATTGCCCGCGCGAGAACAGTCGCCGTCGTTGTGCCGTCGCCCGCCTCTTCATTTGTGTTATTCGCAACATTTTGCACTAATTTTGCTCCAATATTCTGAAACTTGTCTTTAAGTTCAATACCTTTAGCAACGGTGACTCCGTCTTTGGTGATTTTCGGCGCTCCCCAGGACTGTTCTAAAATTACATTCCTACCTTTAGGACCCATTGTTACAGCAACGGCATCGGCCAGGATATCGACGCCCTGTAGCATGAGAGCTCTTACATCAGCCCCGAATCTCACATCTTTGGCATAGAATCTTGAAAACTGGTGACTTTTGTGCAATGCGATGGTCTGACGAGCAACTCGAGGCAAACGAAGCATTTTGTTAAATTATTTGGAATGATTTCAAAGAAAAGAACAATCTGAGATTTTACTTCTCGAAGATTCTCCAAAGAGATTGCTAGCTCGCACAATGTGATTTTCCTTTGCCTTGTGCGGTGTGCCGGTGCAGTTATAGGTTATAATAAAACCTATATACAGATTATATAATAGCTACAATACGCTATGAGAACCAGCTGTTAACTCGTTCAAAGCTTTTGAATATAGCGTGAAAAAGCGAAGGTAAAATAAGACGTCCATAAGACAATTTTATTAGAAGTATTTATTTAATATATATTTTTAACATGTACAACATAATATTCGTAACATGATGCATGTTTGTACAGACACGAACGCCTAACCTATTTATTATTAGATTAGACCATCCGCTAGCAGCGATTATGCCAAATTCTCCTCATGGGAGAGGTCTATGTCCTGCTGAAGACTACTTATGGTAAATAAGATTAATTATAAGATATTACCGCTATGGGACCTGCATAACAAACGCGAGAATATTCATCGAGCCTACCAAGGCAAAGAAAACGTGATATTTTGTACAATTCCCCAAAAGCTATTTTAAATATTATGTACAAATAAATGCTATTTTACTTTTTTAAATGTTACTTTTACTTTTAATTTTAATAATAGTTACAAAAACAAAATCAAGATTGTCCCCAAATTAATTCAATTAAAAGATTGGTACCAAATCGATGTATTTATAGGTTTATTTAGATAATCACACATCCCCCGTCTTAAGTCGTAGTCGTCATCTTTTCCGTGAAAAAGGACATCCAAAGTCTCCCACTGGCTTGACCCCATTTACAAAAACGTTACTTTTTCTTCATCGAATAAACGGTACTCTGGCACGGGTTTATCAGAAAGAAGGTTTTTTTACACTTTTTGATGGTCTAAAGCAGAAGTTAAAGCTAAATGCTATTGAATAGTATTATTCTAAAGTCTTATCACAGATTGAAAAGTTTTGTATTTATGAACAAAACAACGTGTATATCTACAACACTAAGAATTTAAATTAAAAATTACAAAAGAAGCAAGATAGCCAGAAACTGTTTTGAATTGACAATAAATTTGTAGAACTTATATTTTTTAACTTGGACAAAATTTGACAACCCTAAAAGTAGGTAAGTTGCCATGACGCTAGGTGAGGATATTTGCCTAACCTAAAGCAACATTGCCTCGGGCTGTATATAAAAAAATTGCCATTATAAATAACTGATGGTTGAGTAAAAACATTATATAATAAGAATGTAATATTTATCATTCGATGTTATTCACTTAATTGCTTTTTGGTTTTCTTGTGAACACAAATTATTTTGACAACGCCGCGATCACAATTGACCATAGGTGTAGAAAACCACAGTATTTTGAAAGTTTTTAAAGTTAACAACATAAAACAATTTTCATGTTGCTAGAAACTCCCAAGAAATCTGACAGTAAGTGCAAAATTGGGCTATGTGTCATAGGTTAAAAATATTTCGATAGTTTTCAGTATAGATAAAGTTGCTCGCGAAAAGTAATGTTGCCACAGTTGGACGTACCAAACACAAACAGTGCCAAACACTTAATAAAGTTTTAATTTCAATCTTTACAAAGATTCTTAGATAATTTGAAGCCAGTAAAACTAAGTTCAAAAGTGTTTTCTCTATGAGATTTTAGTTTAATTTTTTATTTAATACAAAACAAAGATAAGTAAATTAAATTATAATAGATATTAGAATTAAAAAAATTGAATTTTATATACCTCAATCGACGGTTCAATGTTCCTAAAACATGGGAGCACGGCTTTTCTTGGCTACTGTCGGTTGTATGAATAAAAGGCATTATAGTGGTTACATTAGTGATACATCTATAAGTCCTTATTATGAGAGATCATGTACTTATAGATAGCTTAGATCATAGACTTTAGGTGCGAACTGGAAAAGTGTTAGTTATATCTTGAAATAAATTTTTTACTTCTGTATCTATTAAGTTTTGATCCAGTGTGTATGTTTTGATATATAATATTAATAAATTCAGTACTTAAAATTGCTATTAACAATTTCAATGGTGCATGGGGATTTATGCGTGAATGCCTTGTGTATATGTACAGTAATTTGAAAATTTAATTGAAAACAGGATTTCCTCGATTTTCATTTTAGTGCCTTCAGTCCAAGAACGATAGTGAAATTCTATTGAAGATTTTTTCAATAGATTTTCACTATCCTTCTTACTGTACTGACATACGGTTGATATACTAGTACAAGATTTATCGAAAAATTGTTATATCATTTATACACTGGCAGATAGATAAGCACTGTTGCCATATAGGCTTTTGTAGGCACAGAGTACATTTATTTATAAATACCTCCGCAAGCGTTAGCTTAAGAAAAGAGAGCAGCGCGTTTTTACAAATAAAAATTTTGGAAAAAAAACAACTTTTTTAAAATTTAAAACAAAGAAAATTACTTAAATCGAAAATATTATTTCTTGAAACTTGCAACAAATTTTAAGCTAGAAGTTTTACATTACGTAAGAAAATAACTGATATTACTAATACGAACTTATTTAAGATGCGGTTAGTATGTTTTATTAATGGATTAATACTGATCAAAGTAATGTTGCAATAGCTGTCATATAAATATTTTGTAGTCACAACGGCTTTTAGATTTTTCTTTGATTTGATGCGAAATTTTTTAGAGAATTATGTCTACAACACCAAAAATTCAATTTCGTAAGTTTTGAGGCAAACATAAATTAGGTTCTACTAGTGGAGCAGAATCTTAGATAATTAATAAAGAGGAGACCATCGTGCGTTGCGACTAAAATCTGGATTCAATGTTTTTGTTTACAGTTAGGCGGTAGGTAGGTACACATTTTTGCTTAACTTTGTCAGTCAAAAGTACGTTTGATTGATTGTGTGTGTAAATATTAACTTTTTAACTATACTTGGATTATAACTCTTTGAATTGAACAGTTTTTTGCACTTTAATAAAAACATAATTTTTAGAAATGATTTTTATTCACAACAAATACAAACATAAGTACAAACACAACTTTGATATTACTTTATTGACTTTTAAGTATTTTGTTTTACAGGGGTTTAAGAGCAGACAAAAATGGGGATAAACAATGTATTGTCTGTAAAGAAGAGATTTGTGTTGATGACCTTTTCCTAAAAATTCCATATATAAGTTCTGGATGCATTACTAGGAATCGAAGAAAGCTGTTAGATAGTATACATGACTTTATTATAATAGAGCTGTACAGATGTATGCCCCTTTTAGGTGATGAACAAAATATACCTAATTGGGAAATACATATTGCACATTATTGTATAATTTTTACTAATAACAATCCCAAAGGGTAATTTACTATCGACTCAAATTCCCTACATATACATTTCCCATAAAATCACTTATGGGGGATATATAAGTCAAAACACAAAAAAAAAACTTTTGTCTCCAAAAGATCGTTTTTTTGATTATTAATCATAGAATTATTGTTAATTTTATATAAGAAAAATGTTGCATAGTTTATTGACTTTTTCTAACAGTTTATAATCAGAAAAATTTATTTGGGTAATAACAAATAAGTTTATAATTAAAATTACTACTAATTTACTGTTTAACTTAATTAGTACAACAATACAACCTTTAAATAAATAAAATACCCAATAATTATTTGCAAATATTGCTTTTTTGGAAACTTAGTCTATTCAACACAGGGGAGTCTTAAAAGTCCAACCAAGGAGAAAAGTCTCAGTCTCATGACAGATGTCAGAGTAACAATCTCAAGTAAATACAAAAATCAGTAAAGTAGCAGTCTGTAAATGTCCACAGCTGAGCAAAAGCTACTTCTCAATTTTTCCTCATGATGTTTTCCTTATTCACCAATATAGTTGTGGATAATTTTTGTGCTGTTGGCACTTTGAATCAAACCCAGGTCACCATTTATATACTATGAAACTTAAAACAATTGCCCTGGCCACTGTGCTTCCATTCTAGACCTGAATGATTCAGACTGTTGAACGGCAATGTGTAAATCTAAGTAAGGTTATTTGATAAAACAATCCCTTAAAAACCTGTGGTGGCTATTATGACCTGCAGCATATAAAGGTGAAAGTAAATTACTAAAATCTTCAAACCTTTTTATAATTCTTGATGTGTTGAAACAATAGAAATTACATTGTATCATATACATGAAGGGATAACAAGAGGTGTTTGTTTGACCTGTAGTTAGATAAAATTGATTCAAAATGTAGATTTCTTTTGCATAGCTTGTACATTATGGTAACATTGCATATCAAAAGTAATGCTTAAACATAAACCTTTAGGTGAATCATTAATTCTTATGTCGGTCTTGACAAAATACAAGTAAATAATTTTGATATGTGAAATACTGTCTTATTTCAAGAATTTGGTACAATTATTTTTTAATATTTAAGTTATACAGTTTTTCTACCTATGGAGACAATTTATTTCAACTAACCAACTGAAAATCTGAATTTTAAAAAGTATGACAGTCTAAAATACTTGTGTACTATCAGCTCTCTAGGTCATTTAGATCTGAAGATTTGGCTATGTGATGCTGATAATATTGTCATGCGAGGTATATCTATCTAAAACTAGCTGTACTAACGTAAATATTTAATCTGTCAATGAAAACATCAGTATAATGAACACCTATAATCCTAGTGCTAAGAGCTACCTAATAATATACTAGGGAATATCTGAAATAAGAAATAAAATGTCTGAACTCTACATGATAATACTCGAAGTCAGATCTACATAAATTTTTAAACAACAGCATTTAGAACATGAGAGTATACTAAAGTAATAGGGGCTTAATATTCGTTCAATTGAAATGATTTTATCACACTAAGTGAAAGTATTATTTACGAATTTTCCCTGAGTTTAATTACTTTTTTATACTCCTGACATATCGGGTGCTTTACAGCACCCACGGTCAGGGGAGGACAGAGATATTGGACGTCCAGATGTCACAGGTAACCAGGCTACCCGGCGTCAGCAGGATTTCATTACGTTTAATTTTGTACTGTTCATTCGTTCCCACACATACCCGAAAAGTCGCACCAATAGTGTAGAATATAGAAAGTCATTACTTGTCCATTTTTAATTTGACCAATCCGTCAATTGGAAACTTATTGCTTGTTTGTACGTCTAACCCTTGGTTCACATTGTACACGAGGCAGAAGGCTCTTAAATTAACTGGTCCATATACAGAAATAATTATAAATACTAAGAAATAAACCGTTTTAAACATCATTGCGTCCACATACATGATTATATTCGACTAAAAATATTCGAATGCTCTTTTTATGCTTAGTTTATTAATCCCAAAATCAAAACTAATCATATGTTTTTTAAAAACTGATATACAATGCAACAATTTAATACGAGCAAAACAATCGTCACATATTGTCTATTAGGTAAACACGCTGTGTAAATAATAGTGGATAAAGATATTCATTAAAACAATGAACATTATTGTTGAATTATACTATTAATATTATTATCAGTAGGAAATGTTATACATTGATTCTCGCATCTCTAATAAGTATATAATACAATAACAATATAATTTTAGTGCTGACCAAACCAACACTCCGGTTTTTAAAAGTATTCGATTTATTACCATTTCCTTCCTTCTTCCGCAAATACAAGGTGTATTAATAATATAAATAGTACGTCTATATTATATTATTAATACACCTAAATAAACATTGATTGTAACACATTCAACCAGCCATTTTATAAATATGCTGCATAACAACAGTACAGTCTGTTGTCTTTGATAATAATATTGGGTCTGAAATAATAAGTATTTCAAGAACACAAGTTTTTTTTATTGCTACAGCCTGTTTTAAATTATTGTAGTTAATATAAGATTTCATTTATATTGCAAATAAACTGACTGTGCCACTATTTACTCAGACAATCACATTATTATGTAATATAAATGAGGCATCTGACATGTGTTCAATGTCAATCTTTCAGATTGCCGCGCTTTTCAATCAGATACAGATAATTTAAGATTTTCACCGCCATTATTATCATAATTTAGAATTCTGTCGTTTAATTTTTATATTAAAGATTTCTTTTTAATATCAGTCTAGATCTGCATAAAATACACTTACAATGTAAATTAATTATGATATATGTTTCCATAAACACAGGCACATTTATCACCCACTCTCCCTTCTGTCTAACACTCTTTGAAGTCGCTCTCTCCGCTGAAAGTACAACCTGAGTATTGAATAATATGACATGCTGCATAAATACCACATTTCACGCAGGTCTCGTATGACTTTCCCAGCACCAATTGGCTGAGGAAACCGCCAGTGAAGGCGTCCCCGGCCCCGTTTGTGTCGACGATTTGCTCTTTGGCCAACTTTTTCACCGGTATCAGTGACACATTGTCGCCTTCGACGAGTACAACTGGCTCGCTTCCCTGCGTTATAACAACTACCCTCCGTCTTGAGCTATTCAGTTTGGGGAGAGATGCGATATTTTCCGCGATTTCCTTTGGACTCTTGCCGGGTAAGTTAAAGGCCTTGGCGAACGCTTCTGCTTCCTGAAACATTACATAAGATCCCTGCTTGTACTTTTAAAAGGTTTAAGACGACGAACAGGTTAGGTTAGGCCGTTGCCCATTCTGTAATTCATATTACTTTATGACTTCGTTGCCTCTTATGACATCACACACAACATGTGGGCAAGACAAATAAAAATTATTTGTAATTTTGGTATTATTAGCTGTGTAAGGATATAATGTTCAAAAGTCATTTACGCGTTTAGCGCCATAAAACATAAAACAGCCGGTCAGCCAGTCGTTGCGTGCCAGCAGTTACCTCACGTAACGCATTTGTTTCCCCATAGCGCTATTTTGGCTGGCACACGTTATAACAAAGCGATGAAATATTTTAGTTTATAGTCTGTCAACGCGATACTGCCATATAGCTGTATAAAACAATTCTAATTGCTGATATTACAGATTATAACAACTATATATTGTAATAAGTAAAATAATGTAATATATATCTATATTATAATAAAACTCTAAGAGGACTACTTTATACATTTCTTTTTTAATTTTTAATTGGGGATAATACTTTACTATCGATCCAGATTACCGGACCATATTTTTTAGAAAAGTCGTCTATCTGTATGAATACGCATCAAAAAACTGATATCGAATTTGGATAAAATTTTCACTAGTGTTACTTAGGGGTCGAACCGTAAAATAATAAATATATTTCATCACGCTATGTTATGAAACACCAGAGTAGTAGGCACTTTGCAGAGGACATAATTATAAGCAAGGGTTAAAGGTTATACGCAAGTTCTTAAGAAAAAAAAATATGTTATAAATATCTGTAGACGTATATTTGATAACTAAGTTAAATTTAAAACGATATACATATCTAAATAAATTTACATAATAAACACATTTACATACATATATAAGAACATAGAGGAGTAAACAATAAGTAAAATAAAGCTATACGACGCATGGAAAAGAAGTTTTTTTTTAATTAACGACTAGAGTGCCTAACATGAAGTGGGAAGGAGTTCCAAAGCCGCACAGCTTCAGCAGAAAAGTATTTAGAATAGAAGGAAGTATGGAATTTTAAAGATAAGGTTGTCATCAGAGGGGAGAGAGCGACCAGTGAGTGTCACCAAGAAATCCAAACCGCTCTTTGCTGTAAGGTGAGGTAGTGGGATTGAATTGAACACAGTACAAAAGAGAGAGAATGTGTGCATATCTGCGAAGGCGGATCGGAAGCCATTTGAGTTTTCGCGAAATTCTGATACGAGGTCATTTTGACAGAGTCTATAAAGATTCTTAATGCGCGGTGTATTAAGTAACTTTTAATTAAGATTGCGATAGTACCAGTAAAATGTAACTTCTTGATTTTTAACACTGTACAGCACAGGTGTCCCGTCAAATAAAATAACAGGTAAAGCAGGAACATCAATAGTGTAACGTGTTTTACGGCCAATGACATCACAAAGTATGTTAAACAAAACAGTGGGAAGTAGAAACGGAATTGGTAACTCACAGTTTCATTTCCGAACAAAACATCGACGTATGGTATCATCTTCTCCAACGGCTCCTTGTAGAACTGCGACACGAACGGCGCGCTGAGGTTCATGATGAACGTGTGGCTGTGCTGGTGCGCGTGCTCGGCCATCTGCATTATCGACTCGGGCGACACCGCCACAAAGAATCCCTAAAAAATTTAGACCTCTAATGTACTCACTGGTTTTCATCATCATTAGCATCATCAGATACATTTTTAAGAAGTTTAGCTATGGTCCAAAATGTTTTGTTGTTACTGTTTTTTTTAGGTGTACCATAAATTGTCGGAGCTCAGGGGGCTACTGTATTGTATCTGCGCCTGCTCAATCTTACCTTAACCAGCATGTAAGTAGTCCTCTCCCGTAAGCAAGATTAGCCATAATCGCCATGCTCGGCAAGGGTTTTGGCGATTGAAGTACCAGACCTCTCGCACCTTGAGACGCTCCTACTCGTCATCGGTCTGGTATTTTTCGAGACGGTTATGTCGCCATCTGTCGGTTTGCGACTTTCAAGACTTTCCCTTAGTCGCCTCATACAATGGCAGATTCTAACTCCGATATCACGGCCAAGCGCAGGATCAAGGCAACCCAATTGCAAACGGATCGGTAACACGAGACATTACTTCCCACGTTCACTCGACATAAACACAAGTTTTCGTTTTTTTTTCGAAAGGCTACCATAAAGGAAACTAATTGAGATCTGTGCCTTACAAATTTATAGGTTCAACAACGGATTGAAATTTATTATTTGACCTTATAATTCAATACTAATTGTATTTATTAGCTGCTGGCAACACATTATGCCTGTTAACCAAGTGTTCCAAATTATAAACAGATCACATATCCTCGAAACATGTTTTAATTTGTCAGACCTTCTATGTTAATTTGTAATTCAAATGAGACACCGATAAAAATGTTAATTGGTCTGTTGCCGCTCGTGCAACACCCATCATAAAGTAGCAGCGTGTAAATGCGCACTATTGGGCAAACGCCTCGTCAAAGGAGATAGGTTTCGGAGCCGAAGGGAAGACGAATGGCCCGCCACGCTGCTCCAGTGCGGGGATGGCGGACTTCATATACTCGAATGCAGGTTTCCTTCATCGCCAAACACATGGCGGAAAATCCATTCGTCGAATACAAACCCCACGGACATAGCCAGTGCGAGGGTGCGCTCATCGATTCGCTTGCTCAGCGTGATATATATCATCTATTTAAAAAACGCTAGCCGCCCTTCGCCGGGCCCTTATTGCAGAGGCCGCCAGTATGTCAGTATAGGCTGAAGAAGAAAAGCGTGTGTGTGTGCGTTCTACTCACCGATGCGTACAGGAAGCGCGCCGCCTGCACGGTCGCGCGGCACTCGTCGCGGGCGAGGTGGTCGGGCGTGAAGCGCTGCGCGGCCGCCAGGTTGGCGCACAGCGAGCGGTGCGCGCCCGTCACCAGCACCGCGCAAGTGCCCGTGGGCTCCGCACTCGTCACCTGGTACTGAACGCGCACGCCGTCCGCTCTAGCGTACGTCGAGACACACGCTCGTTAATTACGTTCGAGCAGGAGGTAAAGAGAAATATAATCTCTCAAGACCTTATTACCATCATTGTTAAGTGGCTAGTGGCATCAAGTAGAGGCATCTTGTACTCCTGCATTTCGTTCGGTGAGGTTCTCATCCTCCCTCCCATCTCCCAAATACCCGTAAAGGACGGCAACGCACCTGCAGCACCTCTGGTGTTGCTGATGTACGTGAGCGACGGTAATCACTTACCATCAGGTGAGCCCCTTGCTCGTTTGCCGCCTTTACTATAAAAAAAAAGACATCGCCGAGACGACAGATGATCATGCATTCTCTTACATGAAAGTATTTAAATCTACTGTTCACATTTTAATCGCATGTTTCCTTCAACGTAACGCGGCGCAGCGATAAGAGTCAATGTTATCGGTCGGACCACCTTGCAGGCTGACACAGCGGCTCCTTATCACATATGCTCTCGTTTCGATTATTTGCGAGTTGCATCATAGCCTTGTCTTGTATAGAGACGATGTGTTCTATAGAACCGTGATTACGATTTTTTTTCAGTCAGCGTCTTCATTCGTTTGATTTTCTGCAACAGCACGTAAAAGCTTCGCTCGACGTCTTTCGAATGTACCGTGGGAACGTGATAACGTCCGACGTTAGAAAAATAAATGTTTATGTAATATATACTTATTTTCTCGTGTGATAAAATCTATTTAGACAAACTTAACATTATCTAAATAAAATAATCATCCAAATCATTAGAGCCGAGAAACCTATTACGTATACATCTATATATATAGTAGAATTGCACGCTTAAATATTATAATGAACCCGCTGTGAGGAACATTAACCAGAACACTGGGAACAAGAGGTAGCGACGTTCCCAGCATTGTCATTGATGGGCTAGTTTGCAGCCGATAACGTAAACGAATACTTATTATCAAAATGGCACATTCACACGTGATATATCATTTATAACAATATCTCTAGGAGATATCGCTGGCAGATTGTGTAGTATTGGTTGTACGTTTTTATATCTATAATGATAATGTTTGATTTGTTTTGACTGTTAAGGTAAGTCCACTTTGAATAATAGGTAATTCTTGAATCTTGTTTGGGGTTTTTAACTATAAAACTAAAAAACATTCAACGGAACTAAGATATTAAGTAAATAAATATTAAGCAAGTGAAAGGAAAAAAAAACAACATACTAGGTTCAAGTTTTTCTTTTAACACAAAAGCCTTAACTTAGAGTAATTTTGCCATCAACAGCCAGTTTTGGCAGGGGTATGAGCGACCGCAGTATTAGCCTGGCATAAGCAGACGTTTATTATAAAATCGAACGTTACGAAGCTTTAATGTCTTTTACCTTAGTCGACATTCATTTTAAGAAACGTTTAGATATATTACAATGGACTCGATATTGGCAGAATTATATCATGTGAAGCTATAAATTAACCCTTTTAGTGTAATAAGTCCTAATATGACAAGATAATTTAATATTCTTTTTGAAGATATGATACGTGAAGGAGTTGTAGAGGAAAAATAAATTACAATGACCACTAGAAATCCTTATTTTCTTACACTCGTATAACATATACGTATACAGGTTGAATGCGACGTTACGACATTAAACTTATCCTCATATTCTATTCTATTTCTACCCCACACCCAAGACGAAGATCTTGTCGATTGTCCTAGCCGGTGTCCGCTGCCAGCGTTTGAAGTTGCCGACAGTGTAACCATGTGAAGTCGCAGCTCTTGCCGATATCATTTAACTATTAGTCACGATGACTAGAGCTTACGTTTCATTTTGATATTTAATTAGTTAAAAGGTTTGGTTTTATTTCTTTTCACTATCTCTTAATGATTAAGTCCACTTAAGTAGTACTAATAAATTTTTCATTAAACGACAATAAGATCGCATTCAGCCTGTATAAGCTCGCAAGACCGTTGAACGGATTCGTAGGTGGGTCAGAAGTGTGGTCATTTATTTCTGTCGTTATTTTAGCATTCAAGTCAACGATGCTCATTGGTAATAGTCCTCTATGTAGGTGGGTTTAACCTACTTATGAATTTAATAATATAAATGAGAATATTAACTCACTCAGCTCGTTCCTTCAGTATCTGAGCATACTTGTCGTCTCCCACGCACCCAAAATATGTACAAACGTTGGGTTGCTTCAGTATCCATTGCGCCACTCGGAGTGAGTTCTGCACACTGCCGCCGGCTATAAATTCTGCATTGTAGCTGAAATTATTTTTCATCAGCACTATATAAAAGGAAAACCCACCGAGTGCGAATGTAACTGGCCCGCTCTATAAAGTATAATTTATTCGCAAGAGTAATTTTCTGCGGGTCACGGAGCGAATTCTGAACAAGGCAAGTGTGGCCTTAAGATGAGTCCACCGAGTTTATGTGTGCTATCAGTGTATGTGTGGTTTGTGTATGTTAATGCCATCCACGATACGAGAGAAATCCTAAACGACTTATTTAAAAAACAGAAAAGGACGAGATTTGGAAGTACAGCTCGACAACGATGACGCGGCGATCCTGAAACGTGGGAAAAAAAGTGGGACAGTAGCCACTACGCTTTCGCACTAAGGTATGGAGGGATGGTCAAAGGCCGGGAAACAAGGCAGAGCCTAACATAATACAATGTCCTGACGCAATAGAGAAACAACGGGCAAAGTTCTTCAACATGTTTTTAGTACAAAGATCTACAAGTATCGTTACATCTATCAAAAACGAAAAGTACGAAGACAATGAGAAATACGTTAAATACGTTAGCGAAGATGTGGTCGCTTACAGAGAAAAGTAGAGGAAACTCTTAATTAGACAGCTTTTGGTTAGATAAAAAAAATGTATACAATCCACAACTAAAACTCATGCATGTTATCCCTCACCGGGCCGATCCCTGTCGATGACAATGTTACTACTGGGTGTCATAGAAGGCATCTAAATGCAAATATGCCTTATCACCACCACAAACACGATGTACCATCTTCTTTTCCTCATTAACCTTTGAAGCAGCTCAGGCTTCTTTCTGCCTAGACATATAGACATACATACCATACATTATGATTCAACATACATTATTTTTTAATTGAAATAAAAAGGTAGTAAATTAGACAGTTAACCTCTGGGTATTCCAGAGCTTAACTGCCTGAACTGGAGCAGTGGAGTGAAAATTGGGACATATCAATTGATAAACAGTTTGATTTGTATAAGAGGCTATTTCAATTAACACCAATGAGCGAATAACTTGCAGGACAATTGCAGTGATAAGAATCTGAAAATGCTGAGTATGGACTTAAAAAACCAATAGAAGTAAAAGTCAGCCATTGTTTAAGTAAATACCAAAAAAACCTAGGCCCTTTTGAACACTGTGGAACAGTAAAATATACAATGTTTTCACTGTAATTTAATGAATGGTAATAAACAATATAAAGTTTAGTGTGCAGATTATAAAATAGTCAAAAAGATGATCTAAAGCCCGGCTCTTGTTTCATAGGTAAATAATCTCTCTCTTGCAAGGTTTGCCCATACTCATCACACTAGGCATGTGGATAGGGCCAGTACCCTCTCACTAATGATACTGCACCCCATCACTAGTCTGTGAGATCCAGGTTCAGCAAATTCCGATAGATATTCTGCCATCATTTGGTTGTCAAAATCAAGTTTTTGGCTAGCAGGGTTTACTATGTGCTGGTAAGGTGGTCATTTTGAGAAAGAGATTGATGTCCAAAGGCCACCAATTCTTCTAACACTCTTATAATTTATGTATTACACAAATATTGGCTTCGGCTAAGATTTGAACTAAGGGCCAATAGCTTAAATGTCAAGTACCACATGGTTATGTAAAATAATTTTATTTATTACTTAACATGTTTGAATTTTATTATAATAAATACTAACACCTTGTATAGAATTTATTCATAAAAGATTCATACTTCTCCATCAGCTCCTTATACAAAGGCATGTGTTTTGGTTCTGCCATAATAGCATCATCCGGACGCATGTCATACTTCTTCAGCAATTCCTCATCGACAATCGCAGAAATGTCCAGAAGTGGGTTCCCAATGCCGACAAGCTGACCTTTCAAGTCACATACACTGCTAAGACAATAAAACACAAATTATAGAAATTACTTATATATATATCATTATATACATTTAATCCTGAAAAGATAACCTGTGTTACATTTACACACTAGCAAATTAATAACCAATCTATTTTCTGAGACACTCGGAGAGATAGAGAGATAATAATAAAAAAACAAACTTAATGCAAAAATAATAAGAGTGAAATGGAAGATGAATATATGGATAAGAAAAATAAATCAAGACACTTAATTATCATTATTTTTCATTACTTTTAAACACTAATTTAAAATAATTTTAATACAAAAAAGCATAATTTAACACATCATTTGTCTCATAGGATGACAATATTTTAGTATTTTATCATTTGAGGTAAGATAGACATTACAATCCACTATACGTTAATGCAATTGACTACTATGCACTACTACTTCAAAAACAATCATAATAATTTTTATGGCATTGGATATTTTAATAAATTATTGTGATAATCTTTTATACGAAATAAATATATAGCCGATATATAGATAAATACATAGCAGGTGATGGCAGGATGGAGGCTTAACTCGTATTTCAAAGATTGTAAAAAAATAATTAACGTTTTTGATAACTTTTTATTAACTAACATTTAAAAATATCTTAGAATGTTTACAGGAAATTTTTTACTTAATCATTATTGTTGTTATACATCATTATTTGGAGCTTCAGCGTGTATTCCCAAAAACATATGGACAAATAATAAATATAGAGATCCTCAATATAAAACAAATAAGTGCAGAAGGAAGTTTTAATAATGCAAAAATAGCTCACTCAGAATTATCCATTATGTAATATTTCTAAATAATAGAGGATGACGGCAGTAGCAGTTTTTTTAAAACATTCGAAGGCAATTTATTATCAAAAAATTAAAGGCGTATCAACGAGCTAAACGTCAAAAATCACCACGTTTTGTACACTACACTATCACGAAACGTGTTCAAGTAACCCAAGCTTAGTGAAGAATATTTTTTTACCCGTTTCGTTTCTCTTATATGTCATTGTCAAATGTCAATGCTGGCATGAGGTCAATGACATTAAACAGAGAGAAGATCATATTACTTATTCATGGAACCACTAAGTACTTACTAGCTCCATGGTCTGTCTAGGGTACTGAGTTCATTAATGCCAACAATTTTTGTGTTGGTCCTATCATTCCAACCATTCTTTCAAACATTTGTAATGACAATTGACGTCTCGGTGGTCGCAGTGGGAGTGGCTAAGCGTTTGAATGCGGCGCTAAGCTGATAAGAGACGCGAGAGCGATATCTGCACAAAGCAAGTTTTTGTAATACGGAAGAAACTGATCCTGGTCTTAAGTTGATGTTTGTCCATATGCAATTGCATCATCATCATTTCAGTCTATCACAAGATTGGAACAAAGCTCGGTCCTGCAACAAAGCCACCTGCATCCATCGACTTCCTGCAACACTGTGCCGGTCTTCTCTCCATCTTGTGAGGGGGCCTCCCAAACTGCGTTTGCGTACAACGTGACTGCCGAGACCCTTTTTTTCCATGTTGTCAGTTCTGAGAGCTATGTGGCCGACCTATTGCCACTTCAGCTTGCTGATCCTTGATGATGTTTGTCCATATGCAATTTATATCTGTAAAATACATTCCAATTCCCATAGACTTTATCCAGCGGATTAAATACATCTGCTAGGTGAGTTATGAGGAAAATGCTAACAATATTTTGATTAGTCCTCCTACCAGTGCCAGTACTTTGTTGACATTAACTAAACAAGAGTACGGCCTGGATATAGTACTAAAGATGTGACTGGTTTGATTAAGTATCGTTGGTTATGTTGCAGCCTTTGATGCGTCGTTCACTATGCAATAAATCTAACCGACAACGAAGTTTTCGCCTCTTAACCAGTACTTTAAGGTTTCTTAACCTGTGGTATTTTGACTAGCGATTCTGTATGTTAATAGAAAAGATTCCAATGCGGTGTCTGAGTCCACTTAAAGCCTAATAGTCTTTTTAAAAGCCCGTTTTCTAATATTCACTGGACTTTGACCGGGTCAAGCTATTATGGAACAACCTAATACAGCTTTAAGTAACTAAAAATACTTTGCGTTACTTAGTTAATGCGCACTTGCCAGTCAAAGGACAACAATGAATTGTATCCTTTAAATATTGCAAAATCCGGCACGAGTTCCTTCAATTATAGGAGACTCCAATGTTACTCCAATAAGGATATACAAATAAAAAGGTATAAAAATAGTCCGTTATTTTTGTATTGCATTGTGTTGCACACAGAGTCTTGGCACAGCAGAGGTATATTTTAAGTTTGTGTTAGAGCCGGGAACGTAAAAGAACGCACAACTTCGAGGTAAAAGAGAGTTCAGTATAAAGGTCCCGTACCTTTATACTAAACGCTGTAAATAAGTTATTACAATCGATATTTCTATTAGGCAACTTTTGTAAGCAAACAGCGTCTAGAATCTTGCTGCGGCCTGCGAGTGAGCACAACTTGTAGTGTTTTGTAGTTGATGACTATATCAAAGATTATAAAGAAAAGGTTTTTTGGATATTTTCTAAACTATTGCTGTAAATCCCCTGATTTACTTCCTCAAAATAAATCCCAAAATTTTAAAACCTTTGGGGGAAATGTTTAGCACATACGCATAGAATTTGAATTTTGTGTGTATTAATATTCTCCGATCGTGGGTGTGGTTCTCCTTTGCTTTGTTTTGAGTAAATTGTATATAGTAGCCTAGTGGTCAAGGCACTCGCTATAGTTACACATTTGCGCGAGTGACCTGGGGTTGATTCCCGCTGGCTAGCACCACTAAAATTTCTAACAGTAATTTTAAGGGCTGAAATCTGATCTGAGAAATAATAATAAATATGATTTCGAGGATATGTGAAGTCAGCCAGCCCGCACTGGAGCAGCGTGGCGGCCCTTCCCGGCTCCAAAACCCTCTAAGATATTTGAGAAGGTGGCATTTACCCAGCAGTGGGCACTTACTTTGTATTTAGTTAGTATATAGTATTGTATTGTATATAGTTACACTTACTGTTATTAAGTAACGTTATTGCAATTTAGTATATTGTTGTATTGTGTGAGACTCTTTAATGTGGAGAATTCGGTAAATGATAAATACATTGCAGGGTTACTTATATTGGTGTTGAGATATCGTCACAGTTTATGGTCATAACTATTACCATACTACGGGCTGCTGCCAAACGCGCAGTTTCACAAGGATTGGTGACACTTCATGCCGTGAATTATCGAGCCACTGTGAGGCCTTAAACTTCAACTGGCCGCACGTTCTCGAGTTATATTAATAATAACTATTCTAATACAGAGAACGCGCCAAATTTAATATTCATTTAATTTGCATAGCAATATTTTGTTGCATGCTAAGCAGTACAAATTCACATGCTAATGAATAGTCTCTTTTACAGCCGACTCTTTAAAATTTATCCATTGGCTATTAATATATTTAATTTCATGGTGAGTTTTTAATGATGAAAATGTTTCTAAAACAATAAAAATAGAAGCTGATAATAATTACTCAATAGTCGATGTGATGATGGGTGTCTCGTGAAGAGTATCGTAATCCTTCAACATAAATAAAGGTTTACTTTAAATACGTAATAAAAATGTAACAAAATGTTAAATTATGCTCAAATGTTTCTTTTTTTTGTGGCAAATGGAATGTTATATATTTAACACTTAATAAAAACATTGTCGTGGTTCTTTAACTGCAGGCCGTATGAGGAAGCACAGGTTCTAAGCGCCTCTTTCCTCAGAGAAAAAACTATCGTAGGTCTTTCTCTGCATGATAGAATCTGCGAAGACGGTATCTGCAACGCAACTAGGATTAACCAATAAAGTTGTCCAACAGCCGATCAACAAGCGGAAGTGGCAAAGGGAAAAAACGTTCTCCAGTAGCAACATCGTATAGGAAAACGCATTCTAAGACGACCCCCACAATATGTAGTGACGCACAGTGTTATGAGAAGACGATGGATGCAGTTGGATCGTGCTTTGTGGCAATCTCTGAAGGAGGCCATATTCAGCAATGCACACATGACAGGTTGAAATGAATAAATTAAATAAATTTTGATATTAATGAACTAACTTTAGTGTCAAAAACATAGTCACGGGCCTAAATTCATTGTATTGGTCGTTCATTTATTACTTAACTCATAATAAAAACAGAAATGTAACTTTTGTCACAATTCACAAAAACCATTCGGGGAACAAAAAGTAACTCAAGGGCCTTGGCAACACTGGACAGGATATTCAAATATTTTTTTATATAGCAAGGAACCTGATTGATAGCCATTTTGAAGAGCCTTTTGTTGGTGTTTTGTGAATGTTTTTAAGTAAATTAAGCAATATTTAAAGAATATAAATGGTTTATAATAACCAACAATGGATTTATTGATATAAATCATCTCGACAATAAGTGCGTTTTGACTATATTGTTTATTTGGTGAAGCGCATTGTGATAAAAAGGAACCGGAAAGAAACCTTTTACATTATCATCTTATTTTAATATTTGTGAAATTAAATACAGTTTTGTAATTGTAAAAAGTGTTAGTTTCTTGTTCTAGTGTAAGTGTTTCTTGGGATAACATTATTTACGTCGCGTGTATTTGTTCTCTACGTAAATTTAGATCGCCACAAGATGGCCGCCGTCGTATACCCGCTCCGCCAAAACCCGCTTGTGAGGCCCGATGTGTCATCGGAAAGCGAATGTTTTACGGATATGTTATAAATTAGCGTCTCGGGTCGCGGCTGAGCACCGCGGCAGCTTACGGCGAGGTTCCATTTTGTAAAATGGAATTTCGCTCGAGGCGCCAAAATACGATGGGTGTTGACAAATCTCGAACAGCAATACCGTACCGTTATTCAGACGGCTGTAAGAAATAAATTGTGACAAAGATGACTGATCCGGACGAAGTAGGGAAAGAAGTGTGGAAGCGATGGATACTCGAGGCGATATATAAGATACGGTCGCAGAAACAGCGGCCAAGTGTGGAGCGTATATGTCATGCAATAAGACAGCATCACAATTATCATGAAGATGTGGTGTCAGAACGTCTGGAGAGGGCAGTGCGGGAGGGCACTGTGTTGAAGGTGTACAACAAGGGACAAAGTTCCTATAAGGATCCAGGCGGGTTGCAAAGTAGAGTATTGAGGATTGCTCCCGATGTAGATATATCGCGAGCAGTAGCTAAGGCGGTTAGAGAGCTAGGAGAGAGGGATGGCTCGAATTTAAAGAATATAGAAAAATATTTGCGTCAGGCTTATCAATTGACTGTGGAATCTGGAGCCGATGTGAGAACCATACTACGGGCTGCAGCCAAACGTGCAGTTGCACGAGGATTGGTGACACATCACGCCGGTAATTATAGGGCTGCTGATAGGCCTTTATCTTCAACAGACCGCCCTCTCAAGCAGAACTTGAAGTCTATACCGGATACTCCAGAGAAGGTACTGCTTGTTACTATTTTATTTGAAAACAATAACACAAACAAAGGTTGCAGAATTTAATTTATTTTTCTCATTAACAAATTAATTGCAAGTTAAATTTCATGGCCAATAACATTAACTTGAAGGTAACTGATGTAATGGTTAAAAAATATTGCATAAGGTGGTCAAATAAACAAACATTTTTCATGAATGGAAATTTAAATAATAACACTGATGCAGAATTATTATGTTAAATTTTTTTTACTGTTTATTAGCTCTTAAATATTATCTATTCTTTATGCATGCAATAACATACAGTATCTTAAATACTTAATGTACACAAAAGGTACTATTTTAACGAAATGACTTTCCACAACACCATTCTTGTTAAATTTTTCTAAACACAGAATGAAAGGTAAAAACGGATCAAAGTCAAGGTTTACTGCTGGTATGCTGTTTTGTATATAAATATCTATAAAACTAAAGATTTTCCTTAATAGTTTTATTCAGTCATGGTTAACTAACACATACTAAATAAGTCAAATATATGTATAACTAGGCAACTTTGATACTTAAGTTGGTGTTCATGTATAAAAATAATGTTCAAAATCTACATCCTTATATGAATACATGTTATAGGTATCCATGACTGGATTAAATTAGATTATGTTAATATATATTTAAAAAAATCTGTCAATAACAGACAGAATCTAATGTTTTGTATAAAATATAAGTTTATCTTAATTGTTTTCAATTCTTCTAATTTAATACAATTAATTTAATTACCTGTGTGATTACCACTGAGTTAATGCAAGCTAGTGCTTTCAGTTGTGACTTTTTTGTGAGTTTGTGCTACACTTACTGGCTTTTTGCCGGCCAATACAGTAATGACATAGGCTCCTTTGTCAGGCATGTCTTAACAGACTGCAGTGAATGGTTGGGTCTCTATCATGTTCAGAACTCTTTTATCACAGTGAGAGAAGCTCCAGCATATATTAGTTTTGTTATATGAAAAGTCCTGATAGTTTATTTTTTTATTTGAAGTATTTATCCTCATTATTTATACATTTCTGCCATTGCAAAGTAAGATCATTTATACTTTTGCAGTAGGGACTCGGGGGATTTGGAATCTACAAAAAATTGTGAATGTATTTTGTACCATTTTGTGAGAACAAAATTTTTGACCATGTGTGAAATCCCCAACCGTGGAAAAAATGGTAATCGGTTGGGGCTAGGTCCAATGAGTACGGAGAATGAGATATAGTTTCTAAATACAGGTCTTGTTATGTTGAAATGGTTTTTCGGGCAATGTATAGTCCTGTATTATTATAGAGCCATAGCAATAGTTTTGCCATCATTGTCCAAATTTCATTACAATAAACATTTGCTATTTTTGGGACTGGTGTATCAAATCTATAAATCTCAGAGTGTATATCTCATAAAGCTTTAGTCAATTACACCATGGAGTGACCACCCAACAGTTACAGTTACTTACATTATTCTTAGGATGAGCTTCGCTATAGGGCATTGTTCCAGTATTAGACCTGGGTTCAACTACTTTTCATCACACATCACAAATCTGTCCTATATACCTTAATTTCTGTAGCTACTCATCAAAGCAATGCAAGCTTCATCTCATGCTCATTCACTCATTTCTAAACCTTTTTATTTTATTAATTTGCTGCAAATGTCAATATTGTGGATAAACTAATGTCAAACGATGACACTAATTCCTTGATTGTTTTGTTAAAGATCAGCTTCCACAATTGATTTTTTTTTATCGGTTTTTCACCTTAGTGATAGGTCTTCCTCTTTGTTTATTTTTCAAGTCGATGTTCCTCTAAGATATTGATTAAACGCAAAAAACGCACAGTTCGTTTGTTAGTCACATCCTCTCTAAATGCAGCATTGATATTGCAAGCGGTCATCTTAGAACCATTTTAGAACTTCATACTTTAACCCTGATGGAATGCCTCGTAGCCTGTAACTATACTGCCTCAGTATATCTTTTAAACTAGTACTCAACAGTGGTTGCACTGCTGATTGGCAGTAGAAATAGGTAAGATACATATCTATTCAGACTACTAGACAGAGAAGATGTCTATCACTTAGAGAGCATGCTCTGCCTAGGAGTCAAAGGATTAGTTGACCACAACTGTAATTAAATAATGGCACTATATTCCCATTTACAATTTTAGGGTCTAGTAGTTTCATCAAACCCTATGAATTGCTGAAACGCTTTTAGTCATTTAAAGTATTTCTTATTTCAGAAACAAAATCAGGGTGGTGTGCCAGTGTGTACAGAATGCCTTGGCACAGATGTGAAGAACCGTCTGGGTACAGCAGAGGACTTGATTTGCTGCTACCAGTGCAAGTCCTATGCACATCCAACCTGCCTTGATTTGCTTGACCATGTCAGCTTATCTGTATTAAAGGTATGTTCATTATTTCACTGTATTTGGTCTATAATGATCACTTACTACAGGTGATTATTGGTCAGCCTATGTTATTATTATTATCTATAATAATGTTTATGTTAATTTTTTTCAATTTTATTATTTTCATCTTTTATCCATAAGGGTGATTCTTGTTTGAATGATAATTCCACCAATTTATTAAATAGTTGTAGCCTCTGCAGCTCAGTGGTCAAGCATGTGGCTACGGTGCTGGGGATTATCGGTTTGATTCCCACAAGTGATAAGTATTTGTATAGGCAGCTACAAATAATTATTCCATGTCGGGGTTGATGTCCATGTGTAATTTATGTATGTTATCTGCCTCAACTAGAATTCCTACAGAGCGAGGGAATAACAATTAAAAAAACCATCAACAAAGTCACTTTATACACAGCAGTAAACTTGTAAAAATTACTGTATCCTAACTAAAAAAAAAAGGATTAGGTACATAATGTAAATGTAAATAAAAGTGGGGGTAGGATTATGTAATATAACTAGCTGCTGGCTGCCTGTGGCGCACGCCCACATACACGCACACAAACACACATACACCCACACAGACATACACATGTTACGAACATACAGGTATTGGTATTTAGGGACAGTTAATTTTTCTGGCATTACTTTACAATACCTGGGTGATATAATTTGTTACACTGCCACTTTTTTGTCTTGCTAATTACCAAGGGATTAATTTCATGTCATATTATACAAGTTATGATTTTCTCCTTAGTTTTGCCAATCTGTTAAACTCTAAATACTAATTAACATATAAGATAGAACACTGGGTTTATCACAGATTGAACTACAATAAATTTGGAAATTTTGTATCTGAAGGATTCTTAAGGTAAATTTAGTGCCATTTTGAGGAATACAATACTTTCTATATATTAACATAGTCGTCTCCAAACATTTTTGAGCAATTTAATGTATTGGACAAGAAACACCTTTGTAGACATCATGTTTTGGAGAGCTTTGAGCGTAATGTTCCTAACAAGTACTTGTAACAATTTCTTTGTCTTGAGTAGTATACTATAAAGGACATTTAGTGTCTAACAATGAAACCAAACAAACAATATTTTCAATTTTGATCTCATCTGATGTACCCCTTGGAAGTTTACTTTGACACTAATTTCCTTATATAATGTTTGCAGTGCAGATTATATATTTGTTTATTGTAAGTAATATACTATTGCATAAATTATTTTATTTTGGAACACATTAAAACTTTCCCATACTACAATTATTGAATGTGTGAAATAAGTTATGTGTATGTTTGTGTCATACACAGATTGGGTGGTGACAATACTGGTTATATATGTGTCATACATATGTCAATTATGTAAGAACATTAGTTTAGCCACAGTATGTTTTTTTTGTTTCTGTTATATTGCCTTAAGATATATTGGTGCAATTGCTTAACTAGGTCAACGACATTCAAGCCAAAACCTTATCGACTGTCTGCTGTCCGTGTTTTAAGATGCCAGTCCCAGGTCGTCGCTCTTGCAGAGTTCATTAAACAGTCATGACAGAAAGCGCTTGCGTTTTACTTGGATTATTTAGCTATTGGCAATCGGCTCACCTAAGTGATTACCGACGCACGTCTGCTTCTGCAACGTTAGATGAGCTGCTGGTCCATTGCAGGCCTTTTAGGATATTTGGGGAAGGAAGAAGAGGATAGGGAGGAGGGAGTGGGAGTGGGTTACCTTACCAAACCAAACTCAGAAGCATAGGATGCCTCTACTACTGGTACTACTCTGGTCGAGCCGGCCTATTCGAGGAATAGCAAAAGTTACAGCTTGGCTCTACTACGTAATAGGATATACACGTATCATATACTGTTATAATTCTAAAAGGCCACCAATTATATTAAAGCAAAGTAATGTTGCCACTACCTTGCCGAGGCTTCAGCAGGGTGGGTGATGAGGGTTCGTGAGCGTGTAGTAAGCGAGTGCATTTCAGGGCCTGCGCTGGGCGTGCGGCGAGTGCGCGCGCTGCGCGGCATGCGGTGCCCGCGGGCACTGGGCGGCACGCTGCGGGGCCTGCGCGCGCCACGCGCACCCGCGCTGCCGCCCGCCGCCCTGCCGCTGCCGAGCGCAGCCCGCCGCCAGCGACGACGAGCCCTCCGACACGAGGTAAACGACACACGAACGACACACTAACCGGTACATTCACTGACCAGCGCTACACGTACCACCCGCCACGGTGTAGCGCTATCTCCACAGTAACTGGTGATGGTTGGAAACACACCAGAGTTAAGACTACGATAGAGAAACTAGCAGTAGTGTCCCAGACCCATTCTTTAGTCGAATCCATTATTTCGAATGGATTTTTGGCCATTGCTCGCCAGAAACTCGTTTGTTGGCCAGTACGGTGCACCATGTGCAGGTCAGTTTGACATTTAGGAGACAGAGATGGTGAATTCCTTATACTTAAACAATAACTTAAATGCATAACCGTCGGAGTGATTTGTGTACAAATAAATGGATTGTCGTTCCGCAGATCGACGATGAGTGGGACGCCGAAGAGGAGGAAGCAGAAAGCGGCGCCGCGTCGGATCGAGTCGGACGACGAGCCCTCGGACGGTAATGAATCGTCGGCGTATGCGCGCCTCCCGACCGAACAGAGAATGTCAAAGGAGAAACAAAAGTTTTTCAGATTCTCCGCGTTCAATCTCGTCAAGCGCCGCCGCTGTAGAGACTCGTCGAGCGAGTGGGAGGGCTGGGAGGGTCGTTCCCGCTGGGGGGGAGTGCGGGTTACGAGGGTCCAGCGCGTTGAACTGAGACTCGAGAGACGACCCGATTCGCCTTCCGACGCTGACGAATCCTCGACCGACTCAGAGTCGCCGGAGCCGCCGCTGATGCGCGCGCTGCAAGCCTACGTACCCTCAACCCCCCTCGTTCCCCCCATGGCCCCCGCGCCCCCACCGCAGCCCGCGCGTGTGCCCACCATCTTCGAGCGCCTCGCCACCGACACGGGGCCCGACGGAGTCTGGGGCTTCGCCGCCGAAGCTCAAAAGCAGCAATGCGATCAAACGTTAGCTTCGGCCGCTCCGCGCGACCAGACGATCGCCTCGCCGCGACCGAGCGTCACGGCCGAGAACAAATCACCCAAATCCCCTGAAACCGGTGCCACGGATCGACGCCGACGGCGCAGTAGATGTGGGGATAGATTACTGACTACCCTATTTGACGGCCTTTCCGAGTTCTACTCGGTTCGAACGGCGTCGCGCTCGCAGTCGCGTCACCGTCCCGAGAAAAACAAAGAGACTGAGGGATCCAAAGAGACCGAGAGTAGACAGGTCCTCAAAGAGACCAGAAGCACGTTTAAACGTTACCAAGCGACCCTGCGGCGCGACGGAGGGGAACCGGCTCAGCCTACGCGTAGCTCCACGGGACGGGAGGGAGTGGGCGACGAGGGAGGCGAGGGGCCTCGGCGGGGAGGGGGTGAGGGCATGGCGCGGCTGACCGCGTCGCAGCTGGTCAGGAGCGCGGCGGTGAGCAAAGAGCGCATCTCGCCGGAGGAGGCCGATAAACTGTACAGAGGGCTCGCGATGGCGGCTCGGCAAGCCGGCGGAGATCGGCCGGCCACCAATCAGACGGGTAAGATCGGTTCGTGAGGTGCGGTGAAAGTGTCGTGGTGGATCTGACCGTCTCGCTCTGATTGATGGCCGGCGCTCCGCTGTCTCTCTTGCGCTCGTTCGCTTTCGTTTCTCTTCCGAATCTCTGTTCGGTGCCGGGTGAGTTAGGCCGATCGTGTTCGGTTCGCAGTTCTCCAGTCGGACACCGAGCGCCGATGACAAAGCATTTGTTATTCGGGTTTCGGCAGTATCCACACATGCACTTTCGCTCGCGCTTCTGTCCGTCTGAGCGTGAATTGTACTCGCTTACGTGTGCGTACCCCTCTTTTCCTATGTGTTTGATGAACCGATTACGGTGAAGCCAAATCCAGGGTAGGTAACTTGTATTTTTCATTCACATGTATCCATCTAGTAGTATACACTTGTATGTAATTATATAACGTATTGAAGAGAAATTATTCTAACTATGTAATAACCTGTGCTCTCATAATGTTGAACAGATATTCTAAAACTATCTAACATTATTAATTGATGAAACAAATATTCAAATTCATGGCACACCATAGTCTGGTTCATTCTTTTTAACTTACATATCCTACTCCAATTACAACATTGCTTTGCTAAGATAACATAAATTTAATGCATTTACTTTAAGTTGCATATTTTGACTTCCAGACGGCATGAGACTCCCGGCCGGAGTGACAGAGGCTGACGCAGAGTTGTTCAACCAGGCGCGGGCGAGCGCGGGCGGCATGGGGACCGGGGTAGGGGTCGGGGTTGGGGCGGGAGGACCTGGCCCGGAGCCCGAGGCGGCGTCCGCCACTCCCGGCGTCGCACCGCCTCCGCCCGGCATCGCACCGCCCCCGCCGAGATGTCCATCGGCCATAGAATTCGGCCAGTGGGAGATTGAAACTTGGTACTCCAGTCCCTTTCCACAAGAGTATGCGAGGTAACTCAATTTTTACGATTATGTGAATTGATAACATCTAATCATTTACTAAAATTTTATATATTAGTACAACTAGAAAGCTTAGTTTTGATAAATAATTTGATAAATTACAGGTTACCAAAACTATTCCTCTGTGAGTTCTGCCTGAAGTATGCAAAGAGCCGGGCGGTACTTATGCGGCATCTGGACAAGTGCCTGTGGCGGCATCCGCCTGCGACGGAAATCTACCGCTGCGGGGACATTTCCGTGTTCGAAGTGGACGGGAACGCCAACAAGATCTACTGTCAGAACCTATGCCTGCTCGCCAAATTGTTCCTTGATCATAAGACACTGTACTACGACGTAGAACCCTTTCTGTTTTATGTACTGACGAAGAATGACAGTAAAGGCTGCCATTTAGTGGGCTACTTTTCGAAAGAGAAACACTGTCAGCAGAAGTACAATGTGTCCTGTATTATGACAATGCCTCAATATCAGCGGCAAGGATACGGGAGGTTCCTCATCCATTTTAGTGAGTGGTGGAATCTTCTTTTCTTACATTCAATAAAAAAAAAATTATTTAACAAATTTATCTCTTTTCAAAAACATGGTTTGATATTGTTTTTTTTTACAGGTTATTTACTATCAAAAGAAGAAGGTCAGCCGGGTACACCAGAAAAGCCTTTATCAGATCTTGGGAGAGTCTCATACCATGCATATTGGAAATCAGTAATTCTCGAATATCTCCATGACTACAGAGAGAAGCCTTTCACTTTTGAAGACATTGCATTTACCACAGGAATGCATATGAATGACATTGCTGTTACTTTTCAGTTGCTAGGTTTTGTACGATATGTGCCTAATAATGATTCTATGAAGTTAGGGATATGTGTAGATTGGAATAAAGTAGAGAATCATGCGAAGAAAGTTAAGAGCAGACCTCGCTTGGAAATTGACCCAGAATGCTTAAGATGGACGCCTTTACTTGCACCAACAGTAAATCCATTCAGATCACCAGAGGAAGGCTCGGGTGACCAAGAAACTGAGAATGATGAAACGGAAATGAAAACAGAAAGCGAAGATACGGCTACCGAATCTGAGGTTGTTACAACTAAATTGGATGCTAAGTCTAAATCTGAAAAAGAATCAGAGCTTCCTGTTGAAGTTACTTCGTCTGGTAGAAGGCGGACACGACCTCTTAAATATAGCGAAACAACATATCAAACTACCCCAACTATCCCTGATGGTGGTCGTAAGAGAAAACGAGATTTTAATAGAAAAATCTCTGAAACTAATAATGATGAAGAGAAACTGAAGGATGAAGACTTACCTAACAGACAAAGAAGCAAAAGTGTCGCGCGTAGATCTTCAAGAGTTATTCAAAATGAAGTTGGCGATACTAACAACATTCAAAGAAATAGACGGCGGAGCGTTAAGGAGCCCATGTACGCATCTGATAGCCAGGAAAGTCAAGAGAGTATTGATAACCAAGTTAATAATACTCTTGTTGCTAATTCAGTTAAGACTAAAACTAAAAGGAAAATGGCTTGGAAAGGCCGACAGACAAAGCGTCAGAAGGTCAATCGATCCAATACTCCTAGAAGTAATTCCCCGGAAGTTAAGAAACCTAAAGTGGTTGATAACACAGAGGAAGTTAATAATTACCAGGTGGAAGATACTCTTGACCAACCAAACAATATATTACCTTCTCCTATTGTTGAAGATCAAGCGCAGGCTATTGAAAATCAAATAGATAACAAAGCTGAAGAAAAGACCAAGACCTCAGAAGTTAGTTCCGAAGATTCTTCTGGGGAGGCTGATGATGAAATGGACGTGGAAGAAGGAGAAGATAGGCAAAGCGTGCCCAGTAAACCTGCCACGCCGCGTCATCTTGAAGAAAATAGCACCGACCATCATACAAGCGACATGGAGCTAGATAGCATACACATGGACTCTCCGAAATCTATAGCCGAGAAAGAACAGGTTATAAATGAAACATCAACCACAGATAAACACGAGCAAGAAGAGAACAGTATTGTCAAAGACATATCTGAAGATCTTAATATTAATTCTGAAGATATAGAACCAAAGGAGATTAACGGTGATCAAATGGAAGAATTAAATAAAACAATTGAAAATAGAAACGGAGAAACTGTTGCGCCTGTAAAATCTTCGCTGGATGATAAGGATACAATAATTATTTCGGAATCTGACGATAACAATAGCCAAAGCTGTCCATTGCCTTCACCTAAGCCTAACAACATAGTACCGATCGCTCATACAAATGAGGTGATATCAAAGGAAGTTGAGGAAACCGCTAGTCCTGTTAAAATCTTACCGGTTGTTTCAACAGAAAATTCTCACATTGTCTTAGACGCAAAAGTTCAAGAGGAAGTAAACATTACACGGCCTCCTGTGGACTTAATTGTCCCAAAAATTCATCAGATTGAAACAATAGTTGTTGAACGAAAATCAGATAATTCTACCTCTCCATTGACTAGGGTTTCGCCTAAGAGAAATGACAATTCTGTCATCAGTGAATCAAAGCAGAAGCCAGAGCAAGAAAGCAAAGAAATAATTTCTGAACAGAAAAAGTGCGAGCTTAGAAAAGAAACGGTTATTCAACATCAAGTTACTGAAGATAATAAACAGACAGACAAGAAGTCTCCTAACAAAATTGAAACAATCATACAGAACCTGGATTCAAATCGAGATATGATAAGTAATATGAGGAAACCCGATCCGCCTAAATTGGATTCTTTTGTGGAACTTGATACTCGAAATAAGATTCAAAACCCAATGAGCAGTAGAGAAATTGAGCTTCCCTTTAGAAACGACACAAGTATGAGAAAAGATGAAATTGTTATTTCTAGAAACATTATAGAAACTAGCATGCAGGCTTACCAAAATTCTGTTAGCAACTCAATGACAATACAACCAATAAATTCTTATATGAATAGCAGAACGAGTGTGACTAAGGAATCACAAGGGGTGCAGACAGACAAAGTCTCCATTAAGATAAATGAACAAAATCGTATCATAAATAGTATGCATGATCCGGCTCCTATTATAAGCAAGTGCACAACAAAGTTAGAAGTGCCCCATCCCATAACATCACCAGTGATAAACCCAGTGATACCCAAAATTCCTAATGTGACAGACATAAACTTCCTACCGCGCTGCCAAAGTGCCAATGCGGCTGTAAATCTAGGCTTGGAGAGGAGTGATCTGGAGGTAAATTACACAAGTAGCAACCCAATACAAAATGCATTGTCTGCTTCTATGAGCATCATTCATGCCAATTCGCAGGACTCGAAGAATGATCCCAATCAAAAACCTCGGGAGAAGAGTAAGCTGCGTGATGTGAGAGTAAATTCAGCGCACAGCAAGCTCGAGAAGACTGATAAGAAAACCTCAAAAAACGAAACTCCTAGAAGCACACCGGAACTAAAAATGTTTTTTCCGGAGCAAAGTAACAACCCGCGAAAACCAGAGACCTCAGTCCCTATAAACGTCATAAACACCGTGGCCGTAACCAGCAAAGTGGAATCTAAAACGGCTAACGAGACACCGAAAAAGCAGGATTTTTTTAAGAAGGAGAAATCTAATGCAGGCAAATGCGATTCAAAAAACAGTTCCGTCAAAAATGACAAGGGATGCTCAGTTCAACTTAATTTAAAAGCGGACCAAAATGATTTAAATAAAATGCTACCAAAATTCAAATACGACAATGAGTTAGTTCCTAAGGCAGACTATGCAATGAATCAGATACCAAACTATCACACCACTCACGCTCAGTACCAATGGTCGGCTTGGGACCCCAGACTTCAGGGCACGTGGGACCCTAACAGATTTTTGGATATGAAAAATAACGATAAAAACTATTTGGATAAATTTCAAGGATTCAATCTCCCACACTTGGACCAAATGCAGAAGTCACCACAGAAACTTCCGAAATACGATCAGAAAGACTTTCACAACCTGGCATACGGGGCCCTATCTAGCGGAATATACGGAACCCCTGGCTTGCCGCATTTCAAGGAAACTAAGACTGCAACGTCTAAGGCTTCGGAATGCGCACAAAAGAGTGAATGCAAGCCGAGCAAGCAGTCGAAAACAACAGCGTGTCAGACGCAATGTGAATCAAAGAAATCACAGGTGCATAACGCGGCAGAGGCTCATCTGAAACAGATGATGCAAAGGCAAGTGAACAAACATCAAGACGTAGTCACTAGTTGTGCTGAATTTAGACAGCAGAGCCCGCAGATCTTAACATCACCAGGATGCAAGACACCATTTAACCAGAATGGACCTTGCGGGCAAGAGAAGACAGAAATAGAAAAGAAATCACGACATTCTAAAAAAGAAGAATCACCAAAGGATTCAAACAAAGAAGAGATGTGCGAAGCAGTTAGCCCAGCTTTACAATCAATGGGGGTTTACACTCCTGACTCTACAAGTAATTCAGTGCACTCGGTCCAATATCCAGCTTGTGAACTAGATGTGAGCCAATTGGGATTAGAATCCCCGACCAGCATTGGATCCGATTTGGCCTCTCCATGCTCCATGATGCATATGCATCCTGTTCCGAGCCCACAGTACCCACATTCTTCAATACATATACCGTCCATCATGACTCAGACCAATCAACCTGCTAAGCAGCAAAAAATTAACAATCGAAATAGGTGAGATTCCAAATTTTTTGTACAATGATTTTACTCTTTTTAAAATAGATAACATGTTATTTTGTTTTACTCCTGTACATTGTGTATACTAAGTTAGTTTAAACTTGTGGGAACTCATTTGGGTAGAAATTTTGGGAATGAAGGTTTAGTTTAGTGGCAATCAATCAAAATTTTAATAATTTGACAATTGTGGTCTCTATGATTATTATTTTTTTGTGTGTATTGCAGGAGCACTACGCAGAGCGGGGGCGGCGGAGGCGGTGGGGGTGCTGCGGGAGCGGGCGCGGGCGCGGGCGCCGACAGCAAGGCACTGCGCGGCGCGGCCACGCCGCCCGCGAGGCACCGCGCCACGCCGCCGCACCAGCCGCACGGTCAGTGCATGCACGCACCAACACACACATGCACGACTTACAAAAGTACTTAAGCAATATAAGAAAATCTGTATCTCATCCTGTGGGTGTAGCAGAAGTCGATTTCTGGTAAGCCCAGCCTCGTGTTTGCAGGCTTACTCCCGACAGATTTGAGTATTGAATTGATGGAGTTTTATTCGAATACGCGGTATTCGAATTCGAATACCTTCTTACTGGCTCTCCGATCGCGGACTCGCCAATCTCTCTTTCATAAGTGATGAATATCTTTTTTTATAAGTGAACTATTTCGAAAAAGTCATACATATAGTTGCCAAAATGGACCATGTGTGGACATAAGAAATGAGCACACCCAAGTCCATACAGTACACAAACACACGGTACACACACATACGCGACTACAAATTTATGCTTAAAAAAAAATTCAAAACCAAATAATTATTGTCTGATGATGAAATCTTCAAACCATAAAATACCCGCTCTTGATGTATTGGTTCAGATCTGCATAAATTAAAAATATTGTAAAAATTCTACTGGACTTTTCACAAGTAGGTGAAACTTAAATAATTGAGATCATAAATTCAAAAACTATAATTTTTAATCAATGCCCAAAAATGTGAAGTATTCATTACCAATTTCTATGTACAGTAATTCATAAGACAGGGTGTGGTGAATTACAGAAATAATTTAACTAATCTGTCTGGCATTTATAGTTTACTAATAAAATACATGGAATCCTCAACACTGAGTCAGCACATTGCACATTGCATTTGCACTCCACTTCTTGTTTTTGTGTAACCCCTAGAGAGTAATGTAAGAATTGCATTATGGGTTTATACAGTACAGACTTAACTTGTTGCTGGTGTATGGCGGAAACTTCCCTGCGCTAGTCCATAATCAGCGGTAGATTTGAGAAGGGCCGCTTGTGTGGATGATTACGGGGTTTATGAATGTATTGCAGGTGGCGCGGTAATGCAGGGCGGTGGCGGGTACCAGGGCGGCTACCTGTCGTTCCAGCAGCAGCAGCAGTACCACGGCGGCTGGGCCCCGTCCTGCTCGCTCAGCAAGCTGCAGCAGATGGCGGAGGCGCCGCAACACCACCCGCCGCACACGCCGCCCGCGCCGTCCGCCGCGCAGGTACTTTTCTTCATCGGATCGGGTTTGCAAACGACTTGACAGTCCACCCGATGGGCAGTGGGCTACTACACAGCCCATGGACACCTGCAAACAACTTCAATCGAAGAAGGTTATAGCAGGTGCGTTGTGCGATTTTAAGTGGAAAATGAGATGGAATTACTCATAGCCTTTAATTATGTCATTATACTGGCTCGTCTATATCATTTAAATGGGAACACAACAGTGGTTGCACTGCTGATTAGCTGCAGCTGCACACTCAGCGAGTTACAGCAGATAGAGGAGACGCCGCAGAACCGGGCCCAATGGTGTGATGGCTTTATATGAAAGATGTTACATAGCATGGTCTCTTTGTCGGATTTTCACAATTACATACATTGTATGAAAAAAAAGCCCCTTGAAAATATTTTTATGAAGCATTAGTATTCTTTATTGTACTCATAACAATTTTACAATTTAAATAATATGCAAGAATTAACTATTATCATTACATTATTTTTTGATAAATAGTTTATTCTACTTCTTTTTGGTATGTTACTTGATTCTGTTGAAAATATATAAAAAAAATATTAATCTTTTGGTGTTTTCTTAATGATCAGTATATAATTTATTATTTAAAACGGGCGTTATTTCCATACACAATAATCGGGGGAGTGAATATGGGTAAATGTGAGTATATGGTACTAATGATTGTAAGTGGAGATTTTAATGTTAATTTAAACTCAAAAAATGGCTTACAAACTGGACTGCTCATTCCGGGTGATAGACGTTGTTGAATAATTGCTCTCTTATCTCGGCATGAGTGTCGTAGAAGCCGACTAATGGGAAATATGTTTAACATATTTGCCTAATGTGTTCACTATCGAAAGAGCGACTATGGCTCTCAACTCTCAATAGTGGGCGCTACGATTTTGATCGTTGGCCGTCGAAAGGAGAAATAACCTCTGCCTACACTGTGTGAGGGTGTGGGGTGCGAGATAACGGATGTGGTGTTGTGTGCGCAGTACGGGCAGCAGGCCGGCACGCCGCCGGGCGGGCACTACCACGCGGCCAAATACTACACGCCCGCTCACAACCAGCTCGAGGCGCCGAGGAACGCAAGGAACGCCACAAGTGAGTCCATATCTCATCACCATTAGCACCAATAGACCCCCATATCCTTATTTCCCTTGTACAACTTAACATCTAACTCTTAACATCGACACCTTTTAATTACTTCCGCTATGGCTGATCTTCATTTAAAAACTCTCCACGGCTCTAATTTGCTTTCTGTTATTAATTTTTACTTTAATTTAATTTACGACGTTCCGATTAGAGTGGCGAGTTAAAAAGCGCGAAAAAAAGAACTCGTTAAAATTCGTTAAAGTTGGTTTTATTTCAACTTGTAGTTGTATTCATGTAAATATAAGAAATCATTACCGGCTTGGTTTACATGGACAGGTTTTCTAAAATCTCGCCGTTATTCTTTGCAGGCAATCTCAGCCCGATGCAGCACATGCAAATGGCGCCAGGGTCTCGCATGTCGCCGAACATCAACTCGCACATCATAAGTCAATATGGGCTGAACGGGTATCGGGTGCCGCCGCAGCAACAGTTCAACAACCTGCAGATGATGAACGTGCAGACGGGCGTGCAGTACCCGGCCCCGGACCCGCGCGCCCAGCAGCCCAACGTGTACGCCTACGCGGGGTACATAAATCCACCGCCACCACTCGCCATGCAAACGCTCAACTCAACAATGCGTCGGTAGCCTCCACCAAAAACACAGTGATTGTGCCCCAAACAGTAACTAGTGTGTGCTTGTGCGCTTTCTGCGAGTGCAAAGTGACCGTGAACCTTGGCATTCCAATAGTAGTGTGAAACTGTGACGGTTGATGCTGAAACCCTGACCAAAAACACGCTGGATTGTATTAAATTAAGGCATAGTACAAATAATGGTAATGCTTTTGTTAAACTTAGATTGTACATAACGTAAATTAACACTTAACACCACTTCTGTTGCCTTAACCTTTGCACCTGAAGGAATTTGTACTGTTTGAATGAGAACGGCAGCTTTGTTATCTTTTTGTATTATATGTATGTAATCCTTTCTCTTTTTGAGAAAGCCCAGTACCCGGTTGAAAGCTGAGTAAAGTACAAAATTTCAGATTTAAATGTATTAAATACTGTTTATAATAATGTCAGTGACTATAGTATAGTAAAATAGTGCAATAAGTTTACACTGTGGTGTTTCAAGTTTTTAATAATCGAGGAATTTATGTGGAAGCGCCCCCATTGCTGAACTGTGATAATCTACTGATTGGACAGTGACCAAGTGGCATGTGCTTAAAGTCAGTTCGCTCAAATAGTGGTGGTACATCCAAATGGCATGCAGGACTTCAATGTTATAAAAAAAGTGATGCAGGTTTTTTAATATGTCCACAGAGAATTCTTGAGGAAATCCCTTATCATGTTGAACACAATAATAAAACAAACAACCTTTCATTGTGACACTTCAATATGAAATGACAATATCTCTTGCATCGGATCAAAGGGCGTCACTATTTTAGTGAACAACTATAAACCATAAATTAATATATTATTCTTAATTTCCAAAGAAACAATTGTAAGTATTAAGTATTTGAATTATGTTGATGAAAGTGCAATCGTTTTGAATATCCAAATTGTACAAGATTTGTTTGGACCTCTCGTACTTTATATGTATATCCTGATTTTCTTAATACACGTGTGAGGTGTTTTTGTACATTTTTGTCTGTACAGTTGGCGTATTAAATTATAATTTCTATTATAAGTTTCATTGTCTGTTCTTTAAAGTGCCTCTTTATCGTTCCGTATGCTTAATTTTTGTGTAAGATATTGTAAATGAACCGCTTCTACTTAACAAAGGCTGTATACATAGAGAACACAATTTTAGCATAATTGTAAGATATAATGACGATTATTAATTTTATGAATGTGATAGTTGGCGGGATTCGTTTAGTGTTGCCCTTCCGCTGGACAGTGTTTTCGGTCGTGTTGACAGGCCTAAAGGACGGTTTTAATTTTTAATATTTTGTATGCTTATTTTTACACTGATAGAATTAAATTGTTTTATGTTACAGATAATTCTCTTATTTAAGCTTCACTTAAGGATTATTTTCGTGTTATCCCAGTTAATTTATTGCCAAATGTTATTAACACTATTTCTCGAGATTAGTTGTAATTTGTCGGATGGCGGGTCGCGCCCGTTTCGTACATTATTTTGTAAGATCTGCTCCTCTAAGGTTATGAATGTTATTTGTTACTAATGTGTAGTATATAAAATATTGTAAATATCGTAACTATAAGATACATGTAGCAGGTGTTATTACACAAAATATAATTTTGTGAAAAAGTGTGAATTTTTATTTTGGCCTTGTCATCATATTATATCCCAAAATATAGAGTAACATCACAACTTGGTGGATTTATCATCAATAAGGTTTTTTTTTAATGGTTTTGTTATTTAAGGTGGCTTCATTGCATTTGAATGATTCCTTCATGTGAAATGAAATTAAACTATGGAATCGGCAGTACCAGCGGAACTTCCGAACAGTTTTAGTTTGAACTACTTAGGAACCTTCAAAAATAATTAAAACCAATTTATATCATAATATGTGGCAGTCTTCTGAAAATATTATCAAATTCTGCCGATAATGGCGTAGAAATTGATTGGCAATTAAGAAAAAAGTCAATGTTGCATTGTATAAAATGAGCATTTTGTCATATGTTGAAACAAATTGTAAATTATCACAATTTAAAACGATTGTACAAAAGTCAAGCTGTAAACATATTAATTGTAAAATCTAAATATTCTTTAAAACTGCCTATGCCTATTAATTTTTACTTTTATTTTGTTTTTGTGTAAGGTTCCGAGAAAAGTATACCGGATGTTGTCAGCGGATAGCAGGCAACCATCGCTAGTGCACCAGTTTGTAGTAACATCCAATGCGTTATACAGAACCTTTCCCTTTGCAATGGCAAAGGGCTTCGTTGTGAAATACTAACCGAAGTATCTTAACTTTGCTGATTAAGATTCCAACAACACTAAGCACCTAAACCTGAGATATATAACGAACATAAGAAAAATTCACATTACAACTTCCCTTTCATATGGAACAGGTGCTGCTCGCAAGGTTTACTCGGCGCTAAGATATGATGAGATGTAATAAAATAAATCTTGCTATTCCGTAGCCCAAAAATCAAATACGCATTTGCAGTTTTTAGCAGTTTTGATTCGGTAAATATTTCCCGCGACCCTTGGCTTGGTCACTCAAAGAGTGGAACCAAGAGTCACCTTCATAGATGGCTGATGAAGCGAAGGTTGCTGCTCGGATGCTTTTCATTCACTATTAATGATATGGGACATAGATCTCAATTGAAAATTATTTACTTTGAAGTCACAGAGTATACTGTGTCAATGTAATGTCGCAGATCATGAACTACAATGAGTCATGTGAAACTGGGAGTTTTTTAAAGTTGTTTGTTTTCCATTTTGTTTGCTTTGTAAGATTGAATTTTCTATTAATATATTTTTATTTATATTTTTTGTTCTTTATGAATTATCGCAATGTAAACAGTCAACTGGAGAGATGGTGTGTTTTGTTTGTTTTTTTTTAAGAATCTGGTTAATTTCAGTCTTTAATTTTATTTTTAGGTCTAGTAATATTTGATTTACATTTGTTTATTATATTATATATATACTACTATTTATATTTATTATAATGTCATACTGAATCTTTCCATTCCTATGATTCAAACGTTTCATTTATATCCTGTTATGATCAGATGAATTATAGCGTTCCTTATTTAAACAATCAGTTAACAAAATATTTCCTTTTTGTGATAAACTGTTAAATGTTTGGCATCATTAACGGCAAAGCAAAGCATAGCAAGTCACTTCTCGAAGTGCGAACCAACTTTCTCTTCTACCTGTATACACGCAATTCTAATCTCGGAGACCTACTAGATTTTGTACTGATCAGGAAAGATTCTGTCAATAGCGCACATCTTCATCAAGGTACTCCGCTTCAGTTCAATTTTTGTTCTTAGAACTTAACGTCAAGGGCATAAGGATGATTCTAGGAGTTGTGTATTGTCCTCTTTCCGTTGATTATTTCCGAGGTGGCTCTTGAATACATTGGGAGTATGCACATAGTATAATTTGATTCAGTCAATCTTACCATTCTTCCTTTAGAGGCAACTCACTACAATTTTTACACTGATGACTCCTGGATTGATCTCATCATTACTGATTCTTCCGACCATGTAAAACAAATGGCCAGCTTCCCGCCTCGGGTTTCTCTCGTCACGACCTCATTTATCAATATTTATACAAAATCGAACCGCCAAATCGTAGCCCTGGGTACTGTATTTACTCAACTTTAGTAGAATTGTCATGGAAAAATCAAAGGGAGATGCCTCTAATTACAATTTTAAGTCTCAACTGCATACACGGTCTATGATAAAGTAGCTATTCTCAATGAGACAATATTGTGTCTGTATGACGTTCACGCCCCTGTTCATAGGGCCAGGCTGAAACTGATGACTGACGATGTGCGGAAGGCAATGGGTAAGCGTAATCGGGCTTTCTTGCGATATAAGAGAACACGTACTGAGCAGAATTGGATATCTTTTAAAAAGTCTAGGAACCGGTGGACTCAGATGGATTCACAATAATATCAGTAGCTTATCGCCATCCGATGTGTGGAGTTTCTTAAATATGTATGCAGACGACCTTTAAATTTATATCCAAACCGACGTTAAAAATATTTTTAACGCGATCGATAAATTAAACGGCAATTTAAAATCTGTTTATGACTGCTCTACATGATTTACGGTGTCTCCGTAAATCCTACGAAATGCCAAGCAATATTTGTAGGCAGCTCAAGTATGCTAGCTAAAACTCATTTCGTAAGTTTACCTTCCGTCTATTATAATGATAGCGTTTTCTAGTTCGGTGAAAAACTTGGGGCTGTACATTGATAATCCTATGAGCTGGAGAAAACAGGTCTTAGAAGTCAGTTGTAAGGTTTTAGCTTGCAGGTGCTTTATCGCTCGAAAAAATTCTCTTCTTTATGCACAAATTGGTACACATGGCGGACTTAATGCCTAGAGGCATTCTCTCCCAGTCAATCATTAGGCTAAGCAGAGATAAACACGTAATAGAGGCTAAGAGAATAAAACTAGTAAAAGGATATAAATATCAAATATATACTTACACAGATACATGCATAAATACAATATATACAAATATACCATATGCACATAGAATAATGAATTTAAGGCCTTTAAGGTCTAAAATTTTTGATTGTGCGGATGTGTGTTACTCTGACCTGAACAAAGGTTTTCATTGGAAGCTAGAACACCTACTTAACAACTGCATCAGATTCATCTTTGGTCTGCGAAAGTATGACCACATCACTCACTATCGTTCTCGCCTAAAATGGCTCACTATCCAGCAGAGGCGTGACTCTAGAATTCTTTTTGGTCTCTTTTCCTTCTTGTATGATCCTACTACACCTTATCTTAAGAACAAATTTCAGTATCTCTCTTCTACCCACGGTAGGGTCCTTCGTTCCTCTGCTAATAATATGATAAGCATTCCTTTAACATTATAGCGATTTTATTGGTGGTTCCATTACCGTTTCGGCTGCACTTCTCTAGAACTCCTTGCCTGAAGACATTAGAAACGCCCCATTAGAAATTTCTTTCAAGCAATTGATATGCAAACACTTTTTAAAAATTATCTGATACATGTTAGTGTTTATTCTGATTTATTATATATGTATGTATTAATGTGTTTGTATGTATTTGTGTAGATATGTATACTTATACATTAAAATATGCTTTAATTATAATAACACCGTTAGACTTTTTGCTATTTATATTATTTAAAATTTGATGCACTTATCACAACATTTCTTCATGCCCTGGGTTGACTAGTAGAGAATGCCAGAAAGGCATCATGTCCACCTTTTGTAATCCTTTTGGTGTACACAATAAAGTATAAATAAAGAATTAAAATTAGCATTGTTCCCTTTCTCACTGCTACAGTACATTGTCACTGTAATTGTTTATTAGATAAATTTGTAATTTAAATTTATAACCTCTTTGTATTGATAAAATATATTGTGATATTATCTGACTATTTTTATTGGCGCATGTCTTCAGCACTCAACATACATAACAACAACAATATTATTCTATGTAATATTAAAAATAGAACACGGAATACCACATAAGTTAAATTAAATAATCATACAAAATTAATATACAGACATAACATACATTCAACATAGCAAATATTTGGTTAAATAATAAAAGATTGACCAGTTTATTGAATTAAGCTAATAAATAATTAAATATATGCACTAAATTACAGGGCATTGGATCAAGAATCTAGGCAACCTAATATCTATCATAGTAAAGTTTTAGAGATCATACAAATGCAAACTATACAAGAAAGTTTATAAATGTTTCATAAATATATTTACATTACAAGTCAAGACATATTTTACATGCACCAAGGAAGCATGTCTTATACATCAATGTTTATGTCATATTTCTAATTTTACTAGCAAGCCTTTCTTTACAGAAATGTTTTATTAAAACAATGTCTAGCTATGTTTTTATGTGATGGCTAATCTCGAAAATTAAGGGATATATTGTAACATTTCTTTCACTACAAGGAAGCAATACTATTTAGCCATACATGGATATGGCATGTTTAGGTACCAAAAGACAAATCTAAAAGTGTAATAATAAACTACAGATAAACTGACAAAATGCATGTTAAAACAAGACCTTTGCAAAGTTAATATAATATTTCAAGCAAGATGCGCTCACTCCTTCTAGTCACACCAAAACTCTTTAACATCTAGTTTTGTCATTATAATATTAGCATTCCATCATTCTTGGGTATACAGACAATTCAATTTTGATTATTTATATAATTAGTTCTTTTCAGACTACACATAGAGTAACACTTAAATCTTATACTACTTATTTTAACACATTTGGAATTCTTAATATTATTGTATACTATGTTTATTTATAATTTTAAATTAAAGCAAGCAAAAACTATTTAAGTTGGACAGCACAACCATATATAAGAGTGGGATATATGTATCCGGTGAAGATGTCACTGTGTGACAAAGAGTAAGTGAAATAGAAGTTGTGTGAGTGTGACGCAAGATGTGAGTGAGATAGGATGCATGAGAGAGCGAGAGAGAAATAAAAATGGGAAGATGGCGTAAGACGTGTCCACAGGTGTCGGGTTAATTACTAAGATTTTTAAGTTTCATCAAAATAAATTCAGTAAATACTCAAGATTACTTTAATTTCCGCTCCCACCCATATACGATGTTTTCTTTTTTTCAAATCTGCACATAGATAGGCAATGGCACAGGATCTATGGGTCTTCTATCTAAATGTACCCTGTTTCTCATTAATCGTAGGCTGTTTTCTGTGACTTTGTTACATCCTCGGACAAGCAGACCTTCCAGCTTAGTGCAATGAAGGGCCAGCGCTCTAGAATGAAATTAATTGCGACTCTATTACAATATGAAATTAGAAAAAATCGAAGATTAAAATGGATAGAATGAATTATGTGGTTTTCTAATTATTTACTAATATTTAATTTTATTTCAAGAATACTAGCATGATATTAATATCACTAATATTCCTGTCAACCAATCCAACTTAGCCTAAAATTTTGTGTCTGCTGTGGTATATAATAGTCGAATGATGGGCTTCAACCTGCAACATGTTTTGCAGTTCGCAACTGAACCCATTAGGCCATTTTGCACTTCAATTATTATTGCTTTGATTATTCATTTTCAGTACAATTTTTAATTATGTAATATGTATTTACCTGACTCCTTTGTCTGTTATTTCACAACAACCACCCAAATTGAGAAGCTTTAGTGAAGTACTGTACTTTGATATGGTGTACAAGCACTTGTCTGACACCTGCATATTGCCTTCTAAGTTAAGAGTTTTTATCTGTCTGAATTTCTTTATGAAAATCTGTATACAACTCTCTGATATAGACACACAGAATGCTAAGTCAACATCTTCAAGATTACTTTGATGTAGAGCTAAGGCCTCCATGGCTCCGGTTGTCAACCACGAACATCGCGCAAGTTTCAAAATACGTAAATTATTACAATGCAGGATAACAGGCTGCAAACATTTAGCAGACAAATTCTTACACTGACTGAGGTTTAAATTGACTAGATCATGGTTATGTAGCAACATTGGGATCAACTCCGTGTCACTTATTGAAGAACATCGGCTCAAATTTAAAATATGTAACCGAGTGCAGTTGCTAGCAAATACCTGGGGAAAAAAAAGAAATACTTTACGGATGTAACTGAATGTACAAGAAGTTTTCAACAATACAAACTTACGTTAAAAGTATGAGGCGAAAACCCTTTATTCATCAATTTTAAAGATTTTAATTTAGCGAAATACATGTTTATTATTTGAAGACACGTTCGCGATACACATCGAAAGTTAAAGCATTCGCGAATTGTAAGGAAAGGTATAATTTTTGCAACTATTATATCTTCCCAGTACAAATCGAATATGTGAGTATTTCTCTTGATATTCATTGCTCAATTTGAGGCTTTTCAGGAATATTTTCCGACTTTTCCTTATATATATTTGTGACAGATCAGACCCAGAATGTCAGTCTCGGTACCAGCTGTCAGCGTACATGATCATATTAATTTATCCCTAATGGGAAAGGCAAAGGACTTTAGTCCATACAGCCAGGTCTGATGCACGTCTACTCTGTTCCACGTCTCCAACTCTTTTTCAAGGTTTGTCAGCGTACAATCATTACTGACAGCTGACACTGACTGATACACAGATAATAATCAAAGATTATTTGGCGTACACATTATGTTGCAATCGACATAATGTGTCCATTATATGCTTAGTACGCTGCATCTCGCAGAATTGCGAAAGTATTAAATATCTTTCACTGTGAAGAAAAAACGATGAACAAGTAGTGAATTTTTAGGGCGGACGGCAAGTGATTCGATGGCATGACTAAGGTGCCTTAGGAGAGAGGCAAACGCCGGCGACAAGAGCACTGGTTCTTTTTTCGCTTAAAGGTAAGTAAGTTTAACCATTCAGTGTGGAAGTACAGTTTGTATTCTTGGCCCTACTTCATCGCATGTACGGTATTATATTATAGTTATTTGTTAATATAATTGTTATTTATATTAACAAATAACTATAATAACTATAATTGTTATTTTTGTTGATTCTGTAATATTTTTTTTATAAAATCTTTATAAAAACTACAAATACGTCTATTGGTAGAATATATAAGGCAATGAAAAATATCGTCAAAAATATTCCTTCCTGAATTTTTAATTTCAAACAATGACAGAAAAGAATTAAGAAATAAAATAATATCTCATTTTTTGGTTCGTCAAATTCGTGTGGTCTCGGCGTAATATTCTGCCTCCTCCTTTCTTCCGGTGAATGTCGTAACCGGCGATTGAGAGAAAAGCCTTGAAAATAGCAATGGCTACTGATAGATGGTGGGATAATCATCTCGTAAAATACCAGACTAAAATGAAGCAGATCGATGGCGGCAGCAGCGTCTAAGGTGCAAGGTGTCTGGTACTGCTATCGCCAATCGATTATGGCAAAACATTTATGGGAGGTTTATGTCCTGGACACATGACATGTCCAGGCTGTTAAGGTAATTCATTAATTCGGCCATCACTTGATGGTCAGAGCCAAACGACGGCTAGCTGGCAGGGTGCAACACATGGCGGTGAGGTTGGCATTGAGAAAGTATTCTATTATGATTATTTCCCTAGATTTATTTAAAGAAGGGATACCCTTCTTAGCTTCATATTCTTACATAAAAATAAATAAATCTTCAGCGAATATTGTCAACTTTTGTGATTTTAGAAATGTAAAAGTAATTAAAATCGATGTTATATATGTTTATTATCATAATTATAACTAATCTCAATCATTTAACAAGAAATACATGTGTTTTATTTTATTGCAATGCAGTATTCAAAGTTGTATATGCTGAATAAATAGATTTATAGACAGACATCAAGCAAGCGTAATTTAATATTGCGATACCGCCGGCTGAGAGCGAGAGGGGTTTCTGCGATGTCTGCAGCATCAGCAACACGGTCCTCATGTTTGCTTTATTAAAATTCTCCCATTTACAATCGTAAACTGCGTTTTCGAACGCAACACTTGCGTTTAATAAACTCTGTCCGCTCAGACAATCCATCGACTCTTGTATCATAGCAAAAGGTACTTCCAAGTTAGTGTTCCCTAGCCCTGCCAGCTGTTCCGCGATCAATGCCACTATAAGTATCATGAATTCGATTGCTATTGCACCGCGTAATACATTATCGAGCTTACGCAAGAGAAGGATGTTAACTGTGTGGCGTTTGACGATCTCTTTTAGTTGCCTTTTTATAAATTTAACGTATTGATTGGAATTAATCTGGTTGTGTATTTCGAGATAGGCTGTTTCGGCGTCTTTCAAAAGTAGTATTATCTCTTAGCTGAGTGCCAATATTTGCGCTTCTGTATAGCCAGTGATTATAATAAAGAACGCAGAGATGTTAGCTGGTAGATAACAGCATACACACGCACCTGCTACTGTTATCGTAAATGCTATTTCGTAGTTTGGCGATTCGTACATTGGTTCAAGACCTGTGGAAGAACATTGAAAGTCAAAGTCAAGGTCAAAACTTTTCTATTCAATTTGGGCATGTTTAAAGCTCGTAAGAACGCAAAATCCACACCTCAATTACAATTAAAATTTAATTATGCTTTAATTCCTTAATTCGTGTAGTGTTTTTTTAATTTCTTCTTTTCAACAGCCTGTATACGCCCACTGCTGGACTTATAAGCCTTCTAATGAAAGCTCCAACAAAAGTTAGAATATTTGGACATACTCAGGTGGGATAGCGCAGTGCGGTTAATCTCGTAATATGTCCCTATTACGAGATTAATCTGTCCATCACACCCCATGTTTGTAGGATTTGCGTACGGCATATTCGGATCGAGTGTCGTCCGGTAATCAGCAGGTGAAGTTGACCTTTGGAGAAAAACACTATTACTATACTGCCCTAATCTCCACAAGGAAATGAGATAGAGACTTGAAAGATATGTGTACTTCTTAACCCATGCGGTTGATGAAATATTCGAATAATTTTTTCTAGTGCTTATATACTTTTTTGGTATTGTTTGACAAATTATTTATTTTTCTTTGAAACTGATTCCACCGATAGATTCTTCGAAAAAAATACGTGTAATGTAATGTACCTATACATATACTATTTTCAATATTTACATAACCTTTTTTTTTATAACAAATCTATGAACAATTATGCAAAGTGTCAAATTAGAAATTTGATATGGATGTTCCTTTAACTATGCAGTTAATGACAAAATGGGAAAATCTTTTTTTTTCGATTGTTTAAACAATGATTTTGGTATATGATGGGCGCCTCCCGGAGGCAGGTAAAGAAGCTATTAACATAGAATTCATAAAGTATTAATGCAATACGCCAAAAATACACAAAATATGAATATATTTACGAAAAGTTACTGTTAATGTTGCAAGTAAATTTTACGCAGTAACGTAACGTAATGCAGAATATTTCTCCCTCACTCCATCTCTGTTAACAATTGATTATTCTTTTGAAGTATAAAATTTGTGATAAAATAATAATGAGTTGTAGAAAACTTCACTGACCATAAATAATATACAAGTCTTCCATTAAATGTCTGCCTGGTAAAATGACAGGCTTGGCGATGTAAATTATGCCATTGCCTATGATCACGGCCCAGAAGATCAACGCGCGTCTCTTCACGTTCCGTAATGACTTCATCAAGCTATTATGGAATCGACTTCCCGGCATTACTTGGGAGTCACACATCAAATAACCTTCAACTAAATCCTTCACAGACCCTCTGTAAGATTATTAATAAGTCATGGTTGCGTTATCTGTGGGTTCCGATATGTTTTCATATTTTGTATCTGTTTTCTATCAATTATATATTATTAGCAGACGAGACCAATTATGTATATACTACATTCGTTTCGGTATTCATTTTATGGTTATATATCTACATAAGTATGAGTATCGTGATAATTCAACTAAATCTTTCGTAGTAAGTGTTGTGAAAGTCGATGAACGTATAAATAGTCGCATTCGAACTAACTACTACGAATGGGGCCGTGGTAGCCTAGTGGACCTGGGATCGATCCCCGGTGCGGCACCACTAAAATTGTTTATGGCAATTTTAAGTGTTGAATTTATCACGTGCTCGGCGGTGAAGGAAAACATCGTGAGGAAATTTGCATGCCTGTGAAATAATAAAAAATTAAGTTTCTTAATAAATTCAAGCTCGGTTTACCGAGATTGATCACACCAATTAAGAGTGGTCAATCTGGCATCAAAAGTATAGCAAGTTTTGCGACATTGCCAAGCAGCACGCACGTGTCACGACCATTTCAGCGCGCGGAAGCACAAAACGCAAACTGAACCGTTTACTATCCAATCCCGGCGCTAGGATGAGAACTAAAAACACCAATAGCATAACAGATAGCTGGCAATTAGGAATAGGACCCGCGAGCGCCGAACCCGCTAGATAACAAACGAGGCTCTGTCGACCGAATGAGAGCGGAAAATCTATTTGAATTTGCTGAAAACAAATCTGACAGACTAGTGATGGGGAGCTGCTTTTCTAGTGCGATGTTATTGGCACTGCGTAATATTTGCAAATCCATTCTGCTAGCTCCTGGAGATTGCCATAGCGGTTTAAAAGGCTTTTAAGCCACGGAAAGAAACGTGTTTGCCAGATTAGATATGATTTTATAAATTGATAAAATGAATGCTATATACATGTGAATGAACATATAGACTAGCCTGCAGATCCCAATCTCGCTCGAGATCCCGAGTGAGAACACCACCACGGCAGCGATCACGTCCCCCGTCTCCCTGCACCGAACGAACACGAACCAGATCATGGAGATCAGGTACACGTAGAAACACCAACGCAGCGAACACCATTTTCAGAATGTAAAAGTAAACGGGAATGCCTGAAAAATGTTTAAAATGAATGAAGAAATTGTGTCGATGGGTGTAAGAGGGAAACAACCATCACGTTCTCCATATGCTAAACTCACCTGCACTTGGTGCACCCTGCTAGCGAACAAACGAACGAATATCCATGCGAATTTCATCTGAGCAGCATCAAAAGTTAGAGGGTACCGGCACTGCGTCCACCGACCCACTTGCCCAGAGTGGTGATTAAGGGCGAACCTTTCAAGATATGTATGCCGGATTTTGCTGGTACTTTCTCGAAGGGGATTATAACTAAATAGACTGACGGAGTAGTGTGGTAAGATAAAGAAAAGAAACAATATTAATAAGAAAAATTATTACCTTACCTTAACTTATAAATAGTTCAATGCAGGCAATAGGCCTCTCAGAAGGAGGCCATGCCATAATCCCCACGCTCAGGAAACAAAGGCCGGCAGCGCATCTGTAGCTCCTCTGGTGCTGTGGATGTTCGTGGGCGTCGGTGATCACTTACCATCAGGTGAGCCGCACGCTCGTTTGCCCCCTTCTTCTATATAAAAAAAAACAGATTGACGATCGAAGCATCGAAGCACCTCGCACCTTGGACGCTGCCGCCCGTCATCGGTCTACTTATTTATGACGTGGTCTATTTTTCGCTATGGCTACCCAGCCATGTGCGGTAGACATTGCGATTTTTAAGGCCTTTTCCCTTGGGCGGCTCTTATGACACTCACGGGGAGATTCTTACGCTGATACCACAATTTTTTTTTGTATACACGGCTCTGCTCTGTTACTGTTTCATATTCTCCTCTTCAACTTTTTAACAGAGGCATCTTGTGCTTCTACGTTTCGTTCGGTGAGTGAGGTAACCGGAGGCCCACACCCCCTCCCTATTCCCCTCCTCTTCCCACCCATCTCCCAAATATCCTTAAAGACCGGAAACGCACCTGCAGCATCTATGGTGTTGCAGATGTATGTGGGTGACGGTAATAACGTACCGCATCAGGTGAACCGCTTGCTCGTTTGCCGTCTCTTCCATAAAAAAAAAGATGCCTTATCCGGGTTTCCTGCTGTTCGAATGGGCCGGCTCGACCGGGAACATACCGCGGACAAAAGAACTGGTGGAACGTCGTTCAACTCGTGACTTCGTACTTAGCAAATACAAGTACAGTATAATTTTAAGTGATACGTACTGTTGAATAAACAAGAATATTTTCTATCTTGGTGTTGTTTCTTCCTGCATTTCTTTTATTCACATAATGAATACTAAATATGAATTAACATAGATTCAACGCTCGATAGCGCGATCTTTGAATAATGAAAAGGACTTTGGTTGAATAATTAAAAAGTGAAAACTCTAGTCAGAGTGATTGGCGTTTAAACAGCTTGATTACTTTTAATTATATGTATGAGACAATGCTGAAAAAAAAAAACAACCGGTTTTGAATTTATGTATACAGATTGGTTTAAGCCCGCGGCTTCGGCCGTGTGCCGGCTATCCCGAGATAAAAGAAGTCTGTGTTCTTTTCCTGGCTTCAAGGTATGTGTAATACAAATTTCATTAAAATCGGTTCAGACTTATTCAGATTACAAAAAAATATATAAAGTCGTATACTCTACTGGCAAAGATTCAACATCGGTCCAACATCTTCATTGTTGATCCCAACACATCCATTCACTGTCTTCGGTGTTTGAATATTTCCCCCGCGTACAACAAAAAAAAAACTTTCTGAGTAAATATCGAATCTCTGTATTATCCCTATAGATATAGATGAGTTTATTTTAAATTATCTGTATAAAACAAACAGACGTAATTATCGTTCTTAAAATAACGAATTACAAGCACAATTAAACAATACTCACACATCTACGTGGCACACTGTAATAATTTCGGCATGAATAATTTTCCTGTTTTTGGAACCTGAGAGAAATCACAATGCAAATGATACAACTAAAATTGTAATAAAAAACAAAGAACAAACATCAAATAGCACTTAAGGAGTTTTCCACTTCGAGGATGCTCGTACCCTTTTTAAGCATTAATTGTAAACGATAAAAATAAACTCTTTAAAAACATTTGCTCATTAAAATTATCGCATAGAAAATTTCCATGTCCAAATTATTGAGGAAAAAAACTAACGTTAAATATTCCATCACTACCTGCACGTGGTGCATCCCGCTACCTGCCAGACGAAGCTCTAGCGACCAACTTATCAGGCAAATCCATCTGCATTTGCCACATCTAAAATTCTATATTATAGAAGAAGATTATAGCTGTAAAGTAGGCGGCCATTGAGACGTCATTACTTTAAGAGGATGCGTTGGACCAAGGAGATGAACTAGTCTCTCGCCAATCAAGCCAATGTGCTCTGATTTTGCACGACAGTAACTCTCTTGAAGGACCTGGAGGCCTTTTGTACTCTTTTTTAAGAGCGTTGGTTTTTGCATTAGATATTGACGACACCGCCAGAAAGCCCACAGCCATATTCTGTGCGACCATAGAGAGGTGTGATTTCTCACCCCCACTCGGGACTTATTAAAGCAATAGTTCACATGGAGATTCATAAAAATTACAAACCCTTTGACCCCTCCATCGAGTTCAAGAAGTTATGTCGGACTTCAAACGGGCTAAAATTTCATGATGTTTTTCCTTTTATCAATTGTATAGATTGTCGGGACGCTTTTACACACTTCTAGCATCAGGTTTCCGCCCACTCCTTCTTCATGTGAAAGCGCATGAGAAAACTGTGCGTGCCACCAAGAAGGTTAGATATCAGGCGGCCCATCTAATCTCGTGTAGGCGGGAAGCTAAAAGCAGCAGCCTTTAACAAGCTTACTGTAGGGGATAACAGGATAACAGCTCACTCCACCTCAAGTCCCACGTGCCAGACGACGACTCGGGGAACCAGAGGAATAAAATTTCAAGCGTCCGATGCAGTGACACAGACAGATTCCGAAATGGAACAATCTCTATTACTATTTTTTGTAGTCATGACCCGCGACTCATAAGAAAGGTCTATAACGTATGGTGGGTGAAACAGCTTCAAATGAATGCCAACCTGACCTGCACGAGGTGGATCTTGCTAGCCAACAAAAAACGACCCAAGTAGCACACAAGCTCTAGAAGAATCTGCAGAGTAGCCCATTAGATTTAAATAATGACAGCATTGGTTCTATGGACAGCGGCTATAGATCAAATACCTTTATATTATAGTAACCACCACCATATGGCACCACAAGTTTTTGTCTGGTCCTAGTATTTACATTATGAATATCACCAATCTTATTAGAGTCACCGAATTTCTCCGGCCACGGTATTTACACATATAATATATTTAAATTGTAATATTACGTCCACCCTTATCGATGGTAACCTAAGCCGAGGTATCGCATGACCAAACCAACCCTTGGGTTGCCGGAGCCCCTTCTTGTTGTCGGAAATCTTTCGTTAACAGGGATCAGATCATAGCACAGCTGCAGCCAGCGTCTCGCCTAAAATGCAGCGTCGTTGCTCCTCAAACCTTCTTTCACGAGCCTCCAACTCGCGAGTCTTACCGACGAAGCTGTAAAGGGCTCCGGGCCAACAGCGACGTGGATGGTTTTCAGTCGGTATGTTTCTCCTTCCGAGATCCGAGTCCGACATCACCCATTTGGTGGTCTCCCGGCAAGCAACGGGGTATGCGTAAAGCATTTTCCTGTATGAGTTATGTTTGTAAAACTGTAATGGGGCCTTGTCACAACAGGTCTGAGAGTTTACTTTATACATTATTAAGGTCTGTTAAGCTCTACAATGGCGCTAGCATTCGTTGTTATGTTTGGATGTTACAATGGAGGCATTGATTCTGGAAACCGAATCATGGTAAAATATGCGTGGGCACTCAGCAAATCTTCAAATAAATGTAAACTTTCTTTGACGATGCCTATGTTCAATGGACGAAATGAGGCTGACGTATGTTAAAGTGTTTAGCCAACAATAGTTGATCGATAAATACACGAACACCAATATGAACAGAGGCGTGTGCCAATAATACACATTTTGTTTGTAGTTCATTTTTCGATTAAATAAACATTAGTTTAAAGCAAGGGGTCGGTAAGTTTCATCACTTCAGTCGCGGTTAACCGACGTGAAAGTAATGCGAAATATTGCGATGATTTAATAATTACGACTTGAAACTCTTTTATCATAAGTTTGTGAAATTTTATTAAACATCAAACTAAAAAGAGTATGCGTTACAATGTATGGGAGTGTTATAACTAAGATTTATACGGTGAGTCTTCCTTTTTTTTTTAGTGTGAATAAGCTTAGGCGTATGCTATGAGAGCAGAGGTTTTTTTAGTTTTACGTGGGGGAAACGTCCTGTTACGTATGCCACCGGCTTCGGTGAGCCGTTATGTTGGAATCTACATTTAAGATGCTGGACTGACTAAAAAAAATGCATGGTAAAAATGTGTTTGTACGTATGTATATATCTGTGTTGGTATTTCTGTACATATTTCTAGTATGTATTTGTATACCTATGTGTATGTGTAGATATGTATGCTTATACATTTATATATGTTTTAATTATGTAGTATATTTCACAATTAGCCTTTTCATATTTATATTATTTTAAATTAGATGCATCTATCACCACATTTCTTCACGCCCTGGGTTGACTGTTAGAGAATGCCAAAAGGCATTAAGTCCGCCTTTTGTTATCCTTTTGGTGTAGACAATAAAGTATAAATAAATAAATAAATACGCTGATGGCCCGGTGGCCTTGCTAACTTCGGCGCAAGACACCAGCAAGCAGAAAGACCGCAAGTTAAGAAGGTTCTCGTGTTGTGGTGTTTTCGTGTGTACACACACAGCACTCAGTTGACCTGGTCAACAGGGTATCTCTAATTCCGTGGGGGTGGGGGTTTAATTCGGTCCGGCACTTTTTGTTGATCCCGTCATAATCTGTCACTGTCTCCAATGACAGGTAGGTGACGTGCACCAATGCCTCGGGAGACAAAAAAAGGTTGCGAACTCTGGTACCGGGCCCAGCCTGATTAAAACTAAAATTTTAAGCGCTGAATTTACCACGTGCTCGAAAGCGAAGGAAAATATCGTTAGGAAACCAGCATATCTGAGAAATAGTAAAAATGTGTATCGTGGATATGAAATCCGCCAACCCGCACTGAAAGTAGCGGACCCTTCCCTGCTCCAAACCCTCGTGACTATTGAGAGGAGGCTCAGTTATAGAACATTAAAAGACTGCTTTACCTTTTTGCCGTGATGGTGGCGTACGAATATCTGTCGTCCTCTATCTTTCCGTGGATGTCGTAAGTCTATTGGCGCCAAAAGATGGCAATTAGAACCATCTCAAAAAATGCCAGACCAAAAACACACAGACTGAAGTCGCAGCGTTTATGATACTGCTATTGATGGTCAACCAACAACAACAACAACAAGAACTACAACCCGTTTGCCAAGAGCTGCTTGGCTATTATGACGAATCGTCCCACCGGGAGAGAGGTAGCAGAGAACTTTAGACAGGTTGATCATTCTATTTATACCTAAACATAGCTATAAACGGAGAGAAATTAAAGTTATATCATTCGAAAGGTACTGAGGCTGTGCACAAATAAAAAATCAAGTTGTGTAAGTTACCGTAAAGGCAGGTAAGATAAAGTTAATACGTGCATTTTCATACAATCTCTACAAACCATACAAAACGCTTTAACCAATTAAATGAAAGCATCTGATTATCTGAAAAATAAGTTGAATTGATCGAATTTCGAGCACTAGGGTCCTTGTATTGATAATTAAGAGACTAAGTTTGACCCTGTTCGAACAAAAACCAATTGTCTTGTATGTGGGTCGACTATACTTGATATCCGCAGCAGAACTAAGGTAACCGACATAGCCGTAAAGATCAGCAAGCTGAAGTGGCAACGGGCCGGCCACATAGCTCGCAGAACTGACAACCGTTGGGGAAAAAAGGTTCTCGAGTGGCAGCCACGTACAGGCGAACGCAGTGTGGGACGACCCCCCACAAGATGGAGCGACGACCTGCGCAGTGTTGCGGGAATTCGATGGATGCAGGTGCAATCTTTGGAGGAGGCCTATGTTCAGCAGTGGACTTGTGATAGGCTGAAATGATGATGATGATGATGATGGGTCGACTCGGCTGCATAGATCATGCTATGGTACAATACGCGCACACTACTCCTACAGCTACTGCGTTTCCTATGTTAAACGGCTAGAACTCGAGTCCCAGCGGTTATACAGGCCCGTAGTTAACTGGCAACACTGGGTGGTAGGCTCCTTTTCTGACTGGGAGCCTAGTACCTATTTCTATTGAGAGACCATGTGAAGCACGTCCCGCAATAGTGTAGGTGCTGACTAGAAAACGGCGTAGCGGTTAACCCCGCGACACTATGCTGACTTGGTACAGTTTCATTTGACTTTAAACTTTATGACATGTAAAGTTCAAAGTCGACTGAGGTTTTTCTTAAGTCATTTATTGTTTGCTTTTACCTTTTATTATTTTCATTGTAACTGTACCTATGTGTCGTGTAAATGAATAAATCATATTCATTCATTCATTTCGGCCGCCACCTGTGTGTGCACTGTTGTTTTTCCAGCTTAAATGATATTAACAGCTAGTATAATTAATAAGAAGTCTTAGTCCTCAGGGATGACCATGCATCTGTAAACTTCTTCGTTTAAAGTTGTTCATTGGTGTCTGTGATTTTTAGAATTTTAGACATTCTCAGTGTGAACATATGGAACGCGTTTCGCCCAAAATCTACGTTTATGTGAAATATGGTAGGTAATTGCTTGACTTTAGATAGATGAATAATAACGTACAAATATCAAATACGCATTAGTTTATTTTTAGCGACTAAAACAAAACCAGAAATGTTTAATTATTTATTACGACAGTTTGTTGTTTTAACGATAAAATGAAGTTACATAGCATTAAAAATTACAGTCAAGCGTGAGTGGGAATCGTGCTATGTATGTATGTAGTAAGTGCTATCCGTGTCATATTATCATTACATTAAACTTTAGCAAATATAGACCAGTATAGGATGGACTAAATTGTGACTGCGCTTAGAAGCAACTAAAGCTCAACTTACGACAGTGCTATTGAACTCTTATTATAAATCTGGTGACCTTAAAAAAGAGAATATACCACCGTTTTCTCCAATGTGTTGTTCCCAGCTTTCACTCACATCACTTGATGGGGCTGTCCTATTAAAAGAATCGCTACATTCCATTGGTCTTCTTAAGAATGTTGAAAATTTGTATGAACACGCTATGTTTTGAATACGTTTTTCAAAGGCGTCATTTAATTACACGGGGAAAGCTAGTTTTTAACAATAATTTAAAATTTTTAATTCTGCATATAATTAAAAACGATTAAAGTGTTGAAACGCCAATCACACCGGATAGAACTTTAGTTTTTAATGATTCAGAAAAATTAAGGTTTACATTATTCAAAGTTTAGTGCAATTGAGCGAAAAATGTATTTCATTTGATAATTAGGATGTGTGTTATTTTAAACAATTTCTACATCGATAGCTAATTGCTTTATATCTACTGATTTGTCTGTCCCATAGACATACGTACTCGAAAGAACACGTATTGTCTATCACCTTTTATTTTACCAAGCCCGTGTTAAAACCTGCTGGCTGTAAAAATTCTATGCAATATGTGAATATTTCAGATTATTTATCGTCCGTCTTCCAGATATATTGCATAGAACTTTCACAGCCATATTGTCTAAATATCAACAAATTCAAAGTAACTTTGGAAGACGGACCATAAATAATATGTGAATAGTTTTTTCCAGATAGTGGTAAAGAATGTGGAATTTAGTAAGAAAATTCGGATTGCAACACTGCGACCTGCCGACGATGCTGTGGAACGTCTCCATTTTCCTTAGAGTTCTCACACTCAACATCCATAAAGGATATACGAAACGTATGTCCGCGTGTTTATTCTATTTTACGGTTGTATAACATGCTTTAGAACAAGCCAGTATCTTAAAAATTATTTATTTAATCTTAGTTTTTATCTATTTCTTCTTTTGGTTTAACCACTATCAACATCTGTGGTGTTTGAGCAACTGTTCTGTGAAACATTACCATTATGACTATTTTATATTTTCTCTTGTTTAGTTATTTAAAAGATATAAAGTGATGCACATTTATAGAGAAACCTTAGAAGAATATAAATGGAAACATTTAGATCTAATTTCGGGGTATAAGACAGAATATATCCACTAACCTCATTTGCACGTCATGCACCCTGATAGCCAATAAACAAGGCACTGGCAACCGAATAATGGCGGAACATCCAACCGAACCCCACACTTGTGCAGTATCAGTAATGTAAGCATTATTTCCAACTCGCCCGCCGATGACGCAAATGTAACTTGATCGTCGTCGTCCTTAACCCAAATTCTTTGTCTTTCAAAGTTTCAAAAGATCTGTTCATAAACTGATTGAACAGCCACGGGGAGGGTATATAACCCTGTCTGACACTTTTATGGATGCCAAACCAGTCTGTGTAAGCCCCGCTGATGCACTGGAGACCTATAAAGAAATCTTAATGCCTGTATCCGCTCATCGCACAATAGAAGAGCAGCGTTTTCTTTAAAGTACCCCGTCCACTCGGTTATAGGCCTTTTCCTAGTCTCAAAATGCACAGAATTATTTTTGTCTTTGGCCAAAAATTTCTCTATAATCCGGCGCATAGAAAATACAGCTTGCCCATACCAAATAATTCCATCCGTTTCTTTAGTGCCTCTTTCAAACAACACCCCAACATACAGTTTTCAGGGAATGCCAAGCAGGCTGACTTCATGGTACTTTTTGCAGTCCTGCTGGTTCTGTACTAGTCTTCTGCAACTCGCTTAAATTCCCAGGATTATTTAAAGAAAGTGCATAGCAACCCTGCCACCCTGTATCCAGCCCTCAGCAATTCTAATGAACTTCAACTCAATGTTCCAAAGTTCAACCTAGTTTTCATACCTGTTTTCATGTTTTTCATCGCTCACATGACTTCATCTTTACATATCTCGCTACCTCCTTCCTTTTCTTTAGGATGTTCTCGTTAATTTAATTCAGATGCCTCCTCATGTTCAAACACACTTCCATCACTTTAAAATCAAAGCTTCGTCATGCAAAATATATCCATTCTCGTCACGCACTGCATTCATGCTCAATTGTTCCGACTTTTCCCTGGTAGCTCTGTCGAGTTTCCAGAACTTATTTAAGCAACTAATAGTTGCCAGTTTTTTCTAATCTCATCAAATGAAATCGTCAGAGGTCGCTTGTAAACCTGCCTACGATTTGTTCTTTGCTTCCACTTCCATTAGTATCTCATTTACTCTAATTGTATCTTGATAATCGTTTTCCTCATGAATATTCCTTCTATATACTCATCCATTTTATACTTTTTTACAGGTATTCCAACTTACTTTTACGTTTTGACAACGGTTTTCGCTGCTTGTTATTTCTACGTGTACCTGTTCTCTATGATCTGGTTCGTGTTCGTTCGTTCCCGGGAGACGGGGGACGTGATCGCTGCCGTGGTGGTTTTCTCACTCGGGATCGCAAGCGAGATCGGAATCTGCAAGCTCGTCTATACGTTCATTCACGTGTAATATTTTTGCTTATTTCAATTGAGCATAACGAGAAATGGTGCATCATTTATACTGATGCTGTACACTTACTGCTTCATTTTGTTATGTCCATATTTACATACTTATTTATTACCTACTTCCAATTTATTCGATACAATCTAGATGGAATTTACTTACGCCGCTACAACACATTGTTCGATCGGTGTCGATGCATTATATACACCATGAACTGAAATCTATGTCTAAAAATGCATTTCCAATGACTAGACATTACACGTGGGTATAGAATCTTTTTCTCCAAAGTTCAACAACAGTTGCACGGTCTGACCGACGGACGAGACTTTGGCGACCGACTGATGGACTGACCTACAATCCATTCAAATATGCCAAGTCCAAATTCTTAACGATTGACGGGAAGTGGAATATCTAGTGCTAGGGTACAACGTCCACTAGCTCGCTTAACCAGCGAGGTAAGCATGAACATATTTACCGTTAATGGCATACCTGGGTTTATTGGTATCTTCGTGGAATGGTCCAGCAGTGAACCTAAATAGGCTGATCCAGAAATGAAGAAAGTAGACCTCCGGCTCCAAGGACCAAATTGTAGGGGATATAAATAAGTTGGAACGTCCGGGTGCAAGGCTTCTGTTACTGCGAATGCCAACTCGTCTGCGTAGTGTAGTAATTATGGCAATTTTTTCTATTGGAAGAGGTCAACAGTTAACAGGTTGTAGACAACAGTAAAAGAAGAAGAATCTCTTTGAAATGTATGGCGAAACAGAGTGCCTGTTATGTAAAGAATTTGATTTTTTTTAAATAAGCTACACATTTATCCTTTACTTTTGGGAATTAGGTAAAACATTTGAAACATTACTAGCTTTACTGACTAATAATTTTACAGAGACTACGTCAAAGATTTAGTTGAAGGCTATCTGATGTGTGACTCGCAAGTGTTACCAGGAAGTCGATTCCATATAAGCTTGATGAAATCTTTGCGAATCGTGAAGAGACGCGCGTCTATCTTCTGGGCCGTCATCATCGGCAATGGTATCATTTACATCGCAAAACCTCTCATTTTACCCGGCAGACATTTTATGGAAGATTTGTATATTATTTACGGTCAGTCGAGTTTTTATGACTCATGATTATTTATCATTGCCAAAATAGTTTGTATTTTAATGTGTTTCCAACAGGTCTTGAACCAATGTATGAATCGCCAAACTACGAAATAGCACTGACTGTTATGGCGGCTGGTGTGTGCGTATGTTGTTATCTGCCCGCTAACATCTCCGCATTTTTTATTATAATCACTGGCTATACAGAAGCACAAATATTGGCACTCAGCGAAGAACTGATTCTCATTTGGAAAGACGCTGAATCATTCTACCACGAGAGGCTCAATCAGATTCATGAAATTGAGTACGTTATAGGCAGTAAATTTAACACAAAGCATAAACTTATAGACGAATTTGTCAAAGACCGTCTAAAAGAAATTGTCAAACGTCACATAGTTAACATCATTCTCCTGCGAAAACTTGAATACTTATTACGCGGTGCAATTGCAATCGAATTCATGTTACTTGTAGTCGCATTGATCGCTGAACTGCTGGCAGGGCTGGAGAACACTTACCTGGAAGTACCATTTGCTATGATACAAGTGGCGATGGATTGTCTGAGCGGGCAGAGATTATTAGACGCAAGTGTTGCGTTCGAAAACGCTGTGTACGATTGTAAATGGGAGAATTTTAATAAAGCAAACATGAGGACCGTGCTGCTGATGCTGCAGACATCGCAAAAGCCTCTCACGATCTCGGCAGGTGGGGTCGCGGTTCTGAACTTCGCTTGCTTGATGTCGGTTTTTAAATCTATTTATTCGGCATATACAACTTTACGTACTGCAATGCAGTAGACAATAAGCGTAGTCAAAATAAAATTAAATAATATTAACAGAATACAAAATAATCACACGAAATGACTTAACAAAATAACTATAATTTCTTACTATATTTTGTGAAATAATTTATATGTTTACGAAAATATACATGTTCAAAACGTTTCCTCTTTTTATAATAACTTACAAAAGTGTAATAAGTAACACTAAGGTAAGTGAGATAACCGATAGCTCCCACTTCCCCCCCTTTCTTCTCCCCCACCTTATAATGTCCCTAAAGGCCGGCAACTTACCTGCAGCACCTCTGGTGTTGCAGGTGTACGTGGGGTGCGGTAGTCACTTACCATAAGGTTAGCCTATGCCCCACAATGACGTATCTAACGATACCTTATATGATGAAATCTATCAAGCCCTTCAGGATACAGAGCGAAAAACATTAACCACATTCTGGAACAGTCGGGTAAAAATAGGAATGCAAAGAAAATTGAAAAAGTAAAACTAATTTAAAAACTTATTCTAGAAATATGGTTCGCTACAACTGTCGAACAGCGGATTCGGTCGGGACCAACTTCAAACATTTACTCGTGAAGTTGTTACTTAGGTAAGTTAACTTAGTAACAATTTCACGATAACAATGTTAGTTACTTCTTCTTCGTCAGCCTATTTAAGTCCACAGCTGGACATAGGCCTCTCCAAGATAGTGTCAATATTACGACATGCTTTTCTTAAACATTTGCCCATGGTCACCTCGCTGGCCTGGAGATGTCCCTGTCCGATGTCGCCCCATCACCAGTTCGTTAGATTTGGATAGGAAAATGCAAACCCTGATGGAACTCCTGCCGTTAGTCTGTCGCCAGCGCCGTTTGTTTGTTTGTCAGCAGGCAGCGTGCATCACGTGCAAATGAGTTTAGTGTTATTATACTATATATCTTCAGGTGATAATTTCTTTCTCTGCCTGTGGTCTGGGTTAGTACAACACTCTTAGCCATTTCTGCCGACAAACAATAGTATAATTACTGTTGTGTTCCGGTTTGAAAGGTATAGAGAGCCGATTACGAGCTGTGTGGCATACACGCCACGGCATGGAGAAGACTCCAGCTTAGACCTCCAGGGGTGACAACGCATCTGTAACCTTAGATTGAAATTGCTTAGGTGTCCCTAAGCTGCAGTAGTCGCAACAATTTGATTTGTTTGGTTTTCCCAATCAAAACAAATCAAATTGTAGTATTTATACTAACTATTAGAAGAAAGAAAGAAAAAAAAAACCATTTATGCACGACACAAGTACAACACATTGCTTATTATAGAAATAGAAAAAGAAATAAATGCAATGCTTAACAAAAAATAAAAAAAATTAAAACTATGCAAAGAGAAGAAAACATAAAAAAAATGCCATAAAATTTGAATGCAGTCTTTGCCACGATTTATCTGTGGTGGTGTGCTGCTGTGAAAAGACCTCTCTCAGCTGTAATAACATCCTTGGCGCTGGTTTTCAGTGAGACCAGTAGTGGACAGAGTATCTCGGTTCAGCTACAATATATATGTGACAGAAAAAAAAAAAAAAAGGGAACTTTGCCTGTGTTTCATCTGCATGTGTTGTGTTATTGCGAAACAAGATGACTCGGATAATCACTTATATTTTTAACCAACAGAACTTGGGTAAATGGGCAGATATGGGGGATTATGAAATATCATTTTTATACGTGGGAGAGTCAAACGGCGGCTTTTGCTGCTGTTCGAATGGGCCGGCTCGACCGGATTGGTAGCACGGTATAGCAGAATACCGGGTTGAAGTAGAGGCATCTTATGCTTCTGCGTTTCGTTCGGTGAGTGAGGTAACCGGAGGCCCACTCCCCCATCCCCCTCCTCATCCTCCCTCCCATCACCCAAATACCATTAAAGGGCGGCAACGCACCTGCCGCTCCTCTGGTGTTGCAGATGTACGTGGGCGATCTTACCATCAGGTGAACCGCTTGCTCGCTAGTCGCCTTTCGCATTAAAAAAAATATCATATAGATGCTTCAAGATGCTGGAGTTAGTTGAGTCTTGTATAGTTGAGTATTAAAATATTTGTTAGATATTTTATACCATAAACATTTCCCTGCTATACTTTTAATGAGTCTGCCGAGCCCGGTTTTATTTTCATCGTTTACGATAACTGCTTAAAAAGGGTAGGAGAGATTCTCCAAATTGTTATATTACAATTGCTTGAGCGAGATTCGTACCAAGTTTCTTTATTTTTTTAATATCGTTTCATTGTATTGTTTTCATTATTTCATTGAAAACAAGAAGAATTATAATGTTCCTTATAAATTTCGTTTCCTTTGAACCGGTGAACGTTAATTTGGAATATATAATTATAATGGAAAAATGGAATATAAATTCGTAGACATACTCACACCTGTCACTCATAGGGATAGGAAGAGACTATGGATTTCCATCTAGCATAACAGCGTAGCCCACATTTCGCCTACCCAGAGAGCCGATCACCAGGTTGATTCTCGATGATTTCCCCTCCGACTTACCTTTGGTCGTCTCTTGCAACACCCGTCTCTTACGGGAGGAGAGAGTTTTTGAATTTTGTGTCTCCTGGCTGACCTAACCTCTCCGGTTTTAACCACTTATTATGCGAACGCGTTATAATTTACATTGGTAATCTGTGCAAAGCGTAATCCTCCTTCGTTTAAGTTACGAATTCACCGACTAATAAACTACCGTTAAATGTCCAAATAGTCATTTATAAATTAAACGATTGTTTATATTTTGGCGGTCTGTTAATCTGTTCGTAAACTCGAGGCTTAACTTTTAAAAAAGAGCTATACATTTTTGAAAAGACACCAAATCTTCTTATTTTCTTCTTTAACAGCCTTTGAATAGTCCACAGCGGGACATAGGCCTCTCCCATAAGGAGGATTTACCATAATGGCCAAGCTCGACAAGCGGATTGGCGATCCCAGTACCAGACACCTCGCACATTAGACGCTTCTCACCGTCATCGGTCTGATTAATTTTGTTCAGGTAATATTTGAGATAGTTGTCCCGTCATCTGTCCGTAGTCATTACGGCTTTCAAGGCTTTTCCCTTAGTCGCTTCTGACGGCACTCACGGGAGGAAATGTGGTGGCTGATTCTTACGCCGACACCACACGGCTCCGCTATACTATACATCTGAATACCTACATACACTACCCTATGTGAACATGGATATGCTGGAGCATGCAATGGCTGCAGTGGTATCAAAATTGTTATATGCAATTGATTGTCGTCATTCCTACATTGCAATCTCTTTCCATTGCGCTATTTATATTGTAAACTGTGTGAAGTTTAGAATTAATCTAAATCTAGAATTAATTAGGGTCAGGGTTACTATTCATAATCTGGACAAGTGTTGACACAACATAAGCCTACTTCGCTTAACAAACGGTTAGACTTGCATCTCTTTACGCTTTCGTACGGAACCCTATTACGAAGCCTATGCAGTATGCCCCTATGTCCTACTTGTAATGGGATGTATTTGAAATTTTTCAGTATATGTGTTATTATGGCGGATATAAAACCAGGTAGGTATTCAATTTTTAGTAAAGTATCCCGTCTACGTAAACAAGTTTATCCCATTTATACAACGAAGACAAATCTAACGACACAACACATCTTGTATACATACATATACGAGAATATACTCTAAAAACATAATCATCCCTCTGGGGCAGTCGGGTAAAGAATAAAAATAAAAATTAAGGAGGCATGTAGTCCCCGAATTGAAAACGTATCATTATAGTGCAAATACTAAAGTAAAACAACAAATAATATAAATCGGCCAAGTGTGAGTCGGGCTCAGGCTAAGAATCCCGAACTGAATGAATTGGGCCTCCGGTTACGCAGAAGCACAAGATGCCTCGTCTTCTCGCCGGTATTCTGCGAGGCCGTGGTACCAATCCGGTCGAGCCGACCCATTCGACCAGCACCTAAAGCCGCCGCGTGGCTCTACCACGCTTCTTCTAGGAGAAGGTCTACTTTCTTAATTTCTGGATCAGCCTATTTAGGTCCACTGCTGGACATATCCACGCCCGGTCCAGCCGGCAGCAAAAGCTTGGCCACGTACAAGTTAAATATAATGGCCGTGTACGAGCTACGAATCGAACACGGGAATACAATTCGAGGCAACACAAAATAAAACTTTTAATAAAATACACCATTCTCGACTTTTGTGCCAAAAGTAGCATTGCTTTTAATATCTACTCACAGTCTCTAAGTTGAAGGATCTTCAACAGGAAGCCAGAAACAATCGGTCGTCCAATCACTATCTTTTGGAGAATTCCGTGGTGCGGGAACCGATCACTAAATGTAAAGATGAAAGGAAAGTTTTAATGATTTCCGAGCATTATTGTAGCAGATTACTTTTAAAAATCTTGATCTCAATCAATACTTTTGTTTTGTAATAGTAAATGCTTAATAAAATTAAAAGTTTTAAGTAATAATAATAATCACAATGACATGCTGACACAACACTTTCGAATATTTCATTCCTTTGTTTTTATTTTCATCAATTTATTTTTGTATTAATTTTGTTTGCAAATTTACTATTTTCATTGTTTGTTTGTTTATTAATAAACCGAATAAATGTCTCTTCCTTTACTGATTTCCCCGTCTATGAGATTTTCAAGAAGTCCTGATGTCATAGTTAACCCGGCCACACCTCAGTCCCTGCGGGTCCGTGAGCACGAGTGCTGTAAAGCCCCTAAACGACGGAATATAAAAATCAGTAATATCATTTCAAAAGTCTCTTCCTTTCTTTATTTCTTTCTCAATGATCAGCATGCATCACGTGCTGGTGAGGTTGGCCTTTGAAAAAGAATTGATTCTTTAACCTAATCATCAAATTTAAGCGTGGTAGAGCCAAGCGCGGCTTTAGCTGCTGCTGGAATGGGCCGGCTCGACCGGATTGATACCACGGCCTCGCAGAATACCGGCGTGAAGTAGAGGCATCTTGTGCTTCTGCGTTTCGTTCGGTGAGTGAGGTAACCGGAGGCCCACACCCCCTCCCTATTCCTCTCCTCTTCCCTCTCATCTCTCAAATATCCTTAAAGATCGGCAACGCACCTGCAGCATCTATGGTGTTGCAGATGTACGTGGGCGACGGTAAGCACTTACCATCAGGTGAACCGCTTGCTCGTTTGCCGTCTTTTCCATAAAAAAAAAAAAAAAAAAAAAATGTAATAAAATTAATTCAGCATCACAGAATCTAATTATAACATGTGTTTTTTAATTCGCTTTCCTGTCTATCTGTCTGTTTGTTTATCCATTCGGTACGAGTTTTGGATTCGATTTGAAGAAAGTTGAAACACAGCACAGAACTGGATTGTAATGTATAAAAAATAATCAAAACGTGTTAAAAACATTTGTTATAATTAAAAGTTATTTAATTAGTTTATCTTCACCTGTAAAAAACTTATCTATAAATCTTTGGAAACCTTTGGCCCTATCCCCTCTACCTAACCTCTCCTTCTATCTGTAGCATCGACATGAAACTTTGCAAATCATGTTCGTTTTAATTTCATAGCATGCGTATAACCTGGGTTAGATTCGAACCCTGTGCTGAATTTACCACGTGTTTCACCACTGCTGCTTTCCGGTTTGAAAGGTTTAGAGGTTTAGTAATTAAGGAATATGAGGCGATCCATCTTACTCCTCGGGGGTGACAACGCATCTGTTACCTTCTTCGATTGAAGTTTTTTGCCGGGCTACAGTAACCACTTAGCATCAGGTGGTCTGTTAGGTCGTTTTTCACTCCAATCCAATAAAAAAAAACATAAAGACTACGTAACTGTGTTTCCTCTTCCCGGCAGCTCAACACATTTGTTGGGTAAATAAGCGGGAACCTAAGAACGTTACTCTCCCGGAATTTACGACTGTTGCTCGGATAGTGTTGCCAGATAGCACGGAGCTTGCAGCGGGCGCGAGATGATATGTAATGCGCCTTTGTTTGTTAATTGCCTTTAAAGTAGACTTTAAACGACAGTTAGCCAAGGTCAATGTACATTTGCAGTTTAAACGTTTCTTCTATTGATACCTTGAGTTAAGGACGAGTTTTATTTTTTTAATTATTTAATTCATAAGCATGAAATTAAAGCCTTACTTGTGAGCCGCATTGAAGAGAGCGATTTCGGTGTTCTATATTGGTTGTTTATAATGCAGGTGTATTTTATATTTATATCTAAACGTATCTACAGATTTCGGACTTCGTCTGCGATGGATGTTTCTCTTCCCACTATTTTCTACTTTAAAAAGCTTTTAATCGTACATGGAAGCAGAATCTCAACGGAATGATTTTCACAAATTTCTAGTCGCTATTGTTTATTTTATTAACTTCGATAAAACAGAATTTCTTTCGAACAAACCGTAATTTTGAAAGTGAAGCAAAATTCGAATGAAATTTATTGCATCTGATGTTCACAAACAAATTCCATCTTTACCACACGGGTTTAGAGCTCAATTTTAGTAGATTTCTCGAACATGGTCCAGTGCGGGACAGACAATACCTTCGTCAGAGTAGCAGTTGTAACACTGAATAGAAACTGAACGATGAAATGGAAATGATTGAATTGTGTTGTGAGCCTGTGTTGGTGCTGTGACAAAATGAAATACATAACGCATAAATACTCTTTATAACTATACTCTTTACAAACAATGATGTATTCTTTGTACACTGAAACCCTGTAGCGGTTTGCCGGTTAGAACTCAGAGAATGATAGGTTCGTACTTTGTTCGAAGTGAGGCAATGAAGCGACGTAAAAAACGTACGTCTATTGTGATGCCATTTTTAGTTAGACTTCATAGAGTTAGTAACTCCTTCACGGGGCAATGTATACGTTTCTACAACAGAATCCCAGCAAGTGCACATAATGTTCCTATCAATAGGTTTGAAAATTTGTTAACAAAGCCTTTTTGAAAAGGGTTATTGTAATATAAAGGAATACATGGATGATCCTAGGGTATGAATTGATAGCTCCCAAGCCGTTTCTAGAAAAAGATATTGTAATATTAGATTATTAAAACGTAGTATGTTTTGAAAAAAATACAAAAAAAGTGTTCCGTTTCGTAATGAGCTTTCTCCGTCAGAGAAGGCACATTACGAAACGGTGGTAGATTATAAATAAAAATGACGTTCGTCAAGTAAAATGTACGACTATGTTTCTTATGTTGGATAAATGATTTGATTTGATTATGAATAAAGTTTTTGATTTTGATTAAGATAATGTAAAAAAATACTATGTCAAGAATTTAGTTGTTACGCCCTTTCGTATTTATTGCAATGTGAATAAAAGAGATGTCGAGAAAGATTTAAATCCATGCTCTATATATACATTTAAGGATGTCAGCCGTGATAGCCTTGTGGTCAGGGCGCTCTTACTTTAGTTTTACAGAGCGCGGGTGACTTGGGTTCGATCCCCGGTGCCGGCACCACTAAAATGGTTAATAGCAATTTTAAGTGCTGCATTTACCACGTGCTCGGTGGTGAAGGAAAACATCGTGAGAAAACCTGCATGTTTAAGAAATAATAAAAATATTATTTGGAGCCCGCCAACCCGCACTGGAGCAGCGTGGCGGCTCCCTCCCGGCTCCAAAACCCTCTCATTTATTTAATAAGGAGGCTTTTGCCCAGCCGTGGGCACTTACAGGCTACTTTACTTTACTTAATTTTATGTCACATTGGCGAATGATTACTGTGCGCGCGAACCGATCTTTAAAAATAAAGAAGTAAGGAAAGTTTTTTTGACAGCTCGGTGGCGTCGTGGCTGATCGTTTAGCTGCGGCGCTTTGGGTCGCGGATTCGATTCCCGCACGGGATTAGTATTTATTTGGACTACAAATAATAGTTCCCGATCTGGGTGTTTGTCCATGTGCAATTCGTGTATGTAAACTGGCTCCGCGACACAGGAGAAATTCCTGCAGCGGAAGGTAACGTTTTTTAAAAAAAAAAAAAAATTTGCTTCCTGGACCCAAGTCCAGCTGTGGACTTGTGACGGTCTGTAATGCTATATATATTATCTGTTAACAATGATTTAAATAAGCTGAAACAATGCTATTTCCTCAGCCCGGCAGCTCAACACATTTATAGGGTAAATAAGCGAGAAACTCCCGCAATTTACGACAATTGCACGGATAATGTTGCGCTCTCAGCGGGCGCGAGATCAAACGTAACGCGCCTTTGTTTGTTAACTGCCTTTAAATTAACTGACACACTTTTAACAATAGTCGGTAAAGGTTAAAGTCATTATGTGCTTCTAACGGTCCCTAACAAGTTTCCACCAACGACTTTGTTCGCTTGGAAAATCTTACTCGGCTTTCCCGGGATAAATATCTACATCTATCTCATGCCAAAATTCATAAAAATTGGTTAAGCGGCTTAGATGTAAAAATGTTACAGATAGACAGATTATTTTGACGTTCATAATATTAGTAAAGCATGAAAGTATAGATTAGCGATTGATTGCGGCTTCGTCCGTGTTATCGAAATCTTAATCGAGATAAAAACTATAATATGTATTGTTTCTTGGCGTAAGTTACCTGGCGGCCGCGTTTACATCCGTTTAGTTAATTTCGTTCATCATCATCATCATCATCATCATTTCAGCCTATCAGAAGTCCACTGCTGAACATAGGCCTCCCCCAAAGATTGCCACGAAGCTCGGTCCTGAGCCACCTGCATCCATCGACTTCCCGCAACACTGCGCAGGTCGTCACTCCATCTTGTGGGGGGTCGTCCCACACTGCGTTTGCCTGTACGCGGCTGCCACTCGAGAACCTTTTTTCCCCAACGGTTGTCAGTTCGATTCAGTTTAATTTCGTTACAGACAAACATTCAGGCATACAAACGTTCCCAAGGATTAAACCTGGAACATGAACCTTATTTTCCAGTCATGTTATCACTAACCTTTCAGACAACGAGATAAAACCTCGATATTAATTTAATCAGCTTTATTTAAAACAAAAAACATCTTGATTAGCAATATCGTTTTTGTTGTAATCAAAAGACAGGGGTTAAACGGTTCCTAATTAATAATGGGGCGGCATCTCGTGCTGGTTATTGGATTTTTTTTTAATTATATTTAAGATTTCTTTATTTAAGAAAAGAGTCAAAGACTATATGTTATTAGCAGTATGAATTATTGGTACTATTCTATTATGTATATATTTATTTTTGGGTATTTATGTAAATATTTATGTATAAGTAAGTGTTTGTAGATTTATATAGAACGTTTCGCATATGTATGTATGTTTTATTTATTTTTTGCATTGTACGCGGGCAATCTACCATTGACTAGCTATTCTTTAGTCGCAGGTCTGCTGAAGGAAATTTCTTAAGAAATAAGCAGTGCCTTTGTGTATTTTCTATTTCTCGCCTTCTTCGTTGCCTATTTCTTCCTATCGTATTTCTTTTTTTCCGTATCACTTGTGTGTACATAAATGATTAAATAAATAAAATAACAAAAAGATTTAAACCATTGGAAATGTGAAGCAGCTTTATTGGTTTAAAGGATTATTATTTAATAAAAAAAAATCGACATTACCACATTATCCCCTATGTATCTGATCTTTATCAATGAAATATTGGAACTCTTGGAAATGAAAAAAAAAATCAAGGCCGGAAAATTAAGCATAAGATAAAGAAAAAAAAAACATTGCTTTTCTAGTGCACTTCGCACTAAAAAGTTAATTATCTGCATTAATAAAAACTAGTAGTCTGCATTAATAAAAACAATAAAGCGGTAGGTGAGGGCGAAGCTATCGGACCGTGTGTATAACACCGACGCAAGGGAGCGACCTCGGGTAATCTTCAGATGATACTGCTCATTGTTTCGTTTTGTCGTGGAGCCTTCCACTTGCACACTCCCCGCCATTTCAATCATGATACGTATGTCTGTAACAGAAGACGCACGCAACGTCTGTGACAGAAGATTTCTTTTTATTATTTTGTCTACACTAATAGTCAGTACGTGGAAGCCTAATGGTTAGGGCAGTTAGCTCACTTTGAAATATTTCGAGGACGCGTGAAGCCCGCTATCCCGCACTGGAGCAGCGTGGTGGAACTTTGCCGCAAAAAGAATTATTAGAGAGGAGACCTTTGCCGTGGGTATTCACAGGCTGGTACATTGTATAAAGAGCCGTGGTAGCCTAGTGGTCAGAGCCCACAGTCTGCGACGCGCGCCCGTGCGGAGTGGACGTTCTCTCAAACAGCACCCATGTGCTCACGAGAAGCCAATTCAAGTGACAATAGTAATAGTGTCCAGTTTTCGCGGGAAACCGCTGTGAAAGTGTAGTGCTACGGAACTCCTGCCCTGTAAGTAGTTCGTACACAACTCTCGCCTCAGAGGCGGCTATTTTTTAAATTTCTGTGTCGCTTGTTGCGCTAGGCAACAGCTAGGTACTCATCCCTGCGCACCTAAAAGCGCGGGGTATAGAACCAGTAGGCACACACCTCCCTGCCTTTGGTAGGGAGGATTAGAATCTCTCTCACACACGCCATTCAATGGCCGACACGACCAAGATGGCCGACGCCGACAAGATGGCCGACCATCGCGCAAATTCCGAACTAGCGAAGTTCGTTAAATTCGCATTCCCAGATATCTGGGAAAAATTCGAAGCCTTCCGGCTGGGCTCGAACACCGAGGTCGCCTCGCGCCCGGCGTTCGACACGGACAGCCCCCTCTCTCCGGACGCCTCCCCTGAGTCGCCCGTAGCCACGGAGGTTAGCCTTCCCGCGTCGCCCGCCGCCAACGGGCACGCCGCGTACCTGTCGGACTCCGGGTCCGACATGGAAGTTGAGGACGCCTCTCCGGACGACGGCTTCACGGTCGTCGTCAGGAGAAAGGCGAAAAAACGCGTCGCCAGAAACGAGGACGAGCCTAACTCGGACTCGTCGTTATCTCCGAAAGGCACGCCATCCAAAAAGGCTGCGTCGCAAACCCGCCAGCCAATAGCGAAGCGGGAACCCAAAACAAAACCGGCACAGTCCGCCCAACCAAACCGACTCGCGTCAAATCCCAACGCCGCCGCGACCGCAGGGGCCCGCACGCCCAAACCCCCGCCGCCGATCATACTCCAGGACAAAGGGCACTGGAACGACCTGTCAGTATGGCTGACTAAAAACAAAATTCTGTGCCCAAAAGCACAAACCACAGCTCAAGGAATCCGCGTATTCCTTACAAATATAGATGACTTTCGCACGGTGACTAGACACCTAAAAAGCAAAAACATTAGTTTCCACACCTACTCGCTAGAGGAGGACAGACGTCTCCGCGTAGTAATTCGCGGACTCCCTAAGGAGCTCCTCCTCGAAAATATTAAAAACGACCTAATCGAAAAAAATATTCCTGTGCAGGAGGTACACCGAATGTACCACCCACAGAAAAAGTCACCATACGACTTGGTCCTAGCCATTCTCGACCTGTCCCCGGAAGGCAAGGCTATATTCAACATCCAAGCGATTTGTAAGCTTACGAATCTATCCATCGAGGCACCGCGGAACAAAGGCATCATAAATCAGTGCCACCGCTGCCAACTATACGGCCACTCGGCCAGAAATTGTTTCGCGCGTCCCCGCTGCGTCAAATGCCTCGGAGACCACGGCACTCCGGAGTGCGAGCGCACGCGCGACGCAACCGAACCGCCAAGCTGCGTCTTGTGCGGCGAACAGGGGCATCCCGCGAATTATCGCGGCTGCAACAGAGCGCCGCGAAAGAAACAGCGTGGCGGCACCCAAAAGAACGGTCGTAGGAAGGGCCCCGGGGCTCCACGGTCCCAACCTCCTGCGCCTGCCAAGCCAGCGCCTGCCAAGCCAGCGCCTGCCAAACCAGCGCCAGCGCCTGCCAAAACGGCATCTGCCAAACCAGCGCCTGCCAAACCAGCGCCTGCCAAACCAGCGCCAGCGCCTGCCAAGCCAGCGCCTGCCAATCCCACTGCTGAACTCACGCAGAAAGCCAATGCCTGGGCTAAACCCCTAGGTTATACCCAAAAGAGCGCGGTCGCTTCACGACCTGCGGCCTCCACTCCCGCGCCCCAAGGCGCCTCAAACTTCGCCGCCGACTTTTCATTAGTATGCGGCTTCATCAACAACATCAACGTTGCTGATCTAGCAATCCTAGCCCGCAAACTACGCGAGGCAACGACACCCCAGGACAAACTCATGGCCACCATTGAGCACATGCCCACTATCGACGCGATCTGGTCGTTTCAATGCGCCTAAACCCGCGTCATGCCCAATTTAACAAACACTAATTATTCCAATGGCTAACGCAGTAGGAAGATTAAAACCGCGCTCTCTGACTGTCGCTGCATTCAACGCAAACGGCCTCAAAACGCAGAAAGACGAAATCGCTACGTTTCTTCGCGATCACAACGTCGACATTATGCTAGTGCAAGAAACCTTCTTGAAGCCTAGCAATCGCGATCCTAAAATAGCAAATTACAATATCATCCGTAATGACAGGTTAACGTCCGCCAAAGGCGGCACCCTGATTTACTTCAAAAGGTCCTTGCATTGCATACCGCTCGACCCTCCCGACCTAATAACAATCGAAGTTTCCGCGTGTAGAATAGCGCTAACCGGCCACAGGCCGCTTGTTCTAGTATCAGCCTATCTGCCGCCAAACAAAACCCTCCATTCGTCAGACATTAGGACGCTAAAACAGCTAGGCCCCTTTCGTCATCATAGGCGGCGACCTAAACAGCAAACACATCAGCTGGAACTCGCGCGTCAATAATACAAACGGCAACGTGCTCGCCGACATACGGGACCGCTACTTGTTAGACGTAATCGCACCCGACTCGCCTACGAGATATCCGACGTATCACACTCACGCGGCGGACGTACTCGATATCGCGATTCTTAAAGACGTAAGCCTAGCTATTAACTCGATAGATACGCTTCACGAACTCGACTCAGACCACAGACCGGTCTTACTCAAGCTGGGCCAGCCGCATGGTGAGGTCCCTCAGACCAAAACCATCGTGGACTGGCGTACCCTCGAAGTCAAACTCGAAGCTACGACATCACAGCACCTAGATAAAATACCGGACAAGATAGACTCGCCTGAAATAGCATGTAGGGCAATAAACTCACTAACAGACCATCTCAAGTCAGCCGTCGAAGAATCCAAAAGGACGGTCCCTGAGTCGAACGCTCGGCACATGGAGCTCCCGGCAGGTCTTAGACGCCTAATTAGGAGAAAAAACGCAGCTATTAGAGCACATGACCGTTATAGAACGGAACAAAACCGCGAAACCATGCGACGCCTACAGAGGCAAGTTAAAGAGCGCATCACTGAATTTAGGAACACTAGGTGGGATTCTCTCCTTGGAGACATCGAGCCATCGCATACTGCCTACTGGCAAACATCTTCAACGTACTCCTCGCCAGCTGCTCCTTCCCGGATGCCTGGAAAGAGGCAGACGTCATAGGCATTCGAAACCAGGCAAGCCCTGTAACCTCGCCTCCAGCTATCGCCCTATAAGTCTCCTCAACTCTATGGGAAAATCTATGAAAGAATAATCCTGAAAAGACTCAGACAATTTGTGTTTGAGAACAACTTAATTCCAGACGAGCAATTCGGCTTCCGTTCCGAACACTCGTGCGTTCAACAAGTGCACCGCTTAACGGAGCACATATTAAAAAACCTAAACCTCTCCCCCAAGCCCAATAGGACGGGAGCACTATTCTTCGATGTCGCAAAGGCATTCGACAAAGTCTGGCACAACGGTTTAATCTATAAACTGTATAACTTCAATATCCCAGACAGGCTCGTGCACATCCTACGAGCCTACTTGTCCAACCGCACCTTTCGCTATCGAGTAGAGGGCACGCGATCCTCAATCCGCCCTCTGAAAGCCGGAGTCCCTCAAGGCTCCTGCCTCTCCCCGATCCTCTTCTCACTGTACACGAGTGACATTCCAAAGGAGCCCCAGGTCAACCTCGCACTATTCGCGGACGACACGGCCCTATACTTCTCCGACCGCCACAAAGGTCGCATCACCCTAAGACTCCAAGCCGCTGCCAATCGTCTAGGCGAATGGTTCCGGAAATGGAGAATTGAGGTTAATCCCGAAAAAGCGTAGGAGTTCTCTTCACAAGGGGAACGAGCACGGCCAATCATAATTACGAATCTCGTAAATTAGGCACTATCACCCTATTCGACCGACCGATCCCTTGGGAAAGGAAGGCGAAATACTTAGAGTAACCTTAGACGCGGCGATGACATTCGCCCCCCATATTAGGACAGTCAGGAACAGGGCCGCCTTCGTCGCAGGCCGCCTACATTCAATGATCTGCTCCTCAAGCAAGATGTCACTTAGACACAAATTACTCCTATACAAGGCTTGCATAAGACCTATCATGGCCTATGCCTCGGTAGCCTTCGCTCACGCGGCGAAAACACACATCGCCTCGCTACAGACCGTCCAAAATAAGTTTCTGCGTAGCGCCACCGGTGCAAGCTGGTACCAGCGTAACGATGACTTACACAAGGACTGTAAAATACCGACGATCAAAGCATTCTTCAGGGAAACGTCACGGCGCTACTTCGAATCGGCCGCCGTACACCCTAACCCGCTGGTGGTAAACGCCAACAAATATTCCCCGATATTAAACGCAACGGTGCGTCACCGTCGCCCGCGTAACGTATTAGACGACCCGGAAGACGTAACAGCACCGACAGACCGACAAACTGAACCAGGTTCGGTTAACACTACTCAACCTGAACACACTGTACATACAGTTAGGGTAGAGTCACATACACAATCCCCGCCGACGCGTAAGGCGTATCGTGCAAATCAAACACCCGCGTACACACCTTGCAGGTTGGGGCGGTCCTTACCGCCCGGTTAGACACGCTAGCCTTCGACGACAGCGAAAAGGCCGAATGCCTCGCGGACAGTCTAGAGAGCCAATGCACCCCTCGCGTGAACCAACGGATCCGGCCCACCTGCGGCAGGTGGACGAGGAAGTAACACGTAGGGACGCGTTACCACCAGTGGACGATCCACTAGAGCCAGTGACACCCAAAGAAGTCTCTGAGATAGTAAGCAACCTGAAAAACCGGTCAGCACCCGGAATGGATGGTATAAGCAACAGGGTATTTAAAACTCTCCCAGCCCCACTAATATGCCTACTGGCAAACATCTTCAACGTACTCCTCGCCAGCTGCTCCTTCCCGGATGCCTGGAAAGAGGCAGACGTCATAGGCATTCCGAAACCAGGCAAGCCCCGTAACCTCGCCTCCAGCTATCGCCCTATAAGTCTCCTCAACTCTATGGGGAAAATCTATGAAAGAATAATCCTGAAAAGACTCAGACAATTTGTGTTTGAGAACAACTTAATTCCAGACGAGCAATTCGGCTTCCGTTCCGAACACTCGTGCGTTCAACAAGTGCACCGCTTAACGGAGCACATATTAAAAAACCTAAACCTCTCCCCCAAGCCCAATAGGACGGGAGCACTATTCTTCGATGTCGCAAAGGCATTCGACAAAGTCTGGCACAACGGTTTAATCTATAAACTGTATAACTTCAATATCCCAGACAGGCTCGTGCACATCCTACGAGCCTACTTGTCCAACCGCACCTTTCGCTATCGAGTAGAGGGCACGCGATCCTCAATCCGCCCTCTGAAAGCCGGAGTCCCTCAAGGCTCCTGCCTCTCCCCGATCCTCTTCTCACTGTACACGAGTGACATTCCAAAGGAGCCCCAGGTCAACCTCGCACTATTCGCGGACGACACGGCCCTATACTTCTCCGACCGCCACAAAGGTCGCATCACCCTAAGACTCCAAGCCGCTGCCAATCGTCTAGGCGAATGGTTCCGGAAATGGAGAATTGAGGTTAATCCCGAAAAAGCGTAGGAGTTCTCTTCACAAGGGGAACGAGCACGGCCAATCATAATTACGAATCTCGTAAATTAGGCACTATCACCCTATTCGACCGACCGATCCCTTGGGAAAGGAAGGCGAAATACTTAGAGTAACCTTAGACGCGGCGATGACATTCGCCCCCATATTAGGACAGTCAGGAACAGGGCCGCCTTCGTCGCAGGCCGCCTACATTCAATGATCTGCTCCTCAAGCAAGATGTCACTTAGACACAAATTACTCCTATACAAGGCTTGCATAAGACCTATCATGGCCTATGCCTCGGTAGCCTTCGCTCACGCGGCGAAAACACACATCGCCTCGCTACAGACCGTCCAAAATAAGTTTCTGCGTAGCGCCACCGGTGCAAGCTGGTACCAGCGTAACGATGACTTACACAAGGACTGTAAAATACCGACGATCAAAGCATTCTTCAGGGAAACGTCACGGCGCTACTTCGAATCGGCCGCCGTACACCCTAACCCGCTGGTGGTAAACGCCAACAAATATTCCCCGATATTAAACGCAACGGTGCGTCACCGTCGCCCGCGTAACGTATTAGACGACCCGGAAGACGTAACAGCACCGACAGACCGACAAACTGAACCAGGTTCGGTTAACACTACTCAACCTGAACACACTGTACATACAGTTAGGAGTAGAGTCACATACACAATCCCCCGCCGACGCGTAAGAGCGTATCGTGCAAATCAAACACCCGCGTACACACCTTGCACCCGGGATTCAGGGCGGTCCTTACCGCCCATTACTACCGAAACACCACGACCGTCCGAGACGAGGCCCGAACCTCCCTCGGACGGTCCTTAGATTGCTTACCATAAAGAGGTAAGCAGTAGATGTACTCCTGTACATCTATTTAGCATAAACGCCCGCGGCCTCAAGGCCGCAGGCGCAAACCTATGAAGCTGTAAAAGCCAAAACGGCTAACAGCAATAACTTCATCGAATACATATATGGTCAGAGCGCTCAATTTAGTTTCATAGAGTCCGAGCGACGTGGGTTCGATCCCCGATGCCGGCACCGCTAAAATTGTTAACAGCATTTTTAAGTGCTGCATTTACCACGTGCTCGGCGGTTAACGAAATCATCGAAAAAATGCATGTCTGAGAAACAATAAAAAATATTATTTCGAGGATATGTTAAGCCCGCCAACCGGCACTGGAGCAGCGCGGCGGACATTTCCCGGCTCCAAAACCCTCCCAGATGACTGACAGTCTGCTCCTGTACTTTACATTTATAGTTAAACGCCATATAAAGTTCGTAAAGGGTCAATTGCGTCACCATGAAAATTCTATAATAATGCACACCCGAAGACACTTTCGCGTCGCGTGGTGAAAAAGAAAGAGAAAAAGACAAAAAAAAAAAAATATCTGAATATTTCAGTTCCGGCGTCGATTTGTGCAATTATTCCTCCACTGTCTCGGCTATCACGCATTCGCAGGCCGCACGAAACAATCGCTTTGCACGCTGTCTGTTACTTTTCAATAATTACTCGGTCCCTTTGTCCCGTACGCAGCGAGCCGTGCGCCGTTTTATGCGAATGGACGCCACTTTACCGTTCTAATGACGTCACTCGGTCGTTTCAATTAGCCGCCATTTGTGACTGTAGCTCGTGTACGCTGCTGTTGTTACGTAACAGGTATTTAAATACTAGGCTGGATTGTCAAGGAAAGGAGGCGAAGAAAGCAAATCTGAGCAGAATGTCGAGCCATGGGCCCTGGGCACGAATCCCAATCGAAAGGCAGTGTTTGTGTAAACACAAATCAATGGTTTTCGGGTTTGGTTGTGTTGTGTGTATCTCGTGTTTCGAACATTGCTTCCGAACCACCTTTCAGTCTTATCGGATAAGCGTTACATCGGATATGGGAAAGTAAAGACGAGCGAGTAGTAAAGGCGACCAATTGATTGCGGAAAGTCTATCGGAAAATGCCGAAGCTGTTCGAAAATGGCGAAGCTGAAATCCACAGACTAACAAAGACCCAGAGTCTTTGTACAACAGTACCGAGTGCACGATCACATGGACAATCCTTCCTAATAAGACCCAGCCTGCACTTGAAGAGAAAAACGGACAAAAATACCTTTGTCACTCCACATCGAAACGTAATTCACTTTCGACCCTTGTGCCAAATTCAACTAAATATTCGAGAGCCTTGAAGTACCATAATTGGTATTAGATGATGTTCTCCATTCTATTCCAATTCATTCTCATGAAATTTCCTTAAAAATGCATTTTGCATCATACTCGACACAAGCAATGCTTATAGCGTTAGCTTGTGCTGAACGTTGAATAAAATCAATCTTATGTCCATTATTTTAATTACAGAATAAATACGAGCAACTTCTGAGTGCCTTGTAAGTTTGCCATATAAGACTAAACGTGAATAGAAAGAAAAAGACAAAAAAAAAAAAAAAAAAGAATATCTGAATATTTCAGTTCCGGCGTCGATTTGTGCAATTATTCCTCCACTGTCTCGGCTATCACGCATTCGCAGGCCGCACGAAACAATCGCTTTGCACGCTGTCTGTTACTTTTCAATAATTACTCGGTCCCTTTGTCCCGTACGCAGCGAGCCGTGCGCCGTTTTATGCGAATGGACGTCACTTTACCGTTCTAATGACGTCACTCGGTCGTTTCAATTAGCCGCCATTTGTGACTGTTGCTCGTGTACGCTGCTGTTGTTACGTAACAGGTATTTAAATACTAGGCTGGATTGTCAAGGAAAGGAGGCGAAGAAAGCAAATCTGAGCAGAATGTCGAGCCATGGGCCCTGGGCACGAATCCCAATCGATAGGCAGTGTTTGTGCATAACACAAATCATTGGTTTTCGGGTTTGGTTGTGTTGTGTGTATCTCGTGTTTCGAACATTGCTTCCGAACCACCTTTCAGTCTTATCGGATAAGCGTTCCATCGGATATGGGAAAGTAAAGACGAGCGAGTAGTAAAGGCGACCAATGGATTGGGGAAAGTCTATCGGAAAATGCCGAAGCTGTTCGAAAATGCCGAAGCTGAAATCCACAGACTAACAAAGACCCAGAGTCTTTGTACAACAGTACCGAGTGCACGATCACATGGACAATCCTTCCAAATAAGACCCAGCCTGCACTTGAAGAGAAAAACGGACAAAAATACCTTTGTCACTCCACATCGAAACGTAATTCACTTTCGACCCTTGTGCCAAATTCAACTAAATATTCGAGAGCCTTGAAGTACCATAATTGGTATTAGACGATGTTCTCCATTCTATTCCAATTCATTCTCATGAAATTTCCTTAAAAAAATGCATTTTGCATCATACTCGACACAAGCAATGCTTATAGCGTTAGCTTGTGCTGAACGTTGAATAAAATCAATCTTATGTCCATTATTTTAATTACAGAATAAATACGAGCAACTTCTGAGTGCCTGGTAAGTTTGCCATATAAGACTAAACGTGAATAGAAAGAAAAAAAGGTAGAACCTTTATTTGCTGATTAAAGGGTACAAAAAAAAAAGCAAAACAAGTTTTCGAAAATATTAATGTACGCAGTTAATGATTAATTTAGTTTAACAAAAAAACCTTCTACTAATACAATCTCTAATTAAAATTTTGCCGCGCTTCGGTGAGGCAACACTGCGCCCAACTCTATGCTTGTTGTACACGCAACACTGATTTTCAACGCAGATCGAAGAATGTGTTATAATAATATATAGCTGTTGTTATATGTTGTATTGAATAAAAAACGGACTGTCTCTGGTAGACCGGGTAGCAGTGGTACGCTAGATAAAATTAAAAGACTTTCTAAGTAAAGGCATACAATTTTGCAATAAAATCTCACTTTTAGAATGCAACAAAATGACATAAAATTTAAAAAACTTGTTAGAGAAACTTTGTTAAAAAAGGCCTGCTATTAAATAAATATACATATTGGTGATAATGATGTGGAAATAATTCTTAGTCTGCACTTGCCCGGAGGACTGATATATTGCAAAAACATACATTTAAATAAATTATTGATATACATTTGACATTGTATTGATGTTATTATAAATTGTAAATGACACTGTAACATATAAAAAAAAACCTCTACTGTTCCTTGCCGGTTCATCTCTAAGAAGGTCATGTTTTGCGAACCGGTGTATACTTTGACATTAATAAGAGTAAAAGCTCTTTTCTAATCAAAGTTTTATAAACAAAACTTTGTGTTTGAGATCTTCATGGTATTTATGGTGAAAAGTGTATTGTGATCCACTAAGAAGTTAAGAAGTTATAAGTTAATATATAACAAATAACAAACGGGAATTGCGACTTTGTTTTGTACAATTTGAAAATGACAGTTAAGAAAATTTGATTGCGCGATGTCGTCTTCCAATGTTAATCTTGCTATTTTATATATAGTCTGTGAGAACGGTGCCCACATTTCTCTTCAATTACGCCGTTGAATTTTTAATGTCACTTTTTGCAATCTCAAACTAAACGCAAGTAAAACGTTTCAGAAAGTTTCCTGTAATTTATCATTTCATTCAAACCTTCAAGTCCGTGTGTCACTAGAAATCTGTCCCCGGTAGTCGTCAAATCTCCCTTTGTGTCGCATCTCTGCCTCCTTCTTCATCAATGTTAATCAATGCCAGTGATCCCTGTACCTTCGTCACTGTTATCTACTTGTAGCATAGAACACGATGCGACGCTATGTTATATCAATTAACAGGGTTGAAGCAGATAGCCGATAACTTTCTATTGGCAATGAAGTTACGCCTGTCGCTTTAAAACTTATCCGAGTCTATAAGTACTTTGTATAGGATGTTATATAGGTAATAAGTAATAGGAATAAATACCAATACAAAACAAAAAACTCGCTCTCCTCCTTCACTCCCACAATGAAGTCGTATCTAACGACACGCGTACCAAAGAAATAGAAACACTCGAATAAAATTACCTTAGGGCAGCGGTTGTTAACCTTTTTCAAAGCAAGTGTGAAATGAAAACTTTTTACAGCGTGGTGGGCGTATGTTTTTTTTTTCTAAGTGGTTCAAAAACCCTCTGATACTCGTATTTGAGAAGGAAGCCTTTGCCCAGCAGTGGGCACTTACAGGCTGCTACTTTACCGCACAACATAGAATAACATAATTGTGTACTACATATAAAGATGTATTCCTTGTCGAATACCGACATCTGTAAACCGTAAGCCGAAAGATATAATACCGTAAGTAACAGGAAGGGTCCGCCGAGCTGCCCCAGTGTACCCCACACTGCGGACTCCAGGTGTCCGGGCAACAGTATTTCCTTATTATTCCTCGGGCTGCACGCAGATCTCCACAAGTCGTTTTTCTTCATTGTCCAGCACGTGCCCAATTAAAAATTTTAATGTGCCGGCATCGGGATTCAAACCCATATCACTCACGTATTATGAAATAAAAGCGAAGATCCTGACCACTAAGATACCATAGCCCTCCTAGCTCCAAAACATTTTAAAATTTATTGAGAAGAGGCCCTTGCGAGAGTTTAATTTTTTACCTTATTTTTTAGGGTTCCGTACGGAGTTACTAAGCCTACGCCTTCAGTTCTCCTGTCCGTCCGTATTTTGTCTCACCTTTAAAGGGCTGTATCTTTTGAACCGTTGCAGGTATCTAATTTAAATAAAGATAGTAAGTAGAGAGACTGAAAGATATTCTTCGCTTGAAGTTGTTTGCAGATGTACATGGCTGCAGTAGCCTCTTGCCATCAGGTGGACTGATAGCTTGTTTGTCACCCCTGCAATAAAGAAAACATGCGTGTGTACACACATTTCAAATCACGAGACCTCTTCCCAGCCGATTCAGACAGCCTACCTGCAGTTGTCAACGTAAGAGGTAGAGTGAGCAAGAACGCTAGAGTTGAGCGCGGTTGAGCTGGGATCGGACAGGGGAAGCTAGAGACGAGTGAGTGTCTCTGCCTTCCCCTGTCCGATTGTAACGCTTACGCGTGGACCGGAGCAGCAGTCAGATGGAGCTGAATTAACACGTGATGCAACACAAACCGACCCGGAAACCAAACTTGTTAACTGGCTGGGATCCGAATTCAAAGTCCATGGCTCTGTAGTCGGTACACTAACCCATGCGGTTCCCAGAGTAAGAATATAAATTTTAAACACCATATTGTCTGAAGAAGAAATCCTCTTCAGATCACAAGCACCTAGATCCAGCCGCTAACAGGCCCCTTCCTTCACTCTCTCATCTGTCATAACACAGCAAGTAAATAATTAAGTGTGCTTATGTGATTTCACTTACGCAGTTCGAAAGTGTGGTATGAGTACCACTTTACGATAGGGTTTGATTTGCAATTAGATTGACTTTTAGGCACATCTCTAAAAAGGGCTTCCGGTCAATATTGCTCTTGTGTTCAGCGGGCCGTATGGGGTCGGGAGGTCTAATAGCGGATTAGGGCTGTACGAGTGGGTCGTTTGATGGACACCCGGACTTACCTCAGGTTTTAAATTATGTTGGGTTACGCAAATTCGTTTTATGCATATTTTGTTGAGCGAATTTAAGTGTTAATGCATGGCGAGTAACGTTTTTTATCAAACAACTACTTTATGGTATCTTTCGCCGCTTAGAAGTCATCAGGGTAGGTTTTTTTTTTATGGAAAAAGGCGGCAAACGAGCAATAGGTTCACCTGATGGTAAGTGATTACCGTCGCCTACATACATCTGCAACACCAGCAGAGCTCCAGGTGTGTTGCCGGCCTTAAGGGTATTAGGGAGATGGGAGGGAGGATAAGAAAGTGGAATGGGTGGGGGAGTGATACTATTCTGGTCTAGCGGTTTCGTTTCGTTACCCACCGTCCATCCAACATCCTCTTATCCATTTCCGCAGCCAGTCGGCAGTGCAACCACTGTTGTCTGACTGTAATTACAGGCTGTTAGGCATTCAAGAAATACATAGAAAGATAACCTCGTTTATCACCTTCAATTCAATAAAAAATCAATTAAATTAAAAAGCCTGTGTAAGTCCACTGCTGGACTTAAGACATTACACGAAAGCGCCAACAAAAGCTAGCGAGGTTGGACAAAAGATTTGGTCATACTCCCCACGGAGTGACGGCACCCTCGCACGAGTGATGCACCACTAGTTCGATTGAAATGAAATAATTTTTTTACGGATTTTATCGCAAATTTTTTTTTTTTAATTGTCGACTTTGATGAGATCTTTCGGATGTTTGGCTTTTAATTATACTCGTACCAGAGAAAGGTCGTACGTTAATAAAGCAAACAGACAGAATTCTCTCACTTACGGACTTTAATTTTATATTCTAAAAGACTTTTATACAATTTTAGAAAGATAATGAAGGCTCTGCCCCATGATACTAATCACTTGGCAAAGTCTTAAACTAGATTAATTTTCAAAGCGACGCTTTGAAGTTCCGAACGACTTTTATGTAAATTTCATGATAGGTATTTTTTGACCCTCGCAATTTATCTATGTATAGCTACTACCATATAAGTCAGTCTCCGTCCGACAACCGCAAAACCGAAAAGTATAGGACAGCCGTATTTAGGGGTTGCTTCAAGCATGCCACCCCACTCGACGCTGGAACGATCTCCCACCCCCTACTAGAGCACTGAAAACTATTTCATCATTTAGTTTTGTTCATGGAAGCATATTCTTGAGAAACCAAAAAAGGACTCATGGCTGAAGTAAGAATCCGCATAATTAAAATCAATCTACAAATCCAAATGTAATTTATTCCTTTAATTATTTAATATTACGTCGAATTGCATCTGTTCCGCCATGATGTGATGAATTCTGAAGACCTAGTACATGTCAGAATATTGTTGTCAAATTATTATAAAAATATACGTAAATGTAATATACAATGTTAGTTATAAATATATTTGTGTCATAACGAGATCGAAGGTTCGTATAAGTTGGACTTTACAAACAGTGCTGTGTCGAAATTGACTTCCGGTACAGCACTGTTTACTACTAAGCTGTCAACCTCGTTCTCCGGAAATGTCATATATAATTTTTTTTAAATGATTTTTTGTTTACTATTAATTATGTAATGTATGTATACCATTGTGCGCCATTTCTGGCCACAATTTTACGTTTCATTTATTTCTTATCTCGTTATTAAATATTTAAGTACTCAAAAATTAAACAATTAAAAAGTTATTAAGCGTTTTTAAAAGTTATTAAGCATACCAATTGTCAAATCTCTACCAGATTCGGTTGTTGTAACAAGGGAGGCGTTTTTCTTTTGACGCTTTCATAATTGTTTATACATTTTTTTTATGGTGAAGGATGCAAACGTGCAAGCGGCTCACCTGATGGTAAGTGATGTGTTGGAGGAGGGGAAGACGGCCTCCGGTTACCTCACTCACCGAACGAGATGCAGAAGCACAAGGTGATGCCTGTGCTTTACGCCAGTATTCTGTTGGGTTGTAGTACTACCCTGGTCCAGCGGTTTCGTTTCGTTACCCACCGTCCAGCTCCATCATCTGACCAGCTTAATGGTACCATATTATTGTATTGCCATCGGTTTTTAATACGGGAACCAAATTCCAAAAGATTTGGTCTTCGTGAGGGGTTTAAATTGAGTTTAAGAAAGTTAAGAAAGGCGTGTTAAAAATGGTTTCATAGTTATTGAAAGTTATATTTAAGCGTGTCTTTAATATTTTTCCTTAGAAATGTCTAATGAATGTTTTTAAAGATTAGTTTAAACAAATAATTGTTTAAACGTCTAAGGTGCACGCACGGTCGTCAGGTATTCTGATCGTCAACCTGCCTTACTGAACGTACTGACTATGGCATATCCTTCCTATGGTAGAGGGTCCTATTACCAGCCGTTATCAGCCATTATCCGAATGGGCCTATGCCAACCTACCAGCCAGTGATATTTAATAAAATACTCGAAACAGATTTGTAATTTTAATATCAAATTATATTTTAAAACACGCAAAGAAGTGGAAAAAAAATTTTAAGATTGCCCCTCGAAATATGTTGGCTGTGAAATTTGAATAATTTATGCCGTTACAGGCTCGCGAGTGTTACAGGAAAACCAGCAAATGTAAAAATGTCATAAATATCATTTTTTACTCTGATACAGAACTGAAATCATTTTTTGGGTCAGCTGTGTCTTGTACGTAGGTAAGACCGAAGTACAATTTCTATACTATTACTCCGTGCTAACCATTTTTTTACTTACTAGACCCAAGGTCAATGTGGCCAGATAAGAACAAAGAGCATAACGGTACCATGTTTCGTATGGGGATGGAAGAGTACCGAAGATCTAATATCTGGTAACAGACATTCCTTCATAATTCTGAGGTGTTTACCGTACCCATATCTTGATTCTTGATAGAGGATAAATGTTAGGGTCAATCTATGGTATATGGGTCACACTGATCACATCACACACGTTCTATCGAGAGGTGAGAGGAGAGAGTTTTGTTCTACATGAGCATTTCCATTTTGATTTTAAATTATAGGCTGGTAGCTTAGAAACTCCGCTTTCAGTTTCATAGTATTCGAGGGACCTGGATTCGTCTTCAGGTGCTAGCACCATTGAAATTGGCAGCTAATGAAGAAGGAAATCTTCGTGAGGAAACCGGTATTTCTGACAAATAAGAAAATATTGCGACGATCCCAACCCGATACTGGCACATGGCAGCGTACCTTTTGACCGACGAGGATTTGGCCTCCCAATGGTGGCAATTAAAAGGGGATGGTTATCAATTCGTTTACTTTTCTTTTTCTGTGTACATATATGTTATGCGATATATTCGCCGATTGCAAACCGATTTTAATGATTCTTTTTTTATTAAATAGATTATATTTCGAAGGTAGTCCCATTTAAATTTGGAGAAAATATTCCACTCCTATGGGTGGGTTTTAAGGTAATTGTGTCCTCTGCTTAGGTCGGTACCTTTATTGTAAACAATTTTAGCATTTCATTTAAAGTCATTATATGTATATATTCACGCCTTGTTCCCAACGGGGAGGCAGAACAATTTTCTTCCACTTGCTACAGTCCTGATATAAGTCTTTCGCTTCTTCCACTTTCATCAATCTTCGCATGCATGCTCGTTGGTTAAGAGTACTCTTGACCTGGCCACTTACAACCGTGTAAGTACTTTCTCTCTTTCTTCTTACATTCGTCCACCATGTATGTATATATATTTACGCCTTGTTCCCAACGGGGTAGGCAGAGACAATCTTCCACTTGCTACAGTCCTGATATAAGTCTTTCGCTTCTTCCACTTTCATCAATCTTCGCATGCATGCTTTTTGGTTTAGAGTACTCTTGACATGTTTTTTCAGAACGTCTCCGATTTGATCGTGAAATGTTCGCCTAGGTCTTCCTCTCCCGTCTCTACCATTTACACTCGCCTCATATATTTTTTTCGTCAACCTACTTTCATGCATCCTCTCCACATGTCCAAACCAGCTCAGCATCCCTTTCTCAATTAGTGTTACTACATCGTATTTCACGCCACAACGCTCTCTGGATTCTTTTATTTCTCTAAAGTCAATGGATTTTAAGATATAAACGATTGTGTAAAGTCTAAGCCTGTGCCGGGACTATAATACGTAATTATTATTATTATATATTTCTTAAGTTATGTACAATATTGTTGAAAATAACTTTCCCCGTATTTATACGAACGTCCGTACGTCACTCGATACACAGGCCCCGCTGGAAACCAGCGCAGTAGTCTCAACTGCAGCATTAAGCCGAGTGTGGTCTGTTGCAGCATTAAGCCATGCGTCACGCAACGCGTCTAGAGGAGGCAACGTTAAACATTGTTTGTGTAAATAACTGTGTTATTAAATGTTTAGCAATGTTTGTTTGTTATAGAGTGGCGTATTTGTGCAATAAATGTTTCTTTCTTTCTTTCTAATTTGAATAATATAGCCTGATTTTAAGTGTGTATTTGGGTATATCTATCACATCTTACAAATGTTTATGTTCTTGGCTAGTATTTTAAATGTATTTAGGGGCTGGACGTAGAATTTAGAAACCCTTTTTAAGTTTTATTATTGTGCAGGGTTAAATTAAGGGTGTGGTACATCGAACGCTCTTCAACGGTCACGTGTACCTTCCTGGAAAATATTTTCACAGACGGTGTTACGGACGTACAACGACGACAGATTGCCAACAGTATTTTAGATAAGGATTACTTTTAAATTATTCTTTTAATGGTTGATAAGTCTAATTAATCTCTATCCGGATTATTTGTTCTCGCAGATTTCGGTCACAGAGACCTATTACAGTAACATCTAGAATATGATATTACAGTATCGATTTTATAATATACTCGCAAAGTATCCGATATTGTATTAGCATATATCATAGTAGCACAGACAAATAGTATATTAGTGAGCGTTCCACCAGCTATGGCAGCCTAGTAGAAAGAGCGTTCGCTTTAATAATCAATGTACGCGTGTGACTTGGGTTCGATCCCTGACCACACTAAAATTGTTAATAGAAATTTTAAATGCGCGTGATCGGTGGAGAAGCAAAAGATATAGAAGAAACCTGCATGTACGAGAAAAAAAAATATTTCGAGAACGCGTAAAGCCAGCTATACCGCACTGGAGCAGCGTGGTGGAATTTTGCCGGCTCCAATCTCTCTCAAAAAGAATTATTAGAGAGGAGACCTTTGCCGTGGGTATTTACAGGCTGGTACATTGTATAAAGAGCCGTGGTAGCCCAGGGTCAGGGCGCTCACTTTAGCTCTATGGAGCGCGAGTGACTTGGGTTCGATCCCCGGTGCCGGCACCACTAAAACTGTTGGTAGCAATTTTAAGTGCTGTATTTACTACGTGCTGAGAAAAATAAAAATATTATTTCGAGGATATGTGAAGCCCGCCAACCCGCACTGGAGCAGCGTGGCGGGCCCTTTACGGCTCCTAAACTCTCTTTGATACTCGTATTTGAGAAAGAGGTCTTTGCCCAGCAGTGGGCACTTACAGGCTGCAGTAAAGTATACTCTTTACTTTACACATTGTATAAGGCACCACTACAAGTAAGTGGAGGGGCTCCTTCTCAACTCAGGAGCCGTCTAGATCTCTCTTATCTATGTACGCCGCTGCTCCGCAATGCAACTTGCACTGTTTTATTTTTTTTATGTATGTTTAAGTTGGCCGGACTCATAACTCGGACAATTTTCAACCGATTGACTTGAAATTTTGAATATATCTTTGAAAATACGTTGTCTATGGAAGTACGTAAGATTTTTTTTATATAGCATAGTTTATTTGTTATTAACAATTAACTGACAGTTTTTTAGGCTAATTTTTTCACTTTAGAAGTGCGCCATTTGGCCAAAAATCAATGAATCGCAAAAATCCTACGTACTCCTATGGCAGTAATTATATATAATTGAAAAAATTCATTGGCCCATTATGATTAAAAAATTACGGGAGCTGTTAGTCGGGCCGTGAACCCTGAAAAAGCGGAGACGTCATTGCGAAAACGCTGCACAGCCGCCACTTTGAAATAAAACGCATCAAAAAAATGATTGTAAACAGTCATTGATGTGTGATAAAATCCCGTTTTGTAATCTCGATTTATTTTGTAGTATCTCTGAAAAAAAAATACCCAAAAAGCATATTTTTTTGGGCCTCTAGAGTGGCCTAAGGCCTTAAGCACATGCATATTCTCAAATAAAGATTAATAAACAAACACTTTAATACTTTTTAAGCGTGTTAGAGCCAAGCGGCGTCTTTTGCTGCTGCTCGACACTCACCTCATTCTCCTTCTATCTCCCAAATACCCTTAGAGGCCGGCAACGCACCTGCAGCACCTCTGGTGTTACAGATGTATTTTGTGGGCGACGGTAATCACTTGCCATCAGGTGAACCATCAGATGAACTCTCTGCTAGCTCGTTTGCCACATTTCCCATAAAAAAATCTTTGTGATTTTTTTTATATAGCATAGTTTATTTGTTATTAACAATTAACTGACAGTTTTTAGGCTAATTTTTTCACTTTAGAAGTGCGCCATTTGGCCAAAAATCAATGAATCGCAAAAATCCTACGTACTCCTATGGCAGTAATTATATATAATTGAAAAAATTCATTGGCCCATTATGATTAAAAAATTAAGGGAGCTGTTAGTCCCGCCGTGAACCCTGAAAAAGCGGAGACGTCATTGCGAAAACGCTGTACAGCCGCCACTTTGAAATAAAACGCATCAAAAAAATGATTGTAAACAGTCATTGATGTGTGATAAAATTCCGTTTTTGTAATCTCGATTTATTTTGTAGTATCTCTGAAAAAAAAATACCCAAAAAGCATATTTTTTTGGGCCTCTAGAGTGGCCTAAGGCCTTAAGCACATGCATATTCTCAAATAAAGATTAATAAACAAACACTTTAATACTTTTTAAGCGTGTTAGAGCCAAGCGGCGTCTTTTGCTGCTGCTCGAATGGGCCGGCTCGACCGAGTTGGTACCACGGCCTCGCAGAATACCGACGTGAAGTAGAGGCATCTTGTGATTCTGCGTTTCGATCGGTGAGTGAGGTATCCGGAGGCCCACTCCCCCTCCTCATTCTCCCTTCTATCTCCCAAATACCCTGCAGCACCTCTGGTGTTGCAGATGTATTTTGTGGGCGACGGTAATCACTTGCCATCAGATGAACTCTCGGCTTGCTCGTTTGCCACCTTTCCCATTTCCTTTCCAATAGAAAGGCAAAAAATCTTATTGAAATTATAAGACGCACAAATTAAATGTACATGCAAGTCTTTACGTAGTACATACATTTTGGTTGTATTTCAAACTTTTAAGCTGTGTGTGTATTGAGACCCGGCGTATGTCGTATGCGATACTCGTTTTTATCTTTGGGATACGAGCCCACTTCATTCCGACAAGGCATCCGCTAGATGATATCAAATGTGTTATGTTGGTATGCTGTAGCCGGCAAGAAACGCGGTAAAGATGAGGTGGAAATTACGTTTCAATATTTATGATACAAGCAATTTGTTACGTTTGAAACACTTTTCGTAAATATACCTATGGCTACCTATTCGCCTTCGCCGGAATGCTCATATTCTTTTTCTTCTATATTATGTGTTGTATAACCCTTCTTGCCCTTCATATCTTAAGCAACGTTTTGAATTCCTTCATGGTTCTCATTCACGGTTTTTGAGGTCATCAGAAAATTTGAAATTAAGAATATCAGTTCATAGCACAAATTTTTTTGACAGATCATTCTCTGTACAAGCTGTCCGTCTATGGAATGCCCTACCGCTATCGGTAAGACGCGCCCAATCCTTACCAGTTTTTAAAAATCTCGTCAAGGCCTACTATCTATCTTTGTAACTTCGGTTATTTAGACAGTTCTTTTATATTTGTATTGATTTAGCCTATTTATGTATATGTATACATATATAATAGGTATTTATAAAACATGTATGTATTTCTATAATATGTGTATATTATTTTTATGTACTGTTTTATTTCTATATCAATTGCTTTTATGCAACTTCCAAATTCATCTATAACAATCCTGTCCATCCAAAAGTTGTCTGGAAGAGATCGCTTTTAGCGATAAGACCGCCCATTGTTCCACCTCTCATGTCTAATTACGTTTTTGTACTATTACATTATTTACCTCTTTTTGGTGTGCAATAAAGCGTATTCTATCTATCTGTCTAAATATTTAACATATAGATTATAAATGACGATATGGAGTTAGAAAGAAACAAAAATACAAACCTCAGAGTTTCTTGCCGGTTCTACTCCGTGAAAGACCTTCACCTTTTGCGAACCGGTGTAGATTTTGACGTTCACTTAAAGCTTTATAAAAGCCTAAATTGAATAAAGAACGTTTTGTCTTTGTCTTTGATTTTGACATATGTATGTTTTGAGAATTTAAGCCATACGGCTATTAAGAGCTGTTGTAGCGCAGTGAGGGTTTCGAGGGATAATGCTGTTCGCGTCCGTGGGCTATTGCTCTAGATACCCACACGTGTCCCTTGGGTAGCGCCAAATGAACGGCACCATCTGGTGGTAGGTTTCGGCCGCGGCTTGTCACCACCCTCTTGGCAAAGCCTTGCCGCCAAGTGATTTTTATCGCGTTTCGGCATGATGCCATGAGTAGCCATCTTGGAAGGGGAGTCTAGACAGTTGCATGGTGGAGCGAACCGGTTCCGGTACTGCGTGGTGTCTGTACTGGGTGACTGTTCGAGGAGGGTAGCGGGATCCTAAGCACGGTCTTCCGCTGGCCGACCGCAGGTAGTAGGGGCCCAACTAGTAGGTTAGCCACCTATGAAGGCTGCCCGCCAACTCGCGAAAAATCCCAGGATGCGTCATCGTGCTGGTTGGCGACCAGATGCAAGGGCCCGGTGAACATCTTTGGGGGTTAGGGCGTCCCGCGCGCTCCAGACCAGTCTCCCATCAGTGCAGCACTATGATTGTACCGCTTGGTATTCGTTTTAGCTATGCCTCGCCTAACTGTCCCTTTCTGTCTGTCTGTTCACCAAAAATAACAATGGAAAAAGTTAAAAATAAGAAACTGGTTAAACAGCGGTTGCACTCCCTTGCACTAAAAGTGCACCTCTCTAACATCCGAGGTCTGCACTCCAATCTCGTTCCAGTCCATCACCACCTTGAGACTGAAAAACCACATCTGCTGTTCCTCACGGAGACGCAAATCAGATGTCCAGCTGATGCAGCATACTTGCACTACCCAGGTTACACCCTGGAACACAACTTCAAATCTCGCGCTGGCACCTGCGTGTATGCTCGCGATGACATCTGCTGTCGACTTCTCCGTAACCTTGAGGATTCCAGTTTTTCCGTATTGTGGGTTCAGGTGAACACTGGCTTGGAGCAGATACTCTATGCCAGTGTTTATCAGTCGCATACCGACAACATGGAGACGACCAGGCTCTTTCAGTATCTAACTGACTCTGCGGAAAAAGCTCAGCTCAGGTACCCGTCAGCGCAGCTAGTTGTTCTGGGGGACTTCAACGCCCACCACCAGGAGTGGCTGTACCCATACCTAAACACTGACCATGCCGGGAGATTAGCATACGCATTTGCTCTACCGCTAGGTCTCTCCCAAGTGGTAGCTGGCGCTACTCGGATACCTGATATTGATGGCCACACGGCCAATTGCTTGGACCTTCTGATGACAATTGATCCAGACCGATATCAAGTTGCAGTCTCCTCCCCGTTAGGTAGCTCCGACCACTGTCTGGTGAAATCTGTGTCTGTCTACTCGCCACCTGAACCCGAACACATGGGGACTAGGCGTGTATGGCGATACAAGTCAGCTGATTGGGATGAGATGCGGCATTTCTTTGCATCCTACCCATGGCAGCACTTATGCTTCTCTTCAGACGACCCGGCGTACTGCGCGGATGCCGTTTCTGGAGTGATATATCAGGCTATGGAATATTTTGTTCCATATTCTGATATCTCACTCCATGTGAGAGCCCGCCCTTGGTTCAACTCTGAGTGTGATAGTGCCGAAGCACTTAAGCACTTAGCTTACCAAGAGTGGGCGGATGCTCGAGCCCGCAAAGCACCGAATGTCCCGAAACTGAAAAGAGCCTACAATAGTGCTGCTAAGTCCTGCAAACGTGCTCTCCGCAAGGCCCGCTTCGACCATATTGGCCGTATTGGAGCCAAACTAGCGTCTTACCCATCCGGGAGTAAAGCTTTCTGGTCTCTTGCCAAATCGGTCGAAGCCAATTTCTGCCGGTCTTCTTTCCCGCCATTGCAGAAGTCTGATGGCTCATTAGCTCACACCGCCAAAGAGAAAGCAGACATGTTTGCCTCTCTATTTGCGAAGAATTCACAACTAGATGCAGCTGATAACTGCCCACCTTTGCTACCTCGTTGTGACTCTGCAATGCCTGTGGTACACATTCGGCAAAAAGAGGTACTCAAAATACTCAGAACTCTAGATGTGAATAAGGCTAGTGGGCCTGACGGCATTCCTGCCATTGTCTTGCGGTCATGTGCGCCTGAGTTGTCTCCTGTTCTGACTCGCCTCTATCGCTTGTCCCTGAGGACTGGTCAAGTTCCGAAGTCCTGGAAGATTGCCAATGTCCAACCTGTACCTAAGAAAGGAAGTCGTGCCGACCCTGCCAACTACCGACCTATCGCAATCACCTCCATACTCTGTAAGGTTATGGAGCGCGTTTTAAACAACCGCCTCCTTGCATACCTGGAGGACAACGACCTCCTCAGTGACCGTCAATTCGGGTTTCGTCGAGGCCGATCTACTGGGGATCTTCTTGTGTATGCTATTCACCACTGGAGCGAAGCCATTGAGAGACACGGTGAAGCTCTTGCCGTGTCTCTTGATATCTCTAAGGCTTTCGACAGGGTCTGGCACGCAAGTCTCATTGGCAAGCTTCCGGCATATGGTATTGCTCCCGAGCTTTGCATCTGGATCGAGGATTTCCTGAGGAACAGATCGATTCGGGTTGTCGTTAATGGCGCCTCGTCCGATCTCCATGATATTAATGCCGGTGTGCCTCAGGGTCTGTGCTCTCCGCGACTCTTTTTGCTGCACATCAACGACCTGCTCGTAACACCCGATATCTTTGGGTATGCAGATGACAGCACAGTCTCGGGGAGATACTTGTTCGATGCGAAGTCTGGGGCAAAAGTCCAGTCTTTCAGAGAATCGATGATTGAGGGTGAACTCGACTTTGGAGGCTGTTTCCCAATGGGGTGATGCCAATTTGGTCGAGTTTAACCCTCTAAAACACAGGCTTGTCTTTTTCGGCGAAACGGAGTCCATTCCAACTGACTCCGACTTTCCGGAATGTCTCCGTTCCGGTAAATGACCGTCTTGCGCTCTTAGGTCTAGATCTCTCTTCTAACCTAAATTTCGGTCGTTACATCGAGTCCATAGCAAACACTGCTGCCAAAAAACTTAGTATCCTCTCGGGGGTGAGACGGTACTTCCCATCGGAGCAGCTCTTAAATCTATACAAAGCTCAAGTCCGCTCTTGCATGGAATACTGTTCCCACCTCTGGGATGGTTCGGCTAAACATCAGCTTGATGCTTTGGACTCGTTGGAGCGCCGAGCGAAGAGGACCATAGGCAGTGACTCACTAGTAGAGGCAAAACTTCAAAGCCTCGAACACCGTAGACGAGTGGCCTGCCTCTCGGTTTTTTATCGGATTCATTTCGGAGAGTGTGCGGAGGTATTGCATAACCTGATACCCCCTTCCCCTTTCCATCACCGAACGCGGCTAGACGCGGCGAGCAGTTCCACCCTTATGTTGTAGACATTCCTCCATTACGCACGAGGCGGTTTGCCTCTTCTTTCTTTGTGCGGACGGCTAAGGAGTGGAACTCTCTGCCGAGGTCGGTTTTTCCGGAGGCCTATAACCTGGATATCTTCAAGGCCAAAGTGAACAGACATCTAGGCAAGCGTGTACCATCCTAGGCCTCATCTTCGCTTTCCATCGGGCAAGATTGAGGTCAAACGCAGGCCTATTTTTTCATAAAAAAAAAAAAAAGTGAACAAGGAGATCGCTGTAGATTCACACTTCACGATTAACACTGAATTTGTTTTAAGTGCTGCATTTACCACGAGCTCGGCGGCGAATGAAAACATGGCGAGGAAACCCGCATGTCTAAGAAATATTATTTGGAGGATATGTGAAGTCTGCCAAACCGTACGGGAGCAGCGGGGCGGACCTATCCCTGTTCCAAAATCCTCTCAGATATTTGAGAAGGGAGGCCTTTGCTTATTTAAAGATGTAGTCTTAACAAATATCACATGGCTACTGCCGGGATGCTGAGGCACAACACAGTAATCTGTAACGGCTAAGGACAGATATCAATCAAACACCGGAATGCTACTGGGTTATCTGTTCCTTACTTCAGTGTAAATCATACGGGGTCAAATTATCCACCACACATAATTTTTTTTTTTTTTAATAAGACTGCAATGATATTTATTAAATAACATTACTAATATTCCTGTTAACCCTCCAACTAAGGATTACAGCTTGTATCTGGTGTGGTTCACGACAATAGTCGAATGGCGGGCTCGAATTTACGACGTCACGTTTCGTAGTCCCTACCCTGACCCATTCGGCTATTGGCTACTTGTAAGCTCTCAAATTTCCTTCTAACAGTCACGTGTTCATCTCGCAGCGAATGATAATGATCTCTTAACTGAGCTCTTTACGTAGATTCCACGCCGCCTCGCAGGTGCAGTGCGAGCTTGAAATTATAGTCGCATGAATTCTGAGTGGATTTATTTTAGAAGATTTAACGTTATTAATTTTGAATTTTAAATAAAGGAAATTACACGATATTTTATTGTTGTGTTATGGCGGCGTAAGCAAACGGACAGACAGAAAGGAAGACAAAAATTGTTAAAATCACCGATTAAGCTTCTTCCGAGTTCCTCGTTTTTTTTTCATTCTGAAGAGGCCTAGAAAACTGCAACACGTCTTAATATAAAATACACACTTTATGCATGAATTAAGGTAAACATTTAACCTTAGATCCCTAGCATTACATATTTAGGGTCATTAACAGACGAAAATTACAAGGGATATCGCCCAAAAGCCGTACATGACTTTGTTAAAGCGTATGTGCCCTTACCGCGTCGTGAATTATTGTCACGGAGACGTTTTAATAAACACACGTCGACATTCGTGCAGAAATATATTAAGCAAACGGAACTTACACGGCCTGCGTTTAGCTTTGAGACGTACTTACGTTGCGTGACTTAGTGGTTGTGGCGTTTAAGGTCTTGTAAATTTACGCAGCTTGCATGTGTTACCGTTAAAAATATATGACTGATACATGTTTATAAACAAAATAAATATATTTCATGGTTATGTGAATCCCGCCAACCTGTACTTGGAGCACCGTGGCGAGCCCTTCCTTGCTCCAAAACCCTTTTAGTAATTTCAGAAGGAGGTCTTTGCCCAGCAGTGGAAACTTACAGGCTGCAACTTTTTATCCCACGAGACATTAAGTTTCTCCCATTTTTACTTTTGAAATACTCAACAATATAGAATAAATGAAAATAGTCTGGAAAATGAAATAGTCATGCTGACTGCCAGCATAGCGCGCATGTTATTTTTAAAATGCCTTTTAAAACAGCCACTTCGAATAAAATTTAGTTTTTAATTAATCGCTTGGACTTCGACAAATATTTACACATAAGTTTTATTATTATTGAGCCATTTCTTTTTTTTTAAAAAAAGTGGGTTTTAATGTGTAACAGAACTTATGGCCACACTAGGTACAATTTGTTGAATGTAAATCATGGAGTGAGCTTTCAGCGTAGCGTTTACTGTAGCAGCTTCCGCTCCACATCCACACGCACGCCCCAGGCTGTGCTCAGCAGTGCAAATTATAATATCGGACATTATATAGTTTAACAACTCTTACTTGTAAAGCAATGATTACATAGGAGCTTACATGAATGTAAAAAACAGCCCCAGCTTTAAGTTGAAATTACCATAAGCTCATTATAAAGGCGATTGTGACGAGCACACTAAGGCATGCATATTTCTATATGTATTAATTATCATTATTACATTAATTTAAAATCTAACATATTTTCAAAATGGTTGTTGTGGTCAAAACAAATTAAAGAAAACCACTTTCTTTTACTTAGAATAATCGATATAGAAAATGAAATGCTGATTTCACACTGCTGAAACAATTTGGCTATGTTCGTAATAGTCTGAATTAGGTTTTTATGGAAAGAAAAGTTGTAAAATTGAGGGATTCGGGAAAAAATTAAATTTTTTTTTTTATTTTTTCCATCGATTCGAACGATGGCTATGCGTAGATAGCTTTTGTTCGGTTCTTCATGATCCTAGAAAATTTTCACTCTCGATCACAATTCGTCAGTTATGCATAGCTCCTATCGTCATAGGAACGACATGTTTGATAGAATTTCTGTTATATTTTATAATGTTCCTCACGATTCTAGAACTTTAGTACTTTAAGCATGATTGAACGGGTATGAAAGAAATTTGACAGAGATGTAGATGTGGTATACATTGGATCGGAGGATACAGGTACCTTTTTAACCGAAGGCCCATTCCCTCTCTCCACCCCCCTCCTCATCATTCCTCCCATCTTCCAAATATCCTCAAAGGCCGGCAACGCACCTGCAGCTACTCTGGTGTTGCATGTACGTGGGCGACGGTAATCACTTACCATCAGGTGAGCCGCTTGCTGAATAATGTCGAAGTCTATAAACGACTTACCATGTTTTCTAATCGCCTCTAATTTAAAGGAACTTGCTGCCTTGTTAAAGTTACATATGGTTACTGAAACTTAATTGTGGATGTCCGACTCCATTTAAACGTGTCCCTAATCCAATATCGTACACTTTATGCTGCGATAAAATCAATCTCAATGAAGCGTTTACGGAGGTCCCTTCTGCTACAAGATCTGACACAAAAATATTTTTTTTTTTTGTTAGGTATATACATATTTTTATTTATATTTTTATATTGTTTTTATATTTCTATAGTATCTTATTATGACTGATGAAGGATCCTTCTATTCCGATGATTCAGACCAGTCTTTTGTCTCTTGCGACGATCAAACAAATGATAGCGTCTCTTTGTTAAATAATCAGTTAAGTGATATCTTCCCGAAAAGTAATAAACTGTTGAATGTTTGCCATATCAACGCGCAAAGCGTTCCGAGCCACTTTTCGAAACTCGAAGCATCGTTTTCTAACAAAGATGTTCACGCAATTTTGGTTTCGGAGAGCTGGTTGAAACCGTCTTTGCAATCGACGTTGTACTCTATTCCTGGTTTTGTGCTTCTTAGGAATGATCGTACAAATAAAGGTGGAGGAGGAGTTGCTATTTATTTGCACAACTCTATTCCGCACAAAACCTTACTAGCGTCTCCTTCTCCGTACTCAGCCTCAGTAGAATACCTGTTTCTGGAACTTAATGTTAAGGGCATAAGGATGGCTCTCAGGTAGTGTATTGTCCTCCTTCCATTGATTACTTCGCCAATTTGGAAGTGGCTCTCGAAAACATTGGTTCAGAGTACGCACACTGCATAGTCATGGGGATTTTAACACAGACCTTCTAAAAACTCTAATCGTTCTCAAAAACTTCACACAATCATCGAGTCTATCAATCTTAGTATTCTTCCTTTAAAGGCTACACACCATAACTTCGATGCCGGTGACTCTTTGATTGATCTTATTATTACAAGCTCTTCTGATCATATAGTAGCACATGGTCAGCTTCCAGCCTCAGGTTTCTCCCGTCATGACTTGATTTACGCTTCGTATAAGCTTAAACCGCCTAAACGCAGTCCATCAGTGTTGTATTGCCGCAACTTTAGAAGAATAAACTGGGATAAACTGAAGAGTGATGCATCTCATATGAATTTTACTTCCTTGGCAGTTGCTTCTACGGTTGATGAAAAGGTACATGTGCTTAATGATGCGATTCTCAATCTTTATGATACCCATGCTCCAATTCACAGGGTCAGACTAAAACGTTCGCCAGCTCCATGGATGACGGATGATGTACGGAGAGCAATGAGAAGGCGTGATCGAGCTTTCTTGCGTTTTAGGAGGGTTCGCACCGAAGATAACTGGGTGTCATTTAAAATGGCTAGAAACAGGTGCAATCAGATGGTACGAACAGCTAAACGCCGCTATTTCCATAACAATATAAGCAATTCTTCGCCAGCCGATGTGTGGAAATTCCTTAATTCTACGGGCGTGGGTAAGACGCCTGCCATGAATTGCGGTCCATCTCTCTCTCAAGATGATATCAATACTTATTTTGCTTCTGCTGCTGCAATGGACCCCACAATTCGATCTCAAACTGTAGCGTACATAGCTTCTATGCAATCTCCACATATCCCTGTCTTTAATTTCTCTCCTGTAAATCAGGATGCGATTAGTAAGGTTATGCTGGCAATCAAATCCAAGGCCGTGGGATGCGATGAGATTAGTAGGGTCATGATAGCCAACATAATAGAGTACATAATTCCTGCTGTCACTCACGTCATTAACTTTTCCTTGACTCAGGCCAATACCCTCTCTGTGGAAAAAGGCTTTCGTGCGACCTTCTAAAAACTCTAATCGTTCTCAAAAACTTCACACAATCATCGAGTCTATCAATCTTAGTATTCTTCCTTTAAAGGCTACACACCATAACTTCGATGCCGGTGACTCTTTGATTGATCTTATTATTACAAGCTCTTCTGATCATATAGTAGCACATGGTCAGCTTCCAGCCTCAGGTTTCTCCCGTCATGACTTGATTTACGCTTCGTATAAGCTTAAACCGCCTAAACGCAGTCCATCAGTGTTGTATTGCCGCAACTTTAGAAGAATAAACTGGGATAAACTGAAGGTGATGCATCTCATATGAATTTTACTTCCTTGGCAGTTGCTTCTACGGTTGATGAAAAGGTACATGTGCTTAATGATGCGATTCTCAATCTTTATGATACCCATGCTCCAATTCACAGGGTCAGACTAAAACGTTCGCCAGCTCCATGGATGACGGATGATGTACGGAGAGCAATGAGAAGGCGTGATCGAGCTTTCTTGCGTTTTAGGAGGGTTCGCACCGAAGATAACTGGGTGTCATTTAAAATGGCTAGAAACAGGTGCAATCAGATGGTACGAACAGCTAAACGCCGCTATTTCCATAACAATATAAGCAATTCTTCGCCAGCCGATGTGTGGAAATTCCTTAATTCTACGGGCGTGGGTAAGACGCCTGCCATGAATTGCGGTCCATCTCTCTCTCAAGATGATATCAATACTTATTTTGCTTCTGCTGCTGCAATGGACCCCACAATTCGATCTCAAACTGTAGCGTACATAGCTTCTATGCAATCTCCACATATCCCTGTCTTTAATTTCTCTCCTGTAAATCAGGATGCGATTAGTAAGGTTATGCTGGCAATCAAATCCAAGGCCGTGGGATGCGATGAGATTAGTAGGGTCATGATAGCCAACATAATAGAGTACATAATTCCTGCTGTCACTCACGTCATTAACTTTCCTTGACTCAGGCCAATACCCCTCTCTGTGGAAAAAGGCTTTCGTGCGACCCCTTCCTAAAGTACCTAACCCTATACTTCCTCATCACTTCCGTCCTATTTCAATCTTGCCTTTTCTCTCGAAAGTTTTGGAAGCCTGTGTACACAAGCCCAGTACCAACTCCTTCCATTTGACCGCATCCAACGTCGAGCGGCTCGAATTGTCGGCGACCAAGCTCTCTCTGATCGGCTTGATCCTTTGGCCTTGCGAAGAGATGTTGCTTCTCTTTGCATTTTTACAAAATTTTCCACGGGGAATGTTCTGAGGAACTGTTCGGATTGATCCCAGCTGCTGAGTTTCACCATCGTACATCGCGACTGAATTCGAAGTTCCATACCGATACCGATACGATACCACCTAGATGGTTGGCATTCCACCACAGTGCGTTTTAATCGAAGTTTTCTGCCACGCACTTCGACTTTGTGGAATCAGCTGTCGCCAGCAGTATTTCCGAATAGTTACGACTTAGGGACCTTCAAGAAAAGAGCTTATTCCTTCCTTAAAGGCCGGCAGCGCATCTGTAGCTCCTCTGGTGTTGTGGATGTTCGTGGGCGTCGGTGATCACTTACCATCAGGTGAGCCGCACGCTCGTTTGCCCCTTCTTCTATAAAAAAAAAAATTTTCATTTATGAATATAACCTACTGAGTAACTTTCAGTCTGGGTTTCGCCCTTGCCACAGTACCACAACTGCTCTACTTAAAATCACTGATGATATCCGAGAAGGCATGGACAATAAGAAAGTTACAGTTATGGTGCTAGTGGACTTTTCTAATGCTTTTAACACAGTAGACCACGATGTCGTCCTAGCAATTTTTTCTCACTTTAGATTCGCATCTCCGGTCTTGAAGTGGTTCTCCTCATATCTTCGCGGGCGTCAGCAATCAGTCCTTATAGGACAAAAGGCCTCTCAGTGGCTGGAACTTGGTTGTGGCGTACCGCAAGGCGGTATACTTTCTCCCTTAATCTTCTCAATTTTTATTAATTTCCCTTACGTCTAGTATTGACTGTTCGTACCATCTATATGCTGATGATCTGCAGATTTACGTGCAGTCAGATATTAATAATCTTCATAACGCGATTACTAACTTAAATAACAATCTAATAGCTGTCTGTGACTGGTCATTACGCTTCGGAGTCTCTGTGAATCCAACGAAATGCCAAGCTATATTAGTGGGTAGCTCGCGAATGCTGGCTAAAGTAGATTTTACGAGTCTACCTCCTGTCTATTATAATAAGAATGTGATTCCTTTTCGAGCTCTATCAAAACCTTGGGTTATTTATTGATAACAACTTGAACTGGAGAAAACATGTTACAGAAGTTAGCCGTAGGGTCACTGCCTCGCTACAAGTTCTCTACCGTCTTAAAAATTTTCTTCCTTTGAAACTAAGCTTATGCTTGTCCAGACACTCATACTTCCTATTATTGATTATGCAGATGTGTGTTACTCTGACTTGAACAAAGATCTTCTTTACAAGCTAGAGCGCCTTGTTAATAACTGTATCAGGTATATTTTCAACCTTCGAAAGTATGATCATATCTCACAATACCGTTCTCGCCTTAAATGGCTCTCTCTCGAACAAAGGCGTAACTCTAGAGTCCTGCTTATTCTCTTTTCTATCTTAAATGATGCTACCTCTCCTTCTTACCTAAAGGATAAATTTCAGTTTGTGTTTTCTACTCATGACCGGGTCCTTCGCTCTTCATCTAATCATAAGATTAGCATTCCGCAACACTTCACCGATTATGTTGGCAACTCCTTTACTGTTCAGGCTGCACTACTCTGGAATTCCTTGCCTGAAGACATTAGGAAAGTGTCCAGTAAGTTACCGTTCAAGAGACTAGTACGTGAACACCTCTTCAAGACATCCGTTCCCACTTAGTGGTATTGATATCATCGGTCATTGTAATTATAATAATATTTTGTATGCTGTATGTATGTGTATATATGTATATGTATGGATGTGTGTATATGTATTTATGTGTATATATATATATATATGTATTCATATTTGTTTATATGTATTTATTCCGTCTTTATGTATATAATTGTATGTGTATTTTATATATTTATTTATGTATCTTTTCTTTTACTTACTATATCTCTCCACGCCCCGGGTTGACTGGCAGAGAATGCCAAGAGGCATTAAGTCCGCCCTTTATAATACTATGTTTAAAGGTATTTAAATAAAGTTTAAATAAATAAATAAAAAAAAAATAAAGGCCAAGGAAACCGCTGAAAGTTTCCATTAACGACGTTTAGACACATTAATATGTATGTATGTATATAGTAGAGTCGAGGGGGGGGGGAGGACCTAGGCGAACATTTCACGATCAAATCGAACGTTCTGAAAAAAGCCCAGGTCAAGAGTACTCTAAACCACCGAGCATGCATGCGAAGATTGATGAAAGTGGATGAAGTGAAAGACGTATGTCAGGACCGTAGCAAGTGGAAGAAGATTGTCTGCGCCTACCCCGTTAGAAGCAAGGCGTGAATATATACTTGTATATGTGTATATAAAAAGGAACTTGTTGTGCCTTCTATAAAGTCATACCCGACTGTTATGTACTACACTTTATTATTTTACTAATAGATACAACTCCATCTATATATTAATAAAAAAGAAAAGAAAAAAGACATCCCAAACGACCTGAAATAGGCTCTTGATTTGATTTTAGGTGGTTCGATATGTCATTTTTCTTTTTTATGACTATATAGATGAGCTGTATCTATTGCAGACACTACCGGCTCATTAGTAGTACAAGGCTGCGCTGAAAATCAGCGTTGCGGGAATCCGTAACGTAAACTGAGCGTAGACCATCTGTTGCATCACACTGTAGCGCTGAAATAAAAATCAAAAATCTATTTTAGGTTTTATTATTCTTTTAATTGTTTTCTTAATAACTCCTAAACTAATTGTGATGTATTGAATAAAGTTTCTTTGTTTCTTTCTTCATTTCTTGGTTTCTTTCTTTTTTCCTTTTTTTATGACGTGTGCATAGGCTTTCAAAGATGTCGGAATGGATTTTACGTCATTAATTGATTGCTAAATCCTCGTTTGTTAATTAGTAAGTATTTTATATATATTCATTATCTTTGGGCGGGAACATCAGATAATATATATTACGACGTCACATTTGAACGTGACCCGCTCTAACCTTATCGAGCTTTTCAGTCTACGTCCTTTGTATCAATGTATTAAAGCTGATTCGTAATTAATTTAAATTGGAATGAAACTCACGTGACAAAATGGAAAAATTTATGGTTGAGGTAGATTTAGTTTTCTGACGTGGTTTTTGGCGGGAAAGTATCCCGTATGCGCGCGCGCATGCGTGGTGTTAGCAGTCTTTCTATCTCGATAAAGCCTTGAATCCAGATAATGATCATATTTGAGACAATGGCGTTCTCAGATAATTTCCCATCTAACCATCGAAAGGAGGAATATGATTATTCTCCAAATGTCAACCTCACCTGCACACGGTGCTCCACGCTGATTAACTACCCGAGGCTCTGGTGACAAGGGCCCTTCTTAAGGAGGTACGAAACCTACCCTATGGTTGAAGTCGCTAAGGGTGGAGAAGCCTGTCAATGCCTACTAGTGGGCAAAATCCTCCTTTTTGGTGGATTTTAAGCCACGGCGGGTACGCCACGCTGCTCTGGTAAGAGTTGGCGAACTGCATCCTCGAAATAATATTTTTTATTCTGCTGGTTTTCTCAAGAGGTATCCTCACCGCCGAGCAGGTGGGGCATTCAGCACTTAAAATTTCTATTCACAATTTCAGTGTTACTTGTTACTAAACGTGATCGAGCCAAGCGGTGGCTTTTGCTGCTGCTCGTATGGGCGGCGTGAAGTAGAGGCAGCTTATGCTTCTGCGTTTCCTTCGGTGAATGAGGTATCTGGAGGCCTACTCACCCTCCTAATCCCCCTCCTCTTCCTCCCTTCCATCTCCCAAATACCCTTGAAGGCCGGCTACGCATCTGTACTTGGGCGACGGTAATCATTTACCATCAGATGAGCCGCGTTAATCGTTTGCCGCCTTTCCCATAAAAAAAAAACTCGTAATTAAAGCGAGCTCTCTGACTGCAGCATATTTCATAGTCGCGTGTTAGAAGCGTGGTGTTTATCTAGTACGGGATAATCAACTAGCCAAGCATGGTGTTTATGCCGATCTTCATTCTGGAGTCACCCATGTTCTGCAGTGGACTATGGCTGTTAAAAAAATAAAACGATACAGAAAACGTAATAGGTATAATTTTGGTAAATTTGGTAAAACACTGGTAATCACACAGAAATATTTAATTCTATTCGAGTTTTAATTTTATGTGGCAACACCAGAGTGGTGGTGCGGTAAGTGTGTGATTGTTTAATGAAATACAAGTTAGTGTGCTCCATTTTTCATACAATGTTACCCTGAATTCATTATTAATGTAATATATATATTCGTGGATATGAGAGATGACAAATTTCAAAATGTGTCGTCAACTTTCTGCATCGTTAGTTTAACAAGATATTGATAACAGACTTGAGATATTCTCTGCATGAATTTTTCTAGACGGAGTAAAGATTTATTTAAATTTAAAATCATTTATGCTACAGCTGTAAGGGCAATATACTACATTTTTCTTCCAACGCCAAGCTCAACTTTGAGCAAACGAAGCTCTGGCGAGCGACTGAATGCGGAAAATCTATTCGATTTTGACAAACAAAAATCCCACTTACCGGTGATGGGAAACAGCATCACTTGTGCGTGGGTACCCGCCCAGCGATCGCCCACTCTCATGCCCAGGTTGGCGAACATGGGAAAACCTTTCATGAAATGAATACCGGCGTTATCTCTTAATATCTGATATTACACGACGACCAGTTCTGTTTCAAACCTGAACTTTCAACAGGCACTGCAATATATAGGAGATTTTCAGTACTATACAGACCGACAAACACCAATTTATGCCCGATTCCTCGACCTGGTTTGCTACATCATGTGGCAAAAATTGGGCAACAGAGTTTATTAATATTTTGAAATATAGATACAGAAGCAAGATTAATGTTATGAGGGATCATCTCATTTGGAAGTTAGTTTAAAATCGATACCAAAATTTGTACCGAAAGAAGAAAAAAAAACAGATAGAAAAGATAGTTAATTTTGCATTGTCAGTTCGACTGTTCTGTGCGATGTTGAAAATTTTAAGTATCTATCCAAAATAACTAATAATAATAATGTATAATATAACAAATAAAAATAATATATACCGATAATTAACCTCGAATCTATAAACCCACTTAAAAAAGTTTATAATGTGATTTATCTCCACAGATATAACTCACTTGTTGTAGATTCATATATATGAATAACTACCTTGAATATAGTTTAAGTTCTTACGAAAACTTTTGGGACAATTACAAAGCAACTTCATGGTGTCGCTTTTATGTGTGTGTGCGCGCGCATCGTTAAAATTCACTCTAATAATTTTTCCCAAACGCGCCAAAAGAAGTATTTTTTTATTCTTTTTATGAAAAATAGGCCTACGTTTGACTTCAATCTTGCCCGATAGAAGGCGAAGATGAGGCCTAGGATGGTACACGCTTGCCTAGGTGTCTGTTCACTTTGGCCTAAAAGATGTCCAGATTATAGTTTTCCGGAAAAACTGACCTCGGCAGAGAGTTCCACTCCTTAGCCGTCCGCATAAAGAAAGAAGAGGCAAACCGCTTCGTGCGTAATGAAAACTTCAAAAATATAATCACACTGTATATATTCACAATAATCGTAATATAACAGTTACCGTAACATTAAACTGCAGCGACGGAAAACTGACAGTTCCGATAATGGTAATAATCATTATATTATATTATTAAGAGCCGTCGTAATATAATTATACAGGACGTTGTGTGTGTTCAAGCTCATCACATTTGGAAGTTAGTTTAAAATCGATCCCAAAATTTGTACCGAAAGAAGAAAAAAAAACAGATAGAAAAGATAGTTAATTTTGCATTGTCAGTTCAACAGTTCTGTGCAATGTTGAAAATTTTAAGTATCTATCCAAAATAACTAATAATAATAATGTATAATATAACAAATAAAAATAATATATACCGATAATTAACCTCGAATCTATAAACCCACTTAAAAAAGTTTATAATGTGATTTATCTCCACAGATATAACTCACGTGTTGTAGATTCATATATATGAATAACTACCTTGAATATAGTTTAAGTTCTTACGAAAACTTGAGGGACAATTACCAAGCAACTTCATGGTGTCACTTTTATGTGTCGGTGTGCGCGCGCATCGTTAAAATTTACTCTAATAATTTTTCCCAAACGCGCCAAAAGAAGTATTTTTTTATTCTTTTTTTGAAAAATAGGCTTACGTTTGACTTCAATCTTGCCCGATGGAAGGCGAAGATGAGGCCTGGGAAGGTACACGCTTGCCTAGGTGTCTGTTCACTTTGGCCTTAAAGATGTCCAGATTATAGTTTTCCGGAAAAACTGACCTCGGCAGAGAGTTCCACTCCTTAGCCGTCCGCATAAAGAAAGAAGAGGCAAACCGCTTCGTGCGTAATGAAAACTTCAAAAATATAATCACACTGTATATATTCACAATTATCGTAATATAACAGTTACCGTAACATTAAACTGCAGCGACGGAAAACTGACAGTTCCGATAATGGTAATAATCATTATATTATTAAGAGCCGTCGTAATATAATTATACAGGACGTTGTGTGTGTTCAAGCTCATCACATTTTGTTACAAGAAATATTTATGTTGCGCAACTAGATGCCGTTAGTAGTACATTAAAACGTGATGAAAAGGTTTTGTGGTAAAATCTCTAAGTGCTGATGAAACTGAAATTAAAACTGTATAAACAGTTTTAACTTGCCGGTCTTCGGCTCGCGAGTCTCTACCGCTGAAGCTGTAAAGGCCACTGGGCCAACACATATCTACCGTGGGGGTTTTAGTCTTTAATGTTGATCCCGACAGTTCAGATCAGAAAGTTAAATAAAATAAAATATATACGTTTAAAATTAATTTCCGCATCGTAACAATTCACTCTCATAATTTTTCCCAAACGCGCCAAAAGAAGTATAACTTCAAAAACATCGCCGACCAGCAGTTTCTAATAAAAAAAAAATCTTTACTTGCTATGTCTGTATGTATGTGATAGTTGGCCAAATAATAAACGTGTTAACCTAGGCTATAGGTTGTATGTATTCGTATGGCCCCGCATTCAATACGTACCTGAATTTGTACGAGAAATGCCCGAGGACGAATAAACAAGGACTTAATAGCAATCGTCGTATAATTATGTATTCATGAGTGTGGAAGATCACGCCTCTTTAAACTCGAACTCCGAAACTCGTTTGCTCGAAACGGAGGCAATGCGAATGCTTGTGCTCGTATTTGCCGCTCTAATAAACGCCACGTGGAAACATAATAATTTCCTTTTTCATGAAACGGTTGAAATATAATGCCCCTATGAAACACATCACGCCTTGTGTGGTATTAAAAATTATTTATATATGTATACAATATAGAGAACCTCTAACTTCTTTTTCTGCCTTCCATAAAATTTCAACACTATAGGTTGGCTGGTAGAGAATGCCTATAGGCATTAAGTCCGCCTTTTGTATCATTCTATGTAAAGGTATGCAATAGAGATTAAATCAATAAAGTGAAAATATGGAAAATAAATAAATAAGTTCCTTAGTGAGAATACACCAACATTTACAGTAAAATCCCACTTACTGTTAAGTGGTGATGAGGTTCAAGATGGCAATCTCGTTAGTCTAGCAGACGTACCTGTGTGTTAGAATTGGGTTGGCGTGATTGGGGAATCGTGAGTCATATCCGTTTTACCACAAAAAAATCACAAAAATTCCGTGTGGTACAACCGTACTGTGTATTGTGTGTATGTGTATTTTTGACATGGTTTTGTTTATCCATGACACGGTTACCAGGCAACGATCATCATCACCATCTTCCTTCCCGTGGTAGTCAATTTGGAGAAATGTCCTGAAAATCCCATGGATATCTCTAGGAGCTTACCCGGTGACGAAGCTCGCCACTAAACACGATCTTTTTTTTTTTTTATGGGAAAGGGGGTAAACGAGCTAGCGGCTCACCTGATGACAAGTGATTACATACGCAGTAGAGTACATATAGAGTGCCTGCCTTCGAGGATATTTGGGGAGAGGGAGAGGAGAGTTGGGAGTGGGCCTCCGGTTACCTCACTCGCAGAACGAAACGCAGAAGAACAATATGCTTCTACTTCACGCGGTAGTATTCTGGGAAGACTCCGTACTGCACCGGCCCATTCGAGCAGCAACAAAAGCTGCCGCTTGAATCTAACACGCACAAAATCCACCTGTTCGTATTGGAGCTGTAATGGGTTCACTTGGACTCCTAAACCCGCAACTTGTACAAGCCTTAATAGAAAACGTCTAGAAAGTTCGCAGAAGGTATTGTATTACAAGCCACACAAATCACTAAGTTAAAATTGAGAACTTTTAAAAAACGTTAGAATGTCTTCGCTTCATAAAATAAAACATAAAATAGACGGCACTTTCCTTCTGTTTCCGGCATCTCAACACGTTTTTAGGTTAAATAATCGAGGTTCTTTTTCATTCGTAATTCTCCTTAAATTTACGATAATTGCTTTCATAATGCCGTTAGATAATATTTCATTCAAAATTAAACATGAAACATTTACTCTGAATGTCCTTGTAAAGTTTGTTTTATGAGATACCTTTTTTATGGTTCAAAGATAGAAATTTGTTCAGCAAAAGAGTTTTTGAACACAGACAAGTAATAGCTTTCTTGCAAACACTACGTGTACCGAGTATGTTTTAATTTATCATGTATAATTAATGCGGCGTATTTTTACAAGAAATATTTATGTTGCGCATTAAAACGTGATGAAAAGGTTTTGTGGTAAAATCTCTAAGTGCTGATGAAACTGAAATTAAAACTGTATAAACAGTTTTAACTTGCCGGTCTTCTGCTCGCGAGTCTCTACCGCTGAAGCTGTAAAGGCCACTGGGCCAACACCATATCTACCGTGGTAGTCTTTAATGTTGATCCCGACAGTTCAGATCAGAAAGTTAAATAAAATAAAATATATACGTTTAAAATTAATTTCCGCATCGTAACAATTCACTCTCATAATTTTTCCCAAACGCGCCAAAAGAAGTATAACTTCAAAAACATCGCCGACCAGCAGTTTCTAATAAAAAAAAAATCTTTACTTGCTATGTCTGTATGTATGTGATAGTTGGCCAAATAATAAACGTGTTAACCCAGGCTATAGGTTGTATGTATTCGTATGGCCCCGCATTCAATACGTACCTGAATTTGTACGAGAAATGCCCGACGAATAAACAAGGACTTAATAGCAATCGTCGTATAATTATGTATTCATGAGTGTGGAAGATCACGCCTCTTTAAACTCGAACTCCGAAACTCGTTTGCTCGAAACGGAGGCAATGCCTATAGGCATTAAGTCCGCCTTTGTATCCTTCTATGTAAAGGTATGCAATAGAGATTAAATCAATAAAGTGAAAATATGGAAAATAAATAAATAAGTTCCTTAGTGAGAATACACCAACATTTACAGTAAAATCCCACTTACAGTTAAGTGGTGATGAGGTTCAAGATGGCAATCTCGTTAGTCTAGCAGACGTACCTGTGAGTTAGAATTGGGTTGGCGTGATTGGGGAATCGTGAGTCATATCCGTTTTACCACAAAAAAATCACAAAAATTCCGTGTGGTACAACCGTACTGTGTATTGTGTGTATGTGTATTTTTGACATGGTTTTGTTTATCCATGACACGGTTACCAGGCAACGATCATCATCACCATCTTCCTTCCCGTGGTAGTCAATTTGGAGAAATGTCCTGAAAATCCCATGGATATCTCTAGGAGCTTACCCGGTGACGAAGCTCGCCACTAAACACGATCTTTTTTTTTTTTTATGGGAAAGGGGGTAAACGAGCTAGCGGCTCACCTGATGACAAGTGATTACATACGCAGTAGAGTACATATAGAGTGCCTGCCTTCGAGGATATTTGGGGAGAGGGAGAGGAGAGTTGGGAGTGGGCCTCCGGTTACCTCACTCGCAGAACGAAACGCAGAAGAACAATATGCTTCTACTTCACGCGGTAGTATTCTGGGAAGACTCCGTACTGCACCGGCTCATTCGAGCAGCAACAAAAGCTGCCGCTTGAATCTAACACGCACAAAATCCACCTGTTCGTATTGGAGCTGTAATGGGTTCACTTGGACTCCTAAACCCGCAACTTGTACAAGCCTTAATAGAAAAGGTCTAGAAAGTTCGCAGAAGGTATTGTATTACAAGCCACACAAATCACTAAGTTAAAATTGAGAACTTTTAAAAAACGTTAGAATGTCTTCGCTTCATAAAATAAAACATAAAATAGACGGCACTTTCCTTCTGTTTCCGGCATCTCAACACGTTTTTAGGTTAAATAATCGAGGTTCTTTTTCATTCGTAATTCTCCTTAAATTTACGATAATTGCTTTCATAATGCCGTTAGATAATATTTCATTCAAAATTAAACACGAAACATTTACTCTGAATGTCCTTGTAAAGTTTGTTTTATGAGATACCTTTTTTATGGTTCAAAGATAGAAATTTGTTCAGCAAAAGAGTTTTTGAACACAGACAAGTAATAGCTTTCTTGCAAACACTACGTGTACCGAGTATGTTTTAATTTATCATGTGTAATTAATGCGGCGTATTTTTTACAAGAAATGGCGGATTGACCGTTGTAATAATTTTTAAATAAAACGTAATATATGTTTTTACCACGGTTTTATTATAAAATTTATTATTACGAATATTTGTTATTCAGTTCTGTGCTATGTTTAAAGTTTAAATTTTTCGGGCTCAATGGGAAGTGTTAAAATCGATTGAATAATTTGTTCTTTTCTTAATTTTATACATCATTGTATATTAATCCCTTTTGTAATTTGAATAATGTTTAATTGTGGTTCTTTTGTACGGTGAGTAAGGCCGGAGTAACCGGAGGCACTCCCTCATCTCACTACCCCTTCGTCTTCTCAAATTTACTTAACGGTCAGCAACGCTCCTGCAACCTGCAGCACCTCTGATGTTGCCGATGTACGTCGTGATTTATTTATTACATAATAAGGCTGTTCATTTGTTGAAGTATTATCTTACTAAAAGGATCCAAATGGTTCAGGTAAATGGTGTAAAATCAGTGGGTTCAGTAGTGGGAATGGAGGTGGCACAAGGATCCATTTTAGGCCCTTTTTATTTCTTGTTTACAAAAATGATCTGTAATTCTTGGTGCAGAATTTTACAATTATACTATTGTTCGCATACGATACTTCTCTGTTATTCAAAGTCAGTCGAAATTTTGCTTTTTTGAGTAAGGTTTTGGTTTAATGTAAATAATTTAGCGTCGATAACGGAGTAGTTAGAAGATTTACCACCGGATCGGGATACCAGAGTTCGATTCCCTATGTAAAGGACGCTTATCTACAATATCTACAGTTTCTCTGGATAGTAAGACGGCGACAGGTTTACCACCTGGCACGTTCCAAATATGATCTTATATAATCTGGTTATATAATATGATAATCGAGTGTAAAATGGGTTGAAACGACTAAAATTAAATAGGCATCTCGGTCTTCCCCAGTACGGGGTAAATGGTGGTGAGAGCATTCGTATTAATGCAAAAGTAAAGTTAGTGTAGTAAAGCAGCCTGTAAGTGCCCACAGCGGGGCAAAGACCTCTTTCTCAAATATCTGAGAGGATTTTGGAGCCGTGAAGGGCGCGCCACAGTGCGGGACAGCGAGCTTCTCATATCCTCGAAATAATATTTTACATTATTTCTCATGCAGGTTTCCTCACGATGTTTTCCTTCACTGCCGAGCTCGTGGTAGGCACAGCATTTAAAATTTCTATTAACAATTTTAGTGGTGCCGGTACTGGGGGACGAAGCCAGGTGACTCGCGCTCTGTGAAACTAAAGCGAGCGCCCTGACTACTAATGTTGTATTTCGAATGTGATTTGCTGATAAAATAAGATTTCTTAAAATGCTTACATAATTTTTGGTCATGATTTTATATGTCATATAAAATCTTTTAGTTATCAAGAAGGTTACACGTTCTTATGCTCTTATGTATGTCAGGAATGCCTTGACGATGCGAGAGCCAGTGAAGAATATATTTATTTAAACGTTTAGGAAGCGTTCCTCCTTTGATGCATTCTACAAAGTACGGCTACAGCTTATAAGCATCTCGAAGTCTGGATGTTCTGCACGACTTTTATATTTTAAATATACAATGTTTTTTGGTGAAAACGTTTATTTATTTCTATTTAATTTAAGCGAGTGTACTAGGTTTGAATGTTTATGAACCAATATTACTACATGCTCGGTACCGCAGCCTCGCAGAATACCGGTGTGAAGTAGAGGCATCTTGCGCTTCTGCGTTTCTTTCGGTGAGTGAGATATCCGGGGGCGCCCTCCCACTCCCCAGCCCCTCCTCTTGCTCCCTCCATTCTTCCACATAGCCTTGAAGGCCGGCAACGCCCCTGTAGTACCTCTGGTGTTGTAGATGTAAGTGGGCGACGGTAATCGTTTACCATCAGGTGAACCGCTTGCTCGTTTGTTGCCTTACCAATAAAAAAAAATGTTTCTATGTAGAAGAACAAGCTTTTGATTTTAATTTAACCATCCTTTTCTCCAAATGCAACTCACCGGTCCACTCCTGCACGTGCACCCGGGTACATCGGGCTAGCTAATAAAGGCTGACAATCTTTCCGTTTATGCCTGACTCATATCTTACCCACTAGTGATGGGAGCAGCACCACTAATGCGAGAGGGTACCGGGCTACGTTCACCAACCCGCTTGTCCAGCTTGGAGAGTATGGGCAAACCTTCAAAAAATAAATGTATGCCGTATGTAAATTTTTTTTAATTCACTTGAAATATACGTATGTCGTTAGCTTGGGTGAAACTTAAATATAATTGACTAATTAGTTGAATTAAATATCAAATTTTGAATCGTTTTATCCCCTGTGTTTTGGGAGAAACCGTGCCCACTGCTGTGCCTACCTGGGGCCACGGCAACGAGTAAGGGCTATGGTTTAGGTGATTGAATTCATTACTTCAAAATTCATTGAGTGAAGTTTGTTTCTATAATTTTCGTGACCCAATGTAAAATGTTTAAAATTTAATAAATCCAGTAACTTTTAATTTTTTTTAAATTGTTAAAACTTCTTTTGACCTTAGCGGTTCTTACGTGGAAAGAAACTCTCGGTAAAGTAGCTTTTCTCTAAGAACAATTTTCGAACTGTGCTTCATCAAATAGAACGACTTACAGCTGAAACTTTGAATTTAAGATTTTGAGTGCTCGTTGTTTGGAAAATGTTCAAACTTAATTGTAGATTTCTAACTAAAATCCAGTTGTATTTAGAGTGATACAGGGCTTTCCATACATAAATATTAAAGTGGACATTTGGGCTTACCGGAACGGACAAAAGTTAATTACACTTTAATGGAACTCGAAGTGGAAATCGAGGTATTTCAGTGCTTTAAATATTCTATGTGAATAACTTAACGCATAAACAGCCAGGATATAATTTGTTAGAATATATTACGATAACTTCTTGATTATTAATTTATCAATAAAACTAAATCATTATAAATGAAACTATTGTTTAAGGATTTTATTGCGTCATCCTGAATATTAATACGCTCTCACGACCTTATACTCAATACAGGGGTGGTCAGAGCACTAACATTTTATTCCTTTCAAGTCACTTATCAACAGGGCAAATTTTGGACAATGTTACAGCTTGTCGCCTTTTTCGAAGAACCCATTTGTACAAGCACTCCACATCGCGGATCGAACTCGAGTCTTCTGATTCGGAGACCGATCCCTCAACCACTCGGTTATTGTTGCTAAATATATGTTATGAAACTTATATATATTCACGCCTAGTTCCCAACGGGGTAGGCAGAGACAATCGTCTTCCACTTGCTACGGTCCTGACATACGTCTTACGCTTCTTCCACTTTCATCAATCTCCGCATGTATGCTTGTTGGTTTAGAGTACTCTTGACCTGGCTTTTTTCCAGAACTTCTCCGACATTTTATTTATTATAACGTACATATTTATTGTGCATTAAGAATATGGAGATTACGTACTAATGGTTTCTGTCGATTTAATAACTATGAGACGGTGAACTGTTTGTATTTCTCTATCGAACAGCAATGCAATTACTTTTGTATTCCGGTTTGGTAAGTATAGAGAGCTATTATAATTCCGGACTATGAGGCGTACCATCTTAATACTCAGGGGTGACAACGCATCTGTAAGCTTCTTCGATTGAAGTTGTTTGCAGGTGTTCACGGGCTGCAGTAGCCCCTTACCCACAGGTGGACTGTTAGCTCGTTTTTCACACTAATCCAATGAAAATGTGTATGCATGTATGGATAAATATATCTATGTGTATTATTTAATTATATGTAATCTTATTTATTTAATTGTATACATAATATGTATTAGAAATGTACGCACTAAGTTTGCCATTTCAATAAAATTTCCTGTCAGGGTCTGCTGGAAGAAATTTCAATGTATGGAATAAGTAGTGCCCTTGTACAAATACTATGTTTTAAAGTTTTCTTGCTATTTTGTGTAAAAAAAAAAATGTTGTTTAGGCTACATCATCACCTGTCTCGTTTTCAGGTGTCTATAAATCAATACAATGTTTTCAAGAATCCTCACATTAAAGATGCAGCTCCTCGCCGCTAGTCTGTTGGAACTAGGTTCGACATAGGTGAAGAGATATTCCTACAGCTGTCGATCGCAAGAGTCTCATCTCTCCTCTAGGGTGGAGTGGGTGAAGCGCGTCCCGGTGAGGACGACCTTTGGAGAGAATCAAATGGGGTAGGGGTGCGATTAACCCGCCCACGTGAAGGCAAGGACGAGATATGTCTTCAAATTTCTCTAAATGTATACACGTATTTCAAACAACTTATTGAATATGAAATAAATGATATTATTTTGTCACGACAAATATCAGAACTTATAGCACTGAAGTGTTAAACAAGTAAGTTTTCTTAATAAATTGGGTCAACAGAAAAAAAGAAACGATTAAACAAAAAACAAAAATTTCATTTGCAAGTTGGCTATTGTGCGTTGCGTGGGACTTCGCTTTCGGTCGCTCATAACAAGTTAAATTTGTTTTTAAAGCTATTACGACAGTAACAAAACGTGAAACCACCGCTGCCGTATTACGTAATTAAATAATGACACCGAGGGAGACGGAGACGTAGAAAATTACTTCTCGATTAATTAAAGTACAAACTTAATTGTCCTATCTCGGATAGAAGCAATAAACCTACATTGTTTCTAATAAACGATTACAGGGTTCAAGTTATACTTGATGTTACGCGCGACCTGGTTCGTGGTTGGTTAATTTTGATGGGTTCCAACATAAAATAGCATTTTTTTTCTGTACCGCAATTGGTGGAGAACGTTGTAAGAGCTATGCAGCGACGTTTGATGCTGCTCGATCGGGTTGTTACGACAGCCTCGCAGAACAGCGGTCTACTTCACACAGACATCTTGTGTTTCTGCGTTTCGTTTTGTGAGTGAGGCTACTTACCTCCCCAATAAATTCCTCCAAGTATAATCAAAGGCACCGCACCTGCAGCTCCTCTGCTGGAGTTGCAGATGTACGTGAGTGACGGTAATCATTTACTATCAGGAGGCGTTTGCTCGTTTGCTCCTATTCCCCAAAAAAAAGATAAGAGTAAAAAATAAAGAGTATTTATCGGGTAAGTAGTACCCATAACTTCCCGCTGCAGTCGTCTAGTCATGTATATATATGTAATCTTTTTATTTTGTGAGTTTGTTCGTGTCCTATTCCAATAAATCAATAAAATATTCTTTTTGTTTACGACTATATCCCCAGTGTGAGTTATTAACTATAAAAATTGGTAGCCATTTTAGGTACCATTTTTTTCCATAGGTTATTACCTAACAGTCCACCTGATGGTAAGTGGCTGCTGCATCCTATGGGCACCTGCAAATAACTTCATACGAAGAAGGTTACGTATGCGTTTTCACTCACGAGGACTAAGATGGAATGTCTGACAGCTTCTAATTATACCGACACAATGGTCCAATGGAATCGGAACACAACAGTGGTTGCATTGCTGATTGGTGGCTGAAGTGGGTAAGAGGGGGTTACTTACGTAGATGGCTCCTAGACAGAGAAGTAGTCTATAACTTAATTTTATTAAACCTCACTAGTTTACCCATCTATCCGACAGGGGCGCTTAATGCATTTTTTATCAATTGCCCTTTCGCTCGTCTCTTCCGCCGAATTGTCAAGGCCAGCGGGCCTACAGCATCTGGTTCCGTGGTGGTCTTATTCAGTCCGGCACTTATTGCTAACCCCGACCGATCCCGGGGCTCGCATTCTTGATATAAAATGCACATTTTCTATTCATAATGCCTATCTTTCCTTCTATAAGCTATCTACAGACCGTCCAAGGCAGGTTCGGGCCCCGTGTCATTAGCTAACCTAGCTTGAGATCTAATCCTGGATTATAAATAATCACTAACACATGTCATTCGCTTACTGCATTTACCCATGGGTTAGGCATGAGTTACGCATATTAATTTAACACCAATCATTGTAGCCAGACGGAATGCCAAATACCACCTTTCGTCGCTCAGGGAGATTGAGAGGTGGCGAGTCTAGTCGCCGGGTTTGCTTCGGGATTTCCAAGGATTTTCTCCTTTGTCTATTACGACACGGTATAAAAGGGAGTGACCGATTCTTACGTCTAATTCCAGTTAAAGCCATTTTTTGTGAACAAAACAAAATATTGATATCGACTCTGGTTACACAATAATTGTGTTTGGATATAATCCCATGTATTGTACGCAAGGATAGGCGTAGTGACAGTGCAGTGTCACCTGTAGTTGTAGCATTGTACAGCTAGTAAGTACTACACTCTCGTCCCGTCCATGTACATAAATAACAAACGAGTGTTTTGTAATTACTAAAAAAAAAAAATTTGTATGTGTAAAGGAGGTTTAAAAATAAGTGGGACAATGTATTAATTTGTTTATTTTTTTTTATTTTATATACAAATCTAATCACATCCTTTTTGTATAACTAAAACTTTAACATTAATACAGCGTAAAGAACTTCTGAAAAGACAAAAAACTCACAATTTTATATGCAAATACATATCTTTCTCACACTACGTATGTATAGTACATTTTAATTACAAGACATGTTTTTTTTACCACATTTTTATTATTTATCATCCAGTTCTGTGCTATGTTAAAAGTTTCAAGTCACTAGCTTATCGGGAAGTTAGTTTGAAATTGATTGGAAAATTTCTACCGAACAGACAAATAAACTAAAAAAAAAGAACGGGAGCTAATATTGCATTGTTATCCAGTTCTAAACTATGTTAATAGTTCTAAATCACTAGCTCATCGGGAAGTTGTTTAAAATACGATTGCACAATTTGTACCGAACAGACAAACAAGAATGGGAGTTAATAAAAACGCGGTAAAATGGTGAAGATGGATGATGAAGACGTCTGAAATTTTCTAGAACTTTCTAGACCCATAGGCAACGGAACGTCGGCTTGATTTAAGTAATTCTCTTATTTTTACCATGAAATGTTTACCTTGAGCTTTCTTGTGTATAATCATTAATAATTTAAATACACATTAAATTTGAAGTTTATGCAGCGAATAAATAATTATGAAATTAATAAAAAAGTTGAAATAAATAATAATGAGCTATCCGATATACGATCTTTTAGATGCGTGCATCGATTGAAGATGTTTTCTCGTCTAAATTATTCACATTATTATTATTATATAAATTAATATTAATCGCTAAAATAGAGAAAATTAAATAAAATTGATTTCTTTTTTTAATTCAAATTAAATAATTGTGAAAGAGAACATTTATTTTATAAAACGGCATAACTAAACATACGTAGTATGATGTGATAGAGTAAAATTTTTACTTCTGAATACACTTTGTTGAGCCAAAATAAAGGAATAAAAAAGAGAACAAAAAAGTCAACTAAGTTTTGTTGTCTGTAGTTGATTTTAAAGTATTGCTTTTTTGTATAATATTAATGAAAAAACTAATAACAAAATTTCCATGTTCAAAGTTATCATATTAAAATCATTCTATGATCTATGATTTTATTCTAGGTTAGGTATAGAATAGTAATAAATTCGAAAATTACAAATTTAAGCTACATGTATCGTAAAATGAATATCAATACTGTGCAAATTGGTTTTTGAACGGTAATTTTTTTTAATATATGTTGTACAAAGTGTTATTTCTACGCTCTATGGAATGTATTGTTATATATTTACAGTAGGTACATATTATACAGGCCGAAAGATAACTAATGCTAAAGTATACTAACTACTTCATAAATTGAAGGCACATTTTTATAGACCTGATCTAACTTTAATACAAATCGCTTCATTAAGGAAGCTATTATAGCAACTAAGTCCTTAATATAGAAGACAGCAAGAAACATTTTTAAAAATGGCGTCGGTATATGTCAATCCCGCCAATTTGTGGCTGTAGTAAAAAATGGGGAAAATATTCCTCTTTGTTGTTTATCGCTGTTTTCAATATTAAATATTTACAAGTATCGGTAATAGATCTTATATTTTTTTTGGTTTTCATCACACTGGAAAAATTATATTTTTAAATTATTTTTTTATAACCTATAACCTATACTCCGCTCCAGCCGCTAGTCCTACCTCTTTGTGTTAGTTACATACAAGCACATGTTTCATTTATATTATTGTTCGGTATATAAAGTGACATGCGTTTTAACGCGACTGATTTCCTTTTGCCCTGTTATTTTGATCATGTTTCTATTTTAGATTATGTGAAATTACACAATTATTTACATGACTAAGAAATCAATTTGAATATTGTTTTACTAACGTAAATTACCTTTCTACCGCATAAATCATGCGCAACTTTCACGGTTTAACTAACATCTCTATATTGGAGAATGTTTTACACCATCGCTACAACTAGACTATTAATAATCATATACCCATCATAGTCGAATTACCAGAAACCAGTCGCACATCGATACAAACACGCTGTTACCCGCTATGGAAAAAAATTGTAACGTCACGTAGTCTATCACTCAATACTTAGGCGCGATACGCGGCGAAGAGAAGCGCGGCGAGCGGAGCGGCGAGCGGCTCGGCGAACCGCTCGGCGAGCGGAGCGTCGAGCTCAGCGCCGCGGGCTATGGCTTCAGCCGCTTGAAGCCCGCACCGTCCTGCCCCAGCTTCAGCTCCTCGTACAGCGTGGGCTCCACCTCGCGCACCGTACTCGGGTTCTGCAGAGTCTCCTGTCGCCAAGCCGCGCTGTTCGACACGCTGTTCGCAAGGCCGTTGCCTCCGTTCGCGTTGCCGTTTGGTAGCGTGCCCTGGTGCCGAAATTCACACATATACAGCACAGCCGCGTCGGAGCAAGACATGGAACATGCGTGTTATCTGTATGTGAGGATTCATCCTTACGTATAGATCTGCCCCCCAATAAGGACGCTCAAGTTGGATCACCTATGAAGCAGGCTCGTACAAAATTTTTAAATCTTATTTACGATTACTATCGTTGTCCTGAATTTTGAGCCATTGCATTTTAGACCTCTGGGGTGACAACGCCCCTATAACCTACTTCGTTTTAAGTTGTTGTGTGCTAATGGGCTTCAGTAGCCACAGACCGTAACGTTGTCTGTTTGGGAAGAAGGACTTGAAACGACTAAAACATATGGACTTCATCTCTGATAACAATGATGGGCATTGGGTAAACGGTCGTGACAGCTTATATTTTTTTTAACTGATCAATTTTACTCCGTACGTGGCGCCCTGCTAACTCACGAACGAGGCTCTGGAGGCCGACTGGTGGGGGACATCCGTTAGAATATCCCAAGCTCATGTCCCATAAAAATGTCATGAGAGTAATCACCGCCCTCGCCAGTCTAAAACGTCCAATCAAACATAACAATTACGTAAGCTCAATTCTTTTGCTGCACGTATTGTTAGAAGCCCTGGGCTCATTTGACAAAGTTCCTTGTGAAATTATGCCCCGATACAATCATATCGTGTTATTTTTCACATCCAAGATAACCAAGTCTTGTATAAACAAAATTATGTTAAGAAAAGTTTATGATTTTGTCAAGTAATGGATTCACAAAGAATTTTGTTAGATATTTTTGTGATTTACGCAAATATATTTAGATAGAGAAAGTACAAGACAATTTTGTATAATAATCATACTTACATTGACAACCGTGTCAGTATTGGTTTCTCTGAGGTAACTGGGATTCTCAAATGCTACACCGCCTTGCGATTTAAGTCTTAAATTCTGAAACAAGAGAATAGATCATTTTCTGAGTGGTCAGAAACTGCCCTTAGCAATACAATGTAGAGTTATGAGGGAAAGCCCAGTAGCTAGTAACTTAAGTGCCATTGAAGTAGTGGCCTCTCTCTGGTGTTGTGTGGGCGTGAATCCATCAAAATATACAACAAACAATGGGGCGTGTATTCACTCAGCGTGATGCTGCAGGGCAGCCTATAGCGCTGATAATTCTGTCACAACTACAGAGACGCGCACGACCAGCCTAAAAAAGTATGAACTCCTTGTACTGGGCGAAGAAACTCGCGCCGGCTCGCTGTACCTTCCTGTGCCTGTAGTAGAGTGCGGCGGCGAGCAGCAGCGCGGCCACGAGCACGCAGGCCACGCCCGCGCCCACCGCCGACGCGGCGCCCGCGCCTCCGCCCGCGCCCGCGCGCGCCGCGCCGTCGCCCGCGCCAGCGCCCGCGCCCGCCTCCTGCCCCGCCGTCGTGAACATGATCGGCGCGCTCAGCGACGACGTGCCTGCGAAGAATGCGTTGCTAATACTAATCCAAATCTCAATTCATGCAGATTTTTGAAGAACTTCTTTAGGCGCACCATGCACACTATTTCTGAGCCGTCACGCTCGGGTCGGTGACGCCGGATAGCGCAAACTCCTGTCGAGTTTTCAGGGCAGTGAACGAAACGTACTTCAGAAGTAATAGATACGTGTTTTTCTTATTGTATCTTACTTTTGGATGTTTCTGAAAGACTTATGGTCGGAATTGTCTGTATACCACATCTTTCGCGAAAAAGAAAATTGTGTTCTCATATGAATAATATAACATCATTTTAAATGTGGTAGAGCCAAGCGGCGGCTTTTACTGCTGCTCGAATGGGCCGGCTCGACCGGATTAGTACCACTACCTCGCAGAGTACCGGCGTGAAGTAGAGTCATCTAATGCCTCTTGCGTTTCGTTCGGTGAGTGAGGTATCCGGAGGCCCACTCCCCCTCCCCATGCCCCTCCCATGCCCCTCCCCATCCCCCAAATACCCTTAGAGGCCGGCAACGCACCTGCAGCACCTCTGGTGTTGCAGATGTACGTGGGCGACGGCAATCACTTACCATCAGGTGAACCGCTTGCTCGTTTGCTGCCTTTCTCATAAAAAAAAAAAAACATCAATACAATTATAATTAGAAATATATTTTAAAATTAGAACATCGTATAAGTTTTCACTCCTATCGCGCGATTATAAGCTCGCACAATTTATTTTTAAAAGAGAGTTGATACTCACCAACATCATTGGCAGCCTTCACCACGCACTCATATCGCACGTCGTCGCGCAGCCCAGTGAGCACGACGCTGGTCTCACTGGTGTCCAGTTTTTCTGGCACCTTGGCACCGTACGCACGCCAGAACACGCGGTATAGGTACACCGTTTGCGGGTTCTTTAGCGGCGGCTCCCAACTGTCAATTATATTTTTTGGTTAGGAGTTGTGGCAAATCAACAGCTTATTGATTTTCAAGACGCAAACATTGAAGGGCTGCCCGTTTCTTTCTAACATTTTTTGGGGATCGCCATATCGTGGTCCAATATCGTGTCGGCACTACGAGGTACATACCTCAGCAGCACGGCGTGCGCGGTGGGCGCTGCGTGCGCGCGCAGACTGCGCGGCGGTCCGGGCAGGCGCGCGCCCGCGTCGCGGAAGCAGGCGAGGGCGCGGCGCGCGTGCTGCAGTGCGCAGGCGCGCGGCACAGGCCCACCGCGGCAGAGTTCCAGGCAGTTGCGCGGCACGCCCCACGATGCGCAGCAACCACGGTGATCTGCGCACACAAAGCAACAATTAACATGACCTACCATGAGCGAGTCAGACTTGAAGTCGAACGTCTCCTTAATATACAAAATAGACACATAAAAGTTTTCATATAGAAAATAGAAAAGAAGGTTACATCTTTACTACGTGGTAGGACTCCTTTTTGGGTTAGGAGCCACCTGGATTGTAATCCGGTTTGAAGCGTATGCTGACTCTCTGACCTAGTACAATTACACTCATTTCATCTTAGACCTCAAGGTTGTCAATGAATCTATAATCACCTTCGATAGAAGTTGTTTTCAATTGCCTGGGATACAGTGCCCACTTATTTATTTATTTATTTAACTTCATATACATGAAAATGTATATAGGCGGACTTAATGCCAGAACCATTCTCTACCAGTCAACTTTTGGACGATGCAGAGACGAAATTAAGTAGGTGTAGGTGATAGATTAGAGAGGGAAAAAAAAATATAATAAATGTAAATCTATATGTACATGCAATATTTAAATACGCATACAATAATAAATACATATATAATAATAAATACTTACACACGTACGTACATACATTTGTAATTTTTAAATATATTAATAAATTAAATATTAAATATATATAAAAATCGACTATTACTGAGATGTTTCTGCCATTTTTTTAAGGATATGTTCCTTAGCTTTCTTTTTAAATATGTATCGACTGTGAGCCGCTCTGATTTCGAGTGGGAGCGCATTCCAAAGAAGTACGGATTGAACAGGAAAGGATGAATGGACAAATCATGAGGTATGTGAGGGCACTTACTGTCAGGTGAAATGTTAACTCGCTTTTTTTCTCCAATCCAATATAAAAAACATTATGAAACAGTTAGTTGCAGTAATTGACAATTACTACAACTGCTACTTAAGATCTAGCGTTCTAGATAACTACTTTCCCACAAGTTATGAACTTTTAAGAAGCTTATGGAGTAGAAAAGTTTGCTAGTGTGAACAAAGTACGCATTCGGTCAGTTCAGTTCAGTTTGGAGGCACCAATAGTAAGTGTAAAATATTTTTTTTTATATTGTGCTTTTCGATACAATAATTCAAATTTGTACACTAAGTAAATTGCAATGTAGATTATGTGAGCTTTGAAGCTCATACATATAATAAGTACATTTCAATGTATTGACTTAAATATGTTAAATTAGAGATTTTACATTAAAAAAAAATATCTTACATAGCGCTTTATATGTGCGATCGTAAACTAAGCTAAGGTTGAAAATGTAATAAATCTAAATGTTAAAGTTATCTTGTACTAAACTTACTTGTGATAATGTAATATTATTTAGAATACGCGTAAAAATCTTTAACATAAAAAATAAACAGCAACGGCCCCAGTAAAGAGCCTAGAGGCACGCAGGAAGGTACGCTTTAACACTCAGATTTGTAATCATGTGTATAAAGCGTCTTACCGATTTCCTTCTGAACCACCTAAATAAGCTACGGTGCAAGGTAAGGTTTATGAGGTAAAAAAGCATAACATACACAGTCGAAACATTTGCAGAAATCAGTGAATAATCTATTTGTGCACCACACTCATTCATCATAGATGTAATATAATATTCATTTAATGATAGTAAGTTTAAGGTAGTGGAGCGACCGCTTATAAATCAAAGTTCAGGTGCAATATTTTGGAAGCAAAGATTGTAGTATAATAATTTTTGGTGAACTTTCAACGATCTTGGAGAAGATACACATTGAAAGTTTTAAGATATTAGTGTAGTTGTTGTTTGTAATTTTTAAATATATTAATAAACTAAATATTAAATATATATAAAAATCGACTATTACTGAGATGTTTCTGCCATTTTTAAGGATATGTTCCTTAGCTTTCTTTTTAAATATGTATCGACTGTGAGCCGCTCTGATTTCGAGTGGGAGCGCATTGCAAAGAAGTACGGATTGAACAGGAAAGGATGAATGGACAAATCATGAGGTATGTGAGGGCACTTACTGTCAGGTGAAATGTTAACTCGCTTTTTTTCTCCAATCCAATATAAAAAACATTATGAAACAGTTAGTTGCAGTAATTGACAATTACTACAACTGCTACTTAAGATCTAGCGTTCTAGATAACTACTTTCCCACAAGTTATGAACTTTTAAGAAGCTTATGGAGTAGAAAAGTTTGCTAGTGTGAACAAAGTACGCATTCGGTCAGTTCAGTTCAGTTTGGAGGCACCAATAGTAAGTGTAAAATATTTTTTTTTATATTGTGCTTTTCGATACAATAATTCAAATTTGTACACTAAGTAAATTGCAATGTAGATTATGTGAGCTTTGAAGCTCATACATATAATAAGTACATTTCAATGTATTGACTTAAATATGTTAAATTAGAGATTTTACATTAAAAAAAAATATCTTACATAGCGCTTTATATGTGCGATCGTAAACTAAGCTAAGGTTGAAAATGTAATAAATCTAAATGTTAAAGTTATCTTGTACTAAACTTACTTGTGATAATGTAATATTATTTAGAATACGCGTAAAAATCTTTAACATAAAAAATAAACAGCAACGGCCCCAGTAAAGAGCCTAGAGGCACGCAGGAAGGTACGCTTTAACACTCAGATTTGTAATCATGTGTATAAAGCGTCTTACCGATTTCCTTCTGAACCACCTAAATAAGCTACGGTGCAAGGTAAGGTTTATGAGGTAAAAAAGCATAACATACACAGTCGAAACATTTGCAGAAATCAGTGAATAATCTATTTGTGCACCACACTCATTCATCATAGATGTAATATAATATTCATTTAATGATAGTAAGTTTAAGGTAGTGGAGCGACCGCTTATAAATCAAAGTTCAGGTGCAATATTTTGGAAGCAAAGATTGTAGTATAATAATTTTTGGTGAACTTTCAACGATCTTGGAGAAGATACACCACAGATACATCTTCCTCCTCCACAAACATACTGCACACATAATATATACTGCAAATAAGCGTTAGTTTATATTGCGTACAAGTAGTTTTAGGCTCATCCACCTTCGTGATATTAAACAATTGTACAATTTCTTCATTTACGGATTGTATTTGGGTTTGGGTTTCTCTTTATTCTCACTCCTAATTACTAAGATAATCACACTTTTCAAAGATCATGAATGAAGTCTTTCGATCGGAAAGGTGAAAATTAATTTAAGAAGACTACGAGATAGTATTCTATAATACATTTACACATTGTCATATTTACTAAAGGTATTCGTTAATATCTTACCCGAGCCGTCGGCTGCACACTTCAGTAACTTCTCGAAGTCGTCCATGCACTCCGGTCGGTCCATGATGTTGTCCATGTCCAAGTGGAAACTGCACGCGTCGATGCAAGACGATGAAACGTTCATCTGTTTGAAAAATTTATATTTGAACAAGTGGAAAAATTCTTGATCAATAGTTACGATAGAACGACAGGGTCATAATCAAGTTTCTAAAAAAAAAGTATGTAAACTTCTCCTTTCCTTTCTTTGACGAACGTCGTTCTTTCAATTAGTTTCTTGGCAAATTGTAATCGTCACCATTTAAGAACATCATCTTAAATGATAAAATAATATCGGAATTAATTATCATTGGGAAGATCTTTAAGTAACGTTAATTTAAAATCTCTTTAAACTTCCATTATAAAAGTTATAGTCAGGTTTCTTTTTCTCTATTCTTGTGCCGCTTACCTGTGTGCAACACTCCGTGACATTGTGGTGGGGTGTGGTCGGTCTCAAGCGGACGGAGACCGGCCTCAAGGTCTTTCCGAAAGCATTTTCCGCGTGACAGAAGTAGTCCGCTTCGTCTGCCTCTGTTATCTTCTTTATTGTCAGCCGCATTGTGTACTTAGTTTGATCCTAATGAACAACAAAAAGTATTGTTATGTACCTTGATTTGTTTTCAATTGATTGAGAAGGATGTGGATGCAACAGATGGTAACAAATTTACAAGTTCTGTGTCTTTCTTAAACCTTCCTTGAGTTTCTTAGATACTTTTTAATCTACTAGTCTCTATTATAATAGAAGTAGAAACTAACTGACTGACAGATCAACGCACAACCGTTTTTATTCCTGGGTATAGAAGCATGAAATTTTGGAAACAGGATTTTTCCTCTAAATTCCTCGAAATTCATTTCCTAAGGGGATGAATATATCGGCTATTTCTGGATATAGATAGTAGGAGCTAGGTGTTAGGCTCCTTCTCTGCTGGTCCACCTGATGGTAACTTTGTACTGCAGCCCATGGGCTTGAATCGAAGAAGGTTATAAATGCGTTGTCACCCCCCTGGACTAAGGTGGAATGATGTACAGCTTGTAGTTATACTGGCGTAATTATGTCTTTAAAACCGTTACACAACAGTAGTGGCAGCAGCAGAGAAGAAGTCTGCCACATATTAATTTATAGTACTCTAGAAGAGATTGAAGGGTTTATTTAGAAAACTAAGAATGACATACTTTCTCATACTTCAATAAATAAAAAAAAGCATTATATTTACTAAAATCTAAATAGTTTTTAATTTTTTTAAAATCTTTGTCATGGCATTACTTAGAAAAACAACCTTTTAGAGAATCTTGGCAAGTATACAAAACCACTGCCTGGGAATTACCGCTTCCAGACATTTACTAATGTATTGATACCGGCTCATGAATAATAATGAGATTGCGGGAAATTGGATTTCCATAAATAATTAAAATGGAGTTGAAATGCGGCAATTACTCAATTTGCTAATTAGGTAATTGAAAGCCGTAGACACCGAGGCTACCCTCTTAATTAATTAAAGAAAATCCTGGTTTATTTCGACCGTGGCGACATCTTACGGTTAATGAGTTGCCATCGGCCCAGGGTATGTAATAGTGCAGTCAATACATCCACTCACTTCCTTTATTCTCACTCCTAATTACTAAGATAATCACACTTTTCAAAGATCATGAATGAAGTCTTTCGATCGGAAAGGTGAAAATTAATTTAAGAAGACTACGAGATAGTATTCTATAATACATTTACACATTGTCATATTTACTAAAGGTATTCGTTAATATCTTACCCGAGCCGTCGGCTGCACACTTCAGTAACTTCTCGAAGTCGTCCATGCACTCCGGTCGGTCCATGATGTTGTCCATGTCCAAGTGGAAACTGCACGCGTCGATGCAAGACGATGAAACGTTCATCTGTTTGAAAAATTTATATTTGAACAAGTGGAAAAATTCTTGATCAATAGTTACGATAGAACGACAGGGTCATAATCAAGTTTCTAGAAAAAAAGTATGTAAACTTCTCATTTCCTTTCTTTGACGAACGTCGTTCTTTCAATTAGTTTCTTGGCAAATTGTAATCGTCACCATTTAAGAACATCATCTTAAATGATAAAATAATATCGGAATTAATTATCATTGGGAAGATCTTTAAGTAACGTTAATTTAAAATCTCTTTAAACTTCCATTATAAAAGTTATAGTCAGGTTTCTTTTTCTCTATTCTTGTGCCGCTTACCTGTGTGCAACACTCCGTGACATTGTGGTGGGGTGTGGTCGGTCTCAAGCGGACGGAGACCGGCCTCAAGGTCTTTCCGAAAGCATTTTCCGCGTGACAGAAGTAGTCCGCTTCGTCTGCCTCTGTTATCTTCTTTATTGTCAGCCGCATTGTGTACTTAGTTTGATCCTAATGAACAACAAAAAGTATTGTTAAGTACCTTGATTTGTTTTCAATTGATTGAGAAGGATGTGGATGCAACAGATGGTAACAAATTTACAAGTTCTGTGTCTTTCTTAAACCTTGAGTCCTTGAGTTTCTTAGATACTTTTTAATCTACTAGTCTCTATTATAATAGAAGTAGAAACTAACTGACTGACAGATCAACGCACAACCGTTTTTATTCCTGGGTATAGAAGCATGAAATTTTGGAAACAGGATTTTTCCTCTAAATTCCTCGAAATTCATTCCCTAAGGGGATGAATATATCGGTTATTTCTGGATATAGATAGTAGGAGCTAGTTGTTAGGCTCCTTCTCTGCTGGTCCACCTGATGGTAACTTTGTACTGCAGCCCATGGGCTTGAATCGAAGAAGGTTACAAATGCGTTGTCACCCCCCTGGACTAAGGTGCAAAGATGTACAGCTTGTAGTTATACTGGCGTAATTATGTCTTTAAAACCGTTACACAACAGTAGTGGCAGCAGCAGAGAAGAAGTCTGCCACACATTAATTTATAGTACTCTAGAAGAGATTGAAGGGTTTATTTAGAAAACTAAGAATGACATACTTTCGTCAATAAATAAAAAAAAAGCATTATATTTACTAAAATCTAAATAGTTTTTTAATTTTTTTTTTAAAATCTTTGTCATGGCATTACTTAGAAAAACAACCTTTTTAGAGAATCTTGGCAAGTATACAAAAACCACTGCCTGGGAATTACCGCTTCCAGACATTTACTAATGTATTGATACCGGCTCATGAATAATAATGAGATTGCGGGGAAATTGGATTTCCATAAATAATTAAAATGGAGTTGAAATGCGGCAATTACTCAATTTGCTAATTAGGTAATTGAAAGCCGTAGACACCGAGGCTACGCTCTTAATTAATTAAAGAAAATCCTGGTTTATTTCGACCGTGGCGACATCTTACGGTTAATGAGTTGCCATCGGCCCAGGGTATGTAATAGTGCAGTCAATACATCCACTCACTTCCTTTATTCTCAGGTCTCATAGCTGTTTCTGCGCCAAAGACACGAGGCAGGACACGATCTAACCAGACTCAAAGACTGTATTATCAAACGATTATCACCAATGCAAGGGAGGCTGCAATTCGTGGCTTCGATCCACTTCCTCTCTTACAGTACTCCTTACAGTAGATGTACACGTTTTGTTATAGTGGTGTGGTGGAGGTGCATGGTGTGGTGGAGGTGCATGGTGTGGTGGAGGTGTATGATGTGGTGGAAGTGCATGGTGTATTAGCGGTGCATCGATGCAATACGAAAGCATCTGCGGGGGAGAGGGTGGTGTTCTGTATATATATATATATATATATATATATCAGTTTTATTTTTTACATGCGGAATTGTGCCAAGTGGCTTTTTTCTAACAGCTTTAAAAAAAAGAGCCTAGTTAGTTAGTAGTACTAACCTCAGGATCGGCTAGCAGCTGAATTGTGTAGTTAGGTCCGTCTATGACTGGAGTCCTTCCGTTCGGATCCCTCCAGAAGGCGATCGTGGGCTTTGGTAACGCTTCTACGCGACATTCCAATATGACCGAATCTCCCGCTGCCGCCATCGTTATTCCCGACGCTTGAATGGTTGGTATATCTAAAAGAAACATGAATTGGAATAAGCATAAGAATTTCGTCTATATATGTAAGATTATAATTTTAAACATACACTTATGACGGTACATTGCTGTGATTTAAATATGGGATTGAACTGACATACATTTCAATTCCGAAGAATAAAAAAATGCCACTCAAAGTTGCGGCTCCGGAACCGTTACTCAATTAGTTCACCAGTGGGTTGCTGGGCTACATTGATCAGGATTTCACCTCTTTATATTTTCTGCGTGGTTCACACCGTGCCCATGGCAGAGCAACTCATTTAAATACCATAAGTTAATTTTTATTATATTTTATTTGTTTTTTACAAACGAATATGCCTTAAAATGGTTTACAGTTATACTATTTTTAGTATAACATGCTTAACATGAATACTAATAACAATGGTCATGATACATATCCACGTAGAAATTTACGCAAAATTTGGAAATACTCCATCGTCGCAGATTGACTAGTGCTTCTGCGTTTCGTTCGGTGAGTACGTAACCGCAGGCCCTCTCCCCCCTCCCCCGTCTTCCTGCTCATCCTCCCTCTCATCCCCCAAATATCCTTAGAGGCCGGCAACGCACCTGCAGCACCCCTGGTGTTGCAGATGTACGCCGACGACGGTAATCACTTACCATCAGGTGAGCCGATTGTCGCTTTCCCAAATAAAAAAAAAAGTGACATGGGCACGACCTAACTAAATTGCATGAGAAGTTCTTTCCTTATCTATTACGCAGGATAGATTCTAAACAAACACAGAGCTCGTCTATCGGTGGTGTATGTGTCGAGGCTCACTCACGTGATATGTTGATCTTTCTCGAAGCCTGCATGGGCGTTCCGTAACCGTTGTCAGCGTAACACGATATCTGATCCATGTCGCGTGTCACGTTGTGTATCACGGTCACCATGTGCCTCGTCACTTCCTGACGTACTAGACGACCTGCGATACAAAATGTATTAGTTACCAATAAAGAGCCGCGGACGTTACAAATTCTGCAATTATTATGGAGAGAAATAAAGTGTCTCAGACGTTACAAAGTCCGGAATTGTTATGGAGAGAAATAAAGAGCCTCGGACGTTACAAATTCTGCAATTATTATGGAGAGAAATAAAGTGTCTCAGACGTTACAAAGTCCGGAATTGTTATGGAGAGAAATAAAGTGTCTCAGACGTTACAAAGTCCGGAATTGTTATGGAGAGAAATAAAGAGTCTCGGAGGTTACAAAGTCCGCAATTATTATGGAGAGAAAAAAAGATTCTCAGACGTTACAAATTCCGCAATTTTTATGGAGATAAATAAAGAGTCTCAGACGTTACAAAGTCCGGAATTGTTATGGAGAGAAATAAAGAGTCTCGGAGGTTACAATGTCCGCAATTATTATGGAGAGAAATAAAGAGTCTCGGACGTTACAAATTCCGCAATTATTATGGAGAGAAATAAAGAGTCTCAGACGTTACAAATTCTGCAATTATTATGGAGAGAAATAAAGAGTCTCAGACGTTACAAAGTCCGGAATTATTATGGAGAAATAAAGAGTCTCAGACGTTACAAAGTCCGGAATTGTTATGGAGAGAAATAAAGAGTCTCGGAGGTTACAATGTCCGCAATTATTATGGAGAGAAATAAAGAGTCTCGGACGTTACAAAGTCCACATTAGTTATGGAGAAAAATAAAGAGTCTCGGACGATACAAAGTCCGGAATTATTATGGAGAAATAAAGAGTCTCGGACGATACAAAGTCCTCAATTGTTATGAAGAGAAATAAAGAGTCTAGGACGTTACAAAGTCCGCAATTATTATGGAGAGAAATAAAGAGTCTCGGACGTTACAAATTCCGCAATTATTATGGAGAGAAATAAAGAGTCTCAGACGTTACAAAGTCCGGAATTGTTATGGAGAGAAATAAAGAGTCTCGGAGGTTACAATGTCCGCAATTATTATGGAGAGAAATAAAGAGTCTCGGACGTTACAAATTCCGCAATTATTATGGAGAGAAATAAAGAGTCTCAGACGTTACAAAGTCCGGAATTGTTATGGAGAGAAATAAAAGTCTCGGACGTTACAAAGTCCGGAATTATTATGGAGAAATAAAGAGTCTCGGACGTTACAAATTCCGCAATTATTATGGAGAGAAATAAAGAGTCTCAGACGTTACAAAGTCCGGAATTGTTATGGAGAGAAATAAAGAGTCTCGGAGGTTACAATGTCCGCAATTATTATGGAGAGAAATAAAGAGTCTCGGACGTTACAAAGTCCACATTAGTTATGGAGAAAAATAAAGAGTCTCGGACGTTACAAAGTCCTCAATTGTTATGAAGAGAAATAAAGAGTCTAGGACGTTACAAAGTCCGCAATTATTATGGAGAGAAATAAAATTTGTATTCACTCACCAGAGATGTACAATGAAATAGTTGGCGTCGGGGTTCCCATGGCTATGCAGAGAATTGTCATACTGGACCCTTCGACAACTAAATTCACCGGATTCACTGTCGGCGGCTACAAAGATAAAGATACTTTATTTATTTAATCATTTATGTACACAAAAGTAAATCAGAAGAAGAAATATGATATCAGAAAATGGTCTGTACAAAGGTACTGCTTATTTCTTAAGAAATTTCTTCTAGCAGACCTGATACCGGAGAATGGTAGATTGCGCGCGTACAATGCAAAAAAACATTCATATATGCGAAACTTTTTATATAAATCTACGTACAACTACATATACATAAATAACCAAATGTAAATAACTATGTACATAAATAGTACCAATACAAATCAAATCTATATTCAACGTAAGAAACATACATTTTTTTGTAATTTTTTTAATTACACAATACGTTTTAATAATCTACTATTACAATATTTCTCCTTGAAACGGCTGGGTAGCGATCAACCCAGGGGTTCTTATCATCCGTGTGTTACTTTGTATTATAATACATCCATACATACATATATTCAAGCCTTGTTCCCAACGGGGTAGGCAGAGACAATCTCCTTCCACTTGCTACGGTCCTGACATACGTCTTTCTTGCTTGCATGCTCGTTGGTTTAGAGTACTCTTGACCTGGCCTTTTTCCAGAACGTCTCCGATTGGATCGTGAAATGTTCGCCTAGGTCTTCCTCTCCCGTCTCTACCATTTACACTCGCCTCATATATTTGTTTCGTCAACCTACTTTCATGCATCCTCTCCACATGTCCAAACAAGCTCAGCATCCCTTTCTCAATTCGTGTCACTACATCGTCTTACACGCCACGACGCTCTCTGAGCACATTATTTCGAAACCTGTCAGTTATCTTCACATCAATCATACTTCTCATTTCTACTGCATTTATCCTGCTTTCATGCCTCTTCTGCCATACCCAGGTTATTATAATAACCTCCCAATATTGATAGGAAGACATTGCGGACTTGCAATTACCAATAACTCATACGGCTGATGACACAGTGGGTCTTCGAAGTGATATTTTATTATTTTATAATGATCTATGTTCTAGCCGCGGTAGTCGAGTTGTTAGGGGATCTACCTCCGAATAAGGTGACTCTAGTTATGTGGAGCGCTCGTATTTATGAGCTTTTCTTAACTTAATTACGATTTAAATCTCAGTATTAGGTTGTTTTAAAGCAAACTAATTTTTTTTTAAATACTTAACCCTCGGTGTGTGAGCCCGATTGTCACTTGAATATTTTTTTATTTGTTTGCATTGACACGTTCGTAATCGAATATCTATTGTGTATATATGATAATTTTATTTAATAATATGTAATCATTTATATTTAATTGTATGCATAATACATATTAGAAATGTACCCACTTAGTTTGTCATTTCAATGGAATTTCCTATTAGAGTCTGCTGGAAGAAATTTCTGTATATACAATAAGTATTGCCCTTGTATAAACAGTGTGTATTTCTGTTTTATGCCTTTTTGTGTGTACATAAATAATAAAAAAAAAAGAATGAAAGATTCAAAGTGTGGAAAAATGATAATAACCAAATGTACATAGCGATGAAGTTTAAGAGACATCATGAGGTTAACATTGGTTTGTTTCCAACTGCCCGAACGTGTCACCGTCATGTTTTTCCCGTGACTCTGTCGATATGACGATAAGGTTAGCCATCCTCCGTCCCGACATAAGCCATCCTCCACGTTTAAAAAAAAAAGTTATTTTTTCCAAAATATAACACACCTCTACAAACGCTGGGTACGCCGGGTCGGTCCAGGCGAGCAGTGTCTCCGATGGCAGCGAGTCCCCGGCGGCGGCGTGTGCCCGCACCCACACCACGTACTGCGTGTTGGGGGTCAACTTCTCCAGGGTGTGGCCCGGCACGGTCGTGTTTATTGACGTCACATTCGCCTGGCCTATTTGACTTGGCGATTTGTAGAACAAACTGTTAGAAGTAAAGATAAATTAGCATTAGAATTGGCTCCATGTCTGTGGCAGTTTGTTATACATATCCTTCCTTAAATAAAAAAAAACTTACGTGTACGAAATCTTTTCGTCCGGCAGGGAAAACTGTGGTGGTTGCCAGGTCAGTGACAACCATGTCGCCGAGTGCGACGACACCGATAGAGAGTGTGGCGGTGATGGAATCCCAGACACTTCTTTCTCAGAGTCTAATGAAAAAATAAATGTAAATTTAAAAGAACGATGTTTTCGGACCAATTACAATCAGACATCCCCGCGTCATATTTGTCTCACGTAGTATTGTTGTGATCTCTGTCTATTTCTCGGAGCAACAGTACGAGTAAAAGAGATAGCTGTGTGGCAATGAAAACATTGTCATTTGATGCAGTAAAATATTAATCAATCTCATTGGTCTGGCAAGAAATTAAGTGAAAAAGTGTAAATATATCGTATGTACGCGTTTTTTGTTCCTCGTGGACAACGAAATGTGGCGTAAAATATCTAGAATTGTCATTTTAACAATTTTATGGTAAGTGTCTGGTCTAGTAGAGAGTAAGTTTTATCTTTTGTCCGATATACATACATACGGGTGATTGACGTGAGTGTAATGTTTGAATTTCGAAAGTACGTAATCATTGGGTATACAGTCATGAGAGCTTATTTATTTCACAAGGTTTTTTTTATTTTTAAACCATTTTGAAGAAGTAAGAATTTACATGTATTTGTATAGTATGTGTTTCCACATAAGTTAAACACTCTACTTGTACACTTTAATCGATCTTCACTCATACTACTCTACAACAAGAATTTCATTTTAGTGCGTAACAGTGGGTAACTAAATCGCCAATCTCACATGTAAGCACCTAATAATAAAACATGGATCCGATAGGTGGCGCTGTGGTCGACCGGAAAGGGCGGAACAACGTATGCCGATGCCGTATCATAATAACAATCAAATACAGATATTATTACCCTCACCTTTACCTGTGATGTTCAGTAGCAGCATACTGGACGGTAGGGAGGTCCCGTGCTTGTTCACAGCCACCACGAACACATGGTAGGTGCTGTTGGGTTCTAAGTCCACGATGCGCGCCATTGTGTCTGTCACGTTCATTTTCTGTGAAAGGAGTTCATATTTATTGTCGGCTCAATTCACGCAGTGGTAGAATCCCACCCGGGCAGACTCCCGTCTTGTCGTGGTGCAGAGGAGAGGGGAGGGGTGGGGGGAGACGAGTAGCAATGCCATGGTCGTCTTGTAGCAACGAGCTGGCCCGGAAATACTACTTCTGGTGGAGGACTCGGGAGTGACCGTTAGCCACGTGGGATATGAGGTCGGTTAAGGGGGCTCCGTGTTTCATTGTGCCTTTCCGGGAGGGAGAGGGGGAGGAAAACACTTCAACCGTTATAAGATTTACGAAAAATTTTTTTCTATGGGAAATGCGGCAAACGAGTAAGCGGTTCACCTGATGGTAAGTGATTACCGTCGCCCACGTTCATCTGCAATACCAGAGGTGCTGTGTATTTGGGAGATGGGAGGGAGGATGAGGAGGGGGTTGAGGAGGGAGAGGGGGCTTCCAGTTACCTCACTCACCGAACGTGTTATTTTTGTAATTTTTACCAACGTACATTGTCCAGCTGCAAGGTATTGTAGTAGTAGGGCTGCGAGTTATTCCCCACCAGCTGCCAGTGGACGGTGTACGAGGTGGCGTTCGCGCCGTCTTGTGGTTGTGCCCAGTCCAGGAACAGCTTGCCGTCGTTGGAAACCACAGCGTGGAGTTCTCGCGGAGGCCCAGGCAGGATACCGGTACCTGGTGAAGAAGTAAGATATGGTATGTCGCAAAGTGTCTCTCAATTGGATCTAAGACCAGGGTTTCTTCGTCAGGTTTTATTACTTAACTCATGACGCACTGCAACAAAAAGACCTTAATTGTTATTGTACGTCAAAGAGTTAAATTGTTAATTTTACCAAGAAGAATCTCAATAACAAGTATAGTTCACATGATGATGTCACTGTGTTAGTTTTGGCCGCGACACGTCGGGAGTGATACAAATTTTTAATTGAACTTTAGAAAGGCAAACGCAGTGTGGGACGACTCACCCTCCCTCCCCTCTTCCCACAAGATGGAGAGACGACCTGCGCAATGTTGCGGGAATGCGGGTGGCTAAGGACCGAGCTTTATGGCAATCTTTGGGGGAAGCCTATGTTCAGCAGTGGACTTGTATTAGGCTGAAATGATGATGATAAAGTTTACTGTTCGGACTTGGTTCGGTGGTGTAGTAGCTCTGCGTTTGGTTGCGGCGCTTCGGGTAGCAGTTTCTATTCCCGCACGGGACAAATGTTACACAAATAATTGTTCCGGATCTGGGTGTTTGTCCATGTGCAATTTATGTATGTTAACTGCCTCAGCGACACAGGAGAAATTCCTACAGCGGAGAAAAAGCGTTTGAAAAAAAACAGATGAAGAAAATGTAAGGGCAGATAGGTAAGGTTGACGGAACAAATATATGAGGCGAGTGTAAATGGTAGAGTCGGGAGAGGAAGACCTAGGCGAACATTTCACCATCAAATCGGAGATGATCTTAAAATAGGCCGGGTCAAGAGTATTTTAAACCAACGAGTATGCATGCGAAGATGAAGAAGCGAAAGACGTATGTCAGGACCGTAGCAAGTGGAAGAAGATTGTCTCTGCCTACCCTGTTGGGAACAAGGAGTGAATATATACATACATACATGAAGGCAGATTCACTCATAATCACCAGCGAGCGGGCAGGTTACCCAGCCATCAACGCCGCTGCTCCCCATCATCAGTCCATTATCCAGGATGGATTTTCTACCAGCAGTCGATCGCCGGAGCCTCGTTCGTTAACAAGCAGCTTGCGCCGCGGGCACCTGGAGTTCAGCGGGCATCTCATGTAGAAGTCATCGGGTAGTAGTACGTGCGTCGGTTACCTTCCTCGAAGCACTGCACGATGTTGCCGATGTAGGGCACGCAGGTGTTGACCCCGCCCGCGTGCGCCGCTGCGCACACCCCGCGGCACGCCGGCGGCACGCCGCGCCGCGCGCAGCACTCCTCGTGGTTGCGACCTGGGGGCAGCGGGAGGCAGACGTACAGCATGCGCTTTGTATTCGATTCGAATACTGATTGTATACTGTTTCGTACTTGCGGCGTACCGCCCAGCGGTGCGCTACCTCTGCCTACCACTCTAGGTTACAGGCTTGAATATTTATACTTATAAATATTCTTACAACTGCCTTAAATAAATAAGCTATATTATACTTATACGTTGACGGCTCGGTCGCGTAGTGGCAAAGCGTTTAGCTGCGGCGCTGTGGGTCGCGGATTCGAATTCCGCACGGGACTGGTATTTGCATGGATGGTATTTGTCCAGGTGTAAATTATGTATTTAATCTACTTACGCGACACGGAGGAGATTCCTACAGTGGTAGGTAACGTTTTTTTAAAGAACAAAAGAAAAAAATATATTTTTATACCAATGCATAGGGCCGCTGTAGCTTCATAGCGCGCGTGTGACCCGCTTTCGATCCGCGACACAAGTAAAATTGTTAATAGCAATTTTAAGCGCTGAATTTACAACGTGCTCGTCGGTGAAGGAAAACGTCATGACTGAGAAATAATAAAAATACAATTTTGAGGTCATTTAAAGAAGCGTAGCGGACCCTAACTTTGAACGTTGATCTACCACGCGGACGTTGTCGCGTGCGGAAGTTAGTTTAATATAAAGGTAACGTTAAAAAGCAATTAGCACTATGCAACTGCACTGGCAAATTACAAATCCGTTTCTTGTACCGAATGCATAACATTCCTCACCTCCGGCACCGCAGCGGAGCAACTTGTGGAACTCCTGCGCGCACAGCGGCGCCAGGGTGCGCAGGTCGGACATCTTGGCGTCGTAGGAGCACAGGGGCATGCAAACCCCGGCCAGCTGCACCCGCTCGCAGCAGGCGGTCACGTTGTACGCGTTCGCTGCTATCTCCTCGTCTTCAATCACCTGTTAGAGGAGATATGGTCTCTAGAAATATCAGTGTCTGTGACAGGCAAACACGAAAACTTCTGCATGATTTGTATCGTTGTATGTATGTATGTATGTATGTATTTGCCTATTTATGCAAGTATACATTTTGTTATTGATATCATTTTACTTGTTAGATTATGTTCATCTGTATCGCCTATATTATTATGAGTTTATCTCTGCTAAGGCTAATGGTTGACAGGGAGAGAATGCCTTTAGGCATTAAGTCCGCCACTTTGTGCATGAAGGCTTGAAATATTTAATAAATACTATTCCCGTGTTAGCAAAATAAGGCGGCCCGATGACGGGCAGCGTCTAATGTAAGTCTAAGGGCTGGTAAGGAAGTGCACCGTTTTACTGTATGTTCAGTCTAAATCCCGTTGTATACTTTCTCTCATTTAGAAAGTTCTCTAAATTGTGGAAGTGGTCAATTTATTTATTAAAAGCTTAACGTGATTTCACTATGTACGATATTCGTTCCATTAAACCTAAGAATAACATTTGACCAGAACGGTATGCCTTTATACGGAACCCTAGAATTTAGCTATAAAAGATCCAATCACCTGACTCTGTGTCCTGAATATGAGTCTCGGTGAGGATTCCCCTACACCGTGCTCGTTTGCCGCTTCCACGTAGATTTCATAATCTGTGTCCGATTCCAAGTTCTCCAATATGTAAGGCGATTGAACCTGAGTTAACAAAAATATATTATATTATAATGCATAGTACACTTTATAAGTACAAAATCTAAACGTCTAATACCTTTCTCAGGACGCTGTAATCGTTATCGGTGCTCAGAGCCTTATAGTACAAGTTGTAGTACTGTACTGTATCCGCCAGGGCTGCGGGCGGGGCCCAGTGCACCACCGCATAGTCTGTGTCGATGTTGGTGAGGTGCAATCTTGACGGCGGTCCCGGCAGGACGCCGTACCCTTGCAGCAGGCAGTTGGTGTAGGCGTTCATGTACCGGAGGCATCTTGAAGAACGTCAACATTATAAGAGGAATCTCATATCAAAGAAAGAAAGAAAGAAAAATCATTTATTCACGGCACAAATACAAAACAATGCTTATTATAGAAAGTGAAAAATAAATATATGCGAAAATCATCAAAAGATTAAATATTCACTTTTAATAAAATAAATACTCCAAAAACAATAAAAACTAAGTAAAGAGAAGAAGAAAAAAATGTGTATAGTATGTAAATCGATTAGCTGATATCGAAATTTCAGTAGGTAAGCGAAACATTTATTTAAGTTCAAAAGGTTTTTCCTATATTATATTTCCATATATAATACAGACACACCGTTATCAGACCTCATTGTTAAAGATGTTTATCTATTTTAACGTTGACGTAAGTTGGAATTCATCCGTGTCTGAATGAAAGGCGGCTACGCCCTAATTCATTCAGAATACGAAATAATTGGTCATAACCTTGATATAGTACCTTGAAATAGATAAATACGAAATAACTAAAAGATAATCTACTTTGAACTATATCACAATTATAATCTCTTCCAGTTGCAGCAACATCTTAGAGATCAGGCGTTGAGTTGAAGTATTTATTTATTGCATTATCACGGGAAGGTAGAGGACTTTGCTGGAAGAGATAAAGACTACAAGGTTAAAAAACCCGGGACATAATATTTAGGGCTGCCGTGTGGAAATCGAAAAATCTTTAAAATTCCACGCGGGCAAACCGGAGTCGCTGCCAACAGACAGTGCAGCATAAAGGATCCAACTTACTTGAAGTGGTTGAAGTCCAGCGTGGTGATGTTGCCGCTGCACAGCGGCAGACAGGGCTCGGGCAGGCCCCGGGAGCGGCAGCACGGCGTGTGGTCCGCGCCGTTGGCGAGGCAGCCGAACGTTACGCCCGCCCACGGCGCGCAGATCATTAGATCTGTCACCTGCAGCTGACGTTTAGAACGGGGGCCGCTCTGGGTGATCGTGCGTTAGTCACAAATGAGGTCGGAGTGCGCGAATGATGAAAATATCTGTTCTTAATCAGTACCTATTACGCTTATAATAAATACAAGATCTGGTAGCTCCAAGACAATAAAGAAATGTCTTTTCTTTCATTATCTTTATCTGCCTATTTAATTCAACTGCCTTATATAGTCCTCTCGACAGATTTACCGACAGAGCCTGTCGTCAGTCATTCCGCTGGGTGCATAGAGTAAAAATAAAGTTGACATTTGGACAAAAAGCTATGTAGATACCTACATAAATAATATTTAATTGATTGTCTGTTATTCACAGCCTATGGCGTCTCTCGAGCAACGGTCAGATTTAATGTACTCAGTGTAAAATCCTAGTAAAATATAAGTTCTTAGAGTGAATACGTTCAAATAACATTATCAGACGATTAAGTATGCCAAAAGTAGACCAAAGTATACCAAAATAAAATTTCCCATGAATATGATCCATGAACACATACTCCATTACCGGTTCCCCAAACTTACGTCAATTTCAAATGTCTTAGTCGGATCGCACAGTTTCTCCACGCAGCCGTAGTGATTGACGCCGGACGAGATGCAGCATCCTCTCACATCAGGAAGCTTCGGAGCTGGCGCTACTTGTGTAGTCTTCATTTTGCCAGGAGTCAGCGTTAAGGATCTGTTAGGCAATACACAAATGGGACACTGTGTTAATAAATTTAAAGTGATTTTAAATGTCATTCTGTTCAGTTATTTATAGAAAGAAAAAAGAGAGAAAACTAATTTATATGAAATTTAAACAACAAACAGCGAAGTAGAGATCGCTGCCCGAGTTTCCAACATCAAGTGTTGTGGTATGCAAAACTTTCTCATAATGATTTTTCTTTACATAGGCATAGGATAGGGGGAAAACGGGTAAGCGGCTCACCCGATGACAAGTGATCCGCGTGCATCTGCAACACCAGAGGAGCTGCAGGTGCGTTGTCAGCCTTTAAAGACATTTGAATGATGGGGAGAGGAGTTGGGGAAAGGAGGAGTGGTCCTCCGGTTACCTCAATCATCGAACGAAACATAAAAGCACAAGATGCCTCTACTTCACGCTGGTATTCTGCGAGGCCGTGGTACCACCACGGTCGAGCCTGCTCATCCGAGCAGCTGCAAAAGCTACCGCATGGTTCTACCACGTATAAAAATGTGTGATGAATTTTGCTTTCTCTGTCATCGTGTAATTAATAACTTTTCAGCCTATCACAAGCCCACAGCTGGACTTGTGCCTCTCTACTCTTTCACTGACTACTACTTATTCATTCAATACTTTATAAAATTCAATACTAAAATTTATAACGAATTCTGTTCAAACGCAGCTTTAAAATATATTCATAACTTGAAAGTTAAGCGGCTCGTTTAAATTCTATTGTAACTCACCTGACGCTGTAACTTGGGAGACTCGATCCATGAATATTGTACGAAGTGACGGTGATCTCGTACATTGTGAACGGCAGCAAATTGTTCAGTACGAAGAACGTTTTGTTCGCTTGAACCTTGTAAGTGATCGATTGTGCCATCTTCGTTGCGTTGTTTTTTATTGAACTCTCAGAGGGCTCTATGAGATGGGCATCGAATGATCTCAGCGTGGTCACGTTGACCACGTACTCTGTGACCGTGTCTGAGTTCTCGACTGGAGGGCTCCACGATACGTTTAACTGTTTTTCATTTAGTGGTTCCACTTCAACGTCCTCGGGCGGGCTTGGTAGAAGCTCTGTAACAAACATTGTCTATTCGAGGCTGATATTTTCGGTATTCACAATAATAAAAAGGTACAATGCAACACAATCGGTACGGCGATGCAGTGCGCCAATCTTGACCACACGTTGCGCTCTTTCTCCAAGAGAGTCGAAAGTTGGGTGACGAAAGGCCGTTTTGTTGCGCTGAATAATGACAAGAATAAAAGACGTAAGGGCTTATGTATATGTTAGAGTAACCCTGTTCCCCTCAGAAAGGGACTTTTGCCGAAGAAAGCTAACGGAAAACGCAGTCTTATTCTTCTCCGTGTTCTTTTTTTCTTGTTCCTTACATGTCATACAGTTCCAAAATATTTTTCTGTGTATCATGGCAACTGAATGATGATAAGACAGATACGAGTAGATATACTTACATAAATGAATATCTATGACTCTGTTACAAACATTCATATTCGTCATATAAATGTTTGCCTCTAGCGGGATTCGAACCAGCAGGGGTCATTACCAACTACGCTATCGGGTCATCCGTGGTCGTACGCCGAGAGAATCGAACGCAGTTATTCAATAAACCAATCAGTCACCTCATGTCAAAGATATTACGCGATGGCGATGTCAAAGATCAATCAAGTAACACATGAATCAGAAAGGGTGCTAAGGTCACAATTACGAACACCGCTTACCAATTCCTTCCACGATACAAGCTAGAGTTTTCTCCATATATGTAGCGCAAGAGTAATGCGTCTTAATGTTGTCGGTGACTGGAGTGAATTCCCCGCGGCAGACATCTTGACAAATGTCGGGTACGTGCTCCTGAACGCAGCAGGGCACGTGGTTGCGGCCGTCGGCCATGCATCTGTGAACATTAACTGGTATTATTTTATCTTCTTTGGATAGTTAGCTCAACAGTTTCGCTTCGTTACTGGCTATCATAACAAGTCTTTGTCACGCGGTAGTGGCATTAACATTTGTGCCATCCCCTATCTTTCGGTGGGTGTCGTAAGAAGCGACGAAGAAGTTGCAGTTCAAAAATGATCAGTTACCGGCTACGGTACGGGAAGAAGTGTAAAATTAGCTTGCGGTAGGAGTAATATTACTAATTCATACTATGCCAAATAACCGGTATCGGACGGTATTGACGCTGACCACTTAACATCAGGTGAACCGCTTGTTCGTTTGCCGCCTTTCCCGTAAAAAAAATACTAACGTATTTAACTGTTGTAATTAAATATATCAAAAGAAATTAGATGAACTGAAGATGGAAAACCTGTCGTCCAAATGAATGGAATAATTGAAGATTTAAACGCCAATAGCCTAATTGGTTACGGAGCGCTGTCCGAAACATGTTACAGGAATACTAGTCACGTTACTTAAATAGCATTGAGAAATAAAAATTGACAAAATTCTTACTTGACTATAGCGGGAAAATCCGGCTGGCATATTTCCGGATCCTGTCCCGTTCCTTCCAGAATGGTCTGAATGCTGCAGAAGCCCAAGCAGGCCGTGCTGACGTTGGCGTTCAAGCAGCAATCTGTATAGTTGTGAGCCATCGCCAGGGATGACAGTGTGGGGATGTTCGCGGAGTATGTATCTGTTGTGTTTTGGCTTTCCGGGGGTGTGAGACCGCGGGATATAACTGTGAAGAATATTTAAGATAATATTTCGTTCGTCGAAGTCGCGTCTTTATTTTAAAATAAGTGTAATCAAATAGATCGGGAATGTACCAACATGTATCTTCAAACGACAACTTCACCTGCACGCAGTGTGCACTGACTGTCGGACGCAGCCCTGGGCCTGGCTGCCTCTCTAGTGCAACGGTACAGGCACTACGCTCACCAGCCAGCTTATCCAGCATCGTGAGCACAGCATACCGGCTATTGTTAGTGCTTTAGTGGAGAGGCCTATGTTCATCATTGAACTTATACGACGATAGAGAAAAGAAATAAAATAAAGAAGTTGAATGAAAGTGAAGCGTCTTTGATTTCTGGATATCCGTTATATATATAATCCGTTTAGTTATCGCTTAATCGAACTTTCGAGTTCCGAAAGATTTCATGATAGTTTATTCTTGATTATTCCTTTATCGTCGTCTAAAGGTTATAAATTTTTGATTCAATGTCAACTGATTCGACTCGACTTCAAATCCGTTTTATCACAAACTTCAAAAAGACTTCACGGCGCTCGCTGCAATATTTGAAAGGGTCAAATTTGATGGACACAAAATTGATCTTGAAACTTTACGTTAAAAAAACGGTTATTATAAAGAAATAGAAGGATGATAATAACCCTCGGGAATGAGTTGATCGCCCCCGAACCGTTTCTAGGAAACATATTGCATTAGGAGAATGTTTAAACGTTTGGTTTTAAAAAAAAAGTGGGATATCGACGGGGTTCTTTCGTCTGTTTCTTCTCCGTCTGAGAAACGGTGGTAGATTTTACAGAAATGACGTTTGACAAGTGAAATGTATGTTTCTTATGTTAGATAAATGATTCGATTTGATAGCACATAATTATAGTTGCTTAGCTGGAGAGTGTTTGAACATAAACAGAGAAACGGAGAAAGAGAGAATAGGTTGGAGAGTGAAGAACAGGGATAAGAGAGAGGAAGTAATCAAAGTACGATATGACAGAAACTTACCATTGAGACGGTGAAAACTTCTAACTGGCGGTTCAGTGTTCAGTTCGCACATGTAAAGGCCAGCGTCTGATGGCTTCACCGACTTTATGACCAGGGCCCAGACGTCGCCTCCTTTTCTTATGCCAGGACCTTTCGGTGGCTCTTCCGCTGCGATCAAAAGTCTGCTGTTTCACATTCAGGCAATTTTTAATATTTTAATTTCGACGTCATCATTATTCATAATTGTCTCACAACAACTTGACGAACAAAGGCCACGAAAGCTAAAGGAGATCTACTTACAAATAAGGAGACCCGAGTTCGATCCCCTGTGTTCAGGAGTCTTACAAATGAGTTTTTCTAATTCTTATTTCATTTGCCAGAACACTAAATGGAGACATGCTCAACACCTGTCCTTACGATATGTTAACAGGCTTTAAATAGTCCACGCCAGGACTTGGGCTCCATAAGCAGGATTTGCCACAATCGCCACGCTCGGCGAGTGGATTGCCGATCGCAGTACCAGACACCGCCCACCTAAGACGCTGCTGTCTGTGAATTCAAGGTCTGGTATTTTTCGAGATGGTTATCACGCCATCTGTCGGTAGCTATTGCGATTTTCAAGGCTTTTCCCTTAGTCGCCTCTTATGAGACCTACGGTAAGAAAGGTTGTGCAGATTGTTGCCTGTCTCAAGTGTAGAAATATGCTCTGGTTTTGAAAAGACTATTCTTTTGCGAACAAGTGTAGGTTTTGACGTTCATGCGGCTTTCAAATAAGTGTAAATAAAAAAAAAACTTTTTACTTATGGCGTCACTATTTAATAATCTATGATTTTAACTTTTAAAAAAAGAACATCAACGACTGTATTAAAATCTTCATTCCGCTTGTTAAATACACCCTAATCTAATAAATCGCGATGTAGAAGAAACTGCTCGCGTTAGTCAGACAAACAGCTTCGCTTCTTTGTTACAGTGAGTATTTGAAATACAGATAAAATAAACATTAAAGCGTCGCCCATCGCAATCTAGTTGTAATCGCGGAGATTGTGCGATCAAAGGAAAATGTCACGTCTGCATAAAGCAATAAAAGCGAATTCCGCTTACAAAAGGCAAATCTGGCTAGACTCTTCAGTTTATAGCCTCAGCCGCACTTATTACTGAAAACGCGTGATAAAATTCTGAGAGCGTAGCACTACGAGAAGACGTGCACTGGAAGCTGAGCGAACAGTTAAGAGGTAATCTTCGATGAAATATTTAAATATGAAGAGCATAAGAATACTGAAGACCTTTTTACCTAATATGGTTGGTAATGTAATAAAGCTTCGATATCGGCTCAGAAATCGACATATATCTCAAAAGTCGGGGGTCCAGGGTTCGAATCTCAGCTTGGAAAAACTACGTTATAAAAAAACCACTAATCATTAAAATTAACAACTGTTGTTGTTTTTTGGACAAAAAATTGGACATTTGTTTTATACAGGCTGGATGCAACCGTATGTCATCAGATTTAACTTCAAATTCTATAGGCTATTTACAAGTAATACATCATATATAAATTACATAAGTACAGTAGTTAAGTCAGTGGATATCTTTTTAGGTTTTGGTCATTTTTATTAAGATATATAAGTTCGCATCCAACCTGCCATCCACTCACACCTGGCAATAATAGGTCATAGGGTAAGAAGAGATTATTTCTTATAGGTACCGGGCTTCCGCGATAGGAGAAAGAACATGACATAGCATAGAGATAGTCGAAAATTGTCAAAATCGAAATCACCCACGTGAAGGTAGAGGTTCCTAAAAGTCATACATACTTACTCTGCGAAGATTGAAAAAAAATTACCACCGACGAGCACGTGGTAAATACAGCACTTAAAATTGCTATTAAAAATTCTAGTAGTGACTCCACCGGGGATCGAACCCAGGTTACTCGCGCTCAGTAAACTAAATTGAACACCCTGATCATTAGGACCACAGAGGTCATGTTATTATATAATCTATAATGTTTGGTAAGCTAGCAAGCATAGAATAGGTAGTCGTGAAATAAAATACGTATTATTTTAATGGTGTTTACTCACCAAGAAGGTTTTAACCCATCTATAAGTCACAAACTATTATAAATCGTCTAAGCCGAAATATTCAGTTCATTTGCGTGTTTTTGAGTGATGTATTTGAATTAAGGCCAGCTGCGCAACACTGACTTATTTTTTACACGTCTGACTTGAACCAATTCAATCGGTTGACCGACCGCCCGAATCGGTAATTCGTACTAATGATCTAAAATAACTTGCCAATGTTATATGCCAATAGGCTTTATGAAACAATGCTTCTATATGGATATAGTTATGTTTATATTTTATTTCTAAAGGCTGGCTAAAGGTTCATTTAGTTATTATTATTAGATATTGAAAATAAACTAATTTGAAGGAGTTTATTGTGTTTAATTTAAACCTTTTTTTACTAATCAAAGCTACAGTTGTTTTGCTGTTTGTTACAGGTGGACTGAGGTGTTGCACGACCTGATTTCTCCGCAATTTTAGGGTAGTTGCAAAAACTGCACCGCTTTAGATTTTGGCACAGATCTGATCTATCTATTCTTACAGTTGGAACAGTTATTCTTGTTCAGTGACCCATGGCGTAGTTTCATGTTTAAAATTCGAGTTATTTGGGAAGGCGACCAACCATTCAACAAATCAGCAACTTAATAATCAAACATTTTCACATCACAGTTGCGGCCGTGCTGAGCTTCGTTCGACGGAGCTATTGCACGATCATGTACGTTCTATGGTTCGGACGTAAACACGGGATTTGGTTGAAACGGGACCTTACCGTCAAGACGCTACACCGTTAGAGACATCTCAATGGCGATTTCAAAATAAGGTAAGCAGAGGTCGTATTATTAGTTAACACATTATTTATACGCCGGACCGCGCGCCATGGCTTAGCAAACCAAATTCGAACTCAGTTTTTTTTTTTGTCATTTTTAAACAACTATAATTCCTTATGGTTGTTTAAAAATATAGAGAGGTTCTAAATTCAAATTTATTTCTGTATCATGTTACCACGATTCATATCTTCGGACTTTTAAACGGACGGTTATTTGACTCGCAGTAATTTATAAAGTATAAAGTAAAGGCGGTTTTTAGATTAGATAATTACAAATGTTGACTCACAACGTGCTTACCCTGGAGGATTAACATAACCCTAAATTAGTATAAAAACAACTGTCATGTCTGACAAACAAACATAACAAGGTGTAACAGAAAACACCCTCATTAAAAAGAGGGGGGATTTTGGTCAGAAGTGGAACTTTTATACCAAGACTTTTAACATAATTTTATTTTGTTTTAAACACTCACAATCATCATGTAACACCTCCACTCTTTCGTCCCTCGTGACTCTCACACCACCAGCCGTCAGTAGTTGGAGATCTCTGGCTCTCTTCCACAGCACTGGTTTTCCCCTGGCTCCTAACACGACACACGTTAAGAGTGCATCTTCTCCACTTCTGACTGCGACTCCACCTGCAGGCGCGCGCATCCACGCTTCCTTCGGGTCCTCCTGTTCCTGGGAGCCGCCGGTGGAGACGCTCGCGCTTTCCACTGTGTCTCCCCTTGTCTCTGGATAGAAGAAAAGACACGATTAGAAACGGAATCGTTTACGCTGCAGCACAAAATAAATACCGAAGTTTTATTGTTGCCATAAATTATAAATAAAGCACAGATTTTTGCACGGCGTGTAGGTAAATAGATTTTCGCAGTATATTTCAAGGAGATAGAATGTGACAGATGGCCAGCCTTGTCGCCGGGTTAGAATACTATATTTCCGTGTGGAAGTCATTTACGAGAAGCTGCCTATCACATCTCATTATGTGGGTTCTGTGAAGGTCGACTACATGTGGCACTGCGATTGCCATGTCGCTTGCCAAGCATGGTAAAAATGATAAATCTGGAATGATTGTCATAATCGCAAAAAGAGAAGCCTATGTAAAACACTAGACTGATTAAATAAAAAAGTCAAACGAATTATGTTTTTTCCTATTCATAATTTCATTCGAAAAAATGATTAACCTAAATTACATAAAAAAAACTTATTAAAACTTAAATGAATGAATACAACTGGTGTTCCAATAACAAGCTGTCGCTTCGTTCGCTTGGTTATCAAAATTATTTTGAAGTGGTAAATATAATTTTCCCATTCTTAAAATGTCATCCCTATTCTGTGAGACAAAGGGTTGTTTTTCAAAAAACACTCATACTACTGGTGTTTATTGTTTAAAATCACTAACCTAAATGCCGATTGTAATAACATATAAACTTTCATACAGTCATTCAACTACCATTACACCTCTTTACTGGGAATTTTTGGTAAACCCATTCATAGCGTCTGCCTCCGTTCTGTAATGAATTTACCTACCGAATTTCAAGTCTGTAGGATTTGTGGTTCCTGAGATATTGTGATTATAGTCAGTGGTGTTTTGCTTCATATTTTAATAGTTCATGTCGGACCCTTGACGTCGGGGACACAAGAAAAGTAGCAAAAAAGTTAAGTAGCAGTCCGTAAATGCTCACTGGTGGGAAAAAGCCTCCTTCTCAAATATGTGAGAGGGCTTTGGAGCCGGGAAGGGCCCGCCACGCTGCTCCAGTGCGGGTTGGGGGGCTTTACATATCTTCGAAGGCGGGCTTTACATATCTTCGAAATAATATTTTTTTATTACTTCTCAGACATTCAGGTATCCTCCTTCACTGCCGAGCATGTGGTAAATACAGCCTTTAAAATTGTGTTTAACAATTTTTGTAGTGCCGTCACCGGGGATCGAACACAGGTCACTCGCGATCTTTGAAACTAAAGTGAGCGCCCTGACCACTAGGCTGCCGCGGCTCTTAGGAGAGATATATTAATTAAAAAATAAAATATAATAGAAAACTGTATGTGTATGTATCCAATGCCGAAGGGATCTGAACAAAGCTATGCGAACGATAACCGAATTCACGAGTCAGTTTACCACAGGGGCTAACGATTTAAAAAAAAAACAACAAAATCTCACGACCGTATATCCAATTGGTAAGCGGGTTAGTGAGTGTTGCAAATGTGGAGGGATTTTTCGCAAAATAACAACTTATACTGTAGGTTTCGTGCCAAAGGAGATAATCAAAACGTCTGTAGCCGATAGGAGGCAGCATGGTCGCGTTATAAAGTAATTAAGAAATCAAACTCAACGCACCATCATTTTCATTTATAATTAATTTACACAAAGATTTTCGCAGTATATTTCAGGGAGATAGAATGTGACAGATGGCCAGCCTTGTCGCCGGGTTAGAATACTATATTTCCGTGTGGAAGTCATTTACGAGAAGCTGCCTATCACATCTCATTATGTGGGTTCTGTGAAGGTCGACTACATGTGGCACTGCGATTGCCATGTCGCTTGCCAAGCATGGTAAAAATGATAAATCTGGAATGATTGTCATAATCGCAAAAAGAGAAGCCTATGTAAAACACTAGACAGATTAAATAAAAAAGTCAAACGAATTATGTTTTTTCCTATTCATAATTTCATTCGAAAAAATGATTAACCTAAATTACATAAAAAAAACTTATTAAAACTTAAATGAATGAATACAACTGGTGTTCCAATAACAAGCTGTCGCTTCGTTCGCTTGGTTATCAAAATTATTTTGAAGTGGTAAATATAATTTTCCCATTCTTAAAATGTCATCCCTATTCTGTGAGACAAAGGGTTGTTTTTCAAAAAACACTCATACTACTGGTGTTTATTGTTTAAAATCACTAACCTAAATGCCGATTGTAATAACATATAAACTTTCATACAGTCATTCAACTACCATTACACCTCTTTACTGGGAATTTTTGGTAAACCCATTCATAGCGTCTGCCTCCGTTCTGTAATGAATTTACCTACCGAATTTCAAGTCTGTAGGATTTGTGGTTCCTGAGATATTGTGATTATAGTCAGTGGTGTTTTGCTTCATATTTTAATAGTTCATGTCGGACCCTTGACGTCGGGGACACAAGAAAAGTAGCAAAAAAGTTAAGTAGCAGTCCGTAAATGCTCACTGGTGGGAAAAAGCCTCCTTCTCAAATATGTGAGAGGGCTTTGGAGCCGGGAAGGGCCCGCCACGCTGCTCCAGTGCGGGTTGGGGGGCTTTACATATCTTCGAAGGCGGGCTTTACATATCTTCGAAATAATATTTTTTTATTACTTCTCAGACATTCAGGTATCCTCCTTCACTGCCGAGCATGTGGTAAATACAGCCTTTAAAATTGTGTTTAACAATTTTTGTAGTGCCGTCACCGGGGATCGAACACAGGTCACTCGCGATCTTTGAAACTAAAGTGAGCGCCCTGACCACTAGGCTGCCGCGGCTCTTAGGAGAGATATATTAATTAAAAAAATAAAATATAATAGAAAACTGTATGTGTATGTATCCAATGCCGAAGGGATCTGAACAAAGCTATGCGAACGATAACCGAATTCACGAGTCAGTTTACCACAGGGGCTAACGATTTAAAAAAAAAACAACAAAATCTCACGACCGTATATCCAATTGGTAAGCGGGTTAGTGAGTGTTGCAAATGTGGAGGGATTTTTCGCAAAATAACAACTTATACTGTAGGTTTCGTGCCAAAGGAGATAATCAAAACGTCTGTAGCCGATAGGAGGCAGCATGGTCGCGTTATAAAGTAATTAAGAAATCAAACTCAACGCACCATCATTTTCATTTATAATTAATTTACACAAAGATTTTCGCAGAGACTAAATGTTATTGTAAAGTATAAACGATTCCTTATTAATGCCACGAGAGTCTTCCTAAGCTCCATAACTAATTCCACGAGGGTCGCTCTATATCTGATTGCGAACCAAGACTTCATAGATTGCACGTTCAATAGACTACATAATTTAGTACAATACCATAGACATGAGAGTCTATACGAAATGACGAGTTCTCGATGAAAACATTATGAACTCTCGCATTATTAAATGCCGCTCCCCGTCACCGCTTTGTGGTATTTGAGTTCAGTATATTCGGAAGGATTTTCTGCCATCATTCAGTTTCCAGAGCCTCTTTCGTTAATCAGCATAATCAGATGCACCGAGTGCGGGTGAGGCTGAGCTTTTGAGAACAAGATGGCAAAGTCACCTATCCTTTAATTTGGGGTGCCGTGGTAGCCTGGAGGTCAGGGCTCTCACTCGATCCCAGCTCTACTAAAATTGTTATATATATTTATTGGAAACCGGCATGTCTGAGAAGTAATTAAAAAAATGATTAACCTAAATTACATAAAAAACTTATTAAAACTTAAATGAATGAATACAACTGGTGTTCCAATAACAAGCTGTCGCTTCGTTCGCTTGGTTATCAAAATTATTTTGAAGTGGTAAATATAATTTTCCCATTCTTAAAATGTCATCCCTATTCTGTGAGACAAAGGGTTGTTTTTCAAAAAACACTCATACTACTGGTGTTTATTGTTTAAAATCACTAACCTAAATGCCGATTGTAATAACATATAAACTTTCATACAGTCATTCAACTACCATTACACCTCTTTACTGGGAATTTTTGGTAAACCCATTCATAGCGTCTGCCTCCGTTCTGTAATGAATTTACCTACCGAATTTCAAGTCTGTAGGATTTGTGGTTCCTGAGATATTGTGATTATAGTCAGTGGTGTTTTGCTTCATATTTTAATAGTTCCTGTCGGACCCTTGACGTCGGGGACACAAGAAAAGTAGCAAAAAAAGTTAAGTAGGAGTCCGTAAATGCTCACTGGTGGGAAAAAGCCTCCTTCTCAAATATGTGAGAGGGCTTTGGAGCCGGGAAGGGCCCGCCACGCTGCTCCAGTGCGGGTTGGGGGGCTTTACATATCTTCGAAGGCGGGCTTTACATATCTTCGAAATAATATTTTTTTATTACTTCTCAGACATTCAGGTATCCTCCTTCACTGCCGAGCATGTGGTAAATACAGCCTTTAAAATTGTGTTTAACAATTTTAGTAGTGCCGTCACCGGGGATCGAACACAGGTCACTCGCGATCTTTGAAACTAAAGTGAGCGCCCTGACCACTAGGCTGCCGCGGCTCTTAGGAGAGATATATTAATTAAAAAAATAAAATATAATAGAAAACTGTATGTGTATGTATCCAATGCCGAAGGGATCTGAACAAAGCTATGCGAACGATAACCGAATTCACGAGTCAGTTTACCACAGGGGCTAACGATTTAAAAAAAAAACAACAAAATCTCACGACCGTATATCCAATTGGTAAGCGGGTTAGTGAGTGTTGCAAATGTGGAGGGATTTTTCGCAAAATAACAACTTATACTGTAGGTTTCGTGCCAAAGGAGATAATCAAAACGTCTGTAGCCGATAGGAGGCAGCATGGTCGCGTTATAAAGTAATTAAGAAATCAAACTCAACGCACCATCATTTTCATTTATAATTAATTTACACAAAGATTTTCGCAGAGACTAAATGTTATTGTAAAGTATAAACGATTCCTTATTAATGCCACGAGAGTCTTCCTAAGCTCCATAACTAATTCCACGAGGGTCGCTCTATATCTGATTGCGAACCAAGACTTCATAGATTGCACGTTCAATAGACTACATAATTTAGTACAATACCATAGACATGAGAGTCTATACGAAATGACGAGTTCTCGATGAAAACATTATGAACTCTCGCATTATTAAATGCCGCTCCCCGTCACCGCTTTGTGGTATTTGAGTTCAGTATATTCGGAAGGATTTTCTGCCATCATTCAGTTTCCAGAGCCTCTTTCGTTAATCAGCATAATCAGATGCACCGAGTGCGGGTGAGGCTGAGCTTTTGAGAACAAGATGGCAAAGTCACCTATCCTTTAATTTGGGGGTGCCGTGGTAGCCTGGTGGTCAGGGCTCTCACTCGATCCCGGCTCTACTAAAATTGTTATATATATTTATTGGAAACCGGCATGTCTGAGAAGTAATTAAAAAAAAATGATTATTTCGAGGATATGTGAAGCCCGCCAACCCGTACCGGAGAAGCGTGGAGGCCAGTTGTGGGCACTTACAGACTTCTAGATTATTTTTTTACTTTACTTGGATGTGAATACTTACTCCGCAGTAAAAGATATATATATTACACCCACAATGGGGAATATACCGTCGCTTTCCTAATTGCCGACCTTACCTGCAAGTGGTGCACCTGATGTGGTGATGGTGGAATGTACAATCGAATTTATCGAACCCAAATTTCATGGACTAGTGATGGGGAGCAGCGTCACTAGAGCGATGGTGGCGCACCAAGCCAGCTCAGCGAGGTGAGAGTGGGCAAACCTTCCGAGAAATATATGCCGGCTTTCCCATGCGCTTTTTTGTGGGACGGTGTTCAGCTGTGGACTGAAATAGGCTAATATTTTTTTTATTTTACTTTAGTTTTGTTAGGGATATTGTATGATTTTGATTATCTTCAAAATGATGTGTGAAATGAATTCCTATGTAAATCTTCACTACACACGAGCTCCATACCGCATTAGGGATTGTAAATTTATCAAGACTTTGAAACTTTACCCAAAATGAAAGTGATTTATACTTTGATGGGAAACTGAAGAGCTGTCTTATTAGAATTTATATGTCATAAATATTAATGTATGTTATAAAGAGGGGATTGAAACGTCTTATTCATGAGATATGCTTTCGGAAATTCCTTTGCTTACAATATTCATGCGGCGTTTTTAGAGTTCAGGTGACAAAGTATGTGCATTTTGATTTTTAATCGCATCGATGGATCGATACCACGGCCTCGCAGAATACCGGCGTGAAATAGAGGCATCTTGCGCTTCTGCGTTTCTGTTCGGCGAGTGAGGTAACCGGAGGCCCACACCCCCTTCCCATCCCCCTCATCATCCTCCCTCCCATCTCACTAATATGCTTAAAGGCCGGCAACGCACCTGCAGCACCTCTGGTGTTGCGGATGTACGTGGGCGACGGTAATCGCTTACCATCAGGTGAACCGCTTGTTCGTTTGCCGCCTTTCCAATGAAAAAAAATAAATAATCCTGGCTAAGCCGCCGCCGGTCACTCAACATCACGCGGACCGTGAGTTAGTTTGTAACATTGATGTGTACAATAAAAAAAATACCATAGACTAACTTGTCGATTATTCCCTGTCTGTCTTAGTTTTCGTATCAGAAAATTGAGTCTCATAAATCTAATAAGGGCTCATAAGGGCCTTAAATAACCGTGTACTATAATAAAATGAAGCCACGCTACTCGAGTGATCCGAGTTCGATCCCCTACGTGGTGGACTGGTAACAATGAGTTTTCGTATTAACACAAAACTAGACCTCCGACCACCCGCCCCACATTGATAACGAGGAGAGTAAGGGGGAAAACACCATTTCTTTCTCCAATGCCAACATCTGCTGGCTGGTGGCTGATAGTCAACAAGCGGACTTGTCGAACCCAAATCCCACAGCATTGGACGCACACGGGAAGCAGCGACGTTACTGCGAGTGTCCCGGCGGTCGCTGGTGGCTTTCGTGGAGACGCCTATGTTCAGCAGTGGGCTAAAATAGGATGATGTAGTAATTTAATTTTTAAATAACGACCATAACTAATTTAAGAAACCAATAATGATTTGCAAATCCCTTACAGATAATGTTTTACATTCGTCGTCTGAGATTCTATCTAACCTGTAGAGAGTTATAATATAGTAAACCTTTGACAATAAACCGAAAAACGCGGAGGAAAAATCACAAAAAAAAAGAAAAAAAAATGCAAAATAACTGAAAGGTGAAAAAGTCACGTAAAATATCACGTCATGTGAAATAGAACGCAGAAATGTATCTGTGACCTAAATATTTTCACCTAATTTTTAGATATTCTGCAAGTGTTCGTTGATATCGATGGCGCGGCGGTAATCCTCGCGGTACGGAGATTATTTATCTCGCGAGACTTCATTTACCTCCCTGAAATTATTAATATTAAAAGTTTCCATAGTAATTCTATAAGCACTAAGCTACGCACGCGACTTCGTCCGTGTTGGTATCAGAATTCACGTAATATAGAATCCTTTCGGCTGTGTTATACACGTTAGTGGTAGCCTGAAGAGCCGTGGTAGCCTAGTGGTGAGGGCGCTCACTTTAGTGTCATAGAGCGTGAGCGACCGGGGTTCGATCCCCGCTGCCGGCACCACTAAAATTACTAATAACAATTTTAAGTGCTGTATTTACCACGTGCGCAACGGTGAAGGAAAACATCGCGAGAAAAAGAACCTGCATATCTGAGAAAGAATTATTTCGAGGATATGTGAAGCCCGCCTACCCGCACTGGAGCAGCGTGGCGGTTCCTTCCCGGCTCCTAAGCCCTCTCTAATTACTAATATTTGAGAAGGAGGCCTTTGCCCAGCAATGGGCACTTACAAGCTGTTACTTTATACACGTTAGAATCTTCCGATGTGTGTCGTCAGAGGCGACCAAGGGAAAAATCTCATGGCTACCGATAGATGGCGTAATAATCATATCTTAAAAATAACAGACAAAAATGAAGCAGACCGAGGACGGACAGCAGAGCCTAAGGTGCGAGGAGTCTGGTACTGTGATCGCCAATCCGCTTGCAGATCGTGGTGATCATGGCAAATCCTTCTTACCGGATAGGCCTATGTCCTGCTGTGGACTGTCTAAAGACTGTACGAGTAAGTAAGAACCTTTTGAGATGTTAAGATTAGTCTAGCCCTTTTAAGTTTATTTATTGAATTCTGTAAAATTTATAATCTGTGTGGATTGCATGTTATTATTGGTTTAGGAACGCAGTGTAGGACGACCCCCCACAAGATGGAGTGACGACCTGCGCAGTGTTGCGGGAAGTCGATGGATGCAGGTGGCTCAGGACCGAGCTTCGTGGCAATCTTTGGGGGAGGCCTATGTTCAGCAGTGGACTTCTGATAGGCTGAAATGATGATGATGATGATGATTGGTTTAGTATTTTTGAAGTATAAAGACCGACAGCTTTTCTTAAATATGTGATTTTGAATTGTGTATTCATAGTATACTAATAGAGACATGCGACGGCTTTTGCTGCTGCTCGAACGGGCCGACACGACCGGGGTTGTACCTCGGTCTTGCGGAATACCGAGGCATCTTATGCTGCTGCGTTTCGTTCGCGGAGTGAGGTAACCGTAGGCCCTCTCCTTCTCTCTCTCCTCTTCCCGCTTCCTCTCTCGAAACGTCCCTAAAGGTCGGTAACGCACCTGCAGCTCCTCTGCTACTGCAAATGTACGAGGGCGTCGGTAATCACTTACCATCTGGTGAGACGCTCGATTTGCTTACACCTTTTTCTATTGAAAACAAAAATACTGACCTATTATAATTTTGAAAATGTATGGAAAGTTCAGATTTAGTTTCAAGTTAGTAGTAACAATAGATAATACACCACGTCTTTTAATAAAAATAAAAATAAGGTAACATATAGATATACGATACTCGCCTGCATCACCAGGGGTATAACTGTTTGTTTATTATTTTATCATTTACGGACGGACGGGCGGACTTAATGCCTTGTGGCTTTCTCTTCCAACCAACCCAGGGAGAAACAGATACTGGCAGGTGTAATCGGAAAATATTAAAAAAAAAAATTACATCCAGAAAAATTTAAACATTAACACACTTACATATCACACAGCAAAACTCAGACAACAAGAATATAAACTACTTTAAAATATCTCATCTTCTATTTTGTCCCATTTCTCTTAACATCTTAATGTTACAATACGCAAAATATACGAAAGATCAGATAATGAATTCTGATTTGACTTCACCGCAGGATTATATTCAAATCACGTTTACATAAATCCAGCGGGAGTCTGTCGATCCCGCGGGAGCTATATGACGAGATATGAAGGACTTACGTCGTCTTAGACCTTAGACAGTCGTCGAGCTTAGACATTCGTGAGTGGTCCGCCTTAAATCGCGATAAGAAATGGAAGATTTCTCATTCTAGCGCCTCGGTTTCTTAGTTTCCTATCGCTACACATTGCTGTTGTGTGTGTACAACAATTCATATAAAAAGCCAACGAGTGAATCGAAAATCAAAGTGCCCGAGTTGTGGTAGTTTAGGGTTCAATTCAGAGCGCTTTATATTTATAGTACAGGTTGTACATTGGTACAGTGACCTGGGTTCGAATTCCGGTGCTAGCGTAACTAAAATTGTTAATTGCAATTTTAGAGGCTGAATTTATCACACGCGGGAATTAAAACGACCTGACATTTTTTTTTTATGAGAAAGGCAACAAACGAGCAAGCATTACACCTGATGGTAAGTGATTACCGTCGCCCACAAAATACATCTGCAACACCAGAGGTGCTGCAGGTGCTTTGCCGGCTTCTAAGGGTATTTGGGAGATGGAAGGGAGAATGAGGAGGGGGATGGGTAGGGGAAGTGGGCCTCCGGATACTTCTTTCACCGAACGAAACGCAGGAAGCATAAGATCCCTCTACTTCACGCCGGTGTTCTCTCTCAAAGAAAGTAGGTGGCATATTCTTACGTCGATATCACACTGTTTCATCGAAAACTTTGAATAATTATCGTTTGAATAATAATTAATTTCAACGAGAACTTTCAACGAAATCGGTTTAGTAATATGTGATATTAAAGCGTCAGATAATCTAACTTATATACACCTGCCTTACCTGTTACTGTAAACTTGTACAGTGAAATTGAACACGTTACGTATACAATAATCGAACCTTTTGTTGAAAACAAACATCCGAGAACTGTATTATTGTGTAATTTTAAACTCACAGTTGTAAAGTTCAACGTTTGTTCTTAAACTTTACTCACATTGAGCCTTGCTGTTGTGATGATTAATAAACGAATATAATAACGTTTAACTTTTTGGTTACACACTGCTGCCGTGTTTATCGAACTTTGGATAGCAAAATCGAGCAGTACCGATTTTTATCTTCCATTTTCTTGTACCTACAGAACTGGCATGCCATTGAAGAGTTGCTATAGTCACTGTGCTGGTCAAGTGGGTTGGTGAGCGCGGCGTGGAGACTGCTAATGATGCTCCCCATCACCTAGTCTATGGTATATGGTATCAGCAAATTACTATGAATTTTCTGCCTTCAGTTCAGTTTTTATACGTGGTAGAGCCAAGCGGCGGGTTTTGCTGCTGCTGGACCGGATTGGTACCGAAGTAAAGGCATCTTGTGCATCTACGTTACGTTCGGTGAGAGAGGTAACCGGAGGCCCACTCCCCCTCCCCGTCCTCATTCCTTCCAACTCCCAAATATACTCAAAAGTCGGCAAAGCAACTGCAGCACCTTCTGGTGTTGAGGATGTACGTGGGCGATGGTAATCACTTACCATCAGCTGAACCGTTTGCTCGTTTGCAGCCTTATCTGTAAAAAAAAAGTCCGTCGCTAGAGACCGTGTTAGCTAGTAGACTCTTGATGCAAGAGCAGGCGGGACTGACGTGTGGAGAAAAATATAGTATATTCCTCTTACATGCCTTTACAATAATATTACGAAGGAGAAACATTTTCAAGGCTAAACCGTTAAACTTAGTTTCGAGCTCATCGTCTTCTTTATATCCCGGAATAGATGTTAGTAAATTTTGCGTGCGAACAAAGCCGCGGGCGGTAGCTAGTTTGTAATAAAAAGAAAGCTTTTATAAACATGCCGCGATAGCAACGTGATGTGCTTCCGATTTGGAAAAAATAATTTTTCTCTAGATTGTATTTATGTTTTTTTTTCACTTCACAAATTAAATAACTGCGTGTATTGGCTGGAGGTTTGTAGGTATCCATTAACTTTATTTACTGACATTTCTCCCCAAACTAAAAGAGGTCGGCCATCGGCTGATTGGAATGATGTATTGTTCCCAGAATTCATTCGGGAAGAAGTTGTTCGGCGCTCTGCAGATTGCTTACAATAACGAAAACTGCCTTTGTCAGATTAACTTTAATCATGAGTTTAGGTTAAACAAAGCCGGCATTCTTCGCATTTTCAGGATTTCAGTAAATTCAATAGGCATAGAGACATTACGTTTAAAAGAAAATTACTATGTCATTATTATTATTACTGCCCGTCACAGGCCAACTGCTGAACATGCGCCTACACACTTTTTGTCACTTAATCTTTTGGAGGGTGGGGTCCTGCAGAAACGGTGGGAAATTCATCCGATAGCTCCGAGAGTACCGGCACTGAGCTCACTGAACTGTCTTCAAAGAGTGGTTTTTTTATGGGAACAAATGGTTCACCTTATGCTGTGAGTGTTTACCGTCGCCCACGTACATCTGTAACACCAGAGGAGTTTCAGGAGCATTGCCGGCAATAAAGTATATTTGGGAGACGGGAAGGAAGATCTGGAAGACGGAGAATGGGCATCCTGATACCGCACTCACTCAACGAAACGCAGAAGTACAAGATGCTTCTGCTTCACGCCGGTATTCTGCGAGACCGTGGTACTACCCCGGTCGAGTCGGCCGATTCGCGCAGCAGCAAAAGCCGCCGCTTGGCTCTACCAACGTGAATATTGGCAGGCAAACCGTCCAAGATATGTTTTACTTTTATTGGATTGTGGTGACACACGAGCTAATATCTAAGTGGGTGCTGCAGCCCATCATAATTGTGAAGAGGTGCTGCTCGTGGAGACTTGTCTGCTCCAGTCCACTTGTACTTTAATTTTGTATATACCTTTTGTTTCTTACGCCTGTTTCTTCTCCGTCAGAGGAATCGCTTTCCGAAACGATGGCAAGTAACATTTGACAATCAAAATTATCTTCCAAGCCGAACATTAAACATTTTTTCTTTTTAAAGTTTCTTGTTCCCAGGTGTTTGTCCGTGTTCAATTTATGTATATATGTAAACTGCCTCCGCGACATAGAATAAATATACTACAGTGAGATAGAGTTTCATTAAAAAAAATAAGAATAACGTAAGAAAATAAAAATTAAAAATACTCTGGTATACTTTTTAAAATTAAAATGGCTTTTATATACAACTCACCATCTCCGGCTACCAGGAAAGCATAATTCAATGCCAGTAGCGCTAAGCATGCCGACGTCGCTCTCATCTGTAAAGAAATAAGTTATTATAGCGTTATTCATACGCGCAGGTTGTCAAAGTTTTAATCCTATTACGACAAAGACAAAAGTGGACGTAACGGCGAGTTTGAATTTATGTCCGGTAAGGATGAATTTATACACGGAAGAGCCATGGTAGCCTAGTGGTCCGTGCGCTCACTTTAAATGCAAAGAGCGCGAGTGACCTGGGATCGATCCCCGGTACCGGCACCACTAAAATTGTTAATAGAAATTTGAAGTGCTGAGATTTTAATTTTAAATAGAAACCCACACGCTCTATGAAAGTAAAGCGATGTGCCATGACCACTAGGCCACCAGGGCTCTACGTTTGCACAGGTGGGTCCTAGGTTCGCATTGACCATACGGAACTCAAGAGTGGTAGGTATGCTTTGTAATACTGATAACTTTGAGTGTACCAAGTGCTGTCCATAAGTTTAGCAAACTGACTGACCACTAGGCTCCATGCTATAGTTTGTAATTTAATGAAAAAAACAAAACATACAATTTCCTCGGAGTTTCTGTCGCCCGGTTTTCGTCCGAAAAATCGGAGATTTCTCTGAGCTCTCAGAACGTAATGAACTACTTTAGAAAGATGACATATATTTAATAAGTAGAAAAATCAAGAATTTAAATTTTAATTAAATTTAATTAGTGACAAGATTAGGTCGGAAAAGATTAAAGGTAATGATTACATCCCTTCCTCCACCATTTAAATGGACATTTTATTGCGGTTTCAGAATTTGACCGGCAACCTTTTTCTAAGGCGACGACGCAATAAAACCTTTTCAATGAAGCATCGGCAGAGATCAAAGGTTTTTAGATGAAATGTAATTTATTCTAAAAGGGAAGAAAGACGTGATATTTTGAATTTTAAGAATTCTGTATCTAATAATATTCTCTTTGCAGATGTGAAGTGACGGGCGGAGGGGGAGGGGGGGGGGGGTTGACTTCCGCTAGAAACGTAGTGATTACATGTGTAGATAATCTTTAACTATTACAAACAGAAATGACGTGTATTTCTGTTTGTATAAGCAGGAAAGTGTTTCGGCAAATAGAGAGGGAAGATGAAGACTAGTTTCACTTTCCCTTTATAAAGCGGAATAGATCAAAGAGCGGAAAACTGAAGCTGAACTCTCTATATCTGCAGAGATTAGCTTCTGCGTCTTTAAAGCAAACTAGCTAACTTTTGTGTTTTCTTCTGTCTATATACTTTTCGTCATTCGGTTGGCAGAATAGTTGTCCGAATTTGACGAACTCAAATCACACAGAGCAGTGGTGGGGAGCAGGGTCACAGAGCATTGTACTGCCCTTTCCAGTAGACGGCGCGATGAATATAAGATATTAAATTTATTAATAGGGTCTAGATTTGTAATTTTCTTTTTTGGCCCTAAAACCTCATTCGGTCATGTCGTTCGAAAGTTACACGATCACAAACATACGGAAGCTGAATTTTTATATGTATAGATTCAGGCGGTCAAACACGAATTCCTTAATTGTAAATTTTGATTATGGTATGTAATATAACCCATTACCGTAAAGGGTTCGGCTATGTTGAACTGCGGAACACGGGTCCTGAACATGTTGTTCTCTCGCACGAGCTTTTAAGTTTAATTGCATGTAGGCTTCCATTGCGTTATAGCCATGCAATCATTACTATTTGACGACCCGATAGCCCAATTGGTAGTGACCCTGCCTTCGAAGCTGTGAGCTGGGGCTTCGAATACCGCCAGGGGTGAACAATTGTATGTTGTAAGCAATGTAATTTTGATTATTATATATTATATATATATCTTTGCGCTGGATGACTTTAATTATTTTTATATATTTATATATATAAATAGCAATTTTCAACTTTTTCTACATTACAACTTCTGCTCTACTTCCCTGGTACGACAATTGTCTTTTATTTTGTTGCATATAACTACATCATCTTCTCCCCTCTCTCTTTCCATACATTGTTTTAACTCGGCAACTGCTAAAGCTATTGGCGTGAATTTTACCCAGGTTATAGTTAATAACTCTGGGACATGTTTGTTGCGCGGATATGTGTTCGATGAAGTTATTGCTGTTAGCCTTTTTGGCTTTTACAGCTTCATAGGTTTGCACCTGCGTCCTTGAGGCCGCAGGCGTTATGGTTACGCCGGATCTGAAGCTGTCTATATTATATATTAGCTCTATCTATGATATATTAGCCGAAACCTAGAATATTGTTGAAAGTTTGTCATAGGCCATTGATGGTGATAGATTGACGCGAGCGAAGCAAAGGTGAACGCTAGTAAACATATAAAATATAGGGAATGAAGTTTGCGTTTCCAAACGTTCGCGACAAACTTGTATCTAGTTTTTCATATCAGTAAAAGTAAACAGAATATCTCATAAGGCTGTCATAACATGACAATATTTGTAAAACTCAAATACGAGAATATAGATGTTGGAGACACGTATTGTCGAATAGAATGAAAGTTATGTGTAATACGTATGTTAAGTTGTAGTTTTGTTATGTTATAATCGTGGTGTAAGGTTCGCAAAATTCAAAAGTGCACGTCTCATGACATTATTTAAGTTTTAAGGAAAAAAAATCGTATTGAGGTTCAAATATTATAGTCATTTCCATTTCAGATGAAAACAATAAGGAAAAATAATAATAACGAGTATTTATCTAAACATAATGTTAAACATAATAAAATAACTACACTTGCTAGACTTTTGATATGAAATAGGAAACCAGTAGATAAAACTCTGGATACGATAAAAAAAACCCGGTCTCGATACGTCAATTTTTTCGGGAGTTATCGTAACCATCCCTAAAAAAAAAAAATCCGGACGTTCACGTCAAATTTTTTCAACTGTTTTTTTTCAAAATAGCAATATTAGATCTTAATGAATAATTTTATAATTTTAATGAATTAATTAACGTGTTTTCTTGACAATATAATTGTGATAGAGGCATTTGAAGACTGCCGAATCGATTGACCTTGACATGTCGGGTATAAACCACTACCTCACGTCGCTTCGCGCGTGGTAAATAGTGCCAGGGCTGCCAAAGCCCTACTACGACCGGTGTTCAGATCCTGCTTATCGTTAAAAACAAAGCTCGGGGTATAGATGTTTATCCAACTGAAGTCCGCGTCGAGAGTGGCTAAATTACAGAAAATAATTATTTAAAAAAAAAGCTCTTACGTCGGAGCTCATGACTTTTTCCTGTCGATTCATCCCACATTGCACAAGAGCTTATTTGGAACAACGAATCAGACGGTACGCCTGACGCCGTCTAACAGATGTTCATAAAAAGTTACAAATCCTTTATAAACCCTTTATAGCGCACGGTCATTAACGCGGTATTCATAAACGTCTCATGAGTTTTCAGTTGAGTTAAATTTACTGAGCTGTCACATAACCTCCTGTTAAAGAAAATGTTATTCATAAACGCTCAATAAAGATCTGATAAAAATTAAATGTCACGTACCATTGTGATAACTTTACTGCCGGTTAAACGTATCTTGAAAACTGTTATAAAGGAAAGAAAACTACTTTTATCCACACAATTGAAGGTAATTCATGTAATCCTAATCATATAAGAAATGTGAAAGTTTGTGTCTTTGGTACTCAGTCGCTTCAAGGTGGTAGATGTTACTATAAGATTTGTAACGGTAATATACCAGGGGAAAAGTTTAAGGGAGGTATATACCATCACTTTCAAAAGCCAACCTCACCTGCCCGTGATGCATCCTGCTAGCAAAGAACCGAGGCTCTGGCGGCCCAATAATGACGGAATATCCGTTCAAATCTGCTGAAACCAAATCCCACGTGACTAGCGATGGGGAGCAGCATCATTAGAACGAGGGTATCGGAGCTGTGCTCACCAACCCGCTTCCTGCCATGAAATATTTTCGGTGGCGTTTTTTTGGAGAGACCTATGTTCAGGAGTGGACCAAAATAGGCTGAGGCAAAAAAAAATTAATAGAACAATCGATTTCTCCGTAAATATCAAACGTTCAGAAAGATTCGGTGGAAGCAGACATGTGTTATCGTTGTGCAATTCAATAGTAATCAACATTCAAAATCACAAAACTTCGTAATTAATCTATGCACAAAATCAACAACTTTCCGTCAGCTCTGACATTTTTATAATTGCCTCGGAAGCACAAATAGTTTCTGCGACAGAACTGTCAAGTTTGCAACATTACAAGCAAAATCATTTCATAGAGCTATGTTACAAAGGTTGAACATAACGTTTATGAATAACCTTATTTTACCACATATATTAGCTAAGTGACCATTGTAAGTACTGAGCTCTTACAAGAGAGCCGTGGTAGTCTAGTGGTCAGGGCGCTCAATTTAGTATCATAGAGCGCAGTGACCTGGGTTCGAACCCCGGTGCCGGCACCACTAAAATTGTTAATAGCAATTTTAAGTGCTGTATTTACCACGTGTGTATTCACCGCCGAGTGAAGGAAAATATCGTGAGGAAACCTGCATATCTGAGAAATAATCAAAAAAATGTGTGAAGTCCGCCAACTCGCAATGGAGCAGCGTGGCGGGCCATTCCCTGCTCCTACACCCTCTCAGATATTTGAGAAGGAGGCCCTTGGCCAGCAGTGGGCACTTACAGGCTGCAACATTACATTACATTACAAGAGGTTTATAGTGATTTGTATGATTAGCTTGGTGACCATTGTAACTGCTGAGCTCTTACAAGAGTTTTATAGTGATTTGTATGATTAGCTTCGTGACCATTGTAACTGCTGAGCTCTTACAAGAGTTTTATAGTGATTTTTTTAAATAAGACCGTTAGTGTTCAAGTCAACGATAAAATGCGTATATAAGTTTCCACAGAGAAGATCAATATCAAGTCTCCCGATTTAAAGGCAGTCAACAAGTTCTTTTTTAAAATAACACATTTCAAAAACTTAGTCAGCCAACATTAAACGCAAAATATTTTAAAACTTCGTCCGATATTGCAAATTTTGGACAGGCTCATAACTTTTAAAGGAAACATTATCGCAGCTCTCAGTTCCATTAGCGCAGTACGTCCGGTTAACCGGGCTGTTTAAATAAATTAACTTCTTTGTTTTATATCCAGTGGATGCCCGCTTCTGCGACCGAATAATTAAATTTTGACGACAGCCTTCAATCCGTCCCTTTATTGCCTCCTATCAAGAAGTTTGCAACAAAATGTCGGGCGGACACAATCCGTCCGAGCCGCAGCTCTATTCAGTTATTTCTCAATTCACATTTTATGCTCCATTTGCTCTTTTATGGTAGTGAAATCTTGATTTAGCTTGTCATTTATAAAATGAATCTGACCTATATTGATTTTTATTGCAGAAAGGAAAGGAGATATCTATGTGTATTTTTAAACGTTTTCCGTGTGGCTGTCGGAAGTAAAGAATAGCGCCAACCCTGTCTAACCATGGGTGTCGTAAAAGGCGACTAATGGTAAAAAATTATATTAGGAGATGAGCAGCAGCATCTTCCTGCACTAGAACAAAAAAAAAAAACTGCGGTTGCCAACCCGCTCGCCAGGCGTGGCAACTAAGGCAAACCCCCCATGATGAGAGGTAGAAAAAGCAATGGCCCCCAGTCCCCGGCAGCCTCGCTAGTCCTGGCTATGGTGGCAGCCATGGTTACGGCGAGGCAGGGGGTGCGAAGAATAACCGGCTGATTTCTAGCTGCCAACCCAAACGACTGGACCTGGCAACATATAACGCACGCACATTGAGGACCGACGAGAAGATACTAGAACTGGAAGAAGAAGTAAGCAAGTTACACTGGAGTATTATGGGGTTGTCTGAAGTCCGAAGACAGGGAGAGGACTCTATAATCCTAAAATCCGGTAACTTGTTCTACTACCGGCAGGGTGACCATCTGTCCCAAGGAGGTGTCGGGTTTATCGTCCACAGGTCTCTCATCAACAACCTCTCATCAACAACGTGATCGAGATCGGAAGTGTGTCGAGTAGGGTCGCGTACCTTATACTCAGAATAACCAAAAGGTATTCGCTGAAGGTCATACAGGTATACGCACCAACCTCGACACACCCTGATGATGAAGTGGAGGCAATGTATGAGGATATTTCAAGAGCCATGCATTGCTCTAAGACTCACTACACGGTGTTGATGGGAGACTTTAACGCAAAACTAGGTACGAAAAAAGGCGATGAGCTGATAGTGGGGAACTTTGGAGTAGGGCAACGGAACCCAAGAGGGCAACAGCTGGCTGACTTCATGGCAAAGGAGGGATTCTTTATGATGAACTCCTATTTCCAGAAACGGCCCCACAGGAAGTGGACATGGATGAGCCCGGACGGTACCACAAAAAATGAGATCGACTTCATCATGACGACCAAGCGTCAGCTGTTCAGTGATGTCTCTGTGATCACTAGGGTAAAAAACCGGCAGTGATCACCGAATGGTAAGAGGCACACTGAACCTTAACATTAGGCTCGAGCGGTCTCGTCTGGTGAAGTCTACGCTCCGCCCACCACGTGCCCTTATCCAGAACCCCGAGAGCTTTCAGCTCGAATTGCATAATCGCTTTCAGTGCCTAGACGATTGCGTTACAGTGGACGATACGAATAGCAGGCTAGTGGAAACTGTCCATGCGGTAGGCGCTAAGTTTTGCAGGACCCGCAGCACGAACAAGCCCCAAAAGCTCTCTGATCACACTCTTAAACTCATGAAAGCCAGGCGTGAGATAAAGCTGCAGTCTACAACGGATGCGTCAGCGTATCGGCTACTGAATAGACAGATCTCCAAATGTATGAGGCAAGACTTACGCAAATTCAATACAGCCTGTATTGAAAAAGCGATAGAGCGGAACCAAGGCTCCAAAGTCTTCGCCAGAGATCTGTCTATCGAAAAGAGCCAACTGACCAAGCTGAAGACCGAAAGCGGCGCAGTCATTTCCGCTGGAGCCGAGATTTTGAGTGAGATCGAGAGATTTTACGGACAGCTGTACACAACGTCGTTGAAACCACACACTGATGTGAGTAACGACCCAAGAGCCAAGCTTATCCGACATTACTCCGATAACATCCCGGACGTCAGTCTGAGCGAGATTAGGATGGCTCTCAAACAGCTTAAAACGGCAAGGCGCCGGGTGAGGACGGAATTACAGCTGAGCTTCTGAAAGCGGGTGGAAAACCGATACTTGTTGTCCTTCAGAAGCTGTTTAATTCCGTCATTCGTGGCGGTGTTACGCCGAAAGCGTGGAGTAGAAGCGTGGTTGTCCTATTCTTCAAGAAAGGGATAACTGCCTTTTGAAGAATTATAGACCGATATCGCTTCTAAGCCGCGTCTACGTGCTGTTTTCGAGAGTTATCTCAAATCGTCTAGTGAACAGACTTGACGACTTCCAGCCTCCCGAAAAAGCCGGATTCCGAAAAGGCTATAGTACCATAGACCACATACATACTCTTCGCCAGATTGTACAGAAGGCCGAGGAGTACAACTTGCCATTATGTCTGGCGTATGTGGACTATGAGAAAGCCTTCGATTCAGTCGAAATTTGGGCGGTGCTACAGTCTCTCCAGCGGTGCCAGATAGACTCTCGGTATATCGAAGTGCTGAGGTGTTTGTACAATGAGGCTACGATGTCTATCCGAGTACAGAATCAGAGTACGAAACCAATCCAACTGCAGAAAGGTGTAAGACAGGGTGATGTCATATCCCCGAAACTCTTCACCGCTGCATTGGAAGATGTTTTCAAGCAGCTGAACTGGAAAGGATACGGTATCAACATCAATGGCGAATACATCACTCACCTTCGATTTGCCGACGACATAGTTTTTATGGCAGGATCGCTGGAGGAGCTTAGGACAATGCTCAATGACCTCCATAACGTCTCCCAACAGGTTGGTCTTAAGATGAACATGGACAAGACGAAGTTCATGTCAAACGTCCATGTCACACCAATACCGGTTGTTGTTGGGAACAATAGGCTCGAAGTTGTAGACGAGTACGTATACCTGGGACAAATTGTCCGATTAGGTAAGTCCAACTTCGACTCGGAGGTCAATCGACGAATCCAACTCGGCTGGGCTGCGTTCGGGAAACTACGTCATATCTTCTCGTCGAGTATACCACAAAGCCTCAAGACGAAAGTATACAACCAGTGCGTGTTTCCAGTGATGACATACGGATCCGAGACTTGGTCCTTCACTGCAGCCCGTATGAGGAAGCTCAAAGTTGCTCAGCGCGCTATGGAAAGGGCTATGCTCGGTGTTTCTCTGCGTGACAGAGTCTGCAACGATAATATCCGCAGCAGAACTAAGGTAACCGACATAGCCGTAAAGATCAGCAAGCTGAAGTGGCAATGGGCCGGCCACATAGCTCGCAGAACTGACAACCGCTGGGGAAAAAAGGTTCTCGAGTGGCAGCCACGTACGGGCAAACGCAGTGTAGGACGACCCCCCACAAGATGGAGTGACGACCTGCGCAGTGTTGCGGGAAGTCGATGGATGCAGGTGGCTCAGGACCGTGCTTCGTGGCAATCTTTGGGGGAGGCCTATGTTCAGCAGTGGACTTCTAATAGGCTGAAATGGTGATGATGATGATGATGATTTTTAAACGTGGTAGAGTCAAGAGGCGGCTTTTGCTGGCACAACCGGGCTGGTACCACGGCCTCGCAGAATACCGGCGTGAAATAATCTTATGCTTCTGCGTTTCGTTCGGCGAGTGAGATAACCGGAGGCCCTCTTCCCCTTTCCCCACTCCCCTCCCTGTCCTCCCTCCCTGCCTCCAAATATCCTAAAAGGCTGGGTACGCGCCTACAGCTCCTCTGATGCTGGCCAGGGTGCATCGCGTGACTCTTGGAGAAAGATCTGGCTATTATTATTTAGTTATACACAAAGCTGCCACGCCTTATGCTGGCAACATAAGACAATCAGCCACCCCAACCTATCAAGTGTAAGTCGTAAAAGCCAATTTGTTATTTGCAATTATTTTTTTATGGGAAAGACGGCAAACGTGCAAGCGGTTCACCTGATGGTAAGTGATTACCGTCGCCCACGTACATCTGCAACACCATAGATGCTGCAGTTGCGTTGCCGGTCTTTAAGGATATTTGGGTTATGGGAGGGGAAGAGGAGGGGAATAGGGAGGGAGTGTGGGCCTTCGGTTACCTCACTCACCGAACGAAACGCAGAAGCACAAGATGCCTCTACTTCACGCCGGTATTCTGCGAGGCCGTGGTACCAATGCGGTCGAGCCGGCCCATTTGAGCAGCAGCTAAAGCCGCCGCTTGGCTCTACCACGCTTTAACTAATAGTTAATTGTTAATAGGAATTTGAATTGCTGAATTCAGCACGTACTCTGCGTTGAAGAAAATCATCGTGAAGAAACTTGCAAGTCTGAGAAATAATAAAATGAAAATTACGAGGACATGTGAAGTAGTATTTCGTACTGGAGCAACATGGCGGAAACCTCCAGGCTTCAAAACTATCTCAAACATTGGAGAGTTTTCTCAGCGACCTTTGTTCTGCATTGGGCATTTACAGGCTGCTACTTCTTCCGAGAGACAGCGGGATAATCATCTTAAACTGACACAATCACGCTCAGCACATCCTGAGCCACCTGCATCTATCCACTTCCCACAACACTGCAGGTCTTCCTCTATCTTGTACGAGATTGCTAGCTTTTCATTCATAGATAAGTAATAATATCAGTGGTACGTGCTGTTTGATTGGTATTGCCACATCTTGTAGATCAAAATAACTATATTCTTCGTCATTGAAACATAAATTTCACTTGTCAAATGTGTGTGTTTAAATCTTCTGCTGTTTCGTAATGAGGTTCCTCTGATGGAGAAGTAACAGGCGAAAGAAACTCCGGAGCTATCATAATATTTTACACGAGGTTTTTTTTAACACAAGGCATTCAGTCCACAACATCTTGTGTCACTCCATCGAGACGACCTGCGCAGTATTGCGGGAAGATGATGGACGCAAGTGGCTCAGGATCAAGCTTTGTGGCAATCTTTGTGGGGGGGGGGGCTATGTTCAACTGTGGACTTGTGATAGGCTGATATTGCAACTAAGGATAAGGAACTGGTATTGCAACTTGTGTCGGTTGCTAGTATTTATATGCCTGTATATATTTAAATCCCCGATCCTTAAGTCTATACCACTTTCTATTGTTCTGCTGCGGGTATCGTCTTTGAAGATTCTGTAACGGAGAGAAACACAATCCAAAGACCTTTTCATAGTTCGCTGAAGCTAAGGCCTGCAGTGAAGGATCAGAGGAAGGAAGTCCCCAACGTTACACTGGCACAACACGCCATGAAGTAGTAAAGTAGCAGTCTGTGAATTATCCGTAGCTGGGCAAAGGATACTATGGTTTACCTGACGAATGCCATATACGCCGAGGATATCATAAAACAATCAAAAAGAAAAATGGCATGTGCAGCAGACTAGAAGATTCCGCCGCAGTTGAGATGTGTCATTATGTCATTAATGGCTAATCTTAAAAACAATGATAATATAATACAATGCATGTGAAAACGTTACGTAACGCTTAACGGTTCACGGTCACAGTTAAACACGAGTTGCGCGGGACTAGGTTAATTTAACTTTAGGCTCTCCAAAGTTCAATGTTTCGACCCCAATTAAACTGACGTTTATCATGCAATACGCTATCCATGATCACGGTGTTATTTGTCGATTTCGGTGTAAAGAAACTTTGCGGGTGCGTTGATTAAAAAGAAAGCGTGCGTGTGTACTTATGTATGCACGTATGAAGTACCAGTACTCTTTGTTTGTGAAATAATGACATTAAATGCAATTTATAACGGTTTAATTAAAAAAATATAATTTACTTTATAAGGATTTAAAATAAACTATTTATCAAATAATAATGTAATAATAATTCATAATGAAAACAAATAAAAAGAATACGTACCGAGAGTTAACCGCAAATAAAACAAATAAAACCACTTTAAAAAGTTGATAATATAAAAAACTACTTTCATCTCGAATATTCACACTAATTATCATTAACCACCATATATAACTTAAAATCACACACAAATACACATGTATATTTATGTATGAATAAATTTTATATCTTCACTGTTGTAAATTCATAAATATTTGAAACACCACTATGAATATAGTTATTATGGAGACTATACACTCCATAATAGTGTAGAATGTGCGCGCGCATCGTAATAATGTAAGAGACATTTTGAAACCAACTTCATCCTGTTATTTATAGATGTCGGTGTGCGCGGGCATCGTAATAACTTAAGAGGCATTTAGAAACCAACTTCATCCTGTTATTTATAGATGTCGGTGTGCGCGGGCATCGTAATAACTTAAGAGACATTTAGAAACCAACTTCATCCTGTTATTTATAGATGTCGGTGTGCGCGGGCATCGTAATAACTTAAGAGCCATTTAGAAACCAACTTCATCCTGTTATTTATAGATGTCGGTGTGCGCGGGCATCGTAATAACTTAAGAGACATTTAGAAACCAACTTCATCCTGTTATTTATAGATGTTGGTGTGCGCGGGCATCGTAATAACTTAAGAGCCATTTAGAAACCAACTTCATCCTGTTAGTTATAGATGTCGGTGTGCGCGGGCATCGTAATAACTTAAGAGCCATTTAGAAACCAACTTCATCCAGTTATTTATAGATGTCGGTATGCGCGCGCATCGTAATAACATAAGAGACATTTAGAAACCAACTTCATCCTGTTATTTTTAGATGTCTGTGTGCGCGCGCATCATGTTTCCCTAACGCGCCAAAAAGTATAGCTTAAAAAAAATAACAAGTGCGTGTAGAACTTTTCGAAGCTCAGTAGGGGAAAATGCACCCCGTTCCCTCCTCCCTGCCTATATCCGGTTGGTGATAAACTTTACAAAACGTGGCCGGCCATGTGCGACAAGTCTTCCGTATTACTTTATTTTTAAACCCAAAAACCTCTTGCTATTTCGCATTGAAAGTCACACATGTTGTGTTGTTGCGATTTATGTCAGATTTTTGACCTACTTTTTCGTACAGTTTTGATTTAAAAAAAATTTTGCGTTCCTGAAAGGAGTGGGGCTTGGTATAATGACCCAAAAAGATCTCAAATTAACCCTACTTTTCTAATTAGTTTAAGTGGTGTTTATGGGCAAACCTTCCAAGATATTGATATTACGAGCTACGGGTTGCGAGATGGGAGTAAAAGGCCGGTGTCTTAAAATTCTATTCATTACTACTACTTATAGAGGATGCAAAGTTTCTTCCTGAATATCGCTATCCCCCTTAGGAGATCCTGCACTGGTCTCTCTGACAGTAACCAATACTCCGTCTTTTCCTCTTTTCTTCGTTTTCTTCGTCATCTTCCTCTTCCGAATTCTTATTTCAGAATTCACCAATGAACTGTGCTCCTTATATAGTCCCGAATTTCGGACGTCTTTTTGTTTTCGATTATTACCAACTATTTCCGAAACGATTTCTAATTTTTATTATAGAAAAATTTCCACCAGTTCAGCCATCCTTATTTACATACCAAAGAGTTTCGTTAACATGGACTGGTAATTAATAAAATATTATTTCTTGTGACTTGTCATTCGAAGAGGTAGGAGTTGACAGGACATTATAGGGTATTAGTTACAATATATATGGCTACTTTATCCGGCATTTTCTTGGAGTGGTCTATGTTCAGCAGTATACTAAATAGGCCGATGTTGTAATCCTACCTGTACCTACTTCCTAATAACTATTAACAAGAATTATAGCGAATATATTCTACAAGCAGGCAAATTCATTTCAATAAACAACGTAAAGCAGACGCGTACGACTGGCTCACGACCATAGACGAGAGGATATGACACGCGTTTCAATAGTTTGCATAAACCTATGTATAACGTGGGTACCTAGCGTGCACACCAACATACCTAGCCGTGTGGTATCGGCGTAAGAGTCTGCCACCACCACTTTCTTCCCGTGGGTGTCGTAGAAGCCGACTAAAGGTAAAAGCCTTAAAAATCACAATGGCTACCGACAGATGGCGGAATAACCATCTCGAAAAATACCAGACCGAGGAAGCCAACAGCGTCTAAGGTGCGATGTATCTGGTACTGTGATCGCCAGCCCGGTAGCTAGTCGTGGCGATAATGGCGAATCCTCCTCATGGGAGAGGTTATTTATAAAATAAACACGGCGAAAATATTGGTGCAGAAAGTTTTTTTTTTATGAGTTTGTTTCCCAAACAAGTGGCTAATCTGATGGTAAGTGATTACCGTCGCCAACGTACATCCGGCCTGCCGTTGTTGCCGGCCTTCCAGGGTGTCTGGGTGATGGAAGGGAGGATGAGGAGAGGGATGGGAAGGGGGAGTGGGCCTCGGGATACCTCGATCACCGAACGAAACGCAGAAGCATAAGATGCCTCTACTTCACGCTCGGTCGAGCCGGCCCATTCGAGCAGCAACAAAAGCCGCCGCTTGCCTCTACCACGTATATCTCACTAATGACCAAATGTAGATATTTACCCATTCAGTTGAGGTCTATAAAGCATAATAAAGTCGTGCACATCGTCGACAGAACATCTGACATAACGCTTCATATCACTCACGCGTATTAAGCGGTCCGAGCCTGCGGCCAGTGTCTTCAGCCGAGCCGAGATAACAAAATAAATTCCTTTCTATCGTGATCGCATAAATAATTCAGAGGCTGCGGGAGCATCGAAGTGAAATATGGTGGACGCGATGTGAGAGGGGAATAAATAAAACGCGTCCCCCGATTTCCTTTCCGATTTAGAAAAATATATTTTAAGAAAAAAATATGTCACGATGTACTGGAACGGAACTTGCTTTATGCTCTGTCGGTGTGATGAAAGTGCTTTTTTATTTATTTCTACGGATCCATAGGAAATACAAGTTACATACGTCTTGTGGGTCCCGAGGTCGAAATCTTCGTAAAAGTGGCAAGTAAATTTATATCTAAGGGTTTTTTTATTTTTTTTTAAAAAAAACGTTACCTTCCACTGTAAGAATTTCACCAGCGTCGCGGAGTCAGTTTATATACATGAATTGCGCACGGACATACACCCCGACCGGGTACTTAATAATTAATTATTTGTAGTCCATACAAACACTAGTCCCGTGCGGGATTCGATCCCGCGACTCACTGCGCCGCATCTAAACGCTTTGCCACTACGCCGCCGACTCGTTAGAGAAACTTTATTGATTCTTCCTTATCACTAGAACATGGCTAGGCTTATTAGAAACTAATAAGCTCTAAACCCATTTTACCTAATTTTATAGGGAACGTTTCGACGAAAGGCAGCAAACGAGTAAGCGGTTCACCTGATGGTAAGTGATTGCTGTCGCCCACGTACATCTGCAACACCAGGGGTACTGCAGGTGCGTTGTCGGCCTTACGTAAGCTTATATATTTCTCCTTAAACCCTAATCTCTTTCTCTTGGTTAGGTCTCTTGGTTAATCAAAGAAACGTCTGAACCAATTTTGACAGGATTTTCATAAGACTTTTATTAGGAGTAATTTAGGATCATTTCTAATCAGAAAATATATAAGGATTCTTTTCGTAAATTGAAAAGCTTTAAATACCACGCGGGCAATGTAAGATAAAAACAAGCTTACTCCTCAATACTTGCAAATCGAATTATGCGTATTGAATGTACGGTTCCCGAATCTGTAAATTATGTTCTGCCTTGGCAGTTATTTATCTTTATAGAGGGGTAACCCCTGTCAGGGAAGAAGGTTCGGTTACGCAGAGTTTTGTCCTATGGTAATCTGTAACTTCTGCCCACCACTATAATATCAACGAAGTATAATTTAAGTTTAGTCGAAATATTTTAGGAGCTGTTAGAGCCGAGATGAAAAGAATACATACTAAAACCATCATTTATCTTCGTCATAGTCGGGTAAATAGTGTATAATTACAAATTTAATCACCTTTGGCATCAGGGGGTGCAGGCCCCTCGTCTCTTGTGACGATGAGTCAACTTGCCCGGTGCATACGAGATCTGTAACAAAGGAGAACAGAGCGATTAGTACCGTATTTACCGTTACTTTAACGCTTTACCTAATCCCCGAGCCACGTTTACTTTTTTATGGGAAAAGTGGGCAAACGAGCAAGCAGCTCACCTGTTGGTAGGTGATTTCCGTCGCCCACGTACATCTGCAACACCAGAGGGGCTGCAGCTGCTTTAAAGATATTTGGGAGTGGGAAGGGAGACTGGGCTGGTGAGTTACCACACTCAACGAACGAAATGCAGGTACACAAGATGCCTCTACATCGCACCGGTATTCTGCGAGGTCGTGTTACTACCCCGGTCGAGCCGGCCCATACGAGCAGCGGCAAAAGCCGCCGCTTGCCTCTACCGCGTAGGTTATTTGGAAACACAGAAAGGGAGTTTAATCACTGTCATGACACAATAAATTTTACAGACAGTAGCGCTATAAACGAAAAATAAATGTAATATATCCGTACACAGCGATATGGTTGCAGAAATGCTGCTCTATCAGCGACAATGGTAATTAACTCCTAAATAAATAAAAAAACTAAGTTCAGTATAGTATAGTATTAGCCGTCAGTATAATTTGGTAAGGTCATTATTGAAACATATCACAACTGAAGACATGGTCCAGAGACACCGAGACACCGTGCGAAAACGCACATGTTTAAGCAATAAAATAAACATTTCGTGGATATGTGATGTCCGAAATCCCATAGCAAGCGAGCTTTTAAAAACGAGGGGTGGTCTTTTGTCCTACAGGTGTCATTGAGTCCGCACGATGTTTCTAGTATGCAAACCAGTGACACCAATTATATTTTTAATTTTTTTTGTACGATGTCATCTTGTGATAATGCCACCAACCATCGAAAGTACACCGAGTTTCGAATACACAGTTAATATTTTTTATTTTGTACATAAGCGAGGATCTTGCGAACGTTTGGTGGCAAAAAACTCATCCGAGCCATAGTACTGCACCAGTGAAGGGGAGCTTCATTTATAACAGGACGGCGGTGCGACCTGCGCACATCAAGCCACCTACCCAGCGTGGTTACTAGGGCAAACTAAGCAGTGTCTGGCCTTGTCTATACTAGGGCGAACTGAGGAGTGTCTGACCTTGTCTCTACTAGGGTAAACTAACCAGGGTCTGGTCTTGTCTATACTAGGGCGAACTAAGCAGTGTCTGGCCTTGTCTATACTAGTGCGGACTAAGGAGTGTCTGCCCTTGTCTATACTAGGGCGAACTAACGAGTGTCTGGCCTTGTCTATACTAGGGCGAACTAAGGACTACTCCACGCTACGATATGCACGCAGGGGTTTTCTGGCATTTTCTAAAAAAAGCCTCGCCTAAATATGGATTTAATTTGTAGAAAGACATTGAAAGTATCAAAAATAATAAACGTTTGATATGCTCGACAAATTCTTATTCAAATAATCAAATATCCATTTCTAAAATCTCCCGTAGGCGTATTGATGGTAAGGCATTACATATTTATTCGAACGGGGTGCGCTACTGCGAGCGTCCCACTTTCAATTCCCCGCAAATGGCGGACTGTTTCGAAATTTAATCCAGGAAAAATCCAATAGCCACTGCTTCTTGACCCGAAACCGATTCACACACATGCAAGCATTGAGGCGTTGGCACACTGAGAGCATCTTTGAAGATTATTTGTACATATCTAATTATGCTTTATTTATAATTTTTACATACTAAATATATTCTTTACGTACTTTTACAATTTAATTAGTGTAAGTAGCAAAGCATAGTAGTCATATAACAGAGCTCTAGTATTTTGCGATGGGAAAAGCACAGAATCATAGACAACAGTCTATGATTCTGTGCTTATTTATTCCTTGTGCAGGGAGTAATTAATGTAAAATGAAAAGGAAACTGAAACGGAAACAATAAACTTTATCCTCTCCTCCACTCCAAATCCACATTTATTGCCATTTATGTGATTTAACAAAGTGTTTTAGACTTTGTTAAATCACGTTTTGCATTAGTGAAAATGTGTATATTATTATTATTTTATATTTGTTTCAGGTCATTCGTCAACTTTCCAGCCTGCTGGGATGGGGATCCAAGATTCAAATGTCAATCGAAGCCGATTTTTGTGTAACCTACAAATTAATGACTCATCTCTGTCTCTGGCACTGCATTTAACGCTAGAGACAGGGACAGGGAATGGGCAGAGTCCTAAACAGTTAATATGTGTCAAAACTATGAGTTTTAACTAGCGAGCTGTATGTGTCGCAACGTTACTGTCTATGAGAGTAATCGAAATAAATCGTAAAGGTTCAACCCTACGCTACCCGAGCGCTGTGGTCGCACCTACCCTCGGGAGGTAAGCTCTGTGTCGTACACACGAAATTGTTACACCAGCGCAGGCTGAATTGAATGTTGAAAGGGGTCAAATTGACCCTGAAATTATATAGGCTGTTTAATAAAAAAAGATGTGACGGTTTACCTCGTCGAGTTAGGGTCGAACGCTCTTTTTATTTTTATTTGTTGTCTTAAACGCTCGAGTACTTTTGTGTAAAAAAATGTTAGTACGTAATTTTACAACCCTGTTAGCATACATTTCGTTAATTTTTCATGGTTTAAATTGTAGTTAACAATTTTTATGGAATATTTATTATTTTTAAGACTAAATGTTTGTAATTCTCGGGGTATCAGACGAGCATACAGTCCACCTGATGGTAAGTGATTACCGTACAGATGCAACTGTAGATGCGTAGCCGGCCATTAAGACATTTGGGTGATGGGAGGGATGACAGGGAGGGGAGTTGGCGTGAGGAGGGAGCCTCTGGTTATCTCACTCACCTTCGCAGAAACACAAGACGCCTCTATTTCACGTCGGTATTCAGCGAGGGCTTGGTACTACCCCGGTGAAGCCGGTCCCTTCGAGGAGTAGTCACTTACCATCGGGTGGAATGTTACCTCGTTCGTCACCCCAATCGAATTCAGACAATGAAATACAGTACCACTATATTACAGCGCCCTCTGCAAGAGTGTGACCCTTCATCGTTGTTGTAGAAAACTGCAGCGTGGCTCTGTTGTATAATGAATTGTTAACATATCAGTATTTGCCTAGCCCATAATCATATTGGTTAGAAGAAAGTAAGAAAGAAACAGTCCACTGCAGGACCTCACTCAGGACAAGAAGGATTCGCTACCTTCGGCTAGCGGATTGGTGATCGCAGAACCAGATACCTTAGTTGTTGCCCGTCATCGGTCTGCTTCGTTTTAGTCTGGTATTTTTGGGCGTGATGGCTGTTGTGGGCACTTGCGTTTATTAAATACAACTGCCAACCAATAGCCGAGACGCTAAAAAAATTTATTTTGTTTTGTTTTTTTTGACCTGCTTTTTTTTTTTATTGCAATTGTTATGTTTATAGGTACATGCAATTCTCAATAATTAAATAAAAAAGGTTAATTAAAGTTAACAATTTTTTTCCTTCTACATAGTTATTACATTTTAAACATAATATCGTTCCAAATTGTGTAATATTTTTGTCCGGTTGTTCGCGAAGCCAAATCGTCTGTGTTTGTCCCGACAGAAAAACAGTGCAATGGAACTCCCGCAGATTATCATAGAGGCGGGGATTCTTTTGACATCGCACAACTAATGATTCTTTGTTAGATTCTTTTTATAGCCTTTTTTCAAAGTTTTAAGAATTATATTTCTAGTTGTGTAAGTGTCAAAGAAATATATCTCTTACTTTCTTTCTGATCTGAGAGATCTGTTAAGAAAATTAAAAGATATGGATAACGTCTCTAGATAACTTGCAATCATATATTAGGTATATCATAGCCCGGTTGCCTAGTTAGTGGCTAGTCTTTCAAAGCCGAGGGCTCGTCAGAGGTCAAAGCTTTTGATGTTGAATTCAAACCTTTGTCAATAGCTGAGTATTTCATGTTTACTTAAATTACATAGGCACTGATATGATAATTTATCAATGTAATTTAGGTATATGGTACATGTATCTATTTAATCTCTATACAGTTACCAAGATACAGGGAATCCTAATTAGGGACTGGACGTCATGTGTGAATGTCTAATATATATATTATATTTAAAAAAAAATACTGGCAGTGTTCTTAACATTATATTTTTCCGTTAAACAACTAAGCTACGTGCAAGAGGCAACGTTAACCAGCTTAACAACCATTTCAAGTGCTGTATTTATCACGTGCTCGGCGGTGAAGTAAAACATCGAAGGGGCATGGGCTCCTCTCGGCTTCAAAAACCTTTCTAATATTTGAGAAGGACGCGTTTGCCCAGCCGTGGACAGTTACAGGCTGCTACATTATTTTACAACTAAGCATTAGAGCTTGAGAGTGGTTCACGACAATAGTCGAATGTCGTGTTCGAACCTGCGCCGTCAAGGTTTCGAAGTCCGCACTCTTTCTCTTTAGGCTATTGGCATTCTGGCATTCTGTTATATAAGTAACAAAGACATTCGAGCATACTCTTACCCAATCCTCAGATAAGACATATACAGTCTGTATTTGTAGACCCAACAAAACTTCTGAACGTGTCGAACACCCGAAGAAATATTATAACAATTTGTCCGCTAAAAACGAACGCTACTGAAGTAATATCATTTAATTTGTTTCGTGTGTCTCTCTCTCTCTCTCCATTTTACACTCTACTGTTCTCGTGAAAGCAAAACCCCTTATCCGACAGTTTTAAATTAAAGTTCTACGAAAACTAATGAAACCGACGGGTGTAATGTCGGCCGAGAATAAAATTCGCTTTCCAGCCATTTTTTTTATTTCCAGTGAGTGTGGAGCACTCCTTTCATGAGTTATTTTCAGTGAATCGTGAAATGGATTTTCATATTTAAAAGTTACGCTGTCTTTACATCTCTGGCTATGATGATGTTTTTGTTATACACTACTTTTGCTCCCGATTCCGTCCGCGTATAATCTATGAGCGCGGAATAAGTTTTATTTATCATCATCATCATCATCATTTCAGCCTATCACAAGTCCACTGCTGAACATAGGCCTGCCCCAAAGATTGCCACGAAGCTCGGTCCTGAGCCACCTGCATCCATCGACTTCCCGCAGCACTGCGCAGGTCGTCACACCGTCTTGTGGGGGGTCGTCCTACACTGCGTTTGCCTGTACGCGGCTGCCACTCGGGAACTAGTTTTATTTATAATGTTGTCTTTATAAAGATGGACGTGTTAATTATTCATAGACGTCCGAACAGTGAATGTAAGATTTAAATAGTACTGTGGTTTTTTTTAATGGATTCTATTCCATTCTGGGATGTTGCTTTGTTGCATTAATCCCGTACTTGGGGATCACTGGTTAGTAATAATAGGATCAATAACCTGTCGTATTTTCCGCCATTATTCATATCAGTTGCCAGAGCCTCGATTATTAGTCAGCAAGGCGCGCCACGTGCTGGTGCGGTTGGCATTTCGTAAAAGATGGTGTTAGGGGGAACCTGTAAAAAGTTTTACTACGTTTTTTTTTTTTTTTACGCGAAAAGGGGCAAACGTGCCAGCGGCTCACCTAGTGGTAAGTGATTACCGTCGCCCATGTAATTTTGCAGCACCAAAGGGGCTTCAGGTTCGTTTACGGCCTTTAAGGATATTTGGGGAATAGGAAGGATGACGAGGAAGGGGGTACCTTCGCAATCACGTGGTTTACTAGATAGCGTACCTGACTCCTGCGCCAGGGCTCCTCGGTTCGAATCCTAGTCGGAACCATAGCTTGTGCAATACACTAATTTATTTATCAATTTGGCTTTGCCGTAGTCGATGCATAGTTTTTTTTCTAGAGGCTTGTGCTAGTGGGTCTAACTTGTTTATTATCAACGTACAAAATTAATAAAAAAAACTTCTAAGCTATGTTTATTACCTTGTTTTACTTTTAATAGTTTCAATTTACTAAGTAAGATTAAATTTTAATTCTTTAACTTGTTTTCACTAACCTTTGAAGTTCGAATTCTAACAGAAACATATTACTTTAATTTAGCAGATCATATAGTGACTGAGAGATAATATTTAATCATGCATGATTCTGTTCATATACAGAACTCACTTCAAAAATTGGAAGGATCGGAAAGATCCCTCCATGATAAAGAAGAAGAAGAAGTGTTAATTTGCAATACTTTAGTAAACTTATGAAATTCTTGCTAGCAAAACCATAGCGCAATGTAATTTTGTACAGTGACATCTAGCGGACATATTTTATCCGACGTATAAGGAGTAGGTTGTCATTTGAATATTATTTTTTTATGTACATTTACCGACTATTCGGGTAATATCTGAATCGTTTTGGATGATACTTTTAAGACACTGTAAATACCAGAACAGACAGCGCAGTTGGATTAAAAAGTCTACTGGTTTTTCAATTCAACTCTAATTGACTTTTACGATAAAAGCAGAGCGGTATGACGTAACCAAATACATTAAAGTATATTCCCAAAGATAATACACCTTTTAATGAAACAAATTGCATTACACAGACAAATTAAATAATTGGACTAAAACTGATAAAACAGCGCCTGAAAGAATTTATTAGCACTATACTGCGTATGTGTATTTTAACTATTATAATTTCAAGATTGTGTTTGAACGTAAGGGTTTTTTTTTATATACAACATTATGTTGCAATGCAGGGGCAAATAAACGTGGTTCGCACATCCTTTTAGAGACGGAGCGTGAACCGCGTCTTTGACAAAATATTTTCGGTCTGCTATGTAATGGCCGTGTAGTATAGGCATAAGAATCTGCCAGCCCCTTTCTTCCGGCCTTGAATATCGCAAAGGCTGCCGATAGATAGGTGGGCAGCAGGAGCTTAGGTGCGTGGTGGTAATTCGTGGTGGAGATAAGCGACAACTTTTGTTGCTGTTCGAATGTGCCGCCTCGGCCGGCTTCGGAGAATTACCCGGCGTGAAGTAGAGGTACCTTGTGCTTATCCGTGACCTTGCACGCGGTAAATACGAGCTTATCATTTGATCACAGCGCTGTGGGTCACGGGTTCGATTCCCGCACAGTACGAGTTAGTATTTTTATTATTATCATACTTTCGGTATGTCACAAGTCCTCTGCTGAACGTAGGCTTACCACGAAGATTGCCATAGAGAACGGTCTCGAGCTATCTGCATCCATTGGATTTGTATGATGTACTAATAGTTAGTTTAAGTGTTTTGCGTCGTAGTACAAAATATGATACACCAGAAATTCAATATCTGGTAACGAGGCTTTGTTTTAGTCAACGGGTGTGAGAACGAATCATGGTTTATTGTATTGGTGTGAAAAACATGCTTACAGTCCCACCTGATGGTAAGTGGCTACTGAAGCTCATGGACGCCTGGTAACAACTTTAATCGAAGAAGGTTACAGGTCCCTTGTCACCTCCGAGGATTAAAATTACGTAGTCATATTGGCTCTTTATAGCTTTCAAACCGGCACGCAGTTGTCACACTGCTATATGGTGGCAGAAATGGGCGGGAGTTTGGTACCTAACCCAGACGTGGTAGAGCCAAGTGGCGGCTTTTTCTGCTGCTCGAATGGGCCGACTCGACCGGGTTGGTACCACGGCCTCGTAGAATACTGGCGTGAAATAGAGGCATCTTATGCTTCTGCGTTTTGTTCGGTGAGTGAGGTAACCGGAGGCCCACTCCCTCTTCCCATCCTCCCTCCTATCTCCCAAATGCCCTTAAAGGCCGGCAACGCTCCAGCAGCACCTCTGATGTTGCATATAAACGTGGGCGACGGTAATCACTTACCATCAGGTGAACCGCTTGCTCTTTTGCCGCCTTCCATAAAAAAAAAGACGACAGAGAAGGAGTCTACCGCTTGTTTAAACCACAGTGACCACGTACCACGCAATTTTATTTAATCTCTATTGACATTTCTTTATTCAGAAGTACACAAAAGGCGGATTTAATGACTTTTATAGGCAATTTATCGTAGTCGCAACAAAGCACTAAGAAAAACCTCAAAAGGACAAAAACTAAATTACTAATAAATTACATTCAATGTGTGCATTAGCAAGTTTGCCGCATTTCATAAAAAAAATATATAATAAGAGACTAGATAACTGAACTGTTAGTTACTCTGTGGTCCTGGTACTGTATAAGCAATACCTACCAACAAGCACGACCATTTAGCCGTTCGGTCGTACCTTTTACCGTTTTTCTAATATTGATATTATTATTATTCATAATATTGCAGTCTAAAACCGACGTTAACCTTCCGAAAATTGTTTGTCATCCCGATACCATAACGGCGCTCCGTTTCTCAATACAAATGCAAAAATCCTTTTAAAGTCTACAGCGGAACTCAATTTGCGCCGAATAATGTACGTACGATGTATACTTCGACACAAAGTATGCAAGCAACAGACGCGGGAAAGTATGGCACAGGTAATAAAATGGATTCTGGTCCATAGCATCTTAAACTACCTAAATAACGAATACGTTATAAATGTCTCACTGCAAGAACTTTGTTAGCTATGGATGCGAACAAAAAAAATACAAGTTTACAATATTTAAAAGGAAAAAAAAGGGAAAACAAATGTGCATAGTAAATGATTGATGTAGTTAAAAAAAGAAATAACTACTTTATATCTTTATAAAAATAATATTTAGGTCTATTTGATGTTACTCGCGTTTCGGCGAGGCCACGAAAGACAGCTGGCCAAGGCCTTCTCTCCATACGCGAGATGGTTTAGGAGACGGGAAGGGTTCCACACACCTCCAGTGCAGATTGACGGACTTCACCGCGGAGTTATTTCTTGCAGCGAAATAGTTATGAGATCTAATCTTGCAAGATCTTGGTATTCTGCCAGATCATGCTGATTTGAGAAATGGAGTATTTAAAATATAATTTGATTTCTTATATTGCAAATTAAATAGAATAAAAATTCTATTATTTTTGAAAGAAATTAAAAGATATTTTAAATTTCTTCAATAACACCACACGTCTGGAGTTCCATGTGCTAATCGGCTTTGGGTGCTGTATATAAGATAACGGAATAAAATACGAGTACTCGTTCTTACTCGACACTTAGTGGTACCATCGATAACATTTGTTTTTTTTTTTTTAAATTTCACGACCGCTGTAAACACACGAAACGTCGGATATATAAAAACAAAAATTTTACGATCAAATCCGTAAATAATTATTTTATTTCCGATGTGTAGTGTGTTCGCGTAAATACAAGAAATTTTTTTCAATTTTTTTCATGGCAATTTAGAAAGTTTCTAACCACTCATTATAGCTGTCATATTTGACAGGAACAAAATGCGACAGCCGTTAAACGCGCTCACGTATCCTATTCCTTATAACCAGCTGTCTGTTATGCTACTGGTGTTTTTAGCTCACATTACAGAGCCGGGATTTGATAATCCACGGTCGCGATTGCGTTGTGGGCGTACTCCTTGCGGCTTACGCGCGCCAAAGTGTTCGTGTTATGCGCTACTTCGCAATGTTCACATCTTCTTTTTTTTTTTAGTTTACGTGGGGGAAAGGTGCTCGCACATACCAGTCACCGGAGACGGTTGATACTGACTATGACGGGATGAGCATCGAAGATTCCGTATCGACTAAAACCCCCTCACGTAGATACGTTGTTCCTCCGGGGACCTTTACAGCTTCTCCGGTAGAGACTCGCGAGCAGAAGGCCCGCAAGTTACGCAGGTTCGCATCTCGTTATAGACTATGTTAGAGGCAGGTTAAATACAGGTTCATATAGTCATATGCATCTGGAAATTTGCGTGTCCCACAATGAACTATAAGCGTGAACCATTTCCTAATATTGTCTACAGTAAGACGCAATTTTTTTCAAGCTTTCTGACACTATCAAATAATTCCAAAGAAATGTCGAGACATTTTAGAATTCGATATATATTCTGTAGACCGATGGAGCCAATATAGAAGTATTGGGGTATTGGTAAAGGAAGTGCATAGCGGCTCTTGTACCTACTGAGAATGTTCCTTTAATCCTTATCCTTTTATTCCCACATCGCACGTTGCCAAACATCATCATCATCATCATCATTTCAGCCTATCAGAAGTCCACTGCTGAACATTGGCCTCCCCAAAGATTGCCACGAAGCTCGGTCCTGAGCCACCTGCATCCATCGACTTCTCGCAACACTGCGCAGGTCGTCACTCCATCTTGTGGGGGGTCGTCCTACACTGCGTTTGCCTGTACGTGGCTGCCACTCGGGAACCTTTTTTCCCCAACGGTTGTCAGTTCTGCGAGCTATGTGGCCGGCCCATTGCCACTTCAGCTTGCTGATCTTTACGGCTATGTCGGTTACCTTAGTTCTTCTGCGGATATCATCGTTGCAGAGTCTATCACGCAGAGAAACACCGAGCATAGCCCTTTCCATAGCGCGCTGAGCAACTTTGAGCTTCCTCATACGGGCTGCATTGAAGGACCAAGTCTCGGATCCGTATGTCATCACTGGCAACACGCACTGGTTGTATACTTTCGTCTTGAGGCTTTGCGGTATACTCGACGAGAAGATATGACGTAGTTTCCCGAACGCAGCCCAGCCGAGTTGGATTCGTCGATTGACCTCTGAGTCGAAGTTGGACTTACCTAATCGGACAATTTGTCCCAAGTATACGTACTCGTCTACAACTTCGAGCCTATTGTTCCCAACAACAACCGGTATTGGTGTGACATGGACGTTTGACATGAACTTCGTCTTGTCCATGTTCATCTTAAGACCAACCTGTTGGGAGACGTTATTGAGGTCATTGAGCATTGTACTAAGCTCCTCCAGCGATCCTGCCATAAGAACTATGTCGTCGGCAAATCGAAGGTGAGTGATGTATTCGCCATTGATGTTGATACCGTATCCTTTCCAGTTCAGCTGCTTGAAAACATCTTCCAATGCAGCGGTGAAGAGTTTCGGGGATATGACATCACCCTGTCTTACACCTTTCTGCAGTTGGATTGGTTTCGTACTCTGATTCTGTACTCGGATAGACATCGTAGCCTCATTGTACAAACACCTCAGCACTTCGATATACCGAGTGCCTATCTGGCACCGCTGGAGAGACTGTAGCACTGCCCAAATTTCGACTGAATCGAAGGCTTTCTCATAGTCATGGCACGGACAGTTTCCACTAGCCTGCTATTCGTATCGTCCACTGTAACGCAATCGTCTAGGCACTGAAAGCGATTATGCAATTCGAGCTGAAAGCTCTCGGGGTTCTGGATAAGGGCACGTGGTGGGCGGAGCGTAGACTTCACCAGACGAGACCGCTCGAGCCTAATGTTAAGGTTTAGTGTGCCTCTTACCATTCGGTGATCACTGCCGGTTTTTACCCTAGTGATCACAGAGACATCACTGAACAGCTGACGCTTGGTCGTCATGATGAAGTCGATCTCATTTTTAGTGGTACCGTCCGGGCTCATCCATGTCCACTTCCTGTGGGGCCGCTTCTGGAAATTGGAGTTCATCATAAAGAATCCCTCCTTTGCCATGAAGTCGGCCAGCTGTTGCCCTCTTGGGTTCCGTTGCCCTACTCCAAAGTTCCCCACTATCAGCTCATCGCCTTTTTTCGTACCTAGTTTTGCGTTAAAGTCTCCCATCAACACCGTGTAGTGAGTCTTAGAGCAATGCATGGCTCTTGAAATATCCTCATACATTGCCTCCACTTCATCATAAGGGTGTGTCGAGGTAGGTGCGTATACCTGTATGACCTTCAGCGAATACCTTTTGGTTATTCTGAGTATAAGGTACGCGACCCTACTCGAAACACTTCCGATCTCGATCACGTTGTTGATGAGAGACCTGTGGACGATAAACCCGACACCTCCTTGGGACAGATGGTCACCCTGCCGGTAGTAGAACAAGTTACCGGATTTTAGGATTATAGAGTCCTCTCCCTGTCTTCGGACTTCAGACAACCCTATAATACTCCAGTGTAACTTGCTTACTTCTTCTTCCAGTTCTAGTATCTTCTCGTCGGTCCTCAATGTGCGCGCATTATATGTTGCCAGGTCCAGTCGTTTGGGTTGGCAGCTAGAAATCAGCCGGTGATTCTTCGCACCCCCTGCCTCGCCGTTACCATGGCTGCCACCATAGCCAGGACTAGCGAGGCCGCCGGGGACTGGGGGCCATTGCTTTCTTCTACCTCTCATCATGGGGGGGTTTACCTTAGTTGCCACGCCTGGCGAGCGGGTTGGCAACCGCAGTTTTTTTTTTTTGTTCTAGTGCAGGAAGATGCTGCTGCCCATCTCCTAATATAATTTTTTACCATTAGTCGCCTTTTACGACACCCATGGTTAGACAGGGTTGGCGCTATTCTTTACTTCCGACAGCCACACGGAAAACATGCCACTTAATTAACATCTATTTGTTCGTTGTTACAATTGAATGAGACGGAGAAGGTAATTGAATCAGGTTAATATTGACTTTTCATCACATTAAGCTGAATTTACAAAACCTTGCTATGATATTTAAAGCACACAACGCCATCTATCGACCGTGTTAAAACAAACTTGTCAGTATGAAATACGCAGTTGTATGTACTTGCGATGAAAATGTCAAATAATCTGTGGCTGTACTGTTAATTATTCTGTGGAAAAGCCAGCAGGCATTAAATATATCTAGGTTAAGTCTGTGAAAGGGCAAGCGGGTTGGTGGGAGCTGTTTCGCCATCCTCTTACTTGCGATGCTCCTCCCCATGGCGAGCTGTAAGATTTGAGTTCAGCAAATTCGGATGGTGCAGGCGAAGTTGAGATTTGGGGAAAAAGATGGTACCTTTCTCGATACGCTTGTAAGTTTGGTAACACTGGTTAGGCTTAAATGGCGCCTTCTCGCGCATTCAATGACAGTTCTTTGACAGAGTTGAATATGTCACAGATTTGTCAATAAGCTGATCAACGTGCAGCTTAGTACCACAGCTGGTCAAAGCCCTAATTCTCCAACATATGTGAAGGTTTTGGAGCGGGGAGTCTATTTACAACAAAGTTAATTAAGTTTATTCTAATTTTCTGGTTTGGACATGTGGAGAGGATGAATGAAAGTAGGTTGACGAAACAAATATATGAGGCGAGTGTAAACGGTAGAGTCGGGAGAGGAAGACCTAGGCGAACATTTCACGATCAAATCGGAGACGTTCTGGAAAAAATCATGCATGCGAAAATTGATGAAAGTGGAAGAAGCGAAAGACGTATGTCAGAACCGTAGCAAGTGAAAGAAGATTGTCTCTGCCTACCCCGTTGGGAATAAGGGGTGAATATGTACATACATACATACATAATTTTCAAACAAATAAATGTTATAATAAATAAATAAAACAAGTAATTGTTACATCATCATCATCATCATCCTTTCAGCCTATAGCAAGTCCACTGCTGAACATAGGCCTCCCCCAAAGATTCTCATCAAGGGGGGGTTTGTCTTAGTTGCCACGCCTGGCGAGCGGGTTGGCAACCGCAGTTTTTTTTTGTTCTAATGCAGGTAGATGCCCATAATATAAATATTCATCGGTCATATTTTAATCCTTTCAAAAGTAATTTTATGTTCTCCTGCACAATATCGATCTTAACTTATTTTACGTTTAAATTTTCAAATATGTATTAATATCTACGAAGACCCCCCGGCGCCCCGCTCACCAACTCCCTTCGAGTTGGTGAGCGGGCGCCGGTGCCCTCGCACTGGTGATGCCGCTCCCCTTCTCTAGCCTATGGGATTTGGGTTCGGTAAATTCGGATGAACATTCCGTCATCATTAGGTCGCCGGAGCCTCGTTCGTTGAACAGCAGGCAGTGCCTTAGTTAAGCAGTAATACTATATACACTAACCTAAACATATATAACGTCCCAATATTTTTTCTCTACAATTACAAAAAAAACAGGTTAGTGGGAGTCGGACTCCCGCACCGACGGTTCCGTACAACTACGCAATGTAATAAGCGTTATGTATTTACCGAAAAAAAAATGTGTTTTCTTTCATTCATTTCGGTATTCTTAGCGCGAACCCGACTCACGCTTGACTGCTTTTTATTATTTGTTGTTTTATTTTAGGGTTTGCACTATAATCACACCAATTATTACCGTTTCTATGATAGAGAAATAACTTAACAACGTTGAAAGTCTCTTGTATGGGGATTCCTTTTAATGTTTATTTTTTATTATTTGTTAGGACATCTGCTATAATAACACATATTTGTGAAAATTTCAACCTACTTCCTAATACAGTTCAAAATATACACAGTCCTTTGAAGATAGGACAGAAAGACGGACGGACAGACGGCGTAGACTCTCTAACAGGACTTAAAAGTAGTAGGCGATAAAAAAAATGTCAAAAATATTTGATAGTTTTTTGTCCTTTTATGATTCTCGACTGAATCTTACGTAGAAATGCTTTGTATGTCCAAACAAAGAATCGTAGAATTTTAACGAAGTAATATCTCACCGTTGTAATAAAACGTTCGCCGTGACATTTGAAATTCGAATCGGACCAGACGAGAGGAATCGATACAGATGAGAAATAAACAAATTATCCTATTGCAGAGGGAACAAAAGAAACTAAACTGTTCAGAGGAGATGTTGGTCGCACCTCAATAGAATTATATTTGTTCACCTATTGTGAGCCGGTAACTAACAGGCCAGTCTTATTAATCTACATCTTTATTCTTCAACATAGGAACATAAATTTCAAATGTCAAAAGTCATTGTCTCTTTTTTAATCTACCACCGTTTCGCAATGAGAGGAATCTCTCACGGAGAAGAAACTCCTTAGGTATTCTTTTTTTTTTTTTAATCAAACAGTATTATATTATTGCCATTCAACTTTTGGGCTTCTGGGTTACAATTCAAGTAATGTTAAGTGTTTTATAGATTACTCGCCTCGCTCTTCAAACTCTATATAGAGTATAACTTTGCATGGAAGGGAACTGCATCTGACAATATTGAACCCAAGTCCATCATACTCGTACTAGAGATAGGAACTAGGACACCGGCGCTGATTACCTTTTTTTTTAATGGGAAAGGAGGCAAACGACCAAAGTAAAGTCGCTTGCCGTCCTTCCTAAAAGTTTCGAAAGTCTCTAAAACCGAGGGAATGTTCATTTCATGAGCCGTGACGTGACAGTCTGCCGGCAATTTTTTGGTAAGTCTCTACCACACAGACAGATTGAAGTCACGTAATACTAGAAAGGTAAGGTAGCTTATGTCTGGCTGGATGAGTTTAAACATAAATTTAGATCTTATGTATTAAAATCAATTAAAAAAAAATCCGAATAAAAAGAACATCTTCATACTGCATTTGAATGAAGTAAATATGTACATTTAGGTACAAGAATGCAAAATTTTAAGATATTAAAGACCAGTATAAGAATTTAGAAGATATCAATTATTAAGATTTTCTAAAAATTTATCAAATTTTATCTTTAGATCAGGTTTCATACTAAAAATGAATAACGCAGAGCCAAGGAGGTAAAGAGATCAGTTTTATACGCGGAGAAATATTCTTAAGATTTGAAATAAGATATGGATATTAAAAGTAGACAAACGATCAGAAATAAAGACTTCACTTGTATATATTATTTATAATTTTCTTTCACGTATTTTAATCGTTATAACCCAATGTTAATCAGAGTTTTTTTTAGGATACAGTAGTATTCAGGAAATCAGAATCGTGCAAAAGTTTAAAAAAAAAACTAATCGCGAGCCTCCCACCGCCAAAGAGTCGAACTCGGGACACCTCCGAGGATCTGTCTCCGAACCAGGAGTATTATTTTACTAAACCGATTTTTATAATGAAGCCACGATAGTGTAATAACGTAGCTTCGTTATCGAACTATTTTAATATTAAAACGTTATTTGAAGTTGTCTCTAAAAGGTTGCCAATGGTTATTTCTCAACCGCGCGGAAACCTTCGCGGTCGGTTGCGCGACGCCCAATATTTACTCAGCGATATTGCTGTGAAGTGTAAAGCGAAGGGGCGAACTCACGCGACGCGGGCCCGAATCGGCGGGAAATATTAATAATACAAATCGATATTTGCTCAAAATACATAACGACTTAAAATCGATTCATGTCAAATGTCAAAGTACTATTCCGGTTGCCGCGCCTTGACCGATTTGGGCAAAAATTTGTTAGTTATAGAAGCCGGATATGATATTAAAATGTTATTCACGTTAATGACGTACGTTACGGTAATAAGCCGTGGTAGCAGTGCTAGACTAGTGGTCGCTTTAAATTCATAGAGCGCGAGTGACCTGGGTTCTTGGCACTTAAATTTTTAACAGCAATTTTAAGTGATGTATTTACCTCGTGCTCGGGCGGTGAAAGTTGACATCGTGAGGAAACCTGCATGTCTGAGAAATGACAAAAAATATTATTGCGGGGATATGCGATGCCACCCAACCCGCAGTGGAGCAGCGTGGTGGGCCCTTTCCTTCCCCTTCCCCTCTCAGACATTCGAGAAGAAGGCCCAGCAGTAGGCACTTCCAGGCTGCTACTAATCGAATCTGACGATTTTTGAATTTACTACGTCAAATAAAGATTTTTCATATCATTTCATAACGCAAACACTAGCCACTTAGATCTTAGGTTCCGTGACGAACATATCTAAATAATGTTAACTACTGAGTAAGGACTCTAGGGTCTAAGTATTAAAATAGGAAACAGTGGACTGAAACACTTCAGCCATGTAGTTAAAGCTTCGTAAATATTTGCAATATTTTACTCAAAAAGAGGTCCGGCCTACAAAGCAATTTTATTATTTTTATTTTTAAAAATTACAATTCTTTTTCACACGTTCATTTAGTCGCCCGTTATTTACAACTTTAACGTTTACGTTATTTTATTACGTATAGTATTAATAACTTGTGAAGTTAAAATAAGCACGCTTTACCTTAATTATTAATGAGCAGGTTTCTTTTAGTGATGTAGTCATCAGCGTATTTTAGTCAACTGCTGAACATAGGCATCTCCAAGCTAGCGCCTACTAAAGCCGGCATCTGTTTCTTGGAACGTTATCCCACACTCACCAATCACAAAGTTGGAGGAGCGGCTTGGTGAGTGGTAGCTCACTAGTCTGTGTGGAAATTAGGGTTCAGTAAATTCGGATGGATATTTCGCCATCATTCATAGTATTATCAAAATCACAACTTAATAAAAAAATCTTCTCATTTTATGTAAGATTTTCTATTTAAGGCAAACTTAAATAATCATATTATTTAAGTTTGAAGTTTTAAACACTATGTGTAATAAAATAAAGCTAACGTTAATGTTGTAAATAACGTGTGTGGAAAGAAACTGGCATATTATATGTTGTAAAATACAAATAAATATACAACTTTGAGGCTAGACCACTTTTTATATTATCAGTAAAATATTGCGAATATTTATGAAGTAGGCTTTTGTTTTGTTTGCGCCCATTAGAAGCGGGTCCTTGTTGCGTCCTAAAAAGGACAAGTACGAGCGTGCCTTCCTCTTATTATAGAGCAGGAGTTAAATTCGATAGCTCATGTTATGTAATTAGACGTTATTGAAGAATGCTAATAGCAGATTATTTACACTAAAGTTCTCAGTCTAAAACGGCGTTAGCGTTGTACGCCTATCCATCTTTCCTACATTTAAAGGGTTGTAACTTTTGGATCATGGCAAACAAGAATTTGAATAAAAGAAAAAAAAGTAAAAATTAAGAGTGACCATTCATGAAACGTGTTTTATTCATGATTTTTTTTGTCTTTGCTCTTGACTAAAAAAAGTAAGACATACAAGGGTCCATTATAGTACAAGTGAACATGGTGTCATTATAGTGCAAATTCCAAAGTAAAACAATGAACTATAAAAAGCGGCCAAGTGTGAGTCGGGTATTGCGCTAAGAAGATAAATGAAGAAAAAACACAAATTTCTTGTTAAATTTATGAACACGGGTACAATGTGTGATTATGTCCCTCAATGCGCGATTCCGACTGGCATTTGGCCCTTTTTTTTAATTCAAATGATACCTATAGTGTACGTGAAAGTATACCTTTTAAATACAAACTAATAAAGGAATGTAAATCGATGTATTTATAATATGAAATTCAGAATATAAATAAATTGAAAATTTGCTATTAATAATTTCAGTGGTGCTGACACCGGGTATCGAACCCAAGTCACAAAAACAAATATACAAAAAAAGCAAGCACCCTAACCACTATCAAAATGTTTGTACCTTTTTGCGGTATAAATAATTAAATAGCTGCCATAAAAAATTAAAAGTTTTGTTGTCACCGATAAATAGCACTGCTATTTAACGCTAACATCACTAATTCGGCAGCCCTATTCCGTATCATCAGTATGCAACGACTCTACTGCGAAGGTCGATCACATTGCAACACCGTGTGAATTACAACCATTATGCTTAGATAGTAATTAATATTTAATTCTGCTACAGTGAAACAATAGCGACACGTGCAGCTGTATGTGGTAGGAAGATACTATAGCCTCTAGTGGTGTGACTGTCCGGTAATAATCTCATAATGTAACGAGGACCTGTAAATTCATAGAAAACAGCGACAAGTCTTATGTTTTTTAAATTTTTTTTATGGGAAAGGCGGCAAACGGGCAAGCGGTTTTCCTGATGGTAAGTGATTACTGTCGCCCCCGTACATTTGCAATACCAGAGGTGCTACAGGTGCGTTGCCGGCCTTTAAGGGTATTTAGGAGATAGTGGGCCTCCGGATACTTCACTCACCGAACGAAACGCATGAGCATAAGATCTACTAAATTGTCATGAAGTTCGTGAGAAAACATTATCTTTTTCTCCAAAAGCCAACCTCCTCTGCTCATGTTACATGCTGCTAGCTCACTAACAAGGGACTGGAGGAGAATCTCGAATCGCTCAGATAGGCGACGATTTAAGGATATTGAGGACGGGGAGAAGAAGTGGGCCTCCGGTTACCTCACTCACCGAACGAAAAGCAGAGGCACGAGATGTCTCTACTTCACGCCGGTATTCTGCGAGGCCGGTCTTATAGTATATTAAAATCGATTAGAATTAGTAATATGCTACATTTATAGCAGGCCCATTTAAGTGTTAAAAATCTGTAACTTGTTGTCACAATCATTCTGTAACAAGCTTTGTAACTTGTTAAACTAATTTTGTTAATCATCCAATTAAAACAGTGTCTTCGAGGCAATTGAGGCATGTGCGCTATATAAGCTATTTGGAAGTGTTTATTGTTCAAATTCGATACACAACGATGATGCTAAAATCAGCAACAGTACATCATTGTTGCCTAGTTATATTTATACCACTATTTTATAACTTGCACTATAAAAAGCCATTTGGAATATACAATAACAAAAATTTGTCTCAAAACAGTTTCATGTAAATCTTTTATTTGTTATGGTACATCTTGTACTATAGATAAAAGATTTAAATTTACTTAGTCTCTTACAATACTGCGATAAGAGCATATATGGTATTAATAACAACGTAACATTTTTAAGCGTGGTAGAGCCAAGCGGCGGCTTTAGCTACTGCTCGAATGGGCCGGCTCGACCGGATTGATACCTCGGCCTCGCAGAATACCGGCGTGAAGTAGACGCATCTTGTGCTTCTGCGTTTCGTTCGGTGAGTGAGGTAACCGAAGGCCCACATCCCATCCCTATTCCCCTCCTCTTCCCTCCCGTCTCCCATATATATCCTTAAAGACCTGCAACGCACCTGCAGCATCTATGGTGTTGCACATGTACGTGGGCGACGGTAATCACTTACCATCAGGTGAACCGTTTGCTCGTTTGCCGGCTTTTCCATAAACAAAAAAAAAATAGATGAACGACGTGAATACGAAGGTGTGCAAATATAAGGAGTCCAATTGCTTTCGGTTCCTATCTAGACAACCCTGTTAACTCTGACTTGTAGGGATTTGTCGGTGATGACACAAGCTTAGCAATCGCATACCTAATTATATTAAGTTTGCACGTTTTATATGACAAGGCAAGGTAAAACTAAACAAGCTATATTTTATGGTATACAACTGACATATGAGATAGGTTTTTAGGTTAAATGTTCGTTCAACGAAGTCAGTCGTAATAGGAATTTCTATTTTCTGACAAATAATAAAAAAAACTTCCTCTAATTGAAATAAATAAGTGTAAAACTATTTATGACATTCAAGAAAACACGTTTAGTTTTATCAAAATATTTATAACGACTTTAACGACCCCATGTACAGTTCAACGTACGAAAAGACATTCAAAAATGTTGTAAACAGCGTTGACCTTTGCAGACGATGTCGCAAACTAGTGTAGTAAGTTATAATGAGCTAGGTTAATAACCCGAATGATAATGAACTGGTAACACTCAAGTAGCAAAATTAATTTTGTTATAATCTTGGGAAAATTTAATTACTTTTTCTTAAATGTGTGGCGATTCGTCTTCTAGTGCGAGGGTTTTGCCCTCAACCCTACTTGACCAGTATGGTTAAATGTGCCATATCAAGCTGGAAAACTTTTGTCGACGTCTCCTTGGAAAGGCCTATATACACTAAAAATTAAACATGGCATCAATCAAACCTTCAATCCTTAACAAGCCTAATATTTCATACAAGCTTTATAGATTAATCTGTCATAAAATTTAAAAAAACACTTGACAAAGTAACTTTTACAAAGACCTACTATATATTTTATAGTTTATATTTTGTCTGCACTTCCCCAAATCCCCTGCTGTTATGTTGTAAAAATTGTGATTTAATAAAAATATTAATATACATAGATTCCACTATGACAGATTAACTTAGCATTAAAAAAAACTGCAAAGTATTTCTGTTTTGCGAATCGGTGAGGATTTTGACGTTCGTAAGAGGTTTAAAAAAGGCTAAATTGAATAAAAAGATTTGATTTTGACATAGAATAAAAATTCAGAAAAGATGGCATGTCAAAATGTCGCCGACTATTTCTCTCCTACAATAACTACCAACGGCTAATATTAATTATTTTTTCGTGGCATAATGTTCTGCAGTCGAGAATTTAAAACTAATAATGCGCCACTTCATCCATAAAACAACGGATGTTTAATGCCAAACAACCGTTCAGCTCTAAGTTTAAAACGTTCGATGAACGATCTCTTAATTTGTTTATAAACTAAAAATCTAAACTTAAAAGGAAGCCGTTAGCCATAAACATAATTTAAAAACAGAAGACGATATCTTCCCACGACATTACATTTTATACGTCTGAGTTTATTCGTATTAATTTCCACTCACCTTACTCGACATCCGTTCATTAATTTAGAATTTTGGTATTTCACATATTCACAAATTATAGTCCATATCCGTTTTATTTTGTCTAGTAATTGCCACCGAAATAAAAAAAAATATGGGTACTTATGCAGGTTAAAAGTTATACTATTTTTTGGCGTTATTAAATATAGGTGGCACTAGTGAACAGTTTTTGTTTGAAGACGTTGTTTTTCTGCGGTTAACGAGTAACTTCGTTCAACTGTGCGCGCGCATCATAAAAATTCACTCTCATTATTTTTTCATAACAAAGTAAAAAGAAAAAAAAAAACAAATAGTAGGTATTGTTAATAAAATTAATCCATTTGTCGGAGTCTAATATTAGTAATAGTATAAACTCTGTTGGTTCTATAGTAGGAATGACTGTACCACAGGGTCCATTTTAGGCCCATTTTTGTTTTTTATTTACATAAATAATCTGCCATTTTTGGTGCTGAATTTTAGAAATATTGTATATATATCCTATTTCTCGTATATGACAATTCTCTGATATTCAAAGACATTCGAAAGTTTGAGTCTTGTAGTAAGTAAACAATGCCCTGACTAAAGTTTGGAGTGGTCATGCAAATAATTTAGCCCTTAATGCAACCAAAGCAAATTGTATCAAATTTGTACCTTCTTATATTATTTTCCAGACTCTCTTATTCAATTTTGCGGATCAGTATAGATTTATTAGATCGCTTATTGAAGCGATCACAATGACTACCCTCATTGGAGGGTAGTCATTTTCACAGCATGTCTGTGAATCAAATGTCTTATGGTATTTCATTGTGGGGGTATAAAGCTGATAGCAGTAACTATTTTTATGTTGCAAAAATGAGCAATGCGGGCTATATATTCGGTCTAGTGATTAGCTTATTAAAGAAAGACATTAACGAAAATTATATGTATGTACTATGTACGTGAACGTTACAATTCCCGATAAATAGTGAACACACTAGATAATCAAAAATTTAGACTCCATTAGCCTAAAAATGAATTTGTGGCTCGATGCTCACGCATGTATAATAATATTCCAGAATCTATATTGAATCTTTCAGGAACAAAATTTTAAAGTGTTTGTGCCCAAAAGCTTACTTTAGCTGATAATCAGCTTAATGATAATGAAGTATGGAGTAGTAACCATTCAGCTTAACTTGAATTAATTCGTGTATTAATTCGTACACTTTTTGAAAATGGCTAGTATATAATTAAAAGTAACAGCCTGTAAGTGCCCACTGCTGGGCAAAGGCCTCCTTCTCAAATACTAGTATCAGAGAGGATTTAAGAGCCGGGAAGGACCCGCCACGCTGCTCCAGTGCGGGTTGGCGAGCTTCACATATCCTCGAAATAATACATATTTTTTTTTCATCATTTCTCAGACATGCAGGTTTCCTCACGATATTTTCCTTCACCGTTGAGCACGTGGTTAATGAATGTAATTAATTACTTTCATTTATTAATATACATGCACGGTTTATGAACGGTCATCAAAATATACGTTTAACGAGCGTACAAGGCACATTTAAATTTAAACATTCACGCGAAATTCATTACAACACTTAAATTTTCAAATCACTATATAAAATTGGATTTATGCACTTCGGCAAATTTACAACCGTTTAATAAACTCGGGGACGCTTTACCGAAATTTTTCAGATCGTCTGAAAAAATTACTGACCGGTATTCGATATTCAATATTCCGTGTAGGACGATAACTTTTAAATAAAAAAAGATCGAAAAGCGTCTCAAAACTATGTCGTATTTCCTATTCGTGTCATGAAAATATAATTTAAATTGTCGCAACACGTCATGACATTGATCTCCATGACGGTTTTCGTATTTATTTGTTATTATATTTTGTTACCTACATGTTTTTTTCTAATAGTACGGTAAAAGATTCGTTTTTAAATAAAATATTTATTAACTTAACTCGTCCTTCCTTGTTTTTATTTAATTATATCATCTAGTTATATTATATCTTAGTTATATATATTATCTAGTTACAGATAAAGTTAATACTGGTATAACTTAAAAAATAAATTGAAAACTGTTGAATTAAAAAGCATCATTTTACGCGACTATTAAAAAAGTTGTCTTTGCGATATGTAAAATTATTTTATGATAATAAAAATAATTATGTTGAATAAAGACACCTGCAAATTTGTATAATTGTTACAGGACCACATTCTATGCAATTGTAACTAGTCCTTTATTCAACGAATGCTCAATTGATACTAAAAAACCTCGTTGCACATTCAGCAAAATGGTTGCGTGAATTTTCGTTAGCCTCCGAGTAATTTTTCACAAATTCTGAAAACAATAAGCAATAGTGGCTTCCTGTTTTTGGCACAAAAGCAGAAAGTTGCAGTTAATTGTTTTAAAAACAGCAATTCAGTTGGCGCGTAAATCAAGATGGTTCGAGTACACACAGAGTAATAATAATATGTATGTACTTACTTCTTTATTAATTAGTAATCTGTGGGATTTGGGTTCGGCATATAAGGATGGATTTTCCGCTATAATTCGGTCACCAGAACCTAGTCTGTTGGTCGGGAGATAGTGAAGAAGATGTTAATCTTTGGAGAAGAAAGTGTTATAATCCCCGTGTTATATACACGTCTAACAGAGGCATGTCAGAGGTAAAAGAGGGGGGGGGGGGGAATATAACACAAATAGAGGTGATCAGGTGATCTGTATTATTCAAAGATGGTCGTCAAAATAGCGAGGTGTCTGGCGGGTAGTCTGTCTGCCATACACGGCGATTACAGCGAATCTTCCATTGTTCAGCTGTGGCCATTTAAAATGCAAATTCTACTGTTCATTAACGGTAAGATTTTATAGATCCGTTTTTGTTACAAGCACATAAATTAAAATGGCGGATAATAAAATGAGCTATAAATAATATAAAAGGATGGACTTTACTGTTACGTTTCTCTGCCGCATATAATAATTCGACGTTTTCATTTTAACAATGCGTATTGACGATATTCTATGTCAAACAGTATGACGTCATCGACATAGTCTCTACACGTGTCATAGCAATAGGTTTAAAATGTTTGTATTGATTTAATACGTGCAGTTATTTTAATGTTAGTGACGTTATAACATCATTTTCGACATTAGAGATAACAAGAGTCGAAAACGCACGGTATAATTATGTAGTGCTATTATAATATATGGTACACATATGAGGTACAATGTAGATAGTCTATACAGCCGACTGTCTTCAATGGTATAAGACTACTATAATACTCTATATTTCCGTGTGGTTGCGTGTGGCTGTTGGAAGTAAAGAATAGCACCAACCCTGTCTAACCATGGGTGTCGTAAAAGGCGACTAATGGTAAAAAATTATATTAGGAGATGGGCAGCAGCATCTTCCTGCACTAGAACAAAAAAATAAAAAAAACTGCGGTTGCCAACCCGCTCGCCAGGCGTGGCAACTAAGGCAAACCCCCCCTATGATGAGAATCTTTGGGGGAGGCCTATGTTCAGCAGTGGACTTCTGATAGGCTGAAATGATGATGATGATGATGAATACTCTATATTATCGTAGTCTTACATAATTTAAGGAAGAACTTATAGACTCCAAAACACTTTTTTATTCTTTTAGATAACGACATACTTCATCTTTATCATGCAAAACATGTTACGGCCGATAATTGCGCACCGTTAGTCTAATTTTACTAAGAATATTCTGAATAGAACATGAAAATCAACAATGTTCAAATATTATTACAATATAAAACCAAAAATACAATATAAACAAACACAAAAAAGAAAAATCTTTAAAAGAAAACCGTGTGTTAACGAAAAATGTTAAAAGACAAATTAAAAAATATCACCATGAGAAAGCAGTAAAATTCGTTAAAATTCTTTTATTCAAATCGCGAGCGATTTAAATGTGGCCACTAAAGCGTCCATAAAATTAATGGAAGAATAAAAAGTTTATTCAACCCAGAAAGAATCGCAATTTTATTTGACATATTAATGTTTTCGATCAAAACCGGCCTGTAGCATTAACCTTTAATTAGCTGCATAAAAAAATAATATCGTACAGGTTATAATATTATTTTTATAACGACATGAAATATAACATCTGATGGAGTAAGCAGTGTCAATATTTTCAACGAATATAACCGTTGTTCGTTTATAGTTGGACTAGAATTGTACAGAGTATAAAAACGTGATAGGTTTGACAGGTCGAAATTGTTAAATATATTTTCCAGTTTCTGGGGTGTTCATGTATATAAAACAGTTTTATGATAGAATAAAGTTACCGTTTTAATAGAATGGTCACTTTGAATTATAATTAAACCTTCATGGTCCAATATTCGTGATATGAAAAATTTTGTTCAACAAACATTCTACATTTATATTTAAAAGATTATTTGACATTCAGTTGTTTTTACATTCAGTATTTGAACTAAATATAGTATAGTATAGTTCCGACGTGGTTTTTTATGCAGCACCCAAAACGAATTCTGCGTTTGGAGAGGATACTTTTACTTATATACTCAGGTAAATAATGAAAACAAGTAATGGTTAAAGTCGATCTTTATCAAACAGCCATGGAAATCAGCTTTATAGTTTATCCACAATATTGACACATTTGCACCAAATTGAACAAATACAAAAACTCGAGAATTGGGTGCCTCTCGAATTAACTGATACGCAGACAGGAAATTTGATTAGTAGGTATGGAGGAGGTCTTGGAGTCGTCTGGGTAGCTACCACCCTTACAAATGGTAGGTACCATCCTTACGAACAACAAATGGGAACACCGTTTGAATGATCTAGCGAGCCAGTATAATTTCGGGTTTTGTGGCATTCCATCTTAGTCCTAAGGGGTGACAACGCATTTGTAAACCGTTTTGGATTAAAATTGTTTGATGACGTTCATGGGCCGCATTAGCCTCTTACCATCATGTTATCTCATTTTTACACCACTACAATAAAAAATTAAAAAGAAAAGTCAGCTAAAACCGCATTGGCTAAACCCACCTGGGTTACCATAAGAAGATGCCCCATATCCCACCCATAGAAAAGGTAATTCAAATAAAATTTCTAATCCAACCTAATTATCCAAATACAGTCCACTTTCACTCAAATAAGACCAATTCCCGCTTTTTAAGATCTGGAATATATTGATACTGTTATTGAACAGCAAATATAAATTGTGAAGAACTTTGAACAATGATTGGCGAAACTCTTAGAGAAACTCTTAGAGAAACAACCCCGACTCGTCAATCGATCATCGCTATGATTGCTCCATGATAACCCAAGACCTCCCACTGCTCGAATTATTATAACCTCGTCCTCCATACTAGCCCCATCCGAATACCAATCTTTTGTTATAATATTACTCTCAGAAAGCCAGACCAGATCTCCAGAGTTATATCGCCGAGCCATAAATTATTCTTCCTCGTGATGGCAGAAATGTATAGATAATGAGGGTAAGTACTTCGATGAAATAATAATAACATAGGCTTTGTAATTTTAAAAACAGCAATTTCATACTTCACCGCCTAATACACAAGAGTAATAACGCTAACGCCTCCCGAGCTTAAAAACAAACTGGAATTAACTTCACCACCTTCTCCTCTATATCTTCCGTCTGCAATAGTAACAATTTACAAACTGCTTACAAATTCACTGGTGAAATTCTACGGACAGGGTGGTCCGGATTCGGCTTCAGTTACCTGAATCACTGAACGAAACGCAAAACCACAAGAGGCCTACTTCGCTCCGGTGTTCTGCAATAATATAGTCTTTATTTGCCTGTAGATGGTATTTAAATCTATACAACTTAAGTACAAAAATTACATATTTTTAAATACATTTAAATGCAAATATCTTTAAACCTGCAGCTCCTGTGTTGTTGCAGATGTACGTGGGCGTTGGTAATTATGGTGATGACTTTGCATGAGGTGAGCCACCAATAGCTTCTTATGGTAACGGTTTGATGTTTTGTCCCTTGCATTGTCACAGCGGACACGGCTTAATGCATAAAACTGACTAGGACAAATCCTTTACTAAGGTAACCGAGAACTCTTCTCTTCCTTCAGAGACGGATTAGACTAAGATAAAGTGTACGTTTTACTTGAGTTAATTGAGGAGATTGAAACTAAACCGGTTGGATCATCCCATAAAGTCGTTCTGTAATCGTTCACAGTTAATTTACGAGCGGATTAGTTTCAATTACATTTGAAAATTAATCGTTTTAAATAATCCGATTTATTACGTTCTGTGCGCCTGTACGTGTACCGGATTATTTGCTCCCCGAAATAGATAATTTATTTCCTTTTTAAGATTTTGTAATAATTTAAAAAAAAAATTGAAAAATAGAATGAATGAAAACATTTATTGTAAGACTAGGCTTACATTCTGTCTTCCAATATCTTTGGTTACATCATTTCTGGGGAAAAAGTGATGTTAATTTTGTACATGGCATATAATTTACAGTCAAGAGCTATGGGTTAACTACTACTAAAATTTCATCTGCGAACAAGATGCTTCTGTATTGTGTTACCAAAGGTAAGTAATTTATAAATAAGAAGAATTAAAGCGGGACCGAGTACACTGCCTTGTGGCACATCGTATGAATTTATTTTAAATTCTGATTTTTAATTTAGATTTACATGTTTGCTGTCGAGTTTTAGTACCTCAATACATTAAAAGGATGGCCCTCATGTACCAACCAAAAAGGTTCGTTAACATCGACTGGCGATTTATAAAATATAATTTTTTGAACATTTAACAAAAATGTATTGACATGTCATTTGATGATATAATAATTGACAAAACGTCATCGAACGTTCGCTCGAGACACAAAGTATTATTCTTCATCATCATCATCATTTCAGCCTATCAGAAGTCCACCGCTGAACATAGGCCTCCCCCAAATATTGCCACGAAGCTCGGTCCTGAGCCACCTGCATCCATCGACTTCCCGCAACACTGCGCAGGTCGTCACTCCATCTTGTGGGGAGTCGTCCCACACTGCGTTTGCCTGTACGTGGCTGCCACTCGAGGACCTTTTTTCCCCAACGGTTGTCAGTTCTGCGAGCTATGTGGCCGGCCCACTTCAGCTTGCTGATCTTTATATATATTTATTATTCTTACTTCTTTATTATTAAAGAAACCTATTTAACTTTTCGCACATACCAAAAACATACATAGATATAAATGAATGTAACTGTAAAACAGAACTAGGTAAATTCGCTAATGAGGAATTATTCCGCAAACATTGACAAGGTCAAGAACAAAATTGCAAAGAAAAAATTTCGGTACCATGCTATGAAAATCAATTCTCAGTGTACTAATCAGAGGGTTGTGAATTTTGCAATTAGTGGACAAGTGTATACTGACCGCGAAGCCTCAATATCGGATAGGACAAATAAATTAAAACTAAAGGTCGAAACAGACCGGTAAAACGCATCGTGACGTCATGAAACGTAACGCGTCTTGAAACATATCAAACCTGTATATTTTTTAGCGTCAGAAACATTGTAAATACACCTGTCATCTGCTTCTTCTAAAGATGTTGTACAAAAAGGGAGAATGGAGGGGGCGGGGTGCACACAAATTCGTGCACTACTTCCTCTACATGTATTTTGAAGCGCATGCCACATTATTCCAGTTTCCGTAGGTGAAAGCGAATATGCCATTGGCGTGTCGCCAGAATGTCTCTGCGTCAACTTACGATGTAACGCATCACTAGCTCGAGAACCTTCGACACATACACAAAGTGTTAATTTTTCATTTGTAAAGCAGTCTTAGACTTTTATTTTGGCGGCAAGCGGCAGCTTTTGCTGCTTCACGAATTGGGCCGCCTCGACCGGGGTTGTACCACGACCGCGCAGAATACCGACGAGATGTAGAGTGGCATCCTGTGCTTCTGCGTTTCGTTCGGTGAGCGAGGTAACCGGAGAGCACGTCCTCCTCTTCATCCCCTCTCCCACCCCCCAAATATCCTTGAAGGTAGACAACGAATCTGCAGCTCCGTTGGTGTTGTACGGGGGCGACGGTAATCACTTGCTCGTTTGCCCCCTTTGGCATAAAAAAAGACAATTGAGCAAACTATATGACAACTCAACTTGGGTGTTGTGGCGTGTATGTATGTATATTCGTATGAGCATTTATATTCTGTTCATTTAGTGCTTCACCAGTCACCGGTTAGGCGGCGTGGAGTATTGCGCGTCTGTTTCCGCCTTATTTATTGCCTAATAGCAACGTGCATCCAACACAATGATGTCAAGTGCACGAGTGGCCGGTTGGTTACGCAATATTCGTTTAAAACCAGATGTTAAGACAAAGACTGACAAATCGTTGGACAAATTGGTAACAAAGTGAGATAATGTGTGTGACAGATCACCAATGTCGTTGTGAAGGTCGAACATAATAGTGGTGGACGATAAAATGTCTTGTTATGTATTTAACTCCTTGTATATTTCAAATCAATTTAAAATAATTTTAAATGAAAAATAATAATACAAAACATACAATCGCGGTACCTGCGTCAGCCTCAAACTATTATTAATGATATATTTACTAAAGTGAAGTGTTTTATTTAATAAATTAACAAATTTATTAATTATGGACTCTGGTACAAACGCTTAGATTTATTAAACTAATGTTTTCCTTAGTGGAATTCGAACTGTTGACCCTTGAATATAGACCCAGAGAAAAGGTTCCAGTACCAGATCCGCCGCGGTGTGCCTGGAGAGCTGGTGCTTCCGAGCACTCGCCTTCCTGAAGGGTCCGTTAGCCATGAGTGATTGGAGGCCGAGTATCGGAGTATCGCCGGCGTGAGGGTGATGAAGGAGTCTCCTTTCGTGAGATGTGACTGCATAGGGCGGCTAGCGCTGGTGAAGTTGGGTGTGCGAAAGCGTTACCGTGGCCCTGCCGACATGTAGCGAAGGCGGAATAACGTGGGGTTTTGGTTGGTGCAAGCCAGATATAACTTGTTCTTGATCCCCCAGTGTGCATATGTATATCCTATATGTAAAAAAAATATTACGTCTTAAGTTCACGCTCATAGATTAATGAGCATATTCTTTGCCAACAAACTTGAGTCTCAACTGTAGTATTCATAATTTGCATTTTTATGAACAATGTTACAAAGTTATATATTCGTATACTGGTGCGTAAGTATGTATGCATGTAAGTACGTGTATGTTAACACATAACAATTTTTTTTAATATAATTTTTTTTTTTTAAAAATAAGGCTTGTGCCATTTATTTAAAAGCAACCACGGAAAGCCAGTAGACACAGTCTAGTATAGTTAAATGGATATAAGACCATATTAACATACTGTTGACTGTAAGACAAAGGTACGCGATATTTAGGTATATAGATAAATATGTGTTTTTTAGTAAATGTACGTAATAATCAAAATAGTAATATTAATATAATGTAGCCCTGCACATGCTCTAAAACACCCTCTCTGTTTTACCCAAGGTTAGCTGGTAGCGAATATCATGTAGCATTAAGCCCGCCTTTTGTGCACTTTTTGGTGCCATACAGATAAGAAATTTTAACCAACATTAAATAAAATTTCCGATGTTCGTTACAAATGCGTTTAGTTTTGGTTGGAAGCGATCTTATGCACTTTACACTATGTAATTCACATTGCATTTTGTAATTTATTGTTACTCTTTGTAATTTATGTTACAAAGTTTCTAAACGCTCTCACATAAATCGAAATACCTGGCGCACGGCGGTCGCTTCCTATATGGACAATATCGAGCGAATAAGCTTTCTGGTATATATTTCTCTACTCTATGGAAGAAGCCTTAATAAATAAGGATTTATTGTTTGCTTTATGTCATTTTACTCCAAGGGAGGCTTGGGTTGGGGATTTTCTGGATTTCAAAGCTTATGATTTAGATTAATTAAAAGCAGATTATTTTATTTCTTTACTTTAATAGCGGGATATTGAGTACTAAAGTCGATTTTTATGTATCTTAATGGTAGGCACGTGACTCAACATAAGAGTTATTTTTTTTTTATGGGAAAGGCGGCAAACGAGCATGCGGTTCACCTGATTGTAAGTGATTACCGTCGCTCACGTACATCCGCACCAGCAGAAGTGCTGCAGGTGCGTTGCCGACCTTAAGGGTATTTGGGAGATGGGAGGGAGGATAAGGAGGGGGATGGGTAGGGGGTGTGGGCCTCTGGTTACCTCACTTACCGAACGAAACGCAGAAGCATGAGGCTGCCCATTCGAGCAGCGGCAAAAGCCGCCGCTTGGCTCTACCACGTTTAAGAGTGCCTACAGTATATCCAATATTAGCTTCAGGTAGCTGTAGCTGGTAGATATTAAATCTCCACGATCGGTTTCCTAACGAGTTGTTTTCTACCATTTCTTTGACACACCCAATGAATTGGCAAATTTAATTTTTGAAGGCTTTATTGTTATTTTAAAATTTTCCTTATTATTGCAGGCGTTTCTCACTACTTACACAAATCGCTTATGAGCTGAGCACATAACTGCTTAGCAAAAACTTTATTACGAAACACGATCGTAATTTCAAGTTATATCAAAAAGTGCCTGCAGGTAAGACGTTGTTAACAGATGCTCATAAAGCCGACTTTATCCGTAACTTCCAAGTCAAAGTTGCTTCTGTAATGTCAGTCAGAAACTTCTGCAGATGTCTGTTGCCCTGGTATTAACGAAACTATGTCTATCTTAATATAGCCATGAGACAGCAAAATTATGATATTATTTTTCTGTTATTTTGAAGCAATAGTGATTTTTACCTAAGGTATTTATTTATTTTTGTACAAATATGGTCTATGTCTCTTCTTCATGTCATGTCTTAATACGCTTTATTGTGCTCAAAGAAACGTGTGTGTACGAAAAAACGCACATAAGAAATTATACTTCTTTAGCGTAACAAAACAAAAATAACTAAAAATATTATTTATATCCCCTGTGCCAGTACTCTGTTGTTTGTGAGAAAAAGACATTAAATGCAATTGATAACGGTTTAATTATATGAAGTATCATTCTCCACGATCTATATACTTTAAACTCGCACACAAATGCACATGTATGATTTTTTTTTTAAACTGATACAAAACACGTGTTGTAGATTCATCAAACAACTTCGTGTTGCTTTTAGCATCGTAAAAAAAATATTTTTCCAAAACCCGCCAAAAGAAGTATAACTTCAAAACAAAAACACGATTTAACCTTTGGATGGACACGATTGTAAAGAACGAAATCGGAAGTTGCTTGGTAAATGCATAAAAACAGTTGATGTACAATAATAGCATTTTAAAATAATAATTTATACAACAAAACATTCACATTCATTTAAATAAAATGATAATATAAGCATATTATAGTAACACATACACATTATAAAAGTGTATATTATGTCAGTTATGTCTTAGATATGTTTTAGAGAATCTCTAAGTCTACTAAAGATATTACCAGAGTTTAATACTTACAATTCTGACTTAAATGACTTGCAGCAAACGTTGCATTAACTGAAACAAAAGGAAATATAATAATGATTATTGTAATAATAACTGCACAAGACTAACCTCTGCTGCAAAACAGCAGCTCTACATTTTTTGAATTTGGATTACATGACCAGTCGGGATGGTATTTGTGTTGCAGTTCTTAGGTCTAAAAATCTAATTCTTCCAGTGTCATAAAACTGGCATAGGCGGGTAAATATCTTCCTTTTTATCCAAAGGTCAACGTTACCTAATGCGGTGAATTATCCTTACATCTACGGGCCATAGACAAATGATAATGTGATATAAATATGATGATGTTTAATGATTTCTTGTATTTATGCGAATATGAAACTATTATTTACGGATTTTATAGCGTTTAATTTAGAATTTTTAAATCCCGACATTTCCGGGGCCTTACAGAACCCATGGTCATAATTACAAAGCTGACGATTAACTATGACATCATAAATATGTCAAACACCTCAGACCACGGCAGCTTTAGAACCCCGAAACATTATAATACGCGATAAAATCTGTAAATACTAGTTTCTTTTGAATATGATGATTAATGCTAACCATATTGTTACGAGCTACGGATTGCGAGATTTGAGTAAAAAGGCCGGTTTTTAAAACTTCTATTTATTTTTAACACATTTACAAAGAGATCTTCCTGATAATAACCAATACTCTGTCGTTTCTTCCCTTTTCTCTTCTTTTCTTCGGGTTTCCCTGCCTTTTCTTCGTGATCTTCCTCTTCCACTTACTTCAGAATTCACTACTACTGCCTTTAGCGCCTCAGTGCTCCTGATATAGTCCCAAATTACGATCGTTTTTTTGTTTTCGATTATTCCAGAATATTCCCGAAATGGTATTTAATTTTTATTTGAAGAAAATAGGCATATATTTCAAGCAGTGTACAGCCACCGTTATTTACCTATCAAAGAGTTTTGTTAACATCGCCTGAATTTATAAAACATTATTTCTTTTCACTTGTCATTCGAAGACGTAAGAGTTGACAAGACTATATCGGGCATTCGTTACTTATGGCCATATTTAATACCCATATATATGAGCACATAAATATGGCAATGTAATACAGGCTCTAGACAAATTGTCGATGAGATATGTACTTTCTAGTAGTTGGCGTATTTTGACTTGCTCATTAGATAAAGATGATCTGATTTAATTCATAAGTTACTTTAAAATGTGAGTAATATATTCATGTTATACGGAACCCTCGGCGGTAGAGTCTGACTCGCACTAAGTGGGTTCTATTTAATGTTTATTAAAAAATATCTTTACTAGCTCAATTAGGTTAAAATACTCATAAAGAGTCAAAGTTAATAAACAATAAAGTATGCTGTGTTTATGGTAAGAGGTGTTGTGTTTCGATTACCGTAAATTCTATGATTGAGAAGAAGAAGAAAGAAGAATACAAGACAATGAAACCGTTAGGTCTTTGGTTGTTGCCAGGAAAGTACCAGGGCATCATGAATTCATAGTAGCGTATCTGTGTTAATGCATTCAACTGTAAGATGTGTCTCCATACTAGAATGTTACTTACAATTCTAGCACCGGCTTACAAGAACCGTTCGCACAGTTGTTTAACGAGGTAGGGCGATGTATTCGGCGCAATACGTGGCGTCATTGTCAGGTATTAGCTGTTTAAAATGTCATGTCACAAGAATATATAATGTAACCTTTTAAAGATCATGACTAGGAAAAAAGGAAATAGGTAACGCACGAAAATGCATTTGATTCTTCATTCGGTAACCACTTGCTAGAGATGGGCTCCTTATCTCTAGTTTATGGGATTTGGGTTAGACTAGTGCGAATACTGGTGTGACTTGGTGGTGGGTGGTAGACTTCTTCTCTACCTAGGATTCGCCAGGGTTGGTTCTTTGTGAAAAATGGGGTAAACGAGCAAACGGCCCATCTGATGGTAAGTGTTGCTCATGGAAATTCGAGCAGCATGCATGGCATGCTGCATGGCGTGGCTCTACCACGTACTAAAATTACACTCGTACCAATTTTTACCACCGTTACTGTTCTGGTGTTCTGGTTTGATAGAGAGCCATTTTAATTACAGACTGTGTGGTATTCCATCTGAGTCCTCAGGGTTGATAACGGATCTTTGACCTTATACAATTAAGATTCGATGGGCTGCAGTTCGTTTTGTACTCCATTACATTAATAAAAAAGTCTGGCACTCGGAAGAAAATGCCTCTGCTGAAGGTATATGCCTTTGCAAGAAAACGGCTGGGTTGACGAGCGCAGACCGCTACTGGTTATGCTGTTTCCCATCACTAGGCTGTGGGGATTTGGGTAAGACAAATTCGGATGGATTTGCCCCTCCATTAGATCGCCCGAGCCTCGGTTGCCAGCAGGGCGTACCGTGCGCTGGTGGAAGAGGAAATCGTCGAAAAAAAAACTGCTATATTCCCTTTAAACCTCGACATAAGTTTCAAGCGTAATAATAAACAATATTACTTACACAGATATGAATCAATTTCACGTCGCACACGGTCACTTGTGCGTTGTTAATAATTTTACGCCTCTGTCATGTGCCACTTAGAATTCTCGTTCCAACCAATTTGCACTTAAACTGTGCGCTTCAGATGTTTTATGCGAAAAGTTTCAGGCTCACGACGAAACAGACCATTACTGTTTGAGAATTTTCAATGTGTTTTAGATTTCGTTCCTCTAAAATAATTCATTGTTTTATAACTTTTTGAGATAACTAATGTAAAGTGAATTGACGGACCGTTACACTAGTTGGTAATGACTCTGGCTTGAAGCTGAGGAGTGCGGGTTCGTATGCCCCTCGAGGCTAGCTTTTTTATGGTGAATGTTAAATGTTTGTAATAGCCTTATATGCCTATATGAATGAATGAATGAGAATTCTTTATTCTTCGAAGTAAGAAAGATAATTTCGTGTGTCAAATGTCAAATCATATTATAATTTTCTACAATCTCATTCTTTCGGAGAAGTAACACGAGAAAGAAACTCCGTGAGTATCCTTCTTTCTTGATTTTTTTAAATTGTTTGTTAGTAAATGGGAAGGAAGAAGAATTATATATATGAAGGAATGAATGTATCTATGTATCTATATAAGAATGAATATGTTTTTTTGCATGTCTTATATTTATTTATACACATATTTATTAGTAATTTACTTTTTTTGTTTAAGTTTTTTACTAAGTTCTTTGTTGCGCCTCCCATAAAATGTCACCACACCATGATTAGTAGAGAATCCCTATAGGCTTTAAGTCCACCTTTTGTATCCTTCTATATAAAGGAATGCAATAGAGTTTAAATAAATAAAATAAATATACTTATAATGTGTATGTATGTACATATGATCATGTATCTATGAATATATTATATCCACCTAGTTACCAAGATAAGAACAGGTGACCTAAAACACAATTAATTTTAAATAATAATCTTTCATGTGTAAGCAAATGTAAAATTATATATCATTTAACGAATATTTATGTGAATACTTAGTCGTGTTATTCTTAATATATTGATTATTACATCGAGTAATATAATTCATCTAAAAATTCGTAATGTTGGCAGTATTGTGATTTACCGGGTGTTTAGTGTTGGCAACATTGTCCTAGTGAATAAGTGAATACAGTTTGGAGACCGATGGGTATTACTACTTTGGTAGTGGTAAATGAAAGACGAAATTCAAATTATCTTTGTAATAAGTATCCGAGTGAAGAGAAATACACGAATATTTGATACGTAAGTGTTGGGTTTTAATTATCGATGTTCCCGATGTAGTCAGTTTTACACATGACAACTCTTTGTTGTGCTGGTGTTATATTTAAGTTTTCAGACCGCGGGGCTCGACGGTGATCGAAGCTGACCATTGAGCCAACTACAACGGATGAATGATTGTTCTTTCAGGTTTGTGTTAATTGTGCTGTGTTCCGTGTCTCTTAAATTGCATTTGAACCTTTTTTTTTAATGTGTAAAGGCGGCATGGACATGAGGGACCACCCTCTTCTCCATTTCTTACCAAACATTCTACCCAGACAACTCCTAGACAGAGAACGAGTCTATCTCCTAGTTTAGGGTCACTGCCAACTAGGCTATCACAGGCTGTCAAATATTGTCAAAAAAAAGTAAAGTAAAGTAGCAGCCTGAAAGTGCCCATTGCTGGGCAAAGGCTTCCTTCTCAAATACGAGTATCAGAGAGGGTTACGAGCCGGGAAGGGCCCGCCACGCTGCTAAAGTGCGGGTTGGCGGGATTCACATATACTCGAAATAATATTTTTATTATTTCTCAGACATGCAGGTTTGCTCACGATGTTTTCCTTCACCGCAGAGCACGTGGTAAATACCGCACATAAAATTGCTATTAACAACTCTAGTGGTGCCGGCAACGCGGATCGAACCCAGGTCTCTTGTGCTCTGAGCGCTCTGACCACTGGGCTTCCACTGCTGCTTGTCAAAAACTGATGGTTAATACTGTGAGTTGTTGTGGGGTTGTAAGAACATTGTACCACCCCGCCTCAATCCGTTGGTAACGTAATAGTGGACTGAGGGGTAAAAGCTCAAGGTTTCTGTCAGGTACCAATATATTTTTGTCGTGGTAGAGTCAAGCGGTGGCTTTTGCTGCTGCTCGAATGGGCCGGCTCGACCGGATTGGTACCACGGCCTCGCAGAATACCGGCGTGAAGTAGAGGCATCTTGTGCTTCTGCGTTTCGTTCGGTGAATGAGGTAACCCGAGGCCCAGACCCCTTCCCATCCCCCTCCTCTTCCTTCCTCCCATCTCCCTAATACCCTTAAAGGTCGGCAACGCACCTGCAGCACCTCTGGTGTTGCGGATGTACGTGGGCGACGGTAATCACTTACCATCAGGTGAACCGCTTGCCCGTTTGCCGCATTTCCCATAAAAACTAAAAAGAGGTTAGAATTAAGATATTATATTATTTTGTATGGCAGGTTCGCCCCCTGCAGAAATGTATGCCGGCTTTCTCTGGCGCTTCCGTGACGAGAACCATATCCAGTAATGCACTTTGTGGATCTTTAAAACTTCTATTTAATTAACGTCATTGTTACCATTTTATATAACTTCTTAGAGAACTCCTCTAAGAGAACATAATTGAGCGTGTCTCATCTCTTTAAATGGGTCAATACTTCGTTAATAAGTCAAGTGCTCATCGTTGAGTGGATAACTTGACGATACTCATCAGCTCGGCAGTGGGTCAGCGATGCGGTTGGCATTGAGCTTTACGACGTATCGGCGCATTGCCAATGTGCAGATTGACACTGGCACGAATAGGAAATTATTGTCCATAGATGGCTATTGAAATTTTTAGTTTACTACTTTGTCTTTTAAATGCCTTTTAAACGTTGGTAGTTCTGGGGAATGTTTTTTTTTTGGTATGATACTAATCTGTCATGTATGTATGTATATACGTACATGTAATATATTAATAAATAGTATTAGTACAAAACTGAGTTAATTTTCTAACAACTTCTAAGAGATAAAAGAAAATAAATATAGAACTATAGCTGACCAGCGAGTGTACAATATAGTATGTTGTTGTTGTTTATTCACAAAATTTGAACCCGATAGGTGGCGCTATGGTCGAGTTGTGTATAGTTCTATCTAACCACATGAGAAGCCCAAAAATGAAAAACAATACATTTAGAAAAAATACTTATTTGTTTTTGACAAACCCAACTTAGCGGGCAGTACCCACATTCCGTGCAGTATTCACGAAAAAAAAAATTATGTTTCTTTTCCTCGAGCCGAAACAAAAGAGAATAAAGGGTGCTTCAGAAGGCCAACGTCTATTGTCGCGTATCATGTGAAGCTTCCTTAACCAATTCTAAGATTTGTACAGTGTTCACAATGCATCTGTGTTAGCTGTACGTGTGTTATATATTATTAAAGCCTGTTCTTGAACTTAGGTTATAGTAGGTTATGGTTATTGGTGACCTCATAGTCTTTTTCAACATGCGATGTTCTGATTTCGACAGCGGCAACAACTTCCGAATACTACCGCTAGTTATCAACTGCGTATGATATATCATAGTGCAGAAGTTTACGCACTACACAGAGGGACTCGCGTGTCTATATTTAATTTAAAACATATGCCACGATATCAGAGGAAGTCAGATCAGCAGTGTCAGAAATTAATCATTTGTGCGTTGCATACTCTTTGGCTTCCACTGGTATTCGAACCCATGTCAGTCAGGTACGCTAACCACTAAGCCACGAGGTTGTAATACTAATACAATTACTTACTATGTACATAAATCTTAAAATGTTAATACAAACATTTGTGTGCAATGTATTTATAATACAAAGAGAGTAGATAGATAGCGAAAATGAAGCGTACAAAAGACTACAATTATTGTCTCTGGCTTTAGTCGCTTTCGAATAAGTAGGCGATACACACGTGCTTTCCTATCTCCGCTAACCGTGTTTAGATTTCGTTTAATAGCTTCAAATCCCGTCGTTTGTTATGCGTGAATGCACTAATTGTATGTAATATAACTAAACTAAAAAATGTATATGAGTACATGCGCTGCGTTCGGTATATTTTCTTCGGTTGGTTTGTTTGGTTCGTGAGCATTACAACGTGTCTTTATTATAAAACCATTGTCGTGGGTTCCACAAGGATTGTCTGAAAGCTGGTAATCGAACTTGAGACCAACGTTCAGAGGTTGTGTATGCTGTTCAATGCACACATTTGACAAACTTAAACTTCTAATAAATCATTAAGTATCTTATGCAATCTTATAAATATGCAAATCGTTTCTGGCCGACTTCATACACGGCGAACACTTGATTCTCATAGACCCTGTAATGTATGTTAATACTTGAGAATTATCGGCGCATATTGCGTCGCGTCCTATGGAAATGTTGTGTTGTTCAGACATGCGGCAACGTCCGTGATCAATTGTCGATGGTTAATGCGATAAATGGCAACAATTATACACGCGATATCGTATTCATTGTATTATTTATTAACAGTCTTACCAGGACAAAGGCTTCCCCCATAAGCATAACCATTTCACACGCGGTAGAGCCAAGCGGCGGCTTTTGCGACTGCTCGAATGAGCCGGCTCGACCGGGTTGTTATCACGGCGAATACCTTGCAGAATACCGGCGTGAAATAAAGGCTTCTTATGTTTTTGCGTTCTCTTCTCTGGAGTTGCAGATGTACGTGCCTAAACCATCAGGTCGAGCCACTTGTTCGTTTGCCGCCATTCCAATAAAAAAAAGTAGGATTTGCCATAATCGCCACGGTCTGCAAGCGGATTGGCGACCTGAGATGCTGCTGCCCGTCATCGGTCAGCTTAGTTTTGGTTGGTTATTTAAAAAAAAAGAAAGAAAGAAAGAAAAAGCAATTTATTCACAGAGCAATGCGTATTGTAGAAAGAAAAAAAACACGTAATGTATAATTTTTTCTCCAAAAAACTAAAATTTTCGAAATGGTTATCCCGCCATCTATCGGTGGCCATTGTCATGTTCAGGGCTTTCATCTTGGCTGCCTCTTACGACAGCCACGGGAAGAAAGATTCAGATTCAAGATGCAGATTCTTATGCCGATACCACACGGCAAATTGACAGCCTGATGACGATTAAAGTTAACCATTATCGACATCATTTAGCTCATAATCCTTCGTTTGTGCCTCAGATAAATCCGTAAAAAGGTTGCTTAAGCTTAGGCCGGCTTCCCTTACCAATTTAATAAGTCTGACCATAAACTTATAATTAAAAACGAATTACTGTCTATTATTCAACATTCAAATTTGGAACGCGTTTGAGTAGAAATTTCAGTGTATTTCACGGAATAAATACCCCGTATCAACTAGTACGTGACAGAATAGATAAAATAGGGCTGGCACTCTCAGGCGTCAACGGCGGTAGATTAAAAAAAAACTCAAATGTCAACGTAGCGAACATAACGTTAATGTTGGAAACGTTTAAACTTTTGAACACTCATTTCAAAGGAGCGTTAAATAACGAGCAGTATTATACGCAGCCGGTCAAATAATCTCTGTAATTGCCTACATTCGAACGGGCTGGAGTGGTGCTTAATTTAAACGGACTGGCGTATCCATTCTTTTGAAATAATGCGATCCTTCATGAGATTATCGAGATTTTGACTAAAAACTATACAGTTAATTGGGAGGCGTTAGCTCGGGGGCTAAGGCGCTCTCTTTAAGTTTCACACGCGAGTGATCATGGTTCGATCCCCCGTGCTCGCACAACTAAAACTGTCAATTACAATTATTATGTATTTACATGCAAAACCGGTACATGAAAACATCGCGGGGAAACCGGCATGATCGAGCAAACTTACTGACAAACAGACAAAACATTAAATTAATTAATGATATGGTTTCCATTGCACTTCTTATGAGCAAGTTCATTGCTATTGTAAAAATCTATATTAATCTACAGAGGAGGCGGAATTTGATAGTTTTATTATATTGGGTAATGATTAATAATGTTTAGTTTTGTTTATTCAAAATGTTTATAATAAACTATGCCCCAACCTTTCGTATCTTGTGCTTGAAACATGCTCCTACCTGTCACTGAAGGCAGTGAAGGAAGGAAGAACCGGGGTAGAGGGGTAGCATCGCGGAATACTGGCGTTAATTATCTAATGCTTAGTTAGAGGCAAGCTTCAGTATAAATGCGAAGATACATTCGATATGTTTGTTTGAACTAGAAAATTATACACGTTACTGTAATGTAGCAAGTAGTGACTGATAGGTACTGTATGTATAGGAGTCTGTAATTCGTAAACAGTTTGGAACAAACAAAATATTTGTGAATAGGTTCAGTCGGCGACAGCGCCGTTCTAACTGTTGATCTATATTTGTTTACGCAAACACACAATTAAGATGATAATTACTGTTATTAGGTTTACATTGTGTAACTTTATTCGTGTTGCTTAACCTGAATCCATGATCAAGTTTATGAGTATGGAAATATGTCCAAACATTGTGATATATACAGCGTAATGGGGAACATAGGACCTTCTTCTCCAATTGCGAACATCAGCTGCGCGTGATGCACTCGAGATTCTGGCGATCGAATGTTCAAATCCCTCCGTATCCAAAACTCGAAGACCGAGTGAATGGAAGCAGCATCAGTATGAGCTGCACTGGCCAGCACTGCGCTAGAAATGCATGCCGGGTTTGGTGGCGCTTTCTTGCGAGGCCTATGTTCAGCTGTGGGCTTAAATAGGTTTGTACTCGATATTCGATAGATTCCCTCTGTAGGAATTTCTCCTGTGTCGCGGAGGCAGTTCACATACATCAATTGCACACGGACAAACACCCAGACTGGGGACCGATTATTTGTAGTCCATACAAACTATTGTAAATGTAACATTAAAAATCGCCATTGACATTGGAACGCGACTTGGCTGAGTTGCGTTTCAATAGTTCTCAACGCAGGATAAGTTAAAAAAAAACATTTTTATTTCACGGAAAGCGTTGGCAAACGACCGTGCGGCTCACCTGATGGTAAGTGATCACCGACGCCCACGAACATCCACAACACCAGAGGAGCTACAGATGCGCTACCGGCTTTTAAATTATTTTATCGGGTTAAGGAAAAAAAGGTGAATCCTCCTCTTAATAAACAAACAGCATCTCCGTTTTTTGTTGCCTTTATTTACCGTGATCTCTTGGTTCTCCATCTTGTATTTCAGGAGCCTTATTTCAGTCGTAAGGTATATCTACCTTTGCGTTCCTTTTGAAGACGTGACGTAAGGTTTATGCCTCGCGTAAATCTCGCAAAAAGGTACACTAACATCAAATTTGTTTGTACAAATAAGCTCGGAAATTTAAAGACCAACTGGGTAGCCTTTTGTGTAATATCTGAAAGGTATTCTGTGTAAATGTAAGAAAAAATGTATTTCAGGAAAACTGTGCGATAAGAAAGATTATAATAGTAAATACATTCAGGCGTTACTTTGCGAATCAATCCTACATTTTAAAGAAGTTGAAGTAAATTTCTACCCACAATTCCGCGATTAAAATAAAACAATAAAAATGGAATATATTACCCAGTCCTAAGATTTCTGATTCTTTGGATAGATAATTCATTCAATTACTAAACATTCATTCAATTCATGTATACCTTATTAACCCACTCTAATTATGCATAATATTGTATTCTAGACGATTCAAACAATCTTCTTTTTCAAGGATTAAATCACAGTGACCCTGCCATCGATGGGGCGACGAGAAATCTAACTCGGCAGCCATTAATATTTATTGTAAAGTAATCAAACACGTTGCGCCGATTGCAACAACAATCCGGCTGACGATCTAGGTAAAGGCGAACCTGTTTTTTTTTTAATACGAACGTGTCTTCTTCGATCCTCAAGCGCAACGTTAGTAAACATATCTACAAATAATGACTTCGTGTGGTGCTTCTTACATAAGCTATGAGCGCCTGGTACGTCGATTTCATTATCTAGTACACGTGCCGAGTCGTTGCAGTGAATATATGTTCTATTACTTAGACATTCCCCATCAGCCCGTTCATAGTACTGTCTGATATGAGTTCCTAATACATTCATCAACATCATCACCATTTCAGCCTATCAGAAGTCTACTGCTGAACATAGGCCTCCCCCAAAGATTGCCACGAAGCTCGGTCCTGAGCCACCTGCATACATCGACTTCCCGCAACACTGCGCTGGTCGTCACTCCAACTTGTGGGGGGTAATCCTACACTGCGTTTGCCTGTACGTGGCTGCCACTAATACATTAAATTGTTCTAATTAAAAAGATATATAATGTTATCTTTCTTTTGAGAGGCGTGATATAAGTATGGTTAAGTATACATGTATGAGTTTCTTACCACGATGGATTTTCCACATACCAATGTGGTAAAAATCGTGGTATTACCACGGGCACACAGGATACCGGCGTGAAGTAGAGGCATCTTGTGCTTCTGCGTTTCGTTCGGTGAGTGAGGTAATCGGAGGTAAGCCACTCACACCTCTCTCAGTCACACATCATCGTTCCTAAAGTAAGAAGTAAAGTAGCAGCCTGTAAGTACCCACTGTTGGGCAATAGCCTCCTTCTCTGAGAGGGTGTAGGAGCCGGGAATGGCCCGCCCCGCTGAACCATTGCGGGTTGGCGTGCTTCACATGTCCTCGAAATAATATTTTTTTATTTTTTCTCAGACATGCAGGTTTTCTCACAATGTTTTCTTTCACCGCCAAGCACTTGGTAAATACAGCACTTAAAATTGTTATTAATAATTTTAATGGTGGCGGCATCGGGGATCGAACCCAGGTCACTTGCGCTCTATGATTCCTATTATCCCTTAAAGATCCTTAAGTCAGACAACGCACCTGCAGCTTCTCTAGCGTTACAGATGTACGTGGGCATCTTTAATCTCTTACCATCTGGGGACCTAATTTTTTTTTGGCCTCCTTTCGCATAAAAAAAAATATTTTTGTGTTTTCTAGCATCTGCTAATATGAATTACTTTTGCACATTAACCAACCAAGCAACTTCCGATATCTTTCTTATACAATCCTGTCCATCCATTTTTACACTTTTAGCGGTATAACCGGCCATTGTACTACATCGTGTATCACTTAAACCATTACCTGTATTTTTCTTGAGGTGATATTTTTTTGGTGTTTAATTTATTCATTAACTTCATTTCAGGAGAGCATGTGATTCAGAAACATGGTCGCGCATGCGCAGACCTTGACATTAAACGCTGTCATGAAGTAATAAACACTGAAACATGCTTTTAAGCGGAAGCGTCAATCGTGTAACACGTAACACGATGACGATATCCAACATGGCGGGCGCTTATTACGCGGCAATCTTGCATAAATTCTAAGGGTTTTTAGAGGAGCCCTATGTTCATGCCTACGCTGTCTGTCTGTTTGCCGTATGTGGTTGAATATTCTATCCTATATCCTATGAAATTATAAAATAAAAAAAATTATATGTAAGTAATGTGTTCTTAATTGTTTTTTAATTTTTGCTCTATTGTAAAACCAGTAATACAGTCAAGCGTCATACTTGGTGTGATATAATCATGAAAGAATGGCCAAGTGTGTCGGGCTCGAGCTAAGGATCCTGAACTGAATGTAAGATAACCGACACAGGGTCTCGCACTTAGCCGATTTTTGACAGATGTCTTCACTAACTCTCGTGCGATCTGTCAAAAGACAGCTTTAGTTTGTGAAAAATAAATTAAAATTAAGGGCCTATAGGGGTAAGCAGAGTTTATAGGTTTCAAAAACAGAAGACAAATATAATGAGCCCAAACCCATCCAGGGTTTGCTAGTACCCATTCAAGGGTTCCGTTACTCATCCACCTTCCAGTTTAATTATCAAGCTCGTCGGTACCACTTTTTCGTATTTATACGTGTACAAAATTTCCAATTATTTAGACGTCTGAAAGTTGGTGACTATTTAAAGATTCCATTACAGGTAAAGCTAAATGAAAGCGTGTTTATAAGTAAACATCTAGATTCACTGCCGTAATAATACAATTGATAGTAGGTAATTTCTGTATGTCATACTCTTTACGTACTTGTAAGTTATTAGAAAAGCAATTGTGAAAAAAGTCTTATATGGTTTTGAGGATAACCAGCATTCTCTTAAAATGTTGCTCCTTAAAATAAAAGTAGAGGAATCGTAGTTACAGCCACAATTTTCCCGCCAATTTAGAATGCAAAGTGTCGTAAGTCGACAACCTCTTTGCTCAGTATGGAAAAATATAAAATATTTTACTATCGACTTGCGAGGTTATGTCACTCTTTAGATTACATTACCTGTTTTATAATTTTTCTGTTCGATTTTCTTTACGATGTCGTACTTAAAGTAGCAGCCTGTAAGTACCCACTGTTGGGCAATAGCCTCCTTCTCTGAGAGGGTGTAGGAGCCGGGAATGGCCCGCCCCGCTGAACCATTGCGGGTTGGCGTGCTTCACATGTCCTCGAAATAATATTTTTTTATTTTTTCTCAGACATGCAGGTTTTCTCACAATGTTTTCTTTCACCGCCAAGCACTTGGTAAATACAGCACTTAAAATTGTTATTAATAATTTTAATGGTGGCGGCATCGGGGATCGAACCCAGGTCACTTGCGCTCTATGATTCCTATTATCCCTTAAAGATCCTTAAGTCAGACAACGCACCTGCAGCTTCTCTAGCGTTACAGATGTACGTGGGCATCTTTAATCTCTTACCATCTGGGGAGCTAATTTTTTGGCCTCCTTTCGCATAAAAATATTTTTGTGTTTTCTAGCATCTGCTAATATGAATTACTTTTGCACATTAACCAACCAAGCAACTTCCGATATCTTTCTTATACAATCCTGTCCATCCATTTTACACTTTTAGCGGTATAACCGGCCATTGTACTACATCGTGTATCACTTAAACCATTACCTGTATTTTTCTTGAGGTGATATTTTTTGGTGTTTAATTTATTCATTAACCCTCGTGCGATCTGTCAAAAGACAGCTTTAGTTTGTGAAAAATAAATTAAAATTAAGTACAAGGTAATAAAGGCATACATATAGCACTCATGCCTATAGGGGTAAGCAGAGTTTATAGGTTTCAAAAACAGAAGACAAATATAATGAGCCCAAACCCATCCAGGGTTTGCTAGCACCCATTCAAGGGTTCCGTTACTCATCTACCTTCCAGTTTAATTATCAAGCTCGTCGGTACCACATTTTCGTATTTATACGTGTACAAAATTTCCAATTATTTGGACGTCTGAAAGTTGGTGACGATTTAAAGATTCCATTACAGGTAAAGCTAAATGAAAGCGTGTTTATAAGTAAACATCTAGATTCACTGCCGTAATAATACAATTGATAGTAGGTAATTTCTGTATGTCATACTCTTTACGTACTTGTAAGTTATTAGAAAAGCAATTGTGAAAAAAGTCTTATATGGTTTTGAGGATAACCAGCATTCTCTTAAAATGTTGCTCCTTAAAATAAAAGTAGAGGAATCGTAGTTACAGCCACAATTTTCCCGCCAATTTAGAATGCAAAGTGTCGTAAGTCGACAACCTCTTTGCCCGAGTATGGAAAAATATAAAATATTTTACTATCGACTTGCGAGGTTATGTCACTCTTTAGATTATATTACCTATTTTATAATTTTTCTGTTCGATTTTCTTTACGATGTCGTACTTAAAGTAGCAGCCTGTAAAGCCTGGATAGAGCCGTGGTAGACTTGTGGTTAGGGCGCTCGCATTAAATTAAAAATATACGTGTGACATTTTTTTTTTATAGTAAAGGCGGCTAACGAGCAATCTGTTCACCTGATGGTAAGTGATTACCGTCGCCCACGTACATCTGCAACACCAGAGGTGCGTTGCCGGCCTTTAAGGATAATAAGGAGATGGGTGGGAGGATGAGAAGGGAGATGGGGAGGGGGAGTAGGTTACCTCACCGAACGAAACGCAGAAGCACAAGATGGCTCTACTTCATGCCAGTATTCTGCGAGGTCTTGGTACCAACCTGGTCGAGCCGGCCCATTCGTGCAGCAGCTAAAACTGCCGCTTGGCTCTACCACGTTAAAATGAAATGGGTTCGACTCTCTTTGCCAGCACCACTAAAATAGTTAATAGCAATTTTAAATGCTGATTTACAAATATGCTCGGCGGTGAAGGAAACCTTTATGTCTGAGAATTATTACAAAAAAATGTATCTCGTGCATGTATGAAGTCTGCTAACCCGCACAGGCACCGCTGCGACCTGCCACTGTGTTTGCTGTTCGAGCCCTGTTAACGAAGGAAAAATTTCCGACAAAAACTTGAGGGTGGCCCGCAGCAACCCAAGCTCCCCTCTTGAGGAGGTACGAGACCTAAGCTTGGGCTACTCTCGACATACCCTGACCCTTTTATCCAAAAATGTCGAAAAGATATATCATGTACGTAAGTTGTTCTTGTTACAGAGTTATATAAGTTATAGAGTGACGAAGCAAATCCATGCTGGAAAAATGGGAGGTAGAGTCGGCCAGGGGTGCGCAAGACGTTTATTAAATTAGCGATGCACTAAAGGTGGCCTCAATTAAGAGTACCCATAACCGACGAGCGTGTATGCGTAGGTGGACGCGAAAGAGGCGACAGAATGTGTATGTCCATAGGATCTGCCTATGAGTCTGGGTGACAGGCGTGAGTTGTTCTGTAACGTGAGAGACTTTAAAACGACATCACATCACATGTCTTGAGACATGTTTACCGATGGTACACAACGGGTTGGCTGAAGCCGTTCCATGATGTCGCAGAGTAAATATTAACCCGTGTCGTGTTCAAGGGCCCTCGAAATGCAATATAGTGGCGGCGAACAAATTTTGGCGTCCATTTGGCTGCTGACGCTTCCGGGCTATCGTGGGATTGTCTAATGAGTTTGTAGATAAATATAGCAGAGTAAATATTAACCCGTGTCGTGTTCAAGGGCCCTCGAAATGCAATATAGTGGCGGCGAACAAATTTTGGCGTCCATTTGGCTGCTGACGCTTCCGGGCTATCGTGGGATTGTCTAATGAGTTTGTAGATAAATGTAGCAGAGTAAATTTTATCTGCAGAATATTATAATTAGGACATTGTTATGTACCGCACTTTATTATTATAAGCTCATGATTTTATTTCAGGTGGTTTAAGATGTCTTTTTATTTTCTTTTTTGAATATATAGATGAGCTGTATCTATTGCAGACACTACCGGCTCATTAGTTGTATAAGGCTGCCCTGAAAATCAGTGTTGCGGGAATCCGTAACGTAAACTGAGAGTAGACCCAATTGTTGCATCACACTGTAGAGCAGAAATAAAAATCTAAAATCTTTTTAGTTTTTATTATTCTTTTAATTGTTTTCTTAATAACTTAATTGTGATGTAATGAATAAAGTTTCTTTCTTTCTTTCTTATTTCCATTTTCTAGAGTTTCGTACGGAGCCCTGTTACTAAGCCTACGCCGTCTGTCCGTTCATCTGATCTACCTTTAAATAACCTTAATTGCTTGCTGTTTGAAAGTTCAAATCACAGAATATATGTTATTAAGGCCGTTTCAGAAATAATAAGATACAAGAAACGTGTCATTGGGTGATTTCTTTTTTCTTTTTGCTCTATCGTAAAAACGGTAATATGTATGTACAAGCGTCAGACAGCGTGGTGTGTTGGAGTGAAAACTCTAAAGTACAACAACAAATAATAAAAACCGACTTTGTCGGGCACGCGCTGAGGTTCCCATACTGAATGAAAGAAAATACAACTATTTTGGTAAATCCATTACGAGTGCTCAGCGGTATACCTGTAAAGTCCGTCCAATCACAAAGGAGCAGCGTGGCGGTCGGAAATTTAAAAACTAAAATGAAACGCGATAAAATCCGTAAATAACAGTTTCTTTTCAAACGTGTAGTGTTCGCTGAAATACAAGAAAACATCAATTAAACAGACGCGTTTCTCAGGTTCATGTAAACTTATTCCTAATCACGATATAACTGTATAAGAAAGAAAACACAAAGATTGTAACTAAGCGATCCACACGCTGTGAGCAATCTCGTAAGATATCTGCACGCAATCGCAAAAATATCAAACTGTAGGAGACTGACATACAAGTAATTATCTTAACGAAAATATATATTACCGCGTGGCTTAATGGTCAGCGTATCTGCCTAAACCATGTGAGTCTTGTGTTCGAATCCCATTTTTTATTCTCCTTCATGGACAGGGTGTCCTTCGTGAATTTCTCCGTGCCTCCGAAGCCTACCGCTACGGGCAACAAGCCCACGGTGTTGTTCGTCATCAGCTATCGGTCGGTACTACTGTGGCGACTTCTATTTCACCACATGAGAAGCAGCATGGCAGATACATGTATGTATGGTATGTATTCAGGAAATGCATTTCCCAAGATGGCGCAGTAGCGCATACAATCTATCATCACACTATTAAAGTTTCTACGGGACATTACATACATACAAGATCCAAGATTCTCATTCGTGCACAGGGCCGTTTCTAAAAATCGACCTTCCACCCTTATCGATGGTAACCTAAGCCAAGGTACACCTCCTTATGAGGGGCCCTTGGGTTGCCAGAGGCCCCCCCCTCTAGTTGTCGGAAATCCTTCGTTAACGGGGTCAGAGCATAGCACAGCCGCAGCCAGCGTCGCGCGGACACCGAGCGTTGCACCTACAATGCAGCGTTGTTGCTCCTCAAATCTTCTTTTACTCGCGAGTCTTACCGACGAAGCTGTAAAGGGCTCCGGGCCAACAGCAACGTGGATGGGTTTCAGTCGGTATGTTTCTCCTTCCGAGATCCGTGTCCGACATAACCCATTTGGTGGGTTCCTGGCCAGCAACGACAATGCGTAAAGCATTTCCATCTACGGGGGGAAAAAAACCAGGAGGCAATTTAACTTGCGGGCCTTCTGCTCGCGAGTCTCTACCGCTGAACCTGTTAATGCTTACTGGGCCAACAGCGTATCTATCCATGGGGGGAGGGGGGTTAATCGGTCAATCTTCAATGCTGATCGCGACAAACAAGTCACTGGTAGGTTTCGGGGAGGGGGGGGGCCCACCTTTCCCTCGCGTATAACGTCTACATACTCGCGTATAAATAATCTACGTCCTCCTCCCCAGGTCATAAACACTCGACATGGCTGCTAATAAGCTTTTCCTTCATCTGCGTTCACACTACGACAATCACAATGCGGATCCTTCGCAAGTATTTAGTGCAATTCTAAAATTGTTAGTAAACTTAATAAAAGTCAATGGTTCGAGACACCGGCACTGAATTTTCGTAAGTCTTTTGATGAACTTCGAAAAATTGTAGTTTCTCCGATCAGAAAATAGTTTTCCAGAATCCGTCTTCTGGAAAACAATCGGCCGACATATTAAATAGTTTGGAATATCCAAAAGTGCACGCCGCATGTTAATTATAACCTATTTAATAAAAAAAAACATTAATAATTTACAAAATGTAATTATTATTAATTCTTAAATATTTATTTAATTTTATTGCAGAATGTATACTAGCAATACCATTTATTAGGTAACATTACTAATATACCTGTTAAACCTCCAACTAAGCATTACACTAGATATAGTGCTTCATGAGTTCATGACAATAGACGAATGGCGGGCCCGAAATGTTATGTTTCGTAGTCCGCACCCTAACCCATTAAGCTATTGGTGCTTCAATAAACTGGAAGAATTAGTTCGGTTAATTAGTAGTTCAATATCACCATTCTAATTCTAGATGAGTCTGTTGCGGTCTGCCTTATTTAGGTTTGATATTTTTCGGGATGGTTAGCCCGCCATCTGTCACTAGCCATTGCGCTTTACAAAGTTTTCCCTTAGTCGACTGTTAGAAGCCCATGGGAAGAAAATAGGCTTTTGTGTATTACCAATGTATTTTACAAAAAGGGAGAAATTCATTTAGTTTTCCTTTAGAGTTCTGTTTTGAAATCAGTTAATAAAAAAAACAATTATTAAATCTATAAGTCTGTATATGCGAACGGTACCTTAATATCCTATATACAAGAACCTTCCAATTACTAATAAAGATTACCCCCAGTGAAATAATAATTAAAATTGGTCGTTTGGTTTCTTAAACAAACACGCACATACAAGCATACGTGGGAAACGGAGAACCTATCTTTTTTTTGAACATTGTTAAAATGTGTGATTTATAGATACTTATTCGAAATTCTAAATCAGGCTAACACTACAGTAAATATTCAACATTATTCAAATATAGATAACGCAAATATTTAATATGACGGCTCGGTGGCGTAGTGGCTAAGCGCTTAGCTGCGGCGCTGTGGGTCGCGGGTTAGATTCCCGCACGGGACTAGTATTTGTATGGACTACAAATAATAGTTCCCGGTCCGGGTGTTTGTCCATGTGCAATTCATGTATGTAAACTGCCTCCGCGACACAGGAGAAATTCCTACAGCGGAAGGAAATGTGAAAAAAAAAAAAAACTAAGCAATATTGTAACATTAAGTGCGGGCAACCCTCCAAGCGAATCTGGTTGCCGATTAGCGGATCGAATGATCGAGAACATTGTTTCGCCGGTCCGAGTTTCACGATCGATATTCGAACGGTCTGTTTGAAACAACCATTTACGTCGGCCCCGGGAATGATCGTTTTGATTTATTAACATTTGTTCATTACTCTGTACTGTTTTCTCTTAGTCTATGATTTCTACGCATTTTAGTTCAACAGATTACTTGTGACATATACACAATAAGTAAACTTGTTATTAATAGACGTCTATCGTGTTCATATTCCCTTTCTCTTTGTACGTGTAAATTCTGTCTCTTGCATCTTTTTACAAACGGAATTAAATTTTCTTTCATAATTCAGCGAATAGATAATTTAGGAATATTTCACAAGGTCAATTGATATCCTTATCGGATGTGGTCATTTTAGAGTAGCTATTGGCAACTCTGACTGCCCAGTAACCGAATCAAATCTTATACTAAAGAAGACAACAAATATGCAAAATTGTTAGTACAGGCAGGTCATTACTAACATGCCTTTGGTTTATTTATTAGTATTCACAGCAGTATGTTATTATATTTCCTCCCGCTGAGAACTTGGAATACAGTAACCCGCCTGTGTGGGCTTCGTGGGTATGATCATATATATCATTTACATACCAGCAGTGGACTAACTACAGGACGAATCTGGTGACCCGATAGCTTAGTTGATAGAGTTGGTAGCTTCTTAGATGAGGGTTGCGAGTTCGAAGACTGCTAGTGGCAGCCATTTCTATGATGAATATAAATGTTTCTAACGCAGTCAAAGATGTTTATATATGTATATACGATTATTTATCTGTATATATATCTTCTTATCAATAAACCAGTTCCAAGATACAGGGAATCCTAGTTCGAGACTAGTTGTGTTAGTTCAAGGTCTTATTATTATAAGGTTGTTTACACATTAACTCTTCTGCATCTGCTCTTATACATACATAAAATACTATAAAATAAATAAGATATCTTAAAATATATAAAAAAGTAAAATAAAATAAATCAATTAATAATAACCAGGCGGACGCTCTCGGCGGGGGAGACCAGACGGCCGAGGGTTTATTATATTTTATCATTATTATTAAAGTGCATCATTGGTAGGTATTGGAAGACAGTGGTGTGCGCTCACTGAGGACGAAGGCTCAAGGACGTTGCGGTCACGCAGTGGGATAAGCCTGATAATCCTTAGAACAATAATTAGATTCACGGCAAACGATCCAACAGACATTCCGTATGACTAATATAATAGTCGATTCGAACTTCCGCTGATAGAAACTATTCAAACCTATCAACGTTATCTCATACTATTTGTCAAGATTTATTAAGGAACATTTGTCTCACAATGAACAAATTAAAAAAAAACCGATGTGCGGCAAATCGTGTAAAGGCAGCAGGGCTAATGGCAAAGCTGTGGTATTATAACTGCAGGGATCTTCGTCTGTCTTCACAATTTGATACAATTCTCGTTTAATGAGTTGTAATTTCACTGGACACAATTAGTGACATTGTCGCTCAGTGGGTTTTTGGCAATTTCACTAAATGAGCATCGCCGTTCGACTGTGAAACGCGTGATGTTTGTTTCAAATGGAGATCATAGACAAAAATCCGTGGAATTATAATACCGCTATTGAAATAATAATGTAAAAGCATTGTCCTTGTTTTTTTTTTTTGTGGTAATCGATTTCGCTGCAATGTTTTAAAGAATGAGTATGTGTGGGTCTTAATTTAAAAAAAAAACTGTACAGAGATTGTTGAGAAAAAAGATGACAGAAAATAAATTACACAAGTCACTAGTCCACCGGTAAACATAGACCTCCCTCAAATATGGCCCAAAGCATTTACTGAGATTTGTAATTTCTATAATTTATTTTAAATTATTTGTAATTATTTAAATTAAAATAAAAAAATATAAATGACTTATTTCTACAAAAAACTTACTATAATTTATATGAAATTATCAATATTTCATGAAGTCTTAAAACATAATCAGTGCTGTCACCTATCTACATAAAGTTAAACAGGAAAGTAAAACAATAACCTAATACTAAAATTCATCCAAATCGCTAGAGCCGTTTCCCAGAAATCAATTACTAACATATGCACATACATATATAAAAGTATTACTGTGTGCTATTATCTACATACCTTTACAATAGTGCAAGTAGAACAAGTTACAGTACAATGGAAACAATAGAAAGCTACGTGCCGAATGACCCTAAAGGTAGTAAGTAATAGTTACGGAATCGTATAACCGTATCGCCTTAGATTATATCACACTAACGCGCTCCAGTTCCTGGAACAACAGGGTAGTGCACGACTTACGGGTCCCGTACACGTGGACGTGATAAGTGATTCACTGGTCGATTAGTTTCAGAAGTCTTTTCTAGGGTTCCGTACGGGGCCGTATTTTGGGGCTGTATCTTTGGTACGGTTGTATGTAGCAGGTTCAACTAATCACAGAATATATGTTATTATAACGGATATATAACGGCCACATAGCTCGCAGAACTGACAACCGTTGGGGCAAAAAGGTTCTTGAGTGGCAGCCGCGTACAGGAAAACGCAGCGTAGGACGACCCCCCACAAGATGGAGTGACGACCTGCGCAGTGTTGCGGGAAGTCGATGGATGCTGGTGGCTCAGGACCGAGCTTTGTGGCAATCTATGGAGCAGGCCTATGTTCAGCAGTGGACTTGTGATAGCCTGAAATTATGGTGATGATGATAACGAAAAAAGAAGTTTAACGAATAATAAAAATTTTACTAATAATAAATCTTCTCTTACCTTCACTTATAAATGAACTAAGTGTTTTTTTTTATAGGAAAGACGTCAAACGAGCAACGGTTTACCTGATGGTGAGCGCCCACGTACATCCGCATCACCAGAAGTGCCGCAAGTGCGTTGCCGGCCTTTAAGGGTATTTGGGTGATGGGACGGAGGATGACGAGGGGTATGGGAAGGGAGAATGGCCCTCCGGTTACCTCACTCACCGAACGAAACGCAAAAGTACATGATGTCTCTACTTCACGCCGGTATGCGAGACCGTGGTACCAATCCGGTCGGGCAGCAGCAAAGCCGCCGCTTGCCTCTACCGCGGTGTAATTATAGTGCAAACTCTAACCAAGTGTAAGTCGTAGTCTTGTTGTACGAGGCCCTCGGTGCGCGAGTCCGACTCGACACGACCGTTTTTTTTAAATTAACGAATCCCATCATCCTCTCAGGATGTACGGCAAAAGGATTAGAAGTCATGGCCAGTAACAGTCTTTCCCGGCCGATATATTATATTAGGTTATTCTTTACTTCTTGTTTAAAAGCCTGTAAGTCTTCAGCTGATCATTGAAACACATTCAATGTCTTGAATGCCATGTATGGAAGATCTTTTCATACCTAAACACCACGGGTGTGTGAGGATTGATAGACCACGACGCAGGATTTCTAAAATAAATTCTAAAACAAAACTTGGAATTTGCAATAAATTCGAAAAAACGTTACGGCTCCGAAACTGTGGTTCTGACACTCGAGGTTTTAAATCTCTGAATGTTTTTCATATACACATTTAAATGCATACTCAATATTTAGTAAAAAAAAAGTTGGGCGAGCAGGCTGGTGAGCGCCGTGTCGGTAATCTCCACTAAAGTATAATTAAAAGAAAAACCGCTTTGTTGGTAATAGGTTGTGGCATTGGCTACAAACCGTGAGCGAAAATGAAAACTAATTTTTTTTCAATTACCAGAATAATTACATAATTGTGATTAAAATAGGTAAAAAATCCTGCTAATCAATTCGTTAATTATCTTTTACTGAAAATTGTTGTGTGGGTCCAAAACGAAAATTGGATGGCTCCGGTCTTGAATCGAATTTTTCATCACAAAACTCTTTCAATAACGCTTATGTTATTAGTCACTATTAATTCTATGCACTTACGAGAAAATTAAAAAATTTGAAAGTTTAAAAGACAGTCTATACTTTTACACTAACTAACTTTAAGAGTTCGCGCCCAAAATTATTACAAATGTGGTTTCACAATTACGGTTTTTAATCATATTACATATTAGCTTTTGATTTTCATTACTCTGTATTTTGCGTTCCTCAACCATTTTCTCGATACCTTCGCTTCCCCGGACTGTACCAACCAGTTTTATAGTCGTTTAATAAAACGTATATAACATTTAAAATTTAAGGAATAGTACGTTCATTTTTGTAATAATACAATAAAAAAAATGTATCTTTATTTTTGTCTCGTAAAAGCACAGCAAAATGAAAACGCAGCAGACGGCTAGTGTAAAAAAAAATTGTTACTTCAATAAAACATTTTTAACGGTATTCTGAAAGCCAAAGTAGCTAGTTAGCCTGAATACTAAGTTGGCTCTGAAAAAGAAATTGACACTGTCATCTACCAACATTAAAATAAAAATTTACATTTTCGCGAGTCTCCTTTGATAAGGGAATTTGACCCTTTTAAACCTATGCTTTAATTACCGTAATTAAGCAAACATGTAGGTGAAAGTTGTGACTTATGGTTTTTATAGCAATCTCACTTGCATTATTATTATAATGTATTAAACTGACATGGTAGAGCCAAGCGGCGGCTTTTGCTACTGCTCGTATGGGCCAGCTCGACCGGGTTAGCACCGCGACCTCGCAGAATACCGGCATGAAGTTGTGGCATCTTGTGCTTCTGCATTTCGTTCGGGAGTCAGGTAATTTGAGACCCTCTTCTCCTATCCCTATCGTCATTATCTCTCCTATGCCCCAAATATCAACCCACCCGCTCCTCTGGTGTTGCAGATGTACGTGGGCGACGGTAATCACTTACCATCAGGTGAGGCGCTAGCTCGTTTGGCGGCTTTCACATAAAGAAAAAGATGTTTACGTCTGTTGCTCGCTAAGTTAAGGCTGTTGTAAAAATAACGCTATAAAGAAATTTCGTTGCCATTTTTCGTTGCAATCTATAAACTAGAATTCTATAAATTTTTTGGCCAATTGTACGTTTTACCGTACTCTTCAAAAACTACACCTACTACCATTAGTGTGTTCCGCAAACTGATCTATTAAAACCACACGTTTAGTGAAATTGGAAATTTCCGAGCTCTTCAAATGTATCTGACGCCCAATTCGCTTAACATTCGTTCGAGTAATTTAAAAAACTGAGACAGTGTAACATTGGGAATGCAACGAAAGACAATACGTTTCCTTGTTACGTAAGTCTCGCGTGACTCGGCCGGCCGGTGTGTTGGGCGTTTGTTAATGGTAAACTTTAACGTGACGGTCCAAGATAAGAGCTTTACGCGATTTAATGTTAATAAGAGGTTTCAATGTTAACACGGGGCTGTAAGGGGGAATAAGGTATCGTAAGGGGAATATAGTATTTAAGGATTAATGTGGTATGTACAGGGGAATATTGTATGTAAGAGGTAGATACAATCTCTCGTTGCTGGGTTCGATTCCCGGAAAATTGTTAATAGCAATTTTAAATGCTGTATTTACCGCGAGCCAAAATATTATCTCGTGGACATGTGATGCCCGCCAACCTGCACTGGAGCAGCGTGACGGGCCTTTCCCGCCTCCTAAACCCTCTTTGATACACGTATTTGAGAAGGAGGCCTTTGCCCGGCAGTAAGCACTTACAGGCTGCTACTTTACCAAGATAGGGTTATCACTTTACAATTCTATATATTAGTATGTTATCTTTTCCCGTATAGCCCCTTAGCTACTTATCATGTCTTGGTAAATCAGGTATCGTTAGTTTAGTCGTAAAGCCCAGTGTATTCTAGGCGAAATACTATAACCCACCACTCTTTGTAGGATTCACTTTAATTTGTGCTTTTTGTGTTTTTTTTTTGTTTTAAACTTATTTCACCTCTCTCTCTCGAGTTCTCACAGGCTGCTACTTTACTTTGCTTTACCGATGAAGATGAATGAGACAGGTGAAATTTTATTCACTTGTACCACACGTCAACTGGTGCCGAAGAAAGTATTGTGGCCGCTCGTATGATGCGTGTGATTGTTGCGATTTCCGTCCGTCTTGCAGCGCGTCCGTGCCTCGCGGTGTTAACCGCACTTTAATTGTTATAGAGCGTAGCTATTCCTGTGTGATCGGAGAAATGCTCTTCATATTCTGCCAACGATGAATTCAATTCTTTGTCCGTTTATCGTTTTTTTTTTCTCATAAAGACATTGATTAAGTAACATTACTAATATTCCTGTTAAGTTCTTTGTCCGTTATATCGTTTACTTTCCCGCTGTCCGTTTTATTTCCGCTGCCTTTAATTTGCAGATTTACAAATAAACATACGCCGACACAGTGACGTACCCAACCCGACTTCGAAAACGGTGACAACTTCCTATTCCCATTACTAGTGCGGTAGTTATCACGTGTGCAGGAGATATTATAGTGCAGCAAGTGTATGTGCGAACACAGAGGTCATTCACTTGTCTTTACCTTCCCTTATCCGATGTAACGCATATGAGATAAGACAGAAGGAGGAGTCAGACGCAGCATCACAACAATATTGGATCCGAAAACAAATTATTTGTTTGTTTTCAGCAGCCTGCCACCATAACTGTTAAACCACGTCGACGTAAGTCCTTATCATAATGTAAATACTAGGAACGGACACAAGCTTGTGATGCTAGCTCCTCTGGTGTTGTGGATGTTCGTGGGTGATCACTTACCATCAGGTGAGCCGCATGCTCGATTGCCCCTTCTTTGTTAAAAAAAAACTATACTCCATAGAGTTAGTAACTCTTTCATGGGACAATGTATACGCTTCTAAAACAAAATCAAAATTTGTTAACAATATTTGTTAAACAAAAACTTTATCAAAAGGTTCATTATAATTTAAAGTAATACTTGAATGATAATGACCCACGGGAAAGAGTTGATGTAATATTAGATTATTAAAACGTTTTGTATGTATTGAAAAAAAACCCGAAAAAGAGGATACCCACGGAGTTTCTTTCGCCGGATTCTTCTCCGTCAGAAGAAGCTCATTACGAAACGGTGGTAGATTGAACAAGTTACATTATTTTAAATAAAAGAATGAATGAGCGGCGGCAGCTGTGAACCCTGTGTAGAGTTCACTTTGCCTTAAACAACAAGTAAAATTTGCCTAAAATCGAGTAATATTTAAATTCACAGCGTTACCCTTCAGCTAATTGAGAGAAATCATTGGAGCGTTCCTAAACAAATTAAGCCAGATTTCGCTGATATTACGCGTTTTGCAAAATGTATTCATTCGATTCTCCGATCCGAAGCGTGTAAGGGGTAGGATGAATTATAAATCTTTGGAAGTAAATGTAGTGAAAGGCGAGCGATAAGATGTAATAATATTTCTGCCTATTTCTGAAATGGCGACGATCAGATCTATTCGGAGCACGGACGCCATTTGTAAATATAAAATACCCTCGATTCAGAGTATTTTACTATGCAATTTGTTTTGTTACATGATTCTCAATTGCATTTTTAAACTTAGTATCCTCTCGGGGGTGAGACGGTACTTCACATCGGAGAAGCTCTTAAATCTATACAAAGCTCAAGTCCGCTCTTGCATGGATTACTCTTCCCACCTCTGGGATGGTTCGGCAAAACATCAGCTCGATGCTTTGGACTCGTTGGAGCGCCGAGCGAAGAGGATCATAGGCAGTGACTCACTAGTAGAGGCAAAACTTCAAAGCCTCGAACACCGTAGACGAGTGGCCTGCCTCTCGGTTTTTTATCGGATTCATTTCGGAGAGTGTGCGGAGGTATTGCATAACCTAATACCCCCTTCCCCTTGCCATCACCGAACGACTAGACGCGGCGAGCAGTTCCACCCTTATGTTGTAGACATTCCTCCATTACGCAGGAAGCGGTTTGTCTCTTCTTTCTTTATGCTAAGGAGTGGAACTCCCTGCCGAGGTCAGTTTTTCCGGAAACCTATAATCTGGATATCTTCAATCTTCAGAGTGAACAGACATCTAGGCAAGCGTGTACCATCCTAGGCCTCAACTTCGCTTTCCATCGGGGAAGATTGAGGTCAAACGCAAGCCTATTTTTTCATTAAAAAAAAAACCATACAACCTATTAAATCACAATAAGTTCGCAAATTACTATCATCTCCTGTACTAGTTTCACAACACATTTGAAATGAAACTATTATTGATGGATTTCATCTCGTTTTACTTCATCCTGAAGATGTCGTAAAGCGAAAGATCCCTAATCTGTGTGTTATTTGTGATGTTACACAACCTGAAGATGCCGTATGACAAAACCGGTCGGTTATTTATATAAAAAAAAATAATGTCTTGTGAAAGCAAGAGATAATAATAATTGTCAATATGATCCAGTTTCACCGGGTGACAACAATCGCAAGTATAAATTACACAATAACATTATTAAACTAAATGATAGAATAAGATCTTTCGATCCACTGAAACAATATGGATTAGAACATTTTGTAAAAGATGAAACATTCACGACGTAAGAAAGAGACAGATGATTACAATAAGAAGAAGGCGTTACTCTCAGAACTCCGAACAATTAAAAAAATTACACTAATCGGTTTCAAATGGATGCTTTGAAACTTGTTACTTCTGTGCACAGTTTCAATGTTTGAAACTAAATTATCCGAGTGTAGTTGCGCGAAATAATAAATTTTCATTCATTGCACTAGTTGAAGTGATAAAATATCACAGAATAGCCTGTTTAGCCATTCGCTGTCCCAAACAGACAGATTCCAGTCTTTATTTAATTATACGAACGACAGTTGTGTTTGACAAGACAGTATAGATACTTAAGCTGCATCTGGAGGAGGATCTTTTAAGTTTTCGTTTGTGAATTCTCTGTGGTCTGTTTGGGATGACCAAAAGTGTTTTGGCCACCCACTTTTCGTCTGTTCGGGAGATAGATAGTGATCGGTGGTGAAATTCGTCATTGGATATGCTCTCGGCCTTTGCCATGAGATCTCGAAGACTTATCTTTTAGTTGACTTTTACAACACCACGAAAATGCGCTGGTAGATACTTATGCAGCTTCCACATGTTATGGCGTTACGATATTCAACGATAAAAGTATATGTTTTATATTAAATAAAGAAAAACTAAACTTTAAGTTAGACATATACTAGGACATCACACAACATCAGACAGTCGTTAACTAATCAATAATTCTGCGCAAAGTTTCGGATAAGTTTTCGTCGACAGAGATGTGAAATACTCCCACGAGAAGGTTTCAGCTCGGGAATTTGAAACCTGCTTCAATCGAGAACCGCCAATTAGTTTAAGAAGTTAATTACTTAATAGTTTATCACCGAATGGTTGTTCTACGGAACTTAGAAATACGGGCTGCTATAAATGAATGGGACATCTGTCCTATCTTGACGTTACATCGGATAGGGGAAGGTAAATACGACTGTGTGCTTCTGTGTTCGCGCATACACTCGCGACACTATAATATGAATTATAATCGCATACAACAATTGGTAGGCTAGTTGTGAGGGCGATCTCTTTAGTTTCAGAGCTCTAGCGATTTTAGTGGTGCCACACCACTAAAATTGTTATAAGCAAATTTTCAGTGCTGTATTTACCGTGAGGAAACCTGCATGTCTGAGAAATAAAAAAAATATTACTTCGAGGACATGTGAAGACCGCCCCAAGCGCAGTGGAGCAGCGTGGCGGGCTCTTCCCGGCTCAAAAACCCTCTCAGATAATTTACATCTCAATTTACCGAACCACATTCGCGAGGCTATTGAAATCAATAAACATTCTTATTTCAATAGAGAAGATGGCTGGGTGCTACCACCGGTTCGAGATCCAGTAATAAATAAAATAAAATCTAAAACCAAGCATACCGCTGCACGACCTCAAGATACTGTGAGCACATTCTGCGTAAAGCGGACCAAAATTAAGAATTAAAAGCTGAAGGTAGCCCGAGTTGACTATGATATCAGGACGTCTAACACCTCGGTCCCCCCGTGACCACGGCTGCTATAAAGCAATCGAAACCTAGGTAATATAAAAACAATTAAACGCGATGAAATCCGTAAATAATAGTTTCATTTCAAAGTCATAACCCTTATTTTCCACACAGCTCCCACATTTATAAAGTTGTAAACATAACACAAAATAAAACCTTTCATGTCTATAAAAGATAACAGCTCTTAGAGAAAGTACTATGATTACTTTCTCTAAGAGCTGTTATGCATTAATTGGTACATCAAAGACACGTTTAAGAGATGATTATAACGAGGGTGGGTTCAGATTTGGATTGTAAAAGGGATAAAGGATGAGGAAGGACCAAGGATTTTGTTATGAAGCTTAATAATATTCCCAGTGCTTTGGCATTCCCATTTTAATATATTTTTATGAGCGTCATATCGTTACGGTTCATTAATAATTAAAAGTTTTATAAAAACTCCTAAGCTTTCTTATTATGTTATTCATCAAATCGCATCGACATGGGGAAGGTGAGTGAACACTTGGTGAATAATTATCACATCAAAAGATAACCAAATTAATTAACCACTTGCTGCTTACTGAACTGAAGTAATACAAAAAATAACTTAGAGACACGTGGTAGAGCCAGGTGGCGGCTTTTGCTGCTGCTCGAATGCGCCAGCTAGACCGGGTTGGTACCAGAACACCGGCGTGAAGTAGACGCATCTTGTGCTTCTGCGTTTTGTTCGGTGACTGAGGTAACCGAAGGCCCACTCCCCCTCCCCGTTCCCCTCCTCGTCCTCCCTCCCAAATACCCCTAAAAGCCGGCAATGTACTTGCGGCTCTTCTGGTGTTGCAGATATACGTGGACGACGGTAATCACTTACCATCAGGTAAACCGCTAGCTCGTTTGCCACCTTACCCATAAAAAAAACTTTTACAGTTCAGGAAATATAATTTGTCCCGATTCAATAAGTCAAAACGGTAAGTCAAAAAAGTCATGGTTCCAATAAAAAGTATCTTTTATCTTTTTCCATCTATGGCATAATTATCTACATCGGAGAGCTTCTCAAATATCTGAGCGCCCGCGATTCTGCCACCAAGGTTCTGGTACCAGCTAGGTCGAGTATATCGGCAGTATAGGCCGCTTTGCTCTACCACTTACAAAATAGTTGTAACATAGTTAGTGTAAGATTTTTATGTATATCAGTTTTATTAGTAAGGGCGGAACACTTATTTGGCTGCGATGAGAAAAATCTAATTTCAGTGGAACGTTTTCGTGCAACGTTTAAGGTTAGCAATGAGTTTTTGCATTTTGAATATATTCTTTTGTTTATATAGTGTACGTATTTCAACAGTGAGTAATATTTATTGATTCATTAATATTTGTTTATGTACTAACCAGTTATATGCAAGATAGTCGATGTTTCACTTCAGGCACTTGATTTTCACCTTTCGTCTATATACTCATACAGAATATTTCCTACAAATTTGAATATATCTTGCAAGCCCGGTGTAAGGTTAACGACAAGTCGATTCAATTGAGAAATATGAATAAATTATGTACGTCAGTAAATTTGTGTGTTCATAATATACCTATTACAAAGTCGATGAGGCCTGTGTTCACAAGCCGTATTGTTGTGGTTCCTACCATCGCTGTTAACCCTTAGGGAACAATGAACAAGCAGCGAAGTTAATTTCAGCCGGGAAATTTAGGGTATTAGACGATAAATAATTTATCTGATAAAGGTGTCAAGATCAGAAGGTCGCTTGCTTCAATGCTGTGATTATTCAATATATCAATTAAAATGAACTTAGAACGACACCGGTTTCTTTGGTATATTTCTTCACCGCCAGAGGAACGTCATTACGAAACGGGAGTAGATTTAGAATTAAAAGGTCGTATTTTTTTTATATCACTGAACAAATGATTTATATGCGTCTTAAGATTTGTACAACTGCTTAGTTACTTGGCAAGATATTCATCACCACTGATAAATAGATACCACTCCTGCTTTTACTAAGTAGTAAGCTCCTTCTCTGCCTTTTTTTTAGTATAGAAGAAGGGGGCAAACGAGATTGTACTAAGGTCCGTTGTAAAGATCGCTCTAGTTGGGGATCATACTAGGGTCTGCTGATTCGGAGAGAGCTGCTAATCCCTAATCTTTAGGCTATTATGGCTATGAATGTTATATGAACGCAATGAATATAATTACTTTATGTATTTTTTTTATATCAATGAACAAATGATTTATATGCGTCTTAAGATTTGTACAACTGCTTAGTTAGTTGGCAAGATATTCATCACCACTGATAAATAGATACCACTCCTGCTTTTACTAAGTAGTAAGCTCCTTCTCTGCCTTTTTTAGTATAGAAGAAGGGGCAAACGAGATTGTACTAAGGTCCGTTGTAAAGATCGCTCTAGTTGGGGATCCTACTAGGGTCTCCTGATTCGGAGAGAGCTGCTAATCCCTAATCATTAGGCTATTATGGCTATGAATGTTATATGAACGCAATGAATATAATCATTTTATGTATTTTTTTTTATATCAATGAACAAATGATTTATATGCGTCTTAAGATTTGTACAACTGCTTAGTTAGTTGGCAAGATATTCATCACCACTGATAAATAGATACCACTCCTGCTTTTACTAAGTAGTAAGCTCCTTCTCTGCCTTTTTTTTAGTATAGAAGAAGGGGGCAAACGAGATTGTACTAAGGTCCGTTGTAAAGATCGCTCTAGTTGGGGATCCTACTAGGGTCTCCTGATTCGGAGAGAGCTGCTAATCCCTAATCATTAGGCTATTATGGCTATGAATGTTATATGAACGCAATGAATATAATCATTTTATGTATTTTTTTTTATGAGAAAGGCGACGAACGAGCAAGCGGTTCACCTGATGGCGAGTGATCACCGACGCACACGGAGATTCGCAACACCTGAGGAGCTACAGACGGGCTGCCGGCCTAGGAGTCCTCTGGGTAGGTACTGACCCCTTTCTATACCATTTTACCGCCAATCAGCAGTATTACAACTGTTGTGGTCCGGTTCGAAAGGTATAGAGAGCCAGTTGCAGGCTATGCATTTCGTCATTTCGTCTCAGCCCTCAGGGGTGTAAAAGCATCTGAAACCTTCTTTGATTGTAGTTATTTGCAGGTTTCCGTGGGAGCTGCAGTAGCTACTTACTATCCGGTGAACTGTTAACTGATCTGTCACCCTAATCCAAACAAAAGAGATATTATATAAGATAATTGGAAACAATACCGAAACCATCCTTAGTTTTTAATAAAAAATCATTTATAAGTAAGAAATTTTACGGTCATAAAACATTTTATATTTTATTTAATACCGGCTGTGTCATTTTCATGGTCAATTTTACCCTGTCACAAGTCCACTGCTGAACATAGAACTCCCCAAAGATTCCCACAAAGCACGCACCTGAACCACCTGCGTCTATCGACCTCCCTCAACGCTGTGCAGGTCGTCGCATCTGTCTGGATACTGAGAATCTTTAAGAGGAGATTTATCAGACTGAAATAATGAAGGCTATGTCTAGATTAAAAAAAATCTTACCTTAAAATTAGTCGCAGAAGCTAGTAGTGTAGAGTCCGTACCTGAAAATAAAAATATATATTAGTATGAAGGATAGAAAGAAAATTTATTTATTAGTACATACCTATCATAAAACACATGTGAATACTCCACTGCAGAAGATCTCTCTCGAAGGGTGGATCAGCAGACTACTCGCAATTTAGACGCTGCTGTACGACATCTGTCTCCCGACGTCTCGTCTGATAATTTTTGAGATGTTTAACCCGCCTGTAATTTGTAGGTAGCCATTGTGATTTTCAAAGCTTTTCCTTTACCTCTTATTACACCCACGGAAAGAAATTAAAGCGACAAGCGGGGCAAAAAAAGTAAGCAGCCTGTATCTGAGAGGGTGTTGGAGCCGGGAATGTTTTGGCAAAGTTAAATAAAATTTATTTACAACTTTTATGTTTTGCACCTTAACAAACATCTCATTCATTTAGTCGCCCTTTGTAATACATTTACAAAGGTATACAAATAAACTTTAAATAAATAAATAAATAATCTATAAAAACTGTTTGTTGAAAAACTAAATCTTAAAAACCAATAAAACAATCCAGTACTACGATGTAAATGGTATACAGTCCATGTCGTGACGCTAACCACACCGGTTTTCGGTACGCCCTGTTGTAAATAACTCACGTATCGGCCTATTTTAGCCCACTGCTGGTCATGGGCCTTTCCAAGAAAGCGTCAGCAAAAGTAGGCATATGTTTCTTGGAAGTTGGTTAGCGCAGTGCCGGTACCTTTGCACTAGTGACGCTGCTCCCCGTTACTATGGGTCTTGGGTTCGGCTAATTCCGGTGGATATTCCGTCATCATTCGGTCGCCAGAGCCACGTTTGCTGGCCAGCAGGTTGCAACACGTGCAGGTGAGTTTGGCATTTAGAGATACTACTGGCAACTAAACTCTTGCAATTTTATAAATACATCTTTTTTTAATGTTTTCAATTCATAGCATATAGCATAGCAGTCTAGTTATGAACATTGGCTTCAAACACTTTTGCGATGGTTTATAAGTCGCATTGGCGATCCCAGAACAACACTGCTCGATCCTTTACGTAGCTTTAGAAACCATCATCTTGCTTCTGTATCGAGAATAGATGAGTCTTGAACCACTGTGCAGAATTATTCTTTCTCAATTATTAACAGACATTACAACTACAATATACAATGAGCTATTAGCTTCTAATAAATAAATAAAAAAAATGCTTTATGTCCCCTCTCTGTTACCGGTTAAAGTTTATATTGAACATAAATCTTATGTTAGTAATCTCGTCACAAAATAACACATATTAATAGACTTAAAACATAATAAGTAATATGTGACCTGTAAAAAAATTTTTTTTGTGCCGGTACCGGGGATCGAATCCTGCTCACTCGCGCTCTATGACAACAAAGTGAGCGCCCTGACCACTATGTCTAGAGTAACGGGATTTATAATATGATAACAAAACACAGCAAAAATAACCGGCCTGCCCAGCCACATCACATCAAACGTTGCGACATCAGTAAGTTTAAACGCCTCCGCACGTCCACAGATTAAATCATCCTCAATTTAAGAAACGGTCCCCCGAATGCAACTCGTTGGACGTAAGCAAATGCGACGCATTACTCGAGTACGTGGGTTGCTCGTTTACGTTTTACTTGCGACGTTAAGACAGACAGACATCATCATTTATTAAAAATATGATGTTCCCTTGAGATTTACTATGTATTGACTAGTAAACCGTCTATGAGGTCAGTATATCTATGGATCTATCGCCTTTTGTGCGAACTTTGAATTTCAAGTCTCATAAACATGGTAGAGCCAGGCGACGGCTTCTGCTGCTGCTCGAATGGGCCGGCTCCAGCGGGGTAATGCCACGGCTTTGACAGAATACCGGCGCGAAGGACATCTGACGCTTCTGCGTTTCGTTAGGCGGCTGAGGTAACCCGAGTTAACTATGACATCAGGACGTCCAACACTTCTGTTCTTCTGTAACTCGCGACTTCGGTAACATACATAACTAAATTAAAACGCTATAAAATCCATAAACAACACTTTCATTTTAAGTACCTTGCTTTTTTTTTTTTATTAAATATTAATTCTTCGTAGCTATATTTGAGAAGTGTTGAAGGTTGTACGAGAAGTCCGACCGGACGGGTTTGAAGACGAGTCTTGATCATGACTGTAACATTGATCGTGGGGCATTGACTCGGAGCCTAGACATTGACAACTGGAAACCGAAAAACATTAGGCAATCTTTTTTTTTTTTTAGTAAAGTAAAGTAGAAGCCTATAATCGTGTAGAGCCGGTAGCCTAGTGGTCAGGGAGCTCGCTTTGGTTGGCTAGCGCTTCAGGTGCCGTCACCACTAGAATAGTTAATAGTATTTAGTGCAATATTTACCACGTGCTCGGCGGTGAAGGAAAACATTGCAAGGAAGGCGCCAAGCCGCATTGGACCCGCGTGGCGGACCCTTCCCGGTTCCAAAACCCTCTCAGTTATTTGAGAAGAAGACCACTGCTCAGCTGTGGGCATTAACGGGCTGCTACTTTACTGCAAATGTGTCGCATAATAGGCCATAGGACTCTTCTGAATGTATAAAATAAAAGATTCTACTTTACACTACACGGTATATAATTTTGGCATGCCGAATGCCGGGTCTTACACGTCTTCACCTTCCCGCATCTAATGTAACTGTATTGAAACCCGGTGCACATGTCCAGTCAAGTACGCTGATCACTAAGCACCACGGTAGTCAACACCTAAGTATGTTAGGGATTCGCTCATTTACTCGTCTAGTACAAATTAAATTCCGTCTCGAAGCGAATTTTAATTACGTTAAAGAATGCGAGCGGATCCCCTGACGGAGACTGCTCCCCGCGAGGTGGTAAATAAGTCACCCACATTATGAGACTTGTATAAAGGACCCCTGTTGTGTACTCTTTAGGGGACAGCTTTAGTTATCTTTTTGCGATGACCCTTTCTAGTATTTTTATAACGCTTCATTTCATTACTTGTTTATATTTTTTTAGATGTCTGTACGTGTTAGAACCAATAACGGCGTGAAGTAGAGTTATCTTGTGCTTATACGATATGTTCGGTGAGTGAGGTAACCGGAAGCCCACTTTCGCCTTCCCCTATATCCTCTCCTCTTCCCACTTCCCCCTCCCGAAATATCCATAAATGCCGGCAGTTTTCACTTATATTTTATTTTACATTTTATATCTTATATTAACAGCAGACGTCTTTCACATATATATCTTCTTCATGTTTGAATTATAAATTAAAGATAGCCGAGCTAACATCCACCTGCTGGCAAGTGACTATCGCAACCCATGGGCACCTGCAAATAACTTCAGTCGAAGAAAGTCAGAGCTGCATTATCACTCCTGAGGACTAAGATGTAATGCTGTACAGCCTGTAATTACACTGGCCAATACATAGGTGGTTACGCAGCTGTTTAGCGGCAGAAATAAACAAGAAGGTGGACCAAGAGGACTCCTGGGCAAAGAAGGTGCATACCACACTACACACACCAATTAATAAGATATAGCGTTTAATTTTCCTTTTATGTTGCCGACTTTTCGTGAGCTATACAGCAGCCGTGGTCACGGGGGGTCTGGTGTAACCTCAGGTTGGGTTATATTAAACTAACTGAAAAAGGTAACTGGGATTCGAACCCAGCAGTCAGGTAGGTTAACAACTAAGCCACGCGGTCGTCGAATTTTAATGCAGTAAAACGGCAACTATATCATTCATTTAGAGTTCTGTACGGAGTCCTATTACTATGACTACGCCGTGACTCCGTCCGTCCTACGCTTAAAGGATTCTTTAACCGTAATAGGTAGATAATAGTCTGCATTTTTGTCTACTTGGAATCCACGCCACTGTGTAAAAGTAAATTGTTAATTAAAACTTGCTAATTACAATCCGGCGTGTCAATATCAGAGTCTTTAAAAATCTCTTTTAATAAGTACGGCGGTGTAATCAAACACGACTTAAAAAATTTCAAAGCTCATAAAGTAAAAGTTTAGTCTTCAAAAGTCTACGCGATGGAAAGCTTTTACATTATTAAATTTCGTCAAACGATAAAACTTCCCGACAGTTTGTGAAAATATGTTTGCAAATAAGGTTCAAATTTGTTTGACTTCTGTCCTCACCTTAGTTTCGCTCTACTTCATCGGAAGCAAATTAAAAAATCCATTGCAGTACGTAGGCCTCTCTAAATGAAAGGATTTTCTTCTTTTTTTTATTGGATTGTGTTGACAAAAAGTTTTAATCGTGGTGGAGCCAAGCAGTGGCTTATCTGCTGCTCCAATGGGCCTCCACGACCGGTCGCAGAATACCGATGTAAAGTAGACGAAACTTGTGCTTTTGGGTTTCGTTCGGTGAGTGAGGTAACCAGCGACTTATTCCCCTCCCCATCATTTCCGCCTCATTTTTTGAGGATAAACATCCTTCAAGGCCGGTAACGCACCTGCAGCTCCTCTAGTGTTGCAGATATATGTGGGCGACAGTAATCACTTAATGTGAGCCGCTGGCTCGTTTACCCCATTTCACACAAATAAGATCAAGTACATCTGATGATAAGTAGCTACTGAAGCACATCGGCACCTGCAGAAAACTTCAAACGAAGCAGGTAGCATATACATGGTGACCGTTTAGGAAGACGAGGGGATGTCACAAAGCCTGTAATACCTACCCAGACGACTCGGTGCCTACGGCCTAGGGAATCGCCGCGTGGTCACAGGTTCAAGACGGCCTACCCGCTAGCTATTAGTATTGCCCTCCAGTTGAGACAGATCTAAGTCCAGCAGTGGACAAACTACTGACGACCGGTTAGGGGATCTGAATAAGAAGACCAATGAGTATATCCAAACTTACGTACGATTTCAATCGCTGTCTTCTTCGGCGATTGGTTTAGCACCTGTCACGTTGTCACAAATAAGCTCCGGTGAAAGGTACGTTACAAGGACTAAAATGGTGTAGACCTCTGGCCGCCAGGCCTACCAATCGTCCGGGATCTTCCGGGAGGTCCCGTCGGTTTTGAGGCGTCCCGCCGTGACCAGTTGCGGGACGCCTTTGTTTCGGAAATCACTGACACACAAAATATTATCTATCACATACATTATTTTTAAAATAAGCCCATTGCTTATTTCATACATAAAATTTTGGATAATGATTTCTTGTATTCACGTCAATAGTGGGCCGTGATAATAGACAGGGTGCTCGCTTTAGTTTCATAGAGCGCGAGTGAATTCCCGGCTCCAAAACCCACTCAGATACATGATAAGGAGGCCTTTGCCGAGTAGTGCAGGCACATACAGGCTGCTTCACTTTTACTTTCACGCGAATACTGCACATTTGTAATGTAACTATTATTTTACAATTTGTATGCAGTTAAATGTTGCTTTTTTAATACAAAAGTTACAGGTGCTTTCCAGCACCAGTGGTCACGGTGGGACTGTGGTGATTTTCGTCCTGATGTCACAGTCAGTTATCTAATTATTAGATCGGAACGCGATAAAATCCGTAAATATCAATTCTAATAAAATTTAATAATTAGCATTGAATATATTTATTGTGATTATAATTTTTATTACGTAACACTCATATTATATGCGATATATGTGAAGATGTTGGATATAGTAGGTGTAGGTCCTAATTCACACGTTAAAATTAACAAAATATTTTACAAAAATACTTTACTTGTGTGAGTATTAAATTTATTTTATTTACAAGGTATATCCTTGTGTAGTGTGTTCCGCGTCATATACTCAAGTCTCAAATGTAGAGCTCAATAGTTCCAGTGAATGCCTACTGAGTATACAGATGGGCAAGTTATTTTTTTATTTTTATCTATTCAACTAAGACTTCAAGTAAAGTTGAGGCGATGTACTCAGTAAGGATCGAATTTTGATATTCGAATTTCAAACAAAGCTAAAAAGACACGGAATATTAACTACGCAATGACTTACAGCTTATTAAGCGCTTATATTGGAGTAGGCCGAAGCCTAAACTTTTGTTTCAAGGCCTATTTGACGTAATTCCGATGCTCAAACTTTACAAGTCGATGTCGCTCCCTCCCAAACAATCTTTGCCTCGGTGCATGCCCCTTTGATGTTCACGAGTTTGACAATGAAATGGCGGAGTTAAGGGTTGTCTTTATTTAACAGATGAAAAATTTCAAGGAGTGCCGCGTTTGAAAAACTTTAAGCGAAAGGATTTTTGGCAGTCGCAATAGCCTTAAGCATTTACGCAGTCGCGTTTTTTTTAAATTAATTATAGAATTGGTACTTGTTTTATACAAATAAGCTAAGCTATTATTTTTAGGCGATTTATTTCTGAAAATCGCGTCTACTAATAGAACTCGATTGAAATCGGGTTGTCACTGATTCAATAAAACATAAAGATATTGTAAATGCAAAAGTTTCGAGTCAATGAAAGGTTTAGTTCAAAACCTGACACAACTTGGATATTCCAAGCCCGAGTCTTCGAAGTTTGAGAGCAGCGTGCCAGGTTCAAATGAACTAAACTTTATTAATACCTCGTCATTTCATCAGACAAAGGAAAAGGGTTCGTTGAGAGCCTGTTAAAAAGTAACAGCCTATAATATAAAGGCCGGCAACGCATCTGTAGCTGCTGAGGTGAGCCGCACGCTCGTTTTCCCCACTGCTGGGCAAAGGCCTCCTTCTCATATCTGAGAGGGTATAGGAGCCGGGAATACCCCGCCACGCTGCTCCATTGCGGTTTAGCGGGCTTCACATATCCTCGAAATAAAACATATTTCTTATATTATTTCTCAGATATGTAGGTTTCCTCACGACGTTTTCCTTCACCGCCGAGCACGTGATAAATACAGCGCTTAAAATTGCTATTAACAATTTCAGTGGTGCCGGCATCGGGGATCGAACCCAGGTTACTTGCGCTCTATGATACTAAAGTGAGCGCCCTGACCACTAGGCTACCACGGCTCTTGCCTGTTAGTAGACGTCTAACTAAACATTTTGTTATTACCAGTGCTGGGCTCCAATAATCATAGCAAAATTATTTGTCTTAACTCAAAGTAATGAGTGACGCAATGCGTTTTGGTGCGTCACGGAAAAGTCATAGTATTGTACTCTATCTCTTCAAATTCGGAGTTATCAGTATAAGAATATAACACTGAATGTTTTCTCTAATTGCGCGAACACTACACATTTAAAATGAAACTATTATTTACGGATTTTATCGCGTTTAATTTTTGGTTTTTATGTTCACAACGTTTCGAGTCCTTTACAGCAGCCGTGCTCACGAGGGGACCGTAAAGCTATTATTTTAAGCACATTCCATCCAACCAGCAATGTTGGACATCTTCTACAATTTTATTATATATATATAATGTTGTTTAGCCCTTCTTGCCTTTCATATCTCAAGCAACGTTTTGAATTCCTTCATGGTTCTCATTCACGGTATTTGAGGGCAACGGAAAATTTGATATTAAAAATGCCACTTCATAGCACTAAATTTTTGGACAGATCATTCTCTGTACAAGGTGTCCGTCTATGGAATGCCCTACCGCTATCGGTAAGACGCGCCCAATACTTACCAGTTTTTAAAATCTTGTCAAGGCTCACTATCTATCTATCATTGTAACTTCGTTTATTTAGACAGTTCTGTTTTATATATATATATGTATTGATTTAGTTTATTTGTGTATATGTATACAAATAATCAAATTATTTTAAAAATGTGTATATATTTCTATAATATGTGTATATTATTTTTTAGGTACCATGGTAGCCATGGTAGCGTTGGTGGTTAAGGTGCTCGCTTCAATTTAATAATACGCGAGGGACCTGGGTTCGATCCCCGGTGCTATTGATATTCTTAAGAGCAATTTTAACTGATGAATCAAACACGTCCTCGCCGGTGAAGGAAATCACGGCGAGGAAACCACCATGTCTGAGAAATAAAAAAAAAACAAATCTTGGATAGGTTAAGTCCGCCAAACCGCACTGGAGCAGCTTCCCAGCATTTATTGGCTGCTATTTTACATTACGACGTTGTATTCATATTAAAGATATAATCGCATTGTTCACCGAAGTAGCCCGTACAGATCACGTGTCCTATCAATATGTCAAAGGCCTGCCGAAGAGATATTAAAATGTAACAGGTGGTCGGCTACTACAATAAAAGAAACGAACAGCTGAGATAAAATAGAATGCAATCGGATATCCTTTCACCGAGTAGTTCATTCCCCACGGGCAAACTGAATCGATGCTGTTTTCCAACGCTTATTGCAATATCCGAAACTCGAGAGAAAGGTGAAATAAGTTTAAAAACAAAAAAATAACCCTATTCACGCTACTCCTGTCCGCACTATATCTATCAAAACCTAAATATATGTAAAATCGGACAAGAATTCAAATTCAAAGCAAGGCATCGGGTGTATTGACGGCCACAAACGGCTTCAGCCAAGGCTAAAGTTCCTTGACATTATAAAACATCTATTGGTATAACCGCTTTTCGTAGACCAGTTTCACCACTTTCATAACAGTCGAGATTTTGCGTCCAAAATCATTATCCTCAAACGTCCTTATATATCCAGTGAGGCAATGATCCCTTTCAATCTAATGTAGATGTTCATAGAACGGAACGAGACAGCGCACAATGGGACCGTCCGTTGAACAACAATAGGGAGAGATTTGTACGGTGTTGAGGGTCATAAAGGAACAAATATCAGCGGCAATGGAAGCATCCTGTGGGACGTACTTGATGACTGTTTCAATCCACGTCGACGCGTCTTGTTGTGATATTTCTACCGTTTGGTGCAAGTGTATAAATATGGCGGGATATTTCCTTTTTTGCTGCGTCTATTGAAGTATTTTTGATACAGGATACAAAACAATGCAACGGTACCTAATATTTGGAGGCGTTGAACACATTTGAATAGAATGAGTTGTAAGAAAATATTGATCGATCAACGAGCTAACAGTCCGCCTGATGGAAGTGGCAACTGCAGCCCATAGACACCTGTAGACAGCTGTTTACAGATGCAAACGTTGACGCCCCTGGGGAATAGTCCCTAGACTCAGACTGTGAGGCATAAACATCATAGGATGTGATGCCTCACAGTCTGTAATCCTACTAGTTTTTCTATAACCTTGAAATTGGAACACAACAGTGGTCGCATTGATGATTCACGGCTGTAATGGGTAATAGGATGGTAATAGGTAGCCGTCTGGTAATGGGTAACATACTTACTTGGCAGACGTGGAGACCGAACCTAGTATCGTCGTGTTAAAAGTTGTCTAAGCGGCGTTAAAAATTACACGCTTACCCCAAAGATGTTAGAATAAAATCTAAAGCACCTCTACCTTTATTATTGATATTGGTGGCGGCAGTAGCATCTACGATGCTACGTTCCTGGTACTGCGATCGCTAATCCCGCTCGCTAAGCGAGGAGATTACGAAAAACCCTGCCAAATTGAGGATGTACGAATGATTTTATTTGATGATAACAATTTATAAAGTAGCAATTGACAAACAACGTCAGTAATAATTTGTATAGACGCGAATAGAGAATAAAAAAAACAATAACACAACAGATAACAAGTCATGTAACATACTAGTGATCATAAATGCAAGTGCTCGTGTAAAACCGAGCTAGACTAACCCGATCACCTTGAGCGGCGACTATTATTGTTCATATCAAGCCTGGCAGCCTTTAATAATATGAGGCCTAAAGGTTACCCTTGGTTCGAACATCTTGCCAAGGCGTACGTACGTACACTCACGATCTTGTTGCGACATTGGAATATAATCGATAATAAAGTTACAAGAAACATCTATTCTAATGTACTAAGGCTTCATGGTTACTACGGAAGATCGCTTTGTTAGGCGATTGATTATTATGATACTAATTACATTTATCCAGATAAGTATGTTTATATTTTTTTATAGTTGAGTATCGGGATTGGCCAGAATAACTGAGAAGTACACATTACAGGAGAATCTAATAACTTTATAAATACTGAATGGGAAACTTTGAAGGATAAATTAAACCTTCATGAAGCAATCGAACGGAGCTCTAATTCTTGAAGTTAAGTAAATAGTTTGCGAACAAAAGTGAACAAACACCATCTAGGCGTGTACCATCATAGGCCTCATCTTCGCCTTCCATCAAGGGAGATTGAGATCAAACGTAAACGTAGGTTCCTTCTTCTATTCTTAATTAGCCTAGTCCACTGCTGAGCATAAACCTCTACTAAGAAAGCGTCAACATAAGACAGTACGCGTTTCTTGAAAGGTTTGCTCATACTCGCTAAGCTGGGCAAGGAGGTTCCCGGGCACAGTGTCGGTCACTCGCCCTAATGATGCTGTTCCTAATCACAAGTCTATGGTATTTGCTAGTTTGATCTCGCTTGTTTCCTATCACGTTTTTCCTATAGAAAAAGGGGGAAAAAGAGCAAGTGTCTCACCTGATTGTAAGTAATTATGTGACTGCAACACCGGAGGAGCTGCAGGTGCGTTGCCGGCCTTTAACGATACTCGGGTATGGGTAGGAGGATGGGCGAGGGGGTAGGGGTAGATAGGGCCCCGATTGCCACGCTCGCTCTTCGAGGGAAACGCAAAAGCACAAGATGGCTCTACTTCACGAGACCGTGGTACTACCCCAGCGGAGATGGCTTTTTAATAAAAAAAAATTACATTTCCGTAGGATTAGACATAAGCATTGAGATTGTATTAGAGCTATCAGTAAGCTATAATAATGTAAATAATACACATGCTAGTATCATTTTGAATGAACAAAGCTCGCTAACGCTGTGCCGAAGCACAACATACCATATTGCGTCATATAGCACACCGGCGACAGTGTAACAGATGCCGGCATTAAATTCGCCATCCAATATCGCTTCGGATCCCGTATCAAGACATCGCTTCGACTGTGATTCGCTTTTTCGCTCGGGATCCGATTCAATAATGCCGGGGAGAAATGAAATTGGGATCGGCTGAGATAAATTCATCTGTATTACAAATCGAGTCCATTGTACCACGTGACTGCTTTGCTTGTACGATCAAATTTCTTGAAATCGATGTGTTATTTTACAAGCGTACTCTTTTTTGTCAAACTGTTTGTATGAATGTAAGGTGGAAGTTATATGTTTATTTTTTCTAAAGTCAAACTCACCGGCATACGGTGCACCCTGCTGAGTTACGTACGAGCCATAGACAACAAACTCATTGCAGCAAATCCATCTCTATATCCAATGGCCGTGGTAGCTTAGTGGTCAATGCTGTATTTACCACTTGGTCGGCGCTGAAGTACAACATCGTGAGGAAACCTGCATGTCTGAGAAATGATAAAATTATTTCAAGGACATGTGAAGCCCGTCAAACCGCACTGGGACAGCGAGGCTCTTCCCGTCTCCACAAACCTCTCAAGTATTTGATGTGGAGGCCTTTTTCCAGCTGTGGGCACTTACAGGATGGTACTTTACTTTTACTTTAAGAAGAAGAAGAAGAAGCAGCATCTCCAGAGCGAGGCTATCGGCGCTACCCTCAGCGATACGCACATCTACCATACTTGGCATGCCAGCCGTTATTGGAGAAATCGATTTATAATAAAAGAAAGGACTATATTCCGCCATCATTCGGTCGCCAGGGCTTGGTTTGTTGGCTAGCAGGGTGCCACGTTCTGGTGTTAGAGAAAGAGACTTTAACGTGGTAGAGGCAAGCGTCGACTTTTGCTGCTGCTCGAATGGGCCGGATCGTCCGGGTTGGTACCACCGCCTCGCAGAATACCGGCGTAAAGTAGAGGCAGCTTATGCTACTGCGTTTCGTTCGGACAGCGAGGTATCCGAAGGCCCACCCCCCATCCCACTCGATGGTCTCGATCTTTCTTCCTCCCATCTCTTAAAAACCTTTAAAGGCCGGCAACGCACCTGCAGCACCTGTGGTGTTGCAGATGTACGTGGACGACGGTAATAGCTTACCATCAGGTGAAGCGCTTGCTCGTTTGCCGCTTTTCCCATAAAAAAAAAGACGCCATGTTCCTTTTACAGACTATATATATATACATACCATGGAGAGGTAAGTATTATATTTTTGTATCATGATATTTTTTTATTTTTATATCTGTCAGCGGCTTAAACCCTTTTCCCCGTCTTAAGTATTTCGTTGTGTACAGATCTCGATAAGAAGATTACTTCAAAATACAGTTTGGTTTTTGTATTAGTTACTTGATCCCTATACTTAGGTGCACGGAAATAATTGCTCGCTTAGTAACGGTTAAGTAAAATATCGCAAGCACAAATCGGGATTTCCCTCCGACATTTAAGAGCTTACTGAACGTAACCCGTTAATTAATTTGTGCCAGGGAAGTTGTACAGCCACAACTTAGTAACATAAAGTTAGAAGCGAGTCGAAGTAGAATAAGGCAAAAGCTTTTTTTTTTTAAATTAGTTAATACTTGGACTGTACTAGTTCATGGAGTTTAAAAACTTGGAACTCTAATTTCAAAATGTAAGTGTTTATGTAACCGTATTTTCTAGAACTAAAACACGTCAAGCTAACGCTAACGGAACACCAACGATCTTATTTTAGATAGGCCAGTCATCTTACATGACTGTACCATTCTGCAAATAGTCCACTGCAGGACATAGGCCTGTCCTATAAGAAGGATTCGGCATGATCGCAGTACCAGACACCTCGTACCACAAGACGCTGCTGCCCGTTATCGGTCTGCTTATTTTAGTCTGGTATTTTTTGTGATGGTTATCCCGCCTTCTATCCGTAGCCTTTGCGATCTACAAGGCTTTTCCCTTAGTCGTCTCTAACGACACCCACAGGATGAAAGGGGGTGACAGATTCTTACGCCATTACCACACGGCAGAGCGTGGCCTCTTGTGGTTGTTTATTGTACTACCACAAGTAATACATTACTCTTGAAAGAAAAATTAAGATAAAGTCTGGCCGACCGTATTTCCGATATTGGTATGGTCAGAGATATATTTATTTTTCAACCCACTTTTCACCAGAGCTTATTTTGGACTACGTGACAGATGGTGAGCCTGTCGCCATTTTAGTCAATGAAAAAATTTTTTGGTTTTGTACAAACCCGCCACATAGGGGAGAAAGTTTCTTTGGCTTACGTTTGACCTCAATCTCGCTTGATGGAAGGCAAAGATGAGAGCTAGGATGGCACTCGTTTGCCTAGAAGGTGTCTGTTCACTTTGGCCTTAACAGTGTCTACTGATTCGAGACCCTTAACCACTCGTTACTTAAAGGCTTATTCCTTTCATTTGTTTGGACTAATGGTCTACAACTATGCCTTTACACGATACGATTACAAAAAAAATATGGCAGACAAAACAGAAGTCTTCATCTTTTTTGTGTCACCGCTCGACCCATTCGAGTGAAACATGCATGACATACGTAACGTTCCAAAAATTCCCTAAATCGGAATTTCCACACACGTATCCGTAGTTTTTGCAAGAACAAAACATGTCTATCGAAGCTCCGGGACATTAATTGGAAAGAGGGGAACGATCGGCGTCCACGTCCACCGGGACACCTGTGACCACAGACTATTAACAAGCAAGTTACACATTGCACAGGGCAAGGGATGACGCTGCACTTTCAATTTGCTTTTATATTTAAATTGCAGACAGCCGGTAAGATTATAATTTAAAAATGGTTGTGCAGTAAAATCTACAGTTCTTTGTTCAAAAACATGTCTAGCGAAGCTCTGAGACATTAATTGGAAAGAGGGGAACGATTAGCGTCCACGTCCACCGGGACACCGGTGACCACAGACAATTAACACGCGAGTTACACATTGCACAGGCCCGGGATGACGCTGCACTTTCAATTTGCTTTTATATTTAAATTGCAGACAGCCAGTAAGACAGCAGTAAAATCTACAGTTCTTTGTGTTTCATTACCCATAAGCGCACGTAAAAACATATTTTATATTATATTTTTGTAAAATTATTTAAATGCTTTCCCGCGTATTCGCGAGTTATTATTTAGTGAGAGCCGTCCTAATCCCGCGCACGCTGCGCGGCAGTCCCGTTTGCGACTTCGCTCCGCATATATGGTCACTGTGCTAAACGTCTCACAAGCGGGTTCTGTCGTGTCGGTTAGTCAGGGCCGTTGGTCGCCGCGCCTCCATCTTCCCGCGCATATTCGCGAGCTACTAAGTAGTGAGTGTCGGCCGTGTCCCGCGCACGCCGCGCAGCAGTCCCGTTTGCGACTTCGCTCAGCTTACGTGTGCTCGCCCCTAGGGTTAGAAGCAGCCATATACACTTTGCCTGAGTGTCTCACAATCGGGTTCTGTCGTGTCGGTTTGTCGGGGTCATAGGTCTTCACGCCACTATTAGCCTCCCGCATACGTGTGCTCGCCCGCAGGTTTGAGCAGCCATAACACTTTGACGGAGTTTCGCAGTACAATATGTCGTGTGTCAGTATATCGCTAGTGGGCCCCGCATCAGCGGGTCCCTACTTCGACTCCACCACTTTTCCCGCGTTCAATCGCGAGCCATTACTAGTGAGTGCCGTCCGTGTCCCGCGCACGCTGCGCAGCAGTCCCGTTGCGACTTCGCTCAGCTTACGTGTGCTCGCCCCAAGGGTTAGAAGCAGCCATATACACTTTGCCGGAGCGTCTCACGATCGGGGTCTGTCACGTCGGTTTGTCAGGGTTCACCGGTCTCCGCACCACTATTTTTGTCTTATCCTTCCGCGTATAAATCCGCGCGCCATTAAAGTAAATCGTCATCCCGCCAAACTCGCGGGCCAATCTGCTCGCGAGTCAATTCAGATGAGGCTGTAAAAGCCTCCGGGCTAACAGCGTGTGGATGGTTTTTAGTCGGTATGGTCCTCCTTCAGGGGATTGAGTCCGACATAACCCAGTATGCGTAACAGCATTTTCCATCCAGGTAAAAAAAAAAAAAAATTTAAATGCTATTTTCTATTATAGCCTGTTAATAAGTTTGGTGTGTTTTGATTTCTTTAACTGATTGTAAACTAAGTTCTGCTTTCATTTACTTATGTTTGTTACATTATTGTTAATAAATGTTTCCCTCTTTGTTTTTACACAAAACAGATGCTCTTTTTTTATGGAAAGTGCAGGAAACGAGCAAGCGGTTCACCTGATGGCAAGTGATTACCGTCGCCCACGTACATCCGCAGCACCAGAGGTGCTGCAGGTGTGTTACTGACCTTTGAGGGTATTTGGTTGATGGGAGGGGGGTAGGGGGAGTGGGCCTCCGGTTATCTTACTCACCGAACGAAAAGCAGAAGCACAAAATGTGGCGCAGCAACAGCAAAAGTCGCCGCATGGCTCTGCCATGTACAGAAAGAATAAGCTAGAGAAATTCACGAAAGATAAGCCCATACTCACCACCGTAGGCAGGCGGGTAATGAGCACCGTCACCCAATAGAGACGCTGCTCCCTATCATTGCTTTGTGGGATGTGGGTTCGGTGCATTTGGGTAAATTGTTTCTCATCGGTGAATCACCAGAGGCTCGACCATTAGCAGAACGCATCGTGTGCAAGTTAGTTTGATATATATATATATATATATATATGGCCGTGTGGTATCACCACAAGAATTCACCAACCAAACAAACCAAATCTCCTGGAGAGGCAAAGCTGCCCCATTGAATGACACTGAATCGTGACAAATGGAAATTCCTAATCTCTGCCTGCCCCTATGATTGACATTCGTATTTGTTTTATAGTAAAGTCAAGTAGCGGCATGAATATGCCCAAGGCTGGGCAAAGGCCTCCTCTCAAATATTTCAGAGTACACGGCAAGAGTCCGCTACGCTGCTCCACTGCTGGTTACTGGACTTCAGATAACCCCGATTTTTTTTTTATTTCTCACTCAGGCAGGTTCTTTCACGTTTTCCTTCACTACCGAGCACGTGGTGAATTCGGCTCGAACCCAGGTCTACTATCAAATCAGAGCGCCTTGACCACCAGTCTTTCACGTGGGTTATAATATAATACATAAATAGATACAGAACAATTTATAGCAGAGGAAATTAGACTCGTAGATTTATTTATATTGTTATTATTTTATTTTACTTTGATAGTTGTTATAAATTTGATTTGACATCTGATCAACAATGTAATAATGTAATGTAATATACCTTATATAGAAATGTCTTGAAATTATATCATATTGTAAAATTTGTATGCCAATAAGTGGTAGATCATATAGGACATAAATAAAATGTTAACATCTATACAAGTATCACATATAATCAACAAATAAATATAAATAAATAAATAAATAGATAAATAACAAAAAAAAAACATTATTAATATGAATGAGGCCCAATGCCGTGTTATTTATGTCTAAACGAGTGCCATAGCTCCTCGGAACACGGGCTTAATTCACTAAAGCCGCGTCGGGTCAAATAGATACGTATTTAGCGCTAAGGCGTATTCTCGGGTAATAACGCTAATGTCGGCGGATTTACGGATTTAGCGGTGCTAGTGCGCGCGTTGTTTGTTTTCAATTGTGTAGTTTCGGGCCCAAGTTGTTTTAGCGTCGTCTCGTTTCATATACGAGTAGGTGTTGTGTTTTTACTTACATGTTTTTGAACAGAATATATTAAAGTACCTATGCCCTAGAGCAGGGATTTCCAAGGCGTAAATAAGTTATTCTGGTAAGTATTTTGTATCAATAGGAAAAATAAAAGAGATAGAATTTTTAAAGTAATTTGCATGTGTCTGAGGTAACAGTTCTTTTTGGAAAAGGGGTTTCTTTCCCAAAATCTGCTCTAGAGTGAACAGAGTGCCATATTTTTGGTACGATATTTTATTTACTTTCATCCTTTTAAAAGCGTCCAAATGCTTAAATGGCTCTCCATCCGTCAAAGGAGTTGCTCCAGAACTCTGCTTGTTCTTAACTCAATCTTAAATGATTCAAATTAATCAGCATATCTCTAAGATAATTTTCATTTTTGTTACTCGTCTCATGATCGACTACTTCGCTCTTTCAATAGTCTCAAGATTAGTATTTCACAACACAGCACTGGATTCTTCAGCGGATCTTTTACTGTACAGGCTATACTCCTCTGCAACGCCCTCCCCGACCACGTCAGAAACGCGTCCAATAAAAACTCCTTCAGAATGTGAACAGTCTGATTCGTCAATGTTTTCTGTAGTATTTTACCTTATATGTTACAGTTCATATTTATTTATTTTAATTAGTATGTTAATGTTAACATTTCACTGTTCGATATAATTTTGTTTTTTTTTTTATTTTCTTTTGGCACCTGCCAATATTGTTCTCTATCTCCCTGGGTTAACTGGCAGAGAATGACAAAAAGCATTAAGTCCGCCCATTGTAGCCCTCAGTGTATGCAATAAAGAGTAAATAAATAGAAAAAAAATTGCTTGGGGCTCAGGACATTCGCTTTAATTTGATTGACACAGAACGCGATTGATCTCGGTTCGAATCCTGGTGTCAGCACAATTATAATTGGTAATTGAAATTTACACGCTAAATTTACCTCGTGCTCGACGGGCAAGGCGAGCATCGTGAGGAAACATGCATATCAGAAAAATAACAAAAAATATATTTCGAAACATACTTCACTTATACAGGATTTTTTTATGGCAAGACGGCTAACGAGTAATCGGTTCACTTGATGGCAAGTGCTTGCCGTCGCCCACGTACATCTGCAACACCATAGGTGCTGCAGGTGCGTTGCCGGCCTTTGGGAGATGGGAGGGAGGATGAGGAGGGGCATGAGGAAGGAGAGTGGGCTCCTGTTTTAATTGTTTAATTGTTTAATATTTTTATTTAATTTATTAGCGCTAATAAGTATATATCGATATCGGATCTTAAGCACGAGCTTAAAAATTAGACTACCTTCCGATCTGACCTTCGAAAACATATATTTTGCAAACAATTACAAAGGGATCAAGGAAACATAAAACAAAGGTATGTTCATACTAGCTATGCTAACTCTATATGCATTCAAACACATTATGTACTCCGGGCCTCACATCAAAAACAGACACAGAAATTATCTGTCATAACTTATGAACGAGGGTATTATCCAAACACCATACAAAGGACGTTCGGCAATAAAGGTCCCGATGTATAGGTTTAAGTATTTCATTGTGCCGTATAAATATTAGACACAATAGATAATAACACTGCGCGTGCCGCAATACACGTATTTACTTCGGACCGATTACAGAAATAGCGACATCTATACGTGACAATGGGAACTAGAAGTTTTTGATGGCTTTGCAATAGTAGGCAATTCTGCCACTTTAATGCTTTCGGAGGTAGATCCATCGCTTTTATGGGAACTAGCGCCCTTTATACTTAACAACTCCTAGTAAAATTTAATATCTAATTGTTTTTTTTTAAAGAGAAGAAGGAGGCAATCGAGCATACTCCTGATCTGATGGTAAGTCATCACCGACGCCCACGAACATACGCAACACCAGAGGAGCTACAGATGCGCTGCCGGCCTTTAAGAAAGGAATAGGCTATTTTCTTGAAGGTACCTAAGTCGTAACTGCTCGGAAATACCGCTGGCGACAGCAGGCAGAAAACTTCGAGTAAAACGCACTGTGGTGCAATGCCAACCATCTAGGTGGATGAAACTTGGAATTCTGTCTGTAGATACTTACGAGCTGTGAGGCACTCGCGACAGCTGATTCCACAAAGTCGTAGTGCGTGGCAGAAAACGGCGTTACGAGAGAAACGTACTGCGGTCTGGATGGTGTTGGTGGAACTTGGAATTCTGTCGCGATGGATGATGTTGTAACTTACCAGCTGGGATCATTCCGAATAGTTCCACAGATTTGACACAGACACAGATATTCTGTCTTTACGTGAAAAATTCTTATGAGTTCCAATGAAATGGGGTAAATTCCGGGGTAAATCTGGCGCTATCTTAATTTGTAGTGCTATTTAGATTTTTAATCTGCGAAAACGCTTAACGCTTTTACAATTTATAATCGTATAGCGGAATCTAGCGCTTTTTTCGAACCAATTTAGCGCTTAATGCAATAAAACAAAGTTAGCAATTAAACAAAGGAGGCAGCCCTGGTACTTAGTGGGTTTTCTTTCGCCTCGCCGATAGCATTTCAATACTGTAGGTAGCCCGAGTTAACTATGACATCAGGATGTCGAACACTAACACTGACTAAGTTCGCCGTGATCACGGGTGCTTAAAGCACTCGTAATATCGTGAACATAAAACCTAAAATTAAACGCGATCCGTAAATAATAGTTTACTATGTACTAAGAAATCATCATGATATTATTATAACTCTACAAAAGAGATGTTGTCTGTTAACCAAAGATTATCCAACTATGTTAATTTAAAATCACTTTCCCAGCAGCTATTTCTTTTATCGGCATAGAAAACGTCAAAAACGCTATCAATCAATCATTTATATATGCACGCCGTGCCTCACACAAAGGCCTGGCCCGTACGATAAAGGCTGAGGGATGATCGCGTCGTCAATGTAATGAGACCAAATTGTGGAGCCCTTGCGCTGTAATTTACAGGCGCATAATGAAGCGCCTCCAAGAAGCATTGGGTAAAGAATATACAAATGGGTCTCGCAAAATGAAAGTGTGGAGATATCATGGGGATCTTTTGTTTTGTTTTATTCAAACATCTTTTATCTTAATGAAGAAATGAGAGACAATCGAATAAAATATCTAAAGCTGAATACGGTAATTTATTTGAAAGTTGATGAGATGCTTACTAAGACTTCAATGTTTTCTTTTCTACATTCAACAATCCGACTTTGTTGAAGTTACGGCTGTACTAAATTTAATTAAAAGAAACAATAAAATTATTTCGCACAACTATTGTAAAAGAGAGAGAGACCTTTTACAATATACAAAACATTCATTTTGTATATTGTAAAAGGTTCGACTTCGACCGCAGGGACAACAGTAGTATTCAACTGAACGGGATATAAAACTGAAAAGTGTCACAAATGACTACAAGTGTAAGTGTAAACACAGCCCGTATCCGATGTAACGCGTATGCGAAAACTTGGAAGGAAAGTTCAGATGTAAGGTATCAGAATCACGAAACACTACACAACCAAACGCGTGGTAGTCTGTGGTAATAGATTAAAATAGTGAAGTGGTAGACCCAAGCAGCGGCTTTAGTTGCTGCTCGAAAGGGCCGGCTTCTGCAGCAGCTGCGATTCGAGCAGGAACAAAAGCCGCTGCTTGGATCTAGCACGTACAGAATAAGAAACATATCTTATGTTAATTCTTTCTTTTACTCTAAACTCAAAAACCAATCGTCACGTTAACCGTTAAATTAACTATGTTATAATACTGTAACGAATGTCCGATAGCGTCTTGGCAACCCTTACGTCTTCGAATGACAAGTCAATATACAAAGAAATAATGTTCTATAAATTATCAGTCGATTTTAACGAAAGTTTTTCTTATGTAATTAAGGGTGGCAATGGGTGGTTGAAATATAAACCTTTCTAAAACATAATTTCGGGAATATTCTAGAATAATCGAAAATAAAAGACGATCGCAATTCGAGAGTATATAAGGACAGTTCGGTGGTGAGTTCTGAAGTACGCGGTAGAGGAACATCACGAAGAAAAGAAAGAGAAAAGGAAGAAAAAAGGAAAAGAGAGAGGAAGAAAGGAAGAGAGATCAGAAAGAAACTCTGCACCCTTTGTAAGTGGTAAAAATAAGTAGAATCTTTATATTGCACCACCTGCCTCGTATCTGTAGCTTTGTTTCTTTATGCCTTTGGTTGCCTGGAAGAGATCGATATGCAGCGATAAGGCCGCCAATTTGCACCTCCTAATTTAGTTTCTTTTTTTAGTTGTATTTTTTCTGTACCTTTTTTTTGTTTTGTGGTGTACAATAAAGTATATTCATTATTTCATTAGAAATTTAAGACACCATCTTCTTACTCCAATCTCGCAGCCCGTAGCTGGTAACAATACCAAGCCCGAGATTAATAGATGTACGAAATAACTTTGTGACGCGTGACGAAAAGTTTTTCCAAATCGAAAAACGGATAAAGAAAGAAATGATCGAGGTTGACAGGTGTTTGTGCGAATTATGTCTTAATAACATCTGCGCCGTTGTCACCGTTTATGAAACAAATATATATAAAACTGAAAGCCCTCGGATGCCTAAAGTTTCGTAGCAATAAATCAGCCCTAAAGACCGGAAAGAATGAAAATCCTCTTGAGGACGAATTAAAATGAATACCTTTTTTCTGTGACACTTCGCGTGGTCCAAGCGATGGCGAGAAGCGGGTTGTGTGCGAATTATCTGAATACCAGCGTTGGTGAATAGGTTAAGTAGAGATCGAAGCGAATATTGGGATGTAGAAATATATACCCGGCGGAAAAAAACATTCAAATTGCAGCAGCATCGCCAGTGCGAGGGTGGCGTGAGTAAAACTAATTATATGTGTTACGTAACTCGAGAACACGATCTGACAAGTAGATATCTATCTATAGTATATTGTTGAATTACGGGCCCGAGCTAGCGTCAATCCACACTCTGATCCATTGGGCTATTGGCGCCTGTGATTGCATTAAAGATGAAAAATGTCATTGTACTTAAGCGTGTACATTATCTCTATAATTATGTTTCGTTACTTGCGCCACTCGGCTAGGATTTACTAGTTCGTCGCGGCCCGTTTCTCTTAACAATGCTACCTTCAATGAAAAATGAGTATCGTCTTTTAGAAATGATTATGAAACGAATTCCTATCCTACGATTATATTTCTTTGAACAATTTAATCACAGCTCTTACGATATTCAATTTATCAAAAACTGTTTGTGCTGAAAAGCTTACTACAACCTTAATGATAAGGAAGCGTGGTAAACTGACCTTACAGTTTAATATGAACTAGAACTAATTAATAATTTTTGTTTTGTACATTCACAGTTATGTAAATTGGCTTGTATAAAAATTATTGGTGTTCCCTTTGGGAATGGGATGGTGTTTGCTATAGTTGTCGTATTTGTGTACATTGAAGACTGGCGGCGTCATGACGCGGGTCGTCCGCGTCCCTTTAATATGATCGAGGAGGGCGATGGTTGCCACATGCGTCATGCTTGTGAACATGTTCGTGTGTTGGCTGGTCTGCTCGAGTTCGCAGTGCACTTGTGCTTCAGCTGTGTGGGGTCACTTTATTCTTGCAGCATGCTTTACAGCTGCCTATGGGACCATGCCATTGTTTTATGACATTCTATGGATTACATTGATTGAATAAGAAAAAGAGAAAAGAAGATAACTATGAAGTTTCTTTCGCCTGTTTCTTCTTCGCCAATAGATCGTCATTACGAAACGATGGTTAAAAAATAATATGATTTGACTATTGACAAACGATGTTACTATCAGGTGAGCCGCAAGCTCCTTTGCCTCCTTCTTCGATAAAAAAAAACGAAATAATCTTTCTTACGCTTCGAAGAATAGACAATTTTCATTTAACTTCATTTCATATTTGTAGCGTGAAACGAAAACTTTAATTTTACTAAAATGTTGATAGGTGTTTGATATTTAGTATTTGTAGGTTATGTTTTTTGAATGCATGGCTTGAGACACCGATTTTGAATATTCAAAATGATAACCCGCGTGATGCTTATACCGTTTATTTTTTTAACTTTAAGAAGTTTACGTTTGTTACATAATTTTGACATTATTCTGTCTGAATGATCGTAAAAAAAATATTTAATTTTGTGGGAACCGAGTGGCAACAGTAAAAGTAAAAAAAAAACATCTTATTCTTTTTTCTTATTTAGCATTATTTTACAAACTAGTAAATATTTTAATTGAATTTAAAGTGTTCTACACACCGAACCCGTCCCGCCGACACGGAGCCGGTGTCGGCAGCATGCGAACGCGTTCAGCGCCCAGTTTCCACATTCAAGGTGCGTTGAGAATTTTTACAGTACCGATTGGGACTATGAAAAAACACTTACGTTTATGAATCGTTATCATTTACAGAAATTAATACGAAAGACGCACGCAACAATACGTCTCACAACAACCGGGCCTGTCGGTCATGTCAAAGCTGCTCAGTCGAGGCCGCCGACTGACCCGCCGACACCGAAGCCGCCGGGCTGTTTCGGCGTGTCGACGGCTTCGATGTGTAGACAGCTTTGGTTACGTCGGTTAATTAGGCTCATCCGTGAATATGGATATATTGGAAGCGCCAATAGCCTAATGGGTTAGGGTGCGGACTGCGAAACATGACGTCGCAGGTTCGAGCCCTCCATTCGACTATTATCGTGAACCACTTCAAATACAAGCTCTAATGCTTAGTTGGAGGGTTAACAGGAATATTAGTAATGTTAGTTAAATAGCATTGCTAGTATTCTTTTTTTTTTTTTTTTTAAATATGTACAATATTCCGTTTCGAAATTTATCACGAAGAGAAAATTTCAGAGTAACTAAAACTGTGTGATTTGAAACAGTGAATTGCCAAGTCACATTACTATAGGTCGGTAATCACTATTCGTTCGCAACATCAGTCAAATGCATATCAAAAAGTATCTCAAATCGTCATTCTTCAATCACCAATAATAACTGCACTTACTCTATACAAAGGGGTTCATATAAAGCTCGCCTCGCCTCCCCCCCTCGCCATACCCCTGCCTCCACAGCTCAAAGTCAAAGGATATCGGTTATTTTCCCGGAATACTTTACGAACCGAAAGAGTACAGCCCTACGATGTTGCCGGTTCCTTGCAATACCAGTAATTGGCTTTGCTCCCTGTCCGCTTTTACGCACCCGTTATTTACTTACATTTAATATAATTTTGTCGTGGTTTTGTTAAAGGATATATTTTGCGATATACAATACGGAAAATCCCACTCGATTTATACGGCACATGGATATGTAAATTTCATACAAGGTGAAAAGCTTTCTATTTGATGGGCATTTATCGGCTCTAAAGAAAAAGGCAGTGTGAAGAATTTTATTTTAAAATTGTGTCATGCATCTTTCTAAAAGGTAGATTTCTCTACTCTGTTATCAGACGGTGTAAGTCTTTCAATGAAAGCACCAACAGAAGCTGACATGCTGACGCACTGGCTAAGCTGTTCCCCAATAGCACGTAGGTTTTGCCTTCGGCATAGTTTATCTGTATTATTTTTTGATACAATGTAGAAATACGAAATAGTAACCGCTCATGCCCCCTCTACCCGCCCCCCTCTTTAATCTTCGAAGTTTGCTTGCCAAAAATTGGAAATACTGCGTATTAGGTATTTATTCCACCCTTATGTTGTAGACATTCCTCCATTACGCACGAAGCGGTTTGCCTCTTCTTTCTTTATGCCGACGGCTAAGGAGTGGAACTCTCTGCCGAGGTCAGTTTTTCCGGAAACCTATAGCCTGGATATCTTCAAGGCCAGAGTGAACAGACATCTAGGCAAGCGTGTACCATCCTAGGCCTCATCTTCGCTTTCCATCGGGGAAGATTGAGGTCAAACGCAAGCCTATTTTTTCATAAAAAAAAAAGGTAAGAGGATTGTTACAAATATATTAATTGTATTAGAACAAATTAAAACTAAATTCCCGATCTGGCATCTGGCAACTGCTATTTAAACCTTACATCTTTGTGTTATTATTCATTTACCTGCCACACAATGATGCTATCAAAAACATACATATAAATATGATATTAAGGAAGTCCAATAGTTGTTTAACTTCATTTAGGCGCGATTTCATCTCGACAAACTAACGGACGTTTAATGTTTAAAAAGCTGTTCAATCTTTAATTGGCTATGATTAAACTGTTCGCTAATTTATTGGTTAACTCGACCCTAAGTGACTCAATTCCAGCTTCAACCACGGATAACCACGGAGGAGCACGATAGTAAAAATTGTTGCGTCATAAATCTAATCCGCTTCTATCTTCAGTTGAACATTAAACTGCACGATATGCGCTGTTATTACGCTCCTCGCGTGAAACGCAACCGTGAATTTTAGATGCACGACTTACGTAGAACGTAGATTACTTAATTATTAATAGGACTACGTGGCTGTAAAGGGGATCCCCCCCCCCTCCTCTCTTTCTCCAAATGCCAGCCTCACCTGCACTCTGGCGAACGAATAATTTTGGAAAATACATCCGTATTCTCAAATCTCACAGATCAGTGAACGCTCAGAGACCGCTTGCTCGCTTTTAATTTCATAGTGTAACTGATCCGAGTTCAATTCTCACAGCCAGCCCAACAGACCCTGTTTGGCTAATCACTGGCGATCGTATGATGGCGGAATATCCATCTGAATCTGCTAAACCTAAATCCCACAGACAATTGAATGGGAGCAACGCTATATTTGGACACGCTCACCGACCTCCTTTTACGTGAAATGTCATTCTAATTCCTGTTATAGTTCACAAAGCGTTATTAGGCATTCGAGAGATTGTGATTACTGATTGACAAATCGGTCGAATAACATACAGTATTTAAACTCTCAATTTTAAATTGTTTTTAAACCCTAAATCATATATAACAAAAACTTAACGTCGACGTTTAAAGAAAAAAAAATACTGGAGCTATGCGTAAAGTTCTTTACGTAACATCTTTTTGTATTTACAGAACTGTTTAGCTAATGCCACCTGTATCAATAGCCGTTTGAACGCAGCACGGAATTTTGAGTACATTCCGATCTATCCCTTAAGGTAAGAACAAGGAAACCACTCACCTACACAAATATCATAAACTGTATGTTAATGCGACCGCAGTGTAAACGCAATTACAACCACTGACACGGCAATCAAACAGATTATCTTTCGAATTAGGCAGGATTATAATTCGGAATGCTCCATATTGTTTTACGTTCGAGCCAAACGGCGGCTTTTGCTGCTGCTGCTGGGTAATATCTCAACCTTGCAGAATACCGGCGTAAAGTAAAGATCATCTTGAGCTTCTGAGTATTGTTCGGTGAGAGAGGTAAACATCACCAACACCCTTTACCAAATATCCTTAAAGGCCGGCAACGCAACTGCACGTTGAATAATAATAGATTATAATTGAGTGGACGTCGGGTAACTAACTGTGTCTGACTTGACCAAATATGTAATTTGCATTATCTTTAGTTGAAAGCCAATAAAAAAACTCTAGTTCGATCCCGTATGTGTAGAGCTCGTACCGATGAGTTTCCGATGCTTATACTACGGCTTGGACATAAAGATGGCGACATTCAAGCCACTTGTCATCTAGTCCCATATAAGCTTTGGTGAAATGTTTGGTAGAAAAGACTAAAAATGTTTAGACTTGACCGTCCCTGTTCACTCAATGTGTAAGGTCGTGAAGGGTTATTTTATATTTTTTATTATCAGTTTGTTTACAACAGGGCTCGGAGGACCTTTACAAGAAAGCCAATAGACGCTAATCGCTGTCTATGGAAATATAATCCATATACTCACCATCGCCACCCCGTCCATGTGGTGCAGGAGGTCCAGGAGGAGACTAAAAATTCAAATCAATGTGAATCGAGACAGAAGCACGAGATTATCGAATTAACATATTAATTTAAATGAATTCCCATTTTCGACCAGTACATGATAATGGTGATAAAAGGTTTATGGACATAATTGAGACTCGTATTGCGTTGTTTCATTAAAACATTTGTTTATTTTTTTATACTTTATTTGTATACCTTAAGAAAAGCAATACAAAGGGGTGAGCGGGGGGAGGCGGGGGGTGGGAATTAATACTTTTGACGTTGTCTGCCAGTCATCTCGAGGCTTGCAGAGATATCTTTACGGTGCAACATAAAATTAATAATTAGAATAGTGAGTAATAAAACAAAAAGACATAAATATGTTAACAGTAAAATTTTATGACATTCAATGTTCTAAATAAGCATATAAACTTATATAACACATACTACTACATCCAAAACCTCATAGAAAAAAAAATATTACTATATTCATACATACATACATACTATCATGCATAAATGCATGCACTCTAATATATATATACATCATAAACAATATTATTATAACTACAATGACCATGTGTTACGTACCAGTTTTATGAACGGTAACTTTATTAGAAATTTTTCTAATGTCTTTGTCAATAAAATATTAATGTAAACTATTTAGGTCTTCAACACCATCGCTATAAGAGCTGCAGCTCCCCATCATCAGACAGCGGGATTCCTAGGAGATCTCGTCCTCGTCGTAAATAATAAAGTCTGAAAAATCTTTTTTTTTTTTTATGGGAAGGCGGCAAACGATCAAGCGGTTCACCTGACGGTAAGTGACTACCGTCGCCCACGTACATCCGCAACACTAGAGGTGCTGCAGGTGCGTTGCCAGCCTTTAAGGGTATTAGGGAGATGGGAGGGAGGATGTGGAGGGGGATGGGAAGGGGGTGTAGGCCTCCGGTTACCTCACTCACCGAACGAAACGCAGAAGCACAAGATGCCTCTACTTCACGCCGGTATTCTGCGAGGCCGTGGTACCAATCTGGTCGAGCCGGCCCATTCGAGCAGCAGCAAAAGCCGCCGCTTGGCTCTACCACGTTCAAAAGCAATCTGAGAGGGCTTTGGCCCGACACGCTGAAAAGATCCTCGAAATAATATTTTTTATTAATTCTCAGACATGCCGGTTTCCTCGCGATGTTATCCTTCACCGCCGAGCAAGTGGTAAATACAGCACATAAAATTGCTATTAACCATTTTAGTGGTGCCGGCGCCGGGGATTCAATCCAGCTCCCTCTTGCTCTATGAAACAAAAGCCAGCGCCCATGCCATGTTAAGGTAAGATTATCAATTAAATGTACATTTTAAACGACGCCATTACATTGTATTTAAATGCTTATGTTTATTTATGATTGTTGAATAGAATTTATTGATTCGTAGATAAGTTATTAAAATATTGAATAATAAATATTTATTGTTATTGAATATGCTGTACGCGGTAAAGCCAAGCGGATTATTTTGCTGCTGCTCGAATGGTCCAGCTCGAACATAATAGTAACACGATCCCGCAGAATACCGGCGTGAAGTAGAAGCATCTTGTGCTTCTGCGTTTCGTTTGGTGAGTGAGGTAATCGGAGCCCTCCTCATCCTCCCTCCCATCTCCCTAATACCCTTAAAGGCCGGCAACGCACCTGCAGCACCTCTGGTGTTGCAGATGTACGTGAGCGACGGTAATCACTTACCATCACGTGAACCGCTTGCTCGTTTGCCGACATTCCCAAAAAAAAAATATGTTTAATATTTACATTCATTATTTGAACTTTATACATTTTCAGACGTTCGTCCATTTCTTTGTCCACGTGTTTGTTGTTTTGTTGTTAACATACCTGAAACAATAAACAATTAAATCAACATACTTTTATATTGTCTATGATGTTGTAATCGGTTAAAATCAAATCACATACATAGGTTTATTCCATCGTCGATAATTACAAATTGCGAACAATGTTTGCACGCCGCAATAATTTAATTAATTATATCGGGACGAGATTATCCATTAAGGTATAGATCAACGTGCCGCCGGTGAGCGTAGACACACAGACACATGCACAATTGCAAAGATGATATGATGATGATCATAACTAAAATGAATTGTTATTTAATAAAATAAAATAAAAAAAAAATTGTTCCACCGACCTACCGGAACAATTTTCGATCCTTGCTCACCGCATATTCTATGATATTAACCACTGTAGGAATTTCTACTGTGTCGCAGAGACTGTTTATTTTATTTATTTATTTAATAAACTTCATATAAATGAGAATGTATATAGGCGGACTTAATGCCAGAAGCATTCTCTACCAGTCAACCTTTGAACGATGCAGAGATGAAATGAAGTAGGTGTAGGTGATAGAATAGAGAGAACTAAAAATAAACACATGTGTCCAATTTATGTTTACATACATAAATTGGACACATGCACAAACACTCAGACTCGGAACTATTACTTGTAGTCCATACATATACAAGTACCGTGCGGGAATCGAACCCGCGACCCACGGCGTCGCTCCGCCACCGAGCCGTCGTATATCAATAGCGATCATCAAACCATACTTAATGATTCCAAATCGGTCAACAAGAAATCATTCAGAAGAAGCCTTTGCTCAGCTGCAGGCATCCACAGGCAATCTGGATCTGCAACTTTACTTTACTCAGAAACAGCTTGCCAATGATGAAATAATTCCCATGGGTTATTATAATAAATGGACCGGCTCGACCGGGGCAGAACCACGGCCTCGCTGAATACCGGCGTGAAGTAGTCGCATTTTGTGCTTCGGCGTTTCGTTCGGTGTGTGAGGTACCGGAGACCCAGATACCTCCCCTAACTCCCCCTTCTCATTTCCCATTTCCCAAATATCCTTAAAGGCAAGCAACGCATCTTTAGCTCCTCTGGTGTTGCAGATGTATATGGGGGACGGTAATCACTTACCATCAGGTAAGCCGCTTGCTCATTTGCCCCCTTTAGTACACACACAAAACCATGTTATTAATGTTATAATTACCTTAAAGTCTTCGTTTAACATTTTTTTATTAGAATTTTTGTACTTTGTACTATAGATAATACTATAATACTTTAACGCCAGAAGTCTTCGGATAGCTAAATACTAGACGCAAAACGCTCAAAACGGAGTGCAAAGTTGTCGCGAATTGTAACCCGATACCGCGACCCATCGGTCTAATATGATGACGACACTCCGCGCAACACTTTCGCGGGGGATGATCCCCTTGAATTAGTGTCGAAAGAAAAAGGTCGTTCACTTAACTTGCGAGTTACGTCTCACGTGATATTCACCGCGATGTTCTTAACTTTGCGAAAAGGTTACCGAACAAAGAAACAGCCGATAACTGCTTATTTGAGTTGGAAACATGTCAAGCAGAAAGATATTGTTCTGATCTATCGGAGTAAGATTTCTTTGTTCGAAACTTTTCGGAAACTCGAACTACGTTTGGTTATGTGTTGAATATTACTTTTTTTTATCTTATTTATCTTTATGTTAACCATTCATCATATTTACCGCTGATGTCAGTCTCACCTTGTCCAGCGACATACCGGTCTCTGAAGCCAGCGACAGCTCCTCCCCCAAAGTTTTTTTTTTAGTTTTTCGTGGGGAAAACGTGATAACACCTAACAATCACGGAAGCCGGTGACTGGGACCGACTAAAAATCCCGCAACAAGAGATAAGCTATTGGCCCGGCGGCCATGACAGTTTCGGCGGAAGAAACTCGCGAAATGAGCAACGACGCTGCAGACGCTGAAAAGACGCTCGACGTCATGACGCCGCCCGCCATGTTCGCCATAATATCTTCCGAAAACCAGAGAGGGGCCCGCAGCATCCCAACGACACCAGGGGCTGCGAGATCTCGGCTTGAGATACTCTCGATAAGGGCGAAAATGGGTTGAACGTCAAAATCGACCTTGCACACGTGTATGTCTCGTGCATGCCGTGAACCTGGTACCTCGGGTATGAAAGTACGGCTGTCGCCTATTTGTCGGTGCGTAATGTATGTGATTGTGTGCCGGGGGGCGTGGCGTCGACCGGGTGAGACGTCATCTTCGTCGATGACCAGCGCCGCCACCAACGGGTTAGGATGATCTATAATTATGTCGAATCGACTGATGGCGGAACATCCATCCGAGTTTAATGAACCCAAATCCCAACCGTCATGGTTATTACAGCACTCGCCAATCCGCTTGTCCAGCGTGATGAGTATGATCAAACCATCCAAGAATTTATACCAGCTTACTGGTGATTTCTTGGAGAAGCTTATGTTTTCAGTACTCGGGCTACGTTCAGATCTAATTTTTGTCCGATCTATGCAGAATGTGCCCACTGTATCATGAGGTCGTGCAGAGGTATACATGGTTTTGGATTTAATTTTATTTATTACCGGATCCCAAACCTGGATTTCAATAGCCTCGCGAATCTTCCTTGACAGGAATCGGTGTTCTTTTGCGAGGATTTGTGGTGTATCAAATCTGATCAAATGATTGGGTCTGTGATTATTTCTTAAATCTCCCCGTGTACCGTAAATAATAGTTCCATTTCATAGGGTTTTAATGTAAAAATTAAATGTAAAGTATCAGCTCCTCTCAATGTTTGAGGCGGTTATGCAGCCTAGAAGAGTCCCGCTGCTCCAGTGCGAGTTGCCGGATTTCATGAAGGTTAGCAAAAACTCATAGAAGTTAGTAATGAATAAATCGTATCGTATCGTTAGCAAATTTAGCACTTGAAATTACAAATAGCAGTTTATCGGTATCGGGATTCGAACCCACGTCACTCGAGTTCTATTTAATTAAAAGCCTGCAGCGTCTTGACGACGATTAAGCTATACGGTTCTAAGGTAAAGATGAAAGATTTGTTAAATTTGCCTTTAACGCCTTGTTTTAAAACATGCATTTTTTATTTAAACTTCGTCGGCCCAACATATCAATCATTTGAACATAAACTCTCTGTAGCAAATTACTTTGACATTGACGTGATTTTTTTTTTAAATTACTCGCACAGATTATCCTAGCATTATCTATCGCGACAATAGAAAATAATACAAGATATCTTTGGTCATTAACATATCCGGATAAACGGTTCGACATTGGATAACGTCACTAGTTATAAGCTATTCAGTTTTGATCGATGGTTGAGTGTAGGGATATATGTTATCGATGTGACGAGTCTCGACACTACGTTCGGTCCTAGAGATTGTTATGAGATTTTAACGAAAAGGAACTTCGCTCACACCGAAGGTTGGCATAGTGAGAAAAAGATAGTACGTTGTTGTATGTATTGGTTTATACACTGTTTTATGTTACGTGGATTATTAAATTAAAAAAAATATTTCTGCATCAAAAACAATATCTGACAACACAGTCTAGACGTTAAAACATGTTTAGGCTAAGTTAGCTGTGATGTAGTAAATTATTTAAAAATATATTGAAATAATACATATGTGATGTATATGAGCTATATACAACAATAACGCTTGTAGTCGCTGTTCGAACAATTGTGTTTGAAAAGTAACTAAATACAACTTGTTAATTAGATAACTAGATCTTTCCTCCTTATCCATAATAGCCTGTAAACAGTGCAAGCGGATTGGCGACCACAGGTGCCAGACACCTCGCTCCGTAGACGATGCTGCCAGACATCGTCAAAGATAAAATATATGTATTCGAAGAAGTTAGAGCTGCCAGCCGTTTTGGACTTTTACAGCTTCATTTCAGTCTGGTTTTTTTTTTGCGGATGGTTATTCAGCCATCTATCGGTGGCCATTGCGATTTTCAAGGCTTTCCTCTGGATACTGATTATCCAAATTTACATTTATTTGGTTGAAGCGCTTTAACTTCACTTTACTTTATTTTACCTGCCTTAACGGTAACATTTTTTTAATAGCATTGGCGGCAAACGAGCATGCGGTTCATTCACTGATGGTAAGTGATTACCGTCGCCCGCGTGCGTTGCCAGCCTTTAAGGGTATTTGAGAGTTCGGAGGGAGGAGGAGGAGGAGGGGATGGGGAGGAAGAGTGGGCCACCGGTTACCTAACTCATCCAACGAAACGCAAAAGCACAAGAGCCCGTGGTACCAATACGATTGAGCCGGCCCATGCCTCTCTGGCGTACCGTAAGTACCGTCTGGCGTCTGGCAAAGTACCTTTCGGATGATATGAGTTTCACCCGAAAGATGGTTTCTCTGCTGTTGTAACAATTACTAAAAAAAAATCATATAATGATTTTTAATCGAATTCTTTTTTCGCTCATTAATTGAATGTCGTTAAAACTACGTCAAATTGTTATGCAAAATCCAGGTGATTAAGTCAAGGCTGCACCACTACGCCAAGCAATTTGCTAAAGCTTAAATCTCAGTGAAATGCGAAACAGCGGAATATGCATAGCCCTGCATATAAATTAAAACTAATGCCATTGTTTAAGTCGTTTGCTATGTTAATGTATATTTGCTTCATTTAATGTATCAAAGATAATGCAATCATTTTGAAGATGAGAAACAATTCGCTTAAAAATTCAATAGTATATATGCCAATATACAAGGTATATAAGGAATATATAAGGTAACCAATGCCCACCGCAAGTTATCTGAAATGCAACATGTGTTTCGCATTATCAAGCTTTTAGACTTTGATGAATTTTTTTATGGTGTTTCTGGGAGGCTCTAGCGATTCTAAGTGACTGTCGGAATTTATCATCATCATCAGACTACATCCACGCTGGCTTACAGACCACTTCCAATCAGGGTCAGATTAATCTAAAGGCAAAGTAACCAACTGCGTGCTGTTAAGGCCAAGTGTCACTAAGGCGCCGCGCGGTTCGAGAAAAATTCACTAGATAGCATTGTCGTTATGCAATAAAAATGCGGGGTGCGCAACCCGGGACCCGATTGATCTCGGGAAGCCTCACGAGTGGCGACCGGGTGAACATAACACACAACCGGACTCGAACGATTTGTGGTTTTGCACAACAACCATTGACATCGGCTTGGAACTACTGAGCCACGCGGTGTACTGGGGTGGTATGAGACATTTATTTTAGTCGTTTCAACCCACTGTTCACCAGAGCTTATTTGAAATCACTTGTCAAGTTGCTGTCTCAATGTTCATGAGTAAACAAAAACTTATTTAAAAGTATGAAAGAAACTCTGTTGTCTCTCATAACATGAAGATTTAAGATGTTTTTTTCTGCGCTACAGTGTGATGCAACAAATGGCTCTACACTCAGTTTACGTTACGGATTCCCGCAACACTGATTTTCAGAGCAACCTCATACTACTATTGAGCCGGTAGTGTGTGCAATAGATACAGCTCATCTATATATTTATTAATAAAAAAGAAAAGAAAAAGACATCTTAAACCTATTGAAATAAAATCATGAGCTTATAATAATAAAGTGCGGTACATAACAATCGGGTAGGACTTTATACAAGGTATAACAAGTTATTTTTTATATACATATATACACACACATACATACACATATTTTCAATTGCCACAAACTGCCAGGACGTTTTTCTAAACATATTAGTTATATAATATACGCACACAACATACATAAAACATACATTCAATATTCATAAATTCGCATTAATACACATATATACCTACATATTACGTTCTTTCTCCGGAGAACCGTTTAGATGGGTCAAATTAAATTTCATTATCTCTGCCTAACTATGGGCAACAAGGCGTGGCGTGCTTATATATTTTCAGTAGAGTGTTCGGTTTCTCAACTAATCAGGGCACGTTTACATTACGTGGGGATGTTAGAAACACAATTCAACTCATGAGCTACTCTGTGAAAATACACGAGAGTTAATATGAACATAAATTATTTTGCGGGAAACGTAGAAAATTTACAAGAGGGCCGAGCTTCCTGTTGGAGTGCTGTTCACTTCAGTCGCGAGAAAATACACGCCACTTGTGAAACAATATCATGTAGACTGATAGAAAAGTATATGAAAAGATTTTCTCTCTAATTATGTCTTAGGTGAATTAATAAAAATAGAAAATGTTTCTGTACTTCTTTAGAAAATATCATGTCAAACCTTAAGAAAATCTTTAATATCCAATTAATCGAACACGGTTGATTTTCGAGCTTCTGTCTGGTTGGCAGTTTTTTTTAAAGTAACTTAAAGTAACAACTCATTAAAGGGCAAAGGCTAAAGATTATGGAGCCGGTTAGTGTCCGCTTCGCTACTCAAGTACAGACTGGCATTCCTCTTCACTATGCTGTGGGATTCGGGATCGGAAAATTTGAATTAATGGTCGAGATTTTCCACCATTATTCGATCACTAGAGCCGCGTTTCTAGACTAGCATTGTCCACCACGTGCAGGTGCGGCTGGTGTTTGGAGAAAGGTATGGTGAATGCCCCCTTTTCTTATTATATGGCAAAGTGGAAAACAAAGTAAACGAAGAGAAAACTGGTAAACTAACCTCGTTATAATTTCTTCGCACAAGTTTTTGATCGAATGACTACTGTCTTCTGATAAGGAATAGCACATTTTTAATTAAACGCGATAAAGTTCTCAAGCATTACTATCATTTTAATGTGCCCTATTCGTATTTATACCTGAAAAAGAAGTTCAAGTACGTATGTGTAATTAAAAAGAAAAAACAAAAGAAAAGAATCACTAATTTCTTTTAATCTTTGCTGCTTTGTTTTATCATGAATGAATTTTCAAGGTATCGTATTGCTGTTGTTACATAATTACAGATTAAAAAAAAACAAATTAGAAGACAAAGGAGCAGGCCTACGCTATGTCTTAACATAATCATAATATATTTTCATTAGTCTTTTGATAATTTTCTTGTGTAAACTCAAGTAAAGCTTACGGCGTGAAGTCGTAAACTCTTCTTATAGTACTAAACGAAACAACGTATTTTAATTGGAGCAAAATATAATATTTTACTTATTATACAAAAAACCTATGAAACATATAGAAATAAACTTTTTTAAGTAACTATTGTTGCCAAGAATATAGAGTAGGTAGATATAATAAAAATGTTGTGCAGGTACCAAACTTGAAAAGGGGAAATCCCGAAAAAGCGAGACTGCCTCTCCCGAGCTTGACAGTTAATTTCAAATAATTTTAATCAAGCTACTAGTATGTTGTTCCTCCACATACGGAACATGACATGATCCCATCTTTTTGCTTTTAATCGGTAATTTTTTCAACAACATCATTGCTCTTTTGTTTTAGTGTCTTTTAGCGTAATAACTCCTGTTATGATATATTCGTTTGAGATCTTCACTATGAAAATAAACAAACCCTTCCAAAGATTAAACCCACATTATCAGAGCTGACAAACAGACCCCTCTTCACGCGGTCTATTCGCTAAGACCTGACATATTTCGAGCTTAACTCTAATCAAAGTATTAGTTCTGCATTAATTACATAGTTAATCTCTTGGTTTCTGACAGGTTGAATTCCATAGACTCGAAGTTATATCATGGATTGACAACCGCATGGTTTAGTGGTTAACGTACCTTACTGTTGAGCATAACACATATTATTAGTTTTCGGGATTGTGTTGTATTGCGTCAAGTATCTTTGACACTACATCTGTCTGTGTTAACGTATACAATTAGGACACTATAATATCGCTTGGGCATTTGACAGCTGCTGATAGTATACGAAAGTACCACAAGATGGTGGACTCCTCCTCGTCGCTGGAGTCGTATAGGAGGTATAGGATTAGGTTAACCATCCTGTTACCTATTGCCTGTCCACCAATTAGCTATTCAACCACTGTTGTGTTCCGGTCTGAAAGGTAAACAGAACCAGTATAACTTGGCGCAGTGAGACACGTTAGTCCTCAAGGGTGACAACACATCTAGAACCTTCTTCCATTGAGGTTGTTCGTAGATGTCCATGGGCTGCAGTAGGCACATAAACTACATGCCATCAGGTGGGCTGTTAGCTCGTTCGTTACCGCAATCCAAAAACCAAAAACCGCTGTGGTCTTAATCTGCCGGGAGGATTTTTTTTTTTCATTTGGCAACAGGGGCAAACGAGCTAGCGACTCACCTGATGGTAAGTGATTACCGTCGCCCACTTACATCCGCAACACCAGAGGAGCTGCAGGTGCGTTGCCGGCCTTTTAGGATATTTGGAGGCAGGGAGGAAGGAAGGAGAGGGAGGTGGGGAAAGGGGGGAGTGGTCCTACGGTTACCACACTCACCGAACGAAACGCAGAAGCATAAGATGCCTCTACTTCACGCCGGTGTTCTGCGAGGCCATGGTACCAACCCGGTCGAGCCGGCCCATTCGAGTAGTAGCAAAAGCCGCCTCTTGGCTCTATCGTGTTAAGAAATTGTGTATTATATCACCTGATTGTTACGAGTTAAAAGTTGACAAGACTTTATAGAGCATTCGTGACAATATCATAAATATGGTATTAAAAGTAAAAATAAGATAGGCTGAAGATAGAGACTGTACCAAATATACCAAAAGCTTTCCATTTTCGAGAACGTCTTGGAGTCTGAAAGATAGCCTTAAATAAAGAGGAGATAAGCCGTGAAGAATATAATATTTCGTATTTCTCAGAAATATGACTGTTCGAAGACTGATTTGCCACAAGCAGTAATTAAAATTAAAAATGTACTGTTCCCGTAATATTTGACCTACAGTTAAATATCTGTAGAATATAATTACCAGTAGGTCAAATACTAGTTACGTTACAACAAGTATTTAACCTACAGATATGTTTTCAAGGATTGTGTATTTGTGGAGTGACGAAAAGCGCAGTCTTGTGTTGCCAATTCATTTGATACAGTAACTATGCGACAGGCCTTGATCGACACGGTCCCGGGTTTGATTAAGTAATCGTATGGCTAACAGATAATTGTTACGGGACTGGCTGTATGTCCAGTCACTTATGTCTGATATATTCTACGGTGAAATCTACATTCTGTTATTGAATACTCAACTGCTATTATACTGTTTATTACACAATCCCTGAAATACGTAATTACAAATACTTCAAAGGTGAGATCTCAATTAAATACAGAGACAGGTAGTGTACAAATGTAAAAGCAGAAAGTCCGTCCGTCCGTCCTTGCAGAGATTCAGTGACAATGGGACGCGGAATTTAGGTTAATGAGCTATGCACCCGGGCGCTACTTTCGCCGCTATTAATGCAAATTAAATTCGTTGATTGTCGTTAGGTGTTTGGAATTTAACCTGGTTTAATTATCATAATCATCACCAAGATCATCATCATCATCATCACTAGCAGCCTCTAAATAGTCTCCTGTTAGACGTGAACCTAGATACAAAATCTAAACTTTAAAAACCCTTCCAATGTTATACCCAATATTGTGGTGTTCAGAGGTCTAGACATTTTAGTTCTTTCAATAGTATCACCGATGGTTATTTGGCATACCGTGACAGGTTGCTGAGCCAGTTACCATCTTAGTGTCAGCCCTTCACATAGGAGATCGAACACGACACTGCTAATTCGCCTTAACCACTCGGATATCATAACTTCTTATAAACTTATGACTTACAAACTAGTACGTTTAGATTTAGGAGTGTAGCATTTTATTTACCAAATGCGATCCTTATCTATACCTGGTGCACCCCCCCTACGGCACTGTGCCCACCATCCCACCTGGCGCTAAACCGTTCAAGAAATGCATGCACCGGGTTTTAGCTGGCGCTCTTTTGGACAGACCAATGTACTATGTGTAAAAAAATTTGTAGAGGTTTAGTTTTTATATCAGGTTATGAACAGCTGTGCGTTTATCAAGATTAACAATCAGTCGGTCGGTTGACAATGTCTGACCTCGAGATGGATATTCCACCTATTTAGTCGACTTACGGAATTTCGCGGGTAGAGATGAGATGTTAAGATTTCTTTCATCGGTTTCTTCTCCGTTAGAGAAACATAATTGAGAAACGGTGGTGTATTAAAAAAATTACATTTGAAAGATTTTCGAGAAATAAAAACTTTTCGTTTTGATTTAATTTCCACCACTCTGCGATAGACGAATCTATATCTTATAAAGTTATAGACGTAAAATAGTCTTTACTGTTGTTAAAGTACCGAAATACAATCATAAAAGCTCGCTTTAAATGTCCTGGGACCTTAGTTACTTTAAATAAGCAAAAAAAAAACGTTAAATTCTGTAAATTTTACCAAGATATCATTACTGAAAAAGGTAGAAATTTTCGAGATCGATCATTGATTAATTTTTTTTGTTACACGTTTTGAACTGAACGACACTTTCGCTGTGTTGTTAGTGATCACTGGTTACATTCTCTTTGGTCTAGTTCGTATTAAAAAAAAAACATATGCTGGCACATTCTTTTGTAAATCGAATTCTACTATTGATTTAAATAAAATTACGATTAAAAACATTTAAAATGTTCATTGCTTCAAGTTCAGAGGCACAGACTAAATTTATTTATAATACTCGTATAGTATAATTTGATTTCAATTTTGTTCCTGTGTGAATTATTTTTGTTATTCCATAATTTAAATTTTTTCTTTCTTTATTTTACATTAGCATTGTAAACAAATGGTGTACCTTAAATTCAAAAACTACGTATCAGAACTTCTATCAGATCTAAATATGTAAATTTAAATGGTGTTAATGCATATTACAGTAAAATAAAAATTGATACTAACTTGATTATAGTGATTTTATTGGTTAATTCTTACAATACTCCCAATTTACATCGAAAATATTTCCGTACAAAGACCGAACGAATCATTTAGGTTTTTAGACCTTTATATATACGTTAAATAAAAGAAAACAACACATATTCGGATTAAATACGATTTGAAAATATCAAAGCGGCGATTAATATTTATTTTTTTAATGAAGTGCACTGCCTGAGTCAGAACTGGTTCACGGTCAAAATGGTCACCCGTTGCTTTAATGTTTTGCCGATCACCAGTCGTTATATTAAAATGAAACTATATTAGTATGTTTTTTTATTCGATACCAGCAAGCGGCTGACCTGATGGTAAGCGATAACCGTTACCCACGTACATCTGCAACATCATAGAAGCCTCCGGTTGGTGGAGTGGGCCTTCGGTTACCTAACTCAACAAACGAAACGCAGTAGCACAAGATGCCTACCGCTTCGCGTCGGTATTCTGCTAAGTCGTGCTACTTCCTCGGACGTGCCGGCCCATTCGAGCAACCGCTAAAGCCACCGCCTGGCTCTACTCGTACCACGTAGTAAATCATGTATGATATACAAATAAACTAAATATAAAGGTGATTGCCATATGATCCGGACTTTTTTGGCTACAGAAATGCAAAACCAGAATGGCTACAACCGCAACACCTTTTTCCAGGAAGATGGAGCCACTACTCATGTTACAAATGACTCATTAGCTGGTCTTCACGATTTATTCCCTGGAAGAGTGATAAGTCGCCGAGGAGACATCAATTGGCCACCGAGGAGCCCTGATTTAACGCCTGCTGAGTTCTTCCTATGGGGCTACCTAAAAAGCAAAGTTTACCAATCCATTGCCACCCAACCTGAATGTTTTGAAGCAAAGAATCACTGCAGAAATCAACTCTATTCCAAGAGCGATGCTCCAGCGAGTTATTGAACATTTTAGCTCCAGGTTAAATGAATGGTGCGCATTTGCAAACGGTTGTTTTTCATAAATAAACTTCAAGAAATGCTCTTTAAATTAACATTAAATAAAACGAGATTTAATTGATATTTAGTTTTTTATTTAACATCTAAAAACGAAAATCATTCTGAGACAGCCTTTACTTCGGGTAGTCTCACTTTGCTTACGGCTTTACACCGTACAGTTTACATATCTAAGTCATTCTCTTACACTGCCATTTAGGTCTCTGGAATGAAATCTCCATCTTGCCTCTAAGAAAGCTCCTGACAAGTTTGTCTTTAAAAATTAAATCTGCAAACACTACAAAGATGTTGCAAGTCTTACTGATAGTCATTTCGTCGTTTATGTTGTTTGTTTGTATTAATGTTTTAAAACGTATTTGCATATATTGTATGTAAGTATATATTTTGATATTTATACCATTTTAGTTGTTTAATTTTGTTCAGTTGCATCGTCTCTATAATGTGTTTATCTCTGCTTAGCCTAGTGGTTGACTGGGAATGAACGCCTTCAGGCATTAAGTCCGCCGTGTGTACCATTTTGTGCATAGTTAAAAAAAAAAGATTTATTTGTCTGTGATTTTTTGAAAATTCACATTTATCTTCCGATTTAAAAAGATAAGCAGTTGTAAGCTATTTTTTCTTTGTGCATCGTAACTCCAAAACGGACTGACCGATTGTTTTTATTTTATTTGAAGGCTTGTTTAATTGGGTTTATTTGCATTTTTGATTACCTTGATATCGTGCTCCAACTAGGACAGACGCTTTTATTTATTTTTTTATTGTTTGCTTGAAGTTTATACAAGATTATAAATGATACCGGCATTGATTTAACCTTTGTTTTATCTTACCATCACAAAAGTCTTTGAGCAAAGCTTATAGGAAGTGAAACGTCGATGTTTACAATAGCTTGGAGCCAAATAACACGTACCCATGGGTACGTAAGTTTCAAACGCGGAAACTTCCGTACGCAAAACAATGCATACCTAAATGTTTACCTTCGAAAATATGTTGAAGATAAATCGCTAACCGACGCAGCCATAAGTTTCGATAAGCGACCGCCGTTGCAGCGTTAATTAATCTTAATTATTTTTTGTTTTAAAAAAACTACCGTTTCCGTAGAAAAAAGTTAACAAAAACCGAAAGTGACCAGTGACCTTCACGCTATGGCAGTAACAATAATGTTCATTATTCCAGAAATTTAAATTATTCAAAGAAATCAACTTGTTAACTGTATGATTATTATACAAAGAAGCTTGCGACTTAATTTAATCACAATATTAAAGTTACATATGGTTCTCCAAAGAATCGCCAACATCCAAAGCATAAGTTCTTTGTTTGTTTTGCCAATACTCAATTCTTACGCTTAGTTTGCGTTTATTCGAAGGATATATTAATAATTAAAGAATCGGCTCAACAATTATCAGAACAGACCTATGTCCAGCTTTGGGCTATTTAGAGATCCCTAAAGAAGATGGCATGGTGTATTAAAGAAAGAAAGAAAAATATATATTTGTACAGCATAATGGGACAACACACGCAGAACATGTTAATAATTGTAAAACATAGTAAAAAAAAGCATTAGGTACAAAATAAATCAGACGTAAGGTCAGACTTCACAATTAAAGAAAAATAATACTTTGTGCGTGTCTCACGGCTGGACCAATAGGTCTCCAGATCAGTTTATTGTCAAGCTTTAGAGCCTGACGCTGGTTTGCATCTGGTACCTGTTCTCTTTCTCTCAATACGAACCTCACCTGCACGTGGTGTAACCTGCTTCAAACAAACGAGGCTAAGGAAACTGGCGACAGATTAATGGCGTAATATCAGACTGTATTTGCCAGAACCCAAATCCCACAGTGTAGTGATGAGGAGCAGCGTCTCCAGTGCGTGGGTACCGGTGCTGCGTTCATCAACTCACATGCCCAGCGTGGTGAGTAATGTATTGCTGGCGCTCTATTCGAGAGGTCTATGTTCAGCAGTGGACTAATATTATGCAGTAAAAGAGATGATGCTCAGTTTTTAATTATTAACAATATTGTCCTGGCTGATTTTATACTAAGCAATGAACTCAGGTTAACAGACGGAAGTTATCATTTATGACTCGACTACATCTTCCCCATGTACAAGCAGATGCAATAAGATTAAGGGTTGGATCGGCGTCAGAGACAAGCTTCTGTTATAACACGTAGCGTAAGTTTACGATGACCCCGTGACTTCGTCATAATCGACTGTTCCCTACAAATGGTCTACGAGTTATGCTAGGAAAAAGTTCGAGAGCGGTTTTTACCGACACCTCTCGGGGGCTCCAGCGCCGCCGCCGAAGTCGACAAAAACACGCTTTTTGCGTGAAAAATAATCTCGCAAGCTCATTTTTTCATTCCATTCGCATACTTTGAAAGTTTCTTTTGCTTTTCGGAGACTGTAATCATCTAACTTACTTGTTGTGTGGTAAAAAGTTGTTTCGGAACCGGCTTAGCAGTTTTTTTTTTTTTGTATCGATAATAAAAGTATGTTATTTTTATTTAAAGAAATACTCGTTTTAAATTTTTCTCAAATTCAAGTTTAAGTTGTTACGTCATAAACTATATTTCGATTAAAGTGACATTTCGTGTTTCTTCGTTCTTGTTTTTTTTTATGGCCGGTATGGAGGAAGAATTTGCCTCAATAATCTCACTTGATTTGGCTCGCATTCAGTTTGACATAGCAATACCACACACCTCGCACAGTGTCGGACAGTATCGACCGTTACTAGGTAATTTAAGTTTAGGATGTTTGAACCACGACAGCCGAGTGGTTTTAGGGGTAGATTCCTTAGTGTGGACACTAAGATGGCGAGAAGATCACCCACCTGTCACGTTGCCTCAAATAATCTCTGGTGAAAAGTGGGTTGAAAGGGCTACAGTAAATGTGTACCCTTCTAACCAGTATTGGATATACGGTACGAGAGAGCATACTTTTTGCGATGGTTGAGACCTTCACCTGACAGATGCCAAGAGGTTTTTCTGGGTTTTGAAAGATGCCCTCTTAAGCGACCTTTACGAACCCAACGGGACGATATAGATATAAGTAAGTAACAGAGCGGGAAACGTATTTTTGATTTTATATCGGTAGCACAACTGCAATACCAACCAAATAAAAAATTTAATAACGAAGATTTAAAACTTAAAAAATTCTGTAAATATTTATTTTTACTCTGAATTGTTTGTAATTAATAAAACTTCCAAATTTTATACTGAAAAAAAAAGAGAAATTGTGAAGAATGTGTTAATTCACAGTCGGTCAAATAAAATTTTTGGCCCGAGTTTATCGCGAGGTTATTTACATACCTGGCACCAAATAAAACTTTTTAATAGCATGCCATTTAAAAAAAAAAAAAAAAACCTACTCCATTCTTTATTTTAATAATGACGCATTGCATGTTTTTAAACAGAATTAAGTCGTTTATCTCCATAGTCTTATTAATGTTAGCCTTCATGTGTCATGTCTATAATTATATTATGTCTATTGCTTCGATATATTCGAGTAAAAGCAATAATCATATTTATGTTTGCATAGATTTACTAAGACACTAATCTATCGCAGGAATCTGGACAAAAAAGTTTTTTTTTATGGATGAAGGGGGCAAACGAGCTTGCGGCTCACCTGATGGTAAGTGATCACCGACGCCCACGAACATCCACAACACCAGAGGAGCTACAGATGCGCTGCCGGCCTTTAAGGAAGGAATAGGCTCTTTTATTGAAGGTCCCTAAGTCGTAACTGTTCGGAAATACTGCTGGCGACAGCTGATTCCACAAAGTCGAAGTGCGTGGCAGAAAACTTCGATTAAAACGCACTGTGGTGGAATGCCAACCATCGATGGAACTGCGATCAATCCGAACAGTTCCTCAGAACATTCCACGTGGTAGATTTTGTAAAAAATGCAAAGAGAAGCAACATCTCTTCGCAAGGCCAAAGGATCAAGCCGATCAGAGAACGCTTGGTCGCCGACAATACGAGCCGCTCGCCATGGATGTGGTCAAATGGAAGGAGTTGGTGCTGGGGTGCCCCTGCCCAGAGATGAGAACAGTATTCCATGTGGGGCCGAACTTGCGCCTTATAAAATAGCAAACGGTGGACCGGCGTGAAATACTGTCCCGCTCTCTCGCACACCAAGTTTTTTGGAGGCCAATTTGACCTTTCCCTCCAAGTGACCAGAGATTTAAAATTGTTAATTCTGTCCCTATTTATGTTTATCTCACCTTACGAAAAGCAGAACCACAAGCTGCCTCTACTTCACTTGGGTATTCTGCTAAACCGTGGTACTAACCCGGTTAAGCCGGTTCATTCGAGCAGCAGCACAAGCCGCCGCTCGGCTCTATGTCGTGCAGTGGTCTATTTATAAGCTGTCAAATAAGCAAGTAGAGCGCCGACGCGCTAACGTTCTTTATTTAAATTTGAAATGCGAATAAACAATTGGAAAAAAAAAACAATGGCGTATTGATTTGTGGGAGCGAGGAGACACGCAGTCAGGGCCCGCAGATGTTTGTAAACTCGGACAATTCGCGGCGACGTCTGTCTGTTCTGTTTGTAAACATACAACATAATGTTTTCTGCCAGTAGCGAGGTGTTATTGGTTCCGGTGCTGGCTTTATGAATTACAATTCAACGTCTGGATCTGTGTTGGAATGACAAATGCTACTGCATGAATGATGACCGCGTCACTTAGTGGTTAACGTATCTATCTGACTAGCGATTCCGGTCCTGGGTACGATACCGAACGGGAGTCGGTTATTTTTGCAACACACAAATTATTGTTTTTCGGCTCTGTTTGTTTCGTTTTTCATACCGCGGCGCACGATTCTTCTGACCCTTGTTGCGATCTTAACGAACGTATGCGTTACATCAGACAGACGGAGGGTAAAGACGAGTGAGTGCTTCTGCGAGTTCTCACGTATACTATTGGCACTATAATATACCCCAAAATTAAAAATTTGTGCTTCTGTGATGTTGCCTTATTTAACGTTTCTCTTGTTGCCGATACCATCGCGACGATGTTATGTGTCTAAGTGTCGCGGGTACGAAGCCTTATTAGCCTGAAGATTATATATGTAGGTGTATTCGACGTTGATCACAGGGTATCTTAGTCTGTGGCATGACGACTTGTTTTGTTTGATGTTAAAAAAAAAATCTGTGCTACTCATTACTTGTCTATGGATTATGGGTTTTATAGATTAGGCTTGATATTCCGCCGTCAGTGCCTTGCCTGTCGGTCAGCGGGTGCGCCGCGTACAGCCGAGACAGTTGGAGAAAAAGTTTTCCCCGTACATTCCTTACTGTCCTACGAACACTTCGGATCATCTTCATCACCAGTTAGGTATTTCTACGATCATACGTTCGCTTTCCTTACTCTTTTCATAGGCCTGATTATTAGATAATATAACGGAAAATATCCTAAAGAACATTAAAATCTTAATACGTTTGAGTAAAAATAGTAATTCTGGCATTTTAATTAACCTAAATTCGTAACTATCTAAAAGATTTACATGTTAAGTTTGCTAAATTTTGCTGGTTAATTATTATCTATCTATTATATACTTGCGATTGTTGTCACAATATGTATGCATATATTTACGCCTTGTACCCAACAGGGTAGGCAGAGACAATCTTCTTCCATTAATCTTCGCATGCATGCTCGTTGGTTAAGAGTACTCTTGACCTGGCCTTTTTTCAGAACGTCTCCGATTTGATTGTGATATGTTTGCCTAGGTCTTCCTCTCCCGACTCTACCATGTCACAATATTATACCAAAATCTATATTATCCATCTATTAAAAATAAACAGCTTACACTTAGCGTTTTATAGGTACATTTGTAAAGAAAATAAGTATAAAGGTAATATTTTAGCTATTAAAAGTCAAAAATATGTCAAAATAATTTACAAAATGTTTATTTTAGAAGCAATTTGCAAATGGCATAATTGCTCCACGGTATTAATTTAAAATTATATTAAAAAAATATTGTTATGTCGAAAAAATGTTATATGACTAATAAAAATTGTTTAACTCATACATAAATATAACTTAATTAAATCAAATTCGTGAAAAGTATCATAATAAAATAAATTATGACTTGTGCTTTATTTTATGTTGTTTATAGAGATAGTACAACTTAAATTTTATTACCAACAGCTTGAACGATAATAAATTTTAAAGTCAATACCAACTAAATAAATGTACACATTTCAAGGCATCATCCTAATACAAATAATTTTTTGGTAATTACAATTGAACGGGAAGTGAAAAACCGGTATGATTAATTAAAACTCAGCTGGCTGTATCGGATGAAAAAAAAACACGGAATCAAAACATTCAAACCGAAGAACAATAAAAAAGAAAACAAAAAATTAAAACAGCGATGGAACAATGCAGTTCACAGCTTAAGTAACGTGTGATCAGAAAGCATAACTGTGTATAACCAATTTATTGGAACACTACTGTTGCCTTTTGTAAAAAAAATAATAATAAAAGGGTTTCCCTTACTTTTACTTCGACCTATTGTTATCTAATACAAAAATTACGAAAGACATTACAACCGTTATATTTTAAAAACATACCTTCTTTTTGTCAGAATCAAAATCCTGGCACAATGCACAGACGAGAAAAGAAAAAGGAAAATCACAGTTTTTCGAAATACGAATCCGGGCACACACGACGTGATATTATTACACAAGCGACCGGGGGGAAAAGTACAGACGCAACGCGACGCTGTCTGCGCCGTTGGACAGACGCGAGACGACTGAGCGAGGCAGCAGCCAGAGCCGACCGATATCCACTTTTCCATCTGCGTGCAAACTGAAAACAATGAATCGTTTGTTTATACGTTGGTAATTGATACAAGGATGGATCTGCCGATCGGCTTAAGCTCCGGCTATCTTTTGGTTTTGTTATAGAGACGAGAATCCGAAGTTAATTGATTTGCGAATTGAATTTTCTGCTCGTTGCTTATACGTGAGATGACCATATGAATACAGTTTGTTTGCGGACGTCACGATGCAACCTCGCAACAAGGTCGTTGAGGTGCCAATAAGATGAGCAAGGTACTGTCAACCGACCGTGGCATTAGGTTCGCTTTATTTGGTAATATTTAATTTTATATTTATTTTTCGGTCGCATTTAAGTCCAAACCTAAGTTGTACCTACAACACACTGTTGAAACTCATGTGTTTAGATCCGTGACTATTATTACTGTATCTAATACTTTATCGTAATTATCTAGCATTTACTACGAAAACGATATCATCTGAAAGTGGTGTGACGACGTTTTTGATACGTGGTAGAGCAAAGCGGCGGCTTTTGCTTCTGCTCGAATGGGTCGGCTCGACCGAGTTAGTCCCGCGACCTCGTAGAATACCGGCGTTAAGTAGCTTGCGCTTTTGCGTTTCGTTCGGTGAGTGAGGTAACCGGAGGCCCACTCTCCCTCCCCGTACCCCACCTCATCCTCCCTCCCATCTCCCAAATACCTTTAAATGCCGGCAACGTACCTGCATCACCTGCAGCACATGAACGTGGGCGATGGTAATCACTTACCATCGTCCACGTCAGTTTTTCTACGCAAATTTTAGTGTTGCGCTAGATATGTCGACAAAAGCAGCCTTTTACCGGAATCCAATAAGGCTAGAGACCCGGCCGGCGTCGAGCGCGTCATATAAGGTTTCTTCTAGGTCAGTAATCAATGACTGGACTCTTAAGTCGTTCTTAAGGCTTTACCAGACGACATCAAATGTATTTGTTTATTATCGTTTGCCCCTTTTCTTATTTACATACTAATTATGAAGCAATACTGATCTTAGTAACTAATCACAAAGAGTACACAACAGCCGGAGTGATTAGGGAATCCACCTTTGAATCAAGAGATCCGGGCTAGATCTGATATGTCGCGTATTCGTACCAATGTGTTTTTCGTATCTTATAGTCGATTTTATGGTTAACTAAGATCCGATACGTTGGCTCAAATCAAATCTGGTGGCAAAATCGGTCGGTAAACACTAATGGTAGTGAAAACGTTTCGATACAATATTGATCTTCACCGATGCATTCACTATTGATAAGACAAAGATAAACGTACAAGAACGGACAGACGATAAGAAGATTTTTGGGAGCAAAACTAAATAACCGACACTGATTTAAAGATCAGAAAGGTGAAATAGCAATGTATCGGCGACTGAGCTTCTAACAGATCACTGTTGGGGAAGAAAGAGACCTGACGAAGAAAGGGGGGACCTAACGGATGAACGAATGACAAAACGATTTGTCAAGATAAAATAGTAACTTAGTTAGAGAACAAACACTACATAAACTTAAAAACAGGTAGCAGGATATGTAAAGAGTTATACTATTTTTTTTTTAAATAAACATTCACTAGCTATTTCGACGAATTTCCTATAAAAAGTTAAAAATCTAACCGAATTCTAGACACTAGACTTAATGAGGATTTCTTTGAGTGATACCATGTTGCACTTGCGATAAAAAAAGGGTACTCGTTAGCTCTAGCGTTGGCGTAAGTAAAAAATACATTTGTACGTTTTTTCGTGAGTGCAGTGTATTTTTAATATTTACTCAAGTTTAGAGCCACTGGCGTGCCCGCGCTGCCAACCTTTAGAAATAAGTGAAAACCTTTGACTCGTTGGGAACGTTAAAAATAAATTGGCTCGTAAATTAAATTAGATGAATGAACGAGTTCTAATAGAAGTAAATCGACAGACGACGCTTTAATATCCGAAACGTTTTTTTCATACCTGACTTCTCAAAGATGCCGGGGATATCTTAATGGTTTGTTTTTGTCACGAGCAATATAAATTTACTCGTTATTTTCTCTTTCAGGGGCCCGATGCGGCAAACAATTCCACAATATATCCATGTGACATCGTTCCCCAATAAAATCAAACCAAAACATTGGTTACCAATAAACCTAGTCTTGGATGTGAAAAATAACACGTAATGTTTTTATCGTGAAATAACTGCATACGGATTTGTTTTTAAATATTTTAAAAACAAATCCGTATAATGTATCATGTGATTTCATGTCTGTTACATGAATTGGGCAAAAAATTCTTAAAAATTTTTATCATTTTTTGGGCGCACTGTTTGTTCACCCTAATAAGGGGATTCACTCAGCCATTAAGGAAGTGGTTGGAAGTGGTGTGGGGGTTCTAGTGGTCATCAACATATACCTCAAATCAATCATACTAGACTTTAGAACCAAAGTAGCAGTCAGTAGTAGTCTGTTTTTTTTTTAATGTTTTTTTACAAATATATCTTACAGAGAAATTTATAATCGAATACGTTTTGCCAAATTGTTGAACGGTTTATTGGGGAAAAGCATGCGCTCACTTTTACATAATATTAAACACCAAACTACATATTATAAGTAATTAAAAACTAGGTTAAGTCTTCATTTAAGTGTAGTACAGTTGTTTACTTAACGGAAAAGATTTTTATATATTTTATCATTTAAAATTAGTTATAACTGTGGTTATTTGAAACATCTAATAACCATAGTTACAATTAATTTTTAAAAGTTCCTAAACTTGTACAGTCATCTTCACAAATGATTTCATTAAAAGTTCGCGGGGTTAGGTACATTGTCGTAATAATTCGAGGATCGGGGTTCCTCAAATTGTTTCTAGATATTTTGTCTTAGATTTTGTTTAAATATTTTCAGTATTTTAGGCTTGGTATTATTATTATATATTTTTATGGAAAAGACGGCAAACGAGCAAGCGGTTCACCTGATGGTAAGTGATTACCGTCGCCCACTTACATCTGCAACACCATAGATGCTGCAGGTGCGTTGCCAGTCTTTAAGGATATTTGGGAGATGGGATGGAAGAGGAGGGGAATAGGGAGGGGATGTGGGCCTCCGGTTACCTCACTAACCGAACGAAACGCAGAAGCACAAGATGCCTCTACTTCACGCCGGTATTCTGCGAGGCCGTGGTATCAATCCGGTCGAGCCGGCCCATTCGAGCAGCAGCTAAAGCCGCCGCTTGGCTCTACCACGCCTAAAAATTATACTGTTCAATGGCCAATAATAATAATTTTTTTTCGTGTACAGGTATTATTTTACATTTTTTAAACAATTCGCTATGTTTCGCTATAAATATAGCGCTAATTTTTTTTTATCTATTATTATAATATAATCTCCCGCTGCTGGGCGAAGGTCTCGTTTCGAATTTTAAGAGGGTTCCGGAACCGCAAGCTGCTCCAGTGCGGATTGGCGAACTTTGGAAAATTTTGGACAAGTAAGTTTTCCCGCGTTGTTTTCCTTCACCTTCGAGCACGCGGTAAACCACGTTACCAATTTATTTCGACTCTTTATGTGTGGTAATTATGCATGTTAAATTTCATAATAAATTAAATAAATTAATCAGACTGCAACGGTATTTATTATGATGTAACGCGTTTGTTATTCTAGTTGACTACTAGGTTCGAATCTATTGTCAGTATTCCCTGTGTGAAATGGAATTCTGATCACTCAATAAGTATTCATGACATCATTATCATGAACATTACAGTCTGTCACTGTTTCACTGCTCAACATAAGCATGCCGTAAAGATTACCTCAAAGCACGATCCTGAGTAGGGTTGCCAAGTTTTATTTTTTCTTCAGAAAAACGGGACTTGTTATTGAATTTAAAAAAAAAAAGAGACAAAGTATTTTGACGCTGGACAACAATCAAAAAAGTCAATAAAATTAAAAGTAAGTTTATTTTTTAATGTAATTTTATTAACGCGCGGTTTATTTGATGAAAAATTATTGTTTGTTTTTTTTTAGTCTTTGTCTCACTGCAAAATATCATAACGTGGGACACCGACCGTTATTAATTTTTTTTTCATAGGGAATTACCTAACATATAACCGCCCTCGAGGGGATAAGGACAGGGCACCAAAAACCCCCTCGTTGCTTCGCCTTTGCTGTATGTCGGGAGGCGAACACTTCGCACACATCCGCGACCCCCCAGCGCCATCGTCAACAGCCCCATCTCGGGAAAGGTTCTTTCCCACTCACTCCGGGCAAGGCACGCTGGAATACAGACACTCTTTCCTTTTCTGCCTCCAATCTCACGTAGGCAGCGAACCACTAGATTCTGCCACCCGTAAGCCGTGGGGGTCAGATAGACGTCACGGAGGGAAGGGAGAACAGCGCATCGTAGTATCGTCACTTCTCGTCGAATCTCAAGAAACCTATATTTTAACAACCTACAAATGATTAGACCTCTTATTAGAAGAGTTTGCTTACTGCCGCTGAAGGACATTAAAACAAATTATAATAAACTCACAAACCGAAGGCCTACTTCTCAGGGACAGATTTTCAATATAACCATATGGAACAAAATATTAATAATAATAATTCGTGAAGTGTAAGGGGGAATATATCAACTCTTTAACCAAATGCCAACCACACCTGCACGTGGTACTGCTACCCTGCTAGTGAACGAACGATAGTCGGGCGACCGAATGAAAGGCTTAATATCGTTCCGAATTTTCCGCACCGAAATCCCAAAGACTGGTGATGGGCATCAGGAGCAGCACACTATTGCGAGAATGTATCACGTGTAAAGTAAACATAAAAAAAATTTTTATCACTTGGGATGAAGGTGTCAAACACCCACCTGTGACTGAAGACGGTGACTGGTTATGTAGGGATCAGAATTAAAAGCAGGACCGACGAAAATCCTAACTTATAGTTACAGGTGTTGGCACGGCAGCCTTGATAGCTTCGGCAGAAGGCACGCATGTGAAACCCGCTGCTTGGCAAAGCCCTCTTTGTCATGCAGGTTTTCCGACGATCAAGCAACCTGTATGCAACCTTCATCGCATAGAATGTGGTAAATTCGGTGCATAAAACTTAAACAATTATAGTACACTACACTACGTATTCCCTGGTCTAAGCTACTACGGCTCAAATATCACATAGCAGATAGGAATAAAAGAAAACTTTGATCATTGGACGTTCGCTCGCACAATTCTATACTTTTGTTAAGTTCAAGTAAATTAATAGGAAGCGATTCTATCCATTGATTTCCCTCGACGCTACGGGAAAGGCTGTTCTGTTTAATACTGATGGATGACAAAGTTAATTAACAGCGAAAATTATTATTAATCGCTGTTACATTTTACTCGTATTCCCTCAACTTTCAGACGTTAAAAATAAACTGTTTTTCCAAAACGACTTCGTTCTTTTTTTTCTCTATGGATTTGGGGTATCTATATGTATATCTAAATATTGAATCATATGTTTATAAATCAATTTTCACCTATTTTTAGTTTATTTGCAAATCGAAACAATAATTACAGATTATCATTCGGACAAAACAGACTGCATTTTCTTTCCAATCCCCGTGGTGCAATTTCTGCACAAACACGTGATCCTCTATTAGAGACATATTTTGGTTTAAAGATATTTAATATATTTGCGTTCACTTATTTATTGATCAATACTCTATTATCTACTTAAGGCATTTCGGCATTATCTGCCAGTCAGACCAGAGCGCGAAGAAACTTCTCTATTTTAGCTGTATCTGATGCTGCACGGCTCTACGTACCCACGCTCTTACGAATAATACTCTATACTTCAGTCTTCACGTTACATCGTCAAGTAATGAGGGTGCACAATTTGCAATTATGTCTTCGAAACGGGTTACATCCTGCTGATTAACGGACGAGACTCTGGCGACCGACTGGGGGACGAAAACCCATCCTACTAAGCCGAACCCAAATACCACAGAGTAGTGATGGGGAGCAGCATCATTAGTGCGACAGCTCCCACCAATCCGCGTGGTGAGTGAGTGCATACATTCCAATAAATGTATGTCGGCATTGGATAGGACTATGTACAGCGGTGGACAAATATAGTGGTATAAGCTGATGTAAATGGAGAATCCAGAATTCGTTTTTTTCTTAGAATCTTTTATATGAAAATAAAACCTTACTGCATTAATGCAACCCGCGTTGACAAAATCTCGTTACTAAAATAAATCAAAAAAAAAAATTATTAAATCGATATCAAGCATCTTCGAAGTCAGGTATGAAGGGGAATCGTTTCGGAAATTAAAGACTGACGACAGTCGATTTTTCTTTTATCATCCGGTGCCGTTCCCATTCGCTCGTTTTAATTTCATTTACGAGCCAATTTATTTTTAACATCCAGCTGAGAGTCAAAGGTTTTCACTTGTTAAGGCCTGCTTGCATTATAGTAAAAAAATCAATATAGAATGCACAGCGATTCAAGATTTTTACGCATCTATGCTTTCTTGAAAATTGCTGGGTAATTAAAAGTGTTGAAATGTAAAATATGTTTTGTTTTTTTTTTTAAATTCACAGATTCCCTGGCACCAGTATTGCTTGGTAAATTCGACCATTTGTATTGTGACGAAATTCAACATTTAAAAAAAGTAATTGGTTAAAGCGTTTTGTATGGAACAATCATATGTGTATTATATGTACATTTAATTTTATCTGCCTAAACGGCAACATACACACATGATTTCTTTTTTTTTTAAATGAAACTATTTACTATTTACGGATATTATCGCGTTTAATTACACAATTACGCTGATATCTGAACGTCTAACACTTCAGTCCCCCGTGACCACGGCTGCTGTAAAGCACTAACTACACTAACTGGAAACGTCGGGAACATAAAAAGAAAATTAAACGCGATCCGTAAATAATAGCTTCATTTCAAATGATCATTTTTCAAAAAAAAATTTTCAAATTTTCAAGAAATCATTATGATATTTTTCTTCAAAGGCCTCCTTTTAAATACTTTTTGAGAGGATCCGGGAACTGTCCGTTACGCTGGTTTTTTTTCTAATATTTCTAAAACATGAAGGTCGAGCCCAGAAAAACTACAAAATGGCTGACAAAAACACTATTTGCGTAGAGTTTCTTTCGCCCGTTTCTTCATCGTTAGGAAAACTGATTGTAAGACGGTAATATGTGGCAAAAAAGAATGCTGAAGAAATCCAATTTAAATATCTTTCGTCGAAGAATGAATAATTTTCATTTAATCTCTTTTTTAAATGAAATTTGCACACGTTGTAAATATTACCCCAGCAACACTGATCGCAGGGAAAGTGATTGCCTGAGCTGTTAATGAACAAAGAGGCTCAGTCTTTTTATTGTCAAAGAAATAACAATCTTTCCTTACAACAAGTTCTATTCCTTTGTCACTTTCAACCAATCGCAAGGTTGGCCTCGGGGAGATTAGTTGATTAGAGATAACTTGGAAGTTAAAAGTTAGATTGGCCCGGACCTTTCACTTATACAAATAAAGAATGGGAGCCTATTCGCCACGCCCGGCACATTCAAACTTTAAAAATCTATTGACACTCAACTCTTCGTACCTGGGTGCGTGACGTATGCCAGCAGTGCAATCTACCATCCCTTTCTACCTCCTACTGCATCTTTTCCAGTGAGTGTGAGTGTGAGTGGCTTTCTGGCTAGGCGTCGTCTGAACTTACCCACACACTTACCCATATCTACCGCTATAGAGCAGTGCAACATGTGTTCCGGTTTGAAAGTTTTTTTTTTATAGAAGAATGGGGCAAACGAGCATGCAGCTCACCTGATGGTAAGTGATCACCGACGCCGACGAACATTCGTAACACCAGAGGAGCTACAGATGCGCTGCTGGCCTTTAAGGAAGGAATAGGCTATTTTCTTGAAGGTACCTAAGTCGTAACTCCTCGGAAATACCGCAGGCAGAAAACTTCGAGTAAAACGCACTGTGGTGGAATGCCTTACATCTAGGTGGTATTGACGGAACTTGGAATTCTGTCTGAAGATATAGGCAGTATAGAGAGCCAGTATACATACGAGCTCTGAGGCAGTCCATCTTAGTCCTCAGGGATGGCAACGCATCATCCTTCTTCATATGCAGTTGTTTGCCGCTGTCCATGGGCTGCAGTGACCGCTTGCCATCTCCTTTTTCGCCACAAATCAATAAAAAAGTGAACTTCTTTTGTCTACAGCCTCACCCTAGCTGCGTTAGTCTCGAAGAAACCTATGGAATTTATTTTCAACCTATTAACTATTCAAGTTATTCAAGAGCGAAGGGCACTGTCGGTTAGCGCAGGTCTTATGATTTAAAAATATTTTTTAGCTCAAGTGTTCCACCATTCCTGGCCCGCGTTGTCTCTCTGGACGGCAGCCGCCTTCCTATGCCAACGTTCCTTGGCCAACGGAACACAGTCTGTGGACGTGCTATGGAACATTCGGTGACCATGAACTGTCTTTGTTATAATTTTTAGACTTTATTTCTATAGCTTTATTTTATATTTGGGGACACTGGGTGTAACGTCTTCAAGAATCTAAGTAAGTTTAGAAGAGTACCTAATTTAGTTTTTTATGGAACGTTATCAAATATTTCGTTTTGAAAATACAAATTTTGTAAATACAAATCCAATATCGATATCGTTAGTCGGTTATTTAGTGCACGAGGACACCGTGAAGACGTTCAAATGAGGCTACAAAGGGTACAGAGGCCAACTTAGGTGCTAAACAATCTTCAAAACCTTCAGTTCTAATATCAATAAACATAAGGTTGATTTCAAATTATTCTCCAAAGCTGGACAAATTAAAAAAAACAATGCCGCGTGAACCGCGACTAGAGGCATGTGTCGAAGCGACTCGATTGGGTGCTTTTTATATCGACGATATAAATAATGTATCGTTGACAAACACTGTACTGATGTGAGTTGTGTTAGGATAACTGCAAAATTTACATGATTAGTTAATTTATATTTATATATTAAACTAGTGGCTGTATTGTATCGTGCAATTTACACATCATACAACTATAATTTAGCTATTACAATTATTAAAACTGTCTTCTATCATTACTCGTATTTACGAATAAAGTCGTAGTAGACTGAACTATTTACGACTAAATTATTTTTTGTACGTGGCAGAGCCAAACGGCTGCTCTTCCTGCTGCTCGAATGGGCCGACTCGACCGGGGTAGTACCACGGTCTCGCAGAATACCGGCGTGAAGTAACGGCATCTTGGGTTTCGGCGTTTCGTTCGGTGAGCGTAACCGATGGACCAAATTCACGCCCCTCAAAGGTCCGCCACGCTGCTCCGGGACATTATTACGTATGGCACGTGTCCTCGAAATATTTATTTGGACGCAGGTTGGACGTTGTGACGTTGAACGCCACGCTTGACAAGCAGGTGATACATCGCAGTGCCAGACTTCGAACCTTTGATGCTGCTCGTCGGCTTGGATAATTTAGATCTGGAGTATTTGTATATGTTATATCTGTCCTTCCATTTCCACCATTTCTAATAACAGATCCATGGGATTAGGTAGGGCGGCAGATTTTATTAAACCACCACACATTACACCTACCATATCATTCTTTTAGTGTGCTTTGGAAAGGGTTAGGATCTACGTCACAATAGACAAGACCCTTGTGTGAGGTATCTGGTACTGCGTTCACCAATCCCTTTGCCGAGCGTGACGATGTCTTAGTATAATCTTAGTTATTCGTTTAAAATAATAAAAAAAAACAACTTAAAGCTGTGTTGGTTTTCGTCTTTCTTGATACCTTCATAAAGTATCAAACAAACATATAAATTATTCTAAAACTGAATACAAGAGTGTTGACATTGACCTTGTTAAAATGAAATAACTGTTTGGATAAATTGGCACAGTTAACTCTCATACATATATATTCAACGTATGTTTTTAATATAGCGCCATCTTAAAATACACTATTCTCTTTCAAGAACTATTATTATCATTTGTTGAGTTATTTACATATATTCTCGACTGGTTGCGTGGTATATAGATATCTCAAAATATATTATTAATAAAATACTTACAAGTAAAATAAAATAAATAAACAAATTACAACCTAACCAGACGTAAGCCCTCAGCGGGGGACGCCAACCAGACGGCCGGTACCAAGGAGCACCGCCTTCTATATTTTTCTATATTTATCCACAGTGTCCCGGTCGCCTCAGATATTCCGAGAGGCCGACTGGGATTAACCCATTTGCAGAGGCTATCGGAATAATTTCGGTCGGCCCACATGTCGGTCACCACGTGAGCCAGGTCCAGATATTCCTATTATTATTATTATTAAATGGAGCGCAACAACGTCACTCGTAAAACGATATTGAACACTTTCATAGTTACGCGCCGACCTTCCCACCAACACCGTTGTCGTGACGTTGCCGTCGCGTCGACGGGTGGTAAAAACGCGCCCGCTATTCGGTACACCGTGACGATTAACGATTTCACTTTACGATAGATTCATTGCCACGTCGGAAGGAAGCGAGATCGAAAATAACGTTTACGTAATTGGATTTCCATGTATGTTATGGAACAGCTCGCGCTGCGGAACTAAAATATATTGGGCCGCTAAAATGCATCAAAGTATAGAAAAATCGTAAGGCATCAAATCATATGTTAAATTTAATCTTGGTAAATTCTATATCTTTATGCTTATTTGGATTTCCACAAATCTCACAGACCGTAGACAGTGTGATCTTGATCTTGTGCTTCTGCGTTTCGTTCGGTAAGTGAGGTAACAGGAGTCCCGCTCGCTCTCCCCATCCCTCCCTCATCCTCCGTCTCATCTCCTAAATACCCTTTAAAGGCCGGCAACGCACCAGCAGCACCTCTGGTGTTGCAGATGTACATGGACGACGGTATTCACTTACCATCAGGTGAACCGCTTGTTTATTTGCCGCTTTTCCCATAAAAAAAATAGTAATGTTAAATCTATTGATGAAGAAAGAAAGATTTGGATGTATTTATAATATTTACAAGATTTCCAATCTTTTCGCATATAATAAATTGATAGCCAAATTTACCTGACGGCAGGACATTTTATAGCTCTATTGTAAATGCGGTCATTTAGGCGTCGACTCTACTTTGAATTCTGAATATAGATAGAACAATAGGAATAAAAAGTTTCGACGTTTATCAGGATATAAAACAAGATATACTGTTCATATTCAAACATATTCTGTTCTGAACTCGATAGGAGTCAGGATTTATTAATATTTTTTAATGTACCTGGCCATCTCATGCACAAGTTAAAGATAAAACTTGGTGCAGCGCAACGAGTCTACGTATAAAAGCAAACGATTGAGGACACCTTTTTTAACAGGGCGTGGTCCACGGGGAGGAAATACAAATCTCCAGAATAGCGCCGATGCGAATGAAGTAGCCGGCGAAATATTCTTCTTGTTCTTCCTCGACAGCCTATTTAAAACCCACGGCTATAACATTGACCTCTTCGAGAAAGCGCAAGCAATCCGGACATAACTAGATGGATATGCCCCCACTCGACAGTCTCTGTGAGATTTTATTTTGAGGGTTCGACAAATGCTTGTGAATATTCCGCCATCATTAGATCGGTTTGTTAACTAACAGAGGGCACCACTTGCGGGTTAGGTGGGTATTTGAAGAAATATGGTACGTACTTCCACATGCCCAGGTAAAAGCAGGTATTACATAATATACTAGGAGGCTTCTTCTTCATCTGGGAGGGCCTGAGAGTCCTTATTTGTTTCTGCTGCCAATCAGCTGTGCAACCACTCTTGAGCTCCGGTTTGAAGGGTATATTAATTTTCCTATTATATTTTTCTAAAGAATCACTGTATTTTTTCCAAGAGTCTTTATGCCTAAGAGTCGTTTGAGATTTCTGCCAGCTTGAAGCAGTACAAGCGTTGTGTTACGGCTTCTAAATGTATATATATTTGAATGTATGTATAATGTAGTATCGAGTGCCAGCATAGTTACAGCACAGCCCGTAGGCGTTCCATCTTAGTCCACAGGGGTGTCAACGCATCTGTAACCTCCAGCGGTTGATGTTGTCTGCAGGTGCCCATGGGCTACAGTTGTTAGATTGTCAACCCATTGCAAGATAAAAATAAAATTTAGAGGCCTCTAGATCCTGGGGAAGCTGAAGTTCAAAAGCAAGCGTAACACTATTTATTTATTTTTTATTTATTTAATCGCTATTCCATTATTTATATAGAAGGATACAAAAGGCGGAGTTAATGCCTATAGGCATTCTCTACTAATCAACCTATGGTGAGGTGAAATTTTATGGTAGGCGCAGATATATGTGGCAAAGTACTACTTAAAAACATGCAATTACTAATTTTATGGGTATCGGGAACATATCAAACCAGGCCACCCGTGTATTTTGAAATTATAGCTAGCGCCGCTTAATCGCTTAAAGACCCATGTGGTGGCGACGTGGGACAAAAGGATATGCCAGAATAATCGCGCGGTCTTCGAGAGACGTAAGAATAAAAGGAAATTTAAATAAATTTACTTTTTAATGTTAATTATCTTACAGCATGATCATTTATTGATTACATATTACTACAGAAAATTAAAGTAAATTAAAGTAGCAGCCTGTAAGTGCCCACTGCTGAGCTAAGACCTCCTCAAATATTTGAGAGGTTTTTAGAGCCGGGGAGTTCCCGCCACGCTGCTTCAGTGCGTTTTGGCTCCTTCTGCTCCACGTACTCTCGAAATATTATTATTTATTATTTCTCTGACATGCAGGTTACCTCGCGATGTTTTCCTTCGCCAGCGAGCGCGTAGTAAATACAGCACTTAAAATTGCTATTAACAATTTTGGTGGTGCCGGGGATCGAGCCCGAGTCACTTGCGCTCTATGAAACTAAACCCAGCGCCCTGACCACTAGGCTGCCACGGCCACCCACAAACCTAGCTATAATACCTTTAATCTATGTATAGATAGAAAGAATCTATTTATTTATATTATTAATATAAATAGAGTATTTTATAAACAATGTTTTCAACTGTCGACCGCAGTTTCGGCGTTCATAATCGTGCCAGTTTGACAACTTTGACGGCCGCGGTTCTAATTCTGGCGACGAGGAAGTCGCGTTAACGGGCAACACCAGCCAAGTACCCGACGGCTGTGTATTTATTATATATGTTGTGTACATATTGATCGTATTTATAGAATAACAAGAGAACTTAACCCTGAAGACTGAAATTGATTTCAGAAATGTATTTATTGCAAGGAAGAAACACCGTTCCTTATAAAAATAAGAGTTTCTGTCTGTGTATTGAACTGTACATTCTTAAAAATTTCGTAAATCAGTACGGAAAGGACAGGTGTTGTGAGCATTTTAATTAACGTGAAAAAAGTATTACCAGATATTAAAAAAACATAATGCTTTATTGGCGCGTACAACGACAGTACAATAAAGTAGGTTAAACCGGAACAATGGGAATAAACGTTAGGAGCAAAATAGCTGCTAAACCAATGCGCTAGCAGCATGATGTATTTTTTGTTTTGTCACTCATATTCGGAACAAAAAAAAAACAAAAGCTTCCTCTTTGTAGAAAGAATTGGATATCAGGAAAATGTATTTGAAAATGGAATGGAATTTATTTTGTGATAGTAAAATTGCAATGGCATTTTCTTCATTATTTCGATCTAGGGTTGTATGGAGCCCTGAAGGACCGATGACCCCATAAACATTTTTCGATTATTTCAATTTTAACGCTGGTTTCCACGATGCCGTGCACGATGTTGAAGGAAAACATAGTGAGAAAACTTACATCAAAAAACGAGCAGCCTTTAAATGCTCGGGCAAAGGTCTCATTCTGAAATACCTAAAAGAGGTTTTAAGCTCGGAAAGACGTGCTGGTGGACTTCACATGTCCATGAAATAAAAATTTTAATTATTTCTCAGACATCCAGGTTTCCTCCTCGACGTGTTCATTCACCGTCGCGCACGTGCTAAAACTTTCATATTAAAATATGATTATTGAAAATTGAAAAAAATGGTCAAAACTTCAACCCGCGTAAGCGCTGTCTCGTCACGTAACGTAAACGTAACCTAAGTGTAACACTTCGCTGTGACGCAAGACATTGTCCAAAATAATTACCGAATTGAACGCGTCAAAATGGCAATTTTGTGGATTCCACTCGATGTAGGCACTTTCGCTTATTCCTTCTAGGTACCTGATATAGTTTACAAAGTTTCTGACGTGACATTCCACGCACGTCCCGCGCACGAATTATACGTGTACGTGCGGCTCAGCGTGCAGCTTGCTTGTGCGTTAACGATCGCTTCGTAAGCGAATAGAGACGTTACGATTACAATTCGAATTACAAAGTTCTTTGATGATTATTAAAGAAAATTTTTAATAACCAAAAAGTTTGGTATGAAATTATCATTAAATATAAATGTTAAACGATAAACTAATCTCTGATTCTAACCGAATCTGACGTTAGTTGTGAAGTAAAATTGTTTGGCGAATTAATTGAATAACTTTTTATAACAAATTTGTTGTGTAAGGAGAATATACCCTGGTATATTAGTAGTAAACGAACGAGGCTCTGGGTGCATACGATATTGCCGTACCCAAATCCCACAGTCTAGGAATGGGGAGCAGTGCGAGAGTACCAGCACTGTTCTCCGGCACGCTTATCCAGCTAACATTTCACAAAATGTTCGCTCTTTTCTCGCTTCATTCGAGAGGTGTATATTCAGTATTAATATATGCTGATGTAAATGTAGAAATATGATATTAAAATATGAGCGCAGCACCGGCACCCACGCACTTGTGCTGCTGCTCTCCTTCAATAGTCTGTGGGATTTGCAGCAATATTGTAAAATGTGTTTATTTAAAACCGTGGCAGCCCAGGGTATAGGGCGCTTGTTTTAATACGCGAGTGACCTGTTTTTTTAAATTCCCGGTATCCGGACCATTCAAATGGTTAATTGCACTTAAAGTGCTAGTACCCAGGTAGAGCCAAGCGGCGGCTTTCGCTGCTGCTCGAATGGGCCGGCTCGACCGGGGTAATATCACGACCTCGCAGAATACCGGCGTGAAGTAGTAGGCGTCTTGTGGTACTGGGTTTCGTTCTGTGAGTGAGGTAAGTGGAGACTTTCCTTCCCATCTCCAAAATAAGTGCCGAATTTACCCCATGCTTAGCATTATGAGGGTATGAAAAAAATCACTGGAGCATAAAGCTTAGTGTTGGTAGAGGTCCATGTCGTGCTGTAAACTATTTAAAGATTGACAAAGATAAAGAAGAAATAACAGAATGGTATGTTGGTACACTACATTGTTGATAAAAACGTTCGAGCATTATACAAGCGTTTGTGTTAACGGAGAACGCAGCAGGCTAGCCCACTCTGGCCCACTCTGGCCTGTTAAAGGTTGCTCAACGCCTATCTTCCTATTAAGGCGCATGTACACTGTTACGCGGACATTGTACATTGTGTAACAGCGCCGCTACCTAAATGTTTAAGACGAACAATGCTTGATAATTATGGTAAGTAATATTGTTTAAAACGGTTGCCTAAAGGTATGTACAAGCACATAAATAGCGCAAGGCGTATGATTTTTTATAATATTAATAATTGTTTATCTACAGTCAGAGCCGTGGTAGCCTAGTAGTGAGGGCGCTCACGTTAGTTTCATAGAGCGCGTGTGACCAGGGTTCGATCCCCGGCACCACTAAAATTGTTAATAGCAATTTTATGTACTGTATATTTACCAATCTATCATTTGAGTTTTGCACAAATATGAACTTCGGCTGGAATTCGAACCCAGGGTACGACTCAGCAGTCAGGTACGTTGACCACTAAACCACGAGGTCATCAAATCCGGTGATGGTTATTCCGCCATCTGTTCGAGAGTACGAGATATTTGTGCCACGTCCCCACAACAAAGGTGGCAGATTCAATGTCTCCACACCTTCTTTCTTCAACAGCCTGTAAATAATCCATTGCGGGACACTGGCCTCTACCATAAGGAGAAGATGTCACAAGCGCTCGGCAAGCGATTTGTCAGAACGCAGTAGCAGACACCCCGCGCCTTAGCTGCCCGTCCATCGCTCTTCTTAATTTTGATCTGGTATTTTTCGCGATGCTTATCCCGCCATCTGTCGGTAGCCATTGTGATTTTCAAGGCTTCTCCCTTAGTGGTCATCGAGGTCGAAATCCACCAGGGCGACATAATCATATGCTCATATACACCATATGAGCAGCGTATGAATCATATTTATTGAAATACTAACATGTAACATCAATAACTGAAAAAAAAAACAGGACGACCTCGCTTTGTACTAAGTCAATTTTTTATTTGTCGATTTAAATCGATAAAAAATACAATGGAAGTCGTCGTGGTAAGCAAATGATAATCGTCTTAATGTCAAAGAGACAATGACTACAATTGTAATTTACGTTACTAAATGATGCAATCGAAACGCGCTAATTTTTAATTTTTTTTTTTAGGTTGGTTGCTACGGCAATAATCTTCTTTGATGGGTTATTTATAATGTATGTGTAAAAAATTATTTTATTAATTGTACAATTATAATACGTCTGGCAAATACTTGCCGTGTAGTATATTTAAAAGCGCTAATAGCCTAATGTGTTAGGGTGCGGACTGCGAAACATAACGTCGCAGGTTCGAGCCCACCATTCGACTATTGTCGTGAACCACTCCAAATACAGGCTCTAATGCTTAGTTGGAGGGTTAACAGGAATATTAGTAATGTTAGTTAAATAGCATTGCTAGTATTCATTTTAAAAAAAAAAGAAAAGAAAAGAAAGAACTAGCCTAAGTATCTGCCTACCCCTTTCCCGTCGGACACCCAAGTGGTAAGAGTTGTCTAAGGGAAAAAATTGACAAATCTCACGGCGCCCTACAGATAGCAGATTTACTATCTCGAAATTTGACCAGACCGTGATGTAGAGACCCATGACGGACAGCGTTGGGACTTGGGAGCGAGGAGTATTGTGATGTAATCGCCACCCCGATGGCCATGCGTGGCGATTGTGACAAGTCCTCCCATTGGAGAAGGCCTATGTCTAGCAGAGGCTGATATAAAGAGGCTGGTGATGATGAATACGATAAATATAAACAAGTTTCGTTGCAGTAATATAGATTTTTATTTCGTCTCGTTATAGATTCAGACACCATGTTGTATTTCAGTTCGACAATTTAACAGATTACGTCGTAGAGACCTGTTTAGTTTAATCGAATATTATTTCTGAGTAACGAGACGCGTCTCTGCGTCACTGTCAAACTGTCGAGTTCGATATAACTTTAAAACTTAAACCGATCGGAGTTAGTTACAATTACTACCAGACTAACACGATAGAGCCGAGAACTATAGATAGGGCCCTGTAGATGTGTAAGAGATTATTTTTGGAGACGGAAGAACATAGACAGACAAGTCAACGGGATTGCTGTTGTTATGGGTGTACGTTACAAATGTAGTATTCGTCTGAAGGACAGCCGAGACAGACCGACGGAAATATCATCATCATTGCAGCAGGTCACAAGGCAACTACTGAAGTAGGCGTCCCCCAAAGATTGACACAAAGCCCGGCCCTGAGCCACGTGGGATAGCATATACTGTGTAACATTTGAGCATAACACTGAACCACTGATAATCGGACTCAAACGAAAGACCACCCAACTCGAGCATCTTTCGTTCTCGGCGTGTGATGCAAACCGGGTTGCGTAATATTTCCGTTCGGTAAGTGATAATGACCTTGATGCTGATGTTCAATTAACGTTTTTATGTTACATCAAGAATGCATTTTAGGAAGAATCTTATATTTATTTTTAGCACCTTGAAACTACGTACAGACAGCCTCGGGTACAATCACGAGACGACTCGCGCGGTATAACTGCGCGTTCCAATAAGAAAGAAGTAAAGAAAAGAAAAAAAAATGTGTGTGTAAATGTACGTAAGAAGTAATACTTCTTTAGCGTAACAAAACGAAAATAACTAAAAATATTATCTATATCCCGTGTGCCAGTTACTCTTTGTTTGTGAGAAAAAGACATATAGACAATAATGTAATGATTTTAGAATCCTGCATAAGCAGGCGGCATATTTTATTTTTACGGGAAAGGTGACAAAGGATTAGGTAAGTGATTACCATCGCCTGCATACCAGAGGTGCTGCAGGTGCGTTGCCGGCCTTTAAAGGGTATTTGGAAGATGGAAAGGAGGATGAGGAGGGGGATGGAGAGGGGGTGTGAGCCTCCGGTTACCTCACTCACCGAACGTAACGCAGAAGACCAAGATGCCTGTATATCACGTCTGCGAGGCCGTGGTACTGAACCGTACGATCCGGGCCATTCGGCAGCAGCAAAGCCGGCTTGGCTCTACCACGAAAAAAAAAATTACGCCGTTACCTCACTCAATTAAAAAAGTAAAAAAAAATAAGACAAATTATTTATGTTGCTGCTTCGTCTCAGTCAGAGAAAAAAAAAACGGTGTTTAAATTTGAATTTCTTACGTTGAACATATTTCATTCGTCACAACGAAGTTTAAAGCTGCATTCACAGTTAAGGTTGTCCTTAACCTTATATACCAAAGTCGTGTTCTCGAAACGAACATTAAATAGTATACTCAAACTGACTCACACTCCGTCCCTGACCTTTCTGCGGCGAACAAACGGTCATACAATGGGATACAATCAAAGTATAATTTCTATAGCAATATTTCTATTGAGCTGCACAGTGTAAAGGCAGTAAAATTTTATGTTCACTTACGTACATTGCCTGTTGATGTTGTGAAATTTGTTAAGGATTCGCTTGAAATTTTGCTTAAACATTTACGTTATATATTACGTTGGTGTCGTTACTTCTTCTTGGTAGCGATTAAAATAACACTGGTTTTTTTTTAAATACATAGCATTGTCTCTTGAATTTAAGAGAAAATGTATATAGTCGGAAACGGATAAAAGTGTAATGGAGAGTCACTCTCGAGATCATAAATAAAAACGCACATTTTCTCAAATTGGATAATTTATATAAATAACTGATTTCTTTTTTACAAATTCAAGTGCAAACTTTAAAGATTTTAAGGATATTTGTGGGCTGGGGAGGAGGATAAGAAAGGTTTTTTTCCATTTAGTTTGAGGGTCTGACTCACATTTGGCTGGTATCTATTGTTTCACTTTAGATTTTGCATTATAATCATACCAAGTTTTAAGTTTGTATGAATAACCGCTTTTACGATACGGACTAAAAAAACTTTGGAAAAAACACTTGTATTTCTACACTTACTCACTTAATTTAACTTTTTTTTATTATTTGTTAGGATATCGCTCATAATAACAAATACGGTTGAAAAGGTACAGCCCTTATAAGGTAAGACAGACTGATAGACGGACGGACGGACGGATAGACGGCGTACGCTTAGTAATATAACTCCCTACTGATATAACAAGTATAGTAATATAACAAGAACCCTAAAATGTTCTACGTATTTTATAATAACGTTTTTTGATTTCAATTGCCTCGTGAATCGTTCTTGGCAGAAATCTGTGTTCTTTTGTGCAGATTTGTGGTCTATCAAATCTGTGATCTTCAAGCATCCTAGAATACAATCATAGACCTCAGACCTGCAAGAGCGTCGATGTTTGCACAGCTGAAATAAAAGTTAATCTCAAGTACATAATACTACCTGACACTAACACTTACGCCTCGAAGGGTAGGCAGAGATTTTAGATTTCTATTTGGGAAGACTCAACGTACTTCCGAAACCCAATTTTCGGGCCTATTCCCGGAGATTGCTGTGAGATTTTCAAGAATTGCCCCTTCCTTCCATCTCTCAAAATTCAAATTGTATTGGCAGATTCTTAAACCAATAACGCACGGACAAACATTTTATAAATACGTTTTACAATGAACTTGAACGTTTAGCGGTAAACTTGATAATTTTGTTGTCTCATCTCGCGCCACTCCGATGGCACCAGGCACGCTCGGGTAAAACCAATCTTACATCATTTACTGTTGTTTTTATAGCAGCTTGGCAATTTTATACTGCGATTATATAGACAATAGCAACACAACATTATGCATCCTTTTTAATTATAGTTATGTTAGTCCACGTCTTCCTTTAAGGCTAGGAACACTTCGGGAGTTTTTGGCACTGCCGAAGTTCTTAGAAAAAAGTTGTAACTATCTGGGGAACCACATGTTAGCTTACCTACCTTGTAATATGAGAAAAAACTAAATCATGATCTCTAAACAGTGTAAAATCAAAACAAAGACAAATGTGAAATGTCCAGTGATGTTTGGCGAACTCCACAGGTCTCGGAGATAATATTTTTCGATATTCCTCAGACATGCATCTATCATGTAACTTTGTTTGCTGTTAACAATTTTAGTGACGCCGGCACCGAGTGGTTCGAACCCAAATCACTCGCGTAATGTGAAACTAAAGAGAGTGCCTTTACCACTAGCTTACCTCGGCTTCTGTAAGCCAAAAGTCTCTCCCAAGTCTGGAGGTTTTAATCGGCACGCTTGACTGACAGCTTGGCGTTCGCGGAACCTCTATTTTGTGAATAAGTAAGGTCAGATATATTTGAGACGTTTAATCCATCCAAATTTCTTGTTCTTCTTAACAGCCTGTAAATAGCCTACTACAGGACATAAGAAGAATTTTCCGTACACGGTATGTGGATTGACAATCGTAATACCAGACACCTCGTACCTCAGACGCTGCTACCCGTTACCGGTCTGCCATTATTTGAGACGGTTATCCCGCCATCATTCGGGAACCGTTGTGATCTTCGAGCCCTATCCCTTAGTCCCCTCTCCCGACAACCACGGGAAGAAACGATGGCTGGTTCTCACACCGACACCACACGGCAAATACTGAAGTAGAGGCATCTTGTGATTCTACTTTTCGTACGGTGAGTGAGGTAACCGGAGGCCCACACCCCCTCCCTATTCACCTCCTCGTCCTTCCCATCTCTCAAATATCCTTAACGACCGGCAACGCACCTGCAGCATCTATGGTGTTGCAGATGTACGTGGGCGATGGAAATCACTTACCATCAGGTGAACCGGTTGCTCGTTTGGCGTCTTTTCCATAAAACAAAAAAGTTCGCCTCTTTGCTTTATTAAGAGCAAATAGAGTTTAAATAAAATAAATGAGGTAACCGGAGTCCCACTGCCCCTCCTCATCCTCCCTCCCATCTCATCAAATATCCTTAATGGCCGGCAACGCATCTGCAGCATCTCTGGTGTTGCAAATGTACGTACGCGACGGTAATCACTTCATCACCATCATCTGAGCCGCGTGAAGGTTTACGTGCTACCGGCACAGGGATGCTTTTGCCTTGCGTGGAGAGTAAGGACAAATGTAATATTAGAAAGAAAGAAACATTTATTGCACAAATACGCCACTCAATAACAAACAAACATTGCAAAACATTTAATAAAGCAATTGTTGAAACAAACAGCGTTTAGCATTGCCTTCCACTAGAAGCGTCGGGTGGCGCACGGGCCGAACAGACTTCACTCAGGTTAATGCTGCAGTCGAGACTTAACTGCAGCGCTGGTTTTCAGTGGGTCTATTACGACATACCAGCATTATAGTTTGTGCTTTCGCGATGTGGTTCAGTGGTGGACTGTTTCGATCAGATTTAATAAACAACAGCCACATAATGCCTTTGATTGTTACATATAAATAATCAAAGCGTTGTACGATAAAAAAAACCGAATGGCATGTATGGTCTTGTACGCTCAGATGTATGTTGCGTCTGCTACCACGGTCGCCAACCCATCTGCCAAGCGAGGCTGTTACTGAAAAGTCTGCCAAAGCGAACAAAACCCAGCCCAGCCAGCTGTGGATTACTAATAAATTGTTGAGGTATAATATTGTGTTTATGGCTTCCATCTCCGTCAACAGGCTATTAAATAAAGATTGAGTGTTTTTTTTATTTCAAGGTCTTGTACTAGGCGCTAGTTTTAATTACATACCAATTTAAATGAAGAAAAACTTTACACCCGTAGTAAGAATTTCTCATGTGACTTGGAGGCAGTTTTCATATGGATTAACATCCGAATCGGGTACCCTTAAAATTTCTACTCCTGTGCGGTAATCGAACCCATGGCCTGACGCTCCGCGACCTAGCCACTGCGCCACCGAGCCGGCTGTATATTTGTTTACACATCAAATAGCTCTCAAGTTCGTACAGCAAGCTACTCGTACATTTCCTTTATTACTGACACATTTCTCAAATCATAAAGGCCTTGTTGACTGCAGGGTACAATGCGAGGCAGTTTGCAGTTCGCTACTCAGCTTATATAAGCTTGCGACTGTACTTGACTGCTGGCTTAGTTGATGAACGTGTACACTCGTGCGGTCAATTGAATACGTAATGAATGTTAATTGTACTTAAATATTTCCCTCGTACATATTTATAACCACTTATGAGTTGAGCACACTTACACGGTGTCTCTATACGTGGGAGTAGGTACGTAACATGGTAGAGCCAAGTAGCGGCCCTTGCTGCTGCTCGAATGAGCCTACTCGACCTGGTTCGTACCGAGGCCTCGCAGAATACCGGTGTGAAGTAGAGGTAACCGGAGGCCATCTCCCCGTCCCCATTCCCCTCATCTTCCTCCCTTCCATCTCCAAAATACGGTTAAAGGCCGGCAATCACTAACCATCAGGTGAACCGATAGCTCGTTTGTCGTCTTTCCCATAAAAAAAAGGTACGTCCCGATACCTACAAAGTATCAATACGTATCGATACTATTTTTAGATTTATGTAATTAAGAGAACTGAAAATATGTATTATATTATTAAAGTTAAGCTACTAGTTTGTAAGTTTGTAGTATGTAAGCACATCCGTTTCGTATACTTATCATCAGACTAGGCCATGTACAGAATTTAAACTTAATTATTTATTTATTTATTTATTCTTTATTGCCTTAAGCTTAAGGTTACAATGGGCGGACTTAATGCCAAGTGGCATTCTCTGCCAGTCAACCCTTGTTATGGTTAAAGGTAGTTGGCAGATATAAAACAAAAAATAAAAAATAAAATAAAATAAAAAACTGCAATAAAAATAAGTTGATAAGTACATATAAATAAACTATATAATTAAATAAATATTTATAACATAAAATACACAAATACGTATACAAGTATATAAAAGGATACATAAATAAATATATAATAAAAATCAAAAATAGATAAGCCGAATATTGTCAATGATCTATTATTCTATTAGGTAATTACGAAGTGGACTCTTAAACAGTTTCTTGCTAGGAGCTGCTTTTATCTTATCGGGCAGGGCGTTCCAGAGGAGTGAAGCATGAACAGTAAAAGAAGAGTTATAGTATCCTGTATTATGTTGTGGAACTCGAATCTTAAATTGGTTTATGGAACGAGGCTCTCTGTCATGAGCAGAATAAAGATATTGGAAATTATTCTTAAGATAAGAAGGAGAATTAGGTTCAGTTAATACAGAATACAATAAACACAAAATATAACTATCACACTATTATATATTATTTATAAAATATAACACTTTCTGTCACGAGTGTACTCCGCGTGAGGCTTTGAAGGTCAATTTGAAGTATGCTGCACAATCACGACCTCTTCTTAAACTAAAAGTAAAACAGCCTAACTCGCTCAGAAGTTTTGCTAATTTTAAACCTTAATATGTCTGTGAATAAGATATTACTTAATTAAGAATTTGATATTTCAATTCTGAATCTTTTTTTCTACTTTTCAGCTACAGAAAGTGCCTATTACACAAAAACATCTTTTCTCATTTAGTTTTCTGAACGACCAGGGTTATACCAGTTTTATAATTAAAACTTCCCATAGAGCCGCAATAACAAAGACGGTTTAAATTTTGAAGTCCATGAGTAACTTGGATTACGTTAACTGCTGCTGATTACTGTTCTTGTCGGTGAAGGAAAACATCGTGAGGAAACTTGAGAAAATTCGATGAAGTTATTGCTGTTAGCCGTTTTGGCTTTTACAGCTTCATAGGTTTGCGCCTGCGTCCTTAAGGTCGCGGGCGTTTATGCTTTAAGTAGATGTACAAGAGTACATCTACTGCTTACCTCATTATGGTAAGCAATCTGAGGACCGTCCGAGGGAGGTTCGGGCCTCGTCTCGGACGGTCGTGGTGTTTGGGTAGTATTGGGCGGTAAGGACCGCCCTGAATCCCGGGTGTACGGTGTGTACGCGGGTGTTCGGTTTGCACGATACGCTCTTATGCGTCGGCGGGGGATTGTGTACGTGTCTCTACTCCTAACTGTTTGAGTATTTAGAAAAGCCTGTACGCGATTATGTGACGTTCGTAGGCTAATCTAGTATAGTTAAATCTGCTCGGTGGCGCAGTGGCTGTGCGTGAGCTCACAGCGATGCGGGTTGCGGATTCGATTCTTGCACGGGACGAATTTTCGTATGGAATACTAATAATTATTACGGGTCTGGGCGTTCGTCCATGAGCAATTTATGTATGTTAACTGTCACCTCTTGCTTAGTAAGCATATAACGTATTATAACGAATGACTAATAACATCTTGTCAGCTCTTACGTATTCGAATGACAAGTCAAAAGAAACAATGTTTTATAAATTACCAGTCGATGTTATCGAATGTCTTTCATAGGTAAATAAGAGCGGCTGTACACTGGATAAAATGTAAGCCTATTTTTTTTTCTATTATGTAAATAAAACGCCATTTCAAGAATATTCTGGAACAATCAAAATAAACGCCATGGACAATTCAGTAGTGAGTTCTGCCTTATGTGGAAGAGGAAGAGGAGAAAAAGAAAGAAGAAAGATATAGGATTGGTTATTGTCAGGAAGACCAGTCTAAGATCACGTGCGATGGTAGGAACACCGTACCCTGTGTAAATGGTAACAATAAAAAAAAGTTTCTCCAATCTCGCAACCCGTATCTCTCAGCAGTATCTCTATTATCAAACCATTGGGGAGATAGGAAACTTTCATTAACATTAGCCCCCTCCCCTGCGCGAGAACCATGAACCACACGCACACATGCGCGCACCACGCGTCACAGCACGAGCAGTTAACGAGTTGTCATTAAATAATACGATTGTAACGCGATACCGTGAATAAATATGAAGTAATTGAAGTAATTAATCTAGCGCAATCTAATTAATGCATATATTAGTTTTATACCAAGTAATTATAGTATTTTTCTGCGTGCGCACTAATGGTGCAGGTGCAATTGGCAGCAGTTGGTCAATAGACAGACATCTTTCCGAGTGCGCAAGGGGAAAACATAAATCCTATGTTTGAATTATGCTGCAAAAAGATTCATCACGTTTTTTTTTTATTGAAATGGGATGAGAACGAGCTAACAGATATCCTAATGGTAAGTGGTTACGGCCTCCCATGGGCACCTTCAAACAATCTTAATCGTAGAAGGTCACAGAAGGACCCCTGAGGACTAAGATGGCGTTGGTACACGTGACCGTAGTAGGGGTGTGACCTGCGTGCTAAAATTTGTCAAATTTTCCAGGCGCTCAAAATTATTTCGAGGGCCTGTGAAGACCGCCAATCCGCACTGGAGCACAGCGTGGTGGACCCTTCCCGGCTCCAATCTCTCTCAAAAAGAAAGAGAAGGAAGCCTTTGCTGAGCAGTTGGCATTTACAGGCTGGTACTTTTGCTTTTTACAAGTCATATTAAAACAATCTTCAGAAGACTATAATTTAATTCTGTAGATCGGAAATTCACAAGCCTCTCCAAGAAAGCGCTGGATATATTCCGCCATATATATATTAGAGGGATAGTCTATATTTACCAGGCTGAGGAGACAGGTAGGTGAGCGTAGTACCGGTATAAAGTAGCAGCCTGTAAGTGCCCATAGCTGGGACCAAAGGCCTCCTTCTCAAATATCTGAGAGGGTATAGGAGCGGGAATGGCCCGCGACGCTACCGAGCAATACCGGTATCCAAGCATGAATTATGCTGCTTCCCATCACAAGTTTGTGATACCTTGCATCGGCAAATTCTGATGAATCTTCCCCGACTTTTTAGTAAGAGCTTCGTTCGTTACCTGGCAAGATGTAGGTGAGGTTGGTTATTATTGAATTTATATTTCCTCTTGCTATCTAGAAATTACTGGTATTTTTTCCTTCCGATTGTTCTCTTCACTTACATATGTACACTAATTGTTATGTTACGAGTATGTTATGCACGGGCTGGTTTCCGGAACACCACGACTGTTCGTGTGTCATCTATTCGAGCCAACCCAGCGATGTAGCCTGCCGGCGACATCGACGAGCGAACTCGGTGGCTTTACTTGTTTTAATTGAATACATTTTTGATATAAAATGTGGGACACTTTCTTTTAACATTAAGCGGTGCTGATCTATTGGAATTTATAATAGTTACAAGTTGTTTAAAAGAAATACTATGGACGTTTACTACATTTTTATTTCGACGAAGAGGCCATCGTCTGACGCATTCTACGCGTACCTTCAACATCTTCTGTTTTATTATCTCATTTGACGATAAGCTCATTTTAAACCATGTAACTTAATAAGAAATTCTTTATATAAAGACGTAAGAATGATAATAAAAACTTTTTTTTATAGCAGAAGGGGGCAAACAAGCGTGCGGCTCACCTGATGGTAAGTGATCACCGACGCCCACGAACATCCACAACACCAGAGGAGCTACAGGTGCGCTGCCGGCCTTTAAGAAAGGAATTAGCTCTTTTCTTGAAGGTCTCTAAGTTCGGAAATACTGCTGGATACAGCTGATTCCACAAAGTCGAAGTGCGTGGCAGAAAACTTCGATTAAAACGCACTGTGGTGGAATGCCAACCATCCAGGTGGTATCGATGGAACTTAGCCAAATAACAACAAAAAATATCAAAAGTTACATCGCAGAAAGTTTTGTACACAAAATGGCAAATTTATTTGTACTAGAGTAGCCTAGCCTAACTATGCAAGCTAATCACGATGCTCTCTTTAGTTTCATATAGCGCGAGTGACCTGGGTTCGATCCACGATAGCCGGCACGACTAAAATTGTAAAAGCAATTTTAAGTGCTGTATTTACCACGTGCTCAGAGGTGAAGGAAAACATCGTGAGAAAACCTGCATGTCTGAGAAATAATAAAAGATATTATTTCGAGGATATGTGAAGCCCGCCAACCCGCACTGGAGCAGCGTGGCGGGCTTTTACCGGCTTCCCTTTGGCCTCCGGGAGGCCTTTGCCAGTGGGGACATACAGACTGCTACTTTACTAGACGTTTATTAGTAGGTACTAGTGCAGGTAATTATTAGAAAATAGTGAAAAAAATTACGATAGAAATGAAATGAAATACTCTCAAACAACTTAAATAGCCTAATAATCCAAATGAAACGCAAGCACCTGTAGTCTTAAGTAATACTTTGCCGAGCTTTTGCGAGAGGTTGGGAGCGGCGACATCGCATTCGGCATGTTGGCAGCTTAAAACGGTTGATAGCGTATTTGAACTGGATCTCGAGAGCCTAATTTAATTATAGCGTATAGCTATGAGCGTAAATATATTTTGATAGAAAGTAACAAAAACTAAAAAGTGTCATAGAACTAATTTGAAATTAAGCTATTATTTACGGATTCTATCTCGTTTCAGTAGCTTTTTTTTTAATCATTCATACAATCGAACCAAAAATTAATAATTATAAAACCGACGGTAGCTGATGATGATGATGATATTAATTTATCCCTAATGGGAAAGGCAAAGGACTTTAGTCCATACAGCCAGGTCTGATGCACGTCTACTCTGTTCGCTGCTGCAAAATGCGACCCCAGACGGTAGCTGAGTTAACATTGACGTCAGGACGTCAAACTTTACAGTCTCACCGTGAGTACCGCAACGTCGCGATTTTAAAACGCTATTTAAACGCGATAAAGTCCGTTATATTGCTATACACAGTTCGCAATGGGTCGTTAGTGGCCCCGCACCTGCGGGTGCCTACTCGGCCCTATTGTCTTTCCGCGTCTTTGTCCGCGTGTTATTAAAGTGAGTGCCGCCCGTCGCCCGCGCATACTGCACGGCGGTACTGTTTGCGACTTCGCCCCGCGCATACGTGTGCTCGCCCCTCGGTTTGAGCAGCCATGACACTGTGCCGGAGTGTCTCGTACTCAGTATTTGTCGCGTAGATCATGTCAGGGTCGTCGGTCTCCGCGCCTCCATCTTCCCGCGTATTCGCGAGTTATTATTTAGTGAGAGCCGTCCTAATCCCGCGCACGCTACGCGGCGGTCCCGTTAGCGACTTCGTTCCGCATACGTGTGCTCGCCCCTCGGTTTGAGCAGCCATGACACTGTGCCGGGTGTCTCGTACTCAGTATTTGTCGCGTAGATCATGTCAGGGTCGTCGGTCTCCGCGCCTCCATCTTCCCGCGTATTCGCGAGCTATTAAGTAGTGAGTGTCGGCCGTGTCCCGCGCACGCCGCGCAGCAGTCCCGTTGCGACTTCGCCCCGCGCATACGTGTGCTCGCCCCTAGGGTTAGAAGCAGCCATATACACTTTGCCTGAGTGTCTCACAATCGGGTTCTGTCGCGTCGGTTTGTCAGGGTTCACCGGTCTCCGCACCACTATTTTTGTCTTATCCTTCCGCGTATAAATCCGCGCGCCATTAAAGTAAATCGTCATCCCGCCAAACTCGCGGGCCAATCTGCTCGCGAGTCAATTCAGATGAGGCTGTGAAAGCCTCCGGGCTAACAGCGTGTGGATGGTTTTTAGTCGGTATGGTCCTCCTTCAGGGGATTGAGTCCGACATAACCCAGTTGCTGGCCTACCGGCCAGCAACAGGGTATGCGTAACAGCATTTTCCATCCAGGGAAAAAAAAAAAAAAAAAAAAAAAATATATATTGCTATAATAGTTTCATTTCAAATGTGTAGTGTTCGGGTAGATACCAAGAAATCATTGTCCTGTAGCTAAACTACTGTATTTATTATAATTAAAAGTCTATAACCTAGTAATAATCAGCAGAATATGAGGTTAAATTTTTAATGTTGTAACTCCACATCCACTCCGTATAACCCCTGTCACCAATAAGGGTAGGCACGGATATCTATTTGGACCAGATCAATGTAGCCAAACGGATCGCTTTTTCGGGAGACAGAGCGTGAATGGTAGTCTTCACCAGATACTAGTAAACGACATTGTCGAGCATCGTTTACCATGTAATTGTCAAGCCTTTGTCCTTAATCGCGTCTAACGACACCCGCGGCAAAAAGTGGGCAGCTAATTCTTACGCCGCTCCCACGCAAAATTAAAAAAAAAATGGAACATTGATGAAAAAAACTGTTTATATTCGCGGTTATAATAGCTTAGTGATTCAGGACATGTGAAATATACCATCGCGAGTGGTTAAAACAAATAGTATTGCCAGTATTCTTTGAAAAAAAAACTAAAGAAATGTAGTGATTACCTTCCACAATAATTTGACTTTTCATAACTTATAAGTAAAGTGTTATCAGGACGTACATCACGACCGACATTTGCGGTCAACATTCCGTGTACGTAGATTTGAAGTTGATGGTATTTTAATGGCTCTTAATGTAAAGGGGTTTTGGGGAGACGGGGCACAGTTGATCCCCAATTTTAATTTTTATAAAATTGAAATGTTATCTCGATCCTGTTATGATCTGTCACTAAAGTATCCAGAATTTATGTAGTAACAGAATATTGTGAAGGCACATTTAAAAACTTAACAAAAATTTACTGATCTTCTCAAATATACAAACTGCCATCATTAGAAATGTTTGCCATTCATAAATCGTTTAAAATGTTAAGTAGATTTTATATTCTACTTAATTGAATCATGTAGGTCCATGTGTGCCCAGTTTCCCCTAACTAATTTTACTTTCGTTAACATAATGTCACTAAAATATTTTTTTTATGTTTAGGAAATTACTGTATCAACCTTTACTGATTAGGTAGTATTTGGGTAGTCTTAATAAACAAGATTTTTAATTATCATAAAACATTTTTTCGAAAATTTACTTTTGGTATTATAGTTTATACGAGTTTATTGGTATATAAAAAGAAGAAACTGCTGCAGTGCGAGTTGTAAAACTTCACACGTAAAGTAAAGTAGCAGCCTGTTAGTGCCCACAGCTGGGCAATGGCCTCCTAAAATATCTGAGAGGATGTTAGAGCCGGGTAGGGCCCGTTACGCTGCTCCTGTGCGATTTGGTAGGCTACACACGTACTAGAAGTAATATGTTTTTTTTCCTCAGACATTCAGGTTTCCTCACGATGTGTTCTCTCAGCGTCGTGCTCGTGGTACATTTAGAACCTGAAATTGAAATTTTTTTTCTTCTCTTTTAAAAAAACGGAGGCAGTTTACATACATGAATTGCACATGGACAAACACCCAGACCGGGAACTATTATTTGTAGACCGTACGAATACTAGTTCCGTGCGGGAATCTAACCCGCGACCCACAGCGCCGCAGCTAAACGCCTTAGCCACTACACCACCGAGCCGTCATTAACACTTTCAATGGTGCCCAGACCGTGGATCGAACCAAGATCACGCGCATACTATAATAATGCGGCGGCTAACCACTAGGGTACCACGGAACTCGTATAAAAATTAATAATTATTATTCCCTCAACCTCTGATAGAAATCGAACCTCCGCGAACCGAAGCTAGCGCTATGCTTGAAAGGTTTGCCAACATCCAACATGCTCACGCCCACGCATGCTGCTCCCGATCACCAGCGATTCGGGTTCGGTAAATTCGGATGGCTTCAGCTATCAGGGTACACAACTAGCTGATGAAGTTGGCCATTGGAGAAAAAGGTAAAGCCTTAATAATATGTGTCGTAAAGGAGATAAAATAAATATTTTAACTTACTTAGAATTACGTTCGATTTCTCGAAATGGCTCTTTCGAATTACTTATTAAAACGATTTCACAAAAATATATGTATTAAAGAAATGCGTCGATTGTATACACAAACCAAAATAATCATATGCAACTGTGTCTGGAACATTAGAGTACAGTAAGCCGAAAAGTACAAGGCCGGGTCAGTGAAATCGTCCTCAAGCGTTTAACGTTAACCAAAACCACACGCGATTACGTGCCGTAACGCAGATTAGCTTCAGAGTCGACCAATTAACATTATATACGAATGGGCTGATTTTAATATGCTCATCTCACGATTGTTCCCATTCAATCGATTATACACACACACACACAAACATTAACGCTGAAGCCACAACAGCCGAGTGATTAGTTGAACTGCATTTGAATCAAGAGACTTCGAGTCCTTCTGTCTTCTTCAACTGGCACGTTGTCGCAAATAAGCTCTAGTACAAGTTTTTTTTTTTTATGGAAAAGGCGGCAAACGTGCAATCGGTTCACCTGATGGTAAGTGATTACCGTTGCTCGAGTACAGAGGTGCTGCTGGCGCGTTGCCGGTCTTTTAGTATATTTGGGCGATGAGAGGGATGTCAGGGATGTCAGGGAGGGGTGCAGGGGAAGGGAGAGTGGGCCTCCGGATATCGCCTAACGAAACGCAGATGCCTCTGGTATGGTATTCTGCGAGAGCCTGGTACTACCCCGGTCGAGCCGTACCATTCGAGCAGCAGCAAAACGCCGCTGCTTGGCTCTACCAAATATAAAAAAGCACGCGAAGAAGCTCTCGGGGAAGGTAACCAATTATTTTTTCAAGACACTAAATGTCTACACCACTGAACACTTGAGTATTGGATATACGGTAGGGAGAACTTATTTTTTTTATATAAGCACTCAAAGTTAAAGGCATAATTAGAGCATACCTCCTCCAGCTTCTGCTGCTCTCTGAGATGTAAAGCAAGATAGATGCAAAAACCTTTCAAGGTTTTTACGACACCCAAGGAAGGAAAGAAGGGGGGAGAGGGTGGGGGGCTGATTCCTACGCCGCTTTTCTGGTTCTTCAGTAATCGTAAAACAATTTTTTTTTCAAATACTCCAAAGCATGCAGCAAACGAGACATCACTTATGTCTCGTTTTTATTTCTCGATGTCTTATTTAATGTAGAAATATATATCTTACGTTATAATAAATAACATGATGCGCCGGATGTTACGATAATGTTTTTTTTTTAAATTCGCAAGGCCAACAATATACTTTAAAAGTATTGAAATTAAACCATCATTTACGTTTAATTTTGTTTTTATATTCACGAACAGCCGTGGTCACGGAGGGTTTGTGGTGTTAGATGTAAAAGTCAACTCCGGCAACCTTCAGCTTTTAATTAATAAGACATTGTTTATTTAATTATTTATATTATAGTTTCATTTCAAATGTGTAGTGTTAGCGTAAATACAAGAAATCTAAAAAATTCCCTGTAAGCTGCGTAGAACGGACCAAAAATTTATAAATGAAACCTGAAGGTAGCCCGAGCTAACCATGACATCTGGACGTCTAACGCCTAAGCCCCCCCCGTGACCAAGGCTGCTGTAAAGCAATCGAAACGTCGGAAATACAAAAACAAAACTAAACGCGATAAAATCCGTAAACAATGGTTAATTTTGAATGTTATAAAAAGTTACTTTGCACAATTCGATAAAAGGTTGGAAAGTGATTACGAATGTATTAATCATTTGAATCCGGAACCGCCTCGAGGGCACCTTGCCAGGCACGCCGGTGTCGCGACTCGTTTATATTTAGAGAACGTCGCTAGATGCAGTTCTTTGTGTACAACACAGTTGTCATGGAAACGCGGCTTAGTGCAATTTCCTGCTTGGCATCGATTTTCTTGGCATCTGGTCAATGAACTGTGGCGTACGTTGTTACATTCTAATGTTCACGACGCGGCGAAGGTTGGTTGTACTTAAGTGTGTCTAATGCTTATAGGTATTTTTTTTTCAAGCTGTTAATGCTCAAATAGTAGGTTACCCACATGGGTTTGGAGGTCGACTGGGATTGTTCCATGTTGCGGCGTGCCTTGCCAGGAGGGAGAGAAAGTGGAAGTGTTCTTTACCCGTGCTAGGACTACATAAAGCGGCCAGCGCAGGTGGGATCGCCGATGTGTACAAGAGCGTTCCCATGGTCCTGGCGACATTTGTGTAAGCCCTACATAACCTGTCCTGGCCCACGCGAAGACGGATAGACGCTGTGCACCCCTGTGTTGTAACCCCTGAGGTCTAAGATAGAATACCTCACAGCCTGTATTTAAACCGACTCTCCTCTCTATACTCTTTAAAACGAAACCATTAGTGGTTTAACTGCTGCTTACGGTAGAGGTAGAAGATGGTATCTGCCCCGATGACCCTTAAAATAGAAAAGAAGTCCTATCACTGGGTTCTTACTTACTTATCTCTCCATCCCTTACTTACATTTCGGCGTTCATAACTGATTGTCACTTCTGAATATTGTCATAACTTGAACATATCATTGTCATAACTACGTCATATGTTCTCTTCGTGTATACCTCAAAACCTCAAGAGCAAAGTATACAACCAGTGCGTGTTGCTTTGACTTGATGCCGTGACTTTCGGAACCGAGACTTGGTCCTTCACTGCAGCCCGTATGAGGAAGCTTAAAGTTAATCAGCGCGATATGAAAAGGGCTTTGAACGGTGTATTTCAACGCGATAGAACCTGCAACGATGATATCCGCAGCAGAACTAAGGTAACCGACATAGCTGTAAAGATCAGCAAGCTGAAGTGGCAACAGGCCGGCCGCATAGCTCGCAGAACTGACAACCGTTGGGGAAAAAAGGTTCTCGAGTGGCAACCACGTACAGGCATACGCAGTGTGGCAAGATGTCGATGGATGCAGATGTCTCAGGACCGAGTTTGTGGCAACACTCCTCTGGAACGCCCTGCCTGATAAGATAAAAGCAGCTCCTAGCAAGAAACTGTTTAAGAGTCTACTTCGTAATTACCTAACAGAATTATAGATCATTGACAATATTCGGCTTATCTATTTTAGATTTATGTTATATATCTATTTATGTATCCTTTTATATACTTGTATATGTATTTGTGTATTTTATGTTATAAATATTTATTTAATTATATAGTTTATATAGTTTAATTATGTACTAATCAAGTTATTTTTATTGGAGTTTTTTTTTTTTTTTTATGGAAAAGGCGGCAAACGTGCAATCGGTTCACCTGATGGTAAGTGATTACCGTTGCTCGAGTACAGAGGTGCTGCTGGCGCGTTGCCGGTCTTTTAGTATATTTGGGCGATGAGAGGGATGTCAGGGAGGGTGCAGGGAAGTGGGCCTCCGGATATCGCCTAACGAAACGCAGATGCCTCTGGTATGGTATTCTGCGAGCCTGGTACTACCCCGGTCGAGCCGTACCATTCGAGCAGCAGCAAAACACCGCTGCTTGGCTCTACCAAATATAAAAAGCACGCGAAGAATCTCGGGAAGGTAACCAATAATTTTTCAAGACACTAAATGTCTACACCACTGAACACTTGAGTATTGGATATACGGTAGGGAGAACTTATTTTTTATATAAGCACTCAAAGTTAAAGGCATAATTAGACCATACCTCCTCCAGCTTCTGCTGCTCTCTGAGATGTAAAGCAAGATAGATGCAAAAACCTTTCAAGGTTTTACGACATAAGGAAGGAAAGAAGGGGAGAGGGAGGCTGATTCCTACGCCCTTTTCTGGTTCTTCAGTAATCGTAAAACAATTTTTTTTTCAAATACTCCAAAGCATGCAGCAAACGAGACATCACTTATGTCTCGTTTTTATTTCTCGATGTCTTATTTAATGTAGAAATATATATCTTACGTTATAATAAATAACATGATGCGCCGGATGTTACGATAATGTTTTTTAAATTCGCAAGGCCAACAATATACTTTAAAAGTATTGAAATTAAACCATCATTTACGTTTAATTTTGTTTTTATATTCACGAACAGCCGTGGTCACGGAGGGTTTGTGGTGTTAGATGTAAAAGTCAACTCCGGCAACCTTCAGCTTTTAATTAATAAGACATTGTTTATTTAATTATTTATATTATAGTTTCATTTCAAATGTGTAGTGTTAGCGTAAATACAAGAAATCTAAAAATTCCTGTAAGCTGCGTAGAACGGACCAAAATTTATAAATGAAACCTGAAGGTAGCGAGCTAACCATGACATCTGGACGTCTAACGCCTAAGCCCACCCCGTGACCAAGGCTGCTGTAAAGCAATCGAAACGTCGGAAATACAAAAACAAAACTAAACGCGATAAAATCCGTAAACAATGGTTAATTTTGAATGTTATAAAAGTTACTTTGCACAATTCGATAAAAGGTTGGAAAGTGATTACGAATGTATTAATCATTTGAATCCGGAACCGCCTCGAGGGCACCTTGCCAGGCACGCCGGTGTCGCGACTCGTTTATATTTAGAGAACGTCGCTAGATGCAGTTCTTTGTTTACAACACGGTTGTCATGGAAACGCGGCTTAGTGCAATTTCCTGCTTGGCATCGATTTTCTTGGCATCTGGTCAATGAACTGTGGCGTACGTTGTTACATTCTAATGTTCACGACGCGGCGAAGGTTGGTTGTACTTAAGTGTGTCTAATGCTTATAGGTATTTTTTTCAAGCTGTTAATGCTCAAATAGTAGGTTACCCACATGGGTTTGGAGGCCGACTGGGATTGTTCCATGTTGCGGCGTGCCTTGCCAGGAGGAGAGAAAGTGGAAGTGTTCTTTACCCGTGCTGGGACTACATAAAGCGGCCAGCGCAGGTGGGATCGCCGATGTGTACAAGAGCGTTCCCATGGTCCTGGCGACATTTGTGTAAGCCCTACATAACCTGTCCTGGCCCACGCGAAGACGGATAGACGCTGTGCACCCTGTGTTGTAACCCTGAGGTCTAAGATAGAATACCTCACAGCCTGTATTTAAACCGACTCTCCTCTCTATACTCTTTAAAACGAAACCATTAGTGGTTGAACTGCTGCTTACGGTAGAGGTAGAAGATGGTATCTGCCCCGATGACCCTTAAAATAGAAAAGAAGTCCTATCACTGGGTTCTTACTTACTTATCTCTCCATCCCTTACTTACATTTCGGCGTTCATAACTGATTGTCACTTCTGAATATTGTCATAACTTGAACATATCATTGTCATAACTACGTCATATGTTCTCTTCGTGTATACCTCAAAACCTCAAGAGCAAAGTATACAACCAGTGCGTGTTGCTTTGACTTGATGCCGTGACTTTCGGAACCGAGACTTGGTCCTTCACTGCAGCCCGTATGAGGAAGCTTAAAGTTAATCAGCGCGATATGAAAAGGGCTTTGAACGGTGTATTTCAACGCGATAGAACCTGCAACGATGATATCCGCAGCAGAACTAAGGTAACCGACATAGCTGTAAAGATCAGCAAGCTGAAGTGGCAACAGGCCGGCCGCATAGCTCGCAGAACTGACAACCGTTGGGGAAAAAGGTTCTCAGTGGCAGCCACGTACAGGCATACGCAGTGTGGCAAGATGTCGATGGATGCAGATGTCTCAGGACCGAGTTTGTGGCAACACTCCTCTGGAACGCCCTGCCTGATAAGATAAAAGCAGCTCCTAGCAAGAAACTGTTTAAGAGTCTACTTCGTAATTACCTAACAGAATTATAGATCATTGACAATATTCGGCTTATCTATTTTAGATTTATGTTATATATCTATTTATGTATCCTTTTATATACTTGTATATGTATTTGTGTATTTTATGTTATAAATATTTATTTAATTATATAGTTTATATAGTTTAATTATGTACTAATCAAGTTATTTTATTGGGTTTTTTTTTTTTTTTTTTTTTTTTTTTTTTTTTTTTTTTTTTTTTTTTTTTTTTTTTTTTTTTTTTTTTTTTTTTTTTTTTTTTTTTTTTTTTTTTTTTTTTTTTTTTTTTTTTTTTTTTTTTTTTTTTTTTTTTTTTTTTTTTTTTTTTTTTTTTTTTTTTTTTTTTTTTTTTTTTTTTTTTTTTTTTTTTTTTTTTTTTTTTTTTTTTTTTTTTTTTTTTTTTTTTTTTTTTTTTTTTTTTTTTTTTTTTTTTTTTTTTTTTTTTTTTTTTTTTTTTTTTTTTTTTTTTTTTTTTTTTTTTTTTTTTTTTTTTTTTTTTTTTTTTTTTTTTTTTTTTTTTTTTTTTTTTTTTTTTTTTTTTTTTTTTTTTTTTTTTTTTTTTTTTTTTTTTTTTTTTTTTTTTTTTTTTTTTTTTTTTTTTTTTTTTTTTTTTTTTTTTTTTTTTTTTTTTTTTTTTTTTTTTTTTTTTTTTTTTTTTTTTTTTTTTTTTTTTTTTTTTTTTTTTTTTTTTTTTTTTTTTTTTTTTTTTTTTTTTTTTTTTTTTTTTTTTTTTTTTTTTTTTTTTTTTTTTTTTTTTTTTTTTTTTTTTTTTTTTTTTTTTTTTTTTTTTTTTTTTTTTTTTTTTTTTTTTTTTTTTTTTTTTTTTTTTTTTTTTTTTTTTTTTTTTTTTTTTTTTTTTTTTTTTTTTTTTTTTTTTTTTTTTTTTTTTTTTTTTTTTTTTTTTTTTTTTTTTTTTTTTTTTTTTTTTTTTTTTTTTTTTTTTTTTTTTTTTTTTTTTTTTTTTTTTTTTTTTTTTTTTTTTTTTTTTTTTTTTTTTTTTTTTTTTTTTTTTTTTTTTTTTTTTTTTTTTTTTTTTTTTTTTTTTTTTTTTTTTTTTTTTTTTTTTTTTTTTTTTTTTTTTTTTTTTTTTTTTTTTTTTTTTTTTTTTTTTTTTTTTTTTTTTTTTTTTTTTTTTTTTTTTTTTTTTTTTTTTTTTTTTTTTTTTTTTTTTTTTTTTTTTTTTTTTTTTTTTTTTTTTTTTTTTTTTTTTTTTTTTTTTTTTTTTTTTTTTTTTTTTTTTTTTTTTTTTTTTTTTTTTTTTTTTTTTTTTTTTTTTTTTTTTTTTTTTTTTTTTTTTTTTTTTTTTTTTTTTTTTTTTTTTTTTTTTTTTTTTTTTTTTTTTTTTTTTTTTTTTTTTTTTTTTTTTTTTTTTTTTTTTTTTTTTTTTTTTTTTTTTTTTTTTTTTTTTTTTTTTTTTTTTTTTTTTTTTTTTTATTCTTTGTAAATTACAGCAGGTGTCTTCCGTTACAATCAATTTCCGTTGGCATGCTCAGTTATTAGCCGAGTGATGAATGGAGCGTGCCTCGGAGCCTATTGCGCGGATTCCTAGTAATCTTCCATAAATCGTCGTGTCATAGATTAAGCAAACAAAAGACAGATAAACACGTAAATTGCTATTGGGTGGATATTCCTAATTAAACTATTTAATATATATTGCTTTGGTTGTAATCGAAATTTTAAGAAAATCATCATAATTGAACAATAGTAATTTTTCTTTAAATTTAATAAAACTTGCCTCCGCCATGTGGCAGCTGCGTAAGAATCTGCCACCCTCTTAGGTTCACGAGGATGTCGAGGCGAGTGAACGAATGGTCTTGAACAGTTTAATAACACGTGTCACGGTTACAGATAATTATGCTAGGTTACAGAGTAATGCATGGTAATATCCAGGAGCAAGTCTGGCTATCTTCGGAGGGACGAAAACTAGATTACGGTCTGGCCTACCTAAGTCGTGTAAAGTAGTTCATAACCTCTGACTATGGGTCACATGCGTCAGTGTTTATAGATAAAAATAAAAAAAAATCAATAAACTGTAAGGCGGAAAGCGCCATCCACACAACACCAACCTCACATGCATATGGTGCATCTAGGAGTAGCTGACAAACATGGCGCCCGCGACCGATAACGAAAAATCCTTCCAAATTTGACGAACCCAAATCTCACAGTCTATTGATAAGATTCTAGTACTGCTCACCAACTGGTCTGTCCAACAAACGTGCTGGTGAGGTAGCGAAAAACCTGCTACTCATTATTCCTGTGCTTTCTTGATGAGGTGAAGAGGTTTATGTTCAACATTAGACTTAAACAGGCCGAAGAAAATACTTATTCCGATGCGTTATGTCGGCTCTGCAATGAAACTAGTTAGTCTGTATATCAAACGGGTAAATTAATTTCAATAAACAACATAAACCAGACGCGTACGGCTGGCTCACGACCGTAGACGAAAGGATATGACACGCGTTTCAATAGTTTGCATAAACCTATGTATTACGTGGGTACCTACCGTGCACACCAACATACCTACCCGTGTGGTATCGGCGTAAGAGTCTGCCACCACCACTTTCTTCCCGTGGGTGTCGTAGAAGCCGACTAAATGCCTTTTTAAAATCGAAATGGCTAGTGACATATGTGGTATCCATCTCGAAAAGCACCAAACAAAAACTAAACAGACCGAATACGGGCAGTAGCGTAGCAATGTTGCTCTTTATGGGAGAGGTCTATGTCCTGCAGCTTATTTAGAGGCTTTTAAGGGAAGGTACTTATCACGAAGTCCATGAGTAGCTCAGTGGTGAATGTATAACTAGTTGTCTCGGATCACATAACAATGATATAGCCAAAATTGCATGGTGAAGTAGATACCTACAGGTGCCTTCTTTAAATCTAATCTTCTTCCACTGTCTACTACTGTCCTAATATATTTGCCATAATTGCCACCCTTGGCCGAAAGATTGGCGATCTATCCGTTATCCCTTTGTGTGGTTTTAATGTCTTTTTTTTTAAATGTGTTACATTTTTGAGGACATGTCAAGTTCGTGCATGACGTTCGGAGGAAATGAAATACCTGTTTAAGAATAATGTAATGAAGTTCCTGATGAAGATAATGAGTACACGTGATGACTATAAAATAAACGTTTACTATAAATTGGTTATTATTCAAATTACACGTCTACTGCCAATGCAAATTCTGTCCGTGCCTTTGTTTATTCTTGTTCTATCTTACTTGTAGCTGTATAAAGGATTTCGTTAAATGAAGATCACTCACAAAGTAATGTAGATATTATTTTTCTTCAGCAGTATGTACACTTCACTGCTGGGCATAATGGCTCTATCCATGGTATAGGTACTGTGAGTATTGTATGTCATTATGACTGAAGTTGTTGTCACAAATAAACGTGTTTTGTTTGTTTCTCTCTCTTTACGGAAAGGCTTTTCCAAAAACGCTAGGCTAATATCTCTTCGGTGTTTCGGTCTGATTAATTTAGGTCTGGCATTTTTTTTTTTAAATAATAAACCTTTTTTTTTTAATAATAAATAAACAAATTAGAAGGCCACCGTATTCAACTTGGCGGCATGCTAATCTTTTATGTACATTATCTAACCTATTATAATAATAACACATTGAAATCATTGCCACTATAACATTAAAATTTACATTTCGGTTTATTTTAAATTGATTTCATTTCTGAAATTAAACTATTATTTACGGATTTTATCGCGCGTTTAATTTTGTTTTTATATGTTCCCGACGTTTCCATGCTATAGAGCAGCCGTGGTCACGGGGAGACTGAGGTGTCGGGATTTCATAGTCAACTCGGATTACCTGCAGCTTTTATTTATTAATTTTTGGTCCGATCTACATAGAATGTCTACCACCTCAGTCCCCCCGTTCCTACGGCTGCTGTAAAGCAATCGAAACGTCGGGAATGTTAAAACATAATTAAACGCGATAAAATCCGTGAATAATAGTTTTATTTTAAATGTGTAGTGTTCGCGTAAATACAAGAAATCATTATGATTTAATTTGGTTGGAAGAGATCGCTGTGCAGCAAAAAGACCGCCATATTGTACCTTTTAATAACTTGTTTTTTCTTTTAAGTTTTCTGTATCCTTTTGTGTTATGGTGGGCAATAAAAATAAGTTCGTAATCAACTGCTAATTACTAAACTCTTATGTCATTGCAACTAGTTAAATTTATATATTAGTATTTGGAATACAGTAAATTTATAAAACATAAAAAACATTGATGCACATTAAATAATACATCAATGCATTTATCAATATATCAAATTAGTACGTTTTTTCGGTGGTAAAGCCAAGCGGCGGCTTTTGCTGCTTCACGAATTGGTCACCTCGACCGGGGTAATTACCACAGCAACGCAGAATACCGAAATTTGATTACTTAACACAACCCATACTTTCTTTGATTGTTTGTAACATGTCTAAGTTCATTAACGGACCTAAGATATTTCCTTGAGGTACTCCATATTGATTGCAGCGATATTGTGACCCACGTGGCGTTCATAAATGATTACTTTACTCGTTTCTACGCATTGAAAACGATCATATAAGTAGCTAGCGATGCAGCCGAGTTCTTTATCTCTGATGCTATTGTCTTTTTAAGGAGTATTTCATGATCGACAAGGTATACGAAGTCAAGAGATGATTATTCAGCAATCTGTTGGGCTTGAAAGCTGTGTACGAAGGCACCTTCGATTTTTAGTGCTTCTTCATTTACTCCTGGCAAGCAGAAGAGGAGTCCTTTCGCTAGGCCGGCGATGTAGGGCCCGTGGGAGCGTTTCCGTGGCGCAGCCGATGCCCTGGTAGGGAACGTTTGTGTCATATTAAAGATGGATATTCAGCCATCCTTTATGCATAAAAAAGCTAAGCTTAGCAAAATGAGCTTTCCTAGGAACATAGAAAGTGATGGGTGCCGAGTCGTAACGCCAGAATTGCTCCCGGAGATCGCCGTGGATATTTCAAAGCTTTGCAACTAAGGTATAGTTGCCTTGAACATCACACACCAAAAAGGGTGTGACAGATTCTTACGACGCTACCACACGTTGAATATACATTTAATATAATCAGTTGAGGCTTTTCTTTTGAAAGTGTACTCGGGAAAGGCTTCCGTGAAAGCGTTTTTCATTTAACAAAAACATGAGGTATAAATAAATCTTCGCACGTCTGCGCCATATGATATTTCAACGGCAACGGGCGGGCCGGATTATTTTTTAATTACATGCGCTCCGCTGCTACGAATTAAAATTAAACAAAATGAAATACATATGATAAAGGGCACGGTGTTTTATGTGGGCACTAGGTTCAGCTCACGGCTCAAACTGTGAGCATTTATTCAAAGTTAATAGTCATGTTAAGTAAAGTAGTTTAAGTAGTTTCAGCTCCTCTGGTTACGTACCAACGCTATTGAGACCTTATCTTTGATACCTTCGAAGACCACCACTGGATAAAACCTTTACAAGAGATCGCCAATCGCTATCAAAATTATTATCTGTGGATTTTGGGATCAGTTGGTATGATTTTCCGCCATCGGACGGACGGACCACTCAGTACACACTCAGGCATTTGAAATAAAACAGTATAAGGGAAGATACCTTACTATTATAGTCTTACATTCCCTCTGATACTTCTTATCCCATGTCCAGTCCTCGTTATGGACGTAAGAGTGTATGCATATAAAATTCATAGAGAATTCACCCATACTTATCAATAGGCGGACGAGTTGGAGAACTCTACTCCGATACCCCAGCATTAGTAATGTTGCTCCCCATCATCACTATGAATGAATGAATAAATGAATATACTTATATTGTACAAAAAAAATGAACACAGAAATCATTAAAAGAACAAGTCAACTAGAAGGTTCAATTTGGGGCAAGTTTATCGCTGCATAGCAATCCTTTCTAGACAACCAAACACGTAAAGAAACAAAGCTATCGTTACGAGGAAGGTGAAGTAACATAAATGTACGTGCAGGTTTGTAATGATATTTTTATTAAACAGGTATATTATGAATAACGACCCACAATGGCAACAGTTCCACACGTATACGAATAGATAAAACGTTATGCAATATTTTAGCATCTCGAATATAACATGCTTTGAAAAATCGGTTTAAATAGCTCAATGCATTTAAAGCGAGATACCATAAGTGAAAGGGCACGAGTCATTCTAGCATTTACAAACTTTTGCGTCACACGTTTATAAAAGTATAATAACATTAGAAATAATACTATTATTTACGGATTTTATCGCGTTTAATTTTCTTAAACATTCCCGACATATAACACATAGCTGACTTAAAACGCCGTGGCTCTAGGAAGTCTGCAGTCTGTGATCATATCCTAGATCGCCCCCAATCATTACACCAGATTTGATAGACCACAAATCCTAATCCAGTTCCCCGTGACCACGGCTGCTTAAAGCAATCGAAACGCGAAACATGATTAAACGCGATAAAATCCGTAAATAATAGTTTCATTACAAATGTGTAGTGTTCACGTAAATACAATAAATCAGTATTATAATAATATGATGATTATTCCTTTAGTCCTGGTAAATCTTGCTTCCATTTGACCGCATCCAAGGATCCAATTTCTTCCATATGCAATTTTTTTTTAGTATAGTTTAGGAGGTAGTGTTTTGAGGAACTGTTCGGAATAATCCCATCCACTAAGTTTCACCATCGTACATCGCGACAGATAGTCAACATACCCCAACCTCATATAGATGGTTAGCAATCTAACACCAGGCGTTCTTTACGATTTCGTTATAATTGTACACACACACACTAACTATTATTAATTATATTTAATTTATAATCATTTATAAAACTTTTGAATATCACAAATTTGGAATGAGAAACAAACAATTTTTTTACATAATTTCTGTCTATACTTTTAAATTGTCATTCGGTTTTATGATTAAATGATAAATAAATTTCACTGCTGAGAGCAGAGAAAAATCAGAAACTAGATAGTACATATTTCACAAAGGCAAAGGAGACGTCGATCTAAAACAGGCGTTTTCCTACAATTTATTTTCTTTTACTTGTTCTGTAAGTTAATTACACTCTGAAGACTTATAGGTACCGTCGCTTTATAAATCAATTACTGTGAACGTATACGTCCTTGATGGGAAAAATATTTTTCTCCAATTTTATTACGTAAATGTATAATTATTGTTTGTTTGTGTCTGTATCAGCAGTAACATGGATTATATAGAATTAATATACAAAACATAAATACAGCCGCTTTAGTTTCTCAGAGCACGAGTGACCTGGATTGGACCCTCGGTACCGGTACTACTAAATCTAAAAACTTGTAATGCAGGAGCTGCATCAGGTTTTATGCAACAGAGTTGTTCCCAATTCACTTTGGTGAGACAAACATATTTATAGTAAAATCGCTATTAACAATATCAATGGTAAATATGGTCGGCGCAGGGCCGAGGAATGAACCTAGTTCACTCTCGTCCTTTGAAATTAAAGCAAGTGCTCTAACCACAGGGCTTTCACGGTTCTTAAATTTAATAGCAATAAATTATATAAACGAGAGTTCTGTGCTTGCAGTTTTAGTTGACAAGGCGTTGCATTTCAGGATCGATTCCGTATTCTGAGATTATTCACATTCTCTTGAATATTCACATACTCAATCACAACACTCGCATTCGCATTATTCACATCATCGTCATCATGATCATCATCAGCTTGTTACCAGTCCACTGCAAGAATGTCATTATTTTTAGTATGTGGTAGAGCCAAGCAGTGGTCTTTGCTGCTGCTCGAATGGACCGACTCGACCGGCTAGTGGAATTTTGTGCTTCTGCGTTTCGATCGGTGAGTCTGGTAACCGGAGGCCCACTGCCGCTCGCCATCCCCCATACTCATCCTCACTCCGAACTTTTAAATATCCATAAAGGCCGACAATACACCTGCAGCCCCTCTGCTGTTGGAGATGCACGTGGGCGAAGGTAGTGACTTACCATCAGGCGAGTCTCTTGCTGGTTTGCCCCCTTTTCCCATAAAAAAAATAAAAGTATGACGTAGTGACTAAGCGTTTAGCTCCGGCGATGTGGATCGCGGGACTGGTATGTACTACAAATAATAGTACCCGGTCTGGGTGTATGTCCGTGTGCAATTCCTGTATGTAAACTGCCTCCGCGACGCAGGAGAAATTCCTACAGTGTAAGATAAAGTTTTTTTTTAAAAAGACACAAAAAATCTAAATTCAAGAGTATCTCTTAGAATATTTTTACTAAACTAAATTAAAAAAAAAATTCGTCGTTAGAATGTGTTGTTGATTAGAAACCAGCCATTCAAATTCTTTTTTTTCACCAGCCTCTTGAAGCCCAATGCTGAACTTAGCCTCTTCAAGAAAGCCCAGCAGCAAAAGACATCATGTATTTATCAGAAAAATTTGTCCACACTCACCATGGGTAAAGGGGTTAGTAAGCGCAGTGTCGGTGATGCTGCTCCCCGTTACTAGTCTGTTGGATTTGGGTTCAGTAAATTCGGAAGGATTATTGCCACCATCTGGAAGCAAGATCCTCGTTTGTTTGCTAGCAGAGGAGCCAGGTGCAGGTGAGGATTACATTTGGAGGAAAAGACCTTTACTAAAATCTACACCATCTTTACAATCCAGCCAATTTTATTATTTCATTAGGTTTTCCTGAATTTGAACGTGCTGCGACCTTCCTTTAGTTGTCATAACAAAAGCTCTGTATATAAATGACATTTAGAGCTTTGTGACAGGGAGAAATATTACTTTGATAGTTCTTACTATTCAGTACGAAAAGGTTTCTGACGTCGCCAGCTTGAATACGACCGCGTGGTTGAGATGTCTCTGTTGCGGGTTCTAATCACAAACGGAGCCGATCTATTCTATTTGAATTAACATAAATTCTACGTACTTATTTATGTTTGTCCCGCACAAAGTTTTGCTTGAAAACAGATGACGTATTATGATTATTTAAAATATTTCCTACGATGCAAAAATTGTGGTTGTGAATGTTACTAATGTTCCAGATCACTACAGTCTCCAGTCGTCTGTAGTGATCCTGATTAGTGGAAGTAAAACGTACTGGAGTTCCGGGAGTAACTGGGGGACCCGGAGATACTGGAACTCGTGGAGTGATGGTTCCGGTGACAGCCTACATGCGGAAAAGGCAACTCCGCGGATACTTTAGCTAGTCTATAATATATTTTACTGTATCAGCTTGTAAAAGTCCTCTGCTAGAAATAAGCTTTCCCATGAAAGGGCCAAAAAACCAGCATGTTAGATTAACATGGAAGATTTGTTTGTTTTATGGAAAAGATGGCAAACGAGCAAGCGGTTCACCTGATGGTAAGTGATTACCGTCGCCCACTTACATCTGCAACACCATAGATGCTGCAGGTGCGTTGCCGGTCTTTAATGATATTTGGGAGATGGGAGCGAAGAGGAGGGGAATAGGTAGGGGATGTGGGCCTCCAGTTACCTCACTGACCGAACGAAACGCAGAAGCAGAAGATTCTTCCACTTCACGCCGGTATTCTGCGAGGCCATTCTTAATCCGGTCGAGCCGGCCTATTCGAGCAGCAGCTAAAGCCGCCGCTTGGCTCTACCACGGGGAAAAACGGGGATTTGCCCGTACTCAGCATGCACGGTGAGTGGGTTGCGTCAGTGCAGAGCCGGTGCTCACTAGGGATGCTGCTCCCCATCACCCGGAATCTATCTCCCGTTAAAATTTTCTCGTGGCTGTATTTGCTAGGTTTATCCCATCCATCCATCAAAGTACCATGTTCACGTGAGCTGGACATTTGGACACTAACTAGGTAATCTACACATGAATGTTCAATATCACTCACTCGATCACTGCCTGACTGATCACTAAATGAAGTACAACAGGCTCTGACGAATTATGACGCTGTGGTTATAATCCGTCAGGAAGGTACCCCAAGATGACACCGAAGACAACCTGTTCCTGAGCTAGACAGCTCTAAATCCTTAATGGTAGTAAACATATTTGATTGTATTCGCTTTACGACCCGATGACATATACGAGAGTGGTCTAGAGTCGAGAATCGAGAAGTGAATCGAGAGAGGTCGAAAGTTTCCGACCTTAACGTGAATATGGCAGAACTTGTAAACTTCACGTTAAGGTCAGGGGAACTCGTCTAGGGAATATAGTTGCACATCGTTTGCCAGGTACTCGCCAAAATTTCCGCTATTTTGGAAGCGGAGTTCTTATTTAACAATCGTTTGAGTGAGTCAATTAGAGTATTTTTGTAAAAAGGAAAATAAACCGCATATCGGGCTGTCATTAAATATTTGATTTTGAAATACAATACGCCGAAACAAATCAAAGACGAGTTGCGCGCAGTGTACGAGGACTCTGCACCATCATTTACCACCGTGAATTTTTGGGCAGCTGAATTTTAACGGTGCTGTACCAGCTTGGGAGACGATGAACGTTAGGGACGGCTAGAAACCGCAACCACTGACGATAATGTCGCGTCAAATTAAAGAGAGAGATACAGCAGAGGCTATGAATATGTCCAAAGAACGTGTTTGTCATATATTGAATCAAGATTTAGGCATGAGAAAGCTGTCGGCGTGTTGGGTGCCGGGTTTTCTCACGTCAAAAACGTGTTCGAGTGAACATTTCCGTATACGAGAGTTAATCGGATATGTTATTAAAAAGAAAAACATAACAGAGTTCGTCGCTTAGTTCGTCGAGGATGAAATAAACGTTAATTTATTAGCATCCTTCCGCGAGCCCGGACTGCACACCATCTGCTTACCTAATTAATTATTTTTATAAAATTTCCCAGCGTCATAATGATTTATATGAAGTAAATTTATTACAGTCTTACATTTCTGTCTTAACAATGACAAAATGCTCCTTGTTATTTTCAAGTTCGCTTTTAATTTATTCGGATAGATAGGAACTAACGCCGAGAGCGGGATATGTCCATCGTGGGTTATTTCATCATTCTTACCGTACAATGCAGGCGGGTCGGTGAGCGAGAAACGTTTGTTGTTTGCTCGAAGTTTGATTTATTTTTGACATCACGTCGCTAGTGTTAAATGTATGTAGTTTCCAGCGCAAACTGCTTTAATATAACTAGCATATTAGGCTGTAAATGTAAAAAAAAAAGTTTGACTTGTACTGTTGTAATTGGTTTTGTCTGCATGCGTTCAGTAATATCCTTATCAAATTCAAAGTCTTTATGTCATTCAGCTGATGATACAAGGGTTGTGGAAACGGATTCAAATTTACCTTGTGATTTCTTATAAAAAGAAACTGTTTCAGAGTTATACACTTCATAATATGTGCCTTTTATCATTTTTTTTTCGTATAATCGAACATTGAAATGGATTTATAGGAAAATTACTTTTTTGACAATTAGCTTAAACAAAAAAAGAAATTGAAATACTATTTGAACTCTAAAAAACCCGTGTCCTGTCAAATTAAATGATAGTAACACAGCATAGTGTTACTATCATTTCATTTGACACAGCGTGGTTTCTCCGCAACGCTGATGTACAGTCAGAACCTGCCCTAATGCGCAACGTGCTAGGTTAATGGAGAACCAATCGACATAGCCACGACTAGTTTGCTGTGAAAGCCGTGCGCCTCCATACTTTAAATAAGTCATACTGGAGGTAATAGGTCTTCTACATTTTCAACGCACGCTTAATGAAATACACTTTATTGTACACCAATAGCAAAAATAGGGAAAAAATAAAAAGAAACATAAAATACACAAAGGTACTACAATTGGCGGCCTTATCGCTTAGAACCTTACTCACCGAACTAAACGCAGGAGCAAACGATGCCTATACTTCACGCCGGTATTGTGCGAGGCCGTGGTACTGCTCCGGTCGAGTCGGCCCATTCGAGCAGCAGCAAAAGGCGCCGCATGGCTCTTCCACGTACGTTCACTCATAAGATGTAATATCAATTCGAAAAGTATTATTTTATTTTGACATACACTGTTTAAATTTAATCACAGACGCAGCTAGTTAGGACGACCCCCCACAAGATGGAGCGACGACCTGCGTTGTGTTGCGGGAAGCCGATGAGCCACCTGCTCAGGACCGAGCTACAAGGCAGTCTTCTGGGCAGGCCTATGTTCAGGAGTGGACTTGTGATAGGCTGAAATGATGACAGCTAGTTATTTTATAATCCGAAACTACGTTTATACCAAAATAATTAACCGTCGCGAGGATATTGTGAAACATCGATTTCAATTACAATAACACGACATCGCCAGAGTGTTGTGAAGTTCGAAGTATTTCAGATTTAGAACTGCTTAACTCAAAATATTCAGAACAGTCTTTGATCTGCATTGGGGAAAAACATAGGCTGCTATTACTCTACTAAAAGTAAAAAAAAATGTTAATGCGAAATAAATATTTAAAAGTATTCAAATGTCCGGCTCAATTCTGAATATACGTTTTATAAAACTTGGTCCTAAAGATGGCGAAACCTGTCCTCGTTTCCCTTTTTAAAAGAATTACAAATGGGCTGACTTAATTTACCATTTTGTGCCGGTTACAAAGGCTTACATGGAAATTATGTGTTTGTAATAGCGCCATCTATGAGTGCATAGAACAAACTTGCGCTTATAGACGGTGAATTAGCCTTAATCAGAGGTTAGAGGAAGTGTCTGTCTTCAGATTGTAAAAATGCGAAGATGGTAGGATGGCGAACATGCAGTACTGTTTTTGAAACTTTTGCTCCTGACACATTCATTAGTATTGGCAGTAATTTACCTGTTATAAATATATCAAATAAAAAGTTAGTGATTGTTTTTAGTGCTCAGTGCCGGCACTACTAAAATTGTTAATAAAAATCTTATGAGCTGTATTTACCACGTGCTCGACGTTGAAGGAAAACATCATCTGAGAAACAATAAAAAATATATCAGTACGTGGATATGTGAAGCCTACCCGCACTGGAGCAGCTTGGCCGGCCTTTGCCAGCTCAAAACCCCTTCAGATATTTGATAAGGAGTCCTTTATCCCAACAGTGGGCACTTACAGGCTGCTACTTTTTTTTATTAGTGGTCACAATTATTTGACGCGTTCCGCGAGAACATGGGTTGGCTCATTCTGTGCGCCTCTGCACAATATTTGAAATTTAAAAAATATCGTGCTACGTAAGAACACGAACTCAATAACTTCTGCTTGGAATCGAACCTGAGTCCTAATGTCTCAGTCGCGTAGGTACTGAACACAATACAAGCTCGACTTCATATACTAACTCACCAAAACAAATATACTTTACATTAAACTTTTCAATCCCCGCCCGCATTTATGGTAAAAAAAAATGTTAATGCGAAATAAATATTTAAAAGTATTCAAATGTCCGGCTCAATTTTGAATATACGTTTTATAAAATTTGGTCCTAAAAGATGGCGAAACCTGTCCTCGTTTCCCTTTTTAAAAGAATAACAAATGGGCCTATTTAATTAACCATTTTGTGCCGGTTACAAAGGCTTACATGGAAATGATGTGTTTGTAATAGCGCCATCTATGAGTGCATAGAACAAACTTGCGCTTTTAGACGGTGAATTAGCCTTAATCAGAGGTTAGAGGAAGTGTCTGTCTTCAGATTGTAAAAATGCGAAGATCGAAGGATGGCGAACATGCAGAACTGTTTTTGAAACTTTTTGCTCCTGACACATTCACTAGTATTGGCAGTAATGTACCTGTTATAAATATATCAAATAAAAAGTTAGTGATTGTTTTTAGTGCTCAGTGCCGGCACTACTAAAATTGTTAATAAAAATCTTATGCGCTGTATTTACCACGTGCTCGACGTTGAAGGAAAACATCATCTGAGAAACAATAAAAAAATATATCAGTACGTGGATATGTGAAGCCTACCCGCACTGGAGCAGCTTGGCCGGCCTTTGCCAGCTCCAAAACCCCTTCAGATATTTGATAAGGAGTCCTTTATCCCAACAGTGGGCACTTACAGGCTGCTACTTTTTTTTATTAGTGGTCACAATTATTTGACGCGTTCCGCGAGAACATGGGTTGGCGCATTCTGTGCGCCTCTGTACAATAATTGGAAAATAACATTCACGGCCGGATATATTGGACAAGTGCAAAGAGTTACAAGCTGTTGCTTTAGGTGGCCTTCGATTTTGCAAAAAGAAAGAACGAAAAAATGTTATGGTTAGGTCTATAGATATATAAGGTCCTGTTCTATAGAATGAGATATGGGATCCCATCCATTTATAACGACTACTTGTCTCCTATCCAAAGAATATCCCACTCCGATCTCATAAACGAATGTGCACCCTTCTATCTAGCTTACCAATGGAGCCGAGTGTTTCGTTCTACGTTAAAGTATAATGTAAACGTGTTCATAATATAAGTTCCGATCTTTTATCGATTTTTGTAAAAGTAAATATAATGAATACTTCCCTTTACACCCATTGGGTTAACAGAATACCTAATTTCCACAACCTTACTACATGCCTGCCATACAGACCGGCGCTTCGCCTGCCTGTCACTAATCAAATATTTAAATTATAATTCCTATCGTCATAGTTAACAACTTTGCCAAATCTATTTCAAACGTGTTAGGTCTTCATAGTGCGATTGAACGACAAATACGTATTCTACATTTGTAATATAAGGTAAGGTAAAACAACCAGGTACAGCCGAAGACGTTAAATGTATATACTACTTAATCTCTTTGCCTATAGCACCTCTTAAAGGATACTTACGGAGATTCTTTCACCTGTTTCTTCTCCGGCAGAGAAACCTCGTTACGAAACTACCACGGTTTTCTTTAAAATTAAAAAAAAAAATTGCAGCGAATACAATATCTAACAACACATAGAATACTATTAACACATATCTAAGTTTTAGTTGCAATAAAGTAAATAATTTTAAAAGATATTAAAATAAGACATAATGTATTGTATATATAGCTACTACATAAACTTTTTTTATTTTATTTATTAATTCTTTATTGTGTCCCTAAAAAAAGAAAGGAATACAATGGGCGGACTTAATGCCTTTTGGCATTCTCTACCAGTCAACCCTGTTGGCAGGTTCAAAATAAATAATAAATATTAAATATATAACCCTTACAATATACTTACATACTTATAACATACATAATAAACTATAGATAAACAAATAATACATACATAAACAAATTAAATACGGAGAGAAAAATCTCAGATGGCATTTGCTTTCAGATAGTGACGACGGAGCAGGGTTTTGAAAGAGTTTTTGTTCGGAGCTTTCTTGATATCACCGGGGAGAGCGTTCCAGAGAAGTAACTAACTAAACATATAATAAATAAATAATATATTTATATGTAGAATGTACATATGTGTTCACGTCCTTAAATTCACGGTTTCTTTGCTTTACTGTGATACCAGCACTAGATAATAATCTGTATCCTAAAAATAAATGACAATTGACAATCGAAATTTTAATTTCTCACATCAATTAACGAATTATAATTCATCCATTCATTTATAAATCATATAATCAATGTAATCGAGATTCGGCAATTTATATTCATTATTAAATCCGCACAAACATACATGAGAAGAATTTTATATATTATATAGATGCACGGAGCTCTCATAAATTAGCATACAACCAATAAATAATATGGACTCCAAAGTATACAGAGCATAAAAATAAACATTGAAAGTGAGGCAACGTAACATTTTATATCACCTCCCGTGGGCACGTCCCTCGTATAAGAGGCCACGTATATGTCACGCGAAATACAATAAAACTTGCACAATGGAACGTTGCAGAACAAGCTGTTTTACAATCTTTCAAATAAACATACAAGTGTAATGATTTCTTGTATTTACGCGAACACTACACATTTGAAATGAAACTATTATTTACGGATTTTAACGCGTCTCATTTTTGTTCTATTTTTGTATTATATTCCCGACGTCACGAGTGTTTTACAGCTGTGTGGTTCCGAGGAGACTTAGGTGTTAGACGTGCAGCAGTCTGCCCAGCCTGATGCACGAACTTTTCAAGAAGCCATGCTGGCTCTTACAGGCGCTTTCATGGTGAGGTCCTGGAGAGGCTTTAAATTGGCCATGGAAGAAGAATTGTTTTCAACATCACTTAACCATGATGCGCAAAACTTGAGTTTATCCGAAATAATCTTATCACGTAAAAGATTTATCAACCGCTTACATCGGATTTACCCTTCTTTCTAGAGAAGCTTTTATTGCGCTCTGTACTTCGTTTAATATCCTGACAAACCATTACATATAATCAATTATAACTCCTACGTCCGGCTACCCGATACTGGTGTGGTCAGAAGCCAAGATATTTATTTTTAATCGTTTTAATCCACTTTTCAACAGAGCTTATCTGCAATAAAGCGATTGATGGTGAGACTGTCGTCGGCTTCTTGTTCGAAAAAAATATTTGTACGAGTCCACCACATAGAGGATTAAACTAGGATCATCTGATTCTATTAAGACGCATAAATATTATTTAACCGATACTAATATAGTACTTGACTAGTGTTAAGCGGTGAGGAAGTCCGTGGAGAGAGTAAGATAAAGTCTTTCACGCTTCGTAATTTATATTATTATTAGCCTATTTTAGCCCACTGTTGAACGTAAATCTCTTGACGAAAGCGTCATCAAAAGCCGGTATATTTCTTGGAAGGATTGCTCATACTCACAATGCTGGACAAAAGGGGCTGGTGAGCGCTGGTGATGCTGTCACTAGGATTTGGGCTTGGCAAATTCCGCCAGGCCCTCGTTTCTTTGTTATCATGTTGCACCAGGTGCATGTGACGTTACCGTTTATAAAAAGAGTAATAAAAGAAACTCTTACACTCCAATACAACAGAGAATGGACGTCTACTTTATGATTTTAATTTTGAAAGATTGATTGAGTGAGTCATTGAATGAGTCCTTAGTTATACAGCCTTGTTCTTGTCTATGTTCCTATGTAAGTGGTACGTAGTGCTTTTGAAGATGTTGGAGCCAAGCGGCGGCTTCTGCTGATGCTCTAACGGGCCAGCGCGACGGGGTAGTACCACGACCTCCCAGAATACCTGCGTGAAGTAAACTGCATTTTGTGCGCCTGCGTTACGTTATATGAGCTAGGTAACCGGAGGCGGTCTCCCCAAGCCCCCTTCCCTATTATAGCAACGCACCTGCAAGTCCTCTGGTGTTGCAGATGTACACGAGTGACGGTAATCACTTACAATCAGATGAGCCGCTTTTTAGGGAAATGGGGCGTTTGCTTGTTAGCCCCCTTTGTAATAAAAAATTTAATATCAGTAGAGTAGTAGCATCACCACAATAATCAACCAAAACCTCAACATGTTTTCAAATGGCATAGGTGTTCAGTCGCTTTTGAATGCATACAGAAAACAAATTAGCGGAAAGCGCTCCGAATAAATTTGGAATTAGTCGCCGGTCGTTAGTGTTTGAGTGATTACAAGCAAATCTCGTGTCGGCTACAGGCCGCGTTTTGTGCGTGGATTGTTCAATTCATTTTATTGTATTCAACAATTTGAAACGTTATTATAAGAACTTAAAAAAATTTCGACATAGGAACATAAATTTTCTCTGACGGGGAAAGAAGAAGAAGAAACAGGCGAAAGAAACTACGTAAAACGGTAACTGTTTCTGATCAGGATTTTTTTTTTAATTTTTTACTATAATATTAAAATACAACTCTTTGAAACAGGTTATAATCAAGCATGCATTCCTTTATATTAGAATAACCCATTTTATTAAGTATTTATTTAATATTAAAATGAAACTATTATTAACGAATTTCATCGCGTTCAATTTTGTTTTTATATTCCCGACGTTTCGAGTGCTCACGGTCACGGCAGCAGCCGTGGTCCCGGGGGAGGTCACTTAAATGCTCTTACGGCTCGGTTTCGCAAAACGAAAAATGTTTCTATATCAGCTGCACGTTCCCGCAGCAAAACACAGTATGACATTGCGCTATGGAAATAACTAAAATAATCTATTCTAGCCGTTTCGACATCCACGTGATAGAGCCAAGCGGCGGCTTTTGAAGAAAGAAAGAAACATTTATTGCACAAATAAGCCACTTGATAACAAAACAAACATTCCAACAAATTTAATCAAACAGTTATTTACACAAACAATGTTTAACGTTGCCTCCTCTAGACGCGTTGCGTGGCGCATGGGGCAAACAGACCACACTCAGCTTAATGCTGCAGTTGAGACTACAGCGCTGGTTTTCAGTGGGCCTGTGTGTCGAGTGATGTACGGACGTTCGTATAAATACGGGGAAAGTTATTTTCAACTATATTGTACATAGCTTAAGAAATATCAGTAACAATAATAAAATGAAAACTAACTTAACTATAATCAAGGATAAATAGATTTAATAAATACAGCTTTACAAAATTGTGTTATGAGCTATGGGAGCTGTACTCTGTTCTGGAACTATACCGCACTACACAAGGCAGTTTTGCTGCTGCTCGAATGGCCCGGCTCGACCGGGTTGGTACCACGGCCTCACAGAATACCGGTGTGAAGTAGAGGCATATTATGCTTCTGCGTTTCGTTCGGTGAGTGAGGTATCCGGAAGCCCACTCTCACCCCGTCCCCATCCCCCTCCTCGTCCTCCCTTCGTTCACCCAAATACCTTTAAAGGCCGGCAACGCACCTACAGCACCTCCGGCGTTGCAGATGTACGTGGGCGACGGTAATCACCTACCATCAGGAGAACCGCTTGCTCGTACGCCGCCTTTCCCATACTTCTTCGACTTCGGCTGGGATTTGAACTCGGGATTATTTAGGACACTAACCGCTAAGCTACGCAGTCATCCGGGCTATATAAAAAGTTTTTTAAAAGCGTATAATTAATGTTTAAATTTGTTTTTTGATCTAATGTTTCAGATTCAAATAAGACATCAAAAACAAAGAAGAAAAAATAATAAGGATCAATGAATTTTTTTAATTTAATTTAATTTTTTTAATAAAACCCACCATCTCGCTGCCCCACGGCAGTGAGTGTGGGTAACCCTTCCAAGAAATGTATGCTCAGTTATTATTTTATTGAAAAATAAATACCTTGGTTCTATTTCCCCCGTGGGTAACATAGGCCCCTCTTAGTCCACCGCTGAACCTAGACCTCTCAAAGAAGCATACCAAGCCGGCAAACCGCTTACCTTGGAAGGCTTGCCCCAGTTACATGGTGTGCATTAAATCGCGTGTCATGTGAACCGTAGAAGAAGAAAAAATTGTGTATTACGCTTTACACTCCATTGAGTAATGTTTAATGTAGTGAAGATGATCCGAACAGTATCTGCAGTTGTCGTCTCGACGGCGCTGGGGGTCTCGGGTTCGATTGACGCACAGGACGAGTGTTTATAAAAATATATGAAAATAATTGTCTCCCCGGCACACAAGAAGTTGTCAACTTCATAGAAAATCCTATCCGCACCGCTGTAGCCTGATAGATTTATTTATTTAATCTTTATGCACTAGTTCGTACAATGATGGACTTAATGCCTAGAGGCATTCTCTCCCAGTCAACCATTAGGCTAAGCAGAGATATATACATAATAGAGGCGATACTGCTAAGAGAAAAAAAACAGTAAAAGGATATAAATATCAAAATATATACTTACAATAGATACATACATACATACATACATAGATATATAAATAACATATATACAAATATACCATATATATATAGAATAATATACATGTCAGGACAAACAACTGAAGCGGCACAATAACAAACAGCAGCACTAGTACAGACTTGCAACATTTCTGTAATGTTTGCGGATGTTATTTTTAAAGGCAAACTTATTAGGAGCTTTTTTAATGTCAAGAGGGATTTCGTTCCAGAGCCTTATAGCCGTAAAAGCGAATGACTTAGATAAATACCCAGTACGGTGTAAAGGCGTCAGCAACTAGATACTACCCGAAGAGCGGAGAAAACAGTTATGAGAATCACCCAGGTATTGAAACTTAGATTTCAAATACTCAGGAACACAAGGATTCTTCCTGGTTCCAAAACTCTCTCAAAAATAAGAAAAGCTTTCACCGTAATCCCACGCAGCGATGAAGTGTGTAAGTTAAAGGTTTGAGGGCAACGGTTATATTAAATGTGATGTCGTGTCTGTGATCGTTTTAGCACTCGTTTAACTTATGGGAATCTTACAACAATTGCTTTTTAAGACGTCTCCGAGGAATAAATTGTTAATTTAAATTTCTCATGTTGCGTCGCGTAGTCCTATTCCGTGTACTTTTTATTGTTTATAAGTGTAGTATTATTAGGTAACTTTACTATTAATGTTAATTTGTCTGCGAAATTTCGAATTTTGTGTTCGGAATATTTGGACGAGTTTTCCCGCCATAATTCGGCCGCCAGAGCCTCGTCTGTTCGCCGGCAGGGTGCGCCATGTGCAGGTGAGTGTGGCGTTTAGAGAAAAAGATGGTCTATTCACCGTGAAAATATGTGTATGTATGTGTAGATGTGCATATGTGAATACATATACAAAGTAGCAGCCTGTAAGTGCCCACTGCTGGACAAAGGCATATTTCTCAAATTCGAGAATCAAGAGAGGGTTTATGAGCCTTTGTAAACACATAAATAATTAACAAGAGTATGTTTTGAGTTACCTTTAAGTTTTTCTACTCTGTGGATTTTTTTTAAAGTGTAATTTGTACGTCAGTGTCTATTACGTTTATTACTCCTAAATTCATATGTACTAGGTAGTAGGATATGGCATGTTCACGGGCCATAAAACATATAATGTCTTATCTCTCTGTCCGGTAAATACGTCCCACAGAATAAGAGCTTATGTGCTACCAGCTGTCTCGCTATATAAAGATAATTACTACATACCTACTTTAAAATCTACCAAACATAATAGGCAGTGGTTCTCAACTGTGTGAAATTTTAAAATGAAACTATTATTTACGGATTGTATTGAGTTTAATTAAATTTTTAATACCTTCATTTCGGGAGTCGTGGTCACGGGGAGACTGAGGAGATTGACGTCCTGGTGTCATAGTTAACTCGGCTACCGTCAGCTTTCTAATTATGCATTTTTGGTCCGGTCTTCGCAGAAACGTACATATATGTATATAATAGTTTCATTTCAATAGTGTAATAAAGCTACTTGCGAGCCTCCTGCTCGCGAATATACCGCCGAAGCATATCTACCGTGGGGGGTTTTAGTCGGTCCGGCATCTTCAATACTGATCCCGAAATAACTATAAATTTTCCAACACGCACGACCCAAAAAAAAAAGTGAAATAAAGCGGGTAAATACAAGAAATGTGTTAGGTTTTGTTTAATCACTCCTTTTACGTCGTGGTCGTTAAGGGTCGTCATTAAAACTAACTTTAACGCTAACGACTAATATAAAAGGTTATTTACTACGCTTTAGAGAAAAACTAAAATTAAAAATGGTTTCATACACTTTTACGTTATGAAGTCTACCGATAGACTTAAGCTAGACTAAACACGGTTAAAATGGCATACTGCTTTAATATATTAAATGTGTATGTTATATGTATTCTTAATACTTTAAGCTATCTATATAGGTTTCATCTCTGAGAAAATTAGTTTTGACATGAGTTAGGATAGTTATTAATTAAAATGAATAAGAACGCCATCTCTTAGAACATTGAGGTACCAGTATGCACAGTGTGGCTAGGGCGGAGTGGGGGTATTATGTCATTATTCGAATACTGTCTGTACTGTGTACGCACAACAAAAGTAGCAGCCTGTAATTTCCAACTGCTGGGCAAAGGTCTCCTCAAATTTTTCACCGTCGTAGAGGCAAGCGGCGGCTTTAGCTGCTGCTCGAATGGGCCGGCTCGACCGGATTGATAGCACGACTTTGCAGAATACCGGCGTGAAGTATAGGCATCTTGATCCGGAGGCCCACATCCCCTCCCTATTCCTCTCCTCTTCCCTCCCACCTCCCAAATATCTTTAAAGACCGGCAACGCACCTGCAGCATCTATGTGGGCGACGGTAATCACTTACCATCAGGTGAACCGCTTGCTCGTTTGCCGTCTTTTTCATAAAAAAAAAAATATTTGAGTGGGGTTTTGCAGCCGGTAAGCGCCCGCCACGCTGCTCCAGTGCGGGTTGGCGTGGTTCACGTATGCTCGTGATAATATTTTTTAAAATTTCTGAGACATGCAGGTTTCCTCACGATGTTTCCCTTCACCGCCGAGCACGTGGTAAATTCGGCACTTAAAAGAATAATTGACGATCAAAAAAAAATTTTCGGATTTTTTTTTCGTATCGATCTTAATCAAATGTGTAAAAAATTAATGTGTATATGATTGTGGTCCCTTAGTACCTAGTGTTATATTATTAATTATAAATAAATGCAGTACAAAACTCATAGAAGCGATTTTACTTGTTAATAATGCATATTCCTCAAACGTTTTCGCGTTATCAGACCTGCAATTGTGTTTAACCTTATCTCTATTTATCTCGATTAAGATTATCTAGAGAATGTATTTAACCACTCACTGTTGATGAACCATTTGCGGTACGGACTTAGAGATCCAGACATTAATTGGAAGCGATTAACTGCACTCATCCCTCTGTGTTAGAAGTGCTTTATTTTATCGAGAGGGTCATTATTCGTTACACGGCCGTTTCTAAAGCTATTATATGAAGAGTCTGCAAGATTTGAATTAATTTACTTACACGAAACGTTAACGTGGATTTCTTCTTCTTGTTGATCAGGCTAGATCCCATCGTTGAACACAGGCCTCCCTAAAACGGTGTCAGAATCCGTTTGTAAACGTTTCTTAAAATATCTCCTTACGTGGTTTACTCAGTAACCTAGCTCGTAGACCAACACAAATACACCCATAACATAATATTAATATTAAAAGCTATCTTGTGACGTAACTTCATTGTATACTTATCTCCAGAGACAATAAAAGGTTTATAATTATTATTATTATCTTAAAAGATTTGCCCTCTGGATACTGGGCACTAGCCTAGGGCAAGCGGGCCAGTGAGTCCAGTACCTATGAGATTTGTGTTCAGTGGATATTCCGCCATCATTCGGTCGCCAGTACTTCGTTTGTTGGCAAACAGGTTGTTATCATTTGGAGAAATACATGGTATATTTCTCATTACAGCCGGACTGTATCGTATGCAGTTTTACTTACGTAGGATTAAAGCATGGGCCTATGTGACCCGCCCCTTTGACTGCAAAGTTTGAGATACGAAAAATCTCGAAAGGGACTGAAATTCTTTTGATATCAAATCACCATAATTTCGATGGCATTTCAAGAATATTCCGATAGATATTTACAATGTATAGGTATTTTTGGGAATAGAAAAGTTTGTTACTGAATTTGATCCGAGAAGTGGAAGTACATTACATCGATCGTAAACAATATATGAAGAAATTAGATTGTCAATAAGTGATTCAGTATTAAAACAAATTTTATATTGAAATGCAAAATATTACAGTATTTTAAGGAACAGAATAAAAAGAGAGATATCGGCGACCTAAAGGTCGGATTTAAATCAGCCTCAAATTTCTATTGGAATACAAAATATTACGGTATTTAAAGGAACAGAATATAAAAAGAAATATCGGCGAAACCTAAAGGTCTGATTTAAATCAGCCTCTGGCACTGCAGCTTAGTAACATAAATGGGTAAGAGAGAGGTACCGACCCAGGCGGCACCTCGCAAGAAAAGCAATTTTGCGATCTAGAAAGCCAAAACAAACTTCTCAACTTCCGAATGGAACGAATACCCATTTTTAAACTAGCCAGGTGTCGAGCACGTGCGTCTGAGGTCTGAAGTGTCTGGTCTTGCGATCAGAATATCCTCCTGCATCCTCCAAGATTGGAGGAACGGTGGGACGCTGTGTCACTGATACAGGTCTCTTCACATCACCAACCAGACACGAAAATCAATTATTCCTGTGATGCTCGAGAATTGGATTCGGCTGAGGTTTAAACCCTGAACCCTTGGCTCAGCATTAAAGCAGGCTGCTGTTTATTAATACATAGATTGAATGGATATCGAGTAAATATAGCGTTACGAACTTTTCAGACATATGATGAAGACTCCGTAGTAGAAAATTGCGATTTTAAATCTAACTTTAACTAAACTTCCTTCCTGAACACGTATTCGATTTATTTAAAAACTTTTATGATTCTGTATACCTGACAGACTATTTGAAGTCACGTTGTATTCAAAATATAGCTATTATTTAAAAACACAGTTCGCAGTTAGTCAAGATTAAAAAAATAAAAGTTATCTCTCGACCGTATGCCCAATACTGGGGTTATCAGCGGGGATAAAGTCAAAATTATAGTACGTGCCTTCCATATATGAGAATCAAACTCGTGTATCCTGATTCGAAGCCAGATCCATCAACCACTCGGCAATCGTGGTCATTGTATAAATAGGAAGCAGTTTTTTGTCTAGTAAGCGTCAGAAATTTATATAGAGGCGTAAAACTAGAACGTCTACAGACAAGGAACTGTAAAAAAACTTGGTGTTTTTTTTTTAATTCTATGGTATATAAAAGTCCACGTAATATTACGTAATATGTTCTTTTAAACAAGTATTTAAAATTGCGATCTATTTACACTGTCACAGTGCAATGACATATTTTTTTTTATCCTGTAGCCATTTGACTAGCAAATGTCCAACAATATTTTTTCCACGTATTTTTATTCTCAATAGATTGTTCCACTTCACTTGTCTATTTTAACAACGTTCCCTCAACAACTGCTTCAAATTGGATATGTGTTTGTTACTTTGGAAATTTTATTATACATAATTCGATAAATAGTTAAATTATCTGGTAAATTAAGATTCAGCAACGCCCGTTCTTAATTGCAAATTTAAATTAAATCCAAGATTTTCTAGAATCTGACACTTATTTATATTTAGATTGTTAGATTATCGATTACTAGATTACTAAGGCGTCGTTTACAACCCACCCACCACAATATTGATGAGGAACCTCTACTCCTACCCTTGTCGATTTTCTAAGACAGCACATTGGGTTCTCCCATCGCAGCTTCATTTTCATCTCTTACATCCCAAAATCTCCCAAGCCGGGCTAATACACTTTGGTCGCATGGATGTTGAGAAGCTGTGGTGAACTCTAAGACCCTCTAGATTTAATTGGAAGAATGTGGGAGTTGCCCACTTCGCGGATGAAAAGGTCGGTGCATTTGATGATGCTATTTCTTAGATTATATAATTACCACGCACCTATTAAAAGAGTAGAGCTTAAGCGTCCACTTGCTCCATGGGTAGAGAGGCTCCCATAGCGATGAGGCTACAGAATCGGGCTTTTAAGTTTGTCAGCTCTTGTGTGTCCTACGTGTGGTGATAATATATTTGCTTCATGTTGAACCAATCTGTGAGATGATAAGTCCATGGGTCTGGTATATTCACACAAAGGACCATTTTATCAGTGAGATAAAAGATCTAAGTCTTACTGATTATGAAACCATCCATACGCCTACCGCTCGATGACTACTTCACAATTGTAACTAAGAAGTTAGCAGAGAACAGCATGCTACCAGAATATGGAGTGTTAATTAGATTTTATCGTCGGAAGTGGTACAGCCAAGCGGCGGCTTTTGCTGCTGCTCGAATGGGCCGGCTCGACCGGGGTAGTACCATAACCTTGCAGAATATCGGCATGTAGTAGAGGCATTTCGTTCGGTGAGTCTCCTCATCCTTCCTCCCTTCTCCTAAATATTCTTAAAATCCGGCAACGGATCACCCCTGGTGTTGCAGATATACGCGAGCGACGGTAATCACTTACCATCAGGTGAATGCTCGCTTGCACGTTTGCCACCTTTCCTATAAAAAATACCTCAATATACTGAGCTCACTCTGCGTGGTTCAGACCAAAAATTAATAAAAACTGCTGGCGGTATCTGGGTTAACTATAACATCACCTGACGTCCAACACCTCCTCATTCCTCCGATGACCATGGGTGCTGTACGGCACCCGAAAATACGGTAATAAAAATGAATAATTAAACGCGATAATATACGTAAAATGTGACAATTAAAAAGGAAGAAGCTTATTTCAAGTGCCGAGGGTAATTCAAATTGCAAGTGACTAGGTTGAGTCTTGCGTTGAGCCGTTATGAGTGCTTTGTGCAATGAACCGAATAATAGCTGTCTGTGTGTGAGTGAATCTAGAACAATCTGAGTGTACAATTTAATTTTAAAGTGAAAAAGTCAAATTCAGGGCTCGTTTTAATTTCATAATACGCAAGTAACCTGGGTACGAAACCCGGTGACGGCACGAATAAAGTTGTTTATTGCAAATTTAATTGCTGAAGGAAAACATCGTGCAGAAACCTGCATGTCTGAGGAATAATATAAAATATTATTTCGGGATATGTGAAGCCCGCCAATCCGCAGTGGAGCAGCGTAGCGAGTCCTTCCCGGCTCCAAAACCCTCTCAGATACTGGTATTTAAGAAGGAAGCCTTTGCCCAGCTGTGGACACTTACAGGCTGCTACTTTACTTTACTTAACGAGAAAATTTAAAGTCCCAACACGTACAGGCGGTACACTTTTACCTGAATTAATTTCAATAATGTTATAGAAATACACATTTACGCCAATTTACTTCGCTCAAAAGAAATTTAAACCATAGACGATAGAGCCCGCCGGTACTGCCAATCCCCGAGCTCCTCTTGTGACTAAGCTAACGTAATAAGGCACTGGTTACACCGTACAGGAAACGGATGTGCTTTCACCTAAAGTGAGATCTGTTTATGTAATCTGTTAATGTGTAACATTCTTTACTTAGAGTCTAGAAAAATTACACGTGCAACGCGATGTTGATGCCGCTTCTGTTAACTAATCCTTGGAATTTTACTTGGTGTATCCCGACTGACAAAGGGAAGCAATGCAGAAAAGTGGAGGACCTAAGAGAAGGAGCTCGACATCCCAGAGTAGGAAGCAGGAGAGCGTTTGCGAAAGACCTGGCGCCATTACCTAATATAAATTCCAGTGACTTTTGTTTTTCTGAAGCTCGGTTATAAAGTACTAGGAGTTGTCACTATTTCGTTCAAATAATTAAAAATACACAATAAAATTTATTGTTGAATTAAAAATAACTATTTTCTTTGACCTAATTATGAGAAAACAAAACAATAAAGTTGAAAACGTTAAGAGATCAATTTATTTTGCGTCTCTCCTTGCTTTCCGAATTCCATTTTAAGGATTCAAAAAGAAATCGAAACAAGATCGATCTTTTATAAATCGATTCCTGATAATACGTTTGTAATCTATATTTTTGGAATGCTTCGCCATATATTATATATAAGACTGATATATACACCGAAGGCACCTTTAGCCTTTTCACTATTCTCCCTCGGAATGGCCAAAGGCTCTGTGGGAATTCAACCTTTTCTTAAACGGCCTAAACATTCATTTAAGTTATTTCGATCTATTTTCACCAGCGTGTATTTAGCACAACGTGTTATGTGGTGAGCCTGTCGCCGCCCTAGTAAAAGATTTTTTTTTTTTTATGAAAAAAATAGGCCTGCGTTTGACCTCAATCTTGCCCGATGGAAAGCGAAGATGAGGCCTAGGATGGTACACGCTTGCCTAGATGTCTGTTCACTTTGGCCTTGAAGATATCCAGGTTATAGGCCTCCGGAAAAACCGACCCCGGCAGAGAGTTCCACTCCTTAGCCGTCCGCACAAAGAAAGAAGAGGCAAACCGCCTCGTGCGTAATGGAGGAATGTCTACAACATAAGGGTGGAAGTTCTCGCCGCGTCTAGTCGTTCGGTGATGGAAAGGGGAAGAGGGTATTAGGTTATGCAAAACCTCCGCACACTCTCCTAAATGAATTCGATAAAAAACCGAGAGGCAGGCCACTCGTCTACGGTGTTCGAGGCTTTGAAGTTTTGCCTCTACTAGTGAGTCACTGCCTATGATCCTCTTCGCTCGGCGCTCCAACGAGTCCAAAGCATCAAGCTGATGTTTAGCCGAACCATCCCAGAGGTGGGAACAGTATTCCATGCAAGAGCGGACTTGAGCTTTGTATAGATTTAAGAGCTGCTCCGATGTGAAGTACCGTCTCACCCCGAGAGGATACTAAGTTTTTGGCAGCAGTGTTTGCTATGGACTCGATGTAACGACCGAAATTTAGGTTAGAAGAGAGATCTAGACCTAAGAGCGCAAGACGGTCATTTACCGGAACGGAGACATTCCGGAAAGTCGGAGTCAGTTGGAATGGACTCCGTTTCGCCGAAAAAGATAAGCCTGTGTTTTAGAGGGTTAAACTCGACCAAATTGGCATCACCCCATTGGGAAACAGCCTCCAAAGTCGAGTTCACCCCCTCAATCATCGATTCTCTGAAAGACTGGACTTTTGCCCCAGACTTCGCATCGGACAAGTATCTCCCCGAGACTGTGCTGTCATCTGCATACCCAAAGATATCGGGTGTTACCAGCAGGTCGTTGATGTGCAGCAAAAAGAGTCGCGGAGAGCACTGACCCCTGAGGCACACCGGCATTAATATCATGGAAATCGGACGAGGCGCCATTAACGACAACCCGAATCGATCTGTTCCTCAGGAAATCCTCGATCCAGATGCAAAGCTCGGGAGCAATACCATATGCCGGAAGCTTGCCAATGAGACTTGCGTGCCAGACCCTGTCGAAAGCCTTAGAGATATCAAGAGACACGGCAAGAGCTTCACCGTGTCTCTCAATGGCTTCGCTCCAGTGGTGAATAGCATACACAAGAAGATCCCCAGTAGATCGGCGTCGACGAAACCCGAATTTACGGTCACTGAGGAGGTCGTTGTCCTCCAGGTATGCAAGGAGGCGGTTGTTTAAAACGCGCTCCATAACCTTACAGAGTATGGAGGTGATTGCGATAGGTCGGTAGTTGGCACGGTCGGCACGACTTCCTTTCTTAGGTACAGGTTGGACATTGGCAATCTTCCAGGACTTCGGAATGACCAGTCCTCAGGGACAAGCGATAGAGGCGAGTCAGAACAGGAGACAACTCAGGCGCACATGACCGCAAGACAATGGCAGGAATGCCGTCAGGCCCACTAGCCTTATTCACATCTAGAGTTCTGAGTATTTTGAGTACCTCTTTTTGCCGAATGTGTACCTCAGGCATTGCAGAGTCACAACGAGGTAGCAAAGGTGGGCAGTTATCAGCTGCATCTAGTTGTGAATTCTTTGCAAATAGAGAGGCAAACATGTCTGCTTTCTCTTTGGCGGTGTGAGCTAATGAGCCATCAGACTTCTGCAATGGCGGGAAAGAAGACCGGCAGAAATTGGCTTCGACCGATTTGGCAAGAGACCAGAAAACTTTACTCCCGGATGGGTAAGACGCTAGTTTGGCTCCAATACGGCCAATATGGTCGAAGCGGGCCTTGCGGAGAGCACGTTTGCAGGACTTAGCAGCACTATTGTAGGCTCTTTTCAGTTTCGGGACATTCGGTGCTTTGCGGGCTCGAGCATCCGCCCACTCTTGGTAAGCTAAGTGCTTAAGTGCTTCGGCACTATCACACTCAGAGTTGAACCAAAGGCGGGCTCTCCCATGGAGTGAGATATCAGAATATGGAACAAAATATTCCATAGCCTGATATATCACTCCAGAAACAGCATCCGCGCAGCACGCCGGGTCGTCTGAAGAGAAGCATAAGTGCTGCCATGGGTAGGATGCAAAGAAATGCCGCATCTCATCCCAATCAGCTGACTTGTATCGCCATACACGCCTAGTCCCCATGTGTTCGGGTTCAGGTGGCGAGTAGACAGACACAGATTTCACCAGACAGTGGTCGGAGCTACCTAACGGGGAGGAGACTGCAACTTGATATCGGTCTGGATCAGTTGTCATCAGAAGGTCCATAAAGTATAAATCGTAAGTAAGTTTTGAAATACTCATTCTCGAGAGCCCTCCGCGTAGGGGCTCTTTGTTATATGAATGTGTTACGTAAAGTGTAAAAATGAATAACACTTTTTTTTTTGGGGCAAACGGGCCAGCGACTCAGCTGATGGTGATTAATTACCGATACACACGAACACCTGCAAAACCAGAGGAGCTGCATGTGCGTTGCCGGTCTTTAAAGATACTTGGACTGGGGAGAGTGAGAGAGGGTGTGAAGTGGACCTACGGTTACCTCACTCAAGATGCCACGATTTAACGCGGCCATTCAGCGAGGCCGTGGTACAATTCGATTTTGTGGAATCAGCTGTCGCCAGCAGTATTTCCGAACAGTTACGACTTAGGGACCTTCAAGAAAAGAGCTTATTCCTTCCTTAAAGGCCGGCAGCGCATCTGTAGCTCCTCTGGTGTTGTGGATGTTCGTGGGCGTCGGTGATCACTTACCATCAGGTGAGCCGCACGCTCGTTTGCCCCCCTCTTCTATAAAAAAAAAAAAACAATCGCGGTCGAGCCGGACCGTACGAGCAGCACCAAACACCGCCGCTTGGCTCTGCCATGAAGTGGTTATATTCGCAGATGTACTACTGATAGAGAGCGACGGATATTAACTCAACTTGAATTATCTGAAGAAAGGTTCATCATTTTTTCATCATCAACCTACTACAAGTCCACTGCTGAACATAGGCCTCCCCCAAAGATTGCCATAAAGCACGGTCCTGAGCCACCTCCATCCATCGACTTCCCGCAACACTGCGCAGGTAGTCCATCCATCTCGTGGTGGTAGCGGTAGAGCGCTGTGAAAATTGTAAATGTTTCATTAACAGGACGTAACTGACTATGAAAGTTATTAAATGCAGTGCACGGCGTACACTCGGGAGCTTAACAACCGACGATTTAATTGGAGCCGCGCTCCAATAACCGGACAAGCAAGATTAGGAGCAAATTAAAGCTGCAAAGCCGATAGAAACGGTTCAGCTTTGTTGGCTCGTTCGTAAAGTTTATAGTGCTTGTTGTATACATTAAAGTACGCGTTCATTGTTCAGTTCTGTGAGCTATGTGGCCAGCCCATTGCCGTTGCCACTTCAGCTTGCCGATCCTTACGGCTTTGTCGGTTCCCCAAGTTCTCCTGCGGGTACCATCGTTGCAGATCCTATCGCGCAGAGAAACACCGAGGATAGCCCTTCCTATAGCGCGATGAGCAAGTGTAATTACGGAGTCTTCGATCTTAATCCTCAAGGGTGACAACGTAGATACGTGACCATTTTTTTTATAGAAGAAGGGGGGAAACGAGCATGTGGCTGAACCTGATGGTAAGTGATCAGTGACGCCCACGAACATCCACAACACCAAAGGAGCTACAGATGCACTGTCGGCCTTTGAGGACGGAATAGGCTCTTTTCTTGAAGGAAATATCGAAGTGCGTGGCAGAAAACTTCGAGTAAAACTCTTTACTTGAGTACTGGAGCGTATAATAATACAATATATGCGTACGAACAGTACCGAGTACGTAAGCATGCCACTCTGGTCCACAAATAATGACTGCGCTGTAAAAAGTAAAGCAGCAGCCTATTAGTGCCCACCGCTGGGCAAAGGCCTCCTTCTCAAATACGAGTATCTGAGAGGGTTTCGGAACAGGGAAGGGCGCGCCACGCTCCAGATCGCCGCGGGTCCTAAATAATATTTTTTATTATTTCTCAGACATGCAGGTTCCCTCACGATGTTTTCCTTCACCGCCGAGCACGTGGTAAATACAGCACTTAAAATTGCTATTAACAATTTTAGTGGTGCCGGCACCGGGATTCGAACCCAGGGCACTCGCGCTCTATGAAACTAAAGTGAGCGTCCTGACCTAGCGGCCCTTAGGCTACCACGGCACTGTAGTCAAATATATTGTTTCAATCTCTTTGACTGTAGTGCACCAACATTTTAATTCTATTTGCTTTGTGAGGTGACGGCGCCAAAGTAGTACGATTAACGAATAACGATTCCCATTGTTTCCAAAAGGCCAGGTCAGGAGTACTCTAAACCAACGAGTATGCATGCGAAGATTGATGAAAAGTGGTAGAAGCGAAAGACGTATGTCAGGACCGTATCAAGTGGAAGAAGATTGTCTCTGCCTACCCCGTTGGGAACAAGTCGTGAATATGTACATATATATACATACATTGTTTACATAGAACGTCAGATATCTATGTTTTCGCAAAGTGTTTTTGTCTGGAGCATATTGTGTATTGTTATGACATATCAAGAAAAAGAACATTTCATAAATTGCTAGTGGATGTTAACGAAACTCTTCGGCGGTTTATTTTCTAAAAAGAATCAAAAAATCGTTTCGAGAATGTTCTAGAATAATCCAAAATAATAAAAATGATCGAAATTCGGCACTATACTATAAGGGGTACCCGAGCTCGCTAGCAGTCAGTTCAGTGTTGAGCTTCGAAGTAAGCGGAAAAGGAAGTGAATAAGGAACCAAAGAAGAGAAAAAGAAACAAGAAGGAAAGGAGTTTAAGGTAACACTGGAATTAAAAGAGAATTGGTTAGCGGCAGATATAAGATATTATTCATATTATTATAATTCATTAGAATGTATTATATATTATATTCAAATAGTACAAACCTAAGCACGTATGTAATTAATACGCGGAGGAATCTGTACATGACAGCATACGCATGAATTGGCCGGCTCGACCGGGGTAGTACCTCGACCACGCAGAATACCGGCATGAATTAGAGACATCTTGTGCTTCTACGTTTCTTTCGGTGAGTGAAGTAACCGGATGCTTCCTCCATCTACCCCAATCCTCCTCCCATTTAGCCTTCCCACCTCGCAAATAACCTTAATGGCCGGCAACGCGCCTGCAGGTCCTCTGCTGTTGCATGTACGTATACGACTTACCTTTCGATCACGTGAGTCATTCGCACGGTTGCCTCCAATATTGAATGATTAGAGGATTCAAGATTCAAAAGGATATACGTAATCCCCCTTACAACGCGGTAGATTGGTTCCGCGTTATAGGAAAACGCGTTATGGGGGTATTCCCGTATAACGCGTTTTTACAACCTCGTATAACGCGTTACGTATAAACTTCACATTTAACTTTTCTCGTTGCAGGGGGTTTAAATCGTATATTAATAAAAAAAACTATGTTATGAATGAAATATATACGTTTTATTTAAATCAAATTAAACTAAGAACATTTCAAATAAAAAAACTTATGCATATGGACAAAAAAAACAGTTAATTTCAAATAACTTAACAGTTTTATTACTTATTTATATATATATATATATATACATATATCACAGTGCAGAAATATGTATGTGGGAAATCCCGCGTTAGACGGGGGACAGCCCGTGTTATACGGGGATTGAAATCGCGTTATAAGGGTACCGCGTTACAGGGGGGATTACATATTTAATATTAAAGATATTATAATTAAGCAATAAAGATGTTGTTTTCTAGTAACTTGTGTTACTCCGCGTCCGTTAGTATTCTGTGTAACCTGAAATATTGCGTTCCGTCAACACAATATATCAGGTTAAGGTATATGTAACTTAACAAAGCATATAAAGTGGTTGGCTTGTTAAAAGGAGGCCTTTGCCCAGCTGTTGGCCGTACATAGACAGCAATAAATAAAAAATATCTACGCTTAAAATACATTTGATTTAACTCCAGATTTCTGTAAATGAATGTAACAACAAACACTTTACTATCCATTGTTGAATTCGTACGGTACTTGTTAGCAGAGCGCTTGTGCTGTTGGAACTGAGAAGTGATGAATGTTCCGTTGCAATTTGTCTTCGCTTCGAGCTGCAGACACTTGAGAGTTAGAAGGGAATCCGACACACGCAATGCATACAGATGCTTTTCGAAGTTTGGGAATATCTAACAGAATAATTCCGATCAGTAAATGTAGATAACCAATCTCTTTGGTGTCTAATACTGAGATCGCCAATCCGCTTGCCGCGCGTGGCGATCATGGAAAATCCTCCTTAATGTAGAGCCCTATGTCCTGCAGTGGATTATTTGCATTTGCTAAGGTAAGATATGACGCGTGAAGGGTTAACAGAATATTAAAGTAAAGAGGAAAAAAAAGTCGTAAAAAGGACGTTTTAAACAATTTTAATAAAAACGGTTTAGATTTATTAACGTACAAGAACATTTCCCAAGTGAATTCTTACTAGACTAAAACATTCCCTTTCTCTAGACAAAACATGGAATCCATTTATCAACGCGATATAATGTAGTTATAAATTAGAACAGCTCGTCGCTTTAAAGTTTCGGGATGAAGACACGCTTTGTATACAAGTTAGGTATCTCTAAAAAAAACCACTTCAATCAATGGGATTACTAGAGGGACGTTTAGATGAGGCAATAGAGAGAAAATACATTAATTTGCTAAGAAATGGACGCACGCAAAAGTAAGTAATTGAAACAAATATTAAACAATAATACATATACACGTAAAAACAAAATTAAAGTATGGAAATTGTCCACCGCATTTCCTGCAAACGACGTTGGGCTCTCAGTATTTTGCTACACCGGAAATAAATTCCGACATAGACCTTATATAAGACTTTATATAAGTAGAAAGTGAGAAGAAAAGATAATGTATGCATCCCAAAACTCACAATCGTCCATTTGGCACAACTCAGCGTAGCCAAACATCCTACGTTACCCCATATGTCGCCTATACGGGAGATAGACGAGAAGAGAGACATCTCTCGGATTCCAATATCGAATACTGGAGTAGTCAGATATTCACGGTAGCTTATTGGGGTCAACGTGACAGATGGTGAGGCTGTCGCCGTCTTCATGCCCCAACATTTCGACGATACATATCGACGAACTGATTGGTACGAGACCACCACCTAGAGAATCGAACTCGAATCTCCCGATCCTGAGATATCGTAGCTTTAGCTTACTTAGTTTTTTTTTTTTTTTTGTTTATTTCTCAGTTATAAGGTAAGGAGATATTAAAATTTCCCACGACAATCGCTAAAGGCCGACCCATTCAAGCCGCAGCCGAGCGCAGCTAAGCCAGCAAATACAAAATCAAACAGGCTTTGTTCCCTGTGTCGCTTCATCTGTGACGCACACTCCGGCGGTACAAAAGATTACCCGCTTTGTTGGTCTAAGCATCCCCGCTGCCAATAGAGAACTGAACAAAGCGTTAGCGAAATTATTAATTTTTTTAAATCAAACCGGGTATTATTTCACTTGGATTTTATGTAATTTTTTCTACAAGATTCCTACCTAGTATAGTAATTAATAATAAAACTTATGTGCACATATTTGTCGAAGTCTAAAAGAGCCGTAGTAGTCTAGTGGTCAAAAGTATGTATGTACGTCTGTTTAGTATGCGCGTATGTATATCTGGAAGTATGTATCAAGCCTTTAATCTCTACGATCACGCAGTCGAGTCAACACTGCAGCGTCGAGTCAACACTGCAGCGTCGAGTCAACACTGCAGCGTCGAGTCAACACTGCAGCGTCGAGTCAACACTGCAGCGTCGAGTCAACATTGCAGTGTCGAGTAAACAATGCAGCGTCGAGTCAACGCTGCAGCGTCGAGTTAATATTGCAGTGTCGAATAAACACTGCAGCGCCGAGTCAACGCTACATCGTCGACTCAACACTGCGGCGTCGCTAGCTCTATTGCCGCCTTTCCTATGAAAAAAAAGTATCTCTTCCGCCGAAGCCTGCACTGCACCTGTTACCCTGAGATTTCAATCATTGAATAGCATAAAGAACAAAGTAAGGTAACATATCGTAAGGTCTGTAAATATCGCGCTGCTGGGTAAAGGCCTCCTGTTAATATTTAATATTTGAAAGTGTTTTAGAACCGGGGAAGGAGAAAGGTGTCACTAAACATAGAACCTAAAACTACATTTATCAATTTTAGTATTGCCGGCACTAGTATTCGAACTTAAATCACTAGCGCAACCACGGTACCACGATTCATCTAATTTATATTCTCCCCAGTTCATATTCTCCTTGTATAGGCGATTTTTTTCTCACAGAGGCTTGCGTAATCTAAACATCATCACGCTTGACCACTCCTGCATAAATTAAAATAATCTTTTCTGTCCGTAATTTTCCCGGCCGCTATTTGAGTTGAAAGCCGGAGGTTTTATCGAATTAACGCAAGGCAAATGAGTTTGGTTCGTCGCTTCAAAAAAACGAGATATTTTGAAACATTAACCAAAAAAAATTACAAAATTGTTGGTGTAATAACATTTTAAATACGTTACTAGGATTAAAGGGTGCATACTAATGACAGAAAAGCGCGATTCTGGCGACCGACAAAATGTAGCGAATCATTAATCATCCGACATACCCAGATTTATCTTTTTTTTTTATAGGACAGTCGGCAAACGAGCAAGCGGTTCACCTGATGGTAGGTGAATACCATCGCCCACGTACATCTGCAACACCAGGGGTGCTGCATCGAACGAAACGCAGAAGCACAAGATGCCTCTACTTTATTCTGCGAGGCCGTGGTACCAACTCGATCGAGCCGGCCCATTCGAGCAGCTGTAAAAGCCGGCGCTTGGCTGTACCATGAAGTGGTATTATTCGCAGATGTACTAGTGACAGAGAGCAGTGTCATTAGCAGTACCGGCAGGATATTAACCCAGCTTGAAGTATCTGAAGAAAGGAAATGCATGCCAGATTTTTTTTTTTTTAATAAATCGAACATACCTATAAATTTGAGCTCAATAGACCGACTATTTTTAGAGCTCTGCGAGCACAAATATACGCTGTCTGAATTATCATATACCAAAAATATACGACTGCTTCATAGTCAATCCGCTAACAAGGAACATGCCAGTGATAGGGGTTTACTTAGGCGAATTTACATATAATGTAAAATTATTAATGAAAAACAAATACAAGCTCTCACGACCGTTCACCATACCGGGGTGGCTAGATATTTTAGTAGGGTAGTATAGAACCATACACATCGTACATAAGTTTCGAAAAACTCATTGGTGCATCATATACAGAGGATCGAAAAGGAGCCCCCCAGGTGCAGAGGCAGATCAGTAACTCGGTTACCGTGTTATTAAATATTTTATATTTATTTGTAAGACTTCCTAAATTAAAAAAAAAGTCTCGGTCATTAATAAACCAGCTTCAAAGCTTTGAAAATTTTCAATCTGGAGTTTTGGAAATAGAACAGGGAACTGTAGATGGGATTAAGTTTGCGAAAGTTCTGCATTGAGCGATGCTCACCTGTCTCTGAATGTTGGTCTGTCGTGAGGAGCGAAGTTTCCGAAGTTAATTCTGCACCTTGGAGTTTACTTGCTTCTCCTACCCAAATTAAGATTTCCGGACTGGTTGAATATTAATATCTTGTATTTACGCGAACACTACACAATTCAAATGAATGTCAACAGAGAACATGGCAGGGTGCTACCATCGACTTCGGATCCAATAATAAATAAAATTAAATCTAAAATCAAGCATACCACTGCACGATCTCAATATGATACTGTAACCACATTCTGCGTAGATCGGACCAAATTAATAAATAACAGCTGAAGGTAGCCCATGTTAACTATGACTTCTGGATGTCTAACACCTCAGTCAAAAAACTTAAAACTATTAAAATACATATATGCTATGCCACATCTATGTGACATCACTCCCTGATAAAACCCTACAATGTAATTTTCAACATGGTTTCGTTTATTCCAGCCATGATATATTGGTTATAAATGAAACTACGTCAATATACAATATAACTTTATCGAGAAATAACTTCCCGCGGAATTTTTGTGAAATATTGTTTCATATCGAATAAGGCGGTAAATATATATTAACGCTAACAGTTCACTAAGATTGGAGACTATCAACCTGTTGTAGTCAAGTTGTCTTGTTTAAAGCTATTGTTTATGAATGAATAATCACTACACAAATTGTAAGATATTTATTGTTTATCCCAATGATACCTAGGTGGAGCCGTGAATAGACGAAATGTTGCTTTTATGCAAATTTCAAATACAAAACAAAAGAAAGGAGTCGGTAACTTATTAGAATTTACTTTTATTGCCATTGCCCAGTACAAAACAACTCATATTTCTTTTCACTAGCAATAACTCAACATTCATTAATCGTTGCGTTAAAGTGTCGAGATAAATTTCAACTATTGGCTCTGTTAGCTTGTGGGGGACATACACTTTTACTAAATAAAGTTATTGAATTCCAAGGTTCGCCTTAACCAAACCTTGCTTACTTTATCAGCCAGTAACAGCCCAATGCTGGAAGCTCCCACTTCCATGAAAGCTGCAACAAAAGCCGGCGTACCATACAAGGAAGATTTTCTAATACTCTCCACGGTAGTCGAGCAGTTTGGTTAGCGCTACGCACTAGTGATACTGCTCCTCATCTCACTAGTCTGTGGGATTTAGTTTCGGCAAATCCCGATGTATAATCTGCAGTCATTCGATTGCCAGAGCTGACAGGTCACATCACATGCAGGTGAGGTTCGCATGTGGAGAAAGCGATGGTATATTCCCCACTTACACCCATCAAAACCTAAAAACCCCTAATAGTTAAAAGTTTAAATTGTGAAAATAACGCCAAAGATAAAACTTTACTTCGGGAAACGTTAAAAGCGAAATTTCGACACGATTGTCAAGAGGAGAAACAGGGGAACAGGGCAGCTTTTACAGCTGCTCGAATGGGCCGGCTCGATCGTTTTGGCACCACGGCCTCGCAGGATATCGACGTGAAGTAGAGGCATCTTGTGTTTCCGCGTTTCGTTCGGTGAGTGAGGTAATCGGAGGTCCACCCCCTCCCCATCCCCATCCTCCATCCCATCTCCCAACTACCCTTAAAGGTCGTTAACGCATATGTACTTGAGTGACTGTAATCATATCACTGCTTACGCGTTTGCCGCCTTACCCATCATTTTTTTATTAAATTTTTCTAAATTAATTAGAATTCTTTTCTTTACCTTACTGACTCATCACCTGTCACGTTAGTGGGTTTACGACGACTAAAACAAATGTCAATAGGTGACAGTCGTCTAAGTAAGTACCGCACTCTTCCGCACCGTCCTGCTGCACATCAACAGTGCAACCACTGTTGTACATTTGCAGCCTGTATGTGGCCACTGCTGGGTAAAGGCCTCCTCAAATACCAGTATCAGAGAGGGTTTAGGAGCCGGGAAGGGCCCGCCACGCCGCTGGATTAGCGGGCTTCACATATCGTCGGAATACTATTTTTATTATTTCTCTGACACGCAGGTTTCCTCACGATGTTTTCCTTCACCGTCGAGCACGTGGTAAATACAGTACTTAAAATTGCTATTAACAATTTTAGTGGTGCCGGCACCGGAGATCGAACCCAGGTCACTCGCGCTCTATTAAACTAAAGTGAGCGTCCTGACCTTCCACTATTGAGTTCTGGTTAATACGAGTAGGGTATACGGAACCAGTATTATTACAGGCTGCGAGCCATTCGCATCTGCACCTCCTTCGACTGACATTGTTTCCAGGTGCCCATGGGATTCAGTAACTACTCACCATCAAGTGGACTGTTTGTTCGTTGGTGTCACCTTGATTCAATGAAACAAAGACTTCTCTGCCCATCCCAGAATTGAGGATAGATGGTCGTGAGAGCTTTTCTTATAGTCACAGGATAGCAATATTTCTGTTGTGTGCTTGTTTTCCGTTAGCAAACGTCTTTTATTTTAATAAAAAACAGAACTTTGCGCGCAACAAACTCTTTCGTAAGCGGAACGTCTTTCGTCTGTTTGTTCTCTGTCAGAGTAACGAGTAACGGTGGTAGATTAAAAGTTAAAAGAAAAATTTATGTTTCTTACGTCGAAGAATATAATTTGATTTGATTAAAAAAAAATACGAAACGAAATTTACTACTTATGATATAAATTAGAATTAAAAGGGATTGGATTTACTTCTACTTATTTTACATTTATCTTATTTTGCAGGTTACATTCAGGTTTTCTTCCGATGTTTTTGTCATGTGGTATTTTAACAATTTTGGCGACACCGGGATATAAACGTAACACACAGGAAATAATTTACATTTAATTTAAATCTGCATTAAGTCAAGGTTTTAAAAAATTACAAATGAACTACTTATTAATATTGTAACTTTGATGTGAAAGCGTTCTTTGAAAAATAATATTTTAGTTGTACAGAATGAAGTAAATCTTTCGTCAGAGATCGATTTATTCTTCACATACAGCTCAGTATGCTATGGAGGCTATATTTTAACCAGAAAGCAATTCCACAAGACAAGTGTTCCACTGACCTCAAGATTCAATTACATGTGTCCGTGGTGAAATTTACTGTTACCCTGCTCTTTGGATAATAAGAATTAATCATTTGATATTCAATAGAAGTGAAATACTAACTGAAACCTGAGAGAGAATATGTCATCATATTTCATCATTTCCTCCAAATACCATACCTCACTTCCACGTAGTCGAACGAGCTCTGGTGATTGAATAACAGTATACATATAAAAATATATTCACATAGAATATTTTATATAATATACAACTATAATTACACGTAAGTATAAGTGCCCGTCATATATAAGTTTTTTTTTAATGGGAAAGGCGGCAAACGTGCAATCGGTTCACCTGATTGTAAGTGATTGCCAAAGCTCACGTACATCTGCAACACCGGAGGAGCTACAGGTGCGTTGCCGGCTTTTAAGAGTATTTGGGAGATGGGAGGGAGGATGAGGAGCGGAATTCTTGAATATGTATTTATATTTAAGACAAATGTTGTTTCGAACTAAGTAACTAATTTATGGTGATCTAGGCGACTATAATACAAGTCGGGGAAGTAATTTACTATGTAAGTAGATGTATACGTCGATTGTAAAGCCACTTTATTGTACGCCACACGACATTGTTCGTGATTGTACGGACGTGCCCGGGGATGACCAATAAAGTTAGAAATATCGTGTTTTGATAAAAAAATGTAAAGTAGCAGCCTGTAAGTGCCCCCTTCTGGGCAAAGGCAAAACGTGATAGAGCCAAGCGGCGGCTTTTGCTGCTGCTCAAATGGGCCGGCTCGACCGGGTTGGTACCACGGCCTCGCAGAATACCGGCGTAAAGTAGAAACATCTTGAGCTCCTGCGTTCCCCATTCCACTCCGTATCCTCTGTCCCATCTCCCGAATACCCTTAAAGGCCGGCAACGCACCTGTAGCTCTTCAGGTGAACCTATTACTCGTTTGCCGCCTTTCGCATAAAAAAAAATCGTATACAATTCTCTCTTGTATGCCATCATAATAATCGTATTAACAATCAACTCTTGGTATTACTGTAATTATAAAAAGTATTTTATTTTAGTAAGTATTAGTTAACCATACCCTAGAAGTCCAACACTAATATATAACCTGTTGCCGTGTCAGTTTACTTTACTTGACAAGATCCCTAACAAGAGTTTTACAGATTTCGTACAAAAAGCATTTACCTCGATTATTGCATAAATCTTGCGGCACAACCGTCGTAGGGTTATATTTTATCGCTCTCGAATCTCCCTCGCCGTCCCGGAAGATATTGGACCCGACCTAATGCACCGAGAACGTGTGTTTAATCTGTTACTGAAATGTCCCTTTTTTGTATTATAACTAAGTTTACGTTTGGGCGAACGAAAATTATATTTTTAAAATGATATTTTTATTAATTACAATTGGCATTAATAAATATACGTCTGGCACGTCTGCACAGCGCCATAGTATTACCAGTGATGTCCCGCGGTAACTCCTTACAGGAATTATTTTTGCCAGATCTATATATATATAATTACTCAAACCGGTCATCTTTGTGAGGGTAGGCAGTAATCACGGATTTTTACTTTTGCACTCTGCCAAACGAAATCCGCAAGCCTTTCGCCGGGAGATACAACGAGACTTGTGACGAACTTCGTTGGCGGGTTTGCTACCGGAGATTAAGGTGAGATTTATGAAATAAGAATCTATCACACACTTTCTTGTCGTGGGTGTTGTAAGAGGCGACTGAGGGAAACGCATTGAAATTTTTTAGCAATCCCCGGGAGCACACTCAGCGATGAGTCTCGTCACCTGTCTCGTTCTTTCTCCTTTTGAAGAGGAAGAGTCAGGCCAGATCGATCTCTAGTAATCTCTGCCTACCCCTATGGGTGACTGACTTCGGTTCTTATGTATTAGTGCCATATAGCAGATGGAGAAGGATAAGTGGGAACATATTACCTCTCTCTCCAAATGCCATTCCCACCTGCACATGCTGCCACCAAATGATGGCGGAATAACCAACCGAATTTTCCACAAACTCTGCAGGTTTCTTCTTTTTTAATTACTCTTTTTTTAATAGCTCTAATGTAATATCTATATAATCCAATCATATATCATGAAAATATAATAATGAATATATAAAATAATTGATCGAGACTAGATCAATTATTTTATTCTAAGAAAAGTTATGTTACGTTGTGCAAATATGTACAACCAATTATATTTCAATAGAGACTGACGTCTCCAAATATTTTCAAGCTCAACCGTATTCTCATGTTCAGTTCAAAGCCCAGCTTATGTTAACTAATCGGGGTTTTATGGTGTCCGACCGACTCGTTCTGCGGATCCGTGTAGGGTTGACAGTTAAGTGAAACAAACGATATTATACATAGGGCTGCCAGGTGTATTTTGTTGAATTGAATACAAGAAAACATTCTCTAATTTTATTTTCAATAATCTGAATCCATCTAGACTTATGAATATAAAAAATGAACACAAATTATAGATATGGTAGGTCTGAAATTAATTAAGTCTTTGAATTGAATTTTCATTAATTACTAATTTTGGGGGAGGCCGATGTTCAGCAGTGGACTTCTGATAGGCTGAAATGATGATGATGATGACTAATTACACGTAAACACACCTGGGCTCATTAATATAACATGCTGTAGAGGCATCTTGTACTTCTGCATTTCGTTCAGTGAGTGAGGGAGGCCCTCTTCCTAATCCATAAAGGCTGGCAACGCACCTACAGCATCTCTGGTGTGGCAGATGTGCGTGGGCGACGGTAATCAATCACCATCAGATGAATCGCTTGCTCATTTGCCGCATTTCCCAAAAAAAAAAAAAGCAAAGGAGCGCCCTGACCATTAGACTACCACGGCTGACAGAGTTAGAACTACTTAAGTTGGTGTAATTTTTAGTGTTTTTGTAGCTTCAGAAAACGTAAATTATATAAACATTTTTCGCTGTAAATTTATTAAAAACTTCCAGTGTCTCACAGATATTTAATCTCTAGGTTAAAGAACAACAAGCAATCTCGCTGCCTTTGTTTCGGTAAGTTTGAATTAAGTTTGTTCTTTAATAACAGTTGCGAACTCGATGCTGCCATGTAAGAAAACAAGTTCGCAACTTAAACCAATGACATCTTCGACTTACTCGGACTGATAAATGTGTTAATGAATACGATATGTTTAAGCACAGTCTTGCTATCGTCCGTGACGATTTCAAACATGGCGACTTCTGAATACTATCGGTAGTTGGTCTCGGTATGTAAAAGCCATGATGGCTGAGTGGTTAGAGAATTTGCCTCCGATTCAGGAGACACGAGTTCGGTCCCCTACGTGGAGTGGTCGTATCAATGAGTTATTTGAAACTTATGTACGACTTCTATAGTTGGCTTGGACACTAAGTCGGCTACAGGCTCTCCGCCTATCACGTTGTCCCAAATAAATTCTGGGTTGAAAGGACTAAAATGGGTAGACCTCTGACCACCCCAGTATTAGGTATACGGTCGTAAAACTAAAATACCACAACTACTCGATTTATTTATTAGAAGTTATTTCAATTTATTCTGATTCGTTATAATTAACAAAGTAAGCAATTTTCATTTGATTTTTTAAGAACTATTGATTGGTAAATTCCCTTTTTTTTTTAAATTGAAACGAGAATTGTTCTGATTGGCTGTCGAGCGTATCGACGGAAACGCAGGGCGTCTGGCATTGGCAGATGCGCCTGGACAAGGCCTTTTGGTGCATTGTTCAATTTTAAAGAAAAACAGTTACGTTTTGGCTTGAAAAGTGTTGAGAGAGAAAATATGGAAACTTGTCTGTGACCGCCTAATATGTGGACGTGGACGGCTGTATGGATGGACATGGAATGTTGCTTTCTTCACTACTCATCACTATGGGCGTTTTCAGGATCCTCCGGGAAACGAACAGTACTCTTAATTCTCCTTTAATTTTTTAATTTCTAGATAATTAACATTTAAATTTAATGAAACAAAATGGGCATACTATTACTTTAAACTAATTGGAGCTATTTTAAAACTCTTCCTATATTTTGTTAATCAATGCAAAAAATACAAATTTTCCCTAAGAAAAATAGTATAAACATAATCTCCAGAATCTAGTATTTGGGGTAATGTCTTATATAAATAAACACACATTTTAGGTTCTCACTGAGTTATTTCGGTAAATTAAAACACAACTTAGTAAAGAGACCTCCTGTCACCGAACCCCAAACTTGTTACAGCAGTGACAATTGTAATTTATTTGGACATACTTTCACAGTGATTAATGGACGTTGAGAAGTACAAGAAGAAAGTAACAGAGTTACTTATATTTTGTTACTTGTGCAAAAACGTTATGTTAGCACGGCGCCTTTAATACTGTATAATGTCAATACTTATATAAAGTACATTAATATATATAGCAGCTGAACCGAAATACTCTGTCCATGACTGGACTCAGTGAAAATCAGTGCCGAGGCTGTTATAACAGCAGCGGCCATAGCGGCGTGAGAACCTTTTCACAGCAACGTACCAGCACGGATAAATCGTGGCATAGACAGGATACTAATTTCATAGTAGTTAAGTTTTTTTATTATTATACTATCTTAACCTTTTTAACATTTTTAGAGAATTTTATATATACTCGTATGTATAGTACTACTATACTTCAGTTTGTGTAGATAAACTTAAAAGAAAAATTGAAATAACATAAGTCGTAACATCACTACAAGATCAGGTCTCTCTTGTTGGTTTAAAAGAATGGGCTAAAATCATCAGCTTTTTTCGTGGCCGGGCGGAGCTCGCTGGTCCACCGATTACTGAATAGTTACTTGATAAATATACGTAATGTAGAACTCCTTGTAGATATCGGACTTCATATATTTCTCAGGAGATTATCTCCAGGTAAGAAAAGGAAGCAAAAGATGTCGCAATCAAAGTAAAATCGAATAAAAGTAGTTTAAACTTAATGTTCTAATATTGATCCACGCCCATAGACAACTTAATCCACCTGTCACATTTCATAAATAACTAACATACCAGCCAGTCTCCACTCGGCATCTGCATTGCATAGATTCAGGAATAAATTTATCTCATTGGGATGTTAAGTTAAAGGGATTGGAAAGTTCTTTATTTATTGTTTATTTATTCTTTGCTTCAATGTACTCAGGATAGGGTATAATATATAACAGGAGAGGATACCGGATCAGAATACTTCTTGCTCAAAATGGCGGACATCATGCTAAAAGCACTCTGTGCTTGTCAACCTCAGGCTGTGATAAAACATCGAAGGGCTTTACAAAACAGTTTATAGTTGCTAGCTTAAAAACTATGGAACACTATTTTGCCTACGATACATAATGTACATTGTATATTCGTGGTTACAATTTTATTTGTGTTAGAGCCACATTGCAACGGTAATAAAAGCTGAAGCCACACTGAATATAAGTGTCTATGGTCTGCAGCGACCGCTTACCACCAGGTCTATTGTGTGTCCGTTTCTTGTTTACCTTAATTTTTTTTTTTTTTTTTTATAGAAGAAGGGGGCAAACGAGCGTGCGGCTCACCTGATGGTAAGTGATCACCGACGCCCACGAACATCCACAACACCAGAGGAGCTACAGATGCGCTGCCGGCCTTTAAGGAAGGAATAAGCTCTTTTCTTGAAGGTCCCTAAGTCGTAACTATTCGGAAATACTGCTGGCGACAGCTGATTCCACAAAGTCGAAGTGCGTGGCAGAAAACTTCGATTAAAACGCACTGTGGTGGAATGCCAACCATCTAGGTGGTATCGATGGAACTTCGAATTCAGTCGCGATGTACGATGGTGAAACTCAGCAGCTGGGATCAATCCGAACAGTTCCTCAGAACATTCCCCGTGGAACAAGGTCTCGACTTCAGACACAAGTTTGTTCCGGCACTCTTCGACGTGTTCCCGAGAAATATTCGCACGGCCTGTATATAGGGCATCACCCGTGCTGTCGTCTGCATAGCAATGAATGCTACTGATTTGTAGCATGTCGTTGATATGCAGAAGGAACAGAGTGGGAGATAGCACACAGCCTTGTGGAACACCAGCATTCACGGGTTTGGGGTCCGAGCATGCACCGTCGACAACAACCTTGATGCTCCGATCCGTGAGGAAGCTGGTGACCCAGTTGCACAATCTCTCAGGAACCCCGTAAGATGAAAGCTTTGAAAGAAGCGCTTTATGCCAAACCCTATCAAATGCTTTCGCTACGTCCAGACTAACCGCCAAAGCCTCCCCCTTAGACTCAACTGCTTCTGCCCATCGGTGAGTCAGGTAAACTAGAAGATCACCAGCTGATCGTCCGCGACGGAAACCGTACTGTCGGTCACTGATCAGCTGGTGTTCCTCCAGGTACCTCAGGAGCTGGGTGTTGATGAGTGACTCCATTATTTTAGATAACAAGGGGGTGATGGCAATAGGCCTGTAGTTGGACGGATCAGAGCGGTCGCCTTTTTCGGTATTGGATGCACAAATGCTGTCTTCCAAGATTCCGGGACGACGCCTGAAGAGTAGGAGTGCCGGAAAAGACGCGTGAGAACCGGTGCCAACTCAGGGGCACACATCCTCAGCACAATTGGAGGATTCCGTCCGGCCCACTCGACTTATGAATGTCCAGGAGCGGAGTGCCTTTCGCACTGAGCTCTGCAGAAACTGAATTTCCGGCATGGAGCACTTACACCACGGGATGGTAGGTGGAGAGTTTCCCGGTCATCAAGAGTCGAGTTGGATGCAAAAAGAGAGCCCAAGAGATCGGCTTTCTTTGCAGTATGGGCCAGCGAATCATCCTCCTTGTGTAGAGATGGGAGAGATGGCTGACAGAAATTCCCTGGACAGCCTTGGCGAGAGACCAGAATGCGCGGGATCCCGATGGGAGGCGAACTAATCTCTCGCCAATTCTGCCAATGTGCTTTAACTTTGCCGCAGCGATAACTCTTTTGAAGGACCTGGAGGCAGAGTTGTACTGTTTTAAGAGCACTGGTTTTGCATCCCGAGACGCCGATGCATCGGCCCAGGCCTGGTAGCACTTCCGCTTTCGGCGTGACGCTATTTTGCAGGTGCGACCAAACCAAGGCTGGGATTTACCTCCGACAGGCACTGCAGAGAACGGAATAAAAGTTCCATTCCCTGAAGTACCACATCGGTGACAGAATCTGCAACGACGTTGGGATCATCCAGCGAGAAGCAAACCTGCCCCATGGGTAGGAAGCAAAGAAAGACCGCATTCCATCCCAATCTGCCGACCTATAGTGCCACACACGGCGGAACCCCGCAGATCGCGTTCGGGATCGGCGCGCGATAAACACTACACTCCGGATCAGACAGTGGTCCGACGAGCCCAGAGGGGCATCGACTGAGACCAAATATCCGTCCGGGTGTGAGGTCAGCAAAAGGTCCAACAGGGAAGGTGTATGACCTTCCACGTCTGGGATCCGCGTCGGCGAGGTTACCAGTTGTGTCAGGCCATATGCTAATGCAAAGTCGTGAACAGATCTCCCGCATGATCGGTTATGCGAGAACCGAGCCAATCGGTGTGGTGGGCATTAAAATCGCCGAGAATCACGATCTCTGCGGATGGGATCTGTTGTAGCACGGAATCTGTAGCCATTTGGATGTGGTCGATGAGTCGGTCAGTTACGGTATTACCGCTATGGGACCTGTAAAGGCACGCATAGACGCGCGGATGGTCGTCGCTGTCGATGCGCAGCCAAAGGGTAGAAAGGTCCAAACCTTCAAGACTACCGAGGCGTCGAGAACAGATATCATCTCTGACGTATACGCAAACTCCGGCACGGGGCACAAAGGAGTGTTCCAGTTTGTACCCCGGGTAATGGAGATAAGAGGTATCAGCCGGAGACGATATCTGAGTCTCTGTAAGAAAAAGCAAGGCCGGCTTCGCCGTTTCAAGATGGTAATGAACGGCGCTAAGGTTCGAGTGGAGTCCCCTGATATTGCAGAAATCCACGGCGAGCGCGGTAGGGGATGCCATAGTTTCTTTGCTGCGTTTGCCTCGAGTAGGAAAGAAAGAGAGCGGAATATTGCCCCCAGAATACGCGGGGCAGACTGAGCATCCACGATTAGGTAGCGTAGGAAAGCCTGAACGTGGATGCTCAGTGAGGGATTCTCCAGAACCGTAGGTACTGGTACCCTCCTGGGGTAGCTCAAAATTATATACCGCTACCATATTTGGGGAGGGGGGAGGGGGGAGAGGGCCTCCGGTTACCTCACTCACCGCACGAAACGCAGAAGCACAAGATGCCTCTACTTCACGCCGGTATTCTGCGAGGCCGTGGTACTTATCCGGACGAGCCGGCCCATTCCTGCGACGGCAAAAGCCGCCGCTTGGCTCTACCACGATTATAACACACACGGGGTAATTTTAATTAGAAAAAAAATATAAAAATACTGGCTGCTCAAAGATAGGGCGTTATGCTTGTAATTTTATTAAAAAAAACAAAACGTTGTGTATTATTCCAAAACCTAACAAAGGGAATACCACTAAGTTTTATTATTACGATAATAGATCTAACCTTGATGTTCCAAAACTTTGTTCAGCAAAGAGCTTGTCGCCCACAAACTTAAGTCAATAGTTGTAATTTATCTCGACACTATATCACAATGATTAATGAATCTTGAGTTATTGCGAGCGGAAAGGAAAATGAGTATAGTTTTGGGCAAAACAATATCAAGGGAAGTAGAAATTACAATTAATGGCAAAGGATAGGTTTTTTATCAGTAATATCAAAAGTGCGTGGTAGAGCCAAGCGGCGGCTTTGGCTGCTGCTCGATTGGCGGGCTCGACCGGGGTAGTACCACGACCTCGCAGAATACCGACGTGAAATAGAGGCATCTTGTGCTTCTGCATTTCGTTCTGTTAGTGTGGTAACCGGGGGCCCACTCAGGGGTGATACACATCTAGAACCTTCTTCGACCGACATTGTTTGCAGGTAGACTTCCGTAGGCACTTACAATCAGGTGGATAGTTAGCACATTTTTTTAAAAAAAAACCTCACACCCCAGACTGATGACGGATAGCGGCGTCGAGGATGCGACGTATCATGTGCAGCGATGGCCAAAACCATGTGCCGTGCGTGGGGATTATGGCAAATCTTCCTTATGGTCAGACCTATGTCCGATGGAGGACTATTTACAGGCTGCAAGATAAAGTTAAACTCTATCTGTCTGTTACGTTTTCAGTTAGCCGTTGATACGAAATTTGGTACATTATATTGTACGATATATTTAGTAGAGTATTTTTTATTTACACTTTACTGTAAACATTTGAAATTTAGATCTGCAATAAGCGGGCTTAATGCCTTGTGGCATTCTCTGCCGGTCAACCCAGGTAGACAGAACAATTTTGGCAGGTGCAATCGGAAAAACTTAAAAAAATATATGTGTGAATACACACCTACATACTTATTAAAATGAATAAATGTGCACTGTAACATTTAAATATGTGCGTAAATATTTACACGTGTACATAAATACAAGTGTATTTATATTTATTATAAGTATAATACTTAATATTATATACACATATACATAAAAGTAAATAACTTTGAATTAGACAGTAATAAATTTTTCGCCTTCAGCGAATATATTAAAGTCGAGGAGGGCGTTTTAGAAGAGAATAGCTTGTACTGTAAATGAAAAAAATGCAGTGCTGTGTTGAGAAATACTAATCTTGAGACTATTTGAAGGGTGAAGTACTCAATCATGAGTCTAGTATATCAAATCGAAGTTATCTTTTAAGTGAACTTTTGAAATGAAACTGTTGTTTACGGATTTTATCGCGTTTAGTTTTAGATGCGGACCTTGTGGCTGGCTTGCTTTCTTTGAGAGGTCTAAATTCAGCAGCGGAAGAAAATAGGCTGGAAGTTGTTAATCTTTTAAAATGTTCAATATAGAGATTTGGAAATAAACCACGAAATACAGATAAAATTGCCAAAGTTTGACTAACCTGTTCAAGTTTCTGATGATATTTCAAGTCCTCGGGCTTTGTGCACTTAATGAAATGAAATGAAAAGAAACGAATAGACTTATTCTGCGACGTAAGATATATAAATTTTATCTAACAAATGTAATTGTTGTTTTTGGGTGAAACCACAATTTTTTTAATAATCATCCGGAATATTATGTGCGAAGTACCCACAGTACTTTGTACCTGTCATGGCCTACGATACAAAATTATTAATAGTATCCTTCTATTGTACAATTTTGAAATAAAGCCACACATATTAAAGGTTAGGTGGTTAGGTTTTTAACGTGGTAGAGCCAAGCGCGGCCCTAGCTGTTGCTGGAATGGGCCGGCTCGACCGGGTTAATACCACGTCCTCGAATACTGGCGTGAAGTAGAAGCATCTTGTGCTTTTGCGTTTCGTTCGGTGAGTGAGGTACCCGGTGGCCCACTCCCCATTCCCATCCCTCCCTCCCATCTCCCAAATACACCCTTAAAGACTGGCAACGCACCTGCGGCACCTCTGGTGTTGTAGATGTGAGTGGGCGACGGTAATCGCTTACCATCAGGTGAACCGATTGCTCGTTTGCCGCCATTCCCATAAAAAAAAAACAACTTTTAAACTTTGTAATCGATGAAAAAATTATACGATAGCGTTTTATTTCCCATCGTTTAATCTTTTACGCATTTGAATACGCAGGGTGCCACTGCACATTTTTTTTTCTTTTTAGTTTAACTTGGAGGACGGATTAAACTTTTTTAGTTTAACCCGTCACCCGCTCCGGTGACTGGTTACGTTGGGATCAACATTGGAGATGCCGGACCGACTAAAACTCTCCACGGTAGACATGCTGTTGGCCAATAGCTTTACAGCTTCAGCGGTAGAGACTCGCCAGCAGAAGGTTCGCAAGTTAAGTATAGTAAAAAGAGCAACGACGCTGCTGGTGCTGTGTCGCGCTCGGACCCCTGTTAACGAAAGAAAGACTCTTGACAAAATCTAGGGACTACCCAAGGGCCCCTCTTAGGGAGGTAACTACAACTAAAACCTTAGGGTGCCATCTAATTAGGGAGGACTTTGATGTTAGAAACGCCTTTGCGAATCTGTGACCGCGCGTTTGACGGGGAACAACGCGGTATGTGTGAGACATGAATGCTGTCTGGGTGTTGTGTATGTGAACGGGCATTTTGGTCGAAGATGACGTTCTTGGGGCTCATTTAGCACTGGAGTGTAATTTCCTAACGCCGCCACTAACGGATTAGGGTGATCCTTCAACTTTCCTAAATATCTTGTGATATTTATTTAAAGAGAGTCGCCAGAGAGGACAGATTTAAATCGCGGTGCAAGTCTGCATTCCGCATGTAATAAGGTGCGCCAGTTGCCAAGCGATGGAAGCAATTCTGTATGTCTTGAAGTGGTTTAAGTCGCTGTTTCTTAAATAATTTATGTCTTTGTGATATTTTGTTGGTTTTATTCGTAAGGTAATATAGGCAACCGAATATAAAGTCCGCTTTATTCTTTACGTGCCTCTACACTACTACATCGGCACTACTACACACACATATATAGAGGCACTCACTCGTCTCCACTTTCCCGTATCCGATGTTATCATGAAGATCGATGGTAGGGTCGGATGCAGCATAATGCAAATTGGCTCGGATTTGCAAATGATTAGTTTATTAAATTGCCTATAGAATGTACTTTAATTGCCGTTTTATTCTCCGTCAGAGGGATCTCATTACGAAAGGGTGGTAAATAAAAAAAAAGACAATTCACAAACGAAATCTGAATTTCTTACGTCAAAATAAAGATAATTCATTTTCATTTCAATGGATGGATGGCCAAACAAAACAAACTGACCCGAAAAGCAACAATTTTGCAAGAATATTGGGTTAATTACCACCAACCAATATCACCAGTTACAAGTAGCATAATCACATTTCATGTCATATATTTAGTTGCATATACTTCGTGTTAGAAGTAAAACAACAGCCAAGTAATCTTCAATGTTGATAGAAGTGAACGTTCCCGGTTTTCGCAGCGCGGAAACAATCTCATTTGCCTCGCGTCAACTCGATAAAATCTCGACCGCTTCCAACAATAATGGCGGCCGACCAAACATCGGGCGGGAAAAATGACAACGGAAAAGATGATTTGAATTTATGCTGCAGTAGTCGAATACGAAGGGGGAATGAGAAGTGAGTATTTTAGGTTGTATTTATTATATAAGATAGTTATTATTGGATGTGGAACATATAAATGCCTATAAAAGGGGACACACGCTTTATATCGCCCATTTGCAATTACCTTGCGGGCCTCCTGCTCGCGATTCTCTACCGATGAAGCTGTAAAAGCCACTAGGCCAACAGCATATCTATCGTGGGGGATTTTAGTCGGTCTCTCTTCTTCTCTCTTCAATGCTTTCGACATAAGCAGTCATCGGAGATGGTGACTGATAGTTGCAAGCACATTTCCCCCACGTCAAACAAAAAAAAATATCGCTATTTGTCATCGAGCGCCCGGTATGAGGACCAGTTAGGAGGGACGGTGTCTTTTTACTCTATTTACGTAGATATTTTGCTTGTTCAGAATTTAATATTATTAGCGATTGTGAATGTGCCGAATCTGTGACTATGTATATTTTTAAATGATCTGATTGGAAATTGCTTTGTGTTAAAAATAAATCTAGTTAAGAAGAGAAGCTGATATTGTTTATTTCTTTGTATTTATTTTCACTTCTGACACCTAAAAGTATATTTTTTTTGATATATATAATTTTACCTCTCCATAGGTTGACTGCTAGAGAATACCTATAGACATTAATTCCGCCCTTTGTGTCAATGAAGGACTAACATGAAGGAATGGCAATGAAGGTGAAATAATTAAATAAAAATATTGATTATATTATATAAACACCCATAGAGGTAAGTAATAATTACGGATTTCCGTTAGGCTTATCCTGAAACCCACTTTTCATCACTCCAGGTGCTAGAAGGTAAGGGTGGCAAGCCTCGTCGCCTAGTTTGCTCCAAAAAAATTATAAAAGATTTGCAGTTTTTCTTTAGTCGTCTCTTACGACGTTAACGGAAAAATGCCGGCAGATTCTTACGCCGCTCTGACACGGCTATAGCTAACAATTGTAAAGTTCAATTGAATATTTAAAATATACATAAATAACCAAAGATTTTAAATACAATTAGCAATCAAATGAGCAAGCAAGAGTGTGGGTGTAATGAACGCAACGCGCAATGTACGTGTAATGTAAGCTCTGTTCAGAGGTTGCCAACGCACTGACTGCAATTACACGGCCCATTGTGCAGAGATGGTGCACTCGTGGCTCATGGTTGACCACTCAATTGCCCTCACGCTATGCATCTCCGAGATGTACTTAATTGCTTTAGTAAGAGTAGTTACGCTTTTGAACACGTTCAAGTTACTTCAAATTGGGTTATACTTGGTAAAGTACCAGCCGTCCGCGTCGCTTAATCTATAGCGTACCTGTCTGCTGAGACATAGGTCCTGGATTCGAATCCCCGCCGAAGCCGACTTTTGTGCAATAAAATTCGTTTCTGGTCGTGTTTGGTTGTGTCCACTATCTCTAACACTACATCTGACGCTTCCTCCGATTATATCCTATAAACGATCCATCGCAAAATATTATTTATTTATTAATGTAATATAGAATAAAATAAATATATTATTCATTTATTTATTACACGTTTATGTATCATATACAACAATATGTGTTGTATATGATACATAAACGTGTAACGTGTATTATTTTAATGAATTTTAAAATCATTTATTATGTCACAGCTAACTTAGCCTAAACATGTTTTAATCTGTATATACCTTGTTTTCAGATATTGTTTTTTCTGCAGAAATATTTTTTTTGATTTTTTTTTAAAGGAAAGACGAGTGAGTGGTCTCATACACTTGGGGCATTAGAATATCTCCTGCGTAGGTGATACTATATAACTACTATATATATATTTATATAACTACCGATAGTATCCGGAAGTTGACACCGCGGTCCAAGTTGGCCAGGAGGACACCATCAAAGTAGTAACCTCGATATCCGGTAAGGGGATCTGCTTACGTATCAACAGACCCGAATTCGATCGCTTACGTAGAGGGTTCGTACCAATGAGTTTGACGATGTATATCGTCGATCTGAAAACTTAGACGGCGCCGTGCTGACCACCTTTCACGGTGTTACAAATGAGCTCTGGTGAAGGATGGGCTTCAAAGGCCGAAATAAATTAGGCCGCATCCAACCACCACAGTATTGGGTGGCTAATAAATTTTCTAAACTGCAATATAGGCCACATTTTTGAGTAGGTTTTGAAACTCACAAGAGTTCGTCAGACTGTTCCATGGGGGGCAGCCTTGCCTTAAACCTTAACAACCCGTTAATAGTCCACTTCTCTAAGGTGGATTTGACCTAATCGCCATGCTCGGCAAGCGGTTTGGTGATCCCTGCACCAGACACCTCGCACCTTAGATACTGGTGTTGTATGAACTACAAATAATTGTTACGGGTCTGGGTATGGTGTCGAAATTCCTAGCCAATTGTAACTTCCAACGTTGTAACGTTGCAGAAAAGAAAAAAAAGTGTCAAGTCGGATTAGAGAAGCTGGAGAGCAGTAGTCTGTGTTTGGGTTCGGTACATTCAGATGGATTTCTCTCAATCATTCTGTCGCCAGATCGTCGATTGTTTAGACAAAAGGGTGTGTACCGCATGTGATGCTCACCGCAGGAGAAATCATGGTAAAAATTGTTCCCCGTTACAGCTCACAGCCGTGGTAGCCTAGTGGCCAGGGCCCTCATTTTAGTTTCATAGAGCGACATGACTCGGTTTCGATGCCGGTGCCGGCAGCACTAACTGACTGTTAATAGCAATTTTAAGTGCTATATTTACAACGTGCTCGACGGTGAAGGAAACCTGCATGTCCGAGAAATAATAATATTAGATGGTTCTTTGGCGTAGTGACTAAGCGTTTAGCTGCGGCGTTGTGGGTCGCGGGTTCGATTCCCGCACGGGACTAGTATTTGTATGGACTACAAATAATTGTCCGAGTCTGGGTGTTTGTCCATGTGCAATTATTGTATGTAAACTGCCTTCGCAACACAGGAGGAATTCCTACAGTGGAAGGTTAATGTTTTTTAAAAAACAAAAAGAAAAAAAAATATTATTTCAATGATATGTGAAGCCCGCCAATCCGCACAGGGGCACCGTGGCGGGCCCCACTCGCCTCCAAAAACCCTCTGAGATATTTGTAAAGGCGGCCTTTGCCCAGCAGTGGGCACTTACAGCCTGCTACATTACTTTTTTACACGTCACTGCAATGAAGTTGGTGAATTTCAATTGAAGATAATAATGTCTTTGTTTATTTTATTGCTTTCATGTAGCATTAAACGTTTCATTCTCCTTTTTTTGAGCCTATCGTACTGCAAAGAGTTTGTTCAAAGCGCAACTCGTTAAAAGGATTGTTTTCTTTTTATTCTATCTCAGCATTTACAAACGTGCTAACTCGGAAAGTACTTTGAAGCTGGTTGCGATAAACAAGAACACTCTAGACCTTACAATTTATTTGGTATTGCCTTTTTATAGTTTTCACTTGGGCCCTTTATATGCGTGATATAGGGCTACTGTGTGTCCGCTAAGACAGTAGACATTCAAGTCGGTTAATTATAGCGAAATAGCAGATGGTGTAGGCATAATACGAAACATAGCTGGCTACAAAAGGCTGGTCAAAGCGCACTTCCTTCCTCCCTAAATAATTATTCCTTCATCTCTCATTACCTGTTTATCCTTTAACACTTACTTTTCCTTGCGTCGTATGGCTCTTATATTATATTATTTATTCTTTACGCTTTATGTTCCTGTATATGTATGGGTATATATTGTGTATTTATTTAGATATATCAGTTCATGTTAAAGTATATATATATGTTTGTCTAAATATCAGTATATATTTATTTTATTATATTTTCACTTCCTTGTAACTTGCGTACACCCTTAACCCTTGCTCACGGATATTATTTCCTCTGCAAAATGGTTGCCTGGTAGAGCGATAAGGCCGCCAATTGTACCTTTGTGTATTTTGTGTTTCTTTTTATTTTATTTTATTTTTTCCTATTTTTGCTATTGGTGTACAATAAAGTGTATTTCATTCATTCATTCATTCATAGCTCAGGTCCGCGACAGATGCTGATTTAACATAATTATGAAGAACAAGCGGAAGTAACAGCGTGTTTAAACGTTCACTTTTGAATCGTCGAATAGAAGGCGATCCTCCCTCCAATGGATGCGATACTTATATAACACATACACTGAATTTATAATTAGATACATACTAACAGAATAAATACATATAAACAAATATATATATGTATATACAATCGTATTGTTATCAGCGCAGACGGATAAAAAGTACACAAGTTAACCAGGAACACAACAACGTGAAACGTTAATACATAAGGTGTAACAGGGAATATACCATCTCTTTCTCTAAATGCCAATCTCATGTTCATGTAGCCAACTACCGTTGCACATGGTTCTGGTCAGTATCGTACGGTTTTCGCTTGCGATTATCGCTGAGCATTCATTAGCTACCACGCGTACTCCTACATCACATAATTCATCACAATCATTTCTTGGTTAATTTTTATCTTATCAATTTATACTATTAACCATAAACAGGTTGATATATTCCTGGCCCGATGATATAAGATATTGCCGTGATAGAGCCAAGCGGCGGCTTTGCTGCTGCGCGAATGGGCCGGCTCGACCGGATTGGCAGAAGAATACCGGAGTGAAGTAGAGGCATCTTGTGCTTCTGCGTTTCGTTCGATGAGTGAGATAACCGGAGGCCTACTGCCCCACCCCAACCCCCTCCTCATCCTCCCTCCCAAAAACTCTTAAAGGCCGTCAACGCACCTGCAGCACCTCTGGTGTTGCAGATGTACGTGGGCGACGGTAATCACTTACCATCAGGTGAACCGATTGCTCGTTTGCCGCCTTTCACATAAAAAAAATAACACTAATTATCTTATAGGAAACGGCAGGTTTGACGAACTTTCTTCTTTGATTATTTATTTTGTTTTTTCAATATAAATATATACCATGTAAAACGTGATAATTAAAAGGGACAGTAGCTAATTGCAAGAGCCCCGGTTGAGTATTGCGGCGAGCCACATTGCGTGCTCTGTGCAATGGAGCGGGTAATTGTCTGTATGTGGGCGTAATTAGTTGTAACTTGTCTAGTTTGTCATTTTATTTTTAAATCATTCCATTTTTGAATTGATAGAAATATCTATAGTGGCCAGGGTGCTTGCTTTAGTTTGGTTTACTCGAAAGGAAGTGCCCGCCGTTTTATGAATACGTGATGAAGCAACCTGTATGCCTGAGAAATAATTAAAGTATAATTTCGAGGACATGGGAAGTCTGCCTACCCGCACTTATAGCAGTAGTCGTGCGAGCATCGGGGCGAACTTTTTTCCGTTTCCAAAATTCTAAATATATACAAGTATTTAGTTTACTTATTTGTTTACGCCTAAAACTATTATGCTTGGATTTTCACGTGGTAGAGGCAAGCGGCGGCTTTTGTTTTGTAGTACCACGACCTCGGTAGGAGTGAGATAACCGGAGGCACACTTCTCCCTTTTCGCTCCTAGGTCATCACTCCCCAAATGTCCTTGTAGGCCGGCAACGCACCGGCAGCTCCGGTGGTTTTGCAAATGTACGTGAACGTACAGCCTTAACCTCGATTTTAACCTACAAGAGGATCGTGTGTTACCGAAATTGTGGTATGTCAATCGAGTGGAAAAAAAATCTAGAAATTACTCCAACTCTCTGCCATCAATTCAACAGACGAATGGTGTATGATATAGTCCTAGTTGTGGTATATAGATGTTTGCGTAAGAACTGCGTACTTTTTTTCCGGGACAACGTTTTGAAGCAATATAAAAGATTAGATTTGATTTATCTTTTACTAAATTTGCCGAGATATTACGTGACAGAGTCACGTTAGCTGAGTGGTTAAGGTAACCTTTGAATCAGGAGACTCGAGTTCGATCTCCTATGTGGAGGGCTTGTACCTACGAGATTTTCCAAACATATGTACGTTTTGTATCGTTGCCCTGCATACGAAGACGGCGATTAGCTTTTTTGAAAAGTGGGTTGTATTGACATAATATATCTATCCCTTAGATCAACCACCCACTGGGGTAGATACCCCACTCGTACTATATTTGCAAAAATTTATGTACTTGTACAATTGATAATTATAGATAAATCTAGTAAATGCCGTGGTGGGATGGTCCGGGTGCACGCTAAGTTTCACAGTATGCGACTAACATGGCTTTGATGATTCTATAACATGAAAGCACAAACTGGGCCACTAATACAAACGAGCTAACAGTGTCCACCTGTTCATGGGCTGCAGTAAGTAGCTATTGCAGCCCATGGACTTCTTCAAATGAACTTCAATCAAAGAGGGTTATGAAATATTTAATTATAATTCTTAATTTAACGTAACAAATGCGATTGTCAATTGGCATTTGTTAAAATCTACTGCCGTTCCGGACGGAGAAGAAACCGACGAAAGGATATTTTAAAATATAATAATATAATAAAAAAAACAAAAATTAAAAAAAAATTAATTCCGAGCTAACCAGAACAAGCAGCGCCTATTCACAAGCATGTACCTCTTTACGAATGCGTTGTGACCCCTGGGGACTGAATAGAAATATCTCAAAGCCTGTTATTATATTTGCTGTGACAGATTCTGTTGATGATGGAATAAACCCAAAACTATCCCATTACTTTATTCTCACCCTGCCTTAGTTAGTTAACCTCTCGATTTCATAAACGTCGTCGCTGTACTTCCGGGCCTTATGCACTCTGCCACAAACGATTTCACAAAAATTTCGTGTGACATAATTTCATTAATCGGACGCCAGAGCCTCGTCTGTTAGTCAGCAAGGTGAGATAGAGATTTTGAGATGCTTGGTATATTCCCCATTACACACCAGAATTGGTCTTCTTTTTGGTCTGAATCTTGTTCAGAATACAAGATATTTCATACGAAATGAAACTATTATTTACGGATTTCATCGCGTTCAATTTGTTGTTAATATTTTCCCGACGTTTCGAGTGCTTTACAGCAGCCGTGGTCACGGGAGAAGCCCCAGCATAAAAACAAATAAAACGCGATAAAATCCTTAAATGTTAGTCTCATTTCAAATGTGTAGTGTTCGCGTAAATACAGAGGAAATCATTACTAGAATATTTCACGCAATGAATGATCTTCGAATTGTTAGTTTTTCGCAACACAACTTAATACAATTTCTGTAGTCGAAAGCAAACGGAATTCAAATTACTTGAACATATCGCCCGCTGCGTGAACATCCACGACGTCTGTTTATTAAATTCCTTAACAGTTCCCAATTTAGACTCACAGTAGCAAAAGCCTAATGCTTCTGCAAAAACAGATACAAATAATTCCTTCAATTTACAAATATCTGTTTATATTCATATATATATATAAATATGAAGAAAAGGGGTTTCTGTAATGGGAATTTATTAGAAAACAAATAAGTACAAGGGAGCTATGTAAATGTGTGATACTGAAGACAAATTAATGATTTCTATAATTTTTACTGTCAGTCTTTGTATTCGCATTTCACGCAGAATCTACTCGATGGATTTACATGCAATTTGATATGCAGTTAATGACCCCGGTCAATATTTTCTTCAATATTCGGACAGGTTAAAAAAAATTTCACTATTTTTTAACCTGTCCGAATACGCTGTTGTAAAAAGTGAGTCGGGTAAGGAGGCTTCCTAAGCTCACGCAATGCGACCACCTCAGGTCAACCCTCTCCGCGGAGATGACCGGAGGGAAAAGTTAGTTTTATAATATTTGTGTAAACAGACGGCAGAGCCGAGCGGCGGCTTTTGTTGCTGCACGAATAGGCCGGCACGATGGGTATGATACCACGACCTCTCAAAATACCGGCGTGAAGTAGGGTGCATTTGCGGTTCGTTCGGTGGGTTAGGTAACCGAAGGCCTGTGTTATATCGGCGTAAGAATCTGCAACACTCTATCTTCCCTTGGGTGCCATAAGAGTAGTCGCCGCAGAGGGAAGAAGGTCCTCCCAATATACCTTATCATCTCACCCAAATATCCTTAAAGGCCAACGCACCTGCAGTTCCTCTGGTGTTGCAGATGTACGTGGGTGACGGTAATCACTTACCATCAGGTGACCCATTAGACCGTTTGCCCCCATTACCATAAAAAAATATAAATGTCAGAATATGAATCACATATAAATGAAACACTCAATTTTGAGAAGTACTGTAGAATAGGCAATAAAGGTACACAAGTATCAAATCATATGAAACCTTTTTAACAGCATACCAGTTACTTTCAAATGTGTAATATTTTTTTCTAATTAATGGGCCCTTTGCCTCATAGTAACCTAGGCTGTGTTTAGCTCATCGTGCTTAACACTGTTAAAAAGAACTTAAGGCACAAGTCCACTGCCGAACATAGGCCCTAAGATTGCCACACAACACGGCCCTAAGATTGCCACACAACACGCCCTGAGCCACCTGCATCCAGCGTCCTCCCGCAAAACACTATGCAGGTCGTCGCTCACTCTCGTATTCATATACCTATTGTTATTAACAATTATTTTAATGCCTGATTAAACATTTTAATGTATGTTAATAGACACGAGACGCGAGTTCCCAAATGACAATAAAACTCGGAAGCGTCTCCGTAACGGGCCGTTACATCTCCGTTATCACACCTCGTTAACTTTAACAGTTCGCAACTGGATGTGTTATCTTTTATTCAGCGAATGAATTGTGTATAACCATTAGTCTCTGTTTAGATTTATAACGATATCATTAATAGCATGTAATTGTTAAATATAATATAAAGATTATTGAAATTGTTTATATCGACTCTATAAAGGTACAGTCAACATCTAAAGTTTTATTAAAAAAGCTTATATTTTTCTTGAAACTATTTTTTATGGATTGTATCGCTTTTAAATTGCGTAAATAATAGTTTCGTTTCAAATATGTAGTGTTCGCGTAAATAAAAACAACAGTTGTACTTATTGTTTTTACGTATTATAGATAAATAAAGAATTATTGAAAAACAAAATTACTGGATTCCACGATGGTTGTTTTATTAATAAAACGCTTTTAAAACCTTGTTTAATCATTGTTTATTTTCGATCTGAACGATACAAAGGGAAAACGCACTTTAATCTTAGATCTAAGTAGATCTAAGATTAAAGTGCAGTAAAACTTGTTCGTAAAAGCCTATAGGTATTTTCTATAAAATATGATGAGATGCAAGCTAGAATATATCAAATTTTTATCCAATCGGCCAAATATAAATTCTTTTAAAGCTTAATGTGTGTTATCTTTCGTGCCGGGAAATTCAGTCCGTTAACAATTACATTTACCCGTCAGGGATTAAGAGATGTAAGTTAGTTTTTAGCTTTATCGACGTGAATCGATTTCAAATAAAATATGCATAGCACTAAAAGTTTCACAACAAAACACGCTGAAAGGTTTCCTGAAAACGGTATACCCTTTTCATCTCTACCGTAAGAGTTTAAGCCAAATTTAAACAACGATAAGCCTAAACAGCGACGAAACGACATAAACTTTACAATTTGTAGCGAAATGTAACCAAATATCAATCGCAAAAGGTCTTATTGTACGTGGCGGGTAAAATGTATACGTTATGGTATGTATATGTTGAATAACTATAATGTACACCTATAAAGGAGTGCACCATAGATCCCAATTTGATACAAGACGCTTTTCTTGTAATCAAGTTGTGGTCGCTACTCGCTACCAGCTGTAAGGATCCGCCTCTCCCTTTCTTTCCGTAGGTGTCGTAAGTGGCGAATACGGGAAAAGACATGATGGAAACACATGGAATGGCAAACCCTTCATCTTGACACTTGAGAGGAGAAAGGTGGGATATGCGAGGCCGCTTGTCTACGCTGAGTTGTGCTGAATCTCTGAATACTCATAAAGGTATTACGAGCGACAGGCGTAAGTGTATAAATATACAGGCTGGATGCAACCTTATTAACAAAAAACCAAAAATTATCCTATGACTAAACTACTGTACTTATTTAATTAATATTTAGTGTAGGGCTTGTACAATATGAGAAATTAATGAAATATAAATTTAGTATATAATAGTAAAAACCATGGTAGCTTGGTTTGTTGACCTGGGTATGGAGTATCATTGCCAGCACCGCTAATTGTTTATTAAAAATTCAAATGCTATGTTTACGACGTTCTCGAAGGTGAAATAAAACATCCTTAGAAAACCTGCAGGCCAGAGAAATAATAATAATAATTCGTCGACGTGTAAAGTTCGCCAACCAACATTGTAGTAGCGTAGCGGACCATATTTAGCTCCATACCCAAATAAAAAGTTGAAATAGCATTTCTACACTGCTCATTTTATTACAATTAAACAAATCTTCTAAAGTTATATAAATGAATAGTATAAATATCTTTCCAATGTTTTAATCTTTTCTAACTAATAAACATTAGAACAGACAGACTACTGGACTAATTCAGAAACCATCACATTTCAGTTGTAATATCTCACAATAAAATGTTCTTGAGTTAGATAATTCCAAAGAAAAGACGACTTGTTTAAAAGAGCCATTAAAGAGAAAATATTTCGAAATGAATCTGAAGAAAGTACGAAATTTCTCATTGAATTACTTTTAACACTGTCCGATGTCTCCGGAAACAAATGGAATTCAAATTATTTGAATATAGCCGCGGCGACAGGCCTCTGTTCGTATATATATACAGGTTGAATGCGTATAATAATTATTCGGAAATACTATACTTTTTTTAAACAACTTAAATTACGCAATAATCGAAATCAAACGCAAGCTCCTTTCGTAATGGATAGCGGATAACTTAGATATCTCAGGTTTCTTTGAGGCTGCATCGGTAGTCTTGACATACGGGCACCGGACGCTAGCGCGGACAATCGATAAAAGTCGTGGGTCTCGTAGACCTTAGCGCAAATATATCTTAAATCAAAATATCAAAAACAAAAAAAAGTATTTTTTTTTTTGCTTTTTTGCGTATGACCTCGAAATGACATAGAGATTATTAGGTTAAATTTAATGTCGTAACGACGAATCCTGCCTGTACAATCTAAGCTTCTGTCTAAACTAACGTTTAGACTTCTGTCTAGACAGAAGCTTAGATTGTACAGCGTAACCGCTGACGTGTATTAAATTCCATTAGAGTCTGGCATTTAGAATAAAGACCATAAGTCTCTAACTAGGTATGTATAATACGAGCCCTTCACCTCCATTTTATAACGCTTTGCGTCATCCGAAAAGTCTAAAAGCTTAGTCGTAGAAAATGACGTCTACTACTTGCTTACGTTAAACTTTTTGTTTAATTTTCAGTTACCTATCATTGTAAGAAGCCGATGCACACAGCTGCAGTGGCTTAGCAGTTTGTTAGTTGCTTTTATTTCTTGCCAACGTCACCTGTACGTCGTCCACCCTGACGATTAGGCTCTGACACCCTACCGAATTTATGCAAATATCCATTTTTTTTACCATAATCCCTCAGATCAGTGATGGGGGGCAATGTCATTAGTGCGTGGGTGCGCACTGCGCTCATCAACCTTCCTGCACTTACTCACTCTTATTTCGAGGGTATAAGAGCCGACTGTGGGTATTGTCGGCTACTAGCGGAATACTCCCAACAGATCTTAATGTACAAAGACCAGCGAAGGACAGTAGCGTCACAGAATATATAAACAAGTATGCTAGTAGCGTGGTAACCTTATTGAAGAAGGCCTAAGTTCTACAATGGGCTAATGCGAATTATTATCTAGTAATATTAATTAATAATATTATGGAATGTAGTGAAGCGTGGTTATAGATTAAAAACAAATGTCCTTATACTCTGCGCGCAAAGGTGTTGCAATATTAAAAGAAAATGTCGAATAATAAATTATATTTTAAACAAAAAAAAAATATTCCACAATTCGCATTAACTATTATCACAATAAATGATGCACTTGAATAATAAATGTTCAGGAATTTCTATTTAAATTTACATACAATTACAAAAGTACAATAAATACAAGACAGAACTATGTAGCAAATAGGGAAATTAATGAATATTCATTAATGAAATGAATGAAAGCATGATTTAAATATCAAAAGTGCTATAATTGAAAAATGTGCACAGAACTCAATAGTAATATATAAAGGACGAACAGATAACAAATAACATTACACAGTGTTAAAGGTGCGGATTTCAAGTAGCTAAACAACACAACCAGACCCGAAAACCTCTTATGTTTTGCTCAAATATTTACATCAGTTGGAATTTGAACCCACTATCCATGGCTCAAGAAACTGGTACGCAGATTACTCGATTTAGAAGCAGTTAGCGTACCTACCTGTCGCGTAGCTTAAAGTGGTCGTCAATACGATATGATAAGTTGGATGTTTACTTTAGAAATAAAGAGTAAAGTAAAGTAGCCACCTTTGCCCAGAGCTGGGCAAAAGCCTCCTCAAATATCTGAGTGGGTTTTGGAATCGGAAAGAGTCCGGCACGTTGCTCCAATGCGGGTTGGCGGACTTCACATGTCTTCGAAACATTAATAATACTTTTAAAAAGAAGTAGCGACAGACTGAACCTCTATTCGATAATATGATTATAAAATCTCATTCTCCGAACAGATAATATTTTTCCTAAATCAGATGAGGAACAAACAAGGTTATAATATTTTTATTAGCCTTTGTCTGATCGCTTTTAGTTTTATTATAACCAGGTTTATGTAATAACAAACAGAGGAATTAGGTTCCTATTACATTTTCAATTAAATATTATCTACGCTATCTACATTAATATTATAAAAAGAGGAACTATATCTGTTTGATTATAGAAGAGATATTATCTCAAAAAGTACTGAACAGAATTTAAAAAAAACGTAACATTCCAGGTAATGGTTAAAAAAAAAATTCTTAAAATCATGAGATATTGTCTAGTTCGTAGAATAAGTGCGACACACCCACAAACATAAATACATACAGACGCACTCACTCTTGTAATATCTTACTGGTAATTGATAGTTAATAATAAATAAGGTAATTAAGTTATGTTTTTTTTTTTAAATAGTAATAAAAGCTGACACCTACAGAGTGTCTTTCGCCTGTTTCTTCTCTGTCAGAGGAACCTCATTACGAAACGGTGGTAGATTTAAAAATAATCTGTAATGTATGTTTATTATGATGAATAAATTAAATGATTTGATTTCAAAAAATTTTAGAGAATTAGAGAACGGGATACTAACGGAAGAAAAAGGGGACCTAGGTAACTCTATAAGGTAGATAACTAACTCTGGGAACAAGCCCAGCCAGTCTAGAATAGGGTTGTCCCCACATCCCCTTGCCTAGTTCTTTTCACGCTCAGAGCATAAGTATAACCCGTGTATAAAATCAGCGTGGAAAAATTTTTGCTTTTTTGTGAATAATCTAGAAATATCTATCTCAGATATTATTCGGTTAAATTGAATGTCGTAACGTCGAATCCAGCCTGTACGATCTAAGCTTCTGTCTAAACGTCACACTGACGTGTATTAAATTCCATTAGTCTAGCCCATACAATAAGGACGAGCCCTTCTCCTTCAATTTATAACGCTTTGCATCATACGAAAAACCTAAAAGCTTAGTCGTAGAAAATGACGACTAATACTTGTGTACTTTCAGCTTTTTATTTAATTTTAAGTTACCTATCATCGTAAGAAGCCGATGTACACAGCTATAATAGCCTAGGTCCACCCAGAGAACGAGGCTTTGACAACCAAATGGCCCATTAGAGCAGCAGATACAGCATATTTTTTTGTTATAACCTTGTAGTTTCTAAACTTAAATAAATAAATGAGAGGATTATGTAATACACTAAAACGTACATGTAGAATGTAAAATAAAATATTCGTATTGCGTCTCGCCACGCCATTGTAACGCATAGTTGAAAAACATGTCGCTTTGCAATCAATCACCTTTCACATTTGGCGCCATCGTTCATTCACTATGAATTGTATAACTTTTTTGCATTTACACATCGACTGTCAAAGATATTTATGATAGAATCTAGGTGCACTAGAGGGAATTAAAAATAAACAAGGCTACCTGTTCCAGGCATTAGCATCTGATCATTATAACTTTCTGATAAAAATATTTTTTTTTTCTTGTCACTTTGCTCGCAATTTCATATGCTTATAATATATGAGTACGAGTGGTTTTATTAATAATGTTTTTTCTTATTAAATAGACTCGTTCATTTACAGTCTTACGAACAGTAAAAAAGTAAAGTCAAGTAGAAGCCTGTGAGTGCCTACTCCTGGGTAAAGGCCTCCCTCTCAAATATCTGAGAGGGTTTTTGGAGTCGGGAGGGGCTCGCCACGCTGCTCCACCGCGCGTTTGCGGGCTTCACATATCCCCGACATAATATTTTTTTTTCTCAGTTATGCAGGTTTCCTCGAGATGTTTTCCTTCACCGCCGAGCACGTGGTAAATACAAAACTTAAAATTACTATTAATAATTTTAGTGGTGCCGCCACCAGGGATCGAGAACCCAGGTCACTCGCGCTCTATGAAACTATAGCGAACACCCTGTCTACTAGGCTACCACGACTCGAGTGAATGTAACATTAAAACGAAATGAACGTAAACGTTCACTGATTTTGTATTACGCATCCCATTCTGGGCAATGTATTTCTCCTTGATTTAAAGTTTTCTGCGTTTCAATTTCATGCTGGTTTTTCTAAAACTTTCGACTACTGTAAACCATATTTCAATCGGTTAAGTAGTTTTGCATAAAAGTTCCATGATGATAAAGCCTGGCATTTCCCCGGGATAAGACGTATTGCGGTTTTGAGGTAGAAAATCATATCAAAATTGGTCCAGTGGTTTTTCAAAATTCAAAATTGGTTCCAATTACAGGGATTCTGATTTCACAAACAAATATAATTCCTCCTCGATAACTCTTACAGCAATGTTGTTGCCATTTCTCCCGAGAAATGCTCCGCTGCTCGAAAGATTCAATTCGAAGCGTCTACGTTGAAAACTTATTGGTGACCAATATTTCAAATCATACACAATACAGAGTAATTGTAGCGAAAACGGCAACGTTTTTAGGGTTGCCAATCTCCATATGTTAAACCGAAATCCTCAAAAGATTCATCGCTTTTCTGTCCGTCTCTCCGGCAGTCCGTCTGTTATAGTTCACCCAAAGGGCTTGGAAATTTTAAATTTTGCATAGTAATTATAAATTTTTGAATTCTTATTAACGTAAAGTTCCACCTTCTCAAAGAGATATTTGCACTACTTTCTCAATTCATCGTTACACTCTTTCTCACCCTCTTCCCCTTTCCATCACCGAACGACTAGACGCGGCGAGAAGTTCCACCCTTATGTAGTAGACATTCCTCCATTACGCACGAGGCGGTTTGCCTCTTCTTTCTTTGTGCGGACGGCTAAGGAGTGGAACTCTCTGCCGAGGTCGGTTTTTCCGGAGGCCTATAACCTGGATATCTTCAAGGCCAAAGTGAACAGACATCTAGGCAAGCGTGTACCATCCTAGGCCTCATCTTCGCTTTCCATCGGGCAAGATTGAGGTCAAACGCAGGCCTATTTTTTCATAAAAAAAAATAAATAAAATAAAAGTCCACTACTATATTTTGTGGATTACTATATTCTTGTAGCATGTTGGTTGGGTCCAGACTTTTTATTTTTTGATATGCCTTACAATTATTGAACAAACAAATAAATAAATAAAGAGGGTATCTTCGGAGTGGCTTTCGCCAGCTTCTTCTTCATCAGAGGAACCTCATTAAGAAATGGTGGTAGACATTCGACAAACAAAATAATATTTCTTACGACGAAGAACAAATTATTTTCATTCATTCATTTCTACAATACACACTTTACGTATCACCTGGTGAACTGTTATCTCGTTTGAGCGTAAGTTGAGCTTCACGATGTAAACTTAGCTGTACAGGATTTTATTCGCTAAGTTTTATAATAATATTATAATACGGAACCCTCACGGCACGACTCCGTCTCCACGCGTGAATGTAATTTTTAAAAGTTTTCCGACTCTAAATGGAGTCGGAAAACGTAAATTGAAACGTACAAACACGAGCAGCTCTCCCCCAAATTGATAACCAGTGCATTAATTAAATATTTAACATTTGATTTCGTAAAAAGCACTTTAACCTAATTCGAAATATAACTTTAATATGTAACTAATAGACTTTGCCTGAATTTATTAATAATGAATGTACTTATTAGCTCATATAATAATTAATGCGACAGTTGTGATCCATTAATTAATCCGCCAAGAATGAATAATACATGGAATACTTTACTATGGTGTGAGGTTATTTCAATTATAGAAGCTTTATAACACATTATACCTGATACAGATTATATAAAAAATAAAGCTGCATCTACAGAGACCATTCGTTAAAGTTATTAAAAATGTATTTGATACGAATGTAGTCGATAATGGTCTCATTCTGGCCGATTTCGGACACAACTTCCGAACACAATCGGATAAATTCAAGTCAATTCGAGAACTGCCTTTAAGGATTAGATTATTAAATAAGTGAATACAAATCTTTCTTCATCTTATTTGTTAGACAGATGAACAATGTAAGAGCTTAAATAAGTTTTTTTTTATGAGAAAGGGGGCAAATGAGCAAGCGGATAACATGATGATGTGTGAGCTGCAGGTGCGTTGCCTTTAAGGATATTTGGGGGATAGGAGGGATAATGGGGACAGTAGGGGGAAAGGTGAGAGAGTCTCCGTTAACCTCACTCACTGAACGAAAGCAGAAGCACAGGATGCCTCTACTTCACGCAAGTATTCTGCTTGGTCGTGCTACTACCCAGGTCGAGTCGACCCATTCGAGCAGCAGCAAAAGCCGCCGCTTGGCACTACCACGTATGAGCGCCAGAATCCTCGTACTAAAGATGAATGCATGAGAAAGATGAAGATGCATCCAACTCTTGGTTGGCGCTTTCATGAATAGGCCTATGTCCAGCTGTGGACGCATAAACGCTTTTGACGAAGAAGTTTCAGATTCTACCATCAATCGGAGATAAAATATTTAGCGCCTTTGCCTACACAGTGGTGAATTATAGAGATTTGTACCGTTGCAAATTATATGTTAATTTGAATTTTAAATAATTAAATTCTTCCTATTTCCAACTATAGCGATGCGCTTCCAGCATTTCTATTTTACAGAGTCGTCATATTTTAAGTGTACACCCTTAGGCTATAACTGATAATAATTAAATAATTACATTGTTACTTAATGCCGCTAATCCTATTAAAGTTAATTTTTGTATATTCTTCAAAAGTTTCACTTGATACTACGAAGTCTTATGGTAATCTACCATACATAGATAATAATCAGTGCCTACAATAAAAAATAAAAGGTAAGTTCATATAATACGTAATTGTTGTATTAAAATATTTACTTATTAAATCAATTCAAATCAAATCATTTGATCATCAACATAAGAAATATAAATTTCACCACTGTTTCGTAATGAAAAAAGGTTCCACTTTCGGATAAGAAACAGACAAAAGAAACTCCAAAGGTATTCTCTTTATTGCCATCATTTTTAATAAACTAAGTGTTTGAATAGAACTACATTACAATATTTAGAGCCGCGGTAGCTCAGTGGTCAGGGCGCTCACTTTAGTTTCATAGAGCGCGAGTGAACTGGCTTCGATCCCCGGCGCCGGCACCACTAAAAATTGTTAAAAGTAATTTTAAGTGCTGTATTTACCACGTGCTCGGCGGTGAAGGAAAACGTCGTGAGGACAGCTGCATCTGTGAAATAATAAAAAATTTTATTTCGAGGATATGTAAAGCCCGCCAACCCGCATTGGAGCAGCGTGGCGGGCCCTTCCCAGCTCCTTAACCCTCTCTGACACTCTCAAATGAGAAGGAGGCCTTTGCCCAGCAAAGAGCACTTACAGGCTGCTACTTTACTTTACTACAATATTTTTGGCTTGGAAGCGGTTAACTCGGCATTTTGTTCGGTGAGCGAGGTAACCCGGGCCCCGCTCCTGGCTAACGAACACCAACTAGAAGTATAATGGCAGATTCTTACTACGTGGCTTATGGATATTTATTTATTACTTTCAGAGATGAAGATAAAAATTCCGATAAGCCTGGGCAAGTACGGCCTCGAGCACTGCGATCTGCCGACGATGGTTCATAATGTGGACGTGATGCTCAGACTCTTCACCCTCGGCATTGATCCCAGATGCAGGAAACGTACGTGTGGTTCTAAGCGGTCGGAATAAAAGAATTTGAATCATTCTTTTATATCTTGTAGCCTAGTGGTCATTGGTGGCGGATCCTTTTTTGATTTAAATGGAGTCCTTTACCCGGCGGTGGGCATTTACAGGCGTGTGACTGTGTGACTTTTTATCTATCGGATGTCCGTGCTGCTTACCCCAGGAAAGATGGCAGACCTTAGCTATGCTGTTGTTTTTGTTTATTAAGCGAGCTGCCATCTCAGAGGCAATATGGCCAGGGTTCGAATACGGTGCCGGAAGAGCTGAAGCCCCCACAAGATGGAGTGATGAAGTCCATCGATGCAGTCAGCTGTTTTCTTCTGACAGGCTGTAATGATAATGATGAATCTCGAATTACCCAATCACGCACTGCACTTACGGCACGAAAGTGCAGTGAGTGATTGGGTAATCGGCAGCTATTAAACAGCTGGAATGCTGGACATAGACCTCACCTAACGGCCCTCTTCTTGCTCCAATCGCCACCATTGTCAAGTGGATTGACGGTCACAGATCCAGATACCTCACAACTAAAGCTTCTGCTTACTCTATCTACTATCTCTCTCTATACGGTCAGTATTGTACAGCTTAGGATAGTCATTCTTTAAATGACCTACCACCTACGGTATGACGATGATGATGACAATAGTCATGGCGATCATCATGGTCTAAATGATATGGGCTACAAATTATCTTGCGCGGCCATCTACAGTTCATCGATGTACGTTATTTCATCTTACTTCCTAAACATTGCAGCAATTGCAAAGTTCTGCTACGCGCTGGTAATAGGGTTGGCAGCTTGCTACTTTTATGTTTACTTGATTTCTATGATGTGGTTCGTGTTGGTGAGATGCCGGGAGACCGGCGATCTGCTGTCAGCTCTCATTGTTTTTTCACTGGGAGTTGCTAGTGAAATTGCCGTCAGCAAGTTGGTGTACATCCTTATATACTGGTGGGTACATGGACATTTTCTATATTTGCTTTCCCTCAAATCATAGTATTATCTCCCACGAAAAAGGTTGGTTAGTGACAAGGCTCATCATTATTTTGACCATCGTCTATTTCGCTGCAAGACAGATCTTATACAAATATACTTTAATCGTCACTCTTTATATTAAACAGGGCGATTCACGATCTGGCATTTTTCAAGCAATTTGTTCCGCCAACTGCAGGAAGCCGAAACCGTATAGACGTCACGAGACGGCGTACATCTTTACTTGATGTTTGATATCAGATCAAGTATTTTGCACCTACGTCATAAAACTATGAAAATTTTTACGCCTCCATGGCGTAAAATCCAATGTTTAAAAGTAATATTAATAACCAACAGAAGATCGAAAACTTATTTATAAATCTATTTCAGTCGCGAAGTCAGACACATCGTTGGCGGATATTTAACTTGCGATGAACTGCCAGCTCTGAGCTCAAGATTTGCCGCAAATTTAAATCGTACTCTTCACAGAGTGAAAAGACGAGCTCTCACCTTCTGGTTTGTTATCTACGGCAATTGCGTTCTGTACATACTTAAGCCAATCGTAACGCCGGGTCGTCATGTAATGGAAGACTTCTTCGTTCTATACGGTAAGATTATACCCTACTTTAACAGCATAGGTCTGCTGCTTGGCCATTCCAAGATGACACCAACTATAATTGGCATGGATAACACAAGAATAGGACCCAAGATGGGCCGGAATTATTGATTTATGTTAATAATACGGATCAACCAATAACATTTATTAATTTAGTATTGGAGTGTAAGAGGGAATATACCATAATTTTCTTGAAATGCCAATCTCACCGGCACGCGGTGGACCATGCTGGCCAACAAACATGGCTCTGACGAACGAAAGATGGCGGAATATACATCCGAGTTCACCGAATCCAAATTTCCCAGACTAGTGATGGGGAGCGGCATCACTGGTGCGAGAGCACACCAGCTCTACACTCGCCAACCCGCTTGCCCGGCGCGGTGGGTATGTGCAAACCATCCAATAAATATATGCCGGCTTTTATTGGCACTTATTTAGATAAGTCTATGTTCAGTATCATTGCAATCAAAAAGACTATCTAAATCTTGCCAGAGACAACTTGAAACGTTAACCGCTTGTCTTATGACACACATAAATTTGGGTGCATTAATTGCGTAACATCGCCAGGATTGGAGCCAATGTTCGAAACACCCAACTACCAGATCGCGATGTTTACTCTCGCAGCGAGCTCAATTTTCATCGGACATTCAACTTCTAATATAACCGCACTCCACATCATAATAACAGGGTACACTGAGGTTCAAATGCTGGCATTGAGCGATGAGCTTGTTTATTTATGGGCTGACGCTAAAGAAGAGCACAAAGCGAATCCCACTTTATTACCTGATCATAGAAATGAAAACGAAATAGTAAATGTAATAATCAGAAAGCGCCTGAATGAGATAATAAAACGACACATAGAAATTATCAATCTCCACAACGAAGTAGAAGAACTATTCCGTGGTGCGATCGCCGTAGAGTTTTTGTTCCTGGTGTTGGCGCTGATCGCGGAGCTGCTGGGTGGTTTGAAGAATACGTATATGGAAGTGCCATTCGCTCTACTTATGGTAGCAACGGACTGTTGGACGGGACAGAGAGTTGTCGACTCGTGCAACATATTTGAGAGATCCGTGTACGATTCCAAATGGGAGAGCTTTGATAAATCGAACATGAAAACTATATGTCTCATGCTCAGAATGTCACAGAAGACCTTGACGTTCTCGGCAGGCGGTGTTGCCATGCTGAACCTCGCTTGTTTTATGTCTATTAATAAATATATCTACTCAACGTACACCACATTGGAATCGATGATGAGTTAAGAGTTTAGCTATTTAGTTGAAACAAATAAATCAGTGACAATGAAATTTTTTTTTTATCTGTTAATCGTCGGCCCAATAGCCTATAAGGTAGTGTATCTGTGCCTTTAGCCTAAAGCTGTGGCTTGCGAGTACGGAAACCCGAATAAAAAAATTCCGATTTTACTTTAAGGTGATAGACAAATTTTGTCCCTTGGAGCCACCTGGAGCCTGGGTTGGTACCACTATTACAGTTTGAAAAAATAGGCAATATAAAATACGGGCTGTGTGACATTTCGCAACGTCATAAGAGACATATCTAAAAATCCGAACTAAATCGTTCCGTGGACTTAAAGATTAGCTTGCACAACGAAATACAATGACGACTTTATATATTATTGTTACGAACTACTCGTTGCGAGCTTAGAGTAAAAAGACCGGGTTCTAAAATGTCTCTTTATTCTTAACACTCACAAAGTGAGTAAGCAGAGTTTATTCTTCATGCGCTGTCCCTCGCACGTGATCTTCAACAGGTCCTACTATCAGGTGGTTACTATTAACCAACCTCTTTCGTTTCTTCCTTTTTCTCTTCTTTTCTTCGTTTTTTCTTTTCTTTCCGATCTTCCTCTTCCGCCAACTTAAGAGTTCACTACTGAACTGTCCTTAGCGCGCTCCAGTGCTGCTTATAGTCACGAATTTTAATCCTTTTTTTAGTTTCGATTATTCCAGAATATTCCCGAAACGGTATTTAATTAGCTTGTATTTCAACCAGTGTACAGCCACCCTTATTTACCTATCAAAAAGTTTTGTTAACATCGCCTGGTAATTTAAAAAAAACATTATTTCTTTTGACTTGACATTCGAAGACGTAAGAGTTGACAAGACATTATCGGGCATTCGTTACATTATGTACAGATAGACATACATAGTATTGACAAATAGACACCGCGCGCTGGCGACATTGCCATTAGAAGAAAAAGGTTTCAAAAGATTGGATCTTTTTGTATATTAAAATAAATCAATCTCTGATAAATCAGTCCGACGCCTGACTGAATTATAAATGGCACTAGAAGGAAGCGGAGAGCGTCCAAGACACAGTTCCAGCAGAGGCGAACTTTTTTGTTTTATGGAAAAGACGCCAAACGAGCAACCGGTTCACCTGATGGTAAGTGATTTCCATCGCCCACATACATCTGCAACACCATAGCTGCAGGTGCGTTGCCGGTCGTTAAGGATATTTGAGAGATGGCGAGGGAAGAGGAGGGGAATAGGGAGAGGGTTTGGGCCTACGGTTACCTCGTTCACCGAACGAAACGCAGAAGCACAAAATGCCTCTACTTCACGCCGGTATTCTGCGAGGCCGTGGTACCAATCAGATCGAGGCTTTAGCTGTTGAATGGGCCATTCAACAGCTAAAGCTGCCGCTTGGCTCTACCACGCTTAAAAACTTGAACTTAACGCCAAAAGGCATTCTCTATCAGTCTCAACCTAATGGTTGTGTAGAGAAAATGAAAAAGTTTCAACAGTGCAGAAGAGATAACTTAATATTGTTTTTATATGTATACTCAAATAATATACTACGATAGAATAATTATATTTGACGGTACTTAGACATACATGTTATTATAGTTGTACAGTATGTAAAACACATTACGATTTTGACAATTTACGATTTTATATACATATATATATTTGATTCAGCACTTATAATAGCTATTAACAATTTTAGAGGTGTCAGCACCGTTACATGAATAGTATGTCTGGGATACTATTAAATTAAAGCAAGCTAGCCACTGCACATCAGAGCCTTTTTTTTATTCCTTTCATAACCATTCTCGTGTCATAACAACAGAGTTTTCAATTGTTTCATCACGTCAAAACGTAATGGGCTTTAATTTTTAATATAATCATAATATTCGCGGTGATTCTGCTAAAATAATATTTAAAGAAAGTGAGTCCTTGTTTAATTTTGCCAAAGAGATTTCCCTTCATCGTAAAAGTACTTTTGCTTTCTCATTCTAAAGTGAAAAGTCACGCTTCACAAACTCTACACTTTCATCCATTATTCGGTCCAAAACTCTGGGCGAGAAAATTCCAAGGACTACAGAACAATAAAGCTCTACGAAAATTAATACAACGAATTTCTTGATTAAAGTGACTTGTGCACGTTCATGGAGGTAGAAAATAACGTTTGTGGCAGACCTTATAAGAATAACCTTCTTTTGTGGTTAAAATCTTACATACACCCGCCCGACTACAACGACTAAAACGTCACGGTGTTCCTTCTTCCAAAACCCACGTGGGCAACGGACGCAACGGGATCGGAAAGATTGCCCTTGCGTAAGCAACAGCTCCCCTGGCACGACGCGGCGGATCTGGTCTTTTGGCTCCGCCGACCACAGTTCGACCGCGCGGGGCAGGCAAAACGATGCTTGACACCGACACTTCACTCCACAGCAGCCAGTATCTTACAGGGAGGGCGTCGTGTCGTAATACCAAAACTCCTTCCTCCCGGCGACCACACCAAGGCAAGGAGAGCGGTGCAAAGCAACGACGCAAACCACAGTCCACTAACCCGCATCCGAAGTAGGCACGTCGAGCCCACTCGGAGCGGCCCACTCGAGACCACGATCGGGACCACCATGAAAGCGCCGATAACATGTCGTGCATGAAAGATCTACCCATACTAACTTCGCTGGGCGGGCGGACTGGTGAGCGCAGTGCTGGTTACCTCGCACAGGTGATACTGCTCGCCAACATCTGTAAGATTCAGGTTAGAAATCGTATCCTTCCTGCCATCAGCCTGTAGCCAGAGACTGCTGTGCTAATCACAAAATATTTTATACTCCCCCTGGCAATTTCATTTAAAATAATAGATGTGAATAGCTTACAAAATTACTCCGTCTGAAAACCATGTAGCGCCCGTAATGAGACCTACAGTAAACCTTTACTGCTACCCCTAAAGTCACGAGCGTGATAAATTATAACGTAGATGACACGCCCTTTAAAAGATATTATTGTAAAATTTCATATGAATCAGTCCAGTAGCACAGCCCGACGTATTGGCGTGGCGGAATTAATTGGATCGTAGCTTTTTTAGCAAACGGCAACCTATTTAGCGACTAGGTTGCCGCACCGACTACAACCCCCACGGCTGAGATACGCTGTTGCATCTAGAAGGTTCCGAGTTCTCTTTGTAATTTTATCCATTTTGTATCACTTTAACTGTTATTTAAAAAGAAATGTGGCTTATAATATATTATTACTTATTTATATGGGGAAGGCGGCAAACGAGCAAGCGGTTCACCTGATGGTAAGTGATTTCCGTCGCCCACGAACATCTGCAACACCAGAGGTGCTGCAGATGTTCGTCGGCCTTTAAGGGTATTTGGGCGATAGGAGGGAGGATGAGGAGGGGGATGGGGAAGGGGACTGGGCCACCGAACGAAACGTAGAAGCACAACATGCCTTTACTTCACGCCGGTATTCTGCGAGGTCGCGCTACCAACCCGATCGAGCCGGCCCATTCGAGCAGCAGGAAAAGCCGCCGCTTGTTTCTACCACGTTCATATATTTTAGCGCCATCTGGTGGTAACACACTAAACTGCATATTAAATATACGTTAGCGCCATCAGTTAACACCACATTAATACTGCATATAGTACTAACGTTAAACGATAGATGTCGAATTTAAATTGTACGCATTGTTAAAGTTAGTCACTAGATGGCGCTGAAAGCATCAAACGTAAACCATGCACGGTTCTCAAAACCTACTACTACATTAACCGTGCTAATCTAAACCGACTTGTTATAACTAAAAGCACAGTAAGCTTTTTATTATAGTAATTTTATTAAAGCCATAAGATGTCGTTAAAAGGGTTTTCTAAATTTTTAATGCATTCTACGATTTTATTTTAGTCTTAGCCCCAAATTGGAGAGAGAATTAATTTTAACATTTAGTTTACTTTTATTTTAGCAGTAAATGAATTGGTTTTTGCTCATACAATGGGGTTCAATCCTCTTAACCTTATTAGACCAAACCAAATTAGATATACAAAAATCAATTTCAAAACGCTTTAAGCTCCACGTAACGCCATCTGTTGATATTACGCCGTTTTTGCATTGATACTTACAATGAGATTATTTTTTACATTATTATAATTAATAGTAAAAAATGCTGTAAAATACATGAAAGACGATGGTTTTTCTTTTTAGCAAAACTATCAGGTCTTCATTACATATCGTGCATAAATAAGTTTAATTGAGTTGTTTTAACTAAAAACCTCTTCATTAGATGTCGCTGTGGGGAAGTACATCGCGCTATGGTTGTGTTAATAATAATTGTATAAGTTTCAAAATAACCGATTGTTCATTGCTTCGGCACTATAATATATTCTGCTATTTTTGAAATAATCTCCGTCTAAACCACGGAGTATAATTGTTGATTCCTTATATATGTTCAGTCTAGGCGGTGGTTATAATCTTGTTAGTTATTTATGTATATATTAAAATGTTCACCGGAAATATTTGTTTTGTACATGGTGGAGATACACTACACTACTAATTAATAATTATCCATTTTCCAACATCCCATTTAGAAAAAATATTAAGGATGGCAAACTCTGTCCGTATATGTTATAAATAAATCACAAGTTTATGTTATTTATAAATACATAGATGACAGAAATTATATTTACATATTTTATTATACCTAACTGGCATGAGATTAAATATAAGTCTCACGCGTTTCTAATACTGTTAAATAACAGAATCTTTAATGTCAGGCAGTAGAGAGTTCCACATCCTAACATAATAGAAATGGAATGAATATGTATAATGAACAAGGAAGGTAGCTTTAGGAGGTGCACATTGTAAAGTAAGCATAATATTCCAGAGTTCCTGCGAATTCGAATTGGGATTCTTTGATATATTTTGAGAAAATGATGTTTTGTACATGGTAGAATCAAGCGGCGGCTTTCGCTGTTTCGCTTGAATTTCTTAGAAGTCTTATTGAATTTTTTAAAGTGCATTTTTGAGTTTGTATTTCACTTTATTTTTTTTATTTTCATGTTCATACAACATCACTATTTATTTGTTCCACCGAGGTTGGTTTTATAAACAGAGCTGTGGCAAAGCAGACATTATTCTGCCCTTACTGGTACATTTACATAAAAACACTCACATTGATTCACTCATTCTCAAACAAGAACTGCGCATCTAAAATGGCTGAAATTTTGGTAAGCATCTGTCAAACGATACGCAACCAAATTCCTTAACTTAACTTTTGTTGACGAGTGGTGCCATCTTCTAGTTGAGGTCGGAAACGTACGTATAACTAGCACAACCCTGGCACTATTCACAGTGATAATTTTGGTAAATACCGAGTTACTTTTTTTTATTCTTATGCTTTCTAGTAATGAGTCGAATTTTCACAAACATACGCGGGAATGTTTATACATAAAGATGATCAAACATTCGATTTAAGTGATCATGAGATGATTTTTAAAATGTATTTTAATCAGTTTTATCTACGTGTATTTTCTTCTTAATCAGCCCGTGCACCACTGCTGTTCCTGCATGGGAGTTCCGATGAAAGAACCACAAAAGCAGGCATGTAAGATTTGCCCATACTCGGCACACGAGGCTGACGGGTGGGTGAGCGTAGCGCCGTTACCCTCTCTCGAGATGTTTATAAATACTCATTTCTTACAATTTATAGGATTTGGTAGCGGCATAGTCGGATCGATCGACTTCGCGCAACACTGTGCAGGTCGCTGCAGGTTTACACTCGTCAACCTTTCTTCCACAACGGTTGTCAGCGCCACAAAAAACAAAATTGCCAAATAACAATTGTGTGCATGCCAAAAAGTTGAACAAAATTTTATTAAATTTATCTGTCGTGAAAGAGATTTTAATCATAATAAATATGAATAATACAGCAAAGTGCGATGTCTTTGAAGAACTTCTATTGCTTTTTACTCTTCCGAAGCACGATTTTCTCTTTGATTTCGAATTCAATGTAAAAATTGCTTATCAGCTCTCCAGTGAAATAAGTCAAGTTAGTGACGAGTCGAGCTTTTTTAAATGGAAAGTTTTTAGGTATACTCGCCACGGGTATGGTGGCGTTTGCTATGTAGTGATGACCCTAGAACGGTTATATTTAGATTAGAATAAATATCATCGGAACTCACCATTGAGGAGCTGTTAATTGTGAGATGTGATATTTTACGGTAGGCCCAAGGGAAATATAAAATAATATCAAGTAATATTTATTGCTATGCACTAGATAAATTACTGATAAGTACCTGTGAGTAAAAGAAGCCCGTAACAAGAAGTATGTGCGCACAGCTGGGTAATCTGAGAGAGTTTTGGAGCCGAGAGGGTGGCGGGCAGAGAATGCCATTAGGCATTAAGTCCGCCCTTTGTAATGCTTTTATAAAGGTATTTAAATAAAGTTTAGTTTAAATAAAGAAGGGTTAACATTCTTCTTTATCGGATGGATATTCCTTCTTCACTCTTACGCCGTATGAAGTGGTAAAATATATGCGTGAGACACAAAACCGCCGTCAATTTTTGTAAACATATCAGTAGAAATACTTACGGCCCGATAAGGACACTCTGATTTTAGAGAGCCTTGCCTCAATGAGCTACCTATAAACTTGTCATTGTTAATCAGATCACATAACTTAAAACGCATTTCGAAAAATGTCTTCTTGTAAGTGTTGCTCACGAAATTTTCGAAATTGAAGACCACCTGTAAAAAAAAATTTTAAGATAAATTAGTTTTTTTTTAATACTGATAAGAGAGTAGAAGGCACTGCACTTTTTTTTTATTATGGATAAGACGGCAAACGAGCAATCGGTTCACCTGATGGTAAGTGATTACCGTCGCCCGTATGTCTGCAACACCTTAGATGCTGCAGGTGCGTTGCCGGTCGTTAAGGATATTTGGGAGATGGGAGGGAAGAGAAGGGGAATAGGGAGGGGGTGTAGGCCTCCGGTTACCTCACTCGCCGAACGAAACGCAGAAGCACAAGATGCCTCTACTTCACCCCGGTATTCTGCGAGGCCGTGGTACTAATCTGGTCGAGCCGGGCCATTCGAACAGCAGCTAAAGCCACCGCTTGGCTCTACCACACTTGTGCTTAACAAGGCGCCCCGCATAGCGTCATGAGTAAGGGCAAATTTTCTCTGCAGTTTTTTGTTGCTACTTTCATGCCCTGGTCTGTTGTTCAGCAGTGGCATTTTTTGTTCTTCGCGTGGATGTTGAACGAGGCGACAAAGGGTGAAGCCTTGGCATCACAACGGCTAGTAAGTAACAGATGTCGGTATAACCATCTCGAACAAAACCAGACCAAAAACAAGCAGACCTGGCGTGGACTATTTCTAAGCTGTGAAGGCAAGGTAAGGTGAGGGGGGTAACATTTATGTTATTTAAGTAACCCAGGAAATTATAATTGAAAACATTCACATTTAACCGGAGCATCTTCACACAAAGCATATATAATTTCCTGCGTATCCAATACAGTAATGTGAGTGGGTCCCTATTGCAGGAATTTTGTGCGATCATAGACGAGAAAGGCACCACCTCTTTTTCTTTTCTAGTGCAGTAAGGGAGCGAGGGAGTCCGAACGACTACTGCTGATGATTGGCAATGGAGTGGATTCCTCGCTGCTGGCCAGGTTCACCGATTTCCATCTTTTCCGCATTCGTCGAGTTTTTATCCTCCCCAAAGATCGATCCTGAGCCGCCGGCATCCGTCGACTTCCCGGAAAGTCGTGCAAGTCGTCACTTGTGGGGGTCGTCCCCACACTTCGTTTGCTCTTACGCGGCTGCCACTCGGGAACCTTTCTTCTTCCCCAACAGTTGTCAGCTCTGCCAGCTATGTGGCCGTCCCATTGCCACTTCAGCTTAATTCAGTTGCAGACTCTATCGCGCAGAGAAACACCCTTTCTATAGCGTGCTGGGCAACTTACGGCCTGCAGTGATAGTTCATGATAACATTAACGTTTAGAAATATCGTATATTAATTTCTATGGAGCTATGACGTGGAAATAAAACGATTATTAATAATAATAAGTGTGGAAAGCCAATAAAGTATTCATAGTACCTAAAGCAATACCGACGACATGAATCATTTCTGAACATTTACAATAATACTTTAAAATTACTGCCATTTTGAATATATTTATGTAGTTACCTATACATGTACCGCGGTTCTTCCTCTGTCGTTTCTACCTTTTTCTCTTCTTTTCTTCGTTTTTCTCTTTATTTTCTTCGTGACCTCACCTCTTCCACTTACTTCACAATTCACTACTTTACTGCCCTTTGCGCGCTCCAGTGCACCTTATATAGTCCCGAAAGATCGTCTTTTTCTTTCGATTATTCCAGAATGTTCACGAAACGGAATTTATTTTTTAGTAATGAAAATATGCTAATATTTCAACCAGTGTACAGCCACCGTTATTAAAGACCTATCAAAGAGTTTTATTAACATCGACTGGTAATTTATAAAATATTATTTCTTTTGACCAGTCATTCGAAGTCGTAAGAATTGACAAGACATTATCGAGCATTCGTTACAATATTAATATTAATTTAACTGTACTAGACTGTATCTACTGGCTTTCCGTGTTTTGGCTTTAAGTAAGGTAGCACATGCCTATTTTCTATACATTTTTATAATACATTTTGGTTATTCTTAATAAATAAAATAAAATAAAAAAAACAGTCACATAGTAAGGAAATTAATGCTAAGTTAATGAGTATCCTAATATCCTGGTAATACTTGGTATTCCCCCGTGACCACCATTAATGTGCAAAAATTTGAGTACAAAACTAAAAATACCAAAAAATCTTGATTACCCACCGATATCCTGTTATCCAACGGTATTGTAAAAGTCGCCTCACAGTTGAAATAGTATTTTGGATCCTCGCGACTGTACCGGCGCGATGAGATGCTACAGTAGTCAAGATACTTCTTGTTACAATACAGTAATATCGGCCGTTCGAGGCTCAAATAGGTAATCTAGAAATTATCAAAAGTAATTACAATTTCGCCCTCACAATTTATACGATTTATTATTTTAAAAACACCCTCGAGTTCGATCCCCTATGTGGTGGGCTCGTACTAATGAATTTTTAGAAACCTATGTACGATTCTTGTCGTTAGCTTAGACACTAAACCGGCGACAAGCTAACCACCTGCCACGTAGTCACATATTAGCTCTGGTGTAAAATGGGTTAAAAGAACTGAAATATCTAATTCTCTGGCTACTCAAGTATTGAGTGGGCCGTCGAGGTTTTTTTTGAATATCAAAACATTATTATAAATAAGCATTGGGCATAAAAAAATTAAGCAAAATACTGATTAAATAACGCACCTTTTCCGTTTCACAAAGATTAAAAAATATGAAAAGCAAAACCAGCGAACAAAAACGCAAGAACATTCGGTTACACGACATTCTGGCGGCGACTGTGTAAGGCGACAATGTAAGGTGAAATCTGTGATACACGCGGATCGGTGACAATAATTATTGCATTGCTGTATTCATAACACAATTCAGATTAGACTGTAATAAATATATTACTTGTGTGTACACAAAGAATACCAACCAACCGAATGAGAATATGAATATAATTTATTTATTTAAACTTTATTTGAATTCCTTTATAAAAGTATTACAAAGGGCGGACTTAATACCTTCTGTCATTCTGTGCCAGTCAAGCAGAGGCGTGGAGAGATATTGCTAAGGTGCAAAACATTAAAGTTGTAAATAAAATAAAAATTCATGAATAACTTAACTGAAACCTAAAGATATTCTGTCCTAAATAAACATATGCATTTATATAATACATACTACAAAAATTTATACTTAGATACATACTAACAGAATATATACATATAAACTAAAAGTAATACGTATATGTATATTCTCTTATACAGACACATACATACATCATACACAATATTGTTATAACTGCAATGACCGTTGATATCAATTTCTCTAAGCACTGCAGATGTCTTAAAAAGATGTTCAAGTACCAGTCTTTCTCTGAAACACCAGTTTTTTTTATTTTATTTTTTTCTCGTGGATGGAAAATGCTTTACGCATACCCCGTTGCTGGCCTGGAGGCCACCAAATAGGCTGTGTCGGACTCGGATCTCGGAAGGAGAAACATACCGACTAAAAACCATCCACGTTGCTGTTGGCCCGGAGCCCTTTACAGCTTCGTCGGTAAGACTCGCGAGCAGGAGGCTCGTGAGTGAAAATAAATCTTTATTATATACATTTTTGGACAAAAACTCGAGATCCTACTCGGCTAGGCTGTAGTGTGTTTATCGCATTTTTGGGAGAGTTTGTTTTTAATCTTTATATCTATGGAATACATTTTTCTACGATGGCGTGGTCAAGGCCACAGATCAATATGTTTAAGTTTTATATGGAACTTTTCCCGGTGAGTGTAATTATTAGGGGGTTGTATGTAAGTCATTCACGCAAACATAGGGCAAAAACAATCATTAATTAGTTGTGTGTTGCAACAATAAAATTTGGGATGATTTGACTTTTGAATACCTATTTATGGTATTGCCAATTAAGATTGTAAATAAATAAGTATTATAATCCTTGGTATACTGTCCTGCTACTGCGCGTACCTACCTTCTAAATGCTGGCATGTCATTGATGAAAGATTAATAATTGCAGATATTCTTTAGATTTGAATTTAAATATATTTAATTTAATGTCAATGTAGTTGTAGTGAAAGTAAGTCAAGTAAAAGTATATAAGTCGTAACATAGACATCTATGCCCCTAGATAGATTACTATAAACAAAACTCTAAAATAATTTGAAATTTTACGACCATAGATTACTAAAAACAAGTAAATGCGATCAGTAATCGATTAGATTATCAAGTATTATATAAAAATCCTATGTAAACAATGTTTATGGCCACCACACACATTTCAATTTCAATTTTTAAAATTGAAAAATTATTATATTATCTGTTTAAATACAATTGTTCTATGGAAACTAAATAGATAACTAACTTTTGTTATCTATTCAATGAACATCACAGTATTAACTTAATGTAGATTTCCTGTGATTAAATTCGCATAGATTTCACGGACCGATGCTCTCTGTCATCGACTATTGTCGTTCATACTTATAAAAAAAAAAACAAAATTTAAGCTTCAATAACGCTAACATAATTCTATTTAAAGACTTTTCCATCTGCAGTAGAATGTGGATAGACACGCGGAAGTTTTAAGGAACTGTTTCAGCTACTAGTTGTTGCTAAAAGTAGGCCTGATACCTTATCCGCTATGCGACAAAAACATTGTTTCGCTTAATGGTAACCATTCCGTGGATAAACGTAACCATGTTGAAGATACCACGTGAAGATTTCATCGAGGGAATGAAGTCACACGTAATTTTTGCGAATTTATATGCGTCATAGCGGATTAATAGATCGTTTTAATAAGTAATTAATTTATATATATATAATTAATATATTATGAGTTCGTTACTCGTTGAGTTTAAGTATTTAGCGAGGAAATAATAAATATTTGTTACGAAGTTAATAACTCCCTCTTCTCCTACCACAGTCTACTTTAGTCCACTGCTGAACTTACGTCTCTCCAAAAAGGCGCCAGCTAAAGTCAGCACGCATGATGATTGTTTAGCCAATACTCACCTCGCTGGGCAAACGGATTGGTGGGCGCAGCGCTGGCATCGTTGGACCAATAATGCTACCCATCACCAGTCTTGGGCTCGGTCCGAAAAACTTGATAGATTTTGGGCCAACATTCGGTCGTACGATCGTTTGCTAACCATCAGGGTGCGATCATCGGTCCGGTCTAGCGCTTTCTGAGATGATTATTTTCGCGTCTGATAGAAGCCTCGGAATTTTCTCCCACGGGATAAGACAAAAGCCTACATCATACAACAAAATTAAAATATAAAAGTTATTAGCGATAAGTCGTTCGTTTATATTCAAGATAGATTAATTTCCGAGTTAGCGCTCTCATAAATATGGAAATGAAGCAAAGGAGAAAAAATTAATGACATTGCATAATTAAAAAAGTTCTTTGAGTGAGTAGAAGTGTTGCTTTCTCTGTAAAAGACACAATTTAATACTTCGTTATTTATTTTAAGCAAAATCCGTAGCCCGGCTGGCCGGTGGGTGGGTTACGTAACCGAAACTAATGGTGATACTTTATATTTATTCCTTCGAAATAAGATTTGAAAAAAATGTATTATTCTATATTAGCCGTGATATCTTAGGGGTCTAATTACTACTCACTATAACTAATGATTAGTCTTTGCCTCAAGAGCACGTGAGGCTTGAGTCTAGGGTCCCCAAATATCGATTTCCAGTGCCTATGTAAATTTTACATATCCATGCGGATAAACAAAAGCAAGGACTAGGAAAATTCGGCATTCTATAATGAATTATATCACAAAAATCGAAATAACTGGACGACTGCATAGTGGATCGCTTTTGCAATAAGCAAAGGTATATTATTTGAAAAATGTATACTAAAGAATTGTTTCAGTTGGTTTTTTGCTTCAAAATTTAAATTTTGGCTTCAAGAAATTTGATTTTGACTTTGATTGAAATTTTGGCTTCAAGATGTAAAGTAACTTCCTGTAAGTGCCCATTGCTGGTCAGAGGCGTCCTTCTCAAATATCTGCGGAAAAGAAGATCTGCAGAAAGGGCTAAAGTCAGCGCCCTGACCGCAAGGCTACCACGGCTCAAGTGTAAGTTCAAGATGTAAATAAAAGTTAAATTTTAAGTAGGAATTAAAGTGTTTTCTATACAGATTGGCACTTCTGACTTGAGCCTGCGTCTAGGGAAATTATCGATGTTTTTCTGAAGGAGGTGTAGATAAGATGTTCCAGGAACTATTCATTAATTAACAGCATGTGACAAAAAATGAAATTGTTGGTTACGTATAGAGCAAGATCATCTGCATAGAAAAAGACAGACAGGTAATTTGCAGACTACCTAGAGACTATCTAGATCGGCGGTGTAAAGGCTGTGTAATATCGAACTTAAAACTGTACCTTGAGGAAGTCCCATCCAAATATACGCCTGTCTGACAGTAATTTTGACACAGAAATCTGTTATTCTTACAGAAATGTTCAGCTGAGCAATGATAAATACTGCACTCACATCGACGAAAACTCCTATCAGAAATTTGTTTTCCGAAAAACTAGCCTTATCTCTGAGACAAATGTACTGAGACTATCCCCTGTGCTAAAACCTTTCTTAAACCAAATTGCCATTACCCTTATCCTCCTCGAATCTGACGGAGGTTGCACCGCTAACGCAGCCGAGGTGGGTGGTGGTAGAAGAATGTCAGTATTACGATGCATCACTTTTCCTACCCTTCCCGGCCAAAGTGTGATCGGTGGCGGAGCCAAATCCGAGCACACGCCTTCCTGATCCTACGGGTGGCGGGCTCTGGGTAGTCCATTAACCATATGGGATTGGAGGCCAACAAAGGAAGTGTCCTTTCCCGAAACGGGGTTGCTCAGGCTGGCCAGCGCTGGTGGGGTCTCGAATGGGTGCGAAAGCGATCCCGTAGCTCTACCAACATGTGCTAAAACTGCATAGTAGATAACTCATATCATGCGTTTAAAAAAAAGGTGTTCTTGTGATGTTTCTACGTGAGTAAGTAATGATAACTTGACTGGACTTGGACTTTGACTGAATTGTTTTAATTTTGGTCTTTAGAACATTTTTTCTATTTGTCTGTGAAGAAGGTATGGTACAGAATGGTGACATATAAATGCCTGGGAAGTGAGTAGAAGAGGAGAAAAATGAGAATGGGACTCCAGATAGAAGATGAGAAACATTGTCTTGAGATATGACGAATTGATTGCTTTTTATTTTACTTTATTTTGGCCATTATCTGTAGCTATGTGGCTTCCAGAACATAAACTTAAAGTTTCAATACATTCGTGTTGTTCTATTCAGAGTACTGTAACAGTATCTGGAAGTGGAGCACTTGACTGAATAATGGTTTGGGCAGGAACCCATACTCTACTTCATCACTCTTCTTGACTTTTTTGTTAAGTGTTCTGGCTTTAATGATCTCTGGCAGAGTTCAGTTCAGACTCACATATAAGTTTCTCCATAGAGATATCTGTGAAATCCCTATGATCACACCCATTCCAGTAACGTTACAGATGAAACTTTGTGTTAATTATAAAGTTGTTAGTATCAGAAGCGGTCTTAAAAGCAATGTAAAATGTTGTGCCTAATTTGAAAGCCCTGTTTTTCTATATTGTTTATTTTATTTTGAGATAGAATACATTCGATTTTCACAGGTTCAATTGTAAAACCTACTGAGACATCAGGTTCAAACCGATTGAGATGAATTATAAAAGGATCTTTATCACTCTCGGAACACTTACTGTTCTTGGAAGTTATGGTGGAGATATGTGGTTAGGTAAGATGCCATTGACTGATCCTCATAGCCTATTTTTTTCAAGACAACTTCCATCATTGATTTTATAAATTTGCATAAATGACTACTACTAACCAATTTAACTATATAATTATTATAGGTATATACAGAAAAACAGACGAAAAAATATTTGAAAGCTCAATACAATATAGTTTTAACAAAATGACTTGATACGTAATGCAACACACACATACAATCATTCACTCTGACAACGTAATCGAGTAATTCTTTCACTACCCGAGCAATGTTTAGATTTGTCATGGAGATATTTTACTCCATCAAATTAAGTGTGATATTGTGTTACGATGGAAAGTATTACAACAATAACACAATTATAAATGACAATTTAGGTCATGATATCCATTTTTTTTTAATCAACATGTCCACTTAATTAAAAAAAATGTCTCTTAAAATCTCTTAATCATTCTGGCTTTGAAGCTAAAAATGTTGACTGTATATCTATTTCTTGCTATCATACTGAAAATTTCCGTAAGTAAAAACGAGCGAAACATTTTTAACGAAACAAATTTATCGTTTCTTCTATACTATAGATATATAATTTCTAAGGGAGCGTCCACAAATCACGTGACGCTAATTAGAGGAGGTTGTCATCCAGTGTCACGTAAAGGAGTCTAAACAAAACACATGCGTCACGTGATTAATGGACGCGCTTAACTGAACCCAATTAGACCCGCTTTAGCACAAAGCTGTTTTGGTATCATCAAAAACTGCAAATAAAAAGCCTAGCTAATAAAAATTTGCATATAAATCTGGAAATTTGAACAAGTATTTTCCTTTTGGCAATAAGTTCAGTAGCTAACGCCACAATAAATTTTAAAAAGAATGTTTCTGTCGACAACGAACCGACACTTAGACAACTATCTCGCTCGCGCACTTTAACTTTCAACTTGTTTCGGGATTCGGTTATCTACTCCATCCGTATCAATTTAGCTTTCTTACCTAACGAAACGAAAATGTACCATAAAACCTTATTTTTTGTAAATTTAGAACGATTTTAAAGCAATAACTAGTATGAAATGGTATACCGGTATTTTATAGTTAACTTCGTGCAAATAAAAATGCAGCAAAATGGTAGCGGAGTTTAGTATTCAGTTGTTAACTTCACGCTTTGTTTTAGCAGGTGAATTGTAAAATTGAAAACAATGTATTTTAAAAATTTCAGTAGTCATAATAATCCGTAAAGAGTGAAATCGCGCCTTGTGCCTTGTAATGATTTTAGCTGTGAACAGTTCTTAATCGACGCGAAAAAGGTAATTACTTTAATTGTATATTTGTAAAAAAATAGATACTTCGTCAAAACCAGGTTTATTTATTTTCAAGTTGGTAAATCTTAATAATAGACAGGTGTATAGATGTCATTAAATTAATTGGTTTATCTCATTTCACCTATGTAGGTATACCTAATGTTTTATAGAATTCCTACGGTGTATACCTTAATATTTATGTACGTACCTACTATTTAACACTTAAATAGTTAGGCAGGTACCTACCGATTTTATAGCATTTTAATTTGTAAAAATTGTAAAATGTACACTACACTACGCGGTACATTAGGTACCTTAAAGCTGGTTTAGATTTGAAGGTTATATCATGTTCACTTAGTTTTTAAACTAGCTAATTAAATTAAAGAAAGGGGGATTTTTATTTATGACAAAATTTAAAAAAAAATCCACATGCAATTTTAATGATAGATATGTTTTGGTTTTCTTAGCTTTGAAAATAAACTTCACCCCTTTTCTTCGTCGGTTACTTTTATTAGGCTGGAATCGAATCCAGACCCACAACCCACAGCGCTGCAGACAATCACTTAACCGTCAGATATATCCAGTAACAGGTATGAGATTACACATTTCCACACTAATATTCAAATCAATTTACATATAAACAGTAAACGTTCCAATACTCTGATTTCATCATGAGCTATGTAACGTTAATCACTAGCCAATATTTTGACTACAGAGATATTTACTTTACTAATGCTAAATACTTGCAATTGAATCACTGCAATTAAATACTAAATATTTAAGTATTACTTCAAGTAGTAGTACTTGTATCGGGACGGGACTTGATCGCGTACATATTATATTGCCTGCCTAAGTTAAAAGTATTTTAAAACCTGGTTTTATATCCACAAAAAATCCGCGTAATATATTTCCGTGAGAAAATTAAATTTCATTAATTCCTAATTGAATATAAAATTAATGCTATGGTTATGGTATAAACGTTATGGTATGGCTATGGTATAAACGAAACCATGTCGTGGATTTGAAAGTAATTTTGGAGTAACTCGAAACTGAACTACATCCCCGGATATATATATTTCCATCCGGACACGTTTCACTCCCTATACATTTTCACCAATTTCATTATATCCCACATCCGAACCGTATCCGTAACTCCTTGGGGAATGAATTTCGCTTCGGATAAGAAGCGACGACGCGGAGCTGGCCGGCGAGAAGGAGAGAGCGCTGAAAACGGTTTGATAGTGGAGCTAGACAGTACCCAGAGTGAGCAAGCGTAATAGTGTTCCGTGGAGCAATCGAGATACTTGACGCGAAGCAATGAAAGGCAGTGAAATTAAAGAACATTTAAATCACATGTGAATAGATAGTGATAAATCAAAATATCAAAAAAATAATAAATTCAACTTAAAGCAACCGAATTATCCTTACCAGACATAAATTAGTATGAATTTGAATTAAGCTATAATAAGGGAATAGCACTAATAGAAAAATTCAGAGTAATTCAGTTCTGTCAGTACACTAACTTTAACATTATTATAAGTGCAAAACTAAATATTTAATAATAACTCATAATGTTAACAACCCTCTGTGCTGAAAGCGTAAGAATCTGACAGCCCCTTTCCGCCCTGGGGTCACCTAAGAGGCGATTGGGCGAAAAGCCTTGGCAATCTGGTGCAAATCATCAGAAACAAACCTGGCGAGTGTGGCCGGTCCTTTTTAACTCCCGGAGAAGCGAAAGTGCGCTATAGAAACCTGTTTGGCCACTCTACGTCATGCCGAATCGAAAATCCATAATCTCTGTCTACACCTATGGGTGACAAGCGTGAGTGCTTATATACAAAATATAAGTAACGTATTATTATCCGGACTTCAAAAACCAAATTCCCCTAAAAAAATTCATAAGCGGCATTTGCCCAGCTGTGGGACTAAGCTGCTAATTTTTAAATCATTATTAATACACCTAACCTATTGTACTCAATAGACATCGCCGTTGCTCTATAACCCGGATACATTAAGAGAATCGGTTCTTACGGTTCGACAGTTATTTGTACTTCACATTGTACTGAGACAGCATAAAATTACAGAAGTAGATGATTAGTAGAAGGTGGTCGGATGGTCATGTAAAGACAACCCCGTGCAATATCTCCAGGCTCTTTCATACACAGAAACCGAACAGTTACTTTATATAATCTCATAAACAAACACTAACATGCATTACTCATTCTCACGCACACTCACGCGCACATACATACATGCATTTTTAATATCTGCTTTTCGCTTTGTATAGTGTTTTCAAACCTTAAAAACTCTTATCGGTACGTAACATTTGTCTATAAATCTTGTGAGGTTGGTGGGCCTGATGATCTGTAAACACAATGCTACAAACCTACCCCGTTCAAAGACCCGTGTTTGGTGGCAGTTCAGGTCTTCCACGAATGATAATGTCGTTAAAGTAGTGATATACCTTATATTCATGTCATATGTGTGAATAAAGAAAATTTATTTATGAATAAGGATATACTGATTGCATACATAATCCTCGGCTCGGAGTGATATTATGCTACCTACATATTCAATCCTTTCCCGAATTCCGAAGTTAATTAGCACGATGTTAATTTGAAAAATTACATGGTATAATATAAACTAGGGACAACCTGGCAAGAGGGTTTTGCAATTAATTCAATGGCACATATTAATGAATAGCAAAAATGTAGCAGAGTTTGATTACATTAGTACGGGCAGTTCTGACTACACCGCTTCAAAAATACGTTTCATTTGGATTATTAGGTAATAAGCAGATAGTGTAAATATGAAACACGCGACTGTGTGATGTATTCTTCACCATCTTTCAATACCATGTATTTTAACCACACAGCGACATCTATTGCAAGAAATGGAAAAACCTTCGCTAAACGGAGAGAGGTCATCAGAATGACTTTCCTTTTTTAACTCATGTCATCAATTGAAATTCTATTATCGTTATGTATTACTTCTCTCTATGGTTTTGACTTATGACACATTAAGGGTTAACAGCGCTCCTATCGACATATAGCAAAACTGTCTTCGCGCGTATTGGTCATGCGCACAAAATACGTCAATAATTAAAAAAGCTTATCACTTCGCTTAATGTTTATGATAACATATCAATAGGGATTCCATTTCACTGTGCGTGTATCGATATCGATAAGTTTTCAACCTAAAATATAATTAGTTCATGTGTAGAGTTCTCGCCTTATTTCGAATATTAAGTGCAATTAGAAAAAAAAATAAAAAGGGACACATTCAATATAATTAAAATAATGAACTGACTTAAAAATATGCGTGACTTGTCTGTAACACTTTAACTTTAATGGTATAAACGGTCTTGACGTGTTGTAACATTTGAAATTCTATCCCTATGATAAGAGAAGGGATAAAATAACCGAAAATAATATGAATAGTTTGCACTTTAAATACGCGGTGCATCTCTAGTTGTCTTACGTATGAACTGTAAGAATGTGAGATCTGAGCTGCTGTGTCGCGCTCCGTCCCCTGTTAACAGAGGTAATACTTCCGACCAAAACTAGATGGGTGGGCTCGCAGTAACCCCTCCCCTCTCAAGGAGGGCTCCCTCTTAAGGGGGTACGTGACCTACGCTTGGGTTACCTTCGATAAGGGTGGAAATGTTTCGAATTTTGAAAACGTCTCTGTGCACGAGTATACCTTATGTGGGGCGTGAATGTGGAACCACGCGTTCCCCGGAGAACGTTGTAAGGCAGGGCTGTTGCGGTTGTTTATGTGCGCGTGGGGGGCGTAGCCGAATACTCTCATGACATTCGTAAAAAACGTTTGAGTAAAACCGAACGCACCTGGAAAGTATCCGAACATACTTGAACTTTTACTACTAGAAAAAGGGGGCAAACGAGCATGCGGCTCACCTGATTGTAAGTGATCACCGACGCCCACGAACATCCACAACACCAGAGGAGCTACAGATGCGCTGCCGGCCTTTTATCTTGAACTTGAACTTCATATGTTATAACTTTGATACCATTGTAATTAGATTACAATTTATACTTGGGATTGTTTTTGCAGAACTTTGATTGCTATAATGCACGGCTGTTTAGAATCTGTTCTGCATTTAAATTTCTTTACAGTCTTCAGATAAATCTAATTTGGCACCTTTGTTTTGGAGTCCAATTGACTGATTTAGTTTGTATCGCATTTATATCGCATACAGAGTACTCCATATACGAGTACCTGCCACCCACTATCAACCTATATGAAATTTGAAATATTAAAAAAAAATTGGCTTTCCTGAAAAAAAATCAATATTTTCAGAGGTATTCAGAAATAATCTTCAACTTTCTGACAAGTGCCTTGTTTGATTGGATTAATTTGGATAAAAACTAAGTTGTTTGACGTAACTTAAATTTGTTTCTTTTCATGTTTGTTGTTTGTCATGTCCTTGTTTCTGTATATGTTAAATGTAGCTAATCTTTATAAACTTGGGAGTGCAAATTATGATTTATTTTTTAATTATCGAACTGTGATAAAGATTATAATACATACAAACTGATGAATGTAATAACACTTTTATACTCAACTGCGCAAATTTACTTTTTGTAATTAAGTAATTTAATAATTATTTATTTTTAACCGGTCATTGTGATTAATCACTGATACACGGTTTCAGAAAAATTCAAATATCAACCTCACCTGCACGTTTTGTGCATTAAAGTACTTTTTTATTTTGCTGTCTTATACAATCTAGAAATAACACTTCATATCGTGTTGTAAGTATCACACAGCGACATCTACGGATAAAATAAAAAATCTTTTATAATGGTCACTGATGCTAATGAATTAAACTTCTGAAATAAATGAAATGATAAACGTAGGCCTTTTTTTATATTTAATTACCGATCATCATATCCATTTTATTTTCAACTTATAATCTGCTCTATAATCTATATTCTATCATATTAATCTATAATCTTTTCATCCGGAATTAATATGTATTCGTTGGAAACAACTATGTAGTGTAGAGGCATAGACTAAAGAGGAGTATCTCACATGGATTTTCAACCAAAAAATCGTCAATCTAATTGGTTCAATAAATGACAAAAATGGCGCTAGTGTAGCTATAGGATATGATCTGAAATTAACGGTTGTCGATGACGGAGTGTAGTATGTCAAGAAAGAAACAGCACAAAATATTACTAACTCTTATGAATAGACTATTTATTTTTAATTATTTATTATTTATTAATTTTATCCACAACATTTTTGGACACTTTAAACACAAATATATCTTTACCTCTAGCACAGAGTAAGGATAGAGGCCTCCACACTCCATAGAAATATCAGTTGATGCATTAATTAAATATATTTATAACTAAAGGCGAGGCATAAATATTGGATTAGGTATTTTTTTTTAATCTAGTCCGCATCTAATCCATGGTGTCGATACTTAAGTGTTGCATTATATCTATCCATTAGAAACAATATTAAACCTTTACTTTCAAGCCATATGTTTTAGGTTTATTTATTAAGCCATTCTCATCCAACGCCATCTAGGATCATAATTAGATAATATTTAGTGCTTTGTCGTTCATTCAACGAGATTGTTGCGTCGAATTATAGTATCGTTGGGTGTGGCGTTTATGTCCTTATAGGAAATAGATGTGTTAAACTCAGAAACAGCTATAATAATAGAGAGTTACATGTATGATTTAATAACAATCCTTTATCCGAAAAAAGACAAAAAATATCTTTCGAGTTGTATCTGTTTAGTATAGACCAGCGAAATGAGTATCTCCACATTTTCAAAGCTCATTCTTCCCGTGGGTGTCGTGGGAGGCGACTAATGGAAAAACCTAGATAATCGAAATGGCCGACAGATGGCGGATTAACCATTTAGAAAAATACCAGACCTAAAGAAAAAAAAAGGACAAGTATCTCAATCATTGTAAATACAAAATTGATCACAATGATTAAATACTTCTTGTGAAATATTTCAAGAACGACAGTCCTAAGCCTGTATTTCTTTTTTTTTATTTATTTAAACTTATTTGTATACCTTAAGAAAACATCACGATTTTAATGTCTTTGGCATTCTCTGGCTGTCAACCCGTGTCGTGGAGAGATATTGTTAAGGTGCAAAACAAAAGTTATAAATAAAACAGAAATATCTTAACTAAACTATAATTGAACAGTATTTTATTACACATCGATCCAGTAAAGAATTAATTAACTTTATTTAAGTCTAAATTTGGATTTTTACCTAACTAACCCCTATTTTAAGTTGATGATCCTCCTGCACCGACTAAACAACACCCCACGGTAATAGAAATACGCTGTTAGTCCGATGGCCCTAACACACTGCCGAACAGGATGGCTCGCACGCAAAGTTTGTTTTAGAATCCATTCTAAATTATCATACGTTCCGGTATCTGTAATAATCACAGATCCACGGCTTAAAAATTCTAAATTTCAACCACACTTGCTTTTTAAGCAACTGGATTCGATTTAACATAACAGAAGTGTACAATCCAGAAATGGCACCCCATATCGTATAGTAGGTTCCATACAGCGACACCTAGTGATGTAATTTAAAAGCAATCGCAACTAACGAAGCTAAACTGAAAATTAATTGCGAAGTTAAATAGATCTAAAAATTGTTTTATGCGTACTGCCCGCGGTTTCACCAGCGCTACCGTTAATTTTGTAGGGAATCTTCTAAGGGAACACGTATCTGACATTTTTTGTTCATCTTGGCATCCTTTTATTACGTTCGTATATAATAATATTTTCAATTATACAAGATCACTCTTGTTACTCATTACAGATATTTTGTGCCCGAAAACAAAATCAAATAACATTTAGCTAGAAGCACCTTCATTAAATGAAAAGATGCGCGACAAAAACAACGCAATTATCCCAGACGTTGACGAAAACATCGTATTGTGTAGCGTTCGTGGTGCATCGAATAAATCGATGAACCTACACTAATATATATGTTGTCATGTTTATTGCGAATGTTTTATACCAGGGATTCCCAAACTATTTTGGGCAAGAAACTCCTTTTCCCAAAGTAAACTAATACCTCAGACCCACATACCCAAGTTACTTTAAAAATCCTATCTCTAGTTTTTTTCCTATTGACTAAAAATGCTTACCAAAATAATTTTACCATGGGGCTCGATATCGACCACTTTGGGAAAATTAGATAGTTTCCATGGTACAATCTAAACCTCTGCCAAATTTCGTTCTTATCCGCGCAGTCCTCAACCCCTATCGTTCGTCATTATAAGACACAACAAAAGAATTTCAATTATATCACAGTGTAGGACGACCCCCCACAAGATGGAGTGACGACCTGCGCAGTGTTGCGGGAAGTCGATGGATGCAGGTGGCTCAGGACCGAGCTTCGTGGCAATCTTTGGGGGAGGCCTATGTTCAGCAGTGGACTTCTGATAGGCTGAAATGATGATGATGATGATGATGATGCTGAAAGGTAACGTGAATGTTCATACACCGAAACAGTGTAAATAAAACTTAGCATTATAACACTTCTGCATTCGTTAAGAACATTACATACAAAACCCATTAAAATTCAAATATCGAACATACGAGCAGGTTGGAAGGTAAATGCTATAAGTATTGATCTTCAATTTACATCGTATTACTTCTATACATGTAATAATATATTATCGCGGTTATCAGTATTAAACTGAACCTCGAATCGAAAAATAATTAATCCAACTCCGCATTGGAGCAGCGTGGTAATCGATAAGCCTAGGCGTAGACATTTAACAATTTGAGAATGGTCCTTTAATGCCGCGATTTAATTCGCTACAGTGACATCTGTGGATGAAATTGTATATTTACTACGTTATTAAAATCATTAATTTCTCTTTTGTGCACATATTTTAAATATTTATTTATTATTTAATTACATAGACTCTACATTATGTACATATTAATTTTTTTTGGAGTCTCTTCCTATAGTATTTTGATTATTTGTCTTGCACCTGCCAACTACCTTTCACCATGACAAGGGTTGACTGGTAGAGAATGCCACTTGTTTCGTGAATATGTAAGATGCTCAAGTATTTCTAAGCCAGAATCCAGAATTGCAGCCATCGCAACGGCGGCGATGGGGACCTGTGGGCCGGGGCGTTATCTTGGTGAAATAAAACAATCTTTGCCAGTTTGCCTCGCCGTTTCTAGAAGATTTTTGTTTAATCTGCATACAAAGTGCCCGTAAGAGTAGCTCCATTATCTTACCGGCGAAAGGGACTCTTAGAGTTGGAGATGATGATCTTTTAAAAGGCAAAAGACGATCAGGATCTTGTATTCATCAGTTCCAAAGAGCCACGGGCAGTATTAGTTTCTGCGCATTGGTATGCATTCTGGGAAACCAACGTGCGGATATTTTTTTCATCCCCAAGCGTCCATGTAAAGTTTTATGCTAACAAATGGCGTCTGTTTGTTAAAAATTAATGATAATCATAGTGAGATAGAATATTCCCCCCTAGTAAAAATAAGATCTAAGATTTTTTACTTTACTGACCCTGCCCCAGCTTCACTCGATCAATATAATTTTCGTCACATATTATAGATAAGGGGTTGTGTTTTAAATCCTTGCGGGACGTTGTTGCATTCATAAAGTATGAATGCACGACGAATTGCATCTTTAGTATTCATAAAGTATTGCCTTAAACTGATTGTATTTTTAGCACCCATCCCGCAGTGATAGATGGGTAGTTATTCAAAGATTAGATTTTATCATAGAAGGTACGGACTTAAATTTCATGGGTAGTCTTTGACTTTTTGTAAAAAAAAAAATTTAAGTATCAGTAAGTAGTTTATATTTTTAGGTTATGTTTCATACTATATTATTAAATATGTTTTCCCTTAAAGACAGGCAAAGATCATTAGTTTTAGTTATTTTTATAATTTATAAAATTTCTTTCACTCTTTAATGAATGATTTCTAATATCTGCAAATTAATCAGTTAATTTTATGAGTAATAAAAAAAAATTCACTGAACAGTGACCATAACTCCAGAAAAAACTTTTAATCAATGTTTAATTTTCATATAGAAAACCTTCACCTTAAACAACGGAATCCATCACTAGTTTTATAATAAAAAACGCGCAAAATACAATCGCAAAAAACATGTCGGCAAGATCAGCAAACCTTATAAGGCTATAATGATTATTTTTAATTAACCTTGTTTTAAGCTACAACTACTATTATAAATTAAGAAGCTTCTAACAATGGAGATTGCAATGCAAACAATGAACTGACGACTATACTCCACACGTTTTGATTACACTATTATCATCCAAATCGACGTATTTTTCGATGTTGACTTTTGTTTTGTAACATTTTTAAATGATTTAAAGTTTATGGTATGAAAAAAACTTTGTCCCTCTAGTCATTAGTCCTCATATTATATGGTGATATGACTCATAACAATAATGTTTCAAAGTTAAGAAACAATTGAACACATTCAATTATTTGAAGGTTATAAAATGTCAGCCCAACATACTAGTCAATCATGTTACTGATTATTATGAAAGAAATATTGAATTGAAGCTACTGTTCATGATGGCACTTTATAGTAGAATTCTTAAGACTTTTCTCATCATTATTTTTCGGAAAATAAGAACTCATCATGTGAAGTTTGATTTGGGTTCTAATTTAAATATGTATATGAGATTAAAACTGCTTGGGGGTTCATTTCTCTATAAGCCAATTTACATAAAATGAGAGTGATATAAAAAAATTGTGAAGTGAAGGCTAATACAATTTCTAATTCCAAAATACAATTATTGATGCTGTATGATTTTGATTCAGAATCAGTTTCATTCGCTTCCCAGAAAAAAATTATTTGGGATGGATGGAAAATGCTCATACCCGTTCTGGCCGGGAAGCCACCCAACGGGTTATGTCGGACTCTGATCTCAGAAGGAGAAACATACCGACTAAAAACTATCCACGTTGCTAGCTCAGAAAAAGTGTGCATGGTGCGCTTAAATAAGTTTTCAGTTCAAAAAAAACTGCAAAGGTGAAGAACAAACCTGTTTCAAATATACTTCATATTGAGAAAGTTATATTTAGTTGAAGTATCAGTAATTACTATCTACTACTATAATTACTAAATTTATCTTTATAACGGTAAGGTCATTCTTTAACCCCCTATTTACTGTCTTAGCCTAGGATAGCAATTCTTTCTATAAAGATCGGTTCGAATCGTAGTGTCAAAAATCGATTCACAAAACAAAAGCGAAGTCCAACATTTATTTTTCGATCTCTTTTTGAGATTTTATATGAAAATTGGAAATTAAAGATAAAAGCGACATAGACATTCACTTTCTTCGGTGACTGGTAGGTACGAGAACTAAAACTAAAAAAAATTATAGATGTGCAAAAAATCTCTCTAATAGTTTTTAACATTAAAAAAAAAATTTTTTTCAATTTAACATTATTTAATTCAACAATTGAAACGAAATAATTATAATTTGCAGTTCGTTTCATTCTTACCGAAACAGAAAAATAGTCTCAATTTCTAAATGTCTAAGATCGTTCTCAGATCAACATCCCTAGGCCAGTCATGACATGATATGATTGTCAAACACAACTAATTAAATAAATAAACATTACGTACTAAAAAGAAGTAATATCTATAAGCTTAACAAAAAATTTACGTGTTTTGACTAAATTTTACTTTATTCTTTTTGGAATTATGTTGCAATAGTTTAGTTTTTACGATATTTTTTACGAAAATGCGATGGAACGAAGCTGTTACGTTAGAATTTGTAAAGAAATATTTAAAACACGAATGTCTGTGGAATCCTGCTCATCCAGGTTATAAAGTAAAATACCAAAGAGACAAAGCCTATGCTGATATTTGTTCTGAATTTAAAAAATCTACGACGATGAGTTTGGGTATACCCGAAGTTAAGATAAAAATAAAGAACCTGAGAACAACGTATGTTCAACAAGTGCATAAGATACTTCAGAAATCTAGCCCAGATTCCATATATGAACCCTCTTTAGTTTGGTTCCATGAAATGGACCGATGTATGAAACATATTCCTACAAATAGACATTCAACTTTTTATAGTAATGTAAGTTTGTATATCCAGTGCCTTTGTAATTCAAACAATCGAAAGTCCTTAAGACTTTTATTTCTTAAGACAACTTTCAACAGGCCAACTTCTCATCCAAATATAGAAATTATGTCGAGATCCATACCTACATGCTATTAGTAGTGTGTTGACTATGAAACTATAATTATTTTCTGGTCCTTACATTGACAACCTGTAAATAGTCCACTGCAGAACAAGGCCTCTCTCATAAGGAGGATTTCCCATAATCGGAAGTGGATTGGCGATTGCAGTACCAGACACCTTGGTCTTCAGTTTTGCCAACCGTCCAATGAAATTAAATTTTATTGATTATTATTGCACTATAAAGTATACTGTAATCTAAATTTTGAATCTAGCTTGATTGGCTGTACCCTAGATCCATGATGATCGATTAGTCAGTAAAGGCCCAAAGTTGTGATCTTAGGAAACTTGTATCTTTGAAACAATTCCATCCACTTGTATGTACACAGAGTGCAATTACTTTTGTCATAACTTGATACCGCTTCCTATCTAAGCTTAGTTGCTTTGTTGGTTGTTATATATATACTTATATATAAGCACTCACACCCTTCTCTCATGGTAGAACTCAGTATAGCCAAACTATCCCTTAGTTGCCTCATACAACACCCACAGGTGGGAGACTCTTACATTACTTACTGCATGATTACAATAATTAATAAATAATTTCTTTTTTCAGACTCAGGACACACCTGAAGTTGATTCATCATGCCAAATTTGGGTTGACCAAGAGCTTCAAAATGGAAACATAGAAGAATCACACCCTGATCCTTTGAATGCACAAACTGACACAGAATATGATTCATCCAAACCTGACGATTCAGTGCCACATATAAAAAAAGAAAAAGACCATATAACTCCAACCTATAAAAAAGTTAAAAAGAAAAAACTAAAACACAGATCGTCTGAGCAAGACTATTCAACAGATTCAACCACTGAATCAGTCCCTATAGAAGATGAGTTTGATATTTATGGAAAATATATTGCTTCGCAACTAAGAAACATGGATTTGCATAAAGCTTTGAGACTACAGTTAGAAATTCAAAGCCTTGTAAGTGAAGCAAGGATTTCAGATTTAACCAGTGACTAATGATGCTATTAATCATCAATGTTTATAATTCAGAATATAGGCTGCCTTCCTAGATTAATTCTTGATGTATTAGAACAATGGAAATTACATTGTTATAACACATATGAAGGGTTAATAACATGAGGAATCTTTCTTTCCTTCATGGTTCCTCGTAGAAGAATTCTGCAAGTATTATATGGGTAACATGCGGAATTATTGCTGTCTTGTTAGGCATGACAGACAGCATGACACTATAACAATACCTCAATTACTTCAATAGAATGTTATTTATCACTTCCTAAATTATTATTTTGTAACAAGACAAAGCATGGACCTTTTTTATATACTGCAAAATAATAGAATTACACAATTTTTTTAATGTGATTGTTTACTTGTGGTCAAAGATGTACAAAACAATTATTCTTATATGTACATACTTTAGTAAATAAAGAGAAGTCTAATTTAGTAGATTAATTAACACTACAATGGTTTCATGTATTTTGTGTAAATGTTTTTTTAACCACTACAACAGTAGTATAGATTGAATGTTAAGGTATCTGCCAATTTCACAATAAGTCATAAACCAATTGCATTCAATATTGCTCATCGCCTCATTTCTCCAAACAAACCCAGAAATTATCTAATAACAATAGTGTTTTGCTTACTATGCAAGTTAAGTAAGTTTGGCAGTGCTGACTAATTATTACTGATATTTCGTGTGATGGGTCAGCATCAATATCATTAACAAAATATAATCAAATTTACTCTGTTAAAGATTCAGCTGTAGGTAATTAGTAAAATCTGACCAGTGACAAAGTAATAATATCTAATTTCTATATGTCTATGAACATAATATTCAAACATAATATGAATATTTTATTATTTATTGTAATTTCACTAATGTTTACTTTTATTGTTAGTTTTGTCTACAATTAGTATTTTGAGGCATTTTATGGGAAAACTTTACCAAAGATATAAAAAAAAATCTTATAAATAAAATTCTAATGATGTATAAAATTATTGAAATATCACAGTTTTTGTAAAGATAGTGCAAATGCATAGCAAGGAATGCTTAAGCTAAAATTCTATTGAGTACCAACCATTTTGTGTTTTATTTAACACTAGTATGAATGAGTTTATGTGAATGTTCTTGAAATTTAATGTTGAAAGATAAATAGGTGGGGTAACCACCGTCTCCTCGGCAAAGCACCATGGTACTCGTATGTTGAAATAGAAATGAAACCGCATACAATAAAACTGTTACAGAACCGTGTTTACTCATGAAGTTAAATATTCAAAATAGTATTGAATGCAATACCATCGATTCTGGTGTAGAGAAGCATATATTTCTGGCCAGGGAGAATTCACAGGATGTCTTGGGTGTTTTTGGTGATCTCTCCGAAGCCTTCGATTCTTGTTAATCATGAAATGCTTTGCAGAAAACTACATCAAAAGAGTATAGAAGTTGGAAGTACAGCAGTTAAAAAAATTGTAAACAATGGTGCGAGTTTTCCGGGTTGACGAAATCAATGGGCGTTCGGCAGGGCACGATTCTCAGCCCATTTATTTTTCTGACTTAAGGTTAGTCAGAAAAATCAGAAGGGGACAAACATTTTACTATCATTTGCTGATAAGTTGTTACACATGACGAGGTAAATAACGATGAGTCAAAAATAGTTGATTTAACGCAAAAAAATTGCTTTTAAATGGAAATAAAACTTAATGTTTAAAATTCTCCACACCGTATATTAAACATTTTTTTTTATTGGAAAGGGTAAACGAACCAGCGGCTCACATGATGGTAAGTGATTACCGTCGCCCACTTACATCGGCAACATCGCAGACGTTGCCGGCCTTTAAGGATATTTGGGAGATGGGAGGCAGAGGGAATGAGCCTTCGCTACTTCACCGAACGAAACGCAGAAGCACAAGATTCCTCAACTTCATGTCGGTATACTGCAAGGCCGTGGTGCGACCCCGGTCGGGCCAGTCCGTTCGAGCAGCAGCTAAAACTACTGCTTGGCTTTAGGTAAACCGCTGCGTTAAAAAAAAACTTTTAAGTAAAACGTTTTTCTTGATGCAAAGCTGTCGCCGTCAGGCCCACCTAAAACAGGTGGGCCATCAAGCCCACCTAAAATTGTTACCAGAATTTAGCTCTGTAGGAAATAAGAAATCTGACGAATGTCAACACCCCAACAGTATTTTGGTATGGGGACATGCAGCTGAAATAGAACCTACATTTGTCTTGCACAAGTGGGTCATTAGAGCTATCTATGATCTAAATTCGAGCATCACATTTTTATTGAACAAAGTCTATGAAGGGTTATGACGCTGTTTTTCTTCAGTTTTTCGCACAGGTTTATTTTTTGAAAAAGCACAAATTAAATTGTAATAAGTAATATTTTTTTAATTTGTAATACGGAAGGTGGATAAATTGACTACAGAAGTTTCTGGAATCTGGTTCATTTTGACGGCAAGTGATCATGTATCATGGCTTGATTACATTGAAATGAAATGAATCCTTGTATAAATTATATCCTATAATTTTCACGACACCCACACAATGAAACGGGGTGGCAGTTTTTATTACTCCATCACAACAGGGGTAATGTGTCTTAACTATTAAATCAACATAGAATTGAACCTGTATGTAGTAACTGTTCAAAAAATCAAGAAAGATCCCAATTCTGGAGGCAGAAACAGTAATCGATATTTTAAAAAGTATCAAATGCTAATTTATACCAATACAATATTCAAGCATCATGTGGAATTGGGCAACGATAATAATGGATTTTGGCAAAGGATGCGTGATTGTTTTTACTGTCTTGAACATTGTTTATTTATTTTTTTAATTAATTGAAAAGCCCATACAACTTTTCTGTTTTATTTCGGTAATTCTAACAATATGTACTAAACCAAAAGACGTTTATGAAACATCGATCATTCTTAATTTTACCGGTTAAAAGTTATATTTAGCAGCGAGCGAGCTAGGGAGCGCCCTAGCGAATGATTTGTCGCATGTCAATTTTGAATTCTTTAATGTCAAATTGTCAATGTTTATTTACCTGTAATAAAAATATTTACTATAAGAATTTCAGTAACATATCTTAATCCCTACGTTTTACAATTTAGATTTAAGATCTCAACTCTTATCTTGGTACCTGTGCTTTTCAAACGTAATAGTTATGTAGTCTTGAATTGCATTGTTTAAATAAATACCCGGAGAATACGTATGAAAAAGATATTATGATGAGGTGGAGCGAAAACGAGACTTATGAATTCGTGAAACTTTACTTAAGTCACGATTACTTGTGGAATTCTAATCATGAGAATTATAAGTCAAAAGATAAGAGGCGGGAAGCTTTTCAGGCTATAATTAGCGAATTTATGTCTTGTACTGGCATAATACTTAATGAAAGCGAATTGAAAATGAAAATAAGAAATTTAAGATCAACTTACGCACAGGAAATAACGAAGATACGGGCAAGGTCTCGTCCAAATTCACCATATACTCCCACCATTAAATGGTTTTCAGATTGGCACAAATGTTGTAAACACAAATCAAGAAAATCTCATGTAAATTTGGAATATGAAGTTAGTAAATTTTTATTTTGCCATTTGAATACTTCAACAAGAAGCCACAATAATATATTGAACAATTACCCATGTCATCCGGTACCAAACAAGGATTCCTTGTGTCTTGGTAACTGGATGGTGATAAGATACCTACATAAATAAATATTCATATATATTAACATTCATGACTCCGTTACAAACATTTATGTTCGTCATACAAAATATTTTACCCTAGTGTGATTTGATCACACAACCTTGCAAGCAAGACAGGGTTACTAATACCAAATTGACTATGGGGCCAAGTAAATAATCTGGTATCAAATTGGGAGAATCAAGCTCTCCTGTGTGGGGGGCTCTAACCAATGAGTTTTTGCAAAAGTTATGTGCAATTTGTGTCATTTGTTGTGGCACACCATCTGTTGTGTTGACCCAAATAAGCTCAGTTAAAAGGTGGGTTAACTGGACAAAAAATGTCTGTTTAGCTAGGTATGGGTACAGTTGGGAGAGCTTATATTTATTAATATATATATTTCATTTGTAAATAAAACTTTAATATAATGGAATAATAAATTACACCACCACAACATCCACCTTAGATATGAAAATAAAGGGCTTCTGCATTTCGTTTGGTGAGTGTGGTGACCAGACCCCCCTCCCTCCTTACATTGTTAAATATCCTTACAGGCAGGCTATCCACTTGCAGCTCCTTTGGTGTTGCAGATTCATGATTTTTTTTTAATTGAATTCCAATTTCCGTCAAACCCAACTATTATCATAAGGCCCTTATTTTGTAAGGGGAACACAACACCTTTCCCTCAATTATCAATATACCAACCTTTCATATATATCAAAGACAAGTAATGGAGAACAGTCTTGTGCAAGAGTACCAGCACTATGGTCTCCTATCAGTTTGACCAGAGGAATGTTTGGGCAAATCTACCATGGTTATGCTAATTTAAGATGTATCATTACTTTGTGCTCTTTTCAGGAACAAGCACACACTGATGAAGTAAACCAGAAAACATGGATATCCGATGAAACAGAAGATGTCACTATTGAAACAAGTGTAGACCTATTTTCAACAGATAATAATGAAATATGTGATACAAATCATATTAAGTCAAATAATATAGATAGACATAGTTTATATAAATTAAATAGAAAAAAGGTGGAACCTCGAAGTCCAAGCACTGCTCAATCTGACAGAACTTTTAGGGAAAGCTTAGATTCAAATTTTGAATCAATTTCAAAAGAGGATGAATTTGATATCTATGGAAGGTATATTGCATCCCAACTGAGGAAAATGGATTTACAAAAGGCTTTACGGCTCCAACTTGAAATACAGAGTCTTGTAAGTGAAGCAAGGATTGAGGATCTAACAAGCCCTCACTGATATACTTTTTTATTCATTTTACTACTTTAATTTAATTTTAAACACAATGATTTTATTCAGGCATAAAATTATTTTATGATACATACTTGGAAAGAATTCCTGTTAATTAATGTTTGAATTAGAAGATGCAGCTTTAAACTACATTGTTCTGTTTAATTGCAACAAGTTAATCATAGATGGTAGAGACTCAGAAGGCCCAGGCAAGTAATTTTAATAAAATAAATAGTGTGACAAATTAAAATACCTATATTGCAAAGGGGGGAAAACATCGGCCCAATCGTCTATCCAAGTATCCAATAGTTGCATGAATTACTTTTTAAACTGTTTACTGTAACACTAAAACAAGATTTGATTAAGCATCAGATGTGTGCTTTATAGGGATAACTTAAAAAATATTTTAGTATTAGTAGCGGCTGATACTTGAACCCAGGATCTACAAAGTTATGATACAAGATAGCAGTCATTATTTCCGGTAATAAATTGCAATACGAGCAGACCACAGACTAATTTAGCAATATTTTTTTTTGTAAAAGAAGAAGTGGAAGGCTCTTAGTCTGACAGACATTAATCGCATCAATCGCACAAACGCACAGATCAATCAACACATGTTCGTTCCATGCATTTGGAAACTGCATTTTATTTTGTGCAACTCGTATACACAATCATCTGTTTTGTGGCTGCAACTCGAGAACATTTCTTACACTTTATTTAGTTGTGTCAGCGACGAGAGAACTGCGCAGCCGGGAAGCGACATTTCCCTCAATGTTGCAACGTATGGTGGCAATGGAGAGGGAAAGAGAACCTCCTCTTCTGCGGCCCCTATTACTGAGATCAACGTGGCGGTGGCGGTGGGAGTCGGCGTCGCCTTTAATGTGACCACCTTACAGTACAATACCGTGAGCTCTTACGCTACACTAAGAGGTCCGTTCAAGCAGCTGCTTGGCTCTTCCACGTCTGGTTATGGACCGCTGGAGCAGCGGTAGAATGCGAATTTTCGTCCCTCGTAGGAGTCCGGCATAACCTTTTCGTTGCCAGTTTTGTTGTGACTGAGCTAGGCTACCAGCCACCGTCTCCGCTTAGTTGTCTGCGTGGGTACCAATCTTAATTATTTCTGCTGCCAATCAGTTTTGCGACTACTGTTGTGTTCCGGTTTGATGGATATAGAGAGCCGATACAAGTATAGACTGTGAGGCTTTCCATCTTCGTCTTCAGGGGTGACAACGCGTCAGTAACTCTGCAGAGACCAATTACAATCAGGGTGGACTTTAAGAAAGTTATCACCCCAATCCAATAAAAAGAAAGTGCCACCATGAGCGGTCACAGACAACAGTGTCTATTTCACTTATTGATTATAAGTTTCAGTTTCCAATTAGCACAACAGCATTTAGGGGAACACAAAGACATATCGTCACCTTTTACAACTGAAATATAATATTGAAAATTATAGTAGATAAGACGTGTCATAGATTTGATAATTCTAAGCCATAATGATTTAGCCACAAGGAATCTATGCCATGAAACCATGGGGGTGCCAGGGCGAACATACATTCCTCCTCAAATTGCCAACCTCACCTGCACGTGATGCCCCCCGGCTAGCTAACAAACGAGGCTGCCGGCACCGAATGATGATAAATTTGTTGAACCAAAATTCCAGACTGCAGAACCCACTTAGCAACCCACTTACCTAATGTGGTGAGTAAGAACAAACCTTACTAGAAATCTATGTCGGCTTATCTATGTACCTAAATACTCTCAGGTCTCTACGTTCAGCAGTGAAACTTTAATAGATTACTAAAAATGGAAATAGAAAAGGATAAGATAAAAACTTGATTGTTTCATTCGTCTATGGGAAACTATGGAAAGTTGTTGGAAATTCTCGACCAATCTGGATGAGTACAGATAAAAAAGGAGTAGGTGAATAAGGTTGAAAATAATTAACATGAAAACACAAACTGCAAGTCTGATTTTTTTATTGCTGTTACAGCATCCGTTTACAATATAAACAAACATTATCGCTGACGTTTCACTAGTGAAAACTCAGATCGTTCCTTGTACCAATTGCTCTCAGTTGTACTCCAGAAAAATGTTCATGAAAATATACATTGCAGTCTGTCTATGCTGGTGACATTTTGGACTTTATCCCAAAAAAAATTAAACAAAATTAGTGGGTAAATCGCATTCTAATCTAAAATTAGATTAAGTACTTCAAGTTTTTTCCATGTTTTAAAATTAAACAACGTAAGTCTGACTTCGAGGGCAGTGCGAATTCAGATTAACTAAAACTAAACGTCTAAAAAACTTAGGTTAAATAACATTAAAGGCTGCTTTCAAAAGGTTCGTGGCGGCACAACAAAACGTATGCCCTGGCCACCTCACCTCCTAAATAAGCCTCAGTTAAGACTAGAGTCGACAAAATGTCTCAATCTCATTGTTAATACAACTTCAGAAATCCCATGTGCGTTATTCCTTGTTAACACTGTGATGTATGTATATCGTAAACGTCAGTCAGTGGGCACAGATTAGAAATATTGAAGCATAGACAAAACATATTATGCGACATATTACACCACAGACATTTAATATGGTAGCAGACTTAACCTATTCTCAAGTTGATAATTTGGTTTAACATATCTTATTCGATCACACAAATGACATACTTTTTATTTTGCTATGCACCACTACAATGACCTGCAGTGCAGCGAATTGCATCATGCACTCTTTCGTATTTCAACTATGTGCGTAAAATAGATAAAAAAAAGTCTGCTGCGACCAACTCATCCTCAACCATTCAAGCAAACGGAAAATCAAAACAACACACACCGACACGTTTTCACGATTCACTTTTAGCTCAATAATTAAAGTAAGCCGAGTAATCTGTGTCACACACGCTCGCGACTTGGACCGTAAGTTTTACTATGACGAAAATCCGATATTGAAGACGCCCGAGGCGAGGCGAGGATACGCGAAGTGAGCCGAAGTGTTCACTCTCGCATTGGAATAACGTGGTGATCTATATTTCTAGACGTAGACATTTAACATTTTGAGAATGGTTCCTTAATGTCGCGTTTTAATTCGCTACAGTGACATCTGTTGATGAAATTAACTATGTTTGAGTTGTCGGACAAGTTTGATCAATTTCGCGAGTAGTGTATCTGTGTGTGTCTTTAACCGTCACGTTTAATCCGCTATTATATTAAATGTCTGTGTACTTGTTACACAACTTCTCGATGCGACTAGGGTAACACGTGTTGCGGTGGGGATTACAGGTCAGTGAAGCTGAAAAATATAACGGAACAGCTCCTCGAATGTTATGCTACGTATAAATGCTAGTATTAAACCGCTGCAAATTAAATTTTCATCGGTATGATAAACAAACACCACTGTATTTAACACTGTATAGAATTAAAAATCAAATCATTATTTCTATCATGAATGTGGAACGGAGCATAAAATTCGACAGAATTAGAGCAGTATCAACATTTTTTATAGTTTTTAACGTAAACATCTGTATTATACATTCGAAATAACCGAATCACTTACAAATTGCGCAGATAATAGCTTTGTTTTTTTTTTAAATATTGGAAGCATTCAGGAAGATTTTTTTTTTAAAAATAAATGTCAAATTAGTAACAAAACAAAATAAAAACCGTGTCTACGCTTCACCCACTCATCCTATTAACAGTATTAGAAATGTATCAAAAAAACAAATACATGGATAAAAAATTCAAACTGGTTAATTTTTTTAAGTATTTCTCAATTAATTGAGGTAATCAAAGAAAAATAAATTCTGACATGTAATGCGTTTTATAGATGAGTAGATGTGACATTTATCATAAAAACCAGTGAGATATTATACATACAGGGGCGTTAACATATCGTTGCTAAAAGGTTAGTCCCTTAGTCATTAGTGAGTCCACTAACGGGATATTGACTCCCTTGACTTTAAAGTCGACACCACCTAAATTTGAAAGTACAGGCATGACCACAAATAGTCGAAAAAAAAAATGGAGTATCTTTTAGAATATACTAAACTATTAGAAATGCGTAGCGAAGGCTGCGACCCGTCGACAATCCCGCAACCGTAACTCGTAACAATTTGTTATCACAAAAGTCGTGAACACATGGGAGACCAACTTATTTTACGTATGAAATAATAGAAACTCTACGTACGAAGAACTATTACGTTATCAGAATGAAATAAACAACAATATATGTAAAAACTGCACGCAACTTTAATTTTTTTTTTTAATATTTTAGAACAATAATCGGGGCTTTAATTATGTTCCATGAAATACCATATGCCGATTATTTTATAAATCAGTCTGTTACAACCAGACCTATGAGGCTTCATTATTGGCGAAATGCAATAAGTTGCTTTTTTTAATAAGTTGGAGTCATTCAGATTATTTTTAAACTTTTTATATAAGAATAATCTGCTGTTAAACTTTAGACCTCTTGAATCTGTTTGTACATACTTAAACAGAGGTTTGACTAGTTCAAGAGAGGTACATTTTTTACAATCGCATTATATAAGATTAAAAAAAAACACAATTAAAATTGCGTGCTTGTTACTTGTTTGTCAGACTCCTGCCAAACTGTAAGCCAGTCAAAATCACAAAATACAACTGTCATGGTTGAACAACTGTCAAGTTGCGTGTCCGCCATTTTTTTTTTTTTTTTTAACAAGAAACTTGTGTAACGCCACGGTTGGTGGCCATACACTTTAAACCGACAACTGGACTAAAAATTCAATAGAACTATAATAACATAAAGAAGAAGACTCGATCAGATCTCATTTTTGTACAATTTATCACATAAAATTTAAAAGAACACGCGTTTACAAGACTGCAGCAGCAATATATGCAAATGGAAGGACTGTCTGTTTTTGTTGGTTGACAAAATTATGCTCTCAGAAAGATCGAAGTTTGAAATTGCTCTGACATAAACAGCAATAGCCTGTGTTAGAGGGTTTCTATATGAATGTTGCATTGTGTTGACTGGCACCAAATACCTATGTTAATATTAAACATTTAAATGACTTCTCTTTGTAAGTGGTATCAAAAACAATCAAAATTGTTTACTGTTTGACACCATCCGTGATTAATTCGCAATTTTACCAACCAACAAATCATTTCCGAGTTAACAGGTATCACAAAGTTAATTTAAATGTTTTATTGATGAAAAAATAAACACTCTGATATAATTGCCTCGGTTTACACTGCACTAATCAAGTTCTAGTTCCTACTGATATTTGTATGGACATTGGCTAAAGTGATGTACAGGTGTCACAAGATAATTTTACAAAATAATTTCACAACAAAACAAGAACATAAATTTGAGATCAGAAGAACGCCCATACAAAGATCAGCGTGGAGGCTCGGTCGAAAGCTCGTATATAGTTCGGCGTACCTTTGCTCAGGGCGCAAGTGAGCAGAGTTACTCGTAGATGAGCAACGTTGCTCAGGCGTCGGACATGAGTTGCTTCGGCGTGTAGACGCAGGCGTTCGGGTCGAGCGGCGAGCCGTCGGACAGACGAAGCTTGGAAACTGCGCTGCTGATTGGCGTTACGAATTCCGCAGGCATCACAGCCAACATTTGAGCTTTTAATTCCTCCAATTCCTTTTCTTGCCTTGATATTACGCCTGTAATTAATCATATTTCTTGTGTTATAAGTGAAACCATTTATTTATTTATTATTACACACCGGCAGCATTACATATAAAATCTTGTTATACCTCCATTATGTGCATGTCAATTACAATATTCGGTTAATTACTAGGACATGTTATAAATGAGATATTACAATTAGGATAATAATAAAAGTGAACATTAATATTACATCAGTACCCAAGATATGTGATGAGTTTCTTTTGTATGCTAAGAGACAAGGGTTGTGAAAGAAACAAAGTTTTAGACTCGCGCTCCTAACCCTTTGTACTCAGCACACGTTCTAGATTTTTTTTTATATATATATATGAAAGATGGCAAACGAGCAAGCGGCTCACCTGATGGGTAAGTGATTACCGACGCCCACGTATATCTGTTACACCAGAGGAGCTGCAGGTTCGTCGCCGACCTTTAAGGATATTTGCCTACAGAACCTCACTCACCGAACGGAACGTAGAAGCTCAAGATGCCTCTAATTCACGCCTTCGTATGAAAAGCCGCGAGGTGTAAACGTCAAATATATAATTGCTTAATTAAACATTAAAGATCAACCAAATTTTTTTAGAAACGAAGATTTGAGATGGCGACAGGGAGTGAAAGTGTGTAGTGCGCTCCTGCAGAGCCTGCCACGCTCCCACCTGCAGCAGAAACAGCTGCACTCGCACACCGCCTCACCTTCGTGTAAGCGCAGCTGCCGCTTGGCGTCGCCGAGCGCAGACAGCAGGTCGAGCTTGACGCGCGTCTCCGACGACAGCGAGTGCTCCAGGTGCGTGGCGCGCTCCTGCAGCGCCTGCCACGCCTCCGCCAGCCGCAGCGTCGGTGACCCGCTCTCCTCTTGCCGCTCCTCCAACGCCCGCACCTGAAATGATAAACATCATCTTATTGATTTATTTATTGACATTTTAACATCAATGTATACAATATAAATATTTGCACACTCTTTTGAACAGAGTAGAATATAGCGAAGCAATGTATAATTCAAAATCTACAATAGGTAGGTTATTATAATTCGTAAATAAATCATGATTATTATTATAATTAATAAAAAACTGACCTGGTCGGTGGCTTGCTGTAGGTCGCGCTGCAGCTGAGACAGCTGCGCGCGCGTCTGCTGCAGCTCATGCCGCAGCGTCGCACTCTCCGCTTCCTGTGTCGTTCGACGCGATTTGCACCACTCGTTCTCACAATCAGCGCTGCGAACAATACATTACACGTTACCATTGGCAACCATTTTGTTACCGGTGGCGCCGGCGAGCCGCGGCTCAGTGCGGGCGTGTACCTGGGCGTGCGAGCGGCGGCGCGCGCGCGCTGCAGTTGCAGCTCGGCGGCGACCCGCGCGCGCCGCTCCTCCGACAGCCGCCGCTCCAGCGCCGCGCGCTCCGTGCTGCGCCACGTCGACACTCTGCGCACGACACAGTGCCGAGGGTAATTTAAAAAAAAAAATTTATACATACATATATATAGACGTTTTGATCGATTTTTTTTGTGTGTTATGTGAGGGACATTATTATTTTATTTGTTTTAGCCCGTGGAATGCCGGGCACTACAGCTAGTAAATAAAAAAAGTATTATTATTAAAGTTTGTCGCTCGTACTTGTGCTGCAGCGCGGTGTGCGCCTGCCGCAGCTGCGCGTGCTCCGCGCGGCGCTGTCGCTCAGCGGCGGCGGCGGCGGTCAGCTCCCGGCGCGCGTCCGCCTCTCCCGAGCGCGCCAATGCCAACTCCGCCCGCGTCCTCTTCAACTCCTCCCCGCACTCCTTGGCCCATCGCTGCACAACACAACTGATGCTAAATACCGTCCTTATGCACTGCGTGACTCGAACAGACCAACAAATCTAAACCTAAACCTTTACCTATAAAGTCTTCTCTTAAAGGGTTTTTACGATACATTTTACTCAATAAGTTTTCTTCGTTCTCTTAAAAAGCTTAAGCAACAAATAAGCTTATAGTGGTGCTCTAAATACTAAACATTGTATTATTATAAATACATAATTTTTTTTGTTGACAAGACGGGCCGTAATGAAGATCTGCCTTTAACTGTTTCCAAAAGTAGTTTTCTATATGATTATGAGATAGAAATTTTAGAACCTCACCTGCTCCCGTTCTCGTTCTCGTTCGCGCTCTTTCTCTTTCTCCCTCGTTTCGCGCTCCCTCTCCTTTTCTCTTTCTCTCTCCTTGTCTTTCTCCTTATTACTATCTTTACTACTTTTTACACTTTCTTTTGTACTTTCTACATCCTTAACTATTTGTTCTTTTGCTGAAAATATAAAGAATTTAATCAATTAGGCCATCCATAGAAATAGACTTAATAATTTTGCAATAGGGTTCTAATAATATTTCGATATATCGACAACCTACTATAATTGTATTTGCTAGAGAATCTGCGTGAATTAAATGGAAGTGATATTTGTATGATTTTCTTGAAGATGGAGAATATACCACGCCTTCGCATTCCAAGGGTAATGAAAATTTGACTAAGAGAAATTTCCGAGAAATCCTCAGGGCTTCCGATAGATGGCAGGATAGTCACCACAAATGTACCAGACCTGAATCATTCAGACTGGCGACGGGCAAGAGCATCTATGGTGCGGAGTGGCTGGAACTGTGTCACTCAGAATGGTGGATGAATTATAACGAGGGTTGCTCCTGTCACCATCATACTCAAATGTGCTGAAGTACGTAAACGTAAAACTACTTCTTGACTACTATAAACGTTAAAACATCATAAAGTCATTCTTAATTATACTTTATTTTATTGGATGAGCTGTGGTAACCTAGTGTTCAGGGCGCTCAATTTAGTTTCCTAGAGCGCGAGTGAACTGGGTTCGATCCCCGGTATCGGCACCACTAAAATTGTTAATAGCAATTTTAAGTGCTGTATTTACCACGTGCTCAACGTTGAAGGAAAACATCGTGAGGTAATGTGAAGCCCACCAACCCGCATTGTAGCAGCGTGGCGGGCCCTTCCCGGCTCCTAAACCCTCTCTGATACTCGTATTTGAGAAGGAAACCTTTGCCCAGCAGTGGGCTCTTACTGGCTGCTGTGGTTACGGTAGCCCGTGTACACCAGCAAACAATGCCAACCGAAAAAGTTTATGGATGCGTTGTCGCTCCTGAGGATATATCTTAATTATACTGGCTCTCTATACATTTCAAACCAGAACACAACAGTAGTGACACCGCTGCTTGACAGCAGAAATTGCCTCATACCCAGGAGACTCCTAAGAAAAGTAGGAGCCTAGCACATAGTAAATATTGTGTGCAGAAGATAATTGACAAAGACCACATTATATTTTACTTTAAGTAAATGTGTCAACATTGTAGAATTGTTAATTAAATTTTATATTCAGATAACTATTTATATATGTCTGTTTTAACTTTTTTTACATTCCATAAAAAGAGATCATATCAATAATATTATCTTAAATGTTAAAACTCACTTTGTTCTGTACTCTTATGACTATCGCCGCTATCTTTTTCCTTATCTTTATCTCTATTTCTATTTTTTCTTTTTTCTTCTCTTAATGTACTAGCCTCTTTCTTTTCACACTTTGAAGATTTGGCACTACCTAAAATTAAAGTAAAAATTAAAGTCACAATGGTGTAACAACAATTTTAATCAGTGCTAAATATTCCTTCGGAGATAAAGCATAGATGCATTATTAAATATGGGATCTTATTTAGCACTAAAGACAACATCACAAAAACAAATTTTAAATCAGCTTACTTAAAAATATTTTCAGATGTTTCCAAAGAACAATACATATTTTTAGTATTGTATAAATTTTACTTACCTTATCTTATAAATACACAATACAAAGAGTTGCTTCTTAGTATCTAAAAGATTATGACGATGAATTTGAAGGGAAAAAATATTTAAGAGGCTCAAGAGACCTTTATTGTGGTCGTGCCGCTCGTCCTCGTGCGGCGCACCGGCCCCGCCCGCGGAGCCGTTACTGTGCGTGTGCGCGAGCGTGTGCGTTTGACTGTTTGTGTGCGCGTGCGTTTGCGCCTGCGCCTGCGTGTGTGCGTGCGCCGGCGACTGCGTTTGCGTCTGAGTCTGCGTCTGCGCCTGCGCCGGGGCTTGCGAAGTCTTCTCGCGTTCTCGCACAGCCGTCTGTTGCGCTAAATGCTTCTCTAGTTTATCTAACTGGAAGTTTAAGACAAAACAAGTGTCAAAATAACAAATGAAATATTACAAAACTTAGAACTGCCTTCGTTAGTACATATCATACGTATTATATAAATTAACTAAATTCGCAAGGACGACAAACTTGTGAAGTCGATCTGGGTTGCGAGGAACGTCTGAATGGAAACGATTTGTTCCATTTCATTTTGAAAAAAGTCCTAGGTTGCACATTGGACTTGAGCGCCGACGCAGAGTTTACTCTTTTAGAGTTATAAGTTTGCTTTGCCTCTTGTGTTAGCAATAAAGAATGAAACAAGTTCATGCACGGTCAGAGCACAACAAAAAAAAACAGAAAATAACTAATAAAAGAATAACAGTCGAATTGCTATATAGCTTTCTCATTTTTTGAAGTCGGATGAAAAATAACATCTAGAGATCGCAAAATGACAGCCGAGATAAGGCGCTGGTTTTCAGTCCACCCCACACTTAAAGGAAGGCAACTCGGGCGGCTTCGTGTGCATTCTTCAAATATTTAATTGATTCTTCACCTCTGTTTATGTATATATATATATGTACAAATATATGTACACATTCATATATGGCTAAAAATAAGTTTATATTCAAAGTCAATTTAAAACGAAATTATAGAGAAACACAAACACACAGACTTCCAATCATATTTTTTTAAAATTTAAATATAACCATCTAATGATTTAATAAAAAAAAGAATTATCAAAATCGTTTCACAAACGGTTAGGATGCGTACCATGCCTTAATGACCTGCTCTTTTTCTGAATTAGGTTTATAAGTTGAATAGCAGATAGGTTTTTTGCAAGTCCAAGTTTGATCCCCTACGCGGAGGGATCGTACCGATGAGTTTTTCGAAACTTATGTACGAATTGTATCGTTCGCCTGGACACTAACGCCAGTGACTGGCGACGTCGTCTGTCACGCCGTTCCAAATAAGCTTTGGTAAAAACTGGTAGGAAATTACTAAAATCAACGTCTCGATCACCCCATTGTTGAGTATGTGTACTTATTAACCCCTTGTAGTTTTAATTGTTTGAATAAATTGTAAAGTATGAAATGATTACTTATTTATAAATTTATATTTATACGAGTAGGACTCGTGATTGATTTACAAAGTCAAAATAAGTTTACACGAGTCAGACTCGTGGTTAATGCATAAGAGGTTAATTTAATGTATTAGACGGATGGGGATTATTCCAACGCTGCCTTTAAATGGCTACTGGCTAACAAACGAAGCTCTGGCAAACGAATAAAGGTGGAAAATCCAATCAAATTCAAATATATCAGAGTAGTGAAAGGGTGCAGTATCATTAATGTGTATCTCATCGTCAGCATCATCATAATGCAGTGATGAAGAAGGACTCAAGACTCGATGGGCTTCGACTCAAGATACACGATGGCGCACCTTAACCTGCAGCTGCGCGTGCTCGGGCCCGCAGAGCCCGTTGTCGCGCACGCAGCGGCGCCGCAGCGAGCAGATCGGCCGCGCCTCCCCGCACTCCGTCATGCCGTTCGCTACCACGGTGCGCTCCTCCGTCGAGGCCTGCTGATTTTCCTGTAATATACGTTCGTCGTCGGGGAAAAAGGTTCTAGTGTGTCAAATTTGTACAGGCAAGAGAATGGTAGAATCGGGAGAGGGAGACCAAGGCGAACATTTCACGATCAAATCGGAGACGTTCTGAGAAAAAGCCAGGTCGAGAGTACTCTAAATCAACGAGCATGCATGGGAAGATTTATGAAAGTGGGAGAAGCGAAAGACGTATGTCAGGACCGTAGCAAGTGAAAGAAGATTGTCTCTGCCTACCCCGTTGGGAACAAGGCGTGAATATACATATATGTATATACAAGAGAACGCTTGCAGCCTTGAGACCCATGAAGCTGTAAAAGTCTAAAACGTCTTACATCGCTGATTTCATACATAAATAATAATCATTTCAATTCGTTCAGTATGTCCAGCCGTGTAGTAACATAGGCGTGGTCGGCAGGTGTCGCAGACGCGTCACAAGGATTGAAGTAGTGATTTTCAAAAGACTTCTCTCAATCTTTTACTTTCATGTAATGTGAAGCTAATGGAAAAAAAATGGAGGACAGAGCGATTGGGAACTAACAAAAAACGTTTACTGATTCCTTATTTTAAATCATTGTGTTGCAAAAAACCATATAAACCACTATGTAATCAAATTTAGTATTTTTTCTAATGTATTCGTAAATGATGATGACCTCCTGGCCAATTTTGACCTCGGCGCCAAATTTCAACTACTAGTAGTTGTCAACCGCGCTCGGGATATTACAGTGCAGTCGGTGTACGCGCGAACACAAAGACAGACAGACGCTCATTCTTCTTTACCTTCCCGTATCCGATGTAACATTTATGCGATAAGATCGGAGGAAATTTCATGTGCAGTGTGAGAGACACGGGATACGCACACAACACAACCGATAAATTGTGTTTTGCACTAACATTGGTTTCGGATGGGATTTTTCGAACCCGAGACCCATGGCATCGCATTCAGTTACGCTAACCACAAAGCAGCGCGGTTGTCTTTTGTATGATCGTGATGAATAGGATTGTAGTGGCACCATATGACAATACATCAGCCTTCATCCCATAGATGTTCTGAAGGTCTACCAAGAGAGAAGTCAATAAAAATCTTCTGGTCTATACATCTGATGGCGAAATAACCATCTTAAGTACGCCAGGCCTAAATGATCAAACCGGCAGTGGCGTCTACATTACGTAGGAGGATAGGAGTATCATTGGGAAAGGCTAATATTAAGAAGTGGACTGTTTACAACCCGTCCCCCCATTTTGAATACCGTAATGGGCGCTCATCACCTGTCTTTTTGATCCAAATAAGTTCTGGTGAAAAGTGGGTTTAAACAATTTTTTTCACTTTCGACTACCCCGTTGTACATCACTAACACACAGGTAAACGACCATGACAGCTTATCTATTTATTCATTTATTCGTAATTGAACCTTCCGCGAGTGGGTATGTTCGTTTTTGCGTGACATAAGTCATATTATACAATTCGACACGACACAGTTGCAATGAACGTGACTAAAAGGATAAAGATAATTATTTTGATATCTATACTATTGGGTAATCAGATAACAATTATAAAATGTTTTATTGTGTAATAGATTACGTGATCTGGATCAAGATATGGCGAGTGTACATTTAAAAATTTAAATAAGATAAACCTACACATAAATGCAAGTTGAAGATTAAAATTTAAGATCACATGCCATAAGTATGTTACTTTAAAATCTAGGATCACGTTAGTATCTATAATATAAAATATACATTCACCCATAGACCACTGGTAATAGACAGAGATTACAAATTTCTATTTGTCACCACTCAGTGTCTCTTGGTCTAACGGGCTTTTAAAACCCATGTTTCGCCTCTCCGTGTGACGTGTGGTGAGCTTCGTCGCCTGGTTCACTCCCAGAGATTTACATGGTTTTTCACTTAGTGGCCTCTTTAGATACAGGAAGATTGGGGATGGCAGATTAGGAATCTACCACAGTCAAAGAAATAAATATTATTCATTATCTGTCACTGACATACCTACATGCCATGTACAATTGACGATGAATATGTCCTCCTGGCATTTTATTACTGTCTGAAGCAACTCTTTGGGGGAGGCCTATGTTCAGCAGTGGACTTGTGATAGGCTGAAATGATGATGATGATGAAGCAACTACATACGATATTTCATAGAGGAATAAGTATTCACAAGGACTAAGGTACCATACATTATCGCATTCTGAAACTATCATGCCTTAACATAACTTTGTAGTGAATTAAACATAATGAAGCAACTGCTGGTAGGATACCAAAATTGATTTGGAACAACTATTAATTGGACATGTTGTATTCCAGTTTGGGGAAAGGCATCTAAATACTAAAGTTCTAGAATAAGAATGTGGCCAGCGATTGCCATTGAAGGTTTTGTTCAATAAGCCCTACCTTGCTACAGAAGAACTTTATTCTATTAGTGAGTTATTGCGTTTCAAAAAAACTGTATATACTACATTTAATACTTGGAAAACATAAAATTGTGATCTTTGACTGAAACAGTGATAATACAAGAAGAATAATTATTGACAAAAGTTCTTTGTCAATAATTATTCTGAATGATACAATGAAAATAAAAACGTTGGTGGTCACCAGTTTGAGAGACAGTTGGGTTATTTTTTTTTAATTTTATTATTTATTAAACTTCATATACATGAGAATGTATATAGGCGGAAGTCATGCCAGAAGCATTCTCTACCAGTCAAACGTTTTACTTATACAGTAAAATAAATAGAATGTTAAATATTTATCTACTGCTTTCACATGACTTGAAAATGGCGGTAACCAAGTAGCTTACCAATTCCAAATATGATGCAGATCGAATCTTTGTTACATGTAGCTACATAAGAGTACGCACACACACCATACACAAATTACTTCATAACAATTTTGTTGTTATAAAAGACTATAAATAATAGTAACAAATAAAAATAATAAATGATTGGAATTGGAAATACTATTGCTAACGTTTAAAGCTACAGATACGGAAGAGCGGAACATCCTGGCACTAGTACATATTTACTTAAAACCATGTTCCAACAATGGATTTATTTTTGTACATATTTTGATGCAATTTTTTTTTTGATGGAAAAGACGGCAAACGAGCAAGCGCTTCAACTGATGGTAAGTGATTACCGTCGCCTACATACATCTGCAACACCATAGATGCTGCAGGTGCGTTGCCGGTCTTTAAGGATATTTGGGAGATGGGAAGGGGAGTGGGCCTCCGGTTACCTCACTCACCGAACGAAACACAGAAGCACAAGATGCCGGTACCCGGTTGTGCCGGCCCATTCAAGCAGCAGCAAAAGCAGCCTGGCTTGGCTCTTCCACGCTATATTTCTATTTCTGTTACGAAACTATTGGGCCTTGACGCAACTTATAAGCGCCAATAGCCAAATGGGTCAGGGTGCGGACTACGAAACATGAAGTCGTAAGTTCGAGCCCGCCATTGGACTATTGTCGTGAACCATTTCAGATACAAGCTGTAAGCTTAGTTGGAGGGTTAACAGGAATATTAGTAATGTTACTTCATAAATAGCATTGCCAGTATTCTTTTTAGAAAAAAAAAAGAGCTTCGTGACAACATTAAGCATAAGCGTACCTCCAACGCGCTTTCCGGTAGCGCGTCCCTCATCAGCTGAAAGTAAAACTCGTTCTCGGCGCGGACCTGCCGCTGCCTGCGGAGCCTCAGCCTCTGGCCAACGTAGGCCTTCACGCCGAAGCCAAGCGACACCGCCGGGTAGCCCACGCAATGGGCCGCCAGCGGCCTGCACAACTCCAACTCCCTCGCTGAACGCAACGCACCCTCCAAATACACCACCGCGCAGCATATCGCCACCGTTGGCAGGCATATGCCTTTGTCTGCGACTGGAATCCATCATCGAAACACAGTTGTGAATTTATAGACAACGACCGTTTGCAAACCAGCTCGGTTTCGCAACGCACAATTCGCGACGTTGTGTCTGTACGGATAGATACTACGATAACTAAATATCTTTCTGAAAGTAGAAGTGTAATCAAAACCGCGACTAAACACATAAATATGTTATTCAATAATACTAGTTACACTATTAACAATATAAATAGTCCAGTGAACCACTAAGCTTAAAAACTTATGCTGTAAATAGGCAAATCACGAACCGGAACCAAAAAAAGCGAGAAAAGCGCAAAAGCGAGAAAATTGACTGAGAAGAAAAAATCTAAAGAGGTGAAATTATTTGTTACTATGTAACTTTGCCGAGCCGTGATAGCCTAGTGGTCAGAGCGCTGACTTTAGTTTCATAGAGCGCGAGTGACCTGGGTTCGATCCCCGGTGCCGGCACCGCTAAAATTGTTAATAGCATTTTTAAGTGCTGTATTTACCACGTGCTCAGCGGTGAAGGAAAACATCGCGAGGAAACCTGCATATCGGATATGTGAAGCCCGCCAACCAGCACTTGAGCAGCGTGGCGGGCCCTTCCCGGCTCCTAAACCCTCTCCGATACTAATATTTGAGAAGGTGACCTTTGCTCAGCAGTGGGCACTTATAAGCTGCTACTTTACTATGTAACTTTGTAAATCTAGCTCTGAATATTTAGACAGTCGAGTTAAAAATAGAACTGAAACAACAAGTAAACAAAACGTTGGAAGCGACCGATATATTTTGCGAATGCGAAAACCATACGCATAATTTGTGTAAACATTATAATTTGACGTGTAAACAATGTTTAATGCTGCATTATAACATACGACTGTTTATGTTCCCATAAACGATCACCAAATAGGCGCACATTAAATGCCAAGAATGAAACTGAATTCCCCAGAGGCAACGAAACATGTTAATGTAGTAATAAAAATCTGGGTAAAAAAAGATAGCTAGTACAAATGTGTTATGTTTGTTTGTGTAGCTTCTGAACAACTGGACCAATTTAGGTCATATTCAAACAATATTTGTCCTATCTAACCAATGGTTAATAACTGTGCTTGTATCCGTTAGGTGGTGTTGCAGTCAAGTTATTTACAAATTCTACATTATGAACCATTATGACGCATGTTCACAATTTAAAAGGTAGGCAACACAGAAAATCACAACACTGGGCCCAATAGGCGCTGTGGTCGAGTTATTATATAATTCAGAAATCAAACTCATTATGCTACCGACCGGAAAGGGCAGAACAACATTTATCAGACAGGCTAATTGTCTATAAAAGGTTTTAAAAATTTATGAAAAAGAACATATCAAATAAAGTGTAAAAAACATTATTTCTCAGATATGCAAGTTTCCTCACGATGTTTTCCTTCGCCGCCGAGCACGTGGTAAACACAGCACTAAAATTGCTATTAACAATTTTAGTGGTGCCGCCATCGGGGATCGAACCCAGGTTACTTGCGCTCTATGATAGTAAAGTGAGCGCCCTGACCACTAGGCTACCACGGCTCCGTGATGAAATAATTTAGGGTTAATTACTCAAAAGCAATATACAAAATACAAATCATCGAAATAATAATAGTTAGATCAGATAATAAAGCTTCAAAGATACAATCCAAAAAATATTGTTTAACGATAAAATCGTATTTTCCTGTGTGTGATCTGAGTTATCGTTTTTTCACCTTAAAAGGTTATGTTAATTGTTTACTAGAACGCTGTGTGGTATCAGTGTAAGAATCTACCACCCATTTTCTCCCCAGGAGCAAAACTCTACAGCAAAACACAAAACACATGATGTGTTTTGTGTTTTGCTGTATATACAGATGTTGCCAACTGCATATGACATATTACAGGCTCGCCAAGGTCACTGGTAACTTTTAGGGTTTACTGAGTTTTCTTGAGGACCTCAGTTTTTTTTTTAATTTTTATTGTTACCATATTAGATGTAATGCTTACGCAATAAGATTGCATCAAGAGTCAGGTATAGTGTCATTGAAACTGTATTCAACACAACACCCATTGGTATTTTATACAGATATTGGCTTACACTGGGAGTTGAACCCAGGACCCATAGTTCAGCAGTCACATATGCTAACCATGTGGAGGCCAAAAGAGGACCTTTAAGTTCACTGAAAAATTTTTCATATAGCAATGATAACTAATATATTTCCTGTTTGATATTGGCTTTGGCGGGGATTTGAACACAGGATCCATAGCACAGTGCAGTCAGATATGCTATACAGGCAGTAGCCAATAGACACCATTTAAGTTCACTGGAAAAATTGTTAATAATTTGATGAAGATTGATATATTTCCTGGTTGTAGCTTCAGTTAGGATTCAAGCCCTGGACCTATAGCTCAGCAGTCAGATATGCTAACCAGGCAGTGGCCAACAGATGCCATTTAAGTTTACTGGAATATTATTTGAAAAGTGATGAAGTCCAATATAATTACATGTTTGTTGTACAAAAAGTGTTGTACTTTGTAGTATAAAAAATTAACTAATACTTACATGTGCACCACACATACTGTACCCACACATAGGTACTGGCAGCAAAAAATATGTACTGCAGAGGTATGAAGAAGAAACATATCATATCAGATGTTAGAGCTATGCAGATGAAAAACACTGAGAATGCCTGAAAGAGAACATAAAATTATTCAAATAATAATAATCAATTTTGTGGGCATGTCTTCAACACTATGTCAGAGTCTGGTTATGAAACTGGATAATGTGACAATTCTATTTGCAAAAATGTAAGAGATCATGGCAAAATTGGCACAATAAATATTTTTTTTTTTAAATAACACATATTAATTATAAAAATATCAGATGTAAACAATTCCTTAAAGAATCAACCAATCATTGTTTTTCTAGCTTCTTTCAAGTATTAGGCATGAAAAAATTAATAATAATGATTTGATTTACAGTTTTTAAAAGTATTTTATATTATATGTATATATTATAAATTTAAATAATAACTCACAAGTCCTTGATATTTATATGAGTCATAGACTGATCTGAGCATCATCCAAAAGGGCCATAGAAACTCAAATCGGAATTCTAACATATAGTCAGCCAGAACTACTGTTGCCCATAACATTACAAACTTCAGGTACAGCAAAGAACTGCAAAAGAAAAAATATTTATATAAATATCTCTAACCAAATTAGTGCTACAATAAGAAATATCTATATTAATAATAGTTTTTCTGACTTTATCATTAAATTTACGCTACTATGTATGCTTTTGAATGTATACTCTTGGAAATAGGATGTTATAAATCACTAAAATAACCACATGAGGAAATGGAAGCGAGTATTTAACTTATGAATCAAAACCAATTCATTAAATTGTTCATCACTAAGACTTGCATAATATTCAGTAATTCATAGCTATATTATAATTGCATATACAACCATTTGTGTGGTAATTTTCTAACATTATGAATTTTAATTATAATTCAGTTTGTTTAGCACGCGACCAATTTTAAAATATGTCCTTGAATATATACAAATACGGAAGTTAGGACAGAAGACAGATTTTCTGATTATAATTGAAAAAATATCTTACTTATATGACACAGGATAATTTGCTCGTATAAACCACATATAAGGTGAATGAACAATCGAAGGGAACACACGTGAACCGTGTTCTTTTATGTTATTTTTTTATTACACACAAGTTATACGTGACACTTGAATCTACAGATGGTACTTTCTACCCGCACATTTCCATGCCCTCTGTATTTTTGAAGATTTTGTAAGAAAATTTAATGTTATCAAAGTTAAATTTGTTGTTCAAGGGCCGGCAAATTATTTATTTACTAGGAAAACCACGTCCACTCACTTTCCATACATTCCTTCGGTGATTTTTGTGCGCTTTAAGGGGCGCCGCATTTTGCCAGTATCGGCATTTCGCCTCTTCATATTTTTCCTCCACGATGTAAATTACTAACACAGGCTCTCGGTTCACAACACGAAATTACTAAAAAAACATTTATATCAACAATGAGCAGTTATTGCATATTGTTGTCAATCGGCCTATGTCCAGAATTTACGAGGGAGATGAAATATCGTCAAGCTCTTTTTGTGTTCACTCATGAATAATGTTGCCATTATTACACAGAACACTAAACTATACTTACGGAAAGCATTATCATCATAAATAATTATAAAATAAACTTGTAGTGTTGCTCATGGAACTAGTAAGTACTGCACACACCTGTAATGATAAGCCCCATAGTTTTTTGGCCTGGCTACAATTTTGTTGTTAATTATGGTGACAATGGAAAAAAAAACCGGTCAAGAACAGGATTCTAACTTCACCTTTTTCTATGGCAAACGACCAGCTCACGTACATCTGCAACAGCAGAGGAGTTGCATGTGCGTTACCGGCCTTCAAGGATATTTGGAGGGGACGGAAGGAGGAGTGGAAGAGGGAAATGGAGGGGGAGGATCCTCTGATTTCCTCTCTTTCTGAACGAAACTATGACTCTACTTCACGTCGGTATTTTGAGAAGTCGTGGTATTAATTTTAAAGTTATAAGCCGGTCGAGCCTGTCCATTCGGTTCTGACAAGGGTAATAAACGCAATAAAAGAATAACATTATCACGTCTGTATCACGAATGACATGATACAATGACGTAAATCATTATGAATCAAGTAAAATATAACAACACAAAGGTCTTAAATTGAAATTGGATAATTAACGGCAAAGGTAAGAAACTTATTTTTTAAGTGTTTTATGAATCAAAAATCTTTATTCTTCGACAAACGAACATAAATTTTATATGGCTAATTTTTTTTAACCTACCTCAATTTGAAGTTCATTTGATAGAGAAGAAATAGGGCAATGAATTCCGTGGGTATCCTCTATTTTATTAAGTATATTTTAATAAAAGAAATGGAAATCCTTTATTTAACGTTAAAAATATATCACCTACAATGAACGTGTTCGCGGAACGTTAAGCCTTATAATTTTTATTTGCCTATTTACAATTTTGTTACAAAATAAAAAAAATATGGAAACTTGATAATAATAGCGTCAATTGTTTGTGTCTAACTGGACGAGTACTACTACCACGTCTACGCCTCCTTATTATTAAAATAAGGGTACCGATGATTTAAGGATACTTTTAATATAAATAATTGGGATGAAAATCGTGCTAACAGTCCCCCTGATAGTAAGGCTACTGCAGCCTATGGAAATATGCTAACAACTTCAATCGAAGAAAGTCACTAATAAGTGGTCACCCCTGAGGATGAAGCTGGAATGCCCCAGAGCTCTTAATTATACTGGCTCTTTTTACCTTTAAAACTGGAACACAATGTCACGGAACAACATTAAGTTTTCTGTATTAGAACAACTGCTTAAAGTCGAGTCCTTTCTCAATAAACAAACATGCACATTTTAACTCTTACACCGGAGCTTCGATTCTTTTCTACTGCTATTCGAAAACCATTGAATTTTTTAAGGAAAAAAAAATACATTAACTGTGCTTGAAAACGATACTAGCTATAAATTCTATAAATGAAATGGCATTGATTTTCTTGATTACTAGAACGATTGAAAAGTCACCAGGTAAATACAACGCATAAGGAAAAATACCTATTTACAAGCTTTAAACGATTTGAAATTGTGAGTCCAATAATCCTATTGTGTTTGTTGGTAAGCAAAAAATCAACTTTTTTTTAATAATTTACACTAAGCTACTAACTGATTATATGTCATCATCATCAGCATCATTTCAGCCTATCAGAAGTCCACTGCTGTCCACATAGGCCTCCCCCAAAGATTGCCACGAAGCTCGGTCCTGAGCCACCTGATTATATGTAATTGATACTAATATGCCCATAAGTTGATTTTTATCTGTTGCCCTAAGTGTCACAAGTGAGAAGTAGTGACAATGAATGCTATGACAGGACGTATGTCATGTTTGACGTTTGTATATAAGAGGGAAAATGCAGAATCAAAACATTACTTACTTCGCCTTTTTTGATAAAAGTTTAAAGATGAAGTGATTGAACTTATTAAAAAATGACTCAACAACTTGTTAATTCAGTGCGCAAATATTTAGCTTCACATCATATGTTTGCTGTTGAGGAATGGCTGTCTGGGTGTGTTAATGATATTATTATTTTTTAAGCCTATTTTAGTCCACTGCTGATCAAAGGCCTTTCCAAGAAAGCGCCGGCAACAGCGGGTACACATTACTCAGGTTTACCGATGCTCAACATGTCAGGCAATCAGGTTGTTGAGCGTAGTGCCGGTATCCTCGCGATAGTGATGCTGCTGCTTCCTGTCATTAGTCTGGGATTTTGTACAGTAAATTCGGATGGATATTCCTCCATCATACGATTGCCAGAGTCTCGTTAGTTTGTTCGTTGGGTGCACCGAGTGGTGCATGCAGGTGAAGTTGTTTTTGGACAAAGAGCAGATATATTCCTTTACTTACACTTCACACTACCGCGAAATTTCAGATTTTGTCGGTTTGAATCAACCAATGCCTCGAAGGGGTTAAGAAATCAAAAATATTTGCAGTCCATTGAGATAATTATTAAATTATATATAAGGCCATGGTAGCCTAGTGGTTAGTGTGCTCGCATTGGAGCAGTGTGGCCGACCCTTCCCGGCTTCAAAACCCACTCAGATATTTGAGATTGTTGCCTTTGACCAGCAGTGCTGCTATTTTACCTATTTATTTAAGGACTGTAGAGACTACAATAATGAATACACATTAAACATGCTCCATAAAAGTTAGATAATTGTAACTCTAATAACAGGCAAACACAACATGAACCAAATCAATGTAACAAGTATGATAACAAGGATAAAGATAATGCTTTGTTAAGAATAACAGAGATCAGTTACTATGGGGGTTCAACAGCAGAGTGCAATATTTTCTTTTTGAATATTGAAAGACAATCATTGAATATCAAATAAAACTAAAAAAAAATATCAAACATATCAATTTTGTTTGAGAATTTGATATATTAAATAAAATAATCTTATAAATTATGGTCACAGAGAATTGACAACCCTCTTAGGGAAAAAGTGTGATTAGTAATGACCACTCTCCTTAGATGTTTTTTTAGAGTGTAATGCGAAATGCTTTTCTATAACAAGATATACATAGTAAACATTTTTATGGAATGAAATACATACTTGGTTTGTTGTATATTATACACATTTTCATGTCCTAAATTTTATCACCATTTTAAGTAGTTTCAGTTAGTAGGTAAGTTTCAAAGCCCCCCTCCCTCCCTCCCTCATGGTGTAGAAAAAAGAGCAAATAATTTCAGTTTTTTTTATTGATTTGATAATTCAATTACTTACTCTTGAAAAAGGATTTTTTTGCAATTTGATGCTTTCTGCAACACCTGTATCAAGGCTAAACCAATTTATTGGATAGTATGGCCAATAAATTGGCATGTGGAACGAAAAATTGGTAAATTCCGCCTCGGTAGCAGTTTTCGAGAAACCAATGATAAATACATACTATATGAAAACTAAGCTCGCTTGTAAGGAAGGAAGGTGCTGCCACCAAGTTAGTTGCCATTTAGGTGGCACATAGCTTAGCTAGGAATACGATCTTCCACTACACAACAAGGATGACAAATTTTGGGAACACTAGAAAATGCTCAAAGAGATTTTGGTGCCGATTTTGATAATTTTTTTCACTATTTGCTATTCTTTTGAATTTAGCCAACCATGCCTGTCGAAAAACTCATGTAACGTCGAGGACAGTAGTTAGCAAGATGAAATAAGTAATCTATTCCATGCAATATTCAATGTGTACAAGGATATGCTCATTCTGCATAACATCAAGGTCTAATTAGCTATATTGCCATGGTAACGCATACCCAAACTATTTCTGGTTCTGTAATGGTTTTATGAGTATTAAAAATATTTTCAGATTTGTTGAATATTTAATGGCAAACAATGATGGAAACTGCAGGGAGAATGATGTACAAAATCTAGCAAAGGAGCAATGGATGCTGAATGATTTGAAAGATATATGCCCTGGCTGCCTACCAGCAAACTTAAGAAATCAACAAAAAACAACTCTAAATGGAAGATTTGTGCTTCAAATAAATGCTTCTGTTGATATAGGTGATATTATTTTGTAATGTGTCCAATATCCAATTCCTTGATATAGTAATGTAAGTAACATGTTTTAAACATGAAAACGAGCCTATGTCAACCATAATTGTTTTTGTCCCTGATGAAATGCCCAATGCTTAAATGCTTACCCCCCGTACCTCCTCGTCGCGGCGGATCTGGTATATGGCTGCGCCGCCCACCATTCGCCGACGGCCACGGAGGTTACAATATAAAGATAGCTGCGTATCGTAATATCGTTATTTCTCCCCACCAGAGCCATGCGGCAGCTCCTCATCTTCCTTTGCTGAGTTTCTTAAAGCCTATGCCGACTACTGGATTTTGGTCTTTCCATGAAAGCACCAACAAAAGTCTGCCATGCATGAAAGATTTATGCAGCTTTAGAGTTGCTGCTTCCCATCTGTCTTCACTAGTCTGCGGTATTTGGCTTTGGTACAGTCTATGTGGTAGAGCCAAGCGACGGGTTTTGCTGCTGCTCGAATGGGCCGGCTCGACCGGATTAGTACCACCACTACCACACAGAATAACGGCGAGAAGTAGAGGCATCTTATGCTGCCGCGTTTCGTTCGGTGAGTGAGGTAACCGGAGGCCTACTCCACCTTCCCAACCCCTCCCCATCCTCCCTTCCATCTCCCGAATATCCTTAAAGGCCGGTAACGCACCTGCAGCACCTCTGGTGTTGTAGATATACTGGCGATATATGGGCGACAGTAATCACTTACCATCATGTGAACCGCTTGTTCCTTTGCCGCCTTTGCCATAAAAAAAATGGTTTTTCCACCATTAGTCTGGTGCCAGAGTTACTCAGCCGAGTCCACCGTATACAGTTGCAGCAGTAATGAGGTGGACATATATTCCTCCTTATTTACATTTATCAGTTAAAAGTCAGAACCATCATTGAATGCTAACAGAACATAAAAAAAATTGACAATAGATGTGCCGCATTGAAACTTAAATTAGCAAAGTGATAAAATGTGTTTCAGGTACACCTGCTTATCAACAATATTTGAAGCTGCAGAAAGTCAATACAGAAAATATTGAGGCAACAACTAACTTTGAAGAGAAAATTTCTAGTCACAGGTAATAAAAATTACGCCTCTTTAATATATGTTTTCTGTCTGGAATTGTTGATCACATCACCACCTTCTCTATTATATGGTTGAAGGCGGCGATGGTTCAGATACATGTCGTGACCGGGTGCAGGACAAAGATCCTATAATTTATTTAACATTACAGTAAATTTGATTTGAGTTTTGGCCACCTGTATCTATCGACTACTTGCGCAACACTGCAGGTTCTGTAGGTTTTCTCCCAACGGTTGTCAACGGATTCTTGCTGATCTTTCCGGCTATGTCGGTTATCTTAGTTCTGCAGCGAATATCGTTAAATGAAGTTGACTGAGCTGTAATTTCATATTAGGGTTTATTATATGGATTAGTTACACTAAGGCCAAACTTATGATATTTATCCGTTACAGTGTATATAGTGGACAGGGCGCTCACTTTAATTTTATAGAACGCGAGTGACCTGAATTCGATCTTCGGTGCCAGCATCACTAAAATTGATAATACGATTTTAAATGCTTTATCTACCACGTGCTCGACGGTGAAGAACGAACATCGTGAGAAAAACAGCATGTTTGAGAACTAATAAAAAAAAATTATTTCGAGGATATGTGAAGCCCGCAGACTCGCACTGGAGCACTGTGGCGGGCGCTCTCCAAAATCCTCTCAGAGGGCACTCACAGGCTGCTACTTTACTTTATATCTCTGATGTAATTTATTGTTCACCGACACAAATATAGTATCATACCGTTTGATTTTAATTTTCAGAATGATAAAGTTATATCTCACAGATGGCGTGCAGGAAGTGTCGGCTATTGAATATAGACCAATGAGGAACATCAGTTGCGACGTCACACCTGGCTGTAAAGTGTTAATAAAAGGTAAGACGTAATATAATAATACAAATCAGTAAGTAGTACATGAGTTAGTCCTATCCCTGCAGATTCCAAGCTCCATACAAGCGACCCGCTGTAGGTTCACTCACACATAGCGCGGCGATAACGATGTGTGCGTGCCCTCTCACCGACGTGTTCACGTACGCTCATGCCGGTGCTAGAACCGGTTTGCGCCAGCTCAGTTGCGGGATGATCGACAGGGTTGCGTTCGACGATATTGAAGGACCGATTTTATTGATTGATTAAAAATACCAAAAATATTTTTAACATGATCCGAAAATTCAAAACATTGGAAATGAGATTTAAAATGATGTTCTCCCAGCGAGGAAACCAATTGAAATTCACAATCTAAATCCGTCTCGTTTGATTATATTTAATTAAATACTAAAAACCGATTAATTTGAAATCGATCAACCATGTTCATTTTGTTTTTGTTTTTTTCTTCATGCCAAAAGGCACTAAGTCCGCCCATTGTGTTACCTTTTTTTAATGCGTGCAATAAATTTTAAATAAAGAAATATACCATACATACAGGTCCAGTAGAATGCCGGCGCGGAGTGTTGCTTCTCACGGAGAGCAACACACAGTTGTTGGGCGGCGAGGTGCAGGAGCTGGCGGGCTGCGGCTCGCTGGCCAGCCAGCTCGCTACCAAGCTGGGGTTGCCTGTCATTGTGTGTAAGGAGAATGTTTTTTTTATTTATTTTTATTTAGGTTGACGTTCTCATACATAAATTCTAAAAGCGAGCAGCGTTTAATCATGATTGACATGTGAGACAAATTATCACAAATTAACAAATTTTATGTCTTTATGTATTTTTCACGATTTGCTCCTTCGCGTGATATAAGTTTCTTTTGCTTTAATTGCGAAATTGTGAAAAATAAACAATAGTTAATGCAGCAAACTCAGTCATTCTTCATTAGATATCTCGAATTTCCTCTTCCTGGTGGCCGAGAGCACGAGTAGCCATTACTGGTGCTATCCTTGCCTGGCATCCATGTCATCCAATGTGCTAAACTCGCTACCATGCTTTGTTTACCTAAGATAGATTCAAAAGCAGCTGCTACAATTTATATAAATTAAAAACAAATAATTAAATTGGATACCGACTTAAAGTCCCACTGTATACCCATATATCGTGACCTTGGAGTTGCCTGGCGCTAGTTTTACTTCTTTTTTTCTTTATTCTTGTGGTAGTACTATTCCGCACTATATTGTTGGATCAGAAAAAGCCAGAGCCTGACTCACGTGCAGTGATGGAAGTTCTTAATCCGCCAACACATGATATGCAATAGTCGGTACAAATTATTGGAAAATTGAAAACACTCGTAAATTTATTTTCAGGTCAAGATAACACAGAAAATACTTTTAGACATACGAACACAGCACAGACGCCTTCATCAGTGTATAATGATAGTTGTCCAATTGCGGAACCAATATTTGAGCAAACATCCAGATCTGAAACGAGAACCAGTAACCGTGCTTCGGAAGCATTTGTCGATGACGATATCGATATAAACCAGCTCGCAGTCATAGAAGCACAGATTGCGGAAAATCCTGGCAAAAGGACTATGAGCGATAACGATTCAAGGCCAGAAAAGAAAGCCAAAACCGACCCCGTCATAGTAAACAATGTTGAAGATTATCCTGATGATGAAGACTTGATGATGGAAGATGAAGATTACATTAAAGAAATAGAAGCGAAATTCGATGCACATGATAGTGGAGTCAGTGGCTGTGGAAACAAAGTTCCAATTCCAATGTCAAGCAGTAAAACGAACCATTTCCCAATAAACCCTGAAGATGAAGACTTACTCATAGAAGAAGTGGAAGCAAAATTCGATGCACATGACATTGAAGTTAGTGGTTGCGTAAAGAAAGTTCCAATTACAGTGTCACCCGAACCATTTGTATATATAAAACAAATTAATGAACTCAGTGAATTGGAAAGGTCTGGTAGAGTTTTCAAAGTGAAGGGACAGATAATTAAACTATTGTCTAAACTGTCCGTGGGGAAAGATGGCTGGAGTTTAAGATGTGCGATTGTAGATGGCACTGGAAGCATGGATGTGGACTTTACAAGCGATGTGCTCTCTAAGTTGGTCGGATTCACACCTCTGGAAATGAATCAAATAAAAAAGCAAATGGCGAAGAAACCTGAGATTAAGGAGAAGGCGATATCGGTGAGTTTATTTGTGATTTTTTAATCGAAAATATCTTTTAAATTGTTGCTCCAATTTGGGGAAGTAATTACGAGATTTGTAGAAATAATTTAAAACTTCTATTAAATTTTTATTTTAGGCTCTACAAAAGGCAAAGGAGTATCTACAAATTCTATATTGTATAATAGAGCTGACAATGTTGGATGGTCCAAAAATAACACAACTTATACCTTTCGATGAGGCACACGTTAACTTACTGAAAAAAAGACAATTGTCCATAGAGTTATGAAGACTAGAATCAAAGCCTTGTGAAAAAAAATTACACTTTTACATAGATAACTTAAGATTGATAGAGGTTATCGAAGAGAATGTCAGTTACATTAAAATTAAATTGATGATTGTCTGATAAGATAAATAAATTACGATGCAAATATAAACAAATAAGTGAAAATAATTTAAAGTTACAATAAATGGTGGACTTTGAAGGGATTCACTGTCAAAGCTTGGTAATAGAGTACCATTTACCTAACCTTACCTTAACAGCCTGGAAATAGTCCACAGCAGAACATAGGCCTCTCCCATATGGAGGATTTGCCGTAATCCTCGTGCTCGACAAGCGGATTGGCGTACGCCGCACCGGACACCTTGCATCAAAGACACTGCCGCCCGTCATCGGTCTGCTTCATTTCAGTCTGGCATTGTTCGAGATGTTCATCCTGCCATCTGTCGGTCGCCATTGCAATCAAGGTTTTACCTCTTTTGGAAATTGCTCGACTAAAAATAGTAAAAACTTGAATGACAGGCAGCAGATGGATACTATGGCGAGTCAATAATGGCAGGCTGATGAGGAAGTAGAACAATTTTTTTTATATCGCATGTGATGATTTTAAATGAATTAAAACAGTTACGGTGAAAATTATTACCTCATGTGGTTTAAGTGGGGAAATCAACTATATGTATCTCGTATTATAACCTAAACATTCGATGCACCAAACGAGGGTTTTGGCGATCGAATGTTGGCGGAATATTATACTGAATTTGCCGAAGCCAAGTCCCTCATACTAGTGATCGGGGCGCAGCATCAACCCACCAGCCTCAGCACGGCGAGTACGGACCAGCCTCAAGATGTTTTTAGCGCTTGGCGGTTTCTTGTAGATGCCAAAGTTCAGCTGTGGACTTAAATAATGGCAATAGACATTTTCTTGATCGGCCATCAAGAAAATGTCTATTGCCATTTTCTTGATCGGCCATCAAGAAAATGTCTATTGCCATTTTCAGTTTCAGAACCTTATAGTATAAAAGTTGTTACTTGTAAAACTATTATAAGGTTATTTTTCTATTATTACCAGCTTCTTTTATATTTCACATTAAAATCATTATAAGCAAGTTAAAGTATTTAAAAATTCCCTATTTACAATTTATACAGATTCCAAATGTACATTCAATTTGTTGTTCAATTTATGAAATAAAGGCTAATAATTTTTGTTTTCTTATTACTTTATTTTATGATGTAGGTACTATTATCTAGCTATATCTGCGCAACCCATCAATTATAAAACTACAGTATAGCCAGTTTGGGCAAGATGAAGTTTGGGTTCTCGAGTAGCTACCTCGTACAGGCAAACGTAGTAATCTCGCAATGAAACACCCCACAAAATGGAGTGGCGACCTGCACAGTATTATAACGTGGTAGAGCGAAGCAGCAGCATTAGGTGCTGCGTGAATGGGGCAGTACCACGACCTCGCAGAATACCGTTGTGAAGTAGAGGCATCTTGTGCTTTTGCGTTTCTTTCGAGGTATCGGGAGGCCCACGACCTCTCCCCATCTCCCAAATATTCTTAAAGGCCATCCACGCACTTGCATCCCCTCTGGGCGACGATAATCACTTACTGTCAGGTGAGCCACTTGCTAGTTTGCCCCCTTTCCAATAATAAAAAAAAAGCAGAAGTCAGGTGGCTCAGCAGGACCTTGCTTTGTGGCAATATTTGGAGGAGGCCTATGTTCAGCAGTGGCATTGTGACAGGCTGTAACAATGAATATTACTAGAGGATATAAGATTCTTTTGCCTGTTTTTTCTCCGTCCAAGAGACCTCAAACGTGGTAACCCTCATAAACGGTGGTAGTTTATTAAAAACTAATAATATTGACAAATTAAATTATCTTTCTATGAAATGAATAATTTTCATTGATTCATTTCATTCATACTAGTGAGTGGGGTACTGGTACTTCGCTCAACAACCCATTGATTATTGGCTTCCCAAAAGCATAATCTAAATCACCAACCGGCAAATCTTAGTAGTAGACTGGTAACACAGGAAAGGTTTAAAAATTAAACATTTGTTCAGGTGAAGTAGTCTTTCACCAGCACACTTACTTTCCTAATATATCTTTGTCTCTAGTGTTAAGATAAATGTACGAGCTACTGAAGTACTGAATGAGTCTAGCGAGCCGCTCACAAGGTTCCCAAGATCAGGATCAAGGAAGCCTTTGTTTCTCTCTATATTATGACGCTTAGCGAAGAAAAGTACGAAGAAACACTTGAGTCTTTCACTGAGCTTAATGAGTGATGTATATCCTCTGACTAAAATTATTTTTATTTTTCCTTCCTTTGCAGTGATACATTCTACGCAAGACTACAGTAGTATGTCAATTATGGTTGGCGTGTTTTTGGAAAGGCATTCCGAAAAGTCTACTGATCATTGCCCAATAAATTTCTGTTCTCATGATGTTTAAGCGTGGTAGAAACAAGCGGCGGTTTTTGCTGCTGCTCGAATGAGCCGGCTCGACGGGTTTGGTACCACGGCCTCGCAGAATACCGGCTTGAAGTAGAGGCATATTGTGCTTCTGCGTTTCGTTCGGCGAGTGAGGTAACCGGAGGCCCACGCCCTCCTCTTCCTCCCTCCCGTCTCCCAAATTTCCTTAAAGGCCGGCAACGCACCTGCAGGACATATGGTGTTACAGATGTATGTTGGGGACGAAAATCACTTACCAGCAGAGGAACCGCTAGATTTAAATCTTGATTAGTTTGTCCCAAAGGCACTTACCATATTAGACGTGGGCTTAATAATTAACCCTCCTAGTGTCATTAGTCCTAATGCCTCTCAACTATACAATATCAATTATTTTGAAATTAAAAGTTAACCAAGGTTTGAGACCGACAAGACAGACATTTAGCCCTGGTTTTTGTAAGGTAAAATCACTTATTATATCTTCTTCGTCTTATCAAATATCTAAATTATCAAATTGTACTTTTTACTAACACTTTTTATTTTACTTTGTGCAACAATATAATCATCATTCATCATCATTTCAGCCTATCAGAAGTCCACTGCTGAACATAGGCCTCCCCCAAAGATTGCCACGAAGCTCGGTCCTGAGCCACCTGCATCCATCGACTTCCCGCAACACTGCGCAGGTCGTCACTCCATCTTGTGGGGGGCCGTCCTACACTGCGTTTGCCTGTACGTGGCTGCCACTCGAGAACCTTTTTTCCCCAACGGTTGTCAGTTCTGCGAGCTATGTGGCCAGCTCATTGCCACTTCAGCTTGCTGATCTTTACGGCTACTACAATATAATACACACCAAGAATTAGTAATGCTTGATTTATGCTAATGATACTTTAAATAATAATTGGTAAATAAAAAAAGACTCAATGCTTTTACAACTATATTTCATTTAATACACCTGTTCATAACTCAATATTATATGGTTCAATATACAAAAATTATCAAATACATAATATTAACATAATCAACGGCACGAGACAATCTGAGTGACAAACGCAACACTAAAAAGAACCTCTTCTTGAAGCTTAGAGTGGTAGTAAAAAGACATGAAATATATTTTCTTCCCTATTTCTAAATGAATATAGTAAAAACAGGTTATCATCAAATTTTTTCTTCAGTTGACTATGAGATCTTGATTGATGAATAAAAAAAAAGTCTAATCCATATAGAATATTTAGCACACATGAAAATTTGGTGAAAATTTAAATACAGTGCAACTTTTTATAACACATTAAAGTATCTACTTTACTTCGGTACATGGAGTGTTTAATTTGAAGTTTTTTTTTGAAATTACATTGTGTTATAATAATTACAGTGTTGTTTGTGACACTGTAATAGAATTAAATGAATTGATAGTATAGTGTAATATTGTGTATTAGACACAAAAACAATTTTTTTTTCCTTTTAAATAAATAATTTTAGAAGAGGTAACACTGACAGATAAAAACTACTAGGTTTATTTAACAGATTTAATAATTATAATCTGAAATGAACACCCTAAGCTTCGCTCTGTCCTAACAAAATAAGTGTTAATAAAAATTGAGCACTCAATATTATATTTAAACAACACAATTAATTTGAGAAACAAAGTTTGACTAATAAAAATCCAGTTATGACCAATATAACATTGCAGGATTCAATAATAACATGCAATATAGAATGTCACATGTTAAGTTCAAATGAAATCGATAAAAGCTACAATCATGTAATTTACGTTTACTTTGGCTACTTAAATGGATGATTTTTAAGCTTTCCCGGTTACTGTTAGCAAATAGACATACTAATCTATAAGTGTGTATATAAGGAACTTTTCATTCTCGTTATTGAATATATGCAAAATAAGATATATGCAAGTTAAATAACATCAAATGTGTAACTTAGTGCCCCATATGCAGAATTCTGCGCAAGTGACGTCCCGAAATATAATGATTAACTCATTTAATTTTGACTAAATATTGATTAAGAGTTAGATACATTTTTATGCGGATGGTAGTTTGAAAATTTTTACATAAAAAGACACATTGACAAGTCAATGGAAGACTAAGCTAATGAAACGAGATAATGCTTAAAAAAAATTATCAATAAATACAAGTTAAAATTGAAACTAATACGTACCTTGCATGATACATTTATTCTTAATGAAATCGTCTTCCCATAGGCAATAAATAACAATAATTAGATGAACGTCTAAAGATATTCCCATAATGCAGCTATAAATTGAAAAAGATGTGGCAAGTGAACAGATTTAAACTCTATGAATTTTTAACTGGTCCTTCGAGACAGAATTATTTAAAAAAAAATTATAACTGCACATGGGGAATTCTTTGTGTATATTTAAAAAAACAACTTTAATAATCAGGTATAACATAAAGTACATGGAGCTACAGCCATGACAATACACGATTATTATCAAACTGTACGTCGATAAGTATATTTCAACAATAGATATTACAGGGCTCCGTGTCACGGCGGCTGATTGCAAAATCACACACATCAAGTATTATTAGGGTAGGTTCACCACCTGCCACTCTAGTGTTTTAATTCAAAACGCTAGTATGAAGCATATAAAATAATTTCGCAATCAATCACAGTGAAGTAGATGTCTACTTATTAATATAAGTTAAAACATTATTAGTCACGAATAATATACGGCTTACCGCGCCGCACACTTCGTGCAGAAATGAAAAGCCGATAATATTAAAATTCGGTAAGCTATTTACAGCGCGTTCAGTAGATATTCGAATTCATGCAAAACCCTACTCGTATCCGACTATAAAGCGTCAGTCTTCCACTTAAATGCCATCCATCTAAAACCGTTAGGCCTGTATCGTCCTGGTACTGAGTGGAATGAGGTTTTAAAAGATCCTCTCGTAGAACAGAAGGTAAACCTGCGCTCTCAATACCTTGTCCTCTGTTACTTCGGACACCATGCTATCGGACACATAGTACCATTTGCCCGCAGGCGGTACAACCGCTGGTGTTGGCCCTTCGCCGGATTCATATCCAGACAGATCAGATTCAGAATCGCCGTCACCATCTCCGCCACTGGAGGCTGGTATGTTAGCACTCTTAGGAAGGAACCACCATTTCGGATCTCCAGGTTTAACAGGCTGTCTCACTTTCACGTAAGCTACATAATGACCTCCGTGCATTCCACCAGAGTGCTCCACAACTCCATACAGCGAGTAAAGTAACTCATTCTGTCCGCGGGCCACATTGGGCAACTTCTTCAATTTATCCATAGCACAGAATGGCGCCAGGTCCAAAATAGTGGGGAAGTCAACATGTTTTGTCATCTTCCTGAACATGCAGCGGGGACCAATCTGGAACCTCTTCAAGTGGAGGATGAGTATTGCCGGTGGACTGGACACGAGGAACCGTTTGGTGGCATTAGTGTATACAGTTTTGCCATCCTTGCCATTGATCCTCTCTGTGCAAGTTTCACAGCCAACCTTGTTGTTCCCTGTAAGGAGTTCAAGGGCAGTGAACTGACTGAGGCATGATTGGATACTGCATTCATCCTCATCGCACACATACCGGGGCGATAGGGGATTTGGTCGATTGAAAGATAAGAAATCTCTTTGATTTTTCTCCACTTCAATATTGTTTATTTTTGGCCTAGGAACTGTCGGCGGTGGGTCGTTGACGGGATTCTCGGCAGTCACGGGAGATGGAAATGTGGGTTTCGGCTTAGAGTCTTCCATGTCCAGTTTTAATTTGTCCAATATGTTGGTCACATCCTGGTGGTTGTTGAGTTCATTGTATGCCGTGGGTACTTGGGTTTTATTTTCCGGTAACGACTCGTAGCTGCTTTCGCCGCTGTGCTCTAACAGGTTCCTCGAGCCCTTCACGCTGATACCACGGGAGACAACTTCGTTGGAATATTCTGGAGCGAAGGCTATTCTCGAAACTGGTCTCTCATACTCGCTTTTGACTGGCGACAGCTTGTTGTGCTGCGGACTTAGTAAATCTAAGTTTATCTCACTCGAAAGGGAGCTGTGACTTCCCAGCTCCTTTCCATTACCGGGGCAATCGACATTATCGACAGTTTCCGTGGAGTTATGTTTCGTCGCTTCTGGACTGGCGACTCCCGAGTCCGGATTAGAGAAGTTGTCAAGTGACGCAAGGGATTTGTATTCTAAAGGTATCACCGTGGTCGATGTTGAGGAATTAACGAACTCCTTATCTTTATCTGTCGATTCCGGAGTGTTGTCGGTTTTCTCTTTATCCAGATCCACAGGACTGGTGCGAATGGAATCAGAACTAATCACTTTCTCAGAGTTGTATCCTGACTCCATGTGGTAGGCAGCGAAGTTGGCGGCCGTGTGGGCGATCGCCTGTGAGCCCACAGAGGCGGTATGGGTATCGGCATGTCTTGGTATGTCCTCCAAATTGTCCTCTACATCTGCATCCGATTGCTCTGAAGACGATTTTCCATCTTCTTTAGTACCATTCTCTTCTCCCGGGTTTTTCTCTTTGTTTGTAGTGTTGCCTGCAAAAATAAGTAATTTAAAAACAATATGCCAAAACTCATGGTGAATTTTTACTATAAAGCGGTAATATTTATGTACATACACATATTTTAATACCTAAATATATTAAATAGATAAATCAAGGTTTTTATTTGGATGTATCTGTTTTATATTGTTTTCTTAAACAACACAATCCCATGCAGAGGTAAAATAAGTCATATACGCATACATATAATACTATGCAAGTCATGCTGTTGTTAGTACCACCTTTATTTTTTCTCGCGGCTTTCCTCGCAGCCATCCTCTCCTTTTTGAGTTGATGTTTCGAAGGCTTATTTTCCTCTTGCATATTGTACATATTCTCCTCTGAAAATATGTAGTTTTTACATATCTTACATCACGCCTCATTATTAATTAGAAATATGAATATATGTGTTCTATAATACGTGCGAAGTATGTTTACTTAAATTATATTTTATTTATAATGCTCTTTATAAGAACACAAAGTAGTTCTGTAGTCCATACTGCATCAAGAAATTATAACTTCTATTTTAATTCGTTAAAAAATCCATCATCGCAATAATTAAAGATAATGCAACAATAGAGAAAAATAGTTTGCCAATGCGGCGAAGAAAATAGAAAAACAACTACAACATCAAAAACGTTATAAAAACAAAAATTATTCAAGATTCTACTTTCAAAGTAAAATTTAAAGAAAAAACAATTTTTTGTAACAATAAGCTGTCCTTATAATCTGACTGACGAATTACACGAATTACAAATATACAAAAGTATAGCAATTGTAAGGATTTTAAAATCACTGGCACATCTATTTAATATCCTGTAGGTTCAGTAGTACCCATAATACAGGATATCATAGTTTGGCCTCCTTTCTCCCACAAGTACTCTCTTATGTATTTATGTAATTTAAAAATATAATAATCGATAAGTCAAATTTGTACTGTGTTTGTTGGAGGCTTTAAGCAACGTATTTTGCAAAACAGGCGAACAGAACAGGCAAAGAACATGAACAAAACACAAAACGCAACACTCGGCTGACAACAACCATGGTACATACCATTGGGCGTTTTCCTGCGGACAACGGCGGGGGGTTGCGGTCGGCTGGCTGCCACTGGTAGCGACAGGTCAAGGAAGTATTCCACTCGATCTGAATGATGGAAACACTCTTGGCACTCTAGCGTCGAGACCAGAAAACCTCTGAACACCTGCTCGATAAAAACAATAACAAAATTTATCTTAAGATATGCCAAGTTTAATATGCAAAATAGAGACAGGAACATGACATCTTGTAATGCTATGCTGCAAAACAATTTATGAATAAGTGTGCATATGAAATTAGACACAAAGTGCTTTTGCTAAATTGATGTATTGCCCATCCGTAACCTCGTTTTCCATAAACACTTTATTTTACCTCGTGCAATTCAATGGAAATTGCATGGCGTCCCAATATTTCCTAAAGAATCTACTCAAATTGGGTGTTTAAAGACATGCCACGCCAGATCACCGCCTCGCGCGGAAACCACGGCGCGTGTCGGTCCGAAAGGCCGGTCGTTGTCGCCATTCCAACATGTCAAGAGAGAGCGTACGGCTCTGTGGTTGTGTTTCTTTATTCACTTCCATTCTTTATTCCAACACGCATCACACAAATTGTATCCATTTAAATTTTTAATTAAGGGTGACGACAAGCTATTCAAAAGCGGTTACTTTTCATTAATTTTCGTAATTATTACATACTGGAATGTTGGTTCGCGCTCGTATGCAGTTGTCGACGACATCACAGATTGCTGTGACTGTTTAATACAGACGAAGAGGACGAGGGCCGATATATCGAACACGCTGCGCCTTTGAACTTACAGACCAGAGACGGATCGGGCGGACGACCGCACGGCTGTCAGATAACGAGCCGTGGCGAAATCACTTCATGGCGAAATCTTACACTGTGATAACACTTTTATAATTTGAATTGAATGGATGATTTAAATGTGATGAGTTTAGAAAAACCCACAAGGATACATGTGCCGGCTTCCTGGCACTTAAGATAATTTAAAACTTTAGTACCTATGTATATTGTTTTGAATTGTGAACAGAATATAGTTGGCAACTTGAAAATAAATATAATTCACTTATAAATTGTTATTTCAAGAGTAGTTAGCACAGACCTGTTCCGGCCGCAGCATTGTATCCGACGCTTGTTGGCCATAAAACTTAATCTTCTGCTTGAGCTCGCCATCGACTTTGGCTGGATCGACTCTGGAGCTTATACCGAGGCTGCTGAGTATCACGGACTGGTAGCGTCGCAGATCTTCAGATCTGGAAATATTCATGTCGTGAATATTTAACAAAAGTCAATAACTTACCACTTTATTTTCACCTCGCACTATCGTATAATTGGAGATAAAATGAGTGTCTGTATAAGCTTATAACAATTTAATGGCCAATAATAAAATTAGATTATTGGCCATTGAATAGAAAGTAAAATATTTTCATTTATTAGTAACTAGCTGTGGTACCCGGTGTTCCCCTTTAATTGAAAAATTAAAAAAAAGTATCAGGAATATAATAAAAATAATAGAGCCATGTCCTTGCCTTATTACAAGAAACATAACTGAAACAAATCCGATCAAAATCGGTCGATTGGACTTGAAGATTAGCCTGCACAATTAAATACAGTAATGTCCTTATATGCAATATAGATTGATGTATATTATCATGTAGCCACAATAGCCGACTGGTTAGTGTATCCGCCTTCGAATTAGAAGTCTCGAGTTCGATCTCCTAGGTGCTTGGACACTAAGACGGCGACAGGCATCAGACATCCATGAATACATCCCTCAATTATTATGTATTATGTAATTGTGAGAAAAAATCCTATTACACCTAAACTACTGACAGAATTACATGAAAATTAAATGTAAGCATGATAATGTCATGGAATAAGACATAGAATACTTTTATCTCGAAGAGTTCCCTTAAGAAAAAAAACCTATGACGCGGGCGTAGCCGCGCGTAGATGCTTGTATGATCATATATGTGCAATTTACTTAAAAAAAAACTAAAGAACTGCAATATAAATTAATGTATAAATACATTTAGGCTACAGTTCATTATCAGTATATAAACATCTTATCTTTATATAGTAATAGATAATAAGATAATGGTCTTTTTATCTATTACTATATATTGTAACTATGTGTAATATATTATACAATGCCCTCATGATAAAGTCTGACCATGACCACAGTTTTATTAACATTGTTCGATATCTCTTTTCAAAATATAAATGTCATAGATATGTTCTCTAAGATGTTAAATTTGAAAGTCGATCATATTTGTTAACGAAAATATTAATGATTCTTCCTCTAGCCTGTATAATTCCACTGCTCGATATAGGCGGGTTGGTGAGCGCAGCGCACTTGGTGCACTAGTCTGTGGAATTTTAATTCCAATCGGTCACCACAGGCGGACGCCGTGTGCAAGTGAGATTGGACATAGGGCTCCCGTGAATGCGCCTGTAAAAGTGGGCATTTCAGAAGTTATGCATACTCACCACGCGGGGCGGGCGGGTTGGTGAGCGCAGTGCCGGTGCCCTCGCACCAGTGATGCTGCTCCCCATCACTAGTCTGTGGGATTGGGGTTTGGTATATTCGGATGGATTTTCCGTTATCAGTCGGTCGCCAGGGCCTCGTTCGTTAACCAGCAGGGTGCACTACATGCAGATGATGTTGTGTTGATTGTATAAGAGTTCTTTCATTAATTTTTTTTTTACACAATCAACATTAACATGCATAATCGACCAATGAAATGTCACATTATTACTAAGACAGATTGCAGAGTGATTGTAGCACATTAATATTTTAGGTAATTTTTAGTTAAACTGATAATATTAAATATCCAAATTGTGATTCCCCGTGAACAGAGGGAGAAAATTAACATATTAGAATAACAATTAACCCCTTATAAAAGAACACATAGATAATGAGAAACAACAACACATGAAGACGTCTGCAGTCTATGTTACCATTCTAGGTCACCCGTAACATTACATGAGATTTTAGAGACCACAAATCCTAGTAAAAGAACACAGATTCCAGCCAAGGACAATTTGCAAGGATATTGAATCAAAAAAACATCTTATACTCAATATTTTACTGCATTTATATCCTAATCAATATAGAAGACGGCTGGGTATTACAACAGCCTCACAATCCTGTAACAAATTAAATTAAACCTTACGCCAAGCATACCACTGCACATCCTCATGATTTCCGACTTAACCTAACTAGAACAATTTTTTTAAAAAGTCATGTTTTCCAGAGTCATGCAATATTATTTTGTTCAATAACTTATGCATTATAAATCAATAGTGACTTACCTCACAGCTTCAAGCAAATGCCTTAGCAATTCATGAGCATCATGCTGATCTCCACCACCAAACTGTGGCAATTTATTCACTAGAGCTGATAGTAGCTTACGAGGTGTATAGACGCCACCTTCCCCTGATAAAAATAATAATTCATTATTTAACTTTGGCGTGTATTTATCATTATTACCTATACCTGAACATAGGCCTCTCCTAGAAAGGCGCTAGCAAAAGCTTGTAAGCATTTCTTGCAAGTGTAAACCTTCAATTAGACTGTGGGATTTAGATTCAGCTAATTGAGATGGATTTTATGCTCTTTTGTTCTCTAGCAGAGTGTTGTGCAAGTGAGGTTGCCAATTTGTTGTCTAAATCCTTAGAAATAGGTTGCGAGCAATCAACTCATTTCCAGTGGTTGTTATTTATCCATTGCAATATAAATATATTTATGAATAATATTATTATAACTAGCAGCTGCCTGCAGTTCCACCACATATGTTTATCCCCCACTGAGAACATAAACTTTCATTCCTTATAAAAATGTTAGACATAAATAAATCACACAAGGCCAAACACCCAGACCAGGAACAATTATTTGTAGTTCTTATAAATTATTTTTATTAGTTCTTAAAAAGAACCCTTGCAGCATAGTGGCTAAATGCTTAGTCAGTGTGCCACCAAAATAACAATCAAGATAAAAAGTATCCTATAAAATGGCATTATCTTGCATTCGGACACAAAATACCTAAGGACCTATAACACTTCTGGAATCATAAGAAACATTTAAAAAAAATTACATCAAAACATGTCAAATATGATAAATTATATCTTGATAATAAGACTGTGCAATTACTCAAAAAACAAGTAACCAAATATAAAGGTATGTTAGATGATAACGAACATTGACATTTATGTAGAAACTATAACCACAATCGCTAATCATCAAACTACTCAAGTAATTTAAGAAAAGAATGCTACAATATTATATTCCACTGTAATTCTCTTATAATATTTGATTCAATAATCATTCATAATAAATTTTGCTTTGACAATGTTAAGAATAGAAATTTTTTATCATACTATTATTTGAATGAATGAACATTCATTCCACTGTAATGCTCTAATAATCCTTGATTCAATAATAATACAAAATAAATTTTGCATTCATGTTGTTTAGAATGGCAACATTATTATCATACCATTATTTAAAAAAAACCTGTACCTGTTTGTAAGAAGAAAATCTAAAACTTTTTAAGTTTAAGATTCATTATTTTTAATGGATATAGGCTTTAAAGTAGCAGCCTGTAAATGCCCCATGCCTGGTGAAGGCTTCCTCTCAAATACTTTCTGGGAGAGGTTGGAATTGGAAAAGGTATGCCATCAAATTGCTAGAGTAAGATACAGAAAGATATATTTCACACCAAAAATGGGGCAGTTTACTTAAAATTATATAATACGGACAATAAAACATCACTAACACTCCTGCAACAAAGGTTTGCATGGAAGAAATTGCTGTTTTGTGATAAACCTATTTATCTAACAAAGAAGTATAGTCAATATTTAATGAAAATGTATTTTTTATATGTTCAATAAAGAGCATAAAAATAACATGATATAAGCTCTATTTGAAATATGTGATTTTAGCAAATGTAACAAGAACTATAGACATTCTTGTTACCTTTGTAAAATAGGTCAAACAACTCATTATATTCCAAATTTAGAATAGCCTCTCAACTTTTTTTTAGAGTAACACAGATCATATTATATTTTAAATAAATATTTTATCTAAAATGTTTTCAACATATCATATTTACTAAATCAAATGAAGTAGGTAATATAACAATTTCCTATAATTATAATTTATCATTTTCTTTATTCAAATAACACAAAGAAATTGATATTTAATAAAAGTAAAAATTTAAGCATTTTATTGTATAGAAAAACTAAAACAGTGTAAGCTTAAAGAGTTTTGAGGGTGCTCCTCTTGTCATTAAATCATAAATTTTGAGCTATTTACTGTAACAATCAAAGCAAATAATTACACCATTGGAATCCTTATAAAATTTCCTATTGGAATCTTTTCGGAAAGTGTGGTTGTGCACAGATAATTGACATTGAGTCTTTAGGAAAATTGTAATATGTAATATGTTACTGTTAGAAGATATAATAAATATTTTTATGCAAATAAATAAATAACATATCAAAACCATTAATTTGTTCTAAAACTATAAAGTTTTCTCACATGCACTGGACTGTTGACAAGAAATAAAGCTATTGATTTTGACAAAAAAAGAATATATGAATCATTATACATACTATATAAATGTTGCCTACCATTAAACAAGGATTTTTTTCTTTTTACACTAAAAAATACTTCCATAAGAAATGATGAGTGATGAAAGTATTTTTAAAAGCAATGCAATAATTCAAAGTAGCTTCTATGCCCTAAATTGGCTCATCTCTAGCCAGATGTAGGTGAAGACTTATGGGCCCAATCGGACTAATATTGAAAGATACTTTAAACTTAAATTATAAAGAATATTTCTTACCTGCTTGCAATTCTGCCAGTGTTTCAGACAAAGTACGAGTCAATGCACCGCATTCACCTAGCTGACCTGTTATTGGTGGCAATTCTACTTCCTTTCTATCATCTTCATCTCCTTTAAGCTTCAGTTTCCCTCCGGGTAAAGTAAATCTCTCCCCAGGAGTCACCATTTCTTGAAGAACATCTCGTAAGTATGGTGTCTGCACCAAGCACTGCATTACTGAATTAAAAAAGCATGTATTTCCTAAATTTGAAAGTCCTCTCACTCGAGGAAAATTTAAAGCCATAGCCTTCTCTTTTCCTTTTGAAAATTGATCATTTCTAATTATCGATTCAACAGGCAATGGTACATCGATATTCTTTGGCTGAGGATCAAAGAGGGGCTCAAGAGAAGGTAGAGATTTATCACTTGACGATTGCTTCTTAATGTATTCTATGCACTCATGCAACTTCTTGGAGCTAGCGGCAGTTACTTCATTGTCACAACTGTAGCAATAAATCTCCCAAGTTGTGGTGTTAGCAGTGAGTGAATGGCAGTCAGAGTGTGGGGTATTGAAATGGCTCAAAGCGTGTTTATTACGTGTGCGCCCGCAGAGCTGCGTGCCACAACGTAAACACATCCAAAGAGTTAAATCTTCCTCATAATCTAGGTCGGGTAATTCGCTTTTGTTACTTTTCTTACACTCTGAGCAGTCTTTATCAAAGCCTCCACATTTAAGGGCCTTCTTAAGGCGCGTTAGGTCAACTGCTTTAGCAACGTGAGGACATGCGGATTTCACACTCTCATCGCAAGATTCCGTGGACTCATCACCATTTTCTCCGGGGTCACTTTGTCTTTTTTTCTTCACCATTGTTGCGTTAATTCGGGTCTCTGTCTGGCTCGTGTCTGCAACGTAACGAGATACACTCGTAATAATAACCACATGAACACAAAAAGAAGAAAATGTCAAATCTGTGTCGATTGCCTTTGCACGCGTGACGACGCACATTCACCAAGAAACTATCAAAGGAGACACAATTTTGTTACAAAACCTATGTAAATAAATTAAATCACGACTTACTGTTACATACGATGGCAAAAACTTTATCCTAGAATATTGCAAATGTACCTAAAATAGGAATTTCTAAGATTTTTGTCACAAAAGTAAATCAAAGTTGTCAGACATCTTGCCAATGTTGGTAACATTAAAAATTAAATAATGAAAATTCTGTTCCCCACATTAGTATAATAATATAACAACATTAAAATATCGATTTTAACATCTGTTCAAAAGCCTAGTATCCAAACAATATCCTTTCTGAGGTATTGACGTGTGGCGCTCTGGCGGTGAGCAGCAAAATCTAAATTCTGAAACGTCAACATGACCGTGATAGAATGGAATTTGATTATCGAGTTGTAATTTCATATTGATTTTTATTACTATATTCATATTTACAAAATACGTTTTATTTCGCTAAGCAAAATAGTGTAGCAAGTATCTCTCAAATATGTAGAGTTTTTAAACATTGTCTCAAAGCAGTTGTTAAGACGTTGTTGTTGTTGTTACCTAGTCGTTAGCAAATTCATCAGAATGTCGCTGCCAGGGAACGGAACATTCGTGGTGCAGGGTGAGATGGCGATGCTTGTCACTGCTATGCGGCGGAGCACACGTTGGGGTTCCCACTCATTTCCTAACGAGGAGTACGACGTCCTTATGAGAACATTCCAGGACCTAAAGACAATCCTGAATCAAGTGGACGACTTACGACTCCTCGATCCACCGACGTACTTGAGCCCCTTCCTTGAAGTTATCAGGAGTAAGGAGACCACTGGGCCAGTAACAAGCCTTGCTCTTTCTGCCATACATAAGTTTTTGGCATATGGACTTATAGGTAAGAAATAAGGATTCGACTTTATAAATATAATAATTGTTATTGTTGATATTTCTGTTTTGTTAATGTATATTTCGATAGTGTTTACCTATTAAACGAAAATTTCTTAGACATATTTCATGTTTCAACAAACCAAAATGCATTGTTTATATATGTAACAGGCCTTTTATTGTATCAAGTAAAATGCGTAAAACTTCTGAAAATAAGCAGTGCTGAATAATCACAGGAGTATAAGTGGAAATATAACACAAACATCTTACCAAATATCAATATGCCGGTCCACCGTTTGCAACTTTATAAGGCGCAAGTTCGGCCCCACATGGAATACTGTTCTCATCTCTGGGCAGGGGCACCCCAGTACCAACTCCTTCCATTTGACCGCATCCAACGTCGAGCGGCTCGAATTGTCGGCGACCAAGCTCTCTCTGATCGGCTTGATCCTTTGGCCTTGCGAAGAGATGTTGCTTCTCTTTGCATTTTTTACAAAATTTTCCACGGGGAATGTTCTGAGGAACTGTTCGGATTGATCCCAGCTGCTGAGTTTCACCATCGTACATCGCGACTGAATTCGAAGTTCCATCGATACCACCTAGATGGTTGGCATTCCACCACAGTGCGTTTTAATCGAAGTTTTCTGCCACGCACTTCGACTTTGTGGAATCAGCTGTCGCCAGCAGTATTTCCGAATAGTTACGACTTAGGGACCTTCAAGAAAAGAGCTTATTCCTTCCTTAAAGGCCGGCAGCGCATCTGTAGCTCCTCTGGTGTTGTGGATGTTCGTGGGCGTCGGTGATCACTTACCATCAGGTGAGCCGCACGCTCGTTTGCCCCCTTCTTCTATAAAAAAAAAAAAAAAAAACAATTTCATCTGTATACTGCACCTTGCCGATTAAGAGATGGGGCTTTGACTGCTGACTCATGGTGGAAAAATCATCAAACCGTGCCAAACCCAAATACCATAGTGACAGGAAGCAACATCTTTAGTGTAAGGGTACTGGCACAGCACTCGCCTACCCCTTTGTTTTAATATGAAATTAACTTTCACATGTACTTGTGTTACATATGTAAATGTGATCTCCTTTTCTCCATGTAATTCATTTGGGTTTAGGACTATCAGAAATCAATTATTGTCTATTTTTGCATTTACATTGATGTAAAAATGAATTATAAACATTGCAATTGCCCTTGAGTGTATTTCAAGCATAATTTTAAATTGATTTTTTTAATTACCTACACTTTCCTGTATCAAGACAAAATTGGAAGTGGAGTCAACCTTTCATGATATACAAGTGGGCTCATTTTATCAAATTTTCTTTTAGGTTATTCAACATATTCCTTACACTGCACAAAAAGGTACCTCTCAGCTATCACACTGCTACACTCCTTACAACCATTTATGAGAATAAAGAAGTCTTTTTTTTTCAAGTCTTTGTTTTACTCTTGGATTTTAAATATTGCAGGCGGACTAGTCGGATGGACTGGTCAGTTATATGCATTATCACTGCATTGGTTTTCTTCATTTCCAGAATGATGCAAAAGTTAAAATAAATGGAGTGACACATAAATGTATCTTACCTAAAATATTGTAGCCTCTATCAAAATACATTAAAAAAATGTTATAATACAGCTAAACCTAAAATTAATCTATGGCAAAGTTTTTAGATTTTATATAGTCCTACAATAAACTCTTGATAGGATATATCTTAAAAGTGAATGTTTTACTAATTTGACCCTTTTGCTCCATACCTGAGAATTCAGATTGATTGGCAATGGTTTTTTTTTTTATGAAAAATAGGCTTACATTTGACCTCAATCTTGCCCGATGGAAGGCGAAGATGAGGCCTAGGATGGTACACGCTTGCCTAGATGTCTGTTCACTTTGGATTTTGATTTGATATTAAATTAGCTTATAAACCACTTCAATTTAGCTTTAAGAACAGATTAAATTTACACCAAGGGTGATAATTATTTAACTGTTTATATCTATTTAAAACAACCACTGGTTTAATTAATTTATATGAAATATTTTTTAATTAATTATAGATCCAACACATCCCAGCGTACCTGCTACGGTGGAGGATATTGCAGAAGCAGTCACACATGCACGCTTTGTTGGTACTGATCACTCTTCTGATGGTGTGGTGCTTATGAAGATATTGCAAGTGAGTATACATTTTATCAACCTGACAGTCGCAACACACATGTGTGTGTTGCGACATCTTGTGACATCTATGGTTTACCACATTCGTAAATTTGGAATTAATCCTTCACTGTTCACCTTACCCTAGTGATTGTTGGTTGTATTAGCTGTATGCATATTCCAATGCCATGTGATTATACTATGTAAATTATCTATGTAAGTTTCGGACTCTTATGATGCAGAGGACTCCCAGCAGAGCTCTCTCTCTCTGATCAATTCTACACTACTCGTACCTCATACAAATTATCTCAAAAATTATCACTGACAAGCAGGTTAAAAAAAGATAAAAGAAGATTTTTTTTATGTTCATCAATAAATTCTTGATCTTAGCTTGCAGATCCTGAACGCTATGTTGAGAGTTTCTTCTTTTTAGCCTTTGTAAGTACACTGCAGGACATAGGCCTTTTCTTAACACCACCAACAAAAGAAGATATGCTATATATGGAACTTAACAGTACTTTGTGGTATTTGGGTGCGGCAAATTCGGCTGGATCTACTGCCAATAGTCGGTCGCCAGAAACACGTCGGCTGGTTAGCATGTTCAAGTGAGCTTGACATTTGGAGAAGATGTTACTCTTAAGAAACAGAGGAATCATATTCTTATTGTAGAGTTGCAATTGTGTATTTGCAGGTTCTTCGCACTTTAATGCTGAGTCCAGAAGGCGCCTTGTTGACAGACGAGAGTGTTTGCGAAATCATGCTCAGTTGTTTTAGAATTTGTTTCGAAACTAGACTTACAGGTGTGTTTAAAGTTTTATATTTAAGTAGTGATCCCACAGGATAACTTAAAGTACTATAGAATTCTAATAGAAAGTAGCAGCTTTAGAAAGTAGCAGTTGATAAAATATCTTACTGAAATAAATAAGAACACCGATTCCTGCCATGGAAGATTCGCGAGGCTATTGAAATTACAGAAGTGAAAAATCTTTATAAGATGTTCATGTGTGAAGAAATTCAAATTTCTTTTGTTGATTATCATTTCTTTTTTTAAATATATAACCTACCTACCAAGATTTTACAAATAAAATATTATAATTAACACAAAATAAAATAAAAAACAATGAATAGTCTCGCAGGCAATTAAAGCACATTCTAAGATAAAATTAAACACTTAATAAAGCATGACATAAAACACTAATTCAGGTAATGCAAACCAAATAAAGAAAATCCTAATTTCAATAGAGAAGATGGTTGGGGATAAAAATAATAAAAAAAAATTAATTTCCTAACCAAGCATACTACAACTTCAAGATACTATGTGCTCATTCTGTGAAGAACGAATCGATAATTTATAATAAAGAATGGTGTCGGTAGCCGGATCAACTATGACATCGGGATGTTAAACATGTCAGTCCCTCCTTGATCACTATTTAAAAAAACTTATTAAACGCTATGAAATCTGTGAATAATAGTTTTATTTCAATATCTAAAGATGTTGAAAGAGGTTCAATTTGCTTAAATTTGCTTTTCATTCTAGAATCAACATAACAAAACCATTGGTGTACAAAGGTGTTGTACTAAATAATAATAAATAAATAAACTCCCATGACCTTATACTCAATTCTTTCGTGGTCAGAGGACATTTATTTTGGTTGTTTGAACCCACTTTTCATCGGAGCTTATCTGGAATAATGACTTAGGTGGTGAGACATATAGGTTCATACGTATTTAAGCATTTCGAAAAATATATCGGTACGAAACCCCAAATGTATGGTGTCGAACGCGGGTCTCCCGATTCATAGGCATATCCCCTACGATAGTTTAAATGAATTAAAAAAAATTATATGTAGTTAAATAATTCTCTTATTTAATATTTTAATAAACCACTAGAGTTGTTACGCCGCAACGCCGATCAATGCCTCCGTGATATGACGCAGCTGATCTTCATGCGGCTGCCGCAGTTCCCGCCGGAGGACGCCACCAGCAGCTTGACGACACTCAGCCTCTCGCTCAAAAAGCGCGATAAGACAACTAAAAAGCGGAACTTGACCACGGCTCATAGTAAGTAATAGAGTTAATTTTAAAAATTCTGTCTTCTGTCTTACTATAAAAATTTTAGATTCACTTTTACAAACAGTTAGTTTTACAAATGTTATTTTAAAAATGCAATATGAATACAGTTTTTTAATTTTAAATTTTATGTTTTAGTTGGTCTTATATTACTTTGTCCTTTTCTTTGTTTGCTTAGATTTCACTATTTTATTAAATTATAATAATTTGTCATTAACTATAAACATGAAATACTTGACTAACCATCATTAAAGTGTAACAAAATATACTTGATACTTATTTACGTTAAAAAGCAGCGCCGGTAAATGCTCACTGCTGGGCAAAAGAGTTTTCGAACGGGGCTTAATTCGAAATATTATTTTTATTATTTCTCAGCCGGGTTTACTTACGATGTTTTCTTTCTCCGCCGAACACAATGTTAAACTTTGCAATTAAAATGATTACTGACAACTATTCGTGATGCCAGCATCGGGGATCGAACTCGGGTCACTCGCGAAAAATGAAATAAAGACTTGACCACTAGACTATCAAGGGTCTTGGTATATCCTATCAACCTATCTAGTTATTCGTGTATATTTTTACTTCATTTGTTGTCAATAGGTGGCGCTGGTAATCTCTTAAATCGCGGTATGGTTTCCCTTTCCGATGGTGGTGTTATGTTATACTCTGAAGTTATTTTTCAAAAAGGGTGTTTGCCGCTTTGATGGCACGCGGCCGGCGACGGTCTGCGGGGTATGGTTATCAAGACATACCCAACACGTAATTTTTATAAACGCGAGGCAGTTGGATACCCTTCATGTACCGGCGCCTTGTTAAGATATGTTTATATATACAAATAAAATGCTAGCCCTTAGGTCGAGTTATGGTCAGTTTTATGGTTAATGTAATTTAACTGTTAATCAGTGGTCAAGCAGCAGGTTGAGAAATCTCTTATGTCAGTCAATTAATTAATAATCATTACTAATGATGAAAAATTTTAAAACCTTATGATTCATTAGGTTTTAAAATTTTTGATTGGAATAAGCACCCCCGGTGTTGGTTAACATTAATTTATGTCAACGTTTTAGATTATTAACAATTTTGTTGTAAATAATTTAGTTGATAAGTATTGATAAGAAATCGTTTATTAAACTGAAATGATCTTTCTTTCATACTTGGACTGGCCGGACTAGATGATAATAAATAGTATTCAGGCCCTAATACTCATTTCATTTAATTTAATATAATATATTTTTGTATTGTTTATTAGTATTAGTTTTCACATGATCGTCGACTCTCTGAGCAATTTCACTCAATAGCAGGGATTCCCAAAGTGGTCGATATCGGTTTCCCAGGGGTCGACATAAACAAAATCTGATTTTAGGGGTGCGACGAGGTCTAAATCGACCCTTATTAATCAACACACGTTGTTATTTAAAACTCAAGATACTCTATGTTGTGTTACGTGTACCAACTTGTTATAAGGACTAATATTTTAGTAGTATCATTGTAGTGCGTTTAAAAAAAAAATTACGTAATTTGTATTAATAATTATTAATTACACTTGACCTTTACTGAATTTTATGTGTATTTATTTTGTTAAATTTTGATGAGAAAATTATGTCAAATGTACTCACTGAACTTACTGCAAAGTTTTTGAATTTTAAATTGGTAAGTATTTTGAAACAATAGGAAAAAAATGAGAGATTTTCAAAGTAATTTGGCTATGGGGATCTGGGGTATCAGTTCATTTTGGAAAAGGGGTCTCTTAACCAGAATAGTTTGGGAATCCCTGCTCTATAGTGTGAGCGAGACCATCACGATCGTATCTTCCGTTTGCTGATTGGTAGCGCTAGATGTCGTGTCGACGGCGAGCTAGGGACAGACACAGCTTGTAATGCCAATTACTATAATTTATAGAGTCAGTAGCTCGTTTATGAACAATTTATATGTTATACAATAAGTGTCACAGTCTTCCCACCAATGGGTTAAAAAAATTAGTCATTTTGTATTTAGATAATGTTTTTACTTTCCAAGTTTATCTAGACAGGTGTCATACCTAAGAAATTTCGTTTTGATACAAATAATTTAAGTAAAGAATTTTCTTAGTCTACCTCGAAGAATATTGAGGTATTAGTATGTTAGTTACTCAACAACAGATGGCTCTGCGCTAAATATTTTTTTATTATAAATGTGAAAGTTTGTTATACAATCACGCAAAGACGATGGAAGCGGTTTTGATGAAGTTTGGTATGGAGATATATTGAAGGACTTGGGCTTTATTTTTGATTACGAGAACACCGCGATAAGATTGCGTGCCCACTTGGGCGAACCCGCCGACGGAAACTAGTTAATCTATATAATTAAAATTGAATAATATGCATCCGTTCCACATTTGCCGAGCTCCGACAGCCTAACACAAAACAAAACGTCTTCGTTTTGTAACCGTGCGTCGACTCATGTCGTCTAACATTACATTAGTTAATATAGGTTATAAACATAGGTAGTTTTAAACTTACATTCTAGAGAATAATGATATTATTCTATTTAAAAAAAATTATAATAGCACTGCTTAGGCGGTTTATGGATTTTGCCAGATTCAACATGTTCGGTGTTTGTTATTGTATGTATTTGGAACGTAACGGATTTTTCCCTTATCAAGCCCCGAGAACACTTATCGTTTAACTAAATTTCTTATCAATTAAACAGCTATGCAGGCATTTAGGTTCAATAACTGTAAATGTAAACATCTGTACAGTTTAATTTTAATCGTACACAATGGTTTCAGTATAATTTAAAGTATTAAAATTAACGTTATAGAAAAGTGTATAAATTAGCTTTAGTTAAAAAAAAATGAGATTTATTAAGAAGACATTGAAGATTATAATATGGAACTCATTGGCGAAAGCTTTTCTGTACAACGAAAGAACTGTGCTGTATCTGTGGGTGAACTTTGTGAAGTTTCTACGGTATCAGAGCGAGATTGCTAGTTTGTGGAACGAACAGAGTGCACGTTAGTATCGGTTGTTTCGAATATTTTAATATGACAAAAGAAGTTCGCTCAAACATGGGACTATTATTTCTCCAGAAATTTGGTGTTCTTTTTAAATTTTCAAATATCATAGTAAAGAATCTCTGCATACAAGAGCGGTTATTGTGTAGATCTAGACATGCATTTCCTAGGCTTTGTTTTTATACTTATCTCTGAAAGCTTAGAAGTTTAGAAATTTTATAGAAATATTATTCTTCAAATCCATATTATGCGAGTATCAGAAAAGTTGAGTGGGATACTTTGATCAGAAATGGCATTTTTGTACATGTGAATAAAGTCGATAAGGCCAGGCCCCCGTGTTGAAAAGTTTAAGATGCTAGATATCTGGTACTCCATCAGAGTAGAATCCGAGTCCGCTCGGAAAGAATGGTGATGTAATTACGGCTTGGAGGAGCAGTGGCCTGATTTTGGGGCTGCTGAAGAATAAGTGAACTGTCCCATTAATTAATATTTGTGACCAGACCGATGAATGGTGAAAAGTTTCGAAAACTCAACGATGCGTGCCCGCATAAGCGATGGAACTCGGGGGCTCAATACGAAAACCGATCTCCTGTCGACTCGGGTTGCCTCGGAAACCGAATGAATGTTACCAATTGCTCGTTTCATAATGTTACAGGTACAAACTCTCTAGACAGGAAGTCCTCTATCACGGAACCGGCGAATTCCAATGCGGTCGAAAATGACGCCGAAGCGGAGGCAACTAAAACTGACATCGTACATAGGCATAAGTGGGTATTGCACTCTTTGTTTGATAATCATTGATAGATAAGATAATTTTGGGCATTACTGAATATGCAGATCTAAGAGTTAAGGTAGTATAATGTAGTAGAATCCAATCACTTTAATGATAAATATCTATGTAAGATGACATTAATAATAAATATCTATTCGTTGGGGTACGGAAAGGGCCATGCATGGTGATTCTCTGCGCGATAGCATACACATTAACATTCCTAATAACGCTAATGGAGTCAATATCCTTAGAGCCGCAATTTTTTTTTTAAATAAATGTATTTTTTTAAAAAGGAACTGTAACATTCCTGTGTAGCGCTCCAAGCCTAAGAGCTTAAAAATATATATATCTAGAGTGCCTATATATATATGAGAGACATGCTGTGTAGTCAGAATCCTAACCTGTAGGCTATTGTAATTAAGATGATGGTGTTCTATAAACGCGCAACATAAAATTAAAATTTAACTTTTGCACATATTTTCTAGTCAAGACAGGAATCTAATAAACGAAGCGGAAATAACAATAGAGCCGGTGGACGAGCCTGTCAAAAGTCCGACGAAAAAACATGGCCGCCATTCCTCAATGGACCTGGCAAACGGCAACACCACCATACCTCTGCTACTGGAGAAGTGCGTCAGCAGCACGGACGGCGAAGAAGTGCAGAAGAGTGAGACAGAGACAGAGCAGAATACTGAAGAAGTTAGTGGAGAGTTTAGAGAAGGTAATTTTTAATCTATTTATGAATCTCTGTAGTGGAGAGGCTGAGCGATATACCCCGTGGTATATCGCTCAGCCACTCACTGAGTGAGCCACTGCACGACTCGGAGAATTAATCCTATGATGGGAATAACTTTCATCGATATAGCATATGCATCATATATACATTTTTAGGTATAAATTGTATTATATATTACATTTAAATATACATATATATATAATTTTGTACATTCGTAATTATAATATATTAATTTTTTATTAAAAAAAGAGTGAAAGATCCAGGGATTAACTAGAATTCTTTCATTTCAGAAGACCTCAAACTTGAAGAAACTCCAGCTAATAAAGAAGAAGTCCAAAAGGAGAGCGACGATAAACTTGAGGAGTATGTGAATCACCGGGGAATCAGGTTCACTCCGCAAGAGGAGACGACGAATCTGCAGCCGTACGGACTCGTGTGCGTGCGCGAACTGTTCAGGTGCGTCACGGACGCGGCTCGGTCACGCTCGCTATTGATTCAGATATTCTAACACGTCACGGCACGTCTGTAACCAAAACAAAAAAGTAACTTTTGATGCATTGAACAACAGACATTGATTGAGTTATAAAACCTTAAGTATATTTAGATATTTGCGTAAATTATAAAATCATGTCTTTAATCTTAATTGTACAGTTAGTGTAATAATGCTTCGGGTGAGCAAAGTGCTCAAAATCATCTATATGATAAAGGAATTCCAACTTTAGTCTCATGGAATTAATGTTTTGTTTTTAAGTGTCATTTCTTGTTAAGTCAATTCTTGAAAACTCTGTGCACTCCAATAATTATGCTACTGTCTGTACTAATCAAAACTCAGAAAGATGTGGATAACAGATTTTTTGCCCACATTTTAACATATATTGTAATTAACACAAAGTTTGAAGCGTTTACATTCGCTTATTATTTGCAAACGGTAATGAAGTAACCATTCTAGTAATGCTTTTTCGATCGCTAATTATAACTCATCGCTTCGAGTCTATCATTTTGCTTATGGTTTATAATATAAGTAAATCGTGCCATGTAGCCATGGAAGTCAAGCTAAGCAAACCAAATATATATATACATTGCTTACCGCTAGTGCTGTTAGAGGCGAAAGGAAAAAAAACATGTAAATCTCATGGCGATATCCTGCCCATCCTGTTGTTGTCGTGTCAAATGGAAATTCGTAATTTCTGCGTAACCCTACATAGGTGACGGGCGTGCGGTGCGTATTAATACCACCGACGACAAATTGTTTCGCTGATAGTAGTCTAGTACAAAATCTATCAGAGACTGTTGGTTGCGTAGGTTCGTGATATCGCTGAGCAACCCGCTGGAGGCGCAGAACTCGTCGGCCATGGTGCAGCTGGGGTTGGGGCTGGCGGGCGCGGCGCTGGAGCTGGCGGCCGAGCAGCTGGCGCGCCGCCCCTCGCTGCTGCAGCTCGTGCGCGATCCGCTCTGCCGCAACCTGCTCAGTGTGAGTTTTTTTTAATTTATTATATGGCTGCTAGGCTTTCAGCGCTATGGTGATGGTAAAAGGCTACTAAAACTTCAATCGAAGAAGCGAACCGAGTCGGCATCAGCAACCTTCCTCGTTTCTCTGAGGACTACGAAGAAATGTCTCACAGCCTGTAATCATACTGGCTCTGTATGCATTTAAACCCGGAATACAAAATAGAAGTATGGAAAGGAATGTCCTTTGTGTGTGCCCAAAACGCCGCGACATAAACACCTTCTCCACTCAGCCCGCAACGCCCCGCTATCGGCCTATGTATACCGTCAGGGCTGTCATCGTACATTACACTTTAAGGTGTAAACAATAAAGTCTGTTTTATACAATAAAACAGCATGGTGCGACTGCAGTGTTACTATATAGTTAACTTAGATATTAGAATCGTATCGTACTTTACAGTTTTAATAATTGAATATTAAGTCTCACATATTCAACAAATTTTCTATATATTTCTCAGTAGTTTGCGATGACTTTGATGTATCAATTAATGTATGAAATCGATTAAGTACTGCCACTTATTATACCAATTTTTCGTATTGTACTCAATACCAATAAATAAAGTATATAAGAGTACTACTACAGTACTACTGACAATGACTGTCAATACTATTGTACTGCAATATATAATACTACTGTAGTATTTCGAATAATTCGTTTTAGGGACTAATCTGTTCTGTAAATCAATTTCACTGAGTAAAACCATAACTATTTATAATATGTGTATTAAGGTCCGTGAGCTGACGCAAACCCTGTCTGACTTATTTCTTAAAACAAACACGAGATAAGCTATTGTCCATGGCCTTAAAGTGTCTGGCGCTGGTCCCGCTTCTATCGTTTATTGGTCATTCTTATGGCAGAGTACCTAACCTAGGCCGAAAAAGAGTTCTACCACTTAGTGACACCTACTGTCATAATAATATATCGAACAAAAACACTCTTCATCCAGTCCCGGACTATGATTGACTGAGTCTTGATAACTGAATGGTGATGAGAAATAGCCTACTTAGATAAATATTCTATAACGACAAAGACTTTTGTACAAATGTTCATAAAATTGTTTGCAACTCTTAAACTTCGAAGACAGGGACAGGGACTCGAGGACAGACGAACAAAAACTTTCTGATAACATTCTATTCTGTTTATGACAATCTATAATAAAAAACAAATATCTCTCTTATTCTGTCTTATTTTGAGAGGATTTATATAACATAGTAAATCAGCTCTCAAAACCTATGTGGTATGTGGTCACCTCTATTAGAGCTTCGAACCTCTCAACGAAACTTCGTATTAATTGTCTTGTTTCATTTTCCAGCTATTGGACACTGAGAGGATATCAATATTCGCACTGGACCTACAAATCTCCTTTCTGCTATTCGAGTCGCTGCGTTTCCATCTCAAGTTCCAAATGGAGGCGTTCTTCAAGAGGATCATAGAGATAGTAGCCGCCGACACGACGAAATCTATTTACGAATTGAAAGAGATACACCATTTGGCCTTGGAGAGTCTAGCCCAAATGTTCAGGATACCGGGGTTCTGCACCGAGCTGTATTTAAACTTCGACTGCGATGTGTACTGCATGAACGTCTTCGAGGAGCTCACAAAGCTGCTGTCTAAGAATGTGATATCCTCAACCGCTTACAACATCCACGCGTTGTCTCTGGACGCGTTGATGACGATAATCGAGGCTATAGAGATGGGAACGAGCCAGAAAATGGAGAAAAGCGAGACGGAGACCCCCGTCGCAGATGAAGAGGAGCGCTACGGGAGAGGGGGGCACGTGTCGTTGGAGCTGGGGGGCTTGGACGACGCATCCGTTGTCAGCGACCATGTTACGCACGACATAAGTCATTACTTTGCCGGAGCGAGGACCGGTCGCCACAAGCCCACAGGGAAGCTGCCCACTGAGGCCGAGCTTGATAATATCAAGAATATGAAAAAGGTGTGCCTATCGTTTTAGTAATACGATTTTAATTCATTGTATTTTAAGAAAACTTGCCGAAAAATGCCGTTGAAGTAGTAGAAATAATAAAGAAATACTAAAGTATAGGTGGTGGAGCCAAACGGCAGCTTTAGCTGCTGTTCGCATGGGGCGGCACGACCAGGGTAGTATCGCGACGTCATGAACTCATACCGGCATGAAGTAAAGGCATCTTGTGCTCCTGCATTTCATTCAGTAATTTCTCACAACCGTTTACCCAGTACTGGGATGGACAGAGGACATTTTACTCATATACTACTCGGTGATATTTCAAAATAATGGTTAAATGGTTAGTAAAATAGCTATATATATATTAGTTAGTGGTTAGATATCCGAATTTATTCGATTTTTTGATGAACTGATTTACGATTTATACTATTGACTTAGACACTAGGATGGCGACAGGCTCACCCACCACGTTGTTCCAAATAACATCTAGTGAAAAGTGGGTTAAAAGGACTAAAATATTAAGGCCTCTGATCATCCCAGTCTTGGGTATACGATCTTGAGAACTTATTTAGTTAAGGAGTAAAATAAAATTATAAATGTTCTTTGCTAAACATAAGACTCTCCAAAAGAACACTTTTTATCTTGTTTAAGAGTTCTCTTGGGAGAAAATTTGTGTCCTTGCGGACGAAGAAGGGGACAGTCGCTAGTTATTGTATATTAAGAAAATAATAAAATTTTCATGTCGTTACACAGTGGGTGACACAGGGCACGGAATTGTTCAACCAGAAGCCGGAGCGCGGCATCGAGTTCTTGCAGGAGCACGGCGTGCTGAAGACACCCCTGGACCCTCACGAGGTGGCCATCTTCCTGAGGGAAAACCCCGACTTGGATAAGAAAATGATTGGTATGTGTGTAAAACTATTATTTTTTTGTCATTAATGCTGTGCTTCCGTAATCAAGGGTTCGGTGGGGCAATGGTCAGACGTTCAGCGCGGTGCAGATCACGGGTTCGATTCGCGTATGCATATCTGCAGAGCGTATAATTCTACAACGTGTAGTTTCTTAAATGTTATTATTATAACTCAATGTGTCTTCTTCAAAGTATAAAACTTAAAGTTATTATTAGTATTTATTAAGTATTTTCATGTATCTTCAAAAACCGAAGTTAATTTCGAAGGTATTTATATTCTGCAAAATTCATATCAATAGTTACATACACCAAGATCTTCAGCTTGAACTATTAACAACAACTAGACTTCCCTTAGTGAGGAGGATTATGACAACGTTTTTTCCCCAAATTTCTCAAACCATCACAAGCCATCACTCGGCCGTCAGAGCCTCGTTTGTCAGTTAGTGGGGCGCTCCACGTCCGGGTGAAGTTTGCATCTGGTGATAACGCTAATATTACTTCGAAGTTTTGGGCTCGAATTCTGCTAAAGGCAAGCATTAATGCGATGAATATAAATGTTTGTACTCGACTCGTCGATGTTTATGTATGTATATAGACACAGGTGATCCAAGTTTGGGGCTTCATGACGTATACGAGTGTCCGATATATAATTTTTATATACCGCGCCCGTGTGCAGGCGATTACATCTGCAAGCGGTCGTCGCGCGGCGAGGAAGAAGGCCCGTCGGTGCTGACGGCCTTCGCGGAGAGCTTCGACTACTCGCAGCTGCGCCTCGACCAGGCGCTGCGGCTCTACCTGGAAACCTTCCGGCTGCCCGGCGAGGCGCCGCTCATCTTCCTCGTCATGGAGAAGTTCGCGGAGCGCTGGCACGTGAGTGGGCTCCGCTCTGCACTCGTTGCCTAACATCTCGCATGCGGCGTCCTCGGTTCGAATTGCATGCGGCTTATTTAAATCAGCTCGAACAAAGGCGTTTGTAAGAAGGCGCCGGCAGGAGTATGAATGAATTTCTTGTAAGGTTCGTCCATATCCACCACGCTGAGAAGATGATGTTCAGCAATGGACTGAAAGGGCTGATGTAGTGGTAAATTTAGGTATATTGATCATTTTCATCAATGGTATAGGCACTATGATATGAACTGCTCAATGTCAGTAATTGATAATATTAAAAAGTTGAAGAAAAAATTACTTCGCACAATTCTTCTGAGGAGAGTATGATTTCACCCGAGCCGCACTTTATACCGCGTATTAAGTGTTGGTGATTAATATTACTTGGTGTGGGTGCGTGTTGAGGTGAGCGAGGTGGTGCTGGTCTTCCCTTCGCGCTGAAGAATATATGCCATTTAGTTGTTTTTTTTTTCATGTGGAATTGTGTGAAGTAAGTTTTTTCCAGCTTCTTTAAAATTACGGATTTCCGCAAAGTAACACCTGACTCATTTTACATATATAGCTCATAAAACTCATTACTCGATTGCAGTCAACGAACGGCGAGCCGTTCGCGAACACGGACGCGGCGTTCCGGCTCGCGTACGCCATCATCATGCTGAACATGGACCAGCACAACCACAACGCCAAGAAGCTCAACGTGCCCATGAACGTGGACGACTTCGTCAGGAACCTGCGCGGCTGCAACGGCTCCGGGGACTTCGACCAGGAGATGTTGGAAGCTGTCTTTCACGCCATCAAGTGAGCAATGTGTTGTTTAAAAGCAATTTATACAATAATTGACATCCACTATGCGGGGAACCGGTCAGGTGTTAGCACAAACGCAATAAACCAGAGAAATAAAAAAAATTGTTTGTGTTCCTACTAAATCTGTTAATGCTAGGGTACTGTAGCTGCGTTTCCTTAACAGTCCAGGTGTCCAGCGTGCTAGTAGAGACTCAGAACATTTGCTAGAAATACATGCCAGCGTTTGTCGACGCGTTCTTAAATGAAGGTCTGATCGAATTCTCCCTGAAAAAAATACCCCAGAGTGTTATTGTCGTTAGGTCAGAGACTTCTACAGAATCTAGTATTTCTCAAAGGTTTTCTTTCAGGACTAGTAATTTTCTTGAATCTTAAAGAAATGGCAAAAACAATAAAGTTGAATTGAATGTCTTAACACAGCCTGTATATCTATGAGTTAGACAAACAAAAGTAATGCTGGTTTTGCTGGACGTGCGCAGAAACGAGGAGATGGTGATGCCCGCGGAGCGCGTGGGGCCCGTGCGCGACGCGTACCTGTGGCGCGTGCTGCAGCGCCGCGGCCGCACCGCCGCCGCCGCGTACCGCGCGCCGCCCGCGCACCACCCGCACCACGCACGCCTGCTGCCCGTCGCCTGCCCGCCCGTCGTGAGTATGCACCTGCACACCTGCACCTCTGCATACCTGCAGCCTACTGTACTGCCTGTTAGATCATTGCCACCCTAGCCCAATACAATAACACACTAATTTCAATTCCAGGTGTCAGCACTGTCGGCGGCATTCGAACGCGCTCCGCAGCCGACAATCGAAGAAATAGAGAGTCAGTCCCGGGACTGCGGCGCTCTAGTGGCCCTCGGTGGGCTCGAGCGCTGCGCGGCCTTGGTGGCGCGGCTGCAGCCCGACACCATGCCCCTGGACACGCTGGTACTGACACTCTGCAAGTTCAGCGGACTGCTGGCTCCACATCAAGCCGGCTATATTGCTGTTGGTATGTATACTTATTGTTCTTCGCTTAAGCTTCTTCGAAAGTAAGTTAATTTAATTTTTAGTGAATTAATTATCTTTATTTAACTTAATTTTGCTTGATCTGCAAAAGCAGAAATTTATATGTCAGTCTTCATTCTGTCATAATCAAATGTAAGGACTCCTACAGATTTATAACATTTAACTGTCTCCTATGGCACTTAGAACTGGTAAACATGTTCTACATGCAGTGTCGGTTCAATTTAGATAACAATTGTGAAAACTTGTCGAAAAATATTATTGTCTATCGTAACAATACTCTATCACATGCGACTGTCACGTTAAACGTCACGTCTGAGTGAAATACATTGGTATGGTTCCGCAGGCGTGTCTCTAGGCCAATCGATGAAGGCGCAGCTGGCGCTGAAACGAGCGTGCGCGGTGGCGGCGCGACATGCGGACTGCGTGCGCGACGCCTGGCGCCACCTGCTGGAGATCCTGCACTCGCTGTACGTCGGCCGGCTGCTGCCCAAGGTGTGTTGTCGGTGCTCCGTGCGGACTGCGTGCGCGTCGCCTGGCGCCACCTGCTGGAGTTCCTGCACGCGCTGTACGTCAGCCGGCTGCTGCCCAAGGTGTGTTGTCGGTGCTCCGTGCGCGACGCCTGGCGCCACCTGCTGGAGATCCTGCACTCGCTGTACGTCGGCCGGCTGCTGCCCAAGGTGTGTTGTCGGTACTCCGTGCGCGACGCCCGGCGCCACCTGCTGGAGTTCCTGCACGCGCTGTACGTCAGCCGGCTGCTGCTAAGGTGTGTTGTCGGTGCCCGTGCGCGACGCCTGGCGCCACCTGCTGGAGTTCCTGCACGCGCTGTACGTCAGCCGGCTGCCGCCCAAGGTGTGTTGTCGGTGCTCCGTGCGGACTGCGTGCGCGACGCCTGGCGCCTCTTGCTGGAGATCCTGCACTCGCTGTACGTCGGCCGGCTGCTGCCCAAGGAGTGTTGTCGTTACTCCGTGCGGAAGGCGTGCGCGACGCCTGGCGCCACCTGCTGGAGAAGCTGCACTCGCTGTACGTCAGCCGGCTGCCGCCCAAGGTGTGTTGTCGGTGCTCCGTGAGGACTACGTGCGCGACAGGTGGCGCCAACTGCTGGAGATCCTGCACTCGCTGTACGTCGGCCGGCTGCTGCCCAAGGTGTGTTGTCGGTGCTCCGTGCGGACTGCGTGCGCGTCGCCTGGCGCCACCTGCTGGAGTTCCTGCACGCGCTGTACGTCAGCCGGCTGCTGCCCAAGGTGTGTTGTCGGTGCTCCGTGCGCGACGCCTGGCGCCTCTTGCTGGAGATCCTGCACTCGCTGTACGTCGGCCGGCTGCTGCCCAAGGAGTGTTGTCGTTACTCCGTGCGGAAGGCGTGCGCGACGCCTGGCGCCACCTGCTGGAGAAGCTGCACTCGCTGTACGTCGGCCGGCTGCTGCCCAAGATGTTGTCGGTGCTCCGTGAGGACTACGTGCGCGACAGGTGGCGCCAACTGCTGGAGATCCTGCACACGCAGTTATGGTTTCACATACATCTTCGAAGCAGAGCAAACCTCGGGAATTCAATCTTCTTTTAAGGGTTTAGTCATTGGGTTTTAAATGTCTTCTCGACCATATCTGCAATTAATTATGTTATTTAGCGTACCATAATCATAACTAATAATAACATGTAGTAACCCGGTTTCTCTCGAACTACGTTCACAGTGCCTGGTGGAGGCGGAGGACTACCTGTCCCCCGGCGGTACGGTGTCGCTGCTGCGCGAGGCGGCGCGCGGCCCGGACGCCGGCCTGCTGTCCAGCCTCTACTCCTACATCGCGCTCGGCGAGACCGGTGAGGGACACTTTAAAACTGTACATTTTTAATTGGCTAAAAGACCTTCTGCTAAAAAGCAAACTCAAAGTTTGTACAATTTCTATATTTCAGACGTAATTTTTTACATTAAAATTTGTATGATTTTGAAGTAATTATAAAAAGATTATGGCAGGTGACATAACTTCACACTTGTTGACGTAACGAAACCGCCCACGTGAAACAATAGTTGTGATTAATCATAATTAAAGAGAAAAATCTTTAATGTTATATTACTTATGTTATGTTAAGTTATTTTATGATGGCCTGGTCACCGCAACTTCACGAATGTTCGTGCATTTAGCGAATGTATAGGAATAACAATTACACGTGCCAACCGAGCTACTCGAGGAAAATCAGCAAACACTTGAAGTTACCGATGACCTCGGAGAGAGACCTCGGGGAGCCGAGGTGCTTAGCCCTGTATTCCGCGAGCGTCGGACACTGCAACATCACGTGGGCTGTCGTTTCTTCTTCATCCATACACGACAGTGTTACAGACGACTGTCTCTAACACCTATAATAAACAGTTGTTAGTTAAACGATCCATGCCCAGTTATGGTGCTAGTTACTATCCCAATTTAGGACTTATACAGACGCAGTAGCATTGTGTTTATATATTATAATTTTCTATTTAAATAACCAAGCAAATTTGTAAGTTTTTGATATTGTATTACAGGCATGCGAACGCCGACGCCCCACGAGAAGGCGCTGATAGAGGCGGCGAGCGAGTGCGTGGCGAGCTGCAACCTGCCCGGCCTGCTCGTCACCGAGACCAAGTTCCTGCAGCTCGAGAGCCTGCAGGTGCCTTCACCTCGCACAGCCTGTGAATAGTCCAATGCGGGACGTAGACCGCTCCCGTGAGGAGGATTTGCTACAATCACCTCGCCCGCCATGCCGATTAGCGACCGCAGCACCAGACTCCTCGCACCTTAGAATCTGCTGACCGTCATCAGTCGGCTTTTTTTTTTTTTTTAAAGACTACTTTAATATATTTTAATATAGAATAGCAATGCTATTTATTAAGTTGCATTACTAATATTCCTGTTAACCTCCAACCTAAGCTTAGAGCTCTGGAGTGGTTCACGACAATACTTGAATGGCGGTCTCGAACTTACGACGTCACGTTTCGTAGTCAGCACCCTAACCCATTCGGCTATTGGCGCTTAAATTTGTGGTCAAAAAAAAATTGTGGTCTGGTATTTTTCTAGATGGCTATCCTGTCATCTGTCGGTAGCCACTGCGATTTTCGAAGCCTTTCCCTTAGTCGCCTCTCACAACACCCACTGACAGAAGGGGTGATGAAAGGTGTGTGTTAGTAAAGGTTTTTACCTTTACTAACACAAAGCTAAAGTCGAGGCTTGTTTAAAGGTCTTACGAAAGTCAATATCTACACCGGTAGACTAATAAACATATAAAATTATTTCCATGTTTAAACAGATTTAACATTTTCAAACTATGTTTTATTTTATTTAATGTAATAAATGTGAAAGCTTGTAAGTTTATCGATCAATCGCGCTTGAAGGACTGGACGGATTATATCATGGAATAACATAAAGGATACTTTTAGTCTCAAGTAATAGTTCCTTTGTAACGAAATCCTTAACGACATTGGTATCTGCCAGCGATACAAATCGTAAACAAGTTACAAAAATCTCATTGGTACGAGTCCTCCACATAGGGGATCGAATTCGGATCTCTTGCTCGCAGACCCCACTCGGTTATCTTGGCTCGTGGCAATCATTTTACCGTTATCAATGAACCAACTCGATAGACGTGTGTCGTTTTACATTTTACGTTGTCCGATTGGGCGGCATGGAATTGTTGTACGTAAAAGTAAATTAGCAGCCTGTAAGTGCCCACTGCTAGGCAAAGGTCTTCTTGTCAAATATCTGAGAGGGTTTTGGAGCCGGGAAGGGCCCGCCACGCTGCTCCAGTGCGGGTTGGCGAAATTCACATCTTGAAATATTTTTTATAATTTCTCAGACATTTTACAACGTGGTAGAGCCAAGCGGCGGCTTTAGCTGCTGCTCGAATGGGCCTGCTAGACCGGGATAATACCACGACCTCACAGAATACCGGCGTGAAGTAGAAGCATCTTGTGCTTCTGCGTTTCGTTCGGTGAGTGAGGTAACCGGAGGCTCACTGCATGCAGGTTTCCTCACGATGTTTTCGATGAGCACGTGGTAAATACAGCTTGTACCTCCTATTAATAATTTTAGTGGTGCGGGCCACCGGCCACCGGCGCTCGAACCCCGAGTCACTCGCGCTCTGTGAAACTAAAGTGAGCGCCCTGACCACTAGGCTATCAGGGCTCATGTCATATATACCAATAATATTCTATTGACAGGAGCTAGTTCGCGCTATGATTGCCGTGGGCACCCCGCCGGACGCTGACAGCCTGCAGCTAAATCCTCAGTTGGAAGATATCACAATTTTCTTCTTGGAACTTCTAGGAAAGACTCTTATACAAAATCGGTGAGTCTTGTATTCTGTGCTTTGTTTATTTTAAAATAGTGTAAACTTTGTTAGGAATTTGTCCCATGTTTTTATGACTCTTTACATTCCTTTAGAGTATATAGTGGATTATAGAATAACTTGTAAGGTTATTCAGATTCTGTTGATTCGTGGGTTCTAGGTTCCAATAGCAGGCGAAATTAATATTTGTATAACTATCAAATTGGTTTTTGGTGATGAATGTATTCAACACGAAGCTCCGCCCACCTCGTGCCCCTATTCTAAACCACGACCTCTGTTTGAATTGTGATATCACTTTCAAAGTCCAGATGATTGTGTTATAACAGCCGATACAACTAGCATGCTAGTGGAAAATGTCCATGCGGTGGGAGCTAAGTTCTGCACGACCCGGTGCCAGAAAAATATCTCAAAAGCTCTCTGATTATACTATAAAACTCATGGAAGCCAGGCGTAAGATGAGGCTGCAGCCTTTAACTTATTCGTCCAGTATATCGTCATCGGAACCGGTGGATCTTTAAAGCTATGAGGCGTGATATATGCAAATTCTATATTGAAGATGCGATCGAGCGCAACCAGGGCTCACTGGCCAGAGCTGGAGCTGAGATTTTGAGTGAGATCGAGCAAATTTACCGACATCTTTACACACCGTCGTTGAAACCGCATACTAGTGTGAGTAACGTCCCAAGAGCCAAACTTTTCCGACACTACTCCGATGATATCCCGGACGTTAGTCTCAGACAAGATTAGAATGGCTCTCAATCTTCTTTAAAACTCAAAGCGCTGGGTGAAGACGGAATTACAACAGAGCTTTTGAAAGCGGACGACAAGCATTCAGAAGCTGTTTAATTTCGTCATTCATCGCGGTGTCGTTACGAATCGTCTAGCAAGCAGACTTGACGACTTCCAGCTTCCCGAACAGGTCGGTTTCCGATAAGGCTATAGTACCATAGACCATATACATACTCTTCATAATAACATTCATCCAATATGCAGAACGGTGTAAGACAGACATATCCCCAAAACGGCTTACCGCTGCGTTGCAAGTTGTTTTCAAGATGCTGAACTGGAAAGGATACGGTTTCGATGACGAATACATCCCTCACCTCCAATTTGCTGTTGACTTAATCCTTATTGCAGGATCGCAGGAGCTTAGCACTATGCTTAATGACCTCAATAGTGTCTCCTAACAGGTTGCTCTTAAAATTAACATGCACAAGATCATGTCTAATTGCCACGAAGCTTCAAGTACTACCGGACAACTAGTGCGTGTTGCCAGTGATGATGTATGGCGCCGAAACGTGGTCCTTCACTGCAGGCCAGGGCTGTGCTTTGGTATTACTGTGTGTCATTAGAATCTGCACCGAATCCGCCGCAGAACAAGGTTAACCGAAATATCCCTAAGGATCAGCAAGCTGGACTGGTAATGGACCGACCGTATAGCTCGTTGAGCTCGTAGAGCTAACAACCGTAGGAGAAGAAAGGTTCTCGATTGGTCGTCCTATACTGCGTATGGTGTTGGCAGTCTAGGACGACCACAAGATGTAGTGCCGACATGCAAAATGTTACGGGAAGTCGATAGATGCAGGTGGCACATGACCATGCTTTGTGGTAATCTTTGGGGGAGGCCTATGTTCAGCATTGGACTTATGACAGGCTGTAATGATGAAGAGGTAATTTCTTTAATGTCAGATAAGACGATCCAAATCGCCCTGTAGTTTTTCTGCATCCGATTGATTGTTTTTATAGCTCATTCGCAAAGGGCAAATATTTAGCAAACTAAAATGTATTTGGAATGTTATATATAAACAAGAAACAAAATCGGTCTCAGATAAGATCCTTGTGTTATTACCAGACTGTAATAAAAATTCACTTAATTTGTGTCTGTCTGCTGTTTTGAACTGTCGATAAAATTTTATATATGGTCGGTATGTATGTCTTAGATTAAATCTACGACATAGATCATAAGGTTCGATTTTCAAAAATTCTAAATTTTCCACTAGTGTCATTATTTTTAACTGTGGTCTGTCCGACAGGGACCGCCTTCTGTGCGTGTGGGAGGAGGCGGGCGCGCACCTGTCGCGCGTGGTGCAGTGGGCGGGCGCGCGCGGGCCGCAGCCGCTGACTCGCGCGCTGACGGCGCTGCTTCGCACGGCGGCGCGCCTCATGCGCTGCGAGCTGTGCGCCGCGCGGGTGCTGCACCACCTCACGCTGCTGTTCCGTCTGCCCTACAAGCTCTTCTACCAGCAGGCCGATGTCGTGAGTATCTCTCATTGTGTTGTTTGATTCAGAACAGTCTTTACAAAAGGCTTCTTCAAAGATATTATAGATGATAGATGGCCGCTTTACAAAAGAGTATAATTAGCAGTTTTTCCAATGATTTTGATAATAGGGGTTAAAGTATGAAGTTGCCGTTTTAATGGAGTTGCTACTTATGATTTAAATTGATTGATCCAAGATTCGTGATTAAAACTTTTTTTTACACAAAACCTATGTTACATTCTAAATTCTAGAGCTCTTTGTTTTTGTATTTGAGTTCACTATGGAAACGTTCAATATTTGTGTAATTTTCGAATACGAGCTCCGACGTGGTTCTAACGCAGCAGAGACAGCTCGCAATATCAATGCTGTGTTTAAACTTTTGGTTGAATAGCTTTCGTAGTAACTGACGGTATAGTCCCAAAGTTGTGGAAGTCTGCTTTTATAACACCCATTCACAAAACTGGAAGCAAAGCTTCATTATAAACTTTAGACCAATTTCCGCGCTAACTAAAACTGCGCACCCCCTGGTTCTATTATCCACTTTAGGTGACTTCCAAGTGCAATATCATGTGTTGTGTTAAACTTGTCAGATATCGTGCGGACTGTACGAGCTTGTGAAGACGTCTGCGCAGAACATACACAGCGCCGAGGAGTGGGAGGTGCTGCTGGCGCTGCTGGCCGCCGCCGGGGCCGGCGCATGGCCCGCCGCGTCCACCTGGCCCGGCGCCAACAGCTGTGAGTGCTTACCGCCGTACAAAATTATTTCAACCTTAATCACAACGTTACGTTATGTTGCAAATCCCTATAGGCTTCTTAAACTGAATAATTTTCCTTTAGCTTCTAGTCGTTCAGAGGGCTCCGAAGAAGAGATCGAAAAGAGACCCACCAGCGCGTCTTCAGAGAGCGAGCTTTCACATTCACCACAAACGCAGGGTTGGATTCTGGTGAGTGAGATATACCGACGATCTCATCTTTAGCATGATAAGCTCTTCAAACTCGTCTCGAGTTTTGTACACATTCAATATAAAATTATAGATTTTAACTAAGAATTAACAAATAGTATAGATCTCAAAGCATATAAGCGCTACATCAAACTTAGTAAAAGTACACTAATGTTTCTTACAGTTAAAAGCAATAAACAGTTTTCACATATGTATGTCGCCGTACATACAGGTAATCACTCACCATCAAGTGAATCGCTTACTCGTTGGCCGTCCTTCTCATATAAAAAAGGAATCAATTGAATTTTCATTTCGGGACAGGTAAAGAAAGAGACGAGCTCAGGGAACGACGGCATCGGCACCTTATGGAGCAAGGAAATAGAAGGCGTGAGACTACGCGCTCACCGAGCGTCGGCACTTGCGCGATGCGCTGAGGCCCTAGCATTGGTCGTGCGAGATGTGGCGCACGTGACGCCGCACAACTGCCGCGCCGCCGTGCGCGCCGTGCGGCTCCTGGCGCGCGCCACGCTGCACGCACACGGTACGCACTGCAACAACGCCCATGTCCCCAAGTCCGCCATCCGGAGGCCATGGGAATCAGGAAGACTGGCGCTCTTTAGCACCAGCCTTCCCGGTACACCCCGGCGAATCTGAGCATCATCGACGGAACTGACACTCCTCTCCCCCCCGCGGCCGCATCAGCCAGAGTCGCGGAGGACAGGGAGAATGGCGAAACGCAATACCAAAACTCCTCTTACCCCGAGACTCCACCTCGGCTGTGGAGTCAACGACCGGACCAACACGCCTCCGAAGTGGGCTCAGCCACCTCGGGCCAGCCATACCCGTAAAGACGGGCCGGCCATGTGCAGGGACATGTGCGGTATCCTATATGGAGTTAAATTAGATGAATAACGGATTTGAGACAACGGCGAGAGCGCTTAGATGGAAGGGACGTTAAGCTGTATCCACGACATCAACTCTACACCAAAGATGAAACGTCTCCACTTAGGTAATTATGCATAGCAGGGCCACTAAAACCCTGATTTTCAGTGGGGGTCAGCCTATCAAATCTATTACAAAAAAAAAAAAATTATGCCCACAAAATGAGTCTTAAATAACTTGCTTGACTTAGTTGTTGTCCGAAAATTTGTTAACGCAGAAATGCAGTCTAGGTAAGACCTCTTTCTCTAAACGAGGCCCTGGCGATAAAATAATGGCGGAATGTCCATTCGAATTTGCGGAACCCAATTCGTACATACCAGTGCGAGGGGACCGGCGCTGCGCTCACCGTCCCGCCGAGCCGAGCCGAGCGTGCCGAGCCGAGCCGAGCATGCCGAGCTTCCAAGAAATGTATTACAACTATTGCCGGCGATTCCTTCGCGAGGCTGATGTGGTAGTACAGAGAAATGGCACGACTTGTTCGTATATGCGCATTATACGTTGTCAACTTTCGGAGTAAAAAGTAAAGTATCGGCCTTTGAAAGTGTACAACCGGGCGTCTCAAGTATTTGAGAGAGTTTTGGAGCCGGGATAGTCCGCCACGTTGCTCCAATGCTGATTCCAACTGGTGTGACATGCAGGTGTCTTCATGATGTTCACTGTTAAGCACGTGGTATATTCAGCACAAAATTTACTATTGACAATTTTAGTGGTGCCGACACCGGGAACCGAATCCAGGTCACTAGCTTACTATGGAATTAAAGCGACCACCCTGACCATCAGGCTGCCACGGCTCTTAATGTACCACAATATACTTTTACAAGAGTAGGTAAAGTTAAATTTGGAATACAGGGAAGAAGATCAGCCGAAGCAGTGATGTCAGACGCATCCGGGGTGGTCCCCGGCGCCGCAACAACGAGGACTCCAGCGACGAGGAGCCGGACACTCTGGACCAGTACCATATGGTCAGCATACAGGTTAGACATCAGTTTGCATGACTACGTAGACTACTCAAAAAATATTGCGAAGCTAAAAAAAAGTTCTAAGTTTAAAGTATTAAATCTTTTCTTAACAAAGTTTCATGCGTCTGAACCAATTTTTTTCCAATCTTTTCTACGGTGTGCTCGAACGCTGCTAGCACATCCTCCGCCGATTAAACCTTTCGGCCGATTCAAGTCAAATCAGAGCTTAAGGAGGGTATCCCTAAAGCTTAACCGGTATTCTGTCCAGGAAGTCCCACGATTAGAGCTCAGAGAGCGCGGGCGCGTTGTTTTGATGGTCACAGCAGTGACCACTTCGGGCAAGCATTTGGGAGTTCACCATTCGGCATTGATCCTACTTTGATTTCATAAAGGCATTGACTTCAGATGCCCTGTCAAAATTAAACAACTATCAAAATCTTATCTGCGCATCACCGTCGCTTCACGAGTTGGTCCATTTTGAAACGTTCCAACCTTCGACTGGCGCTTTGTTTCTATATCGTATCCATAAATCCAAGATTCATTCATCATTCCATCATTCACCTGTATTTTCATTAATTCATCACCCTTTAATGGGCCTCTATCCATAAATACCATTTAAAGACTATCAAACGATTCGTCGGGTTTTAAAAAACATTTGAAATCGCAAAAAACCATCACACGAAATTATTCCCGCTGCAGATTATTTTTTCAACCAAACAAGATACTTGAATTTAGCTCGTAAAAAATGGGGAGGGTAAATGAAATTAGAACATTCGTATTTTTAATTGTTATTAATCGTATTTTCAAAATAAATTATAACTGGCAAGTGTCTCATACAAATATTTTTTTCGCTGAACGTTATGCGTAGCCTGGCATAATATATTATAATAATTACAAAACATATGGACGTCCATATTGTATTAAACTACCTAAAAATCGTAGCTAAGTTTTGAAAAACTCATCGGTACTGGAGTACAATCTCATCGGTATGTAGGCCACGACTAACGAGAGTTTACGGAGGCCCATCCGTAAACTCTCGTTAGTCGTGGCTTCCCTAATTTTATAATCTACAAGGAACTACATCTCTATACTCATGATAAAATTACTTTCTTGTATTAATAGTGATCACCCCTGTATACAGCCATTGGCCAATTTCTGTTTTACCGGCTATATCAAAAACTTAGGAAAAACTATTAAATACCAGATTACTAAATTATATGACGAAATAAAACACAATGTTTTCATTCCAATGTGGTATTTAGAAAGGTTTTAGCATCTTATGCCACTCTTGTAACAGAACATCTCTATAACTAAATAATATGTAGCTGTTTATTGATTTAAATAAAACCTTTGACACTGTTTCTCTCCACATTCCTGCACTGAATTATAAAAATAAGTCTCAGTGGTTAGGAACTTTCTGTATTTAGGGAATATCTTAAAAACCGAAAATAAAGGTTTAAACTAGAGCTACACAATAGTGGAGATATTATCGTATCATGCGTCGTACCACAAGGCAGTGTCCTCGGTCCTACTATATTTTCATATACATAAAATATGTCTGCAACATGAGTATCAAAATTTTTTTTCGTACACCGATGTACTGCTATTGTATACAAAGGATATAACTGAAATGGTATTAAAATTAAAATTTCAAGAGTGTTATCAAGTGGCTAAAAATAATTTTTTTCCTTAAATACGACAAAATAAACTATATCTATTTTAGAATATATAACAACACAACTCGATCAACTATAATATTAAAAGTTATATACGAAATACCTCAAAAAGCCATGCTCAAAGTAATGTTTTATAAAAGAGTCCTGTTCGTCTAATAATCTATATGAAAACGGTAACCTACTGTCAGTCTGAAAATTGTATATTTTACATACGACCTTAAGAACACATAACATTGTACCACGTGACATCAGTACAAAACTTAAACTTAAATATATAGTCCCAGACGCTCTTCCAGTAAAAACGGTATTTGCAAGTGTGGAGTATAGGAAACATTCAGCATATTTAATAAATAAAATTAAATAAATAATGTGCAATAGGTATATGTAGTGATAATTGAAACTAAGAAATCGCGATATACACAAGCACTCAGTGTGCCTGCAAAGCTGAAATTCTGGAAAAAACTAAACAATGAAATTAAATGAAGAATTAATAAGAGAAAAAAATGTGCTATGTTGAAACTGAGACACTTTTATAATACGTGAAGTAATAGGTGAATCATACATAACACACAAACACGCGCACGTTATTAAGTTCATAAATTAAACAAGATTAATAATAAATAAAGATTGGTGCCTTTAAATAACATATGGATGGGCGGATCCTCCCGGCACTGGCATTAATATGCTTAAAAGGAGACTCCAGGCATTAGATATGTGTTGCTGTGTTTACGTAAATATTTTTTTTTATTGTTTTAGCTACTTGATCTGATGCACACACTGCACAGTCGCACTGCACAGATTTTCAAATGGTGGCGCGACGAATCGGACCAGGGTCAAGGTAATTATTATTAAAGAGGTCACGCCAATATTTATCCAATAGAGATGATGATTACATTTGATTCGGTATGCAAAGTTATCCAACAACCCATCTCATCTCGTGCGTATTTTAAAAGTCGAATAAAGGAAATACCAGAAAAATTACAAGAATAACGGCTGACGGCAAAACAACCAACTCTAAAATGGCATACCTTGCTGTACGTGGTAGAGCCAAGCGTTGGCTTTTGCTGCTGCTCGAATGACCGACTCATTCGGGGTACTGGGTAGTGCCACGACCTCGCAGAATAGCGACGTGAAGTATCATCTTGTGCTTCTGCGTTTCGTTCGGTGAGCGAGGTGACCGGAGACTCCCTCACTCTCCCCATCCTCCCTTCTCATCCTCTCTCCCATTTCCCAAATATCTTTAAAGGCCGGAAACGCACCTGCAGTCACTGCATTGCAGATAATCAAGTCACTGCATAACAGAGAAGGCGACGGTAATGACTTACCATCACGTGAGCCGCTTACTGTTTGTCCCCTATCCCACAGTTGAGGGTTAAGGAACCGATTATGATGATGACGGTGATCATGATGACGGTGATCATGATGACGATGATCGATGATCGATCCAATACTCATTTTATGGTGAAGGTGTAAGAATGTACCACCATGTTATGTCGTCAGTTTTTTCACCTCGATCGGACTCGGCCGATCAGCTGGTGATCTTCTAGTTTACCTGACTCACCGATGGGCAGAAGCAGTTGAGTCTAAGGGGGAGGCTTTGGCGGTTAGTCTGGACGTAGCGAAAGCATTTGATAGGTTTTGGAATAAAGCGCTTCTTTCAAAGCTTTCATCTTACGGGGTTCCTGAGAGATTGTGCAACTGGGTCACCAGCTTCCTCACGGATCGGAGCATCAAGGTTGTTGTCGACGGTGCATGCTCGGACCCCAAACCCGTGAATGCTGGTGTTCCACAAGGCTGTGTGCTATCTCCCACTCTGTTCCTTCTGCATATCAACGACATGCTACAAATCAGTAGCATTCATTGCTATGCAGACGACAGCACGGGTGATGCCCTATACAGGCCGTGCGAATATTTCTCGGGAACGCGTCGACGAGTGCCGGAACAAACTTGTCTCTGAAGTCGAGACCTTGTTATTCAAAGTCTCGGATTGGGGTCGACGCAATTTGGTCCTATTCAACCCCAAAAAGACACCGGTTTGCGCGTTCACCGCTAAAAAGAATCCCTTTGTCGTTTCTCCTCTTTTTGAAAACTTTCCCTTATTGCCTCAGCCAGTATCAGAATCCTTGGCATATCGAGCGACGTTCAGTTCCGTGGTCACTTGGAGGGAAAGGCCAAATTGGCCTCCAAAAAGCTTGGTGTGCTCTGTAGAGCGGGACAGTATTTCATGCCGGTCCACCGTTTGCAACTTTATAAGGCGCAAGTTCGGCCCCACATGGAATACTGTTCTCATCTCTGGGCAGGGGCACCCCAGTACCAACTCCTTCCATTTGACCGCATCCAACGTCGAGCGGTTCGAATTGTCGGCGACCAAGCTCTCTCTGATCGGCTTTATCCTTTGGCCTTGCGAAGAGATGTTGCTTCTCTTTGCATTTTTTACAAAATTTTCCACGGGGAATGTTCTGAGGAACTGTTCGGATTGATCCCAGCTGCTGAGTTTCACCATCGTTCCACCACCACAGTGCGTTATAATCGAAGTTTTCTGCCACGCACTTCGACTTTATGGAATCAGCTGTCGCCTGCAGTATTTCCGAACAGTTACGACTTAGGGACCTTCAAGAAAAGAGCTTATTCCTTCCTTAAAGGCCGGCAGCGCATCTGTAGCTCCTCTGGTGTTGTGGATGTTCGTGGGCGTCGGTGATCACTTACCATCAGGTGAGCCGCACGCTCGTTTGCCCCCTTCTATAAAAAAAAACCAGGTACAATGCAGTTGTTTCCTTGAATTACAAGGGATCTGATGATGATGGAGTTTTTCGTGTCATCAAGTATCAATTGGTACAGGAAGCAGGCGTGGCGAGCAGGTCGGATTTAGTTATGTGGTAGGATGATTATACCAACCTATGTCCACTCCAGGTCACTGAGCTACGACGGGCTAATGTTTGTTATCTTTTCATCCTTTAGGGGCTGAAGAGTACGACTTGTGGGAAGTCGCGTGGAAACCGTTACTTCAGGGCATAGCGGAATTCTGTACAGACAGACGACGACAGGTACGTTTTGTAATTTTTTTTTATTTGTTTCACTAAAATTTACTGTAACACTAATAGGAGTGGAAAAATGGAGACGGATTATCGCCGATAATTTGTATTTTCGCATTGAGGTGGCGGGGCTAATGTCCAATCTATCGCTCCGCTGAGTGCGATCAGATAATTGTGTAACGCGCGGGAGACATTGCCGCGGCAGCTGGGCCCCGATGATAACGCACACGTGTCCCGTGCCCGACCCTACACCCTACACTCGATACTTGGCAGTATATTCACTGGATTCATTTTTTTTTTTGTTAGAATCTGTTTGTTACTATTAATTGTTTTTATTTAAATTTTAGTTAAGACGTCCACTGTGATCGGTCGTATCGTGAGATTGTAATCAATTTAAAAAATATTATTTACATTGCCATGGGGTTTTCAAAGCCAAAGAAAAACCATTCACGTCTTTTGGCATACCAACGGGAAGAAAGAGGCGCTTTAATATTATTGAGAATATTTTTATTTATTCTAGTTTCGCAGTGTACACATTCTTTTATTTTGCTGACTTTATATTCGTATAAACTCACTTAAGCTTTTGGTTACCTATGTGGCTATCCCTTCTTAAATTTTTTGCATTGTAATGACTATGATTATTATTTAATAGCAGAAAGACGAAAAATAGAGAAATTCTGCAAAATACCCTAATTACGAAGCGATGGAGGCAAAAAATGACATTGCACAAACAAAATTTTATTTTCTTCAGTCATATTATGCATTAAAATGATGGACCCAATTCGAAACTTCTCCAATTTTACATCATCTGTTATCTAGTGAAACGTAATTTGTTCTCAACGAGCTGTGCCCGCGACTTTTTCGAGTAGACTTCATGTAACTTCGTTTGCTCTAGCTATGTTAGTACGCTCTGTAGAGTGTCTTTGGGTGTCAATATTTGATTTTGTTATGTGAAAATTACATTATTTTCAAGCAACCAATCTTTAAAACACAATTCAAAAGTTTCATTGAGTGAAGATGGGACGTAAGTAAGATTATTATTTACCTTTAATTTAACATCAAATAATTTAAAAACATATTGTTAGTATGTTTAATCATTTCGTCTATGAGAATGTAAATAACTTTAGACTTTTTTTACTTTATTTTACAATTGTGTTACGAAAAGAAAAAAACAATCCGATCACAAGCAAAATCTATTTTTGCTTAGAGATATTAGACCGCCCCCGCAGAATCTATATCATTTAAACCTCATTCAAAATGTCCTTGTGTACGATGTTGAAAATTGAATCCATTCTAGCGCTAAATAGAAGTTCAATCGGGATAGTCTCCGAGGCAGTATAAAAGACGCCTTGTAGCCCGTTCTCAGTCAGTACAGATCCAGCCTCCAACGGTGAAACAACACATTTCACCAAGAGTTCAGTTATGTATTGCTGGTATTTGCTACTACTCGCTTTTCTTGGGCTCTCACAGCCAGGCACATCCGATCATTTTGATGGAAGACAGTGCCACGGTCAATTCTACCAGGATTCCACCAATACCAGGCTTTCTATCTATGGAAGTCATAGAGATAAACCACCGATCGATAATCGCCAATTAAATCGCGCTCCCGATATTCGTCTGTCGAGACAAAAAGATACAAGGAATACCAATTTACTCCTTCGAGCATTTCAAGAAAGTAACTATCTACAATATAGAGAAGGGAACGCATGGAAGACTACAGAAGATCGTTGCAACGAAGAACAACTAAGAAACAATCGTCGTGTAAATGGTATTGAAATCGTGACGGCCAATCGCAAGGGAGCATCTTTAAATGATGAGAACGATAATAGATTCGCACTTGAAGCTGTACGTAGGGAATTTACAAATGATCTTATTACGAGCAACGATGAAGGCACACGTCAAACACATAGCAGAATACAGTCTTCTGACAACGGTCATGACCAAAGCTTTGATGATGAAAGATTTTCTGCGGACTCGATTTATTTTAAACGGCAAATGCGGGCTAGCTCTAGAAACCTTGACGACACTAGAGGCAGCAGGAAAACACGTTATGTTATTGCACAGATTCGTAACGACATAAGTACTAATCCTGATAGTCGTAGAATAATTCAAAAAAATGGGGAACGACGTCTAGAATCTTCGCGCAAAGTGTACGCAGAACGACTTTCTATTAAATTTGAAAATCCAAATACATATAGACACACAAATAATAGAGCAAGAAACAATATTCGTGATACAAATGATGTCACAAGAAATTCGGACAGAGAAGAAAATCGTGATATGCGACGGAACGATAATTCGATGCAAAGGTCTACTCGACTTGAACGTAAAGACAACCGACGTGCGTCGGTTAAGTTCAGTCGTCAAGTTCAACATTTGAGATATTTTAGGGATTCCATTGAAAATGTTGCAGCGTATCCTGGCGGTAATCTCTTCAAACTGCCCAATTCTGAATTCCAAGATATTCGACGTGTGATTGAACCTCAACTTTCTAGACCTTCCACAGATAGCAGACGTACAGGAAGACAACTGTCCCGTTTCTCTGCAGAACGCCATCATGCACGTCTACCAGTAGAACTTCGTGAAATGGGATACAGCATTGAACTTAATTCCGCTCACATTACTACCGACCGCAGTGACATGCGACGCAGTATTCAGCGCCAGTTTCCTGTATCGTCGACAGAACGCACTGATACTCGATCGGAACCTCTTTCTCGTCTTTCTGCAGCACGTTATGATACAATGTTCAGTATTAATCAGAGAATCTCTCGACCCACTCTAAAACGGGACATATCTCGAGCAAATATTGGGCGACAACTTATACGCTTTTCAATGGAGAGCTCCAATGTACAATATATTCAACGCCAAACCTCTCGCTACTCTACACAGAGGAATGATGTCCGATACAACATTGAACGCCGACTTCCCCGTATACCTACGGAACTTGAATATACCGAACGCATTCTGGAACATCGTTTTACTACAAGACAAGCGGTCCCTCGACTCGGTACTGACCAGCTCTCACCGCTTAAAGAACGAGGCGATATTCGACGAAGCAATGAACGTGAACAATCTCGTTCTGCTACAATTCGTTCAGAGATCCGTTTTAATGATGAGCGCCGACTTAGTAATGCTCGGGAGCAAATTTTTGCGGAGCTTACTGAAAATCGATCAAATACAGAGCGCCGATTCGCTCGTTCGATTACTAGACGCGCACACGTCCGACACGCCATTGTACTTGAATTTTCAAATACTGCCACAGAGCACCCCGAAAATCGACGTAGCGTAGAACGCCAAAACTCTCGTATCGCAACAAGACGCCAAGATAACCGACACGACATTGAACTTCAACCCACTCGCTTCTCTGCTGAGCGTATAGATGTTCGGCGCAGTTTTGGACGTGAACTCTCTCATACTGGCGCAGAACATCCCGAAAATCAACGTAGCGTAGAACGCCAAAACTCTCGCACCGCAACAAGTCGCCAAGATAACCGACACGACATTGAACTTCAACTCACTCGCTTCTCTGCTGAGCGTACAGATGTTCGGCGCAGCTTTGGACGTGAATTCTCTCATGCTGGCGCAGAACGTCCCGAAAATCGACGTAGCGTAGAACGCCAAAACTCACGTCTCGCAACAAGACGCCAAGATAACCGACACGACATTGAACTTCAACCCACTCGCTTCTCTGCTGAGCGTACAGATGTACGGCGCAGTTTTGGACGTGAACACTCTCATACTGGCGCAGAACATCCCGAAAATCAACGTAGCGTAGAACGCCAAAACTCTCGCACCGCAACAAGTCGCCAAGATAACCGACACGACATTGAACTTCAACTCACTCGCTTCTCTGCTGAGCGTACAGATGTTCGGCGCAGCTTTGGACGTGAACTCTCTCATGCTGGCGCAGAACGTCCCGAAAATAGACGTAGCGTAGAACGCCAAAACTCACGTCTCGCAACAAGACGCCAAGATAACCGACACGACATTGAACTTCAACTCACTCGCTTCTCTGCTGAGCGTACAGATGTTCGGCGCAGCTTTGGACGTGAACTCTCTCATGCTGGCGCAGAACGTCCCGAAAATAGACGTAGCGTAGAACGCCAAAACTCACGTCTCGCAACAAGACGCCAAGATAACCGACGACATTGAACTTCAACTCACTCGCTTCTCTGCTGAGCGTACAGATGTTCGGCGCAGCTTTGGACGTGAACTCTCTCATGCTGGCGCAGAACGTCCCGGAAATAGACGTAGCGTAGAACGCCAAAACTCACGTCTCGCAACAAGACGCCAAGATAACCGACACGACATTGAACTTCAACTCACTCGCTTCTCTGCTGAGCGTACAGATGTTCGGCGCAGCTTTGGACGTGAACTCTCTCATGCTGGCGCAGAACGTCCCGAAAATCGACGTAGCGTAGAACGTCAAAACACTGGTATCGCAACAAGACGCCAAGATAACCGACATACAATTGAACTTCGTTTCTTCACTGAGCGCAACGATGATCGACGCAGTTTTGAACGTAATTTCTTAACTACCGTTACACAACGTGACGAGAACCGACGTAACATTGAACGCCATAATTCTCGTATCGCTAAAACTCGTCAAGATACCCGCCGTAGTATTGAACTCCAACTCGCTCGTTTCTCCGCGGAACGCACAGATGTACGACGCAGTTTTGAACGTGAATTCTCTCATACCGGCACCGGACGCACCGAAACTCGACGTAACTTCGAACGCGAAAATTCTCGTATCGCTACGGCTCGCCAAGATAACCGTCGCAGTGTTGATATTCAAATCGAATATTTTAATACTGAACGCTCAGATGTTCGACGCAACTTTAAACGTAAACTCTCTTATACTGGCGCAGAACGTCCCGAAAATCGACGTAGCGTAGAACGCCAAAACTCTCGCACTGCAACAAGTCGCCAAGATAACCGACACGACATTGAACTTCAACTCACTCGCTTCTCTACTGAACGCACTGATGTTCGACGCAGTTTCGAACATCAATTCGTAGCTATCGCCCAAGAACGCTCTGAAAATAGACGTAGAGTAGATCAGCAGAACTCTCGTATAGCCACAACTCGCCATCATAATCTACGTAGTATTGAATTCCAGCTCACTCGATTCGATTCTAGTGGCCGCACAGATGTTCGACGCAACTTTAAACGGGAAATCTCTCATACCGCCTCACGACATCCTGAAAATCGACCTGTCATTGAACTTCAGAATTCTCGTGCCACTACAACGCGCCTCGATAAGCGACATATTGAAATCCATGTCTCTCGTCACATTTTCGAACGATTTCATATTCAAAACAGTGATCGTAGACAACTATCTCGTGCAGCAACAGGACATTCTGATCGACGAACTATCGCACGCCGGCTCTCCCATTGCTCTAGCATTGGACGAAGACATGAGCGTCTTGCATCTCGTACTGATTCGAAAGTTCGTGACGTTCAATACAACATTGATAATGCTGAATCTCAATCTATTGATCGAGAAATTTCTGTACTTAATATCGGCCGCCATGTGGCTCTTAAAAATAGCCAACACCTAGATACTCTATCTAATGTGGAAGATCAACGGACTTATCCAGTTTTAGACATTGCCAGAAGTCAAAGAAACGTTGTTTGGAACGACGACAACAAGAAAGCAACCCACGAGCAAGATTACCTCTTCAACTGGCAACATCTGCTTTACATCGTGCAAGCTATTTATTTGTACGGTGTGTTTCTTCAAATACACACCGACGACGGAAGCGATAAAATAAAAAGAAGGTGCGTATTCAAAATCTATGTACCCCTATAATTAACCCCTATAATTAACATGCCTTGAAATATTTCAAAATTTTAATTTCGAACATCATAATGTAATATAATACAAAAATTATTGCTTAACTATTCTTACTTAGGGTAGCTTCACAGTTTTTTTTGTTAATTCGTCAACATTTATTTACATCAATTTACTTCCAGGCACATTGGATGGTGGAAACTGAACTGTCACATAAAACTGGATTAAAAAACTGGAACCATCTCTACATGATCTTTAACCAACATGACAAATTACAAGAAAAACCATTTAATGATATAATGTGGATGTTGTAGCCTAAAATAAATATTTATTCTGTTACTATGTTGTTTATTAATTATCACTCTTGAAAATGAATATGAAATATGTACATAAGATAAAACTTAAAAAAATATGAAAATGGAAATTAGACAATATTTGCAGAATCATATTATCTTTAAAAAAATACACCAATTTGACATCATTGCCATTACAGAAGTAATAGATATTCTCTCGACAATTTTATAACAACGTAATTACTCAAACATTGACGGCGGACTCTAAGAAGCGTCGCAAATGCGCAGCTCGGGGTGGCCTTTATTTGTGCAGAAGACCCTCGGGCCGTGTACCCAGTGGGGACCAGACGTTTGTACACAGATATCCGCTAGCGTCTGGTTACCAGAACTGGCTCATACTTATATCATGGTACTTATACCATACGATGGTATCAGGCTCGCTATACAGCGCGGCAACCCCGCAAGCTCGCTGAACACTATAGCCACGGACGGGGGCGTTTGGCCAGCATTTGTTATCTGATATAGTTTTGTAAATAATTCTTTAATTTTAATTTCAAGTTAAATTAGTTAATTTTTTTAATACAGCAACTTATATTTTTAGTACATGTAACGATTATAATATGATTAAATTAAATAGAAACCATTAATCAACCATACGTAGAAAACTTTCTCATTCTTATCTTAGTAAAGTATTCAGTGTTTTTTGTTTAGCAAAAACTTGAAATAATTAACGATTATGAAATTTTTAAGACTTAATTGTGTTTTTAATTTAATTTGAATGTCAAAAACGATGAATGTTTTGGGGCAACGATATTGTATTCAAAATAAAATTCCGTAATCACATCTTTTGGCGAACATAGAATTGAATTTAAAAAAAAATTCAAATTAAGAATAGACTCTGCGACGATTCTCAATTGTAACATTGATGAATATTTGGGTATGAATTCAAATCGTCTCAAACATCATTGTGATTGTATCTACATCTATGCTTAATATTACATAAAAGTTTATAATATGTTTATGAACTATGTTTATAATATGTGTATAACTAAATATATAATAAGTTTATAATATATTATTAATAAGAGTGTAATATGTGTAGGTGGCGAACAGCGCCATCGCGTATCTGCAGCGTGCTCTGCTGGCGCCTGCGCTGGCCGCGCTGGGCGGCGCCGGGTGGGAGGCGTGCTTCGAGCACGTGCTGCTGCCGCTGCTGGCCGAGCCGCCGCGCCGCGCCGACGCGGCCGCGCGCGCCGACACCGTCATGTGCAAGGTGAGCGCACGTCCCCTTGCGCCTGCTTACGACCGTGTTTTGTTTAACTCATCGTCAAAGCAGAGTTGCGTGTCAGCCCCCTCATATAGTAATAAGTCTTTACTACATTAGTGTAAATGGTAGAGTTGGGAGAGGAAGACCTAGTCGAACATTTCACGATCAAATCGGAGAAGTTCTGAAAAAAGGCCAGATCAAGAGTACTCTAAACCAACGAGTATGCATGCGAAGATTGATGAAAGTGGGCGAAAGACGTATCTCAGGACCGTAGCAAGTGGAAGAAGATTGTCTCTGCCTACCCCGTTGGGAACAAGGCGTGAAAGTATACATACATACATACATACATTTACCGTAGTGGTTGATGCACGAAATCTAAAATTAGCATATTTACTACTATTAAAATCACAAATGTGTAAGTTTTACTCACAGTGTACTGCCACGCTAGGGACTGATGATCGTCAGAAAAGGGAAAAGCGTCGAGAATGGCAGATTTGTTACTTTTCTATGGAAGTGCCGGCATCCCGGCACTTGTGTTGCGCGTGCTGACATCGACTATTATTTATTCAGTGCGTGCTGATGTCGCTTAGTTTTAGTCAGCACGTGCTCACATCTTCTATTGTTTGTTAAGCTCATGCTGTCCCAAGTCTTAGTTCAGCACCTGCTGTTATCGACTCTAGTATGTTAAGCGCGAGCTGGCATCTTCTATATTTAGTTGCCACTAAAACCGTCATGCTTTAGAGTGTTTTAATTAACCTCATATCACAAAGGATGTCTTTTAAGTCTGTCGACATTAAAGGAGAGAAACGGAAATAATATTACATAAGTTTTACGCTAAAATTTAATGGATCAAAATTAGAAGAACATTTTCACAGACCAACGTGCGTTAACGTGGTTTTAAATATTATATTAACATTTTTTTTAACAGTCAGTGATATAGATATAAAGATAGAAACCAATATTCAATTTTTGCCCCCATGCCTGGTTGTCAAATTTAGGCAACGATAATGTTTCTGACAAGATATTTTGACTGTGTGCTATGAACTATGTTGTAATTTGTCTGTTTGTTCTTACATTTATAGACTTGCTGGATCAAGACGGGCTGTAGAAGTGCCCCTAATATTATTCTCACTGCTCCGATCCGTTTCTGGAGTTGGTTTCGATTTTTAAGGCCAATGATTCGAGTGTTGTCAAGTGTTCCTCTTTGGCATCCATTACTATTTTAAAAATTTGCCTCTGAACACGAAGTTGCAGCATTTCAGGGAGGTGATCTGTGGTTTCGAACATACTGGTAAAGAACTTCTCAAGAGCGCTGCCATGACACGCAACATTCCTCGTAATAGATTCCGGTATCGGCGCACGCAAGGCGTCACTGCCCGCATACTTCAGCTCACTTTTTCGCTCATTTGGCAATAACGTAATTTCGTTTTCGTTTTCAATTGCAGAAACGAATGTACTTTTATCATCCTTGTAATGTGATAGTCCACTAGAATCATTATTCTGTTGGACGACCATACGGTCTGGACTTGCGGCATTGGTTCTTTTAATATGGTTCTCCATGATAGGAACCAAGAACTCCATTTGTATCTCATACTTCCATTTATTGGGCCCTGTCGCTTGGCCGGTTAATGTTTTCTTTCTCGCCAGCGCCTGTCGATGGCCATCCCGTAACTTTTTCCATAGAGTTCTCGCCTGTCTGACTGAAACAAATAATATTTCATATCTACAAACACTTTTCATATCTTATAGAACTGTAACGTTCAACAGTAGTACCAGTGAATAAACAAATGGCCCCGGAATTTAACGGCCAGGGAAGTAGATTAGGACTTTTTTTTTGATATTAAATTGCTTTTGTTAGCGCTTTCATGGAATTGCCTACGCCCAGGTGTGGTCTTACCCAGAATGAAGAAGTAAATTTTGTAATGTGTTCGTCAAACCAAAACGTTATTTTATCGTTAGTGGGATGGTGCGGTGCGATGGAATGAAACGAATCCGTTATTTGTTGAGATGGGATCCCTTACTTATCTATGCATATCATTTTATATGGAATGTTTACTGTCCGAAATATGCCGATGCCAAGGATACGAGATCCAGATATTTTTTTTTAGATTTTATTACAATTTTGACTAAATCTGAAGGCAAATGCCATCTGATATTTTCCTCTCCATATTTGTTTTGTTTATGAATGTATTATATGTTTAAAGTATAGTGTATTATGTATGTTATAAGTATGTAAGTATATTATTAGGGTTATGTATTCATATTACATGTTTTCTTTCTCACTCAGGGTTGACTGGTAGAGAATGCCAAAAGGCATTAAGTCCGCCCTTTGTATACCTTATTTTTAGGGACACAATAAAGAATAAATAAATAAAATAAATCTATAAAAAAAAATATTGGAAATCTATTCACTTCCCATCAGGTCCACCTGTAGTGGCAACTGCAGACCATGGACATCTGCGTAGAACCTCAAACGAAGAAGGTCACAGATGCGTTATCACCCCTGCGGATTAATATGGAATGTCTCACAGTCCGTAATCATACTGGCTGTCAATACCTTTCAAACAGGAATAATTTTTTCTTGAAAGGCGAAAAAAAGTTCACATTTCTCATTTAATTAGAGCGGTTAAGAAAATTCGCACACAGTTAATTCACATCATCATCATTTCAGTCTATCACAAGTCCACTGCTGAACATAGGCCTCCCCCAAAAGATTGCCACAAAACTCGGTCCTGAGCCACCTGCATCCATCGACTTCCCGCAACACTGCGCAGGTCGTTACTCCTTAATTCACATAATTATTAAATTTAAATATGATTTAACGAAATCTCTTAATATATTTTAATAAGTATTTCATTGTTATAAAATAGTAAACAATATGTCTTATATTATAAATGTTATATACTTATGGATTAAACAGCGTCATGTGATATCTCATCGTGAAATATATATAATACAAAGTAGATGTGAAGCACAATGTATTCGTATACGTACTTTCTATGTTATAAGTGAAAAACAAACCGTCAAGCAAACCACATCCTTTCACTATTTCTCTCCATGCCGCTTCCTTTAGTTCTTTGTTTTTGTATTCAGCTGCGTCGCATTTCCACAAACATGGATATTTTCGGACACTTTCTATTAAATCTTTCATAACGCGGCATAGACTAGAATGCGACGACACGACCGCACGCGTACGGAGCGACAGAGATAGTAGACTAGACATGAGTACGAAATATAAACTGTAAAGATGTCAATAATACCTTGAACGAAAGTCGACTCTTAATTCACAACTCAATAGAGTAGACAATCATCTGAACTGCCTTGCTTATTCTTTGATATTTATGAAGGCAAATATTGACGTGCTGTTTTTATCGTAATATAGAACACTATCTTAACATACCTTTCAGTATCGTAACCAACTTTAAGATAAAACATATTCACCATACGTGGTAGGTACTGTATTAAGTAATATGTGGGAATATGCTTTTAAGATCATATATTACAGCGTTACATTAACTGCCTTAAAAATTATATGCGGTATTTTCCGTACCGTGGTACGACTCTCCTTGCCAGCGGGGCGGGATTAAAGATTATTTTGACGACTGCATGGCTTTGTTAGCATATCTGACTGCCAAGCAATGAGTCCTGGGTTCAAATCGTATTGGTTTTCACTAAGAAACAGTGTTCCAAGAGGAATATTTAGGTACATAATTTATAAATACTTATAGAGAAGATTTATGGATATTTGAAATAACTATAACGAAGTGTGCAAAAAAAGTAGTCGTAGGAGAGATAATTGCCACGTGCGCTACGTAATAAGTTAGCGCTAAGTGAAAATAATGTATGACAATATTATTATCATTGAATAGTTCTAGAAATAAGTTCGTGATAGCATTATGTTTATCTAAAAAGGTTAGCGAAAATTATCGAAAAAATGTATACGTTACTTTAAACAAAGAGATAAATTTTGTTCCAGAAATAAATCAAATCATCATCATCATAATTTCGGCCTATCAAAAGTCCACTGCTGAACATAGGCCTCCCACCAAACATTGCCACATAGCTCGGTCCTGAGCCACCTACATCCGAAGACTTGTCTCGCAACAATGCGCAGGTCATCACTCCTCCTTGTCGGAGGGTCGTCCCACGCTGCGTTTGGCTGTACGCGGCTGCCACGTTAATCCATTACGCGTTAACCCTATCCTACTTTTAAACCGAAAAAAAAAAACCTCGATGCCCGAGTGCACGCGGATGAAGTCGCGGGAAAAAGCTAGTATAACAAAAAGCATAACGCTTCGTACAAATGCTAGGGTGGATGTCCACCACAATGCCCGACGCATCTCTTGCGCACATATTACACACCCAGCCGGAAGGTGGGTAACGGAACCCTTCAACGGCTACTAGTGAACACATCGAGTTTTCATTTGCCTTAACGAGATGAAAAGTATGTATTTCTCAATTATCATATTTATATTATTTTAAATTAGATGCACCTATCACCACATTTCTTCACGCCCTGGGTTGACTGTTAGAGAATGCCAAAAGGCATTAAGTCCGCCTTTTGTAATCCTTTTGGTGTAGACAATAAAGTAAAAGTGGGAATAAATAAAATAAAAGTGGGAAGGGAAGCGTAGTATTTTAATTTTCAAATGAATTATTATATTTTATTATTTTAAATGACACTGTTCCTTGTTTATTGTGTTGTTGTACGTATAATACAGTCATCGCTATAATAATGTATGATTTAATTTTAAAGTACCTATATTTGATTAAAATAAGAACCCCTCGTCAGTATAGGCTATTGGACTACACTAGATTGTCTTACTTAACTGTGTAAGTGCCGACCGTTGAGTGCAGTGTCGTTGCAAAACCTACCAATGGGTGTTTGTGCGCATGCAGGTGTTCCTGCAGCACCTGCAGGCGCTGGGCGCGCGCGCCTCGTTCGCTGCGCTGTGGGCGCGCGTGCTGCGCGTGCAGCGTGCGCTGCTGGCCGCGCCGCAGGAGCCGCTGCGCGAGGCGGCGCTCGAGTCGCTCAAGAACATGCTGCTCGTCATGCACTCCGTCAGGGTGAGTCAGTAGGTACACTACAGTGCAGTGCAGCTTCGCGAGGAGTGCTGTTGGTGAAGCTGGGTGTCGAACCCGTGTGAGTTAAATAAATAGTGGGCATAAATACAAAATTGAGCTACGACGGATCTTAATTCGCTTACTTACATCCTAAATATATTACAGTCCTAAAGAGACGAGCGGGATATTGTGTTTGATAATGTCTTAAACTTTTATTTTATCTTCTCTGATATTTTCAGATATTCAACACTGGCGACAACTACAACGACCTGTGGTATATCACGTGGGAGATCATCGGTGAATTTCAACCCAATCTAAAAGAGGAACTGTTCCCGGAAGGTATACCTATATCAACATTCAATACATATTAATATGTCTATAATGAATTACAAAAATTATCTTATTCATTTCAGTGAACGACAATATGAAACCTGCTTCCAACCTGCCGAGTCACATGCAGACGTCGCTTCCATCGACTCTGCCAACCCTCGTCCCCGTTGGGCCAACTCCGCCAACGATCCTTCCCGTTCCGGTACAGCCAAGTCCGCCCAACACGATCAACACGCAGGTCATGCCCAAATCATCTAACCAAACGCCGAACACACTGTCTCAACCGTCCCGTCCGACCCACGCCCACACGTCCCTGGCACAGTCGCCGAATATTCTGGTCGCATCGATGGCGCACTCGCCGGTCAATTTAAATCCAACGCCCCCGCTCATGTCCACGCCGTCTCTGGTGTCGCCGACGCCGATCAGTGTTGTGCAATCATCGACCGGCGCCGCACCAGCTTTCAATAGTGGCGTAGCACCACCACTAAGCGGAACGGTACCGACACCAGCACCAGTTAGCGGAATGGTGCCAATCAGGAATTCGCTTTACGATCAATCCGGACTGACGTCTTCTGTACTTTTGCAGCCATTAAATGAGGTAGGTCCGTCCTGTCATCGCAATTTAATAACAAACATGTGCTTTGATTTCTTATTTAAAACTGTGGTAGGCTAGTAGTGGAAAGAGCGTTCGCTTTAGTTTCGTGGAGCGCGATTGATTTGGTTTCCATCTCCATTGCCGGCACCAATAAAATTGTTTATAGCAAATTTAAGTGCTATGAAATTTAACCTAGTGTTCGGCGGCGAAGGAAAACGTGAGGAAACCTGCATGTTTGAGATGAATCTCTCAAAATCTTATTTTGCGGAGATGTGAAGTCCGCCAACCCGCACTGGAGCAGCTAGGCCCTTTCCCGGACCGTTCCCGGCTCCAACACCTTCTCAGATATTTGAGAAGGAGGCCTTTGCCTAGCCATGGGCCCTTACAGGCTGCTACTTTACTTTTATGTGCTTTAACTTATTATGTTAGCTTAAAATATATGTGATCATAAGCGACAAACGCGTGCGATAAGCAAGAAGATAAATAAATTGTATGTTTTTAAGTGAAATCATTGAAAATGTTTTTCTTTAAGTAAATTTTGAAGACGTTTTATTTAATTTTACAGATGATTTCAACGCCTATAGGAATATCAATACAAACCCAGCCGCCCCTCTTATACCCTCAGCCCGATGATTATAATCAACGGCTGCCGGGCGCCAGCCAAAATGAACCTAAATATGAAATTATAGAGACTACATACAATAATCCCGCTGTAGATAATAATCCAACAATTGCGCAACAAAGCGAGTTATATGCCGAATATTTAACCAATCCCTATAACGACGCTAAAGAGATATCAATGAAGGAGGCTACTTTATACGATCCGGAGGAAAACGATCGGATATCCGGCACGAAGGACCAAACTGTTCCCGATCCGGAGTCCTTAGAAGCCCAGGAGATTCTGTCGCCTCCGAAGTCATTTAGCGCTAACGCAACTCCACTGCACAGTAAGAACAAAGCTCAATTTAGCTCAAGCGAGAATGTAAGACAGGAATCTAGTATATTCAACTTTTCCAGCTACTTCGGATCAGAAAACGATATTGTTGTTCCGGGCTCGGAAGTTTTTGATACTTTAATGTCGACACAAGAGGGATAGCCGTGGCCCGAGATCGATGTAGGCACATGGTTATAATTATAACGTTTACTTCTGTATACTCCTTCTAGATTTTTTTGTACTTTTCTTGCTAGACAAAGAGTCAAAGAACCTAAATTATTTAAGAACAGTTTTAATATGTAAACTAAAATTTGTTACACAATTTTTTTTTATTAATTATTATTTTAATCAATCACACACTCATGGTCCAACATAATCTATGGTATCGGATAAATTTTGGCATTGCCTATAAATACTATCAGTAACATCGACCAAGCAGTTGGATCATACTATTTTCTTAATACTGGCACTTCTGTCCCTTTAAGTACTGTGCGACAAGGAGTTTTTGGTACGTGGCCAAAATTGGAACTAATCCGCCATCGTAGCATGTTTGCTGTTTCCTTTAAAAATTTGGTGTGTTTCAATAAAAAAAACCAAATATTTTAATATTATTCTTATTAACATATAGATACTATTTAATTGCACTCCCACGCCCCCCTGTCAATGGCATCAAAGTGACGAAAGAGCCTTGTCGCACTTCAGTTTAGTTATCAAATTTAAAACCCCCACCGATTAACTGTACTTCTATCTCGTCGAAAAGTCACAAGGGAGGCAATACAGACAGAATTAAACGTTTAAGTTAATTTTTTCAGTTTTTCGCTGTTTCGTGTTTACATGTTGACAGACTCAAGACAAAGTAATGAATGTCACTAATATTGTAATAATTAAACGTTCGTCTAATAGAAGCCATAAAATAAATAAGGATCGTGAAGACCTTTTTTCTCCACCCTTAACGTGTCATAACCATAAATTTTTTACTTTTAGTAAAGCGTTTTAAACAATTTTTTCACATTCGAGTACACCAGCCAAATACTTATAATTCTAGCCGCGTGCCTAAATAGAGACGGAATTACTAATAAAACTACTATAAAAATATATAGATAATTCAATGAAACTTAACAAGTTCGTACACTACAGTAGTTTTCGTTGACTGTAATAACATTAAAGTGTGGGCGGCCTATCTGTTAGAATAAGTAGCCACCATTATAAATATTTCATTGAGAGTTCACGCTACACGTAGGAGGCTGTCTCTACAATTACCTACAAACAGTTTTACTTCATTTTTCCATTGCATTTCGTGATATTATTTTGATTTTTTTTCTGTGAATTTATAGCTCCTATTGTTGTAATAGGGAATAACGTTTTTTCATCAATATTTAGATAACTGTGTACTTTCGTTTCTTTTTACATTCCAAGCTTCTTTGTTTTTGTTTTAACTTATTAGTAATATTATGTTAATCAGAATAATTTCTTCGTAAATAACTTTTTGTTACACTTTTGTCTTTTCAGTCATGATGAAAAACATTTATTTCAGCGTCACTAAAAACCTAGAAAATTGTAAATTATGTAATTATTATTCAAATGTTTCACTTTTGTATAGAGAGTATATAATATGTATATCTATTTATCGGTGTAATATATATCTAGAAATTTATAAATGAACGTGTTTAATTACATTCAATTGCTTTTATTTTTGTGTCATCTCATATTATACAAAATATCTACTTATGCCATAGGCTAAGATATCGGATACTAAACACAATCAAAACTTGTTTATTATTACTTTAGTATATTTTAAATCTGTGATACCTTAAAGTCTTACTTTAAAGAGTATGAAAATTTATTTAATTTTGAGCGTGAACAGTTCAAATCAATCTGTGTTTTTTTTTACACATATACCCCTTTTTTAAATCAGAATACTTGATGGATGAAGCGATGGGAAATCTGTAATTAAAATAACAATCGTTCAAAATATTCAGAAATGGCCCTCCTTCGAGTAGAGATGAACCTCGGCTAAAACTTAATTTTGCTTTAAACGCATAGATAGCGACATCTATTGGATATTTCACCGAAGAAATATTTTGGATAGATGGCGCTATGCAGTAATTTTTACTGTAAAATACTTTGACGTTTTAGATATACGATACTTTAATGTATCCATATTATTGTGGTAGCGGCTGGCAGCACAGGAAAGACCTCTCTACGAAATCTTGTACTGCAGGTGTTGTACATCGCTTAGAGAAATTAATTAACATTAACAGAGGAAAAACAGCGACCGATAGATGGCCTTAAAATCATATCACTATAAAATAAAGTCTCAGAACTTAAAACCGATAATTATCGATGAATAGTCCATCGCCCCTAATAGGAGAGACCCATGTTCAGCTGTGGCGGTTTTGGTAACCTTTCAAACTACTACGAGACACAACGAAGTTTACAATCACAACTAGAAGTTTTCAACTGTGTAGGTTGAATATTACGTGCGGTGTAGGTACTTTGCTGACGATCGGACGAGGCTCTGTCCGACGCCGGATTTATGACATAAAAATGCACCTGACTATCCAAAACCAAACCCAAATCCCACAGACTTGTGACTGGGAGCAGAATCCCTGGTGCGAGGGTATCGGCACCGCAGCCACCGGCCCGCATGCCCAGCGGCTGAGTATGGTCATAAGAAAAAGCACTGGACAAATTTATGTATGGCATGAAAGTTTTTATTGCTGCTTTTATGGAAAGGTCTTTGTCCATCAATCGACGTACACTCATTTAAAAGTTGAAAAGGGGTTCACTCCTTTTTACCCGATAAATGTCTTTCATTATATGCGATAAGATAAGTAAAAAAAATGTGTTTTAATACAGTTAGTAACATAGTCGAACACAATCCTACACTTCATCCCATCTTATGCACCATAATTGTCGTATTAATAATCCTCCTTTAGTATTTCTTTAAGTAATAATTAAACCTAACACATGTATGTACACATTACCGTTTTTACAATAAAGATAGACGATTATTTGTTAGGATATCGGCCCTAATAACTCATATTCTGTGAAAATTTCAACCGTCTACCATTACGGTTCAAAAGGTAGCATCCTTTTGAAGGTAGGACAGACGAACAGACGCACGGACCGACGAACGACGTAGGCTTAGTAATAGGGCTCCGTACGGAACCCTGAAAACAAGCTAGTCGTTATGGAAGGGTTCTGTCACTGCACCCACCGACCCGCATGCCCTGAGTGGTGACTATGTATGGGCAAACCCTCCGCGCACTTTCTTGGCCTATGTTCAGCAGTGGTCTGAAATAGGCTGATAAAATAAGCTTCTCATATTATTTTATCGTTGTTCGCTCATGAAGAAGTATTTTGAAGCATTTCACTATATCAATAAAATATTTGTTTAGGTTCAAAATAATTTTTAATATTGGCGGCGTAAGACATAATTGCGTTTGCATCGCAAAAGTAGACTACGACTAGAAGTATCTTTATATCTTCCAACAGATGGCGTTAACTATCAGAAATATTTATGCCAGAAATAAATTATTCAAGATCGGCGATGGACAAGCAGGATGGACTATCCTTAAGATTTATAGATGAAGAAGCAAAAAATAAAATACTGTATTTTTCTTGTAAATACTATTTATTCGTCGCGGAGCTAAAATATACTTAAGATATCTTGACAACCATGAAAGGTATTCCAATAATTTTCCTATTTTGCTACTGATCAGTCAATGCGCGGCGATTTCAACGAAATCTCGTTAGTTTTATAATCCGGATAATTTCATCTTACCCTCGATATATTTTGTTATGTTATATTTCTGGTTAGAAGAAAATCAGGCAACAAAGGAAATGTTTTCTATTACATAATGTAATATTTGTTGAAATAGGGTTACCTTGTTATGACCAATAGGATCAATCATGGTTTGTGAATTAGATTTCCAAATTTTTTAGATGGACTAGGCCAATTTGAGCATAACACATATTATTATAATAATTGCATATATAATATGCAGAATGAAATAATCACGATTACCATTACCACCTGAGTTACACCATAGGAGAGTCAATAGATCATTCTTTATGTGATAGATGTCTATTTTAATGGACTTCAAACGGAGGAGGTTTTCAATTCATCTGAATAAATATATTACACTTATTTACTTATGTACACACAAGACGCACAAAAACATTAAAACAGTATTTGTACCAACAACTTATTCCATATACTGAAATTTCTTCCAGCAGACCCTAACAGGAAATTTTAATGGAATGGCAAACGTAGTGCGTACAGTTCTAGTACATAAATAATACATATTATGTATACAATTAAATATACACATTCGTAAATACCCAATATAAACGCATATTATATAATAATATTATAATATATATATAATTAAAATAATAATTTTAGTAATTTTAGATTGTTAGATTTTGATAATTATTTTTTTTTAATAAATAGGGATCCAGTGGGACCACCATTAAAATTTAAAGAAAATGTTGAGTTGCTACTCTAAAAAATAGAAGCCGTGGTAGCCTAGTGGTCAGGGCGCTCACTTTAGTTTCATGGAGCGCGAGTGACCTGGGTTCGATCCCCGGTGCCGGCACCACTAAATTTGCTCTCTAATTTTGTCTCGTAATGTGAACCGTACGTGAGATATGTGTCGCATATCGGTCTGTATCGTAACCCACTTTAAGATAAAACATATTAACCGTACGTGGTAGGTACTGTATTAAGTTATATGTGCGAATATGGTTTTAAGATCATATAATACAGCGTTACATTAACTAACTGCCTTAAAAATTCGTACCGTGGTACGACTCTCCTTGTCAGCGGGGCGGGATTAAAGATTATTTTGACGACCGCATGGCTTTGTTAAGCCGTGGTAGGTCAGAGCGCTCAATTTAGTTTCATAGAGGGCAAGTTTGTTAAAAGCAATTTTAAGTGCTGTATTCACCACGAGCTCAGCGGTGAAGGAAAACATCGTGAGGAAACCTGCATGTCTGAGAAATAATTTCGAGGATATGTGAAGCCCGCCAACCCGCACTGTAGCAGCGTGGCGGGCACTTCACGGCTCTCTGATACTCGTATTTCAAGAGCAGCCCTTTGCCGAGCAGTGGGCACTTACAGGCTGTTACTTTACTGAGGTATTCTGCGCAGTACTAAAGGCTCAGAACCGTGCTTTGTTACAATAATTCGTTTAGCAGTGGACTTGTGACAAGCTTTAATAATAATGACGTTGTTTTAAGTTACGTTATCGTGCGGCATAACCAAATCCACCCCATCACTACGTCTCGCTAATGTCCACACAATTTGTCAATGACTAATGAACTTGGAAATGCCTGAATAATATTCGGTTTCAAACAGACGGTGAAATAACTTCATGTGCCAGCTCGGTGATGAACGGTAGTGTCTGAAGTGCGATGTGACTGGTACTGAGGAACTGCGACCGCCGATCCGCCCTCCCACCATGGTAAGTAGTGGGCTTATTATTTTCCGCTTTACCGTTTCTATATCTGCTGATGATGATCATTTTAGAATAAGATACTAAGCTAATTAAATCATTGTCTAAATTGGGTTTGTATTAAAATAAAGTAGAATGTATATTGTATAAAAATCAACAGTATATTATTTAAATTTAAAATGTACACTATTTACATAAATTTGTACAACAATATCGAGTGCGCCTTCACAGAAGGCATTAATTACTGAGGCACTGAGTTCCGCACATAGTCTTCCATACGCGCGCTATCAAACTCTTGACACGTGCAGGGGACGCTTGTAGTAGGGGTGTTGCGGGCGCAAAAGGGGGGGAGCACAACACTGAGCTTTCCTCGGCGGGCACAGCGCCTTCCTCCACACTACACCTGACTTTCGCGACCACGCCCAGGCCCCCGCAGCGATCCCACATGACAGCCACAAACAAACTGACACCCCGCTAGAGCCCGCTGTGTTCTCAGCGCTTCCGGCATCTAAAGCCGCCAGCAGCGCTATGTTCGTCTGAACTGCTCTCGTTCGCGCCTCAAACAACTTCGAACCGGTTGCGAACGCTGCCAGTAGCAAGTAGAGCAGACCGCCGGCGGCGGCGCGCACTGCCAACCTGCCCACTCTCTTCGCCCCTCGGGAGTCCAGCGCACGACGCACTCGCATTATACCAGGGCACGCTCCAACCGCCAAGGCTATGGAGGTCACAAGCAGCGCACCCCTGGGGACACCAATGAGTGCGGCAACGGCTGCGTCTGATATTCCACATGTGCCGGTTAATTCGTCGGCTGTAACCCTTCGCAGCGCTAAAGCGGCAGCCGTCCACGCGCCCGCCCAGCCCCACGCCACAGCGTGGAGGTACGCCGCGGCACGCTCCAACGCTTCAGTGGACCATTCACTCGCTGCCGTCAGGTACCAGGCGACGCATGCGTTAGCAAACCACGCGTCCGCTGCTAGCGTGAAGTAATAAGTTAACGAGAAGAAAGCGACACAAGTAGGCGATGCCAGTCCATCCACGGCCAGCGTGGCGCCGGAGCAGGACACCACTTTTGCACCTAACCAGCTTCGTGTGACGTGTGCCATCGCAACGATGGCGTGGCACGCGGCCATCCACACAACCGGTCTTTCTGGGTATCGGTATCTTGAGGGTTCAACGCAGAAGGTGAGCAGAGCGAAAGAAGTCGACAGCAAGGAGAACCACGCAACCGTATTCATCCATATCTCAGCGGTCTTCTTATCGGCTTGCGTGTACCTAGCGTGTTGCCCGCAGGCGGGCCAGCATTCTCCCGTCGGGGATCTGGTGTAGGCGGGTGGACAACCATTCTCCCTAAGCTCGTGTTCATGGAACGGCCACCTCGGTGGCGGCTGAGGCTCGGGCTCGAGCTCGCTGGCGTTCGGAGGCCTCATGCACAGTCTCCTGACAGCGCGCAGGGGGAACGCGGCGCAGTCGAGCGCGACGGCCGGCTTCAGAAGTTTGAGCTGCTCCTTGCAATCGTCAGCCACGGTCTCGCAGAGGGCGCGGCAGGCGCTCACGGAGCCCGACACCTGCTCGGAACAGAGCGGGGCGAAGGCGGAACAGAGGAGGAACCGCGCGTGGATCGAGCAATCACTTGAGATGACGCTCGCAAACTTTTCCATCTGAAACAACCAATAGGATACCAATTATAAAACGCACCCAAACACAGTATTACGAGGGTTTTTTTTATTGCTCAACCAGTTTTATTATAAGTTGGTATTATTGCATGGAGTAAAATGTTATCAATCTAGGCTATTATTAGCGATCGTTCATTCCGAGGGGTTCTTTTCTTTGCGACATGGCAATGAAAGCGGAGGCCGCGGAACAAAAACCCGGCGCGAATTACAGGTTGAGACAAAGGCAAGGTCGTCGGCGACCTTTTTTTGCGCTGACGTCGGACGGATGTCAATCTGACGAAAGGAGCTAAAGGAGCTGGGTTTAGAACAGTTCCGGTTTTTGCGTTGCTAAAACGGTTATTATGCGTCTGTTTGTCCATTAGTGCCTTTATAATTAATATAAGCAACAGGCATCGTAATGAGAGAGTAATTAAGTCTCTCCGAGTTCATAATTATAGTTTTTTATACTCCTCAAAGAGTATTGATTGCAGATAAGCAGAGCATTTGAATTAATTTATAGACTGGAAGGCCATACGCGAGCGAGCGGTGGATTTTTCCCTTTTGCTTATTCGCAATGCGATAATTACTAATTCATGTATCGATACCTACGAAGAATGACTTATCGATTTACAATAATATTAAACGAAATGAATTCGATTACTACTTTTTTCGTATGTATGGGGTTTACTAACCCTATTGATACAAATAACACGTCATGTGTGTGTGCAGACTCTGAAATCAATACTATAAAAACATACGTAGGTATTTCTACTCTAAACGAAGTTGTCTTGTGTGTTTCAAGATAAAGCCAGACTTTATAAAAATCTTAATAAATGAAATATACAGATAATAGAAAAAAAGATTTTTTCCTTTTATTCTGTAATCTGAGACTTAAACTCATAATATATTATAATCACGAAATATCGCAATCCAAAACGCATAGAGAGTTGAAATTTGGTACATAGCTTCGTCTGTCTTTAAGAAACGCCAACATAAGATTTTTAAAAATGTAGCTTGTATGTGGTTCACAAAGTAGAATAGTAGCGCGGGTATTTTACTCAAGTAACCCAAGATTTAACAAGGAATGGGCCTCGGACAGCTCATATTTCAAATGAGTTATAATTTCAGCGAATCGCGGTTCGTTGCTGTTTGAAATTTCATCACGTTGATATATTATCATGTTCACGTGTTTTTACAGTAAGTTACATAACTCACTACGATTCTCGTTATAGACGTATTTGCTCGTCGACTGATTTCAGAAAGATGGTATTTTTCTGACAGCACACGACCAATCGGAGGAAGTGACCTGAGGTTATTATTTACTTCTTAGTCCACGCTTACGGACATAGACCTTGTAATAAAGGCGTCTACAAATGACTTATGCATTTGTCGGAATGTTTGCCCATATTCAACATGCTGGGCAAGCCCGGGTTGGTGAGCGCAGGATAAATTTTTCACTATCATTGTCACTAGAGTCACGATTGTTAACTACCTAAATGCTCCAAATACATACATTCATACAATATTATCATTATAATAAATTTACTTAAATTTAATCAATAAATCAGATCAGTAAGCTGAAGTGGCAATGGGCCGGCCACATAGCTCGCAGATCTGACAACCGTTGGGGAAAATAGGTTTTCGAGTGGCAGCCACGTACAGGCAAATGCAGGGACGACCCTCCACAAGATGCGAATTACGACCTGCGCAGTATTACGGGAAGTCAATGGATGCAGGTGACACAGGACCGTCCTTTGTGGCAATCTCTGGGGGAGGCCTGTGTTCAATAGTGGACTTGGAATAGGCTGAAATGATGATGAATGAAAAAAATATGGTAAAATCTAATAACATAGGTTCACTATAGACAGGTTATAAATAAAATATAATTTCTTTAATGATGGAACAGGATCCTTCATGATATGAGAGTATTTCGCCTCGGGTGGTAATTTGAACAATAAGCCGGTATCGCGAAGTTTCGTTGGCGATCCATTCTCGTACAAATTAAAACCTATTAACAATATTTCTACTTATGTACCCTCGCACTATAGATACAACTCCCCATCACCTAGTATGATTTGGGTTAGGTAAGTCGGGTTTTCCACCTACAGTTGGTCACCAGAATCTCTTCCATTAGTCAGCTGGGTACCACCCATACACACATCTACTTATGTTCTTATTCTATGAGTTTTAAGTAATTAAGAATTGTTTTGTAGGTAAAAAATTCAAGGAGACGAGCAAAACAACTTGGTTCTACCAATGTATTTTTTTTATTGTAAGTGATTGTAAGTGTATGGGCAATGATACTGCCGGTTTTTATAAATTGCTTCAATGAAGGATAGGTTTTTTTATATAAAATCAAAATAACACAAACACTTTAGTAGATCTGTTTGTTTTTTTTATATATCACTTTCAGGATCAGCTGTAGGTATAAAAAGAGTAGGTACCTGCCATACTGACAATCCTATTAGCGGACGGTAGGCTGCACTCCAAGTGAAGCATTCTTCGAGGGTTTTTTGACTAGTTTCGTTTTAAGCCAACAATTGTGCGCAAACACGCTTGTTTGAGCTCGGGGTAAGGTTTAGGTTATGTCGGCGCACTTTAAATGTTTTCGTTAAGGAGCAGTTTATGCTATTGCAATTTCAATACATTCTTATTTTAAATACTACATTTCAATATTCAATATTAATACTATTTATTATGTGCTAATATTCTACAACCGCTTATAGATATTAATGTTATTACAGATGTAGATGTCTCTTATGTTTTGAAGATACTAAGTATTTCGCCGCAAAATTAAAATGATCAAATTAAATCTTTTAATTTAAATACAGAAATTTAGATGAATACAGTCTGTAATACAATACCAAAAATTTATTAGGACTTTGACATTTTAGACAAAATCTTTGCAAAGGTATAGTTTTTATGTAGCCTCGCCTTAACACATATTTGCCTCAGAGCACTCTTTTAGCCGTCTTTGAATTACATTCAAGGGTTTCTATTGATACACATTGAGAGAGTACGCAATTGTGAAACCTATGCCTTTTCAATACGATCGATATTTGTTTACAAAATAAAACTTCAAAGCACTTCATGCGTGTTTGTTTACATTAGGTAATCCATTGGGCTACACGATTCGTGGTACTTAGTTGTATTATTTATTTACTCGAATAAACATTTGATATACGAGCGGAGAATGAAGAATCCTCGAAGACAGGAGCATTTGTTATTGAATTTAGAGAACGTGTTATTAACTTGCCCGGTTTTGTTGTATTCCAGTCCAACATGCGTTCTAAAACGTCAAGTAAGTTTATAAAGGGAACGTTTCACTAATATCAAAGGCATGAATAGACACTGCTCATATTATCCAAGAATGAAGCAAAGAAGTCTTAAGATTAATTTTCAAATGTATAAAGCAGACGTCTATTGATACACGCGTATTTACATTAAATATTACTTTACAATTATTGTAATTGTGAAAATGGTTGGTAAAAACAAAAAAATAATTTTTATTTGTTTATTATATGTCCATAACTATAGAGTAGTTATATACTATAGTGCCTAGTATTCACACTATCACTAATAGGGGGTAGACAGAGATTACGGATTTCTACTTAGACAAACGGAGCGCCGCTACCCACTCGGGGAGATATAACGTGGGATAACGGGTGGCGACCCACGTGACCGTATAGGATCCCTAAGTTTGACAAGAATTTTTTTTTCTTTGTTTGAGCTCCGTCCGTTTGTTCTACCTTTAAAAGGCTGTATCTTTTGAAACGTAATCGGCAACCGGTTGAAATTTTCACACAATATGTGTTACTACGGCGGATATTCTTACAAATATATGACAAAAATTAAGAATTGGAGTATATTAGTAAAGTAAGAATTTAATGGGAAAACTACACATTATTTGGGTAAATATGTAACATATATGTCACAACATATCTGCGTTACATATTTACAACGACACATCGTTGTACGGAACCCTCGATGTGCGGAGTCCGACTCGCACCGTGCCAGTTTTTATTATTTCATTACTTTGACTCTGCTTTCGACTCAATAGAAGACAACAAAGGAGGCGACGACAAAATATTAATTACGACGGATCCATAAATAGGCGAGGCGAGCTTAGGAGCTTTGATCTCCGGACAGTTGAATTTTGTGAAATTCTATGCAGCTGTTTAATAGATTTCAGTTATACAACATAAAATGTTATTTACAGTACATTGCATATTTGTTAAAGAATGGTTTGTCACAATAGGATAACATTTTGAACGAATTGTTCGAATCTACTATTCTTTGAAAACAACAATTTAGGTCTCTCCCAATAAATACCATTTTCTTTCAAATTTCATCAAAACTCGATCAATTACAAAGACAGTATGAATTTAACTAAAATAACAAATGTATCCGGTCAACACGTTTTCATTACACTGTAACACAACTTCACATGTCAATTAGACAGCCCTCCAAAACCCTTTGATCGTCAAAAAAAGGCGCGTAAATCGGGAGCACTTTGAAGTTGCGCTCGTATGCATGCCAGTTTTACGCGCTATTTATACGCGGGTAGCATTTGAAGTTTACAGACGCTGTTAATTTTTAAATAGATTAATTATTTTTTACGTCTCTTTTACCCTGAATAGACTACATATAACTTTTTATAACAACGTTAAGGTACTGCGCATGAGACTTTTGACCACAATGCAAGTGAACAACAAGGCCAAAGTGAACAGACATCTAGGCAAGCGTGTACCATCCTAGGCCTCATCTTCGCTTTCCATCGGGCAAGATTGAGGTCAAACGCAGGCCTATTTTTTCATAAAAAAAAAGGTGGCATTACGCTGGGCATGCGCGTTGCCAATATTAGAATACGCATGCACAAAAAAAAAAGAAGTTTTATTTTATCTATGTGGTAATAAATTGTAATTAGGTCGTCGCGGAACCAGATAAATTAACGAAATTATCAGACGTACAGACGGAAGTTTTTTATATTTATCGGAGGTTCGCAAACAGCGGTTGTTTCTTTGATGCGAGAATTCTAATTAGGGTTGTCGAGTTATGAGTTAATTAAAATTTGCGGGAAGATCATTCGGCGGCTTGTGGTTAACGAAGCCGCGTCGATCGTGCTCATAATACTTTATATTAACAAGAAGCAAGACAACAAATGGTTTCGCAATAAAATAGAAGACTTACTCGTCCTTGGTACTGCAAGAATTTTGCGTATTACAATTAAAGTAGTTGATAAAAAAAAAACTATGTTAGGTAGAGCCATTGGCCGTGTCGTATCGGTGAAACAACCTACCAGCCCCTTTGTCCCCGTGGGTGCAGTATAATACGATGAAGGGTAAAACCTTGAATATCGCAATGGCTATCGCCAAATGACGGGATGACAATCTGGAAAAATACCAGACCGATGACGGGCAGCAGCATCTGAGGTGCGAGGTGTTGCTGAACGTCTGCGATCCGGGGCCAATCCTCCCCTTTATGGGAGAGGGCCTCCTCATTATGTCCTTCAGTGGACTATTTACAGGCTGGTAAGGTACGGTAGCTATTATATGTAACATATATTAGAAGCACCTACTGAAAATCTGAGCCTTGATTGCTAACTGGACTCAGTGTTCGTGAAATATAGGCGCTCATAATACGCGAGACCAGGATCCTTATCCCTATACCTATATACACTATACCTATATATACTCTCTCACTGCAGAGGGGTAATAATTTTAATTAGTTACAAATATATTATATTCATATGTGAGTCTATAATTTGTAAATAATATAGTAGATTTTAATGTTCATAAGAGCTTTGTGGCAATCTTTAGGGGAAGCCTATGTTCAGCAGTGGACTTGTGATAGGCTGAAATGATGATGATGATGATGATGATGATGATGATGATGATGATGATGATGATGAGCTTTGAACAAGCCTAAAGTTAATAAAAAAAAGTTTTGACCTTCAAATCTAAGTCGGGACCTTAAAAGCTTTAACGTTCATTCGAGATCCAGTCCGCATGTAAAGTTAATTCAAATCGATGAATTTACAATCTAAAAGAAAATAGATATTATCTAAGGTTTTTACTCCCTACTCTAAATCTGCATTGAATAAACAGGTATAGTACATAAAATAGTGGTTTGTAAAATATAACGCTTTACAGTTCGTAACAAAGTTGTCACAGTGCTTGTTGTTTGTCATGAAAGGTTATTATAATTTGACGACTTTAGAAAACTCGACTATGTATATAATTGTGCGTTGTTGTGTGTGTGTTTATTAATACGATGTCGGTACGAGTGTGTGTGTCTACTGGCCGCACGTGTAACGGAATGCTAATATAGAATAAAACGAGCGTTCTGTTAAAATACCCTGAAAGCTAACGTATGTAAAATGGTTGCGTTTCACCAGACAACCAGCTGATCTATTACAAACATCGGTCGCCGTAAACCCTTGACTACGTTCAGAGGCCGCCACTGTTCCCCATCAGCGTAATTGGCGCTTTACGGCCACTGGCGAGCGATTTACAACCTCCACTCGACGTTAACGGCTCTTGCGTTTACTAATCGACTGCTTTGTGTACAGAGATCTTTATTCAAGTTTGGAAACGGCCCCGGTTTCGGTACGCGGTCTAAATTGAAAAAAGATTCTTCTGTAAAATGATATCAAAGTTATATGAATGGAGAAGATAAATATATATAAATACAAAGACATAAAACTCTAGCGGGGATTCGAACAGGCTCTCAATTGTAATTGATTCGAGATTATTATATTTGACTATATTGTTTGCATTCTGTATGTTTGATTGACATTTGATGCAATCGGATAGGATTCAGAGTTAGGACATGCCTGACAGGATGGCTGCCCCATGCGTCATACTTGTTGAGGCTGATCTGCGCGAGTTTGCAGTACACTTTTCCTATGAATATACCTTTTATTGTATACAGTATAATTATTAAAAATAAAATCACAAAAGAGGACGCCTACGGAATTTCTTTCGCCTGTTTCTTCAGTCAGAGGAACCTCATTACGAAAAGTAATGAGTAAAAAAAAAAACTATGTTAGGTAGAGCCATTGGCCGTGTCGTATCGGTGAAACAACCTACCAGCCCCTTTGTCCCCGTGGGTGCAGTATAATACGATGAAGGGTAAAACCTTGAATATCGCAATGGCTATCGCCAAATGACGGGATGACAATCTGGAAAAATACCAGACCGATGACGGGCAGCAGCATCTGAGGTGCGAGGTGTTGCTGAACGTCTGCGATCCGGGGCCAATCCTCCCCTTTATGGGAGAGGGCCTCCTCATTATGTCCTTCAGTGGACTATTTACAGGCTGGTAAGGTACGGTAGCTATTATATGTAACATATATTAGAAGCACCTACTGAAAATCTGAGCCTTGATTGCTAACTGGACTCAGTGTTCGTGAAATATAGACGCTCATAATACGCGAGACCAGGATCCTTATCCCTATACCTATATATACTCTCTCACTGCAGAGGCGTAATAATTTTAATTAGTTACAAATATATTATATTCATATGTGAGTCTATAATTTGTAAATAATATAGTAGATTTTAATGTTCATAAGAGCTTTGTGGCAATCTTTAGGGGAAGCCTATGTTCAGCAGTGGACTTGTGATAGGCTGAAATGATGATGATGATGAGCTTTGAACAAGCCTAAAGTTAATAAAAAAAAGTTTTGACCTTCAAATCTAAGTCGGGACCTTAAAAGCTTTAACGTTCATTCGAGATCCAGTCCGCATGTAAAGTTAATTCAAATCGATGAATTTACAATCTAAAAGAAAATAGATATTATCTAAGGTTTTTACTCCCTACTCCAAATCTGCATTGAATAAACAGGTATAGTACATAAAATAGTGGTTTGTAAAATATAACGCTTTACAGTTCGTAACAAAGTTGTCACAGTGCTTGTTGTTTGTCATGAAAGGTTATTATAATTTGACGACTTTAGAAAACTCGACTATGTATATAATTGTGCGTTGTTGTGTGTGTGTTTATTAATACGATGTCGATACGAGTGTGTGTGTCTACTGGCCGCACGTGTAACGGAATGCTAATATAGAATAAAACGAGCGTTCTGTTAAAATACCCTGAAAGCTAACGTATGTAAAATGGTTGCGTTTCACCAGACAACCAGCTGATCTATTACAAACATCGGTCGCCGTAAACCCTTGACTACGTTCAGAGGCCGCCACTGTTCCCCATCAGCGTAATTGGCGCTTTACGGCCACTGGCGAGCGATTTACAACCTCCACTCGACGTTAACGGCTCTTGCGTTTACTAATCGACTGCTTTGTGTACAGAGATCTTTATTCAAGTTTGGAAACGGCCCCGGTTTCGGTACGCGGTCTAAATTGAAAAAAGATTCTTCTGTAAAATGATATCAAAGTTATATGAATGGAGAAGATAAATATATATGAATACAAAGACATAAAACTCTAGCGGGGATTCGAACAGGCTCTCAATTGTAATTGATTCGAGATTATTATATTTGACTATATTGTTTGCATTCTGTATGTTTGATTGACATTTGATGCAATCGGATAGGATTCAGAGTTAGGACATGCCTGACAGGATGGCTGCCCCATGCGTCATACTTGTTGAGGCTGATCTGCGCGAGTTTGCAGTACACTTTTCCTATGAATATACCTTTTATTGTATACAGTATAATTATTAAAAATAAAATCACAAAAGAGGACGCCTACGGAATTTCTTTCGCCTGTTTCTTCAGTCAGAGGAACCTCATTACGAAAAGTAATGAGTAAAAAAAACAATAATATGATTCGACATTTTAACTATCTTTCTTACGACGAAGGATAAAGAATTTTCATTACGTTATTTTAGTTGTGCCTTAAATGGAGTTAAATTATATTAACGACGCGTTTCAGAACCTCTTTTAAGTAACGCGAGTTACAATTTGCAGTCGAAGTAAAAATTGATACAAAACTTATTACCATTGATTTTGTGGTATAAACCTGCATCGGATGCTTTTGTCTGGCTTTATTGAACTTTTAATCGGATATTTGGGCGGAATGAGTACACTTTACTTCTGCTATCGCAGGTGTACTGCGCCAAACGTCACCCAGGAGGTCTAAATCAATATTAACATAAATAAATCTTCAGCATATTAAACTTCGAAACCTCTCAAGCGCCGCCGCAGGAGATATGGCCAAATAAAGGTGAGTCCGAAAGCTAGCTTCGATATAAATGCATTAATGGAAGCCATTAAAGCGTAGATATCGGAGTAACGATCGTTAAGAATTAACACGCGGTGCACTGAGCCGATGTAATCAACTGATCGGATGGTGTTACAGTGTGAAAGCGGGAGCGGAGTGTTAGCGGGAAGCGTTTACCTCAATATCTTTAATAAAAATGAAACAAAATCTCAATTCGCGTTTATCTGTGCATTCGCTTATAACTTCTTTACATCCATGTCGATTTTAATACGTTTTTCCCAATCATTTAGAACGTTTAATATGGAAAGTTAGTATAGTACAGATCTAACCGTTGCGTACCCATTGGATTCGCTAGTCTTAATTAATTTAGAATCATATCGGATAAACATTTCACAATAAAAAATTTTTTGGTGGTATAGCGGAACAGGTCCCAATGGAAAGACGGAAGGAGCGGCACTGTGCTTAACCCGCATCGTGTTGAGTAAGGTACGACGAGAAAACTTAGTTCAGTAAAAGAAAACGAGGGCAGGAAGTGGGCTTCCGCTTACCCCACTCACCGAACGAAATGCAGAAGCACAATACATCTCTACTTCATCTTGAGATACAGCTACTTACCCCGCTCGAGCCAAGAGCCACCCGCTCAGCTCTACAACGTTAAAACGAATAAAACTTCTCTGGGATATTTTTCATGAACCGCCATTCCGACGTTACTATACGCGGCTCTAAAGTCCAACCCTTTCCTGATAGAAACATACATAGTACATTAACAAAATCGACTCTATCACAAGGTTGTACATACTAATGTCACGGCAAAGTTATCACGGCTAATGATCTACCATCGGTCCATCTCTCTGGTACCGGGTATCCGGCGATTATGAATTAGACGCGCTCGGTCGACGCGCCCGTTGAGTTAATCTATACACTTATTTATAAAATTCTGTCTATATGTATGTATGTGTGAACGAATTTATCTTGAAAGCTAATTGATGTCTTTTGATGTAACTTTTTTTTTAAATGCTGGTTATTAGCGAAGTTAGACGCTAGTATGTATTCCAGTTTTCAATGCTAAAGAAGCAGAAGTTCGTTTACTTGTAATAAATTCACGTGACACTTGATTTTTTTTTAATTGTAAACGTTTCGGGCTTAAATAATTAATAATATTACGATATTGTAATTATAACTACAAATATGACAGAAAATATTAAAACGACACACATAAATATTATAGAAAATATTAAAAAAAGACAGCAGTTACATATTTTTAAATCCGAAATAAACATCAATTATTTTACTGCCGAATCTGTCATAATACTTTTGAGTTTGTAAATTGGGACAAAGAATTGGCACGGCGCCATGTTGGAGAATAAGTTTATTAATACAATTAAATGCAGTAGTACGCGATAAAAGTGTTCGTAGCTCCACTTATGTCGCTATAAAAGCTGCCGTAACGTCTAATATACAGCGTATTACACTTATCACTTCATAACACGTACCGGCGACAGCTCGTATTTCTGTCTGTACCACCTACAAGAGTATGCGAAGAATTTATATTAGTATATTGTGCTTATTCTAGATTAGGGAATTACGTTGGGTTTTAACTGTGCCATGGATATGGATAGTTTTTATTGTAATATTTAAATAGGTATTAAATGCAACTTATTTTACGGTGTGAGCAGTGTACACAAAAATAGTATTGTTTTAATTATTTTTTTATGGGAATGGGAGCAAACGGCTCACCTAATGGTAAGTGATTACTGACATGCACCAGGTGCATCTGGAACACCAGAGGATCTGCAGATGGATTGCCGGCCTTTAAGGATATTTGGGGAGGAGGAGAGAGTGTTGGCCTCCGGTTACCTCACTCACCGTTTGCAGAATCACAAAATGCCTCTACTTCACGCCGGTATTCCGCGGTACTACTCTTGGCTCTATCACGAACAATAAATAGTAGTTTTGATAACTTCTGTAATACAAGTTACAAAAAAAAACTGTAACTAGGTGCTTTATGTTCATTCCAGTGAACATAAAATTGCTTTAAAGAACACATTACAAAATAATTAACTTTTTGAGGAAGAAGAGAAAGAATCTATTATTCTTGTTGGGAGAACTAAGCATCATGCGTGAATGATAGTTTTTACATATATAGCTATCATTTACAGACATTCCTTTTTAATATAATGTAAATATAATGACAACGGATATACCGGAACATAAAGGATTAAATTTCACAGCGACATAGAAGCATAGTTGTGTAATATCGTTTAACTTCTACAGCTATAAAGTAGCTATAAGCAATGCGAGACGTAAAAAGCCGTAAAGGATGGGCGCGAGTCCGAGCGGATGTGGCGAGTGCTTTCCGCTCGAGCGCGTGCGTCGCTACGAGCGGCGTGCGTCCGAGCGTGCTGACACTGGATGTTCTCTACGCTCGAATGCACCAATACCGGCTCCCCCTTAAGTTGCAAGTTAATTGCATCGGAGATATTGATTGCAGATTATGCAGTTTTATTTATTCGTACTATTCACGTGTCCACTGCTGGACATAGATCGTTACAAACTTGGGTAGATATGATTTATTTAATTTCACAGATTTCATTTTATAATTGTCTAAAACAGACCACTCTGTTCTATACTATAATTACTACAATTGTCGGCTAAATATTTGGTCGCGTCCCATTGGAGACAATTTTGTGGCCTAGAAATAGTTGTTCCGAGTCTGGGTGCCTGTGCATGTTAAATTATTAGCGGGGATAACTTTTTTTTTTTAATAATTATGCAAAAAGTTTTATGACCTATTACAGGATGCTTGATTAATGAGTAAACGCTCGTTAAAGTTAATTTATAAACTTTTTAAAACATTCACCGGCTGTTGCTTAATTATTAATTATAAATCTCTGAAGTTAAGCGCATATCAATAAATTATGAATTTAAAGCGTCCGCTGTTGTTTTTTAATATTCATCGTGTAACGCCGAGGAGGAGGCACGAGACAGACAGACGAACATCATCGGCCGTTTCCTGCTTCTTTTCATGTATACGTCGTAAATATAATGTTATTTGGATACCGTGCGCGGTGAGCTCGCGGCGCCCGCGCTTATCTATCAACTGATAACGTTGTAATTAGAACGGAGAAGCTTCTCGAAGCGAATACTCTTAATTCGAAAATTTGAAAAAATATAATTCCGGTTAGATTTTTTTTCTTTTTCGCGTAAATGTGTAAGAGTGTAAGCAGTTATCTTGACGAACGCACGGTTCGACGAATCCGTAGCTCAACAGTCAAATACGCTGACCACTGAGCGTATTTGACTGTAGAGCTACGGATCCTAGGTTCGAATCTCAAATGATGACAGCATTTGCGCACGACACTGCGTCTAACCTTTCCTCCGATCTCATCGCATAAGCGTTACATCGGATATCGGAAGGGAAAGACGCGCGAAAGCCTCAGTGTTCGCACGTACACTGCACTACACTACACGGCACTATAGTATGTCCTGCACAGTTGACAACTATGTACATCGTCGTGATATGTAAAGCGTATCGTGATGCTATGAGCAAAAAAGTGGCAGCCTGTAAATGTCCCACGACTGGGTAAAGGCTCATTATTGTAGAAGGCTCTGGAGTCCGCCACGCTGCTCCAGAGCGACTGCTGGTTTCCTCACGTTGTCCTCACTGCAGAGCTCACAGAAAATCCAGCATTTGAAAGTTGGCAGTATTAACTTCTGCAGTATTGGCACCGATAATTGAACTCTAGTCATCACGACGTTTTTTAACTATAAATCCTATATACACTTTAAGCGTACTAAAGAAAAAACGCCATATTAAAGTTTTTTTAACGTTTACTTACTTCACTGTTTAAACAAAATCTTAACCTTGTGTCAAACAGGCGATGGAGTGATTTGTGTACCGGTAAACATTTCATAATATGTGAAAAAGCGTAACATTGGTTCGAGCGAGGCATAAGGTAACGTAACCCGAGCAAATATTGCGCGTCCATCGCAATCTACAGTCTGTTTGTACTCTTAATGATTTCTTGTATTTACGCAATACAAGTCCTTAAATAATAGTTTCATTTCAAATGTTTGTACACTTCACTGGCCTAGCGTACGGCGAAGTTTAACACAAGTTTAGATAGAATACGCATTATTGCACACCAAAAACAGGAAATTAATGTAATAGTACAAAAACGTAATTAGACATGAGAGGTGGAACAATGGGCGGTCTTATCGCTGAAAGCGATCTCTTCCAGACAACCTTTGGATGGACAGGATTGTTATTAATGAATTTGGAAGTTGCAAGTTTAGATGACGAAGACGCAGCTTTAACGGTCCACGACAGTTGTCCGTGATGCAGGAAACGGCAATCTCCGGAAGGTAACCCGGAGAGGCTAAAAGAGAGTTGTCGAAACTAGTTCGATTACTTTTTCTAATACAATTTCACTTATCTAATATTTATAAATCTGAAGTATTTACATATTTTGAATGTTGATGTAAGCACAAAAGTGCAATATTTTATTATTAACTTAATGTTGAGATTGTTTTTTTGTTCAGACGTAAGTAATCTCTGCTTCGAACTATATAAAAGAGATGTAGATATATTTAATAACGACGGTAAGTAATTACTTTTTCAGCGTAGTCAGAGCGCTCGCATAACTTCACAGTACCCGAGTGTCCTTGGTTCGAATCCTAGCGCCGAGTCCTTTATAATCGTTAATAGCATTGAATTAACCCCAAGCTAGGCGGTGAAAGAAAACATTGTGAAGAGACCTGCTGAAAAATAGTATTCCGAAGACACGTAACGTAATGGTTCACTACCATTCTCGGCACCCTTTCAAGTGTTGAGAGGAGGCCAGCAGTGGGACGTAAGCAAACTAAAATTAAAAAAAAATCGTTATGCTCAACTCGATCACGTTTACTGGTTTTATGTATTGATACAGACAAAAACTAGTCATTACTCTAAAAACTACGAAATAACTTTCTGCGTTGTTTTAAACGTGGTATAGCCAAGCGGCGGCTTTAGCTGCCGTTCGAATGGGCCGGCTCGATCGGATTGGTACCACTGCCTCGCAGAATACCGGCGTGAAGTAGAGGCATCTTGTGCTTCTGCGTTTCATTCGGTGAGTGAGGTAACCGGAGGCCCACTCCCCCTCTCTATTCCCCTCCTCTTCCCTCCCATCTCCCAAATATCCTTAAAGACCGGCAACGCACCTGCAGCATCTATGGTGTTGCAGATGTATGTGGGCAACGGTAACTCACTTACCATCAGGTGAACCGCTTGCTCTTATGCAGTCTTTTCCATTAAAAAAAAAAGTTGTTAGTATAGAAGCAATGTATAGTTGGCAATTAATTTTTGTTACATTAACTGAAACCGTACGGGCATTGCAACCTACATAATAAAAATGAAAGTCACCGAATATTCAACATGGCGCGTAGATACAGCCGTAGATGTATTTATGTTGACCCATTCCTCACCACTTCAGCTACAGGGTTGCCACGCGTTTAGTCACAAAAACAGGAGAATGGTGGATAGTTGTTGGACGGTATACGTTGATAATTGATTTATTTCGCACTGATGCACTTTACCGAAACGCTGTGAGAACTCTTTTCAATTTCAGAGAAATACGTTCTTGAAAAAAACACCCCAAGGGGTGAACACCCTAGATTTTCTCCTCCTGTGCCGTAGGGGGGTCCCCACGAGAAGACATAAGACATAAATTAAGAGTTTAGGACATAAATTGCACATGGACTAACACCCAGGCACGGAAGAATTATTAATAATACAAACACATATCCCGTGCAAGAATCAAACATCAAACAGTCAATGCAGGCATACACTTAGATTTTTTTTTAATTTACGACTTATGAAAGCTGTATTTTCTTATTAATAAAAATACAATTCTGTTTTAAAGACACTTTGTAGATCACAAAACGAATGTACCAAATTTAAATTTTCTAGGCCCTGTAGTTTTCGTGAGAGTCTTATTGAGTGTTATAGGGCTTTATAGTTTATCTGTGTGCGACACAGCTTGTAAGTACAAGCTGGCAACACTGGCCCCGACTACGCATGGTGGATAGACGCTAATTAAAATTAAATGGCTCGTCAAAGAACAATATCCGAGACAAACTCGGCCGATAGCAAACCTAGCGGAGATCGTATCTACGAATACACGCCGCATTCCATAGCGATTATGTGTGGCCGTGATCAAATCGAAGCACGCTTTTAATGAGTTTCTTTTACTTTCACGGTCGTCTGAATCAGCGGCGGCACTAGTGGGTTCGGGTTCGAATACTAACCGACGTTTTGCTCGCGTGTCTTACCGCCGATGCTGTAAACGTTAAACCGTGGCCGGACGTATAAAAGCGTATCTCTAAACCGTGGTGGGTTTTATCCGGTCCGGCACTTAACGTTCATCTCGACATAACCGGTCACTGCCGAAAATCAACCGAAGACTATATTTATGCAAGTCGCAAAAGGTATATGGCCTTTTATACAATAGCTACATAATATACTTCTTACTCATGTACTATAGACACTCTCTGCAATCTTGCGCGCTAATTGTTCCATTTAATACTGGCAACGAGTGGACGTGTCTGTGTTTGCGAGTGTGTGTACACATTTAGTAGTGTGAAACTGTATATCCAGTTACTGGCACTGAGACATTCCATCTTACATCAAAACGGTGACAACACAAAGACATCGTGATCATGAGATGAAAATTAATATCTTCAACAATTTTATTTTTTAATTACAGTTAAACGTAATTTTAATTAAAAAACCTTATTTCCCATTTTAATTTAATTAATTCGCGGGGCAAGTACGAATTTGTGAATCAATTTATTTAAAAATGTCTTAATCGACGGTGATGCTGCACGAATGCTGTAAATTTCCGTGCTGTAAACGAGATAAATTGGAAATCTCATTATTCATACTTCTTGCTACTTTAACAAACTCGGTTTAACGCTCGAACGTCTCACGATTAAAGGCGGCCTGTCGTATTTAATTTACTTTAAAATTGCGTATACTTTAAGGGTTTTATAAACAGCATCCAGTATTCAAGGAAGCAGGGTTGTGCCCTGTTGAGAAATTATGTATACGAGTGATTTCGGTAACAGATAATTATATTAATTTGCCATGTGGTAGCAGCGAAGAATCTACCACCACTTTCTTCCCGTGGGTGTCGTAGGAGGCTACTAAGGAAAAGGTCTTTAAAATCGAAAGTCAACGACCGGCGTAGACCCGGCGTAAACCCACTACCCGTCACGTTCTGTCTCCCGGAGAGACAATAAGTAGGTTGTTGTGTTTGGGTACGCGGGGTAGTGGCAAACGTAAATCTGTAGTCTCAGCTTATGACCCATTGGTGACGAGCATGCGTGTAGATACTTATAAAACTACGGGCTGTGCTATAAGTTATATATAGTTCAAAATGAAACATGTGACAACCCTACCAAGAGCGGCGGCAACGAACGAGGTAAAGACAGGCTTATAGGACCGACTGCAGAGTTTTAATTGACAACTCTACGGGTCGGCGTTGTCGTTCCAACGAGATAAACAGTTTTTAACATTTTTTATTTGCAGAACATAAATAGCTCACTGTGTTGCGAAAGTGAAGATCAAAACGCATTGTATTTAATACAATATGCTGTTCGTTTTCATTAAATTACGTCTTCATTCGGCTATCAATTTTTTTTAAGTATTCTTTGATTTTAGATTCCCACGGCGTTGTAAGTTAATTATGTAATTTCTTTGACAGTCGCGAGCATTGATTGAATCTGATTGTAAGTATAATCAATGTCAGTTAAAACAATATAGGCCACTTATTATGACGAGATCACGTTTAACATAATTAAATGCGACGTGTGCTGTTTTTTGAAGTTTATTTTAAATACAAGATAACGAACATGTTTAAAATTGTTATTTTGTTTCGTTTAGTTTTGTTTTATGTCCAGATTCAGATTTGGAAGATAACACGCGACATTTTCAAAAATAATTGAAACAAACAGAAAATTAAATGAATTAATCAAAATATTGTTTATCTCTCCTGTTTGATTGATTTACCTTACAGCCTTTAGTTTTGTTTCTGAATCCAAAAATTTAATGGAATATTTTTACCTAATAATTAGGAAGAGCTATCTCATTCGTTCTATTACAGAATTACAATAGAGCCGTCGCTTCGCTCGACCCATCGACGGATGGGATTCGAATCAGGGAACTTTGTAATTAGAACGCATTCCTCGCGCCTCCCACCGCGAACACCTCGACTCAAGTTATTGTGAAGGGTCGGCGGTGTTAAACATTAAAAAGATTTGTTTCCTTTACTTACAAAGGTTATAGTTACGTAAAAAGTGTCCAGTTTATCATCCATAAATAAATAAATCATCATTATAATCACCAGTTATAGTAACAAAGGCCTCCCCCATTCTTTCATCAAGGGTTTGAAACGTTTAAAATAATGTTCGCAGATGCAACCCCGTATTCGTTCACAGCGGAAACAATTTTTTTAATTCTATCTTATTATATTAATTTATCGTTATATGCATTGCAGAACATATCTTAAATAATTAAAAAAAAATGCATCGAGACGCATTCATGGGCAACGTCAATGAAATGCCGCCATGACAATACGAAAGGCATAATCGCTAACGTACCGATCGCTGACACAGTGATGTTCCAATGAACATAATTTTTTTTCTTTTGAGTAGTAATTTAAATTTTGAACAAGATAAAACTTTGTTACGCTAATGCAGCAAACAATACAGTCTACTGTTGGACACAGACCTCTACATTAGACGTTAAGGCCAAAAATAAAAAAGGTTAGAGATTACTGGTATCTCTAAGAAAGAATTTCTTTCTTTATTTCTGAAATCTCAAACGCTTTTTTATTTTTATTGGATTTTGGTGACCAATCAGTTAACAGTTCACCTGATTGCAAGTGACTACTGCACCCCATGGACACCTGCTAACAACTTCTATAGCAAGTGGTTACAAATATTTATATAATAAATAATTAAAAGTTCACCACGAGTGATGTAAAGCATTCGAAACGTTTGGGATTATAAAAACAACAAATGAAAGCGTTTAAATTAGTAAATAACAGTCTCAAGCTATCCGTAAGAAAATTAACTAGCAGACACCAATCTAAAATTTTCATATACCTTTAGAAAGGCACATGGTTCCAGATAGCTACAACGCAGTAAAAACACAACGATAAACGCTTGCGATATAAAGTATAAAATAATTAAAGTTTTTTAAAGAAAAGGAAAAACATTAATTTGTATAAAACTGTCCGTACATCGGAGAGGTTCGATTGTTATCAATAAAGTGCATAAATAATACAATAGATCAATCGACACATCGACGTGAAAGTAAATACAATCGATATTGTAAATTAATACATCACTAGCCACCGGGTCGATGGACCGAGAGTGCAATAAAACAACGGAGATGCGCCTGCGCATCGCTTCGTAATCGCCTTCTTTTGATCTCGCCGCCTCCGTCTCCCCCCCTCCAACGTCGTAACGTCTATATTACGTAGACCCCGCAATTATTACAACTCAGCGACGATAAAATGCGGCAAAGATAATCTGCTAGCTAATTAAATACAATCACAAGTTGCATCTTCAAGATTACAAGACGTTTCATATGTCACTCACTTGTTGTAAGATCGAAATGATAAAAGTTGAATAGGTAGACGTGCAAGACAGTGCAACGGATTGTAGTAATATGGCCAGCGAGTTTGCTCTGAAAAACTACACAACTCCTACCTACAATATTAGTTATAAATTACTCTTATTTCCATTTAATAAAAAGACACTCAAGTGTGATTCGGACTCAAGTAGAAGCGTCCTAATATGAATCCTAGCGATAGAATTTTAATTGTTTCAAAGTTATGACACCTGAAAGGTTATTTGATATCGGAAACTAAACCGTCTGAATGACTACATATAAAGTTAGCGGTAGAAATGTTGTCAGTTGGGAGTTGTCACTACGCAGATGTAATGTATCCACAATCGTACATATCTGGAGACAGAGAGCATAAAGACCTAACCGTGTCATCGCGGAGAAACCCACATCTAACCTTGACGAAGAAAAAAAGAGTATGATTCTTTTTCTCCCCTGAGGAGAGGGTGTAGGAGACGGGAATAGTTCGCCACGCTGCTCCATTGCTGGTTGGCGGGTTTCACATATCCTCGAAATAATATTTTTTAATATTTCACAGATATGCAGGTTTCCTCACAATGGTTTACTTCACCGTCGAGCGCGTGGTAAATACAGCACTTAAAATTGCTATTAACAATTTTAGTGGTGCCGGCACCGGGGATTGACTTGCGCTCTATGATACTAAAGTGAGCGCCCTGACCACTAGGCTACCACGCCTCTTTGTATTATGTATTCCAAATTCCAACTGACCAGGTAATATGTATACACGCAGGTTTCTGCGAAATATTCAACTTTAACCATCCAGTTACTTCTAGTTGTGTCAGCATATCAAGATGACAATCTTGATATGCTGACGGGACGCCCTGCCTTTACTTGGACACAGCATAGGCTCCATTCCAAAACCTGCTTTACTATTGCTCAAATTTCAAGTTTAATCCTATCGTAGGTCATATCATTGCCGCCGAATTCAATCTCGTGTACAAATTTATAGCTACGAAGAACCAGTTTTTGAATAACTTAGCACGTTTTTTAACGTAAAAAAAACGGACTGCTTTGTGCGGCCGCCTACCTGCTGTAATTAGGATGGGCAATTTGTACATGCGGTCGTTTTTGCCGTTTTAGACGCGCGAGCGCCGCGGGGCTACCCTGTAACGTTAAAGATATTTAAGACCGTAGCAACCATTCTCCTTTGCCGTTTTTGGGATTAAAAATAATGCAGCAGCTGTCATTTATTGGTGTATGGTTACAGGTGAATATAATACTTTTAATATAAGAACTTACAAGTTAGTTTTTACTGGAATTTAATGTACGTTCGCATAATAAGATATTGTGCCTTGTGTTGTATAATTGAAACAAACAGTACCCGGGCGACAGAGCATCGCTCGTCGTCTTTCGCGCCGCGGAAATGTAATAAATGTTGTTTATATTCATTTGTAATAATAGTATCTATTGTTGATTAACTAACGTCAATTTAAATATGCATTTTATTTGGATGATAACTATTTTTCTCAGGGATGCTATCTATATTCATTTGAAAAGTAAAGTTTCATTATCTAAATCCAAAATTATATCGTAATCGTTAGAGTCGTTTCCGTCTGACAATGATCTCAAAGTAAATTAACACATCTTTTTTTCAAACTTTGACATTGACCAAAGTTGTTATTATTAGGCCATTAGTAATTTATCACTCATTAATTTAACATTAATAATTTATATATTAGTAAACCCCTCTCTGATACTTGTATTTGAGAAGGAGGCCCTTGCCCAGCAGTGGGCACTTATAGGCTGCTACTTTACTAGTAATTTATCTGTATAACATGTTAATTGTAGACAACATAATAAGTAACATTTTGACTGTGTAAAATATGTTTACAGAGTTTGGTAATATAATCCGTAGATATAATTTTTTATCAGTTACATCATCGGCTTTGCCTTCTAAGGAAATATGGGTGTTAAAAACTTTCTTTCATAAAAGAATTGAGTGGTTTTTGTTGTGTTCCATTATACTCGCATACCTGTACTAATGATAGGGTGCCGTTTCACGGAACGCAGTCAGAGACTTCTCAATAACACCTCGGCAGATGTACCTAAGTAGGGTGACCATGTTCCAGATTAGATCACAGGCCCAAATGACATACAAGGTCTTTAATGGTTATAATAAAACATTCCTATTTTTTTAAAAAGAATATGTGTATTTCCAGTTCATCTAGAGTCACATTACGCTAGTACTAAAAATACTTCATTCCAGGAGTAACGGCACTGCACTTACTACGCCGTTTGCCGAGCGAGGTTCGTACGCGCAAACCTTTAATTACGGCTTTAAGCAAAGCTATTTCGTAGAGGGACATGCAAATGCTGAGACTCTGCAGTATAAGAAGAAAGATGATGATGAAATGATGATGTCAGGACCGTAACTAGTGGAAGAAGATTGTCCCTGCCTACCCTGTTGGGAACAAGGCGTGAATATATAGATACATGCATACAAAAAACAAATGCATATTTTAGCACCTGCTTTGAAGTTTGACGATATGTGCTAAAATTTCGATACAAATGAATGGTTACCGTGCACGCAGACATTTCAGTTGTAACAAAAAACTTAAGTAATTTGACGCTGGCTACAAAGGAGCCGACAGATATAGGGAAATGGGTTATCGTATTATTCGTGCAGTTATATCTCGAATTGTCCAACGTTTTATTGCCACAGAATAGATATTGGCGCATGAACAGAATGCCAATGTAGTAAAATGATAAGTACGGCGTTTTACTACGTTTCGAATACTTTAAAACTGTTATCCCCTTTTGTGTGAACAGGTTTTTAAGGTTTATTTTTTTGACAGAGAAAAAACTTAGTGAAATGAAATTATATTTGTGATTTCGTAAAACATGTCATGTTAATCTATCAGATTCAGATCAGCAGAACTATCTATCTGATTAATATGTTATGTACCTATGTTTATTCATAGCGACGATATCAGAGTGGTTAAGTATGTGGATAGTGGAAGGGATCGGCCTAATCAGGAGACTCGAATTCGATCCCCTATGTGGAAGCTTCGTTGCCATGTTTTATATATTACAGATTACGTATGTATCGAAGATACTGGCTACATTGGCGCAATATCACTCATACGGGTAAGTAGTTACTTGAGAAAAATTGCAACAACAGTATTGTACCGTTTCGATACCATTGGAGTACTTCTAACGATGGCTGAACAATGTTGATGTCGAGTTAAACACCTTCGGTTATCTACAACATGTGGTACAATCGGACATTCTAGATATTAGACTAGATATAGATATTCTCTATACTGATGTGAAGATAACAACTTAGTGTGTTGTGAAATCTGTGTACGTGAACGGTTTACTTTTTGGAGATACAGCAACAAAAAGATCGACGAAATAAATTTCCCTAGCAGTTTCGAATTGCGTGCGAGGTGAATGAACTCGCGAGTTTGTGGCATCAGATGTTACGTCTCGTGAAAGGACCGAACTGACTGTTCCAAGATGTAAAAGATTAGCTAGTGGCCTGCCGCATCTTCTTTACTAGGGTTTTAAGCGGAAATACAATGGCTACCTAGTTGCTAAAAGAACGATTCTATTAAATCCATTTTACATATGATAATTTCACGCACTTCCTCATCCTCAATTTGACAGAGATGACAATATCACACATGTAGATATTGACAGATATGTCAACTTAAGTTAATATGTAAGACGTACCCGTACTTTACTTAGGTACTGCGACCCCCTTTCTTCCCGTGGTTGTCCTAAGTGGTACCTTGAAAGTAGCAATGACTACCTAGATAGATGGCGGGTTAACATCTCGAAAAATACCTGACTAAAATGTAGTAGTCCGATGACGGGCACTTCTAAGGTGCTAAGGAAAGTTAACATACTGCGAACGCCAGTCCGGTTGGCAAGCGTGGCGATTTAGGCGAATGCTCTTTATGGGTATTGGTTCTCTGGTAGGATAAGGTTAAGGTAATATGAAAAGTACGTAACTTAAAGGAGTAATTACTTCAGTATCATATAGAATTCAAAAAAAATATTAAAATTTCGTAATTCGTGGATAAAGACCTGCTTTGCAAACTATTTAATGCTTAACGTGTCAGCACACGAAGAATGAATATCATTAATAATCTCTTTGTAAAATTTCTTAATGAACAAAATAGTGAAACCCTAAATTGATTATCACGTTTCTAATAATTATAGACAAAATTAATTGTCTTTCTACTTTCATACAGGGCAGATATTGTGCAAATTGACAGGCCAGACAAAATAAAAGAAAATTCATAAATAAAAAAATTCTTAACTTAAATAAAAGAAACACAAAATCAATTATAATAAAGACTAAAAAGAGAAATACTACCAACTGCAACGTTGGCGTGAAAGAGCTGTCACTCATCTATGGCTGCGTCTGTTATAAAAGCCTTGGCGCTTGATTTTCAGCGAGACCAGTCGAACGTGGTATTACACATTTCATTACGTATTTATTAACTGGTACAGTAAAAACTTAAAAAGGCAACGAATTCTTCAAATTGGACAGAGAGCGATGTACGCTTGAGATATATGTCATTTTACTTATATGACACCATAAAGTATTTTCCATTATCCAATATAAAACAAATAGTAATCTGCCCACTATAGTTGCGTCCCGGTCTTCATAAAAAGTATTACTGTATTAAAAATAAAATAAACAAAATCGAGTCCTTACTTTGACCCTGGCATTACTAAAGTGGTTTCCCAGGGGTCAACATAAACGAAAACTGATTCTGGGGGTCGACGAGGTCAAAAAATCGACCCCTATTAATTAACACAAGTTCTTATTTGAAACTTTCATGATACTGTATAAGTTGTGAAACGTGTACCAACTTGTTATAAGAATGACTAATATTTTAGTAGGAAGTATCATTGTTGTAGTTTAAAAAAAAAATTACGTAATTTGTATTTTTAATTATTAATATATAATATACACTTGCTATTTAATGAATTTTATATCTATTTATTTTGTTAAATTTGGAGTTTTGTCACATAGCCAACCGCAAAATTTATTAATTGATAAGTATTTTGTATCAATAGAGAAAATTTTGAGATAGGATTTTTGAAGTAATTTGACTATGGTCTAAATATGGTATCAGTTCATTTTGGGAAAGGGGTCTCTTGAACAAAAAAAGTTACGGAATCCCTGCTTTTAAACTTTTACAACGCGAGTACTACTTTTGTATCTGTGGTTTCGGCATAAGCATGACATCAAGATTTGGTAAAGCGGAGCGTGATCGCCGAAACTTGGCCGCACGACGCTGATCAAGAGATAGAGATAGGAGACGACGATGGTGAGTTTTAGAAAGTATCGGTCGTAATTAAACTATCTCTTTGCGAACATGAAGAAATGTTTATAAAGCTGAACCCTGCCACGCTTAACGTTGGCAATTTTTAGGTAGGTACCGGGTTAAATAAAAAAAAAGATTTTATGTCGTTTGCAAGTACATGAGCAACATCTAAAGAAAAACGGTCCAGTGGATTGGAAGATTAGCCTGCACAACGAAATAAAGATACATATTTTCTATTTGTACAGATATAGATAGATAAGAAATAAGTATATATAATGAGACAATTAAATAATTTTATGTACTTTATAAAAATTATGTCTTTCAAAAATATTTGAGTGGCGGCCTTTGTCCAGTAATGGGTATAGAAAATTAAGCCATAAAAGTAATTACGAATATATTCCTTATTAATAAATCTTCCACAATATTTACGACGAATCATAAAACTTATTAACAAAGTAACTACTTTACCTTCATAATCATAAATGTAAATTAATTTTGATTTAAATATTATTCACTAATAAACACATTAAGTAAATTAAAATGTAAAAAAATATACAAACCATTGATCATAAAGTTAAGGCCGCATTTATATATTTATCCGAATAATTATGAATCTACAGCACCAACAGCATTAGCAACCATTTAAAAAAATGTGCGCGGGAACATAGAGCTATATTTGCACAGATTCCTCATATTACTCAATAGTTATTCGTCAGCAAGGAAACGAGCATTAAATCAACAAAACCCACTACCGACACTTTCAGGCCGCGTATCAATATTAACGATAGCGGTATCTTTATAAGGTAATAACGAAACAGCAACTATTTATTTTTATTTATACGCCGTATCTCGGTCGATATCTCGCCTTAAGTGCCGATGAGTATCTGCTAATGCCAGGCTATCGCCGGCATCGTATAAAGTACAGATACGCATACGTTGAGATAACCGGAGGAATACTAGACAGTGACTGCAGGACGCGTATTTTATTTGTAACATCATAACATGAATGAACATCTCATGTTTTTTGTTCTGTTGTTTTTTTTTTATTGTGACATACGTCGACCGACTTATAAATAAAAAGATTTTTGGGAAATCTCCGATTGTTCATAAACACGATCGCTTTTAAGAAGAGCTGGCAGTACGACCACAGATAATTTTAATAGTTACTACGAAGTCAATAAGTATGACTGACTAGCTAGTTCACCTTCAATCTCTGTACCGACGCAAAAACGCAAAAAGCCGGCATAACATCACAAGCGACATTACTAGACACATGCCGGGGTAAATTCACACGGCCCACGCAAGCGAGACCGGTCCGCGCTCGGTAATCTGGATCGCGGCGCTCCTTTGATGTGCCCTGATAACAGTTACAGCCACTCGTTGACGAGCTGACCGCCTACGCCATCTTGTGTCCCGTTTAGACCTTTTAAGCTCGATTAAATTGTATTTGTCTTTGATCGGCCGCTTTGAGTAATTGCTGCAAATGGAACTTATCTAGTTTTATCAGTTTAAAAAATGGCTGTTACAAAATCATAAAAGCTAAATAAGTACAATTAAATCTAATTCCGAATAAAAAGAAAACTTAGGTATATTAGATATTTAATCGTAATGTGAATAAGAATAAGAGGACATACAACGATTTGTTGTATTTAATGTAATAATTGTCACACTGCTGGGCACAGGCCTTCTGCCATTACTTCAGTGCGGGTCGGCGATCTCAATTTTTTTTTAATTCTTTATCACAGATACAGGAAACTATCATGTCCGTTCACGTCCGAGAGTATATATTGACAAATATATTACCAAGCACATACCTACGTTGTCCCCAGACCCTTCACACACTTCACTTCAGACACTGTATTGTGTATATTATGTATATGTATGCTACAACGAAAATTCACGCCCATTAAAACTGTTAATGAATTAAGTGAATAACAAACCGAGTGATACGGGTTTGCAATCGGTAGCTAAAGTCAATATTTCCCCTAACAACGACCCCATGTAATGTAACCGTTATCAGATTTACGGGCCATAAAATCTATTCAACAATAACTCGTAAATATAGCGCCCCCTCACAGGGTTCCAGCAGGGCTGTCACGAACTACGCTTTATTTTCAATTTATGACTTTTATTCTAGCGAAAAACTATACATAATACGGTTCGAAATACGGACAATTTTTTAATCAATGTGTTTTTCTTTAAATTTAACTTAATTGTAAATAGTCAAATCTATTGGATGTCCAATAACTGAAAATGTTTCATTAAAAACAATAAAGCGATCCTGTTATAGGTATCCGAACATTAGGTAAGGTATACGATAAGATACCTATTATTTTTACCAATACTAAAAATTCCTGGTGCTCTTAAACGCTTCTCTATACGTGCTTCTTAGTTTTGAAAGAGTTTCAAATTCTTGTTAATTTTGAATGATCCGCCGGAGTTCACGTATTCGAAAAATGTTTATTCCAAAGATGCCAGTCATATTTTAACTAAAAGCAAAATAACACAACTGAGAAATTAAACACCGACCTAATACCTAAGGAGAATCGCGAATCGAAGTACCTACTTATACCTACTCCGTCAATTCGACCAGTACTTTGAAGCCATAGACGAATTACGACGAAGTAGTCTATGCTTGAATTGCATAGGCAAGTCTTAGTTTATAATTATACGATGTCGAACTTTACAGTTTTCATAAACTTTTTTCGCACTTGAATCTAATCTGACAACCAAAAAGCACAACTCAGTAGTCGTTGTTGAAATTATAAACTTCCCCAAGGTATGTACCCATTGTGCAGTCAATGCGGCTCACAAGAGATATTTATTTTAACGTTTTTAACGATTAAATTGCTTTTATATCAATTTGTATGATACAGTTCAATGAACTCCAGTATCGGCATTAATCAGTGAATAATTAAAACAAATCGGTAGATAATTGGAATTAATATTTAAAGTAGGCTTACGGTATGTTTTTTTTGTTATTCAATAGTTTGTAAAATATAAGTTTACGTAAGATTTATGTTTTCATGTTTATAGTGATAGTGTCAAGTTGAAAAGTTATCCAGTGAAAATTATAGCTTACCGCTGCTTCCGCTTCCTTTTGATCCATGTGGCCCATTAGATTGGGCATGGCTGTCCAATTGTAGCCCAAGTCTTGACATTGTGAAAGTTTAATTCGCTCGCATTTTCCACCTTCGGTTTCCTCCTGATCGGCAGCTGCCAAACACGCGCAAAGCAAAACAACACTGAAAATCCGCGCCATCATCATAAAAAGAAACACAGTTATATGTTAACACTTGTTTGTGTCATATTATGTCACTGTTAGCAAACACCAAAATATCGTAAACATAACGCTAATTCAATTTCAAATACACGTCCTCTTGTCAACAGAGCTCGCAATCGACTGATTCAAAATTCAAATTACGAACGCGGCGCGGCGCGGCGATTCAAAGGCAAAACTCAGAGGAATGAAACCGGTCGACCGGCCGGTGCGTTCAGAAACTTGCATATGTTTCAATAAAAGGTCTGAACGCATGAACAGAGCGTTATGAAGAAAAAAAAGATGAAAAGGTTCTAATTCGTATACGGCTCTCCGCAATCAGCGGGAGTAATTTTGTAACCTCAGTCCGTTGTTCGTATGTACGCGTGAACCCAGAGAATGGGTAAGATATTGATGAACAGGATGCGCATACCTATATAAAAAATAATATTAATGACAAATTTCCTAGTTACAATGGAATAAATGAACACGGCCTATGAATAAACTTGAAATAAAAATTTACGCATAAAAATGGCATTTAGAGTCCGCTTCAAAACTAAGAAATAGGTATAAAACGAGAGGAAATTTGTCAATGATACTTAATATTAGTGTTAAATATTAACCGTATGTTTTGAATGTGTAATACCATAATATTAATCAAATCGTGTGTATCGTCATATCGATAAAAACTTTATCGACGCATCAAAACATAGTTCGTTAATATCGATATGATATCTTTACAACTTTAGTTTATTGATGGTACAAATTACAAGCAAGACATTAAAAATTGGTGACGGCATGGATGTATCATATTAGCTTCCTTCTGAAAATCTCCACCTCTATCATCATACTTCTTAACATAGGTAAGTATCTACTTCTTAAATAAAAATGTATACACGTTATCCCTTTTAAGCTCGATCTCAAATAATGTGCGAGCGTGATATCGACGTTTATCGCTCACTCTTTTATCTTACGTTCCGGCATCCCAAGTAGAATACACAATTAGGCCCCTTCATTATATCACTCCAATAACACCTTTAAATACAAAATGTCTGTACAAATAGGAACCTTATTTAAGGGCTATAAAATATATAATGAAATACAGAGAAAATATCGTCGTCACCCATCATATCCAATGTTACTTGGCCTGTGAGACGAAGGATGTTTGTTTCATGTTGAATAGAATGGTGGGGTCTACGTAGACAGTAGGTTTGGGTATGAATAGGTGCATTGTGCGAGCGGGACGGCCTAGCTGAGTCAAAGAGGCCGCCTGCACGGTGCGCGTACGCAGTGCGGACAAGAGCGGAATGCCTAATTAAAGACGCATGCGTGGAGTGTGGGGTGTGGCGTTTGGTGCAAACACAAGCAAAACCTTTCCATAAAATTGATTGCGAATTAAATTTAAACAGTATCTATTAGATACAAACTAAAACATACAAGAACGGTAACGGATAAGCTTATCGATGTAGTTTACTTAATAAAACTCCATTTACTGACTGACAGACAAAGCGCAGACAAAACCGAGGGGTCTAGAAGCATAAAGTTTTATTCAACAATGCCTTATAACGTAATTTTTTTTTTTATGGAAAAGACGGCGAACGAGCAAGCGGTTTACCTGATGGTAAGTGATTACCGTTGCCCACATACATCTGCAACACCATAGATGCTCCTGGTACGTTGCCGGTCTTTAAGGATATTTGGGAGATGGGAGGGAAGAGAAGGGGAAAAGGGAGGGGGGGGGCCTCCGGTTATCTCACTCACCGAACGAAACGCAGAAGCTCAAGATGACTCTACTTCACGCCGGTATTCTGGGAGGCCGTGGTACCAACTCGGTCGAGCCGGCCTATTCGAGCAGCAGCAAAAGCCGCCGCTTGGCTCTACCACGGTGAAATGGCTCCACCAAGTGAGCATTAAGAAACGATTTTTGAAAATTTTCGACCAAGGAGGGTTAAATGGGGGATGAAAGTTTTGAATGAAAGTTCCTCATTTTAGAAGTTACTAATATGACTGTATAATTTCATAGTTGAAGATGGGAAATCCCAAAGGACACACGGCTAGTCTATATGAAACCATGAAGTGTTGAAATTCTTGTATTATGACTCGAGTAGGGCTTACATAAAAAAATCTATCCAATAGATGTTGATTATATCATGGAAAAGGATATAGGACAATTTTTATCTCAAAAAGATTATTTTTGGGCCGCGTTTTGGCGTTTGGATAAAATTGCGGGCGAAGCGGCAGGCACTTGCTAGTGTGACTTAAAATCAAGCAATGAGAACCATCTCCATCTTTTTTCTTATCAGTTCAAACTTACTGATGTTATGAAAATTAACAGTAAAATATAAATAAACAGTATAATTAAAAAGGAGTGCTTAGATTTTCCATCACTGCATTATCAACATGCCAAGTAAATACCTAGTCGGTACTAGGTATTAGGTTATTCTTTAAATATTTTCCCATTGCAATATCTCTTTTGGATATTTTTCGTTTTTTTTTTGCAATCACTTACGCCAAGTTCTCTGAGCACACAGCGCGGAATTATAATTAAAACGTCAGATACGGCGCGCGCGGGCCCGATTGACGGCAAATGCAAATGTACGGCGTCGTGCACTGGAGGAAGTCCTCGCGGAATAATAATACCCGGCACTTCGTTACTTGGCGCTGGCTGGCAAAAATGATGTATATCTTTCAAAATTCACGGGAACGCTGCGTTCATACATGGAGAATTTGATTTTAACGTAATACCTATTCCCTATACGACACGTTTTGTCTCACTGTAAGTTTGGTTACGCCGAGACGTGCATAATGGAAATTCGTAATCTCTATCTGCCTCTGTGAGGTAATGGGCGTGAGTGCTTATTTATACATGCGCATATTGTGCATACTAAAAGCTATTTATTGGAGAATAATAAATATAAATCAAACAATCGCAAACATTGACACAAATTGACTTCGGCTGCCATTCGAACCCATGTAGCTCAGTAGTCAGGTACGCTAACCACTAAGCCATGCGGTCGTCGCACTGGATGAACTGCCTAAAATAATACTATCCAGATACATTCCATACATTCATACATAGGTATTCATAATAACCACTGTTCACTTCTAGGGGTATTAGGATATGCAACCCTCAGCTTCGGCAGGTTCAATATCACCAAAACTAAATTTGTAATTAATTTCAGGTAAAAAAAAAACGCGAAAAAATGTTTGTGCTAGAGTCAAGGGGCGGCTTTTGCTGCTGCCCGAATGGGGCGGTTCGTTCGGGGTAGTACCACGGCCTCGTAGAATACCAGCGTGGAATAAAAGCTCTTTTTCTCCATTTCGTTCGGTGAATTAGGTAGCCGGAGGCCCACTCCTTCTTCCCTCTCCCCTTATTTCCTTCTCCAAATATCCTTAAAGGCCGGCAACGCACCTGCAGCTCCTCTAGTGTCGCAGACATACTTCGTAAGTCGGTAATCACTTATCATCAGACTTGAGATGAACAGACTTTTCGTTTGCCGCCTTCAAAAAAACTGGGGTGTTATTTAAAAAGAAGTTTCGATTTAATTTAAGATCTTAGACGGTTAAGGCCTCCTTGATCCTAAAGCAGGAAATACAGTGATCTAACGAGTAAGGAAAAAGTTTCTTTCAGCGCAGCTCATACATAATATTTTACTCGTTGAAATTTATAATCAATCATCTACATTAGCCTGTAACGGGTCCATTTCTGGACATAGGCGCCTTTAAAAGAGCGAGGGTTGGTTGTAATCGTTCACTTGTCCGGCGGATCGCGGTGCTAGACGCTTGGCACTTTTGATAATACCCGTCACATTGACTGGTAGTATCTGGATACTGAGGACTGCTTAATCTGAATATTTTAGTTTTGGTATGTTTAAGATAGATAATCCGCCATCTGACGTCAACGGCCACGGGCCTTCCTGGCTTTGCCCTACGTCGACCTTTACGACATCCATATCCAGATCCAAAAAGAAAGGGTGCTACGCCACCACCAACCGGATAGCACAGACATCGTTCCGAATTCGAAACTTCAAATGAAAATAATCTTGAAGCTACATCGTTAAAACGATTCTAATGTCAGCCTTTTCACAGGCATTTTGATGATTTGATGGCATTTTGAAGAACAATTGGGCTTCTAACGTTAGCGTGGAAGGCTTTCAAAAGGCTATCACGCAACAGCGGCAAGGTCCCTGCCACAATTACCGCGAGACTCGCGCGCCCTGGGGTCGTAGACACAATTAAGTGAATTTGCCAGAGTGAGCAAAAACTGGCACGGCATTGAAATACGGTGACTACTCTCTGGTCATGTTTCGGGACCGTCCTCCACATAAAATACTCTTTAAATAATATAATGTAACTTTCTGTTTTATTCTCGATATTTTTAACTGATTTAACTTCTAACCTTCAGTTTAATTAGTATGTTTTCCTCATCACTGAAACTTAAGTTAAATTGTTTTAAGTTATTGTAATGTATTGCGATTAAAATAGTTAAAACATTTATACCAATTTCCACTTAGTGCTTAGGTAAAGATCTCAGCAATTGTTATTAAGAGACAAAATACATTATCATTAGTAGAGTCCATAACAGAAATTGTATTGTTGTTTTTATAACGTTAAATGCGAAACATTTTAAAATATTTGAAATGCTGTGAAATGTACTGTCTGTTTTACTTATTACAATTTTGGACCACTTAGATCTTTAATACCATACAATAAGAAATATATCTATGTTCTTATTCTATGGAGAAAAATATTTTTTTTTAGTTGCATCAAAGAACTTTAAACTGTTTTCGTATTGGACATGCGGTTGAGTATCGACTGTGTTAGAAACTAAATCAAAACAGATGCCTGCTCTAATAAATTAAGAAGTCTGTCAATTATTGGATTTGACTAATGGAATAAATCAAAATCTTATATAAGTATACATAAGTTTTTGATTTCTAAGTGAAGAAAAAGGTATATAATCATGTATTCACCAGTAGCTGAGAAAAGTCAACGAGACAGAATATTATTAATTATGTCATGAAGGTATACCAGGTCAGTAACACGTCTACGGTAATAAAGAGAAAGTAAATGACATTTTTTACAAAGAGTTGTGTAGTTGTTTATGTAAGTATTCACTTCTATACTGTGAAAACTTAAGAAAAAGTTTCTGGATTGATTCTATATGTGAAATATAAACGATTTCAGACAACTACTCTGACAACTTAATATGACAGTTTTACCTCAAGATTGTTGATGTTACAGTTGTCCGTGCGTGTGGTATCAGTGCAAGAATCTGCCACCCCATTTCTTTCCCGGGGGTGTCGTAAGAAGCGACAAAGGGAAGAGCCTTGAAAATCGCAATGGCTACCGTCAGACGACTGGATGACAATCTCGAGAAATACTAGACTCGAATCGAGCAGACCGATGACGGGCAGCAGCGTCTGAGGCTTTACCGTCTACTCCAGGGATTACCAAACTATTTTGGGCAAAGACCCCTTTTCCAAAATGAACCGAGACCTCGGACCCCCATAGCCAAATTAATTTAAAATTCCTATATCTAGTGTTTAATAATTTTTAATACAAATTACGAATTTTTTTTTAAAGTACAATCAATAAAATTACCGTACTAAAATATTAGTCATTCTTATAACAAGTTGGTAAACGTAACACAATTTATACAGTATCTTGAAAGTTTCAAATAAGAACGTGCTTGGGATCCACTTTCACAGGAATCCACTTTGGGATCCCTGGTCTACTCTAACGGCCTGCAATTACGTTATACCTATATGACGTTAAAATGTGGATTTAACGTAAGCGTGGGAGAAACCTACGATTTTATTCGTGTTGGCTGCCTGTGTACAATTGAGGACACATCTGTAAAATTGAAATAAAACTATCATTTACGGATTTATTACGTTCAATTTAGTTTTTTTTTAATTTCCGTCTTTTCGTTGAATAAGGCGATAAAATCTGTAAACAATAGGTGCATTTCAAACGTGTAGTGTTCGCGTCAAATACAAATCTATAAAGTTTTAAACATTTGGTCCCATCATAATGTCGCATGTAATTTGAAAGGAACGCCGCGTCGACGAAACTATGACGTAAAAACTGTGACGGACGCGTCGGCAGCCGTGGCAAAAAGGAAGCCGAGCCAAGCGGGAGGAAAGTTTCGGCGCGCCTGAGAAACTCACTTAACCGTCCTGCCATTTTAATTCGTTTAAATGCGTTTTGTTTTTCCAATGAAAAACGTTACAGCTTTTTCTTCCTCATAATCTTATCCAGCTTTTAGATAGCCAGTTATAAATTTAATAGAAGGGGAATGTACCAATGGTAGAGTCGGGAAGACCTAGGCGAACATTTCACGATCAAATAGGAGATGTTCTGGAAAAAGGCCAGGTCAAGAGTACTCTAAACCAACGAGCATGCATGCGAAGATTGATGAAAGTGGAAGAAGCGAAAGACGTATGACAGGACCGTAGTAAGAGGAAGGAGATTGTCTCTGCCTACCCCGTTGGGAACAAGGCGTATATATATCTATGTATGTATGTATGAATGTACCATCTCTTTCTCATAGGTCACTTGCACCCTGCTAACCTATTGGACAAAGCTCTGGCGACTGGCAGATAGCAAAGTTCCACACAGTCTGAAGGGGAGCAGCGTCATCTCCAGTGCTAGGGAATCGGCACTGCGCTTACCAAACCGCCTGTCCAGCGTGATGAGTACGGGCTGATCTTCCATGAATGGTCTTCTTCTTTTTTTGTGGTGCTGTAAAGGAAAGTCTGATGCTCAGCTGTGGACTTACGGTTAGACACTTCTTCTTAAGAAGGAGAAGAATAAAAATCGGCTCAGTGGCGCAGTTACTAAGCGTTCAGCAGCGGTGCTGGGGGTCACGGGTTTCGGACGGGTAGGTACAAGTCCTAGACTCTTTGATTATTTATAGTCTATGTACATGATTGTAGACTATAGTCTATGTACACTTGTTCAGTAAACAAGTCACATCGATAACCCATATCATTAAATAAGTGTTTGTGACAGATTGCCTTTTATTCGTACCCGTGTTCATACTTTTGCACCGTGAATTTATGTGTCATTGTAGTTGATTAGATGAAAAAGGTATTGTTGACATTTTCGCAAAAACATAACGCGCATAAGACGTGCGAGAAAAAGAAGGGAAACTTTTGTTGAATGTTAACAAGACTCGTTCTCCCTGCGATCGACAGTACTGGTACGTGCGCCAGTTAGATCATTATTTGTTAACTATAGAGTATAACAGACAGGTTACTCAGTAAATGCTTATATGTAACATAAACCGCTTTGCGAATAAGTTTCTCGGTAACGTCGCGTTTTTTTTGTGCAACAACGAAATGAGTCGTCGATATATCGCCTACATTTAGTCCAAAGTTTAATTATCATGTATCGGTAAATTATATAATTGTCTGTCCGTGATGACTGATAATGTACTTTTGATACAGCAGACAGTGCGTAAGACATTGGACGGACTCGTAAATTACTAGGGAAAAAATATGAATCTTTTGCTTCTGTAAAAAATAATATACAGGTTTAGCCGCTACAGTTTAGTCGATATATCGCCTGCATTTAGTCCAAAGTTTAATTATCATGTATCGGTAAATTATATTATTGTCTGTCCGTGATGACTGATAATGTACTTTTGAAACAGCAGAAAGTGCGTAAGACATTGGACGGACTCGTAAATTACTAGGGAAAAAATATGAATCTTTTGCTTCTGTAAAAAATAATATACTGGTTTAGCCGCTACAGGTAGCAGGTTCGATTCTCGTACGGGGCTAATAAAGGTTACAAATATTCGTTATGAGTTTGGGTGGCTGTCCATGTGCATTTTATGTATTAAACTACTTCCATGGTATACGAGAAATACCTCCAGGGTAACCTCCACCATAAGAGTAACTTTTTTTAAATAATCAAAATCGAAAGAATCCGGTTGTTATATTGGTAATAAAAAAATAAGGAAAAAAAAATCTATTTACCTGTCAGTCGTCTGTATTTAAGGGTTAAGATACTGTAGTTATTTGCAAGAAATTAAAAACAGATTAAAGATCTCTGTTATTAAGCCTTTTTTGACTTTTTTTTTTTGGCAGTTACATGAATTATGGAGTCGCGTTACAAAGTTGCGAGCTTCCTTGTTTCTTGGGTTCCGTACGGAGCACTATTACTAAGCCTACGTCGTCATTCCGTTCATCCGTCCGTTTGTCGGTCCCTCCTTTAAAGGGCTGTATCTTTTCAATCCTAATAGGTTCACCTGATGAGAAGTGATTACCGTCGCCCACGTACATCTACAACACCAGAGGTGCTGCAGGTGCGTTGCCGGCCTTTAAGGGGAGATGGGTGGGGGGATCAGGAGGGGGATGGGAAGGGGAAGTGGGCTTGGCTATACACCGCTTGGCTATACCACGTTTAAAGTATTCAAAATATTGTGTGGTTTATAATAATATTGAACACCAAGCGCCCGAGTCCGTCTCGCACTTGGCCTTGTTTGTAAAATATTTCCCTCGCATAATTATGTCGTGGTCGATTAAATAATTATAGGAGGACGTTGTCGGCGTTGTACTCAATTACACACTGTCTAGCAAAAGATAATTTACGCAAAATGACAGGCGAGGTAAAATTGTTGCATTGAATATCATAATTTGCGTTTTTAATAAATTTCAGACGTACTTAATTAGTTTAATTCGCATGTTAAGCACTTCTAAGAATTGATTGTGATGTTTGAAGCTACACGTTAAGCTGAATACGATTATAGACAATGGCTGGTGAACTTACAAGAAATTTTAGTTTTGGTGTATATACAGAATGTATGCTTGCCTAGATAATCTTTTGGACAGCTTTCAAAAAGCGAGACTTCCTTTTACTAAACATAATAGCTAATATGTTTAGTGTTAGGTAGTATAGTAATTAATAATATAACTAATAACTTTTTTTATGGGTAAGCAGCAGAACGAGCAAGCGTCTCACATAATGGTGTGTGATTACCGAAGCCCACGTACATGTGCAATACCGAAGGAGCTGGAGGTGTGTTGACAGCCTTTTAGGATAGTTGAGGAGAGGAAGGAAAAGGGCGAGTAGTAGGGGAGAGGAGCGAGAGGGATAGGGGAGGGAAAGTGGGCCCTCATGCCAGCTCACTTGAGCAGCAGAAAACCCCAATATATCCTTCGCAGTCGATTACTTAAAATTTTTGAAGTCATGGTTCAAAAATAAACAAAAAAAAACGGTTCTGCTGTGAAAGCTGCTACTGTGTGTGTGAGGACAACAATTTATTTTAATGCTTATTAAGAAAAACATGAGAGGTGGTAGAGTCTGTTACCGTTTTAGGCGTTCAAGCTAATGTAAACAATCGATCGGATCGATTACAGGGCCCAGATTCGGAGGCCGATCCCCTAACCACTCGGTCTTCGGGGCCCAACAACAAATATAACAAAATGTAAATTTCAAGGTGCTACAAGAAAAAAGTTATATATACTAATGTAAAAGATTTGTGGGATTGCACCAGGGCGGCGTCGCAGCGCGAGGAAGTGTTGATGCAGTCTCCCGCTGCGCCCGCGCAATACATGCATGGAGATGTTAGGTTTTTGTATACACTTTTTTATCGTTATAGAACTTTTAATATTATACATGCACGTATGTTCATACAGAATCAGTTAGTCTGAGACTGCAAGACGTGTCTGTCAGATATATTATTATAAGCTTACCTTACCTTAACAGCCTGTAAATAGTCCACTATATAGGACCAAAGGCGTTGCTGCTCATCATCGGTCTGTCGTTAGCCATTACGATTTTAAAGCCCTTCATCGCCGCCAACCTTAGACGATTTAAATACTACGTGACAGTTTTTACCATTGTCGGAACATTCTATTTTAATTTTTGCATCGTACATCGCCATTAGCAACAAATAGTATTGCGAAACATAAAAGATAAGAATATCACATTATTATGTAGCAAAAAAAGACGACTTCACAGAAGTCGTGTCCGACGGCGCAGACCTGTGCATTGTTTTGTCAGTGCAAGCGACCTCCCGTGCCAGCGAGTCCTGGCGCCTCACCAGCAACAAACACGTGACGCTAAACATTATTCATTCAGAAGCCTCTCATTTAAATACTGGTGATAAACTGTTACCTACTCGTACAATGAGCGTGTTTTTGTATACGTACAGCTGTACGAATGACTATTTTTGTTGGATAATAACTAGAAAACTTAAATCATTCCCCTGATATTAAAAAAAAAACTCCTAACGAGTTTAATTTTAAAAACAAAATCCGCAAACACTAGAAAGGTGTTGCAAGTCTGCACGAGTGCTACTGATGACATTCATATTTATTTGTATTTAATATATCTGATTTTTTGAGTATATTTGTATATATTGTATGTATCTACAAATTTATGTTAGTATACATTTTTTACCACAAAACCTCAAGAGCAAAGTATACAACCAATGCGTGTTGCCAGCGACGACATACGAAACTGAGACATGGTCCTTCACTGCAGGCCGTATGAGGAAGCTCAAAGTTGCTCAGCGCGCTATGGACAGGGCAATGCTCGGAGTTTCTCTACGCGATAGAGTCTGTAAACGAGGATATCCGCAGCAGAACTAGGGTAACCGACATAGTCGCAAGGATCAGCAAGCTGAAGTGGCAATGGGGCGGCCACATAGCTCGCAGAACTGACAACGTTGGGGAAAAAAGGTTCTCGAGTGGCAACCACGTACAGGCAAACGCAGTGTAGGACGACCCCCCACAAGATGGAGTGATGACCTGCGCAGTGTTGAGGGAAGTCTATGGATGCAGGTGGCTCAGGACCGAGCTTTATGGCAATCTTTGGAGGAGGCTTATGTTCAGCAGTGGACTTGTAGTAGGCTTAAATGATGATACATTTTGATACTTATATCATTTTATTTGTTTTGTATCGTTTAGCGTCTGCTATGAGGACGAAGGGGGTAAACGAGCATGCGGCTCACCTGATGGTAAGTGATCACCGACCCCCACGAATATCCGCGACACCAGATGAGGTACAGATGCGCTGCCGACCTTTGTGTTTGGAAGTTTAATTAACGTACCTCCTAATCGACTTGCTTATTTAAAGTTATTCGAATCATTTTGTTTTGTGGTGTACAATAAAGAATGTTCACTAATTTATAGGCCTCTCTAAGACAGCGCCAGAAAGCTGGCAAACACTTCTTGGTGGGTTCGCCCACACTTCCCACGCTGGGGAAACGGGTCTGTGCTGGATGAGGGCTGAATCCCTACACTCGCACTTCTGATGCAGCTCCCTATGGCTAGTCCGTGCCGCAAAGTGTTCAACACAACGTGCACGACAGGTGACAGAACCGTTGCGCAGTAACCATCAATCTCTGCAGTTCATCTGTGGATAAACTGCTGAAAGCGATATTTTTATGAACACGTAATCTATTAGTTATAAGAGGGCCATAGGAAGCATATTAAAGTTATAAAATATTTTTAATTTTACTTATATAGTGACTCTTGTTTTTATAAGGAAAGTAATAATTTTGAAATTATAATGTCAAATTGTACTTCGTTTCACAAATAACTCTTTCGAAGTAACGATTTAACATAGAATTGCTATTGAGACCATTTCTTTTACAGCACCATCCACTTTAACAGCTTTGTTAAATTTCACATGTACCTGCAACGTAAATAGTTTAGCTTATGAATGCACCATTTAATAACATCGGCTTTGAGCAAAGCAGATTTGACGTACAGTTGTATTTAACGGAAATTTGCCCTTCTCTTGTGGTTATAGAAGCGATTATTGTATGACTCGTGATTATAACTATAGTTACGTAATGTTATTTTGGTCAAAGGGTGAATATAATAAAACAATAAAATAAGATTTTTTTTCCTTTTAGACATCGACACTTCGTGTGAATTCCTTTGAATAGAAATTGAATGGAGATTACTACTGAAGATTGCGTACCTTTTCCATTTATATCCTTTTTTTTAATGGGACGATTACCGTCGCTCACGTACATGTGCATCACCAAAGGTACTGGAGGTGCGTTGCCGGCCTTTAAAGGATATTTGGTAGGTGAGAAGTAGGAAGAGAAAGGAGAGGGGGAGGGAGGGAGGAGGAGTGGGCCTCCAGTTAGCTAACTCACCGAACGAAACGTAGAAGCACAAGATGCCTCTACTAAGATGCGAGGTCGTGGTACCAACCCGGTCGTGCCAGCCCATTCGGGCAGTTGCAAAATACCTTCAAGTTCTTCCTGGCTAAGTGCAATTGTTAATTGAATTACATAAATATATGCTTCACCCTGTACTCGTCGGTCTAGGTGTCTACTCACGAGATCAAGGAAAAGTTGATACTCTCCACTACTCACTGTCTTTCTCGTTTCGGTTAAAAAAAAGTTTTTGTTGTTTTTTTACGAAATTCCGATACGCTGAAACCTTTTTTTATTCATTTGTTGGTTTAAGAAAGCACCGCAACTTTCACTTAACTTTACTTTTTTTATAGATTACCACAGCTTTTTTGTCATTTGCTTTGTGATGCGTTGTGGGTGTTATAATAATTTGAACAAAACAACAATCTCGAAGGTAGAATTGGGACAGTTAATACTCAATGTTAGTCTAGATTATTCTAGATTGTATAAGTGTTTACATGCTAAGAGCGTAAGCTAATCGACGAGAATGCATTAAAAATCGTCACTCTCGAGTGCAGTTTTTTTTTATAGACGTTCGTGTTCGTTTCCGCCCTTTAATTCTTTTTTTTTAATTATCACACATTCAGTCCCAAACTAGGATTCCCTGTGTCTTGGTAACTGGATTGTGATAAGATAGATGTACATATACCTATATAAATAAATTATAATGCATGTATATAATTATAAACATCCATGACTCGGTTACAAACACTTATATGTATCATACAAATGTTTGCCCCTATTCGAATTTGCGGTATTCGAACACGTAACCCACGGCATCGAAGGCAGCGTCATTACCAACTAGGCTATCGGGCCGTCAAACTTTTTAAAGTTACGTCAAAATATTATATTATGATTAATAACAAAATATTATTTGAAACTGAGTGACAGCACATCTAGATTTTTGTGTGCAGTCATAAGAATAATAAATAATACTAGGTATTATACTTAGGGCACACTGTAGACACTGCATACAGATGTTGTAGGAACCTATAAATATTAGTAAAATATGATTCTTGTTATAATGTTCATTATTTACACATATTAAAATGTAATAAATAAACCAAAGGTCATCCTAATTAGGTATATATTATAAGACCAGAATTTAACATATCAAAGACACGGAGAGCCCTTTCAAGTTTCAATCATTTTTAGTTCCCTTTTAACACTCTTCCGCTACCTACCCATTAAGATATTCGGCTTCAGTCGTTCGTAAAAAAGTGTGAATAATAATACAATCGGTTTTAGCCCTTATTACAATGAATGTAAAGATTTATGTAGGAAATTTAAAAATCACATCAAAAGGGTTGTCGCCACTAAATTATAAAACGCAATTTTTAGTTTTACCTGAAACGAATAAAGTTTATAATTGCAGAGCTAACGGCCATCGTGTGGCGGGTAATAAACTTTTAACATGACAACACGAAATTAAGAGTATTAAAACAACATATGGGAGACAATGGCGGCGGCTGGTACAAAGGTGGCGGCGCCTTTGATGTGCACGCCGCGCCGGTTAATTTTACACCGGCTCAGTGCCCACCCGAGGTGAACGCCGTAACACATTCGATAACATGAGGTGTGAGGTTTAGTTTTAAATTGTTATTATAGTAAGTTTTATAGTTATTTTCCTATATATTAAAGAGTTTTCATATATTTTTTTAATTAAACCAAAACAAGACATGACAGTATCACAATGAATATCAAATATCAAAATGAATTATAATCATGTTAAGATCTATGGAGATATTTTCACTATATGACGTTCTGACGACTTTAAGGTGTTTAGATATCCTGGGTTTAAGTGTCAGCGCTCGTATAGATACAGCATGTGTTATTGCATTGTGTTAACTTATTGAAAAACAAAAGTTATACGAAAAGAGTGGCGAATCTGAACAATAGTTTCTGTGTCATTGTCGTGGTATTTAAAGTGTGTACGTGTTGATAGACACGTAATAGAAACTATTTTTGAGGCATTCAAGCATTCAAATTTGTGTGTGCGTTTGTTATTTAAATAACATTTTAGTTTTGCCACAACTACGCTAATGTAATAAGGCGAAAGATATCGGATGGTGAGAAAGTTAGCCTATCCTAGAAAATTCTTGGGGCATGGACACAACGAATTGAATGAACACCTCTCAATGTTCTCCAGTAATACAAGATTTGGTGCAAAGATTTAGTTTAGGCAAATATTCCTTCCTGTGGTTTATTGGATATTTAATTATTGATGTTACGTTGGTAGATAGTAGGTATACTGCCAGAGAGCTTATCAAATAACGAATGTCAAACGTTGCACACCCTCGCAGCGCGCAGAGAACCACGAGTATGGCATGTCATGGGGTGCTTTGGTCTCTATTACCGCTTCCTGTCGGCGGTCGTGAACCTAGCAATCATGGACACCTCTCAAATCTTCACTAAAATACAATTATTATTACAAAAACTTTAAGTAACTATTATCTTTTTAAAATTAACTATGGTTTTTTATTAGTTGGCTTAGCTTTTCCTCACGTCGAGGTTAACTTTAACCGTTTTAACATCCTCGGCAGAAGGTGCGATAGAAATAAACAAGAGATTTACAAGAAAGTTTTAGAGAAACAAAAGACTTCAATCAATTTATTAAACTTCAATCCCTATTTACCACCTCCTTAGGGGTAGAAAATTTTCTTCAAATCAAAACAGGACTACTTACGAGGTATACCTACTTCAATACAAAAAGAACCAATGAAATCTGTTCACAATCGCAGAAGATATCAAGTAACGTATATACAAAAGATGTAGTCAGACTGACAACCTCATCTTTTTTTTTGAAGTCGTTTGAAAATATGAACTCTCACGACCAGAGACAGAGGTTTACTTTAGTCGTTCGAACTGACCGTGTAACATCGTGACCGATGATGAGCCTGTACTTGGCACCGTCTAGGATACAAATCGTAGGTCAGTTTCGAAAAACTTATTGCCTACTTAACAACGATTCGAGCTCACCATATAGTGCCTCCAACACGGATCTTCTAATTCGGAGGCGGATCCTCAATCATTCGGCTATCGTGGTAATAACTAATAAACAACAGTAAAATTTAATTGATGAACTTTATTTATCTAATTTCAACGGATTTTATGTCAAATAATTTTAATTCCGTTTTGTGTTTCTTGCAGCATCCGGGAGCAGGGACAAAAATTGCGCGGATTCTCGTAAATATAATAAAAAAAATCAACGGCTGCCTGACAGTGTACAATTTTTCTTAATTTTCTGTTAAAGTTGGACATTTGTTTTATTCATCGTGACGACATCTTGAAAATAACGCAGGATATTTTATTGAATTGCGAATTAAAATTTCGCTTTACGATTTTTACGATTTCGCCGTGGTATAAAATCATCAAAAAAGTTGCCAGACTACAATAAGCTTTTGGCGATGAAACTTCATTACGATAACAAGTACACCAGAAGGTATCCATCCGGTGCAAAGCTTCCTTCCATCTAAACATTGGCATAACTTCGGTAGCCTACCGGAAGCTCACAGACGAAAATGGAAATTTTTAGAAGAGTTCGATCGTGTCAGTTTTTTTAACGTTAAGGGGACAAACTCGATCTACTACTTGTAAATATTATGAAATGGAGGAAAAATCCAACCGGCGTTATGAGTGTTTCCTTTTGAAGATCTACCGACGTAAGTAAAGAAAAGTGAAAGAAGATATGGTTGCCTCGTCTTTTGGTCAGATCGACAACCGAATTATTCCAGAGAAAAGAAGTTTTTAGAATACCCTTTTTATATAAAAAACGAATGGTTTTCTACGTTAACTGTTGTTTGTTCAGTGTTGTGTTCAGTACACAGATAAATTTCTGGCACTTGAGCAGTCCTAGATAAAGCGGGCCTCGGCCTACAGCGCAAAGGCAACAGCAAAGTTTTTGGAAGACCTCAAACATGGTCCTTAATACAGTTGTAGTAACATTAAGACAGCACGGGCCATGCAGCTTGCGATTACGTTTTCTTTTCAAAATTCATTCGTAAAATAAGAGGTATATATATTTTTCTTTTAAATTTGTTCTCGGTTTATAATTTTTTTTTTAAACGCAGATTTTTTTTCTATTGTCAGTTTCTTTTTCGAGGTCTGCTTGTTTATACTTAATTGTACAATATTTTAACAAGTGTGTATCTTTTATTCTTACTTTTAATGATTTTTTTTCCATTTTCCCGTAAATCAATTATTTTACACACAATTTTAATAGCTTGTACAATTATATTTTTTTTATGTTACATCGTTGTACTATGTACAGTATGCTTCTTGTCCGGTTGTTTGTGAAGTGTGTGAAGGTCCCGACTGAAAAATAGTGCTTGGTATCACTGAGATGGGAACCTTTGCACAACGAATTAATCTTTTTAATTTTTTTATCCACTTTGTTTTTATGTTTTTTTTTGTTGCGTGAATTCCTAATATAAGCGGTTCTTTCTTCTTTATTCGGTATAAAATCCCTGTGACAAAGTTCCGAAAGATCATTAAAGAAACGAAGAAACTTGTAACGAAGATGTAGTTAACTGTTGCAATGCGATGAATACAAAAAGTTTTCCTTGTCACATAAATAGGATTGACAGAGATAACGGAATTCCATTTGGCATAATCCCGTTCAGCGTATACCAATGCCAAGGCCATTTAGCCATAGCCATACGGGATTCGCCTCGAAGTAACCGACGTGTGACGAGACTCGTCACTGCCATATCGAAATATCGTTTTAATTGATCTATGTACACCACGCCCCCGATATTTGTCGGTTTCAACAATTAATTACTAAATAGCGGCACTTTGAAAAGCAATTTACCCATCTGCCTGTTATTATGGGATTCACCTTATTAAGAGCTACACCTCCCTCCTCCGCTCCTAGACTGTGCTGAGTGCGTAACAAATTGCCGGCTTTGAGAAATACCGCTTAATGATAGTTTAATTGCATGTAATTGTGAACTGCTGTTTACAAAGCCCGCCATTGTAATATCAACCACCCCACCCTTTCCACATTCCTTACTTTCTTAATCACAGTACAGGTAATAGGAAATGTGAGGGATCAAGAGAAACTGGTCACTGCATTGCTATGGGAACGCAACAGGTTAAGATATTGTAACTCTTTCAACGTTGTAGATTATTGTTTCGTTTTCTAAATGATCATTTATTTCACGACAACATTGTTCAGTCACTGTGCTCGCCTGGATAAAATATAAATGAGAATGTACAGTTTTAATTCGTAATACGTCACTCGATACACAGGCCCACTGAAAACCAGCGCTGAAGTCTCAACTGCAGCATTAAGCTCAGTGTGGTCTGTTTGCCCCATGCGTCACGCAACGCGTCTAGAGGAGACAGCGTTAAACATTGTTTGTGTAAATAATTGTTTTATTTAATGTGTTGCAATGTTTGTTTGTTATTGAGTGGCGCATTGTGAAATAAAAGTCTGTTTTTTTCATTCTTCTTTCTCATTCAGTCAAAGACGCGTTGTTTGTTTTGCTAAAGAGCGCCATGCGGTGGTGACGAGGCGTATTGTATTAAACAAGATTATTGTCTTGACTGTCCTGGTTACAGTATCAAGGCAAGGTTTCCAAATTATTGCAGTCCTGCGAAAACTGGACATAGGCCTTCTCAAAAGAATACCACAAAGCACGATCCCGAGCCACTTGCATCCATCGACTTCCCGCGACACTGTGCAGATCGTCTCTTCATCTACCATCACTACGTTTACCTGTACGAGGTTTCTCCCAAGAACCTTTCTACCCCGACACTGATCAGTTCTGCTAACCATTAAAACAGGACCCTGAATACGGCGCGGTACGTAACGGACACTTAAGAACAGATTATGATGCCTCTTGCCCCATGCGTTGGAGATAATTTTCTTTTAATGCATGATTATGCTCGACCCCACAGCGCAGCGATAGTTTCGGAATATCTTACTAGAGGTTGAATTTTTTAGAGTGAAGTTTTAGAGTGGCCAGCCCGTTTGTTGGCTAAACCGGATAGAGCATGTTGGGATTAAAGTTTATCATTAATTTAATAACAGGTATGCTCACAAGAATGCAGAAAGTTTTGACAGCAAGGGGAGCTACCACAAAGTACTGAGTGTGCCAAACATTAGAGAAACATTCTGCCGTTGAACAAATTTAAATTATCTCTAAGAAGTTTAAAAGTGATAATTTTTCTTAAATTGCATGCATTTTTTTATTGTTCTTAATTTAGTTTAGTTTTGTTCAACAATTGTAATTTCTCAATCAATCCCTCAATAAACCTTTTATAGCTGTTTTTATGTTCTACTACTACCACTATATGACGCCTAAGACATAGGGGTAGTAAGAGATAACGGATTTCTTTTTACCACCCACGACTCAGCGTAGCCAAAATATCTATACCATATCTCTTTTCGTCTGTCCGGGAAATGTCTGATACTATAGCTGCTCTATAGATTCCTAAAGTGGTTTCAATATCGGTTTCCCAGGGTTCGACATAAACGAAAACTGATTTTGGGGGTTGACGAGGTCTAAAAATCGACACCTATTAATTAAAACAAGTTCTAATTTGAAACTTTCAAGATACTGTATAAGTTGTGTTACGTGTACCAACTTGTTACAAGATTGACTAATATTTTAGTAGGAAGCATCATTGACGGACTTTAAATAAAATTACGTAATTTGTATTAATAATCATGAATTTTATGTCTATTTATTTTGATGGGAAAATGATGTCAAGTTTACTCGCTTAACCAACCGCATAGTTTTTAAATAGGTAAACATTTTGTATCAATAGGAAAAACACTTGAGATAGGATTTCTTAAGGAATTCGGCAATGGGGTCTGAGATATCAGATCATTTTTGAAAAGGGATCTCTTGCACGAAATAGTTTGGGAATCCCTGCTATAGAGCCTCATCTTCGGGTTTACTTCTGGAGATTGCCATAGGATTTTTAAGGCTTTATTTGGGAGATTATACCGCCGCTACCAAGGCACAAATAAAAAAATGACTTCGTCTTTGGTATAAATAAAATCAAACACGGTTTAACTGGCGGTAGCTAATGAAGACGTGTACGTAATTTGTTAACAAAGTCTCCCATTGCTTAGTAATTTGTGTATATTTCTTTCAACCTACAAGCCGCAACTCGCTCCGAGTTTCCTAGCGACCATAAAAACTGATTAAATCGATTCTAAAATCGAGTTTCCAATAGCATTCGGTACAGTCGGGTCGTAATTCCAATTGATAGCAATTAAGGAGCGCGTGGGACGAGCGGCCCGGCTAATGGTGGCCCGAGATAAAAGCAAGTAATTAACGAATCAATTCGATTATAGCAAGACGCTTTGTATCGGCCGTGTAAGCAAAGAGATAGGATAGTTATTTATTTGAAATTGAATAACTGAGACGGACTTACAGTTCACTACAGTAATCTCAATTGATTTGGGCCTAAAAATTTCTTATTTAAAAACCGAAATCATTAAGATAATTGGCGAGATGCTAACCATGAAAATTTCGAAAATCGTCTTATTTTTAAGCGTGAGAAAGTTAAGAGACGAACAGTTCATAGGAAATATGGATGAATTGAATCTATTACAGATTAAAAAAACCATTATGAAATAAATTTACCGTAATACGTATACGACGATAATATACTGGCCTGTAAGTGCCCACTGCTCCCACTGGGCAAAGGCCTCCTCAAATATCTGAGAGGGTGTAGGAGAATGGCCCGCCACGCTGCTCCATTGCGGCTTCACATATCTTCGAAAAAAAATTTTTTTATTATTTCTCCAACATGCAGGTTTCCTCTTAATGTTTTCCTTGAATTAAAATTGCCTAAAATTTTAGTGGTGCCGGCACCGGTGTTCAAACCCACATAATACTAAAGTGATCCCCAGGCTACCATGGCTCGAATACTAGTACATGTTAAATATAAATAACCCTTAACGATTAGCTTTTGTAACACAATAATAATGTCCATAGTGAAATTAGAAAAGTTTAAATACAGTAAATATACAAAGTAGTTCGTCTGCATAGTTAAGTCGAAATCTGAAAATAACCCTCATAAAAAAAACTTATTCATTTCTTGAAAGGTTTGTCCATAGTCACCACCGAGGGCATGCAGGCTGGTGATCAGTGTTCCGGCATCCTCGCATGCATGTTGCCCCCATCACTAGTCTGTAGGGTTTGAATTAGATTTTTGGTTTTTTATGGTTTTTCTACCATAACACGATTGCTAGAGTCATCGTTTAGCTTTTTTTATAAAAAACGTTACCTTCCTCTGTACGAATTTCTCCTGTTTCGCGGAGGCAGATTACATACATGAATTTCACATGGACAAACACTCAAACCGGGTACTATTAATTGGGGTCCATACAAATACTAGTTCCGTGCTACGCCACCGAGCACTTGGATAAAAAATGGTATCTTCCCCCTTAAATCTTTATAACAAAATCAATGAGTTTAAAAATGTATTTAACAAAGATTTTATGAAAAGGGTTATTATAATTTCAAAGAATACATGGATGATAATATAACCTCCGAGAGCGAATCGATCACTAGCAAGCCGTTTTGTTGTGTAACAATATTTAATTTATGTATTTTATACATTTCAATTAAAATTATTACTAAAATAGAAAAGACATGTTTGACAGTATGAATGAGTTTCTTTTGTCTGCTTCTTCCCTTTTAGAGGAAGCTCATTACGAAATTGTAACAAATGAAATTTACGTTTATTACATCTTATTACATCAATGACTTTTCAGATTCAACATCAATTAACAAAATTAAAGGACATTTTAATGTCTCTTGTTTTTCAAATAGCTTTTAATTCAGCTTTTAACAAGGTTGCTTTTTACGTATTATTTAAATAGAGTTGAATACGGTCACCTGCTACGATTGACAGCTTTGCTGGGCCTTGTTTTAAATAGGCTACATTCGAAACAGATTTTTTAATCATATAACTGTTATGAAATTTTATTTATGCCATACAACTTTCGATTGTTGTTACCTCGATCTATTTTGTCAATCTCACCTGCACGCGCTGCACCCTGACACCATACAAGATTTTTTCTGTGTCTCGTGGAGGAAAGGAAAGGAGTATGCCTGTCACCGAAGGCAGTGACAGGAATCAAATTGAAACCCCCCACGGAATTAGTGGTACGCTCTGGGCCCGGTGGCCTTGGCAGCTTCTTCGGAAGAGGCTTGCGAGTAAAGTGGCAACCGAATGATGGAAAATCCATTCGAATTTGCCGAACCCCATAGGCCAATTTTATGAAACTGTCCCATTATCATTTGAGCAATTTATTTAGTAATATTTAATTTAATTTTCTCTTTCTTCAATTGCATTGGTTATTATTATTATTACATAAAAGTCTATTGTTTTTGCATTTACGCGAACACTACACATTTGAAATGAAACTATTATTAACGGATTTTATCGCGTTTTGTTTTGTTTTCATATCCCGACGTTTCGATTGCTGTAGATTTTGGTCCGATCTACGCAGAATGTGAGCACATTCTGTTTGCACAAAACGAAGAAACGAACAAAATGTCAAAATTAACTGTTTCTAAAATGTCCTCCATATTTTGTTTAGCTCCTAGACTACGCTACATAGAACATTTAGACGTAGTATCTCCGTTCGCTGTAAATGGATTTAACGAACATTATGTCTGAGCTTTGAGATATCGCGGTCACTCGTCGAAGTTTTGGTACGAATTCGACGTCAAGTTTATGACCGAGTTGAATGGCGCATTTGGTGGATTTATTTTAAAGCTTAAATAATGAACTTGCTTTGTTTGTCGTAAAGCGACAGTGATTAATGAGTTTCCGTTTTGATAGAGCTTGTCTGTCTAATCTGCGTTCCGCCTTCCTGTCTTTTGATGATATAGAAATATCGCTTTAACACATCAGTAGCACTTCTGACTCCAGAGTCGTGTGCAGTTCATATAGGCGAAAGGCAGTGACGACCCTTTAATCTTGTTTTGATACAAATAGTTTGCTTTTTACTCAGGGTCAAAACCCTAAGCTCTAATACTCCAGATGAAGATGGACAAGGCTGTGAGGGAGAAACCAACACCTAGCAAGGAATATTTCACCATCAAAAACCCATTGCTTTTGATGGTTAGCTTCCAGGAACATTCGTTAGGATTGCTAAGGGACCCACTTAATATAAATTATTTAAATATACCTAAATCTATAAACACACACATATATATATATATATATATATATATAAGCAAGCTAACACGTCTGTCACCTATAGGGGAGGCAAATATTATGGGTTTCCATTTAGCAGACTCAGTGCAGCCAAACGGGCTTCTACAATCCACTTTTCGACTCTCTGGGTGATAGAACGTAGCGCGTAGCGAGTCTTGTCGCACGGTTTATTACTTTTAACACATTTCTCTCAGTCTCCTCTTACATTACCCACGAGGAGATAGAGGGGGAAGATTCTTACGCCAACAACACACGGCATTCAATGAATTTTTGGATATTCCCTCACTAAATATTCGAGTAACGACCAGCTACGTGATATAAATATATATAGAACGGCATATATGGCATACAGAACAAAATTATAATAAATCCCGAACAGAGTAAATTCACAACTAAACCTATCATTATGAAACCACCGCTACTATTAAGAAACCTATAAAACGGTACACATTTGATGAAATTTTCCTCACAGATCTTTAACATTGGTATACATTGACCGCTTATTATAATAGTTAGTCACCATATTTCTGGATAAAACGTCGATGTATACTTTTATTGGATTTTATCGCATTATTACACTCGGCAAAGACGCAATTAAGCTCCGACCACATTAACACCGAACCACGCCTTTAAGGCGCCATCATGAACACCGGACCTTACAGCACGCAGTTGAAACTACTCCTTTTAAAACTCTGTTCATTGGGTATAGAGTTCGTTTTGAATTACAATCTTGCGTTGCCTATTGTACACATAAGCGCTATTAAGTGTTGCCCGAAAACAAATTAGTCTACATTCTACCATTGCCCGAGGGGTGGACATTCCTAGAAATGTTCGTTGTTTCAGATCGACACTCATACTATTTTAGACATATTATTTTAAACTGAAGGACATTACTGGCCATCACTATCCGATTCAGAAGGAACCAAACCAATGAATGATTATGGCAATAAGGAATTTTTACTTCCTCTTCTTCTTCATCAGCCTGTCTGCTGAATATAGGCCACTCCAAGAGAAGACCTGCAAATGGCATGGTATGCATATCTTGTTTTCCCATACTTTCTCCAATCCGCTTGCCCAGCGTACCACGCAGTGCAGCGCCGACACTCTTGCATTACTTTGTGAGATTTGTATTAGTCTAATTCGGATGAAGTTTCCCGCCATCAATTGTGCCTGCTCCAGTCCCTTTGTTTGTTAGCAGGATGCAGGAAAGGGTGGCATTTAGAGATAAAGCTGGTATGTTCCCGAACGCCCCGGAATTTTCACTGCCCCCGCCTCCGTTGGCATGTTCAAGGAGAATGCAAACAAATTTCAAAGGCCGGCAGCGCATCTGTAGCTCCTCTGGTGTTTTGGATGTTCGTGGGCGTCGGTGATCACTTACCATCAGGTGAGCCGTATGCTCGTTTGCCCACTTTTTATATATAAAAATTTTTTTTGAAGTAACATGGCGGTAATGGTACTACGACCTGCCACTGCGTTTCTCCCCTGACTAGTGTAAGAGACGACGAAGAGAAACGTCCTTTTGCCTATTCCGAGTCGTGCTAAATGGAGTGTATGTATACTTAAAATAATAATTTCTTAACCTATCCAAAGCGAAGTTGTAACTTTCGATCATTCGAGCAATTTGCCCTTGGAATAACAACAGTTAACCACATATTTAATCTGTGAAAGGCGCGCTAGCGTCCGAGCATAAAAATAAATCTTCATTTATGTATTAAAAGATGGCTGCACCGCGAAGTCGGGTGAATCAATTTGACACACCTCGCCGCACCGAAAGCAAATTGCCGTCTGTCCGACGATGGAAAAAACGAAATACTGTTCCGAGAACAGATGCGTATTTGATGAAATTGTACGCATAACTTCTTTTTATAGATGGCAACCCTTATAGCAAATATGCCAAAATGTGGATTAATAAGCGGAGAGGAAACCGTATGATGTAATTTTAGAAATTTAAAAAAAAGTTATAATACGATTTTAATCTGAATTGCTTGAAAGAAGGTTTTTTAGAAACATTTACATGCTGTCCTAGAAATTTATTAATCAAAACACCACAGGAACTTGAGTAATTCCATAACTCTGTAAGTATAGGATAGTTATTCTACTCTTTGGTACCTAGTTAATAATTACTGTGCGGGAAAATTAATAATAAGTTAAGAATTAACTAAAGTTAAGAAGAAATAAATTAGCTTAATCTTAACTTAACAGCCTCCCAACAGTCCACTGCAGGACATAGGTCTCAGCTATAAGGAGGTTTTGCCAAAAATCGCTACGCACGGCAAGCGGATCAGCGTTCGCAGTACCAGCAGGGAACCTGCAGCAGGTTGTCTGACGTCAGTAACTCTGAACTGATTAAAGCAGCAGAAGCAGCTGATTAATCATCCAGATGCCTACCCAAAGAGCAGGCTACCCTGCTCAATGCAGTTTGGTATTGTGTTTAATGAAACTTTATGCATATTATCATTATATTAATACGTGAACATCGAAATTTGTGGTACCTTTGTTTTTAGTATTTATTATACACATGTTTTTCTTTCTCATCCAGGGTTGACTGGTAGAAAATGCCAAAAGGCAGTAAGTTCGCCTATTTATATGGGTCACAATAAAGAGTAAATAAATATACAAGAAGAAGAATAAAACTTATGTCATCCGAAAGGTACTGTGCCGATGAACTCAAGATTAAAAACAAAACTCCTGGATAGGTTATTTAATTAATGCTTTATACTGATTGTATACCTCCAGATTGCGGTGGTAATTAATCATCTCGCTTTTTCATTCCATTATAGTGTCACCGGCGCCGGCACCGCTAAACTTTTTAATCGTTGAGTTTACCTCGTGCTCGGCGGTGAAGGAAAACTTCTCGAGGAAACCTGCATGTCTGAAAAGTCCGTCAATCCGCAATGGAGCAGCGAGGCTTACTCCGATCTCTCTCAAAAACATTCGTGAGGAGGCCCAGGCTCTGCTGTGGGCATTTACAGGCTGGTACTTTACTTCAATACTCTCATAAGTCCTCACATGACTCATAACAGAAGAATTTCAATTGTTTCAAATTTATAATATGGAGGTAAATTTTCTATTTTCGCAATTAAATTAGGTGTATATTATATTCATAAAATGTACTAGTTCGCAACCTCTGTCCCGTGGAAAATATTCTTGCGGTTTTCGGTACCAAAAGTAACCTATGCATTGCCCGGAAACCAAAATATCCATCTCCATGACAAATATTATCAAAATCGGATCAGCTGTTCAGCGATGAAAGCAGAAACTTTCACATTCATAATTATAGGAAGTAAGTACTTATGTATGTGTCCGAGAAAGCATTACCTTATTATATCGTAGTAAAAAACGTACGTAACCCCGTTATTATTGTTCTGAATCGTTTTACTTACCTGAATCGATTATATTTTGCACTTGCAGTTTAACTTGTTTGTCTAACACCTCGAGCGATTTTTACGTCGTAATCGATTAAATGAATTCGATTCCATTAGCGATGACGGTTGCAAAAAAAAAAAAAGTAACAAAATTTAAATCACAATAATGCTAATGCTCAATATGCTTAATGCCCTACCCTATTCAAGTTTATACCGCAGTGATGTAGCCAATTAAAAACCACTATAGACGGCGGCATATCATTACGATAAAGTTAAATCGCATTAGTGGTAGATCATTTTGTGTTTGAATTTATGGCCCGGGACGTAGGCGTAGGATCACTTTTCTTTAAACATTTATAATATATAAATGTACAATAAAAGGATTAATAGAATTATGCAATTTTTTTTTATGTAAAAGAATAATGAGGGCGGTTGATTTTATTTTATGAATTATAAATGGTTATATATTTTTTTTTAATTCATCTTCGTTCTGTCTAGTCTATTGTTGTGCATGGACATTAGCGATAGCAATTTTATTATATGCCATCTGTCGGTAGCCACTGCGATTTGAAATTTTAATTTCATATTACAAGGCTTATCCTCTTAGACGCCTCTTACGACAACCACGGGAAGAAAGGGCGTGGTAGATTCTTACATCGAAAGCGCACGGCAAATCGGTGGGATGTGAGGGAATATAACGTCTTTCTCAAAATGCGAACCTCACCTGCACGTGCAACCTGCTAGCCAACAAACAACGCTACGGCGTTCGTTTGATGACCGAAAATCTCATAAACAAGTGATTGGCTGGAAACAAGCTGGGGAGCACCCCAGCTTCGCGACCCGCTTTTTTTTGCCGCTTACTCGTCATGGTGAGTATGGCCAAGTTTTCTTTTGCCGGCACTTTCGCTCCTATGTTCAGCAGTGGACTAAAAAAGGATTGTGTAGTAAGTGAAATATTCAGTAAATTGCTAGCCGAATGGTAACGGCTTAATTTTTTTTTTATTTGGAAAGAGGGAAACGAGCAACCAAGCGACTCACCTGATGGTAAGTTATTACCACGTACATCTGTAGAAGAGCTGCAGATGGATTACCGACCTTAAGGGTATATCGATGGGAGGGAAGGGGTGAGGGAGAGGGGAGTGGGCTTCCGGTTACCTCACTCATCGAACGATACGCAGAACCACAAGATGCCTCTACTTCACGTCGGTATTCTGCGGGCCGTGACACTACTCCGGACGAGCCGGCCCATTCGAGTAGCAGGAAAAGTCGCCGTTAGGCTCTACCACATAAAAAAAACTGCGGATCTGCCACACCTGCTCATCTCGTAGGTGTCTGTAAATATCCCTATGCTGGGAAAAAGCCTCCTATTAATATTTGAGTGTGTTTTGGAGCTTGGAACGGCTTGGATTTGTCCGTAACGCTGCTCCACGGCGGTTTAGCCGTCTTGCCAATGTCCTCGAAATTACATGTTCAGCTGTGGACTTGTGACAGGTTGCAATCATACCGATGATCAGACCGCCGAGTAGGTAACTGATGTCCTGATGTTACCACGGCTCTCGTAAAAGCGCCTAAGGCTCTCGAGTATTGTAAAAGTCGACACATATGTGCCAAATGAGATGTAAGGCTGGTATTGCGATTGCCAATAAGTCTACCTAAGTGTGGCGATTAAGCCAGCTACTCCTATATTCACATTCGACCTTTTCATTCATATCATATCATTCATAGACCTTTACGAAAGTTTTACATTACAAAGTTTTAAAAATTGTACGTATGTGCTTTTTTTGTAAGCGGTGTTCATAACGATGGTAATTAACTAATAACGATATAAAATGAATTAACTCAATACAAGCAAGTTCAGCGACGCGTCCGTAATAGGCGCGTTCACAGATAATGCATGGACAGAAATAATTACGAGTTTTAAAAACAAAACTATAAAAAAAGTCGATAGATTAAAAAATTGGAATGAGCTTTCAATGACGACTAATGAATGCCTGCTTTTTTTTTTGATGTATCTCGTCAACGACTACGCTCCGCACTGGACAGTATTATTCCATTATTCTTGACAGCATATACGTGATTTCGTATGGTATTCAAAGATTTTTTATTATTTTTAACAATGATTGACGTCCAATGTAATATTTTCATTAAAATTTATGAATATCTCATTAATTTTCAACATATTGCATATTCTTTAATTTATCAATAATCTGTAGTTATGTAGTATTTATTCTGTGCATTGCCACTGGTATCATTAATCTGTATCATAATATTGATATTGATGCAGTATTAAGTTTGCACGCCAAAGATGTTAAATGTATCGGAACTTATTTGTACTGTATTATTATTATAATATAACCTTGTAATACCTACCACTCTATACAAGTAAATAAATAAATAAATATAATTAGTAATCGATCCTTACGTGATTTGCACATCGCTATGGCATTGTATTGGCATATTTAGTTATTTAGAGGTCTGGAGTATATGGACTATGGTTATATCGTTTTATACTGTTCACGCACCAGGTTTTACACTCATTTGTTTACTGCCACTACATCCTGCTAATTTAGTCCACTGGTTTAGATTAGACCTCTCGCAGAAAGCGCCTGCAAATGCCGACATACAATTTTCGGAAGGCTTGCTTATACTCACCGTGGTGAGGGCAGTGGCACTTGCAGGTAAGGTTAGTATTGAAAGATGTGGTATTTTCTCCCTTCTCCTCATCCATTGTACATTTATGATAAAAAAAGTAATAAAAATACAATCTTAACAAAGTATAACGGTTTTAATTTGTCGACCGGATGCACTATATTTATAAAAAAATTTTGGAACGCCCATCCAGAGTGTATGAGAATCCTTAAATCCGCGGAAGAGGTAGTGAAGCAGCACATTTTTTATCGACGAAAGGCATCTTTGAAGGTTTCATATCGATATCTGCTTAAATGACTTGATACTTTGGAAGTTTTTTTTGCTTGTATAGATCTGAACAGGAAATCGAATGGAGTACATAAGTGCCCGGTAGATATTTCTTTCCGGTTATACTATGTTATACGATAGCTAGCTTAAGCAACATTAAAACATACAATCTTAATTAAATGTGTTCTTAAATACATCATTAAGTTAAATAATATAAATAACTTTCGATCACAATAGTTAAGAATATCGACCTTAACTTAGTAAATATGTTTGATTAGTAAAGTAATGTAAGTGTTTTGCAAAAAACACAATTTTTCGACAATGGAAATGAGAAAGTTTGTCAATGGCAATGTAAATGTGTATCGTATTCATACATATGTAAATACATTCCATGCTACTCAATACAAGATCTTACGGAACAACAATCGCATGCTCGAATTTAATTTGAATGGAGCCCAAGATGCGGTCACTGCTACAAAGGCACAAATAACCGATATAATTTCCCGTGAGTTCACGTGGAACAGATCGGTAGGCGTATTCGGTTGCAATCAACCGCGCCGTAATCAAATTGTACCTACAAAAAGCATCGGAATCGTGGACGTTTCGTCGGCCGCGCTGGACGCATTACCTACGGCCTGGGCGGGTCGGGGCGCGAAGCCCGGGGGGGCTGACGAGCGCGTTTCATTCGCTCCGCATTCGTCTCACTGGAATTATTTTTTTTAATTTACACTTAGGGCATTATTTGAGCCAGCTATATGACGTTCTTCACAAGAGTCGATTTAAAAATAATTAATAGATGTTTTTTATGGGTAAATCGGCAAACGTTGAAGCGGTTCACCTGCTGGTAAGTGATTACCGTCGCCCAAGTACATCTGCAGCACCTCTGGTGGTGCAGATGTACATATATACTCACTCGTCTTTACCTTACCATATCCGATGTACCGTTTATGCAACAATATCGGAGGAAGGGTTAGACGCAGTGTAAGAGACACGGGGCGAACACAACAAAACCAGACCCGGAATAAAGCTGACCTTTGATCTTTTTATGTTGACCTTTAGACAACCACGGCCGTTTGTGAGCTTGTTATTATTACGATGGTCACTTAAATGCATTTAGGTCAGAATGCAATATTAGGGAGTCTTTCATTATTTTTATCTTTATGGGAAAAGCGGCAAACGAGCAAGCGATTCACCTGATGGTAAGTGATTACCGTCGTCCATGTACATCTGCAATACCAGAGGTGCTGCGGGTGCGATGCCTGCTTTAAGGGTATTTGGGTGATGGAGGGGAGGATGAGGAGTGGGCCTCCGGATACCGCACTCACCGAACGAAACGCAGAAGCATAAGACGCCTCTACTTCACGCCGGTATTTTGCGAGGCGGCCGTGGTACCAACCCGGTCGAGCAGCGGCATAATCACTTTATAGCCTATATAACGATAATCGTAATCAGTTTCATTGTGACTCGAAACAATATTCGATTAGACATGCCTCAGCGACGAGAACTATAACTGTCAAATTCTCGGATAGTCATTCTGAATGCAAGCGATCACTATAACTATTGCAAGCAGAATAACGCTATAGAGGGATTTAACCGAAAACCTACAATTTATATTAGTGCAGAGATACGAACTTTTACCCCACGTTTCAGGAGACACTTCCTTTGGACGCACGTAAATGAACTTTAAAATGCTTAAATAACAATCTCTTTCAAACTTGAATAAAAATTTAAAACGAACCAGACAAAATGCATAAGGAAAAGATTATTCGGCGAGCTCGTTAAAAACAATTTAGGTGATTAAACAAAACCAATATTAAAATGCTTGTGCAGAAATCATTCAATAAAGTTCCTCAATGAATGTTTCTCATTTCGATACTAACCATAAAACGACCTAATACATTGTCACAGTATTATAATATATGTACTAATATTTAGATAGTGACATTTTTTAGGAAATTATGTTAGGTATAAAATGTTCTTATCTCATTTTAAATTATAATTACGCATGAAATTATTCCGTTTTATCAATTAAGGCGGGAGAATAAAAGCCGCTCGTGCAGAAATCATGCAATAAAATTGACATTGAATGTTTTTATTTTGATGCCCGCTATAAAAGCACTTAAGAGGGTTGTTGAGGAAAATAAAAATACGTACGGAACGTAATTTGTTTCTTTTTCGTTTATAAAAACATTACCCTTGCCCATTCCTGCATTAAGTAGGAATTGCTTTTGTGTAGTGGTGGCAGTTTACAATATATACATATAAATTGTACATGATCAAACATCCCGATCATGATCACTCTCTTCTCAGTGAATATTTTACTTATTTATTTATACTTTATTGTCTACACCAAAAGGATTACAAATGGCGGACTTAATGCCTTTTGGCATTCTCTAACAGTCAACCCAGGGCGTGAAGAAATGTGGTGATAGGTGCAGCATATGTTTCAACGAGCCGTGGTTCAATGAGTATCGCCTATTTGAAAGATGTCTCTTTCATTGAATTACAAGCTTAAGGGGCAAGAATAAGGGGGTTTAATGCCATTTTCACTTGCTAGCCGTTCTTGAAAATTTAGGGATGTGGCCGACGGCGACAACGTGGTAACAAAATGTAAAGATAGTTAAGATCAAATTAAGCGGATATAGACCTAAGAAAATTTACCACTATTTTTTTCTCGAACTAAAAGACCTGAAAATCTGATTGCGTCTAAAAACATATTAACCATCTCAATGAATACTGGACGAACAACGCGTGGCTTGGCGGATAGCGTACCTGGCTGGCGAGGTCCGGGATCCGAATCCCAGCCAATATTTGTGCAAAAATACAAAATATTGGTTTTACTGGGTCCGATCTTGTTATGTTATGTTACCTTGTCTTTGACCCTTAACATCGGACACGGGAAGGTAAATACGAATGTGTGCTCTATGTCTGCGTGTACACTTGCGGCACTATTACATTTCCTGCGCAGTTGACAACAGCCGATAGTATTCGGAAGTCATCGACTTTGTCGGAACCGACCAGGACGACATCAACAACAAGTAGCAGAATTACTGAATTAACCAAACCGGTGAGCCATGGTAGCCTAATGGTCAGGGCGCTCACTTTCGTTTCATAGAGCGCGAGTGACCTGGGTTGGATCCCCGGTGTCGGCACCACTAAAATTGTTAATAGCCATTTTAAGCGCTGTATTTACCACGTACTCAGCGGTGAAGGAAAACATCGTAAGGAAACCTGCATGTCTGAGAAATAATAAAAATATTATTTCGAGTATATGTGAAGCCCGCCAACCCGCACTGGAGCAGCGTGGCGGGCCCTTCCCGGCTCCGACACCCTCTATGATACTCTTATTTTTTTTTGTATTATGAATGGCGACATACCAGCAAGCGGCTCACCTGATGGTAAGTGATTACCGTCGCCCACGTACATCTGCAACACCGGAGGTGCTGCAGGTGCTTTGCTGGCCTTTAAGGGAATTTGTGTGATGGGAGGGAGTATGAGGACGAGGATGGGGAGACGGAGTGGCCCCCTATTTGAGAAGTAGGCCTTTGCCCAGCTGTGGGGACTTACAGGCCGCAACTTTACTTTACTAACATTGAACCGGTGACGGGCATAAGCGTGTTTTATGCGTGTGTGTGAGGTAACAATACAGCGATCACCTAACCTGTTTACTAAGATAAAGGTAACACACAAGTACAAAGTTCAGGATATCATATAATTAAACACTATCACCTGCAGACGCCTATATCTATCCTGAACTAAGACAACGCAACGCGTTCACAGTTTGAGCATTAGGATGTAATGCGGTGTTGCCAGTAGTTGAGCCCCCGGTTCTTGTTTCATGTTACACGAAAACGCCGAAGCATAGCTTACTACTGCTTATCGCTTCTATTTTGTGAAAGTGTGTTCTTTCCTCCCTCAAGCTAACCCATTTATCGCTAAGGATGCAGCGTCGCTTACCACGTTAAATGGTAACATCCTTCCAGACAGACCACAGAACAGGAAAGTAGATTTCTTATTCTGTGACGCAGACAGACACAAAGGTCATGTCTGTTTTATAATTTATATAATTGCAATCATTCACGCCTATATTAATTAAGGCAAAGTTGCAAAATTTGCATCCCTAAAATGTTTAACGTAATGAAACTGTAAGAAATGTCCTATTCTATGGATGCGAGTTACTGCAACAAATTAAGTAGTGATTAACAGACTGTTAACGAAGGTTCTAATTGACTCACTATATACATGGTTATGTGGGTGTTTATTGCTGTGTTTAAGAGTCAAATCGAATTTCTCTCACAAGTATTCAAATAAAATAATTCACTAGCTCAGAACTCTCATCGAACTGAAAGCATAGCCCGAGTCGCCCGTTGCTCGAAGAAAAAAAAACAAAAAAAAAACAAAATGGAGGTTGCGCGCCTTGTGGCGGCCCGTCCCGCCATCACTGGCGTCCATTACGTCGGACGTAATTACGAGTCATTAGACCGCGGCTCGCTCCTGTGGGGTAAATTAATGCTCGAGATATTGGCTTTTAATATCTTCAATATCAAGATCAGACTCATAATTTCCGGTAGGTACAACACGTGCTATTTAAAAAATTCGAAACAATTTGCTATACTTAATGCAAAATTTAATTTTATTTGTATTTACGTTATTTCACATAACTTGAATAGCCAGCATAAGTTTCATCATCATCGTCATTGAACTGTAGTTCACAGCTTGAGCTTTCTAAAATTAAGAGTATTTGCCGAAGATACCTTGGCACGCTTGGCGGGCGGATTGTTAGTACCTGTGCGGCTAACGGCTCCCTGGCCTCCTCCGGTTACCTCACTCACCGGTATTCTGCGAGGCTTTTGCTGCTGCTCGAACGGGCCGGCTCGACCGGGTTGGTACCAGGACCTCGCAGAATACCGTAAAGTAGAGGTATATTGTGTTTCTGCGTTTCGTTCGATTAGTGAGGTAACCGGAGCCTACTCCCTCACCCCATCCCCCTCCTCTTCCTCCCTCCCATCTCCCAAATATCCTTATTGGCCGCTCGGCCCACTGAAAACTAGCGCAGTAGTCTCAACTGCAGCATTAGGCTGAGTGTGGTCTGTTTGTCCCATGCGCCACGCAACGCGTCTAGAGGAGGCAACGCTAAACATTGTTTGTGTAAATAATTGTTTTATTAAATGTGTTGCAAAGTTTGTTTGTTATTGAGTGGCGTATTTGTGCAATAAATGTTTCTTTCTTTCTTTCTGATGGTAATCACTTACCATCAGGTGAATCGCTTGTTCGTTTGCCGCCTTTCCCATTAAAAAAAAAGCCGTCGCTTGGCTTATAATAATCATTAGAACTTGGTGTGCGCTGCGCCGGTAGTTTTGCATTTGTGATCCTGCTCTCGTCTTACGATGCAAACCGAAACTCAAATACCCCATGGTTTGGGCTCCGCATATTTAGGCGGATATACATCCAGATCCTCTCATACGAGTGCATGCGCGATTTGGTGCAGTTTTTAATATTGAAAATCAGATATAATCAATTATTTAAAAAATGAAATCGCTATTTACTGTTACATAATATGTACTTTATAACAATATAACCAATTTAATATTTGATTTTATTTATTTAATTAAAAACATCCACTCTAAGTATTTCTCCTGTGCCGTGGAAGTATTTTACGTACACTGCACATAGACATTTTACTTAGTAATATTAATAATAATAATATTACAGGCACAAGCTAATTGCCCAGTTTCGAAATAATGTAAAATAAAGCTTGATGAGATTGATCTTCGATGCGCTCCGGAGACCAATCATCAAAGGTTTTCCATATTATAAAAATGTGGTATAATGTAAATATGTTCAGCCCTAGATAATCGCAAAATTATTTAAATTAGTTATATAGATTGATATAATATTAAAATTTATATCATTTAAATATAAGGATTCGAATCCCAGCTGGAATTGATATTTGCGCAACACATAAATGATTGATTTCGGACCTAGTTGTGTTGCGTCCTATGGTTCTGACACTACATAAAAACTTCTCCGATCTTATCGTATATAAGACGAGATTAGATCGGATTAGGGAATGTAAAGCGGTTGAGTGCGTTTTATATATACATAATGTTTAAGTAATGTTTGCGCTTACAGTAGAAAAACTAGATACCGACAGTAACTCAGAGGTTGTCACCGTGGTTTAAATAGACCAAGGCTTTATCCAGTATGCCTAAACAATTTTACAAAAATTCCATGGGTCATTATATTCCATAATTTTTTTTTGAGTAATAATTTTCTTATAATTAATAATAATTAATTATTTACATGGTCTCGTTTATCCAAGATATGGTTAGCAATAAACGAATACATATCTTGTAAGTGAAGCACAACACGGTATGATTATATAGTGGAATAATTTAATGGAATTGGTATGAAACATTTTAAGGCATAACGGATAAGGCCACAGGACGGTATTATAATCATAAGAAAACTCATAAATCGATGAGTAAATGAAATTAATGATACCTAACCTTACAATTTCTTAACAATCTTCATATGAACATTGTCCTAACGCATTCGAAATTATTTCATACCAATAAATAAAGTTTTTCGAAGCATACCGGTGTTGCAATTTCCGAAATAAATCCTAAAGAGTAGTAATTTAATAGCAGGAAGTTACAAGTTTATGTAACGCCGGTCCAATTAGAGCTAAACGGTTTTATGGCTTTAATGTTATTAACTGATGAATAAAAAGTAGCAAAATGGCCCCCTTTCGAAATACCCGGGCGATCAGTATTTCGATGTTATTATGTGTCATCAAAACGTATTAAAAGTGAGGTAACAAGAAAAAATAATTAAGCTTGTATGGCAGATTGCCGACAGAGTCATATTTACACGGGACGATTGTTTTCTGATAGCGTCGTAAAAACAACTTTCTTTTTAAAATCTTTAAAAAATTGATAACGCAAAATGCTAGAAAAATCTCATGACTCCCAACAGATGACAGATAAAATAATGATCATTGATGACGTCATCCGGGCCGACCACGGTAGCAACTTCCGATTACTATGGACAGCTGTTAAATGTGCAAGATTATAGTGTCCCATTGGTGTAAAAGAGAATACCTACCATCTCTTTCTTCAAATTCCAAACGTCAACTGTCCATCGCGCATAGCCCTGCTAGCTTGCAAACGTCGAGCTGGCGACCAAATCATGAAAGCATTGGAAAATTCATCCAATGTTGCCAACCAATCGCACCGACTTGTGATGGGGAGCAACATCATTAGTGCGATGGTGCCAACGCAGCGCTCATCGTTCCGCTTGCTCAGCGTGGTGGGTATATTTTATACGTGGGTAAATATCTATCGTATATCCGTCGCAGGGCAAGGACAGGTGCAATGCAAGGGCAAGGACAAAACACCGTACGTAAACATAGATTACGAATATAATAATCTTGTGCGAACCAAACAGGTAATTAAAATCGATTTTATCCGTTAAATAGTAAAAAAACGTCGGCTTGGCCCACATGTTTGATGTTCCCGCGGCTTTCCTGGTGTATAAACTAACCTATTTTTTATAACCCTTTTCCAGGCTTCAATTCAAGGTATCCATATCAAATTTCATCAAAATCGGTTCACCCGTTTATGCGTATTTGAATGACAAATATCCAAATAAACATAATTTCACATTTGAAATGAAACTATTTCTACGGATATAACGACGTTTCGATTGTTTTACAACAGCCAAAAACCGTAAATAATAGTTTTATTTCAAATATGCAGCGTTCGCGTTAATACAAGAAATCATTATACTTTCATATTATAATATTAGTAATCATACTATATATTCTTCCGCTTCCGTACCGTATCGTTCCCGTCCCGTGAAATGAAAGGCGACGCGTCGACGATTGTAGGTGCAATTTGGAACGGTCCAAGCGCTAGTTTTTGTGTAGGAAATATCTCTCGATCCACAAAGATTTCCAGCTAAATAGGTAACCGCTGTGGTTTTTGTACATAGGTCACATTTGTCAACAGATTTAATGGAGGATAATTGGATCGGAATACCATAATTTAGGAATGCTGAATTTTGGTGTTGTGCAAAAAATACAACAACGCTTATAACTAAATTCCGTATAGCAGTATAATTAGTAATAATGATGATGGGTCTCTACTTATACCCGAATACAATGAAGCCAGAGGAGTATGACGATTATCACTTGTTTGTACTGTACATCCCGGCCTAATGAGCCGGGAAGTGTCTTCGTCCATGATTGTAGCATGAGCCTGGGGCGGAACATGCCTTCAGATTAGTAATTAATAAAATTCGGCCTTTTTTTAAAAAAAACTAGTTACATACTGCTTTGTCAATACAGTGGAGTGCCTACTTGAAAGAAACCGGAGCTACTTGACGGACGGGACAATATGCGTCATCGGCCTATCGAAGGACTTTTTACATGTAGGGCTTCTAAACGTAATCACGATTTTTTTAGAATCGTAAACATATATATATATAGATATTAATATATATAGAGTATATAGTATAATCATGCGATATTCAAAGCCAATATTAAATTATTATCAAATGCCAATTTCATTTGTGGTCGACACTAAAAATAAAGTAGCAGCCTGCTTCTCAAATATCCGAGTGGGTTTTGGAGCCGGTAAGGTCCGTCACGCAGCTCCAGTGCGGGTTTGCGGACCTTCACGGCCGAGCACGTTTACACCAGCATTGTAAACAATTTCAGCGGTGCCGGCACCGGGGATCGGACCCAGCGGGCTGAAACTAAAGCGAGCGGCCTGACCTGTTCTTCACCTATAGTTCGAAAATACCGAACACAAATCCCATAGAAACACTGCCCCCTTGGTGTCATAGCGTGATGATGTATACACTCAGTGCATCTAGATGGTGTGATCCACATCCGCCTCCGGTTTTTACATCAGTCATCCCATGAAACTTAAATAACTTGCAAACCAACAGACAAGAAAATTCTCAATAAATTGGCCTTGCTTCGAGGATCTTGACACCGCCAATTTATTGGTTATTAGAGTATTAGAAAAAAACAAAATGTTATTAATAACTGTGTGAAGAACCGTCTCTGCATTATCTAGTTACTCGTAACTTATACGCAATACAAATATAAAAAGAAAAAAAAACTAACAAATATCGACAACTGGCAACCCTATTCTTGGTTTTAGTTTATAGTAGCCGCGGCTGTTCATCACACAAGTGATCTTGGCGAAGGCCTCGGAGCACCTTGAGCCACGACAGCGGCGACAGGGGAACACACAAAAGGGTCCGCATAATAGAACTCGATGTCCCACCGATACGGATTAGGCCCATTGAACTATTAAGGACTATTCACATCTCGAATTAGGTTAAATGCGTGGAAGTTTTTTTTTTTCATGTCACGTTCACTTTTTTGTCGCGTCTTCCCTTTATGATTATTGAAAAAGACTTTTTTCCAACAGCTTTTTATCGGCAGATATAAAGACTTTAATCGAAAATAAAAGTAGTATACATAACGATTTGGGAACGTGGTATAGCCGAGCGGTGGCTTTTGCTACTGCGCGAATAGGCCGGCTCGGAAGTGGTAGTGCCACGCCTCTCAGAATACTGGCGTGAAGTAGAGGCGGAGGTTGCCTCCTCCTTCCATCTTCCAAATATCCTTAAAGGCCGGCAACGCACATGCAGCTCCTCTGGTGTTGCAGATGTACATGGGCGACGGTAATCGCTTACCATCTAAGGTAAGCCCCTAGCTTCTTTGACCCCTTTCCCAAAAAGAAAGACTTAAATCTGCTGCTGAAAATAAGCCTCCCACCAAGATTGTCACAAAGCATGCTCCTGAAATACCGCCACCCGTCGACTTCTCCTTCCCCGCTTTACCCCGCAACACCAGACGCAGGTCGTCATTCCATCTCGTAGTGGGTTCCGTTACACATTGCTTTTGCATGTTTCGAAGTGGCCACTCGAGAAACTTTCTTCCCTTTAAAGTTATTATTTCTACGAGCTATATGGCCATCTTGGTGATCCTTCGGGCTATGTCGATTATCATTGTTCTGCAGATTCTATCGAGCAGCTAATTTCTAATATCTCTTCTTTTCAATCTTCTAGGCAATCATTTGTTTACGGTCTTCGACGTATTTCACCGTAGGCTGACATATTTATTACTTATACTTATCGCGTCATAAACCTGTCTGTCCATATAGTAGATCGAGTACGCGTGAAAGTGTACTCTGTATGAAATTATAAAAGCAGGTGTGTTACACTTAGTACTTAGTAATTACAGAAGCATTAAAGGAAACGGGCGTGAACTTCTGAATGTATGCAGTGTAAATGATTCCCCGAACTAGTATTATGCAACATCTGTCAATCGTCACCTGTCAAATTAGTTTAATCTATTCATTGGGCGTTCAATAAATTTACATTTTAATCATAACTTTAAAGTTGCTGTACAAAATGGATGCGACGTTACGACTTTAAATTTAAACTAGTATTATACATGACATTGCACACTAGTTTAGGCATAGAATTCTTTTGTTTTTTGTTTTATTTATTTATGTACATACAGAAAGGCATGAAAACATTAAAACATAGTATTAGTACAAAGGCCCTAACAGGAAATTTTATTGAAATGGCAAACTTAGTGCTTAAATTTCTAATACATAATATGTATACAATTAAATAAATAAGATTACATATCTTTTTAAGTTTTTGTTACCAAAACTAAACAAAAAAAGATATTTTTGCTCTAATAGTTAACTAGGCCACCCAGGCCAAAGACCTTATCGCCCGTTTACGCCAGCGACCGCAGCCCGCGTTTGAAGTCGCCGACGAGCGGACAATGAAATCCAGCGCCGACTTGTGCAATGACGTCGTCGCTCTTGCGAAGGTTCACAAAATTTGCTTCGCTTGCGTTTTATTTGGATTACTTAATTTTTTTTTATTTATTCGTCAAATGCCGCACTCTGTATAGTCCATTAGGCGTCAGTCAATGTTGATTAATTTCGAAGTGGTTAAGTTATCCATAAGTAAGATGACCTTCTAATCAACCTCGACGTCTACTTTCGAATACTGTTAACTGCGCAGGATATGTTATAGTGCCGCAAGTGTCCGCGCAGTCACAGCGACACTCCAATGAGACGCTTACGCGATTAAATCGGAGAAAAAGCCAGTTAGTTTAACACACACCAATAAAACACCGATAAATAAAAAAAAACAGAAAAGCTCGAGACAAAATTTTAGAGGGTTGTAGGAATAATGGCTGGAATTCGAACCCAGGACTTACAGATCAGCTGTCATACGCTAACCACTAGGCGACGCGGTTGCGGCTGCATTGCGGCTGCAGCACAAATAGGTCATCACGAACCGGGATTCAATTTATTTGCATGAATATGCATGTATAAGGATATGCGTAGTATGAATTCATTCATTCATTGTAATCGTATACAATCTGTTTATATTATACCAGTACATGTGACTAGAATCTTATTGATTGTTTGTATGCTTTGTTCTTGTATCCCACAGTACTAATTAACACACAGTTTAGGCATTAAGTCCGCTTTTTGTGTCCTATATAAAGGAATGGAATAAAGATTACATAAATAAATAGTTTTTACTGTTCGAACAGTCTCTCAAATTACTAAAAAGACACTCCCCGGCTGAAACTCTGGTTAACAGAGTTTAAGTCACTGGAAATAAATATTTTTATTTAAATAATATTGTAAAACAGAACATATCTGTGTTATAACATGAAATAACCGGAATGGGTGAGTAGTAAGAAGAAATATTAATGTATTAAAAATCATATCAAAATGTCAGAAATTTAAAAAAAAAAAAGAAACCAATATATTGAATGTTCAACGATAAAAAATATTATAAAATATCAAGTTGCTAATAGGGTTATAAAATTGTTATTATTAAGGTCAGCGTTTTTCTTTATTTTTATAAATTTTACAACATGCATATTTTTTAAACATTAATGTCATACGAAGATGTCGCTTAGACATTCATTAAACACAGTAGTAGGTATCTTCAGTAAAAAAATCTTTTTAATCTCTTTTTGTATATAAAAGCTATTTACGTCTTTCAATTTCGTTGGAAGTTTGTTATTAATTTTCACTCCCATAAAGAACATTTAATAAATAGCGTGGCGTTTTACATCTCTCCCCTAACAAATGAAGATGGTTTGTTGCAATTCGCGTATTGACTTTTAGAGCGTTTTTTTTTGTGGGATAGTCGGCAAAGGAGCAAGCGGTTCACCTGATGGTAAGTGATTACCGTCGCCCACGTACATCTGCAACACCTGAGGAGTTGCAGGTGCGTTGTTAAAACTTAACATATAAAGATTAATAAATATAATCTGAAGATAGCCCGAGTTAACAATGACATCTGGACGTCTAACACCTCGGTCACCCCGTGACCGTGACCCTGCTGCTGTAAATCAATTGGAGCGTCCGGAATATAAAAACAAAATTAAACGCGATTAAAATCCGTAAATAATAGTTTAATTTCAAATGTGTAGTGTTCGCGAAAATACTATAAATCATTATAGGAACATAATGGATCAAATAGACTTCTTTTAATTTTACAAAGTTATATATAGCACGGAACCCGATGCTTGTGACTCGACCTTGCTTGCTAGGGGTATTTTAAGCGTTAATTACCTAATCATTGCATATTTTTATCAGACGTATTGAAGTTTTACTTTTTGTCGTAACTACTATATTTTGCATAATGAAATTTAAATTTATGCATTTGTTTTATTGTAATTTTTTTTGCCCATGTGCCATATTAAGTCAAAACGTGAATTCATTATATCTCCAAATAGGTTCATTAATTGGTAATTCACTAGCAGTGTATCGTGTGGTATAAATGCATTCATTTTAATTTAAGACCTCTTTGTGTTTTGCCGCTTTGATATAAGATCGACGACTTCAGCGGGTTCCGCGGCTCCTTTCTTCACCAACACTCACACGGGTTTGTTGCACACATGTTACCTTTCATTAGACAGGAGATTGAAACGTCAATCATTGGTAGGAAGCTGTGATATCCCCACAAGCCTGCGAAAACTCGAGACTCCAAAGAGATTAATACAAGAGACTAGCATGCGCCCGTGACATTGTTCGTGTAGTAAATTTTGCTGCCTTCTTTTTTTTTATTCGAGTGGCGTAGAGGGCGCCTAATGGTTAGTGTATTTACCTAATACTACTAGATCCGCCAGTTTTAGCCCACAAGTGAACACAGTCTTCCCCAGGAAAGCATAGCACTAGTGATGCTCCTCATATTATCATCTCTTTCACCAAATGCCAACCACATCTGGGACGAACCCAAATGCCACAGGTTTGGAGAGGTCTATCTTTAGAAGTGATCTAAAATAGACTGATTTGAAGGCACCAAGAGCCGTGGTAGCGCAGTGGTCAGGACGTTCGCTTTAGTTTCATAGAGCGCGAGTGACCTAGATCCGATCCACGGTGGCGGCACTGCTAAAATTGGTTTTAGTAATTTTATGTTCCGTAAAAAGAAAACGTCGTGAGGAAACAAACAATATTATTTCATTGTGAAGTCCATCAACCCGCACTGGAGCAGCGTGGCTGACTCATCCCGCCTCCAAAACTCTGCCAGATATTTGAGAAGGAGACCTTTGCCAAGCAGTGGGCACTTATAGGCTTTTATTTAATAAAAATTTAAGGTCACCAAACACCCGTACCAAAGAATACTTTCCAGTACGATTCCTATGAGATTTAAACCCTTAAGCGTTCATGATTCAGGTCACGTTAACTTTTTTTAATTAAGTACTTGAATAATTAATTAATATTGTTAAAAGTAGGAATTTTGTAGGGTTGATTTGTATTTATGAATCTTCTCATGAATTTATAACTATTTATTTATTCAATTACCTACATTGAAGTACAGTTTTAAATTCATGTTTCTATTCTTGTTCAAAAAAAATTGAATAAAACTTTTTAAGTTACTTCAAGTAGTGCTAACTGTAAAGCTTTATAGTTTGTCGTGCATAGAAATGCAAATTGTTTTCCCAAACAAATAGATTAAGAAAACGAAGGAAAGTTATGATGCAAATATTTATGATAAATGAACAATATATTATATGATAATACTGGACCAAGCAAATAACTCGGTGTTTAAATTTTTAAATTGTTTGCTCTTGACAAATGTGCTAAGAAGTTATTTTAATTATTCGTTAGTATGGTTATTTACATAGCAATTACGACTGCCTACAACTGACAATTGTTTGAACATAATAGGAAATATGTAAAAATCCTAATTACACCTTATTGGACCTACCCCTTCCATTCTTTGTTAGCACTTGACATTTACTAATACCTACCTTAGGTGACATATTTAACACGAAATATTTCGCAAAAACCCATAGAATTGCAACAGAAATAGCATTTAATTGAAAGAAAAACAAAATGGTGCCGCGGGCGCTCACGAGTATGTGACGGAGGGCCGTAATGAAATTGCAATAAATGTCAGCGCGATAACAGCTTTTATTTATCGCCACGGTTCGCCGATCGCCGGCGAGACCGAGGTGTGCGTACGCGCGCGTGTCTGTGTGTGGGCACTAGGGATGGGAGCGGTTGGTCCGGATCGTGGGGAAGATGAATGTTTGAAGGAAAAAGAAGACGAGACAACTACAACAGATGACCGACAAGCATTCGAAAACTCTATAACTCAAAAGAGATTATTGCGTATATACGCAAGAAACTAGCTTGCGTTCTGCGACTTTCGCACATTTATAGAGAAAGGTACAGCCAGGAAGAAAACGCCATACTGCTTTCGAAGGCGGCTTGGCCTTAATAGACACAAACTTTCTCTATTTGAGCGTCGTACAGGACGTATATTTACCACTACACTGATTGTGGAGAAGATAAATTAATGAACGCAGCGTAATACAATAAGAATAATTAATATAATATCAACCCTACCGAGCGCCTAACCTGCGATTCATTTAAACGTTATAGTCATATATATTATAGTATCGGTTATAAATATTATAGTCCTTGCGAATTCATGTACTGTTATATTTACGAGTTAAATAGGTGGCAAATAAAAAAATTGCAGAATTTTTTTACCCGTTTTAAAATACCGTACAAGATGTTGTACCCAGTAATAGTAAAAACAAAAGGGGGCTTATCCCATCCGTGTAGTTTCTTCTTCTGATTCTTGCGAGACGATATATACAATTGCACGTGAACAAACACACGAAAGAACTTATTTGTAGGTATTACAAAGACTTTTTCCAGTACGGCACCTCAATGTCGCAGCTAATCGTTAAGCTACTGCGGCGACTGTGCCTTCCTATGAAGATAGTTAAATATAGTTAATTATATTTATAAGTTCAACGTATTTAAAACCAAAAATAATCGTTATGTAACGATCAATATTTAAATATATATTAATAATAGCAAACACGCTGGCGGATGTTGGCCAGTGTTGTTACAGCGTACGCTAATTGCGGTATACGCTTAAATATAACGATCCTTATGTAGTTTGTTATTGCGATTGTTTTCACTTGGCGAAACTACATCATATTGATAATTATAAGTCGGGTCCGACGGGTTTTCCCTTACGCCATTTTCCGAGTATTTTCAAATAATATTCAAATAATTTAATAGGCAGAAGTTGACGTAAGGTGAAACCGGTCGGTAACGTATATAAAAAAATAAAATGTGTTGTGTAACTACTACAAGAGATTATTTATTTATCTACAAAGGGCGGAATTGATGCCTTTGGGCATTCTCTGCCAGTCGACCCGACTTACAATTGTCCATATGATGTAGTTTCACCGAGCGACAACAAACGCAATTATAAACTATGTAAGGATCGTTATATTTGAGCGGAGACCGCAATTAGCGTGTGCTGTAACATCACTGGCCAACATCCGCCGGCGTGTTTGCTTTGTGCACGCAGCGACCGCCGGGATGTATCCGATGTCCTAAATGAATTCATAATACTTCATTTCGTAAAGGGACCGGTCAGCGACTCGTTGCGGTGACGTACAGCACGGGTGGGTAATATAATCTCCCGCCAATTAGCGAGTCGCTCACTGGGTCATCTATATTGTGGATTAATCATGCGGTCAGGTCTCCGCTTGCCTCCCCACCGTCGCACGATAACGGGCTCGAGTATCACACGCCATTATTTGTGTAATCCCCGAAGTGATAACGCATGGTTGGGTTTTAATTTAATAAGTGACAATCGAGCACTCCGTTCACCCGATAAATGGTTTACTGGCTCATATACGTATGTACGTCTAGCGATAAAGGAATATTTGTGCATCCCTGCAAAGACCCTGCATCAGACCCTTCCTCCGATCTTAGCGCATAAGCGTAACATCGGACGCGGGAAGGTGAAGACGTGCCGAAGTGTTTGCGCGTGAACTTCCAGCGCTCTTATATCTCCTGCGCAGTTAACAAGTGCCGAAACTTTGCGGAAGTTTGTTCGTTATCGGTAAAAAAATTGCAATGTGGCTTGCTGCTTACCAAGGAGCAAGGCACCTTTTATTTTAGGATGTTATTACACAACATGATTGATTATGTAATCGAAAAGTCTAATAAAAAAAATCGGCATGATTGTCGAAAAGAAAATAAAATATGATTAACATTTATTTTTTATTTGTTTGGTCATCGTGTATTTTATTAGTTTAAGTCATTAGTCTACACCTGCAGCATCATAAATGCGAGGATACCGGTCCAATGGGATGTACAGGTCAACCGCACATGTCCGATGCGAAGCAGACCCGGCACACTTGTGCACACCACGATTTCATTTATTTTACACTATAAATAATGTGACCCGTTTCACATAACACTTTTATAGACTTTCTGAATGAGTGTCTATGAAACGTCTATGAATGTGTAAAGTAAAGTAGCCGCCTGTAAGTGTCCACCGCTGGGCAAAGGCCTCCTTTCACAAATATCTGAGGGGGTGTAGGAGCCGGGAATGGCCCGCCACGCTGCTCCAGTGCGGGTCGGGGGGCTTCACATATCCTCGAAATATTTTTTTTTTATTATTACTCGGACATACAGGTTTCCTCACGATGGTTTCCTTACATAAATACAGCACTTAAAATTTCTACTAACAATATTAGTGGTACCGGCACCGGGATCGAACCCAGGTCACTCGCGACTAAAGTGAGCGCCCTGATCACTAGGCTACCACGGCTTATGAATGTCTATAAAAAGAAAAACATATAAGTTTTTATTCAATGCATGAATCGTAGACTATAGGTAACTAACAAACGTATAGAACTTTATGTACCGTTTGCAAATGACATTGTAATGCTGTGATATATTAAAATAAAAAAAAATATCTAACACAGCTAAGGTTCGTATACACTTCTATGTGTATTGACAAATATAGTATATTCGAATTTTCAGAGCGGACGTTGGTTTAGCAAGTTCGGTCATTCAGTAGTTTTAGTAAAGTACTCGTAATATTCAGACGCAACCATGTTTTTTTTATAGAAAAGGCGGCGAATAAGCAAGCGGCTTACCGGATATTGTAAGTGATTACCGTCGCCCATGTACATCGGCAACACCAAATCGGGGGCTGCAGTTGCGTTGCCGGCGTTTAAGGATATTTGGGGGTTAGGAGGGAGGATGAGGATGATGAGAGATAGGGAGGGGAGTGGACCTCCCCATCGGTTACCTCACTCACCGAACGAAACGCAGAAGCACATGATGCCTCTACTTCACGGCGGTATTCTGCGAGGCCGTGGCGCTACCCCGGTCGATTCGAGCAGCAACAAAAACTACTGCTTGGCTCTACCACGTACAAAATGTATGTGTGTATGTAATGACAACTAAAGACACTGGTAAATAAAGTTAGGGCACTGCTTGTGCGTGCTTTTTTATTTTCTACATTGTTCAAGAAGAATCGACTCTAAAACAATTCAATTAACGTTTAATTTCGTGTTTCTAAAATTTGCTTCTACTTTGACAAATACAGTATTCTATAATCATTATTATACTCTACGGTTGTTTACATCAAGTGCACCACCGTTCTTCTTATGAGCTTTCTCTGAACGAGACGAAACAGGCGATAGGAATACCACAAGTATCCTACCTTTTGTTACTATTTTAACAGATGTTATACGTACCAAACAATTAAAAATCCACGAATAGTCTCTCAAGCAAATGAAGTAAACAATTTAAAAAAAAAACTACTTAAGTATAAAAAAATCATGCAGGATTTGCAGATCGGTATTGACCGGCCCCGATAGTCAGCACCTGTTCACAACCATGACCCATGTGGCAGCCGTATTGAGTCTCCACATATAGTAAGTGGACTTTTCTGTACAGGATTTGAAATAGCGACCTACGGAAAGTATTAACTGATTATTATGATGTACGAAATAGGCTGAAGGCTATCGCATATCGATCTTCTTGGAGTTGTTTGTTGTTTATTTGTCATTTCCAGTGCTATTGACATTTCCTTTATCGTACCGACAAAGCGTTACTGTTTGAAGTGTACCGATAAAAGTCACTTTTTAAGTTGACACCTACTGTCAAACTGATGACACGCTTTCGTATCGAGCTTATCAACCAATCAACGTACAGACAGAAAGACGGTTCAACGGCATCTTATGTCGAAAAATCTAACACACAAGTTAGGTAGCGTCCATTGAACATTGGCCTCTACAATTACGAAGATTTTCTGCAATCACAATCACTTCGCATGGCTTATGGAAGAGGCTATAGCATATTGGCGTAAAGCGCGTTGTTTAAGCCAAATAAACTTCATTTGGCATAAATAATCGATTTTTAGTCCATATTGATATGTAACGACTTATTTATTATTGACTATGTTAGAACTTACACACATGTTAGTATGCATGTCTTGATTGTAGTCGCCAAGAGCCATTAGTTGTTCTATGGTTGTAGACGAGACAGATATACGCCCGTTCTTAGATTTTTCTTTATTCTGTAGTTCTCTATGACAACTTGACCGCGCTGTCTGACGGACAGTTTGGCGCAAAATCCCATCTTTACATTTGCAACTTAAACCTTTGCTTTTTTCATTCAATAAATTAAGTTTTTCTTACGTCTTGAATGTTTTAGAGGCAGTTATTCCGCAAACATGGCGCTCCAAGATAGCGCCAGCAAATGTCCAACATTCGAACGCCAGAGCTTCGTCTGTTGGCTAGCCTGCACAACGCGCAGGTGCAGTTGGCTTTAGGAGAAAATTATGGCATATCCCTCTTATACCCTATATATAATGGTATCTCAGAAGCCAGACATTTGTCAACATTAATATTTTTTTAAGCATGTATAGTAACGTGTATACACGAGCGGGCAAAGAGTATGTGGTTGTCACTACGTTTTAGAAGCGGCCACAGCTTTGGACACAACCCAGTGTGGCCAAACCTTAAAGATAATATTTTAAAAGGTGAATTTGTACTACTTTATTTGCAATACCTTTCTTTTGTATTTATTATTCATTTATCGGTTTAAATAACTTAATCTTTTGACTCTTGACACAGACTATGTACTTAGTCACTATTTAGTTTTTATAATTTATTGTTGTATCTTTGTCCAACATTTCAACTAAATCGTACAATGTTTTTTTTGTTTCATATGTGTTGGCGATTTGGGGCATTGTTTTATTGAATTTATGTTTAAAGAAAGTCAACGAATGCGAGTTTTAAAAATATGCTTGAGAAACTGCATCGTGGCCTCAACACAATGTATGTAATGGCGGAGTTATCTGTAACTGTTTAAACATTTTATGTGCTCGCGTAGCTTTTCGAAGAAAAATAATAATAATCGTCGTGAGTACACTGAATGGGAAATAAATTACACCATACGCCGTAGGGCTGTGCCGACGCTGTAGAATATCGATATTCAGATATTATTTTAATGTGGTTGATATGTTTAAATTGGAATAGGTAAAAAGTGTACATCTCTAACCTTCTTGTAAGTTATAAACAAGGCTTAGATTAGTGATACTCGAAAGACTTCTTTGTGATTTAACATGAATATTGAGTTTTTAAAAAAAATTATATAAATTAAATATTTTGAAATAACATCGGTATTTTAATCAAAGTGTTCTCAAAACTCTAAGAAGCTGTTTGAACTGGGTAAAAATAAAACCCTAAAAAGTCGGCAATCTCAATACAAACGCTTTCGCGTTTTGAGACGTGCCATAAAAACAGTAAATTAATTATATTACAGTGAACTCAAAGACATATTGGGTTATATAAATTAACAAAAAACGTTTTAAAAAGTCATCAAAGACAACAAAGTAGGTGGCAGGATCTTACGCCACTACCATACGACACAATTAAAGTTACGAAAACAGCTTTCTGCAAACTGATGTAACAATGGGCTGGTGAATTATGTACCATAAGTGCGCGGGGCGCCTCCTTCCGCAGTCTACCACGGAACGCTATCGCCTGTGGTTGAGACGTCGACATGCGATTGACCTCTCGCCTCTTCCACTGGATGCATTACTCTTTGTGCATACAACGTGAAGTGACAACAGTGAACCCACGAACTGCTGGACTCTGTGCGCGCACGCAATTACACAACTCTCTGCGATATCGCCAGGGAACCGAATATGACAGCATTACACTTGTCGGAAGAGAAACCACCTTTCGTTCTACGTGTGCCAGAAGCGCAGGTAGGTATGGCATGGAACTCCGCTGGCCCTTTGTACTGAACGGAGCCGGCATACAGCATAGGAGGCTGAGCTGAGGAGCTGAGCTGAGTTTACGTAATAATTGATGTCCCTTGCGGACGCACAAATGTATTTAATTACTTAGAAAATCTTTAACGTCACGGTCATGGGATTTATTAAGATGTACGTGAACGTATGTTTATATCTATAAAACCAGGACATCTTAACTTTCATACAGTATCGAGATATGTCGACTGTCCCCCCAGCCCTGGCGCCGCCCTAGGCGCTGCGCATACCCAACGAACGCCACAATTTCGCCGGTGCGCCACGCCGCTCGCTTATTAAATCCTTCCGTCCCGCCCTAATGCGCGCCATTACAAGCAATATAATAAAACGGCCTGCCTTTAAAACCAAGCCTCCAATGCAACCACTTATTAAATTGACATTAACATCTCATGTTCAGGGAATGCCTACGTGACCGCTACTGAGCGTACTGAAAAAGAAAGGTTACATTTTATAATTAGTAACAATTAGAACTTGTAAATTCGTTAAATTAAATTTTCCTGTCTCCAAAAATACTCACCGAAGTACCGAAGTGCAAATACAATGTGAGACGCGTATGATGGAACGAGACACAAATATTTACATTATATGTATTGTTTTAAGTTTCGTTTTGATGAGAAAGGCGGGAAACGAGCAGGCGGTTCTCCTGATGGTAAGTGCATAATATAACATCTGTAATACTAGAGGAGTTGCAGGTGCGTTGCCGGTCTTAAAGGATATTTGGGAGATGGGAGGGAGGATGAGAAGGCGGGACAAGACGCAGATATTCTGCGAGGTCGTGGTACATCCCCGGTCGACCTGACACATTCGAGCAATAGCTAACGCCGCTGCTTGGCTCTATCACTTCAAAGTATAAGTCATGTAACCAGAGTGTCGTGTCTCCATAAACATTCTTCTGATTTTTTTTTATTCGATGCGGGGTGAAAAATCAGCTAACAGTTCACCTGATGTTGAGTAGCTACTGCAGCCCATGGACACCAGCAAACAACTTCAATCGAAGAAGGTTACAGACGATGACCCTCGAGGACTAAATCCAGCAGCACGTAATTACACCGGCTCTCTATAGCTTTCAAACCGGAACACAGAACGAAACAGTAGATACACTGCAGCTACCGCGACGGAAATAAGTAAGAGGCTGATACCTACCCAGGCTCATCGCAGAGAAGAAGCCCACCACTCAGGAAAGTTTTAGGGCACTGTTGATTTATCATTTTTATAGATACAGACAAGAGACCCGATGGCATGAACTACTTGTCATTCACCTCTAGTACGTTGATTGCCGCATGGTTGTGGTTAGCGTACTCGACTGTTGATTGCTCAGGGATTCACACACAGCCGAAGGTAATATTTGTGACTTAAAAGGTTTTGGGGTCTGGTTAATGTTTTATTACGTCTCATATCACCGCTTCCAGCCCTTCCTCCGATCTACAATATCTCCCGCGCGGTTAAATACTTACTGCCTTATTCAAAACTAATTCAAAATAGTAATTCATAAAAAGTATAGACCACCATGGGATCATTGTGCTCGATGCACACTATGCATATATTTATATCTATTAGCATTTCACATCACACAGCAATACAGACATTAAGTCTACGTTTTGATTGATTCAAATGTATTGTGAGCGGCAATATTCCTTTGAGGCAAAAACAATATCGCATAAATAATACTCCAGGCGTCTAAATGCACTGAGCTTAGTGTGACCATATAAGAGCTATTTGTTGGTATGTTTGAATATATTCACATAAAGATTGAATTTTCAAACGCAAGAAAAGTATTTAACTATACCTCATCTCAGAAGTGAGCCTGCCTCTGCACGAAACAGTTGCAAGCAAGTTTAAATAAAATTCAATTTTTTTTGTTTGATGTTTTTCTGCGAGGCCGGTCGAGCCGGCTCATTTGTACAGCACCAAAAGCTGCCGCTTGGCTCTACCACTTCAATAGCGGCGTGGAGTAGAGGCATTATGTGCTTCTGCGTTTCTTTCGGTGAGTGGGGTAACCGGGGGCCTACGCCTCCACCCCGTCCTTCTCCTCATCCTCCCTCCCATCTCCCAAATACATTTAAAGGTCGGCAACGCACCTGCAGCACCTCTGGTGTTGCAGATGTACACTTGTGAACCGCATGCTAGATTGCCGTCATTCCCTAAAAAAAAAAACGGTACGGTAAAAAGGTACTTTTAAAAAGCCCTGTAAATCGGGTTTCGTGTCCGCATTTTTCTTGATCTCGAATTGCGACTCTAGCTGTTTCTGCAAAAGAAACATGCACACCATTGTGTGACCGCTCTATGAGAACATATAAATATAAATAAAGTGATGGCGTTTTATGACGCCTTTATGAGCGCCGGCGGTTCTTTGAAGTAAGGCTGCGGACACAGAGGATAGCACAGGTCGTACACACAATGCTCTTCTACAGAGAATCGCATAACGTGTTTCGTTTTATAAAATACTTTGTAAATCATATTTACCTAATGGGAAGGATAAAACGAAAACTACCAAACTTTAACACACATGTATGATTATTGCTCAGAGTCATTTTCATGAAAGTGCCAACAAAAGCTTACACGCAAGGAATATTGCCCATACTCACCACGCTGGGAAGGGGTTGTGGGCGTACCAATCTAGATTGGTGACCAAACAAGGTGTCTATTTTAGTGAGTTACCTTTCAAGAAAACCTGGTATGTAACGCTTTGGCGTATAAGACAAGCATAGGGGATTGCTACACTTGGACAAATTCTGGTTGTCATTACAACTGATATATATGTGTGCGTGTGAAATTTAACCGCAGTTAACAACTTCCTCGTCTCGACACTTAGCTCCATAAAAATACACATTCATCAGGCTGTTGGGATATGTATGGCATATATATCGATGGCAGAACCAGACGACTCACCATAGACATTAACATTTTTTAAAGTCATCTTATGTGGTCATGCCAGTTTTTATTGGTGCTTACTGGAAAGACTTAACCCAGCTGTGGAAAGAACCCGACTACAACTAAAAACCTGTATCCATAGAATATGTCTTTATCTTATTACCTCTTCTTCGAATATAAAGATATTATTAAATATACGGCTGAGTAAAGCCTCTTCCAACGGAAGCAGTTGCCATGACGACGTTGCTCGGTAGGCGGTCGGGGGACCAGACATGACGCACCTCATGGAAGATGCTTTCAAGAAACATTTTATTGAATTGATATTAATTATATTCATAGAGCAATTCTATGATTAAAATCTGAAAATAAATACTAATAGGTCCGAGGAATCCCCGAAGGGTACGGCGTTTGTTAGCAAGTCGACAATTATTTAGTCTAGATACCGGTAAACATTCTCTGTCCGTTGATATTTAAAACACCAGAAATCAGGATTTCAATTTGACATAAACGAAAGTAATTAAGAACGTGTTGGTTGATGTCTAGCCGAGGCTAAAAAAATTACATTCATAAATGGGGTGATCTTTCCTGTGCTTCCTGGGAATAACGTTAAATAGAAAGTAAATTTGACGTTACAACCTAAATTCATTAAAAAGAGTTTTGTTTTTCCTTTCCTATTACATAAATAATGATTAAATGATTTTCTCATTTTATCGCTGTTTCATTTGAAACTTCGACTGCGTACTACATAGTATGTTTATATAAAAGTGTGAAATAAATGTCGATACAATCCACTTTTCACTAAATCTTCTTTAGAACGTGACAGGTGGTGAGCCTGTCGCCTTCGTTGTGTTCGGGCCGTCGATAATAATTATATATCATTTCCGAAGAAACTCATTGTACGAGTGTTACATATATGAATTTTATATCGATATTCTTTTTTTTATGGAAAAGGCGGCAAACGAGTAAGCGGTTCACCTGATGGTAAGTGATTACCGTCGCAATACCAGAGGTGGTGCAGGTGCGTTGCCGGCCTTTAAGGGTATTTAGAAGATGGGAGGAAGGGTGAAGAGGGGGAGTGGGTCTCCGGTTACCTCCCTCACCGAACGAAACGCAGAAGCTTTGGCTCAGCCAAGCGGCGGCTTCTGCTGCTGCTCGAATGGACTCATTCGACCGGGGTAATATAGTACCACGACCTCGTCGAAGTAGAGGGCTCTTGTGCTTCTGCGTTTCGTTCGGTAGGTTAGGTAGGCGGAGCCCCGGTCCCCAACTGTCTTCCTCATCATCCCTCCCATCCTCCAAATATCCTCAAAGGCTGGCAACGCACCTGACCCCCTCTGGTGTTGCAGATGTACGTGGGCGACGGTAATCACTTACCATCAGGTGACCGCTTGCTCGTTAGCCCCTACAAAAAAAAATGTTTCGACAACCACAGTTGTTTAACAGATGGTCATTTAATATAATCTCTCTCCTCGTCACTGCGGCAGCGGCTTTAGCGAACCGTGGCGTATCAAAGATGAGTTATTATAATTCCGAGCACGCGTGTGCGCAGTATTCTTGCCGCCAGCACAATCAAGAGCCGGCACGCAATTCGACGATTTGCGAAAGTTATACCAGAACATTCCGCGTGAACGAACTACATAACCTGTTTTATTTAAGAAGCACACTAGTCTTATCAAAATGTTTAGACTAGACGGACGTTATCATGCCAAACACCATACAGGGTTCTGCATGTTTTTTTTTCTGTATGTGATAAACATACAGATTGCGGTCACCGATAGATGGCGGTATAAATATCTCGAAAAGTACTAAACCAAAATTAATCAGACTGATGTCGGGCAGCATCGTTCGTGTCTGATACGGCGATCGGCAATGCGCTTGCCATGCGTGGCGATTATTGAAAATCCTCTCTCTGAGAGCGGTATATGTCCTGCAGTGGACTATTTACAGACTGTCATTACATAAAACAGCATAGTCGTTACAGTAGAAGTCATTTTGTCTTGCTGTAACCGCCTGTAGATAGTGGGATCTTTGAATTAACTCGCTTTCTTGTCTGTCTGTCTGTTCGGTGATTTTTTTTTAAATATTGAATTTCTATACTTAATGTTATTTATTACTTATGGCTTGAGTTTAGTGAAAAATATCGTAAGGAAACTGGCATGACTGAGAAATAAAAATTATTCGCGCTCAGACCCCTGTTAAACGATAGAAAGACTTCCGACTAGGGGGGTGAGGGAGGGAGGGGAGGGGGAGGGGGTTACTGTCGATAAGGGAGGGCTCATGAGTTAGCTACTGTACTAACCCACGCGGGGTCAAGAACACTGTGCGGTGCTTCACTGTGGATATTACGAAGAAATAAAATCACTACATTAATTTTAACGTTTATTTGTAGCATAATATAAACTTTAGATATGGATTTAATAAATACTTATTTAATAGCTTTACAGTTTTACAGCCTGTGACGAAACGCAGCTTGCGCTCCCTTACTTATACAATACTTACAAATTTATTACAATTTATAAAAACATTAAGTCAATTTGTCAAGAAACTTAACGAGGGGTAATTTGCTTTTTAAAAGCTAGCCCAGAACTGCACACTCGTCCCGTCCGTCCACGATGATATTGCCAGCACCGAAATGTCCCACGAGTTGCCGGGCAAACGGCCTTAGAAGTGTATATGGCTCCAGAGCCATTTAATATGCCCCTCTGTATGTGTCTGTAGATACTGTCAAAAGTAGTTGGATGTTATATTGTAACTTGTCTGGACTAGTTTGCTGGAGTTCATAAGAGTAAGAGCTACGCCCTTATTTAGACGACCCAAAGGGCCCATGGCCTTAAAAGCTTAGTATCCCGTTTTAGTAATCCCGCTAAAGATAAATATTTGTATGATGATTATCAATGTTTTTTTAACTTAGTCATGGATGTCCATCTATCTATGTATACATAATTATTTATTTATGCAGGTATATCTTTCGTATATCCATCCAATTACCCAGGCATAGGGAATCTTAGTTCGGGACTTGACGACATAGGTGTTTTGTTCAAAATATATATGTATATATATATACATTTATATTTATTTATTTTTATACAAACTTAAGTAACTAAATCCGTTCAAATACTACATGTTTAAGCATAAGGATCAGGCAAATATCTCTTCATGTCCCCGGGAACAAGGAGTGACGACGCGCCAAGTCAATGTGATACATTATGCGTTCCAAATTCTGTTCGGACCTTCTAGAACGAATTGTTTTTGTCGTACACTGACCGCTGACACTGACGTCAGCACCGCCATCAAGCGGTCCATGACATTGATTTGGTTATTTATTTTGTTACAAAAACAATTACTTTTTTTTTATTATGGGAAAGGCGGCAAACGAGCAAGAGGTTCAGAGAGTGGTGGGGAGCAGGGGCTGCAGGTGCGTTGGCGGCCTTTAAGGGTATTTCGGGGATAGGAGGGAGGATGAGAAGGGTCAGGGGAGTGGGCCTCCGGTTACCTCAGTCACCCAACGAAACGCAGAAGCACAAGATGCGGGCCCATTCGAACAGTAGCAAAAGCTGCCGCTTGGGTCTACCACGTGTGAATGTGAATAAATATACACGATTGTTTTTCTGACGCTACACGCGATCCGGTGAAATCCTAACAGCATTTGGAATCAGTAGTACATGTAACACTGTGTCTTGTAGATAAAAGCATATTCTCTGAAAGTATAAGCTTGCAAGTTTTCTCTTCTTTATGGGAGAGGAAAGAACTTCTTTTTTCTTTACTAAAATAAATTAATTAGAACTTCTTAATTAACTTATCACAGTAAATAATTCGTGGGACGCGCTGCCATCATGTGTACAATACACGGTGTATTGAATAAGTCATTTAGTAAGTATCATTGAAAAAGATAACTGTCAATAAATATTGTTCCTAACACTATTCTTTTATTCAGTAATGACTACCCACTATTCGTTGTATTCTGCATGACGTTAGCGCCATCTAGTGTCTGCAATTCAGTAATAGAATTCGGTAAATTGCAAAGGCACGTTTCTAAACTTGTCTTGTTTCTAAACTATTTTTGTAATAACCAAAGTTAGTGCGTGGTAATCAGAGCTCTCATTTCTTGTATGTATGAGTATTAGAAGCAAAAGAAATCCCCCCGCTGGAGCAGCGTGGCGGGCCCGGGCTCAAAACCCTCTCAGATATTTGAGGAGGTTTTAGCCCAGCAGTGGGCACTTACAGGTTGCTTGTACGTTTACTCTTATACTGTGTCGAATAATTTTCGAATTAACCAAGCAAAATTCTATAGCAGGTTGTTCTATGTTACAGCAGCTATTCATTATTCTTACATAGGTGTAAAATGTATATTCGTTGTTTTATTTCTTCGAGTTTTGAAATTGATATCAGAGGCAGAAAGATATTTATACCTCGATATACTAATCGCATTTATTTATTACATCGGCAGTGCTTCAAAGTTATTGCTATTTGATTTACTTTCTGAGGTACTGTTAAATGTAAATTTTATTTAGGTGTAAGTTAAATTATGTCTAATATTACGTGAGGCAACACTGAACTTTCATTTTAAGATTATATTCACATTTTACTGTACAGGACAAAGAGCTATAAACTTACTAAAAATGTAATCTAACGCTGCAATGGCAACACTTGCAAGACGTCAGCACAACAGCTCGGAACTATGACGGCATCATGCCCTGGCTTCGTTTCCACTGGGCCCCTGGCGTCTACTGTGGTTACCTCTGGAAGATTTGTGCTTCTCCTTCTTATCCCTGTTCACGAGGACCTCTTTTTCTTGACCTTGACCCTGGGTTTCCCCGTGACGTCTGTGTTGCTGTAATTAAAACATTTGTCTTAGATGAATGAAGCGTAATTATGAGCAGATTTTGGTGCCGCGAAGATTCCGCCATGCTGTTCTAGTGAGGGTTGGCCGACGTTTCTACGAAATACAAATTATAACGCATCCAAAAATGTGAACTTTTGAAATGTGACTTGTAAACTTGTACGACCGCATTGACAGACCGAACGACACTGACCCCGATAGACATAAGTTTTTGTAGTATTACTGCATTTTCATTATTGCTCTTGCAACAAAATCCTATACATCTCAAACGTGGTAGAGCCAAGCGGCGGCTTTAGCTGCTGCTCGAATGGGCCGGCTCGACCGGATTGATACCACGGCCTCGCAGAATACCGGCGTGAAGTAGAGGCATCTTGAGCTTCTGCGTTTCGTTCGGTGAGTGAGGTAAACGGAAGCCCACACCCCCTCCCTTTTCCCCTCCTCTTCCCTCCCATCTCCCGAATATCATTAAAGGCCGGCAACGCACCTGCAGTATCTATGGTGTTGCAGATGTATGTGGGTGACGGTAATCACTTACCATCAGGTGAAGCGCTTGCTCGTTTGCAGTCTCTTCCATAAAAAAAAAATACATACCGAGGCGGGGGCGGTCGGAACACTTTCCCCCTTCTCGCATGGTAGTTCGCCTCGCGCCGGGCTCGGACCTCCTCTGGATTCGAACAGAAATCCATTCTGTTCGCACTCGCATTCGCATTGACTTTCACCTCTTCGTTGTGTTCAGGCCGCTCCTCGTCATCGGACTGCTCCGACTGTTTACAAACGAGAGGAAAACGTTAATTTGTAAAAACCGATAATCAAAACCATCCGCCCCGTTTTTGAAATCGCGGCTCCTCTGACGGTGTTTGAGTGTAATTTTACTCACACGGACATATGTTCTGTTTTGTTGTTTTAGTTTGTATATATTTATTTATTTTATTTATTCTTCATTGTTAGCCTTAAGCTTAAGGTTACAATGGGCGGACTTAATGCCAAGTGGCATTCTCTACCAGTCAACCCTTCATATATACTAGATGTCGCTGCCTGATTTTGCATCGCGATGTCGTATGCATGTGCCAGAGTCATTAGATGAAGCTTGTGGATATCAATAGATGAGATCAGGATGCGTAAACCAAATGTTATATATATCTAAGGACATTATCCCTAGATAGTTAGTTGAACAGACTAAAGAAACTCCAAAGGTATTAATTTCTCAATAATACATTAATGTATATAAAAGCCGTGGTAACCTATAGAGGTCAGGGGCGCACATTTTAGTTTCATAGAGCGCGAGTGACCTGGGTTCGATCCCTCGATGCCGGCACCACTTAAAAATGTTAATAGCAATTTTAAGTGCTGTATTTACCACGTTGCTCAACGGTGAAAGAAAACATCGTGAGGAAACCTGCATGTCTGAGAAATAATAAAAATATTATTTCGAGGATATGGGAAGCCCGCCAACCCGCACTGGAGCAGCGTGGCGGGCCCTTCCCGGTTCCTAAACCCTCTCTGATACTCGTATTTGACCAGCAGTGGGCACTTACAGGCTGCATGACTTTACTTTTGACAGTAATATATATTTACAGTATTAGAAACAGCTAGACAGCGATCGACTGTGTATTCCTTTATATCACAGCAGCCATTTTAATTTTTTTCTCTTATTGATCGGAATACTTTGCGTACTCACAATTTTGTTTTACAAACAAAACACAATGTATATGCCAACACGAACGAGTTGTTACCTGTCATTACAAGCCTCGGAACCGACTGCCAGTATATACATTATGTACATCACTAATCTTATTTAATGTATTTATATATGGTTATAATTTAAATCTAGCATTATGACTGTGTACACACACTCATTGTTTGTTCAACAGCACACCGCGTTCGTATATATAGCAGGTGTTTGAGGACAAAACTGATTGAGTTTGTAGCGATTACATAATTTGACATTATCACGCTTCGTTAATAACAGTAAAAGATTAATAAATAAACTACTCGCTTACTGCCCGCCCAGACGTTCGTTACGCACGAACACCGGGGCCCGACTGAAAATCAGCGCTGCGCCGCGCGGCTTATACTGACACGTTCATCTCAAAACACAAATTCCTTGTGATATATATTCATTTATTTTTTTATAGTATTATTTTTTTAATTCTCATAATTTTCTTTTCTACATTTTTTTGGTTTTGTTATTTTTATAATGATTATGTATCACCAAGTTATTGTCAAGTGTCGGAATAAATGTCTTTATGTTATTTATATTTGTTGAGAGGCCAACTTTAGAATAATTATTTCTTTAAATTTATCTCTAAGAATCTTGAATTGAGATTATAAATCTCTTTACCGCAATACGAATTTCTATATTAGCTGCACGTCCCCACAGCAAAATACCATACGTCATTAAGCTGTGGAAATAACTAAAATAAACTATTCTAGCTGTAAAACATCGCTTTGCCTCAAACATTAAACAAAACTTAGACCTAGTTATAGAAAACCGGTGACGAAAACCGGCGTATGTTAACCAGCAGAGATGCCGTGTTAAGCGTGAAAATTGCGACAAACCTCTTGAACTTCGTACATGAACTATGTCCGACGGGCCATGTTCAAGAAGTGTTTTTAATTGAAGTAAATGGTCACACACAACTGGTGTCAATAGTTTCCAATGTCGCGGGTACAGTTTTTTTTTTTTAATTAGATCGTTAGCACTCACTTCAGCAGCGCGCCTGCCGGCGAGGACCCTGGGCGTGACGAAGGGCCTCCTCGGATCGTCCGCGGCGTCGGCGGCGGGCGCCACGCCGTCCGAGTCGTAGGTGTCGTCGTATTCGTCGGAATACATCGCCGCGTCGTCGCACACCAGGCTGTAATAATAACATTGTTAGAGCCGTTGTAGGCTAGCGCTCACTTTAGTTTCAAACAACTCGTGCGACTTAGGTTCGATTCTCGATTACCTGTAGCCAGCTCCTATAACTAAAACTGGTTTTATACGTGGCAGAGTCAAGCGGCGGCTTTTGCTGCTGCTCGAATGGGCCGACTCGACCGGGTTGGTACCAGAGCCATGCAGATTACCGGCGTTAAGAAGTGTATGCATCTTGTGCAAAATTGTTTTGCGTTTCGTTCGGTGAGTGCGGTAACCGGAGGCCCTCTCCCTCTCCCCTTCCCCCTCCTCATCCTCCCTCCCATCTCACAAATATCCTTAAAGGCCGGCAACGCACCTGCAGCACCTCTGATGTTGCATGGATCCGATGGTAATCACTTACCATCAGATGAGCCGCTTGATCGTTTGACGCCTTTCCCATTAAAAACAAAAGTCCTCAAGAGTGATGACGCATCACTAACCTCCTTAAGTTAAAGTTGTTTGCAGGTGTCCAGGTGAGCTGTTATTGTTACGTTACGTTAATCTAATAATAAAATATCCATGTCCGGCTTGTCTCAGTAAATAACTGTTATATACTGAGACACCGAAGTGTCAATATAAATAAGCACTGCTTTACCCTCGTAGTTTGAGAACCATATAGGTTATATACTGGCAACAGTCCACCACGTCGGTCCAGTGGTTCTCAAGCTTGCTATTTTCACGATTCTTTCCGACACAAAAATCTTTATTAAAATCTCAACTCACTTATATTTACTGTAGATGTCAACACGGCTCTTCAATTCGGTCTTGTCATTGAGCATCTCCTTCATGTCCTTGTACTTGCCGCGCTTCTTGCCCACGTGTATCTTGCTGAGGTCCACGTCGTCGCGCGTCATTATGTCGAACTGATCTCCGTCGAACACATTCAACCTCTGTATACCCGTTTCCAGGAACTTCTTGTCGAGCAGGTCTTCCGGGATTATCGGGAGGGATTGATCTATCGCTGTAAGGGAAAATTTGGTATTATTGAAACGACGCTCTCCTTGCCATCTCCGAACCGAGCTGGAGTCGCGAGAGTTCCGGTGTTGCGATTCAGGAGTAGCAACGACGTCGCGGCCGTGGCGGGGACGACGCGGGGGGGGGGATGGGCCGGAGAAGTGTGACCCCATACGTGCGTGGGATGCGTTAGGTATTTCAAATTCTAATAATCTTTAGTGAAACCCGCGAGTGAAGCCAACCCGCACTGGAGCAACGTAGCGAGCGTTTCTTTTGCCCAGCATTGGGCACTTACAAGCTGCCACACTACTTTTTTACTTTTCAGTGAAAAGTGGGTTGAAAGGACTACAAACTAAACATTTGAAACCCCCCAGTATTGAGTATATGGTAGCAAGAGCTTATTTCCTTTTCATATTTACATTTCAATAAATGTACTCTCATATTAGATTATGTAAGTAAGTGTCTGAGTAACTATTTGTTGTAAATTGTTTTAAAAAACAACCTACTTTATGTATATGTGGAAGCTACTTATTAGCATGGCAGTAATAATATAGTGATTTAGATCATAATAAAATAGTTATAACTGTGTATAAATATACTGCAGTCAATTTCAACACTGGGTTTTTAAATGAACTACCAATAAACCAAGAAATATTAATTTCATCCACATACCTTTCAAAGGTTCAGCCAAATTTCCCTCCAAAAGGCTATTTATAACTCTCTCAGTATTAAATCCGTAGTGATGTAGGCATTTCAAAACGAATCCATCTCCTAAATGTGGGAATATATCCTTCACTTCGCTTATTAATGATTCCTCCTTTATGTTATCAGGTATTTCGTTATCTGTGGAAGGGCCCGGTTCTATGTTGTCTGCGGTTCCAACATGGCCATTCGTTAAAGTTTCCGTATGGTTTGCATGTGCTTCTTCCGGTATAGCCTCTTCCAAATTAGAGTATATAGCTTGTAAGATAAAATCAGTCTTAACTGTGTCTCTGCATTAGTGCTAAGAAAATAGAAGTGAAAACAAAGTAATAGACTAGAGTGGCATAGAGACGATATAGAATAAATAAATTTCGAAATATCAGACATTAAAATTGTTATATATTTAACACCCTCGAATTATCATGTCATCAACTATATATAAAAACTACCCATATATTTTTTAAACTACACTACTAGTAACTACCAATGCCAGTCTCATCCGTCATATCACAGGGAGTACGGAGAAATAAAGAATTTTCTCCAAATATCGACCACACTGAGTGACACACCCGGCTGTCTGACAGACGAGGCTCTGCAGACTGATTTAAAGTTTTAACGACACGAAAAAAAACATAACATGTGCATAATTCTCTAATTTTAATAAAATTCACTGGAATCTCCTCAGGTGTAAGGGGGATATACCAACTCTTTCTCTAAATGCCAACCTCACCTGGACGTGATGCACCCTGTTAGGTAACAAAAAGAGTCTCTGGTGACCGAACGATGTTGGAAAATCCATCCGGACTTTTCCGAACCCAAATCCTACAGGCTAGTGACGGGGAGCAGCAGTGTGAGGGCCCCGGTACTGCGCTTACCGACCCGTTTACCCAGTGTGGTGAGTATAGGCAGACCTTCAAAAATATACAAAATGGATGCGACTTTACGACATTAAATTTAACCTCATTTTCTACAGGTTATTTCTAAGTCATACACAAAATATCAACTACATAAATACAGTAGTTTACACTTCATTCCCTATCTCCAAATATCCCTCCCATCATCATATCTCAAGGTAGGCAACGCACCTGCAGCTCCACTGGTGTTGCATGTCCGCAATTAACAAAATTAAGATTTTGTTATTGTGTCTTAAGATAGATTTGAGCTACTAGTTAACTAGGCCAATAAAACCCACGTCAAAGACCTACAAGCGTCTGGGCCTGCATCCGTTAGCTCGTGTTTCAAGTCGCCGACGCGCCGTCAATGAAATCCGAGGCGAGGTCGCCGCTCTTGCCGAGGTCATTGTTCGAAAAGAAGGTTTTTTTTTATTTATTTTTTTATTATAACCTTTTGTACTATGATACTTTCACTAAATGTCAATAAAGTCCCATCCATATTGTACATACCTCAGTATTTAAATTTATTTGCAACATAACAAAGGATACATGTCAGGGTACGCCTGCCGCAGCATCTCCAGATCCTCATTGATCGGATAACACAAATGATAGTCGCGGATTAACAGCTTTTCAGCGAGAGCATCCATAATCACAGCAAGAAAGTCTTCTACGTGATTCAATACACTGCCCCTGTGGGTTAAAGAGAACATAAAATAGACGTCATTTGACATTTTTCATTTTAAATTGAATATTCGGTAATCCCTTTTAGAATGATCTATCTAGCTTAATAAAAATGTCGACTTTTTGAACTACTATTTTTCCTATTTATAACATTAATGATGATATCCACCCTAATATCGATCACAATGACATACTCTCGCCAGTTGTCAACTTTGCGGGAGATGTTATAGTACCACGAGTGTACAAACACAGATGCATACTCACTCATCTTTGATTTCGCAATTCCTAGGGGTTACACCCCTATGCCATAAGATCTAAGAAAGTGTCAACACGACCAGAGCGGAAAACCAATAAGTTGTGTTTTTCAAAAATATGGGATTCGGCTGGTATTCGAACCCAAGACACATGTCTCAGCAGTTAGGTACGTTAACCATTATTCCATGCGGGCCGACAAAATAGTAGTGAGTTTGTCATTACAATGTAAGCTTATATTCCTTTTCTAGTTTTTGTACTGTGCATTTACTGTATATAATTTACAAATTAAATTTCATAGTCTTTATGTATATATAATAACATATTTGTGATCCTAGTGCATTATTGTAATAAAACTTACTCCCCACTGAATATAGCGCTCTTGTATACTGCCAGCATTTCTCTCAAAATATCGACCAGTTCCGCTCTTGCCAAGTCTAAGTATCTCTCGACTTCCGTGAACGATACACTGGTTTGATCGCCCACCTCTTCCAACTTCTCATATAATTTCGGTATCCCATATTCATATAGCTGGACTACACTGAAAAATAATAGCATGACTACATTGAAAGTGAGCAAGACACTCTAATCGCAGTGACATTATATCACTACACAAGTTCTGAGACATAAATTAATTGGCAGACTTCAACAAGGAAATAACCCCAGAGGTAGGCTTTATTCACAGATGTCTATCATAGAAATATTAAAGAGTCTACAGATCGTAAATATCAAGAGTTCACAGCAGCATCAGCGGTAAAGATTATTTTCTAAATTGTTTTTCCGGTAAATATATTTTTCTGTTATTTGTGTTGTGTGAAATGTAATAGATTTATTCTTTGACCTACATTAATTCCTAAGAATGTTTGTATGTCTTAATATACAAAACCTCTCACTCACATGCAGAGTTATTTCCCCACATTTTTTTAACAATGCTTTTTTAACAAAGTTTCTTTAACACCAATATATATTTTATGATCTGATTAAAACACTACAATTTTAGAGAATATATTGTAAAATTGTCCAAATAGAAAATTGCATCCAAAACATTCGAGCCGTTTCCAAGAAATCAATTGCATACAAGAATTGCTCGACTTGAGTAAAGGATAACCTCCTAACTAGCAGCTTCATCAACATCAACATGACATCTGGACTTCTAACACCTCAGTACCCCCGTGACCACCGTTGCTGTAAAGCACTCGAAATGTCAGAAATAGAAAAACAAAACAAAACGCGGTAAAATCTGGAAATAAAAGTTTCATCAGTATTTTAACACTTGTGGAAAATTTTATTTTACTCACCTGAGTATAAAATTAGTATTCCTATAAATGTGCACAGCCTTTGGATAACTCTCTATAAATATTCTTAATGTCATTGCTGTGTCCAATAAATGTATGATCAGGTCTCGCAGTATATCGAAGGTAAGGGAGTTTGGAGTCTTATTGTTGGAAGGTCTCTTTATCTCACTAAATCCTTTAAAAGTTTCAGGAAGGTTCGGAGGCTCCTCACTGTCATAGTCCTTATTTACTTGTACAATTATGAATTTGAAGGCCTTGAAAATTTGAAAATCGTATATGTTAACATTATTTAAGTAGAATAACATTTAATAATGAATTCTATTGTAATAAAAGAATTTCTATTACAGTAATAATTTCTCTCACAAGTGTATTAACTCAATAATGGGGGTGATCAGCGGTTAGGATACTCATTTTAGTTGTTTCAAACTGCATTTCACCTCTGCACCCTGCGTCTTAATGTTCATGCCAACGATAATGACCCTCCACATAGGGGATTGAATTTGGGCTGTCCTGATTCAGCAGCAAATCCCCTAACCATTTGGCGCTCATGGCCACAATTAATAACTGTTTACATTTAAGTATAAAAGCATTGTTACTATGAAGCCTCACCTCTTTAACAAATGCTATGGCTGCTGCCGTATCTCTTTCATACTGCGGTTGCAATTTAAACATGGCATCCAACAGTCTTGATACATGCTGTGTGTTGTCCACCCCATATGTCAAACAAATATCCCATATCACAGGCACTGTGAACACAAACCTGTCGTAGATCAGTGTTGCCATGTATTCCTTGCTCATCCAATGAGACTGAAAGGGGAAATGGGAAAAGTTTTTTTAAGGTTATCATGATTGGTTTCATTTTGTCTGTTTGAATAAACTAGAAGTCTCTACAACATGGTGTGGCAAATTATGGAATCTGTCAAAACGTCAAGATGAAAATGATTCCGATTTCCGTTACCACCAACTTTACGCAAAATAAGGGCTTGCTCGAATAATGAGGGTCTGGTATATTGAAGATGATTGTTTTTCAATAATTTCTCTGCTTCAGTAGTGTTTAAGTGAAAAAGAGAATTTTTCATTTAAATTATATAGAAATACGGATTTGAAATATAATGTACACATAAGAAATTTTGTCTAATAATAACATACCTTACTCTCTTTATTAGTAATAAGCCGACTAAAAATAATAAGTATCAGTCTTCTGATTTCCTCATAAAGTTTCTGTACATCTTTACTGTCATGGGGAGGCATGTACGGCGGGCTAGCTTCTTGTAGGAAGGAAACTAAAGCATCCATACAATTTGGATGATACAAAACTGTGCTCCAAAATCTGAAAGATAAATTATATTACTTTCAATTACTCTCTACAACCCAACTTGCGGGCCTTCTGCTCGCGAATCTCTAAAGCCGAAGCTGTCTACCGTAGCGGTTTTAGTCGGTCCACATTCTTAAAAATATAAAATCAAAATGTCAATAGCCTCTATCCACCCTACTACTGAATATATGTTCGAAAGAGTTTATTTTTATTTTTTTATACTTAACATAAATTTTTTTATAGAAGAAGAGGCAAACAAGCAATACTGACCCACTCTACAAAGCACACCAAGCTTTTTGGAGACCAATTTTGCCTTTCCCTTCAAGTGAAAAATTATTTTCATGGGCATTTGCAAGAAAATTGCCTACAATTTTAGATGAAAATCTCAATCTCAAACTATTTGCCAATTCAATACTAACACAAGAACTATTTACCAATTCACTACCAATACAAATTATTTATCAATTCACTACCAATACAAAACAATATACTGATAACTTAGTTAGGCAGGAAATATAGTTAGCGATTACTAAACATCTGAAAATATATAACATTAATAATTACCTATGTTGCTCCAAACCAAGCAACCATTTCAGATCCTCTAAATAAATCTCCATTCTCAATCTCCAGGCATCTACAGCCCCAAGTACAAGAGAGCTGCCAGAAGGTGGCCGTTCATACAAAGTGAGTTGTCTCCTCTCTACCCAATAGGTATCCTATCAAATAAAATACACCACATATTTGAATTATTAAATATACTACATACATAGAATCTACATATGAATACATGGAATCAAGTGAGCTACTATGATTCTATGCCTAATCTGGACATAAGCCTTTCCATGAAAGAAATGGAAGATTTGGTCAATATCACCACACAGTTTACAGAATTTTTCAGGTGCCCTGGTAATATGCCAAGTGGCATCTTTTGTTCTGCTTAATTGAGCCGGCTTGACCATGGCATCGCAGAATACCCATGTGATATTGCGGCATCTTGTCTCTGCTTATCATTTAGTAAGTAAGGTAACTGTAGGCCTACTCTACTTCCCCATTCCCTTTCCTCGCAACTCCTGCTCCCTAAATATCCTTTAGGCCCAGCAACATACCTGCAGCTCCAGGGTGTCGGTAATAACTTACCATCAGGTGAGTCAGTTGGACGTTTAAGCCCTCTACCACAAAAAAAACCAGGACTGTGTACTTGGAAGTAACAAACACAAATACACTTTAGATTCGAGGTATAGTTATTACGTACTTATTGCGAAATAAAAATCATAGCTCTGAAACAAAACTTACCAGAGCTTTTATTTCTCGAACTATGCCTATATTGGTCACAGACAATGATAGATTTTCTAGCGGCAAATTTTCTGGATTCTGTAAAATATTCAAAATAATTACGCTACACGTCGTCAGAAATCAGAGAAAAAAAATAATACTGAAAACGTCGACATAAAAACTAATGTTACTTACGTAAAATTCAACACTTTTTTCGCTCATATTAACAAAACTAAATGAGGTACTATTTCTTAGTGAATAAATTGAAACACAATTAGAATCGTCCGCCAAAGAAAAGTAATTTTTATAAAATAAATTATACAGAAAGCTACAGTAATGTACGTAAGAATAAATATGACAGTGACATTATCATTGACAGTAGAGGTAGACTTGGTAACGCATGAGTGATGACGATAAAGAAGCGAAGATAGTTGGAATCGGCACATCAATTGTAATCAAAATAAATCTTTATATCACTTAGATACATTAGGCATAGATTCGTTGCGGGCAACAAGAAAAGAAAAGAAAATCATTGGAAGACTTTTATGGACAGAAAAGAAACAGTATTATTTGTTCGCGTTTGCGAAGTTGGAGCGAGCAAGCGAAATTAGGAAGCTTCGAAATGCCCGAGTTAAGAAAGTTTTTTCAACATTTCAACACTGCATAGAGGAAATCTCATCTATTCTGTATTGTATTCTGAGTTAGTGAGTTAAGGATACAAATGAGTGACACATATCAGTAGACGTACCAGTTATCGTGCTTGTGGGTGAAGCATGGTTCGGGTAAACAAATGTTTCTATTTCAAATTCTCAATTTTGATGTTAGAAAAAAAAGCGACTAGCGCTCAAATACAGGATTCACGATATAAATGTAAACCTTATTATATTGCGAGTTTCACAATTTCTGTCTGTTCTCCGAGCACAGTTTTTCAATCAGGAAACTAAAAAAATCGCTTGGGGCAATATCTGGTGAGTAAGGAGGTCTTGGCCTTGGTTTTGGTCACCAAGAGTTCAAACCGTAATTCGTGAATTTTCGCTATGCCAACCGCTGAGGTGTGAGACGGCGCATAGACATTGTGAAACAGAATTTTGGCTCCGGGCGTATAATGGTGTATCCAAGTTTCATCTACAGTAATTAATCCGTGCCAAAATTCTGATTGCTTGTCCCAAAAACTACGCAAACAGAGCGTTGGAAATTTAGCGTTCATTCGAACACGTTTTTGGTGTAACGTGAGCAAAGGCGCATCCGACGCGCGAACAGCTTTCTCATGCCTAAATCTTGATACAATATGTGACAAGCACACTCTTTGGACAGATTCATAACGGTGGTAGCAGCGCACAGCGTACAACTCTTTTTGATTTGCGTGGGCGTATTGCGATTCAAAAACAAATATTTAATGATTCCACGATATTCGTTTTTTTCACTTCGTTTTTTTCACATCAACTAACTTAAACGATTATCAAATTGCGTGTCCAAAATAGCGGAAATTTTGGTTAGTCCTGACAAACCTGTCAAACGATGCGCAACCACATTCCCTAGCATTTATTGACGAGTCCTGCCGTCTATAGTGTCGTATAGTGGCCGCTGCCCTGAACATCTAGCCCGAAAGACAGCAGTGTAGACATAATGACATTATATTTAAGATTAAGTCTTGTACTTATATACGAACCAACTAATTAATAACCACAAATTTTTTTTTCGTCTAAGTGTATCCTTAAATGAAAAACAAAATATTGTACTGTTTTTTATTCTGGAATGTCTTTGCCTGAACGAAGCTACTAAAGAATCATTATATATTTTAATCATTGCATTGCGATATAGATGCAGATTTTCGTTTAGGCCTAGATAGTCTTGCAACCAATGCCACAATATATTTAAAAAAATCGACAAATCTCCTAATCACAACGAAACCGACACATTTGAATTTTGCTATTTTCTTAGTGATTTTGATAATTGAATTAAATCTTAAAACACTTTATTATTATGAGTTTGTAGTTTATTAGAAATGAAATATCAAAGATTATAATAATATTAAAACTATGTTATAGTGAATAATACGTAAATAACACTTACTTTGGTTGACGTGTATTATGTATCCTTGATTTTTGTTGGTTACTGCTATTAACCTAAATAATTCTGAAATTTAATAAAATACTAGCATGAAGAAGCATGGAACTGACCCGAAAGTTAAAAAAACACTTATTAGAAATTATGAACAAAAAATGTTATCAAAACAGACAGAAATGATTCATGGTGTTAAGGCGACAACAAGTAAAACCAGTCCATGCAAAAACCTATCTTCTACTAATGCTAATGCACTTAGCATTCCTTCATTGTGTTCGAGTGAACTATTAGCTAATTATTTGACAGATGTTACAAAACGCCTTCCACCTCCTCTCGCTATAAAGGACTTGAATATTGATAAAGAGCAATTGAGCGCTAAAGTACGTATTATTTAGGTTTTCTTACAATGAGTGCTATCTAGTAGCATTTTACAACTACTGTACACATTGTACACAAATATAGACTTCAAATTCAGCAGCTTTTTGTACGTGGTAGATTCAAGTGGCGGGTTTTGCTGCTGCTCGAATGGGCCGAGGCATCTTGTGCTTGTGCATTTCTACGTTCGGAGTGTGAGGTAACTGGAGGTACACTCCCCCTCGACTTCTTCCCTCTGATCTCCCATTAAAGGCTGGGAATGTACCTACAGCACCTCTGGTAAAAAAGCTAGCATCATGATCATCAAATCAATGCTTAAGCCGAGATTACTATATTTTAGTCAACTGCTATTTATAGGGCTTTGTTAAATTATGGTCGTTTATATCCATTAAAGATTTGTTCATACTCACCATGTTGGGCCAGCAGATTGTCAAGAGCAGATCGGGTATCTTTGTTCTTATGATGCTCCCCATTACTAAAGTAGTCCAATAGGATTTTGGTTAGGCAAATCATGATGGATTTTCCACCATCAGACCTTGTTTGTTAATTAGAAGGGTACACATGCACATGTGTCGGTGGAATTTGGTGGTTCAATTTGCATTTTCCTGAGTAGCAAAACATATTAATTAATTTGATAGAATTATTATAGTTAATAATTGTGTTTGTTGTCTCTTGGTGGACTTTCATAGTAGATTTAGTTGGGTTACACAAACACCTATACTTATTCCACTGATTTATTAATTTTATGCTGACCTGGCCGGTTTCACTTTTCCAAGGCATTATCAGGTTTAAAACATAGTGCTTAACATTATTAAATTCTCAATACAAATCAGTGGAATAAGTATAAGTGTATGTATTACCCAACTAAATAGAATTATTAATTATTTTATTTTGTTTCTTTCCAGATGACTCGAAAGTTAAATTTTAATTTTAATGAAAAAATGTATAAAAACCTTGTGGAATTAAATACTGGCGCTGAGAAGCTAGAAACAAAAAAGGATAAGAGACCTGCTAAAATTTCTATCAAAAAAGATATGGAACCAAATATTGATGATTTCTGTGATGATGAGAAGGAAAAAGATTTATGTCCAACAATACCTATTCCTAATTGTAAATTCAAACCAGTAAAAAAAGTGGAAACTGGACAATTACATAAATTAATTGCTTCCTTTGAAAAATTATGACAAAATATATTTCTTCTTTATTTAGTAGTTTTGTTTTACTAAACACTAAGCTGTGGTGGTACTTTTAACTACTAATTTATATCATAACTTCATTATCATAATTATTGCAGCTAGTTTTTTTTTATGTGAAAGGTGACAAATGAGCAAGTAGTTTTCCTGATGGTAAGTGATTACCATCGCCCACATTCATCTGCAACACCAGAGGTGCTGTAGGTGCCTTGCCGGCCTTTAAGGGTATTTAGGAGATGGGATGGAGGATGAGAAGGGGGATGGGGAGAGGGAGCCTCCAGATACCTCACTCATTGAACGAAATGCAGAAGCACAAGATGCATCTATTCACGCCGGTATTCTGCGAGGCCGTGGTACCAACCCTATCGAGACAGACCCTACGAGGGCACCAAAAGCCGCCGCTTGGCTCTACAACGTATAAACTCGTTACGAAATACTTTAGTTTAAGCACAGAATATTTTTATGTATAGAATAATAACTGTATATCGTATATTGAGTTTTCATTTGTATTCATTTCCATTTTATTCGACGAAACGTATCATTTTTCGCAAGAATTCTGTTCCGAGATGTTGCGTTTGATACGTTTCGGCCTTTTGATCGTCTTTCAACCACTTGCAACGACAACCGTTTTGACTACTTTTCATCCTAGGGATAACAGTTATGTTTCGTTTTCCAAAAATTTCACAACGATGTACTAGAAAATCAATAAAAAAAATATGTATATACATTTGACATTGTATTGATAAATGACATTGCAACAAGATGTGGAAAAAGATCCTAGAGTTTCTTTCCGGTTTTTCTCTGCGAAGGTCTTGGTTTGCAAAGCAGTGTAGATTAACTCCTTATTTATAACTCCTTCTTAGGAGTGACCATGATTGTCCTCGGTATAGTATATTTAGGTACTCTAGATCAACACTATACAATTCTGCAACTTGGGGACCTTCGCTCTCGCAAGTTTATATAGATATAGCTGTGAAGGCCTCCGGTCCAACAGCATCTCGTGGATGATTTTTAGTCGGTATGGTTCTCCTTCCGAGATCCGATATAGCCCGATTGGCGGCCTCCCGGCCAGAAATGAGCCATGCGTAAAGCATTTTCCTCCACGGTTATAAAAAAACACTATTTAGGCGTTAACCACAATAAGTATTTGTATCACTCGATGTATCATGGTACTCAATCTTACATGGTAAAATGGTGTTTGCGTGACTGTCATGGGTATTTTTGCAAGGTTAATTATGTTCTGGTTTTTTTTCTTTTCAAATTAATATGTATATAATAAATATATTAGCCCATTCAATAACTTCAAAATTCTAGACAGTCATTTTAGAAACTAGGCCTTTCTCTCCCGGAGATATTCCGAAGTTACGCGACTGGGTTTTGAAGCACAGGTTTTATATAAAAAATGTAGTGTAGTAATAATAAAAATGTATTATATACTATGTTTACTTTTGTTGATTCCAGTTTCTGAAGATTATAGTGAAATGAGAAGTATTTAGATGAACTACGAGCTTATTAGTAATTATTCAAAAAAAAAGAACAACATCTTGTTTTGATTCGAAAAGAGACACAACGATTTTTTTCTCATTAATATTTTTCAGTCTTATAAATCATTCATATCTTAAAATTCACGTAATAATATGTAAATTAAAATAATGTGTATACGATTATGCTTCTTCTTCGGGGTTTATTTTTCTATATATGGCAGCTTTCGATAAAAAGTGACAAAGATAATAAAAGCAAAAGTGAAAAAACTGACTTTAATATCAAGTATTGATTGCAATCTCCAGTGTAGTATATAAGCTTCTTAGTATATACAAAAGTAAGTAAAACTGACTGCGGACTGCCAATGCAAAATAAAAAAATACTGTAATTGGCGATTGAGTCTAATTATGACGCCATTCGCCGTTTCATTCTAACTTCCGTCCTATCTATTTCAGGGATTCCCAAAGTGGTCGATATAGGTATATTATTTTGGTATTTTATATCAATAAGAAAAAAACTATAGATAGGATTTTTAAAGTAATTTGGGGGTCTGAGGTATCAATTCATTTTAGAAAAGGGGTTTTTCGCCAAAATAGTTTGGGAATCCCTGATCTACTTAATTTGAATTTACGTCAAAGAAGTGACCATAAAGTAATACTCACATACAGAAAGGCGTGACAATCTGCCACACTCTGTAAAATGTTAGAATTCAACTAACCTATACACGGGGCTATTTGAGTACTGAATATTTTTAATTTAAGAACAATATTATTTTTTTAAAATAATCATAATCATAATAATTTATTTTCGGAATATAGGTGTGATGTTACAGATGTAAATTATATTTTGCTTCGCTATATTCTACTCTATTCAACAGAGTGTGCAAATATTTTAATGTTCGCTAAAAGATTGTCACATTATTGAATCATTTATATTAAACATAATTAGAAATGTTGGTGTATCAAAATTCATTAACATTATAATAACATTTCGAGTCAATATATTGCGCAATCTTTTCATAAATAAATTTGAATTTAATTTCTTTACTTCATTTGGAAGTTTATTATAAATCTTAGATGCCATGCAGAGAACACTCTTGTTCATGAGCATTGAGTTGCTTTTGCGTACACATATTTTATAGATGTCACGCCTACTGCGATTAGGCCTTTTTTTCGGAAACATTGCTTTTTTTACAAACACTGCATATCAAATATATAACAATATTTTACGTCTTTTAAAATATGGCTTGCAGCTTTCTATCTTTTTATGTAACCAATCTAACATCCGATTTGTAGTTATTTTCCTTTTTAGTCTTAGTGTCAATTTGAGTTATTTCCGTAAATTGTCGTCTTTTAGTTAAATAAGATTTCATTAAGTTGTGTATGTTTCCTCTGCTGCCATAACTTTCTAGTTTATTTAATAGTATTTGATGATCTATATAGTAGAATCGATATTTTTCAATACATGCCAATATATAGTTGTTCTCCAAGTAACTATAAAATCCTTTATATAAAAAAATGGGTCGTTTTGCAAGAAAAGTCAAATATTACGTATAAACCTTAAGATAATGTTTTTTTTTAAAGATGCTGTAATGGTTTTATTTTATATTGTGTACAATAGCACGTTTATTCAAGTTTGGCGTAACAAGATACAATAAAAAAATATTCGAATCTGTGGTTTCAACATTAAAATACTTGGCACGGGGTATAGGACACCCGATGTAGATACATATTGCATATACTTCTACTCTACTATTATAAATAATTCAAATAAGAACAAAGCTTCTAAAAAGTTTCTACTATTAAGAACACGTAAGTACAATTAAACGTTGAGCTGAACTTTTATTTTACGTTATGAGGAGGAATTTAAAGCATAAATTTTTTGAATCACAAACATTAACCGTTTTAAATGTTCTTTGAGAAGTTCGTTAAACTATGACTATGAAAGTGTAACCTTTTTATTCAATTTAGGGATGTTTAAAACTCTTATGAACGTCAACATATTTTCCGGCTAGCAAAACAAAACAAAACAATGTCCTTTTTTTAACACTATCTTATAATGTTATTTATATTGTACAATAAAATCAAAACAATGTCAAAATTTAGATTAATGTTTTTTAAATGTCAATATTAACAATATATCCGAAGCCAGAGGACTTGCGAGTGTAGAGCTGTTTCCATATATATTTTTCTTCGAACGAATTTTATAGTTGGCCTCTGTCTAATATTATTTCTTTAACGAGCTTTTTAAAAATGTGTTTGTTGCATTATATTGTTCAAATATTGATGTCTTACAAATTCTAAAAATATTTTGATTTATAAATTATTATTACATTAATTCCTGCCACATAATGTACTTTACAGACTCGGCGATTGTCTGATAGATTATGTCCATAGAATGAGAACTTATATTTTTTGATGTTTTTGAACTATGTAAATTCTACTGTTATGATACGTGAATAGCAAATTTCTATGATTTTGACTGAACGAAGCATCAATTCGCTGCACGATTAGACTCACTTGAAAGAGAACTATGTCTTTGCTATTAGCCCAATGTTGGCAATATTTTTTTCACTTTACAACACACATTTCATTCATTCACTCAGCCGTTTTGCAGTATTTCGTTGACAGAGACGTTTTTCGTTGTTCTGTGTTCTGCTCTCTTCTCTATGTTCTTCTCTTTGGTTTTTGTAGTCAACTTTCGACATTTGACTGTGGTGGTTGTGAACTCGGTTGCAGTGGGAATTAAATTGTAAATTATATTTTTTCTAAATCAAAACTGAATTAAAGTCGCTATGGCTGAAACAGAAATAATATCTAATAGTGATAGTAACGATCAATTTTTTGAAGGTGTCGAAAAACTAATAGAAATATGGTTTACGCCGGCGAAGCATGCAGACTTGAGGAAAATTACACGGTAAGATAAATGAATATACAAATTGCATTTGCACCCTCACTTTTTAACATTTCCCTAAATCATCCCAATTACTTAAAATTTTTTTTAACTTTTGAAGTTTAAGAGTATAACTTTTTTATGGTATTATTTAATTGAATCTTTTTTAGTTAAAGTAGTTTATACATTGTTATTGAAATAAAAATTGTAAGTTAAATACATCACGGTTGTTGATATGGAAGTTTCGGGAGTCAGCTGTTCATCTAGTTGAATTCTATGTTCTATCTGTAGTTCGAGTTGTCGGTGGCTATGGTTCAGCGGACGGTACCTGTCTGTGAAAAGCCGCCGCTACAGCACGAAATCCCATCGTCCTTTAATAAAAATAAGATGAGAACAATTTTAACTAAATATAATAATATGTAAAGCCGCTGAAAAGGTGATAGTAAAATATTTTTTCCCATTTTCCAAATTATTCTAAGTAGATACCTAATTAAAATTATCGATTTAAATATACCTATAAACATACAATAGGAAAAACATGCCAAGTAATTTTTTGATTTTACTATGGTCCGGAATTATGCCATACTAAGACCAAACAGGAATTGTGAAAGAATTTTTCAAATTGGTTCCACAATTTTTGAGATAGATATTTCAAAGAAACAAACTTACTAACTGTACATCATTAAGATATTAATAATTATAGTTGTTGAATCTTAGTCACAAGCATGCAATTCACTTTTAAATCTTTCTTGTTATTGTTACTTGTCCAGTATAATAATAATAGTACTTAATTTAAATAATAATATATTTAAAGACAATTTATTTATTTTATAGTATTTTATGTATGTTTACATGTATATTTGTGAATAACCCCAAAATATTACTTATACAGTTGCAGAATATCTTAATAGTTAATGTTCTTACAGAAAATATCTTTTTCTGTAAGGTATATTGGAAAGTTTCAGAACTCAATGTGCTTCCCTATTGGGAACAGGTTTTCTTGGCAATGATCAACCGGCAGGTACAAATAAGGCAAGGAAAGACTGATGGACTGCTTGCTTCTACAGTAGCCACTTGACTTGTATTTACAACAGTTTTTGACCATAAATAAAATATTGTTTGTTTTATTGTTTTAATTGCTTCTTTTCATGACTAAAGAGAAAAGGATTTATTTAATAGACATCTATAGTAGTCTTATATAGTGTATTTGATGACTGGGAGAATAATTCAATAATGAGTGACTCATACTACATAATACTCATAATATCTACATTGGATTGTGACATTAGGCATAGATCATATCAATAAATAATAACTGTTTATTGAAAGCAGTAGCTCTGTCTATGAAAGGGATTACAGGCGAATCTTTAAATGTCTTCAAAAAATGTTTTTAAATTTTATGAACGGATTTGGCAGACATTATTCAATCGCCAGAAACACATTTGCACCATGCACACCTGCAAGGTAAAATTTGGAGAAGGAGATGGTACATAAACCTGAACTCCAATGGTTTATAAAGAAAATATTTCCTCAATTACTTAACCCGTGTTCTTGCCCACAGAAAACAATGGGAAAGCGTCCTGAAGATAGTGAGATGCGAAATAATTTCTTTCACACAGAGCGAGCAAGTGGACGCCTATGTGCTTAGGTGAGTGGCTTTCGATTACATAAAAACAATTGTCGTGCTATGTATCGTTTAATTACTATCGCAAATATACGACTTGATCGACTCGTCTGATTTATTTCAACTGTTTTGTTCTGCACTTAATAGAGCCGACAGGCTGGTATTTGCTGTTGCGCGAATGGGCCGGCTCGTCCGGGGGTAGTGCCACGGACTCCCAGAATACCGGCGTGATGTAGAGGCATCTAGTGCTTCTGCGTTTCGTTCGTGGAGTGAGATAACCGGAAGCCCACTCCCCCCACTCCCTGTTCCTTTCCCCAGATATCTTTAAAGGCCGGCAACGCAACTGCAACTCCCCTGGTGTAGCGTTTACGTGGGCGTCGGCACTTTCATAATCAGATGAGCCGCTTACTCGTTGCCTAAAAAAAACATAAATTTTAGTTCCCGGGGTCCACTTTAAATTAGCAAATATTAATGGAATTATCTAGAGCCTTATTCGCTTTGTCACAAAAATTCCGTGTGAAGTTATTCCACGATAATTTTTTTCACATCCAAGGTATGGTTTTGTTTATTAGTCAAACATGTCTTTGATGAACAAAACCCCGTTAAAAATAACGGAGTAACGGAAAAGGTTCCTGTTTTCGTTGCTTATATCATTTTATAACTTCAACAGTTATATATAAATAACATCGCAACCCACGTTTTGTGTCCCTGGAGGATAGAAGGTGACACGGTGCGAACATCGACGGACGACCGGAATTGTTCCCGGTGATTGCCATTGTGATTATCAATGCCGCCTCTTACGACACCCACGGAAAGAAAGGGGTTGGCAGGTTCTATCGTCAACACACTGCATTATTATACAGATTTAAAAGTCTTTCATCTCGAAAAAATTGTTAAATTATTCTTTATTGTTGACCTTAAAGCTAAAGGTTACAATGGGCGGACTTAATGTCAAGTGGCATTCTCTAACAGTCTACCCATGTCAATGTTGAAAAGTATATAGCAGGTTTAAAAAAAAAAAGAATCATCATCATCATCATCACTTCAGCCTATCAGAAGTCCACTGCTGAACATAGGCCTCCCCCAAAGATTGCCACGAAGCTCGGTCCTGAGCCACCTGCATCCATCGACTTCCCGCAACACTGCGCAGGTCGTCACTCCATCTTGTGGGGGGTCGTCCTACACTGCGTTTGCCTGTACGTGATGATGAGTTGTAATAAAAGTTTAGATTAATAAAAAAAAGAGTAGTTAATTGAGATATTACATCTGTATTGAATAAAATAACAAAGGACTTTTTTCTATTACTACTACTACGTATGTATAGGTTACATTCGACGATTTTTTTTAAAATTAATCAAAATACTCGCTGCTTCGTTTTAATTCCTTCTAATTTTCTCGTATATTTTGTCATCTTCCGCCATTGCTTTCTTTTCTAAAGTAATGCTGTGATGTTCTCTTAGGTTTTCCTTCTATCCGTTTTTCTTCTCGCAGTTAGCATTATGTGACGTTCTTAGTACATCCTTAGGTTTTCATTTTTTGTCATATATGTGTTCGGCCATTTCCTTTTTAACCTTCGAATTCTCTGTATCTTCTTCATAGCATACTTAGTCCGATAACCTGATGCTAACCTACCTTATTCCTTTTTTTTTCGCTGATTATTCGCTTTTTGATGCTAGAAAAACTGGCTGCTGCTCATCTTTTTTTATTAACGCTAACTTAAGGCGTCTAAAATCAGTATTTTTTATTAGTTATTTTTCGGCGAGGGCCCTTCACGCTGCTCCATTGGGGTTGGCGGGCTTAACTTATCCTCGAAATAATATTTTTTATTATTTCTCAAATATGCAGGTTTCCTCACGAAGTTTCCTTCACTGCGAGCGCCATGGTAAATACGGCACTTAAAATTTTAGTGTTGGCCGGCACCGGGGATCGAACCCGGGACAATCGGGCTCTATGAAAATAAAGCGAACGCTCTGACCACTAGGCTACCACGGCAATTTATAGTATATTTCACACTGGTGAAAATGGAAAAAGAAACATAAATTAAGTTGTTATAAAAATGTCGTAACTACGAAGAAATTGAGAAAGTCCTTGTCATTCTTCTTGTCTGTCTCCATGTCTTCGTCAAGTATAATGTTTGTTGCACATTTGTTTAACTCGCTACTTGGAAGTTTATTCAACTTACTATTAATTTAAAACAGATCAAGTTGCACAAACAATGTCTATTAACCACTTGCGAAACTGAAACTGACTTACTTTAAAACTGTAATGTGTGCCCACAGGAAACCTTAAACGATAAAATTGTAAAGTGTTTTAATATCGAAAGGCAATAAGTCTAACAGAGTATTTATTTATGAAAAGTTTTATTATGTAATTTGATAAGTTTTTGCTATGATCCAATCATTAATTTGTTGGTTCTTCGCCAAATCAATCAATTTCTGGTCAATTTGTACTAGCCTTCCGATTGTTTGCAAATGACCGACATTTACCAAGTTAGGTTAGACACTTGAAATCATTAGGATTTTTTGAGCACTTTCATAAATTATACACGAAACTTTAATATGTCGTTCCTACGTATAATAAGAATTTTTAACACTTTTTTAATATTCTTAAATTAAATTTTAAATGGATCTTGGAGTAAAAATATTTTACTCTCATAATATATATATATGACAATATAAATTTTAAAGTGTAATATTATGTTTGTATAATCACTATGTTGCCAAATAAAAATAAACCCCTAACCTCTAAATATACGTAACAAATTAAAAACGAAAATTGCCAATTTAACGGTGCAACTGATTGCCTGATATCTCGCGGAGGTGATTTGCAGTTCATGCAGTCTTTGTACCTCTGTTGGTAACTAACTAAAATAGTGTTCCTAAGTACATTACATTACAGTTTTTTTTTTTAATATATAATATCAATGACAAAACCTCTGGCATAATCGTTAATGATACGAACCACGTGCCCGCTGATAGTGAATTAGTAACCCTGTATCATACATTGAGTGGCAAAGGTTATCTAAAACTGTAGTAAACTACGCTGACGATGAGATACACGCGCCTAGATGCGTTATCGTCTCTACTTACTAAGATTGGCATGGTTACTCCTTGATAAGATTTGTGGGGTCAGCACTTGAACCTTGAAGAGTGACTTTTTCTGATCAAATTCCGGTATTTTAAATATATTACAAACTAGCTGTTGTACGCGGTGTTGCCCGGAGTAAAATGTAACAAAAAAAAGTATAATAAAATAACAGAATCGGTCCATGTCCGTCATAAGAAACATATCTAAAGTAATCGGAACAAAATCGGTCCAGTAGTTTTGAAGATTAGCCTGCACAACGAAATACAGTTACGTCTTGTACTATAATAGTGTGGATGGAAATCTTAGCTTCCTTTATGGAATATCTGAATATATTTGACCTACCAAAGGCGTTTGACTTCTCTCTCTCTTCTATCCAGATTATGTTTTTATAAAGATTAATTCTTGGGGTTTTGTAACAATAGAAATTCTTTCGTTATAAAACGTTGAGGGTAATAGGGAATAAGAGAAGACTAAAATTATAACCAGATATAGCCATAAATAATGTTACAATTTAAGATTTATTTTTGTCCCCAATTCAAATTTGGAATATCAACCAGTTTGCCGGCTTTTCACTTTTCAGCGTGAATTACATTATGGAGTAGGGCGATAACAAAACAGAATAGCAGTGATTGCTTTGCATTTTTTTTTGCATTGCAAAGGCAGTGACATTGAATAAAACTGTTGTTAATTAATAGCTTAGACTTAGATAAATATGTACACATATTTGTTTATTATTATTACACTGTATCTTAAAAAAAAAGTTATAGATTTGTTAATGTGTAATAGAACTTTTGGCCATACTAGACGTTTTACTATTATACTTATATTCAGCGAAAATATAATGCTATGAACATGTAACAGTATAGTCACGTATAAAGAGTTTATAGTGTGTTAAGCAACGATACACACAGCAAGGAATTTACAAACAAGTTCTTCAAAGCGCCACGACAAAATAATATATGCTTTGACGGCGTAGTCAAAGTGTGAACTTTGACTACGCCGTCAATCGTTTTATATTCGAATTTCGACTGTAGCCAATACGTGTAGTGTGTAGATATTTATTTTAGTTGTTTCAACTCACCTTTATGCAGATCTTATTAGGAACAACGTGATAGAGGAATCTGTCGCCGTCTTAGTGTCCAGATTAACGATATAATCGCACGTAAGTTTAAAACAACTCCACCTAGGGTTTGAACTTGGGTTCGGAGACAGATCTCACTAACCACACGGATGTAGTGGCGACATACGACTATGCATTTATTGCACTTGCTTTCCCTCAGCTTCCCTAAGCCGATGTTATATTTATATTTGGCAATCGTGGTAACACATATTGCAGTGTCGTCAGTATAAGCACAAACATTGATGCACTTCCTAGTCCACACCATCCAAAACTCGATGTTACACATACATCTGGCTATTGTGGTAACAAATTGCAGTGCCGTCAGTTTAAGCACAAACACAGATGGTACTTCTTCTCGCCTTCCCACAGCCGATGTTAAAGTGACACCTTCGCAAATGATTGCACCTGGTTTTTATCATATAATGTCCATTTCGTTCAAGATATTTTCTTCGTTATTAATGTATTTTCTTCCATCGTTACTAAAATAGTACGTTTTTATGCACTTACAATGTGATTAAAGCTTTTGATCGCTTCATCTTATTTATATCATCGTCAATTTTAATGTGTATGGCATATAAAATTTCCCAGTGTGTTACCACAGATCATAAATGCGCATCTTAAACATACAGATCTAACCAACCGCAACGACGCGTGTGTGATGCACGCGTGCTTCTATTTCTGACGGTGCACTGAAATAAACGTCTTTTTATATAATTATGTTTGTACGTCGCCGCTTCGATGTGTTTTATAATAATATGCCGAAGTCTCTTAGTGTCTTACCATAGGAAGTCGTCTCTTCTATGATCATTCAGCCGAGTAATGCAGTCGGGAACTGTACTCTTAAAATGTTAGAACATTCGATCATAGGATGTTGTGCGTATTGCTATGTATTGGACATTATGCGTAATTGAGACGTTTTTGATTACATTAATTTGAGCGAAAACCGTTAGTTACATTTTATCAATGACCTCCTCATGAAATCATTAACTTTCAACGTCAAAGATAACACGTATAGAGTTCACATTCATAGTCGGTTATTCAAGATATTCGACCATATCTACTTTTTTTTTGTAATAATTGTAATTTCTTTTTTTAATGTAGATTATGTTCGCATGCCCCATCCGGCAAACAAAGAACCAGAGAGAATTAAAAATGTTTTTCTATCTATAGCATGTATCGTGATAGCAAATTGTGCAGTGGCTTCTCTGAAGCACTCGAAACGTCGGGAATATAGTAGTGTTCGCGTAAATACAAGAAAACTATATTGATCGTCATTTATTCGATTGTTTGCCCTAATGTACTTATTAATACATACTTACGTTTATTTAATCTATTTTCTCGTTCAGCTACTGTGCTGCTCAGACTTACCGACCGGTTCCGCCAGTTTGAGTTACTGTAAATCGTTTCGTGGAGATTTCTTTCCAGGACTCGGGAGGTAATGTGTGTTCGTCATTTTTTTTTTACTTTATGCACCGAATGGCAACGCAAGTCGATAATATATTTGAACGCGAAAAGAATAACGTACGAATAAAATATCGTGATTATTAAAATTAATATTAATAACGGTTGTCGAGTTAAGTAATACCTAAGAGGCCAGAAGGCGCGTTTAAATTTTAATAGAACCCAAGTGTTTACCCATGACTCTTTCGCTTATTTAAGATAAGTTTTATAATGTTTTAATTTAAAGTAGATGTTAAGTTTAGATAACGCTGGGCTGGGGCTCCCTTATCCATCGAGACAAAGGACCCTAAAAGAAAAAATAAAACAAGAATACGCAAGTGACCGGCACTACTGAAAATGTTAACGAAAATTATAAATGCTGAATCAACCACGTGCACGGCGGCGAAGGAAAACAAAGTAGCGAAATTTGCATGTCTGAGAAATAATGAAAAAAGATTATTTCGAGGACACGGAGAGTCCGGCCAACCTACTGGAGTAGCGTGCTGGATTCTTCTTGGCCCCGAAACTGCTTGAGGCAGTGGGTCACTTACTGTCCGCTTTTTTTAACTACAATGAAGTAAAGTTTCAATGTAAAAAATATTTTGTAAGTAGTCTTCATGGCTTTTTGTGTGCAAGAATAACCCTTTGTGCATCTTAAGTGATTAAAAAATAAACTGATTATTGAAATAAATTGGAACCATTTCATACAGTCCAATTCGATCTGTTTCATTTAGTATATTATTGATTTTCGAGTTTCTAAATTATCCCAATCCAAACAAAATCTCGTGACGAGGACTTGCTGCAGTTCGTTGAGCTATATGTTATCTTAAATCACGCAAATCAATCGGCAATCAGCAAAGTCGCGTTCTTAAGGTGAGGCATTCTTATCGCTGGGTAAGTCTACGCTCTACATCTTTAAATCCTCTTCTCTATCTAACGAGTATATTGATGTAACGCGTTTATCCGATAAGATAGAAGTAAGGGACGAAAAACAGTTATTTATATCACTAGAAACCCATGACTCAGTTGCAACTAGTACCAGCTGTTACAAACTAACTCATGGGTACAAAAGTCAAAATCACAATGTTTTGACGTTCATAAGAGCTTTAAGCACAAATGTACATACGTCAATTTGCTATGTTATACTTATCACAAAGTCCACGCGACAGACACGATGTCCTGGCTCTTGATATTTCGCCATTATCACATAAGCCTCGTATCTATATATAGATAGATACTGAATCTACATGCCGACGTCATTGTCCTTTGAATTATTGAGCAACTCCCGCCATCACACATCTGTAACTGTTGGTTATTTGTTAACGCGTGAACAGCAGCGAAAGATTCAGCTGTCGAGCGACCGTGCTACGTCGACGTGACGCGCTGTCCGAACGGCGTCGGTGTGGCGTCACGGCGGTGGCAACACGCCAGACGGTGAAAGCCAATAAAGTAGACGTTCCGGAAAGTCTCATCGGGTCCTGGGATGCGTTCGTTAATTGTTTTTGTTTACCTTAGCCAGTTGTCATTTGTATATTCCTTAGCACCCAGCAACTAGTATACTGCTGGATGCCACTCTCATAGGAATGGTTTGGCTTAGCGGGCCACGCTTGGCAAACGCTTTGGCAACAGCAATGCATGATTCATTGTGCACCTCAGACGCTGTCACTGTCCGTAATCAGTCTGCTTATTTTTGATCTGGTATTTTTAGAGACTGTTATCGCGCCACCTGTCGGTAGTTTTCCCATACCTTTTCCTTAAACTACTTTAACTTCGACCGCCGGATGAGATGGGTTGGCAGATCTGTCCGCATATAGGTGTAATAATGCTCGATCATTTGAAACTTTATTTGTTACGTAGTAGGACACAATTAAAGGTAACAAAAATAGCGGTTTTTCTTCGAATACCATCCCGTACCTGCACGGCTGGCAGGCGTGCGGGCTGCTGCTCGCGTCGAGGCTCTGGTGACCGTGAGATATTGTCAAAAATATAGACCGAACCCAGTTAACAGACATGTCACAGCGACCCTTATCGTCACATAAGGCCACAGATCAGTGACACCAGTCAGCAGCAGCGCCACAAGTGCGAGGATATCAGCTGAGTGCTAACTGGTCCTGCCCAGGCTGGACAGAGAAGTGAAAAAGTTTCTTCGGCTGCTTGCAAGTTATTTCGATAGCGCTTTTTAGGAAAGGCCAACGCCGTATAGTAGATTGATACAGGCTGGTGAAGAAGGAGGTGGGTGTCGTAGGCGGCGACTAAGGGAAAAGCTTTAAAAATCGCAATGACTACCGACAGATGGCTGGGATAATCATCATGAGAATTACCATAGCCAATCCGCTTGTCGAGCGTCGCGATTATGGTCAATGCTCCTCCTTATGGGGGAAGCCTATGCCTCGCAGTGGACTATTCACAGGGCCGAAAGCTTAGATAAGGAAACATTGTAGAAGAAATAGTCTTACTTTTTTTTATTTATAAATATATTGAATACGCGTTTAATATATCAGGGAGCCACATGCGTCTTTTATTTTTTTTCAGTTTTATTAGAATACTTTCCAGCTCAGATTCCGCCGTTCCACTGCAGCAGTTTGGTCTCTTGCAGCAGTTTATTCACTAGTAATTTTCCGGTACAAAATATGGCTTATACACCTCATTAATATTATGAAAGATGTTCTGTATATTATAACTTTGTATCATTATTAATAATATTATTTTGCTCCGCTCCAATCGTAAGGTATATTATTAAACAGAAGAACGTCATTGCGCTCGAATCGCGTCGACTCAAATATTTCCGTCCACAGAGTGCATAAAACTGCGTTTCTTAATTCCGTACGAGTATTGTTTATCAGTTTTAGTGTCGCTATTTTAACAAAATCGAACCCAATCGTTTGATATGCGTCAATGTTTCACACTACACGTAAATTCATACTGCTAAATGCCAAAGCAGCGTTCGCCGCTAGTTTGGGAAATATCTAACTCGACAGGCTGTTTAATAATGCCCTTTTCAATATATTATGCGTTTCGATCAATATACGCTCGCTCTATGGTTCCTTTTCAGTATTCCGTCTTTTATGTGCCTTGGATGCGCGGGTGTAAGGTTTTATATCACCTCCTTTTCTTCCAATACCCGCCGCACCTGTCCTTATCCCACGGTCTAGTGCGATAGTACCTGCTAGGGTTGCCAAATGTTTTTCGCTTGATTATAGTATTTTTGAAAATGTGCTTTAAAATATATATTCGACATAATTAGGGCCCTTTTTTTTGTTGCCCACATGCCTTCCGCACCATAGGTCAATCACTGGTAGTCCGAACAAGATCCCTTCTAAAGCCTGCCTCTTGGGTCTCCTGTCAGTACTGATGCCGATGCTGCACAGTATCGCGGAAACGCTTATTCTCTATTAAAAAAATAAAATACTGAAATGGTATTATAATGGCGGCGTTGAATCGCCATGTCGCAGAACTGTCTCGCGGACATCATATTTAGATCTTTTAAGGATAACCCGCTATATACCAGATCATTTCATTAGATATTTTGTGGAAAGAGTAAAGAGAAAGACAAAGTTGTATTTGTTATTTATTTATGCGCGTGCAAAAAAAAGATTGATCTATCCGACTGAAATATAGTATTTTTGCGTGCTTATGTATTTCTTCGCAGACCCGAAAGTACATTAGTGCATATTGTAGTACGGTTGGCAATCCACCTCAGCAGGCCAACTCAGCAATCCGCCTGCCTCAACAGGAAGAGCACTTTCTGGGAATGGGCATGTCATTAATTGTTTGTTTATCTTGTTGGGGGACGGGAAGGCTGATTGTGCCTCGTACGCTTACAATATGGCGCAGTGAAACTTACACATTACACTTCTTCCGGCAGTATAAATCGATTACTTGATGTTCATTGCAGGCCGTGGTAGCCTTGTGGTCGGAGTGCTCGCTTTAGTTTCATAGAGCCCCGAATGAGCTGGGTTCGATCACCGGTGCGCGGCACCACTAAAATTGTCGATAGAAATTTTAAGTATTGTATTTACCACGTGCTCGGGGTGAAGGAATACATCGTGAGGAAACCTGCATGTCAGAGAAGTAATAAAAAATATTGTTTCGAGGTTATGTGAAGCCCGCTAATCCGAACTGGAGCAGCGTGACGGGGCCTTCTCGGCTGCAAAACCCACACAGATATTTGAGATGGAGGCCTTTGCCCAGCTGTGGGCACTTACAGGCTGCTACTTTACTATACATTACTTTACAAAATAAACCGAAATAAAAGCGCCGAAGACATCGAGACTGTCATTGCGACCTTCAAACGTGCCGTGAGAAATTTATCTCAACGACGTGGAACACTTTCGATGCGTCCGATAAACAGGATAATGAAGTAAACAACAAAAAGCACTCCCGCTCGCTAAATTCATTTGAACATGGCATCCATTTGAGGCGGAGGCTTAATATATAGTTGTGTCGGGAAACCTGATCAGTCGAATATAAAAAGTATATTTCAATTTACAATGTGAGCATTGATGCGTTTGAATACTGATGTAATATACTATGCAACAATTCCAAGTACCACCCTGTGCTGTTGTTTCTTTTAAATAACTTTTAATGATATGATCGTCATTAACTTGGTTAGTGTATAATGATTTACGCAAAATGAATTCGTTTTTTAATAACCGCTAAGGAGCGCTACTATGGTCAGCGTTTACTTTTTTTTTAATGGCCAAGGGGGGTAAACGATTATGGCAGAGAAAGTGTGAAGGAAAAAAGTGTCTTTACTCGGTTGCCTGTTCGTGACCTGGGGAGGACGTCTCCTTCTCCACTGTTTTTTTTTTACGTGCAGGAAAGGTGCGCGTCACTTATCAGTCACCGAAGGTTATGTCGAGATCAACATTGAAAATGTTGAACCGACTAAATATTCTTGAGCTTCTCGTGTGGTGAATTAGATGTCGCCACACGAGCGGGCGTAGAGGCGTGTAGTGCTTGATGGTAAATGATAACCGACGCTCACGTACATCTGTAACACCGGAGCCGCTGCAGGTGCGTTGCCGGCCTTAAGGGTAATTTGGGTATAGGGGCAGGGAATACGGAGGGAAGCCGGTCTTTTGGAACAGCAACAAACGCCGCCGTTTGTCTTTACCATCTACCATACTAACTTCAGTGCCCTAAAAACGATATTTCTGCATACCACTGCTCGGCAGAAGAACTGGCACTGCGATGGTGTAAGTATGTATGGTGTAATATACATACACAATTTTAGCCTCGCGTAGCGCAGTAATTTAAACAGTACACAAAAATCTGAAGAGAAATCATTCCTATCTCCCAACTCCCATTCACCATTGTGGTCCGATCAAATCGCACGAATGTTTCCGGTCCGCGTGTGATGTTTATACGCTCCGTACCTAAGTGTTTAAACGCGGGGTCGTTTCACACAAACACGAAAGCGACCGTAGTGTTGTCGCAGAGAACAAGAATGTACAATTGTTACAGGTAATGTGCGTGGGAAGACTGTAACGTCTAGATTATACAGAGCGGACTGTGTTACGGTGTTGTCTGTTGGAAGTAGGGTTGCCGGGTCGGAAAACCTCAATGTCGGGACAAATTAATATTTTTTTTTATTCCTTTATTCAGATATCATTAAGCTCCATGGAAGTTATGAACAATAAAAGACTCAATAAGTATGTTAGTACTTAAACATTAATAGAGGTTTAGGTCCTAGACCCTCCCTTTAGTCGTGCTATCATGGGCGGGATAATGTTGCTGCTCGCACGGACTCTGGTTAATAGCGATGCTGTTTTCTTTCCGCCAGTTGGCATCAAAGCCATCCGTTCGCACCTTGGCAAACATAACAAAACCGCGACAGACCGATCTTTGTAATAATCATGCATTATATTTATTTAATATTTGTAATACTGATGGTGAATATGTTATACATATATGTAAACCTTCCTTATATAATGTTCTACATGACGAATGACGGGGTATAGAAGGGATGTCTCCTTTGAGTACTAAGATGGGATTCCTCACAGCCCGTGAATATCCTCTCACTCTACGTCTCTTTGTGAGAGAACTTTCTTCAGCAATGGACTTGTGACGGGCTGTAATGATGGTGAAGATGATGATAATCATACGCTTTTTAAAACCGAGTTTAACTTTAGTCTAGGCTCTGGTTATGTAAGTACTTCATTATCTATTCTATATCTAGCTAGTATTAGATTAGAACTGAGACTGAGTATCTTAATGTCGTAATAAGCTTGATGGTAATCGTCTTTAAATGAGCCAAATACCACTGACACAGTAATCACTGCGTCAAGCATAGGGTTGTTAGCTATTTTTTGCAGAAACAAGGGACATGTACTTCAATTTAATAAAAAAAAATCGGGACACGGGACAACAATAAAACTGCTAATAAAATAACATTTACGGTACGTGCTCAAACTGAGTGCTAAAAACGTAAATTTACATAAAGATTATTATTAGATTGCATTAATTGTATGTCTTACTGAAAAATATAACGATGGGACATTCAAAACAACGGTTGTTACGCGAGAGATTCTGCTTAATTCGGGACACATGGCAACGCTAATAAAGAGTAACAGGGCTTAAGAAGCTGAAGCTTTCATTGTGTTTCTTTCGATACTGCGACGGTAGATGTGCAAAAGGAAAGGATTTTAATAATGCCCTAGAAATTCTTTTTAAATACCGCTAGAATCGGTCATCATCATCATCATCATCACTTCAGCCTATCAGAAGTCCACTGCTGAACATAGGCCTCCCCAAATATTGCCACGAAGCTCGGTCCTGAGCCACCTGCATCCATCGACTTCCCGCAACACTGCGCAGGTCGTCACTCCATCACACAACATACGTTCAACGTGACTGAAAATCAGCGTTGCGGTTCACCCCAGCGGCACTATGCTGAGTCAGCACCGTTTCATTCGACACGACACGGTTTATATATTATAAAGTCTTTCTCTTAAATTATTTCTTTTTGTTTTTACATATCTATTGTTTTTTTTTCTGTATAATTGTATTTCTTGTAACTTTTGTGTTGTGTAAATTAATAAATCGTATCGTATCGTATCGTAACGTCTTGTTGCGTAGCGTTTCTTCGGAAATGCAGTGATTATGAATGCACGTGTATGTCTGGCACTAAGGAACAGGGGCCACGGCGCAATGTCTACGACGCCACTGCGCCGCGACGACGCGTGTTGAATATGAGAATAACGAGCCCCAGCGTCTGCGTTTTACGCAACACACCTTAATTCCGTAACAGAGCAGGCACAATTCCAAGAAACAACAGACACGACGTTAATAGGTCCTACGTTTTCTTGTGTGAAACACGCTGTTCCCACGGACAGTTGCTGTCGCCGGGTTGCGTCACGTGCTAGTGAGAAAAATTAATACGTCACCCCTTCATACTTAGGGTTGCCAACCGTACTGTAGACGGCTCGGTGGCGTAGTGGCTAAACGTTTAGCTGCGGCGCTGTGGGTCGCGGGTTCGTTTCCCGCACGGGACAAGTGTTTGCATGGACTAGAAATAATTGTTCCGGGTCTGGGTATTTGTCCATGTGCAATTTATGTATGTAAACTGCCTCCGCAACACAGGAGAATTTCCTACAGTGGAAGGTTAATGTTTTTTTTTAAAGAAATTAAAATATACTATTTAGTATTGGGTCTCTCTCTCTATCTCTGGTCTTCGTACTATGTACTGTCGAAGAAATACATAGTACGCAAAAAATCTATATTGCAGTTGTATAGATCAATTTGTAAACAGATAAATAAGTAAGAAACATAAGCTATGTAGGAGCATTTTTTTTTACTTTTTCAATAAACACTAGATATATTTGAAATGTTCAATAGTTGTAGTTTATTCTGAATTATACTATAAACAACCTGAAAAGTGTTGGAAATCCTACTTACACTGACCATATGTTCATTTGATTTTCTTGAACTGCCTTTAGTTTATCTCTGTATTAGGTATTATATAGCTATTATATAGGCTATGCCATTCTGTACAGAATGTATAAATAAACACTGATGAACGTAGGCGTTTCTAAGAGAGCGACGATTAAAACTGACATGCTTGTGTTGCAACTTCTCCATTCTCACAAACCGGGGCCTGCCTGGCCTCACGCTAGCGATGCTGCTCTCAAGTCACAAGTCTGTGGTGAATAGATTCATTATTGTCGGCTTTGTATCGAGCTAGCGGGGTGGGAGGAAGTGCCGCGTGCAGTTGATAATTTTCTCCATTACACACCATTGTTTACAACTTCCCTACGTGACACTCCTGGGATGTGAAACGTCCCGCGTATCACGTCGAACGACGTGCTCGGGATGAAGGTCAGCTACTGTATTATTTTTAAATCTCTTAGAAGGCAATACAAAACAGGTTCTGTAGCGATGTGGAGTGTATTGTATTAAACTGGTTTCATTCGTTTATATGTTTGAATAATAAGTCTTGCTCATCGCCTATCAATTAAAACGTGTAGAAGACGTATGAGAAATGTACTTTTAGGGTTCTGTATCCCAAACCCTCTTTTCGTGACATAACAATAGTTTCAATTATTTCATCATGTCGATCCGTCCCATTGTAGATCACAGGCTTTACTCCGACATTTTTCCATCGTTGTTTTGAAATATCCGAGCCTGGCATCTTATGTGAAGTCTTCATGTGCCCGCTTGTCGTTCTTGTGTAAAAAATATCTTTTAGTCATTTATATATTTATGCTGTTTCCCCTCCTTATAAAATAGATGCACTATGCTGAGTCAGCACCGTTTCATTCGACACGACACGGTTTGTAAATTATAAAGTCTTTCTCTTAAATTATTTCTTCTTGTTTTTACATATCTATTGTTTTTTTTTCTGTATAATTATATTTCTTGTAACTTTTGTGTTGTGTAAATGAATAAATCGTATCGTATCGTATCGTAACGTCTTGTTGCGTAGCGTTTCTTCGGAAATGCAGTGATTATGTATGCACGTGTATGTCTGGCACTAAGGAACAGGGGCCACGGCGCAATGTCTACGACGTCACTGCGCCGCGACGACGCGTGTTGAATATGAGAATAACGAGCCCCAGCGTCTGCGTTTTACGCAACACACCTTAATTCCGTAACAGAGCAGGCACAATTCCAAGAAACTACAGACACGACGTTAATAGGTCCTACGTTTTCTTGTATGAAACACGCTGTTCCCACGGACAGTTGCTGTCGCCAGGTTGCGTCACGTGCTAGTGAGAAAAATTAATACGTCACCCCTTCATACTTAGGGTTGCCAACCGTACTGTAGACGGCTCGGTGGCGTAGTGGCTAAACGTTTAGCTGCGGCGCTGTGGGTCGCGGGTTCGTTTCCCGCACGGGACAAGAGTTTGCATGGACTAGAAATAATTGTTCCGGGTCTGGGTATTTGTCCATGTGCAATTTATGTATGTAAACTGCCTCCGCAACACAGGAGAATTTCCTACAGTGGAAGGTTAAAGTTTTTTTTTAAAGAAATTAAAATATACTATTTAGTATTGGGTCTCTCTCTCTATCTCTGGTCTTCGTACTATGTACTGTCGAAGAAATACATAGTACGCAAAAAATCTATATTGCAGTTGTATAGATCAATTTGTAAACAGATAAATAAGTAAGAAACATAAGCTATGTAGGAGCATTTTTTTTACTTTTTCAATAAACACTAGATATATTTGAAATGTTCAATAGTTGTAGTTTATTCTGAATTATACTATAAACAACCTGAAAAGTGTTGGAAATCCTACTTACACTGACCATATGTTCATTTGATTTTCTTGAACTGCCTTTAGTTTATCTCTGTATTAGGTATTATATAGCTATTATATAGGCTATGCCATTCTGTACAGAATGTATAAATAAACACTGATGAACGTAGGCGTTTCTAAGAGAGCGACGATTAAAACTGACATGCTTGTGTTGCAACTTCTCCATTCTCACAAACCGGGGCCTGCCTGGCCTCACGCTAGCGATGCTGCTCTCAAGTCACAAGTCTGTGGTGAATAGATTCATTATTGTCGGCTTTGTATCGAGCTAGCGGGGTGGGAGGAAGTGCCGCGTGCAGTTGATAATTTTCTCCATTACACACCATTGTTTACAACTTCCCTACGTGACACTCCTGGGATGTGAAACGTCCCGCGTATCACGTCGAACGACGTGCTCGGGATGAAGGTCAGCTACTGTATTATTTTTAAATCTCTTAGAAGGCAATACAAAACAGGTTCTGTAGCGATGTGGAGTGTATTGTATTAAACTGGTTTCATTCGTTTATATGTTTGAATAATAAGTCTTGCTCTTCGCCTATCAATTAAAACGTGTAGAAGACGTATGAGAAATGTACTTTTAGGGTTCTGTATCCCAAACCCATAGCTCTTTTCGTGACATAACAATAGTTTCAATTATTTCATCATGTCGATCCGTCCCATTGTAGATCACAGGCTTTACTCCGACATTTTTCCATCGTTGTTTTGAAATATCCGAGCCTGGCATCTTATGTGAAGTCTTCATGTGCCCGCTTGTCGTTCTTGTGTAAAAAATATCTTTTAGTCATTTATATATTTATGCTGTTTCCCCCTCCTTATAAAATAGATGCACTGATACCATGGCATTGTTTATCAGTCACTTCAACGCTATCACCATTAAAAATCACCAAGGGGGTCTTAATGCCTTTTGACTTTCTCTGCCAGTCAACCCGGAGCGTGGAGAAATAATGTAATAGGTGTATTAAAATATACGTTCGTACATAAATAAATAGATATGTTTAATATTAAAACAAATATTGTAGTTAATTATCCTATAAATATTGGAGAATATGGTGAAGTAAAGTAAAGTACGTTATACATGTATAGCCGTGTAAGCCTTTTGGCCAGGGCGCCCGCTTTAATTTCATAGAGCGCGAGTGATCTAGGCTTTGATCCCCGGTGGCCTGTACTAAAATTGTTTATAGCAATTTTATGCGCTGTATTCACCATGTGCTCGGCGGCAAATATATATTACAACCAGGGCAAGAGGAGAGGAAGTGAAGTTCGGTAACCCGCACTGGAGCAGCTTGACGGACCCTACCCGCCTCCAAAACCCACTCAGATATTTGAGCAGGAGGCCTATACCCAGCAGTGGGTATTTACAAGCTGCCACTTTACTAACATGTATTATTATAGTATTTCTTATGCATCCGGTTTTATAAGCCAAACATCGTGGGCTCTTATCGGAACTATAATTACGATATGCTGTTACTTTGTAATATTATTTATACACAAAAATATGTCAAGCGGAATTTTTGTGTAATCTTTTGTTACATAGTGGATACGACCGCTGACAGCAAGAGAAAAGCTTTATGATATAATAATTTGTGACTAAGAATCTTTCGCAAGTACATAAATACAAGTATATACGTCATCGGCAAGCTTTCGCGACTTATCTTGAGACGTGCACTTCAGTCGGGAGTGCCGGAGGAGGGCGCCGCGGGGAAGGTCAAGGTGGAGGGTCGCGCGCATGCTCCCGCATCCTGCAGCCAGTGGGTATTTACAAGCTGCCACTTTACTAACATGTATTATTATAGTATTTCTTATGCATCCGGTTTTATAAGCCAAACATCGTGGGCTCTTATCGGAACTATAATTACGATATGCTGTTACTTTGTAATATTATTTATACACAAAAATATGTCAAGCGGAATTTTTGTGTAATCTTTTGTTACATAGTGGATACGACCGCTGACAGCAAGAGAAAAGCTTTATGATATAATAATTTGTGACTAAGAATCTTTCGCAAGTACATAAATACAAGTTTATACGTCATCGGCAAGCTTTCGCGACTTATCTTGAGACGTGCACTTCAGTCGGGAGTGCCGGAGGAGGGCGCCGCGGGGAAGGTCAAGGTGGAGGGTCGCGCGCATGCTCCCCGCATCCTGCAGCCTGTGGAGTGGGCAGAAGCATGTATACATACCACATCGGAGAGATATTCACAACACGACTCCTGCTTATATTTCACGTGAAACGCTCTTTCGAAAAGAATTCTCAATTATTACAGCGCGTTTAAATCGTAGCGTCGGTTCGCGTTGTTAATTATGTGAAGCACCACGTACTAATGACACGATGATGTCTGTCATTATATGCACTAATGATGATATGCGCATTTTGGTCACGACTATTCTAATTATTATTAACTAAATGTAACCTACTGCTCAAGATACGACAAAATAGTGCCGGAGCAAGAGGAATATACCAACTCTTACCAATAAATGGCCATATCAAATCTGTATCTGATTACCTCTCCTTACCAGCCTGTAAATAGTACTGCAGGATATATAAGCCTCTCCCACTACATCCACTATTCGCTGCAGTCGCCACGCTCGGCAAGCGGATTGGCAATCGCAGTACCGGCCACCTCGCACCTTAGATGCTGTTGCTCATTAGTCTGCTAAATTTAGGTCTGGTATATTTTGAGATTCTTTGGATAGGTAGCCATTGCAATTATCAAGGCCGCTCCATTAGACACCGCTTACGACGTCCACGGAAAGAAAGGAAGTGGCAAATTCTAATGCAGACACCAATCTGATTAATACATGCCAACTCAGCCTCGCAGAATACAGGCGTGAAACCAGAAATCAAAAATCCTTAAAAATGACTGGTAACGCACCTACCGCTCATTTGTCACCATTCCCATAAAAAAAGAAAAAACAAATTGTTCCTGGTGTAGAGATGAATGAAATATTTTATCCTCACCAAGTTTTCATTAGCTTAGGCTATGATATCAATTACGATTTCATTTATTTGAAGGCCATGTTATGGTCTACGAACCATTGTATACTAAATAGCTTATACACTGCGATTAATTTCAAATAGTTTTTAACTTCTATCGAATAATTTCGCTCCCCTCCGCGTTCAAAAATTGAATGGAGAACGTTAGCGTTTAAAAATATATAAACATACGACCTTCAAATTGAACAACGGCTCGCGCAACGCCTATTACATAACCATAGTAAGGTAACGGTGGCGACCTTGGTGATCAGTGGAGTCCGACCGAGGCTAGGACGAGCTACGCGCCAGTCGCAGAACAAGAACGGCCAGCTTTTTGCGTCCGGTCGGTTAGCAACGATTGTTTTTGTTGTCCTTTATGGCCAACGAACCCGGGCCTTGACGTCCGATCGCCTCGGCGGAGATGTGGCGCGCGCGATGATGTAAGTATCTCGCAGTTGTGATTTTCCAATATGCCCGAGAAGATTTTGAAAGGTACTTTGGAAAAAAAAATGAAGGTTGCCTTGTGCTGGAGGTTCATTGTGAAAGGTTGCCTTGTGGTGACGGTAAATCGGCCACCCCTCTTATCTTTCCGTGCGTGACGTACGGGACAAGTTCTGTGGCGATCTCCGTTAGGAAACCAAGTGATGGGATCGCCATGTCAGCATTGCGGAAGCCCGTTTGATTGCGCTGAGAATTGCAGACATTTGTTGTGGCATTGGATGGTCATTCAATTATTTTGACAATATTGAATTCTGCTGCGATTTGAACCCAGCCTTACCTTTACCAGCAGAACCTTACCTTACCTTGACAGCCTGAAAGTGGAATTGCCATAATCTCCACGCTCGCCGAACGGATTGGTGAACGCAGTAGCAGACACCACGCTTTAGACGCTGCTACTCGTCATCGATCTGCTCAATGTGGAGTGTTATTTTTCGAGATTGGTTTTCTCGCCACCTGTCGATAGCCATTGCGATCTGAACCCACGGGAAGAAAGGGGATGGCATGACCCAGATACAACAAGGCCAATAGTGCCGGACAAAAGCCTCATATATACATTCCTCGGAATGTTTTTCATTTGTTTTACTTCACGACCGATCAAGTAAAATTAAGCACATTACAAAAAATTTAGAGATGCCGTCATCGGAAAAAAAAACCTCACCTGGCAGAGGCATTTACAGGCTGCTACTTTAAGTAGGTAACCGTCTTTGATGAACAGTTCAATGGTGGCACTGTTCTGATCCTTCAATAACGCAATCTGAATTATTGGAAATTAGGTCGTCACGTTTGACCTCTGCTAAAATAAAATCAATACACGGCGTCTGTTAAGCTATTAAAAGCTCTTTGAAACGTACAAACATTGTTAGTTAGTTGTTGTGGGTTTTCTTACTTGTTTAACGAACTTAACATTTGAAACGATGTCTACGCTCTAGGAGGTCTGCAGTCTGTGATCATATCCAAGATCGCCTCAATCATTACATCAGATTTGAATCACCACAAATCCTTGCAAAACAGCACCGATTCCTGCCAAGGATGATTCGCGAGGCTATTGAAAAAAAAAAAAACATTCTAATTTAATTTGGGCAGTACCACTCTATAGACATTGCATTGGCATTCTAGCTCAAAAATATTTTTTTCGAATTGGACTGGTAGTTGATAAACGCGCTCATTTAAACTCTACAGCTTTAATATATTACTACAATTTTGTACCCCAACGCCGGGTAACATTTAGAAAAGTATGAGAAAATAGTCAGAAAACTATAAAAAAACGTCAAAAAAAAAACCCGATCAAAATCTTAATGACTTTATGTGTTAGTATAGATATTTTCTTTTATGGAAGAGACGGCCAACTAGCAAGCGGTTCACCTGATGGTAAGTGATTACCGTCGCCCACATACATCTGCAACACCATAGATGCTGCAGGTGCGTTGCCGGTCTTTAAGGATATTTGGGAGATGGGAGGGGAATAGGGAGGGGCTGTGGGCCTCCGGTTACCTCACTCACCGAACGAAACGCCGAAGCACAAGATGCCTCTACTTCAGGCCGGTATTCTCCGAGGCCGTGGTAACAATCGGGTCGAGCCGGCCCATTCGAGCAGCAGCTAAAGCCGCCGCTTGGCTCTACCACGCTTAAAATTTTAATTATGTTGTGTCCTTCTGTGTGTGATATCAATTGATATGTTCTTCTCCCTTAGTTCATTGTGCGACACCACTTGCATACCTCAAACACTTACTATATATAAATGTTTCTTTGTCAAAACAAATTAAAACTTTCTGATAACGAGGCAGCGGCCCAAATGCCAGAAAAATCTCTTGCTCTACTCCGAATGGCGAACTATCCAATTCTATCATGGCGGGACTAAAGTATGCTGACTGTAGTCTGGTACTGCGGTCGTTTACCTTCTGGATGGCGAGAGATCTTTTTAGACGTTACTTCCAATGTAGGAATTGGTTCTATACATACAAACCCGGAACAATTATTTGTAGTCAATACAAACACCTGTCCCGTGCCGGACCCCAAGCCGCGACCTCTCGCGTCGCAGCCAAACGCTTAACCTTAATCAATCAATCAATAATTTTATGCAAAGCTACTTGGTAACCGGTCTTTACTTTAGTACCAACACCGACTACAGGGTGGGGTGGGGGGTATATTTGACGTCCAGAGTACGACTACAAACTGCATTAGGTGCATTTCGCGGGACAGATGTAGTCTTCTACATCTGTTCTACGGGAGACATGTAGTGCTCTGCAATATTTTAACACACGACACGACGACCGCATGGCTTAGTGGTTAGCTTAACCTGACTGCGACATAGGTACCTGGGTTTGAATCTCAACTGAAGCCAATATTTGTGCAAAACACATTTTATTAATTGTCGGGTCTGGTTGTGTTGTGTTGCGTTCCCTGTCTCTGCTGCATCTAGCCCGTTCTTCAGATCTTCGTATCGTATAAGCTTTACTTCCAACACGACAAGGGGAAGGTTAAAAAGAATGAGTGCTGTCAGCACTATGAAATACTCTTATCTCTCACGCTGTTTTAGGAAATTATCACTGTGGTCGAAATCGGCCAGACGTTAATGACGTCAACATCATCATAGTTTCATCCGTCCGTTCGTCAAACATGATAAATAAGTACTAGCTTACTTAGTTTATGCACAAGACACTTCTCGTTATTTACAGCTCAATGTATCTTCTTACGTAAAAATGAGATACGGTTATGCGGATTGTGACAAATTGCATAGAGGATGTGACGTAAACCGATGTTACATTTCCTTTCGATTTAAAGGTCGCTGTGTGTTACACAGTCATAAATCTTTTCATCCAATTGGTTTAATTACAATATTTTCCCCGTAAGCATTTCTAACGGAATAACTAGTTTTAGTGATTATCAAATTGTTAATGAACTCGGCTGGAAAAATTAGTTTCGTCTGATTCTCTAAAAGATAAAAAAAAAAATTATTTATAATAATCTGTACTAATATTATACTAAATAAAGAGAGTATGAGTCTGTAAGTGTGTGTGAGGTCACGAGAATTACACGACCGATTTTAAAAGTCCTTTTACTGTTTCAAAGATACATTTCTCCATAAGGTAGTATACTATGTTTGATTTTCAAAATAAATTCAAATTGAAATAAAAATTTGTTGGTGATACTTATTTACCATACATTTAGTACTGATGAATGCACTAGACCTATCTCAAATACTCTTTATAGATCTGTCCGTGCGAAGCCAGTGCGATTCGCTAGTATCCCTGGTCTAATCAATTCTGGCCTGATTCTTGCAGTTTCCTTACTGGCAACTTCTACAATACTATCTTCTACACTTTCACTGCATTGTTTAGGTGTGCGTGTGGGTATACACTTTTCGTCGAATGCATCTATATGCATTGCGGGCACTATTGCCTTGGTGGGTAACAAACACAACGCTTTGGTAGTAGATTGATAAAACGTAATGGAAGGTAATTCAAATTCTTCGCACTTCTCACTCCGTTCAAGATGCACTAGAAACTCGACCCGGAAACCGTATCCCGTCCATGGTAAGTTTTGGCGTTTGCACACTATGGCTTGCCACGGACTTGTCTTATGGACACCGACGAGGAACACAGATATTTTAGTACCCCTTGTTTTTTATTAATTGGTCCGGCTGATCGTGGTATATTACGTGGTGTATGTGGTATGTTACGGCTGATTTTGACGTTTCACAATTTTTTTGAATTTAATGTCTTCTTCTTCTTCACTGTCTCTAGGTAAAATGCGCATAAATTCAGTCCAACAAATCGCTAACAACACAGAAACTGCAGCGGCAGTCGAGTCACGTTATATATTTAAGCGGGACACGTTTGAAATAAATTGCACTTGTGGTTGTTTGCCAATTTCACGTTTCAGCTGATCACATTATAATTTCGCTAGTTCCGTGTGTATCGAATTGTGTCAATGTTGTGTTGTGTACTACAGATGCACCTCCTATCGGTTATGTGCTCCTGTTATGTCCTGGCCAATATTGTGACCCCCTCCTCCTCCCCATCCTCTTCCTGATCCTCCCTTCCATCACCCAAATACCCTTAAATGCCGACAACGCACCTACAGCACCCCTGGTGTTGCAGATGTACGTGGGCGACGGTAATCACATACCATCAGGTGAACCGCTTGCTCGGTTACCGCCTTTCCTATAAAAAAAAATTCAACTTATAGTGTTTTCAGAACAATTCCCAACGGGTAAGGCAGAGACAATCTTCTTCCACTTGGTACGGTCCTGGCATACGTCTTTCGCTACTTCCACTCGTTCCACTAGCATGCTCGTTGGTTTAGAGTACTCTTGACCTGGCCTTTTTTCAGAACGTCTCCGATTTGATCGTGAAATGTTCGCTTGGGTCTTCCTCTCCCGACTCTACCATATTTCAGAACAAGCATATAAAAATATAATATTATACTTTAAACAAATACATTTAAAAAATATGTAGGTAATATTTTATAGAACAGGAAAGTATATAATTTATACTTGCACTTGACGAAATTTCATCTTACTGGCAACAATAATTGGATACCCTGAAGATGCCTAGCTCCTAATAAGTTTGCCTTTAAAAATAAAATCCGCAAACACTACAAAAATGTTGCAAGTCTGTATTAGTGTTGCTGTTAGTCATTGTGTCGTTTTAGTTGTTTGTCCTGACATGCATATTTGTTTGTGTTTTGTATTAAAATTCATGATTCTGTGTATATTTGTACATATATCTTCTTACTCGTTTTATTCTGTTAGCTGTATCGCCTCTATTACGTGTTTATCTCAGCTTAGCCTAATGATTTACTGGGAGAGAATGCATCTAGGTATTAAGTCCGCCATGTGTACCACTTTGTGCATGAAGCTTAAATGAATAAATAAAGAAATAAGATGCCGTAAGGCCAAACCGGACGTTTCTTTAGTACTCATATCCGAAACAGAGTATGTACAATACTATGCACGGTAACTTTGTTCCTGGTAATGTTGAACATTGAACTTGACTGGGCAAGTCAGTGGTCATTGTTGTCAAACAGACAGAAAGCAGGAAGGAAGGGAAGGTGATTTCCACTCGTTCGTCTTAACCTTCCCGTATCCGATGGACTTAATTAAGCCTGATATGATCAAATCGTACGTTCGATCATTGGAAACAATCCGGGCCCGAATATCAATATTTTGTGTATTCTTCGGCTGGGACTTTGAACCCAGGGCTGTGGACTAAGCAAAGAGACACCTACGGCGTATTAGCAATAAGAAGCATTTTTGTATGGTATTAATGAAAAGAAAGGGAAGCATAACTGCTGATTTTCTTGAGTAGAAAATGTGCTCTAATGTAAGATAGGTCTTATCACTCCGTTATCTTACTACACTCGATTTAAACTCCTCTACAATCATTTCAGCTCTACCGTCCGATTTTGTTTGCACGACACGTGAAGTATCTAGTTCCGCTCGACACCGGCATTACTTTAGTGTATGTTTCGGTGTGATATTTACTTTAGGCCTAATTGATACCCGATCAAGCTCGCGGGTGACGTCAGGGGCAGCGACGGAATAACAGCGCAACAGCAACACTCCCCCACCACTGTAAAAGAACACCGTGTTGCCCTCTTTGTTTTCCGTCCGATATCTAAATGATAAATGTCTCTTGATATTTGCTATTCTATTTCATACAGTTGTCCATCGAATGGCATTCCAATTTTACGTTGTTCATCGTATTACATACGTACTTATATCACATCTTGTTGCATCACGATACCTATAAAGAGAGTTTGCGTTTTTGAATATACATTATATTATGTATTTTCTTAATATATTTAAATAATATTATGTATATTCTTAATATACATAAATAATATGTAGGTCATCAGTAGTACCTACTGAAATGGTTTAAAATAATTTGCACACACATTATTCCAGCTGGTTATAGGCCCTTAATGGTTGATTCATACACAAAGAAAATTTTTCGACTATTGATGAAAATTTTTCGACATCATTTCAGAATTAAAATTTTCGAATGTACGTATCGATAGAAAAACAGTAACAGTTTCAGTAACGACAAAACTGTATAATTGTTTTTTTACCTATTATCGTCGTAATTAAATTAAAATTGGGGCGAAGTACAAAATTTGTTATCTAATTTACAATACAATTTTGTGTGTATATGAAAATCTCGATTATAATAACAATGAAAATAGCTAGAGACTTGAAACAGTACGTGCATTTCGAACGTGGATTATCTGTGCTAAGTTTCTTCAGAATCGGATAATTCGTTTCAGACGGGATAGCAATAAATTATTGCAACGCAGTCGAAGAAGATATTATGTATCATATCTAATACAATCCAATACCAATAATATCCAAATAGAATTAATAAATTAAATAGCAAAATTGACGGATCACCCATCTCGCTCGGCGACAACACACGGGTTCGGCAACGAACGGATGGGGGAAGTTTCCAGAAAGTAGGTAGTGGCGTGGTGCATATAGTACGTGTAAGCTGGTCCCCACCGGCCGGTGGCTGTATCGATCGGCACCTGCGCCGTTGCAGGCACTGTGACGCAGTTCCAACTCTGTTTACATCATTACCCTACCGATGTTACACTGTAAATTGCTTCAGCGTTTGTCTTATTTGAACCAAGTTTTTATTAATATCTGTTCACGCTGTATTTTATTAGTCACGGTTTTGTTTATGATTTATTTATATTTTATTGCATAACTTAAAGAAGTAATACAATGGACGGATCTAATGCCGTTTGGAATTCTCTGCCAGTCAAACCCGAGACGTTGAGAAATATTATTAAGGTGCATTAACTGTTTCAAATGAATATGTGAGTCATAAAACAAAGGGGGATAAATATCCTAATAGTAAAATCAACAGATAAATATATTTAAAACACACTAACATATTTATGGATATATACAAACTATATGAATAAATACATATACACAATATTATTACAACTGCAATGAGCGATAGATCAATTTCATGTTTTTGTTATGGTGTAGGCAGACTACTAGATACCAGAAAGCTTAATTTCACTTCGCATTGATTTTTACTAAGGATATGATTGCGTTTAGATCACCTTTCTAGAGTTACACCACACGTTTCTTCACGTTTCCATTCTATTATTGATTGAGCTGAGTTCACGGTGACGTTCTTAATTCGCATATGTCGCGAAGAAATAAATTTTCATGCTAATTATATTTTAATTTATTATTATTCTATCACCAGTGCAACCACTATTGTTTTTATAGTCAGACAGAGCCTGTGGCTGTGAGGCATTCAATCTTAACGCTCAGGGTTGGGTGAAAACGCATCTGTAAGCTTGGTCGATGGAAATTGTTTGCCGGTGTCGACAGAAATGGGCTGCAGTACCCACGGTTAGTGGGCTCTTCTCTTAACGGAGTTTATTACTCCGTTAAAGAGACTCACTCGTCCATACCCTTTCTCCGGTCTAACGTTTTATGCTATCAGATCGAAGGGAAGGTCCGTGGCAGTCTTTCAGCGAGGACAGAACAGGATGCAACCAGTGAAAAACATTAATCATTTATTGTAGCACAGAGGCTCCGTCTTGAACCATGGACCTTTAATGTTACGTTTTATTTTTACTGTTACATTAGTCTTATGTTTTCTTTTTAATTTTGAACAATGTAATCCTAAGGACGGATATATTTTACAAGCATTGAGTTTGAACAGTAGACGACAACTCCAGTTAATTTGCGATGTGACGAAGTGTTCGCGGCGAGCGCACGTTGCGCAACGCGCACAATCAAGACGCGTGTAGTGAACACGCTGCGGTAATGTATAAAGCGCGTGATGGTTGGCTTAGGGTTAGCTAACAGGTCCCAGGCTATACATTGTGTATTAAATTTTAAAAAAAAAAGGTCGTCTACTTTTTTTCAAGGCTCTCTGTGTTCCGTCTGTATAGGTACCACTAATCAGCAGCGCAAACACTGTTATCTTTCGGTTCTAAACATATAAAGGGCCAGACAGAGGTCATCTGAGTCCTCTTCATATAATTTCCTTCGTCTGAAGCTGAAAGCAGCTAACTAGGCCCCCCCACGAAATATAAAGGAGGTACTCGCCTCCATTGCTCTGCTCTTACTTATCAATAAAATATATCTGTGTCTGTCTATTTGTCTCGAAATTGCATCGCGCTGATTTTGACGTTGCTAGGGACTACATTTATTTACGAACGTTAATTTTTATTATATTTTATTATGTACAACACTAATTATTTTTAATATCTACAACCCTAAGTAGTATGATAAGATAAGAGAGCGACGACCACGTGGCACAGAGGTCAACATAACTGCTGTATTGTTTCTCTTAACTTGTGCCGGTTGAAATCCCTGCCGCAGAAAATGATTTTTGTGTGCATTTTGAAACTTTATCTGAGATTAATGTGAGTATGACCCACATTGTACCTCCCAGGGGGGCTAAACACTAACTTAAGAATTAATGATTTTTCGTATTGAAATAAAACTATTCTGATTTTATCGCGTTTAAATTTTTATGCCCAACGTTACAGCACCAATGGTCACGGGAGGACAGATGTTTTGGTGCCTTCGATAACTAAACAAACATTTTAGTTAAATATCATAATTTGTAAACCAGACAGTTTTTTTAATAATACCTATGTAAATATCTCGTGTAAATTTATATTTGAGATACGCACGTACAGGAAATTGTGTATAGAGAAAAGTTTGTTATTTGAACAAATAATTGAATCGGCACTACGAATTATTTGCTTTAATGTTGTGCGTTGAACCTGCGTTATCTGCTCGTCGAGCATGGCCGCGGGTTCATGTCCGGCACCGCTGAGGCCGACTGACATATTTAACGCTAGACTGAGTTTAGGACTCACAGTGTCGCTAGCGTGCGTGGCCGATCTGAGGGTCCGTCCATCCGATAAAACTTGCGTGATAATAATGTAATATAAAAGCAGCCTTAACGCCCGCTGCAGGGCAAAGGGTTCCTCGAATATCTGAGAGGATTTCGAGCCGGGTATAAATTTTTTTTATAATTTTTCAGACATACCGGTTTTTCTCACTATGTTTTCCATCATCGCCGAGCAAGTGGTAAATACAGCATTTTGCGCGCACCGGAGATCGAACCCAGGTCACACGCGCTCAATGAAAGTAAAGCGGGCGCCCTGACCGCTTGTCTACCATGGCTCTCTAATGTAATATAAGATGGATGGCTACTGTTACATATTGAACAAGTGTTCCCCGGAGCAACTCTACCAGCGACGGGGCGGAGGTGAAACATTATCTTATGCGACGAACAATATTCAACCTTTGCTCCTCGACCAGTCTAAATATAAAATAAATTAATCTAGCGACCGTCTGTCACATTGAAATGTTTCAGATTTAGAATTGCGTTTTAAAAGAAAAAAAAAAAAAAAAAAAAAAAAAAAAAAAAAAAAAAAAAAAAAAAAAAAAAAAAAAAAAAAAAAAAAAAAAAAAAAAAAAAAAAAAAAAAAAAAAAAAAAAAAAAAAAAAAAAAAAAAAAAAAAAAAAAAAAAAAAAAAAAAAAAAAAAAAAAAAAAAAAAAAAAAAAAAAAAAAAAAAAAAAAAAAAAAAAAAAAAAAAAAAAAAAAAAAAAAAAAAAAAAAAAAAAAAAAAAAAAAAAAAAAAAAAAAAAAAAAAAAAAAAAAAAAAAAAAAAAAAAAAAAAAAAAAAAAAAAAAAAAAAAAAAAAAAAAAAAAAAAAAAAAAAAAAAAAAAAAAAAAAAAAAAAAAAAAAAAAAAAAAAAAAAAAAAAAAAAAAAAAAAAAAAAAAAAAAAAAAAAAAAAAAAAAAAAAAAAAAAAAAAAAAAAAAAAAAAAAAAAAAAAAAAAAAAAAAAAAAAAAAAAAAAAAAAAAAAAAAAAAAAAAAAAAAAAAAAAAAAAAAAAAAAAAAAAAAAAAAAAAAAAAAAAAAAAAAAAAAAAAAAAAAAAAAAAAAAAAAAAAAAAAAAAAAAAAAAAAAAAAAAAAAAAAAAAAAAAAAAAAAAAAAAAAAAAAAAAAAAAAAAAAAAAAAAAAAAAAAAAAAAAAAAAAAAAAAAAAAAAAAAAAAAAAAAAAAAAAAAAAAAAAAAAAAAAAAAAAAAAAAAAAAAAAAAAAAAAAAAAAAAAAAAAAAAAAAAAAAAAAAAAAAAAAAAAAAAAAAAAAAAATCACACCCAAGACAATGGTTTCTTTTATTGGTGTGTATGTCTTGAATGTACGAAACAATGTCTATTTTGTATTGCAGTATTTAAGTATTAAAATATATGATTTTATGTGTATTGTATATATTATATGTATGTATCTACTTGTATGATTTTGTTCAGCTGCATCGCTTCTATAATATATTTATCTCTGCTTAGCCCAATGGTTGAGTGGGAGAGAACACCTTTAGAAGTTTAAAAGTAAAACGTTATGGTATATTTTTGTATGATATGTGGTTGTATGTGGATAATAAAGTGTAGTAAGTAATTAAAGCATAACCACTTATCAGTGACGTAACTATTTAAACTGAGATAAGCAGGTACAGTTCAGTTTTTCTGTACTCACCGTTTTAAATGTAATTGAAACGGTTATATATTAGATTTGTTATAATATAGCTTTTATATCTGAAGCAATGATAACACAAGGAGCGTTGAATTATTAATTAAACGAAAAATACATAAGGTTTTTTTTTTTTTTATGAAAAAATAGGCCTGCGTTTGACCTCAATCTTGCCCGATGGAAAGCGAAGATGAGGCCTAGGATGGTACACGCTTGCCTAGATGTCTGTTCACTTTGGCCTTGAAGATATCCAGGTTATAGGCCTCCGGAAAAACCGACCTCGGTTTTATAGAAGATTCGAGTATTGTATACGAGTAGCCTAAACTAGTCTGTACGACCGTCGATCTATCCAACAGTCGAGTGTGGCGCTACCACAGATTGATACCTATTACGATCACCCCTAGAGTTACGCAATAGAGGGAAGCAAACCCGGAACAATTATTTCTAGGGCATACTAAATACTTGTCCCCTGTCAACCGAGCCATTAATTGGCTCGCTTTGTGATGATGGACATTAATTTGCACATACACCCGCCGTCCGCCGGTTATGTTCGGTGATTACTCTGCCAAGATGTTTCAAATTTCGGAGTTCTTGGATGGTGACGCCATAAACTTTAATTGGTTAATTTGGCTGCATCTTTATGGAGGGACAAAGGCGTGTAATTCGCCCGCGGCCCTTTAACTAATGTCATTCCGTGACAGGGAAATGTCAAGATAATAATATTGTACCTTAGACAAGGTGGGAAATTAAAAGTGCTGAATTATTTTTCTTTTTCCATACGTTCTTCTGCAAGTCGAATACATTATTGAGATCTTTCTGAAAAAAATTTTTTTCCTCGTCGGACAAATACGAGGAAACTGCTTCCTTAACTTCTTCATCGGAAATTCTCGTAGAAAGCAAAATGAAAGCTTCCTCGCTGACAACACAGCTCAAAATTCTATTTAAAGATTAAAGAAAATGGAATAATTACAATAGAAATGTCCGTCGACTACGATAAATGTTTATTTAATCATAATTACAGTCTATCACGTATCTATTGCTGTACATAGGCCGCACCCAATGATTGCCACAAAGTACGCTCCATAGACACCTTTATCCATCGAATTGGCGCAACCATAAGTTGTTATTCCGCAACACTGTGCGGGTCGTCACTCCATCTTGTGAGGGTCGGCTTACAGTGCGTTTGTCCGTACGAGCTTGTCGCACGAAGCTTAATTGTTTATTTACTTGCCAGCTGCGCCCCGCGGTTTTAGACGCGTTAAATTTGGATTATATATGCTTTCCATATACATGCCGAGTACATCGCTCGGGTTTATGGTTACTGCTCGGCTCCTATGGGTCGTAGCGCTATGTTAAATAGCGTACAACCTTTCTCAATAAACGGGCTACCTAACTCATAAATCATTTTTCAAATCGGTCTGGTAGTTCTTGAGTTTAGCGCGGTCATACGGAAGCATAGACGCTCGCCTGACACTTCCTTTTGTATTTTGTATGTTATTTCAATACGTTTTGGTAATATAATAGATACAATTATAATTATAAATAATAATAATCTCTCACGACCGTTACGACATTTTATTCCATTCAACCCACTTTTCGCCCAAATATTTTTTGGGGCAACGTGGCGTTTTTAAGCGTGGTAGAGCCAAGCGGCGGCTTTAGCTGCTGCTCGAATGGGCCGGCTCGACCGGATTGATAACACGGCCTCGCAGAATACCGGCGTGAAGTAGAGGCATCTTGTGCTTCTGCGTTTCGTTCGGTGAGTGAGGTAACCGGAGGCCCACATCCCCTCCCTATTCCTCTCCTCTTCCCTCCCATCTCCCAAATATCCTTAAAGACCGGCAACGCACCTGCAGCATCTATGGTGTTGCAGATGTATGTGGGCGACGGTAAGCACCTACCATCAGGTGAACCGCTTGGTCGTTTGCCGTCTTATCCATAAAAAAAAAGTTGGGTGGGCCTGTCCCCGACTCGAGTGACTAAGCCACAACGTATAATGCGACACATAGGGTTCGAACTCATGTCTCCTGATTCAAAAGTAGAAGCACTAACAACTCGACTATCGTGGCTATACACAGACAATATAGAATATAAAAGGAATACGCTCGTACTAAGATACAACTGAATTAAATAATTAATGATCAAACGTGTACCGTTCCAGTGAGAGCAGCATGTTCGTGTCCCGCCGCCGCTGGATCCTGAAGACGTGCGGCACGACGACGCCGCTGCGCTGCGTGCGCGCCGTGCTCGCGCTGGCACGCGACACGGCCGGCCACGCGCAAGTGCAGAACGTGTTCTACTCGCGCAGGGAGTTCGCGCGCCCAGCCTCGCAGCTGCAGCCGCACGACAACTTCGACTCTGAGGTCGGCACAATACGGGTTCTATCTAATTGCGACGCGGTAGAGCCAAGCGGCGGCTTTTGCTGCTGCTCGAATGGGCCGGCTCGACCGCGGTAGCACCACTACCTCGCAGAATACCGGCGTGAAGTAGAAGCGTCTTGTGCTTCTGCGTTTCGTTCGGTGAGTGCGGTAATCGGAGGCCCACATCCCCTCCCTATTCCTCTCCTCTTCCCTCCCATCTCCCAAATATCCTAAAGACCGGCAACGCACCTGCAGCATCTATGGTGTTGCAGATGTATGTGGGCGACGGTAAGCACCTACCATCAGGTGAACCGCTTGGTCGTTTGCCGTCTTATCCATAAAAAAAAAGTTGGGTGGGCCTGTCCCCGACTCGTGTGTCTAAGCCACAACGTATAATGCGACACATAGGGTTCGAACTCATGTCTCCTGATTCAAAAGTAGAAGCACTAACAACTCGACTATCGTGGCTATCAAATATACACAGACAATAAAGAATATAAAAGGAATACGCTCGTACTAAGATACAACTGAATTAAATAATTAATGATCAAACGTGTACCGTTCCAGTGAGAGCAGCATGTTCGTGTCCCGCCGCCGCTGGATCCTGAAGACGTGCGGCACGACGACGCCGCTGCGCTGCGTGCGCGCCGTGCTCGCGCTGGCACGCGACACGGCCGGCCACGCGCAAGTGCAGAACGTGTTCTACTCGCGCAGGGAGTTCGCGCGCCCAGCCTCGCAGCTGCAGCCGCACGACAACTTCGACTCTGAGGTCGGCACAATACGGGTTCTATCTAATTGCGACGCGGTAGAGCCAAGCGGCGGCTTTTGCTGCTGCTCGAATGGGCCGGCTTAACCATGGCCTCGAAACTACAGGCGTGAAGTATTTATTTTATTTAATGAACGCCAACATAATGTACACTATTACAACAAATGAAATGTATACATCAATGATATTAGCTCAGTGCCATTACAGTAACAGACGAAGACCACATGCAAAATATAATGAGCGAAAAATTATGTTTTATGTTTAATGGTTTGTGTAAAACAAACCATTCATAGACAAAATAATAATGCCTTATGGTACTTAAGATTACTAGTTTTTTTTTTTTTTTTTTTTTTTTTTTTTTTTTTTTTTTTTTTTTTTTTTTTTTTTTATGGTAAAGGCGGCCAACGACCAAGCGGTTCACCTGATGGTAAGTGATTTTCATCGCCCACATACATCTGCAACACCAGGGCTGCTTTTGCGTTGCCGGCCTTTAAGGGTATTTGGGTGATGGGAGAGAGGATGAAGAGGGCTCCGGTTAGGTCACTCACCGAACGAAACGCAGAAGCATAAGATGCCTCTACTTCTACTACGCCGGTATTCTGCGAGGCCGTGGTACCAACCCGGTCGAGCTACAATTCGAGCACCAGCAAAAGCCGCCGCTTGGCTCTGCCGCTAGAAAAAGGAATTGAAGCGTTATTCCGCTATTTTTACCAGGTTGGCGGAATATATCAGCTTCAATTTCGCATTCGTTCAGCGGCATCGGAATCTTTTTCATATTGTCCCCGCCCCATCCTTGAAAATCTCTTGTCAGTATTCGAGTAAACTCGGCGCGACGAGGGCTACATTCTATCTCCCAAAGGGGCGATAAATGGTTTGCGTGAACCTACCATAAGGACGCGTTTTGCCATTATCGTCACACTAGGGATCGTGTACCAGACACCTCGCACCATAGGACCTCGCTTCCTGCATCCTTCAAGCAATTGTTCTGTTTGTCTCCTAGTGCATTACGTCAGGGATGTTTGAGAACACAACATCTCCCGAGCGGTAATTATACTTATTCTCATGTTGTCAATGACAACGATTCTCTAACGTTGCAGCTTCTCCAATGTCATTCTTCTCTAAGCAGTCGGCTGTATGGAAAACAATTTCAGTGTCGTTGGCAGATAAGAGCTGTCGCCATAGGTTCAAAACCTTTCCAAATTATTTATAAGTATGTTAGTGGTCGTGGCTATACAAGCTTTTGTAGTTGGTAGAGTCAAGCGGCGGCTTTTGCTTCTGCTCGTATGGGTCGGCTTAACCATGGCCTCGAAACTACAGGCGTGAAGTATTTATTTTATTTAATGAACGCCAACATAATGTACACTATTACAACAAATGAAATGTATACATCAATGATATTAGCTCAGTGCCATTACAGTAACAGACGAAGACCACATGCAAAATATAATGAGCGAAAAATTATGTTTTATGTTTAATGGTTTGTGTAAAACAAACCATTCATAGACAAAATAATAATGCCTTATGGTACTTAAGATTACTAGTTTTTTTTTAATTGTGAATATGTTGCTCTCAAAAAATCACAAACAAAAATCAAGACATAATTTGTTAAGATAATAGCAATTTCCTCTTAAGACCGCCAATTGCATCTGAGAACAACTTTAAAGTCTTCGCTTGGTTATTATATTTCTTGACTATTCGGTTAACGAGGCGCATGTTGTCCAAGATTTGATTTACTTAAGCGATCTGTAAAAGTGTTAAATCTCGTGGGTCTTAAAAGTAGACAGACGTATGAGTGTGGTAATTGGAGACCCTTTCTCTCTCTCTCCACGCCGAATATCATTAAAGGTCTGCAACGCACCTGCAGCACTTCTGGTGTTGCAGGTGCACCTGGGTGTCGGTAATCACTTACCATCAGACGAGCCGCTTGCCCGTTTGTCGTCTTTCCCATTGAACCAAACCATACAAGCATGGTATCCGCAAACGTTACGTTTCATAATACGTGTGGCAGAAGATACATTAAAGTGCCCACTGCTAGGAAAGGCCTCCTTCTCAAATATCTGAGAGGGTCTACGAGTCGGGAAGCCGCTCCAGTGCGGGTTGGCGAGCTTTACATGTCCTCGAATCGATATATTTTTTTGACATGCAGGTTTCCGCTGAGCACGTGATAAATCCAGCACATATAATTTGCTACGCACCGGGGATCGAACCCAGGTCACTAGCGCTCCATGAAACTAACGCGCCCCGACCACTAGGCTACCACGGCTCATGGTTACATCACGGCACGGTTAAATGGCTTCACAGCGCACGGTAGTGGATGAACAATGGTTGTCTCTTTCTACGTAAAAGGTGCTAAGTATAGCGGTCTATATTCAGAGGGAGGCGAGTTACGTTCGCGCGTGATGCGACCGCAAGTGCATTCGAGGTTATTTTTTCTGAGTTTGCTTCCGAGTTCTCGAGTTCGATGAAAAACGCCGCTCGTCTATTGTTACGTTCTGATGCATCGAACAAGCTCCCTCTCATTGTTAGTTTTTTTTTTTTTATGGTAAAGGCGGCAAACGACCAAGCGGTTCACCTGATGGTAAGTGATTTTTCATCGCCCACATACATCTGCAACACCAGGAGCTGCTTTTGATCGGGTTTTTTTTTTTTTTTTTTTTTTTTTTTTTTTTTTTTTTTTTTTTTTTTTTTTTTTTTTTTTTTTTTTTTTTTTTTTTTTTTTTTTTTTTTTTTTTTTTTTTTTTTTTTTTTTTTTTTTTTTTTTTTTTTTTTTTTTTTTTTTTTTTTTTTTTTTTTTTTTTTTTTTTTTTTTTTTTTTTTTTTTTTTTTTTTTTTTTTTTTTTTTTTTTTTTTTTTTTTTTTTTTTTTTTTTTTTTTTTTTTTTTTTTTTTTTTTTTTTTTTTTTTTTTTTTTTTTTTTTTTTTTTTTTTTTTTTTTTTTTTTTTTTTTTTTTTTTTTTTTTTTTTTTTTTTTTTTTTTTTTTTTTTTTTTTTTTTTTTTTTTTTTTTTTTTTTTTTTTTTTTTTTTTTTTTTTTTTTTTTTTTTTTTTTTTTTTTTTTTTTTTTTTTTTTTTTTTTTTTTTTTTTTTTTTTTTTTTTTTTTTTTTTTTTTTTTTTTTTTTTTTTTTTTTTTTTTTTTTTTTTTTTTTTTTTTTTTTTTTTTTTTTTTTTTTTTTTTTTTTTTTTTTTTTTTTTTTTTTTTTTTTTTTTTTTTTTTTTTTTTTTTTTTTTTTTTTTTTTTTTTTTTTTTTTTTTTTTTTTTTTTTTTTTTTTTTTTTTTTTTTTTTTTTTTTTTTTTTTTTTTTTTTTTTTTTTTTTTTTTTTTTTTTTTTTTTTTTTTTTTTTTTTTTTTTTTTTTTTTTTTTTTTTTTTTTTTTTTTTTTTTTTTTTTTTTTTTTTTTTTTTTTTTTTTTTTTTTTTTTTTTTTTTTTTTTTTTTTTTTTTTTTTTTTTTTTTTTTTTTTTTTTTTTTTTTTTTTTTTTTTTTTTTTTTTTTTTTTTTTTTTTTTTTTTTTTTTTTTTTTTTTTTTTTTTTTTTTTTTTTTTTTTTTTTTTTTTTTTTTTTTTTTTTTTTTTTTTTTTTTTTTTTTTTTTTTTTTTTTTTTTTTTTTTTTTTTTTTTTTTTTTTTTTTTTTTTTTTTTTTTTTTTTTTTTTTTTTTTTTTTTTTTTTTTTTTTTTTTTTTTTTTTTTTTTTTTTTTTTTTTTTTTTTTTTTTTTTTTTTTTTTTTTTTTTTTTTTTTTTTTTTTTTTTTTTTTTTTTTTTTTTTTTTTTTTTTTTTTTTTTTTTTTTTTTTTTTTTTTTTTTTTTTTTTTTTTTTTTTTTTTTTTTTTTTTTTTTTTTTTTTTTTTTTTTTTTTTTTTTTTTTTTTTTTTTTTTTTTTTTTTTTTTTTTTTTTTTTTTTTTTTTTTTTTTTTTTTTTTTTTTTTTTTTTTTTTTTTTTTTTTTTTTTTTTTTTTTTTTTTTTTTTTTTTTTTTTTTTTTTTTTTTTTTTTTTTTTTTTTTTTTTTTTTTTTTTTTTTTTTTTTTTTAATTGTGAATATGTTGCTCTCAAAAAATCACAAACAAAAATCAAGACATAATTTGTTAAGATAATAGCAATTTCCTCTTAAGACCGCCAATTGCATCTGAGAACAACTTTAAAGTCTTCGCTTGGTTATTATATTTCTTGACTATTCGGTTAACGAGGCGCATGTTGTCCAAGATTTGATTTACTTAAGCGATCTGTAAAAGTGTTAAATCTCGTGGGTCTTAAAAGTAGACGTATGAGTGTGGTAATTGGAGACCCTTTCTCTCTCTCTCCACGCCGAATATCATTAAAGGTCTGCAACGCACCTGCAGCACTTCTGGTGTTGCAGGTGCACCTGGGTGTCGGTAATCACTTACCATCAGACGAGCCGCTTGCCCGTTTGTCGTCTTTCCCATTGAACCAAACCATACAACCATGGTATCCGCAAACGTTACGTTTCATAATACGTGTGGCAGGAGATACATTAAAGTGCCCACTGCTGGGGAAAGGCCTCTTTCTCAAATATCTGAGAGGGTCTACGAGTCGGGAAGCCGCTCCAGTGCGGGTTGGCGAGCTTTACATGTCCTCGAATTGATATATTTTTTTGACATGCAGGTTTCCGCTGAGCAAGTGATAAATGCAGCACATAAAATTTGCTACGCACCGGGGATCGAACCCAGGTCACTAGCGCTCCATGAAACTAACGCGCCCCGACCACTAGGCTACCACGGCTCATGGTTACATCACGGCACGGTTAAATGGCTTCACAGCGCACGGTAGTGGATGAACAATGGTTGTCTCTTTCTACGTAAAAGGTGCTAAGTATAGCGGTCTATATTCAGAGGGAGGCGCGTTCCGTTTCGCGCGTGACGCGACCGCAAGTGCATTCGAGGTTATTTTTTCTGAGATTGCTTCCGAGTTCTCGAGTTCGATGAAAAGCGCCGCTCGTCTATTGTTACGTTCCGATGCATCGAACAAGCTCCCTCTCATTGTTAGTTTTTTTTTTTTTATGGTAAAGGCGGCAAACGACCAAGCGGTTCACCTGATGGTAAGTGATTTTTCATCGCCCACATACATCTGCAACACCAGGGGAGCTGCTTTTGCGTTGCCGGCCTTTAAGGGTATTTGGGTGATGGGAGAGGATGAAGAGGGCTCCGGTTAGGTCACTCACCGAACGAAACGCAGAAGCATAAGATGCCTCTACTTCTACTACGCCGGTATTCTGCGAGGCCGTGGTACCAACCCGGTCGAGCCGGCCAATTCGAGCACCAGCAAAAGCCGCCGCTTGGCTCTGCCGCTAGAAAAAGGAATTGAAGCGTTATTCCGCTATTTTTACCAGGTTGGCGGAATATATCAGCTTCAATTTCGCATTCGTTCAGCGGCATCGGAATCTTTTTCATATTATGTGATAAATGGTTTGCGTGAACCTACCATAAGGACGATTTGCCATTATCGTCACACTAGGGGATTGTACCAGACACCTCGCACCATAGACCTCGCTTCCCGTAATCGATTTGCTTAATTCTAGTCTGCTATTTTTCACGGTTTTTCCCTTACTTTCCTCTTAGATCACCAGCGGAAAGACGCGCCAAACCGAAACCCGCCCACCCCTGTGGGTTGAAGGCATGCGTGCTTATTAAAATATGTATGTTATAATACAGCTTATAGGAACGCAGTCATCTCTATGTTCAAACATGGATTCTCTCTGGTCGAACACTACTGCATGGTGACGATTGTTTTGTGAAAGAAAGGAAGGAAAGTACTTTATGACTTAAGTAATACACAAGTAACACATAAAGAAGCTTAATTAACTTAACGAAAATTAAAAAAAAAAAAAGCTATAGTAATGTTACCATAACTACAGCGCTTGTTATTCTGACGGTACCATGGATGAATGAAAACAAATATCATTTCGGTACTCGGGCAAGTCACAATCATAACACATAACTCCGGTGTTATTTTTCGTAATGCGACGCGACCACCGTAATGCGTTGTTTAACATAACCCATTATATGCATCCCCAACCCCAAAGTTTACCCTCGGATGATGCTCGGTGGTATATTTGAGATCAGTTTTGCTTTGGTTACTCCCGGGTCTGTGTCTCGCCCATCGTCTCCCAGATTGCTACGCCGTGCTGTGGCAAACGAGAATCCGTAATGTCTGCCCACCCACCCCTATGGGTGACAGGCGTGACTGGCATCTCTCAGCTAAATGATTATATATATTATATATTATGTCTATGATTATAATTATTTCATGAACAGTTAAATATTTCACTAAAAAAAGGTACTACATTGGTTTCAAAAAGATGTTATATTGTAAGTCTTGTAAACAGCATTTTTTTATTCTTAGTTAAAATAAGGCCGGTGTTGTGACAAAACAACCAGCGAATGCCTGCAGGTTCGTCTGCGTATAATCAAAACTTTGATCTCGATATAAAGTGTCGTATGCATTATTCGGTGATAAGATCTACCTCTCGACCACATTTAATTTGTATAACTTTAGTGCTTTAGTTGTGATTGAGCGACAAACATTGTAACATACCATATATAGGCAATATTAAAAGTAGATACATATTAAGATTAGCGTAAATCTCATGACAATTCTTCTTTCCTCAGGTTGAACTTCTGGATTCGTTCTTCGGCGACGGGCGCGCCTACATCATGGGGCCGGAGAAAGATTGCTGGTACTTGTACACGCTGCTTCCACTTGAAGGTATTCACGAACTCTTATAACTTATTCAGCCAATCTGCCATTATTAATTGCCTGGCAACATTGCACGCAGAACGCGCGGGAGGAAAGGTTCTCCAGTGGCAACCTAGCACGTACAAGCGCACTGTAGAACGACCCCTCGCGAGATGGAGTGACATCATACAAATGTTTGCACTTAGTGGGATTCGAACCATCTAGAAACCGGCAATTAAAAAGTTATTTGGTTTTAGTAGGTGGTGGAGCTACATGTATCTCTAGGAGCCGTCCGGGGATGGTCTTCCGGTACTAAGCAATGCAATCACTGTTGTGTACCGATATCGGTTATACAGAGCCAAAAATTTTGTTGCCAGTATAATTGCAGATGGATGTGTCGCCACCTTACCACCGCTCGCCCGCGTAACGTATTAGACGACCCGGACGACGTAACAGCACCAACAGACCGACAAACCGACCCAGTTAGGAGTAGAAGCACTCTCACAATCCCCCGCCGACGCATAAGAGCGTATCGTGCAAACAAAACACCCGCGTACACACCCTACACCCGGGATTCAGAGCGGTCCTTACCGCCCACTTCTATCGAAACACCTCGACCGTCCGAGACGAGGCCCGAACCTCCCTCGGACGGTCCATAGATAACTTACCATATAGAGGTAAGCAGTAGTTGTACTCTTAGACATCTACTTAAAGCATAAACGCCACGCGGCCTCAAGGACGCAGGCGCAAACCTATGAAGCTGTGAAAGCCAAAACGGCTAACAGCAATAACTTCATCGAAGTGGTGGGGACGCATATGTAACCTTCTTGGTTTGAATTTGTTCACTTGTCCCCGGGCTGTAGTAGCCAATCGGCGGCAGGTGTTATGCTCGTTCAACACGACAATGTAATAAAAAGAAATGGTTCGCAGGCACAGTGGCGGCGCTGGAGAAGGAGCACCGCGAAGCCAGGTCGGGCTGCGAGATGTTAGAGGCCGACCAGACCATCGAGATCCTCATGTCGGACCTCGACCCCGCCGTCATGAGCATCTTCACCAGGGAGCACAGCGAGAATGCCGCGCAAGCCACCAAGGTAAACTTCCCTTGATGCTCACAACTTTTGTCTATAGCTTCATAGCCTTATCGTAAAAAATAATTGCTATATAACTTTTGTGGTTTATTTAAAAAACAAAAAATTGTTTTTGAATACATTTCAAAAACAATTTTTTGTTTTTTAAATGTAATTTACGCGTGCACTACAGATTAAAATTAACTTGTTATTTACGGATTCTTTTTATAATTGTCTACTTTAATAATAAAAATTATGATTCCATATTTGAACTCTATGCTTTGAGCAGTGCAAGAAAAAAAAGATGTACTTTTTACAACCATCATATTCTAATAAATTAATTAAATAGAATAAATAAAAGTATTAGTCATAGATTTATCAAGTGTACTATTTGCACTGTAATATAAATAAGGATAATCTGTGTGTAAATTAGTTAAGCAAAAAAATGTATGTATGTCATAAAGTGTGAAATTTAAGTATAATAAAATAAATATGTGCGAAAAGTGACAACCCTAGGTGTTTAGGTAATATATTTTGTAGTCACTGAGCAGATTTGCTTCTGGTCGGTATTATTTATTCCTGTGCTTCCTTAATCACGAAATTTCCCCATATCCTTGCTCTATGAATGTTACTTTATGGGTTGCTTGTCACAAAAATTAATTCCTACATGTAGACATGTACAATTTAGTATAGGTATTTGAGATTGCCAGCACCATCTTAGTCCTATTTATTTATTTACTTCAACTGGCTTAAACTTATCCGTATTTATAAAAGTGGACATTTGTTGTATTTTATTTCAGGAGTCTGGAATTGATAAGATCATCCCAGGGATGAGGATAGATGACTATCTGTTCGACCCTTGCGGCTACTCCATGAATGGAGTGGCAAAAAGTGTGAGTATATACTGATTTGTATTAGAGATTTTCATTTACAAAAAATTTTGTTGCGAACAAATATGTAAAACTAACTTGCCATTTGTTTTGTTTATTTTTATGTTGTTACCTGTTTCATTGATGAAATATGATTTGATATTATGTTTTGTCTAATATTTTCACATCTATTTACAAGACTACAAACAACGTCAGTTTCCGTGTGCTTATATAAGTGACTTATTTTCAGTGTTTAAAATTATGTGGCATAATGTATATATTTTAGACATTACTCGTATCTAAAAAAAAAATTATTATATTATTTATTAAAATTAACTACAATATGTGCACAGATAATATCATAATTGTGATGCAGCCCTGGCCGTCTTCGACCAAGGTCGCGACTTTCTTATGACTATTTTTTATTGGACGATGTGAAAAATCAGCGAACAGTCCACCTGTAAGTGGCTACGTGCAGCTAATGGGCACCTGCAAGTAATTTCAATCGAAGGAGTTTACAGATGCGTTGTCACCTCTCTGGACTAAGATGGTATACCTCATAGCCCGTAATCATACTGGCTCCTCTCTATACCTTTTAAACTGGAAGACAACAGATGTTGCATTACTGTTTGGCATCAGGAATGGGTAAGAGTGTGGTGGTTGTGGAACCAAACCAGACGACTCCTAGACAAAGAAGGAATCTGCCAGACAGTTGCCTAGAATTTGACCGTTAGGTTTTAGTTAATCCTGGTTTGAGTATGAAGGGGTAAAAATGTGGTACGTACCCAGACAACTCCTATGCAGAGAAGGAGGAGCCTACCTCCGACGCGATGCGATATCGACAGTCACCAGCTGCGCAGGATGTATTGTAGTGCCGCGAGTGTCGGCGCCAACATTGAGGCACTCGCCTATCTTTACTTTCCCGTATCCGATGCAACGCATTTGCGACAAAGTCGGAGATTTAACAAACAATAATTTGTGTGTTGTACACATATTTGCATCGGCTGGGATTCGAACCCAGGACCAGCTTCGAAAGCTCAGAAAACGGAAAACATTAAGCCACTCAATCTTTATTAATTGTATATTTATAGTTTGCTTAAATTTTACGCTCACAAAGGGAGATAAAGATTTGCCATCTGTAAGTTTTTCTTATTAACATAATAACAATAATTGTCAAAAAAGTTAATTTTGTCTGCAATTTTTTAAAAAAAAAATACAATGCATATTGAATTAGATTTTCAAATAGATAAATGTCGATACCTCAGTTTCAAACAGTCCTTATGTCCAATTAAAATAAAATGAGCCAGAAATTTGCTCCTAGACTTGTATTTATCACTTCTAGGTGGAAGGAGACAGTAGTTACTTCTACTATTAAATAACGGATTATCTTAGGGTTCATAGTTTATTATGAGCAAGTAAGACTATAATCATACATTACAGTCAAACCATACCGCGTTGCTAAATCGATGAACGACATCTAGCGACAAATTATTCAAGCTTTAGTCGAAGAGATCAAACAGAGAATTCGGCATCACACACGTAACAGACGTAAGCAATAAAAAAAAATCTTAACTTTAGTATTATTATTAACTGATTTAGCTATAGCTTCGCTTCGGAACCGAGGTATCGATGTAGCCAATAGGGTTGTCGCAGAGGGGGTCGCTAAGTGCAGCGCTCGGTTGTCCGCAGGGCTGCTACATGACGATCCACATAACGCCGGAGCGGTCGTGCTCGTACGTGTCGTTCGAGTCGAACGTGCCGGTGGCGAGCTACGACGAGGTGCTCGCGCGCGTGCTCGGCGCCTTCCGCCCCGGCCGCTTCGTGCTCACCGTGTTCGCCACGCCGGTACGCATATGTATCTTTTTAAACACATTGAGGCAAAGGTTCCTGACTCAGAAAGCCGAAAACTTTATGTCATCGTGTTACAGAATTCTCATTTAATAGTTTTTTGTGTGGTTTGCCGCCAACCCGCACTGGAGCAGCGCGTTCCCTTCACGCCGCTACACCTTTTTAGAGGTGATCTTTGCCCTGCTGTGGGACATTTAACGGCTGTTCCTTCGTGCCGGTGTATCGTGACACTGGGAAATAGGTGGTCACCGTCGAGAATGTACGACAAAAAAAGGATATGTGGTGTCGCAGGACGCGCCGGGTGCCGCGGCCCCGCGCCAGCTGAAGAGCTTCTCGTCGCTGTGCGGCTACGAGCAGAAGGAGGCGCAGTACTGCCGCTTCTCCGGCTACGAGCTGCACTACGCGCTCTACAACAAGTTCCCGAGCTGAGGCCGCGCCGCGCCCGCGCTCGCCCCGCCGCGCGCCTGCTGCGCCGCGCCGCTGCTGCGCCGCCTCGCGCGCGCGCTGCTGCCCTGCCGCCGCGCGTGACCGCCGCGCCGCCGCCGCGCGGGCACGCTGCGTTAACGCCGCGACTGCACTGCGACACCGCTGCGGTAACGTTGCGATAACGTTGCGACAACGCTGCGAAGCACAACACGATGCGCCGCCGCGCATTCATCATGCTCTTTTCACTATCAATAGAGGCGATCTCCGCACCGTGTGACGTGCTACATGTCCATCGCTCTCCCCCCAGTCTGTGGATTCGAGAAGTACGCTCGGCTTAGCTCCAGCGGAAGCTAGAGCGCTCTGACAATATTTTTCTACGTCGTTCTCCGATCTACAGACGGAATCTATGTACAAACTAATACTTATTAATTGTAAATAAACGAATTAGTGCGAGGTGCCGTAATATGTGATGTAACTGTTCCATTCCAAAACACGTGATCCTTAAGTGATATATGAATACTTAGATAAACACAAAAAGAAAAAAAACTTTAGACCGGTAGGTTTGTTGACATGTGCGCTGTCTGTATCCATTTCGACCGAGCGGTTTGCAGCGAATTGACGTTTAATTCGAATTTTATTTGTCAACAAGTAAGTTAACTGACGTTCAGATTAATTTTAAGAGGCGCTCAGTTTCGTATTAGTGTTTGTAATCATTGAAAAAAAAAAGATAAATGTTGTAGATGAAAACACAAATGTTTTTCGTCTTGAATGTAATTATATCTACAAAAAAAAAATGTAATTTAAGAATCAAATCAATAAGTTAATTCTTAGAACTTTATATCGGTGTTAAAAGTTCTTTATAAGAACTCAATATAGAATATATTTTAGGGTGTCAATGTCTAAAATGTAATTTAGAGAGATTATTGATGTTATTAGAAATAGGTCAATTCGTTGCGTACGAAGTGCACGTGAAGCAGCGAACTATCCCGGATGTCTCGCGTACTTCGCAGCATCCGGCCAGCGCAGGCACGGGGCGGGGTTAAGACAGTCGAGAGATTTTCAATCAAATAAAGATTTCTTCTCGGATATCCGTGTTTAATTTCTAACCTTTATTAACACATATTGCAATATTCTATTAGCGAACGGAGGACATCTCTGTATGCGATTTGGTTCCATTAGTATATTTACTGTCTATTTAAGCAATCTTAATGACTATTATGACATATATCTGGGAGTTAGTAAATTTCTAAATAAAGAATTGGCTAAAGACCTTGTAGCCAATGCCATAATAAACAATAAAAAAAACAATCTCATTCTCTCTTTTTATTTTAGTATTTTGATCGTGACAAGATGATCCGTGCTGCGGTGCATCCCATCACGCCAGATAGTGTACAGGGAATCTACAATATGTCGGTGTTGACACTTTAACCCTCCTATAAGTACCCAAAGAAGAATGGACAAAGCTTCGCTAAATTTGATTTACAACGGTCAAGTTACCGGTAAATCTAAAATGAAAAATGTCATTGCAAGATATACCTCTTCTTGAATTTCCTAAAACAGATCTTTGTTAACATTAATTAAAAAAAAATGATGTGCAGTGTCGCCAAAAAGCATACATAAATAAGCACCAAATAAATGCATTCGACCCATCTAAATATATCCTTTTGCATAAAAAAATGATCATAGAAATTGGTTCACGCAAGAGTAATCGGTGAATATTCAACCGTACCAGCCTGTAAATAGTTCAGTGCAGGCCGTAGGTCTCCGACTCTGTGGTGACGTCCTGATTTCATAGTAATGTTACTATTAATCATTTAAAGCAATGTAAACTAAATTGTCAACCCGGTTAGTGTTAATAGACTACATTTTTGATCCGATCTATGCAGAATAAGCTCTCGGTATTTTGAGGTTGTGCAGTTGTATGCTTGTGGTCTTGGATTTAATTTTATTCATCACCAGAACCCAAGCTGGTGGTAGCTCCTAACCAACTTTTAACCCTTCTCTATAGAAATTACGATTTTTTTTAATTTCCTTATGGTAATGGATCCTTGACAGGAAACCGTAAAAAAATATAAAATAAAAAGTGGTGCAAAATAGAATTTTTATTAATATAATTTGTTCCCTTAACCATTTAATAAAGATATATAATACAATACTAACAGTCTTATGTAACAATAGAAATGTTTTAGATATAAACAATAGCTCCAAACAACAAATTAACATAAATAGCTATAAAATGTTAGCCCTTTGGAATAAAAAAAGCCTCAATTATATATTTAAACAAAAAAGAAACTTAGACAATAGTGCTTATAACAATTATCACATATTCCAAAATATCATACTATATGGTAGCCTAATATATAATAGGAAAAGTTTTACTCATCAATGATATGGTATTTTATAATTACAACCCATTCAATATAATTTATATAACTTTTAGCATGGCCGTGTAAAGTATCTTACTAGTATACAAATAATATTTTTATTTATATAAATCATCCACATAATATAAAAACTTTTTGAACATACGTAATATATTATGTGCAAACCATATCCCAAGTTATAATAATGATAATACAGGTTAATTTGAGATAACTTTTTAAGATATGTAATGCCTACTGATTATTTCTTAATAATGACTATTATTAATTACAGTTATGTCTTCATATTACTTGTTTGACAGATTGTAAGTTCATGACTAATAAAGTTAAAGCAGGCAATTGATCTCAGAATAGAAACATATCAGCATAGTTAGACATAATGTAGAATCACTGGGGAATCTTGCATGGTGGTACAAAGCCTCCGAACTGCTTCTCCAAATATTGAGCCACGGAGAGGCACAGTGCCTCCTGTTGCGGAGCGGCCACTACTTGCAAGCCCAGGGGGATGCCATCGCTGTTAAGACCTAGTGGTACCTGAGGAAGTATGTATAATGCAGATCACTTGGAACACGGGAAAAGAACAAAAATAAATGAATTTTTAATAATGCCTTATCATTCGGTCGAATACCTTACGGTAGGCCGTGTTGTGTCGGCGTAAGAATCCACCACCCCCTTTCTTCCCGTGGGTGTCGGTAGAGGCGATTAAAGGAAAAGCCTTGAAAATCGCAATGGCTAGCGACAGATGGCACCACTCGAAAAACACCCGACCAAAAATAAGCAGACCGATGACGGGCAGCAGCGTCTAAATGGCGAGGAATCTGGTACTACGATCGCCAAACCACTTGCCGAATGTGGCGATTATGGTATATACTCCTTATGGGAGAGGGTTATGTTCTAGAGTGGACTATTTAGGGATAAGGAATACCTTTCGCCCATAACTGATGTTCAAAAATAATATGAACTTATTAGTTGTCCAGTCAGTGAAATAGTGCTACTTCGCTTTGACTTTAGCTAACAGATCTATAACTATACATAATTATCAAAAAAAATATTCATATGGATCTCTTATCTTGTATTCATCGAACCTGTCTGTCCGTCATTCAACTAGAGAGAGTCACAAATACCTGCACAGCGGGGAGTTTGAGAGCATTGAATATGCTCCAATAGGAGAAGTTGAAGGGTCGCAGGTACAGCGAGTAGTGATACGGTGCCGGGGACGGCGCGCTCGGGAACAGCAGCACGGCGTCGTCGCCGAGCAGCTTCTAAAAGAACAACAATGTGTCAATTGCCAACGTACAAACTTTTTTTAATAGGATTAGTGCGAAAAACCGAGCTAATATGTTGGTAAGCGGCTTCTGCAGCCCATGCACACCTGCAAACTTCCATCGGATAAAGTCACAGGTGCGTTGACACCCATGAGGATTAAGATGGAAGGCCTCACGGTACGTAATTGTACTGGCTGTCTGTACCATTTAGACCGGAACACCACAGTTGATGCTGCTGTTTGTCCGCAGAAATGAGTAAAAGCGTTGCACCTACCCAGACGACTCCCAGACAGAGAAGTAGCCTACCAACTGACGAACCACACAAACTGTCGAATGATGCCAGAATATCCAACGCAATTTTTTTTGTGGTAAAGGGAAAAGCAAACAAGCAAGCGGCTCCCCTGGTGGAAAGTGATTACCGACCGCCCACGTGTATTTGCAACACCAGAACTGCAGGCGCGTCGCCGTTCAAGGATATTTGGAGAGCCGGTATTCTGCGAGGTCGCGGAGTCGGCCCATTCGAGGAGCAGCAAAAGCCGCCGCTTGGCTTTAGATCAGTTATGGCAGGCATCAGCATTGGTGTGAGGGTGCCAGTACTATATACTATGCTCTCCAACCCGCTTGCCTAACATGGTAAGTTTGGGGAAACCTTTCAAGAGATGCTTGTTGTCTTTTGCTGGCAATCTTTGAAGAGGTCTCTATTCAGCAGTGGATTTAAATTGGGCTTATAAGAAAAATACATATGAAACTTGCAATCAGATCATCCTTCATTTCCTTGGTAGTCCTCTCGGCCCAGTCTCTGTCCGTCGGCGGCAACACCTGGTCGTCCAACAGTTTCAGGATCGCAGCAAACGTGTAAGCCGACAATCCGATCAACTGTGGACAATGATTTATAGTACTATATACCTAAGATTATCAAATTATTCCAACTTGCGTGTACGACACTGAATTAAACCTCTAATATCCTATTCCTCACAGGTCTACATGGTACACCAAATATCAATTCAATTAGCACAGTACTTATTAAATATTTAACACGTAAAGTTTAGACTCAAAATATTTTCTTCGCTTTTGTTACTTTGACTCATGATGTATAAGCGTTATTGGCACTAGCCCTAATACCTTATCGAAAAATGTAGATGATCATTTCTTTAATATTTTTCATCTTCTGAAATTTTTTCACGTTTTTCCCGGATAAAAAGTAGCTTAGGTCCACATGGTTCACGTTATCACGTAATAAATGTCATCAATATCGGTTTCACAGAAAGTGAAGCTGGATGGTATCACTAAAACAAAAATTTAGACTTCATCATGACGACCAAGCGTGTTCAATGATAGCTCTGTCATCACTAGGGTGAAAATCGGCAGTGATCACCGAACGGTAAGACGCACGCTGAACCTTAACATTCAAAATTCAGCTCGTGCGACCTCGTCTCATGAAGTCCTATCCAAAGTTTCAGGTCGAATTGCAAAATAGCTTTAAATGTCTGAACGATTGCGTCACAGTGGACTGTACAAATGCAGGCTTGTGGATACTGACTTATAGAACCGTGAAGTGGTCTTTCCCTGTAGGCCGTATGAGGAAGTTGGAAGTTGCTCAGCGGGCTAGTGCGCGAGGGCAGCCCTTTCTATGGAAAAGTTTCTCATGGTGTTGGAGTCTGCAACGAAGACAGCCGGAGCAGAACCAGGGTAACCGACATAGCAGTTGGGATCAGCAAGCTGAAGTGGCGACGGCCCGGCCACGTCGTCTCGTAGAACCAACAACCCCGTTGTTGTGTGAGAACGGGGCCCACCTGTCGTTCGATGATGAAATGGTGAAGGGAGAATGAGTTACTTATTAGTTACATTTTTAAATTGTAAATGCTGAATTTCACCACGTGCTCGACGTACCGTTACCGTTGTCCCAGCGGTGGGATATTTCAATTACCTTTTTAACCAATTCAACGATCGCATTGGCCCGTCCCTGGTTGTTAGTGAGCAGTCTAGAGAAACTCTCCGCCTCTTTGGTCATACCGTGCCTCCACAGCGCGTACATGTGGTCGAAGCCTTTGTGGTAGTAGGCCTTAGGTACTTTGTCAGGTGAAGCGTCCTCCGATACTTGACGGATCACTCTGAAAATTAAAGAAGCGAATGTATTTTTTTTATTGGATTGGAAAATTGCACTAAATAACGAAACTAACATAAGGGTAAGTGGCTGCTGGAGCCCATCGACCCCTGAGGATTAAGACGGATTGCCTCACTGTTCTAATTCTGTGTCTCTCTATACCTTTTAAACCGCAACACAAAGTAATTGCACTGCTGTTTGTCAGGTGAAATGGGTAACAGTGTGGTAACCTACCCATACCTAAACAGAGGAGGAATCTACCACCCACCAATCTACCACTAAAATCCCATAATTTTACGAAGAAATTTATGAGGCGGGAAACCGTACGGGGACAAACGTGGCGATTGTGGTGAATCCTTTCCATACGGAGAGGCCTGATGTCGATTATGAAGATTTTTTTTAAATTAAAATGCTATCGTGCGGGGAGATATGTACACGACTTTGCCTTGTCGTATGGTCGGACACAACTGGTTACTTCGCCCACACGGATTCCAGACGTCATGGATGGTCATACAACTTCGCTGTTGGAGCTTTTGCTGACCTCTCTGGACGACCCCTGATGCCGTCGGACCACTGTTTGACAAGGAGCATGATGCCTATAACATGCCGATCGCGCACGCCATCGGGGAGCTTCCGCCTCGTGTGTCGCCAGAGGTCGGCAGATTAGGATGGAATGCGATGTTTACTTGCTTCCGACCCATCATCACATTCCATTGTATAACCGAACAGTTACGACTTAAGGACCTTCGAGAAATGAGCGTCGGTGATCATTCACCATCAGGTGAGCCGCTGGCCCGTTTGTCCACATTACTATAAAAAAACCATAGGCGTACATTATTTTAATATTAATTAGTGCCACTCCATGATTTGTTTTACTTGTTTTCACGCGAACATTCGAAATGAAACTATTATTTACCAAGCGCGTTTAATTATAACTTTTTTATTCTCGACGTGGTCAAAGGAGGGAGGGTTTAACAGTTTTAGTACCACTTTCTTCTGCAGACGATTCAGTGATATTGCAGTGTACGAAACGAGACCGAAATTTTGCAAATAACTCCATCCCTTTCTCGCTTAGCATCTCCAGGTCGTAACTGAATGGATCGACGCTTCCACTTCGCTACGATAGAGGTCAACATTTATTTTTCGACCCTGTCATAATCAGAGTATGTGCATTGCATATTATATATATTCATATATTGCACATTATTTTAGTATCAAGCTCTTTTAAATATAATAATTCTTGAATGAAAATGTACAAAGTTTTCGGAGTGCATAACGTTCATTGTCGCAGCGCCGGTATGTAATACATTGGCCAGTAAGACGGTAAAGATTTAGTCGGATTTAATTGTTGCCTGTCTAAAATAAATTACTTTAAGGACTTAAAGAAATCATTGTCCGAAACCAACAATCGCAAAGATGAAATGGAAAAATAATTACTGTACAAGAACATGTATCCGGTCTGTTTATTAATTAACGTTTTTATTTTTATAACTAATTATGCCAATTTTTTTTTGTGCAAAAATTTATTATGCGTCCCTAATTTGTATTTGGAATGGCGGTTCAACTTAGTCTAGTGATGTACCTACATTGTTTTAGTGACAAATATTCATTCTTTTTTTTAATTGGATTGTATGTGGGTGTTTTTAAGTTCGCGGAATGGCGGGGTTGGAGAGGGTTGTTGGGGGTGATCACAGACTGCAGACTTCCTAGAGTTCCTCCGGCTAATTATTACAACACTTCGTCGAATTGTTTGTGTGAAACACAATTTAAAAAAAACCCTGTCGTCACGTTAATTTATGGAGTCATCTTACCACTCACATAACAATAATCAAGTAATTATGTCCTATCCGTACATAATGGATAATAGAATGGTTGTTAAGGCTGGATTGTTTAACAAGTGAATCTTTAATTACTCCCACAACCCAATCTCACACACACACACACACACACATACACAACTTTATATTGATAATAATGCTACTTTTAAGGGACGAGGGTCTGGTGATCAGTCATACAGGTGTTACCTACAGGTGGTACTAACACCAGGCTCTCACAAGAAACTATTAATTGTAATTATTTGCTAATGTTAGATGTAATCTTTATGAACATGTGAGTACTAAATAAAAAAATAATGTTGTATGTCATTGAATATTACCCTTCCTCCAATCTTATCATTTGCGTTATATAGTGGGATCAGAAAGGTGAGCATGTCTTATTATGGAATCGGGAAGGTGAAGACCGGTAAGCGAGTCTTACTTATGGGATCGGGAAGGTGAAGAGCGGTGAAAATGTCTTATCTGGAAGGTGAAGACAGGTGAGCTAGTCTTATTATGGGATCAGGAAGTAGAAGACCGGTAAGAATGTCTTAATATGGGTTCAGGAAGGTGAAGAGCGGTGAAAATGTCTTATCTGGAAGGTGAAGACAGGTGAGCTAGTCTTATTATGGAATCGGGAAGGTGAAGACCGGTGAGCGAGTCTTACTATGGGATCGGGAAGTTGAAGACCGGTAAGAATGTCTTAATATGGGTTCGGGAAGGTGAAGAGCGGTGAAAATGTCTTATCTGGAAGGTGAAGACAGGTGAGCTAGTCTTATTATGGGATCGGGAAGTAGAAGACCGGTAAGAATGTCTTAATATGGGTTCAGGAAGGTGAAGAGCGGTGAAAATGTCTTATATGGAAGGTGAAGACCGGTAAGCTAGTCTTACTATGGGATCGGGAAGGTGAAGACAGGTGAGCTAGTCTTATTATGGGATCGGGAAGGTGAAGGCCGGTGAGCATGTCTTACTTATAGGGATCGGGAAGGTGAAGTGATATTCATGTGGTTCATTGGTCTTCATTGAGGGTTTCCGTACCCCATATTTTTTATCATAATCCGTAGATTACTATCTCTCCAGTTACCTGAATGAGGTAGTAGAGGTCTGAACGAACCAGACCACCTGATGGCAAGTGGCTATTGCAGCCCTGATTACGAAGCGTGGTGTGGTGACCACACAGAACAACTCACTTGAGCATGGCTTTCCTCAGGTCCCGGCTAACGGGGCTCACGCGTAAGTCTTTGGCACTCTCAGTGTAGTAGAATTTGATGTTCTGAAATGTAAATGGACCTCAATAATAACGACAAGTGGATTTAAAGAAGTTGAAAAGAAATAAAGAAGGTATTGTCATACGATCGGACTCTGCGTCGTTGAACCGCCGAGTCACACGCGTCGCATCTTAAGTGTTGCTGATGATGATGTGAATATATATGACCTTGTGCGGGTGAGAGTTGTGGTGAGGGAGGTGGTTCTCTTCCCTTCGGACTGGGTAGTTAAACTAACAGCCTGAAGTGCCCACTACTAGGCAAATGCCTCCCTACTCAAATATCGGAGAGGGTGTTGGAGCCGGGATAGGCCCGCCACGCTGCTCCAGTCCGGGTAGGCGGGCTACACATATTCACGAAATAACATTGTTTTTATTATAACACAGACCATGCAGGTTTCCTCACCATGTTTTTCTTCACCGCCGAGCACATGGTAAATACGTGCTCGGTTAAAATTGCTATTAACAATTTTAGTGGTGTCGGAACCGGAGATCCAACCTAGGTTACTCGAGCTTGATGAAACTAATGCGAGCATCCTGACCTCTAGCCTACTACGGTTTTAAGTGATATACGAAATTTTATTGTTTTTTTTTTGTCATGATCTCTGCCAAAGTAACGCCTGATTGTATTTACTATCAGAGACTAGTCGAACTGACTGACGTGAGATCATTTCAACTTGTTACCCAAACAACGGAATTCTCTAAGAGTTTAAACTAAAATGTTTTTCTCCTCTAACTAACCGTAATTAAACCACTTCCGGACTCCCAGCCTCTCCCATAGGGAGGGACGGTAGTAGCATTGCACTTAGTCGACTTTTTTAACATGAAATGACAAGCTAAAGTGTTAAGTATTACTGTATTTACGAGTAAACAAAATATTTTAAAACATGTACTCAAAATTTCCATGACATATGAATGTACATAACACTCAAAAACACGATTCAAATTTTTCATGCAACAGATTATAGACAGATAATAAATATTTGATACATGCTAATGTATCAAATATTTATTAATATAAATATTTGATACATGCTAATGTATCAAATATTTATTAATATAAATATTTATTAATATTTATAATGTATCAAATATTTATTAATATAAATATTTATTAATATTTATAATGTATCAAATATTTATATAATTTGCTAAAATATTTATTATCTGTCAATGAATAAATTATATTGTTTGTCTGTTGATACTGAACGTTAGCAGCGAATCGAACAAAATTTTTCTTTAACTTTACCTGGCAGAGTGTAAGTGGAGAATATAACAGCTTCTACGTCAAGGGTCAACCGGTACTGATTAACTAACGAGTAAAGATCAAACAACAACCAACCGCTTTCCCAGGGTATTTTTTTTTAATTTCAAATGTTTATTGCTGGATTGTTGGCATTCTCTGCCAGTGAGGGTCACCGGGTCTCTGCCAGTGGGAGATAGCAGTAGATAGTGAATCAATTAACTAGCTAATAAAAAAATATTTTAAAACATGTTATGTTAATGTGTATGTTATTATAATAAAATAAAAATTTAGATATAGTAGTTAATAATATAGGTAAATAAATATAGCATGGGTAAATAATCTATGTATGGTATGCCAGCTTACTTTTTCATGTAATGATGTTTGCCCAGCAGTGGACTTAAAGAAGCTGTTAAAGAAAGGAACAAATAAACTTTACCTTAATATCAACTCTTTTATCCAAATCGAGCTCGGATGCCTTGTCCGCGACGATGATTTTCATCAGCGGGGCCAAGTCCTCGGAGTGTTTGCTGATGAAGCCAATGGAAGCCATAGTCGGCTCCACGCCGGAGCGTAACGCCGAACCTGTGGCAACACACACGGATCCAAAAATTTCGTTCGTCCTTATGTCGTGGAGGCGTTTTACGTACATCAAATGCACACGGACAAACACCCAGAACCGAGACAATTATTTGTAGGCGATACCAATACTTGTCCCGTGCGGAAATCGAACCCGCGACTTGCAGCCCCGCAGCCACAACCTTAGCCTATGCGACATGGAAACGACATTCATTCATAAATTGGTAAAAAATAAGAACGGTCTAAAAAGGGCTCTCAAAAAGGTTTTTCTTTCTCATGATTTTTTCCGTTTATCCCCGGTGTAAAATAAACGTAACCATGTGTTGGGTGTGAACTGTCAATGTCACACGGGATTTTTGTGAAATCTTTTTGTGGCATAGCGAATGAGGCTCCTGAATAGATGTCATAAAGTGCATAATAAGTGTAGGCTGTTAAATTTGCGGCCATAGGTTCTCTAAGTTGCCTTGAGAATTATTAAAATAAACTGGAATCAACCAGACTCGCGAGCCACGCTAATCTCGAGGCTTCGATAAAAAACAATGGTAATTCAAGCACAAAGGTGACGTCAACTTACTGGTAGCGGACGATGTCACAACTACTTTAAGTGTGTTAAAAAAAAACAATTATTTTAATAATCAATAACATCAGAACACTATCTTTTATATTATGTTATCCCCCGAAATAGAAACAGAATGTTAATAAATTAAGATAGTTTGATTAAATATATAAAAATTGCGATAACAAAGAACATCTGTAAAATAAGAAACATGGAGCAGCTATGTAAGCTAAGTTTTTCTACTTCATTCATTCTTATAAAAAAAAAGTCGACGTGAAACAACTAACTAAACGCCCTTGAAATCAAAACCTTATTAAATTTATTACTTAACTAAAATACCAAAAAAGTACAACATACGTACATAATTAGATTAACCCCTTACCTTTGAGGCTTGTGAAGCCGGCTGTGGGATTCAAACCGAAGAGTCCGCAGTAGAAAGCAGGCATGCGGGTCGACCCGCCGATATCCGAGCCTACAGTAATGAGAGGTATATATAATTTTTATTTTCTTGGAAAGGCTTTATTATAGAAGAAGGGGGCAAACGAGATTGTAGTAGGGTCCGTTGTAACGATCGCTCTAGTTGGGGATCGTACTAGGGTCTGCTGATTCGGAGAGAGCTGCTAATCCCTAATCATTAGGCTATTATGGCTTTGAATGTTATATGAACGCAATGAATATAATCACTTTATGTCATTTTTGTCGCACACATACATCTGCAATACCATATGTGCTGCAGGTGCGTTACCGGCCTATAAGGATATTTGGGAGATGGGAGAGAGGGAGAGAAGGGGGACGGGGAGGGGGAGTGCGCCTCCGGTTATCTCAATCACCGAACGAAACGCAGAGTCGGGGAAAGGCCCACCCAACTTTTTTTTAGAGAGGAATAGGTCGAGTCGGCCCGATCGAGCAGCAGCAAAAGCCGCCGCTTGGCTCTACCAGGTTCCACGCTTGGCTCAGTGAGTTCTTACTTGTTCGTCGAGTTGAGTATACTGTATTCTAAAATGATAACAATAAATAAGTAAAAAGTCCCTTTCTCCCTAACCCTCGGCAGTCTGGTCTCCCCTGCCGGAGGCATCCATTATGTTAGTTTTCAATTATCTATTTAATTTTATTATATATATATAATTTATTAAATATTATTTGTATTATGGTATTTATTTGTATCTATATGTATCTATATATACAACCCTACCAGATGAGAATATATATAAATACCCCAAAAAAAAAAAAATAAGTAAACACGACTGGCCTCTCTCTTTCAATGTTAAAACTCCACAAGACTTACACAAGGAGATAGGTGAAGCGATAGCGGCCGCCAGGGCTCCCTCGCCCCCACTGGAGCCTCCCACGGTACGCCCCGTGTGGTACGGGTTGGCCGTCTGTCCAAACACCATGTTCCGTGTCTCCTGCCTGTTGATGGAAATTTAATAATAAATCAACATCATCATGGGCTTCTGTAAGCCCATTGCCTTTTCCGCGGGTGGCTTAGTAGCCTTGGCTCGATCATCCACTGTGAACAAAGAGGAGAAGGAGGGTTTGGAGTGGCGCTCCGAATGACTCGGTGAGCCCACTTCGGATGTGAGTTGGTGGACTGTGTGGGGGAGAAGATACCCTTTTTATATTTTTTTTTCTATTTTTTGCATTCCTTTGGAAATATCATCTATGTACTCCTTTACAGTTAACTTAATACCAACGAAAAGGTAGTTAAGCTCAACACAGGCCATTTTTATAGTTCTCTCAAGGGATCTAAAGGCAAACCATATCTTTAAGTTCTTTGATGTTTACATGACAAAGATTTACCAATATTTTGTAATTAGTATTAAAGATCCACCACGTAATGCCTTTTCTCTATTGAAAGAACTAACTACCCTGAAATTAAACATTAAATTAGAATATTTTAACTAATATTCAGTAATGCCATTACTAATGGCTTCCGGGTGGCGAACGTCGGGGTGTCCTTTGCCCACTCGGATGACATTGGAGGCTGTGTAGGATATCGCGTCCTGTCTTGAGACAGAAAAACGGTGGGAGAGAGAGAAGGGTAGTCTTCTTCCAAAAAGGAGCCGTCTGGGGGCGACCTGCACTCATGGGGTCCCAACTGTGCAATTATTCCCGTGGTCATGCTTATGTGGTTTTATTCGAGGCAATCTTAACTTAGAATTCATGAGGGAAAAAATAAGTAGGGCTAATTACTTATTTGTTCCATCATGAATTCCTAAGTTATAGTGTTGAATGACCAAAGAAAAAAACACAGACGTACTGTTCTCATTCGCAAGGGAAAACATTTATGAGATAATGAGTCATCACATATTTTTTTTTAATATTATATATCTGAATAATATTTCTTTCTTTTAAAACTTATACAGTATAATTGAAAAATATAGACAAGTATAAATATTTTGTCTAATGACTGTCAACTTTTTATATTATTCATATTTCATATTGATAGCTGGTGACACGTCACTTGCCTCTTCAATCTGGTGTACAATGTTTTATTTTTAAGACGAATATGATTTCCGCCAAGGAAATCTGCAGTACCTGAGGTTTTGCCGATTCTTTGGTAACCTTTAGAGTGGACGAGATCAGGTCAGGTTCCTGTGCCTAGTTCATAATTCCGAACTCAATATTGATGAGCGTGGGGAGGATTGCCAGCGTTGCATAGTGCTGCTTCAATTGCTCTTTGCAACTGTGGCGGACTCACAAGGGGGAAGTTTGAGGCGAGCGCTATTCTCCCTACCTACGGCGAATCCGCTAATGCGGTATGTCAGGGACGCTTGGGGAGATACCTAGACATTCTTTAAAGAGCGGACAGGAACAGGACTTGTATTAACTTTTTAATTACTTGATAATAAAAAAAAAAGTTCATAAGAGTCTCTAAACCGAAATGTGGACGGCAGCGGAGCCATAAACTAGATCCGCCGGATCTAGTCAGGTGACGTGACACGGCCAAATCTCTCTAGACCCAATGTGCAAGCCGAAATTGGCGAAAAGTTATTTATATGCCCCCTTTACACTTACCACTTGTTAATCTCGGGCACGTTGGTGACAGCTACCGGTATTGCCCCAGCCTCCCTCAGCAGACGCACGCACTCCGCGTCATCATGCGCACGGACATGATGGCGCATGGTGATGCCCAATGTATGCAGCATGCCCGACACTGCATGACTCTCCTTCGCAGTGAAGGGAACGCCTGGGTGAGACATATAGGGTGTCAACTGAGAACTGTATGATTGCCTCACTACTAATAATGGGATTTCGTTTCTAGGGGATTACGAGTATTATTCAATAATCATCGATGATCCATTTTCACCTCTCCGGGCGATAGAACGTAACGGGTGGCTTTACAGGGCTTATCCATTAGTTGCCTCTTTCTACACCCACGGGAAGAATGGTGGTGGGAGTTCTCACACTGCATTCACCACTCGCATTATGAGGCGTGCAATAAAAAAATGGTAAATCACTAAGTTACATGTGGCTTAGGACCATGCATGTAGCAATCTTTGGGAAGGCCCATGCTCAGGTTTCTATACATCTCACCCAGAAAAGGTTTCTTTTCAAAGTCGGCAAGGCCAGCTTCGATCGCCTTATCGACTTCCCGAGCCTCTTTCAACGCCTCTTCATACCTCTCGTCGGTCACTGCATTCAGCACTGGATTCACCTGAAAAACTTTATTAAATCAGAAAACCAACCAACCTTTTCGACACATTATTTTAGACGTACATATTGAGATCTTAATCAAATTCACGTACAAACCATACCAGTGAATATATACATACGAAATAATACCTGTACTGAGCAATCAGTTTTTTTTTTATAACATGAACGTAATTAAACCTAAACTTAAAAATAGTGTTGAGATTTTGTGATAGGTGATATATGCGTAGAGCCTGCTCAAAACTTTACTCCGATATCAGTCTCTCAAAAAATCCGAGCAGTGCAAAAATCTATACATTCGGGGCCTGAGATTAAGGCATGTATCAAAGCTTACTTTGAATAAAATTGTTTTTAATTAATAAATGATAAAAATAAAAAATAGGTACAGATAAGTTTTATTATTATTAATCAAAAGTAGTAGAGCCAAGCGGCGGCTTTAGCTGCTGCTCGAATGGACCGAGCAGCAGCTAAATACCACTCCTCCCCATCCTCCCTTCCATCTCCCAAAAACCCTTAAAGATCTGCAACGCACCTCCAGCACCTCTGATCTTGCAGATGTATGTGGGCGACGGTAATCACTTACCATCAGGTCAACCGCTTGCTCGTTCGCCGCCTTTCCAGTAGAAAAAAAAATCCACTGTATCTTTAAAAACGATATGCATTTTAATGTGTACCACTTTCGGTAACTTTCACTCTCTCTCTGACAACTTTCATTAGTCACGTAGAAACAATAAGAATTGTTTTAAAATGTTCGCTTCGGAGTAATATTAATCATGGCTACAGTACAGGTGCTAGTACTATCATAAAGCATAGTAAGGTTTGTTAGTTGTATATAGAGCTAAATCTATATACAAGCTAATAAGTCTAAAATACCGGGAACAATACGGACTTTACTCCCAAGATATTTTCCTTATAATCTCAAAAGATTGTTTGTTCGTTTACTTTAATCTCATTCTCAACCTTTAATCTAGTCAATCAATCAAGGTCAACGAGTATTCATTAGCTTTTGTGAGGGATTAAGTATGCTTTCTTCCCTTATTTAAAAGGCCGTATTTTTATATTGAGCTGTACTTTACTAGATTCAGATTACAAAACTATGAGTTCGTTAGAATTGTAACTAAAGATGTCAAGCTGTCCCGGAGAAGAAGCGGCGCATGTCGGATAATAAAGTTTATTATAATAAAAAAAAAAAAAAAATTAGCATGACTTGTATTATTTATCCATCTTCTTTCTTTAATTTATGGCTTGTCTTTGTTTAATTCTGCCGATGTTAAGTAATGTATTTTTGTGAAATGTAATTTTTGACATTTCTTACATATTGCACACTTCATAACACGAAAGCGATTGAGTAAGGCCGCATTATTAACGGTCAAGGTCACACGATTTACCTAACTGCAATCGATTCTACAAATTTCCTGCATAGCAAAATATACACAATTTTTTTAGAGATCACTATAATTGACACACCCAATATTGTTTCAATACATTTTATTCAGATTAATACTAATATTCATAGACAATAAATTGTAAAACCAGTTTCAACAATCAATTTGTTTACATTGAATAAGCAGAATGTTTACCGTTAACGTTACCTAAAGTTAACTTAGCATCTTCTGTATATTTCTGGGAATTTATAATAATAAAATTGCAAAAAGGGAGAGTTACTCTACAAAATTGTTTCTCACGTCATATTCTCGGTAAAGACGATGCAGTTTTTCAGCAGGGAATACCTGGACAGTAATATCTAGAAAAACTTTAAAAAGTATGGCATGTAGAAGCCAGGAACAGTGCGGTCTGGAAGACTTCACTACTACTACTAGAGTATTTTTATAATTTCTTACGATGTTTACGTTCAAACTTAAAAACCTAATTTCAGGGAAGCGCCAGAAAATGCTGGTATGCATGGAAGACCTCACTTAGCGGAGCTAGCGTGTTCAGCCGGTACCCTCGAGCTACTCCGCATCACTTATATCTAGGATTAGGTTCGGCAACTGCTATTCTTCAGCAAAATTATGGGTTTTTTTCCAAATGCCAACCTCTCCCGCACGTCGTGTACCTAGATGAGCAAACAAAGAGGGTCTGGCGAAATTATGGCGGAAAACCCTTCTGAATTTTTCGAACCCAAGTCCCACAGACTAGTGATGGGAGGCCGGGGGGAGGGGAGAGCATTGTGCACCCGCTTGCCCTTGGCGAGTGTGGACAAACCTTTCAAGAAATCTATGCAGACTTTTAACGGCGCATTCTTGAAGGGCCTCTTCATATATTCAGCAGGGGATTTAAATAGGCTGATAAAAAAGTTATAAAATACTTCGTCCATTTAAATATTACAAAATAGTTTTGGGTCTAATACCTGAAGGTCAGGAATAGCGTGTCTTCTAAAAGCGCTTCTAAGTATGGTACTATAGCTCAACCTAGATATAAAATTGAGGTTGTTAAATTACGGAGTTCGATGGAGTCTCGTTTAGCTAGACACTATAAACCGTAATATAGTGTAATAACAAGGATGAATGTATATATATTCACGCCTTGTTCCCAACGTGGTAGGCAGAGACAAACTTCTTCCACTTGTTATGGTCCTGACTTACGTCTTTCGCTTCTTGCACTTTCATCAATCTTCGCATGCATGCTCGTTGGTTCGGAGTACTCTTGACCTGGCCTTTTTTCAGAACGTCTCCGATTTGATCGTGAAATGTTCGCCGAGGTCTTCCTCTGCCGACTCTAACATTTACACTCGCCTCATATCTTTGTTTCGTCAACCTACTTTCATTCATCCTCTCCACATGTCTAAACCAGCTCAGCATCTCTTTCTCAATTCGTGTCACCACTACATCGTCTTTTCTCACAACGCTCTCTGATCACATTATTTGAAATTTTAGTAAAGGATGAAGTTTTAGTAAAATATTTGGCATGTGAATCGTAGTTTGGTCTGGTGAAGATCATAAATTGTCATGAACTTTTCCGCAATTATAGACATAAAGGTTTGGGTATGGAATATACCCATATTATAACGATGTATGTATTATGATTTCCAATAAAATATTTTACTTTGACTAAAAATAAACGACCTCAAGGACAGGGTCAACCAAAAGTATTTAAATTAATCGATCTCAATACATTAGAGACTATTAAAGCCTGTAAAAAAACGAGTGTTATAACGAGTTGTTTTTAAAATAAAAAAAAACTGTGTTATCGTGTGCTTATTTTTATATTAATTATTAATCAGGCAATGTTATAAATTGCGGAGAAGTTAGCACGACAAAGGTATGGAAAATTACCAGCGGCTGGAATTTTAAGATGAAACAACATAACGTTAACAAATATAATGCGCAATTACCTGGTTGCATTACCAGACTTGACGACTTGCAACCCGCCCCGGTTTCGGGCGTGTAGATGTCATTTTACAGAACATTTTTACATAAGCTTGATTTCTATGTACTGTATCTATCAAACTGTCAATGTAATCGAATCTTTCAATAAAATTTTCATTTCCTCCCAGATGCTCGAATAAATTAAAATTTTGCACACGTATTAAGAATCGATGACTATAGAATAATATGGTACCATCCATGTGGTCTGTTGGTGAAGTAGGAAGGTGGGCAACATAGGGTCCCCCTTGAATGACTACTTGAAAACCCATCGAGTTTGGGCTCGTTTGGTTTGTCTTAACGAGTCCTATTCCTTTCAGCTAATATATCCTTTGTTAGGTTGATCATTGTTGACCTGATGAAGGGTAAGAGAAAATCTTATTTATAGTCTTTAAACATATTATTAAAACAATCGATGTGGAGTGATTCTCTAGTGCCAGCCTCGTACAGGTAAACGCAGTGTAGCATGACCCTACCTCTCACAACATGTGGTGGCAAGTGACTACTCAATGTTATTAGAAATCGGTGGATGAATGAATTAATGAATGAATGAATATACTTTTAATGTACTCCGCAAAACAAAAGGACACAGGAAACATTAAAAGAGCAAGTCAATTTGAACGTACAATTAGGCGGCCTTATTGCTGCATAGCGATCTCTTCCAGGCAATCAGGCCAGTGGCTCAGGGCTATTCAGATAGACCGATCCTTGGTGGCCTATGTTCAGCAGTGGACATATGACAGGCTGTAAAGATGATATTGATTATTATTATTGAAACATAGCCTTTGCATCTGGAATGGTGTACGAGCAAAGTGGGAAAGCCAACCGTTTTCATTTTTTTTTCAAATGGGGGATAGCCGGGATATGACGGACTCCCACCGATTAAAACCCCACGGTGGACACCATCATCGCTGGCGAGGGCTCACGGGATCTCCGTTCGGAACAGAACCGTGGCCCCTCTTCCGCTTGGCTGAAATAGCCCCGTCCCGGTGGCAGTATCACCCTGCCCCCCGCACCCCCGCGGTGCTATCCCCTGGGAACGCGACCGATAGAAGAACTGGCAACTCCACACGGGGGGAAAGTCAACCCTGGCTATAGCCGAGATCGGGCTGGGTAGTAAGGTAAAAAAAGTTGACGTGTGGTATCGCTAAGAATCAGCCAGCCCGTCTTGTTTGTCGAAAAAAATCCTTGAAAATTTCATGACCCTCCAGGGATGCCCCTGGAGGGTCATGAAATTTTCAACCATGCTCGCCAAGTTCTATCAAGTTCTATCTCCCGGAGAGGCTAAAGTAGCACCAATTGTAAGTAGTTTTATTTACTGTTAACTGTTTTGTACCTGTAGTTATTTATTATTTGACAGAGCAGCCTTTTCATTAATATTGAACACCAATAATATATTTGCAAGCTGTTTTTTTTAACGAATTCCTTGACAAAGGTAGTAGGGATTTTGTATATATATCTTCAAGTAATTCAAGTGATACAAACAACACATATTTATAAATGTTATTAAGTAGTTTTCGAGGTTACCTTGTTTATTTTTTTTGTAAACAAGGACACAAAAGGCTGACTTTATGCGTATAGGCATTCTCTACCAGAGAACCTACTATTTGCTATGTGATAGAGATGATGTAGACCTCGTGGCTAGTTTCTCTGAAGTCTGTCTGCTAGTCCTGCGTTCGAATCCCATATTGTAGTGCCAAAATACAAATCATTGGATTCGATACTGGTTGTTGGATTGCGCCCCTTATGTCACTGCATCCGATCCTTCTCTTCTCTTATAGCGTGAGCGGCACTCCTAATAATGGAAGGTGAAGAAGAGTGAGTGCCTCTGTTCACGCGTACACTTGCGGCACTATAATATTTCCTGCGTATTCAGCGCACTTGTGTTCGAAAGTTGTTCTTCTAGTCAAAATAATTTTTCCTTCACACACTTCATATTTTTAGAAATTAATTAGAGTAGTAGAGTTTGCTCATTTACTATGAAATACTTTATGCTAATGACCCAACGGTCATAGAAAATTAAAATTTAATAAACTAGATTAAAATTCTGGAAAATCTGGATAGAGAAACATTCAGGATCTGGATATTTCTAAAATATTAGTCTTTCCATTTATTTTAATGGAATATTTGTAGAGGAACAGGTAGTTTATGATTAAACTTTTTGTAAAGTAAAGTAGCAGCCTGTAAGTGCCCACTGCTGGGCAAAGGCCTCCTTCTCAAATACGAGTAACAGAGAGGGTTTAGGAGCCGGGAAGGGCCCGCCACGTTGCTCCAGTGCGGGTTGGCGAGCTTCACATATCCTCGAAATAATATTTTTATTATTTCTCAGACATGCAGGTTTCCTCACGATGTTTTCCTTCACCGCTGAGCACGTGGTATATACAGCACTTAAAATTGCTATTAACAACTTTAGTGGTGCCGGCACCGTGGATCGAACCCGGGTCACTCGCGCTCTATGAAACTAAAGTGAGCGCCCTGACCAGTAGGCTACCACGGCTACTAGGCTACCACGGATTAAACTTAACAATAATTATTGAAACCTTAAAGCCAAAATAGCCATGTGCAGAGTGAGAGTGGTTGAGTGATCTGCTTCCAAATAAAGAGACTCAAGTTCGATCCCCGATCCCTATGTGGAGGGAAGGCAATGGGTTTACGAAACTTACATATGATTTGTATCGTTGGCTTGGATACTATGACGGCGACAGGCTCACCACCTGTCACATTGTCCCAGATAAGCTCTTTTTAAAGGACTAATTTATTGAAGCTTATTGAATTTTTTTTTATGTTTGTCACGCATTGTTGCAGTTCAAGTTTAATATTGTGTTTTTATAGATTACTAGATTCCGCCCACGGCTTTGTACTCTGTGGCGTGACTCTTCCCGTAGCTCTCCTGGTTTAAAAAGTAGATTATGTGACTATTGCCTTCCCCTGGCTTCAAGTTATCATTATACTCAACATTATAACAAACAAACTTTCACATTCATAATAACATAACATAACAAATATTACATAGTAGGATGTGTGTACTCTTTAGTGGTGTCTGTTAATTAAAAAAAATAAAATAAAATACAATCATGAAACACCTCTTTGTGATCAGAGAACAAACTACATATTGATATCAGAGAACTCTGACAATAATTAAAAATGTAATTAATAATATTCCAATGTTTCCTCAAGTCTTATCTTACTAAATCCACTGTTCAATATAAAACATGTGAAAAACCAGAATTTACACCGAAAAAACTGAATACTTAAATTGAATAATATCTTTATTGTTTGCCCAGAGCATGCTTCAGGTTCCAGCAAGACTATTGTTTTATTTTGTCTAAAAACTCTTAAAAAAAGAAGTCCTTTCGCCTATTTCTTATCTGTCAGGAACCTTGATAAGTAATGCGAGGTAGATTGTAAAATAAATTTTGTACATCAATCGAAATTTGGATTTCCCTCATAAACAATAAAAAACTAAAAAGGAAGAAGTTAAGGTGAAAGAGCTGTGTACTAAAGCATGACAGCAATACCTGGTTTAGTTTACTTAGTGATTTAGTTAATTTTCACTTTATGTTAAGATAAGTCATGTATGTAAACATGCAATTTAGTGATTACTGTCACATTGTCCCATATAAGGTCTAGTTAAAATTTGTTGAAAGGACTAAAATGGAGGTACTACCACAGAATTGAGTAGATAGTCGTCAGAGCTTTTTCTCATATTTTACATTATATACATACTTATATACAGTTACAGATTAATGCACAAGTATCATTACAGGATTGATGTGATACAATAGTGAAGCTTAAAAATATTTATCACATAAACAATGAAACTAACTTCGTGAACTTTGGAACCGGATTTGCCATAATCCACCATATACCTTGGCACAGTTTAAGTGATAGTTACACTTTAAGCACTGCAACTGCTCATTTAACATCTTGATAGGATAAAACTGTGCTAAGTCAGAGTAGAATTAACATGACAGTTTAGTATTATTAAAGAAAATAATTTTTAATTTTGATTACACAAAAACAAATAATAATGACAAATTATTTGTGCATTTATAGTATACTTACAGCTTTAATTCTTTCGATGCAAGCTTGAACTATCTCTTCGGATTTCAATTTCTTCTCACGTATTTTTGAAGCTAGACTCAAGGCACTTTCAGTCAAAAAAGCATGTTTCTTTTCTAAGTCTGGTATCGAATATCTATATTTATTCCAATATAATGAAAATAAGAAATCTATGAACGTATCGAAGTATACCCTAAGGAGAAGAAAGAATTGTTTCCCCATATTTGATGCCATTCCTTTGAATATTTTGTTTGTTTTCGTTTTGCGATGCTGGAAAAACAAAATACATTTTACACTTACAAATGTTTATTGTCATTTTAATGTTTATTAATATTGAGAAAAGTTTCAAACTTAAATAAATCAAAATTTTATAAAATTACAAGTGAATCTATGGTTGGTTAATGCGAATATATTATTTAGTGTGAACTAAATAAACTAACAAAGGTTCTCAAATGTCAATAATAAGCCAAAACAAAAGTTACGCAAGGTAAACAATTACTTTGAATGTACTTTTTTTACTTTAGCGCAATGGGGTTTAATTTTACAAATAAAACTTTTCGATAGGATTGGAAATGTAAAAGTCATATTATTATATGACAGTGACAGTGACACTTTCACTTTTTATCATTGTGTGATGTAATCTGCAAAATCAATTGAAAGTAATAGAAAAATCAAAGCTAGCAACCTACTTTTATTTTTTTTACTTAATTAAAATTAAAACGTATACATTACAACTTACGTGAGAATAATTTTCTTTTTTGCGCTGGGCATCTGTTTTTACTTTACGTGTAGTCTGCAAAGTCATAGCACTACTAATACAACAGAGACTGGACTTTGACTGAAAGAAACAACGAATGAACACTCTTTGAATGTTCATTCACTCATAAAGTTATAAGCTTAGGTAATAATATGTGGGCGGTGGTGTATACGTAAATATAAATATAAGATCTCAAGACCAATAATGGGGTGGTCAGAACTCTAGACATTTATTTTAGTAATTCAACCCACTTTACATCAGAGCTTATTTTTAACAGCTATATTTTAACAACTTATTTTTGTTCAGGCCAACGATACAAATCGTACATAAGTTTGGAAAATATTTTTGGTACGAGCACTCCACATAGAGGATCGAACTCGGATATCCTAAATCGAAGGTTCATCCTAATCAGTAGGATATTGTATCTTTACAGTAGGTACTTACAAAGGCGATTAAACGATTTGACTTAAATGCTGCTAGTTCCATCTAGCGTTTCAATTTTATTTAATGTGGCTTGAGTTCGAATCCTGGTCGATACCAGGATTAGCGATCTAAAATTGTAAATTTCAAATTTAAGCACTAAATAATGCACTGTGTAAGTGATGAGTTATTTAGGTGCTCGCTGGTAACGGAAAATAGAGCAGGAAAATCTCCGAGATGAACGGAAATATCTTAGAAATATTGAAAAAAAAATATATATTTCGAGGACATGTGAAGTCCGGTAAATAATTATAACTGCAATAAATAAATAAACGTTTTTTAGATTTTACGTTAGGTCCAGTACTTATGGTAGAAAATAATTCGTAAGTATAGTTGTATTTATCAACTTTACTTATTAATAATTTCCTTTTTCATGTCAAGCTCGTCGAGAAATATCAAAAACATCGCTTTGCCACTGGTAGATAGTTAAACACTATTGCCCTTAGGAGCTCCGTGGCCGAGAAATTGAAAAAAAAAATATTTAAATTGATTTTATGTAATACAGGACAATATTGATTTGGGGGTTTAGACATATAATTATCATTTAACCTAAAACGAATACTTCTTAATTAATGAATTTATTAATGAAAGTTCTTTTATGAAGTTTTTGAATGAAATAAGTACGGTAACTGGATATATATTTATTTATTTATTTGACATCCGAACATATCACACCGCTTTGACTTTGCAGGCCATGACGGCGCCTCCGAACTCCTTCTCCAGGTACTTGGCGACGTTCAGGCAGAGCGCATCATTGTACGGGGCTGCTAAAACTTGGATACCGATGGGAAGGCCTATGCTGTTGGTGCCGAGAGGGACCTGTAAATAAATTATTAAAAGAAATTACTTAAAAAATCTTTAAGCGCTTTTTCGATGCAAGGATTAAATTTTGTTTGACAATTTATGAAGCACAACATTTCCTCTATCATCATGGTGACAAGGTACTTTTATCGGCCTGTATAGTATAGGTCTAATGCTGAACATTTTTGACTTTGTTCATACACACCACGCTGAGCAGGGTGGGTGGGGGTCGGTATCGGTAACCTAACACTAGAGATGTTCTCATCACTTGTTTCGGAATTGAGTTCGAAATGGCTTACTCTGCCTTACTTGTACGACGTTACCTGTGTTGCGGGGCACTTGAGAGCGTTGACAATAGCAAAGTAGGAGAAGTTGAACGGACGCAGCAGGCACGAGTGGTGGAAGGGGGCCGCGTGCGGACTGCTCGCCATCAGCATCACTCCGTTGTCACCCAGCTTGCTCTGGAACAATGCTTGCTCAGGCTTTAACAGACCCGAGTGCGACCCTCTGTGGAGGGCTCGTACCCAATGAGTTATTCTTACCTAGTAATCACTTACCTTCAGATGAGCCGTTTGCTGTTTTGCCCCCTTTTTCATAAAACCCAGGAGCCGCTGAATATCCCAGTATTGTGTATACGGTCGTAGGAGCTTAACTATTACATTTTAATTAATATAATTTACCCTGTCTTCTATATAAATTATCTTTATATCAAAGCGAGCTTACCTACGACTTTCGCCTCGTCGAAAAAAAAACCAATTTGAAATGTTCTATTTTAGACAGTAAATAGAATCAGGCGTTTCTTGGCGGAAATTCATTAAACTCACGAATAAATCTTCTTTCATGTCTTTGGTTAGGTGCTCGGCCCACTCGCTGTCGATCTTCGGGAACATCTGCAGCTCCAGCAGCCTGCAGATTGTGAACAAGCAGTGCCGGCTCATGCCTAGGAGCTGTGAAGTATTAAGTTTATTCATTATTCGTATTTTCAAAGTGTTTTTAAAATCAAATCATGATGTAACGGAACATCACGGACGGTTTCTTTGTTAGGACACACAGGGGCATTATTGTAGCCTTGGACGACCGCGTGGCCATTTTGGTTAGGGTAACTGCTCAACTAGCAATGAATTCTGGGTTCGAATCTCAACCAAAGTCAATATTTGTGCAAAATCACAAATTATTGGTTTTCGGGTCGGATTGTGTTGTGTTTGTCCCGTATCTCTGCCACTGCATCTAACCGTTCCACCGATCTTAACGCATATGCGTTACATCGGATATGGGAAAGCACGGCACTATACTATCGCCTGCGAAGTTGACAACTGCCGTCAGCATTCGGAAGTTGTGATCGAAATCGGCCAGGAGAACATCATCATCATCATTGTAATCTTATCTTATATGTAGGTGTGAAAAACGAGCTAACAGTTCACCTGATAATAAGTGGATACTGCGGCCTATGGACGCCTGCAATCAAATTCCTCTTTCGGCTCATCCAATAGCCTCACATCTGGGGCTAATAACACGTGTCGTGTTACCTTCTTAGCGAGCTCGAGCCCGAAACTGGGCCGCGCGCCGCCGTCCGCGTACAGCGCCTCGTAGTCGTCCGGCTCCCGGCTCATCCAGTAGCTCCACAGCTGGTACATGTGCTTGAAACCTTCGTGCGTGTATCTCTGTGGTGAGTTCGCGGTGCTCGTCAAGTCCTGAGTGATTTTTGCAATAACTCTGAAAGGAAATCGAAGCGCAATGTTACGGAGAAACGAGAATGAATTCGTGCGGAAACAAAAGATTGGCCCTAACCATGGGTGAAGTGTGGGGTTGAAAATGTATAAAACACCTAAGTCCCCCCGTGACCACGGCTGCTGTAAAGCAATCGAAACGTCGGGAATATAAAAACAAAATCCGGCACTGTCTCCAATCCGTCTACCGCCTACGTTCAGCAGTGGACATATATCAGGCTGGTTATGAGGAAGAATTTGCGGTGGTGAACGCTGAATATATCGTTTACCTTTGCATGGCGTTTTTCATTTCCTGCCTAACGGGGCTGACGAAGGGATCATCAGCTGAATCCATGTAATAAAACTTGATGTCCTGAAAGAACATGATATTGACACTTTTTAGACAGTTGAGAATAATTAATACACAATAATAAATGAAAGGGGTGGTTATCTTCCGTAACCTTTGCAATCTCTTGATCTTCAAAGCAGCACTGAAATACTCTTTCAAATATGAAGAGAAAGACTTTACCCAATACAAGCCGGTATTTAAGTTTTACTATTGACATTGTTGGGCACAGCCCTCCTTCCATTTTTAGAAAGGTAATGAAAAGGTAGGGAAGTCCACTAAGCTACTCCGCCCTTGATATTTTCCTTCAACTATTTACCTAAATTGGCACTTTTTACTGTTTTAGTTGTTATGGCACCGGGAATCGAACCCACCATTTGCGTAGATATTATTAAATTTAAATCAATAGCCTGGCCACTAACCCCACAGAACATCGCTAATTATTTTCAGCTTTTTACATTTCTTAAGACTTGCTTGGCCAAAAACGACAGAATAAATAGAAATCAATATTCACCTTGATATCGACATTCTTATCCAAGTCCATGAGTTTGGCTTTGTTTCCAGTGATAACTTTGGTCAAAGGTCCTAAGTCTTCCGCGTGTTTCGATATGAAGCCCAGGCAAAACATAGTCTCTTCACCTCCCTTGCGAAGATAAACTCCTGAGGAAGTAATTAAACGGGGTTGAACGTCATCAGATGGTTGATTAGACTGACACTGACTGACAGAGTTTCAGAATATGCTTTTGTGTCTTTACACGGTTACCAACTATTTTCAAGGACCTTGTGGGTTTCAAAATTGTTAAAGCATTGTCTGGTGATTTATCTGAAAATATGTCACTTAACATTTATCTCTTAATGGAGTAAGTGTATCAGGAGACTATTTTGGTCGCATAATCAAGATAATTTATTATTGGCAACTTAAAATAAATGGGAACTGTTACCTCTATAACTTATTGGAAAAAACGTATTATATTGTCAAATCAACTCAAATTATTTATTCATTCATTTTTAAATTCGTATTAAATTAGTAAAATGTAGGCCATCATATGTATCTGTATCGTGTATCAGAGCCTCATCTATTAGGCATTAGAGTGCTTCGTGTGACGATGAGATTGGAAGAAAAATAGATATTCAAATCCTCATGAAGGCAGTTTGCCAGCCAAGTTCACACGTCCCATTCCGAGCGGTTTACACCACTGTCCTTTCCCACTGTGCCTATCGGCTTCACTAACCACTTGACCAATCTAAATCGGGCTTTAGAAAAGGAAAGTCTGTGACCTCTTGCTGTCACTTGAAAAGTACGGTTTGCAAGGAAAGTTATATTACTTAATATTAGAATTACAGAATCTTTACATTTTATTTATTTATTACAATATTTAAATATTAATGTATAACATATTTGTATAATTTATTACATGTACATTTATAATTTACCACATTGTTCTTTTTAAATATATGCTATAATATTTGCTCTCATAATGCTATCATTAATATCACAATGGCACTGTAACTGTCATTAACCGTGTAGTATAATCTCCCCTTCCTTTCTTTGGTGTGTGTGTGTCGTAAGAGACCCACTGGTGACTAAGTAAGTCGGCCTAGTAGTAACCACCAAGAGTAAACCTCGGCGACATGCTTCGCCACCCGTTCCGGCCTATCTGCCGGAGAAGCAAAAAGTAGTCGCCCATTTGGCTATGCTGAATCCTGCCAAACGGAAATCCGCAATCTCTGCCAACTCCTATTAGTTATTTGTCGAATATTAGGGTTTTGATTTCGCTTTTTTGTTCGACAATGTAACCAGATATTTTTTTTGGGACAATAATTACCTCTGGTGTTGGTCGTACCAGCTGTGGGATGATGTCCAAACATGCCACAATAAAGCGCCGGCATGCGAGTCGACCCCCCAATATCTGAACCTAAAATATTGCACAAATCAAACATAAGGATCAAGTACAAATAAGACTTTCCTTTTTAAACGCTGTCATGTCGATAGCTATGAGGGTCAAGAATTAAAAACATAATAATTTTTCTCGTTCTTTATTAATAACGAGCAAGTAAAACATTGTCAAAATGGCTTAAGGCCATCATAAATCATAGCCTCCATAAAATTACTGCTACAAACATATTTTAGTCCACGCCTGAACATAGGCCTTGAAAGGTTTGCCCATACTCACCATAGTGTGCAAGACGGATTAGTCCAACATTAAAGACAATGTATGTATGTGAATGAATGAATGAATGAATGAATGAATGAATGAATGAATGAATGAATGAATGAATGAATGAATGAATGAATGAATGAATGAATGAATGAATGAATGAATGAATGAATGAATGAATGAATGAATGAATGAATGAATGAATGAATGAATGAATGAATGAATGAATGAATGAATGAATGAATGAATGAATGAATGAATGAATGAATGAATGAATGAATGAATGAATGAATGAATGAATGAATGAATGAATGAATGAATGAATGAATGAATGAATGAATGAATGAATGAATGAATGAATGAATGAATGAATGAATGAATGAATGAATGAATGAATGAATGAATGAATGAATGAATGAATGAATGAATGAATGAATGAATGAATGAATGAATGAATGAATGAATGAATGAATGAATGAATGAATGAATGAATGAATGAATGAATGAATGAATGAATGAATGAATGAATGAATGAATGAATGAATGAATGAATGAATGAATGAATGAATGAATGAATGAATGAATGAATGAATGAATGAATGAATGAATGAATGAATGAATGAATGAATGAATGAATGAATGAATGAATGAATGAATGAATGAATGAATGAATGAATGAATGAATGAATGAATGAATGAATGAATGAATGAATGAATGAATGAATGAATGAATGAATGAATGAATGAATGAATGAATGAATGAATGAATGAATGAATGAATGAATGAATGAATGAATGAATGAATGAATGAATGAATGAATGAATGAATGAATGAATGAATGAATGAATGAATGAATGAATGAATGAATGAATGAATGAATGAATGAATGAATGAATGAATGAATGAATGAATGAATGAATGAATGAATGAATGAATGAATGAATGAATGAATGAATGAATGAATGAATGAATGAATGAATGAATGAATGAATGAATGAATGAATGAATGAATGAATGAATGAATGAATGAATGAATGAATGAATGAATGAATGAATGAATGAATGAATGAATGAATGAATGAATGAATGAATGAATGAATGAATGAATGAATGAATGAATGAATGAATGAATGAATGAATGAATGAATGAATGAATGAATGAATGAATGAATGAATGAATGAATGAATGAATGAATGAATGAATGAATGAATGAATGAATGAATGAATGAATGAATGAATGAATGAATGAATGAATGAATGAATGAATGAATGAATGAATGAATGAATGAATGAATGAATGAATGAATGAATGAATGAATGAATGAATGAATGAATGAATGAATGAATGAATGAATGAATGAATGAATGAATGAATGAATGAATGAATGAATGAATGAATGAATGAATGAATGAATGAATGAATGAATGAATGAATGAATGAATGAATGAATGAATGAATGAATGAATGAATGAATGAATGAATGAATGAATGAATGAATGAATGAATGAATGAATGAATGAATGAATGAATGAATGAATGAATGAATGAATGAATGAATGAATGAATGAATGAATGAATGAATGAATGAATGAATGAATGAATGAATGAATGAATGAATGAATGAATGAATGAATGAATGAATGAATGAATGAATGAATGAATGAATGAATGAATGAATGAATGAATGAATGAATGAATGAATGAATGAATGAATGAATGAATGAATGAATGAATGAATGAATGAATGAATGAATGAATGAATGAATGAATGAATGAATGAATGAATGAATGAATGAATGAATGAATGAATGAATGAATGAATGAATGAATGAATGAATGAATGAATGAATGAATGAATGAATGAATGAATGAATGAATGAATGAATGAATGAATGAATGAATGAATGAATGAATGAATGAATGAATGAATGAATGAATGAATGAATGAATGAATGAATGAATGAATGAATGAATGAATGAATGAATGAATGAATGAATGAATGAATGAATGAATGAATGAATGAATGAATGAATGAATGAATGAATGAATGAATGAATGAATGAATGAATGAATGAATGAATGAATGAATGAATGAATGAATGAATGAATGAATGAATGAATGAATGAATGAATGAATGAATGAATGAATGAATGAATGAATGAATGAATGAATGAATGAATGAATGAATGAATGAATGAATGAATGAATGAATGAATGAATGAATGAATGAATGAATGAATGAATGAATGAATGAATGAATGAATGAATGAATGAATGAATGAATGAATGAATGAATGAATGAATGAATGAATGAATGAATGAATGAATGAATGAATGAATGAATGAATGAATGAATGAATGAATGAATGAATGAATGAATGAATGAATGAATGAATGAATGAATGAATGAATGAATTAAATATTAAATATATAAATTTAATGCATTTTAGTTTTGTTATTATTAAGTGCTAAATTGTTGGCCTGAACCAATACAAAATATTAATATGGGCATTATTAACTTCACAAAGATACGCAGTTTTCGATTGACTTTGAATATCAGCGAAACAATACTACACAGACAGTAAGTATTATATGTTACAGTGGTTATGTAAATATATTAAAAGATCAAAGGGATTCAAATAAGAAGGTTAATCTTGTTGCTAATTGGCTATAACTAAGCAGATCTGCGGGGTTCCGCCGTGTGTGGCACTATAGGTCAGCAGATTGGGATGGAATGCGGTCTTTCTTTGGTTCCTACCCATGGGGCAGGTTTGCTTCTCGCTGGATGATCCCAACGTCGTTGCAGATTCTGTCACCGATGTGGTACTTCAGGGAATGGAACTTTTTATTCCGTTCTCTGCAGTGCCTGTCGGAGGTAAATCAGCCTTGGTTTGGTCGCACCTGCAAAATAGCGTCACGCCGAAAGCGGAAGTGCTACCAGGCCTGGGCCGATGCAACAACGTCTCGGGATGCAAAAACCAGTGCTCTTAAAACGAGTACAACTCTGCCTCCAGGTCCTTCAAAGAGTTATCGCTGCGGCAAAGTTAAAGCACATTGGCAGAATTGGCGAGAGACTAGTTCGCCTCCATCGGGATCCCGCGCATTCTGGTCTCTCGCCAAGGCTGTCAGGGAATATGCTTTTGTGTCTTTACACGGTTACCAACTATTTTCAAGGACCTTGTGGGTTTCAAAATTGTTAAAGCATTGTCTGGTGATTTATCTGAAAATATGTCACTTAACATTTATCTCTTAATCGAGTAAGTGTATCGGGAGACTATTTTGGTCGTTCTAGTATAGTTAAATCTGTATTCTGCATAATCAAGATAATTTATTATTGGCAACTTAAAATAAATGGGAACTGTTACCTCTATAACTTATTGGAAAAAAACGTATTATATTGTCAAATCAACTCAAATTATTTATTCATTCATTTTTTAAATTCGTATTAAATTAGTAAAATGTAGGCCATCATATGTATCTGTATCGTGTATCAGAGCCTCATCTATTAGGCATCAGAGTGCTTCGTGTGACGATGAGATTGGAAGAAAAAATAGATATTCAAATCCTCATGAAAGGCAGTTTGCCAGCCAAGTTCACACGTCCCATTCCGATCGGTTTACACCACTGTCCTTTCCCACTGTGCCTATCGGCTTCACTAACCACTTGACCAATCTAAATCGGGCTTTAGAAAAGGAAAGTCTATGACCTCTTGCTGTCACTTGAAAAGTACGGTTTGCAAGGAAAGTTATATTACTTAATATTAGAATTACAGAATCTTTACATTTTATTTATTTATTACAATATATAAATATTAATGTATAACATATTTGTATAATTTATTACATGTACATTTATAATTTACCACATTGTTATCTATCTTTAATATCTATCATTAATATCACAATGGCACTGTAACTGTCATTAACCGTGTAGTATAATCTCCCCCTTCCTTTCTTTGAGTGTGTGTGTGTGTCGTAAGAGACCCACTGGTGACTAAGTAAGTCGGCCTAGTAGTAACCACCAAGAGTAAACCTCGGCGACATGCTTCGCCACCCGTTCCGGCCTATCTGCCGGAGAAGCAAAAAGTAGTCGCCCATTTGGCTATGCTGAATCCTGCCAAACGGAAATCCGCAATCTCTGCCAACTCCTATTAGTTATTTGTCGAATATTAGGGTTTTGATTTCGCTTTTTTGTTCGACAATGTAACCAGATATTTTTTTTGGGACAATAATTACCTCTGGTGTTGGTCGTACCAGCTGTGGGATGATGTCCAAACATGCCACAATAAAGCGCCGGCATGCGAGTCGACCCCCCAATATCTGAACCTAAAATATTGCACAAATCAAACATAAGGATCAAGTACAAATAAGGCTTTCCTTTTTTAAACGCTGTCATGTCGATAGCTATGAGGGTCAAGAATTAAAAACATAATAATTTTTTCTCGTTCTTTATTAATAACGAGCAAGTAAAGAGCCATGTCAAAATGGCTTAAGGCCATCATAAATCATGGCCTCCATAAAATTACTGCTACAAACATATTTTAGTCCACGCCTGAACATAGGCCTTGAAAGGTTTGCCCATACTCACCATAGTGTGCAAAGACGGATTAGTCCAACATTAAAAGACAATGTATGTATGTGAATGAATGAATGAATGAATGAATGAATGAATGAATGAATGAATGAATGAATGAATGAATGAATGAATGAATGAATGAATGAATGAATGAATGAATGAATGAATGAATGAATGAATGAATGAATGAATGAATGAATGAATGAATGAATGAATGAATGAATGAATGAATGAATGAATGAATGAATGAATGAATGAATGAATGAATGAATGAATGAATGAATGAATGAATGAATGAATGAATGAATGAATGAATGAATGAATGAATGAATGAATGAATGAATGAATGAATGAATGAATGAATGAATGAATGAATGAATGAATGAATGAATGAATGAATGAATGAATGAATGAATGAATGAATGAATGAATGAATGAATGAATGAATGAATGAATGAATGAATGAATGAATGAATGAATGAATGAATGAATGAATGAATGAATGAATGAATGAATGAATGAATGAATGAATGAATGAATGAATGAATGAATGAATGAATGAATGAATGAATGAATGAATGAATGAATGAATGAATGAATGAATGAATGAATGAATGAATGAATGAATGAATGAATGAATGAATGAATGAATGAATGAATGAATGAATGAATGAATGAATGAATGAATGAATGAATGAATGAATGAATGAATGAATGAATGAATGAATGAATGAATGAATGAATGAATGAATGAATGAATGAATGAATGAATGAATGAATGAATGAATGAATGAATGAATGAATGAATGAATGAATGAATGAATGAATGAATGAATGAATGAATGAATGAATGAATGAATGAATGAATGAATGAATGAATGAATGAATGAATGAATGAATGAATGAATGAATGAATGAATGAATGAATGAATGAATGAATGAATGAATGAATGAATGAATGAATGAATGAATGAATGAATGAATGAATGAATGAATGAATGAATGAATGAATGAATGAATGAATGAATGAATGAATGAATGAATGAATGAATGAATGAATGAATGAATGAATGAATGAATGAATGAATGAATGAATGAATGAATGAATGAATGAATGAATGAATGAATGAATGAATGAATGAATGAATGAATGAATGAATGAATGAATGAATGAATGAATGAATGAATGAATGAATGAATGAATGAATGAATGAATGAATGAATGAATGAATGAATGAATGAATGAATGAATGAATGAATGAATGAATGAATGAATGAATGAATGAATGAATGAATGAATGAATGAATGAATGAATGAATGAATGAATGAATGAATGAATGAATGAATGAATGAATGAATGAATGAATGAATGAATGAATGAATGAATGAATGAATGAATGAATGAATGAATGAATGAATGAATGAATGAATGAATGAATGAATGAATGAATGAATGAATGAATGAATGAATGAATGAATGAATGAATGAATGAATGAATGAATGAATGAATGAATGAATGAATGAATGAATGAATGAATGAATGAATGAATGAATGAATGAATGAATGAATGAATGAATGAATGAATGAATGAATGAATGAATGAATGAATGAATGAATGAATGAATGAATGAATGAATGAATGAATGAATGAATGAATGAATGAATGAATGAATGAATGAATGAATGAATGAATGAATGAATGAATGAATGAATGAATGAATGAATGAATGAATGAATGAATGAATGAATGAATGAATGAATGAATGAATGAATGAATGAATGAATGAATGAATGAATGAATGAATGAATGAATGAATGAATGAATGAATGAATGAATGAATGAATGAATGAATGAATGAATGAATGAATGAATGAATGAATGAATGAATGAATGAATGAATGAATGAATGAATGAATGAATGAATGAATGAATGAATGAATGAATGAATGAATGAATGAATGAATGAATGAATGAATGAATGAATGAATGAATGAATGAATGAATGAATGAATGAATGAATGAATGAATGAATGAATGAATGAATGAATGAATGAATGAATGAATGAATGAATGAATGAATGAATGAATGAATGAATGAATGAATGAATGAATGAATGAATGAATGAATGAATGAATGAATGAATGAATGAATGAATGAATGAATGAATGAATGAATGAATGAATGAATGAATGAATGAATGAATGAATGAATGAATGAATGAATGAATGAATGAATGAATGAATGAATGAATGAATGAATGAATGAATTAAATATTAAATATATAAATTTAATGCATTTTAGTTTTGTTATTATTAAGTGCTAAATTGTTGGCCTGAACCAATACAAAATATTAATATGGGCATTATTAACTTCACAAAGATACGCAGTTTTTCGATTGACTTTGAATATCAGCGAAACAATACTACACAGACAGTAAGTATTATATGTTACAGTGGTTATGTAAATATATTAAAAAGATCAAGGGATTCAAATAAGAAGGTTAATCTTGTTGCTAATTGGCTATAACTAAGCAGATTTACATAATAATTATTTTAAACAATTAAAAGTATTTTAGCTTTCCTAGCTAATTCCCAAACCACATCCAATACTTTTTCAAATTGATTAAAATTAATATCATAAGGTGGGCCTACACAAACACATAAAACAATATGCCCTTCCGGTTCAACACATGACTATACATCAATATAGTCTATGAAATGATCAATAACGTTCTTTGATTTCAATACCTTACTTACTTATAATCATTGACCTTCCTATTATGAGCACTAGCAATATAATATTACTGAGATTTAAATGCTCCGTCATATAAAATATGAAAACATGATATTTTTCTAAAAACAATCCAATATCTAGTTCTTTATTGTATATAAATTCGGGTACGAAATAATGTGATCAGAGAGCGTTGTGGCGTGAAAGACGATGTAGTGACATGGATTGAGAAAGGCATGCTGAGCTGGTTTGGACATGTGGAGTAGATGAATGAAAGTAGATTGCCGAAACAAATATATGAGGCGAGTGTAAATGGTAGTCGGGAGAGGAAGACCTAGGCGAACATTTCTCGATCAAATCGGAGACGTTCTGAAAAAAGGCCAGACCAAGAGTACTCTAAACCAACGAGTATGCATCCGAAGATTGAAAGTGGGAGAAGCGAAAGACGTATGTCAGGACCGTAGCAAGTGGAAGAAGATTGTCTCTGCCTACCCCGTTGGGAACAAGTCGTGAATATATACATATATATATACATTTATTAACAATTGTCAGTGATAGTTGTATCACTCACACAAGCTGATGGGGGTCGCGTAGGTAGCTGCGAGCGCGGCCTCTGCACCGCTTGTAATGATTATCGTCTCGTTGTTTAACGAACGAGGCTATGGAGACTGACTGACGGCCGAATATACCCAAACCAAATATTACCGAGGGTGCATCACCACAGTGCTTACCTGTACTTACGCCCGCCCAGCGTTGTGAGTCTGACTAAATCTTCCATGTATAGCATGCTGGCTTTTGTTGGCACTTTCATGGTAAGATCTACGTTCAGCAGTGGAATTTCAAAGACTGAAAAAGAAGATGAAGAAATAACAAAATTAACGTTAATCTGATGTCTGCAGTCTGTTATCATGTTCCACGAAAAGGTCAACCCAACCGTTACATCTTTTGACAAACCACGAATTATCGCAAAGGAATACCGATTCCTTCCATGTATGATTGGCGAGATTATTGAAATTCAAGAACTTCCTAGTATCTATAAAGCAGAAGGCTGGATAAATCCTGTGATAAAGAAAATTAAAACCAAAATTAGGATTATAATAAACGCCTGTTTTTAGATAATAGCAAACATTGTATTTATATTCACATTCAACGAGGCGACGACTAGTACAAGTTATTTTGCAGGTAGTCCTATGTACGTTGTTTTGTGTGTGTGCATGATTTGTCTCTATATCCAGAATTATCAACCTTAGTCACTTACTTGTAAATACTCTACTGTACTGTACAAACTGCATTGTGCATGCTGTTATAAGTCAACTGTAGAATATAGGCCTCTACCATATAGAAGATATGCGATTATAGCTTCGCTCTGCAAGCGGATGAGCGATCCCAGTAATCTAACTTAACAGCTTGCAGCTTATACACTGCTGCCTGTCAACGGTCTGATTAATTTTGGTCTCGTAATTTTCGAGATAGTTATCGCGCCATCTGCCGATATTATGAAAACAGTCCATAGGTACAAATCTGGTGTTCCGCAGAGCACACAACTAGGACCAGTCCTTTTAATTTTTGTGAATAATGTTTGAGGCTGATTTCTTTATTAAGTATGAGGGAATGACATCACATAGATCGGTTGAATAACGACGCGATAGGAAAAGTGAGTTGCTGCGATAAATATGTATCCTACGATTTCAGATTTCAACTCTGTAATTAGAATTGGTGTTATGTATAAATCGTATATGTGTAATGGATATGTATAGCGACTGCGTGTTTGTAGTTGTGTGGGTTATGTATAATAAAATGTGAGAGAATCACCACATCCCCATGAGAATAATGAAATCCCACGAACATGTCAAGAATGTAAAACAATGGATTTAATGACAATAAAATGTCAACTTGTAAACTCGCAAGATTATAATAAATAAATGTCCATTGCCACAATAACAATGACATAATTAAAGAAGAAAATGCTATAGACCTTAGTGAGATATTTGCCGAAAAAATTAACTTACGTAACTTTAAATAACATATTTAAAAAGCTGGGCTATGCTTTAAGAAATGCAAACCATTTCTCAAATGTATAATTACTATAATTTTACTAAATCGGTACGTTTCATTTGCAAATTAAGTAAAAACGCCATTTGCGAGTGTTCAATTAACTTTACGTTAGCGTTACGCTTTAAATACCCATCGTTTGTTTTAAAGACATTTTATAAATTACTTCGCAAATTAAATAAAAAAATGTCGTAACTTGTAACTAGGATTGAATCAAACACGCTTGTAAGTATTTCTTATATTGACTCGATTACTATCTCGTTTAATTTTATTTCCTGAAGTGGTATTTAGGGACAGTATATTCGGGAGGATGGTTCATCAATAGTCGGGTCACGTTCTTTAATCACCGTGTGCAGGTGAGTTTGACATTTGGGGAAAAGGTTGGTATTTCTCTCTTCTCTTCAACATACATTATTTGACATGTATTATTTTTTTATTTTATTACGCATGTATATTATTACACGGCAATGCAGCCAGTACCTAATTTGTTTGGAGTTCAACGCAGTCAAACAGCGTTGAATAGCGTTTACTTTTTGTTAGGCTCTAGCATTATGCGACAACTACTTAACCTATTGTGACCGAACCGAAGCTGTCAAGGCCACCGGGCCGAAAACGTATCCACCGTGGGGTTTTTAGTCAGTTCAACATCTTACATGCTGATCCCGACATAACCAGTCACCGCCTTCCGTGATTACTTCAGTTATACTTCTACGATTTAGTGATATTTAATTTTTTTTTTATTTAAGTAATTTCATATAAGTTTTAAATCTTGCTTGATTGTTTTAAACATTATTAAATTTTAATAATTTTCTGTCAGTCATACATTGAAAGGGCTGTCTTTGTCTTTTTAACCGTAATTGGTTGAAATATGCACAGAGTATGTGTTATTATGGCGGATATCCTAACAAATTAAAAAAGTTTAAATTAGGGTGTTACCATACAAGATCTTATTGGTTTTTTTGCTCAATCATAAAAACAGTAATAATAACATACAAGCGTCAAACTTTGTGTGATTATAGTGCAAAGTCTATAGTAATCGGCAAATAATAAAAACCGACCAACAGTGAGCCGGACTCGCGCTCGATCAAATTATGTTGTAATAAAAAAAAGCCTTGGCATATCTTTGTGTAACTCCTGTACACTGTAAACTTCTATATATGGGCTGAAAGTTCTGTTCACGCTTTTATGGCGGGAATCTCTCTGATCTGATCTCTGGTTGGTGAATAACATTACCTACCTAAGAAAGGCTTTTTTGCGTCATCTTCAGCGAGTCCGGCGGTTATCAACCTGTCCACTTCCCTTGCATCCTCCAGCGCAGCTTCGTAACGATCAGCGACCACTGCATTCAAGATGGGATTTACCTGGACGTTACAATAATTATAGTTTGAGCTTAACATAGGCCAGAGTTTTCATGGCCAATAGAAACATCTTATAATTATTAGACCGAGAGCAGGATTCTAGTATCAGGCTACAACATGACCGACGCTTGACGATTAATATTGGAGCATATTCTTCGAACTTCTAAGCTAAATGAAATCATTACTCACTTATGACCATGAAGGCATTCACAGTTATGAAAATCTGGTAAAGTTTAACAGACGGGCTCTGTGGCAAGATGAAAACCTCCTTAAAGTTAAATTACTGATACTGATAAATATATTATTGAATGAAAGAATACAGGGACTATCCCGCGTGACTTTTACATACGGAACAGCCACGCGACCGTGGATTATAAAACAACCATTGACTACATCATGACTAAGACTGTTATGAATTCCTGGTAACGTTGGCAAGTGGCTAGAACATGAAAAAAGTGTAAACGGCAGTATAACCGTCTCAAATATGCCAAATCTTAATAATCTTGGCGGTGAACGGAGGCTAAATTACGCTGTGCTGGCATTGCGATTGTCAATCTGCTTAGGTATTGCATTGGAAGAGGCCATGTCCAGTAAAAAATAGTGCTGACGAAATGTTTGTCGATTGGTCGAATTGACGAAAGGGAGTGTCTTGGCGCTACTCCTTTTTTATTTTTTATTGTGCCTTGTATTCTGTTAATTTTAACGTTTAGCAACACTGCGCTCTACTACTAGGAAGGTTATTCTGAGAGGTAACAACTTATCATAACCTCTTTTAATTCAAATTGTTTGTAATTATCCATGTGCTGCAGTATCCACTTACCATCAGGTTGTCATGTTAGCTCGTTTGTCACCACATTTCCCATCCGAAAAAATTGCTCAGTTTAACCATTTAGTCTTACCTCCTTTATCCTCTCTATAACAGCTCGAACTAAGTCTTCAGAGTGAAGCTTCTTTTCCTTGATTTTTTTCGCTAAAGAAGTAGCACTTTCAGTTAAGATAGCGTGTTTCTTATCCAGGTCAGGAATGATTTTTTTCTTGTCGTCCCAGTACAGAGAAAAAATAAAGTCTATAACTCGATCGAGAAATAAACGGAAGTACAGGATTATGGTTTTTAATATAGTCATACATGTCGACATTTTGACATTTAACAGTTTTGTAGGAATCCAAATCTGAAACAAGATATTGTTTTGTGAGTTTTTTTATTTATTATCATGTTAATAATTAAAATAAGAAAAATTATCGATAAGCATCCACAGTTTTATTTTTTAATCTCCATACATTTTGGCGATAGCTTTCTTGTTAATTAAACTTATAAATCAATTATTTATTTATTCCGTGCTCTCGCGAGTTTATTAGAGAAAATTCCGTCGAGCACAGCTACTGAGTACGTCACTTTGCGCCAGCTCAGCAACTTTACGCGTATCGAAGTTTTTATTTTTGTTTTGATTACTTTGATAGTGTATCTGTCCTAAACTTACAAATATAAAAATTTGTTTTCATTAATATTTGTTTAAAATACTTCATCAGGTTTTTGTTTTCAGGACCGCGTGCTTTTGAGATTATGAGTCCTGTATTGGAATCCCTGCGGAGCCAATAATTGAAAAAAATTATCGTTAATTCTATTCGTAATAAAAAAAACATTACGTATCAAAATAATTACCTATGTCCACTTTGTTTCAATAAGAGATAATATGTTTAGGGTATCGTAAATTGTAATTTAAATACCTAACTTACGTAGATAAAAAACATATTGTAACAAAGTTATTACCTGTCTATTTTGTTTCAATAAGAGATAATATGTTTAGGGTATCGTAAAATGTAATTTAAATACCTAACTTATGTACATAAAAAATATTATGTAACAAAATAATTACCTATGTCTACTTTGTTTCAATAAGAGATAATATGTTTAGGGCATCGTAAAATCTAATTTAAATACCTAACTTACGTAAATAAAAAACATATTGTAACAAAGTTATTACCTGTCTATTTTGTTTCAATAAGAGATAATATGTTTAGGGTATAGTAAAATGTAATGTAAATATCTGTCATTTATACCCTAACAATTTGACCCAAATTAATAAATTAGGGTTACTTACAGGGAAAATAATTTAAATACGTGTAATGTACAATACATCCATTACCATATAAATGTGAGTATAGATATATTATAATCAAATTTTGCGGGCCTCCTGCTCGCGAGTCTTACCGATGTAGCTGTAAAGGCCACTGGGCCATCAGCAGATCTACCGTGGGGGTTTTAGTCGGTCCGGCATCTTCAATGCTGATCCCGACATAACCAGTCACCGGAGACGGTGACGGTTAGGTGCGAGCATCTTTCCCCCAAGTTAAACTCAAAAAAAAAATATAATAAAATTAATCAGTATTTTTACACCTATTTTTAAATACTTGTAGACATAACATGATGCAAGAGAATATTACTTTGCTTTGAAGGCGGCCGGTCGATGGCCAATATGTATGTCAAGGTGTACATAATAACGAAAATGCCTACAACTGATTTTTGTGTACATTATAACGATAATGGCTTCCTATTCGTCAAAGGTGTAGCTCTAGAATTCTGTGTTTATTGTATTCTGTATTAACTGATCCTAATTCTCCTTCTTATCTTAAGAATAATTTCCAATATCTTTATTCTGCTCATGACAGAGAGCCTCGTTCCATAAACCAATTTAAGATTCGAGTTCCACAACATAATACAGGATACTATAACTCTTCTTTTACTGTTCATGCTACACTCCTCTGGAACGCCCTGCCCGATAAGATAAAAGCAGCTCCTAGCAAGAAACTGTTTAAGAGTCTACTTCGTAATTACCTAATAGAATAATAGATCATTGACAATATTCGGCTTATCTATTTTTGATTTTTATTATATATTTATTTATGTATCCTTTTATATACTTGTATACGTATTTGTGTATTTCATGATATAAATATTTATGTAATTATATAGTTTATGTATATGTACTTATCAAGTTATTTTTATTGGAGTTTTTAATTTAATTACATTTTTTTTTATTCTTTGTTTTATACCTGCCAACTACCTTTCACCATAACAAGGGTTGACTGGTAGAGAATGCCACTTGGCATTAAGTCCGCCCATTGTAACCTTAAGCTTAAGGCAATAAAGAATAAATGGCCCGTGACCGTGATTTGTGGCAATGTATGCACCAGGCGTATGTCAAGCGCCGAGCTGTAATGACGATGAAAATAATTTTATATGCCAATTCGTTAAATACCACACCAATGATGTAAAGGTCAAGACATCAAATTTTTTATACTTGCGATTCTTGTCACTTGGTTAAACAACATCATAATGGAAATGATTATTATTAACGCTTTTACTTGGGTCACGTCAAATTTTTCAAATCTTGATGCCCTTTGTTATTATTAATAATATACATGATTATGTACGTAGCAAAGCCAAGCGGTAGCTTTAGGTGCTGCTCGAAAAGGTCGGCTCGCCCGGAGTATTGCGACCGCAACACCTCGCTGAACGTGGAAACCTGTATTCTCGGTACTCACGACGATGAGATCAGGTGAGCCGATGGTAAGTGATTACCGTCACCCACGCACACCTGCAACACCAGCGGAACTGCAGGTGCATTGCCGGCCTTTAAGGATATTTGGACGATGGGTGGGAGGATGAGGAGGAGGATGGTGGAGGGCAGGGAGTGGGCCTCCGGGTACCTCTCTCACCGAACGAAACACAGAAGCAAGAGATGCCTCTACTTCACACCGGTATCCATTTATTTGTGAATACTGTAATTTCTCTTTATTCGGATTTCGCAGCTTTCAAATTGTAAGACGTACGTACTTTTAGATTTGAATCAAAATTCATCCTGCAAACAAACATCTGCATGATGGATATAAACGTTTGTACCCGAGACATTTATGTTTACATGTGACATTTATATGCATGAATGATCGTAGTATAGACGATGTTGCCACGTTCGCTGATAACCACTGCTGCACTGCCCGTTAGCCGGCTACTCAATGTAATGCATTACCTACATTGTTAAATAATTTTCAAATAAACAGACATCATTTTTAAGAAGCTTGTTAAAGAAACTTTATTAAAAAAACACAGCTGGGCAAAGACCTCCTCAAATATTTTGGTGAGGGTTTTGGAGTCGGAAAGGGCCCAAGCTGCTCCTGTGCGGGTTGGTGTGGTTCACATATCCGGGAAATAATATTTTATTATCATTTCTCAGATATGTATGGTTCCCCACGATGTTTTCCTTCACCGTCGAGCACGTGGTAAATACAGCACCTAAAATGGCTATTAACAATTTTAGTGACAGTATTTTAGTTATAGTAACAAGTTCTTTGAAACTAAAATGAGCGCCCTGACCACTTTTTTATTATAATTTCTTTCAGTATATTAATTCCTAGTAAATATTATAAAATATTATTATTTTAATAATATTTTATAATATTTACTATAAATTAAAAAACAATTATAACAATCACTTAGTATTAAATTTAAACATTAAATTTAATAAACAAGTTTTTAATAAAAGTGTATAATGTAAACAAATGAAAAGAGTACTTACCGACAATTTACCTCTTATATGTAAATACACTTAAAATTAAAATTAAAACTAAAAGTTTATCACGAATATTCATAATACATTATCATTCACGTCCATACATAATTAAAAATCATACACATACATGTATATTTACGTAAGATTTTATTTTTTATACCCATTAATATAAAACACTTGTGTTAAAGATTACAATGAAAAGATGACAATTAGAAACCAACTTCATCCTGTTAATTTTAGATGTCTGTGTGCGCGCGCATCATAAAAATTCTCTGTCATCATTTTTCCCAACCGCGCCAAAAGAAATATAACTTCAAAAAACAGATCCGAGAGTTTATAGCCGGTTCTTCTCTGCGAAGGTCATGTTTTGCGAACCGTTGTAGTTTTTGACGTTCAGTAAAGCTTTAAGGAAGTCTAAATTTTTATATTTTCAAATTCACTAATTATTACGTAACAATAAAAAACAATTATTTCGTAATCCTTAATTATGTACTAATCATTATTTCTCAAAACTAGAAAATGGTTAAAATGGGATAAGTTGCGCACCAACTTCCAAAAAGCTTGACATAAATATTTGGTTCGCTAGGGTCGCTCACGAAGGCGTATGTATATAGCGAAATTATAAATCGCGATCCTACTGGCTGCGTCGAGATTGATGAATGAGAGTTTTTAATTCAACCATAATTTTATTAAAACTTAACACCGGCGATCCTATGCCAAGAGTAACGTTCAGTTCAACAACGCCCCTTCTCGCATACCTCCTCAACACCTGATTGACACCGAGAATGCTGACCCATCAATACCTTAAAACGTAATCCCATACACTGGTGGTCTCAACCAGATACCGATGAAAAGTACACGAAATTAAGCGAGACTTAGTTGACGTAATTTATTTTGTAATATCTAGTCCGACATAAATTTGACTATACATTTTACAAATACACAAAATTAGGAAAATAATAAAACATACTAACCGCAATTCTCGAACGACTCACGAACACCGTCTTCTTCTGTTAATAATTTAGAAACAATTACAGGAAAAACTAAAACATCGACAAATCGCGGCCGCTCTAATCCGAGGCAGATAGCACAATACCGCTATAAACACCTTTACTCCATGAAGAAGCGTACGATCACATTATTTATGGGGCACGTAACGCTTCTTGTCTAAATGAATCTGTGTTTGTGTTACGTTCGTGCTTTATTTTACGTAATAAATCAGATCGAAAGGCATTCTGTTGCGCTATCGCTTAGCGTAGCGTAGCTAATTAGCGGTGCCCAGAAAATCTGTCGCCCGTCTCGACCCATGAGAGGTGACAAAGGTATTAGTAGTAATCATAGAAGTCATGTTAATTCCATGATACGCTAGCAACCCTGGGTTGAAACACCTATGCCGGCTCCGCCTTAATTATTAATAGAAATTTTAATATAATAATAATCGGAAAACATAGTAAAGAAATCTATATGTCGAAGAATTAAGGAAAAAATTGATATTAGTGTAATCCGCCAATTCGCACTGGAGGCAAAACACACTAAAACTGTGAGGCCTTTGATACTTTATGTTATTAAAAAAGTAAGCTCACTACGGTTACCTAATACTGTTGGTCACAGGTCCCGAACTAGGATATCCTCATGTCGAGACTGATCCCTAACCACACGGCTATCATAAGCTTGATGTTGTTATAACTTTACTTTTTACTCTTTATATTGTATATTGATTTGCATTTCTAGTCACTCTACGACTGTCAACCTTTGCCGGCCTGTTAAGCGTCACAACTATGGAAATTAAGTAATAAAATCCGTTAAACATAGCCGTTATGGAAATTTACCTCCAAAATCTAAAGACGAAGCTCACCTTCATAACGCGATGTCTTCTTATTATCCTCCTTTTTTTTTTATTTACATGGAGAAATGCCTAACGCATAGCCGCCCTCTCGGAGGCAAGGACAGGTTACGACGGGCTTGCACCGACTAAAACCCCATGCGCCCATGAGCCCACCAGCGCCGGCCGCTATCGGCGGCCCCTTCTCGGGAGAGAACGTATCTCTCCCACACCGTCCTGGCTAGACGCGCCGGCGCACAGTGGCAACTACCTTCTCGGCCTCCAAACCCACGAGGGTAACGGACCCCCCGAGTCCGCCACCCGGAGGCCATGAGGATCAGGAAGGCTAGTGCTCTTAACCAACACCCTTCCCGGCTACCCGCGGTGGATCTGGTCTATGGCCACCGCCGACCACAGATCGGACACGGAGGGTAGGAAGAACGGCTCAACGTAATACCGACACTCCTCTCCCCCCGCGGCTCCACCACGGCCGTATCAGCGGTGCGGTCCCCGCCCAAGTCACGGAAGATAGGGAGAATGGCGAAACGCAATACCAAAACACAAGAGAGCGCTAAGCTAACACTCCCCCCACAGTCAACCAACACGCATCCGAAGTGGGGTCACCAAGACCACCCGGAGCGGCCAACTCGGGCTCCTTTTGGTTCTCCGTGGGAGACCAAGCCACGGTTACTAAGCCATGAAAAGGCGGGAACTTATTCGGGGGGGTCTTATATTATCCTCCTGTAATAAATTTGCCTTCGCGCTGTATCTCCAATATGCTACATTTACACTTCATTTTTTTTTGTTTTGCGTGGGGAAAGTTGCAAACCCACCAATCACCGAAGGCGGTGACTGTTTATGTCGGGATCAACATTGAAGATGTTGGACCGACTAAAACCCGCAGGGTAGATACCCTGTGGCCCCGGTGGCCCGGTTTAAAGCTTCGGCAGCAGAGACTCGCTTGCGGAACGCCCGCAAGTTATAATTTCACAAAATTTGTTTACGTTCACACTATAAGTAGGTACCTGAGTTGCAAAAATAATCATCTAAATCGTTTTCAAAATCAAAAATGCCGGAATTGTTTATGTTTAATTATACAGAGAATCAATGAAAGGTCAGTAACATAATTTATTTCCGAGACGAATTTCGGCTGCATATTATAGCTTTATCGGCAACCAATTTTTCTTAATTATTATGTAATTTAAAGCGATTTATTGATGTACTAGTTTTTCACCGCGGCTTTACTCGCTTTAAATTCGGGTAAGCATTGTGGTTCGTGTGAAATACTAAAGAGACGACAATAGAGAAGAGACTACAATTGACTGAAGATAGGGAAACAAAACATGTATGAATCATATTATTAACACCTTTCTCAAGATTCAGTCAAGCCATAGGTGAAAGAAAACCAGTACAAAATCCTTTTCGGAGTTTCCGAGATTGTTGTATACGGACTGTTTAGCGCGTCTAAGGTAGGTTTTTAAGAATAGTAGTAATGTAACAATACTTATATTCCTGTTAATTACTCCAAAGCCTAGGAGCTTGAGTCTGAAGTGGTTCACGACAATAGTCGAAAGGCAATCTCGAACGTGTGGCTTTGTAGTTAGCGTACCTGATTGCAGAGCCATGAGTTCGAAGCCTAGCCGAAGTCAGTGTTTGTGCATAGAAACAAATTATTGATTTTCGGGTCTGGTTATGCTGTCTCCGTTTTGAGTTCTGACCCTTACTCCGATCTTATTGCATAAGGATCACATCGGGCATGGAAAGGTCTGAGCGCCTCTGTGTTTGCGCGTACATTTATGGGACTGTACTATCTTCTGCGCAGTTGACAACGATAGTATTCGGAAGTAGTCACCGTGATCCAAATCGGCCAAAAGGACATCATCATTAATTCTTAGCCCGAGGGTAACCAGGTAATGAGATAGAGAAGCGTTAGATAAGGGTAATTCTTTCCCTCTCTCCACCAACGGTTGTCAGTTCTGCGAGCCACATCCTTAATTATATGTTAAGTTTTTATATTAGATTGGGGTGACAAAAGAGCTAACAGCCATCTGATGATAAATGGCTATATTGTAGTGGATACCTGCAAACAACTTCAACCAAAGGTACTCAGTAGTAAGATGGAATACCTCACAGTCTCCAATTATACTGGCCCTCTATATCTGGATCTGTCCATCTGGATTATGATACTACCTACAAAATAGGAACAAGTTATCGAACAAAATGGTACATATATATTATAATCAAATGTTAATAAACTATGACAAAAAATATCTTGTATTTGTATATAAAATACGATAAAAACTTTTTCTCCGACCTATTATTCATATATATAGATATGCAATAAAAACCAATGTGTTTCTTCTTTTTGATAATATTTATAAGTTATACCTCAAGTGATCAAGTATAGTGGTTATAAAAATCGATTCAAGATTGGAATACCACAAATTTTCATTTTATTGCATCAGTTTAACAAATCTTCAACTGGAAGATTATCAATTTGGCGACGATATTTTTTAAAGAATTCAAGCCAAAGATATGACACCTTTGGCTTGAAAGTAGATATTGTACAAATTTTGAGTTTTCATTTTGACTGATGGCTTTTTAGCCAATGCTACAATTACATTTTAAAATAAGCCTCTCACTCTACCTAGCGGAGCGGTCTGAGGTTTAGACATTTATTTTAGTACTGATAACTCAACTATACGTGTATCCTAATTCGAATGTCGAAGATACACCCATCTAGTCGACTATAATAGATCATTATTTTATTAATAGAAGTATTATATTTAAAAAAAATATTAGTATATATTACATTAATGTTAATGTAACAAAAAAGAAAATTTTAGGTTAAATTGAAAATTTATAACGAAAGTACTTGAACAGAAACGTATTCTTCGACCTTGATTGACATTGCTTTGACATTAATTTGTACCGTGGGTATAACTTTTTCATAATGATGTGCAGAATACAAAATAATCGATTTTAATCGATTGCCGTGAAGAGTATCACGAGTTTCGGACTTTGTTTCATAGGGTACTCAGAAAACCGCATTACAGTGTTAAACTAGCGCTATTATTGTTAGTAATAAAACGTGATATTATAATATAAGGCCTAATAAGTCACAAACAGCATATTTAATTACTACACACACTTTTCAATAAATTATGTTTCCTTTTATAATTTATATTTAATTATATTATCTAAATAAACAACAACAAATGCAGTATAAAATCTTAAATATTTTTTTTTTTGATGTCATGAATTAATACACGTGCCACCTCACCTACACGTGGACACGCTCACCAAATAGAGATACAGAGAACAGAGAGAAATATTTAAGTCTCATAATGTAGGGGTTCCTTCCGAGCCACTGCACAATTACCACTATGTGATAAATACCTAGTGTAGTGCTTTTTATTATAATAAAAAATCCACAGGAAAACCTGTGACAAAAAAGTATTACAGATTTCATTCGATTATTTCTAATAACCGATTTACTGGATTTATCAAGTCCGAAATCGATTAACAAAATTAATAGCCAAATCGATTGTATGCTTGGTTTCGGTCCCAAGTTCAAATTCGAAATAAAGAAGAACCTATTCAGAGACAGTGTTTTACATTGCGGCATTGTAATCGTATTAAATAGATTTCGGACAGTACACGTACAAGTCGTCTTATTATTTATGACATTCTTTCGTTCAGAAAAATGTTAAACATACTTACAGTCAACACAAATCCTCATGAAGGACAAAAGCCGGGAACCAGTGGTTTGCGAAAGAAAGTGAAGGTATTTCTTCAAGAGAACTACACGGAGAACTTTATTCAAAGTATTTTGAATGCTAATAAAGATTCGTTAGTAGGCAGTACCTTGGTAGTTGGTGGTGATGGCAGATATCTAGTCAAGGAGGTAGTCGACAAAATTATAAAGATTTGTGCCGGTAATGGAGTAAGTATTAAATAGTTGGAACCATTTTATTCAAAACATAATTTATCTAAAATCTAAAAAAAAAGTGTTTTTGTCATAATACATATTTTTGCCAGATATCTCTCTTACAGGTTGTCCTAGTACAGACACCACTTGATCACAAATTTAATTATTACATGAAACTGTCCCTAGATGAACTTATCTAATTGTGATTGTGAGAAAAATAAATACATATATTATTATTATTTTGGTGCATTTATATAGTATCCTTGTCTGGCCGGGTTATATATATTAATACTTACATAATCTCTAATTACATTATTATACAAAATTATGTTACATTTCTGCTTTCAAAATATTCTGTCTTTATTTATGTGTAAAAGTAGGCTACTGTTTCTTTGTCCATGTTTTCATCAAAGCCTTGGAGATACAAAATAAATGTGTGTTATGCAGTTTACTAAATAGCACATTAAGAAATTGCAATGTAAAGAATCTTTACAAATAATATTTTTGTAAAGCAACAGCAACATTCTTTTAACACAGAACAGTGCACATTATGATTGTGAGGAGCGACAATATTTTCGTTTAGAAATATAATAAATATACACACAATAAACAAATAATTTATTTTCTAGGCAAAATATTGATACTGAAAAGAATCATTAAAAGCTTTCTCTTCGTATAATTATAATTCCCTAATAATAATAATTAATTGTGAAACAAATTTAACATTTTATAAAAAATACTAAGGGCTACCCTGCTGCTTTGCTCAATTAAGATATATTCATATATGATTCCATGACATAATAATCATCACTGCCTGGTTTTATTCATACCAATGTTCGGTTCTTTAAGCGTGATTAGATATCTGTAGCACTTCAGGAATCATTAGATACATTACACACAAATGTGAGCCCTCTCAACCAATACCGTGGTAGTCAGAGGCCTAGAAATTTTAGTCCTTTTAACTGGAGAGCTTGTCACTATCTTAGTATTCAAGCCAATAATAGAAATCGTAGATAAGTTACGAAAACTGATTGAAGCAAACATAGAGGATCAAACTCAAGTCTTCTGATTTAAAGGTAGATCTGTTCAGTGTCATTCCAGGCATTGCCATTGAGGCATTTAATTTGCCGTTTAATCCTTAGGGGTGACGAACAGAGAAATAAATATTTATGAATAAAAAAAAAGGCATTTGCCCAAATAATTTAATAGTTTAATAATCCAAATAAAAACAGGCCAAATATCTTTACATGGTACATAACTTTTACACTTAAATATTTTTTTTAAACAAGATATTTAATGTTTGATATTAATGTACTTTAATGTTTTATATGATACATAATATGCAGAAATTCCAAAATCGTAATAAGTTTAGATTTTATGATAGACCCCGTAACAAAAATCATCTAAAACTGACAACTATGACTGTGTCCCATTTCATTATTTTTAAAGATAAAAAGATAACACATTTATTTGTACTCTCCTCAATGAGCTCTTGACAATGAACGGTATACAACCATAGTAAGAAATAATATTTCTTTTCCATCATTATTCTTGTAAAGGAAAATATTTTAATTGAATATCTATTTCAATATCCAATATCCTAATTTTAACTCTGTTACTCAGTTAAAAACTCAACTCAGATAGACAGGCAAACAATAGAGTGACATAAATAGTGGTCTGTTTTTCTTTTTAGGTATAGAATCCTAAAAGCAAGTATCATTTGTCATTAATAATTTACTGTCCCTAAAATTATATTGCAAACTCGAGATTTTTTCAAACAGAAAATTTAGTATTTCAAGAGTTTTGTAAATGAATTGAAATTTTAAATAGTAATAAAATTAAATGTATTTAACTCTCAACATTTTATGTTAAATTACATTTAGGTACCAATGTACTCATAAATGGGGAAGAGCTGAGCCTTGTGGATACCACTACCATTTATTGTAATAACTCTTGATGCAAAGCTTCAATGACCCCATATATCCAAACTTGCTAGTAGACTTAGCTCTGCAGTACTGCAGTAACGAAAATAAGAAATCTGACTGCAGTTGAAACAACTAGAATAGTTTATTCCAGTTATTTCCATAGCATAATGACATATGATATTTTGCTGCGGAGACATGCAGCTGATATTGAAATAATATTTGTCTTATCTATGTAATAGCTATTTATAATCTAAGTTCAAGGGTTTCACTTAGAGATAAATTTAAAGAAATAAATGTTCTAACGTTAAAAAAATTCACAATATATATTTATTAAAACACAATGTATGTATATAAAAATATAAATGTATTTAATAACATTAGTGATGTACATAATGTTAATACTAGGAACAGACCACAGGCTTGTAATGACAGTTACTAGACTCCATAGAGTCAGTAACTCGTTCATGGAGCAATTTATACATCTGTACAATAAAATCCCAATAACTGCACTCTTCCTATCAATCCGTTTAAAAAATTATTAAACAAAGACTTTGTAAAAAGGGTTAAATTAATTTAAAGGAATACCTGGATGACTGTAACCCCTGTGAATGAGTTGATTGATCCCAAGCTGTTTCTAAAAATAAGATGCTGTATTAAAAAAAAATATTTGCAAAAAAAGAGGCTACCTACGGAGTTTCTTTCGTCTGTTTCTTCTCCGTCAGATGAAACTCATTACGAAACGGTAGTAGATGAAAAGAAGCAGTGACTTGACAAGTGAAATTTGTGTTCCTATGTCGAAGAATAATGATTATGATTTTAATTACGATTTCTCGGGATGTTTCCGAATATAGGTTCCGAGCATAGGATTTAATTAAGGACACGAAGGAAATGATTGTCCAGTTAGCACATAAACTATGGTGATATGTAATTTCAGTGTTTCGTGTTTGCAATGAGAAAAAGTAGTCTCTGCTTTTATTAAAAACATAGATAGGACAACAGTGTGACGGTAGACATATATTTATTTATTCTTTATTGAACCATATAAGAGAACAATATATGATCAAAAGGCGTAATGCTAAAAGCATTCTCTGCTTGTCAACCTTTGGGAGTGATAGAACATCGAAGGCGGTTACAGAATAGATAAAACAAAATAAAGGTTTAATGCATAGGATAATACATTAACACGCTATATATATAAAATACATAAATTAATTAAATACGAATATAATAAACTACGAATACAATATGTACATACGTATACATACATATTATGAGCAATTTTAAGAAACATATTATATTTGAAACTAGTTCGCTACCAAATACCAACCATTTTTGTTTTTTTTATCAACTTTTACGATAACCGGCGGATACGATGTGTCAGATACTTTTTTTTTTGGTTTAAAATAAAACATTTGTTATATTATTTGAATAACTTACGATAAGAAACGATAAAATATGATATGAATAAATTTTAGTGATTTTTAGAACTTAACGTAAATGCTTTAGAAGTAACTGAATTTATAACTTACCATTAGAAAGATAAAATTTTGCTGTTTCCGATGATTGTTTCTCATTGATATAACATGTCAGTTTAATACATTAACTTATGAAGAGACATTTTCAATCAGGGTCGAAGTATAAAATTTTAAGATTACAAAGCGAGAACGTGAGTTTGAATGTGTTTTAGAGAAGTTAAAGTATATATATATAAAACGTTGGTCGAAGTGGAAGAACAAAGCAGCGGCTTTAGCTGCTGTTCTAAATATTTTTATAATGGCTGCAGTATGGAGACGTGTCCTCAAGATTTTTTGTCATATAAATTAATTCTTATGTTTGCTCAAGCTAAATTCCTAATAGCTACGCGTTCTATAAAGCTCTAAATTTGGTAGTGGCTTTATAAATAAATATAATTTTTATTTCAAAATGGCTCTAAGTCGTATAAAAAAATACGACCAAACTTTCTCCCCGACTTTATATATATATATAAATAATAAAATAATCCAATATAAATACTAGTAAATAAACGTATCGTAAAGAATATTTTACTTTATAGGTGGCGAAACTATTAGTGGGACAAGATGGCCTCCTTTCAACCCCGGCTGTTTCTTGTATAATTAGGAAATATATAGCACTAGGTGAGTAACTTTCTTTCCATGATCATCTCCTTTCCCGGCGTATGGATTGAGTAAATACATTATAAAGCAATTTAATTAACGTCAATTCGAAAAGGAAACTAATAAAACGAAGGAATTTTAAAGTATTTGAACTCACCTGGACATGTTGCACTCTGCTGGCACCCTGCTGACTGCCGGACGATGGCGGAAATCCATCCAAAAAATTCACAGTCAAGTGATGCGGAGCATCATCTGTAGTGTAAAGGGTACCGGAACTGCGCTCTCTAACCAGCCAGCTGAGCGTGTTGATTTTGAACAAATCTTCCATTCATAGCATGTTGGAAGTGACCCTTTTACTTATTGTCCTTATTTTATCCTTGATTTTATGTTATTGTGATTCTCTCCGTGTCTTTAGGGAGCACAAGAATTTCGTTCGTTCTTGTTTATAGCTAATACTTACGTAACTATGGTCGACATAGGCCTGGAGGTTAACCAACATTCATGTATACTAATGAAATATGCCCAGGCGGAATCGTACTGACCGCCTCGCACAACCCGGGCGGTATCGACAACGACTTCGGCATCAAGTTCAACTGCAGCAATGGCGGTCCGGCTCCGGACAACACTACCAACCGCATCTACGAGCTCACCACTAGCATCCAGCAGTACAGGATCGTGCCGGACCTCGTCTGCCCCGTCGACAAGATCGGAGTTCAAACGTTTACGGTGAGTTGTTGATGGTGTCCTTTAATCTTTAGACTTTTCAGATATATTATATACAGTAACAGAACGATGCATTAGAGTTTGGGCACGTGTTTCGAATCCGGCATTAAAAAATACATCCACATACACAAAAAACTTGTTAGAATATGTTTTAAGAACTTGGGGATCTAGCGAAACCTTATACAAATAAATTAATTTAAACTATACCAAGATTTTAGATTTTTCTCTGAGCCACTCTTAAGTCGTTATGCCACGCACGGCGTTAGCTGGTCAAGATATTTTCGAAGTAGTAAAGCGTCTGCGCGCATATATGATCATATAAGGGCATAGGCCTATTGTTCATAAACGTAAAACGTTAATTTTTTATTGAAATAGCATTAAACATTTTTAAACTCTTGAGGATCAAGCCTCTGGGCAGGTCCATTTTGAATAACTAACTCCACTCTTAGAGACAACACCTCACAAGATACAATAACGAAATGCCCAATTTTGGAGGAAGTCAATAATCGAAAGTGTCTCAAGGATTGTGCCTTGTGGAAATCTATATCGAGACTTATGAATATTATTAGACGTTTGTACGCACCTTTGAAAATACGAGTGTTTTGTGAGTATATCTCAGTATTTGCGCTGGCTATTATGGCACTGTAATATTTACGTCTTATATCTACTCCAAGAAGAAAGAAAACAGGAGGGACATCAGACTATTGTTGTAGGTATTGTTATCTGTTCTATTGTTTTAGGTGGAAGATCGTGAGTTTGTTGTGGAAGTGATAGATTCGGTCAGTGACTACGTTGAGTACATGAAAGAGATCTTTGACTTCCCAAAAATCAAGACACTTATTCAAGGCTCCGAAAAGAGGAAGCCCTTCAACGTTCTCATCGACTCTATGCATGGAGGTAAGCAGTTATTTGTCTTTTGGAACATTTTATGAGCTTTTAATTGTTTTAGTAATATATATTCGAATTAACATTTCAACAAAAATTTATTATATACAGTAGACAGTCTCATCTTGTGAAAAGTGGTTTGAAAGGACCAAAACATCTAGATTTCTGGCTACCCCAGTATTGGGTATAAGATCGTCAAAGCTTATGTCCTTTATGAGTAGGTTTCGGAGCCCGGGAACATTCCACAACGGTGCTCCATTTTAAGGTTGGCTGGTTTCAAATGACCTTCAAGTATTTATGCATTATAATTTTAGGTTTTCAAATAGTAATTTAATAAGTTTTAGAAGAGCGGGCACGTGAATTCCCAATTCGTTTGCTAACCTGATATGTTACAATAGACAATGTGCTGTCTGTACAGTGACGGGTCCGTACGTAAAGCGCATTTTCATATCGGAATTGGGTGCCTCGGATGGCAGCGTGCGGAGGGTCACTCCGCTACAGGACTTCGGCGGAGCGCACCCTGATCCCAACCTGACGTACGCCGCCGACCTCGTGGCTGCCGTCAAGGACGGGGGCTTCGACTTCGGTGCGGCTTTCGACGGGGACGGTGAGTATTCGAGAGGAGCATTAACCCCTTAACTTGTAACATTTTACTTTGCGAGTCGTGGAATGGACATGTGCGTCTTCTTTGAAATGATGAAGTTAAGATGACGATTACTTCTGATTACTCATATGTGCCCATAGTTATTAATTAATGTAGTCCTAGCTTATTAGTTATCTTTACCAATGACAGTATTTAAGTCCCTATGACCGATATATAATCAAAACCTTTGTCTTTAATCTATAGTTTATAACTCATTCGTTATTATCATTTATGTGATTTTTCTTATCTTTCATTTTCTTTGTTTTGCGTACCGCATTAAATATTTTTTTAAAAAAATTCAACAATACCGTTGCTTATTGTAGTTTTTTAATTATTTATAAATATTGCTTTACATTTTATGCTTCATTGTTAAAAAATATTCGGTTTTCAGGAGATAAAAATTAATCATTCACATGAATAAAAAAGTATCTGTCTCTGTCTGTCTGAATTTAAAATTATAACGTTTAATAGTTATTCTTTCTTTCATCTTATGGCCGCGATAGAAGACTCCTTTATGAAGAGCTTAAACCAATGAGTTTATGGCATCTTTCGTATGATTTCTTTCGTTAACACACTACATTTACTACATTATTCTATTCATAATTTGTAATAGTGCCGTAGGTATATCCACACATTAGAACAGGGAGGTAAAGATACAAAGTCGGATCATCATCATCATCATCATTTCAGCCTATCAGAAGTCCACTGCTGAACATAGGCCTCCCCCAAAGATTGCCACGAAGCTCGGTCCTGAGCCACCTGCATCCATCAACTTCCCGCAAAACTGCGCAGGTCGTCACTCCATCTTGTGGGGGGTCGTCCTACACTGCGTTTGCCTGTACGTGGCTGCGACGCGAGAACGATTTTTCCCCAACGGTTGTCAGTTCTGCGAGCTATGTGGTCGGCCCATTGCCACTTCAGCTTGCTGATCTTTACGGCTATGTCGGTTACCTTAGTTCTGCTGCGGATATCATCGTTGCCGACCCTATCACGCAGAGAAACACCGAGCATAGCCCTTTCCATAGCGCGCTGAGCAACTTTGTGCTTCCTCATACGAGCTGCAGTGAAGGACCAAGTCTCGGATCCGTATGTCATCACTGGCAACACGCACTGGTTGTATACTTTCGTCTTGAGACTTTGCGGTATACTCGACGAGAAGACATGACGTAGTTTCCCGAACGCAGCCCAGCCGAGTTGGATTCGTCGATTGACCTCTGAGTCGAAGTTGGACTTACCTAATCGGACAATACCAGGATATATTCTGGTGTTATGAGCACCTCAAATATTGCTTTAGTCTTTTGTACCAAAAGCCCACGACTGTAGGCTGACGATACCCGAGTCAGCCGATTGTTGAGGCAAATTGTAATACAATTTCCCATACGGCAGGTGACCGCAACATGATAATCGGACGCGATGCATTCTTCGTGACCCCTTCGGACTCGCTGGCCGTGCTGGCGGACAACTTGCACTGCATCCCGTACTTCTCCGGTGTGAGTGGTGCGAGTACAGCTGAAACCCAGAGCACTTCGGGCCCATCGGGTAAACCAGGAAGACAGGGTGCACCGGGCCCAAATGGCACACCGGGCGGTGCTGGAGGACCGGGCGGTGCAGGCGGACAGGGCAGGGGAGGTGGCCCGGGCGGTGATGGCGGTAACGGTGGCGATGGCGGCGTGGGCGGAGCAGGCGGCTCGGGAGCTCCTGGTGGTGCCGGGGGTCGTGCCGGTCCAGGCAGCAGGGGTGGTGCTGGCGGGAACGGGGGACACGGCGGTGCGGGCGATGTGGGCGGTGCCGGTGGTCGTGGCGGGCCAGGTGGCGCTGGTGGTGCGGGCTCTGGGGGCAGTTCAGGCGCCAGGGGTGGTTCGGGGGGTAACGGTGGAAAGGGTGGGACGGGCAGCGCGGGCGGTGCTGGAGCTCCGGGCGCTGCGGGCGGGCCGGGCGCTGGTGTGCGCGGCTTCGCGCGCAGCATGCCCACCGCCGCAGCCGTGGACCGCGTGGCCACTAAGCACGGCATGCCGATGTACGAAGTGCCCACCGGTGAGTAACGTGTATTTACTTATAACTTGTAGGTCTACTCACACCGCCGTAGGTGACGGAAAGGGAAGATTCCTGATCCCATGGCCTCCGGGTGGGGGACTCGGGGGGATCCGTTGCCCTCGTGGGTTTGCAGGCCGAGTAGTTCCGGCGCGTCTAGCCAGGACAGTGTAAGAGAGAACATGTTCTCTCTTACACTGTCAAACAATTTTGCGGTGCCGGCACCGGGGATCGAACCCAGGTCACTTGCGCTCTATGATACTAAAGTGAGTGCCCTGACCACTAGGGTACCACGTCCCAGAAGTAAAACTCAAAAAAAATTTTCAACTTCTTTACAGTAAACGACTACAATAGTAGTGTTGCAAGTGCTTAAATCTTTGCCGCTTTTCCTATAATCAACCCATTGACTACAAAATGGAGCAATAAACCCTTATATCATACTACTGTTTCATTGTCACAAGGCTGGAAATACTTCGGCAACTTGATGGACGCCGGACGACTGTCACTTTGCGGCGAAGAGAGCTTCGGCACCGGCTCGGATCACATTCGGGAGAAGGACGGCATCTGGGCCGCGCTGGCCTGGCTCTCCGTGCTGGCCTGCAACGGCAAGTCTGTAGAGCAGGCTCTCAAGGCGCACTGGGGATGTACGGAAGAAACTACTTTACAAGGTAGAATACGAATCTGCATATGTTATATCAATGCTTTATTAAATTAACACGGTAGTATCTTGACTATTGTAATGAAAAATTTAAGTCAATTTGTGCCTAGCACTTCTAGTTTCCTATACTAGCAATATTGTATATTATTGTGGTCGCGATCATGTACCTCAAGCATGTCAGCTGAAGCAATCCTCAACAATGGTAGACTCCAAGGGTATGCAGCACACTTTTGTCTGAATTCGTACCTGTCTCCACTTTGTTCGCATCTTTTGCATCACAAGATAACTCGTCTTTTCCTTCCTGTTTTCAAAAAAAATCCACTCCTCAAGATCTAAAAATCAGTCCTTTGTGTATTGCTGAAAAATCACTTCCATTGGAATTAGATAACAGGACAGTACGCCGAATGATGGCCTCGCGGTGGGATATCGAGTAACATTCGTAATGAAAATTTTGATTTTAGATACGATTACGAAGAATGCGCCAGTGAACCCTGCAACGAGATGATGCAAGTTCTGGAGAAGAAGATCACAGCCTGTGGATTCGTGGGTTCGAGTCACAGCAGCGGTAACAAAACCTATGTTGTCAAGTTGGCCGACAACTTCTCCTACGTGGATCCCATCGACCAGAGTGTCGCCAAGAATCAGGTATGTGGGTAATATTTAGATTCCCGATCAGCGTTGAGCGTGTCTCAGTCACGACACCTGCCGATGTAATTTAACCCGAAGTTGTTTATCAAGGTTATATTTGTCATTAACATGCAAAAAATACATAAAAATGGTCTTAAAGAATAAGTCCACTAGAAATACCAAAATAAACCTCCCCAATCCATTGATACTAACTGCCCTTATTGGTTCTTGCATGACTTATTTTGGATTATGGAGAACTGACATCTTCTCCATAGTTAAAATTCAGACGTTAGCTCGTTTAAACGTCCCACAATTCTGAAACATATTAATGATTTCCCGCTAGCAACGTCACGCTTCCATGTGACTACCACAGATTGCCTTGAGCTACTGATCATCAGGTTTCACTAAATAATACGTAGCCTTGTTAACTTACCATTATGCTAAGACTTATCTAGACATGGAATGTAATCCATCCCAAATTTGTCCCGTAACCGATCATTAAAACTTAAAGTAATTGAAACATTTTCGTCGATCTTTCTACGGCTATACCTATTTACACTACCTACACTTAGCAACCAGATTCGATTGTAGTCAAGACAGAGATCTCAGTTTCTTTGAATTCTTAGTAAAATCATTCTTAATCGTCGCTTTTAGTTTCACACTTGCAAACAGACGTTGGCTCCATCGTCATTGTCAATGTCATGCCCCAAGGCAACATCTTAGGTCTGCTGCTTTTCAATATTACAACTGCGATTATTATACAAGTACAAGTACGTTTTGTTTCTTCTATGATCTGGCTATATTGTCCCACGCTACGTATTTCGAGCGAATTTATTTTCAGTACTCAATAGTTTAGTTTTAATATGATATCATCATATGTATGCGATATGTATTTATGCTGAAGTTTCTGCAGGGCCTGCGTATAATATTTGAGGACGGGTCGCGCATCGTGCTGCGACTGAGCGGCACGGGCAGTTCCGGGGCCACCGTCAGGTGAGGACATATTGTGTACATTAACGTTAGGTGTAAGTTTTTGTGTCTGGCAATTTTATTGCGTGGATTAGTAAATGTTAAGTTCTCTAATTAAACTGGATCCCTTTCGCTTTCACGTGACTTTGTATTTTAATATGCCACGGGCTGAATTCCAATCCGCAGACTGTACATTGACTCGTACGAGGCGGTGGACGTGAGCGGAGACGCGCAAGTGATGCTGAGGCCTCTCATCGACGTGGCGCTGAACGTCTCGCAGCTGCAGCGGTACACGGGCAGGGACGCGCCCACTGTTATCACGTAGATCTAGGATAGTGACAGACTAAAATAAGGAGGCGTTTCTGTATTAAATAAGCGTAATCGGGAATTTTGTTACTTATACATAATATTTTTTTGTTTCTAATTTTAGATACAATTCATATGATTATGTTTACGTCATACTTTAACGCCCCCTCAAGCATTGGTGACTACAAATGTGCTCCGAAAGTAAAAGTTTTAAGGATTATCTTATATATGTTATGAATTAATTATATAGGTCGCGTCATTATAATTGATAACTTTACTGCTTGCGGCTTGCTGCAAACAGACGTTGGCTCCATCGTCATTGTCAATGTCATGCCCCAAGGCAACATCTTAGGTCTGCTGCTTTTCAATATTACAACTGCGATTATTATACAAGTACAAGTACGTTTTGTTTCTTCTATGATCTGGCTATATTGTCCCACGCTACGTATTTCGAGCGAATTTATTTTCAGTACTCAATAGTTTAGTTTTAATATGATATCATCATATGTATGCGATATGTATTTATGCTGAAGTTTCTGCAGGGCCTGCGTATAATATTTGAGGACGGGTCGCGCATCGTGCTGCGACTGAGCGGCACGGGCAGTTCCGGGGCCACCGTCAGGTGAGGACATATTGTGTACATTAACGTTAGGTGTAAGTTTTTGTGTCTGGCAATTTTATTGCGTGGATTAGTAAATGTTAAGTTCTCTAATTAAACTGGATCCCTTTCGCTTTCACGTGACTTTGTATTTTAATATGCCACGGGCTGAATTCCAATCCGCAGACTGTACATTGACTCGTACGAGGCGGTGGACGTGAGCGGAGACGCGCAAGTGATGCTGAGGCCTCTCATCGACGTGGCGCTGAACGTCTCGCAGCTGCAGCGGTACACGGGCAGGGACGCGCCCACTGTTATCACGTAGATCTAGGATAGTGACAGACTAAAATAAGGAGGCGTTTCTGTATTAAATAAGCGTAATCGGGAATTTTGTTACTTATACATAATATTTTTTTGTTTCTAATTTTAGATACAATTCATATGATTATGTTTACGTCATACTTTAACGCCCCCTCAAGCATTGGTGACTACAAATGTGCTCCGAAAGTAAAAGTTTTAAGGATTATCTTATATATGTTATGAATTAATTATATAGGTCGCGTCATTATAATTGATAACTTTACTGCTTGCGGCTTGCTACAAACTTAACTGCGCGCCTAAAATGTATATACGATAAGATTTCCAAGTTTCAATGCGTTGGAACCTTACTTTAATTTTACTGTACGCAGTGAAACCCTAATTTGTTCCCCGTAACATGTCGCCACCACTCTCACCATAATTGCAGCTACTTGGTGGTAAACTGCATGGCAGCCTATCCTCGGCTCTAAACGGAACATTGAGACGTTCCCAGCTGTGGGATCTTTGAAGGTTATGTAAACATGTGATGTTGGTAAGCGTGCAGTTATGTTTATAGCATGTTTTAGTTATTTTTCAGTTTTGAAACTATGTTATGAAAACAAAAAGAAATGTTATGTATATTTTTCTACAAGTGTTAAAATTTCAAAACTCGATATTGATTGTTTATTTTATACTGTTATGTATTTACATAAATGAATGTTAGTTATCCCTGTATCTCTTCGAAAAATGAGAAGGGGCTTTTTAATCTTAGATATGTTTAGAATCAAAAACTATTTTTCTATTATATTATAACCATTGTTTAATTTTTTTTTAACTTGATACCAAAGACACAGAAATTTAATGAATTCACCTTGTTAGGTGATTACTTACAGTTCATTCAGACATAGACGCATTTTGTCTACGGGATATTGAGCAAGAATTATAAAAGCATAACTATTTTTATAAGTAACTATTTTCGTTTATGTTAAAAATTTCAATTTGGAATTTAAAATATGTTATGTTTCGTTCTTTGAAAGCCTTTGAATTAAATGTCGCTGGCTGATAGAACATGTGGCTTCGTAAATGCAACTGATTTTTTTTTCTTGAAACATCAAATGTTTTTAACAATGTATACAGCCGTGGAGAATAATGTCCTAATTTGTACCACACTATTTGCTTTTATTGTTTATGGAATGTTATTTGGTTATGGTTAGGATTGTTATAATTACATTTTAGGAAAAATTTTGAAAATGATAAGGACGGGAACCCAATGACAAAAAGGCCGAAACAGGTTTTTCGAAAATTATCAGAAACAGTTTACTTGTTTATGTAACCAAGGGTAGGTTACATAAACAAGTAAACTGTATCTGCATAAATTAACATTAACGTAACTATTTTGTTATTTTTTTCATCACATTATTAGTAATACAATATATTTTTGACGAAAGCTGTAAGACTCTTGTTTTGTTTTTTTTTTTAAAAAACCATTTACTTGTTTTTCTACGGCAAAAGCCTGTGATCAATTCAATTAAATATTGTAATTTAAATGCAAAGTTAATATAATACATTGAAGTTAAGCACGTTTTACAAGTTGCTCTTGATTTTTGTTTATTTAATACTTTCATACAAATAAATGCAAATATAAAATTCACGTCGTTATTTTTCTCACATTTCCTCAAATAATCTGAACTACAACAACTAGGAACAGCCAGTAACTCGATTAGTGAACAATGTAAGTATAAGTTTCTACTAACAAATCCAGTAAGTGTGAAGTCTTCCTAACAATAGGTTCAACACCATTTTTTAAACATTGTTAAAAAACACTGTAAAACGGTGTTATCATGATGTTGACGACCTCATTGCTCAGTGGTTATCTTACCTGACAGCTGAGTAAAAGTCCTGGGTCGAATACACCACGTAGAGTTAAGAGGCGATGAAGCCCCAGGGCTGGTATGGTAGGGCGCTATCTCTGTAAGAGCCGATTCAGTCTTCTCTTGTAGACACCCCCGCGTTGGTTGACTTCAGACGTAAACAATGACGCGGCCAAGTTTAGTTCATTCCGGTGTTTTGCTGGGGCCTTTACCGCTATGCCATAACAAATTTCACAATAATTCCGTATGATAATTCCACTATAAAATCATACCATGCTATTTTTAACATGGTTTTGTTTATCCAAAACATCGTTACCAATAAAGGAAAATGTAAAAAAAATAACACGGTATGATTTTATCGTGGATTAACTTCACAAGGAATTGTTGTAAAATATTTTTTGGCATAGGCCCGGAACGCATTAGAAATTACCAAACATTTTATTAGTAAGTTCGAATGCAGGGTTCATTTATTCGTGGCATAGTAGTTACCTTCCAAGAACGCTGTCACCATTTCCACGCTGAATGGAACGTGTAAATGTGTATGGATGTATGTATAGTGTTATATACATATTTGTTTTATATAATGAATAACTATAATTACATGTATGTCTAAGTACCGACATATATAAGTATTGTATCGGAGCATATTCATTATCATCATCATCATCATTTCAGCCTATCAGAAGTCCACTGCTGAACATAGGCCTCCCCAAGGATTGCCACGAAGCTCGGTCCTGAGCCACCTGCATCCATCGACTTCCCGCAACACTGCGCAGGTCGTCACTCCATCTTGTGGGGGGTCGTCCTACACTGCGTTTGCCCGTACGTGGCTGCCACTCAAGAACCTTTTTTCCCCAGCGGTTGTCAGTTCTGCGAGCTATGTGGCCGGCCCATTGCCACTTCAGCTTGCTGATCTTTACGGCTATGTCGGTTACCTTAGTTCTGCTGCGGATATCATCGTTGGAGACTCTATCACGCAGAGAAACATCGAGCATAGAGAGTAGAGTAGAGTAGTAGTTCTTGAGTATATATATAAACATAACATTTGTGTGCACCCTTTAACATTTACTCTGTTCAATCTAAAAATAGACTGGTAGAGAATGCCGCCTTTTTACTCATTTATGTGCAAATAAAGTTTAAATAAATAAATTATATTAAACAAGTAGATTATATACGTAAGTAAGCTCAAAATATATTTACCTAGTTGTAAGTTCTAAGCCATTAATTTTGATTAACGTCATACCTACTTATTATATTATTTCATAACGTCCCTAAAAAAACTGCTATTGCGATTTTCAATGCTTTTACCTTAGACGCCTCTAACGACACCTACGGCTAGAGAGGGGTAGGCAGATTCTAACGCCGATATCACACCGCACTATAATGATAACTCGCTGAATAACAAAGAAGCTGTATATGAAATAATAACAGCAACAGTTTCCAATGCAACGAAATAGCATAGTTCGTTATCTCCCAGTGTCATAGACCTGATATCACTCACATCAGTAGAATTTCATTTGTTTCAAAGATATAACAAGTGAAGAGATAATGCCACATCACGACCGCATAAAGACATTATCAAGGTCAACCACAACGGACATACGTTAACCATGTGAACAATGAAGATTGCAAAGTTTATTTAGATTGGTGCAGGAACGAACAACAAACGTAGGTAAGTATTTCCTATATAATGTACACAATCAACTAGTCCGATATATGGCAATTTCTGATTTGGACATCATACAGTTCACAAGTCTTACAGTCTTGAATATATTACATTCATAAAAATGTTGAACGTAACTAAGATCGACACGCACCCCTGTGACGGACAGAAGCCAGGGCCCAGTGGTCTGAGGAAGAGAGTTACGACTTTTCTTCAAGAGAATTACACGGAGAACTTTATTCAAAGCATCTTGAACGCGAATAAGGATTCGCTTCATGGCAGTACGTTGGTGGTTGGTGGTAATGGCAGATATCCGGTCAATGAGGTGGTCGACAAAATCATAAAGATATGTGCCGCTAACGGAGTAAGTAATATTAACTATAAAGTGATAAGTTTTTTCGAACTTATTTATGCAATTTTATTATTTCCCTTTTTTTAATGGCTGATAGCCTCTGAATAAATAATGCTCAACACGCTTCGTCAAAAAGGTGAACAATGAACTTGATCCACAACTTGCTTCGTCAGAACAAATAGCCCACCCCAGAGGCTATCATTGGCTATGGCCAAAGATAACCTTTGTACTAGAAACGATCCAGAGCGAGGATCATATCCTCTTTATTGCAGTCTCCTGCCCACCTCTTTTACAAAGACTTGCGCGTGGGTCGCCCAAACACAAAAAAAAAGTAACTCCTCCAAATTCGGATACTTCTAATGGAAGACCCTCGGCGCAGTTTCGACAACGGCACCAGGCTGTGCTAGATAAGTCGTTAAGATTTTGTTATCGTCGTTGATGTAAATTTAACGATTAGACAAAGTCGAGGAATTGATTTGTTATTGTATTTAATAAACATTGTTATTGCATATTGCATGCGTCATACTTGTGAACAAGTGTGCTGCTTGTGGATGCCGGTGTGCTCGAATTTATGTGCTTCAGTTTGGTGGATCCCTATATCCTTGTGGCATGCTTTCAGTCGCCTATGGGACGATAGCTTATATTTTATGAACAAAAAAATCAAAACGGAGGATACCTTCGGAGTTTCTTTCGCCTGTTCCTTCTCCGTCAGAGGAGCCTCATTACGAATCGGTGGAATATTGTAAAAAAAATAATAATTAGATTTTACATTTGACAAACGAAACTATGGTTATAAATATAATAAATAACATTCATTAATTTACTTGTTAGGTGCGCAAACTACTGGTGGGTCGAGATGGGATCCTTTCAACGCCGGCTGTTTCTTGTATAATAAGGAAATACAACGCTCTCGGTGAGTACCACATGACACTACTTAGTAAAAAAAGCAAAGAAGCGACCTGTAAATGTCCCGCTGCTCGATAAAAGCCTTCTGCATTTTGACCTTTGCCCTATGGGGAACATTCTTCATTAGTCTCCAAGGAGCAATACTTGCCTCCAATTGTATATGGAGACAATACAACATACCTTACCTTACAACTCCGAGCCCACACTAAAAAAAACCAAACCAAATTATTATAACTGATAGATTAAATATATACTTTATTAAAAATATATATTATTAATATGGACTCGGTTTGGTAATTATTGGCAACGTTTTTATCACTAAAGTATCTACCACAACATCCGTCGTATTGGACTTATCTAATAAGATAACCAAAAACACCACACTAGGTACAGTATCCGTTGCCGACGTGGGATTGTAAGAGTGTGCGAGTAAATAGGCGCGTACGTGTACCGGTGCATCTAGACATGAGGGAGAGGAAGCCAGTGTTCCTACCGATATGCTGCGAAGGAACACCGTGGTGTTATGGTCGGTGCTACCCCGACATAGCGCGTCATTGCCCCCGCAAGGGTATGCTTTAAGCATTTCCCTATGTATTCGTAGGTAAAAAATAATAAAAAACAACAGTAACTAAAAGTACTCAAAAGTCGAGACATGAAATGCTCCGGTCGCCAATTCGTCTGCCAACTAAATTATGAAACAAATTTGCAATGGCCATAGCCAGGAGTAAACACCCAGAAGGCGTGATGATGGAAATACATGGTGCCTCACCACAGAAGTCATGTGTTACGATTACAGCAAAGCCGTGGTACCTTAGTGCGAATATGTTGTTCGCTTTAATTTCATAGTACGCGTGCGCCCTGGGTTCGAATGCCGGTGTCATCACCACTTAAATTGTTAATTATAATTTAAAGTACTGAATTGACCACATTTTCGACGGTGAAGGAAAGCATCGTGAGGAAACCTGCGTGTCTGAGAAATAACAAAAAGTATATTTCGAGGACATATGAAGTACGCCAATCCGCACTGGAGCGGAGATCCCTTTCGGCTCCAAAATTTTCTTCTCAATGATTGAGTGAAGAATTTTTCCCAGCTGTGGGACATATACAGCTATGTTCCGGTGCGTACGTACTTTGCGCAACTTTTACATAACCCTCACTAACTGTTGGGTACAAGCTTCCTCTCATTTTCGAGAGAGTTTTGAATACCTTAATGCTGCACAAGAATAAGTTGGTTGGTCCTTTTACAGATTCTTTTGTTATATCAAATAGTGGTCTGAGTAATTGTGTCTAATTTGATGAATTGGATTACCGGTGTGAAGTAGGCATCTTGTGCTTTTGCGTTTCGTTCGATGAGTGAGGTACCCGAAGGCCCACTCCCCCTCCTAATCCTCCTCCTCAACCTCCATCCAATCTCCCAAATACCTTTACAAGGCCGGTAACGCACCTGCAGCTCCTCTGGTGTTGCGTGGGCGACGGTAATTTATTTATTTGTACATTACAGAACAAAAAGGCGGACTTAATGCCAAGTGGCATTCTCTACCAGTCTACCATTAGATTGAAAATATAAAAGGGAGCACAAAAATATTATGTTCATATATAAGGTAATCACTTACCATCAGGTGTACCGCTTGCTCGTTTCCCGCCTTTCGTGTAAAAAGAAATCCCTATAATTGCATCCTGTCCTCGGTGGACTGCGATTGTAATTCTATGTAGTTGTCCCTGGGCTGCAGTGCCATATATACCATACATGGACTATAAACATGGATTATAAAAAAATGGGTCTGCATGTCCCTCATACTTGCCTATATTTCATCTCATAAGTGTTACATGGAATACTTACACTACTTAGATATAATAATTCCATATGTCCAGGGGGAATCGTACTGACTGCCTCGCACAACCCGGACGACGTCGACAACGACTTCGGCATCAAGTTCAACTGCAACAATGGCGGCCCGGCTCCGGACAACACTAACAACCGCATCTACGAGCTCACCACTAGCATCCAGCAGTACAGGATCGTGCCGGACCTCGTGTGCCCCGTCGATAAGATCGGAAGGCACACGTTTAAGGTGAGTTTTTGATGATGTCCTTTAAACTATGGACTTTCCATACATGGTCATGGCAAATTGATAAATTAGAGCAATTATTTCAGGATCCAGAATTCTACATAAGAAAAGTATAAATAAATCAGTCTTACAATCTCTATATGGTACATGTTAGGTGTGACATTGAATTTAACCGAATCATTTTTATGTAAGATACTACACATATGTCAATTACAGAAGTTTAGTCGCAGGATAGTTTTTTTAGCTTTATTACCTTGACTCAAGATATATTTGCGCTAATAGTTAACTAAGCCAACGACCACCAAGGCAAAGACTTTATCAACCGTCCGCGCCGCCGTACGCTACTCGCGTTTGATGTCGCCGACAGCCGACAAAGAAATACTGTGAGCTCGTCGCTCTTGCCAATGTCAGTAAACTATTTATTTATGACAAAAAGGCGTTTGACTTTTATTTGGATTATTAGGCTGTTAAAGTTGTTTGTACAGGTTTTTATTATTTCTTTTGTAACATTTTATTTACTATTTCCCAATTATTATGAGCACTAGTACTAGAAAAGTTTTATGAAATATCATTAAGGTCTCATCCAATCTGTATGCTAACGCCTATTGTTTTAGGTGCAAGATCGACAGTTCGTTGTGGAAGTGATAGATTCGGTGCGTGACTACGTGGATTACATGAAAGCTATTTTCGACTTCCCAAGGATTGAAAAGCTCATCCGAGGGTCTGAAAATAGGAAGCCCTTCAAAGTCCTCATCGACTCCATGAACGGAGGTAAGCTGTTAGTTTACCAAAGGAGCATTATGTGAATATTAAAATTTTTGTGCAATAAATTCAATTTAGGAACTGTAATCATATTAAGAGTGAATTTTCACGATGCGCGCGCACACCGACATCTAAAATTCACAGGATGAAGTTGGTTTCGAAATGTCTCATAAATTATTACGATGCGCGCGGACGCCGACATCTAAAATTTACAGGATGACGTTGGTTTCTAAATGTCTCTTAAATTATCTTGGTAACTATTATGAAGACTATACACTATTATGGAGTGTATAGTCCCCATAGTAACTATATTCAAAGTGGTTATTCAAATATTTATGAATCTTCAACACACTTGTTTTACATCAGCGGAGATAAAAAAATATATTCATACACAAATATACATGTGTATTTGTGTGTGATGTTAAATTATATATGGTGGTGAATGATAATTATTGTGAGTATTCGAGATGAAAGTGGTTTTTTATGTAATATATTTTAAGATGTGTTAAAGATTTGAGGTTGACCGTCGGTATGTATTCTTTATATTTGTTTAGTTACACTACTGCGTTGTTTTTTTTTTATGGGAAAGGCGGCAAATGAGCAATAGGCTCACCTGATGGTAAGTAATTACCGTCGCCCACATACATCTACAACACCAAAGGAGCTACAGGTGCGTTGCCGGCCTTTAAGGGTATTTGGGAGATGGGAGGGAGGATAAGGAGTGGAATGGGGAGGGAGAGTGGGCCTCCGGTTACCTCACTTACCGAAAGAAACGCAGAAGCACAAGATGCCTCTACTTCACCCCGGTATTCTGCGAGATCGTGGTATTAATCCGGTCGAGCCGGCCCATTCATTCGAACAGAAGCTAAAGCCGCCGCTTGGCTCTACTGTGCAGTGACGGGTCCGTACGTGAGGCGCATCTTCATTTCGGAACTGCGTGCCCCGGAGGAGAGCATGCGGCGCGTGAGCCCGCTGCAGGACTTCGACGGAGCGCACACCGACCCCAACCAGACGTACGCTGCTGACTTCATCGCTGCTGTCAAGGACGGGGGATTCGACTTTGGAGCTGCTTTCGACGGGGACGGTATGTGAGAAGCATTAAGTCTCGCAAACAACATCTACAGTGGTCTTCAAGTCAAATAGTCATTTAGTCAGAGTTCTTAAGAATATGTATACCATCGTTTTTGACAGAGAATAACTAAAACGGGCTTTACACATGGCTTTAGACCGTAGCGTGGAGGAATTCAGAGCTTGCTCTTTACATTTGATCTTATTAGCTTGTTGACTCAGTACAGACGTAGACGCGAACCTCGAGCGTATTGTACGTAGTACGGGTAGCTCGCATATAGCGCCTTCAAAACATCAAAGAACAGGTCACGCTTTGGGTATAGTGGCGTCGAGTTCAGTTTTAATAATATAAAATTGTCACAGGTCAAGTGCTAGGTAAGAAAAAACTAAAGTCTACTAGGCATTTATAAAAAGTATTAGAACCTGAAGATGCATGAAATTTTCATTGATTAGACTCTAAACAGTTTGAAGAATATAGATATACTGTCAGCTGTGTGTTGAGCTTTAGAGTAGTATCCAATATATTTAAACGAGAACGGATCAACGTATGTGATGAGCACAACCACGGCCATTCCGACACACAGTATCAACTTTCGATCACGAGGGGCTATTGTCTACTGCGCAGGAGAAACTATAGTGCCTAGTTTTCGCCTTGCCATAACCGTAGTTTCCCGTATGAGATAATATGCGATGAAGGGTCGGTTGCAGTGGAAAACCAATATATTGCATTTTTGCACAAAATGGTGAATGCGTCTGGGATGCGAATCCAGGACTCATGGCACAGCAGTCAGCAACACTATCCACTAAGCCACGCCGTTGACTATGGTTTAAACAAAAACCTAGATTTATGATAAAGTTCAGGAGGGTACAGATTTGCCACAAGTTACCATAACCGTGTGGCTCGGTTGTAACACTGATAACTGCACTTCATTTGTTCATTCTCTCACTCCTGACACCCCTAGGGGTTGGTAAAGATTATAGATTTCGAATTGGCACGACTCAGCGTAGCCAAACGGGATTCCGCAACCCACTTTTGCCACCCCGGGAGATAAACCGTGACAGTTGGCGAGACTCTTTGGCACGTTAGTCTGGTTGCCAGAGGCATTAAATAAGTCCACGCCATGATGTTTATCAGTTTTAGCTAACGGTACATGCGTTAATTTTCTCCTCACAGGATGCAGACCGTATGTGATAACAAAATCCAATTTAAATATTTCACGAGTACATTTTATTCTGGCATATGTGAGGAGGTGGTGTTCAGACATTAGGCATTCCCATGCCTATCCTGAGATAATGCCTAAATTACAGATCTCCGACATCACTCCATGAACACAAAAATAGTAAAACTATGCAGAATCAGAGATATACGTCGGCTATTACTGTAACTCAGTCGAGTCAAGCGATTGTTTTTCGCGTCTACTAGCGTACGATTTAGATAATTTCATACTAGTAAATGGATCAATGACTTCGTTTACATCTTTATCAGCGAATTGTAAGCCTGGGTGACATTGAATATTTATCGGGTTGTTTAGAATCGTTTGATAATTCGACGATGTGTATAAAGTTGAAAATATACACCGCGTATTGCGTAAAGTTATTCTGTATCGGCTTCACAAATTTTGTCCCAAGAGAATCTCTCTTAATTGAGATAAATAGAATTTACATCTCTGCCCAAATTCCGTTTATTTAGTTTCAGTCCTTTAAACGTAATTGAATAACAAAGTTTTCGACTTATAGCCTATAGCACTTCTGGAATCATAAGAAACATTTTATCTAATGTTCCATCAAAATCCGTTAATTCGTTTTCGAGTTCGTTTCGAGTAGCAGAACAAAATTATTATTTTTTTATTTAATTAATCCATACAAAAGGCTGCAGGTACGACTCATTCAGGGCAGGAAAAATAATTAAGGTTGAATCAAGTTTTGAAAACAAAGCCGATGGCTCGGTTACAGTATGTTATTTTGTTAATTGCACGAATATAGCTGTGACACGATCGGCTGACCCCGGAGCCCCGCTGTGATCTTCTTGCACTGCTTCGTAGGGAATGCCACCGATTATTGAAGCAATTTGTAATAGAATTTCCGTTACGGCAGGTGACCGCAATATGATTTTCGGTCGCGATGCCTTCTCCGTGACCCCTTCGGATTCGCTGGCCGTGCTGGCGGACAACTTGCACTGCATCCCGTACTTCAGCGATATTAGCTGTCGATGCGATCGACACCATGGAGGAGGTGATGGCGGTGATGGCGGTAATGGCGGCGATGGCGACGCGAGCGGAAAGGGCGGCGACGGAGGTCGCGGCGGTGCGGGGGGTCGCGCCGGTCCGTGCAGCAGCGGCGGTGCGGGCGGACACGGCGGTCATGGCGGCGCGGGTGCTGTGGGCGGTGACGGTGGGTGTGGCGGCGAGGGCGGCGCGGGTGGCGCCGGCGCTAGATGGAGTTCTGGGGGTCGGGGCGGAGCAGGTGGTGCCGGCGGCAAAGGGGGCAGATCCACTTCTGGCGGTGCGGGGGCCCCCGGGGGTGCAGGCGGCGAGGGCACGGCCGTACACTGCTTCGCGCGCAGCATGCACCCCGCTGCCGCCTTGGACCGCGTGGCCGCTAAAAACAACAAATCGATGTACAAAGTGCCCACAGGTGAGTTTTGTTAATTTATTTAAGACTCGCTGTTACTTTTCCGTCCATTCGTTACTCTTATTGTGTTCGAAAAAATACAGCTCTCGTGAGAAGAAACATCAATGGAATCAAATTTACTCTTCGACATAAAAAAACCCTCTCAGAGGGAAGTCTTTGCCCAGCTGGGGGCACTTTCAGGCTGCTACTTTACTTACTTTACTTTAAACATAAATTTAATTTGTCTAACGTATTTTTTTTGAAATGTATCATAGTTCCATAATGAGCTCAATAAATCCAGTAATACCTTTAGTTGTGTAGATATAACTGAGCCATTGTCACAAGGCTGGAAATACTTCGGTAACCTGATGGACGCCGGACAAAAGTCACTTTTCGGCGTAGAGAGCTTCGGCACCGGCTCTGACCAAGTCTGGGAAAATGACGGCATCTGGGCCGTGCTGGCCTGGCTCTCCGTGCTGGCCTGGAGATCCAAGTCCGTGGAGGAGACACTTAAAGCGCACTGGGATATGTACGGAAGGAATTACTTTACAAGGTAATGTACATAAATCTGCATAAATATACTTTCATTGATGTCATTTGATTATCGTCATTATGAACATTTAGAAATGTTACGATTGAGTATTCTGCTTTTAGGTACGATTACGAAAAATGCGCCAGTGAAGCATGCAACGAGATGATGCAAGTTCTGGTGAAGAAGATCACAGCACCAGAGTTTGTGGGCTCGAGTTACAGCAGCGGAAACAAAACCTACGTGGTCCAGTCGGCCGAAAACTTCTCCCATGTTGTTCCCATAGATCACAATGTCACCAGGAATCAGGTAAATGTCTTGTGTTTGAGATTCTTGGACTACGTCTAGCAGTGGACTTTTGTTTTCGTGATTATGAAGAGAAGTTGATATTCTTCTCTCCCTGTTTTGTTTGCAATTTTCGTGTAGTGACGCTGAAGTTGATGCAGGGTCTGCGCATAATGTTCGAGGACGGGTCGCGCATCGTGCTTCGACTGAGCGGCACTAGAAGCTCCGGGACCACCGTCAGGTGAGAACATATTGTGTACAAATTTTTGTGTCTGGCAATTATATTTCGTGGACTAGACAATTTAAACATTCCAAAACATTTTCAAACACTTTGATAGTTGATACTGTGACCCCTACCCCTCCATATTAACAATGTTAATTGAGATACTATCCAAATTCTTAAGCAAAAGGATATATTTCGCTTTATCGTAAATATGTATTTTTATGCTTATTTCGAGGTGATTTCTAATCCTCAGATTGTTCATTGACTCATACGAGGCGATGGACGTGTGTGAAGACCCGCAAGTGATGCTAAAGCCTCTCTTCGACGTGGCTCTGAGCATATCGCAGCTGCAGCGGTACACGGGCAGGGACGTCCCCACTATTATCATGTAGATCTAGATTGTCCCTGATTAAAATTAGGAGGCCTTTCAGTATTGCGTGAGCATCTTGAGGAATGGTGAATGATAAGGTCATTAAGGTTTTGACTTAGAAGGACTGTGAGGAGCACACCCAGTTTTAGAACTCTAAAATTAATGTGTGTAATGCTTTGCTAATACTTAAACGCCGTCTTTAGCCTTGTACTGTACAGTTTTACTTATATTATTTTATGTTATTACTATTCATATTTATATGGATTTATTATACATTTCATATTTATCGGATATTATTATACGAATTAACCACTATTCGGAAAATATAAAGCTACATACCGCCAAAATAACATTTGAAGTCCTCCGAGATACACTGGAGCAGCATGACGATTTCTTTACGGTTGCAACCCCTAAAATAATTACACGGTATGCAGAAGTATAAAGTTTCTTGGCTGTATGTCTTCATGCATCATGTAAACGAAGTATTATGTTAAGCATGTAGTTACGATTTAAACTACCGACTATGAGCAGCATTTGATTTATGTTATATTAATGAATATAATATTAATATTTAAATATTGCAAAAATTATATTGACACATGTATCTTGTAACTTTTTTATGTTTATTTTACGGGAGTGGGAACATGGAAACTGTTTTGAAAATTCTTAAACCTTTTTTATGAGTACTTGCCATGATTTGAATAGTAAAGTATTTATTTCTCTTATAAAAATATTCTAATTTACGTTTAAAAGAATAACTTGTGTATAAGTTATTCTTTTACATACGTTATAAAATATTTGATGAATTTTTTCTTCCTGTGGTTAAGTTTAGACTCAATCACACCGATTATAATACTAGCCTGTTTATATTTATACAATATATTAATATTACATCGTTATATTTCACAACAAAAAAAAAGATTATTTTGTTTTATTACTTTCGTTCGATTAATATATATATATATATACATATATATATTGTATTTCATACTTATTTTTAACAATAATTGTTTGTAACAATAAATGCCAATATTATAGGTACGGTCGTTTTATTTCTCACACATCTTTTTTATTAATGAGCTTTGATATATAATTATGAGAATAATATGTAAAAAAACGACTTAATAGGCCCAAAATAAGCCGTGTAATATACAAATTATCGGTGCGACAACTCACAACGATTAGAGAGAGCTTTTCTCTGTTGTCGACTAATAAGAGCGCGATTGTCGCTGTCTCTAGTGCTGTACGCTCATACATTTACTCTTATTGTTTAAAGTACTAGCCATCTTTTTGGCTATTACTATTTTATACATCCGTCTGGGTAACGGAACGTCGGGAATCTGCACGATGTCTCGAACGGTAGAGCTACTACATTTGACGGTCTTCTGACGCTGTGTTATCAAAGTTGGCAGATATTCTTTCAGCCAACTCTGCCAGAAATTATCGGACAGACATTTGTTTGCCAAATTCTTTATTTGTCGCATATTCTAAGATAAAGTAAAATAATAAACAAGCAAAAAGTAAAAACTTATACAGACTCTAGCTGACCAGCCCCCACAAGCAGCACCTGACTCAAGTGCTAGCCTTCGCACTCCTCAAACACCATTTATTACGGGTAGTCCAAATGGACTACCCGTAATAAATGGTGTCACATAACATTACATTAAATTACATTAATAGCGTAATTCCATACAATAACGTGGTAAATAACCTAGCTTTGCACATCGGCAATACGTTAAATTTGAGAACATAAATACATAAGTGAAATAAGTTATTGACATCTTACGGTCACTTTTCAGAACTCACTCCACTTTTTTTTATTCAAAATCGTTATTCTTCTATATAGGAACACAAATATCATTTGTCAAAAGTCATGGTTTTTTATCTTCTACCGTTTCGTAACGAGGGTGAAGAGCCCTAAACTAAATAGCAGTAAGTTTATGGGTCGGTTTTTTACTTGATCATGGCTATATAATTATAGATGTTTATTTTCTGTAGGTATATTATTCAATGTATGACAGCAAGTTGAAATGACTAAATGAAAAACATTTCTTCGTGTTTAAAATAATATTAGTGGGTTTTCAAGATGTTCAACAAACCATTATAACAATAATCAAATATTTGTTTAAGAGTCGCCTATTTAACTATTATTATTTGACTTTAATTCAATAATGTTACAACGTTTGTTACACTACGATGTATCTTATTCATCTGTGGCAAATTTCGATACGATTCGAGATAAAGAGAAGATTAGAGGTACAGTTTGAATTATAACTTAAGCTGTGAAACCAGACTTTCCGAACGATCGCGCTGATCTAGTCTCATAAAAAGTCTCAGGGCAGGTAATAATATTGCAACTAAAAACCAAGAAAGCTATATACAAGACCTACATCCGCTCGCGAATAACATAAGCGGTACCCGCGTAGTACGCGCTCACATCAACAACACAACGCAAGCGACAGCAAGTCCAGCAGACCATGGCACTTCGTGCCATTGTGGGAGCTGCTCGCTACGTCAGCAACGATAGAATTGCGGAGGACCTACCTCAATATCGAAACAATCCAGAGCTTCGTGGCCCGATTAGTGCGGAGGATGTACAACCGCGCTGATAACAGGACAGATAAACATCGAACGCATGTAATAATATCGAATGTTAGTAAGATTTATAACAAATAACAATAACCTAAAACTTAACGTATAAGCGATAATTATATAACAATAACGAATATAATTGATAATACCTTACAAAAATATCAAGCAAAAATCAAAGAGATCGTGTAACACTTTTTGCATCGCCTGTCTGTGATACGGAGCGAGCGGGACATGGGCACTAACTATAAAAAAATAAAAGTATCCACATCCCACTCCGCGGTTACTCCACTGTGCATACGTCGGATCTAAATATGATAAAAATACTGTAACGTATTCTGTTGAAAACTTCAGAGAGCCAGTTTTAATAAACATACAGAAATCTTAAAACATTTTATTTGAAATAATCGATTCAGAATACGATTACTTTCATTTAATATATTCGTAGAACAAAAACATTTCATAGTCTTTTGTCATCTGTGTTGGAGACTGTCATTGTCAATGTCAATGAAATGACAGCACCAATACAACATTCAAACTGAAACAAACATCAACAATCAACAAGTCAAGTTTGAATTGAATTTGAAGTGTTGTATAAAAGAAGTTTGCATACTACTTAGGACGGAGTGTGTTCTGTGTTAGTGTATAAAATAAATTATTATTAAATCTATCGATCACCATATTGTTCTGTTCACTCCTGTTCTCTTCAAGTTTATACCAGATTAAATTCTTTCACAATTAAAAATGTTCAATATAGTTACAATCGACACACATCCTTATGAAGGGCAAAAGCCAGGAACGAGTGGTCTGAGGAAGAAAGTGAAGGTTTTTCTTCAAGAGAACTACACGGAGAACTTTATTCAAAGTATTTTGAACGCGAATAAGGATTCGCTAGTGGGCAGTACCTTGGTAATTGGTGGTGATGGGAGATATCTGGTCAAGGAAGTAGTAGACAAAATCATAAAGATTTGTGCTGCTAACGGGGTAAGTAATGAACAAAATTATTCAATATATTATTAGTTACGTTTTTTTCTCTCATATTATTGATATGCACTTCTACTTTAATTTTGAAATTTATTCCTTGCCCTAGAACTAGACTACCTAGACTCGCTATTAATTTCTTATCAAAAATACCTTTAATTAAAATTACTGGTGAGGTATAAGCTACCCTTAATCCTTAATGTTCTTTTTGTTTTTATTAAAAATAGAGGATTATTTAAAACATAAAGTAAAAGTGTTCTGTTTTACTTGATAGGTGGGCAAGGTAATGGTGGGTTGTGATGGGATTCTTTCAACTCCAGCTGTTTCTTGTATAATAAGGAAATATAAAATTCTAGGTGAGTAACAAATTGCACTTGCTGTAACGGATACTTTGTTTCATGTTGTAACATTCTAATTTTTAGGTAATTTTTAAAAAATTAATTTAAAGTTAATTATGATTGAAACTCTGGGTCACAAGATGTACGTATGTAACAAACTTCAACTTTCTATTGTTCTATAATTTTATTCTTTTGTATTATTTAGGTTTTAAAAACAAACCTATTTATGAAACATTTTATATATTTCTTAAATATTAATTGCATTTATCATGAATCAAAACAGAAATTATATTCTTATGACATGTTCAGGGGTTAACAAAAATGCGACAGAGGAACCATGTACTAGATCTGTTGCTGGGGGCAGGTAAGTGTTTACTTCCTTGACCTCCAAATGGTTGACTCGAGGGACACATTATTGGGTTGGAGGCTGTGTAAAAAGGCATGGCTGTCTTGGGCGACTGGTGGGGTTGCGGATGTGGGCGAGGGTGTTCCCATGCCCTGCTGATATGTGGCGAAGGTTAAGTACCGTGGGGATTACCCGGTGCATTTCCGACATAACCCATCTTTGTCCCCCGTTAGTTATTTCTATATTTATTACGTATAAAAATAACAAATCTACGAAATATATAACTCGCATTCTCGGTGTAACTCACAGACATGGAGCGGTAGATTAACAGCTTATGACGCAGAGCCTACACGTTTGATAATGGCTTGTTGCGACTCGAAAAACGTTGGGTTGGTGAAGTTGCTTTGTGTGTTAGAAGTAGTGCACGCACTTATAGGAGCGAAAGAGCTGCTCATCTCTTCGAGTTTTATTTTTCATGCGAAATTTTGCGAAATAAATAAACGTCGGATATGGGAACCAGAAGTATAGCGAACGTCCATGTTCATGGCTAATACTTATACCTGTGCAGATGACAGTTTGTGATTGTCATTATTACACTACGTTGACGTTTGCCAATTAAACGTGTCCAGGCGGAATAGTACTGACGGCCTCGCACAACCCGGGCGGCATCAACAACGACTTCGGCATCAAGTTCAACTCCAGCAATGGCGGTCCGGCTCCGGACAACACCACCAACCACATCTACGAGCTCACCACTAGCATCGAGCAGTACAGGATAGTGCCGGACCTCGTCTGCCCCGTGGACAAGATCGGAGTACAAACGTTTATTGTGAGTTCTGGATGGTGTTCTAAACTTAAAACTTTACTGAACTTTCAATTTTTAAATGTTTAGGTTTTATGATAGTGGCCTTACGATTTTTTATCTTAGTATGGGTAACAGGTGCACTATCTGCCTGATAATAACTTGTTCACTGTGTTCCCGTAACATCACTGAAGTATCAAGATACAGAAATCATTGTTAACCTTCAATATATTAGATTGCTTCTACCTGTTTTGAGCAAATGTCAGCAGAATTCCAGACGTTTGTTCAAAACGGTACAGCTCAAGTAAATATATATATTAGGTAATCTATTAGGTAATCACGAACTAGACTCTTAAATGATTTCCTGTTAGGAGTTGCTTTAATTTTAACGGGCAGGGGGTTCCAGAGGAGTATAGCTTGAACAGTAAAAGAAGAGTTATAGTATCCTGTATTATGTTGTGGAATGCGAATTTTAAGTTGGTTTGTGGAACGAGGCTCCCTGTCATGAGCAGAATAAACATATTGGAAATTATTCTTAAGATAAGAAGGAGAATTAGGATCAGTTAATACAGAATACAATAAACACAGAATTCTAGAGCTACGCCTTTGACGAATAGGAAGCCAATTAAACTTGGAACGATAAGAAGAGACATCATCATATTTACGTAAACCAAAGATAAATCTAATGCAGTTGTTGAGATGGCGCTCCAACTTATCGAGACGTGATTGTGATAGGTCCGGGTAACACACATCTGCATAGTCGATAATGGGTAAAATTAAGGATTGAGTGAGCAAAAGCTTACTTTTAAAGGCAAGACGTTTTTCAGACGATATATAGAACGTAAGGTGGCAATGACTTTCCGGCTGACTTCAGCAACCTGAGTCTCCCAACACAATGACTGGTCCAGATGAATGCCTAGATTGTTCACAGTTTTTGAGAAAGGAATTAATGTTCCATTAAAATAAACTGGAGCAAGGTTACCATAATCAATCCCGGCAAGCATCCTAGGACCACCCATTATGATTGCTTGGCATTTTAATGCGTTGACAGTAACCTCAAATCTGTGCGACCAATCTCTAATAGAGTCAAGATTGTTATTTAGATTCATTATCCAGTTATTGAGGTCATTAATGCCTGATTGTGTATAAAGCTGAAGATCGTCTGCATATAGATGATACGAACAGTCGACAGCGGAGGTGATAGAATAAATAAATAACGAAAACATAATAGGAGAAAGAATACCGCCTTGCGGCACACCTGCACCAACGTCCGCCCAGGCAGAACACTGCTGTCCTAGACGAACTGACTGTTGGCGGCCGCGAAGATAGGATGAAAACCAATCCAAGGCTGGGGTTGAAAATCTAAGATAAGTAAGGTAGGATATGAGAATATCGTGGTCAACTGTGTTAAAAGCGTTTGAAAAATCAACCACATATAATTGTGTATAATTGACATTTGGTGTACAACTTAAAAATAGTTAAAAAATTTATGTCATTCTTGCCATAATATCAAGGTCCATTAGCGCTAGTATTATGCAACAGAGCTTAGGTAGTAGTTATTCAATATATTTTGATAACAAAAATGATATGATGACATAGTTCAATTTGCATTCTCAAGAAATTGAATGGTTTATAGATTTAATTTTTTATTTAATTTAAAAACCTTTATTGCTTACACACCTTATTATATAAGGTGACAAAGGGCGGAGTTAATGCCTATTGGTATTCTCTGCCAGTCAACCCATGGGTTGGTGAGATAGCCATAGCAGGTGTATTTATTTAACTCAATAAATGAACTAACTAACAAAATATAATTTAAATACTAATGTATAAAAATATATGATAATATATATGTTATACATAACAATATATTATTATATAAGTAGTTAGATAAATAAATATAAATAAGATACACAGTAATAACTAAATAAGTCCATTTAAATTTAAAAAATGTTCTCTAACTGATTTTTAAAAGAGTTCCTGTTTGCCGATTACTTAACTTCGTCAGGCAGGTTCCAACGCAGTATAGCATGAACCCTAAAAGAGTGCATTCTAAATCTATGTCATCAAAATCATACTCCACCGGATACTATGGTGTTATTGAAATGTTCCGCCGTGGTGGAATTTGGGCAGGAGGGATGACAAAAATTAATTACTGTAAAATAGAAGCTATTGTTATAGGTGGAAGATCATCAGTTCGTTGTGGAAGTGATAGATTCGGTTCGTGACTACGTTGAGTACATGAAGGAGATCTTTGACTTCCCAAGGATTAAAACATTCATCCAAGGCACCGAGCGGAAAAAGCCCTTCAATGTGCTCATTGACTCTATGAATGGAGGTAAACAGTAATTTTTTATGTTCATTAATGGTGGATTCGTGTGGTATTCTTCCCGTGGATGTCGTAAGAGGTGATTCAGGGAAAAGCCTTGCAAATCGCAATAACCACCGACAGGTCACATCATCACAGGATAACTACCTCTAAAGATACTAGACCTAATAGGCAGACCCATGACGGGCTGCAGGGTCTGGGGTACGAGCGTGGCGATGGTGACAAAACCTCCTTATGTGAGAGGCTTATGTCCCGCAGTGGACCATTTACGGGTCGGCAAGGTAAGGTAATAGAGGAACCTCATAGATATCTTCTGTGCCTATGTGACATGTGACTACAACATGACTTATCAAGTAGAATACATTATGTTGCATTTGTCTTATTTGGATATGATTTTCAACGGTGCTTTGCTTCGTGACCTATCTTCGTGAGTCATTACTATAGTATTTTTTTAAATTAAATGTATGTTAAAAATGAATGCAGTAATAGTGATGACTTGGCTCTTTCTTAGCTTTTACACTGTAATGTAATATATGAAGTATTAGTATGCAAATCTTATGTAATTAAATTTATCTTGTCTGTTATGTCTGCTCGGTTGGATATAATATGAAGTACGAGAGCCGGCCTAACATCCATCAATAAATTCACTTAACAAATGTGGTGAGGTGAGGTGCGATTTATCAATTTATAATTTCATTTTGTAAAACAAAACCATTATGACCTCGCGGCGATTGTACGTCGCAGAGTCTAATCGCTTGATAATAATGCCTTCTTGCGAGGCGAAACACGTGTCGCGTATTAGATGTTCGTGTTGTGTATTGCCTAGTGACGAGTCGAGTCGAGTAGTGCTTGTGTGCTTGATAGTTCTGGTGACGGTGGTGGGGCTCTTCTTCTCATCGGAATAGGTAAGAAATTTTATAGTTTTATTTCATGCCGAATTGTGCAAAGTAATGCGGGATTCTATTTACTATCCGTTAAAACGTAAAATGACGAATAAGAGCTTCAGACCATAATATAAGGTAACGATTGGAATTTTAAATGAATTGCAGATAACAACCATTGAATCAGTTTTGAATTTAATCAGCTTTTACAATATCAATAAAATGCACATTTTGCTTATGAGTCGGGGGAATTTTTCTTGCTGTTAAGTGCTTCATATTTATGCAAATTCGAAACAAAATCCTTCATTGGTTCACCTACAAAGTTTAATTTTGACCCGTTTTATGAATCTCGTGTACAGTAAAACATATGAATCAATGAAAATATCGTTACAAAATTATTTTCGTCGCGAGGATGTTATGACAAGCAAATGACTTGCACTATTGGCTATTGGAAAGCCCTTTTAGGGGTTTAACAGGTATACTGTCTGTGCAGTGACGGGCCCGTACGTGGAGCGAATCTTCGTGTCGGAGCTGGGTGCACCGGTGGATAGCGTGCGGAGGGTCACTCCGCTGCAGGACTTCGGCGGAGCCCATCCCGATCCCAACCTGACGTACGCCACCGACCTCGTTGCTGCCGTTAAGGACGGCGACTTTGACTTCGGGGCAGCTTTCGACGGGGATGGTGAGTGGGTGAAACGATCTTATGGAAAAATGGTACAGAAGCAAACATTAACTCCGCGGAGGTTTGTACCCATGAATGACCACTACATGTGAACGGTATTTGGTTTGTTGAGTTTTTATTATGTTTTATTATTCCTTAGAGAGTAATTATACAGTTTTACAATGTGATTAGCTGTGTTTGCAGTGGGATTTCCCATCGCCATATTCTCACGAACCACTTCTCAAATGTTAGAGTTTTTATCACTGTAGGGGATGAATTTTCAAAAATCCTTTCTTAGTGCCCACCACTAGTTGTATATGGTCTAGGTTATGCAACCAACTCTTACTCTCTTTAAATTATGTATCGCTGTGTTTTTTTAGTGTGAGTCATACACAACATTTGTTTATAACATATAGTCTATTGTGAGAGAGCGTCTAAAGAGCTTTCCACTGCCTTCCTGATGCCAACCAGGTCCCTGGACGAAAGAGCGTTAAGAGGCACGGAATTTTGTTGATTGCTGAAGCAAATACATTGCAATAAGTTTTTTGTTACGGCAGGTGACCGCAATATGATAATCGGTCGTGGCGCGTTCTTCGTGACCCCTTCCGACTCGCTGGCCGTGCTGGCGGACAACTATCATTACATCCCCTACTTTACGGAAGCGAGGGCAGCAGTCAGGGGTGGCGCAGCGGGCGCACCTGGCGCACCGGGTGCTCAGGGCGTAGACGGCACACCGGGCGGCGCGGGTAGTCGTGGCGGTCCGGGCGGTTCGGGCCTAGGAGGCGGTGTGGGTGGGGCGGGAGGCGCGGGTGGTGCTGGCGGATCTGCAGGCGGTGTGGGCGGCGGGGGAGGTGCGGGCGGGGCTGGCGGCCGGGCCGACCCGGGCTGTGTGGGTGGTGCAGGTGGCGCAGGCGGGCAAGGCGGTGCGGGGGGGTTCGGCGGTTCGGGCGGCAGGGGTGGTGACGGCGGAGCGGCCGGCGCGGGTGTTAGTACCTTCACAGTGCGCGGCTTCGCGCGCAGCATGCCCACCGCCGCCGCCGTGGACCGTGTGGCCGCTAGACTCGGCAAGGAAATGTTCGAAGTGCCAACTGGTGAGTTTCATTTGTTTATTGAATTAAAGTTCAAAAATTACAGCTGAACTTCTGACAGTAGTAATGTACTTTAAGTCCTTCAGAAGCTGTTTGATTCTATCATCTATGGCGGTGCTGCGCCGAAAGCGTTCACAGTCAGGCAATTGCGTGCGTAACCGTCCTGTGAGACGAACACATAGACGGTTACGAGGTATACTTCGCGCAATCTCACTTGGCCGCTCTGCACACAGGTAGGCCGGTCGCCCATGTACAGACGTGATAAAAACTGTAAAATATAACGAATTAAATTCTTAACAAGAAAAAGTGCTTATCCGGTTTATACTTCAGTAAAGTTACTTTTCTATGCAATATTACGTAGGTGTATGTTCGGTACGATAACATAAGAAATGAGAAGTAAAACTAGTATGTAATTATGAAGTTTGAATCAAATATTCATATAAACTACGAAATCATATAGATCACATTTCTATAAGATATAAAAATAAAACGCAGTAACTAAAGTAAATGTACATTTTTATTTCTTTATTAATCAGAATTTCCGATAAACCGTTGTCGACCCGAGCGTACCGATACTAGTGATGTGCAGCTTCGTGTTTAATTTTAGAAACCGTATATAAACCGAATAAAATTTTACGATTGAATACTTTATATGATGTTAGGTAGCAACGACAGTCAGTGTTTTAAATGAATAACGTGTTGAGATGTCTATCCAAGTAGAGAATCATCAGATCAAATTGAAAGAAGATGTAAGTCAGGGTGACGTAAATCTTCAGCACAGCATTGGAAGACGTTATCAAGCCTCTGCTGCTGCTTGTAAGGATACGGTAATAACATCAATGTGACCATAAACGTCATTTACCTTCGATTATATTCCTGTGAGCTCAATAGCGTCTCTTAATTGTATGGTTTTAGGATGAATATTGTCAAAATGGAGATCATAGGAAGAGAACAAATATTTTTTTTAATTAGAAGAGTAACCCTACCTCTATTTCAAAACTATTCTAGCTTCTCAATGCAGAATCAGCAAAAAATCAGTAATTCATTGTCACAAGGCTGGAAATACTTCGGCAACCTGATGGACGCCGGACGACTGTCACTTTGCGGCGAAGAGAGCTTCGGCACCGGCTCGGATCACATTCGGGAGAAGGACGGCATCTGGGCCGCTCTGGCCTGGCTCTCCGTGCTGGCCTGGAGAGAAAAGTCTGTGGAGGAGACGCTGGTGGCGCACTGGAGACAGTATGGAAGAAATTACTTTACGAGGTATATATCAAACACATATTTATAATAACCTTATTTTTCGAATTTACACGCATTGCAGCAATTGAATGCAAACAAGTCGACGTTTCACTCGCTGCAGGTGCCCACTGAGCTCCATCCAGATCTCTCCGATTCCCAGTCCAAGGGCCATACCACGGATAAGGGCCGACCACACCCTAATACAGGTTTAGACAGCGGAGACAGGGATTAATCGGCGTCTAAAAATGCAAACAACTGAGCACGTGCGATGTTTCAATAGAAAGAAGGCTATATGTTCCACGCCTTCTTCACATAGGAATGTTTAAAGAAGGGATGACGAATCATATAGCTTACGCTCCAAACACGGAAGCAACGATATAAAAGGCTTGTAAGTCGATGGCGAAGAACGTTGCGCTGAAGATAATTATTTTTTCAGATACGACTACGAGGAATGTGCCAGTGGCTCATGCCACGAGATGATGAAGGCTCTGGAGGAGAAAATCACAGCACCTGACTTTGTGGGCTCAAGTCACAGCAGCGGAAGCAAGACCTATGTGGTCAAGTTGGCAGACAACTTCTCTTATGTTGATCCTATTGACAAGAGCTTCGCCAAGAATCAGGTAATCATGTTTAGTCATTCACACTCAAGAGTTTGACGTTCACACTCCTTGCCTTCTATTTAGCTTGCAATTTTCGTACTTTGATAATGATTTTTCTGCAGGGCTTACGCATAATATTCGAGGACGGGTCGCGCGTCGTGCTGCGACTGAGCGGCACGGGCAGCTCCGGGGCCACCGTCAGGTGAGGACATATTGTGCACATGTCAATGTTAGGTTCAAAGTTGCGTATTTTGCTACGATCCTGCTATCTTTAATCCACCTTATTTAACAGTGTTAAGAGAGAAGCAGAGGTATGATTCTTGTTTCTAAAACATTATCACGTGACAGTATTTCAATATGGGGTGTGAATTGCAATCCGCAGACTGTACATTGACTCGTACGAGGCGGTGGACGTGTGCGGAGACGCGCAAGTGATGCTGAGGCCTCTCATCGACGTGGCGCTGAACGTCTCGCAGCTGCAGCGGTACACGGGCAGGGACGCGCCCACTGTTATCACGTAGATCGTAGACGAATATTATAATAAAGTTGGGCAGTATTACAATATCCTGCCGGGGGTAAGTTGTGGAAAATGTTACCGTACAATTGACAAACAAATGCTAGCAGAGGAATTGGCCAAAACGCAGTTAAAATTAGAAAAAAATCAGTAAATTAAGTATGTAGTGTTCGTAATCTAAAAGTTTTGGAACTTAGTTTCATTTAATGTTTTTCCGATATATAATATAATGTTGCTGACATGGCTGTTTATTAAAAAGGATTTTGTTATATATGAGGTTGATAAACTCTAACACCGTTTGACCCATCACCATGTAGCACATATAGGGTATTTATGCTTCTCCACTTTGTAGTAACTCGTAACTAGATGGCGCTGCCACCGGAAAGGGCATAACAACGTCTGCGGAGTCAACTAGTATAATATAATATTATAAAACATCGACAATATAAATATGTAATATTTTGTATTTCTTATAAATATTTAATAATAAATATTATATACCTTTTCTCATTTATACCTTTGGCATACTCAGGTGGACTCAAACCGAACTTAACGCCCTGGACAGAAAAGTTCGCACAATCATGACGTCCCAAAGAATGCATCATTTGAGATCGTCAGTGACGAGGCTGTACTTGCCGCGGAAGCGTGGTGGGCGGGGTTACTTATGCGCTCTCCATATGTGTGCAGCCTCCGTAATTTCTTCCTAGCGAGACCGGATGTGTCATTCTGTTCGATCGTCATTAAGTGTGATAAAGGGCTTACCCCTCTATCCTTGGCCAATGAGCAAGGGCAGGACCCGGCAGTAGAGAGCGTCTCCGACCGGGAGACCATATGGAGGGAGAAAGAGCTCCACGGGAGGTTCTACAAGGCTCTCATGAGCCTTTCGTAAATACCGTCGCCTCCTTAAACTGGCTGCGTTTCGGTGACCTCTTTGGGGAAACCGAGGCCTTTGTCTGTGCGATACAGGATCAGGTTATTAAGACCAACAACTTTCGGAGATACATCCTAAGGGATGGCACCATCGACATCTGTCGAGCTTGTCGCCGACCCGGGGAGTCGCGTCGGATATCATCTGTGGTTGTTCGGCGCTTTCTAACTCTTAGCATATGCACAGACACAACCTAGTAGCCAGGATTCTACATCAGGAGCTCGCTCTGAAATACGATCTCTTAGATCGGAGACTACTATAAGTACTTGAAAATTACCGCGCCAGGCTCTACTGGGACCGGTTCATCATCACGGACAGGATGATTCTGCGAACAAGCCGGATATCGTGTTGATGGACTAGGCACATCGGATCACAGGATATTTTTGGTCGACAACACCGTTCCATATGACGAGAACCTCGTGAAAGCCGAAACAGATAAGAAAACGAAATATCTGGACCTGGCTCACGAGGTGACCGACATGTGGGGAGGTATGCCGACCGAAATTATTCCTATAGCCGTCACCGCAAATGGGTTATTCCCAGTCAGCCTCTCGGAACATCTGAGGCGGCTGGGACTCCGTGACGGATCCCTCCTAGCTCAAATGCAGAAGGGCTTATTGTTACCGCTCACATACTCGGCAGGGGAGACCAGACGGCGTGAGCCGAGGGCTTCCGTCTGGTTGGTTTATCATTTATTTATTTGTTTTATTGTACTTTAAGCATTTTATTTATTATATATTTAAAGATAACTTATTTATTTTATAGCATTTTAAGTATGTATACATATTTATATATATCTCCCAACCAGACGAGCATATATCTAAATAACCCAAAATAATTAATTATTCTTATATTATATACGTTTGCTGATAGGTTAGACCATCTGCCTTTGAATCGAGAGACTCTAGTTTTATCCCCTATGTGCAAGGCTCGTACGAATGAGTTTTTCTAATTTTATGTACGTTTTATATCGTTGGCCCGGACCCTTAGGCTCGCCAACTATCACCTCGGACCACCCCAGTATTGGATCGGTATACGTTCTTGAAAGACTAATCATTTTTTTTTCATACAAATCTGGCGCACAAAGCATAAGTTTTAATCACAGGTGCTTTTACTGTAAGAGATGTTATTTTTAAAGAATTTGCATAAGTATTTTTTTTTGTAATTACCTTACCAGGTAAGACATGTAATTAGTCAAATTTTATCGGAAAGAAATTCCTGTATTGTGTAATAAACTTTTTCAACCAATATTAATTTAAGATTTTTTTAAAATCTTCTATTTTCTTGTTTTTGATAGTGTTAGGTAAATGATTATTAACTATAGGAGCCATCCCCAATACACTATGACGCAGCAGAGCCGTTTTTCCCGGTACATTGGCAATTTTATATTGCAATCGTTCTGTAATCCTTTTTTTGTCTGAATTAAATGTAGAAATATTGGAGTGAACAAAAGCTGCAATTTCACTAACATATATGCTAGGTAATGTCAAAATTTTATGTTCTTTAAAGTAAGGTTTGCAGCTGTCAGTGGATCGTAGTCCAAATATAGCCCCAATACATTTTTTTTGGGTTTTAAATAGGGTGTTTTTTTCCGTACTGTTTCCCCAGAATATTATGCCGTACCTTAATATTGGTGCAACAAAAGCGTGGTAGGCAGTTAGTGCAGTTTTGACATGAGATACTTGTGATAGTCGTTTTAGAGCGAATATATAGCTATTTAGGCGTTTTTCTAAAGTCTAAACATGTTTTTTCCACTTTGTGTGATTATCTAGTTCTCTGCCCAAGGATTTTGTGACTGTCACCTCATTTATCGGTGATCCTTTGTAATTTATATTTAATTTCAAAGGACTCGTTTTACTTTGATGAAATTGCATGAAAGTAGTTTTTGTCATGTTAATTTGCAATTTATTGATAGCAAGCCAATTTATTACGTCAGAAAGCGTATTATTTATGTCATCTTGGTAAGTATTGTTGTCTTCACATTTAATTATTGTAGTACTGTCATCAGGAAAGAGTATCATCGGATGTTTTATATGTTTTGGCAGGTCATTTATATAAATTAAAAATAATAAAGGCCCGAGGATGCTTCCTTGGGGTACACCAACAGTTTTTATTCTATATTTTGAAGAGTATAATTTCTCCGTTCTAGTTTTCTGGCATATTCTTGTTGTTTGAGTGCATTGTTGCCTGTCTGATAGATACAAATCTAAAAGCTGCAAAGCTTTACCTCTTATACCATACATTTCAAGTTTATGTAGTAAGTGATTATTTATTTTTTTTATGAAAAAATAGGCTTGCGTTTGACCTCAATCTTCCCCGATGGAAAGCGAAGATGAGGCCTAGGATGGTACACGCTTGCCTAGATGTCTGTTCACTCTGGCCTTGAAGATATCCAGGTTATAGGTTTCCGGAAAAACTGATCTCGGCAGAGAGTTCCACTCCTTAGCCGTCCGCATAAAGAAAGAAGAGGCAAACCGCTTCGTGCGTAATGGAGGAATGTCTACAACATAAGGGTGGAACTGCTCGCCGCGTCTAGTCGTTCGGTGATGGAAAGGGGAAGTTGGTATTAGGTTATGCAAAACTTCCGCACACTCTCCGAAATGAATCCGATAAAAAACCGAGAGGCAGGCCACTCGTCTACGGTGTTCGAGGCTTTGAAGTTTTGCCTCTACTAGTGAGTCTACTGCCTATGGTCCTCTTCGCTCGGCGCTCCAACGAGTCCAAAGCATCAAGCTGATGTTTAGCCGAACCATCCCAGAGGTGGGAACAGTATTCCATGCAAGAGCGGACTTGAGCTTTGTAAAAATTAGATTATGATTAACGAGATCGAAAGCTTTAGGCATATCTGTGAACACTGCACAGATCGGTATCCGTTTATCTACATTAATTATGGCATTATATATTAGTTCATACATTGCCGATAATATAGACTTCCCTTTACGAAACCCATTTTGTTCTTTCACAAATATATTATGTTGCTCGAAAAAGGAGTATAGCTTATTATATATTATTCTTTCTACAATTTTAGAGATAATAGGAAGAAGAGCTATTGGTCTATAATTTTCTACTTTATATTTAGCACCTTTTTTATGCAAAGGCTTTATAATTGTTTTCTTTAGATTGTTAGGGAAAATACCTTTTTCTAGAACAAGATTAATGATGTAAGCTAATGGATATACTAATTCCTCTGCACAAAATTTTATAACTTTAGTACTAATCTGATGGTACCCATTAATAGTTGTATTTTTTAGTTTTTTTATACTTTTATATATTTCGCACGGTGTGCAGGGTGTCAAAAATATTGAATTCATTGGTCCCTGAATTGTTTGTCGATATGAGTTACTTTAAGTGTTATGGTCAAATTTTGTTGATTCTGTCAGATCTATAAAAAAGTCATTTAATTTATTTGCAATGTCAAAATTAGTTGTAATTCCACTTTCATCGTCTAAAACAATTTTGATTATATTTTCCTTAGGTTTCGTTTGCTTGTTATTGCTTATAACTTTCCATGTTGCTCGACATTTGTTAACTGCATCTTTTATAAAGTTATTGTTGTGAGCCCTTTGTGTTATAATCTTTTTCAATCTTTTTCTGTAGTTTTTATATTTCATTCTGTTTTCTGTAGCAGGATTTAATATATAATACCAGAGTATTTCCCTTTTTTTGTGTTCACGTACCCGTGACTATAGAAAATGATTGAGACAAGCAGAAGTACCTCCGACTTAAAGGGACAAGTATCAGAAGCTCTCTCAATCGACAAGGCAGCGGTACCGATATTTTCATCTGTCTATGATTGGCAAAGGTAGGTTATTATTCTCTGACAGTTGGCAGCTTTCACTCTTGGCAAGACATGACAGTTTGTCTACTAATCGCCGCCGCATGCCTGGCACCCGCATTACACCATTTCATATAAAATGTGCCTTGCGTTCCATATAGGCGAAAACGCAGTGTGGACCCAGGCTTTCGATAAGAAATGGTAACTACGTATATTGTGGATTCGTATGATATATACTATACTGCGTAACTTTGCTTTTTATACTTACTGCCTACCCAGGGTCAAAACCCTATGCAATGCAAGCATAGTAAATATATTTATTTTGAAGCGAGATGTGCACGGCGGACCCGCATGGGGTGACCCTCTAGTTCCGTCTTTTATAAAGTCTCTAAGATATCGGTAGAATGCGTCAGATAAATATGGGTCACATAGGATTGGTGCTATTAAGTTTAAGAGAAATATTTTTGTTTTATCTACTAGGATAAGGCTTAAGACAATTCCGATATTTCATTAATCATTAATTTTGTGTAAATTTCAAAGCAAAACCAATTATTTCAGTAATTAACTCCAAGCAAAAAACATTTCAGAGGCCTTTGCCCAGTTGTGGGGCATTTATAAGCTGCTACTTTACTCTACCTTTATATTATAGCGAACGAATTTACATTGTACGACACAACTTAAGTTTTCCAACTAAATTATCCAGTGTATGTATTTCGAAGTTCGTACGAAATTATTTTAGTCATGTGTATTATATAAAAAATATTGTATGTTTTATGAAGTACTTAATTATTTGATACCAATAAATGGAAATATAAACGATGTATTGTTTTATTTGATACTTACACTATCAGTGTCCAGCAGCTTCACACGCTTTAAATTTGGATTACATATGCCTTCTTCATTCATATGATGAGTACATGACCAAGGTTTATGGTTACTGCTTCGCTTCTATGGGCCGTAGCGTGATATTATATATACCCGATAATTAATATGTTTATTAATAATTAATATTAATTTAAAATTGGACGTAGTTGCTGCGATTAGCGCGTTCAAACTCAAAATTTGCAGTTTTTTAATAATACTAAGTTGTTCTACTCGGCGTTGCCCAGGTTAAAAATAAAAAAATAAGTCCATGTCCTTCGCAAAATCATTAGAAACATTATCTAACAAAAACTCCGATCAAAATCGGTCCAGTGGATTTGCAGGTTAGCATGGACAACGAAATATCGCTACGTCTTTATAATATATTGTATTACTTATAGATACATATCTACGTCCATTAACTATAACATATAAAGATACAAAACATGGCAAAAAAGAGCCGTAATAGGTTAGGACGTTCGCTTTAATTTCATAGTACGCGAGTGCCCTGGTTTCAAATCCCGGAGGCTACACTACTAAAATTGTTAATTGGTACATTTAAGTGCTGAATCAACTGGCCTCGGTGATGAAGGAAATATCGTGCAAGTTTAAGTCTTACAAATAATAAATGGTCCTAGAAACTACGTAACGTCGACGACAACGTCACCCAACCCGCTTTGGAACAGCGTCGTGAATTCTTCCTGAACTCTAAACTCCTCCCAAAAAATTAGAGGACTTTTTATATTTAAGAACTCTGTAACAATATGTAATAATTGTCTTAACTGCTCATAACCTTTGCCGTATTTGGGTAATACATTAATTTTGTGTATAGTGATAGGAAAAGACGATTTTTTTTTCTGCACTATTGTTGTGTGATGTGAATGTAACACTGACAAAACTCCAAGTCCATGTATTTCGAAGTATGAACGCAATCATATTAGTCATGTGTATTACAAAAATATTCATATCAGTGGAATGTACGTCAATGTCAACAAGGACAAACGGACATTGAACAATGACAAAAAGCAAGGTCAGTGAAATGTACGTCAATGTCAACTAGGACAAACGGACATTGATTGACGGCCCGATATTGGCGACCCCGCCTTCGAAGCTGAGGTTTAGGAGTTCGAATCCTGTTAAGGGCAAACATTTGTATGATGAATATAAAGTACCCTAGTCATGGATGATTTATTTTTTAAAGTATGATGAGTTAATTGTACGCCGTCCGAAAATAATACGATTAATAATTGCGTTAATGGACGCAGGATAGTCTATACCACAGAACACTGTTAGTTCTACCTGACTATAAATCGAAGTTTTGAACTTGTAGTTTTGACGATGCGGCGTTGTTATGTGGTCCGTCAAAGAGTTATATATATTATGTATAGTAAATTGTAAAGTAATATCGTCATCGTGTCCTTCCTAACGACATGCGTAATCAAAATTATCCTAAAATCGACCATATTCGGTTATAACTTTCGTGATCAATTATAAAAAGTAATCGACACATGTTTTGCAGCAGTGGAGAGCTTTTGGTGCGAAATGGAACATTTCAAGTAGTTATTTTTTTGTGCTGTTTCTTTTGAGTTTTAATGTATAATATCGATTGTGTATTTAGCTGCAAATACTTATGAATGTATAGTAGAGTAATTGGAAAAGACAATTGAAAGCATGACTTCGATTTTTGTTTTAGTGCCATCAGTCTAACAAATCTTCAGCAAAAATTGACAGTCGTTCTACTCTCTTTTTTATGAGAAAGGTGGCAAACGAGCAAGCGGTTCACCTGATGATAAGTGATTATCGTCGCCCACGTACATCTGGAACACCAGAGGTGCTGCAGGTGCGTTGCCAGCATTTGAGGGTATTTGAAAGATGGAAGCGAAGATAAGGAGGGGGATGGGGAAGGGAGGTGGGCTTCTGGTTACCTCACTCACCGAACGAACGCAGAAGCATAAGATACCTCTACTTCACGCCGGTATTCTGCGAGGCCGTGGTACCAACAGGGTCGAGCTGGCTAATTCGAGCACCCACTTGGCTCTAACGCGATAAAAAAGGTTGTGTCTGATATTGAATTTTGTTGTATCGGTATATTACAAGTTTTGATCTTTAAAATTGATATTGTATATTTCCGTTAGTGCTTGTGACTGTGTGTAATAATTGGAAATTCAATTGAAGGCCGGATAACGTCGTTTTTTGTTTTGGTGCCATCTGTCCAACATGTCTTTAGTAAAAGTTGACGATCGTTGTACAGTCGATACACTTGATCAAGTTTTCAAGCTCGATTTGATTTATCGGGTATAAAGAATTGTTAACTTAGCGAGTAATACAATTCAATACAATTTAATAAATCAAAACTTGTAATATACAGATGTAACAAAATTCAATTCAAGACAATCATCGCTTTACGAATTCGCGCCAAAGGCAAAAGTCTTCTTTTTTTTCCTAGGCTCGGAGTCCCATTTGACAACAGTGTTTAACTATCTGCCAGTACCAAAGCGATATTTAACACAATATTTTTTTTAAATTTTTGACTTTCTTAAATACTTGCTACTACTACTTAAATACTTGCTCTTAAATACTTACTTCGATTGTAGAACGATTGCCAACTTCTTCTGATTTGTTAGACTAATGGCACTAAAACAAAAATCGATGATTTCCGGCATTCACAAGTATTATAGTTGCGGCATAACACAATATCGATATTATACATAAAACTCAAAAGATACAAAATAAAAAAAAATCACAACTATCACTTTAGGAATTCGCGCCAAAAGTTCTTAAAAACTTTATTGCTGCAAAATATGTGTCGATAATTCCGTTTATAATCGATTATGGTCGATTTGCAGGATAATCTTAATTACGCCGCCACGATGTCGATACTACTTTACTATTTACTATAAATAATATACATATATTTTTGTAAGACACACAATAACACAACTTCGTTGTTTAGTCCGGTAGGAGTAATACTTTTCCGTGGTAGTACCTACAGACTTTTCTGAGTGTATTAACGTAATTATTAATTATATTTATTTCGGACTGAACTTTAAAAAAAAAAAAAGTTATAAAAATGTTAAACATTATTACAATAAACACAAAGCCTTATGAAGAACAAAAACCAGGAACCAGTGGTCTGAGAAAGAAGGTGAAGGTTTTTCTTCAAGAGAACTACACGGAGAACTTCCTTCAAAGTATTTTGAATGCGAATAAGGATACGCTAATTGGCAGTACCTTGGTAGTTGGTGGTGATGGCAGATATCTTGTCAAGGAGGTGGTCGAAAAAATCATAAAGTTATGTGCTGCTAACGGGGTAAGTAATGCTAAAAAGTAATACATGATAAATTTCTTCTTCATTCTTTTATCAAGTCCTGGCAGCTCTCTATTTTTGGACGATTTGCAAGCAGGTTGGCATTTGGAGAAAGTTGTTATATTCCCCTTTGTAACTCTAGGTACATTAGTTCATGACTAATTTAAAATGTTATCTTATTTAAATTTCGGTTAAGTACATACTTAATTCTTGTTTTTCTAATTTGATTATCAAATAATGTATGTAATGCAATGCACATATACTACAAAAATTTGCTTTAATTTTGGATATATTTTAATCATGGATGGCCAGTGAGCCTTGGTAGCTCTTGAGTCAGAGATTAAGGCTCTTTAATTTCAAAGTATGCAAGTAACCTGGGTTTGAAAAATATTGAGAAAAGGCCTAGCTGTGGGTCAATTGCAGGCTTCTACTTTACTTTACTATGTGCTGCATACTGCTGTATGAAAGTAATAAATAATATTTCGAATGTACTCTATTCATTTCTCTTTTGTCTCTTTCAGTAGCTTAAACTTTTCAGTTAAAGGGTCTTTTTCCTTATATATTAATAATCTTCTGGAAGGCCTGATCAGCTGTTGTTATGTATTATATACTTATATTTCCTGTAAGTAACAGGAAATATTTTCTACTGAATTCAACTCCTCTGTCAAGTTGAATTCAAGGAGTTGTAAAACAAATCAAATACATTGTCTTTGGCAAGTGTCAGCTCTGAAGGATGTGTTTTCACTAGAATAATTTCATTGCATGACTCGGGAATCATAACATTTTCTACAAAATATGGAAATATACTATGCTTTCTTTCAAATGACTTCACTTGGTGCTATTACCATGAGCAGTAAAGAAGGTCAATTCAATCTGTGTTTGTTTAATAGATATATATATATATATATATACATTGCCAAACAAGCATAATAAAATAAAAAAAACATAGAATTTAATGCATTGAATTATAACTTTCTTACTTTCTGATGTTTTGAGTGATTTGCAGTACCCATAGTCACAGGGTGACTGAGGTGTTAGACATCCAGATATCAAAGTTAACTCGGATAAAAATAAAGACTCAATTACCAGTAAGCTTAAAACCACTAGCAATCTTATTAAAAACACTCCTAAGTATTTATTATAGAAATAGATAGCTTAGTACTATCACATAGTTAGGATAGTAGTGGTAATACAACTAAGCTGTCTGTGGAAAAGTGTGGTAAGTGTGGTGCACTCATGTGACCTATACTGGCTTCAGCCACCAACCAACAATTATAAAAGATTTGATAGACCACAAATTCTGCTTATGATGATTAGCAAGGCTATTGAAATCAAAAAACATACTAATTTCAATGGAGATGATGGCTAAGTGCCGACATGGGCTTTGGATCCAGTAATAAATAAAATTAAATCCAAATCCATGCATACCATTGCCCGACATCAAGATACAGTAAGCACCTTCTGAATAGATCGGACCAAAAATTAATAATTAAAAGTTGACAGTGGTGGCTAACATTGACATCATGACATATAACATGTCTAGTTGTTTAATCGTCGGCAAGGAACACGAGTTAATGATTCATTTAGATCTGGTGCAAGATCAATGTCGGTGTACTGCAAGGTCGCGTGTTATCTTCTCTCCTTTTTTATATTTTCGTAAGTCTTTTGCGCTCCGTTTATCTTTTCGCTACCACCTGTATGCTGATAATCTCCAAGTATATGTTCAGGCTAAATTGGTGGATTTATGTCTGTAAGTCCTATGGTTTTAAAGTGAATCCATTAAACCTAGGCAATAATAATATGCAAAAAATAATTGGCTACACATATTGATTTTCCTTCTTTACCTGATATTGTAATCAAGGGCGTACCTGCGACATCTAGCCGTTCCGTAAAAAATGTCTTGGGCCCCACAAGTAAGTGAGGTAAGTAATACCCTCCGTATTTGCGTCAGTTGGATCTCTCTGTAGATTTCTTTTTGGCCGGTATTATTTATTCCTATATCTACTTAGTGGCGGTTTTTGCTGCTGTTCGAATGGGCCGGGTCGACCGGGGTAGTACCACGCTTACGCAGAATACCGGCGTGAAGTAGAGGTACCTACTTCCCTCTTCTTCTCCTCCTTCCCTCTTCCCAAATATCCTTGAAAGGCGGGCAAAGCACGTGCAGCTCCTCTGGTGGTGCATATGTACCTGCGCGTCGATAATCTATTCTATCAGGTGAGCCGCTTGCTCGTTTGCCCTCTTTCCCATAAAAAAGTGCCGGAACAAAGCCCTAGCATAAACTCGCACCTTAAAAGTAGGACTCAAGCGACACCTACGAGATCAGATAAGGTAGCAGATTCACTTAGGCTGCCACCATACAGCGATGCTAATGTAATATTATGATAAAACGTTTTTATTTCAGATTTTGGCATTTAAATAATGGCAAAAATTCGTCACTTTGGTCGTGTCAGACGTCTTTTGTTTAACTCTGCAGTGAGCAATCCAATTCGATTTTTTTTATATTGCACTATGTACCTTATGTTATTTACAATAAGTTTAACTTTTAAACGCAATACAGATATAAGTTGTTTATGATAATGAAATAAATGTGTTTTCAACTCAATGTATTCAGTGATAGCGATTGATGTCATGTACGTATTTATATCACTAGTTAGTGTATCCTTTAAAACACTTATTTGAAAGAGTAATTGTAAGTTTCTATAATTCACGAAGGGTTATAATTATTAAGAATAACATGAGATGATTGTTTGCAAGCTATTGTTTAGAAGTACCGTCATTTGCGATTCTTTATAGAACTGCTTGGTTCCTTACTTATTCCATCAACGGAATGAACGGAAACATCTTCAAAGCGGGCAATAATAAGTACATTTCATGAAAATATTAGTCCACTCCCGGATAACGATAGATGCAAACAAATTTTCTGTCTTGTACTTTAACACACCTAGATCTTTAGAACTAACTTGCACAGAGCGTTACACAACATCGTTCACAAGTCGTATCATACAATTTTCTTTGAATAAAAAAATGGGCAACATTTGCAATATTTTGATTTCACATATTCAACATTTAAAATTTTTCTTTATAATGATTTCTTGTATTTAGGCGAACACTACATATTTAAATGAAATCATTGTTTACGGATTTTATCGCGTTTAATTTTACTTTTTTTGTTCCCGTCGTTTCTTAGTAATTAAAAGCTGCAGGTAGCCCGAGTTATCTATAAAGTCAGGACGTCTACCCTACAATAACATACCTTACCTCTCACCCGAATTTTATTTAAATCTCTTCATACCTTTAGCTGATATTGAACACCAAACATACAAACGAAACGTAAAAGAATTTCCAATGTTGAAACAATAGAACAAGAACTATAGCAGTTTATTTATTTTGTGAAAGTTGGCAAACGTGCAAGCGGTTTACCTGATGGTAAGTGATTACCTAGGCCCACTTTTTTTTTTTTATAGAAAAGGCGGCAAACGAGCAAGCGGTTCACCTGATCGTAAGTTATTACTGTCGCCCACGTACATCTGCAACACCAGAGGTGCTGCAGGTGCGTTGCCGGCCTTTAAGGGTATTTGGGAGATGGGAGGGAAGAGGAGGGGAATAGGGAGGGTATGTGGGCCTCCGGTTACCTCACTTACCGAACGAAACGCAGAAGCACATGCCTCTACTTCACGCCGGTATTCTGCGAGGCCGTGGTACCAATCCGGTCGAGCCGGCCCATTCGAGCAGCAGCAAAAGCCGCCGCTTGGCTCTACCACGATAAAAACCAGGTGCTTTGCCGGCCTTAAAGAATTTTTGGAAAGGGGGAAAGGGTCATGAGAATGGGTCTCCGGTTACCACACTCGCAGAACGAACCGAACCAAACGAACCACCGAACGAAAGCAGAAGCACAATTTGCCACTACTTCACGCTGGTATTCTGCGAGACCGTGGTACTACCCGGTCGTGCCGGTCCATTCAAGCAGCAGCAAAAACCGCTGCTTGGCTTAACCACTTGTGAAAACTCGTCAAGGAATATCATAATTATTTTAGAGAAGTTAGAGCGGTTCGCCATTTTGCCATTTACAGCTTCATCGGTCTCGGGGATTTAGCAAGTTACTTTTTAAAATGCTAGTATAACAAAGTGTATATCTATGTTTTACTTCATAGGTGGGAAAACTGCTGGTGGGTCAAGACGGAATCCTTTCAACGCCGGCTGTGTCTTATATAATAAGGAAATACGAAGCTCTCGGTGAGTAATATACTTTCTTCATCGGCATTCTGCAAGCCAGCGGCTTCTGGTTATTCACCCAAGATAGAAGGATTTCCTATGGCATTTTCTATTTTTCTATGGAAATGGGGGCAAACAGCAAGCTGCTCATCTGATTGTAAGTGATTACCGTCCCCCACGTACATCTGTAAATTTAGGGGATGGGAGTGATGACGAGGAGGGAAGTTTGGAGAGGGGGGGGGGGGGGAGCGGGTCTTCGGTTACCTCACTCACCAATCGAAACGCAGAAGCACAAGATGCCTTTACTTCACGCCCATATTCAGCGAGGCCGTGGAGTACTACCCTGCCACGTCTTAAGTAATAAAATAAAAAATAAGTTAATATCCATAACAGATAATCGCCTCACTTGCCGGCGATTTGGCGATCGCAGGATCTCATGCCCTCACACCATAGCGTCTTGTCAAATATATTTTCAGTGTAGTGCAGCGTGTTTTCGGTATATCTAATCACGCCAATCTATATCAGGATAACATATGAATTGTGGTAAATGTTACATTACCCAATAACAATTGCTATCGGGCGTAAGATAGTAAAGTAGAATCACTTTGGCATAATTCCGCAAAAGACTTTTCGATTGCGCAAAGTATTTTTTTCTCAACATCTTCAAAATAACGAGTGTACTATTGTCATTATATATGTAGTCGGTTACGATATATGTTTGCATAGTATTGTATTGTAATATATAATAAGAAATCTCATGTCTAGCTGTGGACGTTACAATCTGATGATTATTTATATTTATTATAATAGCCGCTGAAACATGTCACGCTTCGCAGTGACTATTTTTGCGTGTACTGAATTTTTAGTTTGTTCTTAACCTTGATCATGACGAATAAATTTGAGCAAAACCGATCCAGACGTTCGCGAGTCGATAAGGGACAAAAAAAAAGAAACACGCGCCTATTCGTATGCAACGTTGTGACAAAATTTCATTTCAATCGACTGACTACTTTTTATGTTTTGCGAAAGCACAAACATACGCAAGCTAAATTTTAGATATTTATCTGTATATATCGATTATAACCAAACTTCAAAATGTAACTAGAAATGTGTCATTTTACTGTTTTAATTATTATAATACATTCGTGCAAAACAGAAATTGTTCCAATCCCCGAATCAATCATTATCTGGTCCCGTTGTACTTGTATGTCCTACAATACTGCTAATAGAACCGTAACACTTCTGGTTGTAACCGAAAAATTTCGCGGTGGTCTAATAGACCCAGAAGAGAATATATATATATATATATATATATATATACCCACTTATACCAATGAAATGTGTCCAAGGGGGAATTGTGTTGACTGCGTCGCACAACCCCGGCGGCGTCGACAACGACTTCGGCATCAAGTTCAACTGCAGCAATGGCGGCCCGGCTCCGGACAACACTACCAACCGCATCTATGAGTTCACTACCAGCATCCAGCAGTACAGGATCGTGCCGGATCTCGTCTGCCCCGTCGACAAGATCGGAGTTCAAACGTTTACGGTGAGTTCCTACAATAATTTTATGTCCTTTTTTCGTTTGTATTACGAATAGAGCTCAATATCGACATCGATAGGAATTTTCCTCTTTTATGTTATGTTATGAGTGGAGTTCGATGTATTCTCGGTGTCGGCATTATCAAAAGTAAAATTCTATTAAAACTATTATAGTTTTTCTATGTGATACCTCATCACTACCTCATAACTTCAATGCCTTTATTAAACATCTCGAAAACTTTTCAGATAAAAACGTTTTTCCTTATACGAAAAATGTGCATACAAAGCTAAAATGGCATGCATGGAAATTTTTGTTTATTGAATCAGGGTGACTAACGAGCTAACTGTCCGCCTGTTAAATGGCTACTGTACGACATGCACACCTGTAAACAACTTCACAAGTGGATGGTTACAAATGCGTTGTCCCCCTTAAGGACTGAGATGGAATGCCTTTTGTAGCATTCAATCTCTGCTATGTAATTGTTTTGGATCTCGAGACCTCCCAAACCGAAAGACAACAGTTGTTACACTGCTGATTGGCAGCAGAAATGGGTAATGGGGTGGTACCTACCCAGACGACTTCTTGGCAGAGAAGGAGCCTTCTACCTGGTTAGGGTAACGGAGGCGGGTGGATGGTCGGTGCCTTCTCATTAGAGATTCTGATCTCAATCTGAAGAAGAAGGACAAAACAAGAAGTCGGCACCATTGTACTTACTTTGGGTTGCAACGTATATCATCAGCTGCCATCTTATGTAAGGAACCGCCTTTGGTGGCCCGACATACTGTGAAGTTTAAGTTCTGAAGCGTACCTAAAACTTGGCGCCTCCAAAATCAATGGATGCCGCGCGCTCGCGTTGCGCTGTGACGGCGCGTGATCATTTTTAATGGAGTGTGTTCACGCGAGAACCGGAACGTTGTCACAGGCGCTGGCGGTTACGACCTGCCCCCCCCCCCCAGCCCTCTTAAAAATTAAAAATTTGTTAAACGTCTACGATCGATCGGCGAGGGGCGCACGATTGTGAAAAACTAACACAACAAATAAAACTTTAAATAATACATTATATCATACAGTCAACGTGATTTATTTCTCATGCTCAGCTAGGATCCTACAAGTAGGCGTAGTTAGGTACAATGTAAGATTTTAGAGCAACTTAGGAAGCCATAAGAGCAAGGTACATTATTATCTACGTAATTATAGATATTACATTAATTCATTTTTGCATGTGTGCATTTTTAAATTAAATGGTTTAGGTTAATTGCGCGAAAGGGTAGGCTTAGAAATAAACTGGGATTACAGACCTAGAGGCTATTGCACACAAACAGACAAACAGAGTATCCTACTACCTACTTATAGATCCTATTATACTAATAAATATTTAGCTAAGATATTGTTATATTATAAAGGCTGAAGTTTGTATGTTTGTTTGTTACTCAATCACGACAAAACGTCTGTTCGTGTTTCAATGAGTATAAGTCCTAAAAGCATAATAGTGTTTAGTGTTTTTATTAGAATGTATACGTGGTAGAGCCAAGCGGCGGCTTGAGCTGCTGCTCGAATGGGCCGGCTCGACCGAGTTAGTACCGCGACCTCCTAGAATACCGGCGTTAAGTAGAAGCAACTTGTGCTTCTGCGTTTCGTTCGGTGAGTGAGGTAGGTAACAGGAGGCCCTCGCTCAGCCCATCTCCTCATCGTCCCTCCATCTCCCAAATATCCTTAAGGGCCGGCAACGCACCTGCAGCGCCTTCGGTAATGCGGATGTACGTGGGTGACGGTATTCACTTACCATCAGGTGAGCAAAAAAAAATGTTTTGGGAATGTAATTATGGGACATAGACAACCTTGGCAGTGCCGGCGCGCCGGCCGTGTGACATCATCGAGCCCAGCGGTTTAATGGAATATCTCAGTTCTGGATTGGGCATAGGGTACAAATTGCCTTGCACTGCATGAGATTTTACGATTTTGGACATGAATATTTCATTACGCGTTTTCTAAGAGAGCGCTTCTTATGTACGTAGTATTTATTCTGTGTCCTTATTATCCGATCAGACATTGCAAAATAGCACCTATTGTTATAGGTGGAAGATCGTCAGTTCGTTGTGGAAGTGATAGATTCGGTACATGACTACGTGGAGTACATGAAGGCGATCTTCGACTTCTCGAAGATCAAAACACTCATCCAAGGCACTGAGGAACGCAAGCCCTTTAGGGTGCTTATTGATTCCATGAATGGAGGTAATCTATATCTATATAAGTTTATCTATCTTTTTTTTCAATTCATTTCATTTCATTTCAAAATGCATCGGTTCCGATCCAGTATGCAGAAGGCCCGTACCAATGAGATTATCAAAACTTATGTACTATTAGTATCATTTGCCTGAACACTGAGACGATGACGGGCTCACAACCCGACGCAGTGTAAAACATATCTTACATATCATCTTTACTTTTATATTAAAATCTGGGGGGCGTGACGGTTACTGATCGTATAACTTTTAAACGACTTGACCGATTTTGATCATATATATGTGTACAGACGAGATGATGCTTAATAGGAATAACAGAACCCGATAGTTGGCGCTGTGGTCGGCATATTCATAACATATGCTGGTTTAGGGCGAACGATAAAATTTCAAAATGTAGACTCCGGTAGGGGGCGTTTTGGTCGAGTTATTAATAAAAAATATCTCATACTCATCTCTCCACCTACCGGAAAGGGCAGAACAACGTCTGCCAGGTCAGCTAGTATCATGTATAAGCTTTAAAAATCTTCGGCTGTCTATTGTATCTGATTTCTGATTGCCAATGAAGGATGCTGCTACTCTGCACCGGTCGAAGAAATATGGTGGGTGGAGACGAGATTTTACGAGAACCTTGCACTCTTTTCATTTCATAACATAATTTCATTAATTATATCATAAAATAATTAAACATTTTAACTAAGCATTACATCAGATTATATATTATAAAATTATTATCTCATAGACTTTTAATTCACAGATCTGTAATCAGTAACTTTATAAGTATATTAGGCACGGATTATCTTTAAAAAAAATATTGTGAACATGGCATATTCGCAACTTTATGTCCATGCAAAAATCAATTCAATGCCCCTACCATACAGGTAGTATTTTTCAAATGTGTGTTACAATAGACCCTGATATGTTACAATAGACCCTGATATGTTACAATAGACATATATACTGTTCGTACAGTTACGGGTCCGTACGTAAAGCGTATCTTCATGCTGGAGCTGGGCGCCCCGGAGGGCAGCGTGAGGCGCGTGAGTCCGCTGAAGGACTTCGGCGGCGCGCACCCCGACCCCAACCTGACGTACGCCGCCGAGCTCGTCGCTGCCGTCAAGGACGGCGACTTTGATTTCGGGGCCGCTTTCGACGGGGACGGTGAGTAGAGAAAATTGTCTTATGAACATCACAGCTAGACGAACTTACAGAAAATGGTAGGGTGTGTGCCTTGTATGAATAGTCATAATTATAATGTATGTAGAAAAATGTATATTTGTTAAATCATTTTAAAAGTCGACTCATTCAAGCAAGATTTCAAAATGATACCGACCACTATTCCCAAACGTTACCTTCACGATAGAAATTTCACCTTCGTCGTGCTTACATATATAAATTGCACATGGACGAATACCCAGTACTTTAACACAAGAACAATTATTTCCGTTCGGGAATCTTACTCGGGGACCCGAGCACCGCGGACTTCGTTTTTTTTATTTTTCACCGATCCGTTGTCTCCCCTGAGTACAAAGATAGAATGCCTCACAGCCCGTAATTATACTGGCTCTCTGTACCTTTCAAACTGAAACACTTCGGTTGTTATACTGGTTTTTGGCTGCAAAAATGAGTCAGAACCTACACAGACGACTCCAAGGCAGAGAAGGACTAGGGAACTAAGTTCATTTTCCAATAGTCTAAACGAGAATATGCAAAAAAAATAGTATACCCTTTTTTGGTTAAATTTTTTAAATAGCAGTGTACTCTGGATTGTGCAACAATACAATAATTGTTATAATGTCTAATAATCTAAATCTTAAAACTACATACTGAGTGTTTGTAAGCTTTATTTTTCGCCATGGTCACAGTACTGACTGACTGACTACTGGCTTAATACTGTTACAACCGTATGGTTGAGGTTAAATATAATATTTGTGAAGTATATCCTTCACAAATATTACAGCCAAAAATAGGTCTGATGATGACAAGATTTTTGAAAACTGGATCTAATGCACTAGCAGCAGTAGCGGAGTTACATCTGTCGAGTTTGACCTCTGATGTTGGGTTTTGTAAGGAGATTTTACAGCCAAAATATTAAGAAGCTGGTGATGACCAAACCTCTGCCACTTTGATATAAGTTCTCTTTCTTCTCCTCAATCGACTCCGTGGACTGACCCCATCGCGTGGTCTGTTCATTAATAAGAGATCGCCAAACTTCCCGGTCTGCTTTTTGGATCGCTTGGTGTATCGGGATGATCAGATGCTCGCATACCCGATATGACCACAGGGTTGGTGTTTAACACCCGGACGACTCCCTTTAACCTTGCCCAATAAAATGGACCTTTCAAGAGTTGGTAGGGTCTCTTCGCACCACGTGTTCAAATCCGAAGTAGTGGAAGATCCTCAATAGAACTTGGGGAGAACAAGCGCACCCTGATGTAAAATTCCTCCGGTATCGAGCGGTTGGTCCGCAGGACCGTCCACCTTATGCTCGGCATGCGGCACCACATCCTGTAAGTCTCGATTCATTTCAGGTCAGAGGACCTTATGGTCCAGGTTTGGGAAGCGTAGAATTAAATGGAAAAGCCAGGGCGCAAGATGTTCTTAAGCAAAATTGAATTGCCGCTTTCCGTGGTAAAATTTCCCGCACTACGTAGTTGCGTTTTACTTAAACCGATTATAGCTAATCTGTGCTCGGCCATTACCTTCTCTTTGACGTTCAACTTGCCCGGAGGAGATACTAGTCCTATGACCTCGCATGACATATCGCATCCAGTATCTGACCTATTTATGAATAGGTGAGGGGTGGTCTTGGAAAAACAATCATTGTGGTTTTCCGTTTGCCAACTATGCCAGAATTTTTGAAGTTATTTAGACTGCCACTAATTCCACCTCTGTAATAAGATGCGTACAGGTATTCGGTTTAAAAGACCGGCGTCCGAGGTTTTTTTTTAATGGGTAAGGGGGCAAACGAGCAAGTGGCTCACCTGATGATAAGTGATTACCGACGCCTATTACATTGGATTGATTCTATGTGACAGCTCTACGAAAAGGTGATTGTATCTATATTTTATTGTTACCAGCACGGAACAATTTAATGGGATCTCATGATCATCAAAGCAATAATTAACATTAGGAATTATGTTATCAATTGTGATGCACATTGTGATAGAACATTCCGTTATTGCAGGTGACCGCAATATGATAATTGGTTACAACGCCTTCTTCGTGACCCCTTCGGACTCGCTGGCCGTGCTGGCGGACAACTTGCACTGCATACCGTACTTTCGATATAAGGCGGCAGGAGGCACACCGGAAAAGTCGGGCAGACCGGTCGCATTCGGTAGACCAGGTGCAACGGGCGCACCAGGCGCACCGGGAATACCGGGTGGACCGGGCGTAGCTGGCACGCCCGGTGGAGCGGGCGGAGCCGGCGGTGTGGGAGATCCGGGCTACCCGGGCGGTGCGGGCGGTCGTGGTGGTGACGGCGGTGCCGGAGGAGTGGGTGGTGCCGGTGGTGCGGGTGGTGCCGGTGGGGCTGGCGGCCGGGGCGGTGCTGGGAGTGTGGGCGGTGCTGGCGGCGATGGAGGTCACGGCGGATCTGGTGGCGGCGGTGCCGCGGGCGGTCCGGGTGGCGCAGGGGACGCGGGAGGTGCTGGGAGCGGGGGCGGTGCTGGTGGTTGGGGTGGCAAGGGGGGTTTGGGGGGCTCGGGTATAGTCGGCGGCACGGGCGGTGCGGGATCCGCAGGGGGCGCAGGCGGTGCACGCGGCTTTGCGCGCAGCATGCCCACAGCTGCCGCCGTGGACCGCGTGGCCGCTAGGCTCGGCAGGGAGATGTACGAAGTACCCACCGGTGAGTTGATTTATTTCAGAAGTTATAATTTTAGTTACACAATGGTTATGTCTGTCCTTTGTCCCTTTGAACAGTATGGAACTTTTTTCATAGCCCACAACGATCCATAAGTCCGGTGAGCTGATGATGGTTCACTACTTTTACACATTTGTATATATAAAACTAACAGATAAAAAGAACTCAGGAAATCGGTACAAAGGAAATGTTAAAAACATTAGTAGTGCAATAAAATTACATTAAAATAATTAAACTTGAGAAGTAGGACAAGAAATATGAGCATTATATTAATTCATTAATTTAATACAGTCATTTAAGTATTAAATTTTATACATCTGGGCATTAAAAACACACCACAAAAATCAATTAACGTTTTGTAAATACAGGAAAAACATTAGTGAAAAGAATAAACAAAAATTACAATCCAAAACAAAAAACTAAAATATACCAAAAATTTACTTCACATCAAACTCACTCACCTTCCTGCCGTCTGACGAAATACGAATTCATGGTATTATTACAAGACTGCGAAATGATTGCGCAGTAGGTTTGAATAACATATCCGAAATCGTTTAAAAAAATATTAAAACTTCATTGTCCTTCTTCTGACATACATATGCAGTTATATCCTTTTCGTCCGGTAAATTTCCGTTATTATTTTAAAAGGTTTAAGTTCATTCATCCTGCAACTCTCCTCCAATATCCGTATATTTTGTCTAAGTACTTCAATAACTAATAAGCCCTACTGTTTACCCAGAAACTTATGCTTAGAGCGTTAATCGAAGTTCGTTTCCTCTTCTCCTGGTTAAGAAATGTTTTTCCAAAAAAGTATCTTGAAAAACTGGGTTTCTATTATAACACCTTCAGTCATACCGTTCCATTGTCAATAGGCTGGAAATACTTCGGTAACCTAATGGATGCCGGGCTATTGACACTTTGCGGAGAAGAGAGCTTCGGCACGGGCTCGGATCACATCCGGGAGAAGGACGGCATCTGGGCAGCGCTGGCCTGGCTCTCCGTGCTGGCCTGCAACGGCAAGTCTGTAGAAGAGACCATGATGGCACACTGGATAAAGTATGGAAGGAACTACTTCACAAGGTTTGCATGACTTGCTTATTCTTTTTATTAAATATAAAACACTACAGATTTTATAAAAAGGATTATTATAATGCAAAGGAATACATGGATGATTATAACCCGTGGGAATGAGTTGATCGTCCTCGAGTCCTAAGCCGTTTCTAGTAAAAATACTTACGGAGTATCTTTCGCCTGTTTCTTCTCCGTTAAAGGAACCTCGTTACAAAACGGTGGTAGATTTAAGAAAAAGGAAACGTATGTTTATTTTGTTGAATAAACGATTTGATTTGATTTAAACTACCAACAATAACAACCAATGCCATCAATTGTGAACGGACAGAATTATTTTTTGTTTGGTTTGGAATAGTGAGTGTTTGTTTGTTGGAGATGAAATCATTTTAATTAACAAGGAGATGTCATCGGCAAAGGGAGCTATCCCAGACATTAACATAAACAAAGAACAGAAACGGACCCATAATAGATCCCTGGGGAATGACATTTACTAACTTCTGAACGCGATGATAATACAGACACCGAGACAGTTAACAATTACTATTCGCTCTTGGTTGCAAACTTAAGATGTTCAAAGACAAGTGCGGACTCACGAACGCGTGCTCGCGCGCGTGTGTGTGTGTTATATCATGGAGAAATAAAAATAAGTAAACAATGACCATATTCCATGTCCTATTTCTTCCTAGGAGGAAATATAGGTAATTATCTTTTTTAATCAATTCTTTATCACCATATTGGGTGATCGGAAAACATTTCACCACCACAATGTTTTGCATAATGATAATTGTGCTTACAGATACGATTACGAAAATTGTGCCAGTATTCAGTGCGACGAGATGATGCAAGTTCTGGAGAAGAAGATCACAGCCCCAGGGTTCGTGGGCTCGTGTCACAGCAGCGGCAACAAGACCTATGTGGTCCAGTCGGCCGATAATTTCTCTTATATGGATCCCATTGACCAGAGCGTCGCCATGAAACAGGTATGTGTAAGTTTACGCTGAAAGTGTGGGAATTAGACCTATGCTTACCCTCTTTATTCTTGTGGGTGTCGTGAGAAGCGACTAAGGGAGAAGCGCGACGGCTACCGACAGATCGCGGGATAACCATCTCGAAAAATCAAAAAAACAGATTGATGATGAGCAGCAGCGTCTGGGGTGCGAGGTGTGTGGTACTTCGATCGCAAATCCACTTGCCGGGAGTGGCGATTATTGCAAATGCAAATCCTCCTTATGGGAGCGGCCTATGTCCTTCAGTGAACTATTTACAGTCAATGCAAACCCCACATACTAATTATACAGTTTGACATATTCCTGTGTTGACACGCGGACGGCCATCCACCTTTGTGGGTATATCAAAGTGTTGCGATTAAGGAAAGTATAACAAGCGAGGGTAGTGAATAGTTCGGTGGTCTAGATAACGAAACAAAGGAAGACTACAAGAGAGTTATGAGACATTTAGGAACGATTCAGACCCGACGGAGCGCGTAAACGCGGTTTTTTTTATGGGAAATCCGGCAAACGAACAAGCGGTTCACGTGATAGTAAGTGATTGCCGTCGGAACACCGGCCTATAAGGATATTTGGGGAAATGGGAGGGAGGATGTGGAGGGGGAGGGGTGGTGGTTACCTTAGTCACCGATCGAAACGCAGAAGCTCAGAATGCCTCTAATTCACGCCGGTAGTCTGCGAGGCCGTGGTACCAACCAGGTCGAACCGGCCCATTCGAGCAGCAGCAAAAGCCGCCGCTTGGCTCTACAACGTTTGAAACGGGGACTAAAATATTATTGTCATAAATTGACGTCAAACGTACCATATCGATCTTAGCCAACATTCCATGTCTGTCCGCTAATTTGAAGTTGTTCCAAAGAAAATGGTATCCTCTAGACTTAACTCTTTTCAATTTAAAAGTACACTGCTATCTGTATGTTTGCCAATTTCTGTCATTCACCTCTCTGTATGTTTGACAATTTCTGTCATTCACCTCTGTATGTTTTGCCACCCCTGTCATTCACCTCTCTCTGTATGTTTGCCAATTTCGTCATTCACCTCTGTATGTTTGCTAATTTCTGTCATTCCTCTCTGTATGTTTGACAATTTCTGTCATTCACCTCTCTGTATGTTTACAATTTCTGTCATTCACCTCTCTGTATGTTTTGCCACCCCTGTCATTCACCTCTCTGTATGTTTGCCAATTTCTGTCATTCACCTCTGTATGTTTGCCAATTTCTGTCATTCACCTCTCTGTGTGTTTGCCAATTTCTGTCATTCCACCTCTGTATGTTTGCCAATTTCTGTCATTCACCTCTCTGTATGTTTGCCAATTTCTGTCATTCACCTCTCTGTATGTTTGCCAATTTCTGTCATTCACCTCTCTGTATGTTTGCCAATTTCTGTCATTCACCTCTCTGTATGTTTGTAATTTCTGTCATTCAATTTCTGTATGTTTGCCAATTTCCTGTCATTCACCTCTGTATGTTTGCCAATTTCTGTCATTCACCTCTCTGTGTTTGCCAATTTCTGTCATTCACCTCTGTATGTTTGCCAATTTCTGTCATTCACCTCTGTATGTTTGACAATTTCTGTCATTCACCTCTCTGTATGTTTGCCAATTTCTGTCATTCACCTCTCTGTATGTTTGCCAATTTCTGTCATTCACCTCTCTGTATGTTTGCCAATTTCTGTCATTCACCTCTCTGTATGTTTGCCAATTTCTGTCATTCACCTCTCTGTATGTTTGCCAATTTCTGTCATTCACCTCTCTCTGTATGTTTGTAATTTCTGTCATTCACCTCTCTGTATGTTGCCAATTTCTGTCATTCCTCTCTGTATGTTTTGCCACCCCTGTCATTCACCTCTCTGTATGTTTGCCAATTTCTGTCATTCACCTCTCTGTATGTTTGACAATTTCCGTCATTCACCTCTCTGTATGTTTGACAATTTCCGTCATTCACCTCTCTGTATGTTTGACAATTTCTGTCATTCACCTCTCTGTATGTTTGACAATTTCCGTCATAGCATTCGCCCCGTTGTCACTTGCAGTCGATGCGATCGTCTAAAACGAAACACTGTACTGTTGAGCGCAATATTTCGTTTCATCGGCAGTAACGCTCTTCAGTGGGCTATGGCCAATTGAGGCCGATGAACATAATAAAAGGAGCCACTCTCCCTATCTCTTTGTTCGCTACTATCGTATTGTGACGCTATAGTCTCTGCAGGGCCTGCGCATAATGTTCGAGGACGGGTCGCGCGTCGTGCTGCGCCTGAGCGGCACGGGCAGCTCCGGGGCCACCGTCAGGTGAGCATTTATTGCGCATATTGTGTGCGTAAGCATACCCGCATACTGAATATATCTCGTTTCATAACAATACAATTTCAAATGTTTCAACACTTCGGAGACTTATTCTTACAACATGGATATGTATTAATAAGTTTCGAATATTCTGTGTCTAACTGAAACTGAAACCTCTAAAATTAGGATATATTTTGAATAATTTAGTTGATCCTTGGGTTATTTTTAATCTGTGAAGGAAATATGTTTGTGTAGCAATTGAAGAAGCTCTCTAGTACGTGCGTACACTGCACTTTGATCTGCTTTAATTTTTTTCATTAAATGTCAATTCTCTAGGATGGGCCATTAGAAAAGATCCAAATGCTAAATTGTTACATGCCTCAATAATGAGTTTTTTTTTGGTAGTAATGTTTAGGTAGTAACTAATTTGCAGACTGTACATTGATTCGTACGAGCCAGAAGACGTTTTCGGAGACGCGCAAGTGATGCTGAGGCCTCTCATCGACGTGGCGCTGAACGTCTCGCAGCTGCAGCGGTACACGGGCAGGGACGCGCCCACTGTTATCACGTAGTTCTAGATGTACTGTATAAAATTTAGGGGTTGTATCATGAAATCATGCTTATATTTTCGAATGGGGAATAGAATGGGGAGACTACGTAAGGTAAATTACTACAAATATATATCTATGTTATAATTTATATCTAAACTTGAATAGAGATGTGTTAAACAGCTCATGGAAAGGTTAACATTTTAGTTACCCGCAACGTACGTGTCATCTAATGTTACTGATGAAAATTAATTTTACTTAACTTACTAGTCAAATTTATGCGGTTTTTTAAATTTTCAGCGTATTTGCGATAAAATAGCTTTTCATACTTTTATAATATATCTACTTATCCTTTAACGTGTCATAACAGTGGAATTTTTATTGTTGCGACGCGTCACGTTATATCAATTTTATTGTTTGACTTTATAGAATTTTAGAATTTGTACAATGCATTATATAATATTATAATAATCTGTGATAGTTACTATATTTTATATCTAAATGTGTGTTTTAAATCTCTATATCATTTGTTTCTTATATATTTATATCTCTTCAAACCAAATCCTATTAGCTATATACGGGTCATGAATCGAAAATTTGTAAAATATTTCTTTTGAAATAATACGAAGAAATCATAAAGAATTAAGAAATGAAAAAAACAGCTATAGCCAGAAATGTGGCAAGTGTTGGACATAGCTGTAGTCTTTGACCATTTACAAAGTAATGTCAAAGTTACCAAGTTTCTCGAGTCATGAGTTCTGATAAGGCTCATAACCATAAAATTTCAATTGTTTCAATTGACATAATTATACGTGCCTTATAAATGTTCTACATACTCGTGTACATGTAATAGAAAAGCGATCGAGCCTTATCACAACGTAATAAAGTTCAAAATGCTTGAAAATTATGCAACTTTTTCATGCCTCGTAGTTTATTATCTTAAAACATATAGGTTAATGAAAATTTACTTGTTGAATAGGTGAAGTGTTTAAAGAGTTTTTATAGCGTCCTAGATATGTGCCATTATGTCGCGTCATGCTAGTGAACAGGCGCTGCTTGTGGCGGCTGGTGAGCTCGGCTTTGCGTACCCTGCATACGTTTTTTATATTATGCTTTTTTTTGTGTTATATTTTATCTTACAATGTTATTTAACCGCCTGTGAGACTATTCGTTGCTTTTTATGTTATGTTGTACCAGTTTAAAAAAAGTGGATGCCTACGGAGTTTCTTTAACCGGTTTCTTCTCCGTCAGACGAACCTCATTACGAAACGGTGGTAGATTTTATAAAAATTACAATTGTTAAACGAAATCTGAATTTCTTACGTCAAATAAAGATTTTTTATTTCATTTAATTTCGCCATTTTTTTTACCGTAATAATGTTTACCTAAACGTTTATCACATCGATTGTTTTTATTGTCTAAGGAATGTTATTTGTTAATGAAACGCACTATATTTAAACAACTACAACTTAAAACATATATATCAAACAAAAAAATTAGGTGAAACCTTTTATATTATTTTTTATTTTAGATATAGAGGATATTTTTTTACATAAATGCAAACATAAAACTTGAATTTTTTTTCTCACATACACTTAATTATGACTAGATAGTAATAAATTCTTAAACTAATCTAAACTTCAGTGCGTCGTGACGTCATAATGTTACAAACATTTGAAATTTGATTACCAATAGTAATTCTTTCGTATTTCTTCAGCGAAGCTTGCCAAGAACCAATTCTGTACGTAAGTACCTCTCCCAATTGGAGAATTTGCTGTAAACGCCGCGCTTGGCATGCGGGCACTGCATGCACCGACACAATGCAACCTCACCGACTATATAGGATAATAAATGTCATCTAACCGTCGGTAACGGGCAAAAGGACGTTAGTGTGTGATCCACCTGTAAACTGTAGGTAGATTAGCGACTGGAGAACCGATTCTCTGAACACGGGAGGGTCGGGTCTCTTTTAACATAGTGATAGGTGCCACTCTCGCGCTCCGGTTCGAAGGGTATTTGTACGTGGTTGCTGCTCCTGGTACTACGACCTCGCACAATACCGGCGTAAAGTAGTCTTCGTCGTGTAAGGTAACCGGAGGACCTCTCCCCGCTCCCCAAACCACCCCTTCACATCATGGCGCCGACCCCCCAAATATACTTAAGTCCGGCAAACCAAATCTACTCCTCTGGTATTGCTGATGTACGTGGGCGACGGTAATCACTTACCATCCACATCACCAGGTGAGCCGATTAAGCGTTTGCCCCCTACTCATTAAAAAAAAAATAAAAAATAAAACGGAGTATAATTACAGGCTGTAAGGTATTCCATGTTAGTACTCAGGGGTGTCGCATCTGTAATCATCTTTGACTGCTTGCTTGTCCCAGGGCTGCGGTAGCACCACTGAAAAACTTAACGTTGCTGTAACGACTTATAACTAAATTAGTGATATCCTAAATAATGAGATCCTGTTTATACACAAAGTGCATTTATTATGATCTACTCGCTTATAAAGAACTGCATCAATAGGTTGAGCGCGCCGAACAGAATGATCGTGAAGTAAAGCAGCGCCTTCCAGAAGGTGAGCTTCCCGCGCAGCTGGAGCGAGCGCGCCTGCAGCATCGAGGGCAGCGCGAACACGTGGACGAGGCCGCTCACCGCGCCCGTGTACCTGCAACACGAGGACCCCGCGGCGCTGTCGTTAGCGCACCGGACTGGGTACGAATCCGTGCAGAAACACAATCTTTTGAATTTTGTATTGTGTTGCCTCCCTTTTCTCTGATATATTTTTATTTATTATTGTTAGCCTTAAGCTTAAGGTTACAATGGGCGGACTTCTCTACCAAGTGGCATTCTCTACCAGTCAACCCTTGTTATGGTGAAAGGTAGTTGGCAGGTACAAAACAACATATAAACACACTATTTAATTAAATAAATATTTATAACACGAAATACACAAATACGTATACAAAAATGTGTGTGGCTGTCGGAAGTAAAGAATAGCGCCAACCCTGTCTAACCATGGGTGTCGTAAAAGGCGACTAATGGTAAAAAATTATATTAGGAGATGGGCAGCAGCATCTTCCTGCACTAGAACAAAAAAAAAACTGCGGTTGCCAACCCGCTGGCCAGGCGTGGCAACTAAGGCAAACCCCCCCATGATGAGAATCTTTGGGGGAGGCCTATGTTCAGCAGTGGACTTCTTATAGGCTGAAAAGATGAAATGATGTATACAAAAATATATAAATAAATATATAATAAAAATCGGAAAATAGATAAGCCGAATATTGTCAATGATCTATTAGGCAATCATGAACTAGACTCTTAAATGATTTCCTGTTAGCAGCTGCTTTAATTTTATCGGGCAGGCCGTTCCAGAGGATATATATAGCATTTGACTTTGCGATATAATCGCATGAGCGTTACGTCTGGTACGTGAAGTATTTATTTATTTATTCAACTTCATATACATGAAAATGTATATAGGCGGACTTAATGCCAGAAGCATTCTCTACCAGTCAACCTTTGGACGATGCAGAGATGAAATGAAGTAGGTGTAGGTGATAGAATAGAGAGAACTAAAGAGATAAAAAATATAATGTAAATCGATATTTAGATGCAAAATTTAACTACGCCTACAATGATAAATATATATATTTAATAATAAGTACACACACGTATGTACATACATTTATAATTTAAGGAAGTACTGTCTGTCTTTGTTGCAGCAACGCCTGCGGCATTGTATAATATCTCTTGCGCAATTTGTAACTGCCTTAATAATTCCAATGCAGCTTTTAAAAGATCGACCTGGGCCAGCAAAAATTCATCTTTGATAGTTGCAGTTTCGTTGACACAGTGGTTAAGCGATTGACTTTAACGCGTCGAGTCACAGCTTCGTTTCCCGTTAGATTCGAATATGCATACTTACATATATAAATGACAGCGGCAGGCTCGGTTTATTCCACTGCCTGGGAGTCGACTGGGTAGATATCGCCCTCTTACCTTTTTCTGCTTCCACCCAGCGGTACAAGCACTGATGAGTTCTGGATTGACAAGTATACTGAACCTGTATGATTACAGGCTTTGAGGCGTTCCATCTTTTGTTCCTTGGATTGAGAGTTGTTTGCGGGCAGGTGTCCATAGGCCACGTACCCACTTACCATGACTTGGAATACTAAGTTAGGCATCGGTACCCACTTACACACCAATCAAAAAGAAATTTTGTCTCTGGCTAAAACATCACCTATGTTAGGAATGGACAGAGATAGAGAATTTATCGGGCTTCCGCAATCCACTTTCCTCCTGTACAGGAGATAGGGATAGATAGACGTGTCGAGCGGTGAGTCTTGTTACCGTTTGCTTGAAATCACCCACCTGATAATAGTCCCAATGTTTGGACACAAACAGGCTACGAGGATGCAGATCGCCACAATGGTGGCGTTGATGCACAGCGTCAGGCGGCGGGACTCGCGGAGCGGCAGCAACAATATCGCTTCAGAACGGAGCATAAACGCTACCAGGGGATAAACCGTAACCACCTGCGATTAAATCACATGTATAAAATCCATTTGGGATTTATTTCGGCCGCCTTTCATCTAGAAGGAAAGAAATCGAAATAATTTCGTCACGGCACACGTACAGCACTATAGTTATAGAAGGAACTGCTGCTCGAATGGGCAGGCTGGATTGGTACCACGGCCTCGCAGAATACCGGCGTGAAGTAGAGGCATCTTGTGCTTCTGCGTTTTGTTCGGTGAGTGAGGTAACCGGAGGCCCACATCACCTCCCTATTCCTCTCCTCTTCCCTCCCATCTCTCAAATATCCTTAAAGACCGGCGACGCACCTGCAGCATCTATGGTGTTGCAGATGTATGTGGGCGACGGTAAGCACTTACCATCAGGTGAACCGCTTGCTCGTTTGCCGTCTTTTCCATAAAAAAAAATACATCGGATGATAGTGAATAATGCTAATGCAGATAAACAGCATTTTTCTTTATATCACACCGATAATGTAAAATGTAAAATCTTTACAACCAAATAAGACAGAGACAAGAAATTAGACGTAAATTATACTTCAGAATCCATGTGAAAAATGTCCAAATGCGCAGGTCGTCCCCCACAAGATGGAGTGACGACCTGCGCAGTGTTGCGGGAAGTCGATGGATGCAGGTGGCTCAGGGCCGAGCTTCGTGGCAATCTTTGGGGGAGGCCTATGTTCAGCAGTGGACTTGTGATAGGCTGAAATGATGCTGATGATGATGATGAGAAAAATTATTTTCACTTGGTTGTCGTTTGTTTCAATTCTATAGTTTATGAGTACCCTTGTCTTACGAGACCAAACGAGAAAGAGACTTGGTATGCGTGGAGATAAATTCCAATAATTTTTTCAGATATTTTATTGTTTCTCGGTCACGTGATGTTTTAGTTCACCGAGCACGTTTTAAATACACTTGCACTTGAAATCGCAACTGCCGATAGGAATCGTCAGCGCGGTAGAACCGGCAGAAGCGGTAGCTTATGCTGCTGCTCGAATGGGCCGGCCCGACCGGGGGTAGTATACCGCGACATCGCAGAATACCGGCGTTAAGCAGAAGCACCTTGTGCTTCGGCGTTTCTTTCGGTGAGTGGAGGAAGACCGGAGGACCACTCCCCCATCCCTCAAATATCTTTAAAGGCCGGCAACGCATCTACAGCTCCTCTGGTGTTGGATATGTGAAGGTGACGGTCACCACTTACAGCAGGTGATCTTAGTGAGGTTGCAACTTGATATGGGTTAAACGTTAACTGCTACCTAAGGGTGTTTCATATGAAATGTACAGATGAATAAGATATGATGAAGTGGAAAGGAGAGGAGACAGATTTACTTCAATAGAAGGTGATATCTGGATGTCTATTATTGTCAATACAACTCTGCAATTTTATTAAATTAGATTGACTCATAAGGTACCCGTCAAAATATTAATTAACATGTTTATTTTAATAACTCACTTGAAACAGTAACAGAGCTCTTGCTATGGCCGTCATGATATCGTGCATATCAAAATTATTTAGAATATTCTGAAAATAAATAATTATTAAATCAATCATTGGCCATTTTAACAGTCATTCCTACAAAAGAAAAACAAAATGTTTTTTTTTAAAGAATACTAGCAATGCTATTTATTAAATAACATTACTAATATTCCTGTTAACCCTCCAACTAAGCTTACTGCTTGTATTAGGAGTGGTTCATGACAATAGTCGAATGGCGGGCTCGAACTTACGACGTCATGTTTCGTAGTCCGCACCCTGACCCGTTCGGCTATTGGCGCTTATAAACAATTGAACATAGCCATTATATATAATGGCAGGGTATTTAATAACGATGATTATCATTTATTATCAATTAAAACCTATCACAAATCCACAGCTGAACTTAGACCTCCTGAATCATTCAATTCTACACATAATTGGTCAGATCATGGCTCTTCCGATAGGAGGGACGTTATACACTGATAAAAAAATATATTGAAAAATCAAAGAAGGGGAATATCTACTCAACTTTTTTAGTCTGTTTCTTCTCCGTCATCTCATTACTAAACGATGTTAGTTGGTAAAAAAATTTGAAGTGACGTTTGAAAAAAAATATTAACTTTCTTACGTCGAAGAATAAATAGTTCCCATTCATCCATTCACATTCTGGGTAAATAGTAAATAAAGCATACTAAAACTTACATCTTCGATGCACGACTTATCCAGTGGGAAGCAAATGTAGAACACAGCCCCGACTAATGTGTAGGTAACGGTTACAAGTAGAAAGGCTATCGTCAAGTCTCTGCCCTGAAAATATATTTTTTTTTAATTCTTTTCAAAACGTTGTCTATATAAAGAATAAATAAAGATGCGGCAATGGTTAAAACTTTGGTGGACAGTTGATAAAACGGGACCCGGCTCAAGAAGGAAAAAGCTGAAACTTTGGTTAGGTTTATCTACAAATCTTCTTTAGATCAGGTGATGACGAGGTCGTCACATATGTCCCGTGGGTGTCGTAAAAATAGAAAGGTGAAGGCTTAGAAGTTGATGAGGCTTTGAGACAAAATGCTGAAACAAACTCGCAAAAATGACAGATCGAAAATACACGAGACAGCAGCGCCTAATGTGCGAAGTGTCCGGTGTTGCGATCGTCAAGGCGGCTGCCAAGCTTGTTGATTAGGGTAAATACTAATAATAAAATCTAAACGATGACTATTTTCGACAAATGACTGGTGTCTAGTTGTCATTTACGAAGGATAAATTAACAAAAATTAAAAAAAGAAAGAAAGATTTATGGCACAGTGACGCCACAAACATTAATAATTGTTATAAATTAAAAAAAAAGAAAGAACACATGTACATATTAAATAATCTACACAAGATAATGCTAAGATTAATTTTATGAAAGAGAAACAGAGGTAAGATCTTTCCATGAAAGTGCTAACAAAATCTGGCATGGATGATTCACGCATCAAACCGCAAAGCAAAGTTGACTAAAAGGCAAATCCCCCTTTTCCCACTTTTACGACACCCACGGGACGAGACGGGATGGCAGATTCTCTGATACCGCCACCAAACGGTAGTGTCGTACAGATGTTAGACTTTTTTACCATTAGTCGCCTTTTACGATACCCATGGTCAGACAGGGTTGGCACTATTCTTTACTTCCGACAGCAACACTATATATGATCTGTGTGATTGGGGTTTGACAAGTTCGGATGAATTTTCCGCCATTTTGGCTGTCAGAGCTACGTCCGTTTATCGGTGAGGTTTTTTACATTGCAATGGATGACAAACGATCTAACAGTACACTTGACAGGTGGCTCGGTAGCCACTGACACTGCTGCAGTCCATAGATACCAGGAAACAACTTGAATCGTAGTAGGTCACAGATGCGATATCACCTCAGAGGACTTCCTTAGCGGTAGAAATAGGATAGAGGGTGATGACTACTCTGACGGCTCTTATGGAAAGAAAGAGCCCAACACCCAGTGAAATGTGCACCTGAGGCTGACCTTTGGAGAAAGAGCTGGTATATTCACCCTCCCATATTAAGATTTATGGATTTGCACTTCTATATTCTTTAGTGAGTACAACTCACATTGTTGTCCTGCTTCTCGTTGTTGCTCATGATGGTGATGATGATGTTGTGTATGTAGAAGGAGAGCGCGAGCACGCCGCTGAGGGCCGCGGCGCCCAGTCCGGCGCCGCCCAGCGGGCCCGCGTGCACGCCCCACGCCGCGCCCTTCCACACCACGAACACCACCAGGTAGGCCACTGACAGCGTGCCTGCGAACGTGGGCAACATCACTGGGACATTGATGGGGAGTTTATAACTGGTAGAGCCGAGTGGATACTGCTGCTACAACAACCTCGCAGAATACCGGCGTGAAGTAGAGGCATATAAAATATAATAAACATATTATTATATTTTCTGTTTTTAAAATTGAGTTCAGCGCCTAACACGCATTTCGAACTTGTACTGTGATAGTCAGTCATAAGGATACCTTGTCGCATGTATATTGAATGTAAATCTAGAAGTATCATTATAATCCTTTTTGGAATAATATCAAAATCCAAAATATTTTTTGATATGTGGTTTTATTTTCAATGTTAACCTTTAAAGGTGCTAGTTGTTAGTTTATAATATTTATCCTACCGGTATATTGTCATGAGTCAGGAGATTTTCAATTAAAAGAGATAAGAAAATGTGCCAGAGCGATCAATTCATTCTGCTCCGCGTTTTATTGTACATTACACAGATAATAAATATTAGAATAAGGCAATTGTTTATAATTAGATTGGCAAACTAACAGCCAAACATCCAATGTAGGCGATGGAATGCTCAATGGCGAATTAAAATAAACCGTGAATGTATGCACCTCACCTGGTCCTTATCCTAACGCCAGGCTTACATTGCGCAGGCTCAGGCACGACCTCCCATGTCTTTAATACGGGTAGTATTAGAGACAGTGGGAGGTCCATGTCTTCCATACATTTCTTACAATAAATGTACATTTTCAATATCGAATGCAGTTAAATGTAATAAAAGTAGCAACCTGGAAGTGCCCACTGATGGGCAAAGACCTCAAATATGAGTATCTGAGAGGGTTTAGGAGCCGGGAAGGGCCCGTCACGCTGCTCCAGTGTGGGTTGGCGGGCTTCACATGTCCTCGAAATAATGTTTTTATTATTTTATGAGACATGTAGGTTTCCTCAAGATGTTTTCTTTCACCGAGGAGCACGTGGCAAATACAGCACTTAAAATTGCTATTAACAATTTTAGTGGTGCCAGCACCGGGGATCGAACCCAGGTCACTCGCTCTCTATGAAACTAAAGAGCCCCCTGACCACTAGGTTACCACGGCTCTAAAAGTCAAAGGTAATCTGTAATATCTAATTTTTGATTTTTTAACAATATAAATAACTCACCCAAGGAATTAAATTTGGTGAAGAAGGTGACATTAGCGAAGTTAAGCAAGGGATAGATGCCGATAGCGACGTAGAACGGCACGGTAGTGTGCAGCCCCCAGTACGTCGAGGGCGCGGGCTGCTGGTCCTGCATTGTCTCCAGCATTGCCTCTTGCTTGGGGCACAGGAGGGCGGTGTTGTAGTGTGTGGCGTTCAGAGAAGTTAGGTCTGCAAAGTTAAACGTACTGAATCAGATTTTAAAAGCTGGTAATTTATCGAAGATAATACATAATTTTATGAAATTCCAATTACCATTCTGTGTCTCAAGAATACAAGTCATAGCGTATTGTGTGTTTAGTATGTGCATTCTAGAAATCATTAATATATTAAAAGGAGTTTAACGCTGTGTATAAAAGGTTGCTTAAACTGAATAGCGTGGAGGTATATCACTAGGTAGTGATATAGCTCTATATGTACCTCCACACTATTCAGTTATATTATTACGGTATTACAGTTTTGAAAAGTGAACCCCTTGAATGCTTCTGCTGGTTATTAATTAACCAATATAATTATTTTAAAGAAGTTGTTGAAATAACAAAGTGGAGATCGCTCAACTGACTCACCTGTAAAATAATTGACGGTGTGAAATAGAAAGTTGGTAATTAGCAGCCAGTAGACGACGTTGGCCCCCAGCAGCACCAGCAGGCTGAACACGTGCGCCACGGCCTCCGCCCAGGGACCCAACAAGGTCCGGCACAGCGCAGGGACTTCGCACGTGTCACTGCCTTTATAATATGGTCACTAATATAGTTTAATTGTATCTTATTAATGAAATTGTAGTAATATAGATTTTTTTGATAACTTTGCAGTCATGACTTTAGTATGATCAAATGAAAGTTAAAAGCTCATAATCGTTATTATACCATTCATGAGATTACAGAGTTGAAAATAGATAGTGTTTGCCCAAGAAAATTTAACTTTAAACTTTATTAAACAACCTTTGAATCTGAAGAAACTATTGGAGCAAATACTCCCAAAGACGTATATAAAAGAAAAATACATTTTGGGATAGTAACCATCACCAATACCCAGATGCGATTATTCCGTCTAAGCGAAGGAGACGCATGTGAGAACCGCCACCACACATTGGAGCACCGTGGTGAAGTCTTAGTTATATTCCCCTCCGTAAAGAAAACGTGTGTTATGACGTTTATAGGCTCTTATTTAAGTTTCATTTATACGTACCATGGTATTTATTGACTCTAAGCAGCAAGTGCGCTGTGTAGAGACAGAGCGCTGCCATCGCGGCCACCAACAGCAAAGCGGCCGGCAGACCCGCACGCCCCACGCCCCACGCCATCGTCAGGAGCGAGGAGCCCATTATCGTGTTCCATACTGAGAAGCTATAAGTTAGGATTTGATACAATATCGACAACACTGTGAAATAAAAATGAGGTGCTCTAGACTCCTATGGTGCTAAAATGCTTTTTTTTTTTATTAATTTATGTACACCCAAAAAGGCATAAAACCATAGTGTTTGTACAAGTCCAGCACTAGTCTGTACATGCTACTGAAATTTCTTCCAGCAGACCCTGACAGGAAATTTTATTGAAATGGCAAACTTAGTGCGTACATTTCTAATATATAAATAATACATACGTGCTTCTTGTTCTAAAAGAAAATGATCTGATAACGATCAGCCTGCCTGAGTCCACTGCTGGATAAAGGTCTTTCCATGATAGCGCCACCGAGAACCAGCTTTAGCTGCCGCTCGAATGGACCGGCTCGACCGGCTTAGTACCAAGGCCTCGCAGAATACCGTAGTGGAGTAGAGGCATGTTATGCTTCTTTCGGTGAGCGAGGTATCCGAAGGCACACTCCCCCTCCCCATCTCCCAAATATCCTTAAAGGACGGCCACGCACCTGCAGCACCCAAGGGGTTGCAGATGTAGAAGCAGTTTGCTAAGCGCAGTGCTGGCACCCTCGTTCTCTATTGAGTAATATTGTGCCCTCTACCGAACGTCTAAGTCTTGTTTGTTGGTCAGCAGGATGTAGCTCGTGAAGTTGAGGTTGACATTGAGAGGAAAAGTTTGTGTATTACACCGATAAAATGTCGATTTAAAAGGTTACATTTCGTAAACCAAATGCATAAAAGCACCATTATATGATTTTACACCTTTCTATCCATTCAATATTGACGTTCTATAAGAGAACCTTAATCTTAAATATTGTGACATCTGTGACGCTAATCAACTTTCACCATAATGTTTCTTTTCTTGTACTACTAAAAAAAAAAAACAATGATAGCCTAGCTACATAGCTATGTACATACTACATACTATAGGTCGTATAACAGGAACAAGGCGTGAATATATACATACATGATAGCCTCTGAACATGGATCTCTTCCATAGATTTCCACAATACTTTGTTATATTTCCTCAATGCAAGTCTATTATTGATAATAGAATTAGAATCAACAAATTGCATAGCAAATGAATCTAAAACAATTAAACTGTAATAAAATCTCACCGAGTCAACTTTCAGAGTGTAGTAACAAAGGCAGTTGTCTGAGCGTACGCGCAAACATTCATGTCTTCATTCGTCTTTACCCTTCCGTGCTAGATCGATACGTATAAGATCTGAAGGTGGGACCGAAGAAGTGTCAGAGACACGGAAAGCAACCACACAATCAGACACGCAAGTCAATTATCTGTTTGCTGGATAATTTTTTAATTAAAATCCCCAGGATCCACGGGTACAACTTGAAGCGCTAACCACAAAGATAATTTATCAAACAACGTACATAGTTACTAGGGAGCTTTGCTTTTTCCTCTCAGGCTTTTCCTTTTTCTCTAAGCGTTTGTATGTTTCGATAATATCTCTTCCTGAGATCTCACCGGGACCCTGAAAAATTATTATTATATAACTTGCTGTAACAATAGAATTTACATTCTTTCGACACGTCATGAGTTACCCGCCTGTAGAAATCAACACTCCATTTACCGTGTAGTATCAGAGTAAGAATATGTTACCCTCTTTCTACCCATAGGTGTCGTAAGAAGCGACTAAGGGACAAGCCTTGAAATCTACAATAGCCACCGACCTATAAACATCTCAAAAAATACAAGGCCAAAATTAAGCAGACCGATGACGGACAGCTGCGTCCGGGGTGCGAGGTGCAGACACCTGTCACCAGTACCGTACCAGACTACTGCAATCGCCATTCCGCCTGCCGTGCGTGACGAATATGGCAAATCCTCCTTACAGTCTGTAAATAGTCCACTACAGGACAAAACTAAGGTTTTATCGTCTCTTCCTGACAAAGGTAAATAATACTTGAAACGCACTGTATGATCATGACAGAAGCAGAGTTGGCGTCAAGAGTTGCTGCACATCACTAGTCTGTAGGAGTTCGTTTCGGCGGTTTCAATGGATTATCTGCCACTAGTCGACCGGTGTAAGGGAGAATATACTTTTCCCCTGCTGATTAACGAACTAAGGAGGCTCTTGATTGGTAACGGAAATTCCATCCTACTAGTGATGGGAAGCAACGTCACCAGTGTGAGGGTACCGGCACTCCGCTCCCCAAACTGCGTGCTCGGCGTGGTGAGAATGGGCAAGTCTTTCATGCCCGGTTTGTGGACTTTTGTTAGCGCTGTTGATGAATAGGCATAAGTCCGGTGATGGACTTTCACAGCCTGAGAATGAAGTGAAGTCGGCCCCCAGAGTCTTCATTGTACACCACACCTGGATGCAGGTTGCATGTGGAATATAACCTTTTTCTATTAAATATGCGTGTGTGTGAAAATACGACGGAGAAAGAGAGAGATAAAGAGCGGACTTAATGCCTTTTAGGATTCTCTGTTGGCACACACAGGGACGTGGTGTGTGTATGTGTGTCCGCTGAAGGATAGGTAATCGTATAAAATTTTAGCGACAAACACAAACCTTGTGTAGTTTGTATTTTTTCATTGTGTTCTCATTGATAGTGTTGACTTAGGTTAATTACATAGAGCGTTTGACTTTTACTCGTGTGGTTTTATACCCGCCTGACCTACTGGTTCTGTGGGTTGAATCATATGTTCTGGGTTCGAATATCAGACGAACGACACACATATTATTTGTTATCGTCTTCAGTTGCATCGTGCAATGATAGACTGACTCTATATTAGTAATGAATAAATAAACAAAATAGAAGTATACGTACTACAAATTTAAAAGAGAACAAGTATATATGAATAGAAAGAGAAAAAAGTTTCCGTCTCTTTTTGTTTATAGTAGCTTATTGTTGTGGGAAATAGCAATTTGTAAATGACAAATCTTACTATCTGTCTACTGTTAGTACACTGGTATGTCTAGACTCTAGACTAGATCACTCTGTTTAGGTCACCGTCGTGATTATTCTCGTAATTCACTTCACGCCCCCGTCCGAATATAGTTTGACTCAATTCTGACCCTAAAACTCTGATATTGTTATCTTATATTCTGTAATTAAAATAATCAATCAGGAAGCATTTTGAGGAGGTTAAAAAGCATGCAACATTTTTTTTTTATCTAAATACGTAGTAGTTCAGTATTAAAATAAAACGCGAAATAACTTTATCAGGCGCGCATTTAATGACGTAAAGGTTGTGTATTTAAGATTGACAAGCACACAAACATTCTAACGGTAAGTATATATGCGCTAAGTGGATTTAATAAGCGTATCTCAAATACGAGTATCAGAGAGGGTTTTGGAGCCGGGAAGGGCCCGCCACGCTTGTCCAGTGCGGGTTGGCGGGCTTCACATATCCTCGAAATAATATTTTTATTATTTCTCAGACATGCAGGTTTCCTCACGATGTTTTCACGGCTGAGCACGTGGTAAATACAGCACCTAAAATTGCTATTAACAATTTTAGTGGTGTCGGCACCGGGGTTCGAACCAGGGTCACTCGCGCTCTATGAAACTAAAGTGAGCGCCCTGACCACTAGGCTACCATTGCTAGTGGTCAGGGCTAACACAATAAGCGTTTGGTACAAGTATTTATATATATTTATCTATAGGACACTTACGCTTTACACCCGCAGTGTCAGACTTCCGTTTGCAACGACTCAGCGTGGGCAAACGTACTCCCACAACCCGCTCTTCATCTCTCCGGGAGCTTCCAAGATTTATTCCCTGATATTGTCATGATATTGGTAAAGCTCGAGTTCGATCACCTTTGTAAGGACCACGTCATACCAACGAGGTTTTCGAAACATATGTATCACGTTGTCCTAAATAAGCTCTGGTGCAAACTGGATTGAATAGAATGTCCAGATCTCTGACCACCCCAGTGTTGGATATAAGGTCGTGATAGCTTTTCTTTATATATTGCTAAGGCTTTTTCCTTAATCGCCTTTTACAACACACACGGTAATAACAGCGATTTCACACTTATCGCAGCTAAAATAGAGCAACTGCAGCATCTGAAGCATAACAACCCATACTCCAAAGAGTACAAAATTTTTATATAGGTACTATGGGGATAGATGACACCTTCCAGATGCACAGACACACAAGTAATTCAAAAACCATTATTAAAGACAACGCATTAGTGCTTCCGATTATATTTTAAAACAATAAGATAGAATAAAATTGTATAAAGGAACCGTCAACAATGTTAATTTATTATTTTTCAATTATTAATAAACGTCTTCGTCTTTCTAATCTAATCTAATGCCTTGTTAACAATTATTATAAACTTTATTATTATTGGCTGACAGGGAAAGAACGCAACAAATCTCCACGTTTCAGCCATTAGATCAAGGTGTTTATAAATAAATAAAATAAATCCATTACGAACGGTGATTATCTTTGTCAATGTCTAGTTATTTTTCAAAGTATACAACAGATAATACCAAAGAATCGGAGCTGCTAACTGTTTTGTAGACCGACACGGCGGGAGCCGACAGGAGAGGCGTCGTCTCTCGCCATGTCACGTGGCTGCTGCGGCACGCCGGACTCCCTTTGTAATTCTCCGATAGAGAGCAGAACGAACTGAAAAAGGAACGTCCGTGATGCTAAGTGCGCAATTTCAAGGTCTTGAAAGAGATGCAAAACCTCAAGAGCAAAGTATACAAAGATGCAGTGAGTGTTGCCAGTGATGACATACGAAACTGAGACTTGGTCCTTCACTGCAGGCCGTATGAGGAAGCTCAAAGTTGCTCAGCGCGCTATGGAAAGGGCTATGCTCGGTGTTTCTCTGCATGATAGAGTCTGCAACGGTGATATCCGCAGCAGAACTAAGGTAACCGACATAGCCGTAAAGACCAGCAAGCTGAAGTGGCAATGGGCCAGCCACATAGCTCGCAGAACTGACAACCTTTGGGTAAAAAAGGTTCTCGAGTGGCAGCCACGTACAGGCAAACGCAGTGTAGGACGACCCCAAATTGGAGTGACGACCTGCGCAGTGTTGCGGGAAGTCGATGGATGCAGGCGGCTCAGGACCGAGCTTCGTGGCAATCTTTAGGGGAGGCCTATGTTCAGCAGTCGATTTGTGATAGGCTGAAATGATGATGATGATGATGATGAAAGAGATGCCTTAGTCAAATATGCTGGGTTATTATAACTTTAACGTTTTTGTCTTTAAGTTTTTTTTTTTTTCGGAAAGGGTTCTCTGAGTGCATGGGGGAATATACCATCTCTTTCTCCAAATACCAATCTAAGGCGCACGTGGTGCTCTGGTTTGTTAGCGTGTTTCGCATTGCCGGAACATATGCCCGCCACGATCTTCGGCATAGCTCCAGCGGTAGCACAAGATGCCTCTACTTCACGCCGGTATTCTGCGAGGCAGTGGCACTACCCCGGTCGAGCCAGCCCATTCGAGCAACAGTAAAAGCCACTGCTTGGCTCCACCACCATTGGCATAACCATCATTTGCTTCATCTTAAGTACATCACATAGTTCGGTTTTTAAGACAAACTTAAACGAAGAATCCGTGGTTATATATATCTCAGACGACACAACTGAACGCTTTGTAAATGCAGGACGGGGCGCGTCAACCATATGACAGATCTTAACGTTCATTACGCAAACAAAGGTTATTATTGTGCGAAAAGATTAGAGGTTAATTATAACTTTTTTTTTAAAACATAAATTGTTTAAATCCGTTACTACTCACATGTATCTCTCAAATCGTTTTGTTTCTTCATCACATTCACAATCCGACATCTCGGAACACGCGCTTGATATGCTGCAATGATAACGATATGAGATTAATCTTGTTATTGTTGCAATTGTTAAAATATTAACTAAACTTCATCCGATCAGATGCAGCGGTTAAATACCATTGACGATACAAATAATTCACATTGAGATCCAAGAGATATATTTAGATTATTTTATGTCGTTTAAGGATAGTCGTAACTACTTTATTAATAATATAAGATATAAATTATAAGATTTAGTCTATTGATAGATATGCAATAATATTCAAGAAAGCGCCAACAAAAGCCTGTTTAATTTTTTCGAAGGTTTGCCTAAACTCGATTGGTGTGCGCAATGTCAGTACTGCTGCAGTAAGGCAGCTCCCCATCACTAGTCTGTGAGATTCGGGTTCGAGAAATTCGGATTGATATCAAATGTATGCACAATAGTATGTTTACCAGCAAGTTTCGATGAGATCCTATAAATTTACAGTTAATTTCGCGCGTTTTTTTTTTACATTTTGAGTTTATTTTCTATTTATTATTATTGTTAATCATAGATACATTAAATAAGAATAGTGATATTCATAATATAAAAAGCTTGCGATGCCAGTTATTAGACTCCATAGAGTCAGTAACTAGTCCATGGGGCAATGTATACGTTTCTACAACAAAATCCTAGTAATTGCGCAAAGTCTTCCTACCAAAAAGCTTAAAAAAAATTAAACAAACACTGTTATTATAATATAAAGAAATACATGGAAATAATTGATATTGTACTACGAGTATTAAAATGTTTTGTTTTGAAAAGAATAACAAAAAAAGGATAGTATAGTTTGTTTCGCCTGTTTCTTGTCCTCATTACGAAACGTAAAAAAACATATGTTCCGTATGTTGATGAAAAAATTATTTGATTTCACAAAAGTTAGTTTTTTTTAGAAAGATAGCTTGTAACATGACGCTATAGCACCTGTTAGTGGGTGAATTTTTGGTTTTGATTTCGATATTCAATTTGTTCTTTTTTTGATTCAATAATGAAGAAACCGATTATGATGAAACTTTTCGAGGACATTTACACGTGACAAAAATAGTATAAAGCTAAATTAAAGCGATATTAATTTTTCCATGATAACAAATAGTTACAATTACCTCATTTGTGACTTGACATATGAAAATAGTTTTCTAGTAACTTTTTAGACTAGTACCTTTATCCTGCTTATGCATTTTCATTAAAACGCTTTATAAATTTCAAAAATTTTGGACTTGATAGTTTGTATGAAAGCCTTTAAGGTACGTATATACGTATACGCTCCTAAATGACCAGCAACTTGTAGACAAGTATCGCAAACTATTACAAATAACAAATTTGTCTATTATTAGCGAAACTACATTTGTTTTATACCGTAAAGTACTCAAAATAATTAAAAATTTCGGGTTCAAATTCAAAGCTTTTGAAACTTTGAAATTGGTCGCAAAAGGGGACGCGTTTACCCGGCATAGATTTTAGACATAGACAATGATGATAATTTAGAACTGTTTTGTGCAAGCGTATTGTAATATTCACTGAACGAAACCGGCAGAATAGATGGATAATAATTTCTTCGAAAGAAGCGACTTCTCCAAGAATCAGTCTGCAGGCGGTGTACTTTGCACATCTAAGGAATGAGATTTTTGCGACCGACTCTGGACAGAAAATCCATTCGAATATACCGTACCCAAATCCCACATACCAGTGATAAGGACCGGCACTGCGCACCCCAAACCGCCTACCCAGCGTGGATATTATAAGCAAATCTTCTATTAATGGCTTTTGTTCACTTGTCTAAAGTCCTACGTCCAACAGTGGACTTCAACGGGCTGATGAAGAAGAAGTAGAGCAATAGTACACGCTTTAGTAATATAACAGTTGAAAAATTTAATAATAAAACCTTTTTAATAGTAATAAATGTACGTATGTCTTACCAATTTGCAAATCAAAAATCCTGCTCTTGGAATAATCTAAACGTCACTTAAGTAGATTTTTTTTTGTAAGCTGCTCCTGTGTGGCCAGGATAAACGCGAAGACGCAACAATAGTTACCATTGTTACACATTCCCTGACGTAATCACCTATTTACTGCCCTTTCTATTGATTTGTTGATATACACGTTGACTTACAGCGTCTGACGAAATCATTATCAATATTTCGTCATCTCGGATACAATTTATGGTCAAATAAACATTATTTGAGAAACGCCCCTTCCTGGTGACGTCATCAGAAGATTTTAGTATGATTTTTTATACACGAATTGTGTAGTTTTGATGGGTCGCAGGTAGAGATTAAGAAACACCACAACACTCTCCCGGATAGTAAACAATCGTTGACAGCTGAGCGGAACGTTAAAGTTTTTCATCACATGGATATCCTTGATGGACTGAACACACTAAAGGGTATTATTAGGTGATTGGCTATCAACCCATACGTAGTACATACATATAGGCATTTACCTCAAAATACTAAGTATGACTGTGACAATGAACGACAATCTCGTATCATTTGTCGATAAGGGTTCAGTGTCACATCCTGTCTCGGAACTTGTGACTAACTCGGTACTGGAAAATTAGCAAATTGGACAACCAGGCAGCACGTAGCATGTAAATGCTGTGAATACTTTAACGTATGCTCTACAAAGCGGTGATGGACAACATCATCCTCTGCATCTCACGGAACAGCTGGACACTGTGCGCGCACGTGAAAAATCCACTAAGATCCCTGGTGCCATCGGCGGGGAGTCGTAGACGCCTGCAACGTAACTGTTGGAGCTGGGAGCGTATTCCGTTCGACGCATGGCCGGTGAAGTAAGCAGGTGGGTGGAGTCCTTCGTAATTGTATTGAACCAGCCTTCGGGTGCCTGAGATGTGTTTGGTATTCCGCAAACATTAATTACCCCCTCCGCGTGTTGTCCTTCGTGGACTGATCATACTTTATGACCTCATGATGACTAATAACCATACATATTAGCGAGATTTCGGCAAGAAATGAGAGCGAGAGAGACCAGGCCAGAAACAATCGAAGAAGGTTAGAGATGCCTTGTGATCCCCAAGGACCCGAATAGAATGCCACAAGCCTGTAACTAAAAGGCACCCATCATAGACTTCGACCCGGTAAATACTAGTGGTAGCACACCTGTCTGCTCAACGACAGAAATAGATAAAAGTATACCAACCCAGACGGGTCTTAGGGAGAAAGATGAAATGAAATGAAATCATTTAATCAACATAAGAAACGTATATTTCACTTGTCAAACGGCAGTTTTTGAATATCTACCACCGTTTCGTAATGAGATTGATGACGAAGAAGAAACTGGCGAAGAAATCTTCGTAGGTATCCTTTTTTATTTTTAATATTTTCCAAAGAAAAAACTCTTGTCTACTATTGCAATATTTTTAAGTTGCAGTAAAATCTCTTTGGTTGTACTGTTTATATATTGCAGGTTTTGATAAAAAGGCAGAAAAATAAAATGTAGAAACAGTTACAAAATGTGTTAATTACTAATTAGTACTAACGAAGAAATTCGACACTTTTTGATGTTTTATTACAAAAAAAACTCCGTGTCAATAAGAGTATCACATATAGATTCAAGCGTTTTCTGTCCGGAAATTTTGATGACAAAGATGAAGCTCGGTCTGGTCGACCTGTTACCATTATAACATTAAAGTCTAAGCCATTTTTGAAAAAGTGGAGCAAGATCAGCTTATTAGTAGTTACGATATTGCTGAAGAGCTAGATGTTGAACACAAAACAGTTTTGACCCATTTGAAAAAGTCTGGATATACAAAAAAGCTCGATATTTGGGTGCGAGCTCACTGAAAGAAATCGTGTATTATTTGCGATTCTCTTTTGAAACGTAATGAAACCGAACCGTATTAAAAAAGATCACTGGTGATGGAAAGTGGATTACGACGAGAACGTGCGAAAAAGATCATGGTGAAAGGGCAGTCAAGCTCTGCAGACTATAGCGAAACCCGGTGTAAATCACAATAAGGTGATGCTGTGTGTATAATGGAATTGGAAAGGCATCCTGCATTATGAGCCTTTACCGCCGGGCAATACCATCGATTCGGATCTCTGCTGCCTACAGCTAATGAGACACAAGCAAGAAATAGACAAGAAACGGGCGGAATTGATCAACAGAAAGGTTGTGGTTTTTCATCACGATAACGCCAGACACAGTCATCTTTAGCATGTCAGTAAATATTGAGAGAGCTTGGTTGGGAAGTGTTAATGTTTCCACCATATAGCTTTGAACCTAAGATTTTCACCTGGCTCGGTCTCTTCAGAATTCTTTAGGTAGTGTTAGGTTAACATCAAGAGATGACTGTCAAAACTACTTGTCGCTGTTTTTTGATCAGGAGTCCCAAAATTTCTACAGCAATGTGTGTACAAAATGGCAACAAGTTTCGAAAAAAATGGCACATTTATATTATAATCAAATGTAAATAAACTAGGATAAAAATATCTTGAATTTGTATATAAAATACACAAAAACTTTTTCCCTGACCTAAAAATATAAAAAAAAAAATACATATCCATATCCTCTCTTAAAAACAGTTAATACAATATAAACATAATTATAGTAGTAATTCGTTGACGTTGTTACGTCGTAGACGTAGCCCGAAAGATTGAGACAAGGAATGCTCTAAAACAAATTTCTGAAATGTGCCTATGGATCGTGCCTCGAGTATATTCAACGGCAGGGCTTTCCAGAGCTTAATAGCTTGAAATGTTAGTGATTATGGGAGCTGCCTGCGAATCACGGGTCCACGGGTAGAGGGCTCGCCCCAATCAGCTTTTCGATACTGTGTACGATTTTGTATACATAGCCTCCGACAAATAAGCTCGAGGTCGAGGGAGCTTTTCATTTCTTTTATTGGAAATAGAAAGTAAACATAAAAGATGCAAAAACTCGAATAAGACCACAAGATCCTATTCAAAAACCTATCATAAATTATAATAACATTCATTGTTTTTAACTCTTTTCAGTGGAATACGCATTTAAATAACAATTATTACATTAGGTACATAATTTTTTTTGAAACTCTTAGACAAAATAATATTACAATGCTAAACATACCCATAGCTATCTGTAGATTGCACAGAACTTTGTGCATATTCATCGTCACTGTCGTGCACGGCGTCGCTTATGAGCCGCATCTTGACAGACTATACAAAAAAATATTTTATTTGACGTATAAAGGAACGCGAACAAGCACACGCGATCACACGACCCACGACGATTTCGTACCACGTTTGAGCAGATAGTTAAAGAACGAGAGTAAATATAGCAATTGTTTACGTTATAAAGAACCTATCACAATGATGTATGTATAGGTATGCCGGCGACAAATTCGGTATTGATAATTTCACAACTTGACAATATTGTGAATAAGCAGAATATTTGCGTGAATACGGTTCAAATTTAAAAAGGGTATGTTTATAAACATATGAGCAGGGAACTTTGAAATTCGAGAGGATTCTACTAGGAGATACAACCTTACCTTACCTTTTGAACCTAACTTTATTAATGTAAAAATTATTACGAAGACCATCGACTGGAAGGAGCGACAGGCTGCAGTGTTACGCGAGGCCGATGGATACGGGTGGCCCGGGATCGTGCTTTGTGGCAATCTATGTAGGACGCTTAACTCTAACCCGAAACTATCTGTAGACCATACTTACGTAGCAACTATTATCTAATCTGTGTACCATACTTAACCCATTTGCACCCAAGGCTGAACTTATCGTAGAAAAATTAAATAACCGGTATTATTTAGTGGACATCAAGAGGTTCGATTAAAAAACAGTTTGGTAGCAGGTTAAGAACCTCCTTTCACCCCCTTTCGACCCCTGGGAGTCGTTAGAGGCGACTGAAGAAATAACCTGGAAGATATAATGACAAACTGCGAAACCAAACCACATCATCACGTTTCTATCGTCATCCGTCATGTTCCTGAAGAGACGATAAGTGGGTTTTGGAAACCAGCTACGCTGAGTCTTGAAATTCCTTAAAGAGATTAACTTATCTCTTTTTTAGCGTGGTGAAATGGTGCATATCATCATTGCGATCAGAGGCAGGTTATGCCATATCATCAGGATCAGCGGTAAATGCCATACCGACTAAAAACCCGACGACAAGAGATACGCTATTGTCCCGGTGGCTACGACAGCTTCGGCGGAAGAGATATGTGAGCTGAAGGCCCGCAAGTAAAACCATATGCTGTAATAGGATGTAAATTCCCCGGCGTATCTTCAAGAAAAATTGTTACATTTCCTTGACGCACGACAGAAAGCTTCGATCTTCATCTTATCGATCTATATCTTAAGATTAGTATTCTACAACACTTCACCGGTTTTTTCGGCAACTGTTTTAGGGTTCAGGCTATACTGCTCTGGAACTCCCTACCCGACGAAGTTAAGAAATCGGCAAACAGGAACTCTTTTAATAAATTAGTTAGAGAACATTATTTAAAATTGAATGGACTTATTTAGTTATTTTTGTTTCTTATTTATATTTATTTATCTATCTACATATATAATAGTATATTATTATGTATATCATGTATATTATTTCATATCTTTATTCATTAATTTTATATAATTATTTATATTTGTTTATAGTAATTTTAAAATAATTTTTTACTTAGTTAATTGCCGCGGCTATCTCACCAACCCATGGGTTGACTGGCAGAGAATGCCAATAGGCATTAAGTCTGCCCTTTGTCACCTCAATTTATAAGGGATGTACGCAAAAAGTTTTTTAAATAAATAAATAGAAAAAATATGCTAAAGGATACAATGAGCGGATTCTCTACAAGCGATCAACTCTGGTTGATGAAGAAAATTAAATAGTAGCAGTGAACAATTATTAAAACTAATCTTATTTACCAGCGGTGGCCAACCTTTTTCAAAGCAAGTGCGAAATTAAAAATGTTTTTTTTAGGTGGGCAGGAGAGAGAATAAAAATAGACACGATATACGACACGTTACAATAATATAATGAAATTATTATAATACATGGAATAATAATAATGGAATGGTCGGCCAGGAAACGGAGCAGATGATGATGTTAGAGGAGGCGATTCTGAAAATCTGCAAGCGGAATCGGGCTGTCTGTATTTTTCAAATCATGCAGCGGGCGCATTACAGAACAACCGTGTGGGCACTTGCGTCCGCGGGCGCGGGGTTGGCCTCTGTTATACACCATACCTTAACAACCTGTAAACATTCCACTGCAGGATATAGGAGAATTTACCTTCCATGAGGAGGATTTACCTTCCATGAGGAGGATTTACCTTCCAGGAGGAGGATTTACCTTCCATGAGGAGGATTTACCTTCCATGAGGAGGATTTACCATAATCGTCACGGACACCCACGGGAAGAAACCTTAATGCTGTAGTACATAAATACAATGATACATATCAATATACAACATAGGTATATAATAAAACATAAATACATCGTAACACTTAACGCACGTGACCAGATGTGCTTTCGAAACTTTTAAACTTCCTATCAATTCGCCACGTTTATAAACCGAATGGCACTAAGTTCAATGCCTATGCTCTTAGATAAAATTAAATTGGGGTAAGTAGATATTGTATTATCAATTTTAGCATATATAACACTTTGGTATTCCTACCTAACAAGCTGACGTTTCATGCGGCCAGGGTTTAACATTTTTGTCACGTCACTATTTACAAAAAGGATTAAAGGGCAACACATTGCAATCAGTCATTTTGATATTTTTATTTCGGTGTTCGGCCGATACCACACAACCCAGTGTGGTGGGAATGGGTATACCCTTAATAAAATGTATGCCGACTTGCATGGCCTTTTTTATTTAAATTACCGAACCTAAATCCCACAGACAAGTGATGTGAAGCAGCATCACTAGTGCGAGGGTACCGGTACTCATCACACCAATCCGCTTGCTGGGCGTGGTGTGTATGGGTATACCTTTCAAGAAATTCATGCTGGCTTTTGGAGGCACTTTGTTGAAGAGGCCTATGTTGAGTAGTGGGCTTGAATAGGCTGGTGCAGATCAAGAAGGTGAAGACTAAGTGAAAATTCTGGAAATTCTCACAGTTTAACTAAATATATATTAATTTTCTTCCAAGAAAAGTGTATACTGGCTCTTGCTGACACTTTCTTGGTGAGTCCTACGTTCAACAGTCGAAAATAGGCTGATGAAGAAGAAGAAGTTCTATCTTCTTCTGCATCAGCCTATCTCAATCTTCGCTAATGTCAATAACAATCTTGTGTTGATAATGAAACGCGCCATCGTTTAGCATATTTCCATTCTGTAGCTGCATCCTTTATCTTTGGACAATCTTCGTTATGTATCGAAGCTCTTGGGTATCTTACTTGCCTCAGATTCGAGTAAGCTGGCAACCTTCTTGTAGTGAACCCATCAGTAAGGTCTACGACGTACGTTCATCTCGCGCTGCATCGTCCCGACAACCTGAGCAATCTTGAATGCGTTGTTATAGTGGGTGGTGTATGTAGTATGATTTAAGTGTTCTTTTAAATGCAATTAAATAAATATTTGTTATATATAGTTGTATATAACATAAATTTCATTGTTTCCCAAATATCTATATGGGTTAACCGTTAACTCTTTAAAATCTCAGGCCACAATTAATGGGAGTTCAAGAACAATCTCTAAATTAACTAAAAGCCTGATAAAACCAATTATTTTAATGGTATCTAAATCTTTTACAATGTCAATGGATTTCCTTTCCATTGCCTAAAATTTGCTCAAATCCTACCCTAACCATTAATCTTTCAGAGTTGTGAAGAGTTCCCAAGTTCGTTCCAAGTTCAAAGCTCTCCTTTAGTGACCTTTTACGACACTTACGGAAAGAAGATTGACAGCTCGTTTACGCCGCCAACCACACGGCAAACTTACATAAAAGTAAAGTAGTACCCTGTAACTGCCCACGGCTGAGCTAAGGCCTTCCACCATCAGCGCCGCCTGGCCGAAGGGGGGCCAGGGACGAGCGTTAGCCCGACTACGCCCAGGCGTGAGGATCAAACACCAACAGAACCCACGATACAGTGGACCCAGGACCGGTGGAGCCGTTGCCCTCCTGAGATGACGTCCGGGTAAAGAGGGCAACCTCGAGGCCCGCAACCTGCCAAAAATAGGGCAGAAGACACAGCACGCAAGGCCTTCTCCCAGATATTTGAGTGGGTTTTCTCTCTCTCTCTCTCTCAGATATACAGGTTTCCATCCACGCGATGTTTTCCTACACCGCAAAGCACATGGTAAACTCAGCATTATATAAAATTATTAAAATAATTAAAACACTTGCGTATTATGAAATTACTTACTTTAGTAAAACAGACATAGGAAAATTACTTTTACATACACACTGTATGTGAAATTATGAAGATAGAAACTTTTTCAAGTTAGAAACTGAATTCACCATAAAGGACTGAAAGGATTGTTGTTTATAGGCTCTGAACCCTGGTAACGAAATATTTGTATGAAAAAAAAAAATACAAACCTTAGTTTTGTTTTATTTTATCAGCTTGCATTAAAAATAAACAATATTAATTTACAGGTAATTATAATCATTTTAGGTTCAATATTGAGCAACATTCAAATCCGACAACTTCCAACAACTCACATTTTTGTTCTCTGTAAGAAAAGTCAAAGGGGTAAAGTATGTAAGAAATACTTTCTGGAATTCAACTCTCAAGTTTGCAACATGATAGGCAAAATAATTTGGTGAAGCTTACAAATGGTATACAGCATATTTATGAATAATGTTTTAACTTTGAAAGTTACAAATAATTAAACAATTTTCTGACAATGAAATTTTTATTTTCTTGTATACAAATTAATTACATCTAATATAATAAATAGTAACCTAAAATCATATAGTTCACATCTTATGTATTCTTGAAACTAGAGTTAATGATTATCTTTGGAAATCACATCGTTACTACACACAACTTAAATATCTTATTTAATGAAATTCATTTTTGTGTTAAGGGTGTTTTTATTAATAAAGTTAAGGTTAAGCAAAAACAAATAAAGACTGCTTACTTTTATATTTTATTTTAAACATTCATAGGTTTATTTTATGTTATCAAATTTCCTTAAAAAATTGTTAACAAATACTACAACTTATTCAAATGGAGAATTGTATGCAAATAAAACAACAGACCAGATTATATTCTGTGTCAAGGTACATGAATCACCAACTTGTTATTTGTCAATATCATGACTAACTTAAAAAAAATACTAAAAAATACTATTACATCTAGATATTAAAACCCATTTTCCTCATGCAGGCTTTGTGTTCTTCTATTAAAGGCCCACAGTTCTCTTCCCCATTTTCAATGATACTGAAACATTCAGGAAAATTTATCACATGTCATGTAGAAACATGTTTATGCAAGAAAAAGTAGCAATTGGAATTGTTTTATATTATCGTCAATTCAGCTAATGCTGGATACCACTGCTGTAATAAATAGTAACCTAAAATCATATAGTTCACATCTTATGTATTCTTGAAACTAGAGTTAATGATTATCTTTGGAAATCACATCGTTACTACACACAACTTAAATATCTTATTTAATGAAATTCATTTTTGTGTTAAGGGTGTTTTTATTAATAAAGTTAAGGTTAAGCAAAAACAAATAAAGACTGCTTACTTTTATATTTTATTTTAAACATTCATAGGTTTATTTTATGTTATCAAATTTCCTTAAAAAATTGTTAACAAATACTACAACTTATTCAAATGGAGAATTGTATGCAAATAAAACAACAGACCAGATTATATTCTGTGTCAAGGTACATGAATCACCAACTTGTTATTTGTCAATATCATGACTAACTTAAAAAAAATACTAAAAAATACTATTACATCTAGATATTAAAACCCATTTTCCTCATGCAGGCTTTGTGTTCTTCTATTAAAGGCCCACAGTTCTCTTCCCCATTTTCAATGATACTGAAACATTCAGGAAAATTTATCACATGTCATGTAGAAACATGTTTATGCAAGAAAAAGTAGCAATTGGAATTGTTTTATATTATCGTCAATTCAGCTAATGCTGGATACCACTGCTGTAATAAATAGTATACGTCTTCCTCATAAAACCAAAGTGTAAAACTATTATGTATCAAAAAGAGACAATATGTCATAGGGCAAAATGCAACAGATGCTATTGGGGAGATAACTATTGTAGTACAATTAAGTGTAATTTTTTGCTCTCAGAGGTAGATGTCAAACATAGATTGCACATAAACAGAAACCCAGACCTGAAGCAATTATTTGTAGTCATTACCCACAGTGCTTCAGATAAACACCTGCCGCTACTCCATTGAGCTCTCAATTTTTTTTAATTGTTTTTCATTTAATTTTGTCTCACATCTTATCAGCCTTTAATAAGTATTGCTGGATATGCTTCCCTTAGCATGCAGGTTGATGATCACAGCCCTTGATAACTCACACCTTAGATGCTTCACAATCATAAATTTAGAACCAACATAATTCTGCCATTTAACACGAGCCACTAATTTTTCTAGCTTATGGGCAGTCGCACTTTATTTCAGTCATGAGATGGGCTGGCAGATTCTTTTGTACTCCTACCACACAGCATTAAAACCACACAATATTTCATGTTAACTAACTTTTATAATATTTGTGGATTGCCTAACGGACAATTACATCTGAATCAAGATGTTTGTGTGAACTTTATTGCTAGTCTAGTATTTCATTTTTTTTCATATCATATCAATTATTAAGGAGTTGGGGTAAATTGTAGGATTACATAAAGTTACTTATTGTAGAATAAATAATGAGAAACCGGATGTCACTGTAGCGATATTCCGTCAAACGTGTTGCGCAACACGTGAAAAAATTAAATTAACCTTACCAAGCATCACGCGCTCTTTTCGTTTCAGGGCATGCACAACATGGCTTCAGCTTAGGCTTATCTGTGCTAACCGGTGCTGGCGGTTCTGATTTAATTTCCACAGCTTTCGCACTCGCGTTACCCATTATTTAGAATTTCACACCTTATCCTAATAAAAATTTGGACGAGAAGAAAACAACAAACCTGACAATGACACTGACGTTACTTAATACTTTGACAAGAACAATTAACAGTGACATACATTTTTGAAAATACAGATTATGTATATAACGCAACGTAGATAAAACAATGGACAGATTCCTGATTAATATGGTCGTGAAGTCATAAGTTATTCGAAAATTTTGAAGGATACACACTTTTCTCTATATTTTTTTAAAAAATACATCACATGAAAACAATTTTTCAAAATTTGTTAAAATCAAAATAAAATCGAAATTAAAAATTACGCGTTCGTACTTCCATAGAACCTGAATACGTCTGCGTATGTATTGATATACATATCCTGTAACTTTGTACACTCTCGATAATGCATAATGTGCAGCATACCTTGTCGAAAGGTTAGGACTAAACTGTAAAGTTTAGGTATACCTCGGTTCATAATTGTTCGCACGATTTGTATGCGAATGATCTATTGCTGTATGTGAAATTTGCTATCAATGATCTACAGAGAAAATTAAACGATAACTTGGAAGATATGGCGTCTCAGTAAATACAACCAAATGTATGGTGGTGGTAATAGGAAGTCCAAGGACGGAGTATGGAAGTCTGGCTCCTGTATTTTATAATGTAATATTGATTGCTTTCTGTGATTGCATAATCTTTCACAACTAAGCTCATGCTGGTCTGTTCTCTTATTCCTCCATTATCGTTTACTATCAAGTCCAAATAAATAAAATTATTATACTTGGCTATGAATACATCAATTAAAATGATATAGTATATTGAAATGCTCAATCTATACGATCTAAATCCGAATCATTCTAAGTAGCAACTCTAGCTCAGTTTCTCGCCACGCTTATTCCTTAATGGGCTAAATACAAAACTTCTCTGGATCAAAGTATAAGCTGAAGTGGCAATGGGCCGTTCGGAATAACATTCAACTGATAAGAGACTTTTTTTTTTTTTTTATAGAAGAAGGGGGCAAACGAGCGTGCGGCTCACCTGATGGTAAGTGATCACCGACGCCCACGAACATCCACAACACCAGAGGAGCTACAGATGCGCTGCCGGCCTTTAAGGAAGGAATAAGCTCTTTTCTTGAAGGTCCCTAAGTCGTAACTATTCGGAAATACTGCTGGCGACAGCTGATTCCACAAAGTCGAAGTGCGTGGCAGAAAACTTCGATTAAAACGCACTGTGGTGGAATGCCAACCATCTAGGTGGTATCGATGGAACTTCGCATTCAGTCGCGATGACTATAAGTTTCAAAGTAGCAACCTCTTAAACCGCTTAAAACTTACATGACGAGTGAAAAGTTGTTCTTTGTGTGTAAATCTAAGGGGAAGGTCTATATTCATCAGTGGACTTCTAAGCTTTAATGGTAGACTTAATTCACCGAAATATATCATGAAATATCGAAAGTTTTCATTGTCATTTCTTCAGGGAATTAAGGTCGTGCAAATACTAAATGAAACAAATCAAATTCTCTTTATACTTTAATCGGACAAGCGAAACTTAAACAACAATCGTGCAAAACCTTTTCTAATGCTTAAAAAATAATACAAAACTGGGCAAATGCATAAACTCCTAACTCATCACAATAACCTAATGCACACTAAATAATATTTCATAATCACTTACAAAGATTATTATTTTTACATCACATAATCACACTTTAAAACTATTGATAAAAATCACCAGTTCATGATTAAAACAATTACATTTCTGATCTTAAAAGGGAACTAAACAAAGTAAATGAATTGATACATAATTACATGGTTACTATGCTGATAATAGGCATTTCAAGTGAAGACGATCGCAATCATTATGTAGCAATCCATTAACTACAAACTTAGTTATGCACGAACTTTTCTTAAAAAAATGAAAGCATTCAAAATAAATTATAATGTTAATATGGTTAAAATCAAAAATGCACACACAAGTAGATAAAAAAGAAACTCGTATATTCATAATCACATACACAAAGATCGATGATATATAAAATGTTATCTGATTAAAATATTCCAGCTTGTGACGAGGCAGATTTATTTAAATTAGTCACGGTATTGTAATAGCTGAATATAGTTTTACTTGTAAATGCGTCCTATTTAAAATCAAGTCAAAAATTCTCTTTTACGCCGTCCAAAATTCTTACAATATTTCGATGTGCTGATTACTTTGTCAATCACCAATGTCTTCGTCCCTTTAGAAATCATATTCATCAAATATGAAATCAAAAGGGATGTACATATTGGCGCAAAACCGATACTTTTATAAAGTTGTAAAAAATAGCGACGGACGTTCAATACGGCTTAATAATCAATTATTAAAAACTGCTAGTGAATTTAATTGCGATAATCAATATAAAAACAAACGTCCGGATAAACTGTGTTCGGATACACGTATTAGGTTATAATCAAAAAATAAAACATGCCCTCAATAAAAACGATCTAAAAAAAAATTATATTAACCTAATTTACTTAAAACTAACATAAATGGCGCGCGGCCGGTTTACTTCAACAATTCTACGAGTCTATGATAAGAGATCAAATCGTCGTAACGCTTTAAGCTATCATAAATAATCTTAAAAAAATAAAACAACACATAACCTTACATTTTATAAAATCTCATAAAAATTAACAAGCTCATGAAAAAGGAATCAAACGAAGACAAACCACGGTACGTGAAAGCAATCCATGATGTTTCGAAAGATTCGATCTATTCCCAAAAAGAATCGGAATCAGAAAACACGTGACTCTCATAAACAATTTTGGCTCTTAACAACTCAAAATCTTATTAACACGACGTTGCCAAAACATGTTAATATACTCAGACAGTTAACGTATTTTAAAATTTTAATAGACAACCCAAAGTTTTTCTGTCCCGTATTCCTTACAGAAATAGACTACATCGAATAAATTACGTTCTAATTGATATTCTCGTACACAGCTATCAGTCTCAATTATTAGGAATCATTGCAGTAGAGATCATGACGTAACCCACGTTACAACTCTTAATTCAACCTATTAATAAGTCAGTCTTGAGCTTGATGATTGCCTGGTACGTGCAATCATACTATCTATTAACATCGGACCTTAATTACTTAGGCATTTATTTGTTATACTGCATTAACTTTATCAAGAGATATGGTGTGGTAAATAGACGGTCAAGATGATTCACAAAATATGTAATAAACTTCCATTTAATGGAGTAAATATTATGTAAAGTATAAAATATTACACAAAAAAAATTTAATCTGCTGGTGCATTTTATGATGCCATTTACATGGCAACGCTAATTTGATTGTCATGAAATCTATTATATAATAATTTTATAATTTTTTAACTCTCGTTATATCATTGCCGTATATTCCATACTGTTTATTGTAAAAATTCATCTTGACCGCGTCTCAGTTTTCGGTATCATTTGAATCGTGGTGGATGTTACCATTTGTCCTGTGACAGTGTTGCCGTGTTGTACTGCGGGGGTGAACTGATCAGTTTTCTCTCTGTCGGCGTCGCGTTGCCTTTGAACGCGTTTGCCTGTTTTTGCAGCTCTGATGAAATTGTTTAAGTAAAAATCTTAATTATAAAGAATAGCAAACATAAAACAATTAATACTAGGCTTCAGTTTTGTGAAATTTGTTACCGTTAAAGGTCAGGGCAATCGCTTTAATTTCATAGTACGCAAGTGACCTGGGTACTGGCACCACTGAAATTTTGAAAGTGCTGAATTTACCTCGTGCATTTTGGTAAAGGAAAACATCGCGAGGAAACCTGTATGTCTGACGAATAAAATAATAATATTTTAGGACATGTGAAGACCGCGAAATCGCGCAGGCGCTGCTTGGTGGACCCCTTCGGCTTTTCGGGTCCAAAACCCTCTCAAATACTGAAAACCGTTCAAAATATTTCACTTTTTAATTCGATATGATTGTACAAATTTAATAAAAGGTTTTGCCTGGATTCATTTATTGTTAGTGCAGTATTATTCAATATGGTACTTTCTAATATTTATGAGTTGTCGAGCGCAGAGTGATGAGTGATTCAAAATTAAAACTAGGTATAACTAGGTATATAAGGACAAGGCTATTGCAATGTCTTGTTGAGATATTTGTATCTAGTCTTGTTGGATATCGCGCCGATTTGGACCACGGCGTCAACTTCATGTTAAAACGTAGTAGTTTGGCACCTGGCCGTCTGCACTGGATATACAGGCAAACAAACAGGCACATTACTCAGTTAGTCAGTTATCAGAGTATTAATAATAAAATATCCTGTGAACCATCATAATATTTTAAGAATTGAACACACATTGGTTTCGACTGAGTTTCGATCCTAGGTCGCGGATCTAGGGTTAGAGAGGTGTATTTTATTTAAAAATAGTGGGAGTGTTATTGCAGCCCATGGACATCAGCAAACAACTTCAATAGGAGAAGGTTACTGATACGTCGTCGCTGAGAACTAAGATGCAATGCCGCACTTACACCCTGTAATTATACTGGCTCCTTCAAATCAGAACACTATAGCGGTAGCACTGCTGTTCAGCACCATACATTAGTAATAGGGGGATGAGCTACCGTCTGTAAAAAAAACATCCTAATTTCAACATAGAAGTTGACTGGATACTACCACCGGCTTGGGATCCAATAATAAACAAAATTAAATCTAAAACCGAGCATACATTCTGCGTAGCTCGGACCAAAATTAATAATTTATTTATTAATTTTGGTCTAAAGGTAGCCAGAGTTAACTGTGACATCTGGACCTCAGTAGCCCGTGACCACGGCTGCTATAAAGCAATCGATACGTCAGGAATATCAAACAATATTAAACGCGATAAAATCTGTAATTAATAGTTCATTCCAAAAGAAACTCCCGTTTAAATAAAGCCAGTTCAGTTCATATCAGGCTTCTAGACAGAAAATAAAACTTGACAACTAGTAAAAATTAAATGAAATTGTTACCAGCGATTATTAGCAGCATCTTCCTGCGCGCGCCAAAAGCGGTGACTCCAATCTCAGTGAGATCTGCTTCGTTGAGTGACGCGAACGTCGACATGTCCAGCTCGTGCTTCTTGAATAGATCTGTTGACGAAAGATTATTTATTCTACGAACGTGTGTTGCGTCCTCGCGGCTTTTCGAGGCGTGGCGTTCAGTAGCTATGGCTTAGTCACCCGAGGAGACAGACGCTGGTCATCCTGCCGACATGCAGCGTGCTTTTCAGTCAGTGTAAGCCTAACATGTCCTTGCCTCCGCTACGTTTCAGTCAGTGTAAGCCTAACATGTCCCTGCCTCCGCTACGTTTCAGTCAGTGTAAGCCTAACATGTCCCTGCCTCCGCTACGTTTCAGTCAGTGTAAGCCTAACATGTCCCTGCCTCCGCTACGTTTCAGTCAGTGTAAGCCTAACATGTCCCTGCCTCCGCTACGTTTCAGTCAGTGTAAGCCTAACATGTCCCTGCCTCCGCTACGTTTCAGTCAGTGTAAGCCTAACATGTCCCTGCCTCCGCTACGTTTCAGTCAGTGTAAGCCTAACATGTCCCTGCCTCCGCTACGTTTCAGTCAGTGTAAGCCTAACATGTCCCTGCCTCCGCTACGTTTCAGTCAGTGTAAGCCTAACATGTCCCTGCCTCCGCTACGTTTCAGTCAGTGTAAGCCTAACATGTCCCTGCCTCCGCTACGTTTCCAGTCAGTGTAAGCCTAACATGTCCCTGCCTCCGCTACGTTTCAGTCAGTGTAAGCCTAACATGTCCCTGCCTCCGCTACGTTTCCAGTCAGTGTAAGCCTAACATGTCCCTGCCTCCGCTACGTTTCAGTCAGTGTAAGCCTAACATGTCCCTGCCTCCGCTACGTTTCAGTCAGTGTAAGCCTAACATGTCCCTGCCTCCGCTACGTTTCAGTCAGTGTAAGCCTAACATGTCCCTGCCTCCGCTACGTTTCAGTCAGTGTAAGCCTAACATGTCCCTGCCTCCGCTACGTTTCAGTCAGTGTAAGCCTAACATGTCCCTGCCTCCGCTACGTTTCAGTCAGTGTAAGCCTAACATGTCCCTGCCTCCGCTACGTTTCAGTCAGTGTAAGCCTAACATGTCCCTGCCTCCGCTACGTTTCAGTCAGTGTAAGCCTAACATGTCCCTGCCTCCGCTACGTTTCAGTCAGTGTAAGCCTAACATGTCCCTGCCTCCGCTACGTTTCAGTCAGTGTAAGCCTAACATGTCCCTGCCTCCGCTACGTTTCAGTCAGTGTAAGCCTAACATGTCCCTGCCTCCGCTACGTTTCAGTCAGTGTAAGCCTAACATGTCCCTGCCTCCGCTACGTTTCAGTCAGTGTAAGCCTAACATGTCCCTGCCTCCGCTACGTTTCAGTCAGTGTAAGCCTAACATGTCCCTGCCTCCGCTACGTTTCCAGTCAGTGTAAGCCTAACATGTCCCTGCCTCCGCTACGTTTCAGTCAGTGTAAGCCTAACATGTCCCTGCCTCCGCTACGTTTCAGTCAGTGTAAGCCTAACATGTCCCTGCCTCCGCTACGTTTCAGTCAGTGTAAGCCTAACATGTCCCTGCCTCCGCTACGTTTCAGTCAGTGTAAGCCTAACATGTCCCTGCCTCCGCTACGTTTCAGTCAGTGTAAGCCTAACATGTCCCTGCCTCCGCTACGTTTCAGTCAGTGTAAGCCTAACATGTCCCTGCCTCCGCTACGTTTCAGTCAGTGTAAGCCTAACATGTCCCTGCCTCCGCTACGTTTCCAGTCAGTGTAAGCCTAACATGTCCCTGCCTCCGCTACGTTTCAGTCAGTGTAAGCCTAACATGTCCCTGCCTCCGCTACGTTTCAGTCAGTGTAAGCCTAACATGTCCCTGCCTCCGCTACGTTTCAGTCAGTGTAAGCCTAACATGTCCCTGCCTCCGCTACGTTTCAGTCAGTGTAAGCCTAACATGTCCCTGCCTCCGCTACGTTTCAGTCAGTGTAAGCCTAACATGTCCCTGCCTCCGCTACGTTTCAGTCAGTGTAAGCCTAACATGTCCCTGCCTCCGCTACGTTTCAGTCAGTGTAAGCCTAACATGTCCCTGCCTCCGCTACGTTTCAGTCAGTGTAAGCCTAACATGTCCCTGCCTCCGCTACGTTTCAGTCAGTGTAAGCCTAACATGTCCCTGCCTCCGCTACGTTTCAGTCAGTGTAAGCCTAACATGTCCCTGCCTCCGCTACGTTTCCAGTCAGTGTAAGCCTAACATGTCCCTGCCTCCGCTACGTTTCAGTCAGTGTAAGCCTAACATGTCCCTGCCTCCGCTACGTTTCAGTCAGTGTAAGCCTAACATGTCCCTGCCTCCGCTACGTTTCAGTCAGTGTAAGCCTAACATGTCCCTGCCTCCGCTACGTTTCAGTCAGTGTAAGCCTAACATGTCCCTGCCTCCGCTACGTTTCAGTCAGTGTAAGCCTAACATGTCCCTGCCTCCGCTACGTTTCAGTCAGTGTAAGCCTAACATGTCCCTGCCTCCGCTACGTTTCAGTCAGTGTAAGCCTAACATGTCCCTGCCTCCGCTACGTTTCCAGTCAGTGTAAGCCTAACATGTCCCTGCCTCCGCTACGTTTCCAGTCAGTGTAAGCCTAACATGTCCCTGCCTCCGCTACGTTTCAGTCAGTGTAAGCCTAACATGTCCCTGCCTCCGCTACGTTTCAGTCAGTGTAAGCCTAACATGTCCCTGCCTCCGCTACGTTTCAGTCAGTGTAAGCCTAACATGTCCCTGCCTCCGCTACGTTTCAGTCAGTGTAAGCCTAACATGTCCCTGCCTCCGCTACGTTTCAGTCAGTGTAAGCCTAACATGTCCCTGCCTCCGCTACGTTTCAGTCAGTGTAAGCCTAACATGTCCCTGCCTCCGCTACGTTTCAGTCAGTGTAAGCCTAACATGTCCCTGCCTCCGCTACGTTTCAGTCAGTGTAAGCCTAACATGTCCCTGCCTCCGCTACGTTTCAGTCAGTGTAAGCCTAACATGTCCCTGCCTCCGCTACGTTTCAGTCAGTGTAAGCCTAACATGTCCCTGCCTCCGCTACGTTTCAGTCAGTGTAAGCCTAACATGTCCCTGCCTCCGCTACGTTTCAGTCAGTGTAAGCCTAACATGTCCCTGCCTCCGCTACGTTTCAGTCAGTGTAAGCCTAACATGTCCCTGCCTCCGCTACGTTTCAGTCAGTGTAAGCCTAACATGTCCCTGCCTCCGCTACGTTTCAGTCAGTGTAAGCCTAACATGTCCCTGCCTCCGCTACGTTTCAGTCAGTGTAAGCCTAACATGTCCCTGCCTCCGCTACGTTTCAGTCAGTGTAAGCCTAACATGTCCCTGCCTCCGCTACGTTTCCAGTCAGTGTAAGCCTAACATGTCCCTGCCTCCGCTACGTTTCAGTCAGTGTAAGCCTAACATGTCCCTGCCTCCGCTACGTTTCAGTCAGTGTAAGCCTAACATGTCCCTGCCTCCGCTACGTTTCCAGTCAGTGTAAGCCTAACATGTCCCTGCCTCCGCTACGTTTCAGTCAGTGTAAGCCTAACATGTCCCTGCCTCCGCTACGTTTCCAGTCAGTGTAAGCCTAACATGTCCCTGCCTCCGCTACGTTTCAGTCAGTGTAAGCCTAACATGTCCCTGCCTCCGCTACGTTTCAGTCAGTGTAAGCCTAACATGTCCCTGCCTCCGCTACGTTTCCAGTCAGTGTAAGCCTAACATGTCCCTGCCTCCGCTACGTTTCAGTCAGTGTAAGCCTAACATGTCCCTGCCTCCGCTACGTTTCAGTCAGTGTAAGCCTAACATGTCCCTGCCTCCGCTACGTTTCAGTCAGTGTAAGCCTAACATGTCCCTGCCTCCGCTACGTTTCAGTCAGTGTAAGCCTAACATGTCCCTGCCTCCGCTACGTTTCAGTCAGTGTAAGCCTAACATGTCCCTGCCTCCGCTACGTTTCAGTCAGTGTAAGCCTAACATGTCCCTGCCTCCGCTACGTTTCAGTCAGTGTAAGCCTAACATGTCCCTGCCTCCGCTACGTTTCAGTCAGTGTAAGCCTAACATGTCCCTGCCTCCGCTACGTTTCAGTCAGTGTAAGCCTAACATGTCCCTGCCTCCGCTACGTTTCAGTCAGTGTAAGCCTAACATGTCCCTGCCTCCGCTACGTTTCAGTCAGTGTAAGCCTAACATGTCCCTGCCTCCGCTACGTTTCAGTCAGTGTAAGCCTAACATGTCCCTGCCTCCGCTACGTTTCAGTCAGTGTAAGCCTAACATGTCCCTGCCTCCGCTACGTTTCAGTCAGTGTAAGCCTAACATGTCCCTGCCTCCGCTACGTTTCAGTCAGTGTAAGCCTAACATGTCCCTGCCTCCGCTACGTTTCCAGTCAGTGTAAGCCTAACATGTCCCTGCCTCCGCTACGTTTCAGTCAGTGTAAGCCTAACATGTCCCTGCCTCCGCTACGTTTCAGTCAGTGTAAGCCTAACATGTCCCTGCCTCCGCTACGTTTCAGTCAGTGTAAGCCTAACATGTCCCTGCCTCCGCTACGTTTCAGTCAGTGTAAGCCTAACATGTCCCTGCCTCCGCTACGTTTCAGTCAGTGTAAGCCTAACATGTCCCTGCCTCCGCTACGTTTCAGTCAGTGTAAGCCTAACATGTCCCTGCCTCCGCTACGTTTCCAGTCAGTGTAAGCCTAACATGTCCCTGCCTCCGCTACGTTTCAGTCAGTGTAAGCCTAACATGTCCCTGCCTCCGCTACGTTTCAGTCAGTGTAAGCCTAACATGTCCCTGCCTCCGCTACGTTTCAGTCAGTGTAAGCCTAACATGTCCCTGCCTCCGCTACGTTTCAGTCAGTGTAAAGGCGACTAATGGTAAAAAATTATATTAGGAGATGGGCAGCAGCATCTTCCTGCACTAGAACAAAAAAAAAAAAAAAAAAAAAAAAAAAAAAAAAAAAAAAAAAAAAAAAAAAAAAAAAAAAAAAAAAAAAAAAAAAAAAAAAAAAAAAAAAAAAAAAAAAAAAAAAAAAAAAAAAAAAAAAAAAAAAAAAAAAAAAAAAAAAAAAAAAAAAAAAAAAAAAAAAAAAAAAAAAAAAAAAAAAAAAAAAAAAAAAAAAAAAAAAAAAAAAAAAAAAAAAAAAAAAAAAAAAAAAAAAAAAAAAAAAAAAAAAAAAAAAAAAAAAAAAAAAAAAAAAAAAAAAAAAAAAAAAAAAAAAAAAAAAAAAAAAAAAAAAAAAAAAAAAAAAAAAAAAAAAAAAAAAAAAAAAAAAAAAAAAAAAAAAAAAAAAAAAAAAAAAAAAAAAAAAAAAAAAAAAAAAAAAAAAAAAAAAAAAAAAAAAAAAAAAAAAAAAAAAAAAAAAAAAAAAAAAAAAAAAAAAAAAAAAAAAAAAAAAAAAAAAAAAAAAAAAAAAAAAAAAAAAAAAAAAAAAAAAAAAAAAAAAAAAAAAAAAAAAAAAAAAAAAAAAAAAAAAAAAAAAAAAAAAAAAAAAAAAAAAAAAAAAAAAAAAAAAAAAAAAAAAAAAAAAAAAAAAAAAAAAAAAAAAAAAAAAAAAAAAAAAAAAAAAAAAAAAAAAAAAAAAAAAAAAAAAAAAAAAAAAAAAAAAAAAAAAAAAAAAAAAAAAAAAAAAAAAAAAAAAAAAAAAAAAAAAAAAAAAAAAAAAAAAAAAAAAAAAAAAAAAAAAAAAAAAAAAAAAAAAAAAAAAAAAAAAAAAAAAAAAAAAAAAAAAAAAAAAAAAAAAAAAAAAAAAAAAAAAAAAAAAAAAAAAAAAAAAAAAAAAAAAAAAAAAAAAAAAAAAAAAAAAAAAAAAAAAAAAAAAAAAAAAAAAAAAAAAAAAAAAAAAAAAAAAAAAAAAAAAAAAAAAAAAAAAAAAAAAAAAAAAAAAAAAAAAAAAAAAAAAAAAAAAAAAAAAAAAAAAAAAAAAAAAAAAAAAAAAAAAAAAAAAAAAAAAAAAAAAAAAAAAAAAAAAAAAAAAAAAAAAAAAAAAAAAAAAAAAAAAAAAAAAAAAAAAAAAAAAAAAAAAAAAAAAAAAAAAAAAAAAAAAAAAAAAAAAAAAAAAAAAAAAAAAAAAAAAAAAAAAAAAAAAAAAAAAAAAAAAAAAAAAAAAAAAAAAAAAAAAAAAAAAAAAAAAAAAAAAAAAAAAAAAAAAAAAAAAAAAAAAAAAAAAAAAAAAAAAAAAAAAAAAAAAAAAAAAAAAAAAAAAAAAAAAAAAAAAAAAAAAAAAAAAAAAAAAAAAAAAAAAAAAAAAAAAAAAAAAAAAAAAAAAAAAAAAAAAAAAAAAAAAAAAAAAAAAAAAAAAAAAAAAAAAAAAAAAAAAAAAAAAAAAAAAAAAAAAAAAAAAAAAAAAAAAAAAAAAAAAAAAAAAAAAAAAAAAAAAAAAAAAAAAAAAAAAAAAAAAAAAAAAAAAAAAAAAAAAAAAAAAAAAAAAAAAAAAAAAAAAAAAAAAAAAAAAAAAAAAAAAAAAAAAAAAAAAAAAAAAAAAAAAAAAAAAAAAAAAAAAAAAAAAAAAAAAAAAAAAAAAAAAAAAAAAAAAAAAAAAAAAAAAAAAAAAAAAAAAAAAAAAAAAAAAAAAAAAAAAAAAAAAAAAAAAAAAAAAAAAAAAAAAAAAAAAAAAAAAAAAAAAAAAAAAAAAAAAAAAAAAAAAAAAAAAAAAAAAAAAAAAAAAAAAAAAAAAAAAAAAAAAAAAAAAAAAAAAAAAAAAAAAAAAAAAAAAAAAAAAAAAAAAAAAAAAAAAAAAAAAAAAAAAAAAAAAAAAAAAAAAAAAAAAAAAAAAAAAAAAAAAAAAAAAAAAAAAAAAAAAAAAAAAAAAAAAAAAAAAAAAGGCACACTGAACCTTAACATTAGGCTCGAGCGGTCTCGTCTGGTGAAGTCTACGCTCCGCCCACCACGTGCCCTTATCCAGAACCCGAGGCTTTCAGCTCGAATTGCATAATCGCTTTCAGTGCCTAGACGATTGCGTTACAGTGGACGATACGAATAGCAGGCTAGTGGAAACTGTCCATGCGGTAGGAGCTAAGTTTTGCAGGACCCGCCGCACGAACAAGCCCTAAAAGCTCTCCGATCACACTCTTAAACTCATGAAAGCCAGGCGTAAGATAAAGCTGCAGTCTACAACGGATGCGTCAGCGTATCGGCTACTGAATAGACAGATCTCCAAATGTATGAGGCAAGACTTACGCAAATTCAATACAGCCTGTATTGAAAAAGCGATAGAGCGGAACCAAGGCTCCAAAGTCTTCGCCAGAGATCTGTCTATCGGAAAGAGCCAACTGGCCAAGCTGAAGACCGAAAGCGGCGCAGTCATTTCGCGCTGGAGCCGAGATTTTTGAGTGAGATCGAGAGATTTTACGGACAGCTGTACACAACGTCGTTGAAACCACACACTGATGTGAGTAACGACCCAAGAGCCAAGCTTATCCGACATTACTCCGATAACATCCTAGACGTCAGTCTGAGCGAGATTAGGATGGCTCTCAAACAGCTTAAAACGGCAAGGCGCCGGGTGAGGACGGAATTACAGCTGAGCTTCTGAAAGCGGGTGGAAAACCGATACTTGTTGTCCTTCAGAAGCTGTTTATTTCCGTCATTCATGGCGGTGTTACGCCGAAAGCGTAGAGTGGAAGCGTGGTTGTCCTATTCTTCAAGAAAGGGGATAACTGCCTTTTGAAGAATTATAGACCGATATCGCTTCTAAGCCGCGTCTACGTGCTGTTTTCGAGAGTCATCTCAAATCGTCTAGTGAACAGACTTGACGACTTCCAGCCTCCCGAACAAGCCGGATTCCGAAAAGGCTATAGTACCATAGACCACATACATACTCTTCGCCAGATTGTACAGAAGGCTGAGGTACAACTTGCCATTATCTCTGGCGTATGTGGACTATGAGAAAGCCTTCGATTCAGTCGAAATTTGGGCGGTGCTACAGTCTCTCCAGCGGTGCCAGATAGACTCTCGGTATATCGAAGTGCTGAGGTGTTTGTACAATGAGGCTACGATGTCTATCCGAGTACAGAATCAAGTACGAAACCAATCCAACTGCAGAAAGGTGTAAGACAGGGTGATGTCATATCCCCGAAACTCTTCACCGCTGCATTGGAAGATGTTTTCAAGCAGCTGAACTGGAAAGGATACGGTATCAACATCAATGGCGAATACATCACTCACCTTCGATTTGCCGACGACATAGTTCTTATGGCAGGATCGCTGGAGGAGCTTAGTACAATGCTCAATGACCTCAATATGAATCCCAACAGGTTGGTCTTAAGATGAACATGGACAAGACGAAGTTCATGTCAAACGTCCATGTCACACCAATACCGGTTGTTGTTGGGAACAATAGGCTCGAAGTTGTAGACGAGTACGTATACCTGGGACAAATTGTTCGATTAGGTAAGTCAACTTCGACTCAGAGGTCAATCGACGAATCCAACTCGGCTGGGCTGCGTTCGGGAAACTACGTCATATCTTCTCGTCGAGTATACCGCAAAGCCTCAAGACGAAAGTATACAATCAGTGCGTGTTGCCAGTGATGACATACGGATCCGAGACTTGGTCCTTCACTGCAGCCCGTATGAGGAAGCTCAAAGTTGCTCAGCGCGCTATGGAAGGGCTATGCTCGGTGTTTCTCTGCGTGATAGAGTCTGCAACGATAATATCCGCAGCAGAACTAAGGTAACCGACATAGCCGTAAAGATCAGCAAGCTGAAGTGGCAATGGGCCGGCCACATAGCTCGCAGAACTGACAACCGCTGGGCAAAAAGGTTCTCAGTGGCAGCCACGTACGGGCAAACGCAGTGTGGGACGACCCCCACAAGATGGGTGACGACCTGCGCAGTGTTGCGGGAAGTCGATGGATGCAGGTGGCTCAGGACCGTGCTTCGTGGCAATCTTTGGGGAGGCCTATGTTCAGCAGTGGACTTCTAATAGGCTGAAATGATGATGAGAAACTATAAGAGACCTAAATTCTATATATATAAATATCCAAATAGACATACATACGACATTATTAAATAATAGTCTTCAGTAAAATATGTTCACTACAAATGATGGTTCTGGTTACTAAAACAAGTATGAAGTCTGTGTTTAAATGTCACTTTAAATAAATCTTTCCTTTCGCTTTTATTTGTTTCTATCAATATGACTATATAATCTTTCACGAAAAATGTATTGCTACTCATATAACGTGAACAATACCATGTTATGATTTTATTGAGAAATGATATCGGACAGAATTTATTATAAAATTTAGGCCCATAGCGAACTGTGGCAGTGTTGTACACATACGCAATAGTTCTAGACATTGCCATTGCCAAGCTACAAGCCAGCAGGGAGGTAAGATGGCAAGAGGCTCTTCGTATAGGACGTTCGGACAAGAAGTGCTGGTCGAAAGCAGTTGTTTCTAAACTTATATTTTATTATTACCACAGACAATTTCGCAGATTGATATTTTACGTCCGACAAAATAGACGACGTACGACGTACGTTAAGAATTGTTCGAACGCTTTAGAACCTGAATTCGGGTCTCCGAATAAGGAAAACGAATTCGGGAATCGAAACAGGTGCAAACGATACAAATCGTACATTAGTTTAGAAAAACTCACACACGAGCTTTTCACACTTCTCTTCATAGATCGAACTCGAGTCTCACGATTCGGAGGTCAAGGTCAAGGGGATCCTAATTCTGCTCTAAGTCTTAGTTACACTTCAGGGTGTGAAGCGTCGTGAACGTCGACGACACTTACGGTTCCACGAAGCGGGCTGGCTCTTGTACATGAGGGGTGCGGGTGCGGGAGCAGGCGCGGGGGCGTGGGCGGGGGCGGGCGCGGCGTAGTGCCGTGCGGCGGGCATCATCCAAGGTGCGGGCGGCGTCCCGGGCGACAGCGGGCCCAGCAGTGGGCTGCCCGCCAGCCCCAGCTCCAGCTGCAGCCCGAACGGCGAGCACGGCGACGTCACGTGCGACGGCGAGAACGGGTTGAACGCGCCGAAGTTGGCCATCGCGCCCGCGGACACGGACGGGATGTTGTAAGATTCCGGGACCTCGGCCGTTATCACCGGCTCCTTGCCGCCGAGGAGTTCGCGCCGGGCTTCGTAAATGTCGCCTGTGAGCAAAAATTACAAATTCATATTAGTATGCAAATCTTTCGGCCAGCCTCGAGACTCTTCGGCTGTTTCCGCCTCGACTCTGCGGTCCCTTCTCCCGGCCTGCATTGTTAATATTATATTGTAATATATAAAGTATGAATGTTTTTTTTTTATTGTAGGTAGTAAATAATGTTTACATTTTTGTGGACAAAATTCTCAAAATTAATCGTTTTTTCACGTTACATTGACATTTATTCTTCTATATTCCATTCACCAAATAAATATAAAAAAAATTGCGTAAACCTTAAACATAATTTCAACACAATAAAACCACCCACCCGCACATCTCTCTATGCCTTTTATAACCACAGAAGCGATGCCCTGTTTGGGTTTACGACGTATGCTGATATATACGTTGTGCTTCTGCATCAGTTTCGTGGCTGAGTCGTTTTCGATGCGGCACGCCTCTTCCGACACGTCGAATATCACAACCAGTGGCAGGCTGCCCTGTTACATAACAAATGGTATAGATGAGTTATTAAATATTACTATTGTTAAATTATAGCTCTGCATGAACAAATACTAGTAGATGACAGACTTGATGTCTAAGTAAAAAACTAAATAAATATATCATAAGGAGCGACATTACATATGATACTTCCACTGAAGGACTCAAAGATGCTGCTTTCCATAACTAGTCTGTTGTATATTTGAGTACAGCATATTCTGATGGACATTAAGCTATCACACGTTTGCCAGAACCTTGTTAGTTTTCTAGCAGGCTAATGCTATACTATGGTAATCCTTATGGTATGTAAGCATTTGGAGAAAGAGATGGTATATTTCGCATTCCACCAATTATTATTAAAATCTTCCAAGTGTTAAGTCGAATATAACCCATAAATTAGAGCAGAATGGGTCGAATGGCTTAAGAGTATATAGGTAACAAACAAAGAAACATTGTTTATTATCTGTAATGATATTTACGACTAGCTGCTGTCGAGCCGCGTACACCTCCTTCATCTGGCCGGTGATGGTGACGCAGCTCTTCCGGATGGCGGGGATGTTGGGGTCGTCCGCGTCGGGGAACATGATCTGCGTGCCCGTGCCCTTCATGATCACCTTCAGCTGCTCCGCGCTGCGACCGATCACCACGGCGTGGTGCATAGGCGATATCTCCAGGCTCATCTGCACTTGGGTTTGGCTCTGCGATAGAAGTTTTTTTTTTAAAAAAACGAAAATAAGAGAAATTATGAAACATTTACAACAAAATAATAACAAAGGGATCCACACATGTGATCCACATGTTACAATAGAATCGATGCAAAAGAACGACCCATTTTATTTATGAAGAAAGAAAAGTAATAGTTCTACTAGGAGTTCTTCTCTCAACCAGGAGGGATTCTCCATTTTCTCTGGCAGGGCCACGGAGAGAGAAGAGTGGCGGTATTAAGGAAGGTTCTTCCGAGTACTTCGAGCTCCGAGCCTTCCAGACCAAATGGTCACGGCGGGTCCTTTGTCTACGTGATATTTACAAGTTATAACACGGCGGGTCTGTTTTTTTTTTAAATTTAAATGTAAAATTGTCGCGATGCCTACAGTTGAATTAATACTTTTGTTTGTTGAATATAGAATCATTGAATAATATCACTACTACTTCGAGTGAGTCAATATCACAAAATAAGTCTCAAATTTATTTTATACTCACGGCCAACGGTCCGCACATATAGCTCATGAGGAGCCCAGTGGCCTCCATGGTGGCCTGCACCTCCCACTGCACACCCTTCACCACGAGCAGGTTGGCGTGCAGCTTCGGACGGTTGCGCAGCATCACCTGGCGAACAACGTGAAATACATAAGATGCCTAAACACTCCGCGCCAAACGCGCCTATCATTCAGTTTATATTGCAGAGACTATGGATTTCCATTTGGAATGACTCATGACTCGGTGCACCCTAACGGGCTTCGCTTGGGCAACCCACTTTTCGCTCAAAGAGATAGTTGGTGCTTTGTCGGATTTTCTCCCGGACATTACCATGAGGTTATTAAGGCTTTTCCCTTAATCACTTTACACTCGCAGGAAGACTTAAATTTTCAGCCGCTAACACATGGCACAATTAGTGAATAAAAAAAATGTAACTACAGTGTTGTTTCTAGGAAGTAATCTTTCTTTAATGTGTTATGTTTTTATTTATAAACAAGTTCTATCAAAGGATATAATTAAATTTTAAAGCATTCATATTTAATGTTCCGCTCGTTGGAACAGCAATAAGCAACATGCATTCATATTACGCTTAACCACTGATGTTATCAAACTACATCCGTCTAAGCTCTAGCGTAAGGATTCACGATAAATGATTATCTAACGTGATTGCCACAAGCTGTAGAGATCCTTGACGTTATCCTACTTAGATAGACGTCGTAGTTGATTTAACGTGGTAGAGCCAAGCGGCTCGACCGGATTAATACCACGACTTCGCAGAATACCGGCGTGAGGTAGAGGCATCTTGTGTCTTCTGCGTTTCGTTCGCTGAGTGACCATGACTCCTCATTCCACTGCTTATCCTCCCTCCCATCTCCCAAATACCCTTAAAGGCCGGCAACGCACCTGTAGTTCCTCTGGTGTTGCGACGGTCTCCAATTTCCTCGCAATGAATAATTTTAGTATCACATAGATGAGATAGCACTGCCAGTCAAACCCTAGATCGTTACCTGAAGCTCCGAGCAACCACGTGATTACAAAATAATTATAAATATAAAACGCCTGTAAATATAGTTCTGACGAGACGAGCTCTGCGTTAAGTAAAAATGGCTATTGTACAATGATATTTGTAGAAGCTTAATATCTGAACTGACTGAACAGTTTTGTTATAATTCTATATGCATGTTTATTGTTATGATTCTGTTACAATGATATAATCATAAAATTTCACATCGATTTGTATATGTACTAGACGACCCGCGATGGCTTCTCATAAACAGCGTTTACATTCAGAGCATCAAAGCCTAAATGTCTTCCAAAACATAAAGCAGTATTTTTAAACAAATTGTGGAATTTCAAAATGGGTTTTGAGATTGATCCTTAAAAATAGACACATTTTATTTTTATAAACGGCTCGGTGGCGTAGTGGCTAAGCGTTTAGCTGCGGCGCTGTGGGTCGCCGGTTCGATTCCCGCACGGGACTAGTATTTGTATGGACTACACTTCCCGGTCTAGGTGTTTGTCCATGTGCAATTCATGTATGTAAACTGCCTCCGCGACACAGGAGAAATTCCTACAGCGGAAGGTAACGTTTTAAAAAGAGAAAAAAAAGAAAAATAGACTTTTTAGAAATCTTCTAGAGAGCTAAAATTCTATAGTAAAATTATTTAATGTATATATCTATTGTGGTTACGTCGTCGTAAACTGCGCAAATGCCTTAAAAGCGTTTTTTTTGATAGCTTGATCAAGCAGCGTCGATATTTCTCTACTTCTAAAAACTAAACGTGAACTTGTTATATATACATATAAGCCATGTAAGCCATATTATATATACATATATACATGAAATGTCCTAATAAGTGAATACACAGACAAACGCGGAATGCGTAAGATTAAGAGAGGCTTCTCCATTTATCGCTTACAATAGAATAACACTCGATTACCTGAACGTTGTACTGCTCTTGCACTTGCTGCACGTAGGGAGAGTTTATGTCGGGAAGAGGCTGAGAGGGCGCCACTATCGGCAGCTCGAAGCAAAACACGAGCGGTGTCAGAGCCTGCGAAAAGCATATTGTATCACGCGTGGATGGTAACTGGTGGACCGCGTGGCTTAGCGGTGAGCGTACCTGACTGCTGAGACTGTGGTCCGAATCCACCAGCCGAAGACTATATTTGTGCAAATAGGCATAGTATTGGTGTTAGCGCATATGCGTTACGTCGGATACGGGAAGGTAACCCAGAGTGATTAAAGTAAAACGTAAAGTAGCAGCCCGTCGGTGCCCAGTACTGGGCAAAGGCCTCCTCAAATATCTGAGAGGTTTTTGGAGCCGAGAAGGGCCAGTTGACAACTGTCAATCGTATTTGGAAGTTGTCGCCGTGGTCGAGATCGTCCTACAGCAGTACATCGACCAGTAATGGATTACTATCCGAGCTATAATATATTCTCATTAATAAGCAATGTTCTGTTTCATCATCAGCGCAGAAGATATTGCTTCGTACTTATTCCCGCCAAAGTACGCCTCACTCGAATTAACCTTCCCGTCCTCGATGTAACAAATACGATGTGAGATCGGAGAAAGGTTCAAATGTACAATATGACAATATTCATTATACAATAACATAGTAGGCTAACCGATTGGTGGTAAGGAACAAAATGGGCGCATAATTAGTTTCCCACAAAGACATTTTTTTCATGACTTAATGATTGAAAATGTTCAATATGTATTTATGAGTATACTCACCCGGACACGCGCTCTTGCCCGTTCCACTCTCTCCATATCCCCGGCAATGGACACCTGGTTGCTCTTCTCCATGGTGCTGGTTCTGTTCGAGTCAGGGAAGTGGATGTGGCAGCCTGTCTCCTCCATCACACGTTTTATCGTGAGCCCGCCCTGTGATTTGGAATTTTTTCCCACGGTTCACGGTTAACATATGCCCATTATTATAAACTAAATTTTCTTTAATTACTTAGTTTAATAGTTATATAATTAGGGACCTATTGCGAACTCTGGTGATAATGGTAATGGCGATCGGGTTTATTTTGACGTTTCGACAGATTCTAGTTTGCCCCATCGCGTCGTAGAAGCTTGTCTACTTTAAAAATAAAAAATACCATCTATTCCCTAAAGGTCAATCTAACAAGGATCATGGCGACTGATTGTCAATGGCAAGAAGTATCAGACTAATAATATGAAACAGCACCACAAGTGCGTGGGTTCCGGCAGTGTGCACACTGACCCGGGCAGGCCCAGAACGGCTTTAGCTGGCGCTTTCTTGGACAGGGCTATGCTCATTAGTTGACTCAAATAAGTTCTGAATAATCTGTCTGTTAATTCGTTCGTAAATTTGGACCTAAAGTTTAATTGTAGACAATGCATTATTATAAGACAAATCACAACACAATCTTAAATACCAACCAACTACGGCAAAAAACAAAACCGGAATGTAACGTTAACATATAAATAAATAAAGAATCTAGAATATTCTTTAACAACAACAGTACCTAAAAGGTGAACAGTCGACGCAATGAGCTGGTACGGTGCATTCTTCTAATTTTGAGTCATGTTTATCTCTAACATACCACGGTGCAAAAATATTCCATGGGCATCGCCCGCATTGTTTCTATGCGAGTTATTTATATGCATGCATCTTGATGTTTTTTTAGTTTTTACTATTTTTTTAATGGTTTTATTAAAAACATGTTAATTAATTGTGGTGTTATGAATAAAGTTTCTTTTTTTCTTTCTTTCATTCTTTGTTTCTTTTGCCGTAGCTTACGCTTCGTTGCTGGGTGAGCTATTACGTTTTAAGTTAGCTATTAACGTATTAAGTTAGCTATTAACGTGTTAAGTTAGCTATTAACGTATTAAGTTAGCTATTAACGTGTTAAGTTAGCTATTAACGTATTAAGTTAGCTATTAACGTGTTAAGTTAGCTATTAACGTGTTAAGTTAGCTATTAACGTGTTAAGTTAGCTATTAACGTATTAAGTTAGCTATTAACGTGTTAAGTTAGCTATTAACGTGTTAAGTTAGCTATTAACGTATTAAGTTAGCTATTATTTATTTATTTATTTATTTATTTATTTATTTATTTATTTATTTATTTATTTATTTATTTATTTATTTATTTATTTATTTATTTATTTATTTATTTATTTATTTATTTATTTATTTATTTATTTATTTATTCTTTATTTTTAGCCTTAAGCTTAAGGTTACAATGGGCGGACTTAATGCCAAGTGGCATTCTCTACCAGTCAACCCTTGTTATGGTGAAAGGTAGTTTGCAGGTACAAAACAAAGAATAAAAAATAAAATAAAATAAAAAACTCCAATAATAATAAGTATTAAGTTATCTATTCACGTATTAAGTTAGCTATTAACGTGTTAAGTTAGCTATTAACGTGTTAAGTTAGCTATTAACGTGTTAAGTTAGCTATTAACGTGTTAAGTTAGCTATTAACGTGTTAAGTTAGCTATTAACGTGTTAAGTTAGCTATTAACGTGTTAAGTTAGCTATTAACGTATTAAGTTAGCTATTAACGTATTAAGTTAGCTATTAACGTATTAAGTTAGCTATTAACGTATTAAGTTAGCTATTAACGTGTTAAGTTAGCTATTAACGTGTTAAGTTAGCTATTAACGTGTTAAGTTAGCTATTAACGTATTAAGTTAGCTATTAACGTATTAAGTTAGCTATTAACGTGTTAAGTTAGCTATTAACGTATTAAGTTAGCTATTAACGTGTTAAGTTAGCTATTAACGTATTAAGTTAGCTATTAACGTATTAAGTTAGCTATTAACGTGTTAAGTTAGCTATTAACGTGTTAAGTTAGCTATTAACGTGTTAAGTTAGCTATTAACGTATTAAGTTAGCTATTAACGTGTTAAGTTAGCTATTAACGTATTAAGTTAGCTATTAACGTATTAAGTTAGCTATTAACGTGTTAAGTTAGCTATTAACGTGTTAAGTTAGCTATTAACGTGTTAAGTTAGCTATTAACGTATTAAGTTAGCTATTAACGTGTTAAGTTAGCTATTAACGTGTTAAGTTAGCTATTAACGTATTAAGTTAGCTATTAACGTATTAAGTTAGCTATTAACGTGTTAAGTTAGCTATTAACGTATTAAGTTAGCTATTAACGTGTTAAGTTAGCTATTAACGTATTAAGTTAGCTATTAACGTGTTAAGTTAGCTATTAACGTGTTAAGTTAGCTATTAACGTATTAAGTTAGCTATTAACGTGTTAAGTTAGCTATTAACGTGTTAAGTTAGCTATTAACGTGTTAAGTTAGCTATTAACGTATTAAGTTAGCTATTAACGTGTTAAGTTAGCTATTAACGTATTAAGTTAGCTATTAACGTGTTAAGTTAGCTATTAACGTATTAAGTTAGCTATTAACGTATTAAGTTAGCTATTAACGTATTAAGTTAGCTATTAACGTATTAAGTTAGCTATTAACGTATTAAGTTAGCTATTAACGTATTAAGTTAGCTATTAACGTGTTAAGTTAGCTATTAACGTATTAAGTTAGCTATTAACGTGTTAAGTTAGCTATTAACGTATTAAGTTAGCTATTAACGTGTTAAGTTAGCTATTAACGTGTTAAGTTAGCTATTAACGTATTAAGTTAGCTATTAACGTGTTAAGTTAGCTATTAACGTGTTAAGTTAGCTATTAACGTGTTAAGTTAGCTATTAACGTATTAAGTTAGCTATTAACGTGTTAAGTTAGCTATTAACGTATTAAGTTAGCTATTAACGTATTAAGTTAGCTATTAACGTATTAAGTTAGCTATTAACGTGTTAAGTTAGCTATTAACGTATTAAGTTAGCTATTAACGTATTAAGTTAGCTATTAACGTGTTAAGTTAGCTATTAACGTATTAAGTTAGCTATTAACGTATTAAGTTAGCTATTAACGTATTAAGTTAGCTATTAACGTGTTAAGTTAGCTATTAACGTGTTAAGTTAGCTATTAACATGTTACAAGTGACGTATTTGCATGAAACATTTTAGCATTTAGGACGGACCGGTAAGGTTGTAGTAAGTCTTGATAAATATTTCCACGCAGGCACACGTACACTAGATACGAATTGATGGAACCAACCCCAATGTAATGTTGTAAATGCACAATGTTTTTTAAGAGCGAGATGAAATAGAGATCTCTCATATTTATCTCAAGTCATAATTACTTATGTAACCATACAAGATGACAGACCTGTCCGTTTTTGAGTTGTTTTTTTTTTATTTTAGTCACGTTTTCCGTAAGTGAAGGATCATAGTGTAAAATCATAATGTTTATGGCGTCATATTATTTCTAGACGCAGTAGAGTACAAAAGTTTCATCATAAAAATAATATATGTGTAAACTATAAAAAGTCTCACCTTCCCAATGATATGCGAGTGGTCGGTGTAGCTGACGTCGATCTTCATTGTAACTCGGTTGCTCTGCGAACGAAGTATGCGAATAATTAATATATATACAATGTAACCTCGGAACAACTTTATAGAGTTATTCCACGTAATATTATGTTGCAGACATTGTTGCGACGTTCGAGAACCGTTTTGAATTAACTTATTAAACAGACTTCGAAAAAGCGGCGTGAAATTCCAATCGAAGGAAAGTTCCGTTTCAGTGACAGGACAGACAGATACATCGCGATAGAGACATCTAATCAAATTCATAAGTGCATTCACGAAAGGCACTGCTAAGCATTAGACTTATTTCAACCAAAGGTTTGATAAAGTCTATCAAAAAATTGACAAATATGTATGAATGGGTAATGTAATTCCAATAACTAATGAAATAAATAAACAATTATATAATAATCTCCAAAAATGGGAATAAAGAATTAGCGGACACGGAAATGGGATAATCCATATAATTTTTTATATTTAAACATGACAATATGTTCATCAGGATATTACTATACCTTATATTAAAAGTGCAGTAATGAATATTTTTTTAACAAAGCATTTGTATTTCTTTTCTTTAAAAGTTAATGGACCATTAATAAAATTACTTACCCTGGTATCCAATACTTGCATAATCTTCTCTCGGGCTAGTTTTACATCATCAGGTCTTCCAGCAATACGCACATGAGGATCTATTAAATTAATAAGGAATAACAAAAATTTTTAAAACAAGCCTAAGCAAATTTTATTTATCATTACTAAAATCTTTAACGCACCTAATTTAAATAGAAGATCTGTAAAATTGTTATGTCTGATTTCTTTTATCTTTTTGTACAACAATTCATCACATTGTTGGTTAAAAACCATATTTACTTCATTCAACAATCATAAATTAATAAAATATTGATTTAACTTTTTTTTCTAACGGACTCGCGTACACATTATATGAAAATGTTTGAAATTAGTGACGACGCGCGCCAGGCCGGCGCCGCGGTTTGTACCGCGAACTTTATTTGGCGCCAACCCGCCAAAATTTTTGATTACTGGAATGTACGTAGTGCGTTCCGAAATTCATATTTTGATAATTTTTTCAATAAATATTTAAGGAGATAATATATCTAAATGACAATAACTAACATTAATTTTTTGTACATAATAGTAATAAAAATAATACATAGACCATAGCGATCAAAAGCAAATTCAGCATTATGACTACATGGATCATGAATCGTTTTTTTTTTAATTCTGACAATAAGGATGTTATTGTAAAACTCGGTACAACAGTTACAAAAAAATTAAATAGCTGAGAAAAAGTAACAATTTATAGCCTAAATAAATGCGTTTCGACTTTTCACCTTTCTTCGATCGGGCACCTATTTTCAGTCGCGCTGGCCAATTAATTAATGTGTTCGTTTCATTCATTACCTGGAATTGTAAGCATAAACAAGTATAAGTAATGATTAGGTATAACCTAATAAAACATTATCTTTTATCTTACCCTATGGAAAAAAGCCTGGGCCGTTTGTGATTCTTCCAAATTTTCTGAAAATTTCAAGAAAAATGTGTAACGGTAATACATTTTTAATGAATATTAAGTTTCAAAACAGTTGCAACACTACCAGCCAGCATCCCCTCAAGTCTTCGCCTATCCACGCGAAATCTTTCCTGATAAACGTCCTCCGCACTGTTCAGCCCGAGTATTACGGCTAATTTTTGTAAATCTTCTGCAGATGTAACAGAATTGCTTGTGCCACTTTCGGATGCCTATAACATTTTATTTAAATATAAGTACAATGCGTTGTTGCTTCTGTAGTAACCGGATGGGTTTAAGTTTCTTTTGTGTTAAATTAAAAAACGCTGCTCAAAATGGCGGATTGCTACCAAAAATTCTCTAGCCTTTCAATCGCATTCATTTTAAGATTTTAAGTATAATTATTAAGGTAATATGATTTAACTCACCTCGCTCATTGTATCTTTGTCCGAATTACTTTTGAATTCAGTTATATGCGTTTTTACGGATAAAAAATTCGTAGACGCCATAGTAAATTATTTGATTTATATATTTAAAATACCGTGTAATACTGTCAATAAAATATTACGTTCAATGAATGATTAAATAATTGTGTTTAACGTACATAATTACACAAAAATAGAAAATTTTATATTTGTATGTCGGATAACCGGAACAACTTTACGTATTGCTATGACACACCCGACTAATTTATTTTGCTTCAATAAATGTAATGAATTAAAAATCAAACCTTAATGAAGGTAGTTCAAAATTAAGCATGAGCTCTTTTATTTTCTAATATGACTAAAGACCAAACTATTGATAAGACTAATGGGTCTAACAAAATTTAACAGTATCATAATGATTTATTAGACCTTAATATTAAGACCGTGCAGGTATAAAATAATAAGTAACGTCTCCAATATAATTATGTATAGAATATTTTTGTCACCTATTTCTGAACTTGATTTTAAAAATGGAGGCTTGGCCGTAACCAACCAATGAGAACACGTTTTGCTTACGAACGTTGCCGCCAAGACGGCGCCAAGTTGTCAATCAATTTCTTAAAGACATTTAAAAAAGAGACAAGTTTAGTAAAATTTAGACTTCTTTTTCTTGACTTTACCTTAAGCTATAAGATTTCTTTGTATCTGAAATAAACTTACAATTAAATTTACAATATTACAATAAAAATTAAAAGAGTTTTTATAAATATTAGAAAGTCGATACGTGTCATAGTACCTCTGTCTATTCTAAAATAATTACTTGGATAATGATAAGGCATTCTAAAAAATTACATATGAAAACATTAATGTCAACTGAATTTAATTTAAATGGAACGAAACGGAACGAGTCGTTGCCGTTAATGTATTTTGAGCTTAAGCCGCTTGAGGTCGCATCACAAACACAATAGCACATCAGTCGGGTTTCTGCGCTTGCCGGTGTTGGGTGTGCGTTCCTCACGGCTCGGTCACTTTCGTGTCACTTATATTAAAATTTCTAGTTAAATTATTAAGTTTTCTTGTTTTTAATAGGATTTCGCTTTTTAAAAAGCTAGTGTAGATTGTTGCTCGTGTGTCGTTTCTATTAGTGTGTATTATTTATTTATTGTGGTTAATAATTATAAGGTGAGTAAGGAAACTTAAGCTTTTTATGCGCTATTTACGTAAATTAAACTTTTTCCAATTCGACTTATATTAAATATAAAAATAAAATATGAGACTACTTCATTAGTTAAATAATATTATATTCATAGTTTTTAGGTTTTATAGCTTTATTTCCATAATTAGATTGCGCCTATAGCTGTTTGCCCCTCGGGTTCATTTTACATTCCTATTTATATTTTTTTGGCTTCAATTATAATTTTTTGAATTCTGATTTAAAACAATAAAAACGATGTTTTCGAAACCGTACACCTATGAAGATATTATAGTACCACAATAACTAATACTATGTAATGGCCCTTGAAATGTCCAACACAATGGTCTAGTGAATGTTGGCGGTATTCGCATGTGTCCCTCGAAATATTTTCTATTTCCTTAACACGCAGGTTTCTTCGCAGTGCTTCATCACCTCTCCTTCAGTTAGAGGTAATTCCTAACTTATGGTATTTATTGTATTATTCGAGACAATGGGAAATTATAATTAAGGTAACTTAACGATGATTGTGCATATACTCTTTTCGGCATTTATTACTCTGGCAAATATCTGGTAGATATAACTTCCTGTAAAACCCGGCTGGTTTAAACTACTGAAGATATTTGACAATTTGTTTAATTTGTAGGTGAGAACCAACTTCAAAGATTACTTTGAAATAGGAAAAACTTCCTGGTATAGTTATTTATTTATTCGTAACAGGCGAATACCTCATAACGTTTTGCAAAACTTATATTTTAAAAATTTACTTCTGAAATTCTATTGTTATGAACTTTAAAAACCAAATATTTCACCCCCAAAGTGTACCGACACTAAGGTTGAAGTTTTATAAATTGACTGCAGTCTGTTGTTACTCAAAAACTTTGTTTTACTTAACTTATTGTTTATAAACGCTTTCGACTATTACCTATTTCCATGGAGGGATCCATGCCCACGCAGTCTGCCCGTCCTTCCGCTGTCATGCCTTCAAATTGATGTGTCTTATGAACCTTAATAGGTACTAGCCGGTCGTAAGCCGGAGAAATGTTATTATGGCGCATATCCTAACAAATAATAGAAAAAAACCAAAAAGTAAAAATTAGGGGGATAATATAATAAAAGTAAAAATAATGTGGAGCCATATAAGTAACTTGCTTATTTCAGCGTATAATTTTTTGTTTTTGCTCTTTCGAAAACGGCAATCGGATCTTAAGATCACGGTCAGTATGAGAACCTTTTTTTTTATATAAATTTGAAATCAAAATTATGTCTTCAAAGTCAAAAATCTCTTATTTGGCGTTAATAACAAGACTAAATTGATTAGTCTTGTTATTAACGCCAAAAGGTACACCGGTTCGCAAAACAAGACCTCTGAGAACAACCGGGCAAAAAACTGGGGGGTTTTTTTAATGCGCTGTTACAATGTCATTTATAATTAACAATTGATTTGCGACATTACGTAACGTCAATTGTGTTACTGAATTATTAACATAACAGTACAACTCGTCAGCTTTCTTACCTTTGTAACGGTCTGATTTTGTGTCGCAGTAAGTTTTTTGAGGTTGTGTAACGCAATTAATCTGAGTAAATTCAATGTTACGAACTTTTAACGCTAAAACATTTCACGCGCATTAATTTTTTAAATTCCTTATGCTTTTTTATTGCATCGTGTTTTATTTTCTTATACGTACTTTAATTCGCTAGACAAAAACATATTTTTATATGTAATAATAAATAAATGCAAGTAGCATTTCTTCTAAATCTTTATTTTCGTAACTTGATTAATAAGTTTACCTAATGCTTAAGCAAAAACAAAAACTTGCGGTTACAAAAGTAGTTTTATTAATTGTTTAACCAATAAATATAACTCTTTTTTTATTGTTTTTTATCGCGTCTCTACTTATTGGTTATTTAGTCGGTCATGATCCCATTAAAATCCCGCAATTAGATTACCTGCGACAAAAAAAATTTTCGCGATAAAATCCGTAAAGGCACGGCCAGTTGTATATACAGCAAAAAAATGAGATTGATGCTCGACACGGACTATTTGCACCCTTCTGAGTACAATAAATTGTACCTATAATATTCTCCAGAAAACACAATATTTCTGTTTTCATAAAAAGTCCAATGAAAATGAAAGGAATAAAAACTATATTTTTTTACTGAGAAACATAGGAACTTGCATCGTTAATAATTCTTGACGAGTTGTAACAGTAGTAATTCATAGTTATGACACATTATAAATTATGTTACAAATATATATCATATCTTCATATAAGATATATGCATATAAATGAGACAGATTTAATAATATTAAATTATGATTTCTATTGCATAACAAACCTTAATTTCAAAGTAAAAGATAGGTATAGCATGTATACCTAATATCTTTCAGGGATAACTAACAAGGGCTGATGAAACATAAAGTGGTAACACAAATGAGAACAAGGACATTTATGGTATTATCCCAAGCCAGTTTTGACATTTCTAAAAATTATACTGTTCATCATGTCATACATGTTCATAGTCTATATATATCCTCATAGTTTCTCGAGTCATGATATAATACGATACAATTTTTTTTCTTTTTTTTTACGCCACGTCTTCACTTGTGTTGTTATTTATCTCGACGTGCTTTGATTTGCAATAATTTGCAACGGATACTGCAACGTCAAAGCAAAAGCCGGTGGGTGATTGGTCTTTGTTGAAACTTGTTGCTAAAACGATACCTATTTTTACACAATCGTTATATGGGATATCATTACCGCCTATCACAAATCCACACTTCACCCTTCAAAACCCTCTGATATTTGTGAACAAGGCCTTTGGCCAGCTGTGGACTTTTACAGGCTGCTACTTATACCCATTAATATTTAATGATTAATAAGTTGTTACTGATTTAGTAGTAGTTGACTTTTCTAGCATTTGATAAATTGTTGTAAAGAGCTATGGAATACGGAAGTAGGTAGGAAGCTCTCTAAAAATCGTTACAGTCTATTTGTTTTGCGTAGTTAACTTCTTAAACAATAACTTCAATGAAAACGCGGCAAAAATCTTACGAACTCTGCTATGACATTGACGTGGCCAGAGATTTGCTTTTGTTTACTTTTCCGTATTTCACAGATTAGTTCAATGATAGCCCACTTCAGAATGTTTGCGTAAAATAAATATATTTTATGTACAAAAAAACTTTGCGCAATTTATAGGTACGATCATTTGCTGGACTCTGAATTCTGATTAAATTTAGTTATCGAGTCCATGTTACAACATGTAATACACAACATTTTACTATCTGAAGTTTACAGTCAACTAAGTATTACTTTAGTAGTTTTATTTTATAATAATGGGGTAAACGAGGAAGGGGCTATTTCGGATTTCGGATTATGATGAAACTTTTTTTAATTCGAATGGGATGATAATCCACCTGATGGGAAGTGATTGTCGTCGCCCACGTACATCTGCAACACCAGAGGAGCTGAAGGTATGTTGTCGGCCAAACAAGGATTTTTGGGAGATGTGAGGGAGATTGGAAGTGGGAGGGGTGTGGGCCTACGGTACCACTCACCTAATGTAACGCAGAGGCACAAGATGCCTCATCTTCACGTCGATATTCTGCGAGGTCGTGGCCCTACTTCGGTCGTTGAGCCGGCCCATTCGTGCAGCAGCAAAAGCCGGTGGGTGATTGGTCTTTGTTGAAACTTGTTGCTAAAACGATACCTATTTTTACACAATCGTTATATGGGATATCATTACCGCCTATCACAAATCCACACTTCACCCTTCAAAACCCTCTGATATTTGTGAACAAGGCCTTTGGCCAGCTGTGGACTTTTACAGGCTGCTACTTATACCCATTAATATTTAATGATTAATAAGTTGTTACTGAGTTAGTAGTAGTTGACTTTTCTAGCATTTGATAAATTGTTGTAAAGAGCTATGGAATACGGAAGTAGGTAGGAAGCTCTCTAAAAATCGTTACAGTCTATTTGTTTTGCGTAGTTAACTTCTTAAACAATAACTTCAATGAAAACGCGGCAAAAATCTTACGAACTCTGCTATGACATTGACGTGGCCAGAGATTTGCTTTTGTTTACTTTTCCGTATTTCACAGATTAGTTCAATGATAGCCCACTTTAGAATGTTTGCGTAAAATAAATATATTTTATGTACAAAAAAACTTTGCGCAATTTATAGGTACGATCATTTGCTGGACTCTGAATTCTGATTAAATTTAGTTATCGAGTCCATGTTACATGTTACACAACATTTTACTATCTGAATTTTACAGTCAACTAAGTATTACTTTAGTAGTTTTATTTTATAATAATGGGGTAAACGAGGAAGGGGCTATTTCGGATTTCGGATTATGATGAAACTTTTTTTAATTCGAAGGGGATGATAATCCACCTGATGGGAAGTGATTGTCGTCGCCCACGTACATCTGCAACACCAGAGGAGCTGAAGGTACGTTGTCGGCCAAACAAGGATTTTTGGGAGATGTGAGGGAGATTGGAAGTGGGAGGGGTGTGGGCCTACGGTACCACTCACCTAATGTAACGCAGAGGCACAAGATGCCTCATCTTCACGTCGATATTCTGCGAGGTCGTGGCCCTACTTCGGTCGTTGAGCCGGCCCATTCGTGCAGCAGCAAAAGCCGCCGCTTGGCCCTAACTCGTAAAAACTTTAATGATTTTCTTAAAAATCGACTTATACGTTTTCACGTAAATTTACAATAAATGCATATTATGTAATAATAGATAACAAATGTTTTAAAACACTCTGCTACGACCAGAAAAAGAAAAACTTATTACAGATAATCAAAACACATTAAGTAGTAATCGCATTCTTCGATTATTGTTTCTCGTAGTTTGTTTATTTATGTATCGTGGAGTTAGTTACTGTTTTTTTTAATGTAACTGGTGATGTTTTTCGATTCCAATATATTCGATAATTTTTTTATTTATCAATTTATTCGGAACAACAAACAGTTACACAAAATAAAATCACATAAATATTAGGTACGTGAGTATAATTATAGTAAGTATTGCCCGCCATTGTGTCCACAGATTGCTAAGAATAGTACCTGTGTATAATTAAGTACATACCTTATAGGGCAACATACTATGTGTAAAGTGTAAACAATGGTTAACAATATGTTATATTATTTCAAAGTCAATGTTTTTATTTTATATTTGGTTAAGATAAGTAAGTATTTAGCGTTATAATTATGTAAGCAGCTGACACCACTGTTAATTATTAATGAATGATTGTTGATTTCCTTAATAGAAATTACATGACGCCAATTCACACGAGCTTGACTATGTTTTTAGTGTTGCTAAGTGAAAGAATAATGTAGTGCCCCAGTAGTTTTTTTTTAGGGTTCCGTTCCATATCACTAAGCATACGCCGTCCGTCCGTCCGTCTTGTCTTTAAAGTACTGTATCTTTGAACGTTAATAGGTATCCGATTGAAATATTCACAAATTTTAGTATGGCAAATATCCTTAAAAGTAATAAAATAAATCAAAAACTGAAAATAAAGGACTTTCCATACAATAAACGTTTTGTTTATCGTTTTTTGTTTTTGTTCTTTCATAAAAACGGTAACACATACAAGCGTCAAACTTTGTGTGATTATAGTGCATACTCGATAGTATAACAACAAATAAAATAAAAACCGGTCAAGTGTGAGTTGGACTCACGCTAAGGACCCCCAACAGAATGAAAGAAATAATTTTTTTTGGTAGATGCATAACACAAATAATGAGAGAGTTGTACGGAATCCTTGAAACGCGAGTCCGATTCGCACTTGCTTGGTTTTTTATATAAATGATATGGAACTATTTATTCAGTTAGTCTTTTTGAAGTGCGGACGATGTAGTTTCGTGCCTTATTGTATTTCCCACGCGGACTCTTGAGATAACCAACCACCTGTTGGGTTAATGTCGTGAGGTTGCCTTCTGATAATTGTTAATCTAGTATTTAAACAAAATGTAATGTACACGTATCTATGGCAACTTATTGTTGATGACCTGTAGTAGCCTACCACTTAGATTGTTATTTGTTATTGTAAATACAGCGCCTGCCGGTCACAGGAAAACACTTTTTTTTATGGGAAACTGGCAACAGAGTTTTTTGTTAGAGGCTGGGCACCTAGTACTTACCTACATATAACAATTATTCATATTGTATCGATAATAACTTTGATCGAAAATATTTTTGTTGTACCTACATTTGATTATATCGATGCGCCAAACATCGCTTGACGCATTGCTTGACCTTGAAAAGGCCTACAAAAATAGATTTCGCGAACTACGAATTTCATTGCGTATTCTCACCCACACATAAGTACTGTGAAAGACTTTGATGTGAATCGGAAATTCCTCGCGAAAATGGATCGTAAAATTATATAATGCAACATGACACAAATAGAGTGGTAAAAGTAGCAGCCTGTAGGTGTCCCACACCTGCTCATAGGCCAGTCCTTAATATTTACGGAAGGCTTCGCCACGGTTCTCCAGCGCAGGTTGGCTAAGATGGAATGCCTCACAGTCCGTAATAACACAGGCTCTTTGTACTTTTCAAACCGGAAGACAACAGCTGTTGCACGGTTGATTGGTTGAAAATATACGCAAGAGGGTGATACCTACCCAGATGACTCCTGGGCAGAAAATGTATCCCACCATATATTATTTAAAATGTTCGATGTATGTTCGGTTATAACGAGGAATGAACTATCACATTCTCCAATTGCCAACCTCAGCTGGAAGCGGTGCACCTCGCTAGTCGACAAACGAGGCTCTGGCAGCCGAATGGTAGCGGAATATAAAGTCCGATTAGTCACACTAATAAAACAACCACAAACTAGTTATGGGGAGCGGTATCACTTGTGCGAGGCTCCAGTGTCTTGTCGCGCTCGCCGAGCCGCTCGCCCAGCATGGTGGACAAACCTTCCAAGAATGCGCCTGCATGCATATAGCATGCTGGCGCTTTCTCGGAAAGCCGATGTTCAGCAGCGAACTTAAATAGGCTACGGTAGTAGTAGCAGTAAGTAAATGATGAATTCGACAGATCAGATAAGGCCATCCGTCAATTCTAAGCGACGGTCTCAATGAGCAAAGAGAACATCACCTTTCACATTAAAAAAAAAAACAACTAAAACTATATGCACACTTTAAATATAAGTAAACCAATGTCAATTATATATTTTCCTTTCAATCGGTATGATTTTTTTCGCACCACCGCCGCGGGTGCGTTCCGTTACACGGCAAGCCGGCGCCGACCGGCGAGTTGTCTTGTGAGCTTAACGGTCTATTTAAATTTCTGACTGGCAACAATCGACAAGTGTCGTTTAATAAAGTATATGACCGCGATAAATATTAATATGTAGGCAAATTCGCGGCCTACTTGCGCTTATCGATTTTTTTGCTGGTTTTTTTTTCACTGTTTATATTTATGTCAATAACAAATAATATTCCTGTTTTAATTTGGGTCACTAATTTGATATCTGTGGCTGATTGGTAATAGTTAAATATTAAAAATGCTTCCTTGTTAAACAATCTTAATAACTCTTTACTTCTTAGTTTTATTGTTAATAGATAGGTTCTAGTTTTGGATCATGACATTTCAGATAATCATCTGTAGACGATACAGAAAGGCCAGTGCCAAAGGGTGGAGGTGAACCCTTAGACGGCGATCTAATTGGCCATTGCAGAGTGATCGAACATACTTATCTTTATTTAGTGTTCTAATTGTCGTCCGCGCGATCCCTTCCCACGATCAACCATGACCATGTTTATATGATTATTCATCGCGCTACGAAATCGCATCGTTTGTTCGTGCCAACGATAGCCAATTAGAACACCGCCTTAGGGTAAACCTTTAACTGTGGAAAGCGAGGCGTAATTGATTTACAGCTTTATTTCGAACTGCTGCATGGTCGAAAAGTATATTTATAAAATATTGATAAGCGGCGATGGTGATCAAGTAAACATCCTTGTAGAGATTAAGAAATTTCTTCGATCTTTCTAGAACAATATAAATGATATTGAATCGAAAAGACCGACGCTGGCAAATAATTTCATTACAATGAATACATCCATTCAGAGCTTAATAAGTCTCTTCCGAACGAATAGACGTTACTGAATACTTTGTACGCTTTGCAAATATTATGTCTATATATTAATCTATGCGTAAGTAACTAAAAATAGATTGAACTGCCATTCAAACTTTCTCTGGTCTAACACAGCGATTTTGTCGAGGTTTGAATAAATTATAATCACACACTTATTTGTTTACGCAAATGTAACATTTATTCCTTACGCGAGAGAGTTTATACTCATGATGCTAAAAATAAATCGAGAAATGATAATATTTAAATAGTGGAATGGAATATTTTGTATGTATTACAGTTACAGAGAAAATGGATGGTTAAAAAAAAATTCGCATCCCTGAAAACAACCTCCAAGAAAATTCCAACGTCAATGATACATTCTGGAACAATATGAAAGCGTTCCAGGGGGATATTTTCGATCGGGGATTTTCGTTTTTTATATTCGTTATAACTTTTACATACAATTTCTTTAAATCTTTAGGGTTTTTACAATTCTGGGTTAGGAGATACACTTTGTTCTTACGTACTGTAAGAAAATCGTTACTCTAACGCTTAAGTATTAACCTACACCTGTAAAGCTAATTGTCATTTATTGTAAATAATTTATCTGTGGTAAGTTTACTTCCACAAAGTCTTCTGTCCTCCTTTTGTTGTTTAGGACGTGATCTTAAGTAATTGAAATCACGAATAAGAAAACTTTGGTGCTTTTTATTCCTATTTTAAAATAGCTATCTTTATTTCAGAATTCTCAAAACATTCCAAAGGCATTATGGCTAAAACAGAGAAGTCATTTCCGAGGAACTTTACAGGTGAGTCTAGTCTTTTTAATTTTAGTTTAATAATTATTTTAAAGAATAATTATAACATTATAATACATAATATTAAATTGGTTAAGTTTTGCTGATGCACGAATGGGGTGGCTCGACCGGGTTAGACCACAGCCTCGCAGAATACCGGCGTGAAATAGAAGCATGAATGCTTCTACGTTTCGTTCGGTGAGTGAGGTAACCGGAGGCCCACTCCTCCCTATCCCTCATCCTCAACCTCCCTCCCAATTCTCAAATATCCTTAAAGACTGGTAACGTACCTGCAGTTGTAGTTGTACGTGGGCGACGGTAACCACTTACCATCAGGGTAGCCCCTTCCTCTTTTGCCCCCTATACCATAAAATAACTCTTAGCATGGCACTTTCTAGTCACATCTTAATTTAGACACTCCAACATATCTGAATTTTATATATATATATATATATATATACATAACATACAGTAGATAAATAATAATAAAATATTAATAAAGTTATTAATGATTAATGAAAGAAATTCTTTTCTCTTTAAAATGTGGGCTTTGATTTTGTTCGGAAAATAATTGAAAGAATGTGTTATATTTTGAGAACAAAAATTTTACGTTTACAAGACTAAGGCCCTTGGCGACAGCGGGGAGCGGAGCGGAAGCGACGGCGGTGAGAACTGGCGTGTTCTTGACAGCAGCGGGCATACCGCTCGTAATTACAATTTAAAATAGTCTATAGACATAATTATATGTGCGATGTAGAGGCAACGACGAATTGAAGGTACTTGTCACTGTGGGCGAAAGATGGCGCACACCCATGTAACTTGAAATGGAAACCAAAAACTGAATATGATAGAAATTATGTAGATCAGAAATGATAAATTTATAAATCAACAATATTCTGAAAGCCGTTGACTTGGATTTGAAATCGGATCCAATGCCGGGAGAATTCCATATAGCACGAATAGCCTAGATAGCATTACGATAATGCACATTCAAACAGGAGACAACAATACGACCGCTGAATCGGAGTGTCATCCTTCGACCATGGAGCAATATGTACCCTTACAGGCGCTCGACAATTTCCCGCAGCTCGTGTCGCGCTCGTCGCGCCGTGCCGCTCCCGTCCCGCTGTCGTCGAGAAACGTTCCGTACAAATAATGTGCGTAATTTTTTTAATAGTAGTAGTTTAGCGCTGCCAAATCAGCTACTCGACATATACTAATTATTCGACATATATTATAATTTCTTTTACTACATTATTATACTCAATATGACATTTACAAAGCTTACAAAATATTCCCGTTACTGCTTGGCTACCTATATCCTGATCAGTTCGACCAACAAAGACTGCCCGTCAAGGCCGAGATTAGTATCTTCCTTGGATCGAAGATGCAGGGAGTGTGAATAGACGATATTTCAAATAAACAAGAATAACACCCATATTAACAAACAGTACTTGTTCTTGCATCTGTGTGTTTGCGATTTGAGTTTAATGTGAGACTTCATTAATAACGTTCGTGAATACGGACGTGGGTAACTCGAGTGCCGCGTGAGAAATTTTATAATTTTTTTATTAGCTAGCTGGCCTTTACCCTCGAGATCCAGTCTTGCTAAGCTGTAAACGCAACAAGGCTAGCATAAGCCTCTACGAGGATATAACAGTGCCGCCATCTAAGCGCTTTCAGAGCTGAATTTTACGAAAAAACTAAAAATCAAAATGTCGTTTGAAGATTATGAGTAAATTACAATCTCGCACGACATCCGTCTGTCAATTGTTTTTGAGGCAATATTGTGGGGTAAATTAGTGTAGATATGGCGCCTAATTTTATGCTTTTTACATATTTGATCTGCGATATCTAGCGCTTTTTAAATTTATGATTGTCTATTGGAATCTAATACTTTTTTCAACTGTGACGTTTGAATAAGTAAAGTAGGGACTAGTGAAAATAATTTAGAGAGTCACAGAAAATAAATGCTTGAAAAAAAATAAATAAACTTAGCCTAAAACGCTACGCAACGCTTGAACAAAGGCCCTGGTATATAAAGTATGTATTCGACTATTGTCAGTCGTAAAAGACTGTCTGCGTTGCCACTTAAAGAAACTGAATATTAATTCGAATATATCTGTTGCCAAATCTCGCCTTATATTGTGCGTTTGGAAAGTTATTTAACTTGGCAACGTAAGAACTATCGCCCGGTGACGTATCGCACTTGGCAGCCGGCCATCTTGGAAATAAACTGGACGCTTAATCTAAACGTAATCGTGTTTCCGGTGAGGTCTTCAATTTACATACGAAGGGGTCAATTTATAAAAATGGAGTTGGTTTTTTTTTACAACAAAACATCAATTTGCTATATATTCAAGATTTTAATAATTTATTAGTTTTATCCTTTTCTGTTGTTATTGGTTTTAGTTTATCCTTCAATAGCTTTGTTTCTTTTCCGGTTATTTTGAAATGTTTCTGTATACTATAGAGAAGAAATGTATTTACATATTTGTAATTTTTTAATGGTTTTATGCTTTATCTATTATTTAAAATTTGTTTGCGCTAATAATACAACAATAATATAAGAAAGTACTTGCCCTGTAGTTTACTTTTCGTGTTTCCCATAGATCAAATAAACTATATGTTTATAACCCAAAATGTTTTTATTAATTATTTTATGAAACATTGTGTCATTCTATCATTTCGTAGGTGCATGAGTTTGATTGCTCTAAAGCGATTAATTTTATTATTCGTAAACATTTATCTTTATCGGATGTATTATGTAAAATAACGGGACCGTATCGTTGTTACGAAGATATAACACGGGAGGTGGATCCGCGCAAATTCGTGGTCAAATTCAAAAATTTTCTATTCAATTTAGACATGTTTAAAGCTCTTATGAACGTGAACAGCAAAACGAGACCTAACAGAAAAATCGGCCAGAAACTGCTGCCTTTTTAACTCTATATTACAATGTCATTTACAATATGGTCTTGCAAGGGCAGAGTAACAGCAGTAACAGATTTACACATCTTCGTCCTCGATCTATTGATCTGATATTAGGCCTTTTTATTAAAGATTTTTTTAAAACTTCCTAAAATTTGTGTTAGTTTGTTGCATTATATTTTTAGGGATTATATTGTAAAATCGTATATATTTACACTACTAAGACTTTCCAGTTCTGACCGATCTAAATTTAGGAGGCTACGCTAAGCGAGCGCCCTGACGATTAGACTACCACGGCTCTGGTTTTGCTAATGATTTAATGATAAAACTTAATGATAACGTAATTATCCGGAACCCTCACAGCGCGAGTTCTACTTACGCTTGGTTGTCATTTTTCAAGGCTTTCTTACATCATTTTATCATTTCGCATTGGGTCGAACTTGAACAATTTTTGATTCTAATATTGTTGGTTAAAATATCCGAATGCGTATTTGATTTCTGAGCTGATTTATTCTTAACGTATACATTTATTTATTATAGATAAAAAAAAACATTATCAAAAGTAATTCAATTGTAACTAAGAAAAGAAATGATATAGCCTTAATTATAACAAAGTTGTAGTCGGTTAAAAAGTAGCATATTGAAGTTATAAATGGACCCGGTAGATTTTGCGTGAAAGCCGGACATCGACGATTGCCGCATCAAAAAGCGGAAACTGATTGAGTTTCAGTATTCTCTTACTAAGCTTCCCACAGCACTTATAGTTTCTCAAAAAATATTATAATTACAAAATCACTCTTCTTACAGATCTATGTACTATGTACGTACCGTACAGATTAACATATTAGAATGTTATTTAGAGCGTAGCACTCTATAAGATAATTTAAAACTTGCTAGTTTTATTAATTAAACAAAAAGTATTTCAAAGCGGTCACTTGCAAATCGATATTGACATAGTCTCATTTTCTATACAGTTACACTATTAAGTTAATTGCGAATTGAACACTTACACCGATAGGATATGGCTTAAAATACATTACAGTTAATGAGACACGTTGTGCTAATTTGAAGTATGTAGTGATGTGACAAATACGTGAGACGTGTGGCCTGTCACTCATATTTTTTCTATCGATTAACTAGTTTGTCTTAGGATTTTCGAAAAACAATTAGCGGATACATTCTGGAATGCCATACACGTGCAGCAAAGCCTTCGCGCCGTCTCCATAATAATTAAAAAAAATGAGAAAGAAGATTTATAGTTGGTTAATGCAACCACATATTTAGCTAACCTGGTGCTAAATCGGCTATGCCACAAAAATATTTCACATTTATTCCGCGTAAATCGTGTGGTATGTTGTGATTGATTATTCCTACCGCGTCACATGTTTGCACGAGTGGTTTCTGTGGTCGGGGTTAACCACGAGGAATGATAAGAATATGTCAAAACAGACTGACAAAAATACATTTTTCACCTAGCGGCACTCCTTGCGGTATTTAATTTTATTTCCCTTTTCCAATTTGAAATATTACTGTAAGATAGGGATTTTATGGCGTTTAAAAAAGTAAACATTCTCTAAATAACAATTTCATTTCAAATTCGTCTAAATACAACAAACTGCAGACATTTAGCGTAATTAGACATTCGAACCGCAGTGCACGAGAGGGCTTGCTGACCATCCCCTAACTGTCGTGCGGTATCGGCGAATGAATCTGCCAACCCCTAAACGAAGGTGTTAAGGGAAAAGTCTTGAAAATCTATGGCTACCGAAAGATAACGTCTCGGAAAATACCAGACCGATGACGGGCAGCACCGTCTATGCAAAGTATCTCGCACTTACTGTAATATCTATCACTCTGGCGCCAATACTGTAATATCTGTGCCTTTTTGTGTTTTACACTTTGGTTCACAATTAAGCCTACACATCATGTCATGACAATATAATTTCTAATGTTTCGTCGCGTCAATAAGTACTAATAACACCTGTGTCTTATCTGAACGCTGTGTGGAATATGTGGGAAAGAGCAAAGAGGAAGTAGAAGAAAAATAGGTACTTTAACTTTTTTTATTATTCTATGATTAAAACGTCGAAAAGCATATTTAGTATTGTGAGATAATTTTAATTTTGTGTAGAAGTCCCGTCTGCTTGTACCACCTCCCACTGAGACCAGTCTAATTTGTGCTAAAACTCGTTCATACAGATTTATGGTTTAAATCGCGTTTAGTCCCTAATCCCTTCATCATGCGATATTATGAAGATTTTACTATATATGAGTACATACCATCACACACAAGGGTTGCCAACATTTTTCGACTGATTATTGTATTTTTGATATTTGATATTTATTTTGATAATAAGCTATAAAAATATAGTATTTTACGGAAAGAATGTAAACTGTTTTACAAAGTGAGAGATTAGTTTGTTAATATCGGTATATAATATCGGTTTTCCAAAAAAAAAAAAAAAATTAATCCACCCAACTGAGTTGCGTACTATATATTTCTTCAACACTTCACAATATTATAGTACGGTTGGGAACCCTACACACAACTGTTAGCATTGTATATTAATTCAGGCGATACGCTATTTTAGCGTAATACTTGAACTTGGCAGTTGACATTCCGCTATAAATATTGCAGGCGGTCCATGCGAGCGTTTCGTACATACTTTGTAATTGATGTGTTTGTCAGTTGCATCAACTTGATCGTGTGACTGTTGTGACCACGCTGCTGAATTATATATGTTTTTCGGTTCATACGTAGGCTTCTTCATGTCTGCAATTAGTTAACGGAAGTATAAAAGAAAAGAAATATAATCTAAAATAATATCGGATTAAAAACAAGCAACGAACGTGACCATCACTTCTTATCAAGAAACGGTAAATTCTTTAAAATCAAAGTACGACTTTAAATACCTAACGGTTATTAGTTAACTCGCTCAGTTAGCCGCTAATTACTCAAAACTCAATTGCGTAATCTAGCGGTAGTGAGACTGGGCCCTTCGTCAAACAAGCAAACAAAGAGTCGTTCTCGCTAACCGTTAGTTTTGATTGTCGCTCCGTGGTTAAAGTGCCTGCTAACAGCCTCCAGTTAGCCGCATGGCTGTTAAGTTTAACGGTAATACTGGAGACGGGGTTAACTATTTCAGTACGATGGAATGTAATTAATATTGAACGTTCACATTAAGACAAACACAATTAATGTGATTGCATAGTAAACACTTGTTAAGAACCAGTAACTGAACACATGAGATAAAGGATGGTTTAATTGTAGTAATAACGTTATACAGTGTTAATAACCGACATTCCTGCCGCGAGGGACAACAAAGGGTTATTTTGGGGTTGTTACGGCTAACCCCTTGTTTCACCTTCGCCTCGTATCGACAGGGCAACTTGAATGAACGGGTAAGGTGTGTGACGCATCGCAATACTAAAACTCTTCTTCCCCATGGCTTCACCACGACTGCAGAAAGCAGGGAGAGCGCCTCGTAACGCCGCCATTTTCCCTGAAGCAAGCGACGGATTCACAACTGACATCGAGGGGACTCTCCAATCTCGCCCGGAGCAGGCCCACCCCGGGCCAGCCCACTGCTTTAGGCCGGTCATGTGGGTTCCGCATCGCTTCGCCGTGGGTGGATCAAGCCACGGCTACTGCACCTCGCACGTGACTCCGATGTCTGACAACGGTTTGGTCTTTTTGAGATGGTGAATCTGATGGACGTATTTTTTTTATTTACCTTCATCGACTGATAGATTTTCTACCACCATGATATAGCATCTTTGTACACACATGTTTTCACACTTTCCATAAATAACTATATATTTTATAGCATATGTTCAAAAATACTATAATCAGTCGAGAAAATGTTGGCAACCCTAGTTATATGTAAAATCAAATCTTATCGTGCTTATGCCCTTCATAAGTTATGGATTAAACTTCTTTTTTATTTCATCATTTTTCATCATTTCAGCCTAACACAAGTCAAGTTTTGCCATAGTTGCCACGCATGGCGAGCGGCTTGGCAATGGGTTTTTTATTTATTAAATACTATATATTTTTTTATTGTGCTACATTTTTCTAGTACATTCTGAAAATTACTACAACCAGCCGAAAAAATGTTGACTACCCCACACACAGTATACAAGGTGTATTTACTCACAAACGATTGGTACCGTATGGAACATAACGAAGTTGTTCAACGCTCGAACAAACATAATACATTTACATATTATATTAACTGATCACGTGTTGCAATTGAAATTCTATTGTATTGACACGCTAAGGAATAACTGATGCTCTGTAACTGTTACAGAATCCTACCTAGTATAAGAAAGTATACTTCTTATGTAGAATTCCGTTTGTTAATAGCTCACATAGGCGGACATAGGCCTCTTCTAATGAGATAACCATAATCCTCAACACCAGACGCCTCGTTAGACGCTGCTGCCCCATAACACATCTGTGTATTTTCATTCTGGATTCTGGACTCCATGATTCATGGACCTTAGACGCTTCTTAAGACACCACACGTGAAAGTAATGGGCAAAATCGATACAGATATGCTTGTAGTCTTACAACTCTGAATATTTTTTTTGTTGTCGCTTCGTTGTTCTCTCTTATTTAAAAATATTCAATGTCAAAATTAACACAACACGTTTTGTTACTGATTAAAAGGTAATTTATGAACTTTTTTTAAATGCATGCCAAATCTGTATTTAGTCACGGTCACGTGTGTGTCATGCTTTTAATTTCTAGAAAATTCCGCGCATGCATGTCGAAACCTTAGTGATGACTGTCAAAGTTACGACTTACATACGAACAACTCTTAGTTATACAACCCTTTTCATCAACTCGAGATAACCATATACATATACTACATCGAGTCGAGACAAATCGAGTTGCTAACTTGAGTGAGCAAAGTTTACAACTCGAGTTATTCGAGCAAGAAGTATTCGACTCGTCCAATCGCTTGAGAGATCGCGTCGTGTATAACTTTACTTACTTACTATTACTCGTACTTAACCCCCTTTACTTGCGCAGTGGTGCGGGTACTAGAGATGCAGGCGGCTTGGGACCGTGCTTTGTGACATTTTGGGGGATGTCTATGTTCAGCCTTTGTCTTGTGACAGTCTCTAACGATTACGTTGACGTATCCACAACATTATCTCCAAGTTGAAGCTAATTAACCCGTCGCTTGGAAACAATTGAAATTCTTTTGTCGTGTCATATCAGACAACCTTACCTCACTCACCGAACGAAACGCAGAAACAGAAGATGTCTCTACTTCACGTCGGTATTCTGCGAGGCCGAGGAAGTAATCCGGTAGAGCCGGCCTATTCCAGCAGCAGTAAAAGTCGCCGTTTGGCTCAATCAAGTAAAAAAAAGCCATGCCCCAGGTGCGCAAACGTCTGAGCCACACAGCATAGCTAGTTAGCATAACTGCGTCTGCATTAACCAAGCTTAGATACGCTTAAGATAAGATTGTAATGTTTAAGTAATCCTAAAGATTTACATCAAACCAGATGTATTGTAACCACGTTAGCTTAGTGATTAGGTGATTTTGACTTTGATTCCGGGGACCTGAATTCGATTCTCTTTGTAGGGTGCCTGATACCAATAACTTTTTTGGTACTTATGTCTGTATCGTTGGCCTGAACACTAATATGGCGGCGACAGGCTTACCGCCTGTAATGTTGTTCTAAATAAGCTACCTCTTACCACCCCATTTTTGGGTATAAGAGCTTATAAATCGATGTCTTTCTTATTCTAAAAATAAATAAAATAAACTACGTTCATTTGCTTTTAAATAATATAAATAAGAAACTTTAAAATTTACAAGCTTTAACCGCGTGGAACGGTATTTTCATTGCTGCTCTCTTGACATAACGACATTTAGTTCGTCAACCAGTTTCATGTCTAGCTAGTCATAGACATACTCATATACTTATAAATATTAATGAGCATCTAAAACGGTTCGTGTGATCTCCGAACAAAAAAAAAAATACATGACAACAAAGCCCTCCAACCCGCACTGGAACAGCATGGCGGGCCCTTCCCTGCTGCAAAACCCTCTCATATATTTGAGAAAGATGCCTTTATCCAGCAGTGGACACTTACAGTCTGCTACTTTTACTTTTTTTTAACTGAAGCTAAAATCTTGTTTAGGATTGGGAGTCGTTCCTTTACCCGGCCCTTTATATAAAGCTTACCGTATCACGAGTGTATTTTATTGCCTTTTTTAGGAAACATACTACAAATAAAAATTCTGTCGTAGGAAATACAAATTAAAAAGTTTCTTATAATTCACTACAGTGTTACTTTAGATAAGCAATAGATCTGAATAATATTAATATTCATTTAACCTTTTGTTGCCTTTAAGTAAGGTGGGACTTGCTTTTTTTTTATAACATTTATATGAAAAAAAAATTGTTATGTGTTAACCTTGTTGGTAATCCTTAATAAATGAATAAGATGATTGCGAGGCAATGAAAGAATGAAGATATCATGACAATTCACACGAGATGAATCATTACGATTTAAGATAAGATATTAATACAACGTTGTTATGACGCAGTTAAATAAGATAAATTTTATCATAATGCTGCAGTACTGGCGACCTATAAAAAATTATTAACAGTCATATAAAACAAACATAATTATCTAAGCTGTCATTTAGACAACGTCACTGGAGTACGTCTGTAGCTGGTCTAGCTCTAAGCTCTTAAGTCTTCTTAAAACGTGACCTATTGAATACCTTGTTAATAGCCCAGTGTTGGACATAGGACTCTCTGTCATACCATGCTTTAGACGCTGCTGTCCATGATCCGTTTTACACTTTAGAATGACATCACTAAAGCCTGCATATTGCAATCGTAAATACACTTGCCTAGAGTTGTGAGTGTAGGCAAAGGCCAAGTGGCGTCATTTGCTGCTGTTCTAGTGGGCCGGCTCGACCGCCTTGGTACCACGGCCTCGCAGAATACCGGCTTGAAGTAGAGGCATCTTGTGCTTCTGCGTTTCTTTCGGTGAGTGAGGTAACCGGAGGCCCACTCACTCTCCCCATCCCCCTCGTCGTCCTCCCTCACATCTTCGAACTACCCTTAAAGGCCGGCAACCCACCTGCAGCCCCTCTGATGTTGCAGATGTACGTAGGCGGCGATAATCACTTACCATCAGGTGAACCGCTTGCACGTTTGCCTCCTTTCCCATAAAAGAAACATTTACAGCCGGCATGCTGGCACTGTCTTGAAATGTTCATTAGTATACTTAAATTTGTGACTGAAGACGAAGAACTAGTATTTAACATAGTTGACACGTGAAGAAACCAATAATTTCGGATTCCATAAAAAAGGAAGATAAAAAAAAAGGAAGACACCGTCTAGCGTGTGACGGGTGTCGCGATCGGTAATCTGCTAGTAAATGTCTGTCAACAGGTTGATGAATAATTAAATTAAACGAGAAATTATATAATTCAATGAACAAGTCTGCAGAGAAGTCACACGCTCAATGATTTGAACAGAATAGTTTCTAAATTAATATTAATAATGAAGTCTGCATAGAGAGCTAAGATGGAATATCTCATTACAAAGTACCAGAGGAATATACTAGCTAGCTACTGGTACTAGCTTTTCTACATACTTTAAGCTCGTCATCCGCTATTCCATCACGTGACATCATACCTCGATAAATTCATACCGTGTTATATTTAACATAGTTTCGTTCATCCAAGACCTGGTTACCAATAAACGAAACCTTGTATTGAATGTAAAATATAACACCATATGATTTAATCGAAGAACCACTTCACATGAAATTTTCTGTCATAGTGGATCAGATTCCTTCACCTGACACATACTGGCGAAAGAAGCTTTGGCTACCCACGGATGACGAAATATTTATTCAATAATGTTGAAACATACAACAGATTAATAAAAGGGATTATTTCTAGTAACCTTGCCTGGTGCTCTCCAACCAGCCTGTCAAGAGTAGTTTCAATGTAGTCAGCTTTTGTAAGCGCTTTCTTAGAAAGGCCTATCTATGTCCAACAGTGACTGGTGAAGGTGTCTTAATCTCGAACAATTGTGCATTTACTTTCATTGTATCGAGTATTGTCATAAAATTGTAAAGGAGTCCTATTCTCAAACAATCGTGCATTTACTTTCATTGAATCTAGTTTCGCTATAAAATTTTGAAGGTGTCCTATTCTCAAACAATTGTGCATTTACTTTCATTGAATCTAGTTTCGCTATAAAATTTTGAAGGTGTCCTATTCTCAAACAATTGTGCATTTACTTTCATTGAATCTAGTTTCGCTATAAAATTTTGAAGGTGTCCTATTCTCAAACAGTTGTGCATTTACTTTCATTGTACCCAGTTTTGCTATAAAATGATAGTACCCACGTGTATATCTCGCATCGGTCAAGGCTCATCGAGCGGAAACGTTCTGTGTGCAGCGGGAGTCGGATATATCCGGTGGCCAACCTTGCAGCCTGACATTGAATCTGAGAATCATTCTTGTTATTTTAGTGTAAGATGAGACACAACGAGTAAGATTATACATCCTGTATTTTAATTATCTTATGATCATGCATTGTAGAAATTATGGGATTATTCATACTTATCTTCTTATTTTTAAGTGTTACCGACTGGATATATGATCGAATGCCAATGCTCGTACCAAGGCTTGTACCAATCATTATAGTTATGTACGATTTTTAATGTACACTAAGACGGTGACAGCTTCACCACATGTCACGTTGTCCCAAATAAACTAGTGAAAAGTGGGTGAAAACAACTAACATGTCTAGACGTCTGACCACCCCATCATCGGGTATAAGGTCGTGAGAGTTTTTTTTAACTGTATCCGTTTGTAATACATTCGGGGTGTCTTAATTTCGACTGCCATTAATTAAAAATGATCATACAAAGTGCCATTCTCTTTTTATGTACATAAATTGCTAAATAAAATCGACAGATGAAATAATGTTCAATCTCTTTTACGTTGTACATTTTTTTTTAAATGTCGCAAATACTTCGTTTACTAAACTGTTTCGTTTCAGTATTTCCGCAGTCAGTAAATCTAGGGCAACACAATGGCTGCATTGCAAAGGTCTCTTACCAAAGTTTCCACTCAAATGTAGGTCTATTATTCCGTCCAGTATTTGATGAATAGATCATAAGTTAAAAATAGATCTCGATAACTATCGACAAAACAGTTACAAATGAACATTAAATACTAATCGTAATTTTAAACAAGAGGTATACGAGTTTCATGTTATGCAGTTGGAATTTATTTTCAATGTCTTACGAAATATTTGCACCCAGTGCCGTGCTGCGCGTGGAAGTGACGTATAAGGTTCACAGATGGTGTCCACCCCTTCCAAGATTGAACTGTCGATGTAAAAATATAGTAACGCATAAGTAAACCCTACTTGTATGTACGTTCTATCGTTTTCTCTAATTTTTTTTCTTCCAAATATTCGTTCTTCTGGCGACTGATTGAATAAATCCATTCGAATGTGTCTATCCCAAAATTTCACCAATCTGTTGAATCCCACAGAAATCTGGGGAGAGTTGACATTTTTTTATAAACGCGTGCCTAATTTGTTGATGGTCACTTGGAAAGGTCTGTCTATATCCAGTAGAATCCAATAAAATATGCTTAATTTAATTAAAAGATAATGATTCAAGTCTTCGAATAACCAATGTATTATGGCTAGATTAAAACACGTTTGATTTTCTCATTGCAATTCAAGTTCCTGTGATATTCCCCAACGCCTCATAAATTATGCAACAGTTTCTTGTCCTCGTTGCAATAGTTTTTATTACAATGGCATAATCTTTAATACCACTTTTATACCTCGTTATTTTTTTATGGGTAAGGGGAAAACCGAGCAAGTGGTTCATATGACGGTAATTGATTACTGTCGCTCTTTTACATCTACAACACCAGAGGAGCTGGAGATCGTTGCCGGCCTTTAAAGATATTTGGGGAGGTGGGACTGGGTCACCGGTTACTCCATTTCACGGCGGTTTTCTCGAGCCCGTGGAACCTCTAACATTCAGGCCTTCTACTCCCGAGTCTCTACCGCCGAAGCTTTTACTTTCAGTAGTGGACTCAAATATGCTGATGATTACAGAAATAAATCTAAATAGTACGACAATTTACTACATATTTATCAGATTTATTCAAAAGCTTGAATTTTATTCCGGACTATACGAGTACTTTAGTGCTTGATCTGAACTGAAATGAACTTTTAACAGCGTAGGAATTTCGACTTGACACGTCAAGCCTCTCCCGAGAATTATGTCTTGACAGACAAATAATCGGACATACACAGACAGATATGGACATACAATCGGACAGATAGGGACAAACATACAGACAGGCAGATGGATGGACAGATAACATAAAGGAAAGCTTAAAAATTATTATCGGATGCAGAAAAATGCGAATGCTGCGTACCAGATACGCGCAAGAAAAGAAACAACTAATGAAGTCTTGAGTCTCAATGACAACGGCACAGTCTTGCCGACACGTCGGTTTTTATTTTGCATAAAGCGGTTCCATCCATACTTCTTATCGCATTTCCTGTGATGGGGCCGCGCAATCATTCGCAAATATTATACGCGGTCAAATGTGCACTACAAAATAAGCTATTATTGATATAGACTTGCGGAAAATTTAAACTGTAATATTAAAATTATAATTGACGACCACTGTATTTTGTACGAGAGCCAAGCGGCGGCTTTTGCTCCGACTTGATCGGGGTACGACCACGGCCTCGCAGAATACCGGCGTGAAATAGTAGAGGCATCTTGTGCTACAGCGTTTCGTTCGGTGAGCGTGGCCCGCTTCACCCAACCCCGATATTGTGAAAGGCCGACAACCCATCTGCAGCAAACGATAAACACTTACAGCAGGCACACAACAATTATCAGATGAGCCGCTTGCTCGTTTGGGAAAAGTCCCATAAAAAAAACAATCGTAGTACGCGAAGTGAGTTGGGAACAGGCACCAAAACTAAACTATGTAATTACAATGAGTGGTGCTGAATTTACTCCGTGCTCAGTGCTCAAAGAAAACCATCGTTAGTAAACCTACATATCCTCGAATTAATACAAACATGTGTTGTCCTTCAACCCGCATTGAAGAAGCGCAACGGACCATTCAGGGTTATCAAATTTGAAAGGAGTCCTTGGCCCAGCCGTGCGATATTTACAGGCTTCTACTAAAGACGAATTAAGAAAATGAAACACGTTAAATATATTTGGGAAATGCATTAAATTGCGACTAAGAAAAATATAAAGTACATACGATAACTTCACAATTCTATTTAAGTCTATTGCGTATTGTTGTTGCAAAAGCTGCCAACTTTTTTTTTTGCACTGTCTGCGTCTGTATCGGATTCGGTGAATTAACGATGCGAATTTCGCTTTACCCTTGACAGTGCTGTACTGAAAGAAAATGTTTGAAAATTAACATTTTTCGTTCTATTATCATATCCACCGGGCGAGCGGAAAGCGTGGTCACCCTGATCTATATTGCTACGTGAAATTAGTGTCGCTTAGACGTTGAGTTCATTATTCTCTTTTTCTCTTTCACCCTTTTTGTATGATGAACCCTGTAACCCCTTACATCAGACGTTAACTGCCGAATGCTTGACGATTGTTATCTCTACGATTGACAGAATTGGATACAGCAGTACCTAGACGCGAATTAGACACTGGTTCCCGACACCCTGTGATAATTCGTAACAGATGTAACCATATCGAAATCAGATAGGGGGATCAATGTTAGAAACACGTGGACCCCTTATTTATACATACTCGTAACGTTATGTATTGATTGTTACTCAGATATAGATTGCTATCAGGTTAAGTTTAAAGGTTCTAAATTTTAGCACTCGGTCGAGAAATATATCCGGTCTTGATTCCACTTTCCGTGAAAATTGTAAAACAGATTTTCGTAAAGTAACGATTGATGTTAAGAAAATAAATAATAATTATACTATAATTTATAATCATTTTAATAATACGAGAAAGTGTTAGCTTCTTAGTATTTATAATAAAAGGAGAGCAATGAAACTTATATCATTCGAAAGGTACTGTGCCATAGATGTGCACATAAAGAAAATCACGTGTCTATGTTGCCGTTGGCGCAGGTAAAATAAAGAGGTAACTTACCTCATGCCTCATAGTAGGTCAGAATTGTTCAATTTTGACCACAAGCTAGCTATACAAGGAATTTTCTTAAATTATTACAAAAGGACTCATTCGGAAATTAGAAAAAAATGGTTAATTTGTTTCCGATTGAGACACTATATGAAAGATATAAGATACAACAAAATAAGGTTTATACCTAAAGCTAATCAGCTTATCGCTGCTACAAAATCTTAATGACGTGCTAAAAAATTTAGGTGTGCGGTGTGCATGAACAAATAGTTTCCAGTTCGAATTTTTGCAATAATAATAAATTTAAATAACCACATACCAGTTATTCAAGCTAAAGTTGTTCTGAATCGACCATATGTAGATATGAATAATTGTGCAATTTCGCAAGCGGACACAATAATGTCAATAACACCGGCGAACGGTACGCGCGCGGATCCCGCGCGTCCTTGTGACAGATATCAAAAGTTTGTTGTTATAAATCGAAAACCTGTTTCTGTCCATGATTTTATGATAATTTCATGAATTTTACGCTAAATTTATGAATTTGAACCTTGAGCCTTCATTTGTAAACATAAAATCGTGTGTAAATGTCATGACACCCGCGTGGTTTTGTAGCATTTGGAAATTTTCTTGATACTTTTTGGTTAAGATAATATAATGAAGTGAAATATACTTTATATCGTACACCAATTAACAGAAATAGAAAAAAAGTGTGTGTGCAATTCACACTCGGCAGAAGTGAAACTTCAGAAAAGTAGCCTCCAAGAGAATGAGATAAATATCAGTATCAGGAGTATTAGGATAATTAAAAGGTTTATTACTTTTATAATATTTTTACTAAGCTTAAAAATTTGTATGCAAAATATTACATTTCATGTATTTACATATTTAAGATATGTTATAACACATATTATTCTTTGCGACTCTTTTCACCATATTTTCTTTTTTTTCTGCCGATTCACGACTATTTTCAGCATTAGTTTTCGGCATTCTTGAAAAATATTTTATTAAATATAAAGATAAAATAATTTACACTCGATAATTATATAAACATTATATTAAAAAAACAAATATTATTGTGTGAAAAATTAAGAAAAATAATTTACTAATGATAATTTAATTTTAGATAATTTATATAAATAAAAGTTATTGGTCAAATAAACATAGATGTGTTAAATAATTAATATAAATTAATTAACCAACCAATTTTAGTACGCAAATGCAAAAAAATAAAACACGTGAACGATACACCACGTTGTTTATGACACATTCTCCGAAGGCTTCGATGTGCGCAGGCGCAAATACACGTGATAGCATACGTACAACTATCTCATTCTCTCGCCGGCTAAATCCTATTTATGAATATGTTTGTCCCTTTTTCGTTTCATCGAATTTTCAAATCACAACGGTGGTAAAGAAGTTTCACTTAAAAAATTTAAAATTTACATAAAATATACAAAGATACTATTGGTTTATCCTTATCGCTGAAAAGCGATCTCTACCAGGCAACCATTTTGCAGAGGATATAATGACCAGTGATACGCACCTATAGTTATTTGAGATAGAAAACATGGATTAATGTCAATTTTTGCTGATGCTTTTCTATGCTCTATACTACCTCTATTCTCACTATGTTAACTTGTATATAGAATGAAACTCAGAAAGAAACATGGTTACGCAAATGCAACACATAATACCGAAAAAATATTAAAGCAAAAATAACTCTAAAAACATTCCTTTACCATAATAACTAATAGTCGAGTTTCGAAATCTAAACTCGTGACCTCTCGGGCTCCGTACAGGCTCTTCTTAAATCCCATTAATGTCAAATTTTACAACGTTATATAACAGCATAATACAATTATATTTAGCTATTTCGTTTACATAAAAAGTGGATGTTTGTATTATGTAATGCCGAAGGTGTAACATATATATATAAAAAAAAACAAAAATTATGAATAGGATATTAAGCAATACAAAGGTATAATCATATACAAAATATTTAAATCAATGTGATGAAATGAAGGAAGGATTAGAAAAACTAGAATTTCTCCATTTCGTAAATCCTAGTAACGTCCGAGAAGCGTAAAGATTTCTAAACAATTGTTTTCGCGTTTGACTACCGATATAACAAACATATTCGTCTGTTAACATACAGACATAATATGATATATGGGACAGGCCAATGTGAACGAACGCCAGAGCAATTTACAATAACTTCACAGTGTTATTTCACTTCAAAATTAATTATATGGGTAATAAGTTATTATTCTTAATTAAAAGCCGGCAACCACACTTGAAATTAAATTAACGGAGTTAACCACTAATCGCCCCCTCCATATTGGCTCAGGTTGGGCCTCGAACCCGGAACTTTTGAATTTAGCGGATAGGTACGCTGACCTCTTGAGTCACGTGATGGCAAAGCATAAACATACTAATGGCTACTTCGTTTACAGGTTGCCTAACATGCGTACAAGTGCTGAACATCATGGTACTGCTGGGCTTCATGCTGAATTACGCTTTACGTGTCAACCTCACCATCGCGATCGTCGAAATGATCTACGACGAAAAAGACAACCACACCATCGCTGCCAACATTACCGACTCCATGAACGTCACACAGGTAATAAAGTATAACTTCATTTGCTTTGTTAAAGTCGCGCCAAAATTAAATTTTTTAAAAATTTTTTTATTAATTCTTAGTGAGAAACGATCTCACAGTTCGACTGTTCTACGCCGGAAACCATTTGGATTGACGTTTGAGTTAGATTATTTGGGGACCCTCGTTAGGGATATTTATCTCAAATAAAAGCAACCAACAATCGATCGGTTGGTATTGTGTTGTGATATCTAAATTATTTTATCTTAACTATGAAGCTTACTTCTAATTTGTGTCATGTCCGAAACGCCATGTAAGACGTCCGCTTTTCTTTTTCTCTTTTCGACCTTTTTTAATGGGAAAGGAGGCAAACTAGCAAGCGGGTCACCTGTTTGTAAGTGATTACCGTCGCCCACTTACATCTGAAACAGCCAAGGAGCTGCAGGCGCTATGCCAGCCTATAAAGATATTTGGGAGCTGGGAGGGAAGTTGAGGATGGGGAGGGGGAGCGGGCCTCCGGTTACCTTACTCACCGAACGAATGGCAGAAGCACAAGATGCCTCTACTTCACGCCGATATTCTGTGAGGTCGTGCCACTAGCCCGGTCGAGCCGGCCCATTCGAGCAGCAGCAAAAGCCACCCACATACAAAATTGCTCAACACCACTTTTCTTTTTTACTTACATATTTTTGTTTCAAAAACACTCGAATTGCTATACCTTCATCACCTTTTATATAAATTATGCCTTTTCAATTTGAGCCTTAAACTTTGAAATTTACAAATAAACTAGCTGACCCGGCAAACGTTGTTTTGCCATGTAAATCATTTCTAGAGAATTTCTAGTGTAGAAATAAAATAACTAACTTATTGGAAGTGTATAAGGATGTGGAATATGAGTGAAAAAGGCATGGAGCACTGTGAAGGATGAGGGAATGTTGTTTAAAAATAACAAAACACCAAACACTAATTTTTTTAATTTATTAAAAGTAATAATTATTTATATCATTAATTCATTACATAATATTTATCTCTTAATGCTACAGCGTGAACAATATTTTTTGTTAGAGCGGGATAAAAAATGATAAAATTATGAAAATGACTACTAAAAAGCAGGGGTTGGTGATAGATAAGTGCAAATTTAGGGTTTTAAAAATTTATCAAAAAAATAAAAAAAAATTTTTGGCGTGAACACCCCTTATCACTTAGAGGTTTAAAAATAGATAGTAGCTGATTCTCAGACTTACTGAATATGCATAAAAAATTTCATAAGAATCGGTCAAGCCGTTTCGGAGGAGTATGCGAACGAACATTGTGACACGAAAATTTTATATATTAGATTTCAAGAAACTTCCTTTTTATTTTCGCACACTCTTTGTATTCATATTCTTACTATTTGTTGCATCACCAGCTGAAGGTAGAAAAGGAACCTTTACACCACGTAGTTGTGCGATTTCACGCAGTACTAGAATCACATAAAGTTCGCGTCACGCAAACAAACACACCTAGTGATAATAATATTGTAATTTGTTTTAATTCCGATCGTCATTTTATATCCTTATAGCCAAATGTCCACTACGATAAATAGAATTTATGATAATCCATTTTTGTTCGCAATATCCAAAAAGTGACACATGTTCTTTTCGTGTCATGATTTATTTTCGTCTTTTCACGTGCACTCCTTCAAATAAAACAGCAGATGTTTGCTAAGTAAACGTAGCTAGTATTCGGATAAAACCAGGCAACACTGTACCTTATTGTTTAGTAGGTACTCTTGATTCTTACTAGAGTTGCCACTTGTCACCCGTAATACAGAACAAGGAATAGTATCCCGTAAGCGGAAAGCGTTATACAATATATAGTTTGTGTTGTGTCGATAATACAATTACTTTTTGTAAACCTATTTACCAAAACTAAAGATATGCTGAAAATAACACGAATTTGACGAGAGAATTTTTTTTTATTTGTAATTTAAATGATATCACAGAATACCCGATAGTTCCTTGTTGATGATTATGTTGAAATTTCGTTGAATATTTTATCAAATGTTTGCAGAATCTACCCATTTTGTGAGCATTTACTTGATTAATGCGATGGCATTATGTACGTTCAATAAACGTCAAATTAATTAATATCCGTTAAGCAAATAGTCTTCGTTGATTTTCCATTTCAATAACAAAGAAAGGTTTATTCCATACATAGATTAAATTAAATTTATTGCATCATAAAATAACATTACACATACCGTTCCGATGCGGGGCGATAGGTCACCCCGCTATGACGAGATAGTTTGGGGCAAAGTGCACAATTTTCTATTGCTGTGGCTGCATTGCGTTACACGTGTCGGACATTTGTCAGTTCTTTCGGGTTTTGGATGGTTTGGTGACATCTGTTTCTCTATCCTATCCGGGTTCAGTACATGACTGTACTGAACCCGGATACAGTACAGATACAGGATAGAAACAGTACGTTGCTGGGCCACAGGTTGGAAATCTGCTTAAATTTTTCAGCACTTGATAACGAAATCAGTTATCAAGTGTAGTTTTGGAACATTTTCAATTTAAAAAAAAAATATTTCAATTAATAATCAACGCGGTGATCCTGATTTTACCTTCCATTATCCTTATTTTACGTAGAGGAAGCTTGTAATCTGCAAATGGAGGAATAAATTCTAATATTAATGTAATATTGACAATATGAGTAAATTAATTTACGGACATAATTGATAAATAATATTTATTTAAAATTGAATCGCTGATTGTTTACTGAATTTAGTATAGCGTGTAGGAGATACATGCCGAATTGTCAAACGAAGTTCTAATTTTGTTTAGTTCGTGGTAGATACAAGCGGCAGCTTTCGCTGCTGCTCGAATGGGCCGGCTAGACCGGGGTAGTACCACGATCTCGAAGAATACCGGCTTGAAGTAGAGGCGTCTTGTGCTTCTGCGTTTCGTTCGGTGAGTGAAGTAACTGAACTTCCCACATCCCCTTCTCATCTTCTCCCCATCCCCCAAATATCCTTAAACCGGTCGGCAACGCACCTGCAGCTCCTCTGGTGTTTGTAGATGTCCGTGGGCGTCAGTAATCACTTAAAAAAATATGATGGAGTGCACGACCTGCAAAGTGTTGCGGGAAGTTGACCCTGGAGGAAGACCATGCTTTGTGCCTTTATAGAAATCTTTCGAGCCCTATGTTCAGCAGTGGACTTGTGACAGACTGTAATGGTGATGATGATGAGTTCGTTATTAAAATTAATGTCAAAACAACTGTTTTAACATTAAACGTTCGTGAATTTGTTGCTGAAATCGGGCCTTTTTCTAAAAATTCCTGTTGTGTTATTAATTTGCAAAAGTACATTTCATAACCCCAAACTTGCACAAATTTATAATCATAAGGTAGCGCGAAGTATTCAACTGTACTGTTCAAATAAATTTCAAAACAGAAAACTGCTGTAACTGTGCAGTATGTGAATAGATATAAGAAGAACTATAACGTAGAGAACTATAAAATATAGCGTTCGTTAAGCCTCTAAAATAAAGACCTGTCCGGTGCGTTAATGCATTACCCCAACATTAATTAATAATTAAGTATAGATAAGACCAGTATTTATTAAGTCTATTACGCTACAAGATTTCGCAAGAAGTTTCATACCTAAACAAATCGTACATTGATTCATTCTTGATTACTCAGGATTAATTCAAGATTCTGGGGCCCTCCCCCTCCCCATCCTCCCTCCCATCCCTCAAATATCCTCTAAGGCCGGCAACGCACCTACAGCTCCTCTGGTGTTGTGGATGTACGTGGGTGGCGGTAATCGCTTACCATCAGGTTAGCCGCTTGCACGTTTGCTCCTAGAAAAAAAAACTCATTTTCACGATATTAGTCATATTTTACTTTATTAATGCAAATCCAATTCCTACCTAACGCTGCCGTATTGTCTACAGCACCCGGAGCACATAGAGCAGACGAGATATCGCTGGGACACGAAGCAGAAGAACCACTTGCTGGGTAGTTTCTTCTGGGGATATGTTCTCACAGAACTGCCAGGAGGTCGGCTGGCAGAAATCATCGGTGCTAGGTAAGACAGCACAACAATTTGTTCTAAATTTGATCAATACTAACAATTGTACACTGTTTTCTAGTTGCCATTATGTTAGTCAAATTTGCAATAAAAAGTTATAAATCAGGAATAAAGTAAGTTAAGGTGTCGGATGAAACCATATAATAACCAAATAATTGATAAATAACCACTAGTTTTGATAAATAGATTATTTATATTATTCAGTGGTTAATAATATGCTATAATCGCTACACCACGCACACGAATCAATCCTTGACAAACGCCATGTCTTTGTTTTGGGTCTTTTGAGATGGTTCAGCATCTGTTGGAAATCGAGAGGTTCTCCAAGCCTGTATCCAAATCTGAATAATACGTGGTAGGAGATTATCTTACAACACCACGCCACGTAGAAAGTAATATTTTTATTGTTATTAAAAAAAAACGCTCTGACGTCCGTTTACTCCATACTGTCTGTCAGAGGCAGTCAGAGGTCTAAGTATTTATTTTTAGTCCTTTCTACTGTCAACCTAGTTCTTATAAGAGCTTATTTGGAATGTGACCGGTGGAGAATCGAGTTCGAGCAGCACAAGTTTCAAAAAAAAATATTGATACGAGTTCCTTAACCTCTCCACCATTGTGGCTTTTTAGTTCTTCTAAAACGTATAATTTACATTTATTGTTGCAAGTTGCGCTAAAAAATAGATTCTTACCGTTCGTACTTTTAAAACAAGAATCTTAAAAATTCGATACTGTAAAAACGAGAAATCGATTTTATCAAATAAAAAAAAATGTGTTGTAATAATTCATTTTATGATATGACCGCATTCTGTTTAAACTTTACCGACGAATAATATGTACGTGCATCGAATTTAATTTAGTAGCGGACACTGGCCGCTGCAATAAAAATAAAAATTTAAAATTTCGAAGAGTCAAGAGGTAATTTGGTGTTCCGAACAGTGATTGAACCTCGAATATTTCTTCCTTGAGTTGAGGTCCATTTAACGGTTTTTATGTGTGGGTGAGGTTCTTTGTAAAACACCTCGTCATTCTCAACACAACGCTCTGTAAGTTTGATATGTCTTTCTAAGCTTTTCTCAAGTCTACAGCATTTGCCATTCACTTAAAAACTTATCCCCGCCCAAGTTAGATTGGAGGTAAAAGAAAATAATTTTTTTTAAACGTTTCTTTCCACTGTCGGAATTTCTTCTCTGTCGCGGACAATTGGTAAGCGGTAAATTGTACATGGACAAACACCACACAGATCCGGAACTATTATTTGCAGTTAGTCCATATAAATACTGGTCCTGTTCGGTAATCGAAACCCACAGCGCCGCAGGTAAACGCTTACACCACCGAGTCGTCAAGCTAAAAACTAAAACTAGTATAACATTTAAATTGACAGTTTCAATTTGAATTGCGCATGCTTGATTGAACTGCGCAAAGCGTCGCGCTGAAAGTCAATTAATCTGTTGCGGGTTTTATTAGCATATTATCTTGCGGTGTAACGAACGCGTCGAACTTTCCAGAAACCGCTAATAGAAGGGTCGGGGCGAGTCAACGAGGTGTAATGCACAGTTTTGGTCCTTGTAGTTTTGACCCGGGATAATTGAGGCGCCATCAAAGTGGGCTTTAATTCTTTTGAGTGCTTTTTTAACGAAACATTGTATTGATGTATGGCTACGTTATTTATTCTTTATACGATAATAAAAATAAAAATATTTGACGGTAGATATCTTCTCTGGATAGGAAGGTAAGAGGGAATCAGAAATTAGTAAGAGGTCGGCTGTTACCATCTGCCACTATTCCGCAGTAGAACCACTGTTCATCGGTTTCAATGATATAGAGAGCCAGTATAATTACAGGCTGTAAGGCGTTCCATCCTAATCCACAGGGATGGGACGATGCATCGTAACCACTTTCCATTGAATTTGTTTGCATGTCTCCATGGGCTGAAGTATCATAAGGTGGACTGTAGGAATGTTTGTCACACCAATCAAATTAAAAAAAATACCACTGATACAATATAAATGTTTCTGATACCCGAGTTCGATCTCCTGAGCGGAGGGTTCGCACCAATTATTTTCTCAGTCATTTAGGTGTGATTGAACAAAAAACAAACAGGCGTACATAGTAAAACTTAATACACTTCTGGATCATAAAAAAACAACAAAACACAACAAACAGTTGTTAGGTTCAATCCATTCAAACATACATACCTAAAAAGAATTTGATTACATTAGTAACAGATTATTCAATTATTAACCCTATGAGACATAACAACAATGTTAAACACATCAAGAATTAAGGTATAATTCTGCGTTTTATATATAATACATGCGTGTGAGTTGAATGCAACATTTTATGATCAGGGAAAATTAAAAATGTCGACGTGTATTTCCCGCCGAAAAAAATTCTTGGAATTGTATTCTAAAATGACTGAACTATAAGAATTATATTTTAAAGAGCACGCAGCGTACGATTAATATAACACTGGAATGATAATTTTAATTTGCATTATTTTATCGCCCGCATGCCAGCGTAGGCGGCAACTGGTTGGTGACTATTGACTGAATCAGCTGAGTAAATTGGAATCTAGGACGATGGCATCAAGATCATATTTTTCGAATAGCGTTTTTCAAGATATATCTTTTGTAATTGGGGTTCCATTAAACCTGATAAAAAACGACGTCATTGTAACTGTTCATAGATTGTAGGTTTCCTTTCCCAATGAGAAATTTAAATGCGGGTGCGTTTTCATTGTTAACTAAGATGGAACTAGTTCCATGCAATTGTTTATCTTTATTCGATTGTCTTATGAAACCCTGATATAACTGGATAATTCTAATTCAACATTTGTTTCCTCGTAACGTTTACACTAAGAGACCTGGATTTTCGTTGGATGCAAAACGTAAACTACGGGCTTCCGCAAGGCTTCTCTTTACATATACCGGTATAAACCGGTTTCATACCGGTTTTATACCGTGACAGAGTTACAAGACTTGTCGCCGGGTTTGAAAATTGTCATGAGTCATAGTTCCCGGTCTGGGTGTTTGTCCATGTGCAATTCATGTATGTAAACTGCCTCTGCGACACAGGAGAAATTCCTACAGCGGAAGGTAACGTTTTCTTTAAAAAAAAAAAAAATTAAGTTAAAAGTAAAGTTTAAAATTACAGCCTGTAAGCTATAAATATAATAATAAGCTAGACAAAAGCGACTTCTAAGATACCAAATAACATATACACTCTGTTGAATAGAGTAGCGAAGTAATAGTAGTAGCGAATAGAGTAGATATAGCGAAGCATATTACCTATATTATACTCGTATGTTACAAAGTCTCTGATTTAGCGGATGGACAAAACGATATGACCATTACTAGTTGGTCATTTGATGAAATGCTTGACCATTTCACGATGGTGGAAATTCTACGATCGGAATCTATATACATATATTCGTAAATATGTACCTCATAATTCTTTGCGCTCCGGAAATAGAGTTTCGGTGTGACACTTCCCGATTCCGAATTAAATAATTGCCTTTTGTTTGTATTTGACTTTAGAGATATGAACAACCTCTCGAATACGAGTAATAGTGAAAAGAAACAAGGTTTCCTTATGAGACAACACGGAAACGTTTGACGCGAATTATTTTCCTGCCTTCAGCATTATTGTTTAATCTTCTGCGACAATGTCATTGTTACTTTTATTTTATTTCCTCTAATAAAGTGTGACTACTTGATTTTCAAGGAAATGGCCTACATAGTGAGAACACGAGAATTAAAAATATTTACGCTAATGCTGCATCATGCCAGATGGAGTATGGGCGGTTTCTATTCTATTAAAATATGGTTCTGTGCGGTACAGATACTCCCGTCTAATTCGAGATGGACAAGTTACTCAGTATTTAGTTGGCTTAGCCAAGCGGCTGCTTAAAATCAAAATAGTCAAAAGGTAAAAGTAATGCTGCCTACAGAAAAGTTTATTTTGATTGATTTTTGTATGCCTTAGTAATTTTATTAACTTCTATTGTATGTAAAGAACACCACTACTTCATGTACGAGCTCTTTTCTTTATGTTTGTCTTTGCCATATTATCATTATGGGAGTGACATTTAAGAAAATATGAGATATATTTAATGATAAATATTCTTTCCTGAATATATTATTTTCTGTGTTATAAATATATATTACAATACTATAATATAGTATAATATAGCAATATTAAAACACTTGAAATAAAGGTTTTAAATGTTGTTTCTCTCGTTTTACAGAGAAGCACAATTACAACTTTTTGTCATTATTCTAAACCAAGAGTATAAAAATGTTATATGTATATAACACTAGGTGCTTACTTTTCTGCCTCGCACAATTCATTGCCACAGCTGTTGTGTTCCAGTTTGAAAGGTATAGAGCGAGATTATAATTAAGGGGTGATAGCCCATATGTAACCTTCTTTTATTAAGGTTGTTTGTTGATGACTAAAGTCTGCAGTATCTTTAGGTGGACTTTTTATTAGCTTGTTTATCGCCCCAATCCAATAAAAATGTAATCTTTAACAGGCATGTATATTACGTCTGGACCCCACTGCCTTGTTTGTTAGTCAGCAGAGTGCAGACGAGGTTGACTTGGAGAAATATTTGGGTTTCCCCTAATGTATAATAATAATAGTATTTATTGACTGATTACATTAAATTTAACAAGAATGGGATAGAGTAACTACCAATAGTCAACGTATAATAACACAGTCGACGTATAATAACAGAAAATACACAATGAATATATTTAAACTTACAAAAGGTAGTTAAAGGATCGAGTTACAGTAATATTAAAAGTATGAAATTTCGACATAAGTGGCAAAAGACAGTTTTTTTCACAATCCACCAACGTTTCGCAATGTGTGTGTTGCTAAGAAGAAATAGAATTGATTGCTTGAAAGTCCAAAATTTTATCAAGCCTTAATTGTGGTCTGTTCTTTAGTTTAAATTTAAAGCAGTGCGGTACTTTAATTGAAACGTCATACTCGTACAATGGCATGAATAAGATGAAAATATAAAAAATATGAATAATTTCATTTATACTAGAAGTGATGTGATATCTAAACATTATTAAACTATATAAATAAAGCGGGAATACGTAGATGATTTGCGATTTGCGATGACTCGGTCGGAATGTTCTCGACTGGCGCATGCGGGCGGCTCCACTTCAGCGGAGATTTACGACACAAGGTTTCATAAAAATCGCTGTTTACAAATCGTCCTGTTAGGTTTAACGTATCATGTAACAACAACCATATCGAAATATTTATGTTTTTATAAAGGGATGAACTGTAGGTATAAATTACATTAAATAATAGGAGAAGATAATTACTTAAAATATTTTAATATCACTTTTGGGCCGGACTAGCGTGGGTAATTGAAAATTCGCCTACCCAAGTTACTAATTGCTTACTAAATAAATAAATCTTGAAACGAAACGAAACACCGTTTAGTTGTTACTAAATTTGTTTTACTTAAAATTTTTAGTTTTTACTTAATGAATACTGAATATGATTTTTTTTATATATTATTATGTCAAACTTAGTAAGCAAGCAAGAAACTTAGGTACTTATTTACCTCTGTAACTAGTAATGTTAGTAAAAAGAGATATGAATGTACAAATACGACCATGCATGCCCGAAGGAAATTTGCGAAACACTAAATAATATAAAATTCTTTCAAATTAAAAAATATTGGTTTGCCTTCTAAGACTGAAAGCATTCGGTGTTTGATTCTTAAATTAATACAGAAATTTGCTTCTCATAAGTTAGTTTTTCTTTTTGCAAAGATTTGCCATACCTGTGCCAATCGTGCGTGCGCACAATGTGATCATTCGTGTAATGTATTTATGTTATTTTTTATTCGTGAATATGTGGGTGCTTATTATTGACGGGGATTGTTGGCATGCCAACTATTTGCATAGTGAACGTAGTATGCTGTGGTTATTTATGGATTTTATTAGTAAAAGCCATTATTTATGATAAAAGAGACGTAGCATGTTTCTACTACTAAAAAAACACCTGTCACATGTCGTGTTCTTTACATAATTGTCAACTGGTTTACGTTCTTTTCTTTTATCATTATCTTAGTTAAGTTTAGGTGAGTTTTCCATAAAATTGTTTATTTTACTGCTGTGGTCTGACGGCGGCGTACCAATACTGAATTGTATATTTTATCCACGCGCTGTAGGTGTCGTAGGGCTATATAGAATTGACTTCTAATATGGCGACTTCTAATAGCCAACTGTACATGTCCAGATAAGCTGCAACGTGTCTGAAGTAATGCGATCGCCAAGCGTAGTTTGCAAATTGGTGATTATAGCATATCCTCTCAAATGGGCGACGTCTATGTTAAGCAATACAAAAAGTTTAAAAACAGTTGAGTCATTGATTACTCTTTAATACACGCAGTAAAATATGTGCATTTTTTTTTATTACACTTAATTAAATTTTGTTTTCATTGTCATCAGACGGGTGTTCGGATACAGCACCTTGCTAGCAAGTATCCTCACACTCCTGTCTCCAGGCGCAGCGGCATTGGGCTTCGGATGGATAGTAGCATTGAGGGTCGTCTTGGGCTTCCTTTTAGGAGCTACATGGCCCGCGATTCTCCCTATGGCTTCAAAATGGATCCCACCGATGGACCGATCTAAATTCATGTCCAACATGATGGGTGAGTTAACATTTTTATTTATCCCATTTTTATTGCTGTCAGAGCGTTACTCGCATCTTCACCCGAATCATGTGGTCATTCTTATTTTTAACTATTGCCTTGTCGTATGAATTGTGATTGATGACCGCGTAATAATGGAATTATACTTGGCTGAAAATGTAAACAATTTATCATTACGTCGGTCAAATTATCATTGATTGAATGCGGAGTGAGACGTAAATGTAGTTGTCCGATTGCGCCGGTGTTATCACCGTTTAAGATAATTTGCGTGCGACGTCGAGTGGGCTCGCTCGGGTTTATTATTACAATGGTTCTTTTATCGCGCGGACGCTTCGCCATGCATTCTGAAAGCAATATGGCGGCGGAGGCGCGCGCAGGCGTGGTTGCTCACGTCACAGCAATGGCGACCGCTGATTGGTGCGCGTCGCGTAACTGCGCGAGCTAACCTTGCGCAACGGTTGCTATGCGCTGGTAACGAGCACCGAGAAACGTGGTTTATATTATTCTTTTGTCGTTCGATTCTGCTACTTGTTCGAGAAGTTAGTTAAAATATTATGCTAATTTTAAACGGCTTTTGTATGCGTTATTCGCATTACGCGACGTAACTACTTTTACTTTAATCAGCTATTACATACATCCTTCTACAAGTCTTATATCACAAGTCATTATCATAGATTATCACGATATACCCAACCTGCATTTGCAGATTTCCAGCAATAGGTAAGTTTAATATATTCATATAAACTATGACAATCAGTATAATTGTAAGACAATATCAAGGTTTAACGCGAAATTTGCAAATCATTCTCGGACTGTTTGTTCATTGATATCGTAACGTGGGCAGTAAATTTTTATTATTTCATTATCAGTACTTCAGTCCGGTGAAATCCCACTGAGGGACTAAGGAAAAAGCATTACAAAAATTGCATAATAGGTTTCAATACTGGGAAGAACTATGTGAGCTCTCCAATAATTTTAAGTGATTGTGTGATTTACCACGTGCTCAACGGTGAGGGAAACATCGTGAGGAAACCTGCATGTCTGAGAAATAATAAAAATATTATTTCTAGTATGTGTGAAGAAGCCCGCCAACCCGCACTGCCCCCAGCGTGGCGGTTCCTTTCCAGCTCCTAAACCCTCTCTGATACTAGTATTTGAGAAGGAGGCCTTTGCTCAGCTGTGGGCACTTACGGGCTGTTACATCTTTACTTAAGTGATTGTGATGTGATTGGTATGGTAATCCGTCTCCTGTGTGCTGCCAGTGCGTACTCGTGACGTACGATAAACGACCATATCAGCGTGACCTAATTTATGATAAACTCCAATGTTACATTGCTGCAAACGTCTTAAGAAGCTACGAGTTATTTTTGTGTGACACCTTCGGCCACGTGGGTGCTTTGCACGTTTACAAGGTTACGAACACGTGTACGTTTCTGTTCCCAAACGATTTGCGAAATCATATGTTCCCTAGTTAAATATGGCCACTGGTCACTTGAACAGTTACTAAAATTATGACTTTGCTTCTACATTATTATGTCGGTTATCTAAGTTCTATGAAAGTTACCAAGGTATATAATCCTTTGCGCGCGTGTCCTACCTACGTATTTGGCGGCTGAAATACTCACTGCCTACAAAATAATAATCAATAATTCATATGACGTAGTTAGTCAAGCCGTGGATCTTCCGTTCGGTTTTTACGTCGACCTGCCATAGATTAAAGACGACAACATGTAATCATTAATGCATGTGCTGCCATATTTTGGTACCTAGTAGTAGTATTCGATTTTGAGCACTATGCTCCGGTGACCGTATTTCTTACACTCTGTATGTAGTAAAAAGGCGAGTGAGTCAACCTCTGTGCTCTTTCACTACTTTATTTTTATTATACGCCGAACACTTACATGGCGAGCAATTACGTTTAGGACAAGCATTTCCTTCTAAAGTGATTTGAATAGGCAAAGGCCTTATCCGCTATGCCTAACATGATTTAGTTTATCAAAGATATGGTTAACAATAAACAAAACAGTCTTGATCAGAACAGTCAGATTTTATCGAGGAATATATCTTTCGACGTAATTGTTGTGAAATATTTTAAAGGCTTAGAAGTAGATATTTCTATTGTTGTCCAACCTTCACACGTCACCGCTAATTGAAAGTGAAGTCGTTAAACTTTAAATACATTTTGTCAAAGTATATGTAGACTGTAGTAGATAATAGACGCATGGAAACTCACGTAGTGTTTGTACACTCTTTGGCAAAATCACTTACTATAATATCGAATATTAAGAATATAGTATCAATGTGGTTTATGCCATTCAGTGCGTAAAGAAATAGCTTGTATTTTTTTTTATTTGTGGCCAACGAACGATGGTCAGGTAGGTACGGTTATTTTACCTTTTTACTGTATCGAATTGATTTTATCGATTTGTTGCGAGAACTGGTAAGGATAATCGGACAGTATAATAAAAAATGGATCCGGTTTTATACATCAATCTTTTTGTGGTCATAGCCCTATGTACTGATAAATTAAAAAATAATAATCGTGGAATCACTGTTATTATCTTATCTTCTTATCTATATCTTAGGTAGGCTCTTATTATGGGAAGAAAGGGGGTGGTAAATATTTATTCTCCACCGCCTCCTTACGTCTTTTCTTTATGGGAAAGGCGGCAAACGAGCATGCGGTTCACCTGATGGTAAGTGATTACCCTCGCCCACAATCCATCTGCAACACCAGAGGTGTTGCATGTGCGTGGCTGGGCTTTATGGGTATTTGGGATATGGGTGGGAGGATGAGGAGGGGGATGGGAAGGGAGTGTGGGCCGGTTACCTCACTCACCGAGCGAAACGCAGGAGCACAATATGCCTCTACTTCACGCCGGTATTCTGCGAGGCCGTGATATCAACCTGGTCGAGCCGGCCCATTCGAGTAGTAGCAAAAGCCGCTGCTTGGCTCTACCACAATCAAACTAGTGGTGCTACTGCTCATCACCAATCTTTGGGATTACGGTTCAGCGAATTCGGATGGATGTTCCGCCGTCATTCGGTCGCCAGAGGCTCGTTCGTTAGCTAACTGGCAGAGCACGTGGTGGGTGCAAGTAAAGTCCCATGCGTCATACTACGATACCACTACACTGCCTTGGATCTTTATGTAGGTCATTTTAAATCCGCGCCGAGGAATCTGTCAGTCTACCTAATGGGCAGTAAAGCTCGTGAACAACTATGCACTCTATTGAGAAAACAAAGTTAGCTTTATGTTGTTATCTTCGACTAGTTTCGAATAGTGAACGATTGTTTATTTAGTGAAATTGCTTGCAGTTTGCCTTTTTAGTGCAGTCAAAGGTCGGCTTCAAAATGGTATGATATTCGTTATTTAAATTATTTGAGTTATGTTTTTTTATTATATTAGCACCTGAACGTGTAAAGTTATTTTTGTTGAATACGTAAGCATAATCTTTCCAGTCCAAGGACCGAAAAAGCACGCAAAAGGCTGTATGAATTTCTCAGTGTGTCAGCGGGCATTAGGTACAATATGTATATACAATATAATTCATACATAGTGTGGCTTATCTTTAATGTTATTCACCGCCGCGGCATATTTAGAGGATCGTCACTTCCTTGTTGATAACAAAAAAGAAAACAAAACAGCAGATACCAGACCAGATATATTATATCTATACTTATTACGCAACACGTGTTGGTTATTTATATACGCACTTTTGGTACGCAATTCTTTATTACGTGTCATGACCATGAGATAGCAATATTTTATTGATATTGCCAATAAATATAACCAAGCGTATAATCTGAGTAACGATTAATGTCATTTTTCTTTCAATTTAGTAACTTAGCCTAACTGTTATAAGTTTTCATTCAATTCTTTAAAATACATGTAAACCATAATGTCAAGTAATTCAATGAAAAATCAAAAAGCAGTCTTTGTGTGTTTTTGGTTGCATATGCCTTCCCTTGTCATGAGTCATGATTTTGGGCTCGACTTTCGTAATGCTTTTACGCTGCTACTTCCAACTCGAGTTGGTATCTTACGGTTGTTTCTGATAAGTGAGGCGAATACTGCAAACCTTCCCGTTGGGAACGGTTTCTATCCAGCAGTGAACTGTTCAAAGGCTGAAGAAGACGAAGATGGTTCGTCTTTTGTTCTACGAACACGCTACTATTTTTGCCGCGTGGTATCGGTCTAAGTATTTGCCACCCCCTTTCTTCCCGTGGGTGTCGTAAGAGGCGACTAAGGGTGAAGCCTTGAAAATCTCAATGGCTACCGACACATTCCGGGATAACCATCTCGAAAAATACCAGACCGAAGTTAAGCATAACGATGTCGGGCAGCAGCATCTGAGGTGCGCAGTGTCTGGTTCTGCGCTAGCATATCCGCTAACCGTGCGTGGCGATTATAGCATATCCTTCTATGGGAGAGGCATAAGATAACCTTGTTATGGTTTTTTTTATGTTTCATGTGTTCTATTAAAAAGGAAGATATTTTTTCAACAAAATCATGTCGTGTATGATTTGGTACTGCGCGTGCGCAGCTAAGTAGCAGGAATTTACTTTCACTTTTGTTGACGGAATTTCCGATTCTCCGCGCCTTGGAATTTAACACTGATCTGAGAAAGGCTTAATTATCGAGTCTCTCCTTTTGCAACATTTGTCGAGTTGCTTAAAGGAAATTACAAAAAGGCGATAGAATTTATTTATATATCGCGGTGCTGACACCCAACGGGGACTTGGACTTCTCAACAATCATCTTTTATATAGTCGTCTCATTATTTGTTATTGTTGATAATGAGAAAATTACTAGTAAAAGTAAGGTAGCAACCTGGAAATGCTCGCTGCTGGACAAACACGCCTCCTCTCAAATAGTTTTTGACAGAGATTGGAGCCGGGAAGGGTCCACTAGCTCCAATGCTGCCTGGCGTACTTCACACGTCATAGTAATAATTGTTTTTATTATTTCACAGACATGCATGTTTCCTCACGATTTTTTCCTTCCGCTTATGATGAGGTAAATTCAGTACATATTCTCGCATAACTTTAGGCTACCACAGCTTTTACTTACTAGTAATTACTAATAATTTTCTCACACTGGGCCAAAGAAACAGAGTGCATATTATGTAATTTTGTTGTAGTGTTCTGTATAGATCAAATTTCTGTGTCTTCTTCCAGCGACGTATCGGCACAGTATGCGTTTTGATCGATCGGGCATGCCCTGTGTATACACCTAGCTTCAGGTCTTGCTAAATAATCCGCGACAGGGTCCTAATGGGAGATTTAATTTTACGCGATAGCAATTGTTTTCTTATAGCGTTTCGTCCATCTGATCCTCTCTGGTCTTAACAGCACGGAGTCGCCCCGATCTTTTATAGTCTTCGCCTTTATCGTCGTTATCGTCTTCGTCTTCGACATGGGAATTGTCGGTGTACCTGCCGATAGTGCGATAAACAAACATACGGCTGATGCTTAGCTTTTGAAGCATTTTAATAATTATTGACTCCGTACCAATTTTGTGCCAAAGAGAATTCTAGCAGAAGCAATGATTGCAATTCAGTTTGCTTTAACTCCCTACTCCGTGATTGAACGATCACAGTGAAATCGATCCAATTTCCTTACGATTATCTAAAACGCGTCTATTAAATTGCGTTCCTAATTTGTACACAGTAAAAATGTTTTTTGTTTATCATGCCCTTCCCTCTGCGATGCGTCCTCTGCTATCTAGGTCTAGGCATTTTTGAGGAAAACTCACGTGTGTCATTAAAACTATTTTCGCATCCTCCTCCCTTGTCCTCCATGCACTGGCGGCTCAGATGTAATGCTCAATGTAATGGCGGTGTTCCGATATGCGATTTTGTTTATTGATTTGCACACTTCTTTATATGGGAAAAATCTGTGTAGGTATTTCCAACAATAATAATTTCATTACACTAAATCAATTTAACTGTTCCACTATTGACATCATTTCATCTAAATTTATTATCGAACCGATAATTATTATTTACTATGAATTTTTCTTGGTCTCGTTAATTAATATGTAATTTAATAATTAACGTTTAATAATTTAGGCATATTTTATTTCAGCTTCGTCCCTCGGCGCGGCAATGACCATGCCTATCTGTGGGTTTCTTATCGCGCATTTCGGATGGGAATCTGCATTTTATTTTACCGGTAAGGACAACTTTGAGTTCTAGTTCACGAGTACTGATGATCTGCGGAGTGTATGAACTTTTTATTTGATATATATTTACAAATGCATATTTATTTCTTGTATTTACGAGAATATTACATATTTGAAATGAAACTATTGTTAACGGATTTTATCGCGTTTAACACTTTACACAGTTACGGGGGGACTTGAGATGTTTGACGTCCTGAGATGTAAATGTAATTAAACGCTATAAAATCCGTAAATAATAGTTTCATTTCAAATGCATATTATTTTCCATAAACTAGACCAGTTCAATGTGTTAGTGCCAAAACATTAAGAATAGTTTATTTTAGTAAGTTTTTTTCTTCTTTTGTCATATCTCACGATTAACCGGTGGAGGGTTAACATATTCTGTGCTAAATTGTCGAAGGAAGACGGAATGTCCATTGTATATCGGTTGAAACTATACGCCGCAGGGTCGTGCGAGGGTACCGGCTCTGATTCAGGCTCAGATTGTTGAAGAAATATATGTCGATTTGGAGATTGTAAATTTAGGTGCACAATATCCACAGACGATGCCTGTCAGCAAAGACTAAAGTGTGAGGCGCCGACAACCCGTTTGGCAATCGTGGCGATTATGGACAATTATATCCACCGGTGGTCTACCCACCACGCCCCATGTCCATACTAATCTTTCGGTTATATGGACCGAATCTTGAGACCCGCCGCCACTTGCTTGCTTCTCCCAGCGCCTTTTCTTGACACCCTGCAAATTCTCTAGTCCCGTCCCTATCCTTTATTTACCAATCTCCCTCTGGCACATAACAGCACTAAGGATTAGCTTGTCCGGAAACGTCATAAATTAGGTAGCCTCTATGAAACCTAGACGTTCCTTTTTCTGCCGGTGGTCTAATAACAGGTAGATTAAGAAGAAGGCTCTGAACTTGAGTTACTTGTCCAGGTATTATCGGCGTGATGTGGTCTGTGGCCTGGTTCGCCGTGGTATACGACACCCCGGCACAGCATCCGCGCATCTCCGAAACTGAACGCAATTTTCTACTGAAAGCACTGCCGCAGGACAATAACACTAAAGGGGTGAGTTGAAAAATGTTCGTAATACCTGTGTGGAAGAGGCTTTAAAATCTGCCATCCCTTTTCTTTATCGAAAATCCTTGGAAATTTCATGACAATATCCATTCGTGATGGTAATGTCCATCCATTTAGTGAATCCGGCAATGACTTCACGTTCCATCTCCGAGGGAAATCTCTCATGAAAAGTGATTTACGGCAGCCCATTTGGCTAAGCTGAATCGTGCCAAATGGAAATCCATGATCGATGTCTACCCCTATGGATGACTGGTGTTAGTGCATGTGCTAATACACTTATAATTTTACTTACATTTAAATGCAATTTACTACGCATAGAAGCCCACTTTCAGTGACCTACTTAGGAATCGTTTCGAACCGGTGTAGTTTCTCCATTGAATTCGTTGGGCAATAAATTCATCTGCCATTCAACTCGACAGGACGTAAAGGATTAAGTTCTATTAAGAGCTGTTTGGATCTTTCAACTACATAACTGACGTTAACTTTCTCTCTGAATAGAGTGGAATAAACTCGTTTCGGAATATAAACTTTTAAGCGAAGTAATTTTAAATTATGTCACACATTCCATGTACGATCAGATCTTATTTTCAAAAGTGTTTTGGCTTCCCGTGTAACTTAAGTTTGTATTGGAACCAACTCTAACATTTTGCAACTTTGCAAATGGATGTAATTCTGACGAGAATACCATAACGTGGTTCTAAACTGATCTCATAATAGTCGGAATGCACGTACAATCTAGGCACTGGAACCTACTATGAATACCTGTGGGGCATATCGTATTTGGTTTCGTTTCATAGTATTTTTTATCTAAGGGCCGGTCATTACAAATGTGCGATATCCGACACCACCGAAGGTTTAACTTTTAATTTATATGCTTTAGTCAGATACCTGCGTATGTTAGAAATATTGATTCAGTAACAGAAAATAAGGATTTCGTGTTATAGTTGTGTATTTATCTATTGACTTCACTAGGCAAGTGAAAGGTAAGATTGTGAAATATGGCTGCCGGTTAACGTCGTCGACGCAAGAACGAACTCCCACCGATCGTCCGATATCTGACCAAGTCTTCCTCCTACACGTTACGTTTTGCCTCTTAATGTCAGCATGGCTATATATTTGCCTTGCACAAGACTTCAGACTTATTTATTCTTCATTGAACCTTATACAATACAGGATCGAAAGGCTGATATAATTTTAAAAGCATTCTCTGTCTGTGACATCCTTGGGGGATTGATTTTAATGATAAGTTATCGAAGGCGGTTACAGTAATGCTTAAATAAGGTATAATACACAATGACATTGTTGTACGAAAATGGACTTTTTATAGATCTTACGAAGATCGTATTCGCGCCTGATCATGGCCACACAGCTATGACATAGTAATTATCAGTGACAGATCTAATTTTAAACTTTGTTAACTTAATTGGTTGTTTGGCAGCACATGCCGGTGCCGTGGCGCAGCATTCTCCTGTCGCCCCCCGTGTGGGCGATCATTATCACGCACGGCGCCTCGGTGTTCGGTTACTTCACCGTCGTCAACCAGCTGCCTACTTACATCGAGAGCATCCTGCACTATAACATAAAACACGTAAGTCTTTTTGTATCATATAATACTTTAACCATCTACATCAGGGATTCCCAAATTATTTTGGGCAAGAGACCCCTTTTCACAAAATGAATTGTTACCTCAGACCTATGGGGGTCTGCTGCCAAATTTCTTTAAAAATCCTATCTCTAGTTTTTTTTCCTATTGATACAAAATACCTGCCAATTTAAAAACTTTGCGGTTGGTGAGTACTTAACTTAAAGTCTTACCTTAAAACTTAACTTAAAACACTTTGGGAATCTCTGATCTTTCTGTAAGTGTTCGAATCTTTTCTGTGTAGGATCCGTCTGGGTCCGCACCCTCTACCCTAACTACTTTTGCGGCTAATCAGCAACCAGCGGTTTTTTATCGGATTCATTTCGGAGAGTGTGCGGAGGTTTTGCATAACCTAATACCCCCTTCCCCTTTCCATCACCGAACGACTAGACGCGGCGAGCAGTTCCACCCTTATGTTGTAGACATTCCTCCATTACGCACGAAGCGGTTTGCCTCTTCTTTCTTTATGCGGACGGCTAAGGAGTGGAACTCTCTGCCGAGGTCAGTTTTTCCGGAAACCTATAACCTGGATATCTTCAAGGCCAGAGTGAACAGACATCTAGGCAAGCGTGTACCATCCTAGGCCTCATCTTCGCTTTCCATCGGGGAAGATTGAGGTCAAACGCAAGCCTATTTTTTCATAAAAAAAAAAAACAATGTGTTCCGCTGCGATGGTTATGGAAAGCCAGTATAATTACAGAATGTGCAGCATTCCATCTTAGCGTCTAAACAAGTGTGACAAAGAAGTCCATGTAGTAGCCACTTACTCAATCCAATAAATATAAAAACATCTTTTAAGTTTCCGAAAATTTCCAGGGAAGCGTCAACATAACCTTGGAAATTTGTCCATACTCATCACGTTTGCCATTAGCCTAATCATTAATCACTATTTGAATGGATTTTTTACTATCACTCGATCACCATCAATTTTGTGGTCACACAATTGTTGACACTTTCGTTTAACGAAGCATCTTGACACTTGTTTGCCGCCATTTTGCCTAAAGACAATGTTTACAAAAAAGTACTTTGTTTATATCGGAAACAATTCTCCAAACACTAAATATACGGTTTTTTGTTTTATTGTTTAGTTTCAAGATGAGAATTGCAACATTGTTAGCGCCGAGCTGTTACGATTTATTACTTTTTTTTTCACTAAACATTAATCGATAATCGAATAGGAGAGGCAATCTTATCATTAGTGCTCACAGAAAGATTCTCTGGTTTAATTGATTAAACTATTGATGCTTACTGTTTCAGCTTATGATCTTCCTTTACATTCTCCATATTACATTAGCTAACTTGGTCCACATACTACTAATAAACCGGTGAATTGGTAATCTTCCACTGCATATTTCTTTAACAACCCGTAACCACTTAACCACCACACGCGCTGGAAAGCGACCTTTGGGAAGGATTTGGCTAAGCTAGCAGGGTGGTAGTCTCAGTACGAGTCTGAATGATTTATTGACGAGATTTCCCTAAATCGACTTTTATCATATGATTTTCCCGAATATTTACGACCAGACGTGAAATGTTCTCTTAATTTACTTACAAACGGCAAAAAGTTATTTAAGAATTTTTAATATGAATATTAGGTTCGTTCTTAAATAGATAAAAATATATACCGAATTAGATATCATTCCTTGTAAATCGATAAAGTACGGAATGCCTAGGTATATTTACTACAGATTAGTTACAATTAAAAGCAATTTAACGTCTGTCTAGGATTGTTCCCTGTGCCATGGAGACGTTCACTACTACTCGTACATGGGCAAACTCCCAGACCCGGTATGCCTAAATATTATCCTGTGATGGAAATGAATCCCCGACCCCCTTTACCCATTGCGCCAACGGAGCCGAATTTCAACGGAATGATAAAATATACATGTCTATCTTCCACGTTTAGCAAATGCTTGTTACATAACTAATTTAATTGTTATACTCGTACATCATACTTCTGAATGGAAACACCTCAAAAATCTGCGATCTTTTTTACACCTTGTGTAGTAAACATAAGATACAAAATTAAAGGTACGCATTTCACTGTACGAAACATTCGTCTGAGATTTTGTACGGTATCCATAACTTCGAGTACTAAAAATGGACATGAATAAATGAAAGTTGAAAGGCGTTTTAATTGCTTTGTTACAAATTCGTATGGCTATCGTTATTGTTTTAAAAAATGTTTTGGTTTTTAATAAAATTATTGACCACTATGTAATTGGTAATTAAAATTCTGATTATTTATATTTTAAGACCATTATCCCACGGTCCATGTTTTTAAATAATTAAGTTATTAAGTCTACTAAGTAATCACCACATAGCAATCTCAGAGATATTTAATTCAATATTATATACTTAAATTAACCCCGTAGCTGACTTGTGCCACTGCACTTGACAAATGTAGCACCAGGAGTGACTGCGATGAACAATTTTATTAGTGCTGGCACTCGTCATCGAATCCAGGTGGATTGCGTACTAAACTTACACCCAGTGCTCTGCACCTGCTCTGCAACCACGGCTATATAACTGAATAAACCTTTGAAGAACAATTCGCTTTGGTGAAACATACTAGCATTGAGTCATAATTTTAAAAGGTATAACATTACACGTGCTGATGTGCGATCTCCCCGAGAATATAATAGATTGTAATTAACATTGTAACGTACTCTCCACGTGTAACATTGTTTATGTGTATATAATATTTACCTTAAGCTATTCAGAGTCCAGTAGTATTAAAGGAACAATGAATCATCTTAAATGTATTACTACATATATTATAAATTGAATTACTTAGTCATTCATTATTTTTAACAATGTTGTCACAAATTATCAACATAACGGTTTATTCTTTATAATGTGTTTTTAGGTTATGTAGCCTTAACTGGTTTATTGGGTTTATGACTTATAAGATTGTTTTAATTAAAGCAAACAGTCATAAACAACTTTTAACAGATAAATGTTACATAATTTTGAATTAATAATTTGTAAATTGAATAGACACTAACAACACAGACAACGTTATAACCATTATTAAAAATTAAAATAACTGGCTACACACGTTTCACAGAAAACACGTTTCTTGTAATTGATTTAGATCAAATTTTTATGGTGTGCCACAAAAATATCATTATCATTAATTTTATTTTGTTGTTTTCAATTTATTTTGTAAACTGAATAGAACTGACATTTAAGCGCCATTCTTAACCTTCTTGCGAATACTTTTAAAAACTAGAATATTATTATTTTTAATTTAATCATCATTGCAAGGAAAACTAGTTTTGATCTTATAGAACCTAAACGCTGAATACCATTTCCTTTTCATGTGGTCCTTCATGAAATCTTTGATTATCATAGTTGGAGTTCATAACACCATACAGCTAAAACAATATCAATATAGTTAACAGAACCATTTTGCTTTACAATAGATTGACTATTGTTTTCTTTCAAAAATTACCTGTGACCAGCAGTGGGACTGTTAACTTTTATAGGCTAGGATAAAAGTAAAGCAATACTTTCATAAAGTTACTAAATTATCTGTTTTGCCATATAGCCTCGCTGTACAAATGCCCATCCGATCCAAAATATTAGCTTTAAATTAGCATTAAAATCCTTTAACACATAATAGTATGACTTTCAAACATTTTCTAAAGAAACAGACAGCTCTTTTTGTTATTCTATGCAGCGTTTTAATTAAATTCATATCGCTTTTACACAAGTTTGTAACGCCACAATATATTTTAAACTTTTTATTAAAGTCGGTTGGATATATTATTGCTCGGCTTTTCCATATATTGCGAAGCATAAACAAGCATCGCGCAAGGCTCCCAGATTATTGCATCAGCCGAGAAGTGGACAGTTTCTGGTTTTATCTCACATATAAAAATAAGGTACACCCATATTTTTCACTATTCTGTCCCCCTCTTTTTTTTAAATAAACTTTATTAATATTTTAAGTCATTTTTGCAGTGTCAGTATTTCTAATCATATTAATACTTGATTGGGTTTTCTATTTGTACTTTTTTAACTTTTCAAGTGTTATACTATAAACACATCAAGAATTAACTACAATTTGTTACGTTTAAAAGAGTCTAGTTATATTTTAAATAAAAAAAAATACATCTAGTTTCACATTAATTAGGACTTGAAAAAGAGTTGAAGTCATTCCAAGATAATTTTAATCTAGAAATTGAATAAATTTTGACACACTCATAAACAAACAAAGGTGAATATATTGAATAAATATAATTTTTAATTGATAAAGTTTTAGTAAGTCGATTGTTTCTAACTTATTAATAACAAAATATCAAATAATATTTATTATTAATGGATAAGAATGTAATGATTTAGTAAGAAAATCTACCATTTCCCTTTCTCTTCGGGGTGTTGTAAGATTAGTCTAAGTGAAAATATTATAGAGTCCTATATAATATGGCGATAGACATTAACACCAAAAATTTCGGACCGAAAATACACAAACCTATAACGGGCAGATACAGATATGGTACGAAGTGTCTGATACTGCGGTCTTCAATCCGCCTGCCAAGCGTAGAGATTATGGTATGTCTTGGTAAGATTAGGGAGAGATCCATGTCAGCAGTGTCAGTGTCTGTTGTACAGGCTGGTATGATATCTAGTTACATATTGAAATTATCTAAACTTTTTATGTAGCCTGCTAAAAAATCAGGAGATTGTTTTTGTGATCCTGGAAAGGAGAATAAAATACTAATAAGTCGGATTAACTTATTCAACCCAGACAACTTGACGAGTACAAACTGATATGTTCTGTTTGTAAATATAAAACCAGTTAAACTCGTGAAAACGCTTCCTCACAAGGGTTTCTATAATATTTAATGATATAATAAATCACGTTGTCCATTCCTGTTTTTGATCTTTATTTTCACAGACTGCGAATTCTTTTATTATATTCATTAGAAAATAAGGGATTCTAATATTATTTACATGAGTTTGTTATAAATTGATAACAAGATTTTAAATTTCCAACGATAAATGTTGCATGTAGTGAAATATATAAATTCCATGAATATACAACGCCCATCAAACCTTAATAGGTCGGTGAACGCAGTGCCGGAACCATCGCGGTTATGGTGCTGCTCCCTCCCTATCACTGGTCTGTAAAATTTAGGTTCGGCAAATTCAGGTTTGATTTTCCGCCATTATTCGGTTGTCAAAGCTTTGTTTGTATCATAGCAGGGTGCACCATGTGCAAGTGAAGTTAAGATTTTGAGAATGATATGGTATAATCCTCCTCTTTACACCCCCATCTACCACACAACGAAGTGTATTTACTTCGCTATTTATTAAGATACGTGCCGTGGTAGCATGTAGGTCAGAACACTTTTAATTCATAGTACGCGAGTAACTATTCCCCGGTGTCGGTACCACTAAAATTGTTAATAGCAATTCTAAGTGCTGAATTTGCCTCAGGCTCTGCTCTGAACAAAAATATCGTGACGACATGCAGGTTGTCGGAAAAATAATAAAAAAATATTACATCGAGGAGATGTGTATCCTGGCAACCCGCACGGGAGCAGCGAGGTGGACCGTCTTAAATATTGTGTAGAGGCCTTTGCTCAGGAGTGGAATATTTACAGGCTGCTACTTTACTTATTGTTATGATTAGGTATATATGTAGATATACGGGTAGGGTGATCAAATGAAATCATTTATTCAACATAAGAATACATTTCACTTCTCAAACCAATTTTTTTTAAATCTGCCATTGTGTCGTTATGAGATTCCTCTGTCGGAGAATAAACAGACGAAAGAAAAAAAAGTCCGTTGGTATCCTCTTTTTAGTATAGCGTTGCCTTTTGCGTATAAAGTGAAACACTATTAAACAAAGACTGTCCCAAAATATTTAAAGCATGGAGACAGTAGTTTTATTACGCGAGAACAATTTTACCTAGCCCCTGTTATGTCAGGTGCTGTTTGCTTTTTTTTTTATTTCATTTACATTTCATTTCATTACATTTTATTTCATTTACATTACTATTATGGATGTCGAATTCACGAGACTTGTTGAATGCCTGTGAAGTTACCAATTTTATTTACTTCGTGGTTTTTATATTTTGTTTAGTACATGCTCTGCCTGCGACATCTTTAGAGTTAAATTTATGAGTTAATGTAAATCCTAAACCAATTAAATGTTGCAATGGTAAAAGACCATAAGAAATGAAGTTAATGATATTTTATCTTTGTCGGATGAAATAGTAAATCATTTGTACTGTCTGCCATCGTAAGGTAATGAGTAAAAGTCACAAAGGCGGTAAAAAACTTTTTGAATATTAATGTGTTTCATTAAGTCAAAAATAGTTAAATGGCCATTTCCTCTACCAAGGGTTGCACTACTTATTTCAATTAAATATAAAATTATTTTTAAGTGGTCATTTGTCAAGCAATAATTTGAAAGTTACAGAAACTAATTTTTGGAGCACCTTTAGCAATCGACATAGAAACTACTGTCAACTTAATCTATTAGGAAAGGTAAAAGCTTAAGGTTGAGGTCGCCGATCCCGTCACTATAAAAATAGGATCCGTAAAAGTTACGGACATTCCCGCCCATGGCGCCTCGTACATATTGCCTTACTAATTTTAGAATAGGAGGCATAAAAAGATACCACGTCTGCAACTACTAGACATAATTTATTTTCCTTAAAACAAGCTTGCGTGTAATTATGTTTAAAAATAGCAAGCGCTATCCCGTCCCGTGTTAAATAACGCATTTTAATAGTAATTTTAACACACTGTTATCAGATTTAACTGATGGTAAAGAATAAATAAGAAAGCTCTTGCATATGTAAAAAAACACATGGCTGAACTGTGTTACAATTTAATCAGAAAACTTTTTACGTTATGAAAGAAAAAAAAAATCAGAGTACGTTTTGTTCTAAGTGAAGGTATTTCGTATATCTGAAGATTTAACACGCTCTGGGGAGGTCTAGGGTATCTTCTTGTTAAATAATATAACAGTGGAATTGTAACAATGGATAGTCAAAGTCAAGACATTTTTTATTCAATTTAGGCTTGTTTTAAGCTTCTCCGAGCTTCTCCGACAAGAAGCTGGGACCTTTTTTTTTAACGCCGTGTTATAATGTCATTTATAATTTACAATAACATCAATACAATGACAAAATGTATATATTTTTTTAAATGACAGTTTTAACAATATGAATTTACTTAAGATGAGCCAAGTAATAATAATAAGAAATTCTAATGAATGCATGAATTTCTGAACATGTTTCTGTCTTAGTACAAAACCGTCCGCATAAGGAATTGTAATTTTGCTCCCAAGGATCACCTTTTTTTATTTTTGACTTTTGTGTTGAGCATGTCGACTATTCCGTATACAAGTATTTTCCTGATGTACGAGTAGTTGCATTAATTAAAGAACACGTTCGCTCGTCCACGCACCATCCAAGTCTCCGAAGACGTCCGCGCGCAAGACTAGTCTGGCGACACTGTCTCTGACTGTCTACGCCGACGGATACGAGAGGTATGTCTCGAGAACCAATTTTTCGAGAGACAAGATACATCAAGAGACTTGATTGAAACCTATTACGAGAATGTGTCTCGAGACAATTGTCTCCTAGTGCGTACTAAGCTTAAGATTAGGCAAACTCGAAATATGACGATTTAAGTAATTAGCAGATCCGTTATAGACATCCATATTGTATATTTTTATAAAACCCTTAACACACTTAATTAATTGCATTGCACATTGCATGCAACACGCCCTCTTAACTATAAGGGCCAGCGCGGACGATCGTCTATTGTCCGCCGTTGCTTGGGAAACTTTTTGTACGCGGGTACCGTTGATCCGCCATGTGCGTCGTGCGTTGCAGTTCTAAGGGATCTATATATTTTGACAAACAAAAAAGTACCCAGGGGACGTGGGCAATAGACAGTCCATTGTTTGCGCAGACCCTATACGATACAGTGAGTTGAGCCTCCGTTGATCTCTAAATTCCAACGCTGAACTAACTGGTTTTTGTTTTTATGCATGATTGTGTCTAAAAGCAGATTTTTCAATATACTCGTATTAAGGGTTGAAACAAAGTACTAACCTAGGTTTAACAATTCAAGTCGGTTGCCGTGTGTAGTGTACTCAATAGATTTCTTTTAAAAATTGGCTTCAAGTCACAGATCGTAACTGCGTTGATCCAGAGCACTTATAACTGAAATTATGGCATCCTGCAAAGACCTTTATTAAAGACTTCCTTCTCATGTTACGATGGTAACCGGTCGGAGAAAGAAGAAGGTGGTTCGAACTGGAATTGTAATATCTTTATGAGGTCGATGAATGAATAGGATGATGGTTTAGCTGCGTCCTTTGAATTTATTGGATACCAATGAAGCGCTTTGTTAATGTCTCTCATTAATGACTTATGAAACTACTTCCTGTGCCTCTTCATCAGCTAACAGGTTTGCTGATCAAGAGGCACATACTCGGTTCATATATATATGCTCTAATTTCTGTTTATATCTATGGATATTTAATGGTTCAAGTTGGTAAATATGCTGAGACCCTAGACGGTGTTTTTTTTAAATTATGGTAAGGGAGCCAAATCAGCAATCCGCTCACCCGATGGTAACTGATTACCGTCGCCCACATACATCTCCAACACCAGAGAAGCTGTTCAGGTTCGTTGCCGGCCTTTAAGGACATTTAGGGGATGGGAGAGAGGACGAGGAGATGGAACTGTGGAGTGAGAAGTGGGCCTCCGGTTACCCCACTAACGAAACGCATAAGCACAAGGTTCTTCACGCCGGTATTCTGCGTGGTATTACCCCGCTCGAGCCGGCCCAATCGAGCAACAGCAAAAACTGCCGTTTGGCTCTACCACGTGATGTTGAATGAAACGAAGCCTTCGAAGCTGTGGGTTGCGAGTCAGAATCCCTGAGTTATGGTTGTTAATTTTTAATAATGTTACGCAAATCGCAAAATTATTTCCTTTCGTCGTTTTTATGTTTTTCTTTATGTATTTTCTTTTTAAAGTTCCCGTTAACTCTAAACTCACTTCCAACGTAATATATAATTGTACTGTGTAAACTGTAGTTTTCCATTACAGGAAGCTTATTAGAACGGATTGTTAGAAAAAAATATTTTACCTAAAAAATAAGTAGTTTCTTGTATTATTGTTCACATTAGATTATTTAATCATACCACTGCGGTTAAAATATTTTTTATCAGAAGTATTTATGACCATTAGTCTTTGTCCGTCCTGGCCGGAAAATGTTACTTAATTCGAAATTTAAACGAGACAGACATTCACGCACTAGGGTATGTAGTTTTACGATAAAGGAAAATGAGATCTATAAATATTGAGAATTCTATAGAGTGGCTCATCATTGCCAATATGGCATTAGTATGCGGATACGTCATCGTTTTGGCACTTCCACAAGGACACGCGGCGCACTTTAAGGATGTATCCTTGTGCTGAATTATATTTTCCCTATAGCCTTCCTGCCTTTATCGCAGTTTAGTGACCCATTTATTGTTCGACCCGTTGAATAATATACAAACGACATTGTGTTACGTTATATATATATGTGAGCCGTGGTAGACTTGTTGTCAGAGCGCTCGCTTTAGTTTCATAAAGCTCTCGAGCTTTAGTCGCGAGTCCATGTGTGGCTAAGAGTCGTCAATATTCACGAATCCACATTGAATATGTTCTAATTATCCAAGGGTAAATAAGTTTTTCAGAAACAAGTTTTTCCTTTTTTCGCGTGAAGTGTAGAATCTGTGCTATTTGATACAGGTTTGCGGTTGAACCTTCTTAAACTTTGACATGTAAATATTATTATTATCTTATTCTAATGACTTTATTTACAGTCGTTCGTGTTGTCGTAATTACGTGGTTTGTAGTGTTTTACTAAGTCTCTGCAAATTATTACGAGTCGAGTCTCAATGCTGGTGCTCATTATATAAATATTGACAATGATACTTATTTGCTAACAATATGACTATTGCTGGACATGGGCTAACTTGTCTTCTATGTTGTTACTGTTATAAATATCCATAACCAATGGTGAACGGGTCGTATGAATTTGGCGATACTTTGTTACCGTTATAAATATCCATAAACAATTGTGAAAGGGTCGGACGAATTTGGCGATACTTTGTTACTCTGTTGTTATGGTTATAAATATCCATAACCTATGGTGAACGGATCGAATGAATTTGGCGATACTTTGTTACTCTGTTGTTACTGTTACAAATATCCATAACCTATGGTGAACGGGTCGAATGAATTTGGTGATACTTTGTTACTCTGTTGTTACTGTTACAAATATCCATTACCAATTGTGAACGAGTCAGTTGTATTTGTTTAGCACATCTGACCGCGGCGACAACTTTTAGATTATTCACTGCGCAATATGTATTATAGTGCCGCTAGTGTACGCACAAAAAGACAAGTGCGTGTCTATACATGCACTTGTCTTTACTCCCTGTATCCGATGTGACACTTACGTCTTAAAAATCGAATGCAATGTCAGAGACGCAGACCACAACACAATATAGATCCGATAAATAATAATAAGTGTGTCGCACAAGTATTGACTTTGATCAACAATCGGCAGTGTTACTATTCTTGGATCGCACCGGTATGTTAATCATTTGTATATTATTACATCTGCTAATAAAATTATCAATATAATGTTACAAATAACTAAAATCAATGTTTGACCCTCACCTCTCTGTTGGCGTAAACACTTGGTACGCCCGATCTTGACCAATTTTTTTCCGCCCATTTTGTAATTTGTTATTACATACGATATTTGCGAATCCTCTTATGGATATTGCAAACTATAATTTTTGGACATTGGATTCGTAATACCTATACAAGAAAATTGCGTCATTGTAAACATTGGAAGTATAATCATACATTAAATTTTGGCGATATATTTACAGAGACTATAAAATTACCTTACCTTACATTAACAGCATGTAAGTCCACTGCAGGGGATGCGCCTCTCCCATAAGGACTTGTAATATTCGATTACCGTGACGTTGCTGCCCGTTATTGGTCTGCTTAATTTTGGTTTGGTATTTTTCGAGAAGGTTATCCCGCCATCTGTCGGTAGTCATTGTGATTTCTAAAGTTTTTACCTGACTGACGATTCTTAAGCCGATGCCAGACGGCACTATAAAATTACATAACCTTCTCGGCTAAGCCATTTGCTTCGATCATCTAATACAATTAAAAATGTTTTTAAATCAATATCTCATAAAGATATCAACCCCTCCACGATCACTAATTCTCAGACCATGGTCAACGACCTTGCAATCAATGTGACATAAAGTATTTTTGTATTTTTTAAAAACGCATACGTTTCCTTTTGTACATTTGTAATGTCAATCGCATGTGATACATCGAATAATTTTCTGTAGATACGATAAATAACAAACCGACAGTTATTTAACTTTAAGTGTTGATAGTCATCCCTGCCATTCAGGAGTCCGACGTACCGAGCACAGTGGGCGTTGCTAATAGCTCGGTTCAAACATACCTTTGTGAGGTGAAGTTGAATGCACAATGCCCTCGTGTACATGCACAACGAAAAGTGTTTGTTGGATAATAATCTATTCAATATACCATCGTAATAATATGAGGCGACCTGATTGTATTTACATTTCAATTTAACAACAGACAACGATTACATCAGCCTGTTATAGACTGCAACTGTACATAGGTCTCTCCAAAAGGCGCGGACCAGGGCCGGCAGACATTTCTTGGTAGGCTTGCTCGTACTCACCACGCAGAGACTCGCCCTGAGTGCTGAGTGAGTGAGCACTAGCGATGCAGCTCCCCATCGGATAAATATATTCAGGCATCATTCGGGTCGCCAGGGCCCCGTTTGTTTGCTAGCCGGGTGCAAATAAATGCCGTGTTCGGCATTACCGGGAACAAATATTATTGTTTAGCATATAAGTTAGCTTCAGATTATAGTTTTGTTTTCGTTTTTAATATATCTATACGTTGAAATTAACGTGTACTTAATCTGTTTATTGAATGAAAAGGGCACCGTGAAGGGTTTGGTTTCTTTGCGTTAGTTTATTGATTGCGTTATTATTTTGTTTATTTATTTTTTAGTTTTGCTTACTTGCTCGTTCCATATATAAATCTGTCCCTATTTTTTTTTTAAAACCTTAAGCTTCCACTGTAGGAAATTCTCCCGTGTGGCGGAGGCAGTTAACATACATAAATTGCACATGAATAAATACCCAGACCCGGAACAATTACTTTTAGTCCATACAAACACTAGTCCCGTGCGGGAATTAAACCCTCGACCGACAGAAATAATTGACGACACACGTCCACGCGGACGGAGTCGCGGGTGCAGCTTGTTAAGTAGTAAAAGGTTTCATTTGTGTTAATGTGCTGAAATTACACGAATCGTTAAATCTCCACCAGTGTCGGCGGTTAAATATTTTTTTTAAATAATAAACTTATTAATTAGCAAATAATCCAATCAGACTTGAAACTTCGAAAATAAGTGTAGAGGATTTTACAAAGGACATGTGACTTGAGGGTAATTTTTATTGTCTGCATCGGACATTAATATAACTTATGTCGCATAATATAATTAGACGTCGATTCATTGATATGTCCGGAACAAGGAAGCTTGCAACATTCCGGAGTCGCAAGCGTTATGGACTTGCTCTATTACTGCTAATGATTTCTTGTATTGACGCGAACACTACACGTTTGAAAACTAAACTATTATTTTAGGATTTTATCGCGTTTATGTTTTGATTTTCCAGACTTTTCGAGTGGCTTCTTAGCAGCTGCAGTCACGGTTATAATATTAGTGATTTTGACTGTGTTGATTGACGCTTCCAGATCTAAGCTTTAAGATCACCGAACGGTTCTTGGGTGTAGTTAAATTTTAAGTTCAAATAATTATTTGCAATGCTTCGTTGTTACCTTGTATGTAAGAATGTTATAGCTATCATAGTAGTATTAGACTATACAAGTTCACAACAGGACATGTCGCTTCTCCATTAATTATGACGATGCGATAGTCGCTGACCGACAGACAAATTGTACGTGGCAGAGTCAAGCGACGTCTTTTACATTTTTTTTTGCTCGAATGTGCTGACTCGACCTGGGTAATACCACGACCTCGCAGAATACCAGTGTGACGTAGAGTCATCTTGTGCTCCTACCTTTCGTTCGGTGATTGAGGTAACCGCTAAATATTCATGAAGGTCGGCAACGCACCTGCAGCTCGTCTAGTATTGCAGATGGCGACTTTAATCATAGTGTGGGCTGCTTTCACATAGAACTTCCTAATGCTGTCGGCAATTGTCAACTGCGTGGGAGACATTGGAGCCGCAACGGCCAGACATGAAAACCAATATCGAATCCAGGATTCTCGTCTCAACGGTCATGTACGTTAACCACCGTGCCACGCGGTCGTCTATTTATAGTGATGGCTGATGGGGCGTATAAGTACTTACCGCGCTTGCCGGTACGAATCCTCCTTGATTAGGTATAGACGCACATTTTCATCCGAACTTTTGGGCTACGTGTAACTCAGGTTTTTCAGATATTCTCGTATCAAATTTTTTCACACTATTAGAGAATGCAGAAGGCTATTTGCGAAAAATATTTTTAATTCAAACTACTTTGAAATTTAAATGTATCTCCTTAGACACTTCTGTTAGTAACAGTACATAGGTCCGATTCCGAGAAGTGCTCAATAAGCGAGTCCCACTGCCGGTCCCTGCGCTGTGCGGCAGTGACGCGCGAACTGGAACCCACTACACACGCATTACGCATAATTCGTGGCGCCTGAGACTCACCCGCTGTTCTAAAACTTGTTAGCACACTTGTTTATTAATGATGAACATCAAAAGGAAACGGGAAGTGAAAAGATGTTTAAACATGTTTAAGCTTATTATGTTATTATCGTAACGTATTCTTTACTTTTTCATGTCTTGACCGACGGTCTCGAGTCTTAATTGAGAGAATGGCCTACAGAATTCCTTATGAGTGATTTCGAATTCACATAATGATCCATCATCCACGTCACAGATATATACATAATGCAATCACGCTGTCACTCGCAGGGGTAGACTGAGTTTACGAAGATTACCATGAGGCTTTTCAGAACTTCTTAGAACACTCACGGGGTGATATACTAGGCGATCATGCGTGTCCTCGTGCACAAACACACTATGCATATGAACGAAGCGTTATGCTTAATTTCACTGTTTCTGAAAAAAAAAAAAAATACGCCAACAAACACTGAAACAGCATCGCGGTCTATTCTAGACTCCAAAACCTACTCAAAAATGGAAGGAAGGGCCGCCCCGCAATGGTAAATTATACGTTTCGTTTTACAGATGACAGAACTGACAGATGAACTTTAAACAAAATCTGTAGTCACATATCCTAATGACAGAACTCTAAAATGACGCTTTTATTTAATCGCTTTATTTACGTATTTAGTGTAGATCAGTGTTATCTGATTATTACGTTATACTTATAATTGTAAAAACCATAGCCATATACACTTGTATGTCGATGTTTTTTGCATTTCGAGAATAAACATTACACTCGAGGATGTAATATTTGCAAGTATTATAACATAATTATTCTGTGTCACGATCCTCATCGACTTTAATATCTTGGTGAAAATTAAAACATTCATATTTCTGTATTAAGTTTCATAAATGTTGTCACTTTGAATTAATTAGTTAGAAGTAATTACGTGCGTTGTTACAAACATATATATAAAATTAAAACGTTTATTATTTTTTATATACGCGCAGGGCTGTTCCTTGTCTAATAAATCCAGTATCTCTTTGACCAAATAGCCCTGGCTAAAGATGCCATGACACGGCTCAAGCGAATATGTCAAAACTGTGGAATCTCCAGAAACACCAAAATACGACTTGTGCGTGCCCTTGTATTTCCCATATTTACGTACTGAACCGAAACCTGGCCTATCAAGGCAAGAGAAAGACAGCGCATCGATGCTTTAGAGATGTGCTGCAGGAGGCGTATGGTAAGAGTACCAAGGACAGCCAGGCGTACCAATCTGTCGATACTGTCGGAACTCAATATAAAAACGAGACTATCCACAATCTGCGAACAACGCCTCATGAGGTACTTTGGCCGTTTAATGAGATGGGGAGATGAAAATCTGGAAAAGTTAATCGTTGTTGGATATACTGGAGGCAAGAGATCACGTGGCCGACCACCAGCACTATGGACTGACCAGGTTAAAGGCGAGGAGGAACCCTCTCAAAAGTTTTGCGATGTGGTGAGGAACGCGATGGACCGAAAACGATGGCGTAACTGCATTCGCGTGCCAGGACAACTCTCGCCAACCACGATCATCAGTCATGATGGACACGACCAAGAAGAAGAAGAAGCAATAGGCCACTACAGCCACTAAGCACTGCGCCATTGCAGCAGCTGCATAGTGTTAATCATAACATTACATTGTAGTAAATTATAGCTAGTTCACTTTACTTAAATACGTCTCTATGCAGAATTGTCGACAAATGATTAAAAAATGTCGTATTTACTGTCGTCATTCCTCGCTGAATACTCGGCTTAGTAATAAATCCGGCTTTGATGCCGTTTTATTATATCTCCCGTGAAGGTGAACGCTCCACGCCTGCGTAAATACCAAGAATTTGCATTTGCTATGCGAGCGAGGCGTTCCGAAAAGTCGTAAAACGTAGAGGAAACCTTTGTGGGCACTAGCCGAAGTCCCCGATTTTTTTTAAACCAATTTACTTTTTTGTTGCATTAAACATGACATTATACATTTATCATACAGATGGGTAGTTGTTACAAAAATTATTTTTATTCAAGTCAATATTATATCTCATAGTTATATATGTATATTCTTTCCTTTCCTTATATATAATTAATAATCCAATTTTTTTTTGAATCGCTAGTATTAAATGATATAATATTTTGATGTATCTCAAAATAACAATTTTTAAATATCTTTACGAAACACTTCACTTCGTAGATACATGGTATAATATCAGTGTTTTGCTAAGGAGCTTTAACAAGTAGTATGGTTTGTTGACTTATCTATTTAAATGCCCGTAGATGTATTTAAACTGTTAGCTCGAATATCACAGCCATGTTATTAAAAAAATGTAAATAAAAACAAAATGTCTAATTGTTCCACAGAACGGTGTTCTATCCTCTCTGCCGTACCTGGGCAAGTACCTGTGCGCGCTGGCGTCTTCAGTGTTGGCCGATTCGTTGCGGCGAAGTGGGCGTCTCTCCACCACAGCCGCGAGGAAACTCTTCACCGGTTTCGCTGTCGGCTTACCTGGTAAGTAATCTGATAGGTACATAGATTACAATTACAAGGTGGGAATGTGTGCCCCCCCCCTCCAAAGACAGACGTATATAAAAGCTATGATTCCATCTCAGTTCACGGAGATGACAACGCACCTGTGACCTTCATCGATTGTAGTTGTTTGCAGGTGTTCATAGGTTGCAGCAGTAACCTACCATCAGGCGGACAGGTTGTTTGTAACTCTAATATGAAAAAGTTTAAATGGTTGCCAAACTCTAGTTGAAAATCTTATACACAGAACGTATACTAATACTCTCGCCCCCTCCATCACTTACAACCCATGTACGAATCGTAATTAGGGGAATTTGTTGTCGGTGAACACGCCTTTGGGGGAGACCCATGTTCAGCAGTGGACTTCTGATAGGCTGAAATGATGAACACGCTTCAATCTCAGTGTCGAATATTATAAAAGAAACATAAAATATTCTAAAAGACATTATATCCCATAAATATAAAGTCTTTTAATTTATAATATAACATGCAGATCATCTAACACTAGTTTGTATTTCTCAGGCATCCTTATGGTGGTGCAGGCGTACCACGGCCACGACAGGATATGGTCTATCGCCATATTCACGGTGGCGCTCACCATCAATGGCGCGGTCACCGCTGGCTACCTCGGCAACGGACTGGACATTGCGCCTAACTTTAGCGGTATATATCTTGTTTCTACTGTATTATGAGTACGAACTTTTTAACATTGCGTTTCAACAACGTCGTCTTAACAAAGTCACTGCTACAAGCGCGTTCGTTCGAAATGCTATATTAAAAGCGCAGAATGCTTTGTAATGGATATGTTATAACATAACTGTACAACTTTGCGCGCTATACAGAACATACGACTCTATCGCTACAGGCGACAGGTAACTGCTAGAAATAGCGAAAAAATTATTGGTAATGCACATTACATTTGATTTTCGATGTTATTTCAATTGCTTGAAGGTTGACATGTGTTACTGAGTAACATCGACATCTATTGATCATCTTTCTTTCTAGTATCCATAAAATGGTGATATTTCATTATAGTCGAGCAAGCAGACAAGACAATTGTAGCAGCGCAAATAGCAGACCGCCTTGAAAATAAATAGCTGCTTTAACTGCTTTTAATCTGCCGTGTAATATAACGAGCAACTATGGTCATTTTAAAGTCCGACGCATGCGCACCCCACTGGGACCGCGGTTTGGGAGTTGAACGTCATACGATCTCTCTGTCGCTCATATATGATTGATTACTCTCGTTCCACTAGCTCCTCGCAGTGGACAGTCGACGCATTAATTGTTACACATTTTGGTTGTTATCTCTGTTACTGTTATGATTATTGCTTACTATAATATACATCGTTATTGTTATTATATTAAGTTTTACATTTCCCAATCGTTACTTCTATTTTTATATCACTGTGCTTGCGCGACCGCTCCGAACTACTGCTTTCAGAGCGGCAAAGTTATAATATTTGTAGTACCTATAAGGTAGCTGTAAATATTTTAGTTAGTCACGGGCTGGTGATGGGGAGCAGTATCACCAGTGCGAGGGTATGGCCACTGCGCTCACCGGCCCTCATCCCCAGCCTGGTGAGTATGGGAAAGTCTTGCATGCATAGCTTGCCGGTAAGGTCTAGGTCCAGCTGTATACTGTTACAGTCTGCTAAAGAGGAAAAAGAGATCTAAGTAGTGACAGTAGAAGTCTATAAATGTCTATAAACGAGCAACTCATTGGTGAACTTATCATTTTTTGAATTGGATAACGGTGAGAAACCAATATAATATTTTTGAAACATGGTATAAAAGCTAAATTAGAGCGATTTTAAGTTTTCATGGTAACAGAATACAATTTTGCATAGGCATTCGCTAGTATTAAAATAATACAGGTTTTTGTTTTCGCTACAGGTACAATCTTCGGAATGGCGAATACACTATCTTCATTCGGCGGTTGGCTTTCTACATTCATGGTCGGAGAATTCACTAAAGTTCATGTAAGTAAAGTACTCTTTACCGAGTCCAAAATCCAATATTGTACTTGTATTATTTTTTTTCATTTTTGATACTTGGTAGAGCCAAGCGGCGGCTTTTGCTGCAGCTGTGCTACAATGGGCCGGTTCGACCGGGATTGGGCCACAGCCTCGCAGAATACCCGCTTTAAGTAGAGGCATCTTGTGCTTTTATGTTTCGTTCGGTGAGTGAGGTAACCGAAGGCGCATTTCCCCTTCTCATCCTCCCTCCCATCTCCCAAACATACTTAAATACAGGCAACGCACCTGCATCTCCTCTGATGTTGCAAATGTACGTGGGTGACGAAGTAGAGGCATCTTGTGCCTCTACGTTTCGTTCGATGAGTGAGGGAGTGGGAGGCTCACTCCCCCTCCCCAGACCGCCTCCACATCCTCCTCCCATCTCCTTAATATCCTAAAGCCGGCAACGCACCAGCAGCTCCTTTGGGGTTGCAGATGTACGTGGGCGACGCTAATCACTCGCCATCGGGCGAGCCGCTTGAACGTTTGTCCTCTTCACCACAAAAAAAATTATCATGTTCTTCAAGCAGCCTTATTAAAGTCCACTGCTGGCATGCATTCGTTGAAGGGTTTGTCCCACAATTACTACGCTGGGCAGGCGGGTGGGCGAGCGCAGTGCCGGTAACCCTCATTACGTTGATGTCGCTTTTGAGTTCGGCTAATTCAGATGGATAGTCACCAGAGCCTCGTTTTTCAACTAGCAGAGTGCCCAGTGTGGTTGGCAATTGGTGAAACAGAACAGCATATTCCCCTTGCACATTACTGTTCTAAAATAAAACTATATTGTAACCTATTCACTTACAGAACACTTACGAACAATGGCAGATAGTGTTTTACATCCTGGCCGGCACCTATGTGCTGGGTGCGCTTTGCTTCGTCACCCTCGGTTCCGGGGAGCTGCAACCGTGGAACTCGCCTAACAATACCATAGCAAACGAGAAACCGGAGGAGCGACCCCTCAACGAGGAGAAGGCGTGAGGATACCGCGAGGTGGACCATAGGGAATAGTTAATTTAAGCCGTATACCTCGACAGATAACCCAGCCTATGCTAGGCTAGTGGGTAGCATAGGATCTGGTGAAAATAAAAATAATTTAAAAATGACACCTCCCCTTAAATCACAGTACATTTGACTCTTTCTCGCATAAATTAGATAATTGAAAGTAAAACATAAAGCTGTGACCACACTTTTCTAAAGTTACAACGTGAGCAGATAGCATGCTGTTAAGAATCGAAAAAACAATATTTCACACATCTTTTGTCACTTTTTCGTTCTTATCAAGGCGGTTATATATTTGGATTCTCTTTTTATCGCCTGCGTAAAATCAAAAATTCTTAATGCGCAGTTAGTGTGCGCATAACAAAATATGACATATTGTAATAAAAATATGTTACATATTTAATCGTTTTTGCACAAGTGAATTTAAAGATTGATTTTTTTTGAGAAATTATATCGCAACCTAAATACTTTAATACAATTTCTTTTGTTCGGAATTTCGCGCCTATTGGAAAAGTGCGTAGAATTTTTAGTGCACTTAGAATATGCGCATGCGCGAACAGAATATTTTTCCAAAGAAAACCACCAATATTATACTGTGCTATCAGAATGCCACTGGGTACTGTTGTACCACTCAATTTGTGGCTATTTCAATGAATATTATTTATTTTCGCTTCTTTAGCATCTGTAGTTTTTTATCTATATTTTACTTAGACAAAATCATTAAACTTCTGAAACGTTTCTTTGTTCCTTGATGTAATTAAGATCTTACAATATATTGATTTTCTGTTAAAACTCTAATAATATTTACGTAATTTAATATTACTAACATCTCTATTTATTACCGTATATATATTTATTATTTTCCTCTTTTTGACTACAATTTTTTCCTAAGTCATAGACTTTTTTGAAAAAAATATTGCAATCTATTGTATTTGAAATGGCCACAAGAATTTTAAAGACTGTTTCACTTTGATACAAATAATGTAAAATGCAAAAAAATAATATTTATTGATTGGGGAATGTTAGTTTGAATTCATACTTTGTACTGAGTATTTTATAAAATATACAGAATTTATTGTAGTAATGTCCTATAAGGACACTCAAGCAAAAAATATATAGCTTTAGGAAAAGACTTACGCTATGGAAACAAAAATGAAATAAAAAAAATAAATAAAAAAAGGCTGTTTATGATTGTGATGTATTTATGTAAAGTACCGGCTTGCGCAACGGACAGACGATTGTTGCAATCGAATTATTACGAGCTTGGTTTAAAACATTGTCGTGAAAAGATGGAAGGGGCTAGTTGTGTTGGCTGACACGAAACCTATAAATTTAGGACCAATTTACACTTTAATATGTCAGCGCCGATTAAGTCGAAATGATTGAATTGTTATTCATATAAATATTTTTTCACGCCAATGTTCAAAGAGACCCGACTCAGTTGTTGAAACGATTCTAGTTATTAAGTCTCAAGGAGTCTGAAGTAGTTTTGTTGGCCTATATGATATTTTTATACAAAAAAAATGAATACACTTAAGGCATACTCGTGTAAATATACTATGTATCAGATTAAATACAAAACGATATTCTGTATGAGTTAAGTGTATATTACATTTAATTCGATATTATGTTAAACTATATGCTTAGATTTGATACAGAGTTAACTGTGTTTAAGATATTACTAACTTTAATATTAAAACGAACAAAATTACTTCGGCTTTGATAACATTTCAGTTTTTGTTCTCCGGTTGTATTGTTTTTTTTTAATTTATTAATACATAAACAATTTTACAATAATGTGCAATTTTAAGGTTATTTTACATAAACTAAAGATTTTTGAAGATCTTATAAGTCTTCACTCTATCAGACTAGAGATAAAAAAAAGTGCCTTACATGCCTTTAGTAACAACATGTTTATTATTCAATATGCTTCCGTGGAATGTTTGTGGTAATTCTAAATACTTCCGGGGTACCAAACCAGAGGACGACAATCTACTTTGATTCCTTGATTTATTACAAATAAGTATTCCTCGAATAGGTAACAATTATTTATTTTTCTACGTCGAGTGTTTAGGAAAATTCACAGCCATTCTAGTTTACCAGTGGAAAGGAGGTGTGCGATTCCTTAACTCACATATTATTGGTAACATACCACCGGTAGTACATTATCTAAGGACGATTCGCGGACACTTGACCATAGACAAGTCTCGTAACTTTTTACCGTAAGACATAGATATTAAGATTAAGCCATGTTCACACTTAGCTTTATTACAAGGGACAATGCATTGTTTTATTGTGCATTTCGACAGCTGTGATAAAGAGGTTTGTCTATGGCCCGTAAGACTTACCTTCACTATTTTTCTAAGAACACATTAAAATGGTCTTTAATTATTTTTAACTTTTACGTGTGTTCTTAATAGTGTTATCGAAAATTAGCATGTTAACTCCTATCGAATTTTTTGAATCTATAGATGGCTACCAGAAGTTCCTAAATGACGGTAGGTATTTTAATTACGTATGTAATAATTCTTGTTACACAGTTGAGTTTCTACCACTTTGCTTATCTGTGGCGATACCGTGTGACGTATTTACTATTTATCTATTTTAAGTATGGTTAGTTCGAACGCTTCGGTTCGGAATGAACCTAGGTAATATTTTTAAAGTGCTTTATTTAATCCATTATTATTGTATACGATAGGAATTCGTATTATGTGTATATTACACATGCATAATAAAGTATTAATTCTTAGATGCCCGACATAAAAATGTACTAAAATTAAAATATTACGAATATATATTAATTTTTTTGCTATAATGTTACATAAATTACCGCTCAACTCTACATAAACCATTTTGGTTTATTTAAATTGTTATATTATTTACGCTTCTTTTTCTTTATTAATGGGGGGGGGGGGGGCATCTGTGTCCATCTTAGTCGGATTGGTTAATACCTTAAATGATATTTTCGTTATATATTTAGTCGCGGAAATCCGTTAGCTAATTTCCATAAGAGATGGGGCTTACATGAGTGACACAGAGCCAAATTAGTGGTTTTTAGTATTTTTATCTATCTGTCTGTGCGTTCTATTGACCTAAAATCTCGAAATTTGGTATGAAGACGTATAACAACTACAAAACAGTTCAAGCCGTAATCCCTCACGGTGTATGCAGGGGTGGTCAGTACGTTTTACTGTGTCAGCATACAGCGTTGCTATTTATCGACAGTTGCTCCCATTCTTTGCTATATACGTATTCATAGTAATTGGCTCGCTTGGCAGGAGGGTTGCCAACCATATCGTAATATAATACTTCCGGACTATATACAAAAATAATTCAATTTAAGTAAACTGAAACTAATACAAACAATTCCCCCCCACTTTGTATACACATATACAAGTAACAAAAGTATGTTACCTTTGCCCTTTACTGTACAATTTGGTTTTATGTGTATAGTACATGACTATATTGTATATTTTTATAACTTCATCCGAAACATTCTACAGTTAGCCGAAAAGTGTTGAAAAAACCCCTAGTTGGCGATCACATTAACTGGCACGTCCCTTCACCGGTGTAGAAAATAAATTTCGGACATGTATATAAAAATAAGTATTGAGATGGTAATATTGAAAGCCAGGCCTGGCTCTTGTGTGATTGAGTGGCAGATTATCCAAGGCCATCACAGTGTCCATACACCAGTCCTCTTCATCTATTGTTTTACATTGCTAACCCGAAGTCAGCGCGAGCGAAACCGTGGGAAAAAGCTAGTACTAAATATGTGACTTTGAACGGAACACAGGCACCGTTGCGCTTTGAATTACGTATTTAACAAATTAACTATGACTTATTGTGTGGGTTATGATATTTTTTTTTTTTTTAATTTCACTTGGGGGAAAGTTGTCAAACACCTTCCGGTCACTGAAGAGAGTGACCGGTTATGTCGTGTTTAGCATTAAGTACCGGATCCATTAGAACCCTTCGAATTTGAGATATTTTAGTAGAGAAAAAAAATCGTTTTATTTAAATATAATTGTCTTGTAAGTACAAGTGGTACCACAATAATCTAACCAATGACAAAAGACGAGTCTTCTCGAACTTTCTTCAATAGTTATTTTGCTAGAAAGCAAACACATCGATTGCATTTTAAAAAGTAATAGAACAATTATCTTAAATCCCTCTGGAATTTCTAACACAAATCATAATTTTAAATATTTTTTTTGTTTAAGTATATGAAGAATCAAGAATTTACAATTTATTTCTTTTCGAGAATTGTTCATACACGTGCGTGGTGTTTATTATATACATATCTAAGTGAATATGTATTTCATGTAATCTTATTAATGCATGCAGCTTTAAGTTAACACAATTTGTTGAAATGTCTCCGTGACTGTATTTCGTGAACCATTTTTTTTTAAATAAAGTTTTCAAAAATATATTTGTTTTCATTACTGCTTGAACTCCGTTATAACGTGGATCAATTATAATGAATGGAGTGTAGAGATGTTACAAAATTCCAACTGGCTGAGGACAACCCACTTCAGTGGCTTGGTTTTTGTTGCGACAGGGAGCTTCACATATAAAACATAGATTTCGATTCTTTGTCTTTTTTTTGACTTTGATTCAGAACACTGCTGTGATCACAATAATTGTTTGAAAATGCCCGACGTCGGCCTCGCACAACCAAAACATCTAGTCACCACAGATACTATGACACGCAACCACCATAGTGCAGCATTCAGCTCCACCAATAAAAATATTTCACAATTCTGTAAAGTTACTATATAGTGATAAACGAAAACATTTTTTTTTAAACCACGGTACAGTAAGATTTTATTGGGGAATGATGACACGGAATTTTCGGGAAATCGTTTGTGGCATAGCAGATAAGACCCCTGGGGAGTCACTGCCACACACAGCCACAGTGCTCTGTGATAGGTAGTTGAACCTGCAAGGTGAAATGCATGCAGACAAACACGTACAAATTTAATTGCCAATTACAGCATTTTGTTTCGTGTTAGACCCAAAGTGGCGGTTTTTGCTGCTGCTTGAATGGGCCGGCTCGGTAGTATCACGGTCTCACAAAATATCCCTCTAAGGCCGACAACGCATCTGTGGCCCCTCTGGTGTTGCAGATGTTCGTGGGCGTGGGTAAACACATAGCACCAGGTGAGACGTTGCTCCCTTTCTCAAAAAAATAAAATCTTTTTTAAATTAAATTCATCGACCATCCTTATCAGACTTATTGAATAAAAAAATCAAAACCGAATCGAACCCCGGGTCACAGCGTTCGTAGGTAAAAATAAATTTAAGTACCCTTTTTAGTTAGTGATATAAGTAATCTAATATTAAAGTAAAGCATTCTTATTATGAAATATTTTTAATAGCGTAGGATTTAAACCGGGCCCAGAGCTGCAAAATTAAAGGCGCAAAAATATATATAAATTGAAAAGTCAAATCAATTGATATAAGGGGACTGCCATATCGAGGAAATTCAGAACGATTAAGTATATTTTATTGGGAACTGTAGAGCTTGTTGCTGAATTTGATCCATTTTTCTTTAAAAACTTTCTCCAACTATCTATAACAATCAATGAGGTTGTTGAATCAAATTTTTATTAATGTATAGAATGCTTAATTTTATGGTGCATGGAAGTCAAAAAAGTCAAAAAGGGCGTCCATATCGGAAAAACTCCTAAGGCCTAAAAGGATAAAAAAGTAGCTTATGTAATTTTTCAGGATTGCAGGTGGTCCTTAGCAAATTTCATCAAAATCGGTTCAGCTGTTTGTGCGTGATTGCTTTCAATGTTTAGTCTTTACTAACACATTTTTTCTGCAGAACATTAGTAGGATAAGTAATGAAACATGTAGAGAAGTGGATGGGAAATAAGAAAATAGACAAAAATAAAAGACAGCGCTATGTAACTTATGATATTTTATTGAAGAAACGTTACACTTCAGCACAGCCTAGCTGTCTCTACGAGGCTTTCGCTTCCGCTACTGGTACAAGGCAAAGTGACTTACAGCTCGACGTAGGTTCGATGGTTGCTTGAAAAATACAGTATTCTAAATAAAATATTGAACGAAAAGATTACTCGCTTTATCTATTAGAAAAATCATAATTTGGAAGAAATTCCTTAGCTGACTAAGCATGCTCATTTTATTTGCTAAAATGAAACCATCACTTAAAGAAAACAAATCTTACAATTATCGATTGCAGAAATTTATTTTCGTTGTTTTTTTTTTAAATTAAAACTACCTTTCGTATTTCAAGTAACCATCGTTTACGAACGATTTAGTGACATTATGTTACCTATCACAGCTTTCTATTTGTGTGTGTTACTTAGCACTACGGCAGAGTTCCGTGTCATGTGGCACGTAAAACAAGACTGCGAAATGAAAATCTAGCTAAACGCAGTTCCTTCAATTTAAAATGACATTTGGTTCGTGGCGTTAGATTTATTGAGTGTTGATTAGCAAGGCTCCCGACAGTAGTCTATATTCACAAACTAAAGATTGTTGCATAGCTCCTTCGTAAACTTAAAATTAAATTGTTCAACTATATTATCTATGTTTGACATATTTATTTGTTGCCATTTATACTTAGTATAAGCAAAAAGTTAGCTTTTTAAAAAAAAAAGTTTAAATAACAATTAAAATGTATGTCAACTTTATAAATGCGTTCTATCGATGAATTAAATAATTACGATTTTTTTAAATGCACCAGTGTCTTTGGAGCGTCCATAACGTCCGCTTATGTCGATAATTTCTAAATATGATAATGTTTTATTTAAAAAGATTTTCATAAATATCCCATACGCTAAGTACAGCCAGCAATTGCTCAATAACTTAATAATGTTAATTTAAATCCCATATTTACTTGTTGACTAGATTTATTCAGCCACACATAATGTACATCGCTATGCTTTCAGGATTTAAATCAAACGGCGCACGTTCGTTCGATAGACTAGAAATTAGCGGGACAATTTCATACGTACTAAAACAACGACTTTGGTCAATTTTCACTAGAATTACACAACAATCAACAAAGGAGACATATTCATTTAAATAGACCAATTTTTACATAATTGACTTAATGATATTATTAAATTAAATCAAATATACAATAAGCGACACAGGGCACAAGAGATAATTAATAGTACATATAATTAACGCGAATTTTCGTATAAATCAGGAATCACTGCGAGCAAAACACTAAAGTATGTATATAAAATTATTTATAAGTCAAATTATTTTCATTACATAGGTATTTTTTGCGACAGAATTTTTTCAAAATTTAGCTTATAAAATGAAAAAAAAAACAATGATAATGAAACCGTTTTGATAATACAAAAATGCTGCAAAGAAAACGGCTCAAATCTTAAGAAATAACAACAATTATAATTTTAAATCGCACACCAACTACGTATTTTAAAAGCTTCACAGTTTCACCACTTCTTTTCTATTTTAAAGTGGTTTCGGAGAATTAAACTTTTTAATATACGACGACGCGATTTGATCATGACGTCATAATATCGTTACACTAATATCGTATTCGAACTTATGGGTCTATTAGTTTATCACTTCTTATATCAATTAAAGCAAGACACTTCCAATTTTATTGTCTAAATTAATAACAATGTACAAATAATTATGTAGCTATTGAATTTTCAGACCAATACAAATAAATACAGCGACAATATTTTCGTAGACATAATGTTAAAATTACAAAAAATAATTCCTTCGAACTAAGTATACCTGTATTTTGGAAAAGATCCAGTGACATTTTGTGAAAATACCGGCGTCCTTATATTTTAATCAATATAATTAAGACTAACAACTTTTGTTTCACGACTTAATATTGTTTATAATTTTTGATAATAAAATAATAAATATATGAAATAATTTACGTATTGAAGCGTATAAAAAGTAACGCTTGCTAAATATGCTGTATGTTGCCGTTTGTTCTAGAACATGCGGCGTGCAGAGTAATGAAAATCTATAGCTATCATAATTTTATTCAACTATGATTTTTTTTTTTTTGGAAAACTATTTCAATTAGAAAATGGTCGTGGAACATGTGTTATATCTTAAGTTATCAATTCAAATCTAAAAGGGTGCAGATACTTTTCAAATAACCATGTACCATTTGCGAGTACCTACCCTGTAACTAAACTAGAAACAAGATTATTTCTAGAAAATATAATAATTTGTTACATGTCAAATAATTCATTGGTACTTTTCTTTAAACTACACGTAGTTATATATTCTAGCATTATTAATCAATAAACTCATTCCTTTTTTAAAGATTTAACTACTTTATATAATCTAAGAAGTAGTGAAACTACAATTATTTAGTAAATAATACATTAATCTACCGTGTTGCGTTAATAAATGTATCACTCAGCTTATTATAACAATAAAATGGAAGAAAGCAAGTCAAATTCATGTGCTGAATATATCGTATATGGCAGCTTATGTAAGCATTGTCATTGGTACGGGAAGACAACCGCGTACATATTTTGTCAATAGGACAGACTTAAAGATTTGAAAACTTCGTCAAATTGAAAATGGAACAATAGATGATAATCACTAAAAACGTTCCCTAGATGTACGTGCTTACAGTAATTATGAAGACAAACAATAAAAATTCTATACTAACGTTTCGGGTTAATAAAGATAATAAATATGAATTTGGGTTTACAAAAATAATAAATACATGAATAAAGAAAAACATTCATGTATACGTACAGGTCTATTTATCGACTGCTACAAAAGAAACAAATGTAACGTACGTATAAACACATTATATTATTATAATAAACAAGAGAAGTCGAATTTTCTAAAGGAATGTTAGACGTAAAATGGCCATCATTTTAAACGTAATGACAGGAAACTACCTTCCACAAAGTATAATCTGTTTCAAAAAAAAAAAAAATACAATCTAATCATTATAAAAGCTCCGAAAATTACTACAGAATAATGAGCGCCCATAATTTAAAAAGATTTTGGTTACTGACCACAGAATTATAAAAACATGTCCTCTTTTATAGTCACTAAGACGCACAACACAACTTTCATAAAATAATTATTTCAACGCAATATAAGACAATAATTAAATTTAAATTGATTTCTCATACAAAGATATGTTAAAATTACTGTATGTCTTATCTATATCTGAGACGAGTAGTATCAGCAGATTGTCATAAAAATATATTTAATTAATTTTATTATGATAAATACGGTACAGAAAAAAAAGTCATTTACCAAAGCGTAAATAAATGCACAAAGAAAAATTACATTTATTAAAATACAATATATTGTAGGCACCATTATATTTCTTCATTTCGTATATATCTAAGTGCAGTACGTTAAAGGCGAGGGTCTAGATGTTCATTAGCTTATAGGACGATCGGTCAGATGCTTTTGGATGTGGTCGTTAGTGATAAAAGTTGGCGGGAACGGTAAGCCATTTTATTTTGAAAGTTATACATTTTTAAACTGTAACTAAATTTTAGGTTGTTGTCTTTAAACGTGGTAGTGATTTATTTCCTCGAACCTATTATTACTCTGGACGGAGTCAGAGCTTCAAATGCTTGTAAATTTTTGTTGTATGCATATTCAACGTTTTGATTTTTATGAATATAACATAATACAAGCATACTTTTCCCGTGTGGTATCGGCGGATTCTTAGGCCTTTCTTCCCTTGGGGTGTCTTAAAAGGCGACTAAGGGAAAAGCCTTGAAAATTAAACAGACTGATGACGGGCAACTGCATCTAAGGTGCGAGCTGTCTTGTACTGCGATCGCCGATCCTCTTGCCTAGCGTGGCGATTATAGTAAATCCTCCTTACAGGTGAGGCCTATGTCCTGCAGTGGATGATTTACATACAGGCGTACAGATAACTTGCATGATTAAAAATCGAAGTAGTCAACGATGACTTGAGTATATTTTACACCTTCTTTGGTTGTTTTATTAATATTTCACTGCTATTTTACACCAAACCGCAATGTTTTGACCAACTAGTCGGTCAAAAACTGACATGAATTACACACACACAGTGCGACTAAATTAATACGAGCTATCTCTTTTACTCGTACTGACGCTCCTAGAAATTGACAGAGATGACAATACCTCGTTTGACAGTTTTGTACGAGAGCTCCGTCCCGGTAATAATTGGTTCGAGTTTGTTTCTTAGTAAAAAACAAAACTTTTTTTATTACATTTAGGCTAATTTAAAACTTATGAGAACGTCAAAATCTACACAGATTAAAAAAAGAAGACATTCTCAGTTTCTCTCCGTTATACTTTAAAAAAAAAAATTCATCAGAGGATATGAATATCTTTATTATTCCAAATGAGAAATTATATATACCGCCGATGGAAAACCTGCCTTTTGTCAAGAGTGGATGCTCCGAATGTCAACGAAGGTGTGTGTTGTTGTTTTAAATATAAATCGATAGAAATAATTTACCTTCGTATGTTTTGAGTCTATGTTCCTCCTTTCTCTCATCACCACGCAAACAATTAAATTTCAGCTAATTGGATGCAATTCCTTCAGGAACTAGTGTACGTGCAAAATAATTTTATAAATCGGTGTCGTTTAAAAGCTTTCCATTATTAATTTGCGCTTAATATTTCTTAAGTTCTATCTAAGTTATTATTTGATGCGATCGTTGGTGACATTATGGATCATTCATTACACATATATATATTTTTTTCGAGAAAGAGCGATGACACTTTGACAGATGACAGCTAAGGAAGTTGTCAAAAACGACCAACTATTAGTTTATGGTTGTTATTATCTAAATTTGGGAAATCCAAAATATAAAGAAATATGGCAATGTTTGGTAGTGTGGAAAATGTTTTTATACTCGTTAGATATTGTGTCCATCTTAACCCGCGGCTGGACACCAATATTATATATATATTAACAGCCATATTCACATACAATACGTGTACAAGTATAGAGGTATAGTAAGACATTTCTCAAAGCATTCTTATGGGTTCTTGTAATCCTGTGCGTCACTTAGTGTACTATATTATATACATATATATAACATGTAAATTTAGCTTGCATAACAAGTGTTAGTGAAGGTCATTAAGATGATGAGGGAAAATGCTCTTAAAATAAATAAATACAATTGGGAGGTGAAATGTATGAGTTTTTTTTAAAGGTTTAATTTTCCTGGATACTAAATTTTTTGAAATAGTGATGATACACGTATGAAATAAATATTACTCGATTCTTAAACTTCTTTTCGTCTTGATGTCATCACTCTTCAACTCTGTTGTTAGCGTGTTTTCTGTCTCGGTCTTATAGCAAATTTGTGATACGTGACCGTTTGTGCCATGAGTAGTTTTCTATCTAGCTACAATAGTAAACGTTTTTTAAACTATACTGTCGTACGACTAAGTCGCAATGTCTATAATATACCTAGTATTAACAATAAACATAACTAACCTCTCTGTAAAGAAGCAATATTCAAAAAAATTACAAATGACTAAAATTTAATATTAAATCACAATTTTCGAAAATTGACAACTTATATAAGAAATTGACAAATTATTCTATGTATGAGGTAGAACAATGATTACATAAACTATAAATTAGAAAAGAAAATTGTTTTAAGAAAATAGAGCCAACGTGAATGCAACCCATTTATTGGAGAATTGCTTGCCACTGGTACTTTCTAGAAGAGCCCTATGTCCAGCAGTGGACATATGTAATTGATTCTTTAGAAGATTGTGAGTTCACATTGTCTCACTTCTGGGCAGTATTTAAGCAAAGTCTGACATTATTACAAAGACGCCTTGACAGATGTAAGCGTTTTGTACTGTAAAATCTAAATTATTTTATTAAATAGAAAAAATCATTGAACTCTACTATTCAATTTGATTTTGAATTTGATTGTAGAAAACTTTACATTATTAACTAGTTTTTCAAAATCTGTCCACCCTCTTCTTTTATCAAACGCAGTATTTTGACAATGCGCAGTACGATTGGTAAAACTTTTTATACTTCTATTGATTGAAATAATTGGCTTGTGAAAAGGCTCTAGCCATCATTGACTTGTGTTTGGGCAGCAATATCTCGGACAGGTAATTTTTTAACGCAGACTCGGAAGCCTCTTATGGCAACCTCGTTTCTGTATGCGAGCGTCAATTCTAATTGCTTGTAAGTTTGCTACAGCAACTGTTAAATGTGAATTAGTTTTTACTAACAGATGGAAGCGAAACGAAACCTTAGGCGATCTCTTGTTTTGAATTGAATTTTCCTATCACTTAATACGTTAACGAACACTTGCTGTCTAATGCATTGTCAATATTAAACATCAAAACTCTTGAAATAACCAAGATTCATTATAAGATAATTTTTCGAGTTCACGTCAAAAGTTCTAGATTTATTTTAAATAAGGCTATAAACATGTTGACTCTTAAAAAAAGGCATGAGATTGATAAACAGATGAACATAGGAATAACAATGTTAAATAACTAATATCGTTCTAAACTAGCAAAATAAAGCTCTCAGCTGGCTATTCAACCCGTATCTGATTAAGTGTCCTAGGGCACATGTAAATAAAGTTCATATTCCAACTCACAGCGACACCGGCACCACATAGTGACGTGTGCCATATTCGCCTGTCCTATGGAATGCGAACCGATTGAAGTACTTTGCTAGCCTGGAACAAAGGAAAAAATAGATCACTGAGTGCACGCAAATGTCGATGGCATGTGAAACGTCGCCATGAATGATATCTATTGAGGTATAGAAGTCTTGAACAGTACATTTGTATGTTTCTCCGACGTTATTGCGTAATGAACGATTACATTGGATATTTTATCTTTGCGTTACCCTGCGTAGATGGCGATTGATGTGGGTATCGACCAAAAATAATCATCATCTTTATTTACAATATTAAAAAATATTTTCACTTAGTGCATGTTGTAATTAAATAAATTTTTAGGCCATAACGTAAGGCATTAGCAGCTTTGAGTAATAGCAGTGGACGAGTCGTCAGCTCGCAGAAGCAGAGCAGCCGGTGCTGGTTGGGGCTGCCGCTGCGGCCGCAGCACACCGCGGCACCCACCTCATACTCCCGGTCGGAGGTGAGCAGGCCGGTGACGCAGAGCAGCTGGTACTGCCGCGCGCGCAGTGCCGAGGCTCCGCGGCGCAACAGCCGCAGCGCTGCGCCGCCGGCTGCACCGCCGCACACGACCGCACGCACCTATTGCAATTACATTTTCTTTTTATTATAATTTTTATCTGTTTAAAAGGTGACACCAATACACCAATGCAAAAACTATATCTTCAAAAAGCATAAAAAAGTCGCACTCCGCGTTTGTATTCGCTTATAACTTCTAAATCAAAGTCAATTAAATTTCTTTTTATTCAATGTAGTGTACATTGCCATGTTCAAAGTTCTTATGATCGGCGATTCCTAATATTCTAATCCATAGCACGTCTCCATAATGCTCAAAACCATAGATAATTCACAAGCTTCATACCGAGCCATTAGTAACTACTGCAATTAAATCACAAGTAAGAAGTCTTAAAAGTGTTATGCCAATGCACGGAGCATTGTAAAACCTAGCAAGTTTGATGATTTGAAAAGATAAGGACTTTCTGGATTTCTACTCAATGGAGCTAGAAAAAAGAAAAATGGCGCCAGTGTTTGGTGCAATCACGTTACTGTGGCGATCTGCAGCTGGATTGGAAACAGTATTCATTTTACAAAAGCAAGTGATGCGGGCCTAATATCTTGACAGTTCAGTCTGTGTTTATTTTTGAGAACATTACGTACGCGCGGAAAAATATGAACATATTTAATGAAAAAATTACTGCCTCCTGTAGAAGAGGTCGAGGCGAGGCGCTAGAGGTTCCTAAATTTAGATCGGCTTAAACTAGAAAGTCCTTTTTGTGTAGTTTTACAACAAGATCCCTAAAAATATAGTGCAACAAAATGGTTAAAGAAACTTTATTAAAAAAAAGGCCCGATATAAAATAAATCAATACAAGGGGACAAATACGTGTGGAAATAGCTCTTACTCTGCACACGCGGGTAACTGCTGGCGATTGATATATTGTTATAATTGACATTAATTTTTTTTATTAAAACTAACAGATATAATATTTACAGTCAGATAACAAATAACTAATATTCTTACTTGAGCTGGTGAGTGAGATGGATCTAAAACTAGTAAGGTCGCCTTGCCGTCCTTATGTTTTTCATATCCTATTATTGTTCTAGAATGACCTGAAAAATAGAATTAATAAATTTACTATTTATGTAAGAAAGAAAACAGGTAACAGTTTTAAAATTAATATAAAAGGTTTCGGAACTATAACTATAGTCCGTCAAGTTCGTACGCGTAGTCAAGACGCCGCCTTTCAAATAAGTGCCATAGACTAAGTCTCCATAGATCTAAGGGTAAGCGAGACAAACACTTTGTGTGCAATTAAATAAAAGATATACGTGAAAGTGATAAGAAAATTTCATGATGATAAAAGGTTATTATGAATATTTATTTTAAAACTCTATATAGTGTAAGTTATTCATATTTTAGTTCTTTTTTTTTAAATTTAATGTTTTGCACCCTTATAATATCTCTCCACGACCCGGGTTGACTGACAGAGAATGCCGTCTTGGCATTCTCTGTCATTAAGTCCGCCCTTTATAATACTTCTATTTAAAGGTATTTAAATAAAGTTTAAATAAATAAGTAAAAAAAATTGTTTTTCTATACCCTACTCAAAGAGTAATTTGACGAGCATCTAACATTAATTACCTACTTATATATTCTTACATTTATGCCGGTCAATATGTCAAAAATAGTTACGACCTATCTTAAGATGCCTCGGGAACACATCTCTACATGTGTAGGCGTGCACTGGCTCGTCCGCTAGTGCGTTAGTGTTCCCAACGGTCGCGTTCGAACTTGTCGAACTTTAATCGAGTAGACATTTGCATTGACTCTGATATGGCATTATTAAAGTATGACTAAATTAATTTTCCCGTATATATAAACTAGCTATACTATAATAAAAATTTAATATTGCACTTTAGAAGTTCGCATTTTATAAACGTCAGTTATCCCCTTAACGGAAGAGAATTAAGGCGAGCTCCGTACTTTGTTATACATACAGCTTTCTTGCTGACATTCTTTTAAAAAAATAAACAATTTTCTGTGAGCAGCAATAACCTTAACATAAGGAGAATTTACCATAATCGCCACGCTCGCCATTGGCGATTGGCGATCGCAGTACCAGACTCCTCGCTATTTAGATGCTGCTGCCCATCATAGGTCAGCTTCATTTTAACCTGGTAATTTTCGAGTTGGTTATCCCGCCATATATCGGTAGTCATTGCTATCTTCAAGGCTTATCCCTCAGCCGCCTCTAACGACACCACACGGCACTTGAGCACTAGTGCAGCAATAAGGCACTCGAGCGAGCTTAATGAGTAATCAGAAAAAACCGATAAACTAGAAATTTCAGAAAAATACCTTACCCTGATGCTGAAGATATAGAGGTGGTTTGAATCCATTGGGATCTTCCTGAAAGTAGCGAAGCACCCAATCGAATAACGCGGGGTGGCTGCCGTCCGTGCTTGTTGGCTTGTGAAAGTCTATCAACTGACACCTGTCAAAGAAATGTCATGACACATTTGTACATATATGGCACCATGCAGTTAAAGGCCCACCAACAAGAGTGACAATCTGTAGAGTGAGTGAATGAATTAATGAAAATTCTTTATTCTTCGCCTTAAGAAATGTAATTAATTACGTTTGACAAATGTCAAATTTTATTACTATTTTATCACAACACATCATTTCGTAATAAGGTTTCTCTGACGGAGAAGAAACGCAAAGTGTTGCGGGAAGTTGATGAATGCACCGTGCTTTGCTTTTTTGGCTTAGGACCGTGCTTTGTGGCAATCTTTGCATATGTTCAACCTTGATTGGAACACTCGTGATAGGCAGAAATGATGAAACTACAGTTAAATACTGGTAGGCATATAAACAGGTCGGCTTGACCGGACATGCATTTTGTTCATTCCTAGTATCGCTCATCGGTTAGTGATTAAGATCAATGGACAAATAAAATATATTTCACGACCCGCCTATTGTTCGGGTATAGCCCTATTTTATCCTCTCCGCGAGATAGAACGTTAAGGGTGGAAAGCCACGACGTCAGGTTCAGATTTTTTTAAAGGATATTCAGGTTTTAGAAAATACAAATGTTGAAAAAATAAATATAATTGTAAACAATATCCATACCTACAGAAACACATCTCGTTATCATTACTTTTGAATCTACCCTTGACCCTAGACATAGTATGAACAAAGCAAATGAATTCGATGGTCAGAAAAATGTACCAGATTGTAGATCGAAGTCAAATTGTTACGGGGATGATACTCAGATGATTTATTGAATTCTAATTATGCGAACAAAAACACAACTTGTTTTTTTTTAAATTATAAATATCTTGTGAAGACTTACTTTATCCTGAGAGATGACAGAACGGTGACCACCTCGCAGGCTCCGATCCACTTGCGCGTGTTATGAAGCTTGGAGCCCAGTTGTTCTGAACCCTGAAACAGTAAAGACGGCCAGGCGTAAGCGACCTTTACTATAATTATATCATTATAATAATCAAAACGTTTTGTCGATCTAAGGATCCTGCCGGCGGACTGACGATCTAACACGCTATTACTGCCTCTCATCAGTATATATATTTTCGATACGAACCCCATAGGATTTACAAGCTTTTATCTCTTACACGACTCTTACGTGACCCACGGGAATAAAGGAAGTAGTATATATTTCCACCACCATGCGGTTATTTTATAGTCTGTTTTAGGTCAAACAATTGAGACGGTGTATCGGTAATATTTTTTCTGACATACATAATGCAGTAAACTAGTTCTCAAATACTAGTATCAGAGAGGGTTTAGGAGCCGGAAAGGACCCGCCACGCTGCTCCAGTGCGGGTTGGCGGGCTTAACATATCCTCGAAATAATAATATCTCAGACATGCAGGTTTCTTCGCGATGTTTTCCTTCACCGTTGAGCACGTGGTAAATACAGCACTTAAAATTGTAATTAACAATTTTAGTGGTTTCAGCACCGGCGATCGAACTCAGATCACTCACGCTCTATGACACTAAAGTGAGCGCCCTGACCACCAGGCTACCACGGCTCCAGTAAAGTACGTATAAGCAAATGAAGCTGGTTGACCTCGAATGTCCTTATACCTCAAGAACGTTTAAAATTTATTTTAATACCAAAATTATCGCCATCGACATATTCGATACACGCTCTAAGCGATCCGTTAAATTAAAAATCAATACATCACCTGCGTATCAAATCCCAGCTGCCAAGCGCGTTCGACTAAGAGCTGCAGCCGGGGGATCGAAGGCACGCACTCGCAGTCGCGGTCCGCCGCGCCGCCCAGCGGCCGCGCGTACTGCGGCCTTTATCAGCGACGAGAGCAGCATTTGCATGTTCCTGTGACATTCATGTGATATCAACAAGACACGTCGACGTTTCTATCTGTCGGAGAGACGATTAGTGGTTTCAGTGGCCGATTTGTCGACGCTGAGTTGTGCCAAATGAAAATCTGTGATCTCTGTCTACTCCCATGAGTGATAGGCACATACATATATATATATTATATAACACTAAAGAAGTAGTTATTAAAAACGATGTACTTTAGAAATCTTGATCAAATAAGCCATCACTTTCATAAAATTGCCATGATACATTTTTTTTTTTAAATTATAAATATATTGTGAAGACTTACTTTATCCTGAGAGATGACAGAACGGTGACCACCTCGCAGGCTCCGATCCACTTGCGCGTGTTATGAAGCTTGGAGCCCAGTTGTTCTGAACCCTGAAACAGTAAAGACGGCCAGGCGTAAGCGACCTTTACTATAATTATATCATTATAATAATCAAAACGTTTTGTCGATCTAAGGATCCTGCCGGCGGACTGACGATCTAACACGCTGTTACTGCCTCTCATCAGTATATATATTTTCGATACGAACCCCATAGGATTTACAAGCTTTTATCTCTTACACGACTCTTACGTGACCCACGGGAATAAAGGAAGTAGTATATATTTCCACCACCATGCGGTTATTTTATAGTCTGTTTTAGGTCAAACAATTGAGACGGTGTATCGGTAATATTTTTTCTGACATACATAATGCAGTAAACTAGTTCTCAAATACTAGTATCAGAGAGGGTTTAGGAGCCGGAAAGGACCCGCCACGCTGCTCCAGTGCGGGTTGGCGGGCTTAACATATCCTCGAAATAATAATATCTCAGACATGCAGGTTTCTTCGCGATGTTTTCCTTCACCGTTGAGCACGTGGTAAATACAGCACTTAAAATTGTAATTAACAATTTTAGTGGTTTCAGCACCGGCGATCGAACTCAGATCACTCACGCTCTATGACACTAAAGTGAGCGCCCTGACCACCAGGCTACCACGGCTCCAGTAAAGTACGTATAAGCAAATGAAGCTGGTTGACCTCGAATGTCCTTATACCTCAAGAACGTTTAAAATTTATTTTAATACCAAAATTATCGCCATCGACATATTCGATACACGCTCTAAGCGATCCGTTAAATTAAAAATCAATACATCACCTGCGTATCAAATCCCAGCTGCCAAGCGCGTTCGACTAAGAGCTGCAGCCGGGGGATCGAAGGCACGCACTCGCAGTCGCGGTCCGCCGCGCCGCCCAGCGGCCGCGCGTACTGCGGCTCCTTTATCAGCGACGAGAGCAGCATTTGCATGTTCCTGTGACATTCATGTGATATCAACAAGACACGTCGACGTTTCTATCTGTCGGAGAGACGATTAGTGGGTTTCAGTGGCCGATTTGTCGACGCTGAGTTGTGCCAAATGAAAATCTGTGATCTCTGTCTACTCCCATGAGTGATAGGCACATACATATATATATTATATAACACTAAAGAAGTAGTTATTAAAAACGATGTACATTTTTTTTTAACAGTATGTATGGTCAGGTTGGCCCCTTTAGTCGCCAGAGAAGTATCTTTTTTTCTTCTAAAAGAATCGCAAGTTATTTTATTTAAAAGTTATTCAGGAGTATCAAAAAAAAAATACAAAACGATAACATGGAAATGATTTGAAGACACTTAGTTCAAGTAAGCATGTGTAAGGATAAATTAAAAAAAAAAAATCAATAAAAATATGTTTGGTAGACACATATGCTGCGCTTCGACCCCTGTTAGCAAAGGAAAGACTTCCGACTAAAGTTAGAGGGGAGCTCGCAGCATCCCAGTAGGCAGAGATCACGGATTATCACATGGTTCGGCTCAACGTACCCAACCGGTCGCAAATAATTTCGATACGATATTTTCACCCCGCGCATTCAGTAAAATCAGCATATACAATTGCAATTAACTAACAAGAAACACTCGCATTCTACGAAATGAAAGCGAGCACTTCGACCCTTGAGCTACCGCCAATTACATTTTTTTTCATTGATATATTTACTTACCTATATCCACAACCCCAGCCCCTGTCTCCGTATGTGCTGGCGTAGTGGTCCACTGCGCTACATAGGTAGGTCTTCGCAATGCTAGGATTCTGAGCATTTAATTGAGCTATCCTTTCAAGGATTCCTGAAAAAAAGAAATAATGGAAATATTTTTACTAAATGCCATATTCGGCTTCAATACCGATGTGGCGTGCTGTTGGTTCAATGTTACATGCCACTAGTTCAACGTTACGTACTGTTAGTCCGACGTGACGTGCTATTGCTTCGATGTGACATACCACTAGTTCAACGTTACGTACTGTTAGTCCGACGTGACGTGCTATTGCTTCGATGTGACATACCACTAGTTCAACGTTAGGTACCGTTAGTCCGATGTGACATGCTGTTAGTTCGATGTTACATACAACTTCTTCGATGTTATATACAGATTATTATCTAGTGTGGGTATCATAGTAAAGCAGACATGACTCCTACCACCAGCAAATCAATGTTATCGTGAATTTAAGGCCCCGTACACATACATCCCTTAGATATAAATATATTATTTATTTATTTATTACACGTTTATGTATTATATACATATGTATTATTTTAATGTATTTTAAAATCATTTATTATGTCACAGGTAAATTAGCCTAAACATGTTTTAATCTGTCTATACTTGTTGTACGCGCTACGTAACTTTGAACTAGTTCAACGTTACGTAGCGCTATTGCGATGCGACGTGCAATTCGTTGCATCGTTACGTCGTTATTATGATTTGACGTACCGTTAGTCCGCGAGGAGCCGGTGTCCCTGCCGGTGGCGGAGGCACGCCTCAGCCCCACGCTGCGCTCGTAGTACCCGGCTACAGACAGGGCGCCGCTGTACACGGCCCGCTTCAGGCTGTTCGTGGCGCGGTTCGTGTAGCCCTCTTCGTCCTCCTCCTCCATGCCGTACTGGGCCTAAAAGTTCCAATCCTATATTTAGATCGAGATATGCACACGATATGAGCAGTTGTCCGATAAAAAAACAGAGATGGAGCTCATTGGTACTAGTTGCGAAAGAAAACAAAGCGAAAACATTATGGATTATAACAGTCAGTGACGGATTTTTTGATTTAAAAAGTGTTATGGTGAAATCGTAAGGCGCATGGACCCCAACTGCACACCGTTCAAAATTAACGTTAAACTGTGCACACATACATACGTGGTAGAGCCAAGCGGTGGCTCCTGCTGTTGATCGAATGGGCCGGCTCGACACCGAGGTACTACCACGGCCTCGCAGAATACCGGCGTGAAGGAGACGCATCTTATGCTTCTGCGTTTCGTTCGGTGAGTGAGGTATCCGGAGTCCCGCTCCCCTCTCCCCCAACCTGCCATCTCTATCATTCGTCCCATCCCCCAAATATCCTTAAAAGAAGGGCAACGCACCTGCAGCTCCTCTGGCGTTGCAGATGTGCGTGGGCGACGGTAATCACTTACCACCAGGACAGCTCGCTCTTCGCTCGCTCGCTCAAACATGCTCTCTCAACAGTATACACAAAAGGGTAAATGGTTTAGAAATAGTTTCGATTTCTTGTATTTACGCGAACACCACACATTTGAAATGATACTATTATTTACGGAATTCTGTCGCGTTTAAATTTAGTTTTTCCCGACGTTTTCGAGTGCTTTACAGCACCTTTGGTCACACGGGGACTGAGGTGTTAGACGTTCTGATGTCATAATTACTAACTAAAAATAACTAATTTAAAGCTGAAGGTTATTATAAAATGTAAAATATAATAATTTGAATAAGTAATAAATCCGTAAATAACCGTTTCATTTCACAGAAGTACTTATATTAAAATCCTTTTAATATTTTTTTTCCATTAGCTATTTGAATCATTGTGATCATGTGTCAGCCTGACGAAGTCTTAGTGTTCAAGCCTACAATACAAACTGTACATAAGTTTCAATACAAGCTCTTCTCATTGGGAACCGAACTTTGGTCTCCTTATTCGGAGTTCTACCACTCGGCTATCATGACTGTGTTCACAACGCATTATCTATAAAATTGATAAACTCATAAAAATAGCCACCAACACACATCCATGAACCTAGATTAACATCTTGTCAAACTTATCCTCACTTTGAACTTTGATCTTGATTTAAAACTTTTCTTACCCGCAACATTTGAAATTCATGTTCCTCTCTGTTCTTTTGAGCTTCCCTTTCAGCAGATGTTAAGGTAGATGTCGCTCCATCCTCTCCTTTCTCAAAATGTTCCTCTATGTGCTGAATCTGTCAAATAGACAAAAATTAAACATAGATAGAATACGATTTATTGCACACTAAAAACAGGAAAAATAATATAAAAACGATTTCAAACATGAGAGGGGGTCAATGGGCGGTCTCTTCCAGACAAACGTTGAATAGACAGGATTGTTAAAAATGAATTTGGAAGTTGCATAAAGGCAATTGATATAGAATAAAAAAGTACATAATTAATATAACATTATAGAAATACATACACTCTTTAAAAATAATTAATATATATGTATACATATACATAAATAAACCCAATATATATATATATATATATATATATATATATATATATATAAAAGAACTGTCTAAATAAACAAAGTTACAAAGATAGATAGTGAGCCTTGACAATATATTTAAAAAGGATTGGGGGCGTCTCACCGATAGCTGTAGGGCATTCCATTGACGGACAGCTTGTACAGAGAACAATATCTCCAAAAATTTAGTGCTGTGAACTGGCATTCTTAATTTCAAATTCTCCGATGACCTTAAAAGCCGTGAATGAGAATCATGAAGGAATTCAAAACGTTGGTTAAGATATGGAAGGCAAGAAGGGTTAAACAACACATTATGTAGAAGAAAAATAATATGAGCATTTCGGCGAGGGCGAATACGTAGCCACTTGAGTTTAGTACGAAAATGTGAAACATGATCCTAGTTGCGTAAACCAAATATGAATCTTATACAAAAATTTTGGAGTCCCTCAAGCTTGTCGAGTTGATTTTCGTTTAGATCTAGATAGCTGACATCTGCATAATCAATAATTGGAAGAAGAGACTGTGCAAGCACAATCTGAGGGGCAGTAGGAAGAAAGTTTCGTAATCTTCTCAAAGATGCGGCAGAAGCAAAAAGTTTCCGTCTTACTTCTTGTAATTGAAGTCACCATGAAAGTGATTTATAAAATATATTATACATAATGTATAATATAAGAATTAGACTTAGTAGTATGAATATATGCACATCAACAAACAACAAGAATAATTTATTTGTTGGTCATACAAAAATACTTGTCTTGTGTAGGAATTGAATCAGCGGCCTACAACATAGCAGCCAAAAGCTTAGCCACTGTACAACAGATCTGACAAAATGCTATGCCACAAGATACAGAATACACAATAGAATATACAGTAGATACAGAACCACACTTTTCAATATTAACCCCTTCACATATTGAGTAACAGATATCAACATTAAACAGGTAGGAATGTTAATAAGAATGTAGGTATTTATATTTAGACATTAACATTATTATGATAAAGCGGAAGCGCTTGTTTCTTTGAAAGCTTATCAGCAAGGTCATGCCCAATTTTTGTTACAGTAATATGTAAGGTGTTAGAAAAAAAAACATAGTCGCATCAAACTCGGCTTTATAATGAAAGAATTTATAAGAAATTTATACATATATCATGCAAGTCTTTATGAACTTTGGTGTAATTAATTATGCTTATGGACTACTGCCAGGATGATGTCCTCCTGATTGATATCAACCATAGCTAAAATTTCTGAATGCTAGTTCAGCAGTTGTCAACTGTTCAAGATATATCAAAGTGCTGAAAGTGAACATGCAAACACTAAGGAATTCACTCAGCTTAACCATAGCCTATACAATGGTATGCTTATACAATACGATTGGAGTAAATGTTGATTATAGCTGGGATACAAACCCAGCACCTATAGCTGAGCAGTCAGGTATGTTAACTTACCCATGCAGTACTTATTACAGCTAAATTCCTATGATTAAACTAATCATTGCCCCATTGTTACATCGCAAAAGGATCAGCATTGACATAAATTCAAAGACTCAACTTGTTAACAAAGTCAGTAGACAAAAAATAAAAACTTACCAGTTCATGTTCTGATAGAGGCAACGGCTGGCAGCACACAGGACAATTACTAACAGGGCTTTCCTCCATCATTACCACATCATCACATGAAGCATTATCTAGTTGATCCTACAAAAACATGAATACATTTGATTGTATTACATGACAGACTAACATGTACAGTGAAACTTTAAAAAATTACGATTAAGATTTGAAAGATTTGAAATGTAACTATTATTTATGGATTTTATTGCATTCAATTATGTTTTTATATTTCCGATGTTTCAATTGCTTTACAGCAGCCATGGTCAAGGTGGGGCTGAGGTGTTAGATGTCCAGATGTTATTGGTAACTCGGGCTACCTTCAGCCTTTATTTATAAAGTTTTGGTCCGATCTATGCAGTACTTAAGGTTTAGGGTATGGACTGTAAAATATGCTGTTTTAAGCCTGTCTTTGATAGACTGTCTAATAAAAAGTTTTTAATGATACATTCGCATATTAGTATTTTTTAGCAAAATCAAAAATTGTTTATAAGCTCTAAATGTTACTAATACTTTTTCGGAAGATAAGAAAAGGTTAGTAATTTACATCAATAAGAAATTTCCGGCTTACCGACTTTTGAGGGCTCAAGATATCCCTGTGTTCGACATTAACGTGCACTTCCACTTCAGGACCGCTGACAAACTCTCTTTCACATATCGGGCATTGAAATGATGAAGAATGAGGCCCCGGAGACAGGGCCATGGCGCTCAAAGCTAAAGTAGGGTTGTCTAAGGTCAATGTTGCGTTGTTTAATCCTAGCGTTATGGTCTCGGTGATATTGGAATTAGCATTCGCATTGGAGAGAATAGAGGGAGACGTTAGATCAAAGTGAGCCCGGTTAATGTGTTCTTCTAGTTTCCTCGGGCATGTTGAAGTGAAATCGCATAACAGACACTATAAATAAAAAATATCCGTTATTCTTCACAGCTTTTTTTCTTTTCCACTTTCTTTATTTGCACATTAAAAATTAAATAAAATACAGTCAGGTACATTTTAGGATGAGAATTTGAAGTGGGTATTGTTTTTAAATTTTGAAATTTGACCATCTGTGATTTTGACAATTGCTGTTTTGTGTGGCCATATATTCTGTGGTGTTGCCAATGCCAATGAATTGGCATTAGCAGCTTTAGCAAGGCTTGAAACCATAACTGTAGATAGTTATAGATAGTAATTAGTAATTTAGTTTGTGGTCTATCTCTCCCCATCGGTAATGCCAAAGCGGCTAATACTATAATTTGCATACAGTATAGGAATGGCAGTGATCGATGCTGTGTGTACTTAAACTTCGCCGGTTAATAATTGAAATTGTTCACAGATGTATATTTATGACCTTGTTTTAGTAAATTTTAATGAAAGAAATAAAACAATACCTGAACCGTAGGACTCGGGGTAGGTGATTTCTTTGGAGTATTAGCTTTAAGCTTTAGTGCAAGCTGAGATCTAAGTGGAGAGCCTTGACCGGCGCTAGCCATAGATAACTGAAAACAAATATGAGTTTATTGCTTTCTGTACGCAAGCGAAATAAATCCTAGACTAGAGTAGTGTAGACACATATTGTACATATATTTTTGGTTGTGGGTGTAATTGTGACCGTGTTTCCGATATCTTTTTTCCAATATCTAAATATATACGGGAGTCGAACAAAGGGAGTGTACAGAGTAATATATACGAGAGAGAACGTTTGAATTAAAGCCAGTTACTAAGCGTTACAGCGTCAATCATTTAAATGGAAAAGACGAGTGCGTCTGTATTTATGCTAATATTAATGGATGGCACTATACTGTAACAGGTGTATTATCCTGACATGAAAGTGATGACGTGGTCGAAATTGGCAATGAAGAAGTTAACATATTCTTTATTTGTCTCGTATTCTTTTGCCTTTTGTCCAAGTTTTGTTGCCTATAAAGCGTCCATTGCTTGACTGGACCTTTCCCAAAGAGAGACTTTGTGGTAATCGCTATGGTATATTATGCCATCTGTTGGAGTTCACGAGATTTATTCGTCATTTTTCTCGCTTGGCTCTACCATCGCAGAATAGTGGCGTGAAGTAGAGATATCTTGTGCTTCTGAGTTCCGCTCGGTGAGTGAGGTTACTGCAGCCCCCTCTCTTACAACCTCCCACCCTTCCCCGAATAGCCTTGAAGGCTAGCAACGCACCAGCAGCTTATCTGGTCTTGCAGATGTGCGAGGGCGTCGGTAATCATATACTATCAGATGAGCCGCTTGCTCATTTGCGCCCCTCACAAAAAGAAAAAAATTAAGTACCTTATTTTTATTTGGCGATCCTTCGTAATTATCAGTATTATGACTGGGACTATAATGCGTACCTGTAAATATTTATTTTTTATTACATAAAATAAAATAAAATATTACTTATTTAAAGTATTAAAATAAATCATTTTTTATTTTCTTAATTTAATAATTTATGTACACACAAGAAAAACTGAAAAAAAATGTATGTACTTTTTTATATATATAAAATAGGCTTACGTTTGACCTCAATCTCGCTTGATGGAAGGCGAAGATGAGGCCCAGGATGGTACAAGTTTGCCTAGAAGGTGTCTGTTCACTTTGGCTTTATAAAACCAAGTATTGTACTTATAAAACCAAGTAAACAGTAAATGCAGTGAAAAGCGTGTAATGTAAAACAATAAACAACTGACCCTTCCTTTCGTGACCATTAATAATTTCACCGTCACTGGAACTCTCCCTGCTGTGATTTTTTTTCGGAATCACCCCATTACTTATATTAATGTTCTTCAGTCCATTACATAGATTAATATTTTTAGGTGAACGCGAGTATCTATCGTCGTCCTTTTCACTCCTATTGTAATTATCCTTTTCTTGGTAGCCATTGTGATAGTTTATGTTTTTTGATATTGCACCATTATGGAATGATGTTGACATATCGGGACTGTGCCAACCGTTAATTGACCCAGGCGTATTGTAGCTGCAACTGTCCGTTGTTGTCATTTTTGAATCTTCGTCGAAACTATAAAGATACGATCAGTGATTTAAGAAACATTTTAACAATCATCAAAATCGACTCACAATCAGAGAAAATGACGCGTTGCATACACACAAAAACCAAACAGACGAATTGATAACCTCCTCTTTTTTTGAAGTCTGAAGAAAAAGAATCATTCGAAATGAAATTATCAATTTAATCGCGAATTTCTCGAAACATCGGGAACATAAAATCTAAAATCAAACCCGATTTTCGATCATTAAAAAGAATCATGCTAGGTTAGTAGATTTCTTCTTTGTCTAGGAGTTGTCTGGGTACGTACAGCTCTTTTACCTATTTCTGCCGCCATTTAGCAGTGGTTTCACTGTCGTGTTCCATATTCAAAGGTATAGCCAATGGGCTATATAGTTAAAGGCTGCGAGGCATTCCATCCTGCTCCAGGGCTTAATAACGCATCTGAAATTTTCTTCGATTGAAATTACCATTAAGTGGACAGGTAGCGCGTTTGTCACCCCTAATCCAATAAAAAAAAGTAAATAATAAATAAACATATGCAAAAATAAAAAACCAATAGCTTTAATTATTAATCGTTAAGAGATTTAGCGCTCCTCCTGACGTCTCTCTCATCTCAAGGCTATTGAGTTATAGTATAGCATATGTGATTTAATAACTGGTGTTATCTTAATACGTTGAAGCAGTGTGGTATCGGCGTAGCAATCTGCCACCCCTGTCTTTCCACTCGATGTGAGTCCAGTGTTATGGACAATTGCTATAGGGAAGCTTGGCATTTACCGTCAGATGGTCGACTGACACGACTCTTTGCTTAGTTAAAAACAAAACTACTTTAATTTCGCTTGATTATGGTACAACCACTCACCTAGGACTTTGATCATCAATAAACGCCATAAGTTCTCTTTCAGGTGTCAAATAATGAAGGTGAGCCCTCTGTACATGGCCGATGAGTTGAGTTTGGGGCACAGTACAATCGCAAAAAGGACAATCTGGGCGTCCAGCGACGTGGGCTTCGAGGGTATGGGAGCGCATACCTTCGTCAGTTAAGCCTTCGGCACCGCATAGCTCGCATGTATATGGAAACGGGCTGCTTGACATTTTGATAGAAGAAACTAGCAGAACAGAACAGAAGTTTTTTTTACTAAAGCGTTCTTAATCTTTGGTACCAATAATATAAGTAACCCTATATTACCCCAGAGAATAAAAAAAATGCGAAGCCTATAACCACTTCCGATATATTTTATAAATTTTATAGAATTTCTGTCTTTTATTGAATTTTTATGAAATGTCGATAATAAAATTACTGTTTATTTCATAATTACGTAATCAAAGTGATAAAGAAATTAATTTTTTATTTTAATAAAACCGAAACATATTATATAATATAACGTATCGTAATATATAAAAATAATACACACGTAGATAAAAATAATAAATAGTCCAATGACTTAGCGAAAACCATTCACAACAAATTGGGGTAAAGTGTCAAATCGATAAATTTACCGCAGTAATGTTTTCAAGGAAAACGCGACAAAATCTTTATTTCCAGCACTGTTTTTCAAAATCAATCAGTAGAAACGCTTTTGTTAATCAAAAGTATTCAAATTAATTAAAAGCATTAATTAACGAAAGCATAATAATTATGTGAAATATGCACTCACATACCTGTTTTTTATTGTCAATATTAGCGGAAATCCCGATGACCTCTTATTAACTGTTAAATAAACACTATCTAAATGGTTTATTACTTGTATTATAAGTCACTAGAGATAACATTTTCTAACATTAAATTGTACTTTAAACAGCTAAAGATCACAAGTTGTGAACGAATCGCCATTCATGAAATTCAGAGACATTGAAAAAAAATTCCTACGCATGCGGGAAATTCACTACTGGGTCATGCCCCCTAGCGGAATATGTGGGACATGCGGAAGCGTTCTGGTGGAAATAAATACGAGAGGTCATGACTTTAATGTAAAATAAGATACATTAATTATTCATTTATTTTTTTATTAATAATACTTTTTAAGTTCAACAATTACGAAATTACTATTTACGCGTAATTACCTATAACGGAAAACGTAATATACTCGTTTCGTATATTTTTTTTAATGAAAACTGTAAGTTCTAGAGTTAGATTTATTTGTTTGGAGTTATCGGTCATTGCATTATTAATACATTCTAGATTGCGTTTTGCGCCATCTATATGGAGAATTAACTTTCTCATAGTTTCCAAAATCAAACTCATTATATTGTAGTTTAAAAAAAAAACTGCTAGAGGGTGTTGTCTTACTATTTTTTATATTTTCATATGTTATTTTGCTGTAGGGCTGTTTGCTGCAGCTTTTGTGGAAAGTATATTCATCTTGCAAAAGAGGGCCATGCTAGCAATTTATAATCTAACTTTACGAGTTCTCTCAGACATAAATTTATAGATATAAACATTTTAACTTTGGCCTCTCAATATGACAGTGTAATGTATGTAAATAAAAATATAAATATATTTTATAAGAATAGATAATGCCAGTTACTAGATTTCATAGAGTCAGTAACTCGTTCATGGGGCAATGTATGCTTTTCTACAACAATCTATGTTTAAAAAATATATCAAACAAAGATAAAAAAATATAAATATGAAAAAGGATTATATTAATGCAAAAGAATACATGAATAATAACTCCCTGGAATGTTTGATCGCTGCCAAGCTGGTTTTAATAATCTTTGTGTTATTTTACAATAGAACTGGCAATACGGTGAACATCTTCGTTGGCGATTTCATGGTAAGGTTTAGGTCACGCAGGCTGATAAATATTCTCCCTTCCACTCTCTTTAGGTATTAAGTTAAATTAGTCATTTACGAACTATTACCAATTATTTCCCTAGCTTCAAACTGAAGCACATTACTTCTTCCTACCATTTAGTGATGGAACCACTATGGTTGAGGGAAAAATATTGCGATAACGTTCACTGAACCATACTGTAGACCCGGCTTCAAATCCTTTAAAAATTTTTTTAGGTGTGGTTAATAATTATTCATGCTTTTACTCATCAAATACGATCTTATTCTGTAAAGGTCAACCATAACTGCACGCGGTGCGCCCTTTTGTCTAGAGGACGAGGTCATCAGTCTGTCTCCATTGTGATAGTGGCGGAACATCAATTCGATTATGCCTAACATAAATACCACAGACTAGTCACGGAGGTTCACATCTCTAGTGTGAGGGTACCGTCACCGCGTACACCAAATCGCACGCCCAGCGTAGCAAGTATTTTGTTTGGGCATTCAAGAAAAGGCCTAGTCACTTAAGTTTTGTAGTAAAGAGCCGTGGTAGCCTAGTGGTCAGGGCGCTCACTTATGTTTCATAGAGCGCGAGTGACGTGGATTCGATCTCCGGTGCCGGCACCACTAAAATTGTTAATAGCAATTTTAAGGGCTGTATTTACCACGTGCTCAGCGGTGAAGGAAAACATCGTGAGGAAACCTGCATGTTTGAGAAATAATAAAAATATTATTTCGAGGGCCCTTCCCGGCTCTCTGATACTCGCATTTGGGAAGGAGGCCTTTGCCCAGCTGTGGGCATATACAGGCTGCTACTTAAATTTACTCTTTTTTACTTGAGTTTTGAATCTCTCTAAAAAAATACGCAAAATCCGCATTCCTACAGCTTTAGTTGTTTAAAAGTAAGTTTGTTACAAAGTTCTACACACGACGGGTATGAATTTCCCGACTTTCCTTTGTTTCATAAAATTAATATTCCCGCCATTTTTATGTTACATTAAAAATGCAGAATGCTGCGCAAACCTCAGTATAAACAGGAGCGCTCCGGTTTCTCAGTCGACGTCAAACCCGGCGTGGCATACAAAGTGGATGTTTATGTAAATCGACAATCTTACTGTCGCTGAAGTCAAATAAAATAATACATATATTTTTGCATTTTTATATGACGAGTATCGTCTTCTGGGACAGCTGGGTTGTTGTGACGTTATCTATGTAGCGGTGTTGTAGTATGTTTATGTATTAACCTTTTCCTACATTTTCCGAGAGCCGTGGTGGTCTAGTGCTCAGGATTCTCGCATTAGTTTCATATGCCATGCCAGCACTGTTAATAACAATTTGTTCCATACTCATATTGCTTTGAATGGACTAAAAAGGCAAAGTAATTAAGTACAATAATAGCTACCGATGATTTGAGGTTGCTATTATTGCTCTTTGACATTAAGATTAACCGAAAAAACTTGAAATGTCATCGGTGAGTTTATGATTGCTATGATTAATTATTCTATAAATACTATTTATTTTAGGTTTTAAGCTTATACTGAACATAGCTGATAATCATTTTATTTTTTTTTATTTATAATGTCTCCTAAAACTTTTAATATAATAATTTTTTTATTATTCTTTATTGTACACATTATGATAAATTTACAATTTTAATAATATACAAGAGACAAAGGCGAGCTTAACCCTAACCAGAGTTTTTTTCCAGCAAACCCTTGAGGAAAGAGAAAACTATTATTATTATACCAGTAGGTAGTTGTGTACTTAATTAATACATAATATCTTTATTATTATTATGTAGAATTAACAACTAAAGGCTTAAAAATATAGAAAGGACGAAGGTCGTCTAAAACATGTCTTATTATACAGAATTTTTGAACTCACTCGGCTTCTCTTCATTTTGATTAAAATTCAAAATATTTTTATAAACGTATGCAGTTGTTACATACACACTCACTCGTCTTGTGCCTATGTAACGCTTATGCGATGAGATCGGGGGAGGCTTCGATGCAGTGTCAGAGACACGGGGCGCAACACAACATGACCACACCCGAAACCCAAAAATTCAGATCTTTTACAATTATATTTTATACAAAGTAGCTTGATCGTAAAAAAAATATTAGTTTGGGATTTAATTAGGACTGGTAAAAGGCGATTTTCCGGTTAAAGTGTCTTCTCATTTGTTACATTGTCCGTTGTCCTCTGCAAAAGGAACAAACTCTCACATTCGTCACCTGTGATGACAGATGAAAGAATGAAAAAAAAAGGATAGGTTGAAAATTAGAACAAAAGGCGCTTTCCTGTTTTGTTTTAGCGAATAAAAAGTAAATTCGCCTCAAAAGAATTCACATTTATCCTAATTTTGACTTATGTCTTTTAAGATATTATGTGTTTGATGACATTATCTAGAAGTTATTTACGTGCGTCAAACGGAACGTTGGCGCAAGCGGTGGCGTCTACGACCCCCATCACCGATTTGAGATCTCTTATCGATCGGCGCAGGCGCACACCTCAGACGAACGTGGTATTATTCTCAAAACTTTTTTATTTACATACCGAGCTAGAATCCAATAAAATAATTCTTTGTAACGGATTCTAATAAGATAAGATAAGCTTTTATACGACCGTATACCCAACACTGGGGTGAGGTATGGACATTTATTTCAGTCGATTCAACCCTTTTTTCACCGGAGCTTATTTGAGACCACGTGGACAGGCGGGGAGCCTGTCACGGTCCGGGCCAACGATACAAATCTTAAATAAATTTCGAAAATATCCTTGGTACGTGCGCTCCACATCGGGGATCGGACTCGTTTCCCCTGATACGGAGACAGACCCCGAATTATTATTATCCTGATACATGATATAACGTCCTATGTCATGTACTAGAGCCAATTACCTTAGCTTAGCCTTAACTGCTGCTCATTTACGGTCTGCTTATTTAAGGTCTGGAATTTTGCGAGATGGCTATCGCACCAACTGCCGTGGCCGTGGCCATGGCGATTTTTATAACTCTTCCCTTAGTCGCCTCTTTCAACATCCACGTTGTTTCTTAGGAGAGTAATTAGATTTAAGGTACACTTGTACTTAAGACCAGGTATTACAACTCTCTCTCAGTCCTTCCTTTCTTTCTTTCTCTATTTTCATGTACGTTAACCTCTCTCTGTAGGAGTTTCTCCTGCATCGTGGAGGCAGTTTACACACATAAATTGCTCATAGACTAACAAGCAGACCCGTTCCGAATACTTGTTCTGTGCGGGAATGGAACACGGGACCAGCAACGCAGCAGTCAAACGCCAACGAGCCGTGCCAACAACCTTGGCAGTGACAACGTGTGTCTCCGTCTTGATTCGTAATCGTGGATAGATGCAGGTGTCTTTGGGCCGGAGCTAACACTGACGTGAACGTTTGTTACTTTTTCTTCTAAAAAAGTAATTTATAACTTTTTATGACAACATATTATTCGGAAATTATGTTTAGTGTAATATAAACACCGTGCATTAAGATACGCAAGACGATTGTAATTTCTCAAAGTCACTGAGTCATGTGGCGTGAAAACAATATAAAATATTAAGACGTAGACAAATGGAGGGTTGTAAAAATTTGAGGGTAAATAAGTGTATTCCGACTAACTTCTGACATCCTACCTAAATTATATCCTGCTTAACTTATTTAAGTGGAAATTGTTGCGTAGCTAAGAATTGTCGACTGTGATATCTTAAGAAAGAAAGAAAGAAGAGCACACAGAACATATTAATCTAAAAGCATAACGTACAAAATAAACCAAAAGTAACATAAGATAAATAATGCATTGTGCATGTCTCCTGGCTGGACTAATAGGACTACTGGTGAGCTTATTGACAAGCTTTAGAGCCTGACCTTGCTTTTCATCTGGAACATTCCAGAACTTGAACATGAACTTACTGTTAACCTTAAAATTATGTTATGCTCAATTGTTGAATAGAAGGAACTTTACATCCAATTTACTTTTTTAATTAAAACAATACAAATTCTATTAACATTCATATTAACCTATCCAACTAAGCTTAAGCTAGTCAAGTTGAATGATCATTTGGCTAACTAAAATTTAAAACAAGTATTTAATACACTTAACTACACGTTGATCCCGACGATGCGAAGTCAAGAGGATCTATCAGATGGGCTCGGAAACAACGCTCTGTCTTGCATGGCTTCATAGGGATGCTAATTCGTCCAAATACCATGGCGTAGGAATACTGACCTATCAATACCTTTTGGCCCTTATGGTATCATAACTAGCTTGAGTCTGGTCTGCTGTAGTTCACGACAATAATCGACCGGCGACGTCATGTTTCGCTGTCCGCAACTTAAAAACGTGGTAGAGCTAAGTTTTGCTGCAGCTCGAATGGGCCGGCTCGATCGGGTTAGCACGGCCTTGCAGAATACCGGCGTGAAGAAGAGCCATCTCATGTGCTTCTGCGTTTCGTTCGTTGAGTCAGGTACCCGGAGGCATACTCCCCCTCTCCATCCTCCTCCCCATCCTCCTCCCCATCCTCCTCCCCATCCTCCTCCCCATCCTCCTCCCCATCCTCCTCCCCATCCTCCTCCCCATCCTCCTCCCCATCCTCCTCCCCATCCTCCTCCCCATCCTCCTCCCCATCCTCCTCCCCATCCTCCTCCCCATCCTCCTCCCCATCCTCCTCCCCATCCTCCTCCCCATCCTCCTCCCCATCCTCCTCCCCATCCTCCTCCCCATCCTCCTCCCCATCCTCCTCCCCATCCTCCTCCCCATCCTCCTCCCCATCCTCCTCCCCATCCTCCTCCCCATCCTCCTCCCCATCCTCCTCCCCATCCTCCTCCCCATCCTCCTCCCCATCCTCCTCCCCATCCTCCTCCCCATCCTCCTCCCCATCCTCCTCCCCATCCTCCTCCCCATCCTCCTCCCCATCCTCCTCCCCATCCTCCTCCCCATCCTCCTCCCCATCCTCCTCCCCATCCTCCTCCCCATCCTCCTCCCCATCCTCCTCCCCATCCTCCTCCCCATCCTCCTCCCCATCCTCCTCCCCATCCTCCTCCCCATCCTCCTCCCCATCCTCCTCCCCATCCTCCTCCCCATCCTCCTCCCCATCCTCCTCCCCATCCTCCTCCCCATCCTCCTCCCCATCCTCCTCCCCATCCTCCTCCCCATCCTCCTCCCCATCCTCCTCCCCATCCTCCTCCCCATCCTCCTCCCCATCCTCCTCCCCATCCTCCTCCCCATCCTCCTCCCCATCCTCCTCCCCATCCTCCTCCCCATCCTCCTCCCCATCCTCCTCCCCATCCTCCTCCCCATCCTCCTCCCCATCCTCCTCCCCATCCTCCTCCCCATCCTCCTCCCCATCCTCCTCCCCATCCTCCTCCCCATCCTCCTCCCCATCCTCCTCCCCATCCTCCTCCCCATCCTCCTCCCCATCCTCCTCCCCATCCTCCTCCCCATCCTCCTCCCCATCCTCCTCCCCATCCTCCTCCCCATCCTCCTCCCCATCCTCCTCCCCATCCTCCTCCCCATCCTCCTCCCCATCCTCCTCCCCATCCTCCTCCCCATCCTCCTCCCCATCCTCCTCCCCATCCTCCTCCCCATCCTCCTCCCCATCCTCCTCCCCATCCTCCTCCCCATCCTCCTCCCCATCCTCCTCCCCATCCTCCTCCCCATCCTCCTCCCCATCCTCCTCCCCATCCTCCTCCCCATCCTCCTCCCCATCCTCCTCCCCATCCTCCTCCCCATCCTCCTCCCCATCCTCCTCCCCATCCTCCTCCCCATCCTCCTCCCCATCCTCCTCCCCATCCTCCTCCCCATCCTCCTCCCCATCCTCCTCCCCATCCTCCTCCCCATCCTCCTCCCCATCCTCCTCCCCATCCTCCTCCCCATCCTCCTCCCCATCCTCCTCCCCATCCTCCTCCCCATCCTCCTCCCCATCCTCCTCCCCATCCTCCTCCCCATCCTCCTCCCCATCCTCCTCCCCATCCTCCTCCCCATCCTCCTCCCCATCCTCCTCCCCATCCTCCTCCCCATCCTCCTCCCCATCCTCCTCCCCATCCTCCTCCCCATCCTCCTCCCCATCCTCCTCCCCATCCTCCTCCCCATCCTCCTCCCCATCCTCCTCCCCATCCTCCTCCCCATCCTCCTCCCCATCCTCCTCCCCATCCTCCTCCCCATCCTCCTCCCCATCCTCCTCCCCATCCTCCTCCCCATCCTCCTCCCCATCCTCCTCCCCATCCTCCTCCCCATCCTCCTCCCCATCCTCCTCCCCATCCTCCTCCCCATCCTCCTCCCCATCCTCCTCCCCATCCTCCTCCCCATCCTCCTCCCCATCCTCCTCCCCATCCTCCTCCCCATCCTCCTCCCCATCCTCCTCCCCATCCTCCTCCCCATCCTCCTCCCCATCCTCCTCCCCATCCTCCTCCCCATCCTCCTCCCCATCCTCCTCCCCATCCTCCTCCCCATCCTCCTCCCCATCCTCCTCCCCATCCTCCTCCCCATCCTCCTCCCCATCCTCCTCCCCATCCTCCTCCCCATCCTCCTCCCCATCCTCCTCCCCATCCTCCTCCCCATCCTCCTCCCCATCCTCCTCCCCATCCTCCTCCCCATCCTCCTCCCCATCCTCCTCCCCATCCTCCTCCCCATCCTCCTCCCCATCCTCCTCCCCATCCTCCTCCCCATCCTCCTCCCCATCCTCCTCCCCATCCTCCTCCCCATCCTCCTCCCCATCCTCCTCCCCATCCTCCTCCCCATCCTCCTCCCCATCCTCCTCCCCATCCTCCTCCCCATCCTCCTCCCCATCCTCCTCCCCATCCTCCTCCCCATCCTCCTCCCCATCCTCCTCCCCATCCTCCTCCCCATCCTCCTCCCCATCCTCCTCCCCATCCTCCTCCCCATCCTCCTCCCCATCCTCCTCCCCATCCTGTAATGGATAATGACAATGTAATATATAGTAATAAAGAATAAAAAAAATTCTGCGAACTTTACCCACTCACGACGTCCCTACCAAGCTGAAACTTATTCGCGAGGATTGCAAATGAGTCCATGCGGGCTCGTTTACGTGATAACCTGGGATTTGCTCGTGATTTCATCTTTGTTTTCTCTGCGAAAAAAAAGAAAGTAGAAACGTGGAACCCGGCTTACATATTTAAATTAGCATTACTGGTAGCAAATATTCCGAGATTGTCATTTTGCGAAGGAAAGTACAAACTTTGCTTAGTTGCGAATTGTATTTTAATAATAAATGTTCATACAGCTTGTAATCATACATACTCAAATAAATTTTGCAAGAGAGAAATAAATATTATTCCTAGCAACTTTACCTAACACAAAAAAAATGTTTATAACCCTATACACAGAGAGGCTAAAGGTACGAAATAACTAACTAATTACATTAATTTTCAGCGCAGCGTGTTTTTTCTTTTAATATTTCGTTTTTTTTTTTAATATTTGTTTAGTAGCTCATTTCCAATAACTAAAAAAAGTGCAAACTTGCAATTTAAGCTCGTTTAAAGTAACGCAAATTTATAAATATAAATCTAAAAATAAACTTTACACGTAAAGTAAACGTAATTTAACTTTTGCTTCATCAGTCGACTCTCTAATCTTTAAAATAACGAAAATTGCAGTTTTCGAAGTCAGTTTATCAATATCTGCTATTCCACTGCTACGTGGAATCAATAGAAATACCAAGAAATAAGTAATGAACGTAAATAAATTACAGCATTCCGAGGAAGGTGAGCCTGTGTAAACTGTAAACATTTTGTTTTTTTTCGCGTGCGTTTAGAAGAAAATTGTTTGCTGCAAACCATTTGGATACAAAGTCTAGTATTTTGTCGAGTCGATCCAGTGAAAAGTCGTTTCTTTTAACTTTGTGTGATAATGTGGTATCATCAGCAAACAGAACTATTTCAGACATTTTATGTACCATACCGGGAAGATCATTTATGTAGACCAAGAACAAAAAAGGGCCAAGTATCGGCCCCTGAGGGTCACTCACTTGTGTTATATAAACCCGATAAGACAATTCTTAGTTGATTGCAACCATTTACTCTCGCTTTTTATCTTTTTTAAAAGTATTTAACTATTTTATAATAAATTTCTTTAAGAGTAATAAATACTCATAAATAGTGCATGTATTATTATTAATAATTAGCAGCCTGTCTGTAATTAAATAAATGTAATTGTAATTAATTTTTACATCACAAAACCTATAGTATATTAAACACTGTCAATCTTTCCGACTGGATTTAATTTAAACACTGCTGTTTAGAATAAAATTGCTGAGATTATGAATAATAAGTCTTAGTTCAATTAGTTGGTGTTTTCTTGTTATATCTTAAATTACATTGTACAAATTTATACAATGTAATTTAAGATTACACATTATACATTACAGTACACTATTGAGGACGTTTTTTTTTTAATGGGAATGGGGCAACCGTGTGGGATACTCGGTTATCATGGCCGACAAAATACCAGTAAAACTATTAAAAATTCTGGTTAGATTTCTTAAAGACTTTTTCTTTTGTTTTGTGTGTGATTTTAAATTTTAATTACTTTAGCAGAATTTTAGTTTCCCTCATAAAAGTGGAAAAACCTGTCACATATATTAGCGGGCTTGACGGCTGGAAAAGTGTGCAAAAATTACGAGAGCGGATAGCTCGGGTATTCATTGTTTTTAAGAGCCGCGTAGCAACATTTTCACCGTAACAAATTTCTAAGTCCTTTCTACGTGATGGATATGTGAACGGAATTCATACATTTAATTCTAAATCCACCCTTGGTGCCCTTGACAACTTCAGCGGTAGAGACTAAGATCATAGCCTGTAAAATATATTGGCTCTCCATACTCTTCCAACTGAAACAAAACAGTTGTTGCACTGCTGCTTGGAGGCAGAAGTAGTTCTGGTATCTGCTCAGACGGCTTCTTGGCAAGAAAAAGTGTGTTGACCAACCAGTTTCCTTTCTAGCTAGTTAGTAATTCATAGGCTACAATAATAACATCGTAACTTTGCGGAAATCCATTATTCCGTAATTCCGTATGCGAAAACAATAAAGTGGTGTTACCGTCGACATGTGTCGAGCCTGTCCGGTTGTTCAGCGCTTTCTAACTCTGAGTATCTGCACAGACACAACCTAGTAGCCAGGATCTTACACCAGGAGCACGCTCTGAAATGCGGTCTCGTGGATCGGAGACTGCTTTACTATAAATACTCGCCGGAAGCCGTGCTCGAAAATGACCGCGCTAGGCTCTATTGGGACCGGTCCATTATCACGGACAGGACGATTCATGCAAACAAGCCGGACATCGTGTTGATGGACCGGGCACAGTCGAGGATATTTTTGGTCGACATCACCATTCCATATGACGAGAACCTCGTGAAAGGCGAAACAGACAAGAAGACAAAATATCTGGACCTGGCTCACGAGGTAACCGACATGTGGTGTGGTATGCCGACCGAAATTATTCCGATCGTCGTCTCTGCGAATGGGTTAATCCCAGTCAGCCTCTCGGAACATCTGAGGCGGCTGGGACTCCGTGACGGACCGCTCCGAGCTCAAATGCAGAAGGCGGTGCTACTCGTTACCGCTCGCATTGTCCGCCGGTTTCTTTCCCTTTCTCCCTAACCCTCGGCCGTCTGGTCTCCTCTGCTGGGGCTTCCATCTGGTTGGCTTTTAATTATCTATTTAATTTTATTATATATATAGTTAATAAAATATTATTTATATTATGGTATTTATTTATACGACCCAACCAGATGAGTAAATATAGAAATACCCAAAGATTAAAAAGTGGTGTTATACATAGTTCGAAGAGAAGAACAGCTCCACTCTATCTCCATCAGATGCATGCACTGCTTCATGAACACCGTGCACCTACACCACCACAATCACCCACAAAAGCACTCGACACTATCTATACACAACCAACGTTTAAAAAACTGCTCTTCTTCTCATTAACCACCTGATTAATGGAACTTGGTATGACAAGTGACTTCCTGTTATATTGTCTGTCTGTCACATTTAAGAGATGAAACTGCTGAAGTGTGAACACTGTGGAAGGTCATAGGCTACTCTTTATTCCGTGAAAGACGCGAGAAAACTTCTCATGTAGAGGAAGTCACAAACGGAAGTCATGTAAATTTTACTAGTTGTGCTTTGCGGTTTCACCCGCCTTTTACCACCCGGATTATATATGCCTCCCTTAATAAACAGGCTATCGAACGCAAAAATTAGTAAATTAATTCCTAAGATGAGCAAATTCAAACAGACAAACTCTTCAGCTTTGTAATATTAGCAGATTTAGAATAATATAGAATTAGTACAGAACTTAGTCGACCGCAAAAGTCAATATTTGTACAAAAACACACAGTTATTGGATTTCGAGTCTTGTTGTGTGTGTTGTGTTCGTCCCGTGTCTATGACACTGCATCTGACCGTTCCTCGGATCTTATCGCATAAGAGCGGCGGCTCTGTGTTTGAGCTTTCATTTACGGCACTATAATATCTCCTACGCAGTTGACAACTGACGATTCTATTCATAAGATGTCGCCGTGGTTAAAACCAGTAGAGTCCAATTTCAACCTCATCATCATCATCATCACAAGTATAAAATTCGCCTATTGGGAGATGTCTTTGTGAGTAGAGAACTATGTCCAATGGTAGACTGTTAAGAGGCTGGTGAGGAAGAAGTTTCCTGGTAAATGATGAATTGGTAGCGCGTTTCGACCCCGCATTACATTAAATCAAGTTTCCGGGACAAATTTATGTTTTGTACGTGATGTAGAGTTTGTGGTCTCTCAGCGATTTATTGATGACCCCGGAACGCAAATTACAACAACGAAAACTGTAATTTCCACATGTCCGCAGTACATCCGTTTTTCATTTATGTAATTCATAAAAAATAGACAATAAAAAATACCACCGACACTTAACGTATGATTTGAAATCTGTTCCATCATCATTATTATTTATCAATACCGACATCTAAAATGTCTTCCACATCAAACAATCATTCCATTATCGAAATGATCACTAAGAAACGTTATAAAATGGACATTTTGCGTGTCGGTAGCATATTATATATTCGTCACATACGTTGTGTCCCGCAGGCTTGATTAAAAGCCAACACGAACTCGGTAACGAAGCAATGCATGTTACATGCATGTTGTACGTTGAATCACATGCGTGATCTAAACAACGAACTATGTGACACGTACAAATATGTAACGTGCCAGTTTCAACATTCGACTTTCAAAAATGGTTTCGAGGTTCTTAAACATTTTTTTTCTTTTACTCGTAACTCCTCCGTGTGCGTAAAAATTTATCTGCCAACATTCTTTCTAAAAAATCCGTCACAGATTCGGCGTATTGGTCTGCTGATCCTAAAAAAGATCACGCAGTAGCTTTTGTCAGAACCGGATTTCTAATGGTAATATAAAACTAATAAACTCTCAATACCGTATACCCAATGGGTGAGACAGAGGAGACCTAGGGAGTTTCTTTCGCTTGTTTCTTCTCCGTCAGAGGAAGCGCATTACGAAAAGGTGGTAGATTTATAAAAAAATGACATATGACTAGTGAACGTTTATTATTAGTCGTCTTCAATCTAATTTTCACCAGAGCTTTTTGAACCAATGCGTTAGATGAACCTGCCAGCGTCTGAATAGATCAGCAATAGTTATTTTACGTATAATATTATTACTATATATTTTTTTTATGGTAGAGAAAGCAAACGAACAAGCGGCTCACCTGATGGTAAGTGATTACCATCGCCCACGTACATCTGCAACCCCCGGTTACCTTACTCACGCAGAAGCACAAGATTCCTCTTATTCTGGTATTCAGCGAGGTCGAGCCGGCTCTTTCGAGCAGCAGCAGCAAAAGCCGCCGCATGGCTCTACCATGTTTAACTCTCTCTCGTTTAATTTCTTTTAGCTTAATAAGTATATGCCTAAATCTAAACCCTAATAACAAAAAAAAAATCATATTACAGCTATATATACCACCGCTCCATTTAAGTACCTACAACGTATGGCCCGAATTTGAGTAATTCTAATAAAAATACGCAGAGCCGAAATATACTGCGCAGAAAAATAGCCGGATAATTTAAGGTCGAGTGAAAGTTGTTGCGATGTTATTTATCGAGTTGAAAATAAGCAGCGAAAACAGGGAGCGGCCGACTTTCGTTCTAATTTCCCGCGCTTTTCCACCCGTCAGGGCCGCTAATATATGTGACAGCTCGTTGCTAGATCAAACGGGCTGATGAAACAGTTCTGTTTTTCATTCGCTCATTTATATCCATGTCTATTTAAATCAATTAACAGAGGTTACAATACTATTTAAATAAATATCGCGTCGGTCTAATATTTGTATAAATATATAATTTAGAAGCGCCAAAAGGTGAAGGTAGTAAAATTAAAAAAAATATAAAATATCCACATACGCTGGGGTGAAAGAGGAAAAAACTAACCTATTCTCTATAACGATAACTTTCGTTTCGGACGCCAATCTTTCTACTTTGTTTTTTCGTGTCGGCTTTTCTCCTATTTTGACTCCGGATCGTGCTTTCGAATCCATGTTTCATCGAAAGGCACAATGCCAGAAAAAACATCATCAGGATTATCGCCACAGATGTCTAAAAACTCCTTCGAAGTTGTACCCGACGCTGCTCGTCCAGCGGCGTGAGCATTTTCGGCACCCATCGCGCACACCCCTTGTTCATGTATAAATGAGAATGCAATATTTTGCCGATTCGTACCTTCCTAATTCGTATATAATATTCGCCGATATTAGAGAACAACTTTTATTTAATTTTTCGTTGTTTTCTTCGGTAACGGCAGTGTTTGGGTGTCCCGACCTGGGGACATCTTCGAGCGACTCCCTGCAGTGTTTGAATTCTCGGTTCCAACGTCTTACGGTGGCAAATGAAGGTGCAGACTCCCCATAAACGGTAGACATCGCTTCAAATATTTCCGTCGGCATTATGTTATTTTTTTGTGAGGAATTTTATGACAGAGCTGTCATTAAATTACTCCACTTTCGTGCAAAGCGCGGATGACTCGGACATGGTGATGTTCACGGTTGAATTACTAAAAGCGTAATGATACTAATGACATGAAACTTGACATTTATATTACTTAGGATACCCGCGAGTAGTGTTGTGCAGCGCGAGTCATTAGTGATACTTAAAGGTACATAGGCCCAAAACTTTTCAGCCGCTCTGGTATGGGCCAAATCTCAGGAGAACGTGCTGGTACTTGTTTTCTTTTTCCCGCTCTTTTTCTTGAACTCCTACAAGTTCTTTTGTTGCTATCCCTGTCCTTTATTTTGCAATCTCCCTATTTTAAGGCATAACTGATTACACTGCCCAGAAAAGTCGACTGGAGCCGAGTTTGCCCGATTCGGCGTCACTCCAGCATCCAAAGAAGTTTTCACTTCAAAAACTAACATAATGAAAGCAAGACTATTGACTACTTGTATCTAGACTTGTTTATGCCGCGACAAGTTTTACATCACTTTTATAAAACTTCACTTCACCTGTGAAGAGTACACGATACATCATATATACAACATAGTTTCCGAATAAAATAAATAAAACTGTTATCATGTTCTCCTCTATCAAGTTTCAGCAAAGTTTATACATTTGTCTCTTTACGTACAGTAAAGATAATATTTTCTTAGTACAGTGAGTCGTGGTAACCTAATGGTCAGGCCGCTCACTTTAATTTGTCCTCGAGTGACCTGGATTCGATTCACAGTGATGGCACGACTAAAATTGTTAAAAGCGAGTGCACGGCGGTGAAGGAAAATTAGTGAGGAAGTCTGCGTGTCTGGTAAATTGTGAAAAAATATTATTTCAAGGATTTGCGACTGGCAGACAGCCAGCTAAAAAAGTCGCCTCTTTCGATCGAGTAGATTTGGATTTATCCTCAATCGAAACCAGAACGATCAACCTATGGGACGCATACAAATCTCTTTCAAAATATTTAGCCATCTGTAATATTTCAGATTATGAAAAAAATATATTTATGGTAGTGTAAAACTTAACGTTAATCGCATAGGTACCCACGATACAGATTATTATCTAGTGTGGGTATCATAGTAAAGCAGACATGACTCCTACCACCAGCAAATCAATGCTATCGTGAATTTAAGGCCCTGAACACATACATCCCTTAGATATAAATATATTATTTATTAATTTATTACACGTTTATGTAGTACCTTATATACAACACGTATGTCATCATTTATCAAAATCATTTATTATACCACAGCTAACTTAGCCTTATACATGTTTTAATCTGTCTAAACTGTGTTGTCAGATATTGTTTCAGCTGCAGAAATAAATTTTTTAAATTTGAATTTTTTAGACTCCTTTAAATGTGATTGAACGACAAACAAACAAACTTTTCCATTTAGAAAAATATTTCATCAAAATCCCTAAAGTATTAAAATTGTGCTTTTAAGTTAAATACGTTCATACAGATACATATACAGAACTTTATATATTAGTAAGGATTTTTTTTAATTGTAGGGAAATACCTAACTCATACCTGGCTTCGCGAGAGCATGGCCCCGCCCTCGCGGAGGCAAGGACAGCTTGTGTCGGGCTTGCACCGATTTAAACCATAAAGTATTCCGACTTCTTCGCTTTGCGGGAAGGTCACGGAAACGCTTTCGCATACGTCCGTAACTCCACCAACGCTGGCCCCTCCTTGGGAGATAACGCATCCTCTCCCTCTCCCACCTGGATATACGCGCCGGAACACGGAGTCCTCGAGTCCGTTCGGAGGACACGTGCGCTTGTAAGAGGGCTTATCCCTCCCGGCTCCACGCGGCAGCTCTTCAAATACACGACATGTAACGCAGTATTAATCCCGCTGCCGTGATTGAATCTAAAACCATCCGTAACAGAACGTACTCGTTTCACAGTTTCATCACGTATTTATCTACGTTACAAACGGACATATTTCATGAGATAGGCCGTGGAATTTATCCCGCTTAATTAAAACCTAACACGTACCGGGGAACGAACTAAATGACGAGCGTTTAACACAGCGGTCGAAGTGTCCGTCTGTTGTGGTTCGGTTCGTGGATTCTAATCCTAATCAGATATCCAAACATATACTCTTTCAATAGTTTCGGACGCAGGAGGTATAGTGAGTGTCACAGTGACGATGCTCCACATCCCTAGTCTGGGTTCGCTATATATTGGATGGATTTTCCACGAGGATACAGTCGTCAGAGCCTCTTTAGTTGAATCAGCAGGATACATGGCGTGCATGTGAGGTTATAAGAAAAAGTTAGTATTTTTAAAGCGGTAGAGCCAAGAGGCGGCTTTTGCTGCTACTAGAATGGGCCGGCTCGACCGGGTTGGTGCCTGCCTCCAAATATCCTAAAAGGCAGGCAACTCACCTGCAGCTGCCCTGGTGTTGCGGATGTACGTGGGCTTCACGGTAATCACTTAACATCAGGTGAGCCCCGTGCTCGGTTGCTCACCTTTCCCAATTTAAAAAAAGGAAAAAGTATATTCCCCTTAATTCCCGACAACCTGTAATTATACTGGCTCGCTATACACTTATCAACTATATCTACAACAGCTATCAATTTAATACAGATGGCGTCGCGTCGTGTTTGTAACCAACACTTGTCACAGCTTGATGAATTCCTATGAACTTCACACGTTGCGTGAAATTTACAGGAACAAGAGTTACGACGTAGTGCATAAAAAAATAAACTATTATATATGTGGTATATTTGTATATATTGAATTTATGTATCTATGTATGTATGTATTATCTGACTATCTGTGTATGTATATATTTTGATATTTATATCCTTTTACTTGTTTTATTCTCTTAGCTGTATCGCCTCTATTACTTGTTTATCTCTGCTTAGCCTAATTGTTGACTGGGAGAGAATGCCTCTAGGCATTAAATCCGTCATGTGTACCTATTTGTGCATAAAGATTAAATAAATAAATATATAGTCGTAATTTCCACAAAGCGATGATAGATTTTCCGATATACTCGTTTAAAATTATTCGTTGCTTTCTTCCATAACAATATAATAACACAGTGTTTAGTTTATGCTCTAAGAACAACATCTGTATCTCTGTAATGTACGGCTTATATGGTTGCCAAGGAGAATTTGCCGGGAAGATTAACTGCGGATGCTGTACCCGAGATTGCGAGGTTTACGTGCAATCGACTCTACAGCGGATTGAGGGGCTTTGTAATTACTGCCTAATTTTGTGTGACCTCTCCGAAATAAATGTGTCTTTATTGAGTACAGCAACACTGTACTAGATACAGTACGGTGGTAAATGAAGCGATGTTTTAAAATGAGTCTTAAAAAAAATTAACAGACGTTCACTGCCAGAAATAGGCCCATTTGAATCGTTAGATCTAATCTTCTAACCAATAAGTAAATAATAATACAGGGTTTAATGTGGAATATACCTCTATTTCTCGAAATATCAAGCGGACGAAGCTCTGTCGGTCTCCGGCGTCCGGTGATCTACTATCTTGAACCCAATCCCACAGACTAGGGATGGGGAGCGTTATCTATGGTGCGCGGGTACGGGCTCTGCGTTCACCAATCTGTCTGCCATGCGTTGTGTCCGACATTATTATATTATCATACAGTTTAGTATATTAGTAACCAGTATGTTATGTAGATCTATATAGACACAGTAGCGATGTAAGGACGCAAAGTAAGCTCAGTTTTAGCCAAATGGAATTACTGTGGGTTCCAATGGAGAGTTCAAGACCCAATGGTTTGCAAAGAGTACAGATTCCTTTGACACTCATGGGAAGAAAGGGATACCCTCCGCTTATTCTTATTCTTCTTCTGTCATACATTTCAATAAATGTCCTTAAGCACTCAGATTGGTAACGGATTACGCATCAGCGTCAACGCGGCGTCTGGTGTTGTGATTGTCAATTCGTTGCGAAGTGTGAAGATAAAGAAATTTCTTCGAATTTGAATCTTGAGAATTAACTTTTTAATTATGGTTTAAATATGTCAGAATTGTTTTGTCCGCAGATGACAATGTTAGTGGTTCAGTGACTTTGTGTAATGAAAACTACATTAAAAAAATACTTTTATTTATGTCATGAACTTTTTTCGCACGACCATCATAAAAAAGATTATGTAGGGCTGTTGTAAGCTACAATGTACACGCGTTTCGCTTAAAACGTTGTGTTGTAAAGTGGCTTTATTCGTGTACATTTGCAATCTGTGCGTCGTTTGTACAATTTAATCTGTAAATGTATTTTTTTTTTAGTGAATTCAGTGGTTTAGATGTGCTGGATTTTAAGGGAGAATACACCCTCTCATTTACCAAATGACAACCTACATGTGGTGACTGAATGATGGAACACCTATCCAAATTTGCGGAACCTTAACCCACAGTCTAGTGATGGGGAGCAGCGTATTTACCCGAGGGTATCCGCAATGTGCTCACCTACCCGCTATGCGAGCGTGGTGAATTTGGATAAACCTTCCAAGGAATGTGTTTCTTGCTCTACGTTAAAACGTGTTTAAAAGTGGACTTAAAATATGCAGAACAAAAAATATAATAGTGCCAAGTTTTAGTGTCGATCTGCTGATGATGCCAAAACTATCTGAGAATGCCTACAAATCTGACAGAGGTATTCAATAGAGCAAGGCGGTATTCACTAGTGTAATGCGGTATTTACTAGTGAAGACGCTATTCACTAGTTCAAGGCGGTATTCACCAGTGCAAGTGTTGCCAGCATTGCACCCACCAACTCAACTGCCCAGTGCAGACACTTTTGGCGACGCTTTCTAAGAAAGAACCTATATCCTGTTAAGGATTTAGAGACAGGTAATAAATGTTATGATACCTGCGGCTGTGTCCGTGAACGGAAATTCACTACGAAAATGGCTCCACAGAAAATCAGCGCTGCGGTTTATGCATCGGAGTCCGTTTCATCTTCACGATACAGCGTCACTAAAACTTTTTTTTTTATTTTTATATCGTAGTACTTTTATGTTTAATTCGACTAAGTGGAAGGTTATGATTTAATTATACATATTTGCATATATGTGTTTGCATGTTCATTCCGGTGTAAATTTTAAGTTACATATCATATCTTGATAAATGAGGAGTCGTTAGCTTTGTCTTAAAACCCCCTGTGTCCTAGACTATGTGATGTCATTATAACTCACTTCACTCTTATCATTGAGTGGGTTCTGGATCTGGAAAAGGTCCGCCACGGTACTCCTGTGCGGCTTGGCGGATTCTACACGTCCACAAAATTGTTTTTTATTATTTCGCCGACATACAGGTTTCACGACGATGTTTTCTTTCACAGCCGAGCACGCTAGATTCCAATTAATAAGTTTAGTAGTACTGGCATCGAGAATCGAACTCCGGTCGCTCATGTAACTTAAATAGATGAAACTTAAAGCACCAGGCTCCCTGCGCCTTCATATTTTTTTCAAGAATTTGTTTACGTATTTTCTCTTGCGTTGTAAATGATTGTGCGATCCTAGTAGGTGCGCTGCGGTTGCTTCAAAGGAAAGACCCGTCACATATATTAGCGATCAAGACAGGTGGAAAAATTTAAATAACGCAGAGAGAGAGCCGGTCCGGACCACGCATCCTTCGCCCCTGCCAAGTAAAACAAATTACCCGTAACACGCATTCGCTCTGTAACGTGTGTCTGTTAAAAGATATTCAATATATTTCGAAATACATTTCAAGTAATTTTTTTTTTTTTTAATTATTTGTTTGGATTTCCGCCTTGATAACACGTTTAATAAACAATATTCTGAAAATCTTTCCACCGGTTACATTTTTTTTCTCGTCCGCGAGGGGAAAATGCCTCCCTGTCAGCAGTGACAGGTTATGTCCACCGTAGGACATAGGTAAGAAAGAACCAGCCGAGGCGACATGGATGTTTTGAAAGTATTATATAATATCTATTGCACAGGCCGAGGGTGGTTAGCGCCGTACCAGAACCCTTGCACTAGACCAGACTAGCCCCCATCACTGGTGTGTGTGGTTTAGGTTCGCCAAATTCGGATAGACTTTTCACTACCAAGCGTTGGAATGAACCTAGGTTGGAATTCGGAGCAAAAGATGGTGTGTTCTCCCAAAATTCTATTTCAAATTCCACCACACCGTTTTGTATCTCATATTAAGCCACACAACGTTGATAATTGAAATGTACACGTTACTCTTGTATCCCAACCAACTAATCCTATGGCAGATTTGGCAGCTGTTCAATCACTCGAGTGCAATTACTACTAGCACTGCCAAGTTGTTAAGTACGTACTCAAGACGTCTTGCCCAGGTCGTTACGCCAATTACATTTGATATGTAAATCGAGCAATATTTAAATTGACTCCGGATTCTTTAACTTTCGCTGTTACAAGACAGTTTGATCCATTTGATAAAGAGCATTGAGTGAGTGAGAGTTGAATATCAAGAGTACTAGGTCTAACCTAAACAGATGTCATCTCTCACAGCGGCAGATGTCGTCTCTCACAGCGGCAGATGTCGTCTCTCACAGCGGCAGATGTCGTCTCACAGCGGCAGATGTCGTCTCTCACAGCAGCAGATGTCATCTCTCACAGCGGCAGATGTCGTCTCTCACAGCGGCAGATGTCTGGTGCTGGGACCGCTTACCGAAAGTGGTGATTACCGCTCATAGGGAGAGGATTGTGTTGTGAAGATCTCCTATGTTTTTAATGCTAACCTCACCTGCACTGCACCTGCACTGAACCTGCTGCTTAACGAAAGAGGCACCGGCGACCGATTGATAACAGAAAATCCGACAACCAAATGTCGGTATACAGACGCGTGAGCTTTTTTTTCATATTTTTATTATACGTAAATATCTTAGATTCACTCACTTTCCCATAAAAAAAAACAAATAAAAATCTAACGATCAAAAAACTCCAAAACTATAATAATAAGGTATCGGCGTTAACGCAGAAAGATAACTTATATTGTATACTTATGTAACTCCCTCTCAAGTATTAATCTATACATGTATACAGTACAGACATATAAGATTAAGTTTTATGTATGTCTATTTTATATTTTTATTATACAAACTTAAGTTTCGTCGCTTAAGGTTTTTGCTACGTACTTTATTATACCATTGTAAGCTCATATATCATCTATATAGCCTTAGACGCAATCATTTTGTTGCGGGATGCTGAATTATTTACGAATAAGGTTTTCAGGACCCTTGTTTAAAAAACTAAAATATGTTTTTTTTATAGCGACCTTCATAAAAACGACCCGTAGGACCGACGTTAACGATAACAAGCGAGACACGTTAAATTGTTCAGAATTCTGTAAGCTTTTATTTGGTTCTTTTATGCTTCATTTAAAATTATACGGCACTTGTTGGCGAATTCCAGGAAAGGCCCATGTCCAACTGTGGAATGAGAAAGGCAGTTGATGGTGATGTGTTTTTATTTAACAGCTTGATACCAGTCACTGACTAAATTTCTCCAAGTGACAAGGATTCGCCAGCACCTCGACGTACACCTGTGCAATACGACACTGCTGCGTCACCGATCTAATATAATTAGATCTAACAGTAGTGAAAAGATTTTTTCATCTACCAGTTCTATTTTGCATCTACAGATCTGACAGTTATTTAGTGGGAAGCTGATTATGCTACAAGAGTCAATTAATCAACTTTTTGGTTACATTTGAATGATCGGTTCTCTTACCCAGCGATGGTACTGCGAAAGATATTTTATGGTAAAGGGGCAAACGAGGAAGTGGCCCATCTGATAGGAAGTGATTTCTGTCGCCCACGTACATCTGCAATACCAAATAACGAAGCTGCAGGTGTATTGCCGGCTTTTAAGGATATTTGGGTTGGCTCTACCACGAACAGTAAGACGTAAGCGGCGTAGTGGCAAAGCGTTTGGCTGCGGCGCAGCAGAGCGCTGGTGCAAATAATTGTTTCCTGTCTGGGTGTTTGTACATGTGCAATATATGTAGAACTTAATTTTTTAAGTAAAAATATAATCCTCCATCGCTCATATCACTCACTAGCTTTCAAGTTTAACTTTATAAATGTGTAGATTAAGACATATAAATTATAGAAGATGATATATAAATGCAAGGGTAGGGTGTAATTAATATAAATACAAACAATAAGATCTCTTTACCGTTTACTTAATACCGGGGTGGTAAGAGTTCTAGATTTCAGTTCTTTAAATCCACATTTAATTTGGGCCAATGTGACCAAGCCAGCTCGATGGTCCCATATTATTGTATTATCATCGGATCTTAATACGTGTGCAATGTTATAAATTACTAACTCTGGGAGTGCGTGAACATTTAATTAAAATATTCCATTACGCTCATATATACATACATGCGGGTCAAGCTAATAAAAGCTTGTTAATAATTCGAAGGTGCAGACACTACAAGATAGATTTCGCCCTCTAATTTATCAGCCTAAGCCCACGGTTGGACATAGGTTTTTTCTTGAAAGCGTCAATGAAAGCCGGTATTCAATACATAAAAGGTTTGCCCATGTTCACCACGCTGGGCAGGTGGATCTGTTAGTGCAGTCTGGAGTGCAGTACCCTCGCACTAACGATGCTGCTCCTCATCATAGCATCATTTTTCTCCGGGACTTAGATTCAGCATATACATAATGAATATTGCGTCGTCAATCTATCGAAGAGCCTTGGTAGCGTAGTGGTGAGGACGCGCAATTTAGTATCATAGAGCCCAAGTGACCTAAAATTGTTAATAGCATTTTTAAGTGCTGTATTTACCACGTCCTCGGCGGTAAAGGAAAACATCGTGAGGAAACCTGCATATCTGAGAAATAATAAAAAGAATTATTTCGAGGATATGTGAAGCTCGCCAACCCGCAATGGAGCAGCGTGGCGGGCCTTTCCCGGCTCCTACACCCTCTCAGATATTTGAGAAGGAGGCCTTTGCCCAGCAGTGGGCACTTACAGGCTGCTACATTACAATCTACCGCCAGGGCCTAGTCCGTTGGTCAGCAGCAGGCCAATATTTGATATATTCCACTTCATATTTAAGATGTACTTGTCTATACATATAAGTAGTTTCTAAACCTCCTTAAGGTTGATGAAAAGTAAAATTTACGTGTACGTAACGTTCTTGTACGTGCGTTACATAAATATTCGTTTGGTATACATTGACTTTGTCAGATTAAAACAATACCTCACTGTCGGCACGAGACTGCGTCTTAAATAACAAGCTCCGAGACATGTTGCTGAGTTACGCGTGAGAACGGCTGATAAACGGCCGACACCTGAGATTTGTTCCTTAATATCTTTTCTAATATCAGACACGATAGTCGCGTGGTAAGGGTTTCTGCTTCCCAATCAGGAGACTCGAGTACGATGTGTTTGTGGATGGGTATTGCGAATGAGCTTTTCGAAACTTATGTACAAAACGTATCGTTGGTTGTCTTAAGCTTTGGCACAAAGACGACGACAGGCTCAACACCCGTCACGTTTTCCCAAATAAACTCTGGTTAAGAGTGGGATGAAAGGACCATGGAGAATATGTCTTCGCCTTTGATTTATGTAAGTGTTTACCGTCGCCCACGTACATCTGCAACACTAAAGGAGCCGCAGGTGCGCTGCCGGCCTTTAAGGGTATTTGGGAGATGAGAGGGAGGATGAGGAGGAGGATGAGGAGAAGGATGAGGAGGGGCATGGGGAGGGGGAGTGGGCCTCCGGTTATCTCACTCACCGAACAAAACGCAGAAGCACAAGGTGCCTCTACTTCACGCCGGTATTCTGCGAGTACGTTGTACCAATCCGGTCGAGCCGATCTATTGCAGCGGCAAAAGCCGCCGCTTGGCTCTGCCACGTAAAAAATGTATAATATTTATTATATTATAATAAGTATTGGGTATACGGTCGTGAGAGCTGAGAACATATGATTATTATTGGAGCATTTCTATTGTACTCTCGTCTAGCTAGGTTATATATATTAATATACAAAATAAGATAATATAAATAAAATATAAAAAAGTATATAATAAACAAAATACTTAATATAAAGTAAATAAAATGGTAAAACCCGTCCAGACGGAAGCACCCGGCAGGGGAGACCTAACGGCCGAGGGTTAGGGGGAAAGGGAAGGAAACCACCGTACGCTGCGGGCGAGCACCGCCTTTTGCATTTGTGCTCAGAGCGGTCGTTCACGGAGTCCCAGCTGCCTCAGATGTGCCGTGTGGCTGACTGAGACTAACCAAAAGACGGCTATCGGAATCATATCGTTCGGCACACCACTTTTTTGCTTGTTTCGGCTTTCACGAGATTCTTATTAAATGGGATGGATATAATGTCGACCAAAAATATCCTCGACTTTACATCAGCACTATATCAGTATATGATCATATATTATTAACATTATAAATATCTACGTCCCAAAATCAATTGTCTCTTGGGCAATACAGTACTGAAACATTATAATTTGACTTTACGCAATCCACTCGACCCATACTGTAAGATTAACATTTCGTGACTTTGTTAGATTGAAACGATATCTCATTGTCTAATATTTGGGAGGCTGAGTTTATCTTTAATAATTGCTATTCCCTGGAAGTTCTCATAACATTACTCTAAGGGATAATAATCAATTGCGATTTAGAACGAGTTTGAGTATTTTGAACTATATCTTTGTTAGTGTGGATTATAGAATTAATTTAAATTTGGAATCTTCTATAAACACCGACAGATGGAAATCACGTCTGTTTTATTTATTGGTGTTTGATTGTTTAGTAGTTTCATTGATTCTGATTACATAAGTAGTATCAATTCAAATTACGCTTTGATTATGTAACTACACTAATACAATTAACATAGTCACACGGTAAAATGAACATTAAGATTACATCACATTAAAATAAATACAACAACGGATTTACATTTTCTTATCGCTAAATATTAGCCAACTGTAAACATTATTAACTTTGTTGGAATGAAATAAAGATAATTAATATTATGCTTGAATCGTGATAAAATTATTTCGTGGATATGTGAAACCCGCCAACTCGCACTGGGGCAGCGTGGCGGCCTGTTAACTGCTCCAAAACCCTTTTAGAATATTTGAGAAGGAGGCCTTTCCCCAGCAGTGGGCAATTAATTTACTTTTTTGAACCGTGATCAAAAAATATAAATAGTTTGAGAAATTGCTCATTACGATTAGAAACATTTTGGTTTATATAACGCAATATAAGGTAATTTTAGAGAAACATGTCGAGCTTTCCCGTTGCGAGGGTACTCGTACATAGGGTTGCCAATTTTTGAGTAAAATAAAGTATTCATACGAAAAAATATATTACATGAATTTAAAATTTTATTGCCTTAAATATATATTATTTCGGTACGGTTGTGTTTAGCTTAACTAAACAATTTTTGGGAGTCTTTGAAAGTCTGATAGCTAGTATAACAATCTAAACAATTTAAGCAAATAAATAACTTATTTAGGTAAAATATTTATGAATATTTTATATCTTCATTCGTGCTACACTTTCATCACTGTAAAAACTCTAACAGTGGCAGCTGAGGTTGCAAGAACAGATCACAGTTGAGCCAATGTGACATCTGACTGCGGCAGTCCAGAGATCTGCCGTTTTGTAAAATACATACATACATACATATATTCACGCCTTTATCCCAACAGGGTAGGCAGAGACAATCTCCTCCACTTGCTACGGTCCTGACATACGTCTTTCGCTTCTTCCACTTTCATCAATCTTCGCATGCATGCTCGTTGGTTAAGAGTACTCTTGACCTGGCCTTTTTCAGAACGTCTCCGATTTGTTCGTGAAATGTTCGCCTAGGTCTTCCTCTACCGACTCTACCATTTACACTCACCTCATATATTTGTTTCGTCAACCTACTTTCATTCATCCTCTCCACATGTCCAAACCAGCTCAGCATCTCTTTCTAAATTCGTGTCACTACATCGTCTTTCACGCCACAACGCTCTCTGATCACGTTATTTCGAGCCCTGTCAGCCCTTCAAATCTTCACATCAATCATTTTTCTTAACGCTTGCATTTCTACTGCATTTATCGTGCTTTCATGCCGCTTCTGCCATACCCAGATTTCGCTTCTATATGTTAGTGTTGGTACCAATACCCCTCTATGCACTGCCAAACAAGCTTTGTTAGATATCGTCTGGCTGTTCATAAATGTATGCAATGCCCCATTCACCATATTACCTGCCATCGCTCTTCTTTCAATGTCACATTCGTATCTTCCATCTTTCGTAAATATTGTTTACAAGTAAACAAACTCATTCACTTGCTCTAAACTGTCTTCCCTAATCTTGATATACTTGATAGACACAGAAATGTGTCTGCCTGCGTACCGCCTCTTTACAGGTGTTTCTTTTTTCGATTGTGTTGCACGACAACAAGAACAATGTCATGTTTCCATACTACTCTAAAGAAGCCTCGCAACTTATTAACAACGTTCAACGTTTAATATTCACTTACTGTTTGTTACTATTACACCGTTTCTTTGAAAAAAGTATGCATCTTAATGTGTAAGGGAATTTATGGCAATACTAGGTAGGTATGTTTATCAGTTATCAAAGAAAGAGCATCGATTAATTTAATTTTTGTATTTAATTTACTTTATGTTTAAGCAAACGTATAAAGTATAATCACCAAAAATAAAGTAGGATACAATGTAATAAATTGTAGTATAATAGTGTGGCAACCCTACTCGGACACCTTTGTAAGGCTAATAGTAATTTTTCTTCGGGACGCATACTTACCCTGGGATGTAAAATTTATTCGCTCGTGTTACGCATGGACGTTAGTCAAGAGGAAATTGTTTCGGGCGGGAAATGAAGCTATTTCGTGGCGTCAAAAATTGCGGTATAGATTATTTTGTTGTAACGTAGAATATATATTTTTTATAATATTGTGTACAAATTAAAAATATGTACACAATTGTCATAAATCATTTCATCCTGTCACAAGTCTACTGCTGAACATAGGCCTTCTTCAAAGATTGCCATAAAGCAAGGTTCTGAGCCACCTGCATCCATCGGCTTCCCGCAGTACTGTGTAGGTCGTCACTTCATCTTGTGAGGTGTGTCATCTCACACTGCGTTTCCCTGTACGTAGTTGCCTCTCGACAACCTTTCTTATCCAACGGTTGTCAGTTCTGCGAGCTATTTAGGATAATTGAAAATTGGAAGAACAAAAGTTAACAAGACAAAATTTAATAAAAAAAATAAATAAAGTAACAGTTATTAAATATCTCACGGCTGAGCAAATGCCTCATCTCATCTTATGAAAGTGTTTTGGAGCAGGGATGAGTCCCACTCGCTTTCAGGATGGATGTTGGCCTTGGCGAACTTCACGGTTCTTCAAAATATTTTCTCGATATTACACTTCAACCGCCGGGAAAGTCGAAAGGTCGAAAACCTAAAGTTTCGATTAATTTTAGTGTAAACTTGGAGGGGTTTGCTCTTTGCTCTATGCCACAAAGATACCATCGAACATTACTATAATAACCACTTTCAAACTCAAATTAATAGTATTGTATTATTAAACAGTTTTATATTAACATACATTTTATTTTTAATTTAATGCATTTCAAGTGTTTTGCGAATATGCATCAGTCGTGGCCCGATCGTAGAATTCGACCATTAATGGAATGGACGAGGAGTTTAATAAGAAGCCTTCTTAACGAGCCTTCTGTTCGTATAATTCCGATGGCTAAATATTTTGGAATATTTAGCAGAATTCATTAGTTAATTTATGCAGTCGTTATCTTTCGTAATTAATGAAATTTCGTTGACGCCTCACAGTTGCTACGTTCAATGTCAGAAACTAAAACAATTATTTTGATTAGTGAATAGAATAAATGTTGTAATGTTTGGTTACGTTGTGTTTTGGTAGGTGGCAGTGGCGGGGCGGCTTAGTAGTCGTGGCTTGGCCGTGGCGCGGTGAACCAAGAGAAACCTACGTGGCCGGCCTGATTCAGCGGGGTGGGCTGACCAGAGGTGGCCGCTCCGAGTGGGGTTGGTGAACCCACTTCGGATGCGGGTTGGTGTGCCGTGGGGGTTTACGTCGTTGCTTTGCACCCCTTTCCTTGCCCTCTAGTTACAGCCACAGATGCGGTGGAGTTGCGCGGGTCAAGATATTTTGGTATTGAGATACGACATTCGCCTTATTCTGCTGTGGAATGTCTCGCAGCCTATAATAATACTGACTCTCTACACCGTTCGAACCGGAACACAACAGTTGTTCCACAGCTGATTATCGTCAGACACATGTGAGACTCTGCCTGCTCCTATATGTGACAGGCGGGGGTGTTTATATTATTACCGTGAAAGGTATCTATATTTGTATAATGAACGTAGGTACAAAACATAATGATATCTAGTATATACGCGAACACTACACATTTGAAATTAAACTATTTATTATGTTTTTATATTCCGGACGTTTCGATTGCTCTACAGCAGCGTGGTCACGGGGGGAATGAGGTGTTAGACGTCCAGATGTCATAGTTAACTCGGGCTACCTTCAGCTTTTATTTATTAATTTTGGGGTCCGATAAAACATTATTAGTAGAACTTCCCTATCTTCTAGAAAACACATTCTGTAAAACCAATGATTGACCAATCTCAATTTGTGGTAGATCACTGTTATATTGGTATCATTTAAGTTGTCATAGGCGGGCGCTGGCTTTAAGTTTAATAATATCCGATTGACCTGGGTAAGGTGCCTGCATCGTTAAAATTAATCGATGCAATTATTAGTCCGGAATTGAGCACTTTGTCGGTATGATAATCTGTGAGTTTTTTTTTTAAACATAACATGTTAATTTTTTTTTTAAATATTTTGAATCATTATAATTTTAAAATACGTTTAATTATAGCAAACTTGCAGGACAAACTGCAACTCATTGCACTAGCTTACAGTTTTACAGTGTTCCTAAAAACGAAGCGGTACAGTTCTCGTTTCTGTAATTCGGGTTAAGATGTATTCAGTTAATTAACACGGTTTCAGCGGCGGCGCATTTAGCGGAAGTACAAATGCGTATTACAATGAAACAGAAGGAGCATTTTGATGTTAGTTAGTGGATTCTCATTTAATAGACTAATTAGATATTGTGAAATAGTTTTAAAGAATATTTTAAAATATCTACTAATAGATAATAGATCAATATATCAAAGACACAGATGAGGAATCATCAAAAATCAAAACAAGGAATCAATCTGCCAACATACTTTTTAAAAATTCATCACTGATTCGGCTTATTGGTCTGCTGACCTTAAAAACAATCTTGCAGTAGGTTTTGTCAGAACCGGATTGCTAATGGTAATAAAGTAGCCGAATATAAAACTAATAAACTCTCAATACCGTATACCCAATGGGTGAGACAGAGGATACCTACAGAGTTTCTTTCGGCTGTTTCTTCTCCATTAGAGAAACCTCACTACGAAACGGTGGAAGATTGTAAAAACAATTATAATAAGATTTGATATTTGACAACCGAAATTATCTTTCTTCCTACCAAGAATAAATAATTTTCATAGATTCAAAAGAAGAGCTTTAAAAATCTCACAACGTCTGTCAGGCTATGGATTAACCATCTCAAAAAATGTCGAATTCTGACGTTAAGTAATACTTAATACAGTATTTTGATATTTACAATTACCGATCTATGTTAAATATTTAATGGATAAGACAGGCTGCCGTGGTACCAATCCGTTCGAGCCGGCCTATTCGAGCAGCAGCATAAGCCATCGCTTGGCTCTACCACGTTTAAAATTTGGTTCTTGCTTGTAACACTGTGTTTAAATTTTTACGCTAATACCAATAAATGAGACATTAATTTAGGACATAATTTAATTCAAATATGCTATTTTTAAATATTTATTGCTACTCCGTTACCAGCGTATAGATGCAGTCACTTCCAGTAAACCATAGAGAGGATGTTGCGGGTAAATCGAATAATGTATAGCTAATTATTTTATTACCCATAAGTAATCTATACCGTTCGTACGTTCAGTGAGCGAGGTAACCGGAGGCATGTGTCATTTTACAATCAAATTATATAATGAGCAAAGCCACACCAATGAATTACAAAACTTTAAAATTTCGTATTTAGTAAAACAGCTTTAGTAAAGCATTCGGTATTCATCATTCCAAAATTTTAATTCGTCCTAAAATCTAGGTTAAGTATAACGTGTTTTAGCGTGTTCACAGATATGCAGATTTTCACACTATGTGCCTTGCAACAAAGGGACTCCCACAAGTCAGAATATTCGTCGAAATTCTCGGAATCCTCGCATGAGCGCAGGGTTGTGCATGCATAAATATATATATATATACTGACAGTCGTACATTTTCTTTCATTTCATTTTGATTTTTTTCATCTAAAATGGATATTCTTTCGATTCTAAGAAGCCATGAAATTCTAAGTTTTTCCTTAGTCGACTCTTACTATACAAACGGGAAGAAAGTAATGCTTACACGACGCCATTGTATGGCGGTTATAGGACATAATAGCTAAAAATGTTTTGTAAAAGTTTATACGGTAATGTGCTAGAAATAGTGAAGTTTAATATTACGATCTTATTGAAGTTTCGCTTATTTTTAGGTTATCTAAATTATTAGATTTTTTTATTATAAGAAACAATTTATTTATGAGTGCCATGTTCTTCAATTCCACGCTCAGTGTTTCACTACGCTGTGGAATCTGCAACAATGATGTCCGCTAACAGGAATACCAACATTGCTGGCAATGGGCCGACAATAAAGCTCGCAGGACTGACAACCGTTGGGGACGAAAGGTTCTCGAGTGGCAAGCGCAGGGTAGGACGACCCCCTACAACATGGAGTGACAGGGACAAACGCCCCTATACAGTGTTGCGGGAAGTTGCCACGTATTGATGAAGAGATGACGGATGCTTTTGAGTACTTGTGGCAGTGAGTGAGTGAGTGGCAGAGCCAAGCAGCGGCTTTAGCTCCAGGTACCATGACCTCGCAGACATCGCGTGCTTCTGAGTTTCGTTTGGTGAGTGAGGAAACCGTAGGCCCACTTCCTCTCCCCATTACCCTACTCATCCTCTCTCCCATCTCACATATCCCTAAACGCCGCGAACGCACCAGCTGTTCCTCTGGCGTTGCAGATGATAGTAGTGACCATTAAGTAAGTCACTTGCACGTTTGCCTCCTTTCACTAAAAGTTGAAGCTGATGAGATTTAGGGGCTAAAGGATCGTGCTTTGGGGCAGTCTTCGGGGGTGACCTATGTTAAGCAGTAGACTTGTGACAGCCTGAAGTGATGACGCTGATGATGAAATACATAACACATAGCCCTACTTGTACGGCACTGGATCACACACTGCTTCTGCGTTTCGTTCGGTGAGTGAGGTAACCGGAGGCCCTTTCCCCTCCCCACCCCCCTCGACATCCTCCCATGGGAGATGGGATCCCATATACCCTTAAAGGCAGGCAACGCACCTGCAGCACCTCTGGTGTTGCAGATGTACGTGGGCGACGGTATTCGCTTACCATCACGTGAACCTTTGACCGTTTGTCGCCTTTCCCATAAAAAAAGAACACACGTCATCCAGGGCCGAACAACAATTACGTTAGTAGCATTAATATAGTATATATTATGTGCTAGTATTACCTGTGTAGAGCTTTATTAGCTGGTGAAAAGGGTTATACATTTATTCACACAACACCCATGCATTTACATATATGTACAAAAAGGAAATACATTTTTCTGATTGCATCAATTGATAGTATTAGAATAAGAGATTTTACATAATCCACACAGGTTATGAAGTTCAAACTTAAGCGACATCTTATAGTATTTGTAACGTAGTACGGCACTCTTCAAATCTCTTCAGCTTAATCCTGCCATTCGCGGAGCGGTTGAGCGGTGTTGTGCAACCATAGCCTCCGTTGACGTTCACCATCATGTAGTCGTAACAGTCGGTCACTCCATCGCTGTTGCAGTCCTACAAATTTAAAGGAACAATCACATAAAATGTCACATGAAACCACCGTGTGGCGTAAGAATCTGCCAGGCACTAACGGCGGGAAACAGCCTATAAAGTCGAAATGGCCGCCCACAGATGACGAAGAATTATCAGACCTATGACAAGCGGCAGCGTCTGAGGCAGGGCATTCCCAAACCGTTTTGGGCAAGAGACCCCTTTTCCAAATTTAACTGATACCCGTAGACCCCCGTATCCAAATTACTTTAAAAATCTAATCTCTAATTTTTTTCTCAATACAAAATACTTCTCAATTTAAAAACTTTGCGGTTGGTAAAGCGAGTCAACTTGACATCATTTTCTCATCAAACAAAATAAATAGACATAAAATTCAGTAAATATCAAGTGTAATTAATAATTATTAATACAATTTGTTTAAAAGTACAATAATGATTTTTTTATAGAAAAGACGGCAAACGAGCACGCGGTGCACCTGATGGTAAGTGATTACCGTCGCACACATACATCGGTAACACCATAGATGCTGCAGGTGCGTTGCCGGTCTTTAAGGATATTTGGGAGATGGGAGGGAAGAGGAGGGGAATAGGGAGGGGGAGTGGGCCTCCGGTTACCTCACTCACCGAACGAAACGCACTAGCACAAGATGCCTCTACTTCACGTCGGTATTCTGCGAGGCCGTGGTACCAACCCGGTCGAGCCGACCCATTTGAGCAGCAGCAAAAGCCGCCGCTTGGCTCTACCACGCTTAAATAAATAAATAAAATAATACTTCCTACTAAAATATTAGTCTTCTCAACTTATACAATATATTGAAAGTTTCAAATAAGAATTTGTGTTAACTAATAGGGGGCCGATTCTTAAACCTCGTTGACCCCCAAAATAAGTTTTCGTTTATGTCGACCCCTGGGAAACCAATTTTGGAAAAGGTATTTTTCCCTTTTATACTTTTAGAAGATTAGATAGAAAGAAAAACACAATGATTAAAGTTACCTTTCCTAATTTAGACAAGTATCCTTCTATGATTCTTCTAGCACACTGGTAATTTCTTGAGCAGTCTTCCCAAGCTTAAAAAAAGAATAACTGTATTATAATAATATAACTTGTAGCTTAAAATTAAATAAACACAATACTACTAAAACTACGAGTAAGTAGAGAAAAAAAACTATCTGAAAAAAGGAACACTATATAATTAAAATTATATTTACGATATACTATAAATTTTTTATCTTGTCTATGCCACGATTAATTTGTGCAGTATCAATGCTTGAAATTTGTTAATACAGTGTATTAAGGTTCAGCTGCAATATTTTTTACGATAAATAAAAGAAATTACGTCACGTCATATCTTCTTGTCGAGTATACCACAAAACCTGAAGAGCAAAGTATACAACCAGTGCGTGTTGCCAGTGATGACATATGGAACTGAGACTTGGTCCTTTACTGGAGGCCGGATGAGCAAGCTTAAAGTTGTTCAGCGCGCTATGGAAAGGGCTATGCTCGGAGTTTCTCTGCGTGATAGAGTCTGCAATGATGATATCCGCAGGAGAACTAGGGTAACCGACATAGTCGCAAAGAACAGCAAGCTGAAGTGGCAATGGGCCGGCCACATCATGCAGAACCGACAACCGTTGGGGAAAAAAGGTTCTCGAGTGGCAGCCACGTACAGGCAAACGCAGTGTGGGACGACCCCCAGCAAGATGGAGTGACGACCTGCGCAGTGTTGCGGGAAGTCGATGGATGCAGGTGGCTCAGGACCGAGCTTTAGGGCAATCTTTGGGGGAAGCCTATGCTCAGCGGTGGACTTGTAGTAGGCTGAAATGATGAAAAGAAATTTGCATGTGTTTCAATTTAATTCTATTAAGTATCGAGTATCGAATAACTTATTATTGTAATTAACCTAACAGTTGTTTTACCTGATAGACTACTGACATAGGCACAACTATGAAAGCTACCTAGCCTCTATGTAGGAGCTAGGAAGTCCCCACTTCGGTAAAGACAACTACACGCGTACTGCTAAATACTCGTGGAGCTAGTCTTCGGAACATGTATTAACACGTACTAGTACTCGTAAGATTAAGTACATGTTTTCACTAGTACGACGCACCTCTAGTGCTCAACGGTGAAGAAAATCATCGCGTGAAGAAAACCTGCATGTCTGAGAATACAAATTTAATAAAAGTATATCTCGACGACTATTTCCTTGAAAACTTGAAAACATTCAGACGAAGGATACCTTTACCCATTAGTGGAGCATTCACAAGCCGCTGCTCGCTCTAATTTGCAAAATGATAATTTAAAAAAAAACTCACCTTGATTTCTTTCCGAATCGTCTTCCGGCAATGTCACTCTGCCAGCATCGACCCAGTACACCCGGGAGATATTGTAAGGACCGCAGTAGCCGCCTGTGCAGCCATGAGACGTGTCACATCCAGTGGCGACGTGGCACAAACATTGGTAGCACTTTTCTGACAGATTAGATATATATACTCCTGAAAGAAATAGGAAAAATCTTTTATCCTCTTCCATCATGATGAGAAAAAGTAAAATGTAAAGTAAGTGGTAGCCAGAGAGAGAATTTTATGCCTCTACCACATTTCTTGTAAGTCCTTTCATAGGTTTCTTAATACGGTTTTGTAATGTGTGCTCTATATACAGGCTGGATGCGGCAGTACGACATTAAACTTACCTTCATATGTATATGAGAGTAAGTTTAATGTCGGGCCATTTCTAGATAATAAAGTAAGTAACAATTATAGAAGTACAGTAGATTAGTCACAGGATATGTTTTGAAGAGAATCCCGACGTATCTTCAAAAAAATCAGGGAGTTTACATCATTGAGGATGAATAGAGAGTAACTAGTATTCTAGAGTGACGCCTCTGAAGGCTGTTACGGATCTATACTATTTATTACGCGATTAAGGCATTTAAGACGAATAGGGAATTCAGAAAAAAATCATAAAAGATGTATATATTATAAAGATATATTATAATACCATAATTACTAGTGAATTTTGTATTATGTCAATAAGGTTGCATCCGCTTATGCACCTTTATCCTCGTACATATACACCTATACACAAGAACGTTGTATTTGTTTAGAGCACGTGTTAAGTAGATGCTTAGACGTGGGGTGCCACGTGTCGAGAAATTCAAAAAGTTTTCGTCGTAAACTTTAACCAAGTAATCCTGCAACATGTTCGGAATTTAAACAAGTCAAACAGATGAATTTACTTGTGCGCTGCTGTATGCAAGTTCTGTTTTGTGTATATATGTATTTGATGAAGTTATTGCTGTTAGCCGTTTTGGCCTTTACAGCTTCATAGGTTTGCGCTTGCATCCTTGAGGCCGCAGGCGTTATGCTTTAAGTAAGTATATACAGTAAGCTATCTATGGACCGTCCAAGGGAGGTTCGGATCTCGTCTCGGACGGTCAAGGTGTTTCGATAGATTTGGGCGGTAAGAAGCGCCCTGAATCTGTTTTGTGTGTAAATTTATATGCGTCTTTACATCTAATGTGGGTTAGCTGGTCAAGAGGACACTTTACGCCCCGTAGGTATCATGTTGGCTAAGGCAAATTCTACGGAACGAGAGACGTCTCCCAATGCGCCAATAGCCTAATGGGTTAGGGTGCGGACTACGAAACATGACGTCGTTAGTTCGAGCCCGACTTTTGTCGGTTTTGTCGGATTCGACTGTTGTCGTGAACCACTCCAGATACAAGCTGTAATGCTTAGTGAGAGGGTTAACAGGAATATTAGTAATATTATTTAAATAGCATTGCTAGTATTCTTTTTTAAAAAAAAAAAAAAACAAAGACAAAAATTAGATGCTCCTTGCCACGCTTGCCACGCTTACCGAGCGGTCTGGCGTTAGCAGCGTGCGACAAAACGTATTGTTCAATCTCTAACTAATTATTATAAAAATATATTTTTTAACATATATGTGACGTATTCAGTGAGCCATTTAACGTATATAAAATCTTAAAATACTGTATGGCGCGTTTTGTTAATTTTTTTTTCTTTATTTTTAACATCGTTTTCCATGCATTTGTTTTCTATTTAATACTGTTGGCGAATTTTATTAATTAAGGAAAAATCTTATAATAATGTATGATAAATCCTTTATTATATGCAAAAACCCAGTTTCCAAGAAAAACAATAAATAAATAAATGTAAGGTTGGGTTATGTTTGGTTAGCATTACAAATACATATTTTTAACATATTTAAATCATGTCGATTAAGTTCGTACAGGATAGTTACTCCTTTAAAATTTCTCAGTGGGTCTTGAAGTCAGAGCGCATTTTTTTTTAATTTTTTGTCTGTTTTATCTGTTTGTTCGAGGATTATTACGCAAATAATAATGGGTCATTTGAAAAAAGATTTACATTGTTCGATAGCAATTGTCTCAAAATAAGTACTCCGACTTTTTTAATCCTGGAAAATACCAGGATCGATAGGAACGGGATTAATATCATAGGTTTAAACATAGATCGATTTAATGTTACATTTACTATTTGGAAGCATGTGAACTCATAGATAATATATAATAGGCCTCAATAGATAATAAGCAGGTAAAACCGTCGACAAAAGCTAGTATTAAATATAATTAAAGCCTTGATGAACGTGAGAAATGTGTTAAATAGGTTTTTATAACAAGAATACAATGGTGATTAATAATGGTGTATACGTTTGAGTACATATGATTATTTAACACTATATATTCATTCTATTTTCCTTATTTTAGTACAAGTCTGTGTCGACCTTAACCAACACCTGTTTGAATTCGTCGTTTTTTTAAATTTAAGACGAATATTGTCTTAAATTTTAAAAAACGACGAATCTAAACACAAATAAAAAGAGTCTGTTTGGAGAATCCCATTTTAAAATATTATTTACTAACCAAATACGCTTCTTCTAAATGCTTCCTCGTCTCTCTCAATGTTTAAGACTGACTATCTAATATAATTAAAGTCTTGAATATGTACCAAACTTGCTCTCAAAAAAGGTTTGTAACGTCTGTCGTAGAATCAATACGACGCGTTATTTTCATAAATTAAGTGTTGTTTTTTAGATGTGGAAGGGGCAAACGAGCAAACGGTTCATCTGGTAAGTGACTACCATCACCCACGAATATTTGCAACACCAGAGGAGGTGCTGGTGCTTTGCCGGCCTGAGCTTCCTAGCCGGCCTGTCCATCGTCGGTGGATGCCAAGGTGATACTTGTTAAAATTCTGTGAAAAGTCTCTTGATATCTAAAGGAGATTATTATAGAATAAAAAAATAATTGAGCATTCAAACAGATGTTTATGGAAAGAGCTATGCTCATTGTTTTTCTGCACGATAGAATCTGCAACGAAGATATCCGCGGCAGATTAGGATGACCGATATAGGCACCAGGATCAGCAAGCTGATGTGGCAATGGTGGCCACATAGCTCAAACAACTGTCATCCATTGGGAAAGAAAGGTTCTCAAGTGGAACAGTTAGTAGAGCTTTTAGTAGTGAGAGGATGGGACCTACCTGCTGAACCAGACGCCCAGAACACAACTACAGCCATTACGCAAACCGGTAATACAAGTTGTATTTTTGGCTGCATCTTTGTTCCTCAATTCGATTTTTGTCCAATCTGAAATGACAAATGAAGGTAGGCAGCTTTTTAACACGAAATTCTTAAAACAGGTAGGTTATATAGTATAGAGTAATGTCTTGCTCATCATACTTATCCTCAATAAGGAGTTGTTCTACTTCATTGCAGTACTTAGTGGTTAGAGCATCTAAATGTTGACCCTGTTGGTTATTGGGTTACAATACCATACAAATTATTTATTGCGGGTCTGATCGTTTCGTGTCATGTCCCGTGTCTTGAGTATGTCATACTCGCTTATAGGGCTCTGCTTATATATATGCCGTATTAGGGTTGAGGAGGGCGATGGATGCCACGTGCGTCATACTTGTGACTGTTCACAAGTATGACGCAAGCAGCACCTGTGTGCTGCTTGCGGAGAGGCTGGTCTGCTCGAGTTTGCAGTGCACTTGTGCTTTAGTTTGGTGAATCACTGTACTCTTGTGCAATGCTTTCAGTTGCCTATCTATAGGACCATACCTTTTATTTTATGATGTAAATTATGATTATAGAAAATAATTATCAAATGATTATCAAAAAAGAGCACACCTACGGACTTTATTTCGTCTGTTTCTTCTTCGTCAAAGGAGCCTCATTACGAAACGGCGGTAGATTGAATAAAATTTAAATAATAAGATTTGACATTTGATAAACGTTATTATCTTCCTTAGGTCAAAGAATAAAGGAGCTTCATTTCATTTAATTTCTCTGAAACTGCATCCGACCGTTCCTCTAATTTGGCATAAGCGATGCATCGGATATGGGAAAGTGAAAATTTTAACGAGGAATCAAGGTATTCATCTGAGAAAACGTCCATTCGACAATCTTCTGTGATTTTAAACAAGACCGGAAACTAAGCGAAAAGGAATTCAAGTTTATAAAGTTGTAGCTTATTATTGTATTATTGCTGGGAAAATAGTCCCTTTCCTTTTTGTGAGGCTTATTGGAGCTAGAAAAGGTACGATACTCCAATGTGGGTCGACGGACATACTGGTTTCCCGAAGATATTTTCCTTCACCGCGGGGCAAACTTAAGCATTCAAAATTTGATTTAAAATGTTTAGTGATGGTCGATGGCCTGTGCTGGGAATCGAACAAGGTCCCACACGTACCAAGGAATTTTAAAACTATCTTATAGCTAGTGCTCGGCCGTTAAAGGACGTCGGTCATAAAATGGAGTTTCCTGAACATTTAAAAAAAACAATACATCGGCTTATAATACTGAATTTGCATACTATGTGTAATATGTATAACATTGGTTCCGTTAGTAAGCCCTGTGCAAACGAATGTTCCAAAGTTCAACGAATGAGACTGCAGAAATGGTATGCAGACAATATAGCCAGATTCGAAAAGCAATGTGAATTCAAAAACCAATTCTGTGTGTTACACGAATATTCACTTTAAGGATTCGATATCCGGCTCCGGATCGGCTGCGTACTAGGCGCACGCTGGCTAAAGAATAAACAGGATTTTTAAAGCACGTGCAGAGTTTTAAGTCTCTATTATTATCATTAAAAACCTACTTCCATGGCTCTTTCAAAAGCTTGGTATTATATCAAAAAGAATTTTCATTTCAATGGCATGGCCTGTTTGCCATTGATTTAACTTTTTGAATCCGAAATATTTTTGTAAAAGTTGACATTTATGACAATATATTAAAGAGAAATACAATTTATTCCAAACACCACTTGAACGTAAGGTGCCCCTGGTATCTAACTAACGAGGTTTTGGCGATGGCTGCATGGTGGCGGCAAATCGATCCGAATTAACCAAAACCAAATTTTGCAGATTATTTATGATGAGCAGCATCACTACTTCGTTAGTCGTCAAGAAATGTTTGGCGGCCTGCTGGCACTTTTTAAAGCTTTTGAAGAGGCCGATAAACATCCTTACCTTACAAACCTGTAAACAGTCTGCAGGACATAAGCCACACAGATAAGGGTTATCTGCCATTACCGCCACGCCCATTTCTAATTTTCTAATGTTTTTTAAACAACCCTTCACGTGTCGTAACGATAGATTTTCTATTGTTTCAACATGTCAAGATTAGTTTTAGAAGTCACGGACTTTTCGAAATAGAAATGCAAATCATTATTAGTCATTGCTTGGTATCGCCCTTTCCATGTACGCATCTAAGCTGCCGAAGCGACCGAATTCTGAGACGCGTCTTCGGTAATAGTGAATGTTTACTCAAATTTCATGCTTTAAATATTAAAAAGATAAATCCACATTCCATTCCATATATTCGTAAATTTTGAAATATTACGCACTCTCACTGCTAAACCAATTATTTGTGCAGCTAGGAGTTGCTAGGCCTGTACACTGATCACTGATCGCCAACCTACTAATAAATAATGTACTTGTACAACGCCATGGAATATAATAATGGAGCGTTGAACAAAGCTGTCGTAATTTGCTATGTATATTGTATTGTTTATAAAGATTAATTAAGTTAGAGCTAATCATTCTAACACGTGAAGCCGAGCCGTGACAGCCCATGGTCGTATGCTCGCTTCAAACATCATAGTACGCGAGTGTTTTGAGCACAATTACCGATATTCCCAAAATTGCAATCCCTTGCTGCACACGTGAACATCTAAGACATCGAGAGGTGGGTGAACCCTTTCCGCTTCCAAAACCTCATTTGGCCACAAGAGAGGAGGTATGTGCCCAGCCGTAGGATACTTCTGCGACTTTAATTTTAAATTGACAGAAACACGGGTCTCGGCATAACACAACCATATCCGAAAATCAAAAATGTTTTTTACTCAGATACTGACTCCGGTCTGGAGTCGAACCCGGGACCTACCTGAATAGTCAGGTAAGCTAACCAGCCGAGCCGCTGTAAACCTATTAAGGTAGCCGTTGCTATATCGGTAAATTATTGTCTAACACACATTAGAAGGAGCAGAACTTAATCTGACTGTCAGCTCTTTATTGCTACTTGGAATCATAAGCATCGTAGCCGCCTGTAAATGTCCCACTGCTGGGCATAGGCCTCTTTTCAATATTTGAGAGAGTAACTCCGAGTAACACACTCACTTTCTATGGACATTTTAAGATGCCGTTAGTGAAAATCATAATGGTATCAAGTTTCCGTGTTGAGCATCACTTGCCATTCTGGATACCCCATTTATAGATCACGAGTTTAAAGATGCGTATATTGAAATTGTTTGGTAAAGATCACAATGTGGCAAAATGATAAAAAAAGTGTGTACAAAAAATAACCATCCTTTGAACCAGTTTCACAAATGAACTTAATGTTTATCGTATGTACCTACGTATTTTTAAAAACGAGTTATGCAAGCTTTGCCTTGATATTTAGTCTTATTATTTGTATTACTATTACAACTGAGTGACAGTCATGTCACCCATATAGGGGTAGGCAGTGATTAGGGACTACCATTTGGTATGACTTAACGCAGACGAGCGGGCTTCTCTCAACCCACTTTTCGCTCGTCCCGGAGATAGCTTCCAGTTTTCAAGGCTTATGCTATAGAGGAGGAGGCTATAGAGAAGAAAGGGGATGGCAGATTCATACACCGATCTCACACGACCAAGTTATAAAAAGCACTATATCTAATTAAATGAGTCAACATAATTTAGATCTAAAAAGTTGAAAAACTTACTAACAATAGTGCTATATATACTAGATACTTATATGTATTTTACTTATTAAAATTAATAGCAATAAATATTAGGAAATAATAAACAAAAACTTTGAACTTACAAAATTCTTTTATAATTAACTGAAATCACAGCATATTTTTACGTATTCACTTTTTGTTTACACTGCTTCACTGTTTCTAAGTTGATTTATACGTTTTATGTGATAAATATTTTATTATTCAAATTCTTGTTTATCGTAAGCATGTATGGTCGATCACCGCTGCATGTTGGTACTCAACTGTCTCTCGCTTGTATGTTATGACGCGTATAAATCAGGTTTTATGCGTAATACGTACGATGCTATACATATAAATAATTATTCTTTTCATAATGGCTAGCAAATCAAGTTTATGCTTGGTTATTATTCCATGGTAAGTTTAGCGAGGCGTACGTTACAATTGAACGTATTAATTTTTTCCTTTTCAGTGTTACTTTGTTATCGTGTAGGTACGATTGGTTCTATCTTCTATATATCTCAGATATAGTTTCACTGCGTAATAAATTCCACTCCGCTAGCTGAAATCACGGAGATCGGGAAAGCTAAATTTAAGAAAACTGTTAAGGAAAATTGGCCTATGGTCGCAGTGTAAGAATCTGGCCCTCCCCTCCCCCTTTCTTTCTTTCCTCGGGTGTCGTAAAAAGCGACTAAGGGAAAAGCCTCGATCTCAGCCATATCCTGTGACAAGGCAAAATGTGGTGTGATTTTAAAAGCCTGTTTGTCGACGCCGAGTCAGTCGAAATGAGAATCTGTAAACTCTGGCCTGAGCTCGATCCTGAGCCACCAGCATCCATCGACTTCACGCAAAACTGTGCAGGTGGATAGTTCACCTTGTGGGGGGATAAACACTTAATGGGCATGTAATAGGTTTCTTTACATTTAGAGCTGGCAAATCTCTCATCTTTAATACACACTATGGTAAAAATACTACGTGTATTCGTTACATAATCAAACATTTATCGCGTCAATCTTGCTATCCAATAAGAATCATAACGTTTTTTTTTTTATTGTTTTTTTGTGTGTTATTATTGTATTATTGCTGGGAAAATAGTCCCTTTCCTTTTTGTGAGGCTTATTGGAGCTAGAAAAGGTACGATACTCCAATGTGGGTCGACGGACATACTGGTTTCCCGAAGATATTTTCCTTCACCGCGGGGCAAACTTAAGCATTCAAAATTTGATTTAAAATCTTTAGTGATGGTCGATGGCCTGTGCTGGGAATCGAACAAGGTCCCACACGTACCAAGAAATTTTAAAACTATCTTATAGCTAGTGCTCGGCCGTTAAAGGACGTCGGTCATAAAAGGGAGTTTCCTGAACATTTAAAAAAAACAATACATCGGCTTATAATACTGAATTTGCATACTATGTGTAATATGTATAACATTGGTTCCGTTAGTAAGCCCTGTGCAAACGAATGTTCCAAAGTTCAACGAATGAGACTGCAGAAATGGTATGCAGACAATATAGCCAGATTCGAAAAGCAATGTGAATTCAAAAACCAATTCTGTGTGTTACACGAATATTCACTTTAAGGATTCGATATCCGGCTCCGGATCGGCTGCGTACTAGGCGCACGCTGGCTAAAGAATAAACAGGATTTTTAAAGCACGTGCAGAGTTTTAAGTCTCTATTATTATCATTAAAAACCTACTTCCATGGCTCTTTCAAAAGCTTGGTATTATATCAAAAAGAATTTTCATTTCAATGGCATGGCCTGTTTGCCATTGATTTAACTTTTTGAATCCGAAATATTTTTATAAAAGTTGACATTTATGACAATATATTAAAGAAAAATACAATTTATTCCAAACACCACTTGAACGTAAGGTGCCCCTGGTATCTAACTAACGAGGTTTTGGCGATGGCTGCATGGTGGCGGCAAATCGATCCGAATTAACCAAAACCAAATTTTGCAGATTATTTATGATGAGCAGCATCACTACTTCGTTAGTCGTCAAGAAATGTTTGGCGGCCTGCTGGCACTTTTTAAAGCTTTTGAAGAGGCCGATAAACATCCTTACCTTACAAACCTGTAAACAGTCTGCAGGACATAAGCCACACAGATAAGGGGTTATCTGCCATTACCGCCACGCCCATTTCTAATTTTCTAATGTTTTTTAAACAACCCTTCACGTGTCGTAACGATAGATTTTCTATTGTTTCAACATGTCAAGATTAGTTTTAGAAGTCACGGACTTTTCGAAATAGAAATGCAAATCATTATTAGTCATTGCTTGGTATCGCCCTTTCCATGTACGCATCTAAGCTGCCGAAGCGACCGAATTCTGAGACGCGTCTTCGGTAATAGTGAATGTTTACTCAAATTTCATGCTTTAAATATTAAAAAGATAAATCCACATTCCATTCCATATATTCGTAAATTTTGAAATATTACGCACTCTCACTGCTAAACCAATTATTTGTGCAGCTAGGAGTTGCTAGGCCTGTACACTGATCACTGATCGCCAACCTACTAATAAATAATGTACTTGTACAACGCCATGGAATATAATAATGGAGCGTTGAACAAAGCTGTCGTAATTTGCTATGTATATTGTATTGTTTATAAAGATTAATTAAGTTAGAGCTAATCATTCTAACACGTGAAGCCGAGCCGTGACAGCCCATGGTCGTATGCTCGCTTCAAACATCATAGTACGCGAGTGTTTTGAGCACAATTACCGATATTCCCAAAATTGCAATCCCTTGCTGCACACGTGAACATCTAAGACATCGAGAGGTGGGTGAACCCTTTCCGCTTCCAAAACCTCATTTGGCCACAAGAGAGGAGGTATGTGCCCAGCCGTAGGATACTTCTGCGACTTTAATTTTAAATTGACAGAAACACGGGTCTCGGCATAACACAACCATATCCGAAAATCAAAATGTTTTTACTCAGATACTGACTCCGGTCTGGAGTCGAACCCGGGACCTACCTGAATAGTCAGGTAAGCTAACCAGCCGAGCCGCTGTAAACCTATTAAGGTAGCCGTTGCTATATCGGTAAATTATTGTCTAACACACATTAGAAGGAGCAGAACTTAATCTGACTGTCAGCTCTTTATTGCTACTTGGAATCATAAGCATCGTAGCCGCCTGTAAATGTCCCACTGCTGGGCATAGGCCTCTTTTCAATATTTGAGAGAGTAACCTGAGTAACACACTCACTTTCTATGGACATTTTAAGATGCCGTTAGTGAAAATCATAATGGTATCAAGTTTCCGTGTTGAGCATCACTTGCCATTCTGGATACCCCATTTATAGATCACGAGTTTAAAGATGCGTATATTGAAATTGTTTGGTAAAGATCACAATGTGGCAAAATGATAAAAAAAGTGTGTACAAAAAATAACCATCCTTTGAACCAGTTTCACAAATGAACTTAATGTTTATCGTATGTACCTACGTATTTTTAAAACGAGTTATGCAAGCTTTGCCTTGATATTTAGTCTTATTATTTGTATTACTATTACAACTGGTGACAGTCATGTCACCCATATAGGGGTAGGCAGTGATTAGGGACTACCATTTGGTATGACTTAACGCAGACGAGCGGGCTTCTCTCAACCCACTTTTCGCTCGTCCCGGAGATAGCTTCCAGTTTTCAAGGCTTATGCTATAGAGGAGGAGGCTATAGAGAAGAAAGGGATGGCAGATTCATACACCGATCTCACACGACCAAGTTATAAAAGCACTATATCTAATTAAATGAGTCAACATAATTTAGATCTAAAAGTTGAAAAACTTACTAACAATAGTGCTATATATACTAGATACTTATATGTATTTTACTTATTAAAATTAATAGCAATAAATATTAGGAAATAATAAACAAAAACTTTGAACTTACAAAATTCTTTTATAATTAACTGAAATCACAGCGTATTTTTACGTATTCACTTTTTGTTTACACTGCTTCACTGTTTCTAAGTTGATTTATACGTTTTATGTGATAAATATTTTATTATTCAAATTCTTGTTTATCGTAAGCATGTATGGTCGATCACCGCTGCATGTTGGTACTCAACTGTCTCTCGCTTGTATGTTATGACGCGTATAAATCAGGTTTTATGCGTAATACGTACGATGCTATACATATAAATAATTATTCTTTTCATAATGGCTAGCAAATCAAGTTTATGCTTGGTTATTATTCCATGGTAAGTTTAGCGAGGCGTACGTTACAATTGAACGTATTATTTTTATCCTCTTTTGTGTTACTTTGTTATCGTGTAGGTACGATTGGTTCTATCTTCTATATATCTCAGATATAGTTTCACGGCGTAATAAATTCCACTCCGCTAGCTGAAATCACGGAGATCGGGAAAGCTAAATTTAAGAAAACTGTTAAGGAAAATTGGCCTATGGTCGCAGTGTAAGAATCTGGCCCTCCCCTCCCCCTTTCTTTCTTTCCTCGGGTGTCGTAAAAAGCGACTAAGGGAAAAGCCTCGATCTCAGCCATATCCTGTGACAAGGCAAAATGTGGTGTGATTTTAAAAGCCTGTTTGTCGACGCCGAGTCAGTCGAAATGAGAATCTGTAAACTCTGGCCTGAGCTCGATCCTGAGCCACCAGCATCCATCGACTTCACGCAAAACTGTGCAGGTGGATAGTTCACCTTGTGGGGGGATAAACACTCAATGGGCATGTAATAGGTTTCTTTACATTTAGAGCTGGCAAATCTCTCATCTTTAATACACACTATGGTAAAAATACTACGTGTATTCGTTACATAATCAAACATTTATCGCGTCAATCTTGCTATCCAATAAGCATCATAACGGTTTTTTTTCATTGTTTTTAAAAGAAGCAAAGACTGCTAGTGCTAAATCCTTGATAGAATCAGCACTCACGACGATAATCACAATGTAGCCAACCACGAAAAACAATGTTTGTGTTGCACATACCTACGGTTGAAATTCGAACCTTGGGCTTCTGAATTAGTAGATTGGTAAACTAATACGCCAGCTGGATTGATTATGATGACGATGTCTTCCTGGCCGATTTGACGAATGCTATCTATAATTGTTAACTGCGCAGGAGATGTTGTAGTGCCGTAAATGTACGCGCAACACAGAGGCACTCGTTCATCTTGACGCTTATGTCCGATGTAACGCTTATGTGATAAGATCGAAGGAAGGTTAAGATGCTTATCGCGGTAGAGCCAAGCATTGAATGGACCGGCTCGACTGGAGTGGTACCACGGCCGCGCAGAATACCGACGTGAAGTAGAGGGATCCTGTGCTTCTGCGTTTCGTTCGGTGAGTGAGGTCGACCGGAGGCCCAGTCCCCCATCTCCCATCCTCATCGTCGCTACCACCTCCCAAATATCCTTAAAGGCCGGCAACGCAACTGCAGCTCCTCTGGTGTTGCAGGTGTTCGTGGGTGCCGGTAATCACTTACCATCAGGTTAGCCGTTAGCTCGTTTGTATCCTATGCCATTAAAAAAAATATCGTCTTCGGCTGGCATTAGAACCCAAGGTCCATGAGTATTGAGTATACTGAGGATGAGAAAAATATTAGATTAAATGCGCGACATAAATCTAACCAGAAGCTATTATAGTCGACAGTTTAATATTCGTAGACCTTATAATAGGGTCCTTTATAACGATAATCCCACTACGCCCACGCAATTTCTCTCGGTAAAGGCCTCTGGGTTGACCAAAGAATTTAGATTTATAGTGAAAAGTTTTATCTTTAAGTTTATTATTAAAATAGTTGCTTAGGTCTGAGAAATGTTCAGTACGCTTAATAAACCTGTATCACATTCCTATTTTCATCATGCCTCACGGAACGGCTAACTATTAATTTACATAGCCCACGATTTTTATTATCGCGTGGGACAAAGGTGCTCGTCACCTTCCTGTCACTGAAGGCAGTGACAAGTTATGTCGAGATCAGCATCAAATGCTGGATCGACTAGAAAACCCACGGACAGGAGATAAGCTGTTGGTCCGGCAGCCTTGACAGCTTGGGCGGAAGATCCTCGCGCGCTGAAGGTCTGCAAGTTATTCGCAGGTTTAACGCACAGCGTCACGACCTTGGTGTCTGCTCCTGTGTCGCGCCCGCGACCCCTGTTAACAAAGGAAAAACTTCCGACAAAACTAGAGAGGGGTTCCCAGCAACCCAGAGGAAGGAGGAACTCGGACACTTACGCTTGGGTTACCATCGATAAGGATGATCCCCGATATCTATCGGTGAACCGATTTATATGCACCAGATTAGTATACCCCGCCCAATGACCCCATAGCTTAGTTATTACGTACTTGTCCATTGTTCCATGGGTCCTAGGTTCGTATCCCAGCCGAGCACAAAATTAGGAGCCTGTAAAGTGAGCCCGTAAATATCCAACTCTGGGTCTCCTTCTCATATCTTAGAGGGTGCTAGAGCCGGGAAGGGTGCACCTCTGCTTTTTTTTTTGTATTAACTCTCAGACATGCAGGTTTCCTCACGATGTATTGTTTCAACGGCGAGCTCGTTGTAAATTCAGCACCTAAAGTTTTAGTGGTGCCGGCACCGTGTTCCCATCGAATCGAATTCACTCTCGCTCTTTGAAACTAAACCGAGAGCTCTGCCCATTAGACTACCACGGCTCACATGCTTTCATGAATGCGTCTAAAATATCAGACAGTCATGGTGAATCCTCCCACTTGGGGAGGCCTTTGCCCGGCAGGTAACTATGAACAGGTTGATGAAGAAGACGCATGATATTTTATTGTAGCAGTGCGGAAATCTCAAGTTCATCGGCTGGTTAAATACCAGTTAAGTAGCAGTCTTTAAGTGTCACACTTCTATGCAAAGTACTCCTCTCCAATGTGAAGTCTTTCCCTTTACACCTCCATTTTTTAAAGAATGTGATAAATTTGACGGTTAATGACTTAAATGTAGACTTTGTCGGACCGGTAGCCAGTAGCAGTCACAGTAACTTCAAAGCACAATACACTTACTCCCTTCGCGCACACATACACACACAGACACACACACACAGAGAGAGAGAGAGACACACGCCCACATATACACATGCAAACTATCTCTGCACGCGTGTTACTTGATAATTAATATTTTGGTAAATATAGATAATATATTTCTTTAATTTAAGATATGGAAGAGCTACTTCTCCTGGAACAGGCATTTATTTGCTTAAAAGGAGTCTCCAGATAATAGTTATGTGTATTCTCTGTGTTTACATAAATAATTTTTTATTTTTTTTTATTTTATTTTATTTAAAAAGCTGAACGGAAAATCGTAATGATTGATGTGAATGTTGTCTCTAGTTGTCAACTTGCAGGGGATCCTAAGTTGTGACTGGTTTGATATTGTTATTACAAGTCGCTGCTCAAATACGACCAATGCGCTCCATTCTTGCAGGAGCAAAAGCCGCCGCTTGGCTCTACCACATGATAATAAATCTTCTACTGTCGATTTAATAGTCGTAGAACGGGACGGATACAGTTTGAGACACTCGGTACAGTCACAATACATCTCGTCATACAGTTAGGTCAACAATGTATGCATTGCACAATGTCAATCTTTTGGGAATCGAACCTATGACCGACGTATCGGTAGGTACGCTATCTGCTCGGTGTGTCATGAAGTTGAAATTCGCTTGTAATATTTTTGACGTACGCTGTTAAGGTCACACTTGTTAATCTTAAAAAAGCTATCGGACATTAAATGTCTGTATGTACAAAGTAAACATCTTAGGTATCATAGAGTTTGACCTTTAACTTTGACATTAAACGTGCACTTAATTGCATGAATAATTATAAAGATTCAATAAAAAATGAAAAATTTAAGAATAAAAAGAAAAAAATGTTTGAATAACTTGTAGAATAGTTTATAGGTATTATTTAAAAATCCGCAGTTTATAAGCAGACTTTTGGTAACCTTTTTTTTCATATTCGTCCGAACAAATGCTGTCTTGTATTTTCGATTTTTAGTCGAAAACGCGCTTATGATTAGATTACGACAGTTTAGTTTAAAAACAGGCCTCTATACGAATACGCGTAATTGGAAGATGAATCGTGAACCAGAGATGGAAACGCTTTGAAAATTATTATTTTGGATACTTAACTTTAAATTAAGGTCCATTTATGTAATTTCTTTTTGTTTCGGAGCATATTTGAGCCAGTCTTTCTGTCCAAGCGAACGACACAAGTCGCACATATGTTTCGAAAAATTCATTAATACAATCCCTTCATATAGAGTATCGAACTCGATTCTCCAGATTCAGAGGCAGATGTCTTAACCACTCGGGTATGTAGTAGCTAGCGATTGATAAGTCTTCCAGAAATAAGTGAGAGCATCCGGTAGATTGCATAATGACCATCTTAAATATCAACATCAATAGTCTACTCCCTCAGCTGAACATAAAACTTTTCGATAAAACGCCAGCAAAAGTCAAAAGGTCCTTTGAGCCTTGTCTCTCAATCAACAGCAAGTTGGACTTTCATCTTAGGCCTCTCGTAGTATGAGGATTTGCGATCAAGATCGCGGTACCAGAAGCCTCGCGACGTAGATTCTTCAATCCTAGAAGGTGACGGGGTGACCCCTGTGGACTAGGATGGAGTGCCCCACAGCTTGTAATTATACTGACTCTCTTTACCTTTCAAACCGACGCAACAGTGGCGGCAGAGAAGGAGCCTACAGACAACGACCAATCCAAGAAGAAGAAAAAGATGGCATAGTCCTCTTACACTTCATCGTTTCAACACGTTAAGAAATATGCTGTTTATCATAATAACCGGTCAATACTTTGAATTTTGATATATTCGAAATTTGGTAATTTGTTTTGTGCACTTTGTGTTCTGTTTGTTCGAAAATTGACTGTATGTTATTGGTGCATCTGTTTTGTTTTTATTAAATGTGTTTTTAATTTCTCCGTTCGGAATGAGAGCATTATCTACATAACAACATTAACGAATAACGAAATCGGGCATCGTTTCATCTGCGGTAACGGCGGGAGATCATTGCAAATGGCCCGTTTGAGCGTATAAAGGACAGAAATGTTAATAATAGCAAGCTAGCGACGTTGGCTTGCTTATCTTGTTCTGTTACGAATACACAACGTTTATTGGCGCGCTGTCCATAAAACTGTACAATAACGAGGAATATATTGAAGAACCAATACAATTGAAGAATAAGTCATAAGAAAATAATAAAAAAAAAATACAATTGGCATGGAATAATGGCCTAATATGCGTTGACTGATATCTGTTATATATCACTCACGCCTGTCACTCACAAGGGCAGGTGGAGATTACGAATTTCCATTCGGCACGAATCAATGCAAACGTAGTCGTGTGTATGCACGACATTTCTTGAAAATCGTAATGAATCTGAATTTATTTTATTTTAAGAGCAACGTACTTTAATTTTGTGAATGTTGAAACCGTCACGTGCAATTAAATAAAAACCCAAAACTGAAGATTTCAACTAATGTCATATCCGCCATTTTTTACAGATACAAATATTTTTCTTTTTTTCGCACCTATATGGCAACAGTGTTTAACTATCTGCCAGTGTCATAGTTTACAATTTTTCGATGGCACCTAAACGAAAATTGACGATTTCCGGCCTTTTAATGAATTTCCAATTCCATTACTGAATACATACACAAGCACTTACGGCATAATACACCATGAATATTATGGAAAACTGAAAACATTTCAAGAACTACAAAATTAAAATCAAACGACAACCATCATTGAGTTAGCGTGATGCATCGCAAGCGATTATTTTTTGCGGTGGTGGCCACAAGGCCTTCAATCATAAAGTTTTTTTTTACTATAGCGAAGTGATTACTTTGAATGTGACGTCTGTTGTAAAGACGTCTGTTGGTGCAAACTAATTTTACTATACTTTTCAGTAAGTAAGACAGGACATTAAGTGTCTAAATTTAGTATATTATTTATTTCATTATATTATTCAAATTGGAATTGAACCAGCGATCCGCAGTCTCGTAGCCAAACATGTGCCACAAAGCCAGAACCAGCGCCAGATTAGACATATTTTTTACTAATCTCCACTTAAAGAATTGGTTCAACTGGAGATTAGTTTATATCCAGTCATTCCAGTTATATGGGATGATTAATCATTATTTAACGTGTGGCTGTCAGAAGTAACGAATAGCTCCAACCCTGTCTGACCATGGGTGTCGTAAAAGGCGACTAATATTAATGGTAAAAAATTATATTAGGAGATGGGCAGCAGTATCTTCCTGCACTAGAACAAAAAAAAAAACTGCGGTTGCCAACCCGCTCGCCAGGCGTGGCAACTAAGGCAAACCCCCCCATGATTTAATCTTTGGAGGAGGCCTATGTTCAGCAGTGGACTTCTGATAGGCTGAAATGATGATGATGATGATTTAACGAATATTCATAAACACACATTGATTCATATAGTTGATAATTTAACTAGGCCCTGCTTATAAAATGCTTTATAAGATACTGGTATAGCTTCAATTTAATCAAAATGCATTGTTATTAAATTGAAGTTAGTCTGAAATTAAGCTTACCTTTATGACATGCAAAAAGTTAATATTGCCGAAACCCGGGATTGAACCGGGGACCTTTAGATCTTCAGTCTAACGCTCTCCCAACTGAGCTATTTCGGCTACTACTTCCCGTAAAGAAATTTCACTATCTAGGCATTATATACATATATCTTGACTCCAAAACCACTCAACCTCGGCTGTGCAGAATAGTGGTGCAACAACTTTTTCTGTACGTACTAGAGCCAAGCGGCGGCTTTAGCTGCTGCTCGACTGGGCAATACCACGGTTAATACCACGACCTCGCAGCATACCGGCGTGAAGAAGAAGCATCTTGCGCTTCTGCGGTTCCTTCGGTGAGTGAGGTAACCAGAGGTAATAACAATACATTTTGATTAAATTGTAGTTATATTTCCACTTCAACCACCCCTTTCCTGTCCCCCAATCCTTCCTCCTTTCCCGTTACTTCCTTCTCCCTCTTTCCCAAATATCCCTAAAGGCCGGTAACGCACTAGCAGCACTTTTGGTGTTACAGATGTACCTAGGTGATGGTTATCACTTACCATCAACTGAGGCGCTTGCTCGCTTGCACCTTTTCCCATAAAAACTAACCAAAATGCATCCAAAATGGGGTCGTGGTGTGGAGTGGCCAAGCTCATTCGCAACGTCCGGCCGGCCATGAAGGTCCTGTTGGGGGTCAGATGTCACTTCATCTGCACGCGGTGGACCTTACTAAATAATGGACGAATCCCTGGCGACCGACTGATAGTGGTAATCCAAATATGCCGAGCCCAAATACCGTAGACTATTGATGGGACAGTGTGTGGTGATCGACATCGTTCTTACTGACCCACATGTCGAGTATGGAGAGTCCTTGGCAGCATATTAATGAAAATGTTTATAGCCAGCATTGGACTTGCTCAGGTTGATGAAGAAAAAAAATTCAAAATTAAAATAAGCTCTCAAGACCATATACCAAATACCGGGATTGTCGGTGGTCTAGGCATTTTAGCTGATGAAGAAAAGTAAGGCACTACTGTAGTTCGATGAGTGTGAAAATTATTAATATTTACGAGTAGAATGCCGTATCTTTTTATAGAATTTTGTTGCGAGCTTGCTAAAGTCATAACACACAGTGATTAAAAAATATTCTATCCAAAACAAAACCGGTCGAATAATTCTCGCGCGCAGACAGTTCAGAAAGCTTAAGTTTTTAAAATTGTACAAATCTATAAGAGCATTATCTTTAGTATTATTCCATGAATTATAAGATATCTACTTTATATATTAAAAGAGGTTCAGTATTTTCAGAAATAAAGACGGAAGGAGTAAATTTTTTGTGTTTCATGTCTTATTAAATACGTTATTTAAAATCACGAAAACATCTTATGTATCCATATAACAAGCCCTTTGAAATAATAGCCCATGCTATATAAAGTATTTTTGTTTGTACTTCATTTATCGTTTCTTTGATTCAGATTTTAAGTTTCATCATCTCTTTGTTTTTAGAAAAGTTGTATGACGACCGGATACACGGTCGGAACTTTTAATAGACGGTTCCGAGTTTCGGTCCGAGATCCGGAACCCTAATTTTTTTTTATAGCGTTATCCATTCTAGAGACAATAAAATTAATAAACATAAAAACGAATAAATTTGTTGGTTCCTAGTATTTAGATTATTAATTTGGATATTCCTATTAAACATATTTATGTTATAATGTACATGTAAAATATTATTCTATAGCAAAAGTTAGAACATTTATTTCTTTAAACTTGTTCCTAAGAGATGGCTTAGAATTAAGATTATTAATAGCTGTTCTCTCGGTCCTCTTTTGTAAAACGTATATAGTTTCTATATCAGTCGCATGTCCCGGCAGCAAAATACCATAACTAAAATAAACTATTCTTGCTGTTTCGATATTCGTCAGGCTTCTTATTTTCCTTACAGCGTATGCTCCTGAGCTAGTTCTCTTAGCAAGTTTAAATATATTTGGGCCCCATAGACGCTTTGCATCAAGAGTTATTCCAAGAGAAACAGAAGTACCCTCCAACAAAGCCTAATCCCCCATTTATAAGTACTTTAGTATCTAAATGTTTAACATTAGCCGTTGTGAATAATATACATCTACGTGGTAGAGCCAAGCGGCGGCTTTTGCTGCTGATCGAATGGGCCGGCACGACTGGGTTGTTACCACGGCCTCGCAGAATACCGACTTGCGCTTCTTGCATCTTGTGCTTCTGCGTTTCATTCGATGAATGAGGTAATCGGAGGCCCACTCCCCCTCTAGTCTCTAGTCGTGCAGTGCTAATGACGTCACTTCTTCACAACTTACTGCTCTATGTAAGGCTGTCGCAAGCAGAGCTGCCCGTGCGATCATTTGCAACAGTTGAGCAGGTAGCGCGGGGAGAGTCATAAAGCTCCGCATGTTCGCACAATGTCTTTGGCGCGTGGACAAGCCTTAGGTTAACAGTGGCCTAAGGCTTTGATTCACTAACAGAGGCGGCAGATACGTCATAACTGTCAATGATCGTGTCAGTTGAACACTGGCCATCTAAAAAAAAATGGTTGCTCAGTGACATAGTTGGTACGAAGACATGTCAGGCGTCAGCACTGCGGAGAGTTGGTTTAATTTGATCCAAAACGCCTCACAGCCTGCAATTATACTGGCTCAACGGCAAAGTCAACGACATCTTTCTATGGAGAGATGCTTATGTCCATAAACAGATTACTTGGATTCCAGGCTACCTGGTTATGGAGATGAATTCATAATCCTCCTTCTTCATCAGTCTGTATAAGTCCACAGCTGGGCTTAAGCTCTTTGTATTTTAGACGTTCGAATACATTGAATCTGAACGGATTTAAATGACATTTGGTCGATTAGATCGTGGCATAAAACAGGATACTATCACGGTTTAGGATAAAATAGATGAAAGAGACGGCTTTCGACGATTTTCAACTATGAAAAGATACAATATTCCTTTTTCCACCTCGACGGCTCCTACGTACACTAACCAAAAAGCTAACTTCGCAGGAGAGCCGTTTTTAAATTTATTTCTTTCAGTTATCCAGTGATTTTTAAGCTTTGTATTTAAACTTTTTGTCATATAAAGATAATGTTGTATATTTTTATAATAAATAAAATTAAGAGTGAATTATTAATAATTTTTATGATAATGTTGTTACGACATTTTAACGCGGCTCATGTGCTTGAAATAATTGTAAGAGACTCTTCGACCATAGTTTAGTTACTATGCTTTAAATTAATATATAGAAGGTAAATTTACACGTATGTTGCATATACGTTGTTCTGCAAAATCATTAGGTTAATTAATGTCCAAGCAGAACAATCTGTCGATGAGCCGATGATGAACGAGGTGTATGCGGACATTTTGCGCTCTTACTAAAATTGTGCGATATTTTTCCGTAATATTTCATTATTCCATATGTAAATTACAAATATATCATTATTCTCCGAAGGAAGTTTACTGAGTGTCATTAAATTTTAGGCTCAATGTAAACTCTTAAGGTGTGATACAGCTCCAGAAGTAACTGAGAGTGAAATTGCAGGACTTTAACTATATAATTGTTAATGGAGGCGGTAGTAAGTAGTAATATAATTATAAATACCACAAAACATGAAAATCACCTTTTTGTCACATACGATAGTGTACGTAGGAGGCATCGCTTTTACGGATTCAATATAATATGTATTAATCTTAATTCAAATAGAGTGAATGGAGCACTTCACTCTGCGGTTAGAAGACACAATGTATCAAAAAAGGCACTTCTGGCAATCTAAAATACGGTGCTAGTCACCACATTCATTTTATTTTCTTTTTGTTCCCCAACGAAGAGTGAGAGTAAAATTAATGCTGTAGAAATGCTGTAGAAATTGAAAAGAATGTTAGATGTGATTCTCAATGACAGCGCGAGAAATAGCGCTAAAATTAGAGAAAAGTGTGATTTAATATTTAAAGGCGAATTTGAGATTTAATTAAGTATCTTTTCTTTTGTTCCGCCTGGTTTGGATACGTGTAATGAATGAACTAAGCAAGTGTGGCGAAGCTTAGTGAGTGGCAGAGTGGAGAAGGGGCATGGCCTAGATAGACGTGTATAGACCAAATTAGGGATCTACTAAAGAAGGGCTAAATTAAAAGTACCCATAACCGTCCACCGTGAATGTATGGACGTGAAAGTGGTGCGAGTTGAAGTAGCAATTGAGGTCTGACAGAATGGTGCCGAATGGAAATGCGTAATCTTTGCCTCTAGGTGACAGTCGTTAGTCCATTAAACTAGCTAGCCGACGTTGTTCCGCCCTTTCCGGTAGGTGGCGCGATGTTCAATAACTCGTCCTCAGCGCATCATATCTGGTTCTAGCGTAGCTATGAACTTTCGTCTCGACAGTACAAGTATTTTGGTCGAATATATCCTCAACCGGTCAAGTCGTTCAAAACTTACACGATCACTAACATCTCGATCATTACTCTTTTTTATATAATAATGAACCCTTTCTCGCTTCACACTGACCATTATTATGTGTACTGAATTTTTTGTTCTTAACCTTCCTAGTTATGATTCGAACATAACATATAAATATATGAGTTCGATCGATTTACTACTTTTCGAGTTTTGCGAGCACGAACATACGTAGGCAGATTTCATATAAAAAGAAGATAAACAATCGGTGTATCGTGATGAGCATTTCGAAACAATATCGTGTGGCCGAAATAGCTCAGTTGGGAGAGCGTTAGACTGAAGATCTAAAGGTCCCTGGTTCAATCCCTGGTTTCGGCAATCTACATTTTTTTTAAATCTTTTGAATCATGATCTTTGTAATTGAAATTAGAAAACGTGCAAAAGGACCACTCGATACTAGGTTACATCCAGTTATGAGCATGTGCGTTACCGCGAGCGGTGTTGCTTATTCCTTGATGGCCTTTCAGGAGGCCTTATGTTCGAAGACCAATGTTTATGACGACGATGCAAGAATTATAATTAATAGTAATTAGCTGCATATTCACTAATTAATAAAAATAAATATTTTTTTTAAATAATTTTTTATTTATTATTTTTTTATTTATTAAACTTCATATACATAAAAATGTATATAGGCGGACTTAATGCCAGAAGCATTCTCTACCATTAATATAATATGATTTTTGTTCAGAATCATAATATGGTTTAAGTCTAAAAATGTGTATATTATATGTATGTATATATATATATGTATATGCATTTAAATATATATAACATAATATTTTAAAAGACTATAAGAAATATTTTCAAAAGAAAAAATATTTTATAATGTGATGGTATAAAATTCTTTCCCGTACCGGGAATCGAACCCGAGCCTCCTGGGTGAAAGCCAGGTATCCTAGCCACTAGACCATACGGGATCGTAACGATGATTATGAAACATTGAATTATAAAGCAACGTAAAATGAAATATCACCCATTTCTTTCATGACACCGACCTTCGCAATTTTTACCTTCATAAGAGAGCTTTCAACAGAATTTTAAATTGAAATCTTTATTCGGTAATTTGGCCAACCAAGGCCCTGTACCCCAAGGTACTGCGTAATCAAACTATAATCTAATAACAAAAGAATCGTAATATAACAAACGAGATTATTTACAAAACCAACAGCTATATTAATATAGATAATTCTTTGTGTCGACCACGACGACAACTTCCGAATACCGTCAGCAGTTGTCAGCTGCTTTTTATATTACGATTCTTTTGTTATCAGATTACAGTTTGATTACGCAGTATACGTGGGAAACATTATTACTTGTTGAGTTTGTTACGGCTTTTCTTCTTAACTATGATGGTGTTGAAGTAATAAAGATGCATGTCTTCACCCAGGGCCTTGGTTGGCCAAATTACCGAAAAAAGATTTCAATTTAAAATTCTGTTGAAAGCTCTCTTATGAAGGTAAAAATTGCGAAGGTCGGTGTCATGAAAGAAATGGGTGATATTTCATTTTACGTTGCTTTATAATTCAATGTTTCATAATCATCGTTACGATCCCGTATGGTCTAGTGGCTAGGATACCTGGCTTTCACCCAGGAGGCTCGGGTTCGATTCCCGGTACGGGAAAGAATTTTATACCATCACATTATAAAATATTTTTTCTTTTGAAAATGTTTCTTATAGTCTTTTAAAATATTATGTTATATATATTTAAATGCATATATATATATATACAAACATATAATATACACATTTTTAGACTAAAACCATATTATGATTCTGAACAAAAATCATATATTAATTTAAAAAAATATATTTATTTTTATTAATTAGTGAGTATGCAGCTAATTACTATTAATTATAATTCTTGCATCGTCGTCATAAACATTGGTCTTCGAACATAAGGCCTGAGTCCTCCTAAAATGCCATCAAGGAATAAGCAACACCGCTCGCGGTAACGCACATGCTCATAACTGGATGTAACCTAGTATCGAGTGGTCCTTTTGCACGTTTTCTAATTTCAATTACAAAGATCATGATTCAAAAGATTTAAAAAAAATGTAGATTGCCGAAACCAGGGATTGAACCAGGGACCTTTAGATCTTCAGTCTAACGCTCTCCCAACTGAGCTATTTCGGCCACACGATATCGATTCGAAATGCTCATCACGATACACCGATTGTTTATCTTCTTTTTATATGAAATCTGCCTACGTATGTTCGTGCTCGCAAAACTCGAAAAGTAGTAAATCGATCGAACTCATATATTTATATGTTATGTTCGAATCATAACTAGGAAGGTTAAGAACAAAAAATTCAGTACACATAATAATGGTCAGTGTGAAGCGAGAAAGGGTTCATTATTATATAAAAAAGAGTAATGATCGAGATGTTAGTGATCGTGTAAGTTTTGAACGACTTGACCGGTTGAGGATATATTGGTCCAAAATACTTGTACTGTCGAGACGAAAGTTCATAGCTATGCTAGAACCAGATATGATTCGCTGAGGACGAGTTATTGAACATCGCGCCACCTACCAGAAAGGGCGGAACAACGTCGGCTAGCTAGTTTAATGGACTAACGACTGTCACCTAGAGGCAAAGATTACGCATTTCCATTCGGCACCATTCTGTCAGACCTCAATTGCTACTTCAACTCGCACCACTTTCACGTCCATACATTTACGGTGGACGGTTATGGGTACTTTTAATTTAGCCCTTCTTTAGTAGATCCCTAATTTGACCTACACACGTCTGTCTAGGTCATGCCCCTTCTCCACTCTGCCACTCGTTTTAGTTATCTCTATGTAATACACGTAATGCGATATATAGTGTTCTGTTTTGAAGGATGAACCGGTATTATTACAAGCATTAAGTTATTTAATCTTAGTCTCGAAGTGACAATCGACTAACAGTCCATTTGTCGTCAAGTGTCTACTGAAGCCAGTGGACAACTTCCACTAACCACTGCGGACTGACATGGAATGCCTCTATTATTATACTGGCACATACTGTGCTTGTATTTGTACGTGTACTCTACCTTTCAAACCGGAAGTAAACAGTAGTTGAAATACATTAGCAGTTAGCCTATTAAGGCGGCAGAAAAAGGTAAGAGGGTGATATCTACCCAGATGAGTTGTTGACAGCAGACTAGGCCCCAGTATGTGGGATAAGGGTATTTGTGCCTTGTTTGTTTATCAGGAGGCTCTAGGTAAGTGAGTGAGTAAAGTTAAAGAATACAATGTGTTATTCATATTTATGTTGATCGGTATTTGGTACGTATATCATAGGTCCCTGGTTCAATCCCTGGTTTCGGCAGTTCTATAACTTTTAATATTTATTAACTTTATATTTTTATTATTTGCAAGATAAATTGTTAACTTATTAATAATTTAACAATATATCATATAAACAGGCGGTTTTTAATAAGTTTACAATAAAACATCGGAGCTGTTAAAAGGTTTTAATTTTAGTATCAACAGTACAGGGGCAAGTAAAACAAAGTCATAATAGTATTTTTTTTTTTATAGAAGAAGGGGGCAAACGAGCGTGCGGCTCACCTGATGGTAAGTGATCACCGACGCCCACGAACATCCACAACACCAGAGGAGCTACAGATGCGCTGCCGGCCTTTAAGGAAGGAATAAGCTCTTTTCTTGAAGGTCCCTAAGTCGTAACTGTTCGGAAATACTGCTGGCGACAGCTGATTCCACAAAATCGAAGTGCGTGGCAGAAAACTTCGATTAAAACGCACTGTGGTGGAATGCCAACCATCTAGATGGTATCGATGGAACTTCGCATTCTGTCGCGATGTACGATGGTGAAACTCAGCAGCTGGGATCAAAGTATTGATAATTTGTTTAATCGTTTACATAAAAATAAAATTATTGTCGTGTTACTGTAATACATTTTGTATTACACAAATGATAAATAATAACAGAATAATAGAAGGGTATTTTAAGGTAAGGGTATGTAATGATTACCGTCGCCCACATACATCTCTAACACCAGAAGGGCTGGAGGTGCGTTGCCGGCTTTTAAGGATATTTGGGAGGAAGGATGAGGATGGGGGGAGGGAAAAGGCCATGCCTCTGCTTAACACATGCGGAAATAGGATATTTTATAAGGATTCCAATGGCAGAATAGGCATGAAAGCATGATAAATGCAGTAGAAATGAGAGAGTTAAGAAGTATGATTGATGCGAAGATAACTGACAGGGTTCAAAATACAGTGATCAGAGAGCGTTGTGGCGTGAAAGACGATGTAGTGACACAAATCGAGTGAGGGATGCTGAGCTGGTTTGGACATGTGGAGAGGATGAATGAAAGTAGGTTGACGAAACAAATATATGAGGCGAGTGTGAATGGTAGAGTCGGGAGAGGAAGACCTAGGCGAACATTTCACGATCAAATCGGAGACGTTCTGAAAAAAGGCTAGCTCAAGAGTACTCTAAACCAACAAGCATGCATGCCAAGATTCATGAAAGTAGAAGAAGAGAAAGAGGTATATCAGGACCGTAGCAAGTGGAAGAAGATTGCCTCTGCCTACCCCGTTGGTAACAAGTTGTACATACATACATCCAATGGGGTTAATTTTTTTTAAGGCGGCGTGCTTATTTAATTCAAATTGAAATTGCACGAAATAAACTGGTGTGGTTCCAGAACCTTGTAACGTATAGTGAGTGCTTATATGAGGGCGCAATGTTCCAAAGTGAATTCTGACCTCCGTCTCCAAAAGACGCCATTGAAGCCGATCCTGCGCAACATCTTGCCAGTTCTCTCGGGCGAGGCCACGAAGGTCATTCGGGACTACATTTCTCCAGCGACATCTGGGACGTCCAACTGGCCGTTACCTGATGATTGTACTAGATATGCTTTCCTGACCGCGACCTCGGTTATATAAAAGATGTCAGAAAAAAGGTTCTTCTCATTATTCTTTAAAAATAAGAAAATGGTAAAAAGTACTTAGTTCTAAGACCAAAAGAGCATCACCTTCCCCACCTAAAATACGTGTACATCTTCTTCCACATCACCACAACACCTTCATTTTATATTTGTCATTATTCCTCAAAGCTTTATAAAAAATTATTCCAGTGACCTTTTTTCGACAAACAAAGTAGATAGAGTCTACTCTACCTATTTTTTCTATCATATATTTTTAGGATAGATAATATATACAGGCGTTACTTTGCGGAAATACATTATTTGAATTGCAAAGTATTTTTTCCAATTTCTGTATAACAATAATTAGTTTACGCCATTCTATTCGAGGGAAAAATAACTTTATTTATATTCGTTTAATAAAAATGATAACTTTTTTTTTTATAACAAATCCGTAAACAATTATGAGAACTTAGTAGAAAGTTCTTTCTTCCCAAGCAATCGAATTAGATAAAGACTTGAAGTTTGATATGTGCGTATGTCTCTGAATCAGTTGAAGATATAAAATGCGAAACTATTTAAAGCATCATTTGTATCTAATTGTACTATTGATGCGGGACTGGAACAGTAGTAATATGCTAGTTAAGGCATAGAAGGAACACAATTATTCACAAAAGTAAAATATTCAAAGTAAAAAAAGGGTTCATGCTACAAATCAATGAGAAGTGCATTAACTGTACTTGTTAAAATAGAGTATAATTATGTAACACTACTGCTTCTCTTGGAGTAAAGATACATGACTTTTTGTGTCCTCGGGCACGTCGAACAAAAACATTTCTTAGCACTTTCGAATGTAGCCTGAAAATTGATGGAACTTCCACGAACGAACGGCTGCCTGTCATTGTTTAAACATATTTTGAAGCATATGTTCCCATTATGGTAAAAGACTTCAGTTCTTTATGTTTACGAACATATATGTATATAAAACATGCATTACAACAAAATTCCAACTGTAAATTAAAGCGCGAAAACTTAAAAAAGAGAAGGCTTACAAAGTATAAGGGTCACATATGAAAAATTAATAAAAAAATATTATTATTAATGACTCTCTGAATTTCGCAGTATTCATTTTATAAAACTCACTGTATTGTTTATCTTATATTACGTAAGGACCAAACCACAGTTCGACGACGTTTCAACAGAATAAAGGCAGAATCCCATAAAACCATGTTAATACCCGTGCTCATTTTCGCAGACTTAAACGTGGTAGAGCCAAGCAGCGGCTTTAGATGCGTTTCGTTCGGTGAGTGAGGTAATCGTAGGTCTTCTCCCTCTCCCCCTCCCTCCTCACAAATATCTTTCAAGGCCGGCAACGCACATGCAGCTCCCTCTGGTGTTGGGGTTGTACGTGGATGACGTTAATCACTTCTGGTGAGCCGCTTGGTCGTTTGCCTCATTTCCATTTAAAAAAAAATAACAGTGCGAAAAGAATGAAGTGTCACCACTTTTAGAACAGATTCTTTCTACAAAAGTGTTGTGCTGAGTGACAAAGGAAGCCTTGGTGACTGATAGATGTCGGAAAATCTGTTCGAATATAGCACACACAAGTGTCACACATACTAGTAAAAGGGAGGAGTAACACAAGGGCGAGGGTATCGACTTGTCACACTGCGAACATTGATGTGTATGGAAAATTCTCCATTAATTATATTGTTTTGATATGCTGACACCTACTCTTTTGAATCTCATTTTAATGTTGGAAACGATATTTAATAATGTTATAATAATAGGCGGTCTCATTTTATGGTATACGTATATGTACATATAATATATATTTTCAAGCAATCTCGAGTCAAAGGATACCCCATTAATAACAATCCATTAAGCCATTTACAAGATACGAGGTATTAAGGAATCCGATAAACTTACATAGAAACTTTTACGACCGTCTCCGATGTCATTTTACGTTCACATTTATCCTGACCTTTGCTGTAGACGACTATTGTCTGAGACCAATTATTAGTGTTTATTTTTCTAAAGATATTAATTCAAGATTGTACAAGGCTCTGTTCAAAAGTGACCTATGGAATAGTTCAGTTGGCAGAGCATTAGACTGAAGACCTAAAGGGCCCCGGTAAAATTCTGTGTTTCGTTATACAATAACTTTAAAGTGTTTAAAAATGATAATAAAATGAAAAAAAAACATATATTTTTCTCATTTTTTTTAAAACCAAAGGGGTAAACGAGTATGCGGCTCCCCTGATGGTAAGTAATTACCGACGCCCAGGTACATATCCAACACCAGAGAAGCAGCAGATGCGTTGCCAGCTTTTAAGGATTTTTGGGGACTGGGTAGGAGGAGGGTGATAGGGTGGGAGACGCAGAAGCACAAGATGTCTCTACTTCAAGTCGGTTTTCTGCGAGACCGTGATACCAGGATAGTGTCGAGCAGGCCTATTCGAGCAGCAGCGGAAGCCACCCCTCGGCTGTACCACGTAAAGAAATCAAATTTGTAATATAATATAATGTGTAAGGTTATTTTATCCAAGAGAGCATCATCACAAAGAGGGGATATGTGAAGGTTCAGTACCGAGTTTGTAACTAAGTTTCCTTCTTATATATTAAGAAATCCATAAAATTTTTTTAAATCTCACGAAAGAAAAACGGATTTTTTTCATTTCAAAACTGTCAGAGGAATAGAAATATACTAACGAGGTCCCATGAGATAGACTTTCCAACAGTTCCGAGCGGGCTTAGCACTCGTTCTCTAGATTATTTAATATTTTTAGTTTAATAGTGAGAAAGTGCTAATTTATGCTTTTTTAAATCGTGTTTAGTTTTTCAAATGAACGAAATGCAGAAGCACAAGATGCCTACTGCCTGTGAGAATTTGTTTCAGTGTTGCTATGATTACTTTAGATCAGAGAAAAAAACGTCTCGAAAACGTCGTTTTTTTCTCATAGACCACTTTCAAAATTTAGCTTGTTCCAGTGGACGCCCTGCAGCTACATTTCTACTATATTCCCAAAATTCGACAAAAAATGTGAAGATTAGATTTAACTAACTAACGAATTAACAACGTTTTCTGACACTGGCAAACACTGACATCGATTCACTTTACTTCACTTTTCTTTACGTAATTACAAGTAACAGTCGCTGAGCTTCTTAAAATATTATCTACCTACATTGATAGGTGAAGTCAAGCCAACATTTTAGTTCTTCACTATTGAAAGCAAATAAATTTTCGTGGACCCCCGCTTGCGAATTGTGAACCCCCATTATTTGGTCACGCCATCGTAACCCCGAGTCTCCCGTGGAACCCTGGGGGTCCGCCTGGACCACTTTGGGAATTAAGGCTTTAGATGGTAGAAATGAGAAAATACCTTAAGATTATGTTTATTATTAGATTATTACGTTATGTAATAGTGCAAAAGACGACAAGCTTTAAATTACTATTTGCTAAAATACTGGCCTTTAGGTAGGACCTAAAAAGCAATTTTCTGGTCAAATATGTATCATCAACAAAATGAACCATCGACAATAAATTATAGTACGCCGATTAATACAATTTATCTCTCGAAAGCAGTACAAAGCGCTGCTCGACAGTATGTAAGCAAGCTATGTGGTTAGCGTACCTTATCGTGGGTCTCGGGTTCGAATCGCATACAAAACTAATATTTGTGCAGAACGCAAATAATTAACTTTCGGGGTTTGGTTGTATCGGGTTGCGTCCCGTGTGTCTGACACTGCATCTGACCCTACCTCTGATGATATTGCATAAGATCACAGCGGCTACAGTTTATGTATGTTATTTGCCTCCATCCTAGTGATCGCGATGACTAACCGATCCCGGGGCAGTATAAAGCAGCAGCCTGTACATGCTGGGAAAAGGCCTCCTTTTTAAATATCTGAGAGGGTTTTGGAGTCGGGAAGGGACCGCCACGCTGCTCCAGTGCGGGTTGGCGGGCTTCACATATCCACGAAATAATCCCCCGGCCCAGTATCGATTTAGTGAACATATTCTTAACCAAGAAGCCACGAGCGTGTTAATTCCATCACTAGCCAACCGCACTCCATAATACCAACCTATTTAGAAGAGCAATTGAAATGACAATTATTACTTTTATTGAATTCATGAAACTCCAGTTCTCCAATGAACCGGTATGGAACTAAAGTCATTTGCGTTCCTCTTTCTTGTGACCGGCCGTGGAGTAGGAGAAGAAAGCATTAGGCCTTATACGATTTTCTCTCGCAGAGGCGTTGAGGGAAACAATCCCGAAGTTCGCATAAACTCTAACTTTACCTCAGCTGCGGCTAAATGTAGGAAAACCCCGCTAAACGATAGATAATTACTAATGTTTTTAAATTTAATCCTCATATAGGTTTCCATATAGGTGAAGGAATGTAGGTACGTATATATATATATATATATGTTACTTATGAATTGGAATTCGAATTAATTGCAATCATCTTTATGCGAACGCAGTGTGGGACGACCCCCCACAATATGGACTGACGACCTGCGCTGTGTTGTGGGAAGTAGCCGGATTCTGGTGGCACAGGACCGAGCTTTGTGGCAATCTTTGGGGGAGGCTTATGTTCATCATTGGACTTGTGATAGGCTGAAATGATGATCATGATGACGAATCAATAATGATGATAAAAGATGGCCCGCCATAAGCCCCTGAGCTCGTTTGGAGGAGGACCATGTTCAGCAGTGGACTTGTGATAGGCTTACAGGAGAGAGAGAGTTTTTTTACTAGAGAAATAGAGAATGCGATAATTGCCGTATGGTGCAATCACATCCCGTGGGTGACATAATATGAGAAATATCTGGAATCTCGAGAAATGCCAGTCCCAAAATACTCAGACCTCTGGCGGGCATCACCATCTGCTATCCATAACTATGAAAAATCCTCTCATTGGACGAGACCAATGTTCAATAGTCTACCAATAAGAGCTTGATGAAGAAGAAGACAAAGTAGTTGATGATAAACACAAAACAGCCAAAAACAAAAGTAGCATGCAAATTTAAACGAACCTAACGATATGTGAACCATAATCTGTCTTAGTCCTCAGTGGTGACAAGGTGGACTGTTAGATCGTACGTCTATGTTATAAATTTAATTTTCTCATGTGCGAATCAAACCTGCGACCTGCAAAAAATACAACATCAGCTACGATCGAGGGTAGATAACAGGAGAAAGTCTTTTTTTTGGTCCTCTGCCATATTGAAGTTACGTAAACTCAAGCGATAGGTCGCAGCCAAAGAATAAGAAATTATATATCACAGCAATCCTTTTTCAATGTCCGCAGCGAGATTAATACTAAAGCGGTTGACAGAGTAAATAGGTTAAAATTAATGACGTTTTAGCCAGTTCCAACATGGTCGCTTGTCTAGCTAGTAAGATTGCTTTGTAGGGTACAAGCTTAGTATAGAATAAAAACGTATATACCTAAGATCATAGAGAATAGATCAGATACATAGTTTTAATTTTTAGAAAAGAGTGGAAATTAAAGGAACAAAAAATTACTTTTCTAGCGACTTAATTTGTAATAATCCAAATTAATTCCATTAATGAAACAATTTAGTTTTATGGGATTCATGTGTGCACGCGACTCACCTGAAGCCTGAAAGCATAAGATGCTTTCCTTTACCCCGCCCCTTCGAGCAGCACCTAAAGCCGCCTACTAAAATACTAGCGTACATATATTTTGTGTTACTAATTTAATGTAATTTTAATTCTTTACCAGCTTGAATGAATCCACTGTTGGACATAGGCATTTGGAAGACTTGCACACGTCGCTGGGCATCCGGGTGGATCCGCAGTGCTAGCACCCTCACTAGACTAGATGATTTTCAGTCATCCAATCAATTTAAAACCCATTATTATTCTAAATTAAAATCTCTTTAAAATTATTACTCGGCCTTTTTAACCCAAGATTCGAGAAAATTGGGCCTGTTTCGTCAAATAATTTCCTGACAAACCACGATGACTTCTTTTGTGAATAAGTCATTTTAAGCGGCTTAATTAAAATAATCGTATTAAAATAACCATCAGTTCATCAATTAATATAGTCTTCCAAAATCATCAATGTAGGCAGGATTAGTTACTAATAATAATTTAAGGTTTGACTAAAATACAAAAATAAATATTTTTCTATTATATGAGTTTTAAAACAGTTTGCCATTGATGAATATTCCTAAATTGTAACCTTCGTATAATTGTAATAATTACAAATATATATAGCGCGCGCACACACACACACACATGTTAAGTACCTACAATGAATACTACTAAAACTTTAAGTTCTCATCCCGCTATTTGTTGTTCTGTTCCTAATACTATAAATTTGAACTTAGATTTAACACTAATGTATTGTTGCTCGGCTCCTTTAGAAAAACGATCTCAATCTTCCGTCAGACTATTAATTGCATTATAAAAATCTTTAGGCACGAAATTAACATTCACATGTTATATACATAAATATGAAATTAGAAAAAGTAAAAATATATGAAAACGAGAGTGCTTTATTAAGTAGTAGCAGTTAGTGTTAGTCACATTAACACTGAAAGTATTGAATAAAATAGGATCTCGGTTAGATCCCTGCGGTACTCCTATCATCACTGGTTGAGGTGCCGACACTATAATAAAGCTTTAGCCTTACAAATTTTTCAATCTGTGATCTATTTTCGAAGTAGTTACTAAACCGTTTTACCATGGTTAAATCTAATCCATAATAGGATAGCATTATTAAATGTTGTTAACAATATTTTGTATGAGCAGGACTCTGGGCACAGTTCTTACACCACTAGATTTTTCTCGAGCATTTGTCACGGTTAATATTTCCTTACATTTATTAATTTTTTTCTTCTGTTTAAAATAACCTTATGTCAAGGGCTTCTTTCATAAAAATCTTAAGATTTTTGTAATACTTTCTATGGGCTAGATAAATGTGGTAGAGCCAAGCGACGGCTTATGCTGCTGCCCAAATGGACCGGTTCGACCGGGTTGGTACCACGGCCTCACAGAATACCGACGTGATGTAGAGGCATATTGTGCTTCTGCGTTTCGTTCGGTGAGTACGATATCCGGAGGCCCCTTACGCCTCCCATTCCACTCCTTATCGTCCCCAACTCCCAAATACCCTTAAAGGTCGGCAACGCACCTGCAGCGCCTCCGGAATTGCACATGTACTTAGGCGACGGTAATCACTTACCATCAGGTGAGCGAGCCGCTTGCTCTTTTGTCCCTTTCTCATCACGTTTCACGCCGGTTTTCTGCGAGGCCATGGTACTACCCCGATCCTGCCGGCCCATTTGAGCAACAGCAAAAGTCGTTCCTCGGCACTACCACGTAGAAAATGTTAAAAGTATATTCAACTCAGGCATGTCTATATCGGTGGTATCTGAATTTGGTAATGAGCTAATGACGCAACGTGGAAACATTGCGAAGAGTTGGATTGGAGTTGGAATGAAATAATTATGTATTATAATACCCAACAGACGGACAAAGGCCTCGTCTTAATATTTCAAAAGGTTTCGGAGCCGGAAAGGATCGGTCACGCGGGTTGACGGTTTTCACATGTCCTTGAAATGTATGTTTGTTATTTTATTTCTCGGACATATAAATTCAACGTCATAAAATTTGTTTCTGTAGCAGCATCGGGCCGCTCCGGTCTGGGCTAACATTCGAAGCCCGGACCTACAGCTCGGGTGCCTGTGTAAGACACACCCAAGGTAACCTTTAGTTTACCGCGCCGGATCGCACAGATGAATCTATAATATTATAAATGGTACTGCGATGGCCAATCCACGTGCCGAGCCTGGCGTTTGTAGTAAATCATCCTTAATATGGTGATGTCTATGTCCTGCAGGGGACTGTTAACAGACTGTCAATGAAAGGCACATAAACTAAATTGTTGTTACTTTGTATTATACAAATAAACCTTTGTCATGAAATGTTTTAAACGATGGTGAAAACCCTATTGAAATTCATTTAGTAGTTTAGATGTTATGAGCGAATACATAGACAACAAATGCGAATTGCGATTTTATTATACTAAGATAAAGATAAAAAGAAGCCGCCTTCCGAACCTAATAACGATTTAATAAGCGATAGAATGTTTTAGCTCGCACAACGTGAACAGAATTTTCGCTATTCTTTCAATATTAATCTTCCAGCTATGTTAAATTGTTTTGTGTGTAAGTATTGATATCGAAGTTGAAACTTTGATATTTGGTTATTAACTTCTCCTCTCGAACAACTGCATGGTTTGGAAGGTACATAACATTAGGATCTTTGGTATCTTCGATTTGTTTCATATGATTTTAACGTAAATAGTCACGTTTTTATACTCCTTGCTTTAACGTTGTATTTTCGTAAAGTTTCTTCTCTAACAGTTTGAATCTATCTAGATATCATATCAGATATCATCTCATTCTCCAAATCGCAAACACACCTGCACTTGGTGCAACCTGGTACCTAACAAACGAGACTATTGAGACTGAATTTTCCGAACCCAAATCCCACAGACCAATGATGGCTAGAAGCGTCACTATATTCTCCTTTACACCCCACGAAACCTTCTATCACTTCCCGTACCATAAAAGGACCGCGAATGAATATGTTTTTCTTAAGTTATATTTTGTTCACTTTAGTTTTTAATCGTCTACCTTTAGAGTTTTTGAACTTGTTTATTGTACCACTTAAATCTTGCCATAAATAACTGCCACCTAGAACATGTATAGTATTTATGGGCACGATAAAAGCGTTGACCTTTTTCGCGTTGTAATCGCTCGGATTTTCCGGAAAGACTATGTCGTTAACTGAAAATATTACCTTTTACCTTTATATTCTGTAAAAGTCATCTATTCACAAGGTCCTCGTATTTATTGGGGCGTATTATTTATTTATTCGTAACATTGCTATAATGTTAGAAAATTGGTCCAAAACGGTGATAAACCATTTCATAATAAGCCTTGAATTTTGTTAGCCTAGTGGTCAGCGCCATCTTAACCTTAGGGAGGATTTTTCATAATCGCAGTACCGTACCGTAGTACACTTTGCAACTTAAACGTTAATGCCCGTCATCGGTTTGCCTAATTTTGGTTTGTTACTTTTCTGCACCTACGTCTGCCGGTAGCGATTGCAATTTTCAATTTTCTCTCATGTTTTCCTTGCAACTAAGCAACAATTATTATAATAAAACAATAAGTACTAATTATTATTAATGTTGATCACGGATGACTTTAGTGATCTACATATTGTGAGTTTATTTGGGTGGTCGTAGACGATGGAAATAAGAAACACAATTAAAATTTTCGGCCGGCAGCGCTGTAGCTCCTCTGGTGTTGTGGATGTTCGTGGTCGTCGATGGTCACTTACCATCAGGTGAGCCGCATGCTCGTTTGTCCCCTTCTTCTATAAAAAAAAAACAAAGAAACAATCAGAAGAACAAAGTCTCGCTGCACAGAGAGACGTGAAGACTAACAAGCCCTTCACGTCACATACCGTTCGTTAGTCGTAAATGAATTTATCACACTATTTAAAATAGCTTCACAAAAGAATATATCATAATGAACCATAAAGATTTTTTATTTTTATTTTGTTACCTTGATTCGATTGCCACGTAAACAAATTAGATAATAAACTTGATGTTCACTTTCTGCGTGTTGCAACAAAGGAAATGATTGCATGCGTCGATGTTTTAACAACGCTTATTCCAGTTAACAAGGGTTTTGATAGAAGATTAGTAAATATTTCATTTGTAATTATCGTTCTTGAAACTCTATAACCTTCAATATTAATTGCACGTACTCTCTGATAATTTTTACTGTAGGGCAACCCAACTGTTTCTGGCGTTCATAGACTAATCCTTTATACGTAATTACGATTTGTGGAAAATTTAACAATATAAGTATCTCTATTCGCAAAATAATATCGATATATGTATCTCTATACTCATAAATTTATCGATATATTAGTATCTCCATTCGTGGACTGATCAGTCGATATTAGGTCGTATCGATATGATCGGCCCCGTCGCTTTTAGTTGAATACTAACAATTCTCGTTCATTCTTAATGAATTATGTGTTAGTATGAGAAAGATAAAAAAATTCTGCGCGTAGTGGTAGGCAACCATAATACTTGGGACACTATAAGACGGGTATATGATATTCGACCATATCAAAAGGATGTGCAACGACCCGCAACACGACGCCGAATGGTATATTAATATAGTAAGTAGCACTTATGTTAGTGAGATGTTTTTCTGAATTTTGATGATTAGTTTACAGTCACTTATTCACTAAAAGTTTTATCTGGTAAGAGTATTCAGACTTTCGAAGGTAATGAAAGTCGAGTCTGATATTTGGAAAGAAAACAAGTGGTTTAACTATTTATCTACTACAAGCAGAAATCTAATAGAATATAATAGTTAAAACCAAATTATTTACTATTGTAAATAGCCTAAACATTTTTCCTTACCTAAATCTTGTTTTAGTATTTAAGATATCCAAGATCTATGTTCAGCTGTGGAATAAAAACGCCGATGACGTATGTGATATTAAACATATTGATTTCAATAATGTATGACAAGTTTTATCTAACATCACCACAAATAAGATATTTGTGGTGATGTTAGATTAAAACCGTATTTTACCCAAACCTCAGATACGATAGAGACTTATTATTGTTAAATATTCCTCAATATTCTTTGAAATCACAAAAAAAAAGCCAGGACCCGTGTACATTTTCGATAGTTATCACCCTAAAATAACTTATTCTTATCGGACCAGTTCCGGGTGATACCGCACGCTGTACATGGCAATTATTGCATATCCTCAATTTACCTGGGGCTTAAGTCCAGTAGTAGACTTTTTACAAAGTGACAATATCCCACTGTGAAGCGTGGTAAGTACTGATTGTATTTGTCCTAAACTTTCCTAGGAATGTGTTGAACATAACCTGTATATTCGAGTACAATCAATCGATTACTTTTCGAGTTTTGCGAGCTCAAACTGGCTGACTAAAAAATGGACGCTGAATTTTTATGTATGCAGTTTCCTTAAAGTACATTTACAGAAGCACAAGACGTCTCTACTTCAAGCCGGTATTCTGTTAAAAAAAGAAGAGGATACCTACGGAGTTTCTCTCGCCGGATTCTTCTCCGTCAGAGGAACCTAATTACGAAACGGTGGTAAGTAAAAAAAAATAATAAAATACGTTCGACAAGTGAAATGTATGTGTCTAAAAAAATGTGTCACAATTTATATAAGTAATTTAATATTTATTTATATTATAATAAGTTAAAAACAACGTACGTAAAACGATCAAAACTTGGAAATTAAATTCCTGAAGAACTTAGTCCGCGCTCGGATCCCTTGTTGATCTCTTGTAAAGTATTGCTGAAGTTGCACGGTAGAAGCCCTATTTGTCTCATCAATTAATTCATTGTCTATGTCAGCCTTGTTTTATTACTTAGAATAGCTTATTTGTCTCTTCAATTCATTTATTGTCTATGTCAGCCTTGTTTTATTACTTAGAATAGCTTATTTGTCTCTTCAATTAATTCATTATCTATGTCTGCCTTGTTTTATTACTTAAAATAGCTTATTTGTCTCTTCAATTCCTTTATTGTCTAGGTCAGCCTTGTTTTATTACTTACAATAGCTTATTTGTCTCTTCAATTCATTTATTGTCTATGTCAGCCTTGTTTTATGACTTAGAATAGCTTATTTGTCTCTTCAATTCATTTATTGTCTATGTCAGCCTTGTTTTATGACTTAGAATAGCTTATTTGTCTCTTCAATTCATTTATTGTCTATGTCAGCCTTGTTTTATTACTTAGAATAGCTTATTTGTCTCTTCAATTCATTTATTGTCTATGTCAGCCTTGTTTTATTACTTAGATTAGCTTATTTGCCACGATTGCCGACTGGTTAGAGGATCTACCTTCGAATCTGGAGAAGCGAGTTATAAGTTCTATCGCTGGCCTGGACACTAAGATGGTGAGAGGCTCACCACCTGTCACGTTGGTCAATATAAGCTCTACTGAAAAGTGATTGTACGATATGATATAACCATAAGTGAGAGCTTGTATATTTTGTTTCAATAATTCTTCTTTCTTCTGGACATAGGCCTCCACATCAAGGGGGATTTGCTATAATGGATACGCTCGCCAAGCGAATTGGCGAACGCAGTACCAGACATCACGCACATTAGACGCTAGAGATGAGCGAGATTATCCTGTATTCCTGTCTTTGTCTGCAGCAGCCATTGGTATTTTTGAAGCTTCACACATAGTTGCTTCTTTTAGTGGGTGAAAGCGGTGGCAGATAGGCCATGTGGTATCGTCGTGAGAATTTGTACCTTAACTTTTCATTCAGATTGGTTACTGTACTCCCGTATGGTCTAGTGGCTAGGATCTGGCTTTCACCCAGGAGGCTGGGGTTCGATTCCCGGTACGGGAAACGTACTTTTTGATTTTACATTTATCAGGCTTTGTCTGCAACTGTTTACGTGCACAGTAGAAACTAAATTGTTTTCTTTTATTTGGTGTGTTTCACCGTTCGCCTTCGTGGGTCGAAGGGACAAACTGGATTTCATATAATAATTGAAATAAAGCAGTATAGGACGTAAATATTGTGAATATTCTTAAGATTATGATGTCTGAATAATAAATAAAAAATGATCATCAATAATTAATAATTCTTTTATTAAAATAAATGGCAGTAACGTCTACATTGCATTACATAAATTTCCAAGACTATTTTTATACAATTTTATAATATAATACATATAAATTAAACGCTATAAAGTTCGTAAATAATAGTTTCATTTCAAATTTATACTACAGCATTAAACGCCCGTTTAACTGATGATTTTCTAATGGTAAAACAATTGATTATATTATATTAAAGATCTGCCAATAAGTCAGTGACTTCTAGAGCATTTAAATAGTTATCAGTTCCAAAGTGACCTTCACGAGTCATCAAACGTAGTTCACTCGTGAAATCAACCAAACGCTAGGCAACAGTTCAATACAGTTTAATTTTGCTCTGCGTCAAAAGCGACAGAACGCCAGAAACTTCTATCATATAACTATGAAAAATAAAACAAATATAGGTAAAAAGTAGCAGGCTGTAAATATCCCGTGACTGGGCAAAGGCTTCCTCTCAATATCCATAGATATGAATATCTATTCTGTACGTGGCTGAGCCAAGCTTTTGCTACTGCTAGAATGGACAGACTCGATCGGGGTTGTACCACGCGCTCGCAGAATACAGGCGTGAAGTATGTGCACCTTGTGCTTTTGCGTTTCGTTCGTTAGGTATCCGGAAGCCCACTCCCCATTCTCCCATCCCGAATATCCGTAAAGACCGGCAACTCATCTGCAGCTTCTCTGGTATGCCATCAGGTAAGCCGCTAGCTTGTTTACCCCTTTCTCAAATAAAAAAAATATATATTCGAGAGGGATTTGTAGCCGGGAAGTGAACGCCGGCGCCGCTTCTGTGTGGGTTATCGACACTTCACACGTCTAATACGCTTGTACACGAGTGTGTCGTGTATCAGCATTCACGCCTGTAAAATATAGGGGTAGGCAGATATTACTGAGTTCTATTTGGTAGCCTAGTGGTCAGGGCACTCACTTTAGTGTCATAGACCGCGAGTGACCTGGGTTCGATCCCCGGTGCCGGCATCACTAAAATTGTTAATAGCAATTTTAAATACTGTATTTACTACGTGCTCAACAGTGAAGGAAAACATGGTATTATTTCGAGGATATGTGAAGCTCGCCAACCCGCACTGGAGCAGCATGGCGGGCCCTTCCCGGCTCCTAAACCCTTTCTGATACTAGTATTTGAGAAGAGTCTTTGCCAGGCAGTGGGCACTTACCGGCTGTTATTTTACTTTTTTTTTACCATTTGGTAGACTCTCCTAAAAAAAACCAGGCAAAGAGCGATGAAGGGCAGCAGCATTTAAGATGCTATCGCCAAATGTAGCGATTATGGCTAATTCTCCCATTGGACTATGCAATAAAATGTATATTGTATATATGTGCACCGGCGTGAAAGACGATGTAGTGACACGAATTAAGAGAGGGATGCTGAGCTGGTTTGGACATGTGGAGAGGATAAATGAAAGTAGGTTGACGAAACCAATATATGAGTCGAATGTAAATGGTAGAGTAGGAAGACCTAGGCGAACATTTCACGATCAAATCGGAGACGTTCTGAAAAAGGCCAGGTCAAGAGTACTCTAAACCAACGAGCATGCATGCGAAGATTGATGAAAGTGGAAGAAGCGAAAGACGTATGTCAGACCCGTAGCAAGTGGAAGAAGATTGTCTCTGCCTACCCCGTTAGGAACAAGGCGTGAATATATACAATCCAATGTACACCGAATAAAATAACACAATAAAAACGTACTATATTGGGGTCAATGCCCAGTTGGGAACTTACTTAGTTAACAGTCTGTCAAAAGTCCACTGCAGGACATAGGCCTCTCCCAATAAGGATTTGCCATTATCGCACCTAAGACGCTGTTGCCCGTCTGTTTACTTAATTTTGGTCTTGTATTTTTCGAGTTGATTATCCCGCCATCTGTCTAGTCATTGCGATTTTCACAGATTCTTACACCGATACCATATGGCAGTGAAATAGACATAAAAGTAAAGAGGAAAAGGTGAAAGAAAAAAAATCGTGTGTTTAGAAAAACACATTAGTGATGGCGCAATAACTGCGTTTGCGCAGTTCACATTTCCTGGTAGAGGCGAAGTGGTTGAGAATTAGATTGTAGTTTAAATATTACACCTGGGGTTTTAAATATTGTTTTAATTTTTTATTATTGCCGGTATTTGTAATTTTGCAATGTATAATTGCAAGCTGTACTTGGTATTTAATATAATATGTAATAACTCATTTGCTACCCTTATCTATAGCCGAAATAGCTCAGTTGGGAGAGCGTTAGACTGAAGATCTAAAGGTCCCCGGTTCAATCCCGGGTTTCGGCATAAGTTACTTTTTATATTGTAAAGTTCAAAATGTTTCATTAACGATGATCATCTTTAAACCGTTAAAATTAACATATTTTTAAATAGACAACTTTGAATCAACTTGATATATAAATGAATACTCAACTTTGTTTACATTACGAGACATTAATAAGTTTTGATTTTTATTCAAATTACTTAAAGTGTACATGTTATATTGGTTCTTTACAATATATCAAATTTAGAATATTCATCAATATTTTATAATTATTTTTTCTTAGTTGAAAAAAAAACTGGTTAGATTTAGTTCGACCTTTTCGTTCCCTTTTTTTTTTTTTTTTTATAGAAGAAGGGGGCAAACGAGCGTGCGGCTCACCTGATGGTAAGTGATCACCGACGCCCACGAACATCCACAACACCAGAGGAGCTACAGATGCGCTGCCGGCCTTTAAGGAAGGAATAAGCTCTTTTCTTGAAGGTCCCTAAGTCGTAACTATTCGGAAATACTGCTGGCGACAGCTGATTCCACAAAGACGAAGTGCGTGGCAGAAAACTTCGATTAAAACGCACTGTGGTGGAATGCCAACCATCTAGGTGGTATCGATGGAATTTCGAATTCAGTCGCGATGTACGATGGTGAAACTCAGCAGCTGGGATCAATCCGAACAGTTCCTCAGAACATTCCCCGTGGAAAAATTTGTAAAAAATGCAAAGAGAAGCAACATCTCTTCGCAAGGCCAAAGGATCAAGCCGATCAGAGAGAGCTTGGTCGCCGACAATTCCCACATTAAGCTTTTGATTATCTGTATACAAAAGTTTATTTCGCACAATTTATTGTTTTTAAAATAACTAACTTCAGCAAAGTAATTTTCGGCATATATTTGTTAAATTTCCGTACTGAGATTTTGATATCTGTCTTTTAAAAACAGTCTTGGCAGCTTTTCTCTTTCTTCTTAGTAAATAATACTATTGGCAGCTACTTACATTTTTGCCAGTACTATAAGTTGCTTTAACTTCTGTAATGTGTGTATTTCTGCAATATGACCCCGTTCATCGAAGTTTGCGTATAAAAAAAAAAGAATAATTAGAACCAATACATCAATGGCTGATTTACATATTTAGATACATATATATGTTATGTGTACTAAACATACTCGTATAATTTGACAGAAACTTCATTCAAAATATGTAAAACCTCTAACTTTAGTAAGAAAACCATACCTAGGTTTTCTTGGGTGGTTATTAGTTATTACACCATCGGTCGGTCCCCAGAGCCTCATTCTTATATCAGCATAGTGCATCACGAGTCAGGCGAGGTGAAGGAGGTTGGTAGTCCCCTTTAAAGTCCGTTATCTTCGGTATTTGACTTTAGTGTTGCTAATAACCCGGTACATCAATTAATTTATCGTTTTCAGCAGTCCGCTGTTAAATAACACCTAAAATTTATTGCTTCTTCGTAATAATAGCCGTGCTTAAGTTAAATTAACTTTTGCGCCGATAACATAGTTCATTCCTTTAGCTACAATAGTTTCTGAAGCTATTTTATATATTTCTTTAAAGTATTTGTGCTTAAAATTTTCTTATTATTTATATTCCTTACCTTACCTTGATATCCCGTAAATAGTCCACTGTAGGGCATAGGTCCCTCCCATTATGTGGACGTGCTAGAATCGCCACGCAGGCACGTATTGGGAGTCGCAGTACCAGACAGCTTGCACCCTATACGCTGCTGCCCGTCATCGGTCTGCTTAATTTTGGTCTGGAACTGAGATGCTTATCCCGCTATTCGTCGGTAGCCATTGCGATTGTAGATTTAGGTAGCAAAGGCCTTTTCTCTTAGTCGCCACTTACGACACGTACGGGAAGAAAGGGGGGCAAATTGCCACATGGCACACAAGGAAATCCGTTATACTGTTATACTACACCGTGGGTGCAGTTTGCAGTTTTAGTACAGTCAGTCTTGTCCGTAAGGAATAATAACCATGAGATGTATGAGTATGTGCTCGTGTGTGGATATGGGGGGACTATCTCCGCATCTTTATATATTTTGGAGCGAATCTTGAGAATATGCCAGTAGAGACGCATTTTCAATATTCAACAAGTGTTTTTTATTGTGATTGCCGATCGTCGGAGCGAGTATTCATCGCTGTTATTGCCTATATCACTTACATGGCGAATGTAACAGAGGGCTTTTATTATTTCGTTTGCGTGTATACGAATCCAAAACGATGAAATACGCTTCCTTAAATCCGGCGGCGTTTATGAACTAGCAACACTGCTTTGTATCTGATGTCGTCACGATACTTTTCGCTTCATTAGCAATAATTCACTGCAGGAATTAGGCCTTTACCAGTGGCAGTATTTTCTTAGTAGGCGGTTTAGTGATATCATATTATTATTAAAGTAGTAGAGCCAAGCGGCGGCTTTAGCTGCTGCTCGAATGGGCCGTCTCGACTGGATTAATACCACGACCTTGCAGAATAAATAAGGTATCTTGAGCTTCTGCGTTTCGTTCGGTGAGTGAGATAACCGGAGGCCCACTCCCCATTCCCTTCCTCATCTTCCCTACCATCTCCCAAATATCCTTAAGGACCGGCAACGCACCTGCAGCAGCTTTGGTGTTGCAGATGTACGTGGGCGACAGTAATCACTCACCATTAGATGAACCGCTTGGATGTTTGCCGCCTTTTCCACAAAAACAAAAAACGCATTACTGGGGCGGTTAGAGGTCTAGACATTTATTTTAGTCCATTCAAGCCACTTTTCCTTATTTATGACAACGTGACTTATTTGGGACAACGTGACACGTGGGGCGCCTGACGTCGTCTTAGTGTCCAAGCCAATGATTTTAATCGGTTATAAGTTTAGATAAAACATACTCATGACGTCCACATACGGTAACAAACTCCAGTTTCCTGATTTGTAAGCAGATCATCTATTCGAGTGATAAATAAGGATTTACAAAACACAACTTGCCTAAATAATTTATTAAACCAAGGAATGTACTATATACACGTATAGTTAAATTTTATATCATAGAATGCTCCCAGCTTAACTAAATGTTGACTTAACTTTGTTAGGGAAGTTTAATATAATGTCTGTTCGATAGCAACGCGATTCAAATTTTCAAATGAAACTCGCTTTCGAAACAAACAGTTCGTTTGTAATGAGATTTTGCCTTAGGATCTAACTTTAAGATTGCAAATACGTATAACGGGTATTTTACAAACTTGTTTGCAAAATTGTTATTTATTCATTTATCATTCATCAGCCCGATCAAGTCCACATCTGGACATAGTCGTAGGTGTCTTCATGAAAGCGCCAGCAAAAACCGGCATGCATTTCTTAAAAGGTTTGCTCCTCATCACTAATCTGAGGGATTTGAGATCGGCCAATTCGGATGGATTTCTCGCTAACATTCGGTCGCTTGAGTCTCGTTTGTTAACTGGCACAATTGATAGAAATATATATTATGGTCGCTCTTTGTTACGTGTAATTATTTACATAGGTTTTAAATTATAATAGCGAACCTCGTGAAATAAAGATTCTCGCTAGTGCCCTGTCGCGAATTATTAAACAAGACATGAACCTAGGTGCTTACCCTCGTGCAAAAGTAACTTTGTTAGTTTTTCCTGTGTGTAACGTAAGTAAGTTATACTTTTCGTTTACTTAAAAAGGCATGTTCTGTCATTCTGATGGCATCGGAACAAAATTTTGCATAGAACAATAAGCAGGTTTTGATATGCGTATAAATAAATATGTCCTAGCGTAATTTATGGATTTAAAGTCATTAATATAACAAAGAAAGAGTGTAAGCCCTAACATTCTACTCTGCGGTACACCGTATTTTGTCGCGACCTCATCTTCACTAAAGGAGTATTTGTCAAGTTTAACCCTTTAAATTCTGTTCAACCTCGCATTTTATCCATGGGTATGGTAAAAACAATATGTTATAAGTTTTTTAAGTATAAAAAATGCGAACGAGTTTTCTTTCATTATCTTATTATTTTGTTGGTAAGAATTTGTCTGCAGTACCGTTCCCAGCATTAAATCCATAATGAATGAAATCGGAGAGGAGATGAGTTACAAACAAAACCTGTGATGCTGTTTGGCCTAAAAATAAAAAAGGAGAGAAAGTAGTAAAGCAGCCGCATATACCTAAAAGTCTTCCATAAGCTGCCCACATATTTATCTAAGAGGTAGTGATTTATTAGAAATTTCAAAAATGAAAGGCGAAACTAAAACTTCTGTTTGTTTTCAAAACGAGGATTAGAAAATTAGGTTTTATTTACTAATGTATAAAATCGGTTGAACAACAGTCTGAATTAATATTATATCTTTACCTAAACTTTTTACCAACATAACTTAATAAAACACCACCAAACAACTTCTCAAATCCCTTATTGTTTCTTCACGGAACAAAACTTATCGGCATTCGGCCCTTCTCACCAGTCATTTTATAATGTATTATGAAATAATTATTGCTCACAAAACAATAAACACAAGATAATCCTGCCTAATTCTAAATGACACACCCGATGTATTAATTTCTATCCATTATTCATCATAACCGCACAAAGTTGTGTTATACAATGAACATATCTATATTGGATATATTTTGCGCGTGTGTAAGCGAAAGGAAGTCTGTATTTTAATACAAAGAAATGTAAACGCGATTAATTTCATAATATTTGTCAATGTTGGTGTTTACGTAAATCGAAAAAATAATTATAAAGGTATATAAATATATCAAGAAGAAAATGTCCGAAAATGTTCGATCCCTAAAAGGAAGCCGATCAGCGATCACAGTACAAGACATCTCGCACTATAGACGCTGATGCCCGTCATCGGTCTTCTTATTTTTGGTCAGGTTTTCCGAGATAGTCATCCAGCCATTGCCATTTCTAAGGCTTTTCCCTTAGTCGCTCTTTTCCGACCCCCACGGGGAGAAAGAGGGTGGGTGATTCTTCCGCCGATACTACACGGCATATATATATATATATGTCTGGACTAAAATATATACTTTATAACATTTTGTTACACAAGTTACAATGAATTAACTTTTTCTTTAGATGAGTATCGTTCAACTGTCTGAAGCCTTATTTGTCCGAAGAAAAAATTGAGGCAACTCGCAAACTTTCCGTTCGTTTGCTTTTCCACTCCTCGTCTTCATTCCTTTTGATAAATCGCCACGGAACTCTGATAATGTTCTGCAAAATATTTAACGACGGCTATTTACATCACGCATAAAAATTTCGTGAGATTTATTGCTCATATTTCTACAACAAAGTTTAGTGTTGCAGACTGTAAAAAGTTAGAATTGTGAAACTTATTTCTATCCTTCTTCTTCTTCTTTTTGTAATTTTGTGAAAAGAAATTCAGCTTGCGTTCGTGATCGTGTAACTTTTTTTTTTATTTATTTATTATTTACTCCATACAATAAGGTTAAGTTTGTAACCTATAAAATTAAATACCAATTCTATCAAAGTATAATAAACTGTTACTATATAAATAGAAATTCCATGTTTAAAGGGTTTTCCACGGGTGTCGTAAAAGGCGACTAATGGTAAATATTTATATTAGGAGATGGGCAGCGGCATCTTTCTGCACTAGAAACAGAAAAAAAAAACTGCGGTTGTCAACCCGCTCGCCAGGCGTGGCAACTAAGGCAAACCCCCTCATGATGAGAGCAATCTTTGGGGGAGGCCTATGTTAAGCAGTGGACTTCTGATAGGCTGAAATGATGATGATGATGATGATGAAATGGTGAAGTTAATCACAATTGTCTAAACGAGGCCGAGCCTGTGTCTTAGACAGTAGCCACTTCCGAGGACACCTTATTTACTATTGAACTACTTGACCGATTGAGAGCATATTACCACAATATATTTGTACTAAGGATAGGAGACAGTTCATAGCTAGGATCCGAGTGGCGGCGCCGTAGTCAAGTTATTAACAAATTCTATATTTATGGAATAAAATTACACATTCACAATATATGTAGATTAAGTGTCAAAAAGAAAATCACAAAATCAAACCGATAGGTGGCGCTGTCGAGTTATTAAGTAATTAAGAAATCAGACTTATCCTTCCATTTTTAACTACTCCCTGATTTTTTTTATATAAATGTCTGCTTATTTCCTTTATAGTGAGTCACATTAGTTCAATATCTTATTGTAATTGAATAGGCTGAAAATGCCGTAAGGTGAAACCGGTCGGTTCGTTATATAAATAAATAAAAAGTGTTGTAAACCTAGTACAAGGGGTTATAATACTTTTTGTTTAAGTTTGAAGTTGTGACAACAATCCCAAGTATAAATTATATGAATATAAATTTTTGTACCCGAATCATTGATGTCCGCTTATTTATCTTCATATATCAAAATATAAAAATCTAGTGCTAACGATACAGGGAATACTATTTGGGATATAATTGTTCAACGTATGGGCCTCCAATATGTACTGCGTTTTATAATTATGATTTTTTTTTAATTTTAGTCCAGATAACGTGTCAATGGTACGGGATGAAAAATAACACAACCATAGCTGAATATTAAAATAAAATGCTTTGTAGAAATATTGGCTTCGCTGCTATTCGATCAGGCGACAGGTATGCTAACTGTTAATCCACTAAACGAATATTCGGGATAATAACGTTTTATGAAACCTTATAATATCATTGCGTGACTTATTTGGTATTAAAGAACCGACCTTTTTTGTTGTATAAGTTTAGAACTAAGTACAATTGTCTTGTATTACAAAATATGGTAGAAAATTTGTTTGTTTTATGTATATACATTTTTGCATGCAGTTACAAAATATTTTTGTTAAGGTTCAAATTAGAATGATTTTGAAATATTTACAATTTTGTTTATTTAATCTTTTATGCACGGAGTGGTACACATGACGGACTTAACGCCTAAAGGCATTCTCTTCCAGTCAACCATTAGGCTAAGCAGAGATAAAAATCTCGTATAATAAAGGCCATGTTGCTAAGCAATATGTAACAAGTAAATATCAAAATATTTACTTACATAGGTAAATATATACATACAAGCATACAATATATATAAATGTATGTATGTATGTATATTTCACGCCTTGTTCCCAACGGGGTAGTCAGAGACAATCTTCTTCCACTTGCTACGGTCCTGACATACGTCGCTTTCTCGCTTCTCCCACTTTCATCAATCTTCGCTTGCATACTCGTTGGTTTACAGTACTCTTGACCTGGCCTTTTTTCAGAACGTCTCCGATTTGATCGTGAAATGTTCGCCTAGGTCATTCTCTATTTTTATATCTATATGTACACATATAGATATAAAATCATAAATTTAAATACTTAAATAAAAACAAATATGAATGACAGGATGAACAACTAAAACGATGCAATGACTATCAGTAACACTAGTACAGACTTGCAACATCTGTAGTGTTTGCGGATTTTATCCTGTGATGATGGATTGTGGAACCAATGTGGTTCAAAAGTTTGATGAATATTAATAGTTTAATGAAATTATCATGGGATAAACACGCAAAATTACCATAGCAAAACGAACTCAGCAAAAATGCACTGCCCGGGAATCGAACCCGGGTCGCAAGAATGGGAATCTTGCATGATACCACTACACCAGCAGTGCTTGTTAAATAGTGATAAATTGAAGTATTTCAATTTAAAGAAGAGTAATTGCAGTAATTTTAAAGAAATAGTTTTTATTTATGTTTCAAAATTATTGAAGAATTAACAGAGTAACACATTGGTTGGAGCGTTACAAAGCGAAGTCGTTTCTTTTAATTTATGTCAGAGAAGGTGCGAATGAAAACGGTTGCTACTCGCCAGGGTGCTTATTTTCTTTATTTGAGGACTCTACCCAGGCTTGTAAAACGTGTGGTGTTAGTGTTATACCCAGTTTCGGCGTTGATCTTCCTTTTGTGAAACCATGTAAGCAACATCTTGTAAGTTACAATTTTATTATAATAAACAAGCATCTGCTCTAAAATATTATTATATTATATTTTAATTCCTTAGTAACTTCCGTACACCCTTGACCCTTGCTCACTGGTCATTATATCCTCTGCCAAGTGGTTACCTGGTAGAGATCGCTTCTAAGGGATAAAACCGCCAATTGTATCTTTGTGTATTTTATGCTTATTTTTTTTTTGGTAAATTGGTGCACAAAAAAGTATATTTCAATCATTCATTCATTCAAAATACCTTGAAGGTGGCTCGGGACCGAGCTTTGTGGCAATCTTTGGGGGGGGTGGCTGAAATGACAGTGGCAACACAGAAATGGGACGGTAGTTATGAAGGATCTACTCTACGGTCCGATATAAACACAAGGACAACATGTTTCATTAGGTTAAGTAACACACCAGGAGTTGACCTCCTATGTTGTCTATATTGGAGTATACGAATTATTTCTTACTTGGAAAAGGAAATACAAATTCTGATCTCTCTGTGATCCATCGGCTTTCAACGATAACTTTGAGAAACGGAGATCGGTGGAACAACTTTCATAAGTGCGGTATCATGAAAGATGCATGCTATGGGCGCGAGACGGAAGTAAGCTTTATTCAAACATATTTTCAAATATCACGAGTAATAAACGAGGCGTAAACAGAAATTTCCCTTCCTATTTGTTTCCTTCATAGCATGATTCGGCTTACAATTCTATTATACTTTCTGTTATTTATTGTAAAAAGCATTGTGTTAGAATAAAAAAAAAAAGGTCCGACGTGTGTTAAAATTGGTATTTTTGTAATATTTTTTTTGATGTATTCATTTGACTACTGGGTTGACCACGAGAAGGTGGAATATACATTTTGAGTTAAGGTGGTAGCCAAGAAGTTGCTTTAAGTTTGCAGAACAAGATTTTCCTTAGATAATTCTAGCTGAGTCGGCAGACCTTGTTTTACCCTTTCCGATAGGTGGCGCGATGCGTTTGATTGAACGGTACAGAAGTTTCATTCATTCATTCATACTAATTTTCATGGCGATTGATTCAATTGTACAGAAGTTGACGTACTGCAGCGCCATCTAGTTAATTGTAAGTCACAATAGAGTGGATAGCATAAAAACCATCCCTATGAAAAAGCTGTGTCTTACTTATGTGTGCCAACTTTCATTGTGATCGGTGAAACGATGTTAGAGTTTACCAATCTTTTTTAATTCAGGTGGGGCAAAGATGACTGAAGGCAGTGACCGGTGATATCGGCATCAGCATTAACTGACCGACCGACTAAACGTCCTAAGCTTTAGAGATGTGCTGTTTGCCCGGCGGTCAGTACAAAGGCGTGTTTGTGTGTGAGATATTAAATTTAATAATAGCTCGGCCAAAGCGCCACCACACAGCGGGTCTAGATTTTATAATCGATAGTGTTTATATAATTTGTAAGGTCATGCTGCTCGAAGAACTTTTGTCAAGGGTGCCGTCAGAATATCAGCGCTGCGGCGTTACGGCTGAAGCAATATGCTGAGTCGGCTTTCTTTTTGCGGCTGTAATTCAATACTAATCCTTATATTATTTATTACTTCACTGATTTTGTATTTAGCATAAAATAGTTTTGTATTGTAGCAACGAATAAAAAACATTTTTCATTCTTTTTTTCAAAATTTACACGCTCACAGAGATACAGAAACGGTATTTTTAATATATATGAATATTAGAGGATAACTTATTTCGTCTTCTTTATTACGGCATCGGGACTGCGTAAGCCTAGTGTGGGCAGTTGTGCAGTGCCCTAGGCAAACAAGAACTAGCTTACCACAGACGGAAGATCCACGAATACCCACTACGCGGGGCGGGCGACCTATCACCAGTCTATGGTGTTAGGTTAGATTAGGTTATAATTTCTACCACCACAACCTCGTCATTTACTTGAAATTTATTCAGTGGTTTTTTCTTTTGATTAACATAGCAGATTCGAGACTTCCTCGAGACTAGACACCTAATACATCGATCATAAGTGAGAAAAACTATTATTCTAACGTCTAAGCTCAGTTTTAACTCAACTTATGCAAATGACGTGAAATAGGTGATAAATTATAGTTATTAATTATCGTACATCAAAGCTATGTCATGTTTGAGTGATATATTGCTCGGCACCTTACGGGCTTACGGCCCACTTAAATTAAGTGCGGGGAAAATAAACAATGTTAATATTATGTTTATTACAATTCATAAATTATAAAAAAATTGCTCTCGACCGTGAGCTAGTACCATAGTGCATGGTACCTGACGACGGGGTAGTCAGAGGTCGAGAAATTTATTCTAGTACTAACTTCTGCTGGATTTATAATGTAATAAGATTAAAGTATGAAGTTGCCGTTTTAATGGCTTGGCCCCTTTGAATTAAAATTAAACCTGCGTGCTTCAAGGTTCGAGATTTTTTGGTGAAAAAACTATTAACGTATATATTCATAAATTTTATAACATTCCATTATTAGGCTTTCAATTGCTTTTAGATTTAGTACTTGAGTTAAACATTAAGACTCAAAGCGTTGAGTTATTTCTAGACGCTGAGGCGGTAAGCAACCCCCTCTTTCCTGGGTAGTAAGTAATCTGATATGTATGTCAGCTTATGTTGACGATTTCGTGGAAATGTTTTTGTCCAACAGTAAGGTGATAAAACACTATATTTTTTGACTTTACTTTGTGTATTTACTTCGGAAGTAAATATTTATTTCAGACTCAAAAATAAACGTTGATAGCCAAAGTAACAATAAAAACTAACTGTAACTGTAATCCCTTTTGCGACTGTATTGTAAACGTAGAACGAAGATAATCCAACAGCAAAGCGTCCAGGTCACGTCCGCTAGAATAAACAGAACGCTGCATGTTCTGTAATGTATTTGCCTCGCGATCAAGACTTCATGATCAGAACGTGGACAAACGGTAAAATATGCAGCATGGATTTTCGCATTTAAAAAAAGTAGCAGCCTGTAAATTCCCTCTGCTGGCCTACACGAAGGTCTCACTTCTCAAATATCTGTGAGAGTTTTGGAGCCGAAAGGGAACGCTACGATGCTTCAGTGCGGGTCGGCGGGCTTCACATATCCACGAAATAATACTTTTTATTATTTCTCAGACATGCAGATTTCCTCACGATGTTTTTTAAAAAAATAACACAGTATGATTTTGTCGTGGAATAACTTCAGACGGATTTGAGTGAAATACTTTTATGGCATAGCGGATAGCTATCGACCGACTGACGGAAATCAATCTAAAATTAAATTGAAGCAGCAGCGTGTAAGTGCCCAATGCTGGGCAAAGGCCTCCTTCTCAAATGTTTGAGAGGGTTTCTGAGCCGGGAGAGGCCTGCCACGCTGCTCCAGTGTGGGTTGGGGGAGCTTCACATATGCTCGAAATTTAAAAATTTCATGTTTGCAGGTTTCCTCACGAGCCCGTGGTAAATACTGCGCTTAAAATTGCTATTAACAATTTTAGTGGTGCCGGCACCGGGGTTGGTACCACTAAAATTGTTAAAAGCAATGGTTAACGAAAGGGACCCTGGCGACAGACAGATGACGGATATTCTATCCGAATATATTCGACCTTTTAAATGCAACAACACCCATTATATGATGCTATCAACCTTGCAGCCCTGTAAATAGTTCCTGCAGGATAAGTAGCTCTCCCGTAAGCCATGATTTGGCACAATCGTCGCGCTAGCGGTTTGGCGATTGCAGCACCAGACACCTCACGTCTTAGACTTTTCGTAGAGCCAAGCGGCGGCTTTAGCTTCTGCTCGAATCGGCCGGCTCCACCGGATTAATACCACGACCTCGCAGAACACCGGCGTGAAGTAGAGGCATCTTGTGCTTCTGCGTTTCGTTCGGTGAGTGAGGTAACCGGAGGCCCACATCCCCTCCCCATTCCCCTCCTCATCCTCCCTCCCATCTCCCAAATACCCTTAAAGGTCGGCAACGCACCTGTGCTTCCTCTGGTGTTGCAGATGTATGTGGGCGACGGTAATCACTTACGATCAGGTGAACCTGTTGCTTGTTTGCCGCCTTTCCCATAAAAAAAACGCCGCTTCCGCTCATCGCACTGCTTATTTTTGTCAGGCATTTTTCGGTATCGATCGGCTATCCCGCCTTCATTCTTTTATCGACGCTCACATACATCTGCAACACCCCGGTTACCTCACCCACCGAACGAAACGCAGAAACACAGGCTGCCTCTACTTAACCCCGGCCCATTCGAGCAACAGAAGCCGCTGCCAGGCTTTACCACGTACAGTTCCACTTTAATATCTTACAAATACATGGCCTTGTGGTGGTGATAGCCTATAGTGGCAGCGTAAGAGAATCTGCCACCCCTGTTCTGCCTGCGGGTGTCATAACAGTCGACCCTTAGGTAAGGACTTAATGTTTTGTTTGTGCTTTCCTTGCTAACACTAGTTCAAAAAATTCATAAATCAAAAAAAAGTTTTTACAATAGCAATTATAAATAAATCGGACCTGTTATCCTTGCCACTGCTGCAACTGACATTGTAATATCTGAATGAATTTATAGCTAAATAAATTCAGTTGAGATTAAAATAGATTTATGAGTTGCGTAATACAGTTTTCGAAATGGAAGTAGAAAATAAAACCAATTTTTTTGTCTGCTGTTGTCTGCTGTCGTAGGCTTTACGTTCCGAACGTGGGTCATCATTGGTGGATATTCGACGGAGCGTTTACCCCTTATGTATCCCCTAAATCTTGAGTGACCTGTTACGTTGTGAAATGTTTCAAGCACAGATACGTAATAACAGCGAGTTCTTAAATTAATTATTATTTTCCTTTTTCACCAACACGCAACAAAAACATACAACAAACCGCAAACATATGACAACAAATCTTTGAAAACAAAAAATAATCAGTTTATTTTTCTGAGCGATACTCTTTACTCCCAACTTTAAACCAGCCAGTTTTAAATTCCAAAAAGTTTATACTGCATGCTCACTTTTTGTAACGCTCTTCGCGCTTAATTCCACAGTCGTATAAGAATGTTGCCCTCTCTCTCTCTCTTTCTTTCTCTTTTTTCTTTCTTTCTGCCTCTCTGTTTCCCGCTGAGCACTGAGCAGGACTCAGTTCAGGCTGTATAGCATCCCATCTTAGTACTCAGAGGTGACAACCCATCTGTAAACTCCTGCGATTAAATTTGTTTGCTTGTCGTAGTCAAGCACTAGCTTATTGTAGTGAAAAAATATTACCCGTTTTTTCACAAAGAAACGAATGGCCTTTGGCGCAGATAAATTTATTTGATTTTTGTTATAGTCTACCATTTGTTTCTGTTCGATTCGCGCTAATCCTAAAATGGGGTCGTTACTCCTGTGTCGGCGATATATTATATGAATGTTCCGTTTTAACAATGAAACTGGAGTAGAAAAATACGGAAGTAACTACGGATTTATTTTTCCTAAAGATAATTAAAAATCCTTTAATTTTTATTTTCAGTTTTAATTTTTTATCTTTTTAGTCATGGTAGCCGAGTGGTTAGAGGATCTGTCTCGGAATCGGAAGACTCGAGTTCGATCCTCTATATATCGAGGGCACGTACCAGTGAGTTTTTCGTAACTTATGGCTCGGTACCACCGGCTTGGGATCCAGTAATAATATAAATCTAAAACCACGCATACCACTGCACGACCTCAAGATACTGTGAGCACATTCCGCGTAGATCGGACCAAAATTACATCTCGTCATCTAACATCTCAGTCTCCCCGTGACCACGGCTGCTGTAAATCTATTGAAACGTCGGGAATATATAAAAACAAAATTAAACGCGATAAAATCCGTATATGGTAGTTCTTTTCAAATGTGTAGTGTTCGCGTAAATACGAGAAATCATTATTTTTAGAAACTTAAACGTTAGGAAAGTTAAAATTTAACGCGATAAATTCCGTAAAATTAGTATCATTCCGATGCTACATATAAGACGTAACATAAAACTTAACGAGAACGCCGTGGCCATTACAGGTTAGAAATATTTTCTAGCGCTTTGTTTCGGCACATAAAAGTTAGGGATGTATTCCTTGAAACTAGCGAATGGACGACCTCTATAGTTCAGGGAACGTCTTTTGTGTATACAGGGTGAAGCAGAAGTATTTCTTAGTAACATATTATTTTAAGGTACGTATTATTGTAAGGACGTAAAAATCTTCTAAGAGGTGAACTAACTATAGTACGGCCGGCAACGCATCTGCAGCACCCTTGGTGATGCAGATGTACGTGGGCGACGTTAATCACTTACCATCAGGTGAACCGAAAGAGGGAAGAGAAAAGCGTTTACATTTATTTCTAAATTTGTTTTTTTTTTAATTTATTATGTTACTTAGTGTCACAATCGAAGATAGTGAATTTATATGAGCGAAGAAAAATATAAAATGGTTGTTATATTGTTTGCCAGTTACACAATATATAATATTTGCTGCTGTAATATTGCCGTCCGTTTCGAAATGGATGCGACCCGATATTACTTGCAGGATTTAAATAATTTTGTGCAAGCGTAAACGTAAACAATGAACCGTTGAACAGAAATTTAAAATAGGAGTTGCTTTGTTCGATATTAATTGTATTGCGACAATAAGAACGTTTCTCATTTAACCTGTCCACACGTCACGTTTAAACTCTTTGTTAGTGTTAAATCCTTTGAATTATACATCCAATTATTGAACGTTATATGAGTGCAGCTGTATTCCAAATAAAAGAAAGTAATTGGAATAAAAGTGAGGAAATGAAATGGTATAATTCACCCACTTCACAGCGAGGGCTTTTTATACGTGGGGTAACCGGATAACTCAGCCTCTTATTTATCCCACGAACGGTTTTTCCACCACCACGGTTATACGTTAGGTGTCATCCCACATATTTGGAACCGTGTTTAGCATTCAGACACGTTAATCATTAATCAATGCAGTTATGGTATATATAATATACTATGTATGGATATATATATACATATGTAATAAAAATTGTCCTGAATATTCTAAACCTCTACCTATACATTTAAAATTTCATCTTTTAAGTGTAATCACACTAAACAACAACGAACATAAAATATTCACTTTTGTAATATTACGCAGGTTACATAAAAACGGCTCCAACACCCTCTCAGATGTTTGAGAAGGTGGTCTTTGCCCAGCCTTGGGCACTTATAGGCTGCTACTTTACTTTGAAAACATAAGGAACTCTTTAACAAAGATTCATCAAAATGTCTGCAATTACTTTTAAGGCAACACTTTTCAACAAATTAGTACAGATGAACGTATACAGGGAATTAAAGAAAAATCCTAGTTCAAAAGTATTAAAAGTCTAGCAAAAATGGAATTAAAACTTTTCAATTTTGATCCGTCTGAAGACTTTAAAGCTCTTAGCTAACACTTTGCGATAACACGGCTTCCTACTTTGCATCAGCTAAAGATATTTGAATTATTTCGTAAAAGAAATATTATTTGGAAGTATTAAAGTAATTAAGATGCTAAGGCATAATTTTTTATCACGCTGTGGTAGATTCCATCCCTGGTTAGGAGTCGTCTGGGTTGGTACCACATTCTTACCCATTTCTGCCGATAAACTCCAGTGGCATTACCGTTGTGTTCTGGTTTGGAAGGTGTTGTGTTCCGGTTGGAAAGGTATAGAGAGCCAGTGTCATTACATGCTATGAGGCATTCAATCTTGGTTCTCTGGGGTGTTAACTCGCCTGTAAACTTCGATTAAAGTTGTTTACAGGTGTTCACGGCCTACAGTAGCCACTTACCATCAGGTGGACTGTCAGCGCGTTATTCGCACCAATCCATTTAAAAATATTTATTGTAACTTACTTAATTAGTGCGAAATATGTTCGTTGCTACACTGCTTTATTCCCATAAAGGTTCTCGAGTGGAACGGTGGGCCACGCCCATAGACTGAGCAATTTTGAGCTACCTCATACGGGCTGCATTGAAAGACCATGTCTCGATTCTGTAAGTCATCACTGGGAGCCATGCGGATCTTGAGGTATACTAATAAAATGAGGTATTCCTCAAGATCCCCACGGTTCCCAGTTACCAATTCTCCGAACGCTGCCCAGCCGAGATGGATTCGCCGATTATCATCTGGGTCGAAGATGGCACTTACCTAGTTTGTCTATAAATGATCACCAAAATCCATGAGTATCCCCACCATCAGAGGAATCGGAGGAGGTGCATTGCCAGCCACTAAATATATTCCCCATAAACGTACCCCTACCCCTGTCACCCACATAAGTAGGCACAGATTACAGACTTCCATTTCCCTCCAATCAGCGTCGATAAACCGTCTTCCGCCAAATACTCTTCACCTCTCCGAAAAGGTCTTTGGGTCCCGAGGCCCGAGATTGCAATGAGACGTTTAAGTCTTCTTCCTCAGTCGTATCTTACAACCTCACATGGGTGACATAATCTGACACCGCTACCACTTTAGTAAGTGTAATCCTTGGAAAATATTTCGAAATCTAATCCAACGCCAGATTTAATGGCAACGCCTTCGTCCATTTCGACAACTTACCGAATAATATCAGCAGTTTTGAACTGAGTTGGAGATATTATAGTGCCGCAAGTATGGTCACTTGTATGTTTACGTGTAACTCAGAGTTACTTGCTTGTCTTTACCTTCCGATATCCATATTTAACGCATATACGATAAGATGCAGGAAGGGACAGATGCGTTCGCTGGCATTCGAAAACGCAGCGCAGCAGTTTCTTTGCTAAATATAAGTATTTGGTGAGAACTTAACGAACTTGCACGTAGAAACTATCTTGCTACTCGTATATCTAATGTGGTCATTAGCAGCGTCGAATGTTCGAGGCGTGGAACTCGGATTGTGGAAGAGCAGAGACGAATTATGTTTTTCGTCACGAAAAGTGTTCTTTATAAAAAGGTTTATGTGCAACGTTCGTGAATGCAGGAGTAAATATATTCAAACTGCCTTATGCGGTCATAATAAGCCTGTGCTGTGCAATTTTCGCATAAAAATTCCTGACCGCTATGAATTTTTTCGCTGCCTCCTTTCGCTTTTATTGGAATACTAAGAGGAGCTCTTTTAATATGACGAGCCAAATTATTCCCGAATAGTGTCACGTCGTGAACAATATTAAAGCATGTGACCCGTTTTGGACAGCGCATACGGTCATTGGCAAGGACCACGACTCTCCTCTGTATATAGAGTTCTTTAATATAGAGCGAGGTCTCAAGACCGTATATAAAATATTAGAGTGGTCGCTGGGAATATTTTTACGTTTCAATTTACTTTTCACCAGTGCTTAGATTTAGAACAACGTGACAGGTGGTAAGCCTGTCGCCGTCTTTATGGTAAATCGCACCAATAAGTTTTTCTAAACTGTCATAGTCAATTCGGGCTACGTTCAGCTTTTATTTATTAATTTTGTTCCGATCTACGCAGAATGAGCTGACAGTATCTTGCGGTCGTGCAATGGAATGCTTTGTTTTAGATTTAATTTTATTTATTACTGGAATCTCTAATGAAGTTAGGATGTTTTTTGATTTGTTTCCAAATCCTTAATCTTTGACAATGGGTGAAAGGCGTACGGATATACAAAATGCCGGCCCTTTTGTACCCGTTATTATTAATCTTACACTACGGCTATCCTCGGCAACAGATTTAAACTGATTTCTAGTACTACTACAAGCCTAGTACACTGCTGAACTGCCTTTCAAAGGTAGCGCCAGCAGAAGCCAGCAAATAATTCTTCGAAGGTTTGCCCATACTCACCACGCTGGGCCAGCGGGTTGGTGAGCTCAGTGCCGGTACCCTCGCTGTAGTGATGCTGCCGCCGATCACTAGTCTGTGGGATTAGGTTTCGGCGAATTCTGTTGGATATTCCGCCATCATTCGGTTACGTGCACGTGAGGTTTGCTTTTGAAGAAAGGTATGGTCAAGTCCCTCTTACACCCTAAACCGATTTAAAATTAACTTTAAATCACAGTTAAAGTTTTCGTAGTTACCAGGTTCTTATTTATCTAAAGCTTCACTAAGCGCAACATTTATTAATAAAATGAGATGGTTAAGTTATATATTAAGTTATTATTGTATAATGTATAAGCTACATGCACAAGTTGATAATGAGTTGTTTCACCCGGAAAGTGAACTTAGAACGTACGCTATCTAGCAAGAGTACTTTGGAAATGTCTGTTGATTCCAGGCAAATATCATTAATCTTACTTACTCTGTCAGCTGATTTCGGTTTTATTCAGGTGGTATTTTGCAGTGAAACAAAAGAAATCATCGCAAATTCACTGACCCTTAGATAGCCTAGAACATAGATTGACGTGTTTAATAGAAATTCTATTGTTATTACAATAGAAAAGAAGTACATCTATCGATATATACATTCGACATAATATTTAAATAGAGATTATAACTGTTGAGAGAATTTTGGAACCGGGACGAGCTCGGCACTCTGGTTAGCGAACTTCACATGTCCTCGGAATATTCTTTCCTTTACCATGTTTTCCTTAACCTCCAAGCACGTTGTAAGTTCAGCACTTAAAAATATTAACAATTTTAGCGGTGCCGTCAATGAAAAGGAGACATTTGCCCTGCTGTGGGCATTTACTACTTCACTGTAACTCTTACTTCTACCTACACAGTAATGGTGGTAAAAGTCTCGACATTTATTTTGGTTTTTTCAAATCTATCTTCCACCAGAGCTTATTGGGAACGATATGAGGTTAGTGAGTCTATTTCTGTTTTAGTATATTTAGTATCTACGGGTCTCCTGCCCCTAACGTAGGTAGAGGTCCCTAACCTCTCGGCTATCGTGACTTTCAGTTCTCCTCATCAGCTTTAAAAAAAATATATCGTCGTCATCGTTATGACAATCAGCATTATAAGCTGATTAAAGGTCTTCTGCTTTACAAGGATCTTACCTTACCTTAACAGCCTGTAAATAATCCACTGCAGGACATAAGCCTCTCTTATAAAGATGATTTGAGATAACCGCCACTCTCGTCAAGCGATCTCTGCTGTCCATCATCGTGGCTTTTTTTTTGGTTCTGGTTATCCCGCCATCTGCCGGTTAAAAAGATTTATAACCAAATTGTAAGGGTTAATTTGTAGAATTTTGTGGAATCTATTTATTCCCTTATTAATATGGTTTCACAAGGCAGCGTTTTATGTGCCTAGTAGCCGTCTAGATGGCGACCGCTTTCTGACCTATTCTTATGATCAACATTATCATTACAGCTAAACATACATGTGGCAAGTTTAGGATGAGGCTTGAGTTTGCCACAAAAGATGACCATGAATCACCTGCATTTATCGACTTCACTTTTAAACTGTTTTGTGATTTTAAAATCAAAAGAAGAAATTGTAAGAAAATTAAGGAATTGAAAACTTGCAAGGACATTAAGCGAATCTATAACATAAGCGTTATTGATTGAGTATTCAAATTGTTTTGCATTAAACTTAATGATGCATCAGATGGACTTTGCGACGTCTAGACTAGAAATTTAATTAATTTTTATTAGTTACCTATTGAATGGAATTGGTTGTTCGAACTGTCTGCAATTTTGTCCTTGTGCATTCTAGGTTGCCGATTATATTTTATTTCAGGCTTTAATTTGAATGTGCTTGCATTTTCCAGGTGGAAGCGCCGTAAGAATCTGCCATCCCCTTTCTGCTCGTAGTTGTAGTAAGAGGCGATTAAAGACCTGGAAAAGCTCAGGCTAATTCTGGGAGCAAGTGCAGCGACGGAGCTTGCTATCTGTCACATTCGATCTCGGTGAGGCCAAAACCTGTTTGGCTATGATAAGTCTTCCTTAATGGAAATCCATAATCTCTGCCTACTCCTATGGGCGACCGTGTGCAGGTGAGGTTGAAATTTGGAGAAGAATATGGTATACCCATCCTACCCATAACCTATGACGTGTTTAAAGAATAGAATCTGTAGTGTTATAACACGTTAAGAAATAACGAAACATTAGCCGTACGTTTGTTTGTGTAATAATATCGCGCAAGGTTCCTATTCTTACCCGGTGCGGATTCGATTTCCAAGCTTAACTGTACAGAGTCCTTTTAATATAAAGTGTTTTAATCAAACTAAATGTGAAGTTAAATAAAACAAAAATGAATTAAAAGAATCTTTGATATAAATTCTCAATATGTCCGCCATAATGCGGTGCTCAGCTATCTCGTCGAGGAAATGACGCCTGTTTAAGGAACCAAATAGTTTCCTATCAACACGACGTTGGCGTGGATAGAAGCGCTTTTGTTATTATGTTTTACTTCAAGATTCTAAAATGCCTTCCGTAACAGATACATTAATATTTGTAGAAATAATATTTAACTTCTTATTTGCTCATACGTATACCATACATATATATAGGTATCCGAACAATTAAACTTTTTCGTTTTGACTATAATATGCCCAGCAAAATAAGAATAATTGATGAGGAAAATGTGCAAGCGGCTCACCTGATGTCAAGTGGTTACTGACGTTCGCGTACATCTGCAACACCTGAGGAGCTACAGGTGCTTTGACGGCCGGACGGAAGGGGCAAGGGAGTGTGTTTCCGGTTTCCGGTTCCACCTGCAGCAGCGTTGGGCTCGCGCAGAAGGCCCGCTAGCCAGAATAACGGTAAACCCTGGAGAAGAAGGTGACTTTTTAATACTGGGATAGTAGCGAAAAAAATTTTCACGTGGATAAAATCGCGGTCAAAGGATCGCGGCTTTCAGAAGGATATTATATTGAATTACCGGTGTATCATGATTAGAAGGGTTCGGGCTCCTCAAACTTAGTATTATAAATTATGCGAAACTTTGTCTGTCTATATGTAACGTTTTACTGGCTAAACCGTTGAACAGATTTAGATGAAATTTGGTATGGGGGTACCATGAACCCTGGGAAAGGACGTAGATGATTAATTATCTCGGAAAAGATGCCGCAAAATTTTCCACGGCAACGAAGTCGAAGCAGGGAGCTGGTGTTCAATAAAAATGCGTAATATCTTTTGAAGAGTCTTAGCTGTAGAGTATTACTCTGAAGTACCGGTATATCATGATGAGGGGGGCTTAATGTGCTCCTCAAACTTTATAATAAGCTACTTTATAACTTTGGGCAAATATATCAACATATTTAACCTCTCGCTTCAAATTTATTTGGGTTTTAAATGAACTATTTACCTCATCTCTCAAAATAATAATATGAAGTATGGAGATTAATATAAGTATTTTACTTGGTACTAAATATAAGCACTCACACCTGTCACTGACAGGGTAGGCAGAGGTTATTTCCGATTGGATTTGGGTGAAAAACGAGCTAACAGTTCAAGTGGTGGTAAGTGGATGGTAAGTAATGCTGCCCATGGATGCAAATAACTTCAATCGAATAAGGTTACAGGTGCGTTGTCACACCTGAGGACTAAAATGGAATTCCATACAGCCCGTAATTATACTGGATCTCTTTACTTACTGGAGACCATGGACACCTGCAAACGATTTTTCGAATAAGGTTATATATGTGTTATCACACTGGGATGACCTTTCAAACCGGAATATAACAGTACCTGCTGTTAGGCGTCTGAAGTGGGCTAGGGTGTGGTTCCTACCCAGACGACTCCTAGACACTGAAGGAGCCTACCACCTGTTAGTATTTTTTCGGAACACCACAGTCGGTGCACTGCTTTTTGGCGGCAGTAACAGGTAAGGAGGTGGTACTTACTCAGAGGGTTCCTTAGGAGCCACCACCTAGAATCTCCATTCAGCGTAATGTCACACCTCCGGGAGACAGAACATGATGGGTGGCTAAGCCTCGTCGATGGGAAAAAATGAAAAATGTTAGAATTTCCGAGTGTGAGGGGAGTGTACCATATTTTTATCTAATTGCCAACTTTACCATCACACGGTGCTTTCTGCTGGCAAACGTGACTTTGACGACGGAATGATTGCATATCTATCCAGATTTGGCGAAAAATATTTTCGAGTATTATAAACGTGGTGGTAGGGTTCGCCGCTCATGCCGAGGTCATTAAACGAGTTAAAATCATGATCAAAAGCGCAAGTGTCATAATTTGCATAAAAAAAAAAATTTGAAAAAAAAATCACTAGTTCGAAATCTATACACCACTAAACATAGTTGATTACAAACTTTACGATTATGACTACGTTAGTCTTTATTCAACGACAATTTTTCGATTCGATCCGGGCTTCCGGAATACATTTAGGTTTCTGTATTGCACAATGAACACGGTTTACCATATACTGAATAAGGATAAGGAGTAGTCACGGGGTACTCTATCAGTTTTAAGTCAAAATTCTGAGAAAATATACGTACGTACAAACTGTAATTTCATACGTGTTTACTATTCATGCTTGAGCGATGTAAGCTTTATTGGAGAGAACTTCCATAACTCACGAATATTATCAGCTCGTAGAGAGAGCTTTTTGTAGTTTATTGGAGAGTTTGAAAATTATTAACATTTAGAAAATATTTAAAGTAAAATATACAGAGAGAGAACAGTACACTTAATAATTATATTTTTGTATGCAGCAGGTATAGATAGGAATTAGGCATAAACATGGAATTAGCTTTCCCAGCTGAAGCTTCCTCCTGCTGAAGTTATTTAACTATCGTTCATCCGACCTCATCACGTAAGCACAGAGCCACTCATTAGCCTGCACGCAAATGTGGTGCCTCTTTGCACGCGTCACCATTTCTTCTCTTCTTTCTTTAGTATACGGCCTCTCTTCATGCGACACTATTACATATCTTGCGAAATTAACAGCTGCCAGTAGTATTAGGAAATTTTTCTGTGTCGAAATCGAAATGTCGAAATGTGGGTGCATAATATTGATATCTCGCAGGGTGTATCGCTCTATACTCCTCCAACTCTATAAGCATTGCTCAAGTAAAAAAAGAATAAAAGTTGTACATTGTGTTTAATTTACCAAAGTTAATAGAATCAGGGGATACATTACGGAAACATACTATTTCAAAGACTTCAGGAGATGTTACTTTGCATAATTCCCATCCAAGTGCATATGCATAATTATTTAATTTACATTAACTTAAATATTGAAGAGACGTGAAATACTTAAAATTGTGTTTAATTAATTGCGATTGTATCTTTTAATCATACTTTTTACAATGTTACTAAGTAAACGTCTACAGCGGAAGCAACACGCGTATAAATACATTTAGGCGATAAAACGCGGCGGACAGAAACAAATGAACGGCTCTAACAGCTTACTAAAAAAATGTTTTGTGTTATTTACAATGTTAGCATTATGCCGCCTTTAATAAGAGCCTTGTTTTAAAACTGGTGCTAGATTAAAAAAATAAAGTGTCTACAATATATGTACAATACAGTATAATAACAATGTAATTTATGTCAATACACATCATATATTTTAAAGTTCACAATTTTTGTAATCATTCATTATTCATAATAATCTTTTTCTCATTTTACAGTAGTAAGCAGCCCTAGAGTATCATTCTGACAAAGAAAAACTGTATGGCAGATAAATATCGCAAACTTATTTTAAATCTATCTTAAGTGAGTAAACGTACGATTCGTATTAAAATTTCACTACTCTTGTATTTACGCGAACTAAAATCAGTAAATAATAGTTCCATTTTAAATACTCTTGTATTCTTCCAAAGTACTTTCGGGGAGTTTTATTTTATGTTATTGCTTCTCACTGTAGCAATAGCTGACTTTGTGCTTCTGCTTTTCCTGCTGGACATAGACTTCTACCTAGGAGTGTTCGGACCTCAACTCGCGGACCGCTTTCCTACAAGGAGTCCGTGAAGCAAGAGGACTAGTCTATTAGCGCACGTGGGGGGCGCTAATAGACCATTCCTTTAGCTTTTCTAAACCGGCCAAATAATTAATCAACAGTCCACTATTGACTTTTATTCATATACTATGGTACTTACCCTAGCTTTTTATTTATTTATATAACAGGACAATGAAAATGATGGTAACAGACCATGATAGCCAAGCCTGGGTGGCTATTTGGTGGATGGTTCGCAGCTTGACTTTTTAGATATGGATATGGTTTTTTCATGGCTTCTTGACTTTGTCCACTGTTACGAAGAAACGGAGTTGCAGAATTTTTTACATCTTCACCACACGAGAAAATCATCAGTCGCATATATTATTCACACAAGTTTCCTCGAACGTTTTTCTTCACCGCCGAGTAAAACTCAGAAATAAAAACGGTCAACGTCTTCTTCATTGGTTTATTAACAACCTTGCCATATTAAGCCACGACAGTTATCTTCCTCCGACTCGGGAGATCCGAGTTAATTGTCGAGTAAATGCATTTTTCGTTACATATTTAGGTACGATTGGTATCGTTGGCTCGAACACTAAGACGGACAAATAAGCTCTGTTGAAAAGTGGGATTAAACAACTAAAATAAATGTTCATCCCAGCTTGGGGTATACGGTTGCAAGAGCTTATTATTTTATTCAATGATAATTGATAAACACATTGAAATAGAGGAACGCAAAAGGGACAAATTTGCATTAAAACAGCTATTATCGTGTTTAGAGAGGGATTGTCTAAAATTTATTAGCGAAATTAACATTGTCGAATTAAACAAGATAAGTTAAAAAAAAATACAAATTGGAGACATAAAGAATGCATACTTACCGTAGTTTAGAGGAACATTACCACATTTCTGTTTTGCCCAAATTCCAGTTCAGTTTTTAATTTTTTTGTCAAAAAAATGCTCTCACTTGATCAATTTAATTAATAATGCCGTATCTTAGCATAGCTCAAGACTCGAGAGTCGTAACTTTAGTTGAAAATAGTTAGATTTGACTGTAAGTGTAAGTGTGATATTGCAAGTTTCTAAGTACGTCATTTTTCGCAATGTTAAATGATACCGGCAGACTGGAAAATTTACGAGACGTTAAAGCCAAGGTCACTAAAAAGTAGCAACAGCGAGGGACGACATATTTATTGGAAGCAGTTTGCGAATAAATGGTACTTCGACTTCTTTTCAACTAAAATTTAATGTTTCAGGAAGTTTGACAAGTGACAGTTAGCAAAAAAAACCAAAAGAAGAAGACTTAAGACGGTCGGGAAAGGGGCATACTTAATAAGTGCCTTTAGTTACCACAGGGCATCGAGTTCTGGTGATCGAGGGATGATGATGCTTGGACAAGAGTATTCTTTACTGACGAGGTTTTGCCTTAAGGCAGATAATGGAAGTATCATAGTACAAGAGTTGACCCGTAGAACGATACGCTTGGTGTAACGAAGTTGGAAGAGGGCCTTATGATGTAGGGTCAGTAAAGGTTTGGGGAGGCATATGTATAGGTACAAGTACGGAGTACACATGGTGGAAAACGGTTCTCTGACTGCGACAAGGTACGTAACGAAGATTTTAGAACCGACCGGATCAGATAATTTCCTTTTATTGCATGACTATGATTGTGGTTAATACACTGAGAGAGTAAAACGTGTGTGACAAACTCGGAGAGAAACCGGCAAGAAACTCTTGTTTTTTTTTTTAACGTCAGTTTATAATACAATCAATACCATGACAATCATAATAAAATCAAGAGAATTGTAAAATGAATACTGTTGCCAATGCAGTTGCAGATTCCCACAGTAAGGCATCGTAGGACGTGATACTGTGGAAGTATACGAAGTAAACTAATTTGGTTGTTGCTTCATCAGTCAACTGTCTGATCCTTCTAATGTTGAAAATTGCAGAACTTAATTTCGTAGCTATTTTATAAATACGCGCTCTCCCATGAAGCTTGGAATCAATAGAGATTCCGAGAAACAGTCGAAGATTCAAAATCTAGATTATAGTCTAGTCTAGTATAGTCATAGTAAGTTAATTGTGACATTCTGTAATGTAAATGGTAACCATTTACATTACAGAATGTGCGTTTAGAAGTAAATTACTTGCTGCAAATCATTTGGAAACGATATTTAAGTGAGGCCGTTCCAGTATATAGTTGTTTCTCTTAACTTTAAATAGGTATCATCAAACAAAACTATCTAAGTCATTTTTACTACCATACAGGGAAGAACATTTATTTTCATTTTACCGATGACACTTCATCTCTGATGTCTACCTTATTTGGTGCCTATTTAAAGATATGAAGATGAGAGTTCAAGTGTGGCGACACGAAATCCGTAATATTTAAGTTTACAAGTTAAAATCATGATCTACGTAATCAAAGGCTTTTGCTTCAAACTACGTATAAAGAGAATACCGTGCTCTATTGTTCCCAATTTGTTTTTTCTAAATTAATCTATGTTTTGTTTTCTTCAACAGTGTTAATTTTATTAATCAATATCAATCAATCCGACAACAAGGTAATAAATAATATAGTTTCATTGCCTTCTTCTAAATATCTGAATGAGGGTATATAAGTAATTTTGAAGTTCTCTGACCGATACAGAGATTTCTGCGCATTGCAAAATATACTCGACGATTTTATGGTCTGTTGATTTTTCGAACCCAAACTGAAATCACAATTCATACTTTTGACTTTCTGATGTGAAGTTTCTTAACCGTACACACCTCATTCGTCTGTGGGGTCAACGGGTTAACCATTCAACTTTAAAACAAAATGGGTATTAACTTTTTATTTCAAGATTTCAAAGAGAGAAAGAAGCACATTTATTCACGGTATAAGTAGAAACTGCACATAGTTTTGCAAATACAAAATAACTTAATAACCAAACCTTTACCATAATAAAGTAAAGTAACAGCCAGTAAATGCCCACTATTGCTTCTCAAATACTAGTATCAGAGAGGGTTTATGAGCTAGGTAAGACCCGCCACGCTTCCCCAGTCCGGGTATGTTTCGAGGATATGTGAAGCCCGCCAGGCTCGAAATAATTTATAATTTTTTTATTATTTCATGATTATTACTGAACTTTTTAATTGGATTAAGTATCGCTCTAATATTAGTCATATTACAAGCCTAGTTTTCTTATGTTACTAAAAATAAATTATCATGTAAAAGTAAAATTGGGCAATACTTTAAATCCTATCTCTTATTTGCAGCAGATGCTTTCAGCACGTCTTAGTGGAATTTCGGGAAACTTTGCTAAGTTTCTTTAGTAGTTGGAAGCTGGAGTGATTACTATAAGAAATACCGCTGAGGTATTTATGTAAGTACATCACACACAGTTCATGTGAAGGCAATTGATTTTGTTTTCAAATAATAGATTTAAGTTCTAGAATGTCGTAAATCAACTATAATTATAAAATTAACAAATTATTTTTACAAAATAAGTTTTGAGTAAGTTTAAGTTTAATGAAATTGTCACTGATGTAGGGTTAGGTAGAGATTATTGATTTTTATTTAAGCCTACTTTTTGGTTTCTACGCTTGACAGAATGTGACGGAGGACAATAGCCTTGTACTCTTTTTCTTTCTTTTCTTGCGTTTCAAAGCTTTTCCTTTAGTTACCTTTTACCATACCCACGGGAAGAAAGGGGGTGATAGACGCTGACTAACTAGACATCAACAAGACAGATACGCCATAACTAAGGCGTATGAATTAAATTTAATAAAAAACAATGTCTTCTTATATGCCTAAACATTGTAATTCTGGAATCATAGTGAATTAATAAATAATATAGTTTCATTGCCTTCTTCTAAATATCTGAATGAGGGTATATAAGTAATTTTGAAGTTCTCTGACCGATACAGAGATTTCTGCGCATTGCAAAATATACTCGACGATTTTATGGTCTGTTGATTTTTCGAACCCAAACTGAAATCACAATTCATGCGTTTGACTTTCGGATGTGAAGTTTCTTAACCGTACACACCTCATTCGTCTGTGGGGTCAACGGGTTAACCATTCAACTTTAAAACAAAATGGGTATTAACTTTTTATTTCAAGATTTAAAAGAAAGAAAGAAGCACATTTATTCACGGTATAAGTAGAAACTGCACATAGTTTTGCAAATACAAAATAACTTAATAACCAAACCTTTACCATAATAAAGTAAAGTAAAGTAACAGCCAGTAAATGCCCACTATTGCTTCTCAAATACTAGTATCAGAGAGGGTTTATGAGCTAGGTAAGACCCGCCACGCTTCCCCAGTCCGGGTTGGCGGGCTTCACATATCCTCGAAATAATTTATAATTTTTTTATTATTTCATGATTATTACTGAACTTTTTAATTGGATTAAGTATCGCTCTAATATTAGTCATATTACAAGCCTAGTTTTCTTATGTTCTTAAAAATAAATTATCATGTAAAAGTAAAATTGGGCAATACTTTAAATCCTATCTCTTATTTGCAGCAGATGCTTTCAGCACGTCTTAGTGGAATTTCGGGAAACTTTGCTAAGTTTCTTTAGTAGTTGGAAGCTGTAATCACTTACTATAAGAAATACCGCTGAGGTATTTATGTAAGTACATCACACACAGTTCATGTGAAGGCAATTGATTTTGTTTTCAAATAATAGATTTAAGTTCTAGAATGTCGTAAATCAACTATAATTATAAAATTAAAAAACAAATAATTTTTACAAAATAAGTTTTGAGTAAGTTTAAGTTTAATGAAATTGTCACTGATGTAGGGTTAGGTAGAGATTATTGATTTTTATTTAAGCCTACTTTTTGGTTTCTACGCTTGACAGAATGTGACGGAGGACAATAGCCTTGTACTCGCGATTTTCAAAGCTTTTCCTTTAGTTACCTTTTACCATACCCACGGGAAGAAAGAGGGTGATAGACGCTGACTAACTAGACATCAACAAGACAGATACGCCATAACTAAGGCGTATGAATTAAATTTAATAAAAAAACAATGTCTTCTAACATGTGTAAACAAGGTAATTCTGGAATCATAATGAATTAAGAAATAATTACGATTCGTTTCTAGTATTTACCCGAACACTACGCATTTGAAACGAAAACGTTATTTACGGATTATGGAAACCAGAACCTGAAGATTAGTTTTCAGATTAGTTCTATCACCCAGAGAGGCGAAAAGAGATTTGCGGAAGCATGTGTCGGTACTTTGTGTCGTGCTAAATGGAAATTCGTAGTTTCTGCCTAGCTCCTGAAAAGAAGATACGCATATTTTACGCTATTATTAGTATAAGCCATTATTTTTGAATTCTTTTCTTATTTTATTAATTTCATGACGATACTTTTCAAAATTAAAATCCTCTTCGCTTTTCTATTGTATCTTTATTTGCTCATTTTCAAAGAGCTTTTTAACCTCGTCTATAACACTTCCATCAAGAGAGACCACTTGAAAGGATCTCGAGCCAAACGACTATCGGAAAGAGGTACTATAATTTGAGCGTTAACAATCCACGAGACCGGTTCCTTCTAACCTTTTGATTTGTATCCGTGGTTAAAAAATATATACTGTTTAGTAATACAAGAAAAACATTATTTTTTAAGACACTGTTTCTTACTACTTCCTATTTGTGGTCTTGTTAATAATCCACTGCTGAGCATAGTTCTTTCTCAATAGGATTTTCCATAATCGCCACGCCTGGTAGGAAGGTTGGCGATAGGCTTGTAATACACTAGACGCGTCTAAAGACATAAAGACATAAAGACATTTATTCCTTCACTTACATCTAAACACAGCACATGATATGGCGATACATAACAATTATAAAATAACAAATCAAGAAAAAATAAATAAAACAAACTATGAATATGAAAGGGAAAATGAAAACAGGAAATTAAAAACAAATAAATTGTGCTATAAAAAAAAAAAAAAAGTGAATATATCACAAGGAATTTGTGTGTGTTGTGATGAAGCGGCGGAAAGGACCGTCTCAGCATGAGCCACGAGGTGTCGCAGCGCTGATTTTCAGTCGGCCCCCGGTGTCCGTGCGCAGCGGACGGGCAGTAAGCGAGTAGTTTTTTTTTTTTTTTTTTTTTTTTTTCATTAATCTTCTACTGTTATTATATATATATTTATATTAAGTTATTAACGAAGTGTGATAATATCAAATTAGGTAATGACTACAAATTAAATAAATTTTGTCTACAAATAACTGCTACATATGCGAACGCGGTATGCCGTTGAACAGACAATGAGTGTACACAGTCAGAATGCTGGATTCAAATTATAACTTCTTTATGGGACGTTAAGGAAACAGTGGCAAGCCAGTGACGAAAACAAAGAAAAATAAATTAAAATAAAAATGTGCAGTAAATTACAGTAAAGAAATATTAAAAAATTATTATTTATTATTTAATTAGATAAGATTAATTTTGAATGATTGTAAATTAGCATGTACCCTTCTGTTCGTTTATTAAATGTTTTTTTAAATTACTTTTAAAGTTTCCTAATGTTTTAAGATCGCGCAATGGTGGAGGTAGATTATTCCAACAGTGGGTGGCAGCATACTTATAACTACCTCTGAAAGCCGAAGAACTATGCCGAGGAACACTTAACAAGTAAGAAGAAGCGCGGGTGAGATACTTATTGTGTTCCCGGCACCAGTCTAGTTTGCTGTAGAGATACTTTGGGTTTTAGTTTTAATAACGCCAAAGAGAGAACAAGCAAAGTGGAGCTTGCGTCTGGCAGCCATTTTAAGACTGTTACTCTCATTGAGAATGGACTTACATGACCTCTGGGCGGCACAGTAAAGCAAAATCTTACGCAGGCATTTTGAACCCTTTGTATAAGATGTGCGGTACGTGACAGTAAACACGGCCCATAAACAATGTCAGCATAATTAAATTTCGATAGAATTAGTGTGTCGGATAATCTCTTCCGTAATTCTATACTTAGGTACCCACGCATCTTATATAAGATTTTTAACCGGTAGAAACAGTTTTTGACAATACCTGCAATGTAATTTTCAAATCGTAAGTCAGGGCTTACTACAATTCCTAAATTACGAGCCATTTCGACCCTTTCAATGCTGTTCCTTTAATATATAATTTAGGATCAAAGTCGTTAATTTTACCTATCTGTTTTTTAGTTCCACAAACTAAGTATTTTGTTTTTGACGGGTTCAAAACTAGGGAATTTCTCTCGGACCACTTCACTATTCTATCTAAATCTTCATTAAGGCCTTTTATCGCTTCTTTAGCATGACTAGGGTTAAAGGAGGTATATATCTGCGTGTCATCTGCATATATGTGGTATTTACAATTTTCAAAGCAATTGCTAATGTCAGATGTATACAACGCATACAACACAGGTCCCAAAATAGATCCCTGAGGGACGCCTCTCGTAACCCGCTGCGGAGATGACATACAATTCTGGCCATTTTCTTTATTAATTATTATTTGTTGGGATCGTCCTTCGAGGTAGCTGTCAAACCATTTTATTGTGTTTGGGTCAAATCCATAGTAAGCCATTTTGGACAGAAGTAGAGCCGTATTGATTGTATCAAATGCTCTGGAATAGTCTAGTAATACAAGTACAGTTCCTTTCCTGCATCTTGAGCCTCTAATACGTTGCCTACTACATCAGAGAGCGCAGTCGCCGTACTTCGTCCCTTCCTGAAGCCTGATTGAAGATCAGGTAAAATACAGTTGTCTTCCAGATAAGATGTTATTTGCTTACATACCACTTTCTCCAGAATTTTTGATAAACAAGGTAGTAAGCTTATAGGTCTTAAATCTTTGACATCTTCAGGGTTCGCTTTCTTAGGGAGAGGACGTATTAGAGCTCTTTTCAGATATCAGGAAATTTGTTCGTACTAATTGACCGGTTAATTAACGCTGTAATAGTATCCAAACTCTGAGGGAGTGTCATCAATACCATATTGATCGATATGCCATCCACACATCCAATTAATTGTTGGATATTTAAATAATTTATAAATTCTAAAAAACGTTTGGTCTTCGTGTCATCTGGGTTAAGTAGGTTAATATTAAAATCTCCCAATAAAAGAATATAATCATATGAAAAGGTGCTAATACTGTCAGTTATTGCATCCAGAAAAATGTCGATGTTGAGCCATGGCGGTCGGTAAGCCGTACCGATCACGATACTTTTTGAATTTACGGTTAAGCACAACCATATTTCCTCTACAGAATTGTGGTATGGAGTGCATAACATCCGTGTATTAAATCCCCTTTTGACGTAGAAGCCTACACCTCCTCCGCGGCCAGCGCGCACGGAGAGCGGTCGCGGCACGTGACGCAGCCGGTAGCCGGGCACGCGCGGGCGCGCCCTCCTCCCCCTCCCGGAGCCATGTCTCATTTATTGCCATGAGATCGACTTCGTGCCGACTCATAGCGGCGAGGAATTCATCATGCTTAGTACCTAACGAACCTGCATTAAGAAAGCCAACTTTCAAGTACCTAGATTTATTCATTGATATCCGGTAAATAGGCAATAATGAATATGTAAAAAAGGTACGAAAGTTCTTATGGTTAAAAATACCGTTTGTCTACAAAATATTATAGTTATGAAATACAACATAAAATATATAATACCTATATGAAATCTTAAATTTGTGTAATTAAATATCAGCATTGATAAAGTATAAATATAATTGGCAGCAATAAAATAATGTAAGTGTAAATTATAACCACATATACTTTTATTATAACCGAACAGTAACGCGAAATTATATTTGAGTAGGAATAATAAAAAACATGACAAATACCGTGCAGGCGCCGGCAGCCCGCAGGTAGACGGAACAATTAAATTTCGATAGAATTAGTGTGTCGGATAATCTCTTCCGTAATTCTATACTTAGGTACCCACGCATCTTATATAAGATTTTTAACCGGTAGAAACAGTTTTTGACAATACCTGCAATGTAATTTTCAAATCGTAAGTCAGGGCTTACTACAATTCCTAAATTACGAGCCATTTCGACCCTTTCAATGCTGTTCCTTTAATATATAATTTAGGATCAAAGTCGTTAATTTTACCTATCTGTTTTTTAGTTCCACAAACTAAGTATTTTGTTTTTGACGGGTTCAAAACTAGGGAATTTCTCTCGGACCACTTCACTATTCTATCTAAATCTTCATTAAGGCCTTTTATCGCTTCTTTAGCATGACTAGGGTTAAAGGAGGTATATATCTGCGTGTCATCTGCATATATGTGGTATTTACAATTTTCAAAGCAATTGCTAATGTCAGATGTATACAACGCATACAACACAGGTCCCAAAATAGATCCCTGAGGGACGCCTCTCGTAACCCGCTGCGGAGATGACATACAATTCTGGCCATTTTCTTTATTAATTATTATTTGTTGGGATCGTCCTTCGAGGTAGCTGTCAAACCATTTTATTGTGTTTGGGTCAAATCCATAGTAAGCCATTTTGGACAGAAGTAGAGCCGTATTGATTGTATCAAATGCTCTGGAATAGTCTAGTAATACAAGTACAGTTCCTTTCCTGCATCTTGAGCCTCTAATACGTTGCCTACTACATCAGAGAGCGCAGTCGCCGTACTTCGTCCCTTCCTGAAGCCTGATTGAAGATCAGGTAAAATACAGTTGTCTTCCAGATAAGATGTTATTTGCTTACATACCACTTTCTCCAGAATTTTTGATAAACAAGGTAGTAAGCTTATAGGTCTTAAATCTTTGACATCTTCAGGGTTCGCTTTCTTAGGGAGAGGACGTATTAGAGCTCTTTTCAGATATCAGGAAATTTGTTCGTACTAATTGACCGGTTAATTAACGCTGTAATAGTATCCAAACTCTGAGGGAGTGTCATCAATACCATATTGATCGATATGCCATCCACACATCCAATTAATTGTTGGATATTTAAATAATTTATAAATTCTAAAAAACGTTTGGTCTTCGTGTCATCTGGGTTAAGTAGGTTAATATTAAAATCTCCCAATAAAAGAATATAATCATATGAAAAGGTGCTAATACTGTCAGTTATTGCATCCAGAAAAATGTCGATGTTGAGCCATGGCGGTCGGTAAGCCGTACCGATCACGATACTTTTTGAATTTACGGTTAAGCACAACCATATTTCCTCTACAGAATTGTGGTATGGAGTGCATAACATCCGTGTATTAAATCCCCTTTTGACGTAGAAGCCTACACCTCCTCCGCGGCCAGCGCGCACGGAGAGCGGTCGCGGCACGTGACGCAGCCGGTAGCCGGGCACGCGCGGGCGCGCCCTCCTCCCCTCCCGGAGCCATGTCTCATTTATTGCCATGAGATCGACTTCGTGCCGACTCATAGCGGCGAGGAATTCATCATGCTTAGTACCTAACGAACCTGCATTTAGAAAGCCAACTTTCAAGTACCTAGATTTATTCATTGATATCCGGTAAATAGGCAATAATGAATATGTAAAAAAGGTACGAAAGTTCTTATGGTTAAAAATACCGTTTGTCTACAAAATATTATAGTTATGAAATACAACATAAAAATTATATAGTATAGGTAATTATTATTGGTGCACAAAAATATATTTTCTATTTGCACTATAAAATAATACAACATAAAATATATAATACCTATATGAAATCTTAAATTTGTGTAATTAAATATCAGCATTGATAAAGTATAAATATAATTGGCAGCAATAAAATAATGTAAGTGTAAATTATAACCACATATACTTTTATTATAACCGAACAGTAACGCGAAATTATATTTGAGTAGGAATAATAAAAAACATGACAAATACCGAGCAGGCGCCGGCAGCCCGCAGGTAGACGGAACAATTAAATTTCGAATACGTGTGTTGTGAACACACACGCAACACACACAAATACCTTCAAGACTATTTATTTCAATAACAAAATTTAAAATATATTTTTTACAGAAAAACACATGATTCTCTGTGTGAAATAATATAAATACTGAGCTGCCTAAATAAAAGAAAAGTCTTACAAAAAATAATAATAATAACGCCTTCGACAAGTTGTATAAGCTACGCTGTTGTATAACAACATGCATATGTTTACAGCACGTCATTGTTACCCATAAAATTAATTCAACTAAAATTAAAAATATAGTTTTAAAATCCCAATTCTACGCTCACTATTAAAAAGCAAATATAATACACATTCATATTTAAATAAAAACTAACTCGAAATTAACAAAAACACGATTAAGGTCTATATCGGACCGAATGCGGGTTACAGGCTTTCCATCTTCTTTTCTCACAAATATACGACCACCCTTCGTCCATACGTAGCGCCAATTCGCTTTCTTGGCTGCCTCACGTGTCTTACCAAACAGCTTTCTATTAACCGGAGTGAGCCGCTCATTCACATAGAATGGACGCGGCTCTCCGGGCAGCCCCAGTGATTCAGTGGTTACGGAGCGCCGCACACGTGCAGAACGTAGAAATTCGTCTTTCAACGCTCGTCGACTCATCCGTACCACAATTCTACGTGGTCCGGAAGGCGTACCATCTTGGGCACTAGTGATACTATGGCTGGGTGTACGTAATGTACCGACACGCTCAGCATGAACTATCTCACGGTGATCAATATCAAGACCTAACTTTTTAGCGCATAACATCACTGTGTTAATCGCATTTTCGGCCTTTTTGCTCCGGTAATCCAGATATTTCCAGGTCGTTGGCTAAAAGGTCCTGATCCCTCTCATTAAGTTGGATCCTTAGTTCGCCAATTGTATCCTCGAGTTCCTTGGTGTCGCACTTATTCACGCGTTCTTCAAAACGATTCTCTAACTTGGTGACCCTATTATCAATTTCCTCCAAATTTTTATTGCATGCGAGAACTGTGTCCGTCAGCAAAGTAACACTGTCCCTGACCTCTTTCAACTCATTCCTCATAGCACCAAGCTCATTTCTAAACAGGCGTATTTCCAAACCTATATCTATGGTTTTATGGATGGGACTACTGTCTCCGACATCTTGAGCCTTCGCGGGTGTATTAGAGTTGTCCCCAGTACGGGGAACTTTATTTTTGCAAGCGGGACACATCCATGAAGATGATACCTTGGTCTTTTCAGACAGGTTAAGACAGCCCCGATGATACGCAAAATCACATTTGCCACAGGTGATGCCATCTGTCGCCGACAGGTAGCGGCCGCAAGCTCCACACTTTGCCATTTTATTGAAATTGATCGATATAATGCGCGGCGCAACCAATGCCCAGTAGATGGCACAATAAAGACAGCCACAGTTTTTGGTTGTAATTAATTTTTAAAAGTAAGTTAATTAAAACTTATTTAGCACCATGCAAATTGTTTGCAAAAATATAAAAAAATTAAAAAGGTTTAAATAAGTTTATAAGTTCACAATGTCTTCTGCTGTTACAAAAATAATTAAAGGGTAGTTTTATGTACTGATAGTAGTCTTATTTTACACTGTTATCACTATTTACTGAGTTTCACCACACTTATGATAAATTACACCGTGTCCCGATGCATATAAGTGCACGTAGTCACTACTATAACTTTAAAAACTAGTTAAATTCAATAAAATCAATTTATTCAGAGCGCAACACTACTCGCTGTCAACCTCCCAAAGCAACCTCTCACCTTACATCCTGCTATCCTGGTAATTGGTGCGGATTTTCAGAATGGCGTTTTTTGAGATGGTTAATCCGCCATCTTAACCTTCCCTTAGTCACCTTTTACGTAACCCACAGAAAGAAAGCAGTTTCTAATGCTGCCGCCACCTTACCATGCTATTTAATATATTTTAATTCTCCTATTGTACGATTAAGATTAATTAAGAGGAAGGGAAAGTGCAGTAAGTATACGCCTGTAAAGAAGATACTAGCAAAAAATCCATTGCCTGAATATATTGCCGTCACCCGCTCGCCTGGAGTGGTGAGAATGGGCAAATCTGCAGTGCATCAAATACTGGTTTTTTCTTGATAAAAAAGTATAATAGAGACTATACTCTTCCTTTTTAACAGGTGGATTCCTTCTCTGCTTAGGAGTCATTTCTGTCACCAAAAAACATTGCAATAACTGTTGTTTTCCTGTACGAAAGGTATAGAGAGCCTGTGTAGTTACAGACTGCGGGGTATTCCATTTTAGTATTCAGGGGTGACAACGCATCTGTGTCCTTCTTCGAACGAACTTGTTGGCAGGAGTACGGTGGCTGGTACACCTGCACTCTACACTGTAGGTAGACCCGATTCAATACAAAAACCGGTTTTTCCTTTCATCTTTCCTAAACCTGGTGTACCCAGGTGATTGACGCTCGAAGCCCTTTTTGGAGTAACTAGTCTACTGGTAGACGTCATGATCATGTTGACCGATTATTACCAATTGAACTATTATAATTACGTGGTAACGGCGTAGGATTCTCCCACCACCTCCTTCTCTTGGATGTCATACGAGGCGACTAATGGAAAGGCTTTGAAAATCGCAATGACTACTGACATATGGAGGAAAATCATCTCGAAACATGACCAAAATACCAATGAGGGGTGCAGCGCCTGTGGTACAAGATATACTGCGAGCGCCAAACCGTTTGTCGAGCGTAGCGATTGTGGCAGATCCTCCTTATTGGTGAGGTCTATGTCCTGCAGTGGACTATTTACAGGCTGTTCAGATAAGATAAGTTCCTCCTTATTGTTATTCAATATAATAAAAATATTTTTAGTGTCAGTAGCATTATTTAAATCTTAGTTTTATATGTAACCAGTTCTTTTAATTTACCCAAATAAGAGCATCCCACCATAAAGCTTTGAAATATAAAGCAGACATTAATCTTTAATGTCGAGTAATGAAACGAAATTTAGATCCAAATTTATTCTAATGAATTGCTAATTTCAGCATGGTTTTCAAAAATCAACCGACTATGAAATTAAATTAACGGGGAATTCTGTTGAGTGAATAACTAAAGTCACATTTGTATTATAATGCTTACCCTTATGTATAATCTCTTGGAAAAAGCTTGTAAAACCTATATTTTCTGACGTCCTATTACATTTCGTAGGTGTTAAGTTAAGTAGAGTAAAACGGGATACCTTTTCGCTCCGTGAGTTACGTAGCAGTCGACTATTGCGGAACGGTGACGTCATCCTGGCCGATGTCATGACTCGGCCTGACCGCGGCGACAACTTCCGAATACTATCATCAGTTGTCAACTGTGCAGGAGATACTATAGTGCTGTAAATGTACACGTCACGAGGCACACAATCGTGTTGACCCTCCCATATCCGATGTGTGCGAGAAGATCGGAGAAAGGGACAGATGAGGTTTTTTTTTCAGCGGCCGTTAAGTTAGAAGAAATAGTGAGGTAGAAATGGATGTTAGTGCTTATGAGCGAGTTATTTTTTGACAGTTATTAGGGTAATACCCTGAAGGGACCGCAAAGTGAAACCGGTCGGTGCCTTATATAATAATTAAAATGTGATGTGAAACTAGTACAAGAGAGAATAAAGTTAAAAAGTAAGAGTTTGCTATTTCAATAAAATTTCCTGTTAGGGTCTGCTGGAAGTAATTTCAATGTACGGAATAAGTTGTGCCCTTGCACAAATACCTATATTTTAATTTTTTCGTGCCTTTTTGTGTGTACATAAAAAAAAAAAAATTATGGTTGTCTATAGGATAAAGTTTCGTAAGGGACAACAATCGCAAGTATACATTTTGCACATACGTACCAACTCCCCTTGTGTTAGGCCCCGTGCTCTGATACTACAGTTCACTCTCCGATCTTATCGCATATGCCCTATAGTACACACTCGCTTATGCCCATGTGACACCTGCGGCACTATAGTATCCCGCGAATTCGACAACTGCCGGATGGAATCTTCGGTATCCCGATCGCTGAGTACTGACCGCATTGCTTGAGACCGCTATAAAACAATTTCATTTCATTCAATTTTGAATTATGGTAACTGTGACGTACGCTCAAATAAAGACGTTTCTTGTGACTGACTCGTGCGCTGGGCCAGGCAGTCTTAGTTGAGCGGTCGTAGCGAACGGGTGTGTCACAGACGGTTTACGATAAAGCCAGGTTCATTTAGTGCAACCATCATCCTACCTACGACGGAACAAAGGACAGCACAGTAACGATGAGCACACACACGTTTCACTTTCAAATGTGTCTGAATGATTAAGAAATAAAAAGTAAAAAAGTTTTTTTTATGGAAAAGACGGCAAACGAGCAAGCGGCTCACCTGATGGTAAGTGATTACCGTCGCCCACATTCATCTGCAACACCATAGATTCTGCAGGTGCTTTGGCGATCTTTAAGGATATTTGGGAGATGGGAGGGAAGAGGAGAAGAATCGGGAGGGGATGTGGGCCTCCGGTTACCTCACTCACCGAACGAAACGCAGAAGCACAAGATGCCTCTACTTCACGCCGGTTTTCTGCGAGGCCGTGGTATTAATCCGGTCGAGCCGGCCCATTCGAGCAGCAGCTAAAGCCGCCGCTTAACTCTACCACGGAGAATAGTCTATCTATCTAGAAAAAAAAAATCATGACTTTTTCGTTTCGCAGGGAATAGATTAATCCATTTTTTTGTGTGTGTGGGCGTTGTTAGAGGATAAATACGTATTGAACAGTTTTTTTTTACAATTTTGTTTTAATCTGTAAGGGAGACTCGGCGCATCAAAAAAAAATTAACAAAAAACATTGTGATGCACGCATACCTGAGTAATGATACAGTATTTTGAGAGCGCACCCTTCTCGGGTCCAAAACCCGGTCAGATGTTTAAGGAGCCTTTTAACTAGCAGCGTGCAGGCTGCTACTTTACTTTAATTATATATTTATACGTAATATAATCTCTTATTGTATATTATTGTGCTCAACGGTTAGAAAGTTGTCTTTTCCATTTTCACCGGAGCTTATTTGGGAGAACGTGACAGGAAATGAGTGAGTTCTCACCGTGGCTGTCTCCGGGAGCGAACTGCACTGCACAAACGCGGCCCGCCCCCTGTTTCCTTGTATCTCTCGGAAAGCCAAGTTAGGTTACGCTGAATTGTGCAAAATAAAAGAAAAGAGAAATAATGCCTGTCACCCAATCTCTGCCTACCCCTATGAGCATCGAGAGTGTTATTGTATTATGTTATGTATAACGTCCTTAAAAATAATTAATAAGCGTGTGCCTAATGATATATTTCAAGAAAAATGTAATTACTAGTCGCAGCTGGCTTGTTGATAAAGTGACATTTTATTGTCAATTCTCTCGTAGCTCTCCGGCGATGTTTTATAATGAAGGTCATTCTCTAGAGACCTCAAATGGATACAAAACTCATTTGAAATAATAAGGAGCTACAGAGTAAAGCCTGAAAATTATTATTATAATAACCTTGTGTTTTTATTGTAAACATTATTAATGAATAATGAACTTAATCTGTTTAACAACCGTAAAAACCTGAAAGGTTGTTAAGAAGTTAAATTAAATGAAAAGGAGATTAAAATTAGATATATTTTTCGACATAGACGTTGGAATGAATATCTAAATTTTGACTCAACTTAATGTCAGTTAAATAGGGTTTTAGAAAGACATTTATTCAACGTGGGAATTAAAAGTAATTTAAAATGCTAAATTTAAAATGCCAGTTTTAATTAAGTGATGTTCAAATTTTTACTCCTGTTTAAACGTAATGTTACATAATGTGAAAGGTCTTTACAGTTGTTAAAAGTAACGTTTGAAAGATTCACGAATCATGTTTTTTTATAAATGATCCGTCGACTGCGTCGCTTGTGTTCAGTTGGAATATACTCATGTGATATATGTTTGCGATATTTATCCGTCATAATGCTTTCATTTCTCTAAGGACTTACCGTCTACTTAAGTTAGGAAGTCAACAGTATCATATGTGTATGATATATTAATATTATAATTCCCGAAAGGTAATGGATCATTTCTAAAAATTCTACCACTGTTGAAGACCTTACCTTACCTTACCGGCATAAATAGTGCACTATTAAGGTAACGCAAGATATAGGCAAGCAAGCTGAAGTGGCAATGGGCCGGCCACATAGCTCGCAGAACTGACAACCGCTGGGGAAAAAAGGTGTGGCAGCCTCGTAGAGCACAAGTAGGCCAAAGATATTAAATTAAAATTTGATTTTATTATAACATATTTTATCAAACTGTCCTGCCAGTTGTTGTGAACAGTTGAAATAGACCAAAGTTTCGGAATTCCTTTGTTACCGGTAGAATTTGTTTCGCTGAGGACAATCAGAAATAAAGTTTCAGTCTGTCCGTTAATCTAGTTTGAATAATGTTTGGCATCATTTTATTTTTCCAAGTTTAAATTATTTTAATTTACAAAACATGAAATACGTATTTTTTGAATGCTAACAATATCATTCAACCATGAATGAAATCAATTAGAAGGTACAATTTGGCGGCCCTATCCATCATCGATCGAAAAGTATAACAATCTCTTCCAGAAAACCTAAAATCCTCTCCTTGAAAGTGTCAGCGCTTGCTCATACCGCATGCCAAGCGTATCGGTGAGCCCAGTGACGGTACTCTCGCACCAGTGATGCTGCTCGCCATTGATAGTCTGTGGGATTAGGGTTCAGCGAATTCGCACGGATGTTCAGCTATCATTCGTTTGCTAGACCTTTTACATGCAGGCAGCGAAAAAGATTGTATATTTCCTCTTAAATCTAGTACTTTGTTAATAAATTACAAAATGGCCGACTAAATAAATACATAAAATATAGGTTAAAAATGCAGAACCGCGTGAATAATTATACAGGCTATTCTCTTTCTCCTTTCATCAAGTCATCGTTATTGGGTAAAATTAATAGAACACTTAAAAAGCAAATCTAATGACCTCAACTCGATGGGTTTACTAGTAGCTATGCAAAGGTTCTGTTACCTAACTTCCATCTCCATCATCAGACTAGATTATCGATGGTACACTATTATGGCATTGTCATCGGTTCTTAATTCGTGTGCAAAATTTCAAATTCTCCGTACGTCTGGCAGTGTGTGAAAATTAAAAATAAAGATTTCATTACATTGACACATACCTTATAGATACATGTCAGGCTAATAAAAAACGTAAAAGTATTTGTGATGAGAAAATTAAAATACCGTCTCCGTCTCTCGCTACTTAATGTAATAATAAGACTCATATAAAAGCGCAAAATTGCTAAAAGCTCTGTTCAAGCCGTACATAACACGTAAGCTTCTACCTGAAGCAGGTAATATTCGTGAGTTATGGTAATTTTGAATAAAGCTCACATCGCTCTTGCATGAATAGTAAACACCTATCATATTACAATTTGTACGCTTTACGACATCTCTCCGGCTTCTACTGTTTCATGGGAATTTTCAACGCAAAGTGCGTTGTATTATATATAGTTATATTCCGATCGCATGTATATTATTGCATATCGCAACTTTATATTGAGAGCACCCGGAATTTTTAATTTTTTTTCAAACAATACCATTGCATATATACAATACAGCAATACTATTTATTAAGTAACATTGCTAATATTCCTGTTAACCCTCAAACTGAGCATTACAGCTTGTATCTGGAGTGGTTCACGACAATAGTCGAATGGCGGGCTCGAACTTACGACGTCATGTTTCGTAGTCCGCTTCCTAGCCCGTTTGGCTATTGGCGCTTAAATTAGAATGTGAGAGTAGGCCTTGTGGTAACTTCACTCTCCCTTTGTCTCATAGGGTTCCGTAAGACCACTAAAGGAAAGCCCTTAAAAATCCTAAAGCTCCAATACTCGAACAAAACCCAGTACTATGTAAGCAACCCGTCACTTCTCCGCCTAGTCGTACCAAAAGCAAATCCGTAAGCTGTGTCTACCCACATGGGAGACAGGCGTAAATGTTTATTACATAGAATAAGAACTTATGTGTGCATAGGTTAGGTTATACATCGGTTTATGATAAAATCGATTTAGGTAGTTTCAATTGAGTAATAGATTTATGTTCATAGAAAACCGTCGTACTGTAAAGCTATCTAAATTGATGATCCATAACGTAATCTGAAATTGAATATGATTTAATCTATAACGTTTAAATGCCCAATAATACCCGGGAAAATAGGGTTTAAGTAACTTTTATTTATTTATTTATTTTTATTTATTAATTCTTTATTGTGTCCCTAAAAAAAAGAAAGGAATACAATGGGCGGAATTAATGCCTTTTGGCATTCTCTACCAGTCAACCCTGGGTGAGAAAGAAAACATGTTGGCAGGTACAAAATAAATAATACATATAAATTAAATATATAACCCTTATAATATACTTACATACTTATAACATACATAATACGCTATACATAAACACATAATACATACATAAACAAATTAAATGTGGAGAGAAAAATCTTAGATGGCATTTGCCTTCAGATAGTGACGACGGAGCAGGGTTTTGAAGGAGTTTTTGTTCGGAGCTTTCTTGATATCATCGGGGAGAGCGTTCTTTTATAATTATGTTAGACTATTTGTCTTACTGGGTAACGTACCTGACATCTGAATCACGGGCACGGGGTTCGAATAACAGCAGGTGTCAATATTGTTTGCGTTGTTTCGCATCCTATGTCTTTGATACTGTTCGTTCCTCCGATCTTGTCGCATAAGCTTTATATAGGACCTCAGCTTAGCTTAAAGCCTCTAAATGGTCCACTGTTGGACATAGGCCCCTCCCACTTGATAATCATAAGCGTCACGCTTCGCAACCGGATTAGCGACCACTGTACCAGACACATGTACTTACTACAGACTCACGGCACTTTAAAATATCCCGTTCTTATGATACTGATAATAATCTTCGAAAGTTTTCACCGTAATCTAAATACACATCATCTTAATTATCAATTTTAGTTTCTATATTTTTTTCTTTAATTCAAAGTCATGTTATCCTTTGCTAAACCTTACATCTCCGTGCTTCAACACATAAGCCAAAGCTCTAAGCGTAAAAAATATACTTGGTGGTACATAGTGCAAATTCTGTCAAAGCCCTTTTAAATATTGAGAGGAGACTTTTAATCTTTGCCTATGGGACATTTACAGGCTGCTACTTTAGTGCTAACATAAGAGATTCTGTCACAACTCTCTTTTTTTTATATATTCCCTTATATCTATATCCATCTCAAATATCTGAGACAGTTTTTGGAGCCGGCACTCTGCTGTACCAGGGCGGGTTTGCGGACTTCACATATCCTCGAAATAATACTTTTCATTATCTCTCAGTGATGCCTTCACGATGTTTTCCTTTTCTGTTGAGCACTTAGTAATTTTGCGTTTAAAAATTGCTATTATTAATTTTAGTATTCTCAACAATCGTAGTGTATTCCAATTGCGTTCAGTTAAAAACCGATTGAGCGAGATTGTTAACGTTTAGTAATTATCGATGTAACATCTGAATAACAACTCGTCACCGGGTTTTGCGTTTAATTTAATCCCGTCGGCGGTATTGATTCTACATTGTACGTGCCGCATACCGATCTCGTGGTTCCTCACTATTTTACGTCGATGACGTCACAAATACCATCTGTATTTGTGAACACAGTAAGGGCATGGATTTAATTAAATACTACTACGTATTTAGATGTCACTGGCAGAAGTGGCTGCCAAATTGTGCATTCTACTTAACATACTATTTAAGTGTTCTATTTTTTCCGTTAGTTTCGTGGTTTACGATAAAAATATATTCATTAATATTCATTCTAGTTGTGTTGACATTGAGAAATGAAACTCGAAGCATGAAGCAGAGAGACATGAAATCATTTACTTCCAAAGTATGCAATACTGTTTCAAAATAATTGTACTGAAAAAATTCGTGAATCCTTGTGGGTAGGCTCGCTTTCGTTTCATAGAGCACGAATTAGCTGACTGGGTGCCGGAACCACTAAAGGGAAGCGAATCTCGAATCCCGAAATATCAAAGGCCGGCAACGCACCTGCAGCTCCTCCGGCGATGCAGGTGTACGTGGACGACGGTAATCACTGACCATCAGGTGAATCGCTGGCTCGTTTACCCCCATTCCTATAAAAAAAAATAACTGCCTCTCCCATAATCGCACGACTAGCGGCTTGGCGATCGGAGTTTCTCTGTCTCTATATCTGACGCTGCTGCTCGTCATTCGTCTGATATTTATTTAAGATGGTTATCCCGCTACCTAATGATAGTATTTTCAAGCCTCCTTATCCCCTTAGTTGCGACACCCACGGCAATAAAGGATGTGACTAATTCTTACACCGATGCCTATCTGTGGGACATATGTAAACTGCTATTTTTTATATGCTATTATTACAAGTGAAAAACTAGCGTACCGTACGTATGGTACGTGGTTATCGCGAGTGTTGCCAATAGACAGCAATTAAAGGTAGCCTAGTTGTTTCTGTGTCTATACGTTCTCAACCTAATCACAGTAATGTATTGTGTAATCTGATGTACAAAAGATGTCTTTCCTCTTTAATACATTTACGTGCTACAAAGTTAGACTATAGAATAATATTAAATATATCATGCCTAAGAAACGTACGTGCCAATTTGAGCTGACAAATACTGAAACATAAAATGGCGGAATAGGTTTCAAGCCGTTTAAGTGATGGCGTAATAATAAGTATAAATAACGAATGTAGTTGAAAAACCGTTTTATAGAACTTTCCAATTTTCTAGAAAATACACTCTGTAAAACGAAAAATAAATAAAGCTCAAGGGAATCGATATTTGTGACACCGAATGACGTTGTAGATTATAACAGGCACTCGCTTTAAGTTTAATAGTGTCCCGGGTTCGAGCTCCGGTGTCGGCACCACTAAAATTGTTAATTGCAGTTTTAAGTGCGGAATTCACTGTTGAATTTGACTGAATTTTTGGTCGGCAGTGAACGAAAACATCATTATGAAACGTGCATGTCGGATCAAAATTAAAATTAATTGCTCATGGACATCATCCCAGAGCTGCTAACCCGCGATAAAACTTTGCCCTGTAGTGGGAACTCCTTTCTCACTTGTACAGTAAGGTTACAATACTTGTTCGATTCCATATCCTCGGCGATGTTTAAAATTTAAAATTAGTTTTACTTTAGCATACTTTCGTGGCAAAATTCTCATTGAACTAGCTTACAGTTTCACAGTGTTCCTGAAAACGAAACGGTACAGTTCTCGTTTCTGTAATTCGGGTTAAGATGTATTCAGTTAATTAACACGATTTCAGCGACGGCGCATTTAGCGGAAGTAAAATGCGTATTACAATGAAACAGAAGGAGCATTTTGATGTTAGTTAGTGGATTCTCATTTAATAATCTTAATTAGATATTTTTAAAGTAGTTTCTTGACCCTTCGCGCGTAATAATAGTGGAATTTCTATAGTTGTAACATGTCAATAGTTGTAACAAATTTTCTATAGTTGTAACAAAACATATGTTACATCATTAGTAAGACGTGTTAGCACTGCGCGTTCACTTGCGCGGCACTATAATAAATCCTGCGCAGTTTTGCGATTGGCGAAGTCGTCCAGGAGAACAATATTATCTGTTATTTATGATTTTCTTTTATTTTTTATTGCTTGAAAGTCGTCCAGGAGAACAATATTATCTGTTATTTATGATTTTCTTTTATTTTTTATTGCTTGAAAGTTTTTCTTCGCGAAAAGATGTTCAATTATATTCCCTTTTGATACACCGTACACCTCCGTGCTTCAATGCGTATGCCAAAGCTCAGCAATATTGCTGTAAAATCAGCGAGACTACGAAATTAATCCATTTCTCTGAAACAACGGCGTGTTTTGTTTACAAAAGTTCAGTGCAGATTTTTAAAATCTGTCTTTTTAAAAATCTATTTATCAAAACTATTATTTGTACAATTCCTATTCTTCATCAGTTAAAAGCCGGCGTACATTTCTTGAAGGGTTTGTCCATACTTACCAAGCTACTACTGGGCAAGAGGGTTGGTGAGCGCTGTGCCAATAAATAGATATATATATATATAAATAAATAATATAATATATTATAACACATCTCTGATGTGATCATAAAAACCTTCTTATTCATCAGCCTGTCAGGCTCCGCACATCAACCTCTCGCAATAAGAAGATTTCCAAAAGACCATCCAAGAGGCGATTATGGGAAATCATGAGAAGTATACGTTACAAACTTTTAAACGCTTCTCGTCACCGTTTTGACATTTACGAAATCGTTAATCCAGGATTGGTCGGATACTATAACATATTTGGTACTCTTAGACAACAACATAAAATAAGTAATGTATTGAACTTAATATTACACACAGGATGTTGTTGTAAGCTCTGTATTACTATTATTATTATATTAACGTGAGTAGCAAAGTTAATTATAAATTGTATTGTTTTAAAATATAGTAGATATGACATACATGTCTGTTTCTTCTCCATTAGAAGCATGTTTTAACGACGAAAATTTACACATGAAATTAGTATTTCTGATGTTTAAATAAATTATTTTATTTGATGTATTAATAAATTCTATTTTAGTTGCCTTTCAAGCCCACACGAATTAAACATTTTACATCCGATCGGAAAGAATAAATCCCGAGACATGATTAGGGTGGAGATACTCAACATAACCAATATTTTATGAGTGACAGCTGGAGTGGAGAGAGATGTTAATATGGCTCCTATACCGCTGATCAACATGCTATTAATACAAAATTCATTAAATACAAGGTTTCACGTTTAAATGGAGGATTATACACAAATAGGTTCACAAGTGTATTGGAGTTTCGAATAGACTGCCTTTGAAGTATTCAACGGTAATCTCATTGAGTTTACTGAGTTTAAAGCTTCATTCTCCTGCTAAAGAAGACGCAATTTATTCAAGTGAAAGGGCCCAATTTAAATAGCACATAATTCATTATTCTTCGTAGAAATGAGGAGCGCATGGTCGCTTTTGACTTTGTATTAAGCCCAAACTTTTATTCAGACACAGTAAACGTAAGTAAAGTAAGAATTTATCAAACGTAATACTAGCTGAACTAGTCGCCACGCTTCGATCTCAATCGGATGAACGATATACGAACGCTTAAAGGACGAACCGACACAGGAATATTCCGCTGCTGCAACATAGGCCTACCCTAAAGTGTGAATCTAATCATAATTAAAAAAAAAAATACTACTCGCTTACTCCCCGTCCGCTGCGCATGGACACCAGGGCCTGACTGAAAATCAGCGCTGCGACACCTCGTGGCTTATGCTGAGATGGTCCTTTCCGCCGCTTCATCACAACACACACAAATTCCTAGTGATATATTCACATATTTTTTATAGCACAACTTATTTATTTTTAATTTCCAGTTTTTTTTTCTCTTTATTCATATTTTATTTTCATTTATTTTTTCTTGATTTGTTATTTTATAATTGTTATGTATCACCATATCATGTGCTGTGTGTAGATGTAAGTGTCGGAATAAATGTCTTTATGTAATTTTGCGCCACCTAATTAAACTAAGCTATTAAATTACGTTTGAACTTAAGAACAATTACCTCTAAAATTGGCAGGTGGATTGGTGATCAACGTATCGCTTTGGCCTCTTTTGGTATTTGGTGTAAGTCCGAAAACATAAAAACCTTCACATAATATGTAAAATTAGCAGGGTAAAAAATTGGCGCACTGGGCTCATAAGTAACATATAAAACAATCCACCAAAAACTGCGTAATTGCTTTTAAGTTTAAGTTATATTAACATACATAATGAACCGATAGAGAAGATGAGACAGCGCGTTTTGTGCTCAACACAAAACAAGAGATCGACAGTAATCTACAGATAACATAACAATCACTTTTCAATCGCATATGTTTGTTTGTTCAGTGGTGCAAATACAATATGAAGCTTATTATTTAATAATAAATAAAATTCAACCCAAGTACTATATATTTTACGTTAAGCAATAGTAATAAATTTGGTTTTGTAAAAGACATTTTAGACGATATTAAGCCGGGTCAAAGCAACGCTCCTATAAATTCAAGTTTAAAGCCATTCTGGCTACTTAAGAGAGCGGTCTTAAAATTTATAACAAGAGTAAAGAGAATATTTATAAATTTACTTTAGATAGGTAAGTTCGATATTAAAATAGTTCAGCCAACAATTTCGTTAATAGACATGGCGATCATTATGAAATCCTGGTGAATTTTTATTACTTAAACCACGCATTAATCTCAATACCAGTATAATTTAACACCAGCGTTGTTGGTTAGAGTACAATACTGCTGACTTTGTATAAAACACATCGTTTTCGGGTCTGATGGTATTGGAATGCGTCCCGTCTCAATGCACTTGACCCTTCCGATGTTACTGCATAAGCGTTAAATCGAAGGAAGGAAGGGAAGGTAAGGACGAGTAAGTTCTACTGTATGGGAAAATCTTTACTTACGCCCTGACTTTGATAAATTGAGCAACTACTCCTGACATATGTAGTATACACCATCAAAATACGAAATTTTGTCAGCTCTTAGCCGCTCTTCCGATCTTATCTACCTATCTGCTACAACCATGGTCAAACGGTGTGTGCATTTTTACTAATTTAGTACAATGTACTTAATAAATAACCTTTTTTACTTTGAGACAAATTATGTTCCCTTAGTTGGCAGTTAAGGATTCTAATTAGGTAGGTAATTCTAGGCAGGTAAATTTTGTTTCTCTGCTGGTTGTACAGCCGTAATATAAAGTAATTGTTAATATTTATGAATTAGCTGTACGCGTAAATGTAATGGTATCAAAGTCAAAATCAACATCATTACTTTTTAATTCAATTTAGGCCCAGAGCTCTGATGAAAGTCAAAATCTACATCGATTCGCAAAACAAGACCTTCTCAGATATGAACCGATGGAAAGGGGTTTTTTTCTATGCTATGTTACAATGTCATTTACAAATTTATAATAAAATCAATACAATGCCAAATGTTTATTTATATTTTTGCCTGGAGACTTGCAAATGCAGGCCAAGAGTTAATTCCACACATCAGTGTCCTCAATAAACTGATCTATTTTCTTAGTAGATCTTTTTTTACAACGTTTTTTAACGAGTTTCTATATATATTTTGTAAAACACATCTGTTACCTCCTCCGATTGAAATTGTTTCCAGGTGAGTTGTATTGCATTGGCTTCAGTAGCCATCGGATGGAGTTAATTCGTTTCTTATCCAAAATCAATAATAAAAGCACCAAATGATCAGCCAAATCTTGATGACCTATAGGAATGGCTTATAACCAATCCCCTTTCTAGCAGAGTATCACTGCTACGTTTTGGAAGTTGAATTACGTTAACGTTAAACTGTGTTCGAACTTACGATAATAGTCTATAAAAGTCAATCATATCAGTATTTTCCTTTAATTTATTTATCAAAGAATTATCCTTCTTTCAGAATAAATACTGGCGTCTAGAGAGATAACTCTTTGATGTTAGATATAGGTGGAGGTAAGATTTCTTATAATTACTATCTGATACAGTGTCAGCGGGTGTGTAATTTATCGAAACTGTTTAGAAACGGACGAAAGAAAGCAGAACAAACTGAGACGCTATTAAAGTTTCAGCGATGAATGGTTAAGAATTCTTAAGACGTAGCTCATAAACGTCTAAACATCTTTTCAACATTCCACGCAAGATATAAAAACAGTAGGTAAAGACTGGAATTCATTAAAGCGAGGGCTTGCATCAGCTTTTATGCTCTGTAGATAGTTATTTACTCGTTTGAGAAACTCGGGGATCTTTAAACAAGTACTGGCTTTTGATACAACGTAGTGAATACTTAGCTTGCGATATTTAATAAAGATAATGTTCAAAGAAATATTAAATACGTTTTTTGACGACCGCGTAGCTCAGTATGGTTACTGAAACATAAATTATTGCTTTGCAGGGTCTGTTTCGGGTTGCATCAGATACTGCGTCTGATGCTTCCTCTTGTCGCTTAAACGCAACATCAGATATTTGTGTATATGCGTACCTACACTTGTGGCCCGTTTACGAAAATACTATTAGTAATATTCTCAGGACGTCTATCACCTCAGTCGCTCCGTGACCAGGGGTGCTGCAAAAGACTGGAAACGTCGGAAACATTAAAAATAAAATTAAACGTAGTAAAATCCGTATATAATAGATCTATTTAAAACGTGTAGTGTTCGCGTAAATACAAGAAATCATTATTACTTCTGTTAAGCGACACCGCCGAATGGTGGACTCGAACCTACGATTTTACAGATTTAAATTAAAAATTAAACTACTTCATGAATTTTAAAAATGTTTAATGTGCTATAGATTGATTTATCTTAATGCTACAAATGTGTAAAATTGTATGTTTGTTGCTCGATTGCGCTTAAAGGACTTAACGGGAAGAGAAATTAGACAGAGATGTAGATACTCATTGTCTCAATTAGGAGTTCTCTTGAGACATGACAATATTGTAACCACGCGGACGACACTGCGGGCATCTAGTATTATATATCTGTCTATTTTCTTTGTTTTATTTTCATAGTTTCACGGACTTGTGAATAGAGTGACTCATCATCATCATTTCATCCTATCACAAGTCTACTGCTGAACATAGGCCTCCCCCAAAGATTGCCACGAAGCTCGGTCCTGAGTCACCTGCATCCATCGACTTCCCGCAGCGACAGTGGTTCAATTACACGCTATTAATGATGACAGATTCATAGGCATACAGAGAGTGGTCTAAACGGAATCCTAATCAAGCTGTTCCATTAGAACGGGAAATACAAAGATAATAGGAGAGTATTCAATGTGTAACTATTGTTGATGAGTTGATCAAAACCTCTTCAGGGGCTCAAATGGCATGTATGAAAGCATGAAAGCAGTAACGAGGCCGGTCTTGGCTTTATGGACTACTCTAAGACATTTTCTGCTGCGCGAATGGGAATGGCTCGACCGGGTTGGTACAAAAGCGTCGCAGAATACTGGCGTGATGTAGAGGCATCTTTTGCTTCTACGTTTCGGTCAGTCACTGAGGTAACCGGATGAGGAGGAGGACGGGGAGGGGGAGTGGGCCCCCCCCATCCTCCTCCTCATCCTCTCTTCCATCTCTCAAATACACTGAAAGGCTGGCAACGCACCTGCAGCACCAGTGGCGTTGCAGTTGTACGTGGGCGACGGTAATCACTTACCATCGGGTAAACTTCTTGCTTGTTTCCCGCCTTTGCCATAAAATAGTTTAGGTATTAGGTACAGCCTATGGACTTGGTTGCGTTAACCGTATCTAATACAAGTGCGTTAGTGGTGTGACGGTGGAAGCTGATGGTGACCACTCTATTAGCTTTATCAAATGTCCAGGCAGATTGCCTCCTCATCCTATTGCGCTCAATGAAAGAGCCCTTATATCTACAACAAACAGCAACGTAAGGAGCAAACGCTCCTTCTGTCCTAGAACCAAGACGCCTCTGTCGAACTGATGGAAAACGTCCCGTCAAGGATTCCTTAAGGAAAAAGGACTATGTTTGGTGAGGGATGCGTATCTAAATATCACAACTCGCGTTGGGGGAGCTACTGTCGCAACAGCTGCCAGGGGTGAGCACTAAAAATATACAAAATAAACAAAACGTGGCAATGCAGCTAGTTCAATGGGCACGTAAGAGCCGGGAATGTTTCGGGGTGGGCTCTTTGAGTAAATTTTTGTTACTTATTGAGATAATATCCATATTTTGTATTGGTTTAAAATGAATATGTCTTATGTTATGTTTATCATTATATGTTTTTAATTATTATTACATAATTTTTTTTTATTATATTAACTCTATTTTTATTTTAACTTCTCAAAAAGGACCGGACGGAGGAAATTGGAAGCGTGATAAAGTTATACTAAGTTAACTTTAAATGTATTTACGTAAATAAAATAAGTACGTAATAAATAAATGTGAAGTCACAGATTTGTTTTTATATCAATATCATTATAATATTGAAGCAGTTTACGAGGTTCCAATAGCCAAATTATTTATTACGACATCTGAAATAAAAATTTCGTCTGTCTGTGTTATATTATACAATAATGTCTGTCGCAGGTCCCGAGCAGGCTTTTTTTTGGTGTGAATTCTAACTAAATGTAGATTTTCTTAAGCTATTTCAAAACATTGTTAAAACTAATTAAAAATTTTGTTTCAAGTGTGCAGTTTATGGGGGAATGGTAGCACTTGAACACAGATAATAAAAAAAACCCGCAGCTGTATTGCTAATGGTTTTGAAAAAATGTATTAACAATTTTATAGGAAATTGAGTTTAATATTTGACATCATGATAATAGCTAAGTAATTAGTTCTTAGTACGGGCACTCGCCCCTATTTATTTCACTTTTTTTCTGTTAACCTAATAAGGGTTGATTGTATAAATTGGGTACACAGTCCTTTGTTCCATTATCCATTCTTATTCACTGTTGTTTGTAGTGCGTAAATTGAGGAAAATTTTGGTAGCAATCGGGTGTTGAGCAGAATACACGGAATTTCCCATATCCACAAGGAATTGATGATATGGACAGAATGAAAGAAAAGGGGAGGATTATAGATGACTGGGTATGGAAACTGGAGGAATTTGATAGGGGCTTAAGAGGATACGGAAGAGATGGATTGGATGCTGGAGAAGGGTACGCCGTTCGGTCGTTCGAAGAGTCACAGGTGAAGCACTCAGGTAAGTTGCAAGCAATCCGTAAAAAATAAATATGCTGAACCAGCCTCTGCCGGGGGCTAGTGCTGTCTTTCGTGTTCCGCAGAAATTGCTTACCCCCATCGCATGTTGATCTTCGCGGTCAGATTTCTAATGTAGGGGCGAAGATAATAATAGTTCCGAGAACCGATATCGCATTTAGAACGTGGTAGAGCCAAGCGGCGGCTACCTAGGGGGTGACACTTTCCAACTCTTTTCAATACGAAACAGCAATATTATTCTGCTATTTTAGGTCCTCCACGGACAAGCTGACCCATTCGTACTGCAGCGTCGTTCTGTCAAATGTAACACATAGTTCGTATGTAACGTTTTTTTTTGTACGTAGTAGAGCCAAGCGGCTTTTGCTGCTGCTCGAATGGGCCGGCTCGACCGCGGTAGTACCACGACCTCGCAGAATACCGGCGTGAAGTAGAAGCATCATTGTGCTTCTGCGTTTCGTTCGGTGAAGTTGGTAACCGGAGGCTCAGTCCCCCCTTTCCATCCCCCATCCTCATCCTACCTCCCAACTCCCAGAAATAAACCTAAGATCTCAGAGGCTGATAACGCAACTGCAACCCCTCTAATGTTGTAGATGTACGTGGACGCTTCACCTGATTCACCTGATGGTAATCACTTACCATGAACCGCTTGCTCACTGGCATGTAAACTAAATCAGAGTATTATGCCACTAACTAATAGACAAGTGCCAAATCTAGGACAAACACTTATTCGATACAAAAGGTTAACTTTTAAAGTACCTGCGTACAAAAGGTATAAGCAGGTAAGTAATCGAAGAAAATGTTTACTCGGACAAGTTATAACATGTTGCAAATAGTTTATTCTTTTTATTACTATACTATTGGACACTTATCTTTACAAGTATACAGACTGGCTGCGTTAAGGAGGCACGATAAATAAAAAATGACAGTACTAGTGAACATAATTATTTGTGAATAAATAATTTTAGATTAGATTATATCAAAAGTCAAAGTCTTTGTAGTTATACTCGTATGTAGATAACTAATAGATAATAGATATAACAGATCTCCAAACATTTACAATATCACCTTGAAGCGTTAAACAAACCAAATGATATATGTAAATAGCCCTTAAAACACAAATTACAAAAGGGCGTATCTATAAATTAAACATTATATGCGTTGAAAGAGATTGTTATATAAAAATCAACTTGTGTCTGTAATTTGTAAAGTGTTATTTGATGAATTCGAAGAATTTATACGGACTACTGTGTTCTTCACAAACGATGATGCTAGAGGAATTACAGCTTAATTATAAACATCAAACTTAATACCAAAGGAGCGCATCCAACCGTGCGTTAAAGCAACAGCAGAACGCAATATGAAACTTATCACTATAGTAACGAGGTATTAGAATTGATCAACATTTCATTGAAATTCTTTGTTATCATATCGGTGGACTCATATTTACAAGGGCAATTTAACAATTATCATAGTTGATTGTCATAACAATATCGTCTACGGTTAGAACGTATCAAAATAACTTCGAATCTTTACACAGTGTAAAACAAATTCGAAATCCGCGTTTGTCTGTTTGAGAACATTTCATGAGCGTGTTTTCTGCGAGTAATATGAAAAACTCTTGACGTATTCAAACAATAGAAATTAAATTTTCACGTCACTTTCGCATTCAGTTGATAAATTCTGTCCGTGCGCAACAGGCGCGGTGCTCCACTTGTATATTTAATCAAAAACAAATAAAAAATTTTTTTTATGTACTTATAAATTACTGAAACGCCGGACTAATTGCCACAGTCGAAGAGCGTTATTAGTTAAAGTCTTAAGACAAACATGTACTCATTTATCTTATACTAATCATGTCATGTATACTCGAACTTTTAATATTTTAACGTAGAACTGTTCCTTAAAGGAAGCGACTTCTTTAAGCGAGCTTACGTTAAGTTTCCTATCTTATATTCTTTGGAAATTATTGGCTTCTTTTTCTTTTTGAGGACCATAGCTACCAAGATCGAGTCAAATGTCGATCACAGAAGCTGATGGTGCTCACTTTTGGCCACACTTTTCTATGGTCTTCATCTTCTACATCAGTCGGTTTTAGTCCACTGTTACCACCACATAGACATTTAAGATAGCACCTGCCGGGTTTGCTGATATTCGCCACGATGGGTAGGTGTATGGGTGAATCTATTAACGTCACCCTCGCCTTGGTACACTAGTAGTCAGTGACCGGTTACATCACTCACCGCACGGAAACGCAGAAGCGCAAGATGTGTGTACTTCACGCCGGTATTCTGCGAGGCCGCGGTACCGAGCTGGCGCATTCGAGCAGCAACAAAAGCCGCTGCATGGCTCTAGCACTTTCAAACTCTCTCGTATTATCAGAGCAGCTTTACCGCCTTTAAATCTACGTACCTAATACCACCGGGTACACCGCCGGTTTATTAACCGTTAAGGCACTCGCATAAGTTTATTCCTTTTACGCAGCAAAATTCTTTAAATAATTAGATAGATAGATAGAATACTCTTTATTGCACACCAAAAACAGGAAAATATTATAATAGTACAAAAACGTAATTATACATGAGAGGTGGAACAATGGGCGGTCTTATCGTTAAAAGCGATCTCTTCCAGACAACCTTTGGATGGACAGGATTGTTTATAAATGAATTTGGAAGTTGCATAAAAGCATTTGATATACAAATAAAAAAGTACATAAATAATAATATACACATATCATAGAAATACATACATGTTTTATAAATACCTATTATATATGTATACATATACATAAATAGACTAAATCAAATTACCAAAGTTTTAACTGAAATGTGATCTATAATTTTGGAAATGTTAGTCAGTTAATTGAATTTACGTTGTTCGTTTGAGGGATTGACTTTTTTGTTATATAAATTAAAACAAGTAATTATTGAAAAATGGTAAATAAATAGGTGTAGAGACAAGGAAGAATATATCAATTTGACTTCATTTCGAAAGTCAACCTTACCTGGTAAATTGGGCTGGCGGCAGTGTGATGGCAGATAATTGAACCATCATGCCCATCACTTACCCCATGTTCACTCCTCTTTAATTTGCTCGAGAAGGGTGATGACAGACATATAGCACATACTAGTGCACTTTCACTTGAAGGATTGTACAGCTCATATCTGCTATGCTAAGTGCATACGGGCTTTGTTGCATCAGCAAAGCTTCATTTGTCTGTCTATTCTGTATTTTTCTTTTCTTTTATAAAAATAAATGATACAAAAATACGGACTTTCTTTCGTCTGTTTCTCCTCCGACTTGGAAACTCATTAATAATCGGCGATGACATTTGATAAAGGATAATTAAATTTCGTAAGTGGAAGAATAATATTTTCTTTACACTTTATTTTTTAAATCCCGTATCTGTCTGTTATTGTATCATATTATTAAAGTAATAATCTTGATACGTACGTGTATCCCAAGGAGCAAAAGTTCTTTTTACAATGCATGTACGTACACCAATGATGTATTCCGTCTGTGTACAGGTATTTCTCAGGTTCCGAGTTCGAAGTCCAGACGAAGCATAGTACAGTATAGACACGATAATTATAGATATTCGTTTTATCATCAATGCTTATTATAATCTATATTAATCGAAGAAGACGTAACTGTATTTCGTTGTGCAGGCTAATATTCAAATCCGATATTGTTCGGATTTTTTTAAACTTGTTTCTTATAATGTTGCGAATGACATAGGATCAGTTTTTTGATTACTATCATATACTTTTTTATAAGGAGACAATGACAAAAACTATTTCTATTAAAGTTGTAATATAATGTATTTCTTAAATCAGAATCTTTTTCTATTATTAAACGATGTGGAGTTCCATGGCCTGTGTGTACCTACAGATAATAATGGTGTTTTTGTGTCTCATGGGGGACAGACTGTATCACTTAAGGTAGTGACGGGTTATATCGGGATCGGCAATAAGTGCCGGACCGACCAAAACCTCCACGGAATTGGAGGTACGCCTGTGGGCCCGGTGGCCATGACAGCTTCGCCGGAAGAGACCCGCGAGCAGAAAGCCCGTAAGTACAAAATGATAGTTGTACCCTTGGTTTTTTCAAAATGTTAATCGGCAAGCGGTTAATCGTACTGACTAATGAGTGAGATTCTGCGATCGACTGTTGGCAGAGATCCATCTAAATATTCCGAACCCAAAACCCACTGTCTTGTGATCGGAAGCAGCATCTCTAGTCCGAGGGTAGCGACACTGCTCTCTGTTTGGTCTACGTGAGCACATCTACCATGCGTGTCATGCAGGATTGTATCAGATGACGCTTGCATGGAACGGTGCTGTTAACTTACAAAGTCTGCTAAAGAAGGTGCTCCCATATAATACTTTAATTTCTTTTTAGTATTTTAAATGAAACTACCATTGACGGATTTTATCGCGTTTAATTTTGTATTATATTCCCGACGTTTGGATTGCTTCAGAGCAGCCGTGGTCGCGGAGGGACTGAGGTGTTAGACGTCCAGATGTCACAGTTACCTTCAGCTTTTATTTATTAATTTTGATCTGATCCAGTGATATGCTTGGTTTTAGATTTAATTTTGTTTATTACTGGATACCAAGCTGGTGATAGTCACCAGCCATCTTCTCTATTGAAATTAGGATGTTTTTTATTTCAATTTAATCTGGCAGCCTCGGTGTTCTTTTGCGAGGATTTGTGGTCTATCAAATCTGATGTAACCGTTGGGACGATCAAGGATATGATCAGAGACGTTTTCTTTTAAGTTTTATTATTTCTTTTATTACAAATGGTGGACTGAATGCCTTTTGGCATTCTCTAACAGTCAACCCTGGGCGTGAAAAAATGTGGTGATAGGTGCATCAAATTTAAAATAATATAAATGTAAAAAGGCTAATTGAAAAATATACTACATAATAATATCTACACAAACACATACATATACAAATACATACTATAATATATACAGAAATAGCTACACAGATATATACATACATAGGAACACATTAATACATAGAAAGTTTTGGTTTTATTTAATTTATTTTAGCTTAAGAATAACAGTAAAGCGGAAGTTCATTAGGCCTAGCGCAATACAATTTAATTACGCAACAGGGAATAACTCTCTTCGTACTATAATACCTAGTAATCCTCTTTGTGCCTCAATAATGATGTGAATCAATTTCGCAGTCTCATGGGAATCTTCTAATGAAATGCTCTGTCTAGAAACCAATTACATTTAATAGCTTCTACTTGTGAACATTTCATACTGTCTTTGTTTAATGATAAGCGATTAGAGAGACAAAAAAGGGACACATTCTTCTTAATGCACCATTGTTCATATGCCGCACTTTTTCTCAGAAATTAATATAGAAATTTCACGGTTCAATCATCTTAAACGGCGAAACTCTACTGTCTCTTTCTCTCTACAGGAAAAAAGGTTGGCTATCTCTCTCGCTTCGAAATCCTAGACATAGCGTTGATATCGACGTAGCCTTATCACTGCTTAACGGCTATACAACTATTATCGTTATTGCTTCTTAGATAAAGATTTATTTTGTGTGTGTTATTCTTGTTTAAGCGGTTGTTCACGTATCTGAATGGCCGTAACTCGTAGTATTCGAGAATGGACCCGGTTCACATTCACTAGTTCTGCTTCAGTATCGCTCCGGACGTCGAGGAGTGTTGATGTGTTGTTTTTGTTATCGCCGCATGCCGGCGTGTGCATGTTCCGAATTCGAACTGTATTTTTTGTGTTACAATTTCACGCTATTATTTCTCGTGGTAGTTATAAATATGTGTGAGTGATTGGATAAGTTTGTGAACAGTTTTGTCCTGTTTATTTGGAAGTAAGCGAGTTTGCACGGTTTCGAGGTATGGTTATCCGGTTTCTTATAGTTTTTTTAATAATTACTTACGTAGAACGGATACGGAATAATTTCCTTTTGGTATGCAATGCAACAAAAACCGGTTTTTTGTCCGGCCAAGCGTGGGAAGGAATTTCGATTGCAATAATGCCAGGAATGTTGTTTATGTGTGCTCGGCGAGTCCTGTTGGTACTGGATCTGACCCGAGATCTGGGAGCCTGTGAAATCTGGGGCTCGGACGCTTAAAGCCGGTTGTTGCAAGCACGCTTTCTTTTATCTTCCGGCCGATGTTCTGTGTAATGTTTAATACTTTTTTATGGTATCAGAAAAATTAAACGAAGGTATAATTTGCTTTTATGGCGCTGTTTGAGTTAAACGCTTTATCAACGTTTTTGTTGGTGATGATCAAAGTAACTATGTAAACAACCTTTAAGGAGAAGTCCAAGTTCTGCTGTATTAATGAAATGATGAAAAACCTTTTAATTTTTTAAATTGTGTTTGCACTGGCAACGTTTGACAAATTTCCCTTAATTGTTTCATATAATTATGTAGTAAAAATCAGTGTTTACGTTTTAATATAATTCAAATAAACCTAAGTAGTAAGTAGATTTATTTAATATATTATGCATTATTGAAAGCTAAAAATTCAATAGGTATAAAGATACGGTCTACATTTTGTCACGACAGACATGACTTACTTACTAAAGAAGTTTCAGTGACTCGGAGTTTGCATAGGTACCCCCCTGCAAACCTACCTATGCGTCCAGTGTGCGAATCCCAGCCAAACCCAATACCTACCTATGCAACGAAGAAATGTCTGTCATTGTTTACGGGAATTTGGAGATCTCTCTGTCTACCTTAGGATAGACGTGCCGTAAGTTAAGGAAGACGTATGACGTCTTACGGGACGAAGATATCATTCGTACGTCTACCTTACGGGACTAAGGCGTTGATGTCAAGATGTTATTCGCGCAGTACAATTTATTCTAAATAAACCGGAAGATGATGGCTTAGTTGGTTGGTCATGGCGAGAATGTTGGGTTATGGTAGGTACTCCATAACCTTAATTATCATCAATATATCATCATCTTTTAATTTTATAGTAACCGTTAGATGATGACTTTGTCGGACACTAGATATACCTATCTAATACGCTCACCTTGTACCAGTTAACAGTAGCAGTGGTAAACAGTAACAGATAATTGAAAGCTTAAACTTTTAATAACAAATGCTTCTGCGAATATCCATCCAGTTCTTTCTACTTTTCTAAATATCAGACCAGATTGAGGTCAGTCATTGACCTTTTGGGAAATAAAAAAAAAACAAGAACGATTTCATAACGACTCCAATTGGGTTGAGCAGAGAACATTTAACGGACAGAACACGAAGGTGAAACCAAATAAATAGTAATGAGAAATATACTAAACTATAGTACACTACCGGATATCTAAAATAAAATTAATAAATGCCTATATATGGTGCCTATAAATGGTCGGACATTTCATGGAATGGTAAACTAGTGCATGCCCTGCACATGCATTGTTTAATCGTCAACGTTTGTCGATTTGTCCATCCACGTTTCATCATCATCATCATCATTTCAGCCACTGCTGAACATAGGCATCCCCCAAAGATTGCCACGAAGCTCGGTCCTGAGCCACCTGCATCCACCGACTTCCCGCAACACCGCGCAGGTCGTCACTCCATCTTGTGGGGGGTCGTCCTACACTGCGTTTGCCTGTACGTGGCTGCCACTCGAGAACCTTTTTTCCCCAGCGGTTGTCAGTTCTGCGAGCTATGTGGCCGGCTCATTGCCACTTCAGCTTGCTGATCTTTACGGCTATGTCGGTTACCTTAGTTCCACGTTTATATATCATTAATGTACGGACCCTAAAGACGATTCAATGACTATTTCTAAATATATGAGAAACAATATAAACAATTAGATCTTGTTCATATAATATCATATAATTATAATAATCTACGTACTGCATTCAATCAAAGAGATGTAGTAGCCTAGTGGTCAAGTCCCACGCTTTAATTTCATAGCACGCGAGTGGCCTGGGTTCGATCGCCGTAGCGCCAGCCACAGTTAATGGCAATTTAAAATATTGGTTTTACCACGAACATGAAGGAAAACATCCCAACACTTTTCAGAAAATGCAAGTTTCATTTTCTGAAAAATAATAAAAAACGTATATCGAGGACGTGTGAAGCCGCTGGAGCATCTGGAGCAGCTTAGCAGACCCTTCCCGGCTCCAATCTCTCAAAAATATTTTAGAGGAGGCCTTTGCCCAGCCGTGGGTAGCTACAGACTGCTAATTTCTTTACTTTTACTTACGCCAATCACCCATAAGGACAGGCAGAGATTACAGATTTCCATTTGGCACGACTCAGCGTATCCAAACAGGTTCCTATAACCCACTTTTCGCCTATCTGGTAGATGGAACGTGACGTGGGGGAAGTCTGGTCGCGATCTCTTTTAAAATAATCCTTGATCATATGAGTGAACATTTCTCGAAACATTTTCAGTACAGTTCTCTTACATTTTCTTAATTGAATATCGAAATCGAGCATAATCAATATAAATAAAAAGTAGTAAAGTAAAGTTCGGGAAACTACGTCATATCTTCTCGTCGAGTATACCGCAAAGCCTCAAGACGAAAGTATACAACCGGCGCGTGTCGCCAGTGATGACATACGGATCCGAGACTTGGTCCTTCACTGCAGCCCGTATGAGGAAGCTCAAAGTTGCTCAGCGCGCTATGGAAAGGGCTATGCTCGGTGTTTCTCTGCGTGATAGAGTCTGCAACGATGATATCCGCAGCAGAACTAAGGTAACCGACATAGCCGTAAAGATCAGCAAGCTGAAGTGGCAATGGGCCGGCCACATAGCTCGCAGAACTGACAACCGCTGGGGAAAAAAGGTTCTCGAGTGGCAGCCACGTACAGGCAAACGCAGTGTGGGACGACCCCCCACAAGATGGAGTGACGACCTGCGCAGTGTTGCGGGAAGTCGATGGATGCAGGTGGCTCAGGACCGAGCTTCGTGGCAATCTTTGGGGGAGGCCCATGTTCAGCAGTGGACTTCTAATAGGCTGAAATGATGATGATGAAAGTAAAGTAGCAGCCTGTAGGTGCCCACTGCTGGACAAAAGCCTACTTCTCAATCTGAGAGGGTTTTGGAGCCGGAAATGTCCTGCCACGCTGCTCCAGTGCGGGTTCGCGGGCTTAACATATCCTCGATATAATATTTTTTTTTATTATTTCTCAAAGATTTTTTCCTCTCGATGTTTTCCCTGATAAATTGCTATTAAAAATTTCAGTGTTTTTTTTTTATCGGAAAGGCGGCAAACGAGCCAGCGGTTCACCTGATGGTAAGTGATTACCGTCGCCCACGTACATCTGCAACACCAGAGGTGCTGCAGGTGCGTTGCCGGCCTTTTAGGATATTTGGGAGATGGAAGCAAGGATTACGTGGGCGATGGGGAGGGGGAGTGGGCTGACCACTAGGCTGCCACGGCACATATAATTAAAAAATAGATAAAATTGTATGTTAATTAACCAATTTGGATTTTGGTCCATAGGTCTGTACTTTCGAATTCCTCAGGGTTTTTTCCTACCAACCAGAAACTGCTGTATTATTATATAATTATATAATATATTATAATTAATAATCAATACCATCAAGGGTTCCGATACTTGAAAATAGCAATGGCTTCCGACAGATGGCGGGATACTCTCCAAAAAAATACTAGATCAAATATAAGCTGGCAGCGGCGTCTGAGGTGTGAGGTCTTAGGTACATGTCCGCTTGCAAAGAATGGGGATTATGGGAAATCCTCCTTATGGGAGAGGTCTATGCCCTGCAGTGGGAAAATTACAGGCTGTTAAGGTACGGTAAGACAGTTTTCCATTACAGGCTCGATATCGGAGTGGATTTAGATCTGCGTATATTAATAAATTTTGCTATTTTCAAAGCAAACTTGAGTGAAGCCGCGTGTACGGTGTTAGTTTTACTTAAAGGGCATTCACACTACGCTGTTTACGCGTTAAATATTTCACATCTGTTTGTTTTTAAAATCTGTTGTTTTAAATGGATAAGTGAATACGTAAATAGTTAATCATTTTACAATTTCATCTATGATTTATTTATGTTTTAGTCTATGATAGTACATAGTATCTACTCGTATATATAATCTACTATAATCTACTAATCTAGAGATATAATAAAAAATATTCAGTTACTTTCGAATATTTTTAGTTTAGAACAAATCAAAACATGTCATTTATTCATCGACATGTGGAAACATTAATGTCACATGTCTAAAGAAATAGTAGATAACATTTTTGTAAATAAGTATCAAAGCTAAATTAGAGTGATTTTATGTTTATCATAACAATAGATAACAACAATTATCACCTTTGTAAATAGACATTTTTACAATGGAGATGGAAGTTTCTGGAAAATTGTATGAAAAAGAAAACGCTCTTAACTTCGGCGGAAGAGACTCCCGTGCAGAATGTCCTCTAATAAAATGAATAAAAGAGCTACGACGCTGCTGGTGTTATCTCGATGCTGGCTGCTGCTGTGCTGTGCTGTGCTGGGGTCAGCCTGTTAACAAAACAAGGGCTCTCGACAACTAGAGGGAGGCTAAGGGCACATGTTAAGGAGGTACGAGACTACGGCTATTTCATTTAATCTAAATTCATACAATTGTGAAGAGCGCCTGAAACACAGGTGCTTGTAATTAGTCCTAGGGACTTGAGTCTGTATATGTATGTATCTTAATTATATTCATTTAGGACTTAATTTATTTCTTCAAACAACGTCTAGGTAATTGAAAGTTGTTTCAGTTCGCAGCGCCTTGTATGTGCAACAAGTGTGGATGATAGCCATAGATAACAGGCGACACTGTACAGGTTGTTGTCTTTCAGCTGTATTTTTTTTTTTTAAATGGGATGGGCAACAACAACAACACCAGAGGTGCTGCAGATGCGTCGCCAGCCTTCAAGGGTATTTGGGAGATGGCAGGGAGGATGAGGTCGGAGATTGGGGGAGGGAGGAGTGGTCCTCCGGTTACTGAACAAAACACAGAAGCACAAGATGTCTCTACTTCACGCCGGTATTCCGCGAGGCCAATAACCCGGTCGAGCCGGCCCATTCGAGTGGCAGCTAAATTTTTAAAATAATCGTTTATTTCGAGTCAACTTAATCATGTTATTATTAAGTTGACTTGACTCTATTGCTGTTACGCCTTAAGCCTTATTAAATGTTAGTAACAACTTTATACACGGTCCGTACTAAAGGTAGCCTTCTTTCACACTTAGAATACATTTATATAACAACACACAAAAACATTAGCGAAAAATAATGTAACAAAGCCCACACCAAGGAAGAAATTAAAAGAAAATAATGATTAAAAAAAAATTCTGGCTCGCGGGTTCGATCCCCGCACGAAACTAGTATTTGTATGGACAACAAATAATTGTTCTGGTTATGGGTCGGTCCTCATACATTAATTAATTAATGTATGTAAACAGCCCATGGGACTCAGGAGAAATTCCTACAGTGAAAGGTAAGAGAAAAGAGAACAAAAAGAAGAACATCATTAAGTTCTTCCCCTGTTTCTTAAAGTGGTATCTGGCTGAGAAAATATCATAACGCAAGTCCTGTAAGCATTAGAAGACTTTCATTGCCAAGCCAGTGGTAAACTAGCTGATAATAGCTGAGAACATAATTACAATGTCTAATATAGAAAGTTGTAAAACTACAGTTCTAGTGGAAATAATTCAGATGTTAAATATTAATAAAGATAATCTATAGATTTATTTTAAAACAATACTGGACGTATTGTTTTAAATGGATAAGTGAATACGTAAATAGTTAATCATTTTACAATTTCATCTATGATTTATTTATGTTTTAGTCTATGATAGTACATAGTATCTACTCGTATATATAATCTACTATAATCTACTAATCTAGAGATATAATAAAAATATTCAGTTACTTTCGAATATTTTTAGTTTAGAACAAATCAAAACATGTCATTTATTCATCGACATGGAAGTTTCTGGAAAATTGTATGAAAAGAAAACGCTCTTAACTTCGGCGGAAGAGACTCCCGTGCAGAATGTCCTCTAATAAAATGAATAAAAGAGCTACGACGCTGCTGGTGTTATCTCGATGCTGGCTGCTGCTGTGCTGTGCTGTGCTGTGCTGTGCTGGGGTCAGCCTGTTAACAAAACAAGGGCTCTCGACAACTAGAGGGAGGCTAAGGGCACATGTTAAGGAGGTACGAGACTACGGCTATTTCATTTAATCTAAATTCATACAATTGTGAAGAGCGCCTGAAACACAGGTGCTTGTAATTAGTCCTAGGGACTTGAGTCTGTATATGTATGTATCTTAATTATATTCATTTAGGACTTAATTTATTTCTTCAAACAACGTCTAGGTAATTGAAAGTTGTTTCAGTTCGCAGCGCCTTGTATGTGCAACAAGTGTGGATGATAGCCATAGATAACAGGCGACACTGTACAGGTTGTTGTCTTTCAGCTGTATTTTTTTTTAAATGGGATGGGCAACAACAACAACACCAGAGGTGCTGCAGATGCGTCGCCAGCCTTCAAGGGTATTTGGGAGATGGCAGGGAGGATGAGGTCGGAGATTGGGGGAGGGAGGAGTGGTCCTCCGGTTACTGAACAAAACACAGAAGCACAAGATGTCTCTACTTCACGCCGGTATTCCGCGAGGCCAATAACCCGGTCGAGCCGGCCCATTCGAGTGGCAGCTAAATTTTTAAAATAATCGTTTATTTCGAGTCAACTTAATCATGTTATTATTAAGTTGACTTGACTCTATTGCTGTTACGCCTTAAGCCTTATTAAATGTTAGTAACAACTTTATACACGGTCCGTACTAAAGGTAGCCTTCTTTCACACTTAGAATACATTTATATAACAACACACAAAAACATTAGCGAAAAATAATGTAACAAAGCCCACACCAAGGAAGAAATTAAAAGAAAATAATGATTAAAAAAAAATTCTGGCTCGCGGGTTCGATCCCCGCACGAAACTAGTATTTGTATGGACAACAAATAATTGTTCTGGTTATGGGTCGGTCCTCATACATTAATTAATTAATGTATGTAAACAGCCCATGGGACTCAGGAGAAATTCCTACAGTGAAAGGTAAGAGAAAAGAGAACAAAAGAAGAACATCATTAAGTTCTTCCCCTGTTTCTTAAAGTGGTATCTGGCTGAGAAAATATCATAACGCAAGTCCTGTAAGCATTAGAAGACTTTCATTGCCAAGCCAGTGGTAAACTAGCTGATAATAGCTGAGAACATAATTACAATGTCTAATATAGAAAGTTGTAAAACTACAGTTCTAGTGGAAATAATTCAGATGTTAAATATTAATAAAGATAATCTATAGATTTAGAACAGGCAAAGTGAAATAAAATATATTGAGACGAAAAAAAAACTTTTTAAGAATTTTAAGACGTCTTTTCAATGTTGCACTGCTTCCATTTTCACGCCGCAAGCTCATTAAAACACGAACAATAGTCGTCACCTCGCGACCTTACCTTTTAAAGCCGGCCTACAAGTTTCCGGCAACGGTAAACGAGTTCAATTCAAGAGAATTACGTAATTGGATAATTTCACGGGCACACAGCACTTCTCAAGTTTTATTATCTGTAAAAATGTACTCTAATAACGATGGTCACTTTAAAAACCAAAATTGCAGTCATTCTCAGCTTAGTTGCGAACGTACTTCCAGCAGCTGTTGAAAGTTTTGTAAATCTAATTTTACCACTGTAACCGGTTGCTTTCAACCAGGGATTCCCAAAGTTGACGATATCGTTAATTTAATCGATAAATTAAGTTTACACACAATTCGCAAAGTTTTTAAATTGGTAAGTATTTTGTATCAATAGAAAAAGATAGGATTTTTTAAGTAATTTGGCTATGTGGGGTCTGAGGTATCAGTTAATTTAGGATTAGGGGTCTCTTGCCCATAATAATTTGGAAATCCCTGCTTTTAACTATTCTAGTTCGTACACTACGCATTTGCCCAGCAGTGAGCACTTACAGGCTGCTACTTTACTTTCCTTATAGATCCAGATATTGGGTATGATGTGTAAGCGACAAACTTTCCTTGTACTTCCTTGAGCCGTCTCTTACAATATTGATGAATTTTATAGTACCGATTATTGATTCGATCGATTATTTAAATCGATTTTTCCAACAGTCATAGTAGAACGAAGAGGCGGAAGATTATGTTTCTCACGCACACACGTGTTTTTGAGCTTTAGTCTCCGAAACTATTCGACATCATATTCATATTCGCTATCGTGTCTAAAGTTTGTATGAAATACAACAAGACGACTACGAAATGCAATTTTTTGATGGAAGGTTCTAGTTCTACGACTGATACTTTGAATCTTATATTAAATGCAACTTGTATCTGTCTGTTGCTATAACGTTATACTCCTACATATCTCACACAACACATGCCGAATTTACACTCGTAGTTTAGAAAGAAGTCGGACTGTTGGATCATCTTCAACAATAACAAGCAATATGTCGGCTGACAACTTGAGAATAATGGCCTCGTTTCATAACAGAACTTCTTGATATGGGACTTGAATGCTTTACTACTAACGACATGCGATATATCTACACATACACAATGCTACGTTGTGTTTAAATATAGGTTTCTAGATGGAGATTACAGTATCGTAATTTTTTTTCTAAGAATACGTTTCCTACATTAGGGAGTAAGATTTCTTTTGTGTCGCAGAAGCGTTTTACATTGTATATGGTCTATCACGCAAACCTGGAAAAATATTTGAACATTGACTTGGTATATGAGAGAGAGAGAGATGGATGTGTCAGGTTCGTCTCATGGAAGTCTAATCTCTGTCTATCCCTTTAGGTGACAGGCTTGAGTGCTTGTGGTGGAGATATTATTACTCGTATTTCTCTATAGTACCGTGCAAGAATGAAACCCGCGCCCAGCAAGCCAATGTAACATATTTATTATTTCGGTCATATTGTAATCCATTTAATATATTAACTGTTGAAAGATAACAAGCGACACCGTTTACACAGTAATTTGTAATATCCTTTATCAATTAAATTTTATCAAATGATAAGTTTTGCTGTCTTTGAGAACGAATATTTGCTTCGCTTCTCGACTTGTATATATCTTATCCATGTTACTTCAAAATACGACAGCCCATATTATTGCTTGAAAAAATAGAACTGTAATTATTTTCGTGTTTTATTCTTATTTTATTATTCTTATTTCATGGCCAAGCATTTGGCCAACGTTGGCGTTGAAGGCCTTGGGTTTTTGTCAAGGTTTTGGAAAATCTAACTGTCTTGGAATAAAAACTCGGGCACTCTCTGCTGACAGCTGGGTGTTTTGGTACGTCTGCGTGCCCCTGCCCGTGGGATTACCAGACCAACCCTACCTGCTCGCGGTGTAGGGAAACAAACTCTGACGACACCGTGATATGAATCAAATAATTACACGACTGCTATTTGATAATGAATCTTGTAGAATACGATTAAACACAGTAATACATAAACTCACACGTGTAATCCCTTTCGGTGAAGGTAGACCGTGACAATACTTCAATTGGACAGTGTAACTTATTGTTGGTTAAACAGTTTTTTCTTCACGCCGGTATTCTGCGAGGCCGTGGTACCAACCCGGTAAAGCTGCCGCTTGGCTCTACCACGTTTGCGCCCTGATAACTAACAGAAAAAGCTCTGGCGACCGACTAAAGTAAAGTAGCAGCCTATAAGTGCCCACTGCTGGACAAAGGCCTCCTTCTCAAATACGAGTATCAGAGAAGGATTAGGAGCCGGGAAGAGCCCGCCACGCTGCTCCAGTGCAGGTTGGCGGGCTTCACATATCCTCGAAATATTTTTTTTTTATTATTTCTCAGACACCCCTGAGCACGTGGTAAATACAGCACTTAAAATTGCAATCAACAATTTTAGTGGTGCCGGCACCATGGATCGTACCCAGGTCACTCGCGCTCTATGAAACTAAAGTGAGCGTCCTGACCAGTAGGTTACTACGGCTCTACTCACGGCGACCGACTGATGGTGGATAATTCATCTGAAAATGTCGAAACACGATACTCTCAGACTTGGGATTTTATTTGAGTAAAATATTAAAAACTAATTGATTTACTAATTCAGTTCAATATTGTCTTTAAATTTTACTGAATATTATTATTAGATGAAATATTGCTTTACCCTATCTGCTTTTATTTATTTCTTGTGGGGGTAAGATGGGGATGTGGGGAGGCAGTGACCGGTTATGTCGGGATTGGCTATAAGTGTCGGAGCGACTAAAACCCCCACGGAATTAGAGATACGCTGATGGGTCGGCGACCTTGACAGCTTTGGCGGAAGAAAATATCGTGCAGAAGGCCCGCAATGAAAAACCTATCCGAGTTCATGTTCAACTATTCTTATTATTTTAAAATCCAGTTAGCAGCATCTATAATACTTACATTGTATATTTGCACCTGCCCTCACCAACCCGCCAGCTATTGTCGGTGCTTTCTTGAATAAGCTCTTCTCCAGCAGAGGATTTACATAGGCTGATAACGAAGAAATAGATACAGATATCCTTAGTGAGCTATTTCCACACTTTTCTGTCTTTTTACCGGCAACACCGTTTGCTTGCTGGTTTGTTTGAGAGCGAATTATATCTTCAAACTTATTCATAGAGCGTACAACTCGTCCTTTACTCTTTGACACTACTTGATCTCTTCCTTACAAATATTTGCCATACTCCGCTATCGCCAAACAAATGTTAGCACTAGCGTCAATGTTTATTCGGTAGATAGCGCTCCCTGTGGAATTTATAATATGCAGAATTTATCTGCGCAACCGGAATTGTCGAAATGTTATTTATATTAGAATGAAGTCTACACTTTAAGATATATATATATAAAAAATTGAATTAATTTTTTTTTCGGAATCGATCAAGCGGCTCACCTGATGGTAAGTGATTAACGTTGCCCACGTACATCTGGCACACCAGAGGCGACAAACGATACCCTCCTTTGGGTTCGTCGTAAACTTCGACGTAGAACATCTAAGGTAAAGTCGGCTTGATTATGAGAATAAGAAATTACTGTATAACAAAACACGCTTCGCGTAACTTCGACACATTATTAGCTTGACCAGCTGGTGAAATTATTCAGCCTCTGAACAGGCTGCTATCGACAGCCTCTTCCAGTTTGAGAAGATTTGCTGGAATCATCACGTTCAATAAGTTGTTCAGCGATAGTCATACCATATAGGAAATCTGAACTCGATTTAATTAAAAAGAAAACGAAAGAAGAGTAACAAAAAAAAGTGGCAGTCTTTTCCTCGGCTCTCTAGATTAAATACTGCGATTTTTTGTATCTGTTACCAAGTCGCCAAACAAACAAACAAAGAGAGTTTGTTGGGTACTCGGCATTGTCACCAATCTATTATTAGATTTTAGAGGTCACCCGCATGTAATGTACTCGCATGTATTTGAAATAACATATTGTAATTATCTTATGGCATGAAGTATTAAAATGATACTTGTAATAATAATAATATATCCTTTTTGGTCGACATCACCATTCCATATGACGAGAACCTGGTGAAAGCCGAAACAGACAAGAAGACAAAATATCTGGACCTGGCTCACGAGGTGACCGACATGAGGGGTGGTATGCCGACCGAAATTATTCCGATCGTCGTCTCTGCGAATGGGTTAATCCCAGTCAGCCTCTCGGAACATCTGAGGCGGCTGGGCCTCCGTGACGGACCGCTCCGAGCTCAAATGCAGAAGGCGGTGCTACTTGATACCGCTCGCATTGTCCGCCGGTTTCTTACCCTTTCTCCCTAACCCTCGGCCGTCTTGTCTCCCCTGCCGGGGGCTTCCACCTCCACCTGGTTGGGTTTTAGTTATCTATTTAATTTTATTATATATATAATTTATAAAATATTATTTATATTATTTGTATCTATATTTATTTATGTGTACATCCCAACCAGATGAGTAAATATAGAAATACCCCACCAAATAATATATCCTATTATTATAATAATAATATTCCTTATATATTATTTATATTGTGATATTTATTTGTATCTATATGTATTTATATATACAACCAATCCAGATGAGAATATATAGAAATACCCCAAACAAAATATTATTCCTATAAGCTTTTCTTTTAATTTCCTAAAATAATTACTAAGTTCTTAGGTAATTAAAAAAAAACTTATAGAAAACTAAAGTTAAAAACGAGTTGTACAAGATAAACATGACCCAACGTTGCGAAAGACGATGTAGCACTGAGCATTAAATGAGCACCTCGTGCTATATACAGCATGTTTGTTTTATGTTTCTGTCCGTCTGCAGAGAATATAGCATGGACTGCATTCACGACGTCCGCGATACAGAGGCGGATAGATTTATGTGCATCGTGTTAGTACGAGCTATATAAAGAGGAAACTTTAGTTTTAAAATCTTGATTGGCCTTCAATTAACATTATGAAACTGTATTGGTCAAAATTTTATAAACAAGTAGCACAATTTCTGTCAGGTTTCGATCATGGCTTGTCGCAATATTTTGAAAGTCATGTTGCTAAATAAGTTTTGAGATATTCTGGCGTTTCGGCCTGTTTGGGGAAAATATTTTAATCAGCATCAATGTTATCAGCCTATTTAAGCACACATGCCTCTGAATTAAGGTCCCAGGATCCATGTTTTGGAGGGTTTGACCATACTAACCACGCTGGACGCTACAGATGCTGCTCCCCATCACTAATCAGAGAGTTGTGCGTTCGGCAATTTTTTAGCACCATATGCAGGCGAGGTTAGCTTTAGAAGAAAAACGTGGTATATTCCATCTTGCATCTCCTATTTCTATCGCCAATAGATAATTCCCTCGGTTCTGGGAGTCTGCGTGTTTGTAAATCTGCAATGTCTGTAATACGACCCATGACGGAAGAAATCCTACAGTGCGTGACGTTTTCTTAATGAAATTGCACAACGATGGCATGATTAGAATGGAATGGAATCGGTCGGGCCTTCCGGTCGAAGTCGTATGGTAATTCTCAAAATTGATCGTCATTATGTACCTTAAGGGCGTTTCGTAAACAACAAACTTTTGTATTCGACAATTCTTTTACAAAACAGATTACGGGTTATTTTGATAATTCGCCGTATATCATCATCATCATTTCAGCCTATCAGAAGTCCACTGCTGAACATAGGCCTCCCCCAAAGATTGCCACGAAGCTCGGTCCTGAGCCACCTGCATCCATCGACTTCCCGCAACACTGGGCAGGTCGTCACTCCATCTTGTGGGGGGTCGTCCTACACTGCGTTTGCCTGTACGTGGCTGCCACTCGAGAACCTTTTTTCCCCAACGGTTGTCAGTTCTGCGAGCTATGTGGCCGGCCCATTGCCACTTCAGCTTGCTGATCTTTACGGCTATGTCGGTTACCTTAGTTCTGCTGCGGATATCGCCGTATATAATAACCCATTATTGTACTTCGGCTTCTACACGTAATGTCTGCATGTATACTCAGTACAGTGTGTACATGTTCTGCCGGACACAGAGTACACTTCGCCGATCAATATACGGAGAAAATTCATCTTAATATATTTAACCTAATCCCAGAAGCGGCTGTTTTTGCTGCTGCTCGAATGGCCCGTCTCAACCGAGGTAGTACCACGAACTCGCCGTGAAGTAGAGGCATCTGGTGCTTCTACGTTTCGTTCGGTGAGTGAGGTAACCGAAGGCCCATTCCGCCCTACCTCATACTACGCACTTGCAGCTCCTCTGGCGTTACAGATGTATCTGGGCGACGGTAGTCATTAAGGCGGCAGGTGAGCCGCGTGTTCTTTTGCCCTCTTTCCCATAAAAAAAGCAGACTAGTGAGTGCTATGGTAACAAGTACACTGCGCTCGGCAAACCTTCTGCCCAGTACTACGACTATGGTCAAATTATTCCCGTAAATTAAGCGTTTTTGGAAAAGGTTCATGGCCAGCAGTATACTTAAATTTTAGGTTTTCAACGTGTTTGTTCAAGGTGTTTGATGTGTGTGGCAATGAAAAAAACAACTTTTTTTTTTACTATAGCACCACCATTATATATATACATAACGAATAAAAAGAAATGCAAGCATAGGGTATATACAATACAGTGATCGTTTCGTTTTAATTCAATAAATATTTAACCTGAAATGAATCAACTGCTTGTTTGCTGGAGGCCACGGAATATATTTGAATGGTTGATGTTACCATATTATTGTTCTGCGCATGAAGAGTTCTCGTAAGTGAATTTTGTAATTTTACTTTGTAAAGACTTTGTATGTCAACTGGATAAACTTAGACGGAGCCACGGCGTCAGGGTTGGTTTTATTTACAGACATACAGGCACGATTTTGACGTGGGTACTTATTCTAAATTTGAATTTTATTACTAAGTCTTAAGAGATGCGATGACTCATTGTTTTCTACAAGAATTTTTCGTTGTAAAATGACTAAATATATATTTTTTTTTATTTTCGTCAGACAAAAGGGAAGCTTAAGTGAAAAGAAAGAAATATTTGGCCAGATTCACCATGCTGGGTGAGTAGGATGGTGAGCCGATATGATGTCGTTGTTCTGAGACTTTCCATCATACTGCTGGACAAAGACCTCTGCCATAATCGCCACTGACGGAAAGCGGATTGACGATCGCAGTACCAGACATTTGTCACCCCCAGACGCTACTGCCCGTTGCCGCTCTGCTTAATTTTGGTCTGCTATTTTTCTAGACGGTTATCCCGCCATCTGTCGATAGTCATTGTGATTTTCACGGCTTTTTCCTTATTCGCCTCTCGACACCCAAGGAAAGGAAAGGGTTGATAGATTCTTACGCCAATATCACACTGCAGTAATAGTAATAGGTATTTGTACTAAATGGTAGGACAGCGTTCTGTCCAGAAGCCATTTAGGTAGAGTGCCACACCGACTAGTCTTACCGACTTCTGCAGCCAATCAGCAGTGCAAACATTGTTGAAATTTTAAAGTTATGGAGAGCCAGTATAATTAAAGACTGTGACGTATTTAAATATTAGTCCCCAGGGGTGACAACGCTTCCGTAAACATTTTCGATTGAAGCAATTAATTAGGTAGCCTGTAAGTTGGTATACCCTCCAAGAATATAAAGAAAGTATTCTAAACTTGTTTATTATCCCCTCATCGTTAGTTTTCTATCATGCAAGTAAAGCAAAGTGGCAGCCAGTACACATCCCACAGCTGGACAAAGGCATCGTCTCAATGTTTGAGACGGTTTTGGAGCCGAGAAATGTCTGTTAAACTCGAAGTTGACCGGCATATTATAGAATACCCTAAGACATTAAATTCGCTAATTGTACGTCATTATGACGTTAATAAGAATCCAAAATAAAATCACTATAAATACGAGTAGTATAATATTGAACTTTATTTGTTTTATTCATTCAACTTCTCTGTGCTTTTGGTTCTCTACCTTTGAAACCGGTTCTTGTAAGAGCTTCTCGATCACAAGACATTACTTTACCTTTGGATTTATGATTTTACGCAAGACATTGACCTATTAATACTTTAATATCAGTATTTTCCAAGTTGCATCACGCTTTTATAACTAATGCATTCATTTTCACTTTCATAGTTGCCAAACTATTTATACAAATAATATTAAAAATGCCAATTTTACTACATCTGTCTGTTATGTTTCCTCGGCTAAAACGCTCAACCTAAGCACATAGAATTTGATGTGGAAATTCCTCAAACTTAAGGGGAAAAACATAGCCTACTTTTATCTCGGGAATGACACTAGAACTTTTCCACGTGGACGAAATAGCTGGCGGATGCCTGTTGTAGATGCAGCTGAGGCTTAATACTCCAAGGGCCACCTTTGCACAATACCTCACTACACACAATTAGCGTTATATATATTCAAAACTTCCTGGTGTCTCTTTCAGCTTAAAACAATTGAAAGAGATGGAATGATTTGACAACTGTAGACAATTGTATTTAGTGAGGTTTTGGGGCAGGCCACCCTTAAAGGATTCTCCTAAAACATGATGCTGTTATTGAAATCTATTTATGGTATGGTCTCCCCGTGTGTCTGTATCTGCCGCCCACATTCCTCCAGTCGGAAGAAGCGACTTAGTATGTTAGTATTACATCTTTAATAGCAAATAATAACATTCGTGGTACCGGCACCAGGATTTGGTCCTAGGTCTTTGAAATTAAAGCGAGCTAGCTAAGCTACTGCGTATTGTTAAAATATATATTTTGAAACGCCAATAGCCTTAAGGATTAGGGTACCGATGGGTAAAATGATGCCGCAGGTTCAAGCCCGCCATTAACTATTGTCGTGAACCACACCTGACACAACATGTAATGCATAGATGGAGTGGGTCAACAGGAATATTAGTCATTTTAATAGAATTGCTACAACTCTTAAAAAATATGGTAACATTAAAACTCCGCAGAAATTACATCTTTACGATGTCACTTTTACGTTTTACTTAAACAAATTGCAACCATTATATTCAAATATTATTTATTCATTCGTGCATCTAAGTTATTATCCGATTGCATATGGAGCTCTTGTAGTCGACATAAAACATTTACGGTGTTTATTACATATCCTTTTCCAAGGTTTTGATTTCGTTGTGATCATTAATAACAGTAAGTGCCATTAATCTTTCCAAGTTATTATATACTAGCCGTGCCCCGCGGTTTCACACGCGCATACGTGCCTGTGTCATACACATGATGAGTACATGAACAGGGTTAATGGGTACTGCTCCATTCCTATGTGTTACATAACCATTCAAATCTTCGAACTCAACTGCATTATAATATTAATCTAAATTGTAAATAAGAAATGTTATTTCTTAAATATTAAGGGTTCCGCGCCTACAAGGCCCTTACGGAGAGAGTTCGTTATCACTTGTCAGTCTGTCGGTATTTTCGTTTTTGGTGTCTAAGATTATAAAAATCCGCTTAAAATTATATAAAGTTTATTTCTTAAGTTTTAGAGCGCTGATTGCTCAGCAGGCTAGCTTACAGGGGAAGAGTTATTTATAGTTTACAAGTGACCTGGGATCAAATCCAGGTGTCGGCACCATCAAAGGTATGAATTGCAATTGTAAGTGCTGTATTTTCCACATGTTGACGGTGATGTAAAACATTGTTAGGAAATCTTGAAATCTGAGAAACAATAATTAAAAAAATATATTATTCGTAAAACATATTTGAGAAATAAAAATTTTCGGAGAACAAAACCCTCTCAAAAATGACAGAATTTTACTTATTTTTTGGTCCTTCTCAACCCAGATAATGAACTTGTTCTTTCATAGACCAGTTTCTGTATATTATAGTGATCCAATTTGACATGTAAATTACTTTCTAGTCGAAATAGAGGACCTCGATAACAATTCCACCATGTTACTAAAGAGGTAGTAAATTTTATAACTAAATAGAGATTATATTCCTTAAGTAACTACTGAGCAAAAATATTACGCTTAACATGTCTTGGCCGTTACTTGCTCAATTATCTATAAACGGAGCATTATTTAGTAATCCTACTCCGCTTATTTGGTCATGTTTTATACGTTAAATAATGCTAAAGACGTGTATTGGGTAATTCTAACGATTATTACACCAATAAATGTGATGGCAATACTTTATTAACCTATTATATTTGAGAGGCGTGGCAGCCTAGTGTTCTGAGCGCTCGCTCTAATTTTATAGTACGCAAATAATCTGAATTCGAATCCCAGTGCAACTAAAACTATTTAGCTTTTTTTAGATTGATTTTATTGCGTTTAAGCGACAGTAGTCTAATGGGTTAGGGTGGGGACTGCAAAACATGACGTAAGTTCGAGCCCTCCATTCGACAATAACGCCGCGAACCACTCCAGATACAAGGTCTAATGCTTAGTTGGAGGGTTAACAGGAATATTAGTAATGTTACTTAAAACATTGCTTTGCTAGTATAATTGAAAAAAAAAATTAATGCATTTTTTGTTTTCCCGATCTTTCTGCGTAGATCGGAAAAAAATATTACTTGTGACCACGGGTAAAGTAAAGCTCTTGAAACTTTGGGAAAACAAAATAAAAAAAATAAAATTAAACCGATATAACCGTTAAGATTAGCAAGCTTAAGTGGCAATTGGCTGGCTATGTAGGTCGCAGACTCAACAACCGTTGGAGAGGAAACGTTCTCGAGTACGTGTACCGCGTAGGCAAACACAGCGTGGGACGACCACATGGTGTTGGGGGAAGTCGATGGATGCTGGAGACTCAGGACCGAGCATGTTGCATTAAGTTCAGCAGTGGACTAAAAATAGGCTGAAACGATTATGATGAATATTAAACGCGATCAAATCCGTAAATAATAGTTTAATTTCAAATATGTAGTGTTCGCGTAAATACAAGAAATCATTATGCAATTTTAAGTGCTAAATTTACCAAGTGCTCGGCGTTAAAGGAAGGCATCTATTTACCGAGAATGTCTCGACAGATGGATTTCCGATTACAGTACTAAACAGCACCTTGGACCCTGCTGCTCGTCAGCGGTCTGGCATTTTTCAAAATGTCTGTATTGCCATCAGGGGCTTTATCAAAACACAAAAAGTCTGTGTGTCATTCCCTGATAATATCCATGTTATTTTTCAACATGGTTTCGTTTAGCCAAGACATGGTCACTAATACACAAAACTCTTGGGAGTGAAAAATTTCACAGTATATATGGTTTATATAGGAATATAAAAAATACATGTTTTTTTTTCAAATATTTTGTGACATATGGCCCCAGTTCGACTCGTTGTCGAATATTTCATATGATTATTCCGCCATCAGCCTAAGCAATATGGCAAGTCGGTAGCTTTTTTATTCTGGCATAGTCCTTAAGTACAATCTCAAGAGGTGACTTTTTTGTGGCATAACGGATAAGGCACCCGTTAAAATCTAAGCGATTTGCCGGGTTTTTTTGCAGACTTTTAATATTGTTATTCCTCTTCGAAATATTATTATTTCTAAGACAATTTTTTTGTTTACGTTTGGGTGTTTATGTATGTGGTGCCCATATGGATTCCGGTATTGGAACACATCAAAGAAACAAGTAACAGAGAACTAATATTATCTTAGTTTGTATTATCTATATTGTAGAAGTAGGTAATATGAGTCAAAATGAAGCTATAATGCGCCTCTTCGCTAAAAGTTCAAGTTACAGCATCCAATTAACGTAATTAACGCTCTTAGATTGTTTTCAAGTTTGCAATTGAAATGTATGCTTATTTAAACCATTTTATGTGGAATTATTTTTAAACGGAATGAATAACGATTGCCGAGTGGTTATATGATCTTTGCTTCGAATCAGGAGTCATGATTTCATTTCCTGTAATAAGTTTTCCAAACTAATGTACGACGTATATCGTTGGCTACCTGCTATGTTTTTTTAAATAAGCTCTAATGAAAAGTGGACTCCAACTTATTAGATATCATAGATGATTGGTATACTAACATATGCTGGCCAAGTAGCTTTGAAAGAAAACAATTTTAGGTACTAACGCATAGAAAGGTATTGACACAATCTTTATTGGTGCATTCTCCTACATCTTTTAGTATTATGGTCGTTTCCCTAGATTTCAACCACGGCGATATCTACCGAATACTGTCAGTTGTCAACTGCGCAGCAGATATTTTAGTGGTATAAGTGCACGAACACAGAAGCAATGTATACGTGTATTTAACAAGATCGGAAGAATATGGAACAAGCTTCAATGGTGCACATAAAACAGCTTCGAAATTAAGTTCTGTAATTTTCGCTTTTTGGTCCTTCAAACCAGATAATGAACTAGTTCCTTCATAGACAACTTTCTAATCATATTATAGTGGTCCAATTTGACACGTAAGCTACTTTTAACATTGAAGCAACAGCCAAAATAATCTACTTCACATACTTCCACAGTATAATGTCCTATGGTGTGTTACTGTGGGGATCGGCAGCTGGATTGAAAACCGTATTCATTTTACTAAAGCAAGCGATAGGGGCAATTGAACTTGGGGTCCCGGGAGTAAAGGCTGCCAATTATTGCTTGTCGTTGCTCATTTTTGATAACATTTTTTTCGTGCGGAAAAATATGGAACTAATTCATATAAAAAAAGAAACAAGTCGTGGCGACACACCAGAGTTTCCTAACTTTAGATTGGCTAAAACTAGATAACTAGGTTCAACAACAGATACAATAATTAAGAAACTTGTCAAAGAAACTTTATCAAAAAAGGGCTACTATGAAATAGATCAAGATATCGAGGAAACAGCTTTATATAACAATCTGCACTTGCAAGTCCTTATATATTTCCTTCCTTCATAAGAGTTTTATATATGCCTAAATTTAATAAAAAAGAGTTTTAGAGTGACACCACTAGACACACACACATGGTGAGTTGACACCACTTAACAAACACAACCAGATCCAAAACCACTAAATTGTGTTTCTTAATTTTTGCCATACTTTCAAACAATTGGCCTAACGTAGTTACATTTAGAGAATTAAACTCAACTCGTTCTTTAATAGAAAATTACATAACATGTTTTATACTCCATATAGATACTTATGTTAGTAGCATCTTTCACAAAACAAACACCAAAGCATGCAACCCCGGTCCAAGTACACGCTCACAGTTCGCTTTAATCATCTTAATGAATGTTACTCACTGAAATACAATCAAGCTATCGTTCTAACCAAGAACTAATTTGTGGCTTTAGCAAAAGTTCAGTTTCAAGGGTTCAGCACCTTACATTTTATTAAAAGGAACCCTAACAAACAATAAGAGTTCCGCAGTCATGTCAGTATGTAAATCGATGTCTTAGTCTGTTATGGCCTCTATTTCGTAGGTATCACATAAAAAATACCACCAAATCCTGAGGTATACATACATACATAACTGACAGACGTACTGACATTGAAAAAGTTGAAAGTACTAAGCCAGTGCAATAAAATATAGCCTACTCTATAGATATAACTTTGTAGTAGGTAATGCTAGTGGGTTTTCTCTGTGGAAGCAGTCTTTCAAACACTTATTTTGATACTTACTGACTCCTTCATTAGTAATCTTCGTGTTAACTTCAAGTTTGGCACAAGTCTAATAGCGATCTCAATCTCCGACCACCCCCGCATTGGGTATACGGTCGTGGGTACTGTTATTATATTACTGCATATTGGCATGCATGGTGGCAGTAGAGAGGCGCTTTCTTGGTGAGGCCTATGTTAAACAGTAGAATTAAATAGGCCGATATAGAAAAATAAGATCCCGATACAGAAACTTCCGAATGCTATTCTACTCGCAGTTGATCTCCTTTCTTCATTACTGTTTTATTTTTCCTGTTTCATTGGAAACACAGCAAAAAACCCGCTCGTTAAAACCTCGCGGTTTCGAAATAGTTGTTTTTAGTTTGTTAAACCTTTGAGATGTTCATTTCGTATTATTTTCATTTTATCATTACTCTTGCCAATACTCGGCAACATCCTGGTAGCCGAGAGGTCGAGATATAATATTACGTTGTTAATATTAGTATTAAATTTATCATAGTCACCATCAGCGTTTGTATATTCTATCAATACACTTGACAGTTGAATTGGCATGCTGAACGTTTTTTTTTTAATTTAGTGGCAATCTCATTATTACGAATTCTGCCAATGTCAAATCACTCATGGAAATAACACAAACGTTTTTAGATTATTAACAAAACACTTGTTGAGATGTCTACCTTAACAATGAACATAAGACTATTGTTATACACTACTATTTACTAACTTAACTAAACTACTGTACTTTAACTATGCCACACGTTATGACATGCTATCATAGTTGTCATTGTAGACTTTTTAAATATTATAGAGTTTAAATTTAACTTATCGTTTGACAGCTTTAAATGTTTAAAAACAGATTATTTTTAATCTGTTTCTTAACGATGAATAATGTTTCGACTTTAAACGTCTCACAAGTTACAAAGTGCGGGAAACAATAAACAATGAATCATATGCAAAATATGATCTAAGTCTGCGTGTGAATTTTCACGATTGTTAATCTAAATTCCAGTATTTGGAGGCTACTGCAGTCCTTTGACACATGGAAGCAACTTCCATCAAGAAGGTCACACATGCGTTGTCACCCCTGGAGACTAAAATAGAAAGCTCGACAGCCCTTAATTATGCTAGCTCTTTACACCATTCAAACTAGAATACAATAGTACCTTCTGTGGAGCGGCAGAAATATGTAAGAGTGTGGTTCCTACCCAGACGAGTCCTAGGTAGAGAAGGAGTCTACCACCTGTTTGTATTTTTGTTTTCAAGCATTGGACTACTACAGTATTTATAAACTACATAAGTATAACGTCTATCCCTCTTAAGGGTAGATAGAGATTACGAATTTCTATATAACACTTCTTCGGTGTTGTAAAATGACCACTTTTCGCATCTCCGGGAGGTAGAACATGAAGGGTAGTAAGTTTAAAGGTGCAGAGATTACGGGTGTCGTGTGTGTGGTCGATTTTGGCAATTACATACTAAAACGTGGGAATATATACACTTAGAGAAACTCCAGTATCGAACTCCGAGGATTTAGAATCCCGGTTTGTATTATCTGTACGGTGATTGTATAACAAAAAATAATATATGATTTAGGTAATTAAAATTTTGTCTTTTCTACAAATTGCTGGAAGTCTTTGTATTGTCTCTGGGTTTCTTATAAAAATATAAATAAGGTATTACAGCATAGAACTAAAACTGAAGTGTTAGCATTGAAAGTCAAAGTAAGATTTTTTTTATTCTATTTAGGTATATTGGAAGCCCCTTACTCCTTATAATTTATAATGAAAGCAATACAATGTTAATCACGATAAAATAAATACAGAGTCAAACGTATTTAATAAAATTTTTACGTTTAAACGTATTTATTACATAAATAACATCTTTGGATCGATATAAAGATCGAATTTGAGTGAAACGTTTTCCTGCAACGTTTTCGTGCAACGTTTAGGTTAGCTGTGAGAGTCTTGCATTTTGAATGGGAAGTCCGTAATATTAATTTGTTTATGTAGTATACGTATTTCAACAGCGAGTAATATTTCTTGAACTAATAATTGTTTATATACTAGGCAGTTATTTTGAGTGAATCAAGTGATTGGACGTTTTCTATCCGACGGGACGACTTTAGAGGGTAGAGTAGAAGTTTCACTTCGGTCACGTGTACTGAGATACACGCGCTCTTTATTTTAAATGTCAATTTTATCAATATACCAGCAACCACTTGCAAGTGCAGAGAAAAATTAGTTTCCACACATCTTTGTCTTCGGTACTTTGAACTATTTTATAGAACCTTCTTCTTTATTCAATATAGTTTGTTTCACAAGTTTCTTAAACATTTTATCTGTTTTTGTATCTGTATTTTTAGGTATTTCATAGAAAATGTTATGCGTTAGCACTAAAAAGGCTTTTTAGTTTTAACCCATCTAAATTTAGGAACGGCTAGCGCGTCGCCTCGACACGATCTAAAAGGAAACAGTAATTTTTTTGTTTAAGCTTTTTACGTACCTAAAAAATAAGTGGTACTTTAGTATCAAGTATTGTTATTTTTCTATATTAAATAATGGTGGCACTGCTCTCTTGACAGACTGACGATGGCACTGATGATAATAAACAAATCTTTTTTAGTTTTGAGCGTTGACAATTTGTATGCAACGTGTGGTTCAACATTTTGCGCTACAGTGGGCTTGTTTTACTGTATAATTTTTAATTGGTATCTGTGTCGAATGAGTAATTATATACGTTGCGGTTAAGGATCTGTTTTGTTTTAATTTTGTTACTCTATACACTCTGTAGTATATCCGGCATATTTTATTTGCAGGGTTACAACGAAATCACGTCATGACGAATGCAAAGTCGCAACGAGAGTTTGATGTCAAAAAATTGTTGTATTTATGTAAGATGTCGCCAGAGTCGACAGGTGGCGGATTTTGCATCTCGACTGATGGCGATTATGACCTTTATGGCATAAAACCCTTCCTACGGTAGCGGCCTATGTTCAGCAATGGACTATTTGTATACTCGATCGCCGGAGCACGTTTGTTGCATTGTTGCATGGGTGCACTACGTGCAGATGAGGTTGACCTTCGGAGAAACAGATGGCATATTCTTCCTTATACGCCGTTCATTACTTTAAGTAAAGTAACAGTAACAAAAAATAGTCCACTGCAGGTATGTCCTGCTTTTATTATTATTGTTATCATCTTACAATACAATATGATAACAATAATATTTTTAAATTATTCTCTAAGAATTTAATTAATAAGCAATTTAAATACTATTTTGCTTTTTATTTTTACCACTCCGAATGGGGAGTTTTCTAAATGAAATAAGTGAGAATTAATTGGGTTCTTGTGCTGCTAGCCAATCAAAAAAGTGATTCCATCCAACTTTACTTTTTTGACATTCACTGACAGAACAATCAATTAATGAATTAACCAATCGATTCTCACTTTTCTTCGAAAACTATTACTTCGTGGTTGAAACTCGGGCGGAACGCAAATTTTCATAATTAGATCTAATCTTCACATTTTTTTCGAGTTTTAGGAATATGGTAGAAATGTAGCGGCAGGGGGTCCACCGGAACCAGCTTTTTCCGGCAGGGCATCTGTAGCTCCTCTGGTGTAATGGATGTTTGTGGGCGTCGGTGATCACTTACCATCAGGGGAGCCGCATGCTCGTTTGCCTCCTTCTTCTATAAAAAAAAGCTACATTTTGAAAGTGGTCTATGAGAAAAACAGTCTGGGAACCTCTGGTCTAGTATTTAACGAGTCGGTTGTCTCGCTTCGGAAACCATTGCGATTATCAATACTTTTACGACAGCCGTGGGAGGAAAAGGGTATGGCAGACACCACACGGGAATAGTTCATTACTTTACTAAGTAATGTTATAAAAGAAGTCGACAAAAACGATTCGTTCATGAATACGGAAATACCTTTCTACGTTTTGGTTTGTTTAATATTACCGCTGTTTATATTTATGCACTAAATTGAGTTTATACAAAAAAATTATATCTACATAAATTGTAGCCCACGTAATGTCGTGAATCTTCATTTCTAATAAAAGTTGCCCAGACTTTATGACCCACGATTCTTATACCGGTTTAGTCCGTTGCGCGGTCGTCCGGTTTAGCTCAGGATACCTAATTTGATACCAGTAAGACAAACGGTATGTTATTGTTTAATACGAATAGACGCCTTTAATCTGCTATACTAATAATACGGATTACGAGTTCCTCAATTTCACGGATTTTATTTATTCTTTATTGAACCATATACGAGTACAAGATATGAATGCTTTTGGAATTATGTCCGTCTTTTGTATTAATGGACAAACACTAGTACAAAAGTTATTTGTGAATAATATCAGACCAAAATTAAGCCAAGGTGCGTACGTTTCAGAGCCATGCTGCGGCATTTGCTGTTGCTCTAATGGGCCGGCTCGACCGGGTTGGTACCACGGCCTCGCAGAATACCGGCGTGAAGTAGAGCCATCTTGTGCTTATGCTTTTTATTCGTCACTTCCTATCATCCATCTCATCCCCCAAATATCCTGAAAGCCTTGCAACGTACCAGCAGCTCCTATGGTGTTGCAGATATTCGTGGGCGACGGCAACCACAAATCTCGCAGAAAACACCGGGCGATGTCCTTTTCACAGCGTGCCTAGAGATTTAGAGTAGACGTTCGCTTGTGCTGCAAGTGTACACGGAAACACTGAGGCACTCGCGTCTTTACGTGCGTTGCCGGCCTTTAAGGATATTTTGGAGGTGGGATGGAGGACGAGGGGTGGGGAATGGGGAGGGGAGAGGGTCTCCGGTTACCTCACTCACCGAACGAAATGCAGAAGCATAAGATGCGTCTACTTCACACCGGTATTCTTCGAGGCCGTGGTACTACCCCGGTCGTGCGGCTCCACTCAAGCAGCAACAAAAGCTTGGCTCCACCACGCACAGAATGGAAATGGAAAAAATAACCGAGGAAGAAATGTTCTCGGTTGACAAGTGACATTTGTTTTTTTTTCACGTGAGGGAAAGGTGCACGTTACCTACCTGTCACTGACTACAGTGATGTCGGGATCGACTAAAATACTAGGAATTAGATATACGCTTTTGGCCCGGTGGGCATGACAGCTTCGGCGGAAGGGGTTCGCGAGCGGAAGACACGCAAGTAAAGGAAGTGATAACGTAGTACAGGCAATGGTTGTATTTAAGAGAGCGTATTCGTCGTCCGGTTGAGCCGGTTCATTTACGCGCTTCGGCCAGTGAAAAGACCGAAATCAAATACCCAAAAAAACTTGTCTTAACGTTATTATTGGTTTTTGCTGCGATTTGAATCGGATTCTGAAATGAAAATATTTTTTGTTTTGTGTATTATTTCTCAGATATGGACATCTCGTGATGATTTCCTTTACCTTCGAATAGGTTAATTGTAAACTTAGTGTAAGTCGCGTCTAATGACTTTCTTCCAATGAGCTACATAGCCCTTTGAAAACGGTTAAAGTAGTGGTACGTCCAGACTTGCCATTGTCCAATGTTGGGCCACTCTTAAGTAGGTGAAACCTCGGCTCGGGTTGCCATGGAAGAAGCCGGGTTCGATTTTTAAAAACAACGTTGCACACTGTAGGACGTGACCCAAGGGGATCCTGCAGCAGTGTTGCTGCACCGCTGATATTCTACCGGTGGCCGTGCCAAGTCTCACGAACAGTCAACAGAAAGACGAAGGAAAATGTTATACATATAAATCAAACATAATATAAAGCTCAGTGGCGTAGTGGCTAAGCGTTTAGCTGCAGCGTTGTGAGTCGCGGGTTGATTCCCGCACGGGACTAGTGTTTGGACTACAGCAGTTATGGACTACAAATAATTGTTCCGGGTCTGGGTATTTGTCCATGTGCAATTTATGTATGTGAACTGCCTCCGCACCACAGGAGAAATTCCTACAGTGGAAGGTTAATGTGTTTTTTTTAAAAAAAAAAAAAAAGAACAAACATTAATAATCACTAAATGAAGAAATTAAACAAAATTTATAATAAATATGAAAAGCAATGTTACTTTAACAACATTTTACTAAACATACCGTACATACCTTCACGTAGCGCCACGGATAACTTACACCTACACATGCTCTGTCTGTCGTTGGTCGAGTCAATGTATAGCATACAAATTATTCGTTTAACTCATTGTTCTAAGAACACAAACAAAAATGACATTCATTGTACGACGATCGCGTTGTATAGGAAGGATTAAATTGGTTTGAACTATTATTTTAAATACGTTTAATCAATATCGTTACTAATCATTACTAATCGATTTCATACATATACTTTAAACGGAACGCACCGTGGCAGTCTAGTGAACTGGGTTCGAATCCCAGTGCCGGCACCACTTAAATTATTAAATGCTAATTTATCCCGTGCTCGGCCGTGAACGAAAACAAAGTGAGTAAACCTGCACAGAAATAAAAATTAAATATTAATTCGAGAACACTGAAGTCAGACAATCCACACTGGAGAAGAAAGTTGAACCCTCTTAACCTTCTTAAATATTAAGAGGAGGCCTTTGGCCAGTAGCAGTCAGCAGTCTTCTACTACCACCTAAAACTGATTTCTGTCCTGTGATTAGTCGACCGAATGGTTTATTTTAAAAACGTTTTAAGACTATTTATATATATCTAATATATCATAGCTGTCTACCATCGACTTCAAAAAATGAAATGGAACCAACGCGTCTGAACATACAATGATACGATAAAACAAATAAAAATGTTTATACAAATAAACTACGTTATTAAGTATAAACATTTTTCTACCAGTTTTAGTAGAAACTTTATGGCATTCTTTAAAATAACATGGGTAGATGTAATGTTAATATAATAAAAAGTAATATAACAGCCTGTAAGTGCCCACAGCTGGTCAAAGGCCTCCTTCTCAAATAATCTGAGAGTTCCATAGAGCGCGAGTGACCTGGATCCGATCCTCGGTGCCGGCACCACTAAAATTGTTTATAGCAATTTTAGGTGCTGTTTTTACCACGTGCTCGGCGGTGGAAATATTTCGAGAATATGTGAAGACCGCCAACCCGCACTCGAGCAGCGGGGCAGGTCGTTTCTGGCTCTAAAACCCTCTCATATTTGAGAAGGAGGACTTTGTCCAGCTGTGGGCTGTCTATAGGTTGTTAAGGTGAAGGTGTGATTATTAAGGGATTCGATCACAGGACATACAGCTCAACAGTCAGGCACGCTATCCTCTAAGCCAAGCGGGCGTCACGTTAAATTATACACCTCGATTAAAGTACAATTTGCATAATGAAATGTGAACATTTTAGTAAAACGTTCCGCTGGATGAATTTACATGGAATTGAATAGTGCTCGTGTAATTATACAGAGCTGTTTACGTCTGTTACTAAAATAATAACATCGGGTGGAACGAGTATCGAGTGGAAATTGTACCTCTTTGTAATAAGATAATATAGTTTATTAGTATTAACCCACGCGGTGAATTCTCTTACGACTTTCTGTCCTAGGTATCAATCTATCTCTATACTAAATTTCATCAGTTCATCCGTTGTTACTGAATTAATTTATTTTATCTTCAAAAATTAAGAAATTATTGGGCTGATAAAGTTTAGGACCGTTTTGGTTACAGCGTCTCTTTCAAATACTGTATTTAAACATCAATTACTGAAAACACTCCACTGATTTTTAATATATAACACATATATTGTGTGGTTGTAAGGAACACTCGGTGCGCATGTCCGACTCGCAATTGGTCCGGTTTTTTCTTATTTACTATCCGACCAGTTTCGCTTTTGAAGTCATTTTATGATTAATTACATGACGAAATAACATTTACGTTGTTGATGGGTTCATCTCAGAAATGATGAACCGGAAATCATCCACTACCTTTCATCCCGTGTGTGTTGTAAGAGGAAAAAGCCTTAAATATCGCATTGGGCGACCAAATCGACAGGTGACGGGTTAATTTATCGAGTAAATTATGACAAGGCGTCCTTATGGGAGAGCCCTGTGTCCAGCAGTGGACTATTTACAGCCTGTTAAGAATTTAGGAAGCGTAAGCAGTAATATGTGAATGGTTTGGTTAATGCCATTCCGACCTGTCAAGCAAACGAGCAAGCGGTTCACCTGATGCTAAGTAATTACCGTCGCCCACGTACATCTGCAACACCAGAGGTGCTGCAGGGGCGTCGCCAGCCTTTGAGGGTATCAGGGAGATGGGAGAAAGGTGGAGGAGGGGGATGGGAAGGCGGCGTGGGCCTCCGGTTACCTCACTCACCGAACGAAACGCGGAAGCACAAGATGCCTCTACTTCACGCCGGTATTCTGCGAGACCGCGGTACCAGTCCGGCCGCCGCTTGGCTCTGCGACGCGTGGTGTTATTCGCTTAATTTTTTTTCCTCTTAAATGATTTCCATCTTCACAATGGAGTTACTTATGTGTTCTTGTTACTTAATCTAGAAAAGAGAGCGAGACAGAATATTACATTATCTGAGCTAGTACCTATACTTTTTTTTTATTACTTTTGCCTATGTATGTGACATTTGGAATGTATGTTGTAAATTTATCACATATCCCATTAACAGCTGTCGCCAACCGTCCTGCGGGTGAACTTATATCAATTGTTTATTAATAAACTGTAAGGTCCGTGCGTCCGGTCGTTCATCCTCCTGTTCTGCCTGTCTGTGTATCTGTTCACCTATTTTTCAGCGAGGAAATACATATAAATGGGGTCGAGTAAAATATTTTTTGCTCTGGCATGTGGCAGTGGCATCCCATTCATTAAGTAGAGTACAGTAACATTGTTTATTCTTTTTAATATTTAAAAATAAAGGGGGCTATTTAATATTCCTTCTGCACATTGCAGTTAAGTAAAGTAAAGTAGCAGCCAGTTAGTTTCCACTCCTGGGCAAACGCCTCCTTCTAAAATACCAGTATCAGAGAGGGTTTAAGAACCGGGAAGGGCCCGCCACGCTGCTCAAGTGCGTGTTGGCGGGCTTCACATATCCTCGAAATAATATTTTTATTATTTCTCAGACATGCCGGTTTCCTCACGATGTTTTCATTTACCGCTGAGCTCGTGATAAATACAGCACTTAAAATTGCGATTGACAATTTTAATGGTGCCGGCACCGGGGATCGAACCCAGGTCACTCGCGCTCTATGAAACTAAAGTGAGCGGCCTTACCACTAGGCTACCACAGCACCAGAGCAGATACTTAAGTGTTAATCTAGCAAAAGGGACGTGAGTGAGCGAATAATAGTTTTTTTTTAACACGTTTGAATATGTATGTGACATTTGAACGTTTGCAACGTATCGCATTTGCAGCTGTCGCCTACCGTTCTGCAGGTGAACTTTTTAAATTGTTTATTAAGAAACGTTAAGGCTAAATGAAGACCAATAAAGGTTCCATTTCTTTTACACGTGCTTATTACGTTAAAAAATCATAAAAGGCTTGCATCGCAGTAAAAGCCCGCAGTGGTACACCCACGCTGCAAATCGGAACACCACGGGCACGTGATTAGAGCGCTCTGTCACACATCTGAGATTCTACCGCCCCTGGCTCTATCTAACGCATGCATTTGCCCGTACTCACCACGGAGACAGGTTGGTGAGCGCAGTGCCGGTACCTTTTCACTTGTGATGCTGCTCTCCACCACTAGTCTGGGTTTGGGTTCGGTACAGATGTATTATTCGCCTTCAGTCGGTCGTTAGAACCTCGTCCGTTAGCCAGCAAGGTGAAGATTAAGTACACTTAAGAGATTAAACGGGAATTTAAAAAAATACGGAGAGCTCTTTGATGTATATTTATGAAAAATTAACGAGTCAATTATTACTCCTGTTAAATGAAGTAAGCATTTATATATAAAAGAAGTTTTTGTTTTATAGTTTTAAAGAGATAACGAAATAATTAATGATTCAAGTAAAAGCAAAATGAACGACCTATAGCCGAGGAGTTTCGATAAAGTCGAGTACTTCGATGTTTCAACTACCAATTTACGTAATTAACAGCTGAATATTAAGACAATGGAGGTTATTCACGCGCTTGCAAATGGAACAATTTAATTTAAACCTCTTGTGTGCATGATCTATAAAGTTAGTACTTGTTATTTGTATGTATTAGGTATAGATTTTCAAATAATTTTACTTTATTTAAAAAAAAGGAAGGAAATGGTTTGCAAGACGGTAAGGCTGGCCCCATAGGGGGTTTTATTTTGCATGATCGCCACCCCATCGCACATCTGTCTGCTTATTTGTGGATTTGCATTATTCGTGATTGTTATCCCGCCATCTGTCAGTTTTTCCCTTAGTCGTCTTTCACGACACGCGCGGGATGAAGGTTGGCAGATTACAACTTTTGTACCACACGGAAATAATTTAAAGCCTGTCATGACTACGGACAGACACGCATAATTACCTAGTCATCTTAATGAGCTTTGCCTCTATAATTCGAAAAGTTTTCATTACGGTACACTCAAAATGGTTATTACTGTTATAAAAAATCCACTATGAGCCTCTGTTTCTTCATCGGCCTTGTTAAGTCCTCTGCTGTTAAAAGCCTCTCCTAGAAAGCGCAACCAAGCGAGCACGATGTTAAAGGCCGGCACTCGTTCCTGGAAGGCGGTGAAGGAAAGCATCGTGAGGAAACCTGCATGTCTAAGAAATAATAAAAAAATATTATTTCGAGGATAAGTGAAGCCCACCAATCCGCACTGGAGCAGTGTTTCCGGCCCGCCTTTCCAGCCCGTTAACCCTCTCTGATACTCGTATTCGAGAAGGAGGCGTTTTCCCAGGTGTGGGCACTTACAGGCGGCTACTTTATTTTACTTATTACTTGCCCATCATGCGTGCCCAGCATGGGTGAGTGAATTATGTCCCTGGCACCTGTGTTTCTGCTCCTCATCACAAGTCAGTGAGATTTGGATGGATCACTTGGTCACCAGCCTTATTTGTTGGCTAGCACGGTACTCCCGTGCAGATGAGGTTATTTGGAGTATTTGGAAAATAAGATGTTGTATACGTTGTTTTTCTTTAAGTATACACAGAATTAAATATTTTTCTAGTTTCAAAATTACGGGGAGAAGAGGGAGAGGACATGTTGCTCGAACTAAGCGGGTAATATCGCGGAAATGGAATATCCGATAAATATTCACGAGAACTTAAGAAGGAAAGTTTTGTTAATTTAACGTAAAGATATCAAAAGCTCGCTACGCTGGTATGATTTCTCTACCGTCGAACAATACCAGGTCGAGGCTCTTATATTCGAACAAAAGCAAACTTCAAAATTGTTTAAATATTTAATAATGCTCTTTTCCTAGATAAAGATGTCTGAAAAACTCCGCGTGCATGTCGTTCCTTATTGTTTACTTTGTTTACTCATACGAGACTATATAAAGTGGTTTATCTTTATAATGTTTTAATTTTGAAAGTATGTATGCTTTTTGTTTAATAAATAAAAAGGGCTTAACAGATTTGAACGATGAACTTTTTGGAACCAAAGACCACGAGGGCATGACCCCGGGCAGCCACTGGTATGAACGTAAACACGTACTAATGAAGATTTTATTTATGTTATGCTGCTATGAAGCAAGATTAGGTAAGAAAGATCGGGGAAGAAAGGTACTTTAATCTTATAACTGTGAACGTGGTAGAGCCAAGCGGCGGCTTTAGCTGCTCGAATGGGCCGGTTCGACTGGATCTTTTACTTCTGCGTTTCTTTCGGTGATCCTCACTCCCATCTGCCAAATACCCTTTAAACATCGGCAACGCACCTGTAGCTCCTCTGGTGAACCTATTACTCGTTTACCGCCGTTCGCATAAAAAAAAAGAACCTCGCATAAGCAACCGAATTGTAGGACGACCTCATCAGATCGAGGGGTGACCTGCACTGTGTTGCCAGAAGTCGGCGAATAAAGGTGGCAGCCTTTATCCTTTTCTTTTAAAAAAAAACCTTACCTTTCACTGTAGGAATTTCTCCTGCGTCGCGGCCTAAATCGGCATAATTGTGCAATTCATGTATGCCTGCTGCCTGCCAAACTGCCTGTTTACGTACATGAATTGCACTTCTGTGTTAGATGTGATTTTCATATAGAAATCCGTTAAGTAATAATCCTCTCTGTTAAGCGAAACTTAAATCATCCCGATCGAAGTTTCAGAGCACTTGGTGCTAGGTGTCTGGCATTACGATTCTCGAAGTGTTTGCCAAGAGTGCCCTTTGCGGCAAATCTAGGGACGATTGTGTAATTTTAGAGATGCTTAATATGTCCTTAAATTAATTGTGTTAAGGATTGACGATAGAAAACTGACGAGGAGCCCATATATTACGACAAGGTTGTATGTTAAGCGCTGGATATTTCGCAGGAAAACGTTTTATTTTTAGCAATGAAAGTTACATAATGTGGGAAACACGAGCGAGGAAGCACGTCCCTTGTGAACGTAATATAAGCAGTTTCTTTTTATGAAACAATTATGTTAACTATTAGTTGTTTATTATTGAAATCGAACTCTTTTCTAAAAAATAAATGAACAGCAGTTCATTGAAACTGATTTGGAAGTGACTCAGCATTTGCTATTTTTGTGACTATGTTAAAAGAATAATTGACCGGAGGCCCACATCCTATTCCCAACCTCTTCCCTCCCATCTCCCAAATATCCTTAAAGAACGGCAACGCACCTGCAGCATCTATGGTGTTGCAGATGTATGTGGGCGACGGTAATCACTTACCATGAGGTGAACCGCTTGGTCGTTTGCCGTCTTTTCCATAAAAAAAAGACATTATTATTTTTTTTAATTTGGAAGATATGTCTCTTTATTGGATCGGGGTGACAAACGAGCTAAAAATCCACCTGCAACTGACCACTGCAGCCCATGTAAACTTTCAAACAACTTCAGTCGAAAGTTACAGGTGCGCTATCACCCCTCAGGACAAAAACTGAATGCTTCACAGTGATGACGGAATATCTATTTCGAAAAATATCGCTTCAAATGTAAGCACAATGAAGACAGCGTCCAAGGTACAAGACGTCTGGTACTGCGCCAATCCGATTGCCGAGTGTGGCGATTATGAATAATCCTCCTTATAGGAGAGTCCTATGTCCAGCAGATGAACTGTTTACAGGCTTTTAAGATAAGCAGTAGTAAGTTATAGGAATACGAATAATATCATAGAGATAATAAAGGACGCAAAGATATTTTTGTAAAACGTGCAGAAGAAAATTTACCATCGCAAGTGGTCAATGTTTATTTGCTCAGCGTCATTTTGAAAGCGGAGGTTCAACAAAACAACTACGCAACATTGTGAAAGCCATACACGGAGGTTTGTTTACGACTGCAGAATGTTTATTTCATGCCCCCACCTATTGCAACGGGTCCGTTGCATCGGGCATGCAGGTACCCACGACGGCGACCCGCTAAGGGGCGGATTGATTTATTATATTTACCGTATTAGGTCTGTTTAACACGTAGGTTGCAAAACATAGCTCTGCCTGCTGCTTTGTTTCAAAATGTTTAGTATTAATGAATTATTTTGTGCGATTTTTATGGGAGCATCTGATGGTAATTGATTTCTGACGCCCACGTACATCTGCAACACTAAGGGCTGCAGGTGTGTTGCCGGCCTTATAGCCTAAGGACATTTGGAGATAGGGAGAGAGATGAGGGGGGAGTAGGTCTCTGGTTACCTCATTCACCGAAAGAAGCTCAAGATTCTTTTGTATTCGGCGAGACAGTTACTACTCCAGTCGAGCCTCAAAAGCCGCTCGGCTCTACCACGTACACAAATGTCATGTTCACATAGACATACAAGACAATGACCAATGTGTATATTTAGATACAAAACTCAATGCCCGTTAGCGATCTTAATTCAGTTCTGTGTTTGATTCTGTTATATACAGAATCCAACTTAACTCTTATGTAGCATTATTTTTAACAGACAAAGTGCTTTCATCTCTGTGCTGTAAATTAGTTACATGTTTAAAATTTTACGCCCTTAAAATGGATGCTGCAATTACCGGGACGTTCTTTGTCTTCGAGGAAACATTTCTACGTATTTCACTGAGTGCTTAAAGTGGAAGATGTAAAAGTGAAGCGGTCTTTTCACTTTTACTGAAGATTGGTTGGTGTTCAAAGAGGTTCTGTAATATTTAGAGAGGCGATAACATAGTAGCCAGGGAGCTCGCTTTTATTTCATAGCACGCTAGTGACCAGTGTTCGATCCCCGGTGCCCGGTTCTCTGTGGCTATGGAGAATATTTTGAGGGAATCTTCAAGTCTGTAGTCATGTAAAAAAAATGTATGCTACTCTACTACAAAACTAATCCACCGACGAAATCAGCACAGTGCCTTATGGTTTACGCTAAGGACTGTGAAAAGTCCCAGACACCATTCATTCGATCTTAAATGGCCCGTTTTTGATTTTGGAGCCGAAAAAAGAATATTCGAACCTTCGACTTGAACAATGTAGAAATAATTTTTAAGATAATATAACTGCCCGAATCCTGATCATTCACACACACTTCCTTAACATATACAAGTAAATGTAATTAAGAAAATGTTGCGTGTAAATACGCGTCAATCATATAATTATGGATGTCTTTTACTCAGCGACATTGAACTTAACTTTGACAATATCCACATCGATATTACTTATATATTCCGAGCACGTGTATCTATGACCCGCAAGATATTATTTTCGGACTCTAACACACACAAACACTAATACACACACATTTAAGCGTGGTAGAGCCAATCGGCGGCTTTAGCTGCTGCTCGAATGGGCCGGCTCGACCGCATTGGTACCACGGCCTCGCAGAATACCGGCGCGAAGTAGAGGCATCTTGTGCTTCTGCGTTTCTTTCGGTGAGTGAGGTAACCGGAGGCCCACACCCCCTCCCTATTCCCCTCCTCTTCCCTCCTATCTCCCAAATATCCTTAAAGACCGGCAACGCACCTGCAGCATCTATGGTGTTGCAGATGTATGTGGGCGACGGTAATCACTTACCATCAGGTGTACCGCTTGCTCGTTTGCCGAATCTTCCATACGAAAAAAAATATACACACACACTTAGTGATATATTTGTGACGTTGCCTTAGTATTCGATCTCCAAACAAATTATTGATAAAGACAACTATAAACTAAACTATAAATATCGTATGTAGCAAATGGTAAAAAAACCATTCAAAAGGTAATGAAAATCTAGATATACCGCACAACGTTTTTTCGGCAGATTATACAATTTTTTTTAATAAGTTATAAAAAAAATGTACACTTCAGAAAATATAGTATGTTATGTAAATAGTAAAAAGAGATCGAAAGATGTTTGTTATTCATTTATGTGTTTACAAAGTGGGGGATTTATGATCCCTGAGGTTTGTTGTTAGTGCAATATAGTATTTTTGCTTACTATACATTTCTTCAACAACACAGTACGGTTGGCGGCCCTGCGCGGTCCGGCTGCGCAAGATTGTGTACGACGACGTTGTCACAAGGTCGCCGCCGTGTCGTAGCCGAAAATACATTTAAAAAAAAAAAATAGACTTTGTTTCATCACAAAATTTTACTGTATTCTTACTTTCTGCTACCACTGTTTCTAAGTCGTCTATATTAATTTGACGAGTCAAATAAAAGTCCGCCTATATATTACGTGAACAAACGAGCACCGTGTCGGATTCTTTCCAGTTCTTCAGCTCTCTTACAAAATGCAACGCGACGTTGTAGGCTGGCAGTTCACTTTCACGTTAAATAAAACTCTTCAAAAGAAACGACCCATATAAAATGAGTGAAGCTTTAGTAATTTGGTTTTAAATTGTCTCCGCAAATGACCCCACCGTATCCCTAAAGACGCTATAACCTAAAATTACATCTGTAATTTTATGTAATCACCGTAATTAAAGTGGTGCCGCTTTTTGTTTGAACAAGAGTGGCATAGCTGTAATCACAGACAGTTAAAACTAAACGTAAAGTATTGATCACGTCCTTGACAATGAGATTCCGCTTTATTATGTCCTCACAATTAAAAATGATAGGTGATAGTGTCAATCTTCTTCTTTACAAATAAATAAATATCTGAACAATGGTTAAAGTAAGCAGCGTTCCTACTTTCGTTAAATACAAATAAAACAACAAAACACCCACACGCACACTCACAAACACACCCACAAGCGACACACGCTGCAGAACATAGACTGCAAAATAAAAACCATGCCCCATTTAAGCGTTGGATGGATAAGATGGCCCCCTTCTCCTCGGTATTTATCCAATTCTTACCCTAACCTTACATTAACCAGTAAATAGCTCACCGCGTGCCATAGACCTGTTCCACATATTGGTTTTGCCATAAACCCCACGCTGGGCAAGCAGATTGGCGATCACAGTACCAGACACCACGCACCTTAGACGCTGCTGCCCGTCGTCGGTCTGCTTAATTTTGGTCTGGTATTTTACAAGATGATTATTCCGCAATCTGTCGGTAGCCATTGCAATTTTCGCCCACGGGAAGATAGGGTGTGGCAGACTTATACACCTTTACCACGCTGCTTTTCGGCTTTACGGCACGACCACCTAGTCTATGGAGTTATTATTAAGTCATCAGCTCCATAACGATGAGGTTATGCTGACTCATGAGCAAAAACTTAACAATTGTTTCATATTCACATGAGGTTTTAGAGAAGTAACTTTGTTCCCACAATAACAATTGACGTTAAATTAGCTGGTATTACTTATTGTTACATCCATGGCAATTAAATAGCTAACCTGTTCAAATTCGGTTTGTGACTAAGTTGTTGCAAATGTAGAGTATTCGCGTAAATACTAGAAATAATTTTATTATATAAGTGTGTATATATATATATATATATATTTATATATATACATATTAGTCTTTCATGAAAAAGACTTGTAAAGTTTGTGTGTCTTGTTTTATCCCTAAACCGTTCTAGAACACTGAGGGTTAGTGAAAAGATAATGTTTGGTAATCTCGCTTTTGTACAATAGACGATTGAAACAAAACGGAAAAATCAGTAGTAAGTAAAGGTTAAAAGCGGAAAATGTTTACCGTTTAAATCATATATTTAGTTGTTTGCTTGTAATAAGAATACAATTTAAATTTGAGTTTATGAAATTTGTCCAATTTGACTTTAAGAAAATACTGAAAGGAAATTAATTATGTCTATAAAGTCCCTAGCGATTATTGTCAAAGTTTGTCATCGCAGACTTATCGAATTTGGGAAATTTAATGTTTTTTTCAATTATATTACTTTTGTGTTTTTTTCTGTTACCACTGGATCGTTTATATTTATAAATCGTGTAAATTCGCCGCTGCTGCCTAGAGATCTCTCGTTTTTACTTGACACAAGGGGACTTTGCCAAGCTTTTACAGTGCGAGTTGGCTGTGCACTTTATAAATTAACCGTACATATTTTCTTTAAGACGTGAAGTCAGACGCTGTCTTAGTGTTCAGGCCAACAATACAAATCGAATCTGCGTCCGAGTCGAGAGGCCCGAGTTCTTCTAACCACTCGACTATCATGGCGATTTCCACACCAAAAGAATAGTCTATTTAAAGTGATGATTCTACCACAACCCTAATACTTTATTTACCTCTTTTTAGGTACATCCTTCGACAATATTGTGTGACAAATATTGGAAACGTATGTAAACAAATCACTTTATTCTACACTTTCATATTTAAAAAAGTACTCGTATATCATTCATACGTGAGCATCGAAAATTAAAGTCTCTTTTTTTGGTGTTTATTACAAAAGGTGAGAAATTATATTTATGTCATTGGAAAGATCGAAAGGTACTGTGCCATAGATGTGCACAAAGAATAAAGTTATTTGTGCATGTTTCCATTAAGTCAGGTAAAATAAAGTGAACATACACATGTGACAAAACGTGCTACGCGGGACGTGGTAACTTCTCTTTGCCATTTTCCACTCTTTCCTCATAGCATTCAGGTAAGAATGGTCGAATTGACCGCAAGCTAAACTAGTATATGAAAATATAAAAGAACTCACATCCATGTACGGGTAGGGAGATTTCCATTTGACACTTCGTCTTTCCGGGAGATGGAATAGACATACACAGATATGATGGAATAAACATACATAGACATATACAGACAACAGATCGTAGATAGGCTTTGTCTCGGCATACCGCCGACATTAATAATATCATAACCAATAATTTGCCATATGTGCAATTTTATTTGGAAACCTATCACTATTTTTTATTTTTATTTATCTTACCACTGAACCAAGCTGTAAACTTCAGCCTAAGTACAAAACAAATTTAAAAAAGAAAGTTAAATAACTATTTTTATATTGATTTATTATAAAGATTAGAGTAGAGAGCCCATAAGCTGCACAGTGAATGCGATTTTAAAAATGAAACGAAAACTCTGTTTTTAATTTAACTTCGCTCCACTGCACCTGAAGGGAATAACCTTCATGTCAAAGCAATCAATAGAACAAACACAATGGATACAGTTTTATAAAGTTTATTATACATGCTTCTAATATATTAGTATTCGTGGGGAGACATTTGTTCAATAGTGTTTTAAAATAGGCAAATGATTATGATGAAAATCCTGGCTGTGTATAATAATCTATTGTACAAAATACAAATAATATTTAATAGCTTATAGTTCTTGGAGAGTTTCTTTTTAGTAACACAGTGGTATTGCAGATAAGTATTAGAGATTTAAATATTGTCTACGGATTTTAACACGTTTAATTTTGTTTTTTATAACGACGTGTTGTACTAAGGTGTAAAACACGCGAAGCATCAATATAAAACACTAAAATTGAACGCTATAAAATTCATAAATAATAGTTTAACATCAAATATGAAATTCAGAAATCGCAATGTAGATAAATAGTTAAAAATGTAGTGTTTCCAAAATTTTACAAGATAGTGATATGAACCGGTAGCGGCGTAGTGAAATCTGTCATCACAATTTGACACAGAGGTTTAGATAAAATTTAGTCCAAAAAATTACTAATATTACATACATCGATATTATTGTACTGGTAGGATACTTATATGGTATTCTTAGTATTCTAGAAGAGTTCGATAATATCCCCTTGAGCGTGGAGTCAGTAAAACTTAAGGGAGTTTGTTATGTTCACAAAGCCCTTTCATCATCATCATCATCATTTCAGCTTATCAGAAGTCCACTGCTGAACATAGGCCTCCTCCAAAGATTGCCACGAAGCTCGGTCCTGAGCCACCTGCATCCATCAACTTCCCGCAACACTGCGCAGGTCGTCACTCCATCTTGTGGGGGGTCGCCCTACACTGCGTTTGCCTGTACGTGCCCAAGCTACTTTCCAAAGCCCTTTGCCAATCGGAAAATGCTTATATGGAACCGGCATACATGTCGAAACTTTTAACTTGCCGCACGAGAAATTCAAAGAACTATTATTGTGGGTCCAATCGAAGTATTTGTTGAAATGAATGTTCTAAAGAATTATTAACGGACGGTGACTTCTGCTGGGTGGTAGATTCCTTCTCTGCTCTCGAAGTCGCCTGGGTAGTTACCAACCCTCTTACCTATTTCTGCCACCGGTGCAGTGTACAGTGCAGCCACTGCCGAGTTACGATTGGAAAGGTATGCTGAATCATTATTATTACCGGCTTTGAGGTATTTCATTCGATTGAAGTTGTTTTCAATTGCTCATGTGCTGCAGTATCCACTTACCGTCAGGTGGACTCTAAATTCGTTTCTTATACCCCAATCGGAAATAAATAAAGAAAAATAATATAAGTAACATCTTAAGTAAAAAGGAAACGACAATGAATTCTTGGTCACTCCAATAAAGCTTATTCATACAGCTCCTAATGGCTAATGGACAATTTAAACTTATTTTCTAAATAGGTGATTTGCATAATCTAATGCAAATGGCCCGAGGAAAACGTCGACGAGCTGAATCTACAACAAAGGGAATGTCAATTTAATTTCGAACAAAATCGGTCTGTACTGATATCCGCATCTTTTTATTTTATTTATTTTATTTTATTTTAAATACTTTATTGCATACACCCCAATTGGAGGTTACAAAGGGCGGACTTAATGCCTATTGGCATTCTCTCCCAGTCAACCCATGGGTTGGTGAGATAGCCGTAGCAGGTGTATTCATTTATTAAATTAATTAAGTAATAAAGTAATGTAAAGTCCTAAAATTGCTAGTAAAATAGGTAGCCGGCTATGGTGACTTTTTTCGAGGTAATTTTTGGGTATACGGTTTCGTATCAGGACATCAAAGTTCGATGCCCTCTGTGAAAGGCAAAATGGCAACAATAGGATCCATAGGAGCATTGATTACGTATTTCTAATTTTGGCACGACTCAGATCAGCGTGAGGGGCTTTAACGATCCAGTATTAGCCTCTCCCGGAGACGGGACGTGATGGGCGAAACGCCTCGTCGCCGGGTATGTTATTATAAAATTATATGCCGTTTGATATCGGCGTAAGAATCTGCAACGTCAAAGGGAAAAGTCGTGAAAATCCCAATAGCTAGCGATAGATAGCGGGATAACCATCTCGAAAAATGCCTGACTAAAATGAAGTAGACAAATGACGAGCAGCGTCTATGGTAGCCCTTATGGAAGAGCCCTATGTCCTGCAGTGGACTCTTTTGATTTAGGTAAGGAAAGGTAAAATTATAATTTCTTTTATTTTTCGGGAAACGTCGTGAGGAAAGCTTTACGCATGAACGGGTCCCGAATGCAAATTTTCATTCATTTGGGAAACATGAAACAAAAACTACCTAATTTTAATGACGATGACGATGAACGGTCATGAAATCAAATATAAAACATACAATAATAATATCTTAATGAAATATTGCAACAAATTACTAATAATAATGCAAACATGAATAAGATATCCAGATAAAATGTAAAGTTAATATATAATAATTCTAAACTTTATAATATTCATTATGATTATAATACCAAATCAAAGAATAAAAACACTAAGTAATTAACAAAAATTTAGGTCCAATTAAAACGTAGTAAAACTATTACAAACAATTCGTTCGGTATTTGTGTTAGGCACGTTGATACCGAATGATTCTGATCACTTTGAATAAAATACGCTTGCTTGATAAAAATACATTGATGGTAGACTTAATAAATTCAAGTCGGTAAATAATGGTCCATTGTTTTGGGTTCGTTTAACGTCCATATATCTTCTAACGCATTTTTTTGAGAACGGAAACGAGTATCAGGTCGACATCAGCTAGATTCCTACAGTGTATTCGTATAATTTTATAACATAAATTGGAAGCTAAATACTACACTACGTGTGATACTGTCTGTGTTAACTTTTTAAGAGCGAATATAAATTTAATCTAATTAGTATGTGGCATTCAACTTTCTTGACTATCAAGTATTGACCCGAGTAAACGTATCCACTTGCTCTATAATTTGATCTTTATATTAATTTTAACGAAAATTGCATAAACTTTGCTTTCTGTAAGTTATCAATTAAGTTATTATTTTTCACGCAAGTAATTATATTAGCAATTGCTTCATTTATTGTAGTTTCCTATATTATAAATACGGTAGAATCCTCTGCCAATAAGAACATTGAACAGGGAATACTTTTGGGCAGATGTTTTACAAGAAACAAAAGAGGTCCTAATATGCTTCCCTGTGGTACACTTTACTACTCTGCGATAAGATTTGGCCTTTACTTAATTTTTCCATTTGTCGGTATAACGTCGTGAAACGTCAGGAATATAAAAACATAATTAAATGCGATAAAATCTGTAAATAATAGTTTCATTTCAAATGTGTAGTGTTCGCGTAAATACAAGAAATCATTAATTTCTTCAACTAATCATTTCTTTTTAAATCCATGATATTTACCTCTGTGTCAAATATGAATAGATGCACGGCGTGCTGCTGTGCTGTGCTCTGACCCTGTTACCCCGTGTTAACAAAAGAGACTTCCGGTACCTAAATGGGGGCTTACGGTATACCAAGGTTATAATTGATGAGGGTGGAATGGGTCGAATTTTAGAAGCCACCTTGTACACGTGTGCATCTCGTGCTGGAGGTTAATCTGGTACCGCGTGTTCGTTTGCGGCGTTTCGTTGAAGGAATGGGGCGTTGGAGGCATCTGGTCCTGCGATCGCCAACAAGCCGTCCAAGCGTGCGTTTTGGCTGTGGCTTTTACCGCAGGTTCAGCAATGGACTTAAAGAAGCCGGTTTGTTTGTTCAATGTTGTATATATACAAGGCACAATACTATCATATCTTTGTGGCCAATAATGAAATGGTTTCTTTTAATTATTTTGCGCCTCAATTAAGATTAATTTTACAAGAATTTCTCTATTAGCAAATATTCGCAAGTTACATCAAACGAAACGATCTATTTTCAATTCGAAAATTAAATTATTCCGTAACGAAACTTTCAAGAGCTCTCGATTGTTTCGACGTTCGTCTGTTTATTAGGTTAATTAGTATTTAAATTGCGAAGTATTTTCTACTTTAGTGATATTTCTATGGCGCTTAATTAATAACAACTTATATAATTTCGAATATAAAATAAACTAAGACATTTATTCAATATTTGTTTTTCACAGAATTAAAATGTACAATTACATCATCACTTTAATTACATTTGCCTCTTATCTCTTCTATCTCTCGAATTCGTTCTTACGCGTTGTATATATAATGTAGTTTTATAACATACGTATGTACCTACTGCTCTACTTCTTAATTTATTTGCTCAAAAGACATTAAACCCAAAATTGGGATGGTCATAGGTCTAGACAGGTGGTTAGCAAATCTTAAAGTTTAAGCCAACGGTACGAACCGTAAGTAAATTTCGAAAAACTCGTAGGTGCTTGCTCTGCACATAAGGGTTCGAAGTCTGGTCTCTCCATTCGGAGGCAGAACCCCTGACCAATGCTGTCGCAGCTTGACTACATTATTTTTGTAAATTGACAAGGATAACTATCCATCTGATGGTAGTTACTTGCTGCTGAGGATAAACATCATTAGAATCAATCCTGTAACCCTTTCCCAAAAAAAAAGTGATGTCACTTCGGATGTTCTAGAATGTTGATAATCTCAGAGATTGTTTTTAAAACACAGTTATTGTTTTTAAAAAAACATCTGCTTGCTTTTCTATTATTCAGTAGATAATTTCAATTTGAGTCGGTCCGTCAGAATTTGTAGATATTTATATTAATACAGAATGGAGGACAGGTCAAGACCCCGTTTGTGTTTGACACAAAGAGAAACTGGAAATTCTTTGTCATTTTTAATTCGGCATGCGCTTGCAACTGAATAGGACTTATTACTAAACGCTAACAATCCGTTTTTTTGTTTACTTTTATTTATTATGTAGAATAATCTAATATCTATTGTTTTTTTTTCTATAATCATGATTTTAGATATTATAACACACAGTTAATTTTTTTTCTTTTTTTTTCAAACCAAGATTATTGAAATACACGATCAATGCAATGAAAACAGGTTTTGTACAATGTATTAAATTACAAATTGACAATACAGAATTATTCACTAAAATGACAAGTATAACAAAAACGTGACATAACGACAGCCTAGTTGGTAGTGACCCTGCCTTCGAAGCCGTGGGTTGCGGGTTCGAAACCCGCTAGAGTTAAACATTTGTATGATGAATATGAATTATGAAGTCGATGGATGCTAGTGGCACAAGACCGTGCTTTGTGGCAATCCATGGGCCCAAATCCATGGATCCTTTGAATGATTTGTGGTCTATGTTCAGCAGTAGACCAGTGACAGGCAAAAATTATTGAAAAAAAAATGTACAATTATTTATATCTGTAGGTATTTTAATAAAAGAAACACGGTTTTCTAAACCGCTACAGTCAAACCATACAGATTATACCGATTTTTTTTTAATATATGTTTATAATTTTTTGTATTATATGTGGAGCACACATTGATAATGTACTACGGTGTATTACTGTGGGGATCTGCAGCCGGATTGGTGGACGGAGATGGTGTAATCTATAACATGGAGCCACGCGAGTCGCTATACGAACTTTTCTACAAAATTATCTACGTACAGAACAATACTAATTTATTTTATTACGGATTGTCTCCTTTTGAACGTGTCAAGGTGATATGCTAAAAAAAATTAAGATAAATCCTCAAAAACTATGAAACTCTGGGCTGGGCTGCTACAATGTTATTTACAATTTATAATAAATTCAATACAATATCAATCACAATTAAATAAATACTATGTGAAATGTATAATTTTTTATACACCGATCTATTTTATAATAGGATTTTATTAAGAATGTTTCTTTAACAAGTTTTTAAAGGTTGTGCCAGATTGTTGCACTATAATTTTGAATGATTTTATTGCACATGCAGTATTATAAGTAACCATAACCCCGATATTATATTTATAATATTGATTCATCACCACCAATATTTAACAGACGAACCCCCATGTTATACTAATACAAAATAGCTTAGTACAAAGTTAATATGAATATCAGGGGAGTGCAACATATCAGAAAGATTCTTTTCAATACTTTATTTTGCCTTCTGTTTGAAACTTGACATCTCTAAATGTGGATAATAACTTACAGACACTTGCAGCAGACTTCATGTTGCGTTTTTTCCAACCTTTAATAGCTGTGACCTTCAACGAATTTTAATTATATCTCGTAAATGCCTGTTTCATAGATATACAAGGTTTACGGATACTGCTACGCTCCTGTGGGTCGTAGCGTGATGTTATGTAGCCTATACTCCTACCTACAACCTACCTAAATAAACGGGCTATCTAACGCAAATTACAATTCAAAAAAAAAAAAAAATTCATCTCGAACTGGTAGTTCCTGAGATTCGCGCTCGTACAGTAGGACAGACGCTCACCAGGGATTTCCTTTTATTCTATGTATATTTGATTAAAATTAGCAATCTTATGTAATCGTAGTTTTTTTTTGCGAAAGTAAATGACGTAGGCGGTATTCCTTCGTCATTTAGTTTTAAATATAGTAGATAGTAGATAGATAGATAGAATAAAAATAGTAGATAAGAATAATCGATATATTACAATAACATTCCATTTCATGCCTTCCTAAAATACGTAAGCATTTGCAACGTCTAAACTTTTCTTGACTTATGAAAATGTTTTGTTCCATTTGCTGGAGTAGAACGGAGGTTTTACCTTTGTAGTTGAAAATGATTTATGGTCTGAGCTTTCACGTTGCATTCACAATTCACGAAGCACGCTATGCTGGCCGTGCACGCACACCGAGACGTTAACCAAAAAATAAAAAAAAATAAAAAGCATTATTTAATAGTAACTTGTTTTAAATTTAATATGAACGTGACAGTTAAAATATCCTTTAATTTAGATAAATCTACTCACTTTAATAGGTCTTCACTCTAACACGTCTGACTAATCATTCGAATAAAGTAATAAATCGTACAAATCACCCACTGCTGTCAGCCATATGGGTAGGCAGAGATTACGAATTTATTTTTGGGATAACTTATAGAGTCCGAACATTGCCTTGGATTGATTGAGTTTTTCAAGACCTTAAGTTGTCCCTTACGACACCCATAAAAAGAAAAGTGGTGCCAGAATCTTACGCAGTTACCACACAGCCAAATACTAAATACAGTCTTAAACTTTTTCAACGTCGTAGAGCCAAGCGGCGGCTTTTGCTGCTGATCGAATAGGCCGGCTCTACCGGGTTGGTTCGGCCTCGCAGAATACCGACGTGGAGCAGAGGCATCTTGTGCCTCTGCGTTTCGTTCGGTGGAAGTGACCGGAGGCCCACTCCCCCTTCCCTTCTCACCCTCCCTCTCATCACAATAAATCCCTTAAAGGCCGGCAACGCACCTGCACCACATTTGGTGTTCTAAATGTACGTGTGCGACGGTAATCACTTACCATCAGGTGCATTGCACGTTTGCTGCCAATCCTATAAAAAAAGAAAACTTATCCATACCTATACCATTTTATCATCTATTTTCAATATTCTATATATATATAAAATTCCTGAGCGTGTTTTTCTACTACCCTAATCTCGACAGCGTAGTGAGATATCCATATGGTCCCTGAGCGTTTTTTTTCTGAGGTAGAGACTTTAAATTTGATACGTGTGTCGAGTTTAAAGTTTGAACTTACGCGGTTTTTTCCATTGTTTCAACAGTTTTTTTTTTAAACTAGAGACTGTCGGAACAGACAATTGTCAAAATTTTATAGTATGATGTTTTTTTTTTATGTTCTACTACTGATTACGGACACCAGTCGACGCCAGGCTGATTTGAAAGTTCTGTAATAAATATGATACTATCCCGAACATTTCACTATCCAGTGAAAATATACTCGACAGGAATGTGTACAGGAAATGTACGAGAGCAAAGCTATAAAACGAAAATGGGTCACGGGGAAGACAACCGAATGCCGCTAAACTTTGACAAATGGCACATACATACATCGATACCGGCGGATGAACCTTGCAGGAATATTACTGTTGATATTTCTAGTTTACCCTGCGATACGCTGAAGCTCAAACGTCACAATGCACGTTTCAATTCATGGTGAACGAGTGAGCTGGGTTCGAATCCCTACTTAATGTTAATTGCAATTGTTAAGTACTAACCACGTGCTCGTGAAGGTAAACATGTCTGACGAATGAAAACTATATTTCGATGGTATGTTTATTACGCAGACCTACACTGAGGCTGTGTTAACCTGCCTTTCCCAGCTCTATATGCCACTTAAAATTTTGGGAGGATACCTTTGCTCTGCGTTCGGACATTTACAGTCTGCTGATTTACTCTTTCTTGCTTAACTATACCTCTGGTCTGTGATTGTTTTATTCCTCTTCTTAACTTTGGCGATTCTTCCTGTCGAAAAAACTTATCCGAATATTAAGTATAATGACGTCATACTCTCCACCGATTTCGACAACGGCGATAACTTCGAATACTATCGGCAGTTATCAACTGCGCAGGAGATATTGTAGTGCCGGAAATGTACGTGCAATCAAAGAGGCACTCACTCGTCTTAACCTTACCATAACCGCAGTTGTGCCATGAGACCCAACACAACTAGGCCTAAAAATCAATAATTTGTGTGTTGTAGAAACAATAGCTGGGATTCGAACCCAGGGCCCATCGCTCAAAATTGTACCACTTAGTGGTTATAAGCCACGGTGTGTTACGGAGTGTTTTTGCAAAAATTATTTTGCTTTTTAAAATAGTTCCCGTTCTATAGGAATTACTCCTATCTTGAGGAGGCTAAATTGCACATGGGCAAACACCCAAATCTGGAATAATTATTTGTAACATATAAAAATACTTCTCCCGTGCGGGAATCGAACCTGCAACCCTCAACTTCAAAGGCAGGGTCACTACTAACTAGGCTGTCAGGCGTAAAAATGCTATTACCTGAATGACCGTGTATAACAGATTATTCTTAAATTTAAAAAAAAATAAAATTGGGTGGACAATTTAAAACTATTTTCCCCGAACAGAGAATGCGCATTCCTTATATTAGTTTCAACTCGGCGATTTGTTTTCGAATGGATTTTCCAGTACATTGTGCCGTGTCAGGCGCCCGATGGCGGCTACTGTAAATTGATGAGAAAATATCTCGAGACGTTAGAGTAATCTTTTATATTTCAACTTACTGTTTGTTATTTTCAACGAATGTATTTTCTTGCCAATTTTAAAAACCGTTTTGTATCTCTGTCGAACTGTTACTTACAGTTTCACTTAGATCAGGGATTCCCATACTATTTTGGACAAGAGACCCCTTTTCTAAAACGAACTGATACCTCAGACCCCCATAGCCAAATTACTTTAATAATACTATCTCTATTTTTTTTCCTTTTGATACAAAATACTTACCAATTTAAAAACTTTACAAAATTTTCTCATCAAAATTTTACAAAATAAATGGACATAAAATTAAGTAAATATCAAGTCATTAATACAAATAACGTAAAAAAATTTAAAAGTACGACACTGACAACAGAAATTATACAGTATCTGGAAAGTTTCAAATTAAAACTTGTGTTAATTAATAGGGGTCGATTTTTACAGCTCGTCGACCCCCAAAATCAGTTTTCGTTTACGTCGACCCCTGGGAAACGGACACTTTGGGAATACCTGATTTAGATCATTGATTAGAACAGGTGGTAATAATGAAACGGTTTGATGAAGTAAATGAAGGCTGCAGGAGTGAAATGGCATCGGCAAGTAACGCACTGAACGGACTTATATCCAATTGGCGATTTTTTTTTTAATTAGATAAGGGTGACATCCGAGCCATCCCTTAGGGTGTTAATGATCTGTCGTGTTACAGTCATCTGAGAGACTTATTATTATTTTGAGTATTCATATATATTCTCAATTGCTTGTTAAACATATAAATCCACAGAAACATGTAATACGATAAATTACAATGAAATATTATGGGGTATTTCTATATATTCTCATCAGGTAGGGTTGTATATATAAATACGTATAGATACAAATAATACTATAAAATAAATAATATTGAAAAAATTATATATTTAATAAAATTAACTAGATAATCAAAACCCAACCAGATGGAATCCCCCGGCAGGGGAGACCAGACGGCCGAGGGTTAGGGAGAAAGGGAAAGAAACCGGCGGACAATGCGGGCCGGATCGAGGAGCGCCGCTTTTTGCATTTGAGCTCGGAGCTGTCACGGAGTCCCAGCCGCCTCAGATGTGCAGTGGGACTGACTGGGATTAACCCATTCGCAGGGACTACAATCGGAATAATATCGGTCGACATGCCACCTCACATGTCGGCCACCCCTCGTGCCAGGCCCAGATGTTTTATCTTCTTGTCTGAGAAACTTATTATATTTCATTTATAAGAAAAATTTTTTTATTAACAATTAGGTCTATTTACGATAACTACAATATAAAAATTAAAATTATAAGAAAGCTCTGTTCCTCTTGGCGTGCCATGAACGCTGATTGCATTTCCACGCTGAATGTTAAACTTCACCTTTGACCGAGAAAAGAACCAGTGACGGGTGCATTAGCTAAAGGAACCCCATGGACCAATATATATTATATAATTTTAATTATTTTATTGTATTATTTATTGCCAACACGTTTGCCAGGCGTGGCAACTATGCCAAACCCCCTATGATGAGATGTAAAGAAAAGAGCAATGACCTCCAGTCCCCGGCGGCCTCGCTAGTCCTAGCTATTAAACTTTAGGGGAGGCCTATGTTCAGCTGTGGGCTTTTGATATGCTGAAATGGTGATGATGATGATGATTACTTATTATTTCTCCTATTCATAGAGTCCTATGGCCAACAGTGGACTATTAATGGAATTTTGATAAACAAGCTGAACAATATTATAACAGACGGTTGCTTTGCTTACAAAATTAACGAAATTTAAACAATCGCGAAAGTTCTAATGCACGGTAATGATGCGTGCTCACTCTGTAAACGGTGGGTCGTTCTGTATGTTAGGTAGGTTTAACACCGGGATAATGACTGCGTAACGAGCCTTGCATTACCATATCTATACTCAAAATGATTGTAACCTATTACATTTTGTATAACGACGTGGGATTAATAATACAGTACGATGGCCATCGTGATTAAGTGTTTAGGTTGATGTGTTGTGTTTTTTTTTTTAATTAACAATTTTGCATCTGTATGCTTGCTTCCTTCTTTATTAGTCTAAGTTCCCTGCTGGACAATTCCTTAGAAGCACCAATATAAGACGACTGCATAAAGACGACGACCTGCAAAATCGGTTAATCATTAACTGATTGATAGAGATTGATGAAACTAATCAGGTTAATGTTTAAAAGCGGTGGAAGAGGTCGACCTCGATATACTTAACGCAATCTAATTACGGTGGTTCCAATGCAAGGCCAGGATAAGGAAAAGCACCCCAAACACATTTAAAATAAAAATATTTTTGACCGATTTTATCTCGCATAATTTTAACATTTTAATTCTCGACGTTTCGAATACTTTTTAACGCTCACGAGATCACGAGGGACTGAGGTGTACGAAGCCCCGATGTCATACTTAATCCGAAACTACTGTCAGCTTTTAATTATTATGTAGTGTCGCCGTAAATATACGAAATGTTTCACACGAATCCGACTGTGATAAACTCGATGTGGTATTTGTAATCGTCACTTTTGTTCGTTACTAGTTATACCAAAGTCCGAATAACTGGTGAAATCGATTTTACTTCCACGATTCCGTTTATGTTTTACAGTCTCGCCGATGGCCATAAATATTTTATAGTTCAACTTAATATTCATTACAAGCAGTAGACGCAAGTGCCTTGCGCATAGCGTGTCTCCGTGAGATTTAAAGTAGAAAAAGATACTTGAAGTTAAATGAATTAAGGTAACTTTATTATCTCTGTCCATATAAGCGATAATGATGGATTCATTTCATTATTAAATTTAAGAGAATTGAACCGAATTGTCATCACCCGTCTTGTTATCCGTTATGTTTTTTTTTACAAACATTTTAAGTCTACCATTAGACATTCCAAAAAGTGTAATCTGGTATGTATTCAACAAGATGTATACCCAACACGCTCGAGAACAAAATCATTTTTAATATTTATTTTTTATTAAATAATGTCTAAGTAAATTAGTTAAAGAAAATATGTAATGAATTTATTATAGTAGTAGCAGTGTAATAATATAGCAATAGTACAGCAGAATAATAATGTATTTATTATACTTCAATAAAAATCAAGCAACAATAAATCTGTACATTTATTTTACAAGTTTTTGATTGGACAATATTATACTATCGATACTGAAGCCGAAACAAATGTGTGTCTGTCTGATTGACCACGCATCACGCTATGACCAGTAAAAGAATTTCGATGGGACTTTCACTGTTGAGTTTTTTTGGAGGACTGACCTTACCTTATATTTTATATTATACGTATAAGATACCTCTCGACAAACTGCTCGGCATAACCTTCTCTCAAACATTCGCGAGAGAGCTTTGGAGCCGAGAAGGGTCCGCCACGCTGCTCCAGTGTGGGTTGGCGGACTTTACACATCCACAAAATATTTTTTTTAATTATTTTTCAGATGTTCAGGTTCACAGTGTTTTCCTTTACCGGCGAGCACGTGATTAATTCAAGACTTAAAATTCCCATTAACATTCCTAATGAAGCCGGCAGCTGGGATCCAACCCAGGTCACTCGCGTAGTTACGGATAATCCTAACATAGAAACCAATAGAAGAAAATTTTATCGACATCAATTACAAGGCACAATACATATCTTCATGTTACCTACTGTAGGAGCCGGGCAGGGCGGATTTTAAAAGGCTGTCACAGTGCGAGTGGTGATCGATATTTTATACGAAAATGTCCATAATCTATGTAATCTAACATCCGGATCCGGATCTGACAGTCAACCCACTGCACACCTGCAAACAACTATAGTCGAAGAAGGTCACAAATGCGTTCACTCCCGTGGATTAAGATGGAATGCCTGTAATTATGCAGACTCTCTATACCCTTCACCTCGGAATATAAAAGAGGTTGAACTGCTGGTTAGTTGTAGCAAAAGGTACGAGAGTGGTACCTATCTAAACGGTACATAGGCGAGAATAGGAGTATAACTCTATGTAATAATTTCTTTGTCACTAGCTTTAATCGTTACATAAACGACATCAAAACAATGAGACAATTCAGTAGTTAGGTACTCTAATCTCTATGCCACGCGGTATTCAACAATTCTATACGATTCGTTAGGAGAAAGTACATTGCAAATGAACCCGTTCGTTGATTTTACTTAAACACTTTGTTAAAATTTCCAGCAAGCATCCCTCGCAATTAGGTCACCGATTTGTATCAATTTCCCAAGGGTAATATATTAAAAGACACAGATAGCACCGGGGGACTGGGGCGTATTGTAACCGGATACAAATTGTAGCTATTTGTAGTCTTGCAATTTATAGAAATCGGTCCCTCTTCTTTAAAAGCTAGCTTTTTATGATCTTTTATTTTTTTCATAATTATCGGTTGTTTTGTTCAAATAGCAGGTTGCATGACAATGACAATGACAAACTTGTAGACGATGAATCAAATACATCATTATAATCTTCTCCATCAGCGTGTTATGTATGTATGTGTAATAATAAAGCGAATTCGTCTTAGGTGACGCAGCAGTTTGGAACTGGATGACGTATTTGATTTATTATTATTATTATCCATCTCCTCTTTTTGAGAACATTCCCCTTATTGCCTCAGCCAGTATCAGAATCCTTGGCGTTGACATATCGAGCGACGTTCAGTTCCGTGGTCACTTGGAGGGTAAGGCCAAATTGGCCTCCAAAAAGCTTGGTGTGCTCTGTAGAGCGGGACAGTATTTCATGCCGGTCCACCGTTTGCAACTTTATAAGGCGCAAGTTCGGCCCCACATGGAATACTGTTCTCATCTCTGGGCAGGGGTACCCCAGTACCAACTCCTTCCATTTGACCGCATCCAACGTCGAGCGGCTCGAATTGTCGGCGACCAAGCTCTCTCTGATCGGCGTGATCCTTTGGCCTTGCGAAGAGATGTTGCTTCTCTTTGCATTTTTTACAAAATTTTCTACGGGGAATGTTCTGAGGAACTGTTCGGATTGATCCCAGCTGCTGAGTTTCACCATCGTACATCGCGACAGAATTCGAAGTTCCATCGATACCACCTAGATGGTTGGCATTCCACCACAGTGCGTTTTAATCGAAGTTTTCTGCCACGCACTTCGACTTTGTGGAATCAGCTGTCGCCAGCAGTATTTCCGAACAGTTACGACTTAGGGACCTTCAAGAAAAGAGCTTATTCCTTCCTTAAAGGCCGGCAGCGCATTTGTAGCTCATCTGGTGTCGTGGATGTCCGTGGGCGTCGGTGATCACTTACCATCAAGTGAGCCGCACGCTCGTTTGCCCCCTTCTTCTATAAAAAAAAGAGGTATTTTAGAGCCCGCTATTCATTTTGTTTCCATCGGTCTGTAGCCATGAGATTTTCTTGCCATTTGCCCACGAACCCAGGGAATGTGAATAGACCACCCATAGATGCCACTGTTTTTTTTTGTGTTTGACTTCACGAATCTTCTGTCAAATCTGTTGTAGTCTAGAATATGGGCACAGCCGATACTTTATTTGCCATGAAATGCTTGCTTGAGACGCAGGAGCTCGTGCATGCATGCACGTGCATGCTTTAAACAAATATTTCTCTCTCTAGATATAGATCTCTGAGATGGATGGTGGTGAGATTCACCATCTATAATCGGTCGATGTGGGTCTCTTTCCTGTCTATGATCCAGGTTGCTAAGACATCTAGCAAAATTAAATAGCTTACCTTAAACTCCATTGTAAATTGAATTTGGGCGCTTATGAACTTAAGATGGTCTTAAAATACAGTAACTTTAGGTGATGGTAAGATTAAGACACTATCGTCTACGTACCGCTGGTAGAATAGTGAATTTACTGGAGAAGGGCTTTCTCCTCAAAGTTTTCCATGAATAAATCGGAGATAACGAGAGATAAAGGGGAGCTTATCGCCATCACCGCGGTCCTCCCAAAATAATGGGGAATAAGAAGAAAAAGTTTAATTTCAATGTAAGAAAGTTTTTTTTTTAATATTAATGATTTATATTCACGAAGAACTAACTTTATAAAACCACTAATACTGTCTAAATTAATATGGGCTTAGAAGTTTAGTATATTATTCTCTCGGGACAAAGGCGAAAAACAAAAGTGGGACACGTACAGTAGTAGTACAGCGCGCAGGAATAAAACAGTAGCAAATAACTTCCTTCTAGACTACGATATGAATTCTTTATGAAATGATCAAAAAGAAATTGCATTATTTTTCTTTTAAATCAACTTATGTCAGTCCACTACTGGATATAAACTTTCAATGAAGGTGTCAACAAAAGTCTGTGAGATTTAGGTTCTACGTACACGGATGGATTTTCCGATCGTCGCCGTCAGAGTTTCATTCGTTAATCTCTATATACCATCATTAGTCTGTGGGATTTGGGTTCGGCGTATTGGAATGTATTTTTCACCGTATACGAACGCCTGGGTGCCGTTAGCTAATCCGCAGCGTGCGCCGCGTGCCGGTGAAGTTTACAATTGGGAAAATAATGGAACATTCCCCCTTCCTCCTGGTACGAAAAAATCTCAATGAATTCAATAAATTAAATAATCAGGTTTGATGATGATGTGTAATGATGGCTCATTGAAGTTTTGCGACCCTTTTATGACCTGTTAACCTGATTGTCAAAGGTAGTCTAGAAACACCCACGTCTGGTCAAAAGCCTCCTTCTCAAATTTATGAGAGGATTTCTGAAGTCTAAGCCGGGAAGGGTAACGGGCTTTACGCATACCCCGTTGCTGGCCGGGAGGCCACCAAATGGATTATCTCTGACTCGGATCTCGGAAGGAGAAACATACCGACTTAAAACCATCCACGTTGCTGTTGGCCCGGAGGCCTTTACAGCTTCGTCGGTAAGACTCGAGCGAGCAGGAGGCTCGTGAGTGAAAGAAGATTTTAGGAGCAACGACGCTGCATTGTAAGTGCGATGCTCGGCATTACGATTTCCGACAACTAGAGAGGGGCTCCGGCAACCCAAAGGCCCCAAAGGCTCATAAGGATGTGCGATACCTTGGCTTAGGTTACCATCGATAAGGGTGAGGTAAATTAAGCTCTTAAAATTAACAATTTTAGTAGAACCCAGATCACTTGAGCTCTATGAAAATAAAGCAAGCGCCGTGACTACTAGGCTATCGTGTATTACTACATGTTGAAGACTTGTTATGATAGGTCAGAGACCTCTCAGTGCAGTAAAGCTCGGAACTCGTCGGCTTTTATCTAAGGCGTAAATATATACATACGTGTACAGAGTTATTGTGTCCTCTATAGAAGAGTCAGAGCGACAGAGTAAAAGTTTTCAAACATAAAATGTTTGACTGTTAAACCAACCAATTTATGTATAACTTGTTACATGATATTGGAATACGTAATTAGTGAAAATATTTATAATGATGTGTGTTGTTACAGGTACGTGGCCACTCTTTTGTGACAGAGAAGGAGAATGTAGACAGCCTGATAAGGAGGTACTGTTTCTTACCTAAACTTTGGTGGAGATATCTCCGATCGGAAGCAATCAGAAAAGAACATTTTGTGATGTTAATAGTATTTCTGGCTCGGATGCTTTTCACAGATAAAGACGCACATGGTATATCGCGATACATGGGACATATAGGCAATATTGCACAAATATTGGACACACATGCGCCTCTTTAGTGCCATACGCTGTTAGTTTTTTTTTTTATCAAAAAACTTTGTTTATGCAAGTACTATTTATTGTTGACAAGAAAAAATTTTGATGCTCTTTAAATTTTGTAAATTGTAATTTTCAACTCTTCCGACTCATAAGGTTGCCGACCCCTGCCATAGTGTAATCAAAGTCTATTTTTCCTCTACTCTATAGGGAAAGGTTAGGATTATGGATATCCATTTGACAGGACTCAGTTTCCGCAACCCACTTATCGCCTCGCCATGAGATATAACTTAACGCATTGATTTGCTCCCAGAGATTGTTATGACATTTTCGTGACTTTTACCTAAGTTGCCTAATTCCCGAGGGGTAGCACAAACTAACGCCGCTGCCACACAGATCAAAATATCTCATTTTAAATTATGAATTCATGAATGATTATTTGAACAGATGTAACTAGGACTAGGCGCAGAGAAGTAGTCCACCAGATCCCTAGTAGGGTGGTACGAGTACTAGAGATCTGGTAGACTCCTAAGTCGTCTGTTTAGGTACCACCCTCTTACCTATTTCTGTGGACAAACAGCAGTGCACATACTTTTGTAAATCCCGTTAAGATCCCGTTAAAAAAGTACAGCGAACCAGACTGTATCCTGCATCTGTAACCTTCTTAAATTGAAGTTGTTTGCAGGTGTTCAGCATTAGCCACTTCAGGTGGACGGTTAACTGTTTTTTTTATCCCAATCCAATAAAAAGGATGAAAACAACACACAAAACTTTAAACTTCTGTAATGAATTTTCAACTGAAGTGAAAACCTAAAGTTTTCTTTATGATTGCCGAAGTTCTGTCGAAGGCTAAGTTTTGTCCTACTTGTTACTACAATGGGGAAAGTTTGTATGTTTGTCGTTCAATCATGCAGGTAGACTATGTCATGGAATGAGGTATAATATGCTCTTTATCTCAATTAAGAGTTTTGGGACAATAAATTGTGACCACGCGAGTGAAACCGCAAACAAAAGCTAGTCGTTTCAAAAAAATCTCGAAAGTCAGAAAGTACATACGTTTTATAAAGTCAGTGGATATCTAATATAAATCATAAGTTGGTTGATAGAGCAGTGAAATATATCTCTGATTTGCCCTAACAGACTTCAATCAGGTGATTTAATAGCACTCGAGCGACAGACACTCTCCTTGACGCAATCTCGTCTGTCGGGAAATAATACGAAGAAAAATGTTATCCTCAGATCGGAGATATCTATCATCAAAGTTTTCCCGTGAAAAAAAAAAGTTCTTTTTGTGTTTATATCGGATAACGTCCATTTTCTTGAACCTTTTTCTTTACCTTTGTACAAGAGTAAGGGATTTGTTTCGGTAATCATTCAAGTAGCTTTCATGTAATAAAGTGAAATTAAATGAATTTTATTTATTGTACGACGTAATAAATTAAATTTTTCTACGTTTTATTAACCAGGTCGTTTTATTTAGTGAAATGCCGGAAAATCCTCATAGCTTGTCGAAAGCGGAATCAATTTCTTAAATATGTCAGATTATTGTAATATTGATAAAGTTATGATAATTTTAAAAAATTGGCAAAGAATTGAGATTTCTGAATATGTAGGTGCAGGCGGACCAATAGAATCTTTGAACTATATATATATGTAAGTTCTCACGACCGTATAGTTAAAAGTGGGAGGTCAGAGATATTTTAGTCATTAAAACAAACTTTTCATGTGAGCTTATTTGGGATAACGTGATAGATGGTGAGGCTGTCGCCGTCTTTGCGTCCAAGTCACAGATACAAATCGTGCGTAAGTTTCGAAAAATCCATTGATACGGGCTCACGACATACCACTCTCATTTGTACCTTTGTAAATTTTTTAATTATTTTTTTTGTTAATTGTTGTACAATAAAGTATTTCATCATTATTATCATCGTCATCACCACTCCACTATTGTGACTATGAACTATCTTTACCATATTTGTCCTATCGATTCGCATTTAAACAATCCGGTCACGAACGTACCCATTTCAAAGCTGGGACATATTACTAGACATTAATTTTTTTTTTTACCTACCTCCCCCGCTCTCATTATATTACGCATATTTATACCTTTATTAATAGCAGATGTAATGCAATAGACTTTAGTAAGTCTGCGTCTATGTAAGACATGGACGCTCTAGGAAGTCTTGTGGTCATATTCTAGAGCGCCCCAACCATTGCATAAGATTCGTCCACATATCCTTGCAAAAGAACACCGATTCCTGCCCAGGTTGATACGCGAAGCTAATGAAATTAATAAAAAAAAATCACCCTGGTTACAATAGAGAAGACGGCTGGTTATTATACCGCCTGATTGGGATCCTGTATAAAATAAAACAAAATCCAAGACCATGCCAACCACTGCACGGCCTCAAGATACTGTGAGCTTATTCTGCATAGGTAGGATCACACATTTATATTTAGAAAAGTTATGGTAGCCGGGTTAACTACGGCATCACGATCACGATGTCAAACACTTCAGTCCATGTGTGGTGAAGAAAAGTATAGTCCGTCATGAATAATAATGATAAAACCTCTTGAATATTATTTAAAGGAAAAAAAAATACTATTTCATTTGTTGACACCTTGTGCACCATGCCAGTAAAGCTGTGGCAAAATATCCAAAGGGGTCTCTAGCCCACGAAGGGCCTGTGTGCAATCATTACCCTAGGGGCGCCTACTAACACCGCTGCGCCCGTGTGCAACGTTTAGTTCAGGGACTGTCTCTGAAAATATCCATACGAAATTGCCGACCCCATGAATCATGAGCAGCAGCATCACTGGCGCGAGGGTACCGGCACAGCGCTTACCTGGACAAGCGGGTTGCTTGTCCAGCGTGGTGAGTATGGGCAAATCTGCCAATAAATGTATATCGGCTTTTGCTGACTTAACGTAATTCGTGCCTGTGCTCCGGCGAGCAAGACGTCGATGCGGCGTTAATTTTGACGAATAAAGTCGAGTTCGAGGTTGTTTAGCTCAGAGAATCGCAAGGCTACATTGGAATAAAGTAGCGTGATGTAGCTGTAGTTTCTTTTAAAAAATGTTGTAAAGGTTTGTATTTGTAAAAGTTTTGAACGTTCCTATAGTAAGTGATTCTTTGATATTACTCTGTGTAAAAAGCTTTATACGAAAGTTCAACAACACATTTTAATTATTATACAAATAACCGACCGGTTTCGCCTTACGGCTTCATCAGGTATATCCAATTATAATGATATAATTGTATACTCTGAAGATGCTGATGAACTAGAAAAAGAGATAATAATAATATCCAATGATGATCAAGTTTCACCAAGTCACTTTCACCCTTTTTTTTAAATTTCAAATAGGCTTACGTTTGACCTCAATCTCGCTTGATCGAAGGCGAAGACGAGGCCAAGGGTGGTACACGTTTGTCTAGAAGGTGTCTTTTCACTTTTGCCTTCTTCTATTCTTCTCCTTTCTATTATCTTCAAGCTCATCTAGCACGCATCACGACCTAGTAAACGAGGAAAGCAACACAGGTAAAGGGTATTAATAGGTTCTTACAAAACTTTGTATTTTAAATAGCTAAGTGCTTGGAAAAGTATCCCGGAATGTGGAATATTCAAGCTACTAATACTGCACTGGTATTACCATTCGTTTTTTTTTCTTCTTTTTTTTAATATATACTTTGCCTGCCGCTATAGGATTTCTCCTGTGTCGCGGAGGCAGTTGCACATGGACAAACACACAGACCCCGAACAAGTATTTGTATACATACAAATAATATAAACGAATACTTGTCTCGCGCGGGAATGGAACCCGAGAAACGCTTAACCAATACGCAATCGAGCTGTCATATCATTACTGCGGGTATGGTTCGATTTCCGCACGGACAAGTATTTGTGTGGAGATCAAATAATTGTTCCCGGGCTGGGTGTTTTTTCATGTGTAACTTATGCATTTAAACTGCCTCGGAAGAAATTCCTACAGTGCGAGGTAACGTTATTTTGAAAACAGAAAACAATAATAATTATACTCCTAACAAACTTGACTACATCAATAGATATAATAGATTTATATATCTAAATCTCATTTCACATGTATATATTCGTTTTGAATTGCTCTAACTTTTGGGACTTTTAATAAAAGTTTGATCGAAATATGTGAAATCTCTTAAATATTTATACGCGAAGGGATTTATTATGACTTTAAGAATACTCTTCACTTTAGGATATGTAAAGAAAAGTTTAGATGTGGATTTTCGTTTCATGTTAATCAAACTTTGTGTGAAATACGTTCAAACTTTATGTAGCATAGAATTAAGCTTTATCCTTTATAAAAATCACTGGCCAAGTTTGAGTAAGTTTCACGCGACGAATATTTCTTTTTTTTACGTTGGCAATTATTACTATCTTTTTTTTTTATGGCAAAGGGGACAAACGAGCAAGCGGCTCACTTATCGGTAAATGATTACCTTCACCCACGAACATCTACAATACCAGAGTTGCCGATCTTGAAGGATATTTGGGAGATGGGAGGGATGATGAGGAGGGGTATGGGGAGGGTTGCCTCACTCACCGAGCGAAACGCACAAGCACAAGAGGCCTCTACTTCACTTCAGTATTCTGCGTGGTCGTGGTTGACCCGGCCCATTCGAGCAGCAGCAAAAGCCGCCGCTTGACTCTGCTACGTACAAAACGTACGCAGGAACTAAATTTTACAAGTGATAGAACTCTTTTACTAATTTTATGTCACAACACATTTTATTCATTTTCTTTATATATATATATGCGTATATATTCAGGATAATATTGCGTAATATACCGTTAGGCGAAACCGGACAGTGACTTACTTAGACTAAGTAGATCGTCATATTTACAATTATTATTAGATAATAAAAATTGTCAATATGATGAAGTATTTCGTAGAGACAATTTATTTATTTATTTATTCTTTATTGAACTATATAAGAGTTCAATATATAATCAAAAGGCGGACATAATGCTAAAATCATTCTCTGCCTTTCAACCATTTTCGAAAGAACTTTTTATTAAAAACACATTTCAATTACACATTAATTATATCCAATTAATTATAAAACGAACATTGTGAAATATACTTTTGAACGAGACTTGGATGAACTGACTTGGACCGTCTCTGTAGTTGAACTGAACTTAGGTCTAATCTATCTGACTAACACTAAAATACTGACTAAGCCCCTTCGAAGACGCGGTAAAGTGCATCAGTCCAATACTATATATTAAATATATAACAATGCATTCACCTGGCACTTTAGGCGCTGCTTTTAGTCATCGGATAATGTATCTTATGTTTAACATCTTTGAGACTCACCATTTGGCTTTAAGAATGCTCTTGATCGATCCCTACGACACCCATTCCCCTTCTTCACCAATAAGAAGGGGAATGGACATTTATGCCACAATGTCATCTACTTTCGCATCCGAACTTTCAGGTAAATAATAAAGCTGATGATGTCCTCGCGACCGATTTTGACAACGACGTCAACTTCTGAATACTGATGGTAGTTGTATCATCTATGCTATAAATATATTTCACAACAATTCCGTGTAAAGTTATTCCCTCGATGAACTCATACCGTGTTTTTGTTTACATGGTTTCGCTATGTCTTGGATAAATTAATCCATGTTAGACAATAACACGGTATCATTTTATAGAGGAATGATGACACATAAACTTTTTGTTGCATAGCGGATAAGCCCACTGTATCCTTTTTACTATTAACATAAATTTAGTATAATATAGGTCGATAATTAAACATGTTTTGATATTAAAGCGGGCTCGTTTTAAAGTTTCATTCTATTAATAACTACTTTAACGTAGCTTTGAAAAGTTAAATAAAAGTCTGTTTAAAGTAGTGGTTGACTGAAAATACAAGCTTCTTTTCTCTTCGCTTAATGTATTGATTCTTGATCGTGTGGTAAAATAAACAATCTCAGAGAATTCGCTTTATCTGTACCTCTCAGGCGAAATTCGTAGGCACTGTGTCGTTCGTTGAAAAATTGCTTCTCCAGTAAAATGTATTGACAGTAAGCGAAGCTGATAATCAGTCAAGTCTTTCAGAAGAAGTAAAAAGTGCTCTATTAGATAATTGTAATTTTGTTTAACGAGTAGGATTCGATAGGCACATGAGATTAAGTTAATGAATGTTTAGTGCCATCTGTGTACTGATAGCGCTTGCTCATGTTGAAATTATTTCATATGCACTCTTTGGGTTTTCTATTACCTCAGTCACCAAACGAATTTTCGTTCAGTGACTGATTGACTGGTACCACGGCCTTCTTGGCAGAAGGCAGGCCGGTCGAGCCGGCCCTTTCGATCAGCAGCAAAAGCCGCCGGTAGGCTCTACCACGTACGAAAGAACTTAAATTATTTGTACTAAGGCTTTAAGGTCCGTTGTCGGCCTTTAAGGATATTTGGAATTTGTGAGAGAGTGAGGTAACCGGAGGCCCGCTCCCCCTCCCCATCCTCCCTCCCATCTCCCAAATACCCTTAAAGGCCGGCAACGCACCTGCACCACCTCCGGTGTTGCAGATGTACGTGGGTGACAGTAATCACTTTCCATCAGGTGAACCGCTCGCTCGTTTGCCGCCTTCCCCACAAAAAAATATACCTCAACTTCACGCCGGTACTCTGAGTGGCCGTGGTACTACCCCGGTCGACTAGCAGCAAAAGCCGCCGCTTGGCTCTACCACGTACGAAGTAATCGATACCAGTTCGAGTAATATGGAAGTCGATATTTCAAGCATAGAGATGCTATAAATAGATAGGTTTACTGGGACGATTCCCCTTTGACGGAGATATCCGTTGGTGCCACCACACGGCATACTTTGTTATTATATGGTATTTTATTGTGGGGTCAGGCGGTTGGTGCAAATGCAATTTGTGCGTGCGTGGATATTTCGTTTAGAATATCTCGTGCATTATTTAAAGTAACCGACATTTTAACTTTTCCCTGACAGTACATTTACGTAAATATAATGTCCCAAAGCATAGTGCTTTTTTATTGAGAAACCAGAAGATACAATAATTAGATTAAGTTAAGTTAAAATATCTTTTATGGATCAAAGTATACGCATCTGTAATATAAATTCCCGAAAATATACTAGAGCTTACGGAATCAACAAATGACAATTGATTTTTAAACGAAATTTGAATTTCGTGTAAAAATCAATTCAAATAAGAATTTTCCTTTCATATATGTTTTTTTTTAACATTTTGTTTTAGTATAAAAAAAAAATTGTGAGTTTCTTTACATGTCGGGCGTAATGTTTGTTTACATAAATAATAAAATGTATAAACCTTACAAAATTATTAATAAATCGGCTGTATAAAAAGAGGAACCCTAGGGCCAGGTGGGTATAGAAATACGACCCTCTAACTGTAGTCTCGAAACTCGACCATCAAATACTGCAATGAAAAGGATTTAATACCTTTGTGTACAAAGTCATCTCTGCCTTCATAATGTACAGAGAATGTTCGGTCGGTAGAGCTTTGTTCGTGTACAGTCACGTTCGACGCAATGTTAACTTTTCAACCGTTATTCGCTTGTATACAGTAAGTATATACAGTGTTACAATAAGTTTTATGAGAATCTCCTTCTCCGTAAAAGTCGACAAAGAGTAGGGATAAAAGAACTTGTCACCGCCGTGGCAGCATAATGTAATTCTTCATTAGCCTGCCACTGTAGGACATGGAACTATCCCAGTGCCATAATCACTTGCCTACATCGCAGTGTGTCTCGCAGTGCGCCTCGCACTTTTGTCTGCTTGCAACGGTCGATGTATATTCGGCCTGGCATATGGTTAACCGACTATCTATTGCGGTAGTAGGCTACACAGTACCTGGGTTCGATCCCCGCTGCCTACATCACTAAAATTGTTAATAAAAAAAAATTACAATTTTACTTTACTTTAACTCCACCATCTGTTGGATACCTTAAGAATTTAGAAGCTTTTTCCTTAGTCTCTTGGGAAACACACAGAAAGAAATGGGATATGAGATTTACTTATGTAGGTAGGAACAGTAATAGTCAGCCGCGTTACAGTAATAGTACCCCATGTCAGCGATTTATAGAACATTTTTATAATTATTTGTTTGGTTTTGGAATGAAAATCGGATGATACATTTTGCGCCACCTTGTACATGATATTGCACGCGACTGTACCTGTACAACGTTGTAACTTTCGCCATAAGTATGATTGTAAAGCTCAGCGCAGAAAGTGAAATTGCACTCCGCGAGCTCGACACAGGAAACCGACTCTGGTAGAAGACTCGTTTGCCTCAAAGCGGTGTTTTTACTTTGAATTTCTATCAGTAATTGCGTACTAAAAGTTCGTCTTTGTTGATTTATGTTGGGTTTTTAAATTTCGCTAGCTTTGTTTACTATCGCGAAAAGTATTTGCCGGACAGATCAATGTTTGTGTACTAACATATTTGAAGAGTATTTTGAGATATCCCTACCTGTCTTGTAAAAATTAAATCTTTCGTAACAATTACTGTTTCAAATCTAAATATGATATGTTATATTGAAATACTTCTGACTTCGACGATTCAAAGACTACAATAGTCAGGGAGTACCCTGAGTTATCTATTTATAGTCGGTCGATTAATTTTAAAAGTTCTTTCCGTACGGATACAGAAGACATGACAATGTTTGTTATATGCAACGAATTTTCTCAAGATTTATAGACAGGAGACGATTATTTCTCAGGTGGACAGGAGATGGTCGAACTCAAGCCAGTAACAACAAATATGCATTTTTGTTGTAACATCGCACTTATTAAAAACGTAAATACAATATGGCCGAACACATCACACTAATTAACGGGTGATCTAATTCAAAACTGTCGTTTAACACTAGTTTTCGTATGGGAGCAAAACGTTTGATAATATATGGTTGGTATTCCGCTCCTGTGAGTCGACTGTGATGTTATGTAGCCTATAATCTACTTCAATGAACGGGTTATCTGACGTAAAAAGATTCAAATCGGACTGATAGTAGACTTAGATTAGCACTTACAAATATACAAACCCTACAGCTTTTTAATATTAGTTCAGAAATAGGTGTTTTCGAGCCTTATACTCGTGACATGAGAGTAAGGCATCAACACTGTATCTGTTTATTATCACAATAAGCATTGATGCCTGTCACCTATGGAGGTAGGCAGAGATGTGTATTCCAATTTCGCTCCACTCACCGTAGCCGTTTACTTGGTGGTATGCTCCTTCTCTGTCTGGGAATCTACGGAATATGAGACTCTCCCAATCTCCACCCTCTTGCCCATCCTGCTACCAAACAGCAGTATAACAACTGTTCTGTATAGAGAGCCAGTATAATTATGGGCTGGGGGATATTCCATCTTAATCCTCAGGGGTGAAAATGCATCTGTGACCTTCTACAATTAAAGTTGATTGCAGGCGTCCATGGACGGTTAGACTCGTTTTTCATTCGAATCCAATAAAAAAACGCCTAAATTGGTTTTCGGAACCCACTTTTCTTCTCCTCGGTAGATAGAACGTGGCTTGTCCCGTCGGATTTGCCCTAAATCCCCACGGTAAGAAAAGAGGGGTAGATTCTTACGCCGTCAAACGGCAGAAATTTATCCCATAAGTTAGTTGCAGACACTACCGGGTCAATAGTAGTATAAAGCTGCGCTGAAAATTAGTGTCGCGGGAATCCGTAACATAAACTGAGACCCATTGGTTTGAAAAAAAAATATTGTAAAATCTTGATGTTTTTCCGGTTTTTATTATTCGTTCAATTGTTTTATTTATAACTTGTAAACTAATTGTGGTGTAATGAACAGAGTTTCTTTCTTTCCATAAAGTTTCATAACAATTGAATTTAGATCGACATGAAACGCGTCATGAGTCAAATTAGTCTTGTTGTTTAACGTCCCGCCTGTGTCCACTGTTAGACATTTCCAATTCTGGGAGACCTATAAATCACTCCCAAGCACTAGCACAAAAAAAAAAGATTTAAGTACCTATCGCTTCAAAGTATGAAAATAATTTCGTTCGTGCGAATTGGCGTCGTTCCAATGTGTAACGGGTGCAAATAAAATACTCGAAAGGATAAAATTCATTGATCAAATACGAGTTATCTTAATAGGTGATAAGCTCCTTTGCTGTCTAGGATCCGTCTGGGTACCGCCCCCTTTATTTGTTCTTTCCGCTAATCTGCTGTTCGAACACTGACGTGTGTGAGCAATCACGATCTTCAGAGGTGAAAATGCATCTCTAACCTTTCTTCGATTAGAGCCGTTTGCAGTAGCTTCAATGATTACCGTTAGATGCTTAGCTCGTTGGTGAATTCGGCCGATTCGACTATTCAAGAACATCGTCTTATCCGAGAGTAAATCTGTTATGATAGAATTCCCATTTGGGATTTAACAAGCTGGCAGAATTCGAACCCGGTGTCATTATTACCAACTAGTCTATCAGTCCGCCATTAAACCGGCATTGATAAAGCTGTTAAATTCTTACAACCCAACTACTGATATTGTAGTGAATTATTACATGTTACAAATGGCTCAATAAAATCGCGTTGAAAAAAAGGCAAATTTCTTGGCGGATTCTCTCCGAGAAGGTCTTCTTTATCAAACCGGTGAAGATTTTGACATTCATATGAGTTTTATACAAGCAAGAAAAGTAAAAGTTTTAACTTTGACGACTAAGTTAGCAGACAGATCTTTAGAACAAAAGGTATATAAGGCAACGAGCAATTTAGGTTCTCTAACGTCAATTTAATGTCAGGAAAGTCTCAGCTCATGTAAGAAAGGCGAAGTATATAGAAACTCTCGTACAACGAACCTAATACTGGGTTAATAGTAGGTAAAACCCAAATGATATTTTAATAGTGGAAGTTCTATTAACAAATTCCTTACATCTTCGTTCACCAAAATTATAAATGGCTTTTTATATTTAATTTGGTCTATGTTTTCTCCCTCTCGCACTCTTCCGTAATAGACTGTCATTATCTGATCACCCGGCCTAGATAAAATTAGGTCTATCATACTTGATATGGTTATTTCGCCATCTGCTGCAAACAATAAGATTTCTGGCACTTTTCTCAATCGACTTTTATGCGATAGGATGTGTCATCTCTTATTCTGCATACAACACGGCCTGATAATTTCACATTATAATATTTGTTCTATCATTTTGTTTTATATTTCAATAGACTACTTTTCATTACACAAACATTAGTGTTTAATTCTGCGAGCTTACCTTGCGCCTGTCAGGTTTTAACCGTTATGTGTGTACAAAATATACACAATCAATCTTTTACAATTTTACCTAAACAATTATTTATTTAATTTGATCGATGTCTTCTTCTTCTCGCTCTCTTCCTTAATAGACTGTAATCACCCGGCCTGGATACATTTAAGTATGTCATATGTACTCGATATGGTTATTTCGTTATCGTCAGAAAATCATGAGATTTTCTGGTAGGCTTAGTTGATCATTACGACACCTACAGTACGAGATAGGCTGGCGGTTTCACTTTCGCTGGCAGGTATAATGTTACTCCATAGGTTGCTGCTTACAATATTTGTAATAACAGTCGTGGCTTTACAGAATATTGTATGGTTAAGATCTGCCTCCGAATTAGGAGACTCGATTTCTATCCCCTATGAGGGACAACCTCTGGTGAAAAGTTGTTTGAAATTACTAAAATAAATATCCAGCTCTCAGGCTACTCCATTATTGGGTATGCGGTCGTGGGTGCAATATATTTATTTTGTTTAGGTGAAATTGCAAAAGATTGATTGTGTATATTTTGTACACAAGCAACGGTTAAAACTTGACACGCCACTGGTAATGGTCCGTGTCGATACAGCGTATAACTGCGCAAGGTAAGTTCGCAGAATTGTTTAAAATTAAACAATAATCAGGCCGTGTTGCACGCAGAATAAGAGATGACATATCCTAACGCATAAAAGTCGATCGAGGAATGTGTTAGAAATATTATTGCTTGCAACAGATCGCCAAATAAACATCACTTATCTATGTATGTTACGTAGAAATGTTTAAAACAAATGAAATTCTATTAAGTTATATGTCATATCAGGACTATTGACCATAGTAGGCTAGGAAATGATATACGACAAACAATAATTTTTTTTTTGTTTGTCGTAAGAAATTTTGCCAATCATAATTATTTCATGTACTTGTTTGACAACACAAAAAGCCAAATATAATGTTAACAACAAGAAACAATAATAAATGTCAATATGATGAAGTTGCACCAAGAGACAACAATCGCAAGTGTAAATTATGTAGGAAATTTTCTTCAAGCTACCTTAAGCGTATCGCAACAACAAAGTTTACATTTTCGCAACACGTCGTGTGTTAACGAATTTGACTTGAGTTAGTTGACTTAATAAACATTCACAAAGGAAACGTAGGATACCGTCGGTGTTTCTTCTGAAACTCCCAAAGGAACCTCTTTTCATAGCCTTTTTTTAATTTAATTTTGTGTATTATGTAGTGTCCATTAATTATTATAATAAATACAAAGTAATATTAAAATATTTTATACAAAAAAGTAAAAAAGTAGCAGCTTTTAAGTGCCCAATGCTGGGCAAAGGTCTCCTCAAATATCTTGGAGATAGTTTTGGAGCCGGGAAGGGCCCGCCTTTTTTTCTCAGACATGCCGGTTTCCTCAGGATCTTTTCTTTTAAAATTGCTATTAACAAAATGTTAGTGTTCCGACGCCACCGGGGATCGACCTTAGGTTATCGCGCTCTATGAATCTAAAGTGAGCGCCCTACCACTTCCGATGGTCATCATAAGCTATGTTTTATTAGCAAATTAAAAAAAAATGGAAGCGTAAGAAAATACAGAAACAGCATGTTATTGATCCGCTATAAAACAAAGGTTAGTTTGTGTTTTGCGGCCGGAAATTTAATATTGGAATTTCTATTAATTTGTCTTACAATAGTATTTTTATTAGTTTGTCATAGCTACAGTAATTTAAAAAAAAGTTGAAATTTTTATTAAAGTTCGATATTATGTTTTCACTCTTAAATAGGCAAAAGTAGATTTAGTTCCGCATTTATTATTCACGTCTGTTTTACGTGTATTTCATACAAATAAATATATCTTAAATCTTTGTTCATAATAAAAATGAACTTAGCGATAGAGTAGTTAAGGGGGTCTGCCTCGGAATCAAGAGATCTGAGGAACGATCCCCAATGTCGTCAGAGGTCGGCAACCTTTTGAGTCGGAAGAGATAAAAATTAAAATTTACAAAATTTAAAGACCCACAAAAATGAAAAGAAAAGTCATGAAAATCTCATAGCAATCTCTGGGAGCAAATCAACCCGTTACGTTATATAAGATAAGTGGGTTGCGGAAACTGAGTCCTGTCAAATGGATATCCATAATCCCAACCTTTCCCTATGGACTAGAGGATAAATAGACTTTGATTACACTATGGCAGAGGTAGGCAACCTTTTGAGTCGGAAGAGTTAAAAATTAAAATTTTAAAAAATTTAAAGAACCACAAAAAATTTTCTTGCCAACTATAAATAGTGCTAGCAAAAATATAGTTTTTGATAAAAAAAAACTAACTGCGTATGGATTAAAAGAGCCGCATGTGGCTCGCGTGCCGCTGGTTGCCGATCCCTGCCCTATATGAAGGGCTAATACCAATGAATTATTCGTAACTTACGAGAATGTACGATTACTGTCGGAGGCGTAAATACTGATTCTGAGATAGACTCACCACCTGTCGCGTTTAGCCAAAATGAAGTCTTGTGGAAAGGGGGTTGAAAGCGGGTCTAAAATACTGTCTAGACATGTGACTACCGCATCAGGTATACGGTCGCGAGAGCTGTTATTTGTGAACATTTTTTAATATTCTGTACTTGGTAGAGCCAAGCGACAGCTTTTGCTGCTGCTCCAATGGGCCGGTTCGACCGGGGTAGTATCACGACCTCGCAGAATACCCGCTTGAAGTAGAGGCATCTTGTGCTTCTGCGTTTCGTTCGGTGGTAACGAGAGGCCCGCTCCCCCTTTCACATCATCCCTCCCATCGCTGAAATATCTTTTAAGGCCGGCAATGCACCTGCATCTCTTCTGGTGTTGCAAATGCACGTGGGCGACGGTAATCACTTACCATCAGGTGATCTCTTTTCCAAAAAAAAAAATACATATTGTTACATTGGTAAAGATTGGCGACCATAGGCGGAGATATTCGGCGGTTTAAAAATTGACTTAAGTATAACAAAATTAAGCCTGAATTATACCCTTTTAACACACATATTGGATAAATTCTTGTTTTCAGTTTTTGAGTATTCGGAATTAAAATACGCGTTTCCTTCGATTTTTGTACGTAAATGATAATAGTTCTCCGAATTATCCGGTAGGGGCGCTTTATCGTTATCAAACTCTGTAGTAATAGTTTAAAACTTACACTCAAGAGTACAGTTCATTTCTTTTTGTTACTTGTTTTATCCGCGTAAGGTCTTTAGGCGGATATTATCGGCGGTTTGCAAATAGCTTGAGTAGTAAGTATAACAACACGCGTAATGGATAAGTTCCTAAGGGATCTCATGAATAACTCTCGGAAATAACTTTATTCAAGATTAATAGAATCGGCCCTGAATGGAAAAATCATATGCCATAAATTTTAACTATTTCTTAATGTAACTTTTAATCTAACTTCGAAACGCCCGGGTCTGTATTAATTGCAAAGATAAATTTGCATTAATTAGATCGTTAGTAATTGGAACAGCAATTAAAGGCGCCCTGAGAAATTTAAATTGTCGAAGGGGGTCGCAGTTTTTAAATGCTTATTAATGTAATTAGAAGACGAAGTTAACGGCACTCGAGTTTTATGGAAAGGTCTTTTGAATAGGAACAACTTGATTATGATAATGAAAATCAGTTTCTGTATTAGACTAGTTGCGCCCCGCGGTTTCACTCGCGTTGAATTGTACATTATACATGCCTGTTTCACATAATGAGTCAGATACTCACATAATGAGTACCTGACCTTTTTATGGCTACTGCTCCACTCATATAAATCGTAGCGTGATGTTATATAGCCAATAACCTTCCTCAGTGACTGGGCTATTTGACGCTAATATTTATTTTAAATTAAACGGGAATATCCTGATACGTTGTTCTGCCCTTTCCGGTAGGTGGCGCGATGAGCATGTAAAATAAAATGATTGATATATGTCAATAACTCGACCAAAGCGCCACCTATCGGGTCCTAGCATAGCTTTGAACCATCGTATTGACAGAACAAATATATTGTAGGACAATCAATCGGTCAAGTCGTTCAAATGTTACGCGATCACTTAACAGACGGACACAAGATATTTATATATAAAAATAATAAAACACTAAAGGGGAATGGGTTGTAAATTGAATATTTGACTGTATGTCTGTCTATTTGCTTACGTACCTCGTGAAAACGACACGGTCGATTTGAATGAAATTGTATTAGTTGTATAGCTTATAGTCAGACTTCAAAATTCTTACGCACGATCAAGGTCAATGTCCAACGACGTGTTCGATGGCGTTGGCGTTGGCGAACAATGGCGTTCTAAAAATGACGAAAATGTCTTTCAACATTATTAGCACGAAGTCGTGCGAACAGGAGTTTACAGTAAATTCTGTAAACGTATAAAAATCTAATTTTTCAGGGTCCTACTCAGAATTGCCCCTTTATTCTCTGTCTATCGATACCGAAATTTTAAGCTTCTGAATGTGATAAAAGATACGATATTTTTATCAACCCTTGTTTTCGTCCCCACTGAGTCATCACAAACCTACAGAGTAATTCTCGTTAACCTACAAACCTTAAATTTGTTATGGTGGTTGAAGTTATAGACCTGAATGGATCGTAGCAGAATCCAAATTCATATTACCTACGTAGATGACTCTGGCATACTTTTTTTTTCTGGTGTATGGAAAATGCGTTACGCATACCCTGTTATGGGTCCGCATAACAGGGTTATTTCGGACTCGGATCTCGCAAGGAGAAACATACCGACTAAAAACCATCCACGACGCTGTTAGCCCGGAGGCTTTTACAGCTTCATCTAAAGAGCCCGCGAGTTGAGTGGGGTGACGATTTTTTTTATTGATGCGCGGATTTATACGCGGGAGGATAATAGTGGCCGGATGACCCATTGACAAACTGACACGACATATCCCGAACCGAGTACGAAGCACTCCGGCACAGTGTTATTGCTGCTCAAACCGAGGGGGCCGTGTAGCATGCGCGGGCGACGGACGGCACTCACTTTAAAGATACGCGGGAAGACAACGGGCCCGAAAATAGGGACCCGCAGATGCGGGGCCCACTACCGACCCATTGACACACTTAATGACTCATCCCGCTGCGAAACACTCCGGCACAGTGTTATGGCTGCTCAAGTCGGACGCAAGCACACGTGTGCACGGAGCGAAGACGCAAGCGGGACAATGCTTTTGTGGGTGTGTGACTCTGGCATACATATACACCATCACATATATATCAGTCACACCGCACATGTGCGTGTATTTAGGATTTCTAGCAAAGGGAGGGAGGGGAAGGGCATTTTTTAAGAAAGTTTACTTCCTGTTCTATCGTATACGATGAAGCGAGTAGTGTACTCATGCTCGTTCGATATTGGGTGAGAGCAATATGTCCAAAACTGTGTCGATATTTTTTTGTAGCCCTGGTAGCCTAGTTCTATATTCTGCGACGTAAGAAAGATAATTTCGTTAGTCAGAAGTAGATTCTTATAATTATTGTTTTTTTTCAATCTACCATCGTTTCGTAATGTTGTTGCTCTAATGGATAAGACACAGGCCAAAAAAACTCAAAAAAGATGATACTAAATCTTTTTTGAGTTTTTTTTTAATAATTAGTGTGCTTCTTGGTGAATTAAATGAATACTTTTAACAACGTCACAATAACTTTATTAAACTTTATACATTCATAAGAAGGGAAACCTGACATTGGCAATTAATATTGGACAATACGGGGTTCACATAAACTTTATGAATTGGAAACCATGTCGTAAAATTGTCGCTTGTTCAGCTTTATTTTACTATCATTTATATTACAACTTAATCTGATGTTTTAGGATGCCTTCGTTAACGTAAACTGCACACACAACTATGTAAAAAAAACTATATAAAATATGTAAAATATAGAACATATCTTTCGTTATTTTTTAATTCAGTATTAATTAGATCTATCTTGCACGTAGCGTCTGTGACATATTTTCTACTTATTCCAGAGGTCAGTAATAAAAAGCAGTAAGTAAGTAATAAAAATAAATATATAGCACATTAAACGAAGGATTACATTTTAAATAATAAAGAATACTTTTGCATTTATATAACAAAAACTCTTCAACGTTCTGTTGATTTATAAAGGCATGTCGATCTTCATCAAACTTTTCGCCGTTATCTCTATATTTGTACGAAATATTAGCATATTTTTTCACGGAATTGAATAAAAGGGTTTCTTTATCCATTATAAGTGAAAGAATCCATGTTAACTTTTGTAAGAAAAATAATAAATTTGCATATAATGTACCAGCCGGCTAAACAATTTATAATTATTTTTTTTATTTTCCCTTCGGTAAGCTCAGTTGGGTAAATAAAAACTTAGCGAGTCAGAGTCAGACACGCGCACAACGACACAATATTATTTGTTTCGTAGTTACCAAGAAATTGTATTTTCTTTCGTACAGTTCGAGCCCGGCTCACACTTGGCTTTACACTATAATCACACCATGTTTGACGCTTCATAAGTATTACTGGTTTACGATACAGCAGATAGCTCAGCGCGCTATGGAAAAGGCTATGCTCGGTGTTTCTCTGCGTGATAGAGTCTGCAACGATGATATCCGCAGCAGAACTAAGGTAACCGACATAGCCGTAAAGATCAGCAAGCTGAAGTGGCAATGCGCCGGCCACATAGCTCGCAGAACTGACAACCGCTGGGGAAAAAGGTTCTCGAGTGGCAGCCACGTACAGGCAAACGCAGTGTGGGACGACCCCACATGATGGAGTGACGACCTGCGCAGTGTTGCGGGAAGTCGATGGATGCAGGTGGCTCAGGACCGAGCTTCGCGGCAATCTTTGGGGAGGCCTATGTTCAGCAGTGGACTTCTGATAGGCTGAAATGATGATGATGATGTGCTACGAACAATATTTAGTTAAGTATAAACAGCAATTTCCGTGACGATATTCAGAGCATGATTTAATTCAATTCGGTGGCATTGTGAACGTTTACGGTTATTATCGAGCCATTTATTTCATCCCTGTAATAAATTGTTTCCGAACTCGCGTTATGTCCAAAGGTACAATTTGACAAAGGCCATCTTCGTCACGTATAGCATTTGGGCATTACATTTATTGTTGCAACTTTTATATGAATAATTTTTATCGGGACGACGAAGTATTACGTTGAGGATAGATACATTATTATATTCGTCAAACTAACCTAAAAAATAGTAGCGGTTTAGTTTTGTAATCGCCAGGCGTCGCAATCTGACATTTATTGGTTGCCGGACAGCTTTTGTACGTGGTAGAGTCTGCAACGATGATATCCGCAGCGGAACTAAGGTAATCGACATAGCCGTAAAGATCAGCAAGCTGAAGTGGCAATGCGCCGGCCACATAGCTCGCAGAACTGACAACCGCTGGGGAAAAAGGTTCTCGAGTGGCAGCCACGTACAGGCAAACGCAGTGTAGGACGACCCCACATGATGGAGTGACGACCTGCGCAGTGTTGCGGGAAGTCGATGGATGCAGGTGGCTCAGGACCGAGCTTCGCGGCAATCTTTGGGGAGGCCTATGTTCAGCAGTGGACTTCTGATAGGCTGAAATGATGATGATGATGTGCTACGAACAATATTTAGTTAAGTATAAACAGCAATCTTCGTGACGCTATTCAGAGCATGATTTAATTCAATTCCGTGACATTGTGAACGTTTACGGTTATTATCGAGCCATTTATTTCATCCCTGTAATAAATTGTTTCCGAACTCGCGTTATGTCCAAAGGTACAATTTGACAGAAGGCCATCTTCGTCACGTATAACATTTGGGCATTACATTTATTGTTGCAACTTTTATATGATTAATTTTTATCGGGACGACGAAGTATTACGTTGAGGATAGATACATTATTATATTCGTCAAACTAACCTAAAAAATAGTAGCGGTTTAGTTTTGTAATCACTAGGAGTGGCAATCTGACATTTCTTGGTTGCCGGACAGCTTTTGTACGTGGTAGAGTTAAACGACGGCTTTTGCTGGTACTCGAATGGGGCGGCTCGACCGGGGTAGTACCACGACCCCGCAGAATATCCAAATGTTTAACTTTGCTTAATTCCACCACCGAAATTCACGTGGCGCTAGTGCTGTAACTTAAATTGTAAAGCACCCGAAAACATCGCGAACTAAATGATTAAAAATGAAAGAGCGATGAATTCCGTAAATTTTAATTTTCATTCAAAATAAAAATATTCGCCGCGTACTTCGCACGATTCACAGTTCCGCTGAATCCTGTATGCATCAATAATGAAGTTAAGTGAAATCAGTAGTTACAGAGAGAGTTTGCGAACGCGAAGTTCGGCTCGCTACTTTGAAACTATGTAAAGTAGCTACGACGTGCTATCAAATTTGTGTAAGCACGCCTCGTAGAAAACTTACCAGCCTGTAACGTTACGTATCACGTTACGTTTTATTATCTTTGATCCAACTTTGTGTTCAAAATCTTTAGTTCAAATAAACATAGTCTGTGTACCGATTTACTCATTGGAAAATGTTGTCTGTTATATATGAGACCTTAATATGTACGTAGGTACTGCATCTTGTTTAATCTTTCATTAATAAATATTATAAAACAAAGACTCGATCTGCGTTTGTCTGTGTATTCGCTTATAACTTCTAAACGTCTTAGTTGATTTCAATGCGGTCTTCAGCATTATTTAAAACACTTCACGAGGTACGTTTATTATCTATAACACATTTACATTTAGTCTTGATATTACAGACTGTTTCTAGCGAACTGCGTCCACAGCGCACGGATCAACGGTTTACTATATGATTATCTAATAATACACAATACAATCGTATACATCATTAACAAACCAATTCCTATACGGAATTAGATTTAAGAAAAGCATCATCATCATCTTTACAGCCTACAAGTCCACTGCTGAACATTGGCCCTCCCAAATATTGCTACAAGTAGGGTCCTGAGCCACCTGCATCCATCGACTTCCAGCAACACTGCGCAGGTCGTCACTGTACGTGGTGCTGCACAGCATTTTGTTAGTGTACTGCATTCGCCTGTACGTGGATGCCAAGCGAGAATCTTTTTCCCCAACGGTTGTCAGTTCTGCGAGCTATATAAGTATATAATTTACCCTAAATACTTAATATTAAAAGTTTGTTCAGTTCGGATGAAATACCAGAATCTCTTGTACTGTACTACTTTTAGACGTCGAAGTAGCTGCCTGTAAATGCCCACTGCTGGGCAAAGGCCTCCTTCTCAAATACGAGTATCAGAGAGGGTTTAGTAGCCGCGAAGGACCCGCCACGCTGCTCGAACGCGAGTTTGCGGGCTTCACATATCCTCGAAATAATATTTTTATTATTTCTCAGATATGCAGTTTTTCTCACTGATGTATTCCTTCACCGCCGAGCACGTGGTAAATACAGCACTTAAGATTGCTGCTAACAATTTTAGTGGTGCCGGCACCGAGGATCGAACCCAGGTCACTCGCGCTCTATGAAACTAAAGTGAGCGCCCTGACAACTAGGCTACCACGGCTTCCGACATAATAAGATTCACTTCAAAAATTGTGAAGCCTTTTCCATAGTCGTAAATTTTATTTTGAGCACGTCTTTTTTGAAGTCAGCAGTACTTTGGTCTTACCGGCGCCGAGATAGTTAAAAGTGTAAACGCCGAAGTGATATATATCCCAGAAGCCGCACGCCACACGCCGCGCCACTCTGTGCTGTTTGAATTATGTAAAAAAAAAAAAAAAGTGTTTATAGTTCCCGTAGAATTGCGGGTGATTTCATAAGTATAATTATGATGGCACTGATAGCGTAACTTAACACACTAGCTTAAATTATACTTGACGTCGAGTTTGTTTAAAAGTAAATTAGCAGACTGTAAATGTCCACGGCTAAGCGAAGGTTTTTCGTGAGAGATTGGAACCGTGAAGTGTTCACCACGCTGTGAGTGTTAATTTATACGCTTGTTTGGGGCCGAATGAAAATCAGCGCTGCGACCCCTTCCGAATACTAATGACAGTTGTCAACTGAGCAGGAGATATTATAGTGCCGTCAATGTTTTCTGGGCAGACGAGTAAGCGGGTCACCTGATGGCAAGTGATTACCGTCCCTCTAGGTGCATCTGCAACACCAAAGGAGCTGCTGGTGCGTAACCTGCCTTTTTAGATGTTGGGGCGACGGGAGGGACGAATGGCTTCGCTTGGCTCTACCACGTCTATCTTGGGTTTCGTCAGGTATATGATATACAAATCCAGAGGGCACTCACACATCTATACCTTCCCGTATTCGATGTAACGCTTACGTGATAAGATAGGAGGAACACAACCAGACCCGAAAACATACAATCTTTATTTTGCACAAATATTGATTTCGGCTGGCATTCGAACCCAGATAGCACAGGTGTAAGGTACTTTAATAACTAAGTCTACGCAGTCCCGGTCTCTGGGCAATGGCCTCATTCTCAAATATCTGAGAAGGTTTTGGAACCGGGAAGGCTCCACCACGTCCAGATGTACGTGTGCGACGCCTAATGATGCGGGTTGGCGCTTTTACTTCACCGCCGAGCACGTGGTAAATACAGCACTTAAGATTGCTGCTAACAATTTTAGTGGTGCCGGCACCGAGGATCGAACCCAGGTCACTCGCGCTCTATGAAATTAAAGTGAGCGCCCTGACAACTAGGCTACCACGGCTTCCGACATAATAAGATTCACTTCAAAAATTGTGAAGCCTTTTCCATAGTCGTAAATTTTATTTTGAGCACGTCTTTTTTGAAGTCAGCAGTACTTTCGTCTTACCGGCGCCGAGATAGTTAAAAGTGTAAACGCCGAAGTGATATATATCCCAGAAGCCGCACGCCACACGCCGCGCCACTCTGTGCTGTTTGAATTATGTAAAAAAAAAAAAAAAAAAAAAAAAAAAAAATGTTTGTAGTTCCCGTAGAATTGCGGGTGATTTCATAAGTATAATTATGATGGCACTGATAGCGTAACTTAACACACTAGCTTAAATTATACTTGACGTCGAGTTTGTTTAAAAGTAAATTAGCAGACTGTAAATGTCCACGGCTAAGCGAAGGTTTTTCGTGAGAGATTGGAACCGTGAAGTGTTCACCACGCTGTGAGTGTTAATTTATACGCTTGTTTGGGGCCGAATGAAAATCAGCGCTGCGACCCCTTCCGAATACTAATGACAGTTGTCAACTGAGCAGGAGATATTATAGTGCCGTCAATGTTTTCTGGGCAGACGAGTAAGCGGGTCACCTGATGGCAAGTGATTACCGTCCCTCTAGGTGCATCTGCAACACCAAAGGAGCTGCTGGTGCGTAACCTGCCTTTTTAGATGTTGGGGCGACGGGAGGGACGAATGGCTTCGCTTGGCTCTACCACGTCTATCTTGGGTTTCGTCAGGTATATGATATACAAATCCAGAGGGCACTCACACATCTATACCTTCCCGTATTCGATGTAACGCTTACGTGATAAGATAGGAGGAACACAACCAGACCCGAAAACATACAATCTTTATTTTGCACAAATATTGATTTCGGCTGGCATTCGAACCCAGATAGCACAGGTGTAAGGTACTTTAATAACTAAGTCTACGCAGTCCCGGTCTCTGGGCAATGGCCTCATTCTCAAATATCTGAGAAGGTTTTGGAACCGGGAAGGCTCCACCACGTCCAGATGTACGTGTGCGACGCCTAATGATGCGGGTTGGCGCTTTTACTTCACCGCCGAGCACGTGGTAAATACAGCACTTAAGATTGCTGCTAACAATTTTAGTGGTGCCGGCACCGAGGATCGAACCCAGGTCACTCGCGCTCTATGAAATTAAAGTGAGCGCCCTGACAACTAGGCTACCACGGCTTCTTAGAACGGTTTATCGATGGATGAATTCATACGAAATGCTTGTGAAATATTTAGCTACATTATTCCAGATTATTGTTACTTAGTTTTTATGATAATATGGTTCCACAAGTCAACGCTTGCTTGTTTAATGATCCGAATAAATTCACCGATACCTTTCCTTACAGATTGAGCAAACTGCTCCTAAAATAGACCCAATGAAGTTAAGTGAGAACTAAGAAAATGAAGTAGCAGATAGCCATGATATCTCCAGGTTTAAAGTGTAACTTTACAGCTACTATAGGTGACGATATTCTGTGACTCGCTTTTGAAAAATCATGATTCGTGGGGGATATTTCCAAAGTAACAAGGAACCAATCGCTAGCTTCGTCTAAGTGCTTTTTAGATACATATTTTTAGATAATATAGAAGAGTATCTTCCTATAAAAATTGGTATAGTAATTTTCTTCTTGGTGTTAGAATCTGCCACCGTCTTTCTCTCTGTTGTTGTCAAAGCCGAATAGAGGGCGTTGAATGCGTTTGTTGTTTTACTTTAAGCTAGAGCAAAAAACCTTGAAAGAAACACATTTTAAACACGAGAAAATCCTACCTTTATTTTTTCTTATTATTTGTTGGTACACGCACCATAATAACACATACTCTGTGGTGTACAGAACACTAAAAGCTGGTATGCTATACACCAATCTCCGCTTGTCATTTATAAAAATACTGACGGCTGTCACCCATAGGAGTAGACAGAGATTACGGATTTCCTATTGACACGACGGATTGTTGTCTAATGTGCATTCGGAATCAACTTCTCCCCTCTCCACGAGACGAATGGTGTCGAGTTTGTTCTTGGATATTGTCATGAGATGTTCGAGTCGACACGACAGGGAGAATCATTGAAATTCTTAGGCCCCCGCCATATGGCATACGACTCGGTGGCGTTGTGGTTCAGCGTTTCGTCACGACGCTGGGATTGTTGATTCGTTTCCTCACAGTACAAGTATTATATGATCTACTAATAATTGTAAATAAATCCCTAAAGAAAGGAAATTTTTACAAGTAATTAAACGTCTATGGGTTGGATACACTTTCCTGTGTATTTTATTTGATATACCCACCCATAACATTAGTACTAAACTGTTTATTTACTAATTCAGATATTGTCATAAAACATGTATTCGCACTTATACATTCATGCATTGAAAACGTAACGCGTTACCTTAACCGATTGTTTTCTACCGTACCCAATGAAGTTAAGTGAGAACTAAGAAAATGAAGTAGCAGATAGCCATGATATCTCCAGGTTTAAAGTGTAACTTTACAGCTACTATAGGTGACGATATTCTGTGACTCGCTTTTGAAAAATCATGATTCGGGGATATTTCCAAAGTAACAAGGAACCAATCGCTAGCTTCGTCTAAGTGCTTTTTAGATACATATTTTTAGATAATATAGAAGAGTATCTTCCTATAAAAATTGGTATAGTAATTTTCTTCTTGGTGTTAGAATCTGCCACCGTCTTTCTCTCTATTGTTGTCAAAGCCGAATAGAGGGCGTTGAATGCGTTTGTTGTTTTACTTTAAGCAAGAGCAAAAAACCTTGAAAGAAACACATTTTAAACACGAGAAAATCCTACCTTTATTTTTTCTTATTATTTGTTGGTACACGCACCATAATAACACATACTCTGTGGTGTACAGAACACTAAAAGCTGGTATGCTATACACCAATCTCCGCTTGTCATTTATAAAAATACTGACGGCTGTCACCCATAGGAGTAGACAGAGATTACGGATTTCCAATTGACACGACGGATTGTTGTCTAATGTGCATTCGGAATCAACTTCTCCCCTCTCCACGAGACGAATGGTGTCGAGTTTGTTCTTGGATATGGTCATGAGATGTTCGAGTCGACACGACAGGGAGAATCATTGAAATTCTTAGGCCCCCGCCATATGGCATACGACTCGGTGGCGTTGTGGTTCAGCGTTTCGTCACGACGCTGGGATTGTTGATTCGTTTCCTCACAGTACAAGTATTATATGATCTACTAATAATTGTAAATAAATCCCTAAAGAAAGGAAATTTTTACAAGTAATTAAACGTCTATGGGTTGGATACACTTTCCTGTGTATTTTATTTGATATACCCACCCATAACATTAGTACTAAACTGTTTATTTACTAATTCAGATATTGTCATAAAACATGTATTCGCACTTATACATTCATGCATTGAAAACGTAACGCGTTACCTTAACCGATTGTTTTCTACCGTACCCAATGAAGTTAAGTGAGAACTAAGAAAATGAAGTAGCAGATAGCCATGATATCTCCAGGTTTAAAGTGTAACTTTACAGCTACTATAGGTGACGATATTCTGTGACTCGCTTTTGAAAAATCATGATTCGGGGATATTTCCAAAGTAACAAGGAACCAATCGCTAGCTTCGTCTAAGTGCTTTTTAGATACATATTTTTAGATAATATAGAAGAGTATCTTCCTATAAAAATTGGTATAGTAATTTTCTTCTTGGTGTTAGAATCTGCCACCGTCTTTCTCTCTATTGTTGTCAAAGCCGAATAGAGGGCGTTGAATGCGTTTGTTGTTTTACTTTAAGCTAGAGCAAAAAACCTTGAAAGAAACACATTTTAAACACGAGAAAATCCTACCTTTATTTTTTCTTATTATTTGTTGGTACACGCACCATAATAACACATACTCTGTGGTGTACAGAACACTAAAAGCTGGTATGCTATACACCAATCTCCGCTTGTCATTTATAAAAATACTGACGGCTGTCACCCATAGGAGTAGACAGAGATTACGGATTTCCTATTGACACGACGGATTGTTGTCTAATGATGCGGGTTGGCGCTTTTACTTCACCGCCGAGCACGTGGTGAATTTGGCACTTAAAATTCCTATTAACAATTTTACTGACGCCGGCACCGAGATAATTCGCGCGCTTTTAAAATGAAGCGAGCGCCCTGACCAATAGGCAACCACGGCTTCTTAGAACGGTTTATCGATGGATGAATTCATACGAAATGCTTGTGAAATATTTAGCTACATTATTCCAGATTATTGTTACTTAGTTTTAATGATAATATGGTTCCACAAGTCAACGCTTGCTTGTTTAATGATCCGAATAAATTCACCGATACCTTTCCTTACAGATTGAGCAAACTGCTCCTAAACTAGACCCAATGAAGTTACACTTCATTAAAAATATATACGTACTTAGAAATAGCAGAAGTAGACAACTAATTTAAATTCACAATACGTGGGTGTTAGTAAAGTTTTAATTATTTCATGACTCGTTCAATTTCGTTGTAAGGGATTATTACTTTTTTTCGCTATCATCTTGTCTCGTTTGATTAATGACTCGTAGCTCGCGTTATTTCACAGATAATTTGACAAAGGCTTTCACGCATAATATTTTCGTAATTGGACGTAAGAATACACCCAGTTTATGTATAACTACATACTATATTATTATATAGACCTATATACAATATTATAACGCTATTTATAAAATGTAGCACAAAATTCTGTAATTCCTACTGTAAAGCTGTGTGAGAGTTCTGACCTGTGCAGGATCCGCTACACTGCTCCAATGCGGGTTGTTGGACATCACATGTTCTCGAATGTTTTTTATTATTTCTCTGCAATTGAACTCACAATATTTTAATAAAAATTTTAGTGGTGCCGGCACCGGGATTCGAACCCAGATCGCGCGCGTGCGACGAAAAAATCGTTGGATTGGGATGAAAAATAAGCTAAAGGTCCACCTGATGGTAAGTGACTTCTGTAGCACTATGGGCTGCTACACCTGCTAACAACTTCAATCGAAGAAGTTTACAGATGCGTTGTTACACCCTGAGGACTAAGATAGAATGCCTTACGGCCTGTAATTATAATGGGTCTCTATACCTTTCAAACCCGAACACAACAATTGTTACACTGTTGTTTTACAGCAGATATGGATCAATGAAAATACCACCCTTATGAGTGATGCACAGTCGTCTCCTGGGCAGAGAAGGAGCCTGTCACCAAGTTATAATTTATACCTTTATCAAAACTTATTTTACGTTTAAGTCACGAAAGCTGAGTGATTCATGAAAGAGAGTGAATTAACCTTCGAATTACGAGACCTGAAATTCGTTCCCCTATGTGGTGGATTCGTACAAATGAGTTTTCGAAACTTATCTATGGTTGGTGTCATTAACCTGGACTCTGAAACAACGACGGACTCATTGTCTGTCACGTTGTTTCAAGAAAGCTCTGGTGAAACGTGACGTGACGAAACACATTATTGAGTATTTATTTATTTATTTATTTATTTATTTATTTATTTATTTATTTATTTATTTATTTATTTATTTATTTATTTATTTATTTATTTATTTATTTATTTATTTATTTATTTATTTATTTATTTATTTATTTATTTATTTATTTATTTATTTATTTATTTATTTATTTATTTATTTATTTATTTATTTATTTATTTATTTATTTATTTATTTATTTATTTATTTATTTATTTATTTATTTATTTATTTATTTATTTATTTATTTATTTATTTATTTATTTATTTATTTATTTATTTATTTATTTATTTATTTATTTATTTATTTATTTATTTATTTATTTATTTATTTATTTATTTATTTATTTATTTATTTATTTATTTATTTATTTATTTATTTATTTATTTATTTATTTATTTATTTATTTATTTATTTATTTATTTATTTATTTATTTATTTATTTATTTATTTATTTATTTATTTATTTATTTATTTATTTATTTATTTATTTATTTATTTATTTATTTATTTATTTATTTATTTATTTATTTATTTATTTATTTATTTATTTATTTATTTATTTATTTATTTATTTATTTATTTATTTATTTATTTATTTATTTATTTATTTATTTATTTATTTATTTATTTATTTATTTATTTATTTATTTATTTATTTATTTATTTATTTATTTATTTATTTATTTATTTATTTATTTATTTATTTATTTATTTATTTATTTATTTATTTATTTATTTATTTATTTATTTATTTATTTATTTATTTATTTATTTATTTATTTATTTATTTATTTATTTATTTATTTATTTATTTATTTATTTATTTATTTATTTATTTATTTATTTATTGTCATGAGATGTTCGAGTCGACACGACAGGAGAATCATTGAAATTCTTAGGCCCCCGCCATATGGCATACGACTCGGTGGCGTTGTGGTTCAGCGTTTCGTCACGACGCTGGGATTGTTGATTCGTTTCCTCACAGTACAAGTATTATATGATCTACTAATAATTGTAAATAAATCCCTAAAGAAAGGAAATTTTTACAAGTAATTAAACGTCTATGGGTTGGATACACTTTCCTGTGTATTTTATTTGATATACCCACCCATAACATTAGTACTAAACTGTTTATTTACTAATTCAGATATTGTCATAAAACATGTATTCGCACTTATACATTCATGCATTGAAAACGTAACGCGTTACCTTAACCGATTGTTTTTCTACCGTACCCAATGAAGTTACACTTCATTAAAAAATATATACGTACTTAGAAATAGCAGAAGTAGACAACTAATTTAAATTCACAATACGTGGGTGTTAGTAAAGTTTTAATTATTTCATGACTCGTTCAATTTCGTTGTAAGGGATTATTACTTTTTTTCGCTATCATCTTGTCTCGTTTGATTAATGACTCGTAGCTCGCGTTATTTCACAGATAATTTGACAAAGGCTTTCACGCATAATATTTTCGTAATTGGACGTAAGAATACACCCAGTTTATGTATAACTACATACTATATTATAATATAGACCTATATACAATATTATAACGCTATTTATAAAATGTAGCACAAAATTCTGTAATTCCTACTGTAAAGCTGTGTGAGAGTTCTGACCTGTGCAGGATCCGCTACACTGCTCCAATGCGGGTTGTTGGACATCACATGTTCTCGAATGTTTTTTATTATTTCTCTGCAATTGAACTCACAATATTTTAATAAAAATTTTAGTGGTGCCGGCACCGGATTTGAACCCAGATCGCGCGACGACGAAAAAATCGTTGGATTGGGATGAAAAATAAGCTAAAGGTCCACCTGATGGTAAGTGACTTCTGTAGCACTATGGGCTGCTACACCTGCTAACAACTTCAATCGAAGAAGTTTACAGATGCGTTGTTACACCCTGAGGACTAAGATAGAATGCCTTACGGCCTGTAATTATAATGGGTCTCTATACCTTTCAAACCCGAACACAACAATTGTTACACTGTTGTTTTACAGCAGATATGGATCAATGAAAATACCACCCTTATGAGTGATGCACAGTCGTCTCCTGGGCAGAGAAGGAGCCTGTCACCAAGTTATAATTTATACCTTTATCAAAACTTATTTTACGTTTAAGTCACGAAAGCTGAGTGATTCATGAAAGAGAGTGAATTAACCTTCGAATTACGAGACCTGAGGTTCGTTCCCCTATGTGATGGATTCGTACAAATGAGTTTTTCGAAACTTATCTATGGTTGGTGTCATTAACCTGGACTCTGGAACAACGACGGACTCATTGTCTGTCACGTTGTTTCAAGAAAGCTCAGGTGAAACGTGATGTGACGAAACACATTATTGAGTATTTATTTATGCATATAATATATCAATATTGGAAGTTAACATTTTCATCCACTCACAAAAGATCCTACAAAGCTACAAAGTCTAGCTCAGTTGCTAAAAACAAGTTTTTAATTAAATACAACATCTGATAAACAGCGCCTTTTGTTCGATAAATCTTTCGACTTCGAGTATTTTCTTGTTTGTGGTCTTCGCGTTAAAGGCTTTACTGTGTTATTGCTACCAGTTTATTTAATCTAAAAAGTTTCGGTCGGAAGAAGAACCTAACTTAATATAAATATAACAATATTCCATTACAACATTATATAGACAGCATAAACATTTTATAGCTTTTTCCTTTTATCTTCTCTTTGCTTAGTATTTATTTATTTATTTATTAATTTAAACTTTTTTTGCACATTACATAACAAAATGGCGGACTTAATGCCAAGAGCCATTCTCTACCAGTCTACCATTAGATTGAACAGAGAAAATGTAAAAGGGTGCACAATAATATTATGTTCATATATTATACTACAATATAATACTTATATATGACGGTACTTAGACATACATATAATTATAGTTGTACATTATATAAAACGCATTACACACTATACATACAAATTTATATAACCTTTTATACACATATATATACATATATATAAATATACACAATGCATACATCAGTATTTATTACTGTTGCAGTTTTTATTTTATTTTAAGTTAGTAAATAAATATTTTTATTTTTATTTTTGTTGAGTTTCGCATTTATTTCTTTATCTCTTTCTATAATAAGCATTGTGTTGTACTTGTGCCGTGTATAAATGGTTTTTCTTCCTTTCTTTCTTTCTTTCTTTCATTACCAGATTAAATGTAATCTGTCAATCAATTTTATATGACGACCACAATGATGATAATGATTGGGATTCAGAGGAGTAGCAGTCGATGGTGTCGTGGCTAAGCGTTTAGCCGCGGCGATGTGGGTCGCTGGTTCCATTCCCGTACGGGTATAGTATTTGTATGGACTACAAATAATTGTTTCGGGTCTGGGTGTTTGTCAATGTTCAATTTATGTATAACTGTAAACTGCCTCCGCGACACAGGACCGCTGTTAAGACTATGACACATTCTACCTCAATCCACGAAGGCGACAACGCATCTGTAATCTTCTTCGAATAAAGTTGTTGGTAGATGTCCATGGGTTGGACACTGGCGCATAACGCTTAAAAATAGATATGGGTTTGTTAAGTCGAAGTATATTATAAACATTGAATTGGCTTATCCTGTCGCCGCCAGGCAACATGAATCTATGCTGCTTATAGTCAGTGGAAACAAATTACTTTCTCTGTATTCTGGCACTCATACGTTCAGAAATTTATATGTCAAATTCCATGTCTCAAGCTCATTTGGTTAAAAGAAGGATATTTTTTCAATGTTTATTGAATGTAATACTAGAAGAAAGGAAAACCAAAAAAAAAAACTTTTTAAAATTGAAATTGCAGTACAGTATTATGTTATCTTTTATTCTAATAATGTGCGTTTATTATCAATTTTAAACCAATCTTTTGTTTCAGGTACAACAAATATAATACCACATTCAAACACTCGCAATTCATAAAGGTAACTCGTTTGTAGAGAAACTTCTCTAGATATATATTTACACTAAATTTTTAGTACCCATGACCATGAGTTCAATTGACTCTTTATTTAAGCCTCCAAGCCACGTAAGAATCAATTAATCATCGTGACTCTTCTAATTTTATACAGAAGGTATTTAAAACCATGGGATGTTATTATTAAAACCCTTACGAGGCCTTAAACAACCATCACCCCTTATAAAATAAATGAAACATGCTAAAAAATAAAACGCTTCTAAATTTCTAATTGATTGAAAAAAAAAAATCTTTTGTGGCTCATTTACACTCTACTCTACATTGGGTCGAACATGCATTTCTGTCGTTTTGTAAATTTTTTTTAAATTTAAAGCCGGTTTAAATCAATGCCTAACCAGGAACGGATCACATGCATTACGGTACGTAACATTTCAGTATGGACATGGTTTTCCAACAAGAAACGGTTATTCCATTGTACTCGTACGACTATGTCGAGTTACAGTTTCAACAGCGGTAATGGCGCGTGTTACACCCCTTTGTGATCGTTTTGTTCTAGATCATTCTACGCTCTACCGCAATTAACAAGCAATCTATGATATACTTTGTAAATAATCGTTATTCCATCCTTTAATACTATACTTTTTTTATTTAAATTATAAAACTCGTTCAGTTACAGGGCTATTGGAAGGTTACTAATAACATACCAAGTTAAACTGAAGCGTGTAGAAATGAATGCATTTCCGCTAGAGTCCTTTAGATTCCAAAATGATAATATCGGAGATATTTTTCAATGTTTATTGAATGTAATACTAGAAGAAAGGAAAACCAAAAAAAAAAACTTTTTAAAATTGAAATTGCAGTACAGTATTATGTTATCTTTTATTCTAATAATGTGCGTTTATTATCAATTTTAAACCAATCTTTTGTTTCAGGTACAACAAAATCATACCACATTCAAACACTCGCAATTCATAAAAGTAACTCGTTTGTAGAGAAACTTCTCTAGATATATATTTACACTAAATTTTTAGTACCCATGACCATGAGTTCAATTGACTCTTTATTTAAGCCTCCAAGCCACGTAAGAATCAATTAATCATCGTGACTCTTCTAATTTTATACAGAAGGTATTTAAAACCATGGGATGTTATTATTAAAACCCTTACGAGGCCTTAAACAACCATCACCCCTTATAAAATAAATGAAACATGCTAAAAAATAAAACGCTTCTAAATTTCTAATTGATTGAAAAAAAAAATCTTTTGTGGCTCATTTACACTCTACTCTACATTGGGTCGAATATGCATTTCTGTCGTTTTGTAAATTTTTTTTAAATTTAAAGCCGGTTTAAATCAATGCCTAACCAGGAACGGATCACATGCATTACGGTACGTAACATTTCAGTATGGACATGGTTTTCCAACAAGAAACGGTTATTCCATTGTACTCGTACGACTATGTCGAGTTACAGTTTCAACAGCGGTAATGGCGCGTGTTACACCGCTTTGTGATCGTTTTGTTCTAGATCATTCTACGCTCTACCGCAATTAACAAGCAATCTATGATATACTTTGTAAATAATCGTTATTCCATCCTTTAATACTATACTTTTTTTATTTAAATTATAAAACTCGTTCAGTTACAGGGCTATTGGAAGGTTACTAATAACATACCAAGTTAAACTGAAGCGTGTAGAAATGAATGCATTTCCGCTAGAGTCCTTTAGATTCCAAAAATGATAATATCGGAGATATATTTTCTGTAAGCTCCAAATGGGTGTTAAATTCCTTGATTTTTTTTTAAATTTAAATGGTTTTCCATCCGCAATTTTAAAATTTAAATTAATTTTATTTTCGCTTAATTTATGCTAGCAATTCTATATTTTAATAAACAACATTACTAATATTCCTTTTAACTCTCCAACTAAGCATTACAGCTTGTATCTGGAGTGCTTCACTACAATAGTCGAATGGCGGAACCGAATATACGACTTCATAATGATTTCTTGTATTTACGTGAACATTACACATTTCAAATGAAACTATTATATACGGATTTTTTCGCGTTTAATTTTAAGTTTTTACATTCTGTGTAGATCGGACCAAAATTATAATAAATACAAGCTGAAGGTGGCCCGAGTTAACTATGACATCTGGACGTCTAACACCTCAGTCACCCCGTGACCACGGCTGCTGTAGAGCAATCGAAACATCGGGAATATAAAAACATAATTAAATGCGGTAAAATCTATACGACGTCACGATTCGTAGGCCGCACCATTAGGCTATTGGCGTCTTATTACGAATATTTATTACATTTATCTAACGCAAAATGTCTGTGTGCACTTCGTATAAGTCATGAGGCAAATTTTCAATGTCATTTGGTTTCTGAGAAAATCGCCTTTGACAGATGGACAGATTAACAGACGGGTCGTCTACCCCCGTACGAACATCGAATACGAAAACGATATATGAGACTTGTTTTTCCCCTCGAAGTTCGGAAATTTAAATATTCTTGATGCGTAGATTTGATTTGTTTGTTTGTATTATACCCAACACTTACTCTGTTCTCAATTTCATAGATGCAAAAGTGGCCTTCGATGTACAGCTGAATTACCAAAATACGACGTATAAATTATCCAAACCGGTGACAGACAGCAGCGTCTAAGATAGCTAGGTAGGTACTGGGATCTTCAAATCCTCTGACATGCTTCGCGATTATGGAATATAATGTCATGGCAACAGTAGGCCTATTGTCACGCAGGCGTCTTATGTAGGCTATAGAAAATGATATCATTGCCTTGAACTTTGCTCAGCCAGAGCAAAGGCGCAGGTAAATCAATGATTACAAATTAATTTTTCTTATGCAGTCTGCCTTAACTCTTAAGTTAACTTAGAGAATAAGAATGCTTTTGAAATGAAACTGTAATTTGCGGATTGTATCGCGTTAAATTAGATTTTTAAATCCTGACGTTTCGGGTGCTTTACAGAGCACCCGCGGTCACGGGGGGACTGAGACGGTTGACGTCCTGATGTCATGTTTAACCCGGCTACCATCAGCTTCATAATTATTAGCTTTTGGCAGATTAAGCTCACGGTACCCAGGAGTCGTGCAGTGGTATGCTAGGTCTTGGATTTAATTTAACTAATTACTGGAACCAAAACAATGCTTTATATCTTTTACAAATATATTTAAAAACAGACCCTATAATTAATTATCAATCAAACCCATTGTTTAAATAAGTGGGCATTAGAAAATAGTGACATCTCTAAATTTGTCTGATTATCGCCAATGCGATTTAAAATAAAATATATGTGACTATTCGTGCGCCTGCATATTAAATCTGACATGAAAGTTATTTCACAAACCATAAGTTTTGGGATTTAAATCAATTCTAAATTCCACAAGAATACAGTTGCAGACGCAGCTCGTTCTGCTAATTCCATTGAATTGGAACCAAAACAAATATAAATAAAATTTATAGAGTCTTGTCTACACCGTCTGGCGGGCAGGGCGTGGCTACTGTCTGCATTGAGCTAACCACAGCGCTCACAGAACCGATAACCGTTAAGATCGAAAAGTTCTCGAATGATTACCACATTGTACAGTCAAATACAGTTTATGGTATACTCCCACAGATGACTTAAGACTGTGCTTAATCTATTACCCACTTATGAGAGGGGTTGTAATAATAATGATCAGTCTAAGATTTATATATAATTACTATTAATAATATGAAAAAGTCAATACAAGCTTTTCATAGTGGTACCAAAGAAAAAAGTTTTAATTAAAATAAAGTGGTAGAACAATAAACGGAAGCATCAACTTGCGGCAACGGAGTCCTTCAACAGTGTTAACAAAGAACGAGCCGAGAACAATTTAAACTTGTGAATGGGCTGTAAAAGAACTTTTTTCATTTAAGAGCTGACAATAAGTATGACTAACTGTTTGTCATACAATAGATTAGCGCTTGTAATTTATTAAGAAATACGTAATGAAAATACTTTAAAGATTTTCATAAGAAAAGTTACTTCATATAGAGAAGATGACGCTGGATACGTATAAATAGGTAGATGCTACACCGATAAGAAAGAAACATTTTGAAGCAAATGACAATGTCTTTTGGATGTCTTTTTTTATAAGGAAGCGGCTCGCCTGATGGTAGGTAATCCGTCACCCAGATACATCTGCAACTGAGGAGCTGCAGGAGCGTTGGGGGCCTTAAAGGATTTTTGGGGGATGAAAGGAATGATCGGGAAAGGGGTTGGGGGGCGTGGGTCTCCGGTTACGGTTACAGCGAATTAAACGCAGAAGCAATAGTGCTGTCTTGACTTCACGCCGATTTAACTAACAGATTTCGAGTTTCGTTACCACAGCTGTTTCTTCTACTTAGAAATAAAATTAAATATCTGTGACAAATCAAATCTATTTCACAAATAATCCGTATAACGTCGTTCCCTTATAAAGCCACAGCGAGCAAGATATGTTTTTAATGTGGTTTTATTTAACCGAGACGTGAGTATCAATAAAAGAAACCAAGATTTGCATGAGAAAAATAGTATGATATAATTGTTATGTAATATTTTTATGGCTCGAACCTTATTCGCTATGGCACAAACAATTTCTCAAAAATTCCATGGAAATTGCCCTATAAAATCACACTGTGTTATTTTAACAAAGGTTTCCTTTGTCCAGGATATAGTTACCAAGGAACGAAACCATATCATCGATGAATAACACACGGAAACACAAAATTGTTTACAGGTGTCCAAGGGCTGCATTAGCCACTACTGGTGGACTATTGGCTCGTTGGTCTCCCATTACAGTAAACAAAATATTTAAACGTATTCAATGAAGTATTTTCTTTTTATGTCGGCACCGTTTACTTGTTAGGACAAGGCGAACATGAATATAACATGGACTTAAATGACAAAGGCAGAGACAGTCGAATGTGCGACGCCGAACGATCATTAATTAAACGTAACGCTTACGCTCGAGCGAGCATCTAATTCGGGGACCGGAAAACTTTTGCCGAAGGTTACTCGTGTTCAGCGCAGTGGGGTGGTCTTGTCATTGAGTAGTTCTGTAGAAACTTAGGTTCAGAACCATGTGCCCGGAATCGTGTATAATAAATATATAAGCACTCACGCTTCTCACCTTATTATGGGTATGGTTTCCTCTTGGCACGACTCACGACTCTTGTCTTTAAGTAGCTGTGGTTAGACTTACGTCCATAATAATATGTACGGAATTGTGCATAATAAACATATGCATGTGCACTCACGCCAATCATTCAAAGGTGTAGGCAGAGATTGTGAGTTTCCATCTGTCACGACTTCCACACACTTTTAGTCTCTCCAGAAGATAGACCGTGGTGGATGGTAAGCCTGGTGGCCTAGTTTGCTCCCGGAGATCGTCATTAGATTTTCAAGGCTTTTCACTAAGTCGCCTCTTACGACACCCACGTGTAGATTGGGGTCGGCAGATACTCACATAGCTACCACACGGCTCATTTTATAAGACTTGGTGGTTAGCGGACCTGACTGCTGCGTGTGTCCTGGGTTCGAATCCCAGCCGATGTCAATATTTGTGCAAAAACAAATGATTGCTTTTCGAATCTTTTGCGTTGTGTTCGTACCGTGTCTCTGTCACTGATCTGAACCATCCTCCGATCTTATTGCATAAGCGTTAGATCAAACACGGGTAGATAAAGACGAGTACCTCAGTGTTTGCGCAAACACTTACGGCACTATAATATCTCCTGAGCAGTTGACAACTGCCGATTGTTTTCGGAAGTTGTCGCGGTGGTCGAAATCGGCCATGAGGACATCATGTTTTAATAATTATTTTATTTATTTATTATACTTCATATACATAAGAATGTATATAGGAGGACTTAATGTCAGAAGCATTCTCTACCAGTCAACCTTTGGACGATGCAGAGAAGAAATGAAGTAGGTGTAGGTGATAGAATAGAGAGAACTAAAGAAAGGAAAAAAAATTATAATAAATGTAAATCTATATAATTAGTGAACGCTGTATAATTTACGTTGACAATAAATGCTTTATATAATCGTTAAAATTACCAGAGTATCGAAATGATTTTAGTAAATTGCCACTTATAAATTTATAAGGGTTAGAAATAAGTCGTAACTTTCGAGTTCCTTTGCCGACGACAATAACATTTTATGTCAGCGTCGTCTGTCGATACGTGGACGTGAATTACACACCAGTGTAACATAAACTTTATGAATCGGAAGTCACAACATAAAAAGCATTGTTTCTCGCTGAGCTTTCTTTTACTATCAGTTTTATTACAGCTTGATGTCCATGCCTTCAAGCCTGCTTACTTAAAGCGGATCCAGTGATCTGACAAAGTTTCCTTTTATGGAGGACACTTACGTATAACTCCAATCCTTAATTTTGTTACGCACTGTCGCCCCTTTTTACGAACCTGTTCCACCGTTCGTCGTCTTCAGGAGGTTAATAAACTTTACTTATATCTATAAAAAGATACTATAGGAAGGAATAAAGGTACTTTTTTGCAATTTTTTTTAATTTAGATAAACATATTCGTTGACGTTGTAATAGGGTTGCACCGATCCAGAAAGAAAATAATGCTTATTGCATTATACAATTGTGATGTTTTTATGATTTATTAAATTGGTTATAATGATCAATGACTAGACACACATATTAACTAGGTATGTGTGGCTCAGTATTAGACTAATGACTAATTTGTGTAAACAATCGACGCGCCGAAATGGCTTATGTTACACTCCGCGCAATCACATTAATTGATTGTAATACATTAAATCGGTCCCCTTTAAAAAGTCGTTACTTAAATTTACTCAAATTTAGCGTGTTCATATGATATTCGTACGCAAACTGTTTACAAATTACATTTACTACATTCTTCGGCGTCTCATCGTAACTATGGAAAATTTTCCCAAACAAACTACACAGCAGCTTTATTTACCCTAATATTATGCTCAAGCTTTCTGAAATGCTAAAAATAATTAAATAATTAAAAAAAAAATGAAAGCCAAAAATTTATCTTATTTTTAACTAGATATACATAATAGAAATAAATGAAGTTAATGAAAATTTTAATTATAATTTACGTTTGCGATTGTTGTCACTTTTATTGTGAACCTAGTAAAAGAGTTTACAATAATTTCCAGTAAAATAACCTATGCTGGGCAGAGACCTTCTTCCTTCTCAGATATATGAGAGGAGCCGGGAAGGGACACGCTGCTCCAGGGCGGGTTGGTGGGCTTCACATATCCTCGAAATAATATTGTTCATTATTTCTCAGACATGCAGGTCTCATCACGATGTTTTCCTTCACCGCTGAGCACGTGGTAAATACAGCACATAATATTGCTATTAACAAAAATTACATCTATTTCGAAATTAAATTTTATATCTAAATCGAAAATGTTTATTCATTTGTTATTTGAAATGCGCCAATTTAAACTTATAATTACCTTGCCGTATTACGGTGCAATGGCACTACTTTATGTTGCAATTCGAAGACTATAATATTAGAATATACTATGTAAGTAGTCCGTAACCGGGAATGCATGCAATGTACCCGTGTAACTTGGAATTATACGAGTAACATTGGATCGGGACAGAAAACTTTGTCTTTCCTCCATTCAGTTCCAAGCAACGTCAATGGTGCGTGTCTGCTCCACTTTGTATCGGCTTCCTACTGAGGTTTCTTTTCCATTGCACTTTAATGCATATACAGTTATGTGTCTATTGAAATAAAGAAAAAAATAACCTCTCGCGACTTTATAGGACCAAGTCTGGGCTGATCGAAGGTCTAGAACCCAAACCATTTCGGGCAAGAAACTCCTTTTCCAAAATGAACGGATACCTCAGATCCCCATAGCCAAATTACTTTAAAAATCCTATCTATAGATCCTATCCTATAGATTCAAAATACTTACCAATACAAAACAAGTTACCTAAGGTCAAGTAGTCGTAGTAGAGGGTCGATGTCGACCACTTTGGGAATCCCTGGTCTAGAAGTTTAGTTTAGTTCGTTTCAACCTCTTTTTCTCCGGAACAACGTCACAGGGCCCTTGTCCGTTATGCCATAAAAATTCGTGTGACATCTTTCTATTTAAATCGTGCTGTATTATATTTTAACATGGTTTGTTTATTAGTACATTTATTGAGCTTGGATGAAAAAATAACACAGTATGATTTTGTCGTGGAATAACTTCACACGGATTTGAGTGAAATACTTTTATGGCATAGGGGATAGCTATCGACCGAATGTCGGAAATCTATCTAAAATTAAATTGAAGTTTTAACAGCGTTTAAGTGGCCACTGCTGGGTAAAGGCCTCCTCAAATGTCTGAGAGAGTTTTGGAGCCGGGATAGGCCTGCCACGCTGCTCCAGTATGGGTTGGGGAAGCTTCACTTATGCTCGAAATAATATTTTTTAAATTTCAGGTTTGCAGGTTTCCTCACGAGCACGTGGTAAACACTGCGCTTTGCTATTAACAATTTTAGCGGTGCCTGCACCGGGGATCGAACCCAGGTCACTCGCGCTCTGTGAAACAAAAGTGTCCGCCCTGACCACTGAAGTTACCAATTTAACAAAAATACCTATCAATCTGCTTCCGTCACTAAATGATGTCATATAAAATTATGATAAATGTTATAATACTATATTCACCATGAAAATCCCGATGAAAATCTATGAATAAATTATGTCATAAATTTTTCCACTGTCATGGCGATTACATCATCGGCTTCTTACACCGCCCTGTCTGAATTCAAAGCCACGACGCAATTAGAGGCGGCCGTTTCGCGTAGCGATAATGGTATCATGTCTGATAAAGCCATATTGCGAAGGTATTTAAGGGATTTTCTGGGCATGTTACGAAACCTAAATTTGAAGATTATGTTTTAGACACAGACGAAAATGTATCATGCAGTCTTAAACATATCTCCAGCAGCTTATATATATCTGTCATCGCTACTTTAAGCGTATACTTAGAATATTAAAAAAAATTCTGAGTCTGGAGACTGTAAAAGTTTAAAATACCGTTATATTTTTTCTATATAAACTTTCTATTAATACGAATTATTTTTCATTTTTTGACCTCAAACTTCTTTTGGCAAAAATTGTTTTTGGCGCAGTTAGTGTGTAATTCTAATTTTTTCAAGACCTCGAACTTCTTATACTTCAGCCTATTTTAGTCTAAAACTAAACATAGGCCTCTTTAAGAGAGTGCCAGCAATAGCGAAAGGTATTTCTTGTAAGGTTTACCCTTACTTATCACTAAAGCGGATTGGTGAGCGCAGTTCAGAAAAAGTGTTTATAAATGACAAATGGGTAACATTACGCAGTCTGTGTTGCCAGTTTCATAGATAAGATAAAAGGAATTATTATTATAATAATCGCGAAGACGTCGCTTTAAATTTAAAACTTTTTACGATACAATTCCTTCATTTGTTTGGTTTCTCACAATAAAAGTAAATCACCGCACTTCTAATAATTCTCAAGCCTTGGAGGACTTTAAATGGATTACAACCCAGGGGTGTGACTCCAGCTGTCATATCTATTAGTGTTGGTTCTTGATAAATGGTACCTAACATATGTTACTTTGTAACATTGGAATATGATACAAAATAACAAATTATAGATTACCTGCTACCCTGAAGTGAAGTTCGCACAATAATTAAGCAAAGTTTTATCAGAGAAAGCGTTAATAAAAACTATCACTCATTTCTTAAAAGCTTTTCTTAAACGGAATTGCCACAATCGCCACACTTGGCAGGCTCCTGCAATGCATGCACCTTTGCCGCTGCTGCTTTTGTTTTTTTTTTTGTATCCAGCCGCCGAAGGCCGTGACTGGTTATGTCGGGATCGGCATCGAAGACCGACTAAAACCTCCACGGTTTAGATAAAAATACGCTCCTGCCCGTCATCGGTCTGTTTATATTTTGTCTGGTATTTTTACGAGATCTATCCATCAGGTGTCGTTGCGATTTTTAAGGTCACCTCTTGCAACCCTTGCGGTAAGGGTGGCAGATTTTTACGTCATTATCGCACAGCGTACATATTCACTAGTCTGTGGATTTAGGGTTCGTTTGATTATTCCCCATCAATCGGTCGCCAGACACGGAACCTTAATACTAATATCACTGGATTAAAATCATCGGTATAAAAAAACTATTTATTTAATTTAGAATTTAGATAATACGTTAGAGAATTTTGTGTAATAGATACATAAAAGAAATGGAGCCGCTACTTGTTTTCTTAGAGCTCAGACTCGATTATGGATCGTCTGGGAGTCGTAAGAAAACTGACAATATAACGTAATTTGATCAGAAGAACAGCTGGGGATCGCAATTAAGTGGTCTTTGTGAATTTAAAATTTAGAATTTTTTTGATAAAATTTATAAAATAATGTACAAAATAGTAACTGAATGCAATCTATGGCCAGCCACATGCCACAAAAATTCGCATAGTTCGCTTCTCATCTTTCTATTAAAATCTGTCCGTCCGTGTTATATTTTGGCATGATTTTGTTTTTTTTTTCTTTGGGAAAGAGGGTAAACGAGCAAGAGGCTCACCTGATGGTAAGTGATTACCGTTGCTCACATACTCCTGCAACACCAGAGGAGCTGCAGGTGCGTTGCCGGCCCTTAAGGATATTTGGGGGATGGGAGGGAGGATGGGGAGGAAGATGCGGGAGGCAGGAGTGGGCCTCCGGCTACCTCACTCACCGAACGAAACACAAAAAGCCTCTTCTTCACGCCGGTATTCTGCGAGGTTGTGGTACTACCCCGGTTGAGGTGGCCCATTCGAGCAAAAGCTACCGCTTGGCTCTACCACGTACAAATACACGTATTTGTAGGTAACCATGCCTTGCACATGGGATAGGTCATGTAAAGCTCTAGTCTTAGTGTTTAGGCCAACGTTATAAATAGTACATGAGCTAAAAAAAAAATGGTACTATCTGGCCTCCCTGTGTCGTACTCTAGTCTCCTGATTCTAAGGCACATCCCCCCGACCACACGGCTTTCATGGTACTATTGTTTGCGGTACAAATATTAACTCCAACTCGGAGGTTACACTCACCACTAAGCCATACTGTCGTCGATGGATCTATCAAACTGACTAATAACTCTGTTCTCTCACATGCCACAAAAGTACATTTAACACTAACTCTGTACAATAAATCCTTAGAAGTATGCTCCATGAAGATAGCCTTTGTTAAATTATTTCGCAGAACATAGCTCGGGTTTCATAGCAATATATCAAAAGAAAAAGACGAGGGGTGGGAAAGTTAACGTATAAAAGTTACCAAATGAGGCCTTTGGAAAGCGAAGCACAATATATTGAATGATGCTTATTAACGAGGAAATATAAGTAGAATGAACAGCCATATTGAAAATTAATTAACGTACTCCTACCCATTCACAGAATCCTACGTATTTATCGTAAAGAGACAGTTGAAGGCCGAAAGATACAAAGAACGATGTATGATATATCTGTGTAATTAATATGTGTCATCAGCATCATAACGAGCATTAGAGTGTTAAGTGAAGACTAAGTCAACTGTTGAAGACCAAAAAAAGTAAAGTAAAGTAGCAGCCTGTAAGTGCCCACTGCTGGGCAAAGACCTCCTTCTCAAATACGAGTATCAGAGAGGGTTTAGGAGCCGGGAAGTGCCCGCCACGCTGCTCCAGTGCGAGTTGGCGGGCTTCACATATCCTCGAAATAATATTTTTATTATTTCTCAAACATGCAGGTTTCCTCACGATGTTTTCCTTCACCGCTGAGCACGTGGTAAATACAGCACTTAAAATTGCTATTAACAATTTTAGTAGTGCCGGCACCGGGGATCGCACCCAGGTCACTCGCGCTCTATGAAATTAAAGTGAGCACCCTGACCACTAGGCTACCACGGCTCTGACCAAAGTTTGCTACAAATATCGGTCCTAGACTTCCCACAGCGTTGTGTTGGTCGACGCTCCATCTTACGGGGTTTTAGTTCTACACATGCTTTGATTGTACAAGGTTGCCACTCGGAAGCTATCATCCTCAACGTTTGTCATTTCTGCGAGTTATGTGTCCGGAAAATCGCCACCCCTTGCTTATAATATTATTTATTTTTTGGATAACTGGCTACCACAACCCTTAGACAATTGCATACGAATACGAATACAAACAGATACGGCTACAGACGTGTTGTCACCCTTGAGGACTGAGAGCGCATAAATATCAAAAGATTACATGAGTGCGAAAGAAATCTTTCAAAAATCATTACAGGCACACTTCATACCATTTCACGTTAGTATTGAACATCTCAGCCTATTAGTCGGACGTAGCGAGGCCGGTATTGTAGCCGATAATAAATAACCGCTCTTTGTACTAGAATGAACAGTTAATATAACTCCATGTATAGTTGAATTGCTTTTATAACATATTATTTTTATTCCGTAGCTATTATTCTTTGTACCTCATAGGCCCATTGCTCTTTTTAGGAATACGTCGTAAATAGAAGTGGGGTTCTTTTATACGATCTTCACAAGTAGTTTCCCGGTTGATTCTTTAATAAAATAAAGATTGTTGTTGAAGGACTTTGTTACAGTGATTTGGTTTTATACTTGTTTCTATGAAGAATTTATTTCATAGGTTTAAGTCACGTTGTGGTTAGGTATTATCTTACGGTATTCGAAACACAAAAATAATTGTAGCCGTGATGTAGAGGTTAGGTTAGGTTAGGTTAGAGAACATGCCACCCCCGTTTTTCCCGAGGGTTTCGTAAAAGGCGACATTGGTACGATAAAATGCGAACCACAATGATTTGCAAGCTGTCCGAGACCGGGACTGCGACAACGACATAAAGTACATAGTATAGACAACGACATAGTAATTAAAGTCCCTGACATATCTGCCAGCTGGGTTCGAATCCCAGCCGTAACCAGTATCGGTGCAAAATACAAATGCAATAATTTCATAACCCGACCTCTTTACCCCATTGGTTTTCGGGTCTAGTTGTATTGTGTTCGTACCGTGTCTTTTTCACTGCATCTGACCCTTCCTCCGATCTTATGCCATAGGCGTTACATCGGATATGGATAGGTACGAGAGACGAATGAGTGCGTCTTTGTTAGCGCCTACATTACGGCACTATGTTATCTCATGCACAGTTGACAACTGCCGACATAATTCGGAAGTTGTCGCCGTGGTCGGAATCCGGCAGGGGGCAGCAACGTGCACCGCGTGCAGCTGAGGTTGATCATTAGATATAACGATAGAGTATTCACCCTTACTTCACATTCAATATTCACCCTTATTAGTTACAATATTTAAACTTTGATAGTTTATCAAGTATGTAATATGTATAAGTATTATGTATTTGATATTAATATTTAATTTACATTTCTGGTAGAGAATACCATTTAGCCCGCCCATTGTAAACCATAGTTTTAAATGTTAACAATGAAGAATAAATTCATGATCAAAAAAATATATTTTTGTATACAAATGACACCTTTCACTATTCTACTTCAACAATAATATAATCGCTGACTGCAGAAACAGTCAGGTTTTGCAAACAGTACAGTATAGTATGTAAGAGCTAATAGCCCGCTCGTTCGCTATGATTTTCAAATCGCTTAGTCCCTTCGATGTTAACGACCAACGCCATTAAGCGATAGCCGGCATAGTTAACTTCCGAAGCAAGGAAATCATCATCATCATCATTTCAGCCCATCACAAGTCCACTGCTGGACATTGACCTCCCCCAAAGATTGCCACAAGGCTCAGTCCTTACCCAACTGCGTCCATCGACTTCCCGCAACACTGTGCAGGTCGGCCGCTCCATCTTGCGGGGAGTGGTCTCACATTGCGTTTTCTTGTACATGCCTGCCACTCGAAAACCAAACACAAATGCTTGCTATTCATTTTTTCACCACCTAGAGGCATCTTATGCTTCTGCGTTTCGTTCGGTAAGTGAGGTATCCGGAGGCCCACTCCCCCTCCCCATCCCTCTCCTCATCCTCCCTTCCTTGTTCCAAATATCCTTAAAGGCCGGCAACGCACCTGCAGCACCGCTGGTGTTGCAGGTGTACGTAGGCGACTGTAATCACTTACCATCAGGTGAACCGCAAGCTCGTTTGCCGCCTTTCCCATAAAAAAAATGTAAGTATTATTTCATGCTCATTCATTATACCGAAGCATCGCTTTTCAGGCATACAGCGCGAACTGTGTGCTATTGGAACACTTCCAAGAGTCGACGTTATCAGTAAACCTTGTACGTCGATGTTCAATATCCGAGGAGATATATTCCCTCGAATGGTTTGCTACAACAATTTGTAAGTTTGTTCAACTTGTTAAAACTGTCGTACTATTCCATTTATGTCTCTCACTCGTTATATTAATAATGTATTACCGAGTTATATCAAACTAAATTTCTCTGTCGTATAATCGCTACATAATTCAAAATTCAATCAACACCATCTTGATGGAATCGTTCATTCACGCCGTAAACTTTTTTCTCGTCTTTTTTCTTTCACTTCGTGTAATCAGCGGTGGTCTGCGATATTTACATATGGATGTGGCTTAAAACCTTCATGAAAAAAGGCTACTGCTAGTTTTAAGGTCCAATGTGAGGATGATATCTTAACATCAATCGACACGCTCGCTCATTTGCCCCCTCTACTATTAATCAAATCACATCAAATCATATATTTAACATAAGTATCCTCTTTTTGATTAAAGAGTTTCTTCATGATCTCTTTTTTTGATTTCCTATTTGATAAAGATCTGTTGATTAGAATTTATGGTTAAAATCATTAGTAGAGCGATCTACTCATTCCCAGGTATTATTATCATCCAAGTATATCTTTTATATATATATATATGTATATAATTAGTAAAAGAGTCGAGAGGAGCCGAAGTGTCTGCAATATTGTCTATTGTCTGAAAAGTTTGTCGAAATTTATTGAAATACTTCATAGTCTTCAGTTATGAAGTTTTCCTACCGATGTGTTTGACCTTGTGACCTCAACGTCATGCAATGAGTCGGCACTTACCTACTAAGCCAATGGTTATTAAAAATTGGCTGATTGCGTGGCTTAGTGGTAAGCGTAACTGCTTAGAGGTACTTGGTTTGAATCCTTAACGAAGCTAATGTTTGAGCAAAACGCTAATTATTATTTTTATATCTGTTTGCGTTGCGTCCTATATCTCTGATATTGCACCTGACCGGCTCTACAATCGTATTGCATAAGCATATAATCGGTTATGGGAAGGTTAAGGCGAGTAAGCATCCCTGTGTTCGGCGAAAACTTACGGCACTATAATAATCTCCCGGGCAGTTGACAACTGGACAGGAGGCTATCATTATGCCGAAGTTCGAAATATGATTACGAAAAATACGCACTGTGAAATACTAGTGAATGCACCGCCCCTTAGTTACTGACCTCTATTATAGCAATTATAAAATACCGCTTTCAAAACCGTATACCCTATCCCCTAGTGGTCAGAGCTCTAGACTTTTCATTAAAGCATACAACCTCGAAGGAGGAGAGCCTATCGCCGTCGCATTTTTTTAATAAAAGGAGTAGTTTGTTTTAAAGAATTAACAAAATCTAATCAAAAGAAAATTGAAACCTTTAAGTAATAACTTAAATTATTTTCCTTTCAATCACGTCTCGTCTCAATCTTTCATTTATCAAGTAATTAAGTTAGGTTCAAAAGATATTCAACTACACTATATGAAGACACAATTTAATTCAAATTAATAAATTGTTTACGTATAACTAGACAAATATTATGAGTATAATAAAAAAAAAATTAGAGACCTCGTTTAATGATGGTGGAATGTCGATCCGAATTTGCCGCACCCAAATCCCACAGACGTGGGATTAGTGTTGGAGAGCAGCGTCACCAGTGCGAAGGCTCTGGACCCACCAACTCGTTTGCCCAGTCTGGTGAGTATGGGAATACATTGTAAAAAATGTATGCATGCTTTAGCTGATGCTTTCGTGGAGAGACCTACGAGATGTTCAGAAGTGGACTAAAAAAGGGCGATGTAGTTAAAAAATATAATTGTGATTTAACCAGGTAGTCAATTTTTTTATCTAAATCCATCTGAAGATAAGTTGAATGAATTATATGACGAAAGCTTCTTCGTCAACAAGCCCTGTAAGTGCCCATTGCTTCTCAAATATCTGAGAAGTTTTTGGAGCCGGGAAGAGCCCGCCGCGCTGCTCCAGTGCATGTTGGCAGACTGTACAAGTCGTCGAAATAGTATTTTTTATTAATTCTCAGAAGTTTCCTTCACCGCCGACCACGTGGTAAATACAGGACTTACAATTGCTATTAACAATTTTAGTGGTGCCGGCACCCAGGTCACATGCACTCTATGAAACTAAAGCGAACGCCCTTTCCAGTGGGCCACCGCGGCTATGCGTCTTTTATATGTGAATTGTATTACATCATAGGTTTTGTGTTGACGGACTACAAAACTCTGACAGAAGAGCTTTGGTGCTGTTGTAAGTTCTTCAAATAAAAGCTTGCACCAACCATGACTTTTTTTATTAGACACTATTTACAATTACTGCCAATTAAAGTGTTAATTTCACTAATGTGACGTTTTTTGTGAAAATAATATTTTCTGGAAGACGGTTCATCTATCCGCAATTTATTAAAACAAAAACTTTATTTTATTTGTTATTTAATGTTTCCCTTTTCAAAATTACAAAAAGTTAAAACGGAAAACGGAATTCTACTTTTTTTTATAGCTTTTAGGAATAAAATTTAAGCGCGGTTAGAAAGAAGTTATTCTTTACAATTCTCACTTTTTACAGCCCGCAACACAACATTACATGCGAAACTTTGCGCAATAAATCTCACGAAAATATAATGCGTCATAAAAATAGCCCTCGTTAATATTTCGCGGAGCATTATTTGAGTTCAGTAGCGATTTATCAATAGGAAAGAAGACGAGGAGTGGAAAAGTAAACGGGACAAATAAGCCGTCCGTCTGTTCATCATCTCGTAAGGCCCGTATTACAATGCCTTATTTATATGATCATATAATATCGTCTTGTATTACCGTATATTATGACATGCATGCAATTAAATAAAATCATATGTAATCATTAGTTTCATAGAGCGCTAGTGACCTGGGGTTTATTCCCGGTGCCGGCACCACTAAAATTGTTAATAGCAATTTTAAATGCTGTATTTACCACGTGTTCAGCGGTGAGGGAAAAACATCGCGAGGAAACCGGCATGTCTGAGAAATAATAAAAATATTATTTCGAGGATATGTGAAGCCAGCCAACCGGCACTGGAGCAGCGTGGTGGGCCCTTCCCGGCTCCTAAAACCCTCTCTAATACTCGTATTTGAGAAGGAAGCCATTTTTTTTATGATATTAATATTCTGGCCCAAGGGAAAAACTTAATTGATTGGAAGGTAATTAATTTTTTTTTTTTTTTTTAACATTATATGAGGGTGTAAGGAAGAATGCACCATCACGGCGCAGAGTGCTAGAAAACAAACTAGGCTCTGATAACCGAAAGATAGCAGAGTATCCACCTAAAAGGGTGCCGAACCCAAATGAGACAGACATGGGGAGCAGCATCACTAGTGTGAGGACCTAGCGTCACCGCCGCCGGCACTGCGGTAACCAATCCCTTTGCCCAGCGTGCTGAGTAAGAGAGAACATTCGAAGAAATGTGTACAAGTGAATGAAGAAAGAACATGTGAACCCATGAAGTTCTTTCTTTCTTCTTCTTGTTCTTTCACGAGGTGTGGGTTGCGGAAGTTGTGCCACATGAAAATCTGTAAATCCTGCCCATCCCTACCAACAGGTGACTGGCATGATTTCTTATTTATAATATAAGTATAAATTTCTCTTTATCTGTGTCACACGGTTTCAATTTTAATAAAGATATCTAGGAAAAGTAACAAAGAGTTATTCAAATAAATGAAAAGAAAGACGACGTGGTTTAACATAACTCCGTTACGTTAAGCTGCGTAGTAAATATTTCTTCCTCAGATAAATGATAGTGAATACAAAAGAAAATGTTTTATTTAAAACTTGCTTTGTTATAGCGTTTATAGAAATATCTACGGGAAGTTATGATCTCCTAGTCCTTTTCAATCACAGTAAAAAGATATTATGAAAAATTAAGTTAATTAATATGATAATAACTAATATTATATATAACGTAGTAATTATTATCAGTAGCAAATTACTGTTACTACTATTAAATTTAGTGGTAAAGATAAAATTACGCGAATAGCTTAAAGATATATTTTATTTACAGGGAAAGCAAAACGGATAGTGACGGCCATGCTCAACAGACACGCTGCCAACTTATATTTAAACTTTGTGGCACTTAAAGAGAAAGAGAAGGAGGAGAGCTCCGGATTTCTATCACACATCTTTAGCTTTAGCTACTGCTCGAATGGGTCAGCTAGGCCGGCAACGCACCTGCAGCCCCTCTGGGGTTGCCTAATGGGCAACGGTAATCGCTTACCATCAGATGAGCTGGTTGCACGTATGCATTCAACCGTTTGTTGCAAGTAAGGTCACTCGCCAAACGAAACGCAGAATGCACAAGATGCCTCTACTTCACGCCGGTATTCTGCGTGGTCGTGATACCATTCGAGCAGCAGCAAAAGCCACTGCTTGGCTACCACGAACAAAAGTTGTACTTATCTCTAACCTATTTCTGCCGCTAATAAGCAACGCAACCACTGGCGTGTCGAAGGTTATAGAGAGCCAGATAATTACAGGATGTAAGGCATTCCATCTTAGTCCTCCTTTGCTGCTCCTCAATCCAAGTCCGTATTTCGTCCTAGTTGTGTATTCGGATTGATTTTCCGCCGTCTACAAGTCGCGAAGCCTGTTCCTTAATCAGCTGGGTGCACCGCGTGCATGTGGAGTTGACATTAGAACCGTTTGTCAAATTCCCATTAAATTCCTTTTGATGTATAAACGCACATTTTATTTACATTTGTTGACTGATAAAGAATCCTTAGAGCTGCTTTTGATTTCATTCGGACACTTCTCAGTTTCACGTTATAAGTATCCATTGAAATATAAAACCTTTAATCGCTAAGTTAATTAAAGTTTGATTGAAATAAAGTTTGTTGACAAACTCTATCTGATTCAGATAACAACGATGTCAATGAACTCCTGTTGGATTAACGGTAATGAGTTTAAGTGACTTAAGTGGAAACACCCTAACAATGGAAGCCGTTTGATCTCCAAGTTTGCCTGCAACTTTGAAATTGAATTTAGTATCGACGTATTAGGTTATCGAATTCTAGACTAGAGTCTAGAATTAAAGACAGTTTCTGTCTATATCTTTATTTCATAATTTTTTTTGGTACTAACGAATAAAAGAAAACTTGTACAAATTGAATACCCTCAAGTAGTATCACCATCTTGACGGGCCCCGTAGCATAGTTAGTAGACAAGTAGTAGTTGAGAGATCCCTACGTTTGCCTTAACATTTGCATTATGAATATAACTGTACCCATGACATGATTATTTATAGTCTTTTTTGTGCTAAATTTTATCTTAGAATATGCTTTAATTGCCTGTGAGACAATTTGTTGCATTTTATTTTATGTTATATTATTTGGAATGTATAAAATCTGTTAAAAAAAGTAAAAAGGAGAATACCTACAGAGTTTCGCCTGTTTCTTCTCCGTCAGAGTTTTTTTTTATGGAAGAGACGGCAAACGAGCAAGCGGTTCACCTGATGGAAAGTGATTATCGTCGCCCACATACATCTGCAACACCATAGATGCTGCAGGTGCGTTGCCGGTTCTAAAGGATCTTTGGGAGATGGGAGGGAAGAGGAGGGGAACAGGGAGGGGGTGTGGGCCTCCGGTTACCTCACTCACCGAACGAATCGCAGAAGCACAAGATGCCTCTACTTCACGCCGGTATTCTGCGAGGCCGTGGTACCAATCGGGTCGAACCGGCCCATTCGAGCAGCAGCTAAAGCCGCCGCTTGGCTCTACCACGCTTAAAAAGTTTGAGAGAGTGGCTGGTTGTTAAACAAATTACAAATGACTAACGTTATTTGAATTGCTTACGTCAAATAAAGAATGTTCTCTCATTTCATTTCATTCATATCTATATTTCCTCCGATATATTTCCTCTTCGCCGATTCGCCGACAATTCGGCTGTTGTCAACTGTGAAAAAGATGTTATAGTGCCGTAAGTTCGCGCTAACAGAGGCACTCACTCGTGTTTACCTTACCATAACTAAAGTATTTTTATGCAGTATATCTATAGTGTATTTATGTATATATAACTGAAGTAGCTTATGCGTTAAGATCGAAGGAAGGGTAAGATGTAGTGGGAGAGGCACGGGACGCATCACAACGAATCCTGAGTCGAACACCAAAAAATGTGTTTTGAACAAATATTGGCCTAGGCTGGGGATTGGAACTTGATGGAATTGTATTCTACATGGCTAACCAGACAGGTATGCTAATCACTAAGCCAGGCGGTCGCCGGAGTCCTTATTCAGAGCTAGATGACGTGTATGTCCTATATATTAATATTATTAGCATCACATGCCACGATAGACGAATGGTTAAGGCATTTTCCTCCGAATCCGGCGACCAGACTTCGATCGTATGTTGTTGTTGGAAGGGTTGTTTTTTCTTCGACTTACCAATGAGTTTATGAGTTTGACTGAACATTAAAATGGCTTTAAGCTCACGACCTACCTCGTTGATCCAAAAAAGCTCTGAAGAAAAACACTAAAATAAATGTCTCCACCTCTGTCAACGTTAATATTTTATATATTGTTTATTTAAAAGAAAAAACTAGCAAAGCATTAATTGATATTCGTTAATATTCCTGGTATCCTGGTATACTACTGCAACTAAATATTTTGATTGGGAGCCGATATGCCAACCTTTCGCGGCCAGAACACCCTCTCGAAAGTAGACTTTCACCCAGTTGTGTGGCATTTCCTTAATACTTTTATACTATTATTTAATTTAATTAAAATTAAATGTGATTTAAAATGAATTTGAACTTAAAAATATATTGTAACCAGAAAAACATCTTCAGGAAGATGTATTGGGTGTAATTTAAATATAAACTTGCGCACAAAAGGCTAAAGGATATTGCTATTTGTGAGATTGGTATTGTAATTCTACCACTCTGTCGATCATCCATTACAGGACGTTATTCGAATCTTCACATCTGTATTCAAGATTGGTTCTTAAAGTTCTAGACATAAGTCTTATAGTTCGCTGTGTGTTACTATATCTCTGATGGTTTGGTACACGGCAATATATCCTAAGGACCGTGAAAGCATAATGGCCTCGGTAATTGCTTCTTGACAGCGGCTTCCGTTCGTAATACTAATATTGAGGCACTATTGCCTACAACTAAGTCTAAAACGCAATGAATATTTTCTGATTGCGATTTTTTTAGTTTTTTTGAAATAGTCCAATCCACTGCAGGGCATAAGTTTCTTCCATCGTGTGGATTTGACATAATAGCCACGTTTGGCAGATGGTTTTATTTCGAATTAATTATCTGCCAACAACCAGTGTCCTCTGAAACTGAAACCTAATATAGATTCGCTTCGTCGTAATTAATATCAATCTATGATGAAAATAATGATCAAAAATTACACCGAAATTTCTAAAAATTTTTATATGTGACGATTAAAATAAATACTGAATGAATATGTATGTTCGAGAAAGAGAGAGAGAGAAAGAATTTATTGGCTTATTATAAGAAACGATGGCTTTCACAATCAATTACCCAATATTGGGTTAGCCACAGATCAACTTGACATGTGGTCAGCTAGTGTACATTTTTTTTATTTAAAATATAGTAAAAATAATGATATTATGTGTGATTATGTCCATGCTTCATATATGCTTTGCTTAAAGCATTGGTTACACTAGGCATTATTCCATATGCGCTGGCATCGTTTCACAGAAGCACATCGGTAATCTACGAAGAGCAGCTCGCTGTAAGGTGCTTAGGTCGGCTTAGAGCTTTCATTCAACTCGTATGAAAAGTGGACGACTTATGAATAAGTAAACATTGTCCACTCCATGCCTTCTCTGCTTGATTTTAACAGATCACGGATACGAAGAAATTCCTAAAACTTTCTAGATTTAGCGTAATACTCATATATAGTAATAATACGGGTTAAAGTAAGAAGTTGCAGGATTAAAGACCAGACACAAAAGTGAAGAACGATGATTCTCAAATTTAGTGCTGTATTTACCACGTGCTTGGCGGTGAAGGAAAGCATCGTGAGGAAACCTGCATGACTGAGAAATAATTTCGAGGATATGTGAAGCCCGCCAACCCGCTCTAGAGCAGCGTGGCGGGCACTTACCGGCTCCTAAACCCACTCTGATACTCAAGCACTCATCTATAATAATAATATTTGTTAAAGTATGAAATTGCAGGATTAAAGACCAGACATAAAAGTAAAGAACGATGATTTGAAAGCAATGGTGGAAGTCGATCCTTATCAATTAAACCAGGTAACTACCATCACAGTTCGACGTTAGTTTACCCACAAAATTAACTAATATTCGCACCAAATTGGTAAAATATCTCCAGTTTTATCCTGGAAAAATAAGTTCGTCGTGAATTAACTAATGCGTGAATTAATAAATCCCTCTTTAAATTCCCTCCTTATAAAAGCGCTTCATACTCCCACTCATTCTCTGTGCATGCAGTTAGATTTTGGAATTCTCTCCCACCAAATATACGTGACTGCAAAACTATTTCTGTATTTAAGAAAAGAGTCAAAGACCACTATATGTCATTGGCAGTATGAACTATTGGCAGTATGAACTATTGGCACTATTCCATTATGTATATATTTATTTAATTTTGGGTATTTATCTATATTTTTATGTATAAGTAGGTGTATGTAGATTTATATAGAACTTTTCGCATACATGTATGTTTTTTTTTGTATTGTACGCGCGGAATCTACCATTGACTAGCTATTCTCCTGTCGCAGGTCTGCTGGATGAAATTTCTTAAGAAATAAGCAGTACCTTTGTACAGACCATTTCTTTCTATCATATTTCTTTTTTTTTTCGGTTTTACTTGTGTGTACATAATTTTTTTAATAAAATAAATAATGCGCATAGAGCATAACTTGACTCTTGCTTTGCTTTGTTTAGTTGGTACAGTAATTAAGGTATTTAGGATGAAATTGTGACGTGTGATGAAAAGTTGATTCTCTACGATAATCGCAAGCGAATAACTCAATGGCTGAACCGAGGTCAAATACCGGAACAATGCCCTAAAGCGAAGCTCACCCACAAAAAACTAATTGTTACTGTTGGGTGGTCACTTCATAGTGTAATTCACTATAGCTTTTTGAGGACCGGCTTGTATCAATAACAGCAGATGTCTATTGTGAAGAACTTCGAACTATGATGGTGAAACTCTCAGAGAAACAAACCCGAATTCTCCTATCTTCCGATCTTCACCATTATTACTCTACGACAATCGCACTGCTTGACAAACCGTTTCAGCTGGAAACCTTACGTCCACATCTGTACTCGCCTTACCGGTTACCACATTTTCCACAATTTAAAAAATGCTTGTTCTCCAGAAGCGGTACAAAATGCCTTCATAGACTTTGCAGAGTCAAGATCCTCAGAGTTCCGTCGCAAAGGTATAAATTATCCTGAGAGTAAGTTGCTCGATTAAATAAATATAATTTTATCTTAGGTTTTGAAAACGACAATTTCATACTTTAACTCCTTGCATATAAATTGTGTGTGTTATGTATGGATTTTTTTTAAATGCTATATACATTTAAAGAAGTTTATAAGTATAGATGAGCGTATATCTTCGTAAATTCGAAATTAAGATGGCCTCGTTACGAACAAACTGTTTGTTTACGAATATCAGACGACAACCCTAACGGCGCTGCTATCGTACTGCCAAAATTTAACTTTCGCTAATCAAGTTAAGTCAATATTCATAAGTTTAGAGAATCTCGACCCCTATGTTCTCTGATAATAAATTTACTTACCTACCTTATTATAGTTACTTAGCACAGGCGTATGAAAATTATTATTTACGAATGTTTTGTTGTTTTTTTATATTTTTTAAATGTTTCGTCATTATCATCATTTCAGCCTATCACAAGTCCACTGCTGAACATAGGCCTCCCCCAAAGATTGCCACGAAGCTCGGTGCCGAGCCACCAGCATCCATCGACTTCCCGCACCACTGCGCAGGTCGTCACTCCATTTTGTCGTCCCACACTGCGTTTGCCGGTACGTTGCTACCACATATATTCATATATTTAATTTTATACAATAGAACTCTGTTTCGTAATATTTAAATTTTTTTCCCAAATCCCTACATCTATCTGAATATAAAAATTCACAAAATTAAACCATAAGTGCACTGCAAACTCGAGCAGACAAACAGCAGCTGTTCACAAACCATTAAAGGAAAATGGCCGACCCGATAAAAGTTACTTTTGAAGATAAGCGTAGTGCTTTGTAGAAAGTAATACTAATCGAAAGTGCATAGAGTATTGATCCAATAACAGTCAGTAACAACTCAGACTTCACCTATTCGGGGGTGATCAGAGGTCTACACGTATTTTAGTCACATCAACCCGCTTTCCACTAGCGTCTACTTGGAACACCGTTGGTCGTAAATAATTTGAGACATGCCAACAATCAAACCCTGTGGGTTTTGTAAGAGGCAACTAGGGAAAATTTTGAACATCAAGAGAACAGTGGTTATTAGAACGGTAGCTTGGTCAGTTACCAAGAGAAAACTCGGCGCCGAGGCCTGGCCTCTGTCACGTTGTATCTCCCGAAGAGACGAAAAGTTCATCGTCATCATCAAATCCGCTATGCCAACAACATATATGCCAATAGCTTTCGTGTGTATGATATTAAATAAGAAGTATATGAAGATATTTAAATCTTTATACTTGTTCACTTCTAAATCATGTTTCACTTTATTAAATAGAATTCGGTTTGCTTCTCTCCATTAAAGGGTTTATTGAACTGAAAAGGACTCGGACGTCCGCGTTTTTCCTTGAAATTAAACGAACTCATTTTATTAGAGCTGTGATCAAAGACCTTTTTGTATGCAAACTAGAACTATATAGAAACTAATGTAGCGATACCCTATCAAGTTTACACTGTGTTGAACATCTTTTTATTTTTAAATGACAATGAGTAGGGTCATGATTTTAGCAGTCTATGTATGTATATTAGTTCTTTTAAAAAACCACGTGGCTTTTTACTATTACATACCGGCCTGCTTTCGAACCAGAAGGCTCAAATTTGATTAGATTCTTTTGATTGATGTTCATTGGTACGATTTCTCCATATTGCGGCGTGAACGCAACACAAGCGACTAGACCCGAAAACCAATAATTTGTATGTGTGGTGTCGACCAGTCGACGTATAGACTTTGTTTTGTTGTGGTTAGATCTGTTTAATAAAAAAGTAACCGGGCAAGTGTGAGTCGGGCTCGAGCTAAGGATCCCGAGCTTAATGAAATAAAACATAATTTTTACGTGGTAGAGCCAAGCGGTTGCTTTTGCTACTGCTCGAATGGGCCGGCTCGATCGGGGTAGTACCACAACCTCGGAGAATTCCAGCGTGAAGCAGAAGGATCTTGTGCTTCTGCATTTTGTTCGGTGTGTGAGTTAACGGGATGCCAACTCTCACTACTAATCCCTCCCGTCCCCCAAAATATCCTTGAAGGCCGGCAACGCACCTGCAGCTCCTCTGGTGTTGCAGATGTGCGTGGTTGAACAGTCTTTTACCATCAGGTGAGCCGCTTGCTTGGTGAGATCTTTTGCTCACCAATCGAATGGTTCCAATTAAAAAAAAACCCAATTATTTTGGTAAATATACCAAACTTTAGATATATTTATTTAATATCGTACCCTCTTTTTTTGTTTTCATTTCGAGTTTGCTCTATAATTACACCAAGTTTGACGCTTGGATAACGTTTTAAGATGGCGCAATACCAAAAAATTCTCCCATGGGTACGCTCCTAAATTTTTATTATGTGTTAGGATAGCCGCCATAATAACTGTTCAAAAGGTACGTTTAAATGTAGGACAGACGGACGGACAGGCAGTAGCTTAGGCTTAATACCCAATAGGGCTGTAATACGAAATACGAAACCCTAAAAATGGCGATAAGGATGAGGAAGTGTGTTTCTATGTATATGTATTGAATGTGGACAATCATCAGTTCGGCCGTGTATTTATTTGTCCACTACACTATTCTAACTAGGCTACTGCTAAAATTTTAATTAAATAAAACATCGAAACCATACTCGCGAACCTAGGTTACTTTTAATTAAACTCAACCCGTAACCATGAACTACAATTTAAACGTTAACTTTTACGGCAGTGGACATTCTCATTTATTGTTCTCCATGGCACATTCAGACTTTCCCGTTTTGGTTTATATTTATTACGTATGCCATTTTTTTTATTTTCAGCACTTTTGGAAAAACAAATAATTCATTACTCACACACACACAACTCAGTGATGATTTAGATTAATTATGTAAAAGATAAGTTAAGGTTTGATATACTACAGCTACGGCTGCTTGTTTGTCCCTCTTCTATGTCTCTACTACATTTATCCTCCGCGAGATATACATCTTCCCAAAAATGTGTATGCACTCATTAGTCTTTACCTTCCGGTATACGAACGTCACGTTTATGCGATAATCATATCCAAAAACTAATAACATGTCCCAAAAATGTTATTTCAATGAATTCTTGTCTCTCATTCAGGTTTACACTGTACCGCCGAGAACTGAGTAAATTTAACACTCAAATTTGCTCAGCAATTTTAGAGGTGCTCAGGATTCGCGCGCTATGAAATTAAAGCGAGCGCCGTTGCTGACTTACTACGGCTTAAATAGCCTTAGTTACAAATTCATTATTATAAACAAGTTCTGTTAAGATTGGGGTGTCGATTGCCCCTGAAGCGATCTTAAAGATCTCCCGGAACCCTTGCGGAAGGAATCCGTTGAAGTCGCTCGCTTCCTACGTAGCGTTATATCTTTAAAAAAAGGAATTATTAGGTTGCGGAAGGCACTCGTTTCATCTGCGCTGAGCCAGAGTGACCGCTTTTTTTTTTAGTTTAATTTGGGGGGAAAGGTGCTCGGACCTACCCGTCACCGTCTCCTGGTTATGTCGGGATCAGCATTGAAGATGCCGGACCGACTAAAACCCCCATGGTATGCTGTTGGCCTAGTGGCCTTTAAGGCTTCATCGGTAGAGACTCGCGAGCAGGAGGCCCGCAAGTTAATGCCTATTTATATATATACTAGATAATGCCCGTGGCGTGCGACTATGTCCGTCAAAATTTGTCCCAAGAGAACTCTTAATTGAATATTATGCTTCATCATATCATAATCTACATCTTTGAACAACAAACATACAAATGTTTACATATTTAATATTACGTAGAATAAACAATTGTTGATAGAACTTCTAGAATGATTTAGAAAAAATCCCTCAAAATCCATAAAATTATTATTAAGTTAAACCTGTTCAAACATTAATTCATACAAAGAATTTTCTATATTAGTATAGATATATAGCTACACAGACACACACACACTCACATACATATTATATATTATAACATGTATATGTTAGCAGATATAAATATTTGATTGTATTTAAGTATTAAAATATATGATTTTATGTATTATATGTATGTATGTATCTACCTATCTATGTAAGTATATATATTGATATTCATATCATTTTATTTGTTAGATTTTGTTCAGCTACATCGCCTCTATTATATGTTTATCTCTGCTTAGCCTAATGGTTGACTGGGAGAGAATGCCCATAGGCATCGAGTCCGCCAGGTGTAGCACTTTGAGCATAAAATTTTAAATAAATAAACTAAAATATATTTCAACTTTAACAAAATAGTGCTTAATTACTGCTCTGCTCATATTATCTCCATTAAGTGCAAAACACTATGTTGTTCTTAGATTAACATTAACTATGTCTGGTTTCGTAACTTTATCCTTTGTGCGAACAGCGTCGCGATCGAACTGCCATCAAATTAGGAATCGCTAACAAAGTTAAGCAAACGTTCGTCGGCTGGGTAAAGTCGCACCATTGCGAACTTCGAGATACTCGTGCTTTGTTACTAAGCTTCATATCGGGACAATCAGATTTACTTTGCGCGATTTTTTTTCAATAGTCTGTAAATAAAACTAACGTTCATTGAGTATTAACAATTATTATTGCCACTTGTGCTGGTTTCACAACATATTTTATTTGTTTATATAACGAACCGACCAGTTTCGCCTGGCGGCATCTTCAGAGTTAAGTTGATGTTTTTTTTAAAAAGGAAAAAATAATAATAATAATATATATAGAATATATGGACCTGACTCACGAGGTAACCGACATGTGGGGTGGTATGCCGACCGAAATTATACCGATCGTCGTCTCTGCGAATGGGTCAGCCTCTCGGAACATCTGAGGCGGCTGGGACTCCGTGACCGACCGCTCCGAGCTCAAATGCAGAAGGCAGTGCTACTCGATACCGCTCGCATTGTCCGCCGGTTTCTTTCCCTATCTCCCTAACCCTTAGGCCGTCTGGTCTCCCCTGTCGGGGGCTTCCATCTGGTTGGGTTTTAATTATCTATTTAATTTTATTATATGTATTATTTATTAAATATAATTTCATCATCATCATGTCAGCCTATCACAAGTCCACTGCTGATCATAGGCCTCCCCCAAAGAGTAAAATAAATACCATAATACAAATACTATTTGTATTATGGTATTTATTTGTATATATCTATATATACAACCCAACCAGATGAGAATATGTCGAAATACCCCAAAAAAAATTCAAAAACGTATTTTAGTTACAAAAAAGTGGTACAATGGGCGGTCTTATCGCTAAAAGCGATCTCTTCCAGACAATTCATTGTGTATTTATTTATTTAACAATTTATGTAGACACAAATAGATCAGAAGAAGAAATATGATAGATAGAGATGGTCTGTACAAAGGTACAGCTTATTTCTTAAGAAATTTCTTTCAGCAGACTTGCGACCGGAGTCAGACATGCCTGACATATAGTGGTCTTTGACGCTGTTGTTAAACACAGAAATAGTTTTGCAGACTAACTGAGAATTCCACAATGTAACCTGTTGTTGTTGTTCATGTTCATGCGAACAGAGAATAGGTGTGTATGTGAAGCGCTTTTATGACGTGGGATTTAAGATCGGTTCTGCAAGGAGTAAATGATAGATGAATATTTATTTATGATATTTTTAAATTGAACAAGTTGATTGTATATCTTTATTAGATACGATATCAGAATAGTAATCTGCATGTACATCTGCAACACCAGAGGAACTGCGGGTACCGGCCTTTCTTTGTAAGGGGTAAGGGGGGAGAGAGAAAAGTGAACCTGTCATGTTAATAATAAGCCCATCAGTGACCGCTCTGACCAACACAATTATGAATAAATAGTCATCGAAGTTTCTCATATAGTACGGTATCATTAAACAATTAACATATCTGCTTTAATGTCTTTGGGACTTATTTCATATTTATTCCTTTCTTTTAATTTTGGTTTATTCAGTACTTGTATAGAGTATTGAAACAAATTGCACTTAAAATGTTATACCTATAGAGTTTCATTCGCCTATTTCTTCGCCGCCTAAGAATCTCGTACTCATACTTATATATAACTTAAGTAAATAAGAAAGAAAAAAGAAATAACGTTCGACATATCGCTGAATTATAAATTCCAAATGGTTCCAAACGTTCTTTTCCATTTTATTTTTGTTTCTAAAACCAACAATGAACAAAACTTAGATTGTAAAACATCTAATATACAAGTAACTCACTACAGACAAAGGTCTTCAAGAAAACAGTGGTTTAGTGGTTAGCGTACCTGACTGCCGAACCATGGGACCAGAGTTCGAATTTCAGCCGAAGTCAATGTTTGTGTAAAACACAATAAACTGGTTTTCTAGTCTAATTGCGTCTGTTCGTCCTATCTCTGACATTGCATTTGACCCTTATTCAGGTATTTTCGCAAAATCGTTACGAACCTCATTACGAAACGGTGGTGGGTTTCAAACAAAAATTACGTTCGACAAGTGAAAAGTATGTTTCTTACGTCGAATAAATGATTTGTTTAGAGTAAATTTACAGCACTATAGTATCTCCTGCGCGGTTGTCAACTGCCATTGGTTGACAGTATTCGGAAGTTGTCGTCGTGGTCGAAATCGGCGATGAGGACATCATACTCTGGGATTTGGGTCCAGCATATTCAGATGTACATTCCGCCATTAGCCACACAGACGAGGCTCTGGCGAGAGTTTTGTCTGTTAGTTTTGTTCACTATGTGGTAGGTGGCCTAGGCAATGAATGAATGACATGAATGATACGAATGAAACGAAAGAAACAAATAAAATTAATGAATGAAATGGATGAATGAATGAAAGTTCTTTATTCTTCGACGCACGAAAGATACTTGCATCTACCACGTGTTAATTTTCATTAACTTTTTTACAATCTACCATAGTTTAGTAATGAGCTTCCTCTGATGGAAAAGAAAGAGGCGAAAGAAGAACGAAGGTATTCTCTTTCATAACTTTTTCTCTTCATCACTTAGTCCACTGCACAGAGGCCTCTCCAAGAAAGCGCAAATATAAGCTTCCAAAGATTTCTTGGAAGGTTTACCTATACCCCCCCCCCCCCACCCGCGGAAATAGGGTTGAAGAGCGCAGTGCCGCTACTTTCGCACCAGATGCTGCTCCCCATCACCAGTATGTGTTTCGAATTTTCCGAAAAATGGTAAAGATTAAATAGTTCTTACGTTATATCAATACGGACGGATACACAAGATTTATTTCTATTATTTATTTCTATTGTCAACGTCAGCGGATCGTTGAAATAAAATGTCTAAATGAAATAAATTTTATTGGGTATAGGGACAAACCCTAACAATAAAATGTTCGAGAACATCTGTTGCAATTTGGGACGGACGGTTTACTTATACAGGCGTTCGTAGGACCTGAAACAGACAAAATTAAATTAATATAATTCTTTACGTATGTTTACGTAATGAAAACATTAAATTATCTAAATCATAGAGTAACATCAAACAACGGCTTACTACAAATGTCACCCATCTGAACGTGGTGATTCATATTGGATGTTTTAATTGTGCTACAGTGACAAACTAGCTAACAGAAGACCTGAAGCTATGTGGTTACTGAAGTGTCCATGCAATTACAAGTAACTTTTGTCGAAGAACAACTGGACCCCTTCACCCATTGGACTAATACGCTAACTAATATGGAATTTCAGCTCTATATACCCTGCTATAGGGTGTAAGTTTATCTCTTTCTCTAAATGCCAACCTCACCTGCTCGTGGTGCACCCTGCTACGAAATAGGTGGTAGATTCCTTCTACGCCTAGGAAATGTTTGGGTTGGTCACACACTCTTATCCAGTTCTGCCACCAGACAACAGTGCAACCACTGTTGTGTTCCGGTTTGCAAGGTATAAAGAGCCAGTATATGTACGGGCTGTGAAGCTGTCTTTTAGTGGCGTTTCCTTAGAGAGGCCTGTGTTCAGCAGTGAACTGAAATAGGTAGACATTCAAGTACCAGATAGATATATAGAAGTAATGGATAGCACCAGATAGATATCATAGTATTAATTTTTCATCTTGTTCATTCCCAGCAATCACACCACATGCTACATAAACAAATAAATAAAAAAAAAATACGCGTTTGTGGAGTGGGGATAGAAGTGAAAGGAATATACCAAAATTTTTGCCAAAAGTGATTCAGACCACCTGCACGCGGTGCATTTTACTGACTAACAGACGATGCTCTGCTGGTCACCAGCAACTGCGTTTCGTACTCACCGAAGTGAGGTGACCGGAGGCCCGCTTCCCCTCCCCATCCCTCTCCTCATCCTCCCTCCCATCTCCGAGATACCCATAAAGGCCGGCAACGTACCTGCAGCACCCCTGGTGTTGCAGATGTACAAGGGCGACGGTTGTCACTTACCATCAAGTGAACCGATTGCTCGTTTGCCGAAATCCCCATAAAAAAATAAGAAAAAAAATATTTGATAGTTATATCTTTTCTTATATTTACTTTAAATTTTACCTTTGCTATTGAAATAAGAAAATTACTACTCCGAAGTTCTTATATATACCGTACTTAATTAAATTGAACCTGTAAGAAATATGAAATAATTTCTCCCCTAGAATATTGTCGTTAAAACTAACATTTTGAACCAGATTAGAAGCCTAAAGTAATATGACAATCCACCATAAGCACAAGAAATATAATTTGCAAGCAAATTTCCCGATAGTTACGCTTCTACGCGCCAATAAACTGTACAGAGTAACTTCATTGGTATCATTAATGTATCTAACAATGTTATCAACATTTCTGGCACAACATCGATTTCACTATATCAAATACTTGGCATCACACAATGGTTCTATAATACAAAAAGAGCTAGATTACAGTAGATAGGTTACCAGCGCACCGTAAATGAAGCGAACAAAAAGACTCCAATTGTTTCCTCTGGCCTCAGTCGCTTTCGAATAAGTAGACGATATGCACGTGCTTCCCAGTTCCAGCTAATCGTGTTTAGATTTCATTTTATAGCTTTAAATGCCGTCATGTGTTATGCATAAATGCACTAATTGGGTATAATGTAACTAAATAAAAAAAAAAAGATGTGTTTGCTACCGCAACGTATCATTATTATAAAATCATTGGCGCCACAGAACAATAGTATTAGTTAGGTCTTGGAAATTTAAGGGGCGACGATAACTATTAATATTGTAGCAAATTTCAAGTCAATAACAATAGAAGGCACTGCAAAAAAAAACTTAAGAGACAGTCTGATAAGTCTATCGAAGAATATTCCACGAGTTCTGTGTAAACAAGATAAATATGCCGTTAATGTACCGGATTCGCGAAGTTCAATGGAGCGTGAAACTTCACGTTTCAGCGTCTAAATTCTATACGTCAAATAAGGTCATAAATCAATACACGTAGAAACCACTACAGATATTATTTCGGTATATTCCTGCTTAATCGCTTTCGTTATACGCTTTACGTTATTTTTGAGCCTTCAATAACTAAACCCAAATGCGTACGCCAGTTTGGTGAGAACGTATTGTTTACCTGCACTAATGCTAAGCCTAAATTATTATCTCTATCTTACGTTAGCAAAACTTCAGTTATAACTCGTAGAGTCTAGACAAAAGCTCAGATTGTGCGTCAGGCCCTGTTCTAAAAAACAAATTTTTAATTTTATGTTGTCACTTTTAATGTATGTAATGTATAAAATGTTTAAAAAAGAGGATAACCACGGAGGAACCTCATTACGAAACGGTGGTAGAATTAAAAAAAAATTACAATTCACAAACGATATCTGAATTTCTTACGTTAAATAAAGAAATTTCATTTTTATTACTGTATCTTCCGTCGGTTAGTGACTAGGTTAAATTTACAGTTTTATTGTTTAAATCTTAATCGAGTATGTTTGAGTTAAAATTGCGTAAGCCATTGTTATAATTATCATTATCAGAATTTATAAATAATTAACCAGTATCTATGGATAATTTTAATTATAATTTTAAAATATTTATGAACTAAATAATAAAAGTAATATGTACTAAAGCAACTCTTTGACCTATGACAAAAGCACAGTTACGATGTAGGGAAAGCTTGGGGAAACAGGAAATATTAGTCATCCATGCCCCGAGGACTTGGACGAAATGCCATACAGCCCGTAATTACACCGGCTCTCTATACCTTTCAAACCGGCACAGAACAGTTGCTGCACTATTGTTTGGTGTGGTCCACCACCCACACAGACAACACTTAAGATCTGAGACAAGTATTTTTTTTTATTTTTGATAAAGAAAAAAATATTGCATATCTGGCTGATATGCAATATTTGTAATATTTTCAACATTGATCTCTATGAGACGCTTATTTTAGTTTCCCGTTACAATATCCTATGAAATACGGCCGCGCTATGAATACAGAAATGTCTAGCAACCCCGCTCCGTAGTTTCAACTTATATTATTCATTGGTAACACGACACTATCGAAGATATGTTTTATTATTCATGCAACATCTACATATGTATGAATGATTACGTAAAGGAATAATATAATTTACGTCACTGGATACCAATAAAATTAATCAGTAATCATTTATTTAATTCTTTTACTTACGCGATTAAAAGGGTGGGAAAAAAAACTACATATATTGACCACAAAAATGTGTGAATTGCAAAGGTCCTGGCTACAGAAATATTGTTATATATATTTTATTCGGAATTTAATAACATTTAATTTTATCACTGTCGCTTCGGGTGCTTTACAGCACACATGCTTATAGGACTGTGGTGTTTCGAGTCCTGGTGCCTCATCTGCTAGGCCACAAACAATTTCACTATAAATATAGGTAACTCTATAAAATTATACCGTGTTATTAATTAACATGATTTCGTTTATCTAAGATATGGTTACTAATGAACGAAACCATCTGTTGGATGTAAGCTGAATTTCATCAAGGAATAATTTCACTTAAAATTCCCAAAAATAAATATATATCGAAATTATTGTGAAATATTTCGGTATTATTAAGTATGTGCCGACCATCGCTAACTTCTTAATCTTATCTTATGAAAAAAAAAAAACGATATTAGAACCCATGTTCTATGTCTTAGCATGTAGGCATGCCATCGATTGCTACGATATATTTAATTTCACAGTTTAAATAAAATTTTCTTTTACCAGGGTAACAGTAGTCTACTGCTGGACTTTGCATTAAGCCACCTACAAAAGCTGACGTGCAGTGTATAGTAGCTTTGCCCATACTCGCCACTACTACCTCGTACTAGTGATGCTGCTTCCCCATCACTAGTATGTTGGAGATGTGTTCTCCAGTAACAGATAAATGCCATGAAGTAGAGTTTTCTCGTGTGTTATCTTGTGTTTCTACGTTTCGTTCGGTGAGTGGAGGTAAACGGAGGTTCATTCACCCGTATCCCTCCCCTTAACCCTTCGCCTTCCCCAAATATCCTTAATGCAACTGCAACGCACCTGCAGCTTATCTCTGGAGATGCTGATCTAAGTTGGCGTCGGTAATCTCTTACCATCAGGTAAAAAAAAATACGAACTCCACTTTCTATACTCCATGTTTCTATATTTAACTTAGTTATTAACGGATTCCAGCAGCTCGCGTCTGTTAATATCGTATCAGTTTTCCAGGTATTGGAGTACGTATCTGAAGATACAATGATGTGGTCTTCTGTGGGATTTGTTGGCAAATTTGTATGGATATTCCGGCATCGTTCAATCAGAGCCTTGTTTGCTAGCACGGTGCATTACCTGCAAATGAGGCTGGCAGTATAAGTGATTCTTTATCCCCCCTTACACTCTATGAACTAAATGATGGTTTACATAACACGACAATTTAATAACCACAATTTCGTTCAGGATATTAATATCCAATGGGCGTATTATCCTTCGATAATACATTAGCTGCGACCCAAATAAACAATACTACACAGGAGGGTTTTCAAATTCATAACAGGTTTCTCTCTTAATGGCTGAACTAGTCGCAAAGTTGCCAGCTTTTGAGAATATAGTAGTTTTAAAAAGTTTAGATTGGGCTTTATAATAATAGCTTAGAAAATTGCCAATAATTTTTTTATGTGTTTATGGTGTAATACTTTTTAAAGTCTCATTTGTACGCTCTGTTCTAACTCTAATACAAGCTTATGATGACCGACTGACGACGAACAATCTATCAGGAAATGGCAAACCCAAATTGAATGACTAGTATCAAGGTTTGCGCGCACCAAACCGCCTATCCTAGTTAATATGGCCTACAGATACTACATCTGTAGGCCATAGTGGTTACATGCGGGATTCGAGAACGCGACCGGTAGCATTGAACACAAACCTCTGTCTTATAAGTTTGTTATTTTTAAAGGCTTTGTTTTTGTCGAAAAGGATAATTTTAAATTCTTAAACTAAGTCTAATAGATCGTGTGGTGGCAGCTGGGTGTCGTTATAGACAACGAAAATGTATGTCGAGACTCTGCTTCCATCACGTTCTATCTTCCGGTGTGTAGTATCTAAATCGTTTAAAATAGAAAGCTATAGTCTCAGTGGTAGTCCCTATGAGTCACAAGCGAGCTTCTTTAAACGACAGAACAATGTTTGTTTAGTTTCAAATTAAGTAGGTAGCAAAGCTATTCAGGAATTTCATTATTTTTTTATTTTTACTTAGTGTCATCACAATGAAATTCTATTGTCATGACACATCTAAAGAATTAACGTTAGCAACGCTAAGTAAACAGATTCGGAGACTGAGATACTGGCTATGAAAATGTAATTTTTTTTTATTTATTATTAACAGTCCGCCTGATGGTAAGTGACTACTGCAACTGATTTACAAGTGGAAACTACTTCATTCGAAAACGATTACAGCTGTTTTGTCATTAAGTTGGTATGCCTGACAGCCTGGAATCACACCGGCTCAGTATACCTGATATCTACCAGTACACCAAAACCGTAACAAAACAGAGGTTGCACTGCTCCTTAGCGGCAGATATAGCTAAGAAAGTGGTACCAACCCAGACGGCTTCCATGTAGAGAAGTACCCTACCACTTATAAATAATCTATAGACTCACCTCCTTAATTACACACATGCTTATAGCTACTATAATACTTATACTCTACATGACGTGTATATACACGTCATGTAGAGTACACAGTTACAAACGTTAACAACGATTGTTTAAAAAAAAATTGTTATATGTCTCAGTGAGCAGTAAATTTTTATTAAACTCAGAACTTCAACCGCTTAAACTAAAACTTTTACGTCCACTGTTTTTTCCTGCTGCAGATTTACAACTTTTAAATTTAGTCTGTTACATGTCGCATTAATTTGTTTCTGTTTTACAGTTTAATGCAAACTTTGTAGCGAAATGTTTCATTGTTTATATTATATAAAATCTAAAAATATAGTAAATCAGAAAAAGAAATATGATAGGAGGAAATGGTCTGTACTAAGGTACTGCTTATTTCTTAAGAAATATCTTCCAGCTGAGCTGCGACTTGAGAATAGTTACTTAATGGTAGATTACCTTCGCCGAAAGGTATGCCTTTGTCATTTAGTAGTTAAAATTTTAAGTCTTCTCACGAATATTTAAATTAATTCGTAACAAATGTGTTGGCAACACGTTCACGTGTACGAATATATCACCCCAACATTTGCTTCTATTTATTTCTTTGTCTGTTGACTACCGCTTGACTTAACGATTAAACTTTCATTTCAAAAGCCAACCCCATCTGCACGTGGTGCTCCCTGATGGCAACAAACGAGGTTCTGGCGACCGATTGATAGCTAGATCCATCCTTTACCGAATTTAAGGAATTCATATAACATTAGGGAGCAGCATCACTCGCTAGTGCAAGGGTAATGACACTGCCCTCTTCTACCCCCTCGCCCAGCGTGGTGAGTGTGGACAAACCTTTCTCATCCAGCTGGCTTTTGCTGGCGTTGTCTTAGCGAGGCCTTTGTTCAGTAGTTAACATGGGTTAATGTAAATTGTTATATCTATCGACTATATCTAAACCCCATTCCGAACTCTTCTACAACTTCTGGTATTGATGTAGGAACCATGAATCGTTACCTATCTTAGTTTTTCGTTTTATCCTTATGTTTGTTTTTAAGTAAGACTTTCGCTGTAGATATGTCGTGATATCTATATATTTGGTTTGTTCGTTAATTTTAGTCTTAGTTTGTTGCTATAAATCCCCAATACATTCATTACTAATATTGATATTTATTAAGAGTATTTAGTACATAATAGAGTACATTAATGATACTTGTTTGTAAATTCAGCACTAAAACCCGATAAAAGCTTCAGAGCAGCCTTTACTTTGATAAATGTCTTTACTAAGTAGCTGATTAATGAGGTGTCATATGTAAAGTTTCACGAAATATACGGCTCTATGTAGAAACTTATGTTATACACTGTATTTGTTAACTTGTTAACCAACAAATATCATGGTCAGGCCTCCGCTCATTGTTGGTTGAGATAGAGTTGCGAATGGTTCACTGCGCTTTTTGGAGGAGTATTTTTTCTCAAATATCCATTATCATCACCGAGCGCGGTGTCAAAGGGTCCGAATCAAGTTTTAATGGGTTCTGCAAACTTTAGACACTAGGTGGAGTTTCTTTCTCCGCCTATTTACGATACGATTTATCCATTTACACAACACAAAGGTTACTAGAAATACAATTATACAGAAAAAACAATAAATATTTAAAAAACAAAAAGAAATAATTTAAGAGAAGCTGAGTCTTAAGAGAAGTCCACTGAGGTCTTTAGGACTGGGACTTAATAATTTATATCCCGTGTCGTGTCAAATGAAATGGTGCTGACTCAGCATAGTGTCCCGGGGTTAACTGAAACGCTGATTTTCAGTCAGCAGTGACCCTATTGCGCCATGTACTTCGCATACTATCTCATAATTGTAGTACGCGAGATATGTTTGCTGTAAACCCACTGCTCTTCCATGATTTACCTTCCATATACAGGCATAACTAAGTTACTTTTAACAGATCTAAATATAAGCCTCTCGAAGAGAGCACCAGCAAAAACCTTGATGCATTTCTTTAAAGGTTCAACCATACTTACTACGCTGGGCAAGCGGGTTGGTGAGATCAGTGCCGGTGTTGAGTAATTCGAGGGACTCTTGTGATGCTGCTCCTCATTGTGTGGTGTTCGTATTCTGTGAATTCGGATGGATTTCCAACCAGCATCCGGTCTCAGGAGCGTCGTTAGTTATCAAGCAGGCTGCACCACGTTCAACTGGGGATGATATTTGGAGAAAAATAGGGTACATCTCATCCTACATTCACTCCATTCCCCCTTACACCGCAAACCAGCCTCCTAACCTAACCTTACGTAATTTATCTCTTTTAATGTGGCGTAAATCTGTATAGTATAAGCTAGGAATGGATATATCCCATGCCATCAGCAAGTAAAAAACGAATAAAAAACTTTAGGTCTAAATTGCCTTTTTTTTCTATAAATACCTTAAAATATTATACGCTAATTAATTATTTTTTTAATACTAAATGTTCCTTCTTTCTGCGACAATCGCGAGATATGCGTGTGAGTTGTGTTCTTTTACAGAAACATTGTCGCTAATAGAACTATTAAGTAAAAACAGATGGAGCAATATCGCCAGAGATTATAAAGTAACGATAACAAATGGTGTTTCATTTATTTTGTGATGTTTTTGCTCCGTGCCTGCTGTGTGTCTACGTGCACAGTCTACTGCTGGCTTAAACGGAATACGAATCTCATTCTGGGCTACTTTCATTTCTTCTACAAAAGTTATTTCCTATTTATATCGAAACGTATGTTTTTTCTACCTTAGTAATCGCGAAACCAGTTGGTTTAAAATTTAAAAAAAAAAACAGCTTGGAAATGTTCCTCTGCTGGGCGAATGCCTCCTCTCAATGAATATTGGAGACAGAGTCGAAACCGAGAAGTATCCGTTAGTTTCTCCAGTACGCATTGCCGCACTTCGCATTCCCTCGAAATCTATATTCATTATTTTTGAAACCTAAGAGTTACCTCACGGTATTTACCTTTGACGTCGAGCAGTTTGTAAATTGAGTATTTAACATTTGCAATTAACAATTATTATGAAATTAAATTTAGCACCCTGATCCTTGAGCTACCACGGCTCTGGCAAAAGTAACTAACTATCAAATCCTGGTCATGGACTACTGGGTGTTCAGAATAGAACAAGAAAGTAGGTTGTGTAATACACTTTACTTTAATGTGCTGTTATTTCTTTGACAATAATTAATTCCGTTAAAGTTTGAATTTCGATTTTTCATCTTTGATGAACGACAAGTGATTTGTAGCGAATCAAATATATGTTAAACATCATTGATTATATGCATCATAGATTTTATAAAAAGTTTTATGATTTAAAATAGTGATTTAGTTTTAAATATTTTGTACTGTCTTTAGCAGAGACACTGGACACCCGTGTCCACTTGCCCAAATTCTTATATTTACGCGAACACTACACTTTTGAAATTATACTATTATTTACGGATTTTATCGCGTTTCTTTTTGTTTTTTATATTCCCGACGTTTCAAACCCTATTCTCATAATCGAATGTAAAGGTATCACAAAGCGGTACCACTCGTGAACAAACTATCTACTAACACACAAGGAGCTTTTAACGTAACGTGATCCGAGCGGAGCAAGGTGAGCATCGCATATCCGCCGACTGAGCGATCATTAATTACATTCGTTTACAGATCAGCGAACATTGGAGGCGAATGTGGCCAGGTGGTTTTTGTCCCAGGACTCTCATGTTCCTCTCATCGCCGAGTTCACGTGATCCGGCAATTATCTGATAACTTGGTGCTTAAGTGGGTGGTAGGAGGGACCGTTAAATATCATCAGGTTTTATCAGTTCTTCAGTTTTCCCTCGACGATAGATTAATATCAATTTTTTTTTATGGTTGAGCTACCAAACGAGTAGCTCACCTGATGGTAACTGATTACCGTCGCATACGTAAAATATTTTGGGGATGGGAGGGATTGGAAGGAGGTTCGGTGCCCTCTAGGGCAGTGGGCCTCCGATTACCTCAATCACCGAACGAAACGTAGCACAAGAAGCCTCTACTTCACGCCGGTATTCTGCGTGGTCGTGGTCGTGGTTCTACCTCGGTCAAGCCGGCCCATTCCAGCATCAGCTAAAGCCGCCGCATGGCTCTATCACGTACGAAATATCACCTCGAATATACAAATAAATAGAAATGTATAATTTTCGCTATAAGACAGGCCAATTTATTCTCTAAAGTTAACCTAGCAAACAAACGGGGCTCGGGCGACCGAATGCTAGCGGAATTTGGCGAAACCAGATCCTACAGACTGGTGATGGGGAGCAGTGTCACAAGTGAAAGGGTACCGGCACTCCGCTCCTCAACCCGCTTGCCCCGCTCCACAACCCGCTTGCCCCGCTCCACAACCCGCTTGCGTCAGCGTGGTCAGTATGGTCAAACCTTACAAAAATGTATGCTGACCTTTGCTAGCGTTTTCTTGGAGAGTCCTATGTTCAGCAGTAGGCTAAAATAAGTTTGATCAAAGTAATTATCCACTTACCATATCAATCCTTAAGTATCCTTACTCGATACCGCATATGGCATTGATAGCGGCGACCTTTGAACAAAAAAAAAGTTTATACGAACCTTGAAATATTTCAAAAACGTAACACTCATATCTGTGTTCATTGGCAGATAACAAACGTCAAACGAAACAAGACTAGAATAAAAAAAGCATGAACAAAAGGATGGAGGTTGTTAGACCCTTTCAAGTAAGACAACAGTAAAATGAATATTGACCTCTAGACGAGTAGAACTATATAGGCTCGTGTTATATTAAAAAATGCGAATAGAACGTAGCACCCCCAACCTTTTGCAGTAAATATTGAAGATCTAGGCCTATAAATTAAAATGATTAATTATCTAAGGATAATAAGTAAAATACACTTTGAGAGATATAAATCGAACTTGCGTAGGCACTCAAATCTGTGAAAATGTTGGTTATTCACTCTGCTATTCATCATAGAGCGCGAGTGACCTGGGATAGATCCCCAGTGCTGGCACCACTAAAATTGCTAACAGCAATTTTAAGTGCTGTATTTACCACGTGATCGGCGATAAAAAAAAAACATCGTGAGGAAACCTGCATGTCTGAGAAATACTAAATAAAGAAATATTATTTCGAGGATATGTGAAGCCCACCAACCCGCACTGGAGCAGAGTGGCGGTCCCTTCCCGGCTCCTCTCGGATATATGAGAACCCTTAGGGGGCGTTTGCTCAGCTGTGAGTATTTACAGGCTGCTTCTTTACCAAATCATCCATAGCATCACTATCAATACAAACAATTCGTCTTTATCATTTGTAGTCACTTCCATTTTTATTTTGACAAATTTACTCACTTACAGGGTGAAAGGGGATTTCCTCTTACACCGTTTACATATTTAAGCGTTATCTCCAAATGTTAACTTCAACTGCTCGCGGTGGTCTGCTCAGCTGACTAATGGACAAAGCTCTGAGCCTGATGGTGCATAATTTATGATGGCGAATATTCCAACAATCCAATTCACACAGACAAGTGATGAGGAACCACATATCTTGTGCCAGCACTGAGCTCACCAACCCAGCCAGCCTGACAGCTAACCTCACAACCCACCCAGAGTATGGGTAAATCTTCCAAACATGGCATTACAGATTCTGTTGGCGCTTCCACGGAAAAATCAATGTCCAGCTGTGGGCTCATACATAAATATTTGATGATGAAAAACTAAAATAAGGAAGAAAATATGAAAAATGTAGACAGAAATACGAGTATGTCATGCATTGAAATGATTTACGCACAGGTGCTTTATCCACTACGTCACAAAGAAATTCCATGTAGTCCATGTGATTCCAAAGGTATGATTTTATCGAGGAACTCCATTCCACACGGAGTTTTTGTGTAATATTTTTCTGCCATAGAGGATAAGGCCTCAGTTGTGATTTTTTTATTTCCGTTACTGTTATTTATGTGGCACTGACTTAGACCTTGAATAAACGTGTTTCTTTTTGTCGTAATAATTTTTCAGAATATAGTAAAAAAAGTAAAGTAGAAGACTGTAAGTGCCCTCAGCTGGTCAAAGACCTCCTTCTCAAATATCTAAGAGGGTTCTGTGTTCCTCATGAAATGTCCTCGAAGTAATATTGTTTATTATTTCTCAAACATGCAGGTTTCCTCGCGATGTTTGCACGTGGTAAATACCGACCACATAAAATTGTTTATGGCAATAGCACCAATATTGGGGATCAAATCCATATCACACGCGCTCGGCTATTTTTCAGAATAATATTCATATTTTGATTCAACATTCGTTTTTTATCAAATTGTTTTTGATGTTGTCGTCGAAGGCGTATTAATGTTATCCTTGTATGCGCAGTCGACTGTAGCCATGCGAGAGCTTTATTAAATTACATAACAGCCTTTGAATAACGCAGACAGAGATACGTATATTTTCATAGAATATTTTCTTGCTTCACTTACAAAGTAAACTACGTAATAATAATCTTCGCAGAAATGATCCGTCTTGTGTAAGCCACGGAATACTAATATACAAAACGATAACGATATTCTTTTGTATGGATATTACTCTAATTCTATATCAACTATATAACCTTAAAATTATGTTGAAAAGGAAACTGAAAATTTTCTTCAGTTATAAACAAGTTCAGTTAAAAACATTTTAGTCTGTCATAAGTCCACTGTTGAACATAGGCCTCCCCAGCAGCAGCAACAAACCACCCCTTGCACCTCTTAATATGGACGGTTTTTGCCATTTTGATTCACGGCTAGACATAGTTCACACATCTCGCCCAAGATTGGGATTTGTTATAGTCGTCCCGCTTGTTAGGCGGATTGTTGATCCCATTGTTGGAAGCATTAACACTTGTCTGGCATTTCCCGTAGGTTACTCAAGTGGTGGTGGGGATTTTTTTTTTATTTCTTACACAGATTTTCTCACGATCTGCTCCTTCAACAGACGCGATTGTAATGAATATTATAATTGCGACGATGTAAATTTTGTTACATTGGTAAAAAAAAATTCTCTCGACACTACCTATACTATCCGAGGTCTAGACATTTATTTTAGTCTTTTCATCGCACTTTACTCCAGAGTTCATTTGTAACAACATGACAAGTGGCGAGCCTGTCGCCGCTGTGTTCAGACCAATGCCCTAAAAATACAAATAGCGTACATATGTCCCAAAAAACTTATTGATACGTATCCTCTATATAGAGATCAGACTCATACTGATTCGGAGGTTCTTTTACTCGGCTATCGGGGCTTTATAATATTATATAAAAATAATAAATATACAATATTGAATAATATTTAAATATTATATAAAATTTTGTACGGTGTAGAGCCAAGCGGTAGCTTTTTCTGCTGCTCGGTTGAACCGGCGCCACAAGGGTAGAACCACGACCGTGAATACCGGCGTGATGTAGAGGCAGCTTGAGCTTCTGCGTTTCGTTCGGTGAGCGAAGTACCAGAAGACCGACTCCCCTCATCCCCAAAACTCCATCCCTATCCCTCCCATCTCCGAAATATCGCTTAAGGGCGACGGTAATCACTTATCATCAGGTGAGAGGCTCACTTGCTTGTTTGCCAAATAATAAAAAAAACTTTCTGAAATTATTCAAAGCGTTTAAAGAGTCTTTTAATTATACACAAAATATTTTTTTTTATTCTATTCTTAGCGCAATAAAACAGACGAGGTCTGAATATATTAACTTTTTTCTACTGAACGAACAAATTGGTCTGGCTTGCCCGGGGAGTAAAGTTGGTAAATTATATTACGAAGCGTTCAATGGGCGTTATAGCCTCGGTGGATAAAAAAACTATATTTTATCTTTATTACTGAAAGTTAAGAAATATTTTTTTTTTATTTTTTTACCGTGACGTCACTCCGTAGCGGTTTTATTTAATTGAATAAAATGTGCGTATATGTTTTGCGTGCAGTCCTATGCTTCGTAAAGGATATCGGCGGATAAATGCCGGTATATCCTATTTTAATCTACGTAAATTTAATTACATAAATATGTATACATATATATAACACAGAACTATATGTATACAAATATATATTTATATACAAGGGACGAAACAGCTGCAACAAAATAAGCACTCTCGACCGTATACCCAACAATGTGGTGACAAATATCCTAACAATCCACCTGGTAATTAGCTACTGCAGCTCATGTACACCTGTAAACTACTTCGATCGTAGGAGGTTACAGATCTGTTGTAACCCCTGAGGACTAAGATGGAATTCCTCAAAGTCTGGAACTATTCTGGTTCTCTATACCTTTCTAACCGGAACTCAACAGTTACAGCGCTGTTTGGCGGCAGTAATGTATATAAGAGTAGTACATACCCAACTCCTAGGCAGAGGAGGAGCCCACCACCTAATAAAGCTGGCGCTGTCGCCAGTCGCAGCTTCTGAAAACTCATTGGTATGTGGACTACATAAGGGATCGAACTCTGGTCTCTTAATTCGCACTCTTATTCCATTTACCAGTCGTCTATCGTGGCGACACCCATAAACGTACCTGTGATTGTGGACACGGCGGCAAGGACTTACATAACATCCTATGCCTAATGTGGGATGCTAGGAGAGACAGAATGGTGTATATATATTACGACAGTATACCTATATCATCCGATATCTAGACATTTACTTTAGCATTCTCAGCGCACTTTACTCCAGAGCTTATTTATAATAACACGACAGGTAGCGAGCCTGTCTCCGCCTAAGTGATCAGGTAATATATGATATGGCGATACATAGTGAGTAAAAAGATAAAGAAATAGAATACGGCACCCATAAATGAACATGTGGTTGTGGACTAGACGTCGATGTCTGACATCGCGTCCTGTGACTCTGTCCAATGTAAGATAAGATGAGAGACCGAATGCTGAATGAAATGAAATGAGCGGGACTATGCTGCTGCGAACTTGTTTCATCGGACGAAAACCTCCTTAGACTGCGACAGTTTGCCTTGGCACCTACCATTCGACATGTCACAAAAAAAAGTTCGGCTAGGTGCCGATTGACATTACATAAGCTACCGGCGTCTCCGAGAAAGTTAAATCAAAGTAATGTTAAACCCCAGAACGTAGGGAAAATCCAGCAGCTAAGTACTGACGCATTCTACCGACATTCTATATTCGACAGACACGTGGATGCACGGGAGGTGGTGGACTCCCATAAAATTCAAGCTCTCGTGGTAACTTTAATTTTCACAGTAAGCTTATGTCAATTGTCTTTAGTCAGTATACCACAAGATTACTGCTAAACGTAACGTCCGCCAAAGATTTGCTCCAAAACCCAAAGATTGCCCGGCTCCAAAACTTTCTTGTCAATGCACAAAATTAAATTTTACTATTTGTTTTGGACGTGGTGAAGCCAAGCGGCGGCTTTTCCTGGTGCTCGAATGGGTCAGCTCCATTGCAGTGGTACTAAAACACAGAATACCGGCGTGAATTGAAACATATTGTGCCTCTGCGTTTCGTTCGGTGAGTGAGGTAACCGAAGGTCAATTCCCCTTTCTCGTCGTCGCTCCCTTCTCCCAAATATACTTAAATGCCGATAACGCACCTGCATCTGCTTTGGTGTTGCATATCTACGTGACGGTAATCACTTATGCCCGTTTTTCCGCTTTCACATAAAAAAAAAAATTAAAATGACTGAAACACGACGTTACATTACAGGTTGCAGAAAGGACACTTTTATTTCCTTTTAAATTTTCTCTGAATCTATATTACGTTAATAAATTGGAGTAACGATCATTGCTTTATGGGACACGCAGCGTTTTACGAGTGCAACCTTTTTGCTAATTTTGTAAAAACCCTTTTGAATAAGCTGGATCTTGTTTATTTGGGTCGGATTCGTGTTAGGGGTTTCGGGTGTTAATGTCATTAACGATCCATAGATATCGAGGTAATCGTCAAGCAGGGCCCGCAATTAACCAAATTCTAAATTACAAAGTTTGATCCGGCCGGTGTTGTTAAATATTACAACAGTAATACACATGTATATCAATCATTTCTTTAACACGCAAACCACTCGATCTATTTCGCTAAACCACTCACGGGTTATGTTCGACTCATTATTGGAAAGATTTAAACATTTGCAAAATTTCAATTGTAACATTCAATTCAGTAAGCACTTATAAAAATAGTAGTGGAGCGTGGCGAGGTTCAGTTAGTATGAAATAAATATAGAACAAAAAGAAACATGAAATAAAAGATTCGTTTTCAAAATGTGTATTACGTAGTGATTAATATTTAAGTGCCTGTTATTAATATCGTCGGGTTTATAAACATGTTTATCTGTACTCTCACTGACTTAAATAACTGATAAAGTCGCTGCACGAACTATCAGCAATGGGTACGTACACAATGTGCAACGAAATCAAACAATACATCGAACTTAATGCACTTCCTTTGTCTTTGACACTGCTTTTGATAGATCTCATAGCATAAGTTATATCGGATACTTGAAGTTAGAGGCAAGGGAGTGGTTCTGTGTCTACCTAAGCACTATAATATGTTCTGAATAGTATGCATGATTACGATAGGCGATAATATATAGAAATGTATTTCAAATGAACTAGGAGCACCTCACTATCACCTCATCTATTGGCAGTATTTCTCGTACTCAGACTATAGAAGCATAGCGAAAATGGAACTCTAGTTGATTATAAAGAATTATCCTCCTGGTCGATTTCGAACACTGCGTCAACTTCCGAGTATTATCGGCATTTATCAACTGCGTAGGAGATATTATAGTGCCTCTATGTACACAGGGGCACTCGTTCGTATTTCCCTTCCCGTATCCGAAGTAACGCGTTGTGGGAAAGGGTTAGATGCAAGTGTCAAAGACAAGGGACGAAACACAACACGACCAAAACCCGAAAATCAATGATTTGTGTTTTTGCACAAATATTGACTTCGGCTAGTCTGCAAGTCCTGGAAGCATGTCACAGGTCATGTGTACGCTTAGCCACACGATCGGTGATATACCGCTATAACTACCTTGCAGTTTGCACACTTTTATTTTAAGTTATTACCTTACGTCATCCGACCATTCCATTTGCGAAACTCGCATGTTGTAAACCAACTAATTAAAACTTCTGTTTTCATGTCGTTAAATATTTTTTATTCTGTATTTAAACTTTACTGTAATATTCATGCCGATATTTTTTTAAGTAAGAGGAGGAAAGCGATTTTCATTTTATATATGTTTCCACTGCATTCATCCCTGTTTCGTTACCATCAGTCTTTAAATCGGTCACCACACAGGTGTAATGGGTTCAAATTTCATCGCGATTCTAGTCGAAGATTATTAATTTACATGCTTGATGTTTGCCCACTACTATCTTTATCAGCCGATTACAATTCACAGCTGATATAGCCCATAGGAACATACTCACCACACACAGATGAGTTGAGGTGGGTGTACTACCTCTCAGATATTTGAGGAAGCTTTTCCCCAGCTGTGGTCTCTTACAGGCTGTTACTTTACACTGTAAATTTATTTGATTCGTGCAATATATTTAAATAATTCACAACTAACTTACAATATATTCCCTACGTTCTATGAAATATTGAACATTGGAATTGATATAACATTAGGTACGTAAGATTCAACGTATGCATTACATTGGATCATATTTCCTGATATGTTGAATAACATTGAATATGTCAGTTACAGATACAATATTACTGCAAATTACAATGTCTTCCAACGCTGTATTATATAAACGCGAAATACCTCTCACTGACTAATAACCAAAAAAAAAATGAATACTACAAAATTGAAATTAGTCATGTATATTCTTTATGGGGCACAAGTATCTACTAAGAAACGATGTTATAAAAATAACTTAAGAGGTTAAGGGATGAACTAGGAGGCTGTATGAAAGTTAAATAAGAGATATTAAAATCGGAATTTACGTTAATAGTTTTCAGCAATAAAATGCCAAAAAGGTTATGAAAGTCATATAAGAAAAATGTATTTACTTTATACTTAATTAAGTACACTTCCTGTATTATTCACCAATGTAATAAAGAAATATGTTATGCAAATAGCAAACACAATACACACAATTTGCTTTTTTGCAATTTGGTACATAAGATATTAGGAACCTGTAGGAAGGAAAATGCCTTGTGTGAAAATTATTGCTAATAAAAGGAATTTTCGTTATCTAGGTCAGGATAGTGTAAGCGGAGCTCATTACTACAATAGGGACTTACATCATTAACGGACTATAGTCATTCGGATAATCGTCAGGCTGGAGCCGGAATTAACCGAAATGCGGTGAATGAAACGACGTGATATTTTCAAGATATGTCCGTTTTACTGTGAACAAAAAATGCGGTCGTGTTGTGTCGTCGAATCGGCCACACCAACTCGCGCCAATGCCTTTAGCCAAATTACGTGAAATGTTTGGCCTGTGGTATGCAGAATTAAAGAAGGAAAAAAATAAAATAATTTCATAGATACAAAATGCTCAAAGTTTTAGAAGACTTTTGGCGCCATGTCGCATAGTATTGGTTGTTTCTTTTATTGATTTGTTATTTCGGTCTTACTTTATAGTCTTTGTCAATATTTATATAGGTATTATGCCGCAAGTGCTCATGAATATATCAATCAAATAGTTTATTCTTCGACTTAGGAACAAAGACTTAATTCGTCTAAAGTATTATTTTTAATCAATTTGTCATATTTAAATCTTCCACCGTTTCGTATATGTGGTACCTCTGACTAAAGGAAATCCTTAGATTCAATCACTTTTAAAACATTTGAAACATTCAGAAACAACTTGGGAACAACTCAAACAACAACCGAAAAATTCAACCGAAAACCAAAAAGTGGTCGAAACTGGAATAATATACAGGTAAATACCAACATTGACGGGAATAATATTTGAAGCTTTTTCCATAAGTATATTCTCTACTTTCTAGTAGTAAAACTATGTCTAAGTAGTTTCATTTAATTTGATACGCGTGTCTTGTCGAATTGTATATAAAATATTACAACTTGAATTAGTTACGGATATGTATTTCAATAGTCGTATAGTTGCCTTTCAGGGGTTATACACAATTTACAATTTATAACGTATGTATACGTATTCTAATTAAATAATTCGTTTTAATCCCGATGTGTAATCGTAAATAAAATACCAATTCTTACTTCGCAGTTCTCGTTTTATTATTTTGCAATACACACATCAGACTGACGTCTGTTAAAACGTCGTACATGGAGGCTATGAGAACGCACTCTGACTGCACAGTTGTAACTGAGAGCGTGTAGGCTGTACCGAGGAGGCTGTATGATAAAACTGAAAAGTCCAACGGTGTAGTAAAATCGCTGAGTTTTAACTGAAGGTGTGAAGCCCGCTTAAGCAGAATACTAGGCAGTATACGACACGGTGACCGGTAATTCTTGATGAAGTAAGAACTGTGATGTAGGGTTGACGTCGTCACGTTAGATCATTCTGACACTTGATGAGGACACAGCGACAAGCTCACCGCATGTCACGTTATCCCATATAAGAGCTGGTGAAAATCGGGTTGTGAAAAACATATTATTTACACGTTCGTGGTGGTCACAGCGTAAGAATCTGCCATCCTCTTTCTTCACGTGGGTGTCGTAGGAGGTCACTAAAGGAATTTCATGGCAACCTTCAGAAGAAGCACACCTGACGACGGGGGCATATATATATTAAGATATTCAGTGATAACACTAACCTATCCTAGAAGAGCAACCCTTTGACATGTTACAGCCATTAACATTGGCACTTTGGTTCGACTGAATATTCTGGCTGCTCAGCAGTCTGTCTGTCTGTCTGTCTGTCTGTCTGACTTAGCACAGTATTAGATAATTTAATATCTAAATAATCCATGAACGAGCTAATTTAATACTGTTAAACATAAATTTTCACTTCAGCGTTATAAACATCATCAACATAGCAAAAAACAAATCGCTTTGCCCAGCTTAGTGGTTACACGATGCTCCTATGAAATATTGATGCCATTATGATCATTAATGACACCATTTAGCGTAGTACTTTAGTAAATAGGTAGTTAACAGTTTTTGATTGTAAGTGGAAAAATGTTGATAGGGTCGAAACTAGTGTGATGTAATTAATTTCACGATGTTTATATTAGATACTAAAATGATCGATGATCAACACATTTTTAGGCACGTACTGTTACTATATAGTACTCTTACTATTTCCTACGTTTTAGTTTGTCAGAGCGCGAGTGTCCTGGCTTCGATCCGCCACTAAAATTTGTTTATAGCAATTTTAAGTATTGAATTTACCACGTGGTCGGCGGTGAAGTATAACATCTTGCGGAAACCTGCATTTCTGAGAAATAATATAACATATTTTATTTCGAGGACATCTGAAGTCCGGCAAACCGCATATGCAATAGATAACTTACAATTGGCAACAAATACCTCCCGCATTACGTATTCCGCCTCTCCGGGCGATAGACACGATTGCGGTTCGCTTCCGGAGATTACTATGAGATTTTCGAGACTTTCACCTTAGTCGAATCACACGACACCTACGGGTAAGGGGATGATAGATTCCTACTCAATGTAAGGATATCGCACGGCATACGGAACCGTTGCGATGAGAGCATACGCAGACTTGACCGTCCGTTTTCAAAAGTATTTGAAAACGGACGGTCAAGCCGGAATAACAACGCGATTGGTTCACAAATCCCCATCTGCCATCATAACTTAAGCCTTGTAAAAGCATCAAATTAAACTTATAGTTACGTATCGAACATGTTTCTCGAACTTTATGCGAACTGAATGTTCATGGTTTCCAGTAGTTGAAATTGAACAAATATTAAAACGAAACTTTGGATTTGTAATATTGAAAATGTATCTTCTTATATTTAATATTGATTAGTATAAGGGAGAATGCACTCACTCCCACCACCCAAAGGTGGAGGCGGATCTATGGATTGTTTTTTAAACGGTACCAATCACACATCTCTCGGTGATGGCCATAAAACTTTTAGACGTCCCTTAGCCGCCTATTACGCGACATTCACGGAAATTAAAGCGTGTGATATATTCTTACGGCGCTATGCCATGTGGGCAGTACGGAATAAGAGAAAATGCTGGACCGAACATATTTGCTTAAAATATTTGAAATTTGAACATTCACTATATCAGGTGAGTCTTTCGAATTCGATCGCATGCAGTGGGACGACTGCCAGGAAACTTCAATATTACACTCGCGTCTCATCAAGTTTCGAGAACGAATGCGAGCAACTTAAATAACGTACTGAGAATAACTAAGTGTGGAAACGGCCGAGGCCATAACGAGGAGAAAGTTGAACTGGAAGTACAATGTTATTTTTTTTTACTTAAAAATGTATTCGATTTGATAATATCCAAATATTGCAAATTACTAAGTAAAACTGAGCAAGTAATAAGAGAATCAGCTTCCCCAAATAATCACGTGGGTAACATAAAAGCCGAATTAACGGAATGCCAGTATATTTTCTCGATTCCGACAAATGCCAGGATAACCAACCAACCAAACATTGGCAAAATTGCATTGCTGAAACTGGAAAAAAGACCAGCAGTCTCTTCTCCTATGTCGTAATGTCGTTGCTAACGCCATCGGACATCATCATACTACGCACAGTCAACATCGAAAGTAAATGATGACTGAACAAGGTTTCAAAAGCGTTTTATTAAAGAAAATATTCATTTATAAATTTCTTGAAAATGTAAAGCACTGTAAAATATACTTCCAAAGCAAAGGAGAAAAAATTATAAGTATTCAACTTTTCATTAACGGTTTTGAAACCATTTTCAAATCATCATATACTTTGATGTTGGCTGTAAAAAGTTACGAAATATATTTATGAAGGCTTAGCGTTATAGACTAAATGATTTGATATGAAAAGTCTTTGTGTTATAAACTGTATAGCATCATGTACGTCACTACTTTTCTACTACGGCATTACAGCCATAATCTTTGGGAAGCAGCTCAATATAACGCTTAACCGGGCTTAGCGCTCGCACTCAACTCATATGAAATGTGAACGCTTTCATGAATATAAATTTAGTGTCGCGCCACTATATATTTCACTTCTACGAACTTTTCCTATAAACGCTGGTTTCTCCTAGTGTTGATTATGCAATTTTATTTGCATAGTTTTTTGAAAGTTGCGTCCGAATCGCAGCGCATTCCCAATCAAAGATCATTACGTATTTAATAATAAAGACTTATTAGGCAATAAATTATCCTGCAAAATAGCAATTGATACCGTCAGATGGGGGAATAACCTTTTCAAAAAATAAGCAGACCGATGAAGAACAGAAGTGCCTAAAGTGCGAGACTGCGATTTCCAAACAGTTTGCCGAGCGTAGTGATTATGGCAAATCCTCTTTATGGGAGAGGCCTATGTCCTGCAGTGGACCATTACAGGCTGTTAACTTAAGGTAAAGTAAGGCAATTTAGCTTTAATATACATCAAAATAAGTCAAAGTTGGGTGAGGACTCCTCTTCTACATGGAATGAAGAGATGTTACACTCGTAAAACCCAAAACCTGCATTTGGACCATATTTACTTGGGAATGTTCTAAGGAACTGTGCAGAGTGATCCCAGCCGCTGAGTTCCACTATCACAAATAGCGATATAATATTAAGTTCAAGTTAAGTATTTCCTTTGTTGGTTGCTTTATGAATTCTGCATCGAAAAACACCAAAAAAACGTAAAAATATTTATTTTAGTTAGTTTAACACCCTAGGATCAGTTTGATCTGCAAAGCTTGTATTATAAAAAGTTTTCAAATCAACAAGAATGGTCAAAATTTTATCAGCGTATAAAACAGGACAAACATTAACTAAATAAAATAATAACTAAAACTTATGTATACTTATATACAAAAAGTAAATCTACAAAAAGTTAAAATTCTACTCTATTGATACTCAATTACTATAAATTTGTTGAGTGACATATAAAACATAGAATCAGTTCAAAAGTCTAAGTTGAATCCAAAACCAAGTCGTACTCGTCTTTGTGAATCTATTAAAGTACTACCAACGAGACGTAGAACTCTCACTTCGTTGTGGGATTCACGAAAATAAACATCTTTTTGCAAAGTGAATCCGCCGCATCGCAGGCTGTCCACAAATATTTTCAACTCTGACCCGTTATCGTAAGACTTGTGAAGCGCCACTCCTACCGTGACAGGATTTGCCCGATGGCCCTCGTTGATTATGCTCGATATCCTCAAGTCATGTGCAAGTTTCTTGTATAAGCATACTTGGAAACCGACTTTGCTGATTGTAGACGACAAAACAAAAGATGGCTTTTGATACCGTACACTGACAGATAGATCAGGCAACGCCGGATATGATAACGGCTTAAATCCGAGCTCGGTACCAATACTAAAATCAGGATGAACTTGATACATCCATTGTGTTACCGTCTTTAGTGTGTTTACATCCATGTCATTCATTTTAAATGAAAACGAAGAAATTGTTTTATCACTCTCTCTTTCTACTTCCATTTCAGTCTCAGAGGATATTAAATCCTTGATTTTTGAAGTTAGACGCACATTATATTCCCCGTCGATATTTTCAGAGTAAGTCGCTGTAGCTGAGCCAGTCGAATCCAACATTAAACCATCATTTACGTACTTTGGTTCCATTTCGTTGTTTAAGTATTTCTTGAAACTGTGATAAGTGTCTTTCGCTATTCCATAATTATATTGCTGCGTCAGCCTAACTTTATCCAACACTTGTCTTAAGATGACCAGCTTAGCACCAACAAAGCACTTCGGGAAGACATTTTTCGCTTCCACATGCACGTCACTAAGTTTTGACAGTTTCTTCTTAAAAGGTTCAATGACAATAATCTCTTTCTTCTTTGGTAGAAGTCTTTGTAAACTGGAAACAAAGTTACTGACTTCCGTCTTAATCAAATCCTCGTTGATGTCCATGATTATTTTTGTAAAATAGTTTTATTTTTTGAGTTACAAGCCATACGTCGTTGGGCTGTCAGCCGATATTTTTTATTGTCGGTACGTAATCGTGCAGCCAGTATCTCTACAGGGTATGATTTAATTTTTAGTTTGTCAGATATAGATATCTTTCACAGATATTTATAAGTACGCACAGTGCGTTGGTTTATTAACTTCAGTTAAGGATCAGGTTAGTCTGAAATCTTGGCGTTTAAGTTTCAGTCAAACAATTTTACATCGTGTATATGAAAATTAAACTATTTCGATTCTCAAGTCAACTAAATAACTATGGGATCACTTGAAATGTTCTAGTTTGAGCCGGCAAAATAGCGTTGATGTCATGAATCTTCAATTAAAATTTTACCCAGCAGTGTTACGCAACTATTTTATTAGTTATAGTATTGTAGTAAAATAACGAAAATAATATAATAACAGTTAATAGTAACTGACTTCATAATTCGAATGAACGCATTAATTTAAAGTTTTTCAGGAAAGGCTAAGTTAAAGCTACCAAATATTTATCATTCAAACTTGTGTCGTCAAAAGTTTTCATCGTAATCTAATAATAGTAAATGTATCCTGTCCTATCAGTGGCACTATTCGGGCACAGTTCTTGTCTCTCGAGGTAATCCTTTTAAGAAATTGCAATAGCAGTGAGTGGATGGACGTAAATGTATTGCCAAGTCAACTTCTTATACAAAGAAAGTTGGTAGTTATAGGTTAGCAAGATATATCTTTGAGAACGTTAAGAAAATACTCTTTAGGGGTATTGTGACTTTACTTTACTCGTACATACATGCAGAATTAAACAATATAATAAAAAAAGTGAGGAGCTCTCTGGTAATTACTTAATAAGAAAAAAAAGGAGCAAATATTGAAGCATGCAGTATCTCCAAAGCGCATTTTCAGATCTTCACCATATTTATATGGCACATATAAATGTATAACTTCGAAGGAAATCAATCATTCGGATAAAAAACTCCATTTAGTAATTCTCGTGTCGGCTCTTCCTTTTTGAAATGTTCACGTTCAATGACGATCATTATAGTTTCCATTTAAACATGAAATTGGTTATTTACATATAACCACTCATACATATCCCCAATAAGGGTAGGCAGAGACTACGATCACATTTAGCACACCTCCTCAGAGTTTTCCACAACACCCTTTTCGCCTCTCGGGAAGACCGAACGTGTCTGGACGAGGATTTATTTTATTGTAGAAACACTTACGGTCGGACTTACACATACAGAGTATCCGTGACGGACCATTCATTGCATTGAAGCAAACCTTCTCAAAAATTTTATATAATAAGACCTTTGCCCAGCTGTGTGACTTTAACTGCTGTTTCACTTTCAACTTTTATTTCTTGTTGTTTATTTGTTTGCTTATCTTCTTCTACTTAAGCACCTAATGTAAATATTTTTAAATCCCAACAGGAGGTATCATCGCAATTGCTACGATTGGCAAGGACTCGCTCAGTCATTTTCATTTTAAATTGAGAATAGCTGCGTGTCAAATTCATGTTCCGATCCCATTCAATAATCACACAGTAGCAATGGTCGCTTTTGTCGTTTCATAACAATTCGAGTTCAATTGAACCATTAATATTAAAACAATTGCAAATCGATTCGGTGAATGACACTATTGAAATTGAAATAAACTCGCTCTATTTAAATCTATCTGAATTATAATGAAAAGGGTCCCTTAAAGGACGAATCAACCTCATCGACATGTGTTGCACCCTACTTATTAACAAACGGGGCTCTGATCGACCGATGTCTGAAAATCCATCCGAATGCGCCGAACCCAAATACTCGCACCGATACTGCGCTCACCAACCCGCTCGCCCAGCGTAGTGAGTGTGGGCGTATATTCGGCTTAGAATAACGGCTTTTTTTGACGCTTTCATGGAAATGTAATAGGTGCTGGACATATAAAGTAGTGAAATTTTACACGCCGTAATAACAAGCCGTAATACTTCAGTACTTCCTAGTTTAAAAGCCTAGATAAAATAATTGGAACGAATTAAAAAATAAATCGATATTAGATCCGAATCAGGAGTCTTTAAAATGACTAATGTACGATTTGAATCGTTGGTATGGATACTAACACGACGATAGGCTCACCACTTGTCACGTTGTCCCAACTAAGCTCTGGTGAAAAGTGGTTCGAAAGAACTAAAATGGCCAGTCCTGTATTGGGTATACGATTGTGAAAGATTTAATTTTATATTAAAAATGTAAAGTAGCACATGTGCTTTATTCCTTTTTTATGTCATATCCAGCAATGGGTTATGGCAAAATCATATACACATGTCGATAATGATGAAGATAAAGAAGAATGCGACATCTGTCAATAATCAAGAACTTATTTTTTTTAGATTGATCACTTATTTGGAGTTTGAACGCTGCCTAGGTCCCACAGCTGCCGTTAACAAATTAATTTTAATATCTCGTCTCGTAATTGCACTTGAGATTTATTACAGCCAATTTTAGAATTTGAGAAATTTTCTAAATTGATGTGAGCAGACCAACGAAATTTCAAATAATTTATATTTTTTGGTCTCAAACCTCTTTGCTAGTTTGCATATTTAACTTACATCAAAATCTAAATTGGAGTTAGATTGAACTGAAGAGTATATACGTAATAAGATATTCAGTATTATGGATCAAAGAGGGCAAGGTGTTGATAAGACGGTTAAGATCTTTGTTTAAAAATGGATTTTTTCCGATTTTATAATCCTAAAGTAAAAAATTAGGACAGGAGTTGGAAATGATGAATTAGTGTACTGAATACTATTGGCAGCTGTCAACTGCGCAGGAGATATTATAGTATTCTCAACTAATTTTTAACCAAAATTTAATCAATGAAGAATCTGTGTTATTGAGCAATTTTTTTTACTTTGTTAAATGAAACATAGTTCTGTAATCAATATTTAAGGTTACGTGGTTGATTGGGTTTGCTTTGCAAGTGACAAGCAATGACATTTAATGTTCCTTACAAAAAAAAGAATAATATGAAAAAAATGTTCATCGCATGCATAAAATAAAAATATATTTAACCGTCCATATCTCAAACAATTTAAAAATAAATTTAGCTAAATTGATAAATAGTTTTTTCTTTTAATTACAAGCTTCACCGCCTTATTACAGTGTGAGAAAATTGCTTTTAAAATTAAATAAACAAAATTCTTTTCATTCCAAGGTTTGCGCGTCGGAATTAAAGACGGAGTGAATTCACTGCTGTAATAAAAATTCTGGCCGCTATGAAAGTTTTCAGTCGACACCTGTTTCATGAAGAGAAAATATTTTTCATTACATTTTATATGTAACTTAATAACTTATTTTGTGCGGCGTATGGTTATGTCGTAAATGAATTTGCAACGCCATCTCATACCCGCAGATACCTACGAATAGACAGTTCAAAGCTACCCTGTGTCCTCGGGCGTTGTTCTGCTGTATAATATATATGGTAATATGTGAGGGTGGTCGAACCGAACCTTTGAGAAGCAGCGTTGCTCAGTAGCATATCAGTATCTCGCCGATTTCGTACATGATGATAATTTCCGAATACTTAATTGTCAACTGCGCAGGAGATATTATATAATGCGGCAAGCACGCGCAAGCACAGATATAATCACTGGTCTCCCTTTCCGCATCCAATCTAACGCTTATGCGATAAGATCGGTGAAGGGGTCAGATGCTGTGTCAGAGACACGAGACGTAACGCAAAAACACAACCAGACCACGATTCGAACCCAGAATTCGGGTCAGGAACCAGGTACGCTAGCCACTAAGCCATGCGGTAAATTTGGATGCATTAACTAAACAAACATTTCTTTCACACAGATAACAACGACAGCAGAAGCGGCGATGTGGTCTGGCAAGAAGGGTTCGGAGGGCAGCGGCGCCGGTACACCCACAGCCGAGGAGGAAATCAAAGTCGTGCTCGTTGGTGACACGCAATGCGGCAAGACGTCCCTAGTGCAGAGATTTGTGTCCGACACTTTTATAGAGGTCAGTTCACTAACCATCGTTCATCTCTTAGTTTAATAGGTGATGAAGCCAAGCGGTAGCTTTTGCCGCTGCTCGAATAGAACGCCTCGACCGCGACAGTGCCTCGGCCTAGCAGAGTACCGGCGTGAAGAAGAATACTAAATAAATGTGTAAAAGATACGCGTATAAGTACTTTGGCAATACAATTTTGAACCAAGGCACCATAGTGGTTAGTGCATCGCCCTCCGAGTCAGGAGACTCGAGTTCGACCCTGGCTCGTACGTATGTGGCTGCCCGTTCGAATGGGTACCACGGCCTCGCATAATAACGGCGTGAAGTAGAGGCATCATGTGCTTCTGCGTTTCGTACAGGTTGCACCACGTGAAGGTGAGGTTGGCTGACAACTGGAGAAAGAGACGTTATATTCTTCCTCCTCTCATACCTCACCACTTTTAGGCCTCAATCTGGCATTTCTTAATGTGTTCTTTCTCAAACAAAAGTTTAATAAACGAATTTATTTATAATAGATATATAGCAAAACTATTTTAATATTACAAAGCCGAAGTGTTTGTATATTTGTATGCGCCAATCTCAGGAACTATCAGTCCGATTTGAGAAAAATCTTTTTGCTGTAGATAGCCCATTTATAGATATATAGCGAGGTTCATAGGATACGATTATAGGAGCCGAGCAGTAACCTTAAACCTTGGTCATTTACTCATCATGTGTATGAAATAGGCATGTATACTCCAAATTAGGATTATAGAAGCTGATGAAACCGTCAACCATATTAGTGAAGAGATTTTGGACTTCCATTTGACACGACTCATCGGAGCCAAATGGGCTTCCGCAACTCATCGCGTTTCCGAGTGATAGAGTGCGACGGGTTTGCTGGTAGATTACATTGAGATTTGCATGGCTTTTCCTTAGTCGCCTCATACAACACCCACGGGAAAGACAGTCGCAGATTCTTACGACGATATAACCCGACACTTTTAATAATTTTAGGCACAACATTTTTATCGCATTCCTTACGAAATTCCCGTATAATTAACCTATAGAAAGAATCCATTTCGCCTCTAAAAGTCAATTCCGAACAGAAGAGGGTAATGCAAAGCGGCAGTTATATTCCTTTAGCTGCCGATTTTGTAGGGTGAAGTGAAGCAATCTGTTTTTATATTGAGTTTCGATGAACCGAATACAACCTTCGACAACTCGAAACATTTTTTTCAATTTGTATTTTACGATAAAATATGGTACGTGTTATATTTTGGTAAATTATTTTCGGTATAAAGAAATCCACTTCTTCGTAATTATTAAAAATATATCAACATTGATTAATAATAAATTAATATCATTAATAGTTTGAAATTTAGTTATATTACATTGTTATTTACGGATTTTATCGGGTTCGATTTTATTTTTATATTCCCGTTGTTTCGACGGTGGTACACGAAAGCACTGGATAATAGTTTCATTTCAAATGTATACTTTCGCATAAATTAATAATGATAAGAAATCATTAGCATTATTAATTATGAAATGATCATAGCCAAAACTCGACTAGTGCTAATTTTATCGAAATATAAATATCCCATAACGTTTATCAACCTGTGTGGTAACATTGCACTAAAATATGAATACGGAACCCCACAATGCTCCAATATGAATAGCTATAATTAGTTCAGAATAATTATTTTGTCTCCATATGTGATACACGTGTTGCGTTCTAAACTATGGGATTTATAAATTAACCGGTAATGCTGATTATTTTACACACTATTGGTACGTACTATAAATCGGTTGTTATAGCACAGAATGCATAATATGGATATAGACAAAGAAACATTATTAAATTAAGTAAGTCCACGGTGTTACATCTCTGGTAGTCCGATCGCCAATCCGCTTGCCGAGCGTGGCGATTGTAGCAAATCCTCCTTATGGGACCGGCCCATGTCCTATAGTGGATTATTTACAGGCCGTTAATGTGACAAATATCTTAACTTGGAATCGGTTTGTTTGTGAATTACAATAGAATACAAATAGAATTAAAAAATAAAATTTGAAAAGTCCAAAACTGCATAGCCCTTTACGTGCCTAATTAAAAACGAAAAAAAAGCGCATGCCTCCGAGCAATCGAGATAATTAAGAACTGTATTATACATTTGTGGGGAAAAAGATGGCGGATTTGTAAACAGTTGATAGTTTTGGTTTTTTATTTAGTTATACACACACACGAACATACAAACGTCCAAAGAAAAAAACAATTAACATGTTTAATATAAACATAAATGAACTTATAACTATGTCAGTTGTTCATTGGAATGTCCTCTAGCCATTAGTGTATTTTTTTACCATATAAGTGCTTTATAATTGGAGGAAATAATTTAAGATCGCGCGATAAAGAGAATCGCGTTTTTATAGAGCACTACTTCTCCGCTTCGCGTTCGAGGTGTGATATATATTTAACAGAAGTACATATGAAAATAATCAATGAAGGAAGAATATGTAAAAAAAAACAAGCAACCAACTTCAAATCCTTATCTCTATCTCGTTATTAAGATTAATGAAAAAAATGTATGTTAAAAATACCTCTTTATTTCTCATCATAAATTATTACAAACAGAAACAACAATGAATTTAGTGCAACTTACAAATATTATTCTTCAACAGTCATTCGCATCTGTTTACTTAGTCTGGTCTGGATGCAATGGCAGAGACATAATCTGACATTGCATCTGACCCTTCCTCCGATCATCGCACACAAGATTTGCATCGAGTTAAGTAGCAGCTGATAAATGTCCCGCTGTTGAGTAAAAACCTCCTAGTCAAGGCGTAGTGAATTTTGTACATGATTGGCGGTAAAATAAAACATCGTGAAGAAACCTGCACGTGTGAAGTCGCCTTACCTGTATTGGAGCAGCGTGGCGGAGTTTATCCAGTTAAAAACCCTCTCAAATATTGAGAGGAGGCGGTTTTGTTTGGCGGCAGAAAAGGGTAAGAGTTTGGCACCTACCCAGACGACTCCTGATCAGAGAAGAAGTCTACCACCTGTTAATTTACTAATTTATTATGTTCATGATTCAGCCAACAATGAAAATGAGTGAAACTACTTTATTCTTCCCGCATAACTTTAACAATTACGGTATATTTAATCGCAAAAGGGTTTTCGGAGCGGAGAAGTGTTCTGTATTGGAGCGTTTTGCTCTAATGCAGATTGACGGACTTCACATGCCTTCGAAACATGTTAGTATGTGAACATCGAAATTTTAAGTACTTATCTTCTTTAGTATTTATTGTGAAAGGAGAGGAAAGAAACTTTTGTCATTCGAAAGGTACTGTGCCATAGATGTGCACGAAAAGAAAATCATGACTATATGTTGCCCCTAAGACAGGTAAAATAAAGGGAACGTACTGCTTATCACGTGCCAAAACGTGCTACTCGGTAAGCGGTAACTTTCTCTTCGTCCTTTCCCACTGTTTTATCATAGCGTTCGGGTTAGAATGATTGATGAATTACGAGCTCTATAAAGTTGGCAGTGAAAAGTCAACGAAATTCTAAAAAAATACGTTATGAGAATTTGTTACTGATAATCAAACATTTTCAGTTCGATGACATGCAACAACGTTTAAGTGGCGAGACCAGATCCTGCGGTTAGTAATCCACCCACTATGCGTGGGATTACGGCCGATTCTCTCTAATGCCAACCCATTCACGTTCGGACTAGTCCGGCGTATTGGTCCACGATCGACCGCGCTTCGACTAGCGCGTGCGTGTATGGAAGCGAAGAGCGGGCGCGTCGGACCCCGAGTTGGACCGAATCAGGTTCGCGGGTCTGCTCTCTCGATATGCGCCGGACCCGACCAATCCGGGAGCGTGTAAGCATCGCGAGCGCCACCTAGATTGGTCGATCGACTCATTCGCTGCCGTCCTCATGCGTGGATTACATGTTGATCAAAATTTTGTAATAATATCCTTCGACAATAGTAAGCTGGGAGGAGTTTATACAATTTTATTATGTTTTAAATGTGCCTCGCATGTCTGGGTTCACCTTAGCAGGTTTAGATGACTATATTCTGAACGTTTTTTAACCATTTGAAATTAATGTATTATTTACGGATTTTGTCACGATTAATTTTTGTTTTTACGTTTCCGACGTTCGTCTAGTGCAATATGGGTCTACAAAATGCAGGAGTGTACATGCTTGATTGTGAATGTGTTTTCTCTTACATATGGCATACTAAAAGATCTGTAAGGACCCGCGTAAAAGAACAAATAGTTGATGTGAAAATTTGACCACAAGGATTTGTGGTAAATCATATTTGATAAAGCACAAATTCTTGCAAAAGAACACCGATTCCTGCCAAAGATGATTCGCGAGGCTATTGGAATCAAAATACATCTTAATTTCTATAAAGAAGATGGCTGGGTGCTACCGCCGGCTTGGAATCCAGTAATAATTACAATTAGTTCTAAAACCAAGCATTTGGTATGCTGCATGACCACAAAATACAGTGAGCACATTCTGCATAGATCGGACCAAAATCGTAATGTTACCTCAACTGGATGTGTGTCTAATGTGTGAACCGTGGGATTGGTCCGAGTCGGGTCGCATCTGAAAATCGGGTCCGGGTTCGTGTAGTGAATGCCGCACTTAATGAATATGTATTTCTCACACATTATTTTCACTAATTCTCCTATGCAAAATTAAAATATTAAAGATTATAAAGAAGCAGAAAGAAGGTGATGCTATCAGCCTCCCATCCTAGGGTAGCACAAAAATTGCATGCACTTGTGGGTAAGGAGAGTTGTTTTATTACCTTTAATACTCTTTCCTTCTCTATGATTCTGGATTTTCGTAAAATAACTTAATATTTTCAGATTATGTAATATTTTTCTGACTTAATTATTTCTATTTAGTGTAGGCGTAGTGAATTTTGTACATGATTGGCGGTAAAATAAAACATCGTGAAGAAACCTGCACGTGTGAAGTCGCCTTACCTGTATTGGAGCAGCGTGGCGGAGTTTATCCAGTTAAAAACCCTCTCAAATATTGAGAGGAGGCGGTTTTGTTTGGCGGCAGAAAAGGGTAAGAGTTTGGCACCTACCCAGACGACTCCTGATCAGAGAAGAAGTCTACCACCTGTTAATTTACTAATTTACTACGTTCATGATTCAGCCAACAATGAAAATTAGTGAAACTACTTTATTCTTCCCGCATAACTTTAACAATTACGGTATATTATTATCTGTCTTAATATTCCTCTTGTCCGAAGCCATTAATAAAATTTAGTGGAAAATTTATTCAAATTTGAATGTAGGATTTTAATAGTAGGTATGAAGATGTTTCGTTATTAAAAAGACCGCATGTTCGTATACTACTATCTGTTTTCATATTTCTTTGTTCCATAGTAACGTTCCAATTTCAAATTGTCAACGCGTTTTGGACGAACTTCTGCATCAGGCTTGAGAGATTTTTAATTCAACATTTTATTTTTCTACTTTAAGTTTCACAGAAAATATAAAAGGAGATCAGCATGTAACTTACTTTCCAGCACACTATTGTGTGGCAGCAGTATTGTGTTGCACCAATGTTTCATGTTAGCCTAGTTTTTTTTGCTAGCACATGTTTTTTTTTGTTAACTTGTCCTTTCTTCAAAGAATTCTAATTAGTAGGAGTTGTTTTTTTTTAATGTCATTATTAAAGAGAGAAGGACTTGGCAAGGTAGGAATAATGTATAGGTTTTATATTTACTATTTTAAATTGTTTCTAATCTATACCGAGCAGATTTAATCTCATTTTTCATTAATAATAAAATTTGTCTTGTAATGCTTATTTATGATCTTTCAAAAACTTACTTATATTTGACCTTTACTTTACGAAAATAAGGTATCTGTAATGGTGCTAATATATCTTGAGAATCTATCAAGATGTCACAATATGGCAGGGTAATAAGCAGTTACAGGGCATTGCACTTAAAGACGTCGAAACGGCTTCAAGTCAAAGGCGAATCGCTACAAGCGAAATATCTAAACGCCATCACAAAGCTACTAATAGTACTTACTTCGTCTATCTACATTATTTTTAGGTATCGTTTCATTTTTTTTTTATGATAAATGGGGCAAACAGGCAAGCGGCTCATCTGATAGTGATTATCTTTGTCCACGTACATCTGCAACACCACAGGAGCTATAGATGCGTTGCCGGCCTTTAAGAATATTTGAAAAATGGAAAGGAAGATGGAAAGGGGTGTTGGGTGACGGGAAGCGGGGCTCCGGTTACCTCACCCACCGCACGTAACGCCGTAGGACAAAGTGCCTCTACTTCACACCGGTATACTGCGAGGTAGTGATACTACCGCGATCGTGCAGGCCCATTCGAGCAGCAACAAAAGCCGCCGCTCGGCTCTACCACGTTAAGACGGTCTTTGACACAGCATCAGACCCTTTTCTCTAATCTTATTACATCAGGTGCGAAAGGATTAAGATGAGTACATCTACAGTGAAAATTAAGAATTAAACTTAAAATTTGGTTGATGCTATATTGATAACAAGAGAACTGCTTACCAATTGGTAAGAAATAAGGCAGCACTCGATAAGGAATGTGTATAATACCTTACAACAAGATACTAGTAAGTAGCAAATTCTCCAAGAGTGTTCTAATTCACAGCTGGACGACAAGAGCGGTTTTATGGTAACCATAGTTCATATAGTTTTGTATTTTTATCGAAGAAATATTTATATCGATATTTATATATATTTGAATCGAGAAACACGCACCTATTGTTCCGGTTTAAGAGGTATACAGAGCCAGGGCAATGTGTCTGTGGTTTGAATCTCGTTTTTCATTCCAATATAATAAAAAAAATGAATCAGCGCAACCATTTATTATATACCGCTCAGTTTATGCTCTGTACCAAAATGTACACATGATTTATGCTCACGATAATACGAAATAAATGTATAGATTTAGCTAATGTTTCTGTATTGTTACTAGCGATCGAGGCCTAGTTGTTCAAGTAGGTGGTATAGACAGAGTTAACCGATGTTCAACTTTATCATTGAATATTTTACAATAATTGTTACACAATTATGGGCTTATTAGCCGGATTACACCTCTGCTGCGTTTACTAGTTTAGAATCCATTTACCGTGTGGTGACAGAACAAGAAAATCTGCCACCCTCTTTCGTCTCTCTATTGTCGTAAGAGTCAAAGAGGCTTTGCCCTTAAAAATCTATGGTGGACTAGCCATCTCACAAAATGTCAGACCGAAATATGTAAATAGTTGAAGGGCTATTGCTATCTAAGGGGATAGATACTGCAGTCACCAAACCTATTACCAAAGGTGGCGCGTTATAGCAGATCCCACCATTGGAGGAGGTCTATGTCCATCGGTGGAGTTTTAGAAAGTATGATGAGGATATTGAATTATGTATTCGTAAATAATTTCTATTACTTAGATTTTGATGATTATTTTTATTAAATGTATTAACCTCCAGGTTGGTCCCATAAAATAGGTGTTAAAATAAGCGAAAAAAGGTTAACCTTTCCAGTGAAGAGACGAACATAACCCATAAATTTGTACTAAATGGAGAGGTTTGCGAGTCCATTAGGAACAAACAAACACTAATAATATACATTTGTATACGTATTTGTGTATTTTATGTTATAAATATTCATTTAATTACATAGTTTGTTTATATGTATTTATTAATTTATTATTATTGGAGTCTACCTATAGCTTTTTATTCTTTGTTTTGTACCTGCCAACTATCCTTCACCATAACAAGGATTGACTGGTAGAGAATGCTACTTGGCATTAAGTCCGCCCTTCGTAACCTTTAGCTAAAGCCAACAATAAAGAATAAAAAATAAAAAAATAGATTATAGTAAATATGTAGATAGAAACACCGTAGGACTTATGCTACGCGTATACAAAAAATACTATAACTTCGTTTGTTTAGCCATAAAGCTCAGTTATTTTACAATTCCAGTATTGGATAAAAGGACGTGAGAACCTATTTATTATTACTCGAATCGTTTGTGTTCGAAATTCGATCATTCTTACCTAAAGGCTATGGGGAAAGAGTGGGAGAGGTCAAAGAGTAAGTATCCGCGTACCGAGGAGTACTTTTGTATGGAAAAATCATGTATGAATGTTTACTTTATTTTACTTACCTCAAAGGCAACGTACACAGATGATTTTCGTTCTATCGCGCACTTCTATGGCACTGTACCTTTAGAATGATACAAGTATTTCTCTCCTTTTATAATAGATACTAAAAAAAATGTATCAAAATTTTCGATGTTTATGAAGTATTTTGAAGACTCCAAATTTCAACGGTTACTAGTGCTGACTAACGGACGAGGCACCAGCGCCCGAGTGATGGCGCAAAAACCATGCGTCTATACCGAAACCTTTAATGGAATGAACTAAGTCCAGCGGTGGACTCGCATAAGTTGATTAAGAATGCGGGTTTTTTTTTTTTTTATGAGAAAGGCAGCAAACGAGCAAGCGGTTCACCTGATGGTAAGTGATTACCGTCGCCCACGTACATCTGCAACACCAGAGGTGCTGCAGGTGCGTTGCCGGCCTCTAAGGGTATTTGGGGGATGGGGAGGGGCATGGGGAGGGGGAGTGGGCCTCCGGATACCTCACTCACCGAACGAAACGCAAGAGGCATTAGATGACTCTACTTCACGCCGGTATTCTGCGAGGTAGTGGTACCAATCCGGTCGAGCCGGCCCATTCGAGCAGCAGTAAAAGCCGCCGCTTGGCTCTACCACATTAATTAAAGCGGGTAAAAGTTTTTCAATGTTTTTTTTGTTTGTTTCAGGCTTACACTCCGACGGGTTTTGAAAAATATGGATGCACGAGCACAGTGGCCGATTACCGAGTCAGTTTTTCTGTTTGGGACACTTCAGGTATGTTATGTTATGACGGCCTGGTATCCGCAACTGTGCGCGTATTTTGCGTGTAGGCAGGAATATGAACTATTCGAGTCAACCGAGCTCCTCAAGTAAACCCTTTAAGTTAACAGTGACCTCGAGGAGCGACCTTGGGGAGGAAGGAAGAAAACACGAATGAAGGAGGAAGAAGCGACAAGAAGAAACGACGGCCCTGTATTCCGCGACCGTCAGACAGGACGTGGGCCGTCGTTTCTTCCTCCTTCACACACGCTCGATAGAGAGGACTGTCTGTAACACCTTTAGTCAACAGGTGTTTGTTAAAATATCCATTTCCAGTTATGGTTCTAGTTACTATCCGAATTTAGGGCTTATTCAGGCGTAGTAGCATCTTGGTTATGCGATTTGGAAGGGCTTCCCTAGCCTGTCTACATTCTTACATTCTTCCTGGTTTGTCCATAGCTCTTCACGCTGGTTCCTCCTACTGCGGTTTCGTATTTGTGAGCGAACGTGCCCAAAGGGTATCGGGATGATGGGTTCCGGTCTAATAGGGCACCGAACAGACCCGCCTCGGGTATTCCCGTCCGCGGCATCATTACCTCGGGAACCGCTGTGACCTTTTATCATTGACATTGCCATCGAGGGCCTGTATAACCGCCAGGCTGTCTTATAGTATCCTAATATTGTGATATTTTACTTCCCCACTGGCGATTGCTATAGCCTCCTGAATAATGCCCAAGCATTCAGATTGATATACGGTGTTGTAGGCTCCGACACTTAAGGTAATTACTTTATGTTGTTATGGGTCGTATCAGGACTTATGACGGTGTAGCGTTTCTTATTATTTATATAGTACGATTTCACAAATAAAAATCGCATGTTATCGTTCTGCGATAAAATCATACCGCGTTATTTTTAACACCGTTTTGTTTATGCAATACATGGTTACTGAGAACCGAAACCGAATCGTGGATGTGAAATATAACTGAACGCATTCGTGTGAATTAAAGAATTACTCCTCACTTGTGTTTCACCATGGCAGTCGTATAAAGCGACAAAAAATATAAGTAAAAAAAATAAGCCACATGGTAAATTATGGTTTTGGAGTCTTTCACGAAGTCTGCGACGTTTTGATGTTTATGGAAAATATATTGTCAAGATTAGGTGCTCGTTATAAACTGTGTGTAGACTGTTCACAGATTTTTTTATTTAATTTTGTATTAATGTTTCTACCGACCTCAATAAAGGAGGTGGTTATCAATTCATCTGTATTTTATTAATATGTATGTTACGTAATATCTTCGATGATTGTGAACCGGTTTTTATTATAAACACTGCACCTTAAGGCTAGTTCCAGTTAAATTTACAGAAAATATTTTACCACTAAAGGTGGGGAAAATAGGAGATGAAGAGGGTTATTTCTCTTAAACTTTGTTTTAATTCACTTCCATATTTTGTATATTTATGTACGCCTCGTATATGCATATACATTTTCATCCATTCTGTAGAATCCTTGTACTTTTATCTGTATTATGATGAAATAAAATTATATATGACGTGAAACTCCTTTTATCTTAGTCACAAGCCAATACAGACTATAAAGTGGTTGCCCACAACATAGTTACAAACGTTAAATGGACATTTGGCGCATCCATTTATCGTTTGCCAGCTCCCACTGCAGCTAACAGGTCACTGATTTCAAGTGACCAATTCGAAGCCTATTTATTGGTGCGGTCTTTCAAACAGATGCTGCAATATAAATCCTTGTGTTGGTTCGGTGAAATTACTGATGCTTGTTTTAGAGCAAACTATGAAATAACGTTACATCTCATTTATTAATATTAAGTACGGAAAAGTTCAATTCATCTTATTTTATTTATTTATTTATTAAGGATTACCAACAAGGTTAACACATTACAATTTTGTTTGTATATAAAAATGTTTTTTAAATATAGCATGTGCCACCTTACTTAAAGGCAATAATAAAAGGCTGAATAATATTAATATTATTCAGATCTATTGCTTATCTAAAGTAAGTAAAGTAAAGTAATCTTGTTCTATTTACATGTATGTAAATGTAGGTTTTCTGTTTTATTAATATTCATAAAAGCAAAACAATTCTTACAGTGTTTTCTTGTATTTACGCGTATACTTTACATTTAAAATGAAACTATTATTTGCGGATTTTTTCGCGTTTAAATAGACGATGTCAGAACGTCCCCTCACCACTCAGTCAGCCCCGTGACCACTGGAGCTGTGAAACACCCGAAACGTCGGGAATTAAAAATAAATCGAATTAAACGCAATGCAATCCGTAAATAATAGTTCCATTTCAGTTCTTATACGCTTAACATTATTAAACAGATGTTGAAATAATAAGAGAAATTCAATCATTTCTATTTATAATACGTGACCGTCGAAATAGTGGTACTTGTTTTTTTATATTTTTCGTATTGAAACTTTTACCATTCGTAAGGTAATGTGCCATAGATGTGCATAAAAAGAAAACCATGCGTGTATGTTGACGTTAAGGCTGGTAAAATTAAGTAAACATACACTCATAACTTTACGGGGAATGTTCTGAGGAACTGTTCGGATTGATCCCAGCTGCTGAGTTTCACCATCGTACATCGCGACAGAATTCGAAGTTCCATCGATACCACCTAGATGGTTGGCATTCCACCACAGTGCGTTTCAATCGAAGTTTTCTGCCACGCAATTCGACTTTGTGGAATCAGCTGCCGCCAGCAGTATTTCCGAACAGTTACGACTTAGGGACCTTCAAGAAAAGAGCATATTCCTTCCTTAAAGGCCGGCAGCGCATCTGTAGTTCCTCTGGTGTTGTGGATGTTCGTTGGCGTCGGTGATCACTTACCATCAGGTGAGCCGCACGCTTGTTTGCCCCCTTCTGCTACAAAAAAAAACTATTCTATACAAAACTTGGTACTTCCCCTTTTATTAATATTTTAACATCTAAATAATATTTTTGTTGGACAGAAAGCAATTAGTGTATTATTTGTTAATTGAATCTTTCTAAAAAAACCTTCTTTAAAAGGAGGATTCAATGCTGACCCGTGACAGTCTAGTAATCAGGGCGCATACTTTAATTTCATAGTACGCAAGTGACCACTGTAGGTCATAAAAAACATAAAGTCTATAAATGCCTCATTGCTGTCTTCAGCGGGTTTTTAAAGCTGAAAGCAGTTCGCTACCTCCTCGGAGGAAATTGAAAATGGAAATCGGAAATCGAACAAAGGTCATTAGCACAGTATGAAAATTAAACCAAGCCACCGGCCCTCGAGCTGTCGCGGCTCCATTTCGAAATTCTAACAAAATACGCCGAAGTATTCGTTTGCGGAATATCGTTCCCACGCCCACTCTATATTTTATAACTATTTATTGGGCGTCTTAGCATTAGTGCATTACGTAACAATATGGTTGTTTATCAAAACATAAATCTCATTTGACTACGTAGATTATTCATATATTTCTGTGCAACACGATATCTTTTAATAGTTAAGATTAAATATTACAAGGAATCTGCCTCCGAATCAGGAGACTCAAGTTCGATTCCGAACAACGCAGCACAGGATGTCGCCTACAAACTGTCCAACAAAAATAACAACAACACACATATATCTATATATATATAAAAAGAGATCTGAACGACTGACTGTAATCGTGACCCTATCTTAAAAAACTATCAATTTGAATTACATTTTAGTCTGTGAAGCGTATTCATAAAACGGAGGCCTTTGTTCAGCTGTTGACTTGAATAGTCTGATGAAAAATAAAAGTTTTTTTTTTTAATATTACTTAATAACTAAAAGGGTAGGAATTTTAGGTTTCTTTTTAAAAATTACTCGGTGTATACAGGGTCAGGGGAAGAATATATTCTCACGGAAAACCAGCTTCAAGATTATGACAGCAATATAACGTTGAGAACCAGAGATCTAATTTCTCGCTGATATTTCGTCAGATTTCCAATAGGTGACAATACTCCTACTGGATTGCCTTCGAAGATTGAGGACGTAGGTTCGAAGGTTTTGATGAGCCACATATGTTATAAAAATAAACATCTACTAGACTTAGGCCTCAAACTTTCTTGTCATATGATATTATATACTTGTCATACGAACTAGTGATACCACTCCCTTGTGACTTGGTTAGAGAGAGTAGCCTCTGACTTGATCCATGGGTCATGTGCTCATATCCCAGCAAATCTTAGAATATTTGTTTAACAAACAAATTTATGTTTTTATGGTTGCATTGCGTTCTCAATGACACTGCGCTGACTCTTCTCCCGATGTGATCGCGTTAGTGTTACATCGGATAAGGGAAGGTGAAGACGAATGAGTGCCTCGTTGGTAGAGCCAGCTTTCGAAGCTGTGGCTTGCAGGTTCGAATCCCACTAAGGGCAAACATTTGTATGATAAATATAAATGTTAGTAATCGAGTAACGGATGTTTATGTATCTTGTATGGGACAGAATAAAGTTTTTTTTAAATACCAAAATTGCCAATGCACTCTATGACGTACATACGGATATGTGAGATTGCATTTGGATGCATCTTCCGATACGTTATTTATAAACCCTTCCTCAGCCACATCACATTCAGTTTATTTTTAATAAAATTAATATCTTTCTTTGCAGGTACAACAGCATACGACACTGTAAGGCCGCTCGCCTACCAAGACGCTAAGATCTTCATGCTATGTTTTAACATAGCTGAGCCCGAATCCTTACATAACGCGGCAGCAAAGGTACCATTATATAAGCATATCATAATCAAAAACGTCCATTGAGATACGACCTAGCGTAGCCAAACGAGCAACTCACTTTTATGTATATATATATATAGAAACCCTCTTACGACAAGATAAGTGGTGGCAGATAATTACGGCGTAACACAAGTCACCTTAATATAGTGTCAGCTTCTTTAAGTCTCACTGTGGAGTTCAGGCCTTATTCAGTAAAGTTTCATGGAATTAACTTTAAGATTTTTATGTATTAATATCATTACAAACATAAACATAGGCCTTCTTTTTATGTAAAAGGGGGAAACGTGCAAGCGGTTCACCTGATGGTAAGTGATTACTGACGCCCACGTACATGCAACAGCAGTGAAGCTGCAGGTGCGGGCCTTTAAAGATGTTTCGGGGATGGGAAAGAGGACGAGGAGGGTAAATGAGAGATCCCCTCTCTCATTTGCCCTCCTCAATCTCAGGAGTGGGTCTACGGTTAGAATAAACAATGTTAATTCCAGGACATGAGAAGTCCGACAACCGAATCCTTATACATGAAGATTACTCGACACTTTACCAGTCTCAAGTTATCCTATTCATATTGCAGTGGTACCGAGAAGTACGTACACATGGCGGTTCTGCGCCGGTGCTCTTGTGTGGATGCAAAGCGGACCTTCGACACGACAAAGAAACCCTCACAATGCTGTCTAAGCTCAAAGCACACCCAGTCACCAGTGAAGAGGTAAACTAAATAGCAATTCTACAAAGTCTTAACACTTAACCATAGACTTATTTAGTACCCCTTTTTAGTGGTAATTATTTAACAAAAAAACTGATTCACATTAATCTGTTATAATTAAATTATTATAAATATTGACTATTTGAACTATAATTTATAAGAACATAGTCAAAGTTATTTTTATTAAAATTCAAGTATCGCTATCTATTTTAATCACCAATTTATTTTCATCGGTTGATAATGAAATGCGCATTGCATTTAATTATCACCTTTAATTATATAATAGATACATATTTCTCAAATTACCCAATATTTACGTATATTTTAATATACATATTATTATGATATTCATTTAAGAAGAGAGAGAAGAAAAGAGATTGGTCAAAAGTATACATTCTTTGGATTATTTATATTTATATTCAAAGACGTTTTGGAAATGCGACATTAATTTCCAAAATAAACAATACTCGAGTGTTAATGGTAGAGAAAATTTAATTTAAAAATATATTACAGGCTTTAGCAGTTGCGAGACAGCTGGGAGCCACAACGTACGTAGAGACATCCGCGCGAGCTTCGAGTAAGGGGGTGAAGGACGCTTTTGAAGTAGCCGCGTTAGCTGCCCTCGGCAAGCTGAACAAGCAGCAAACGAAACAACAGGTTTGTATAGATTAATTGATAGATACGAGAGAAATTTATATTTCTAATAAATTGTCACGATTGCCGAGTGATTGCCGGGGGTATGTCTTCGAATCAGAAGATTCGAGTACGATCCCCTAAGTGAAGGGCTCGTACCATAGAGTTTTTCGAAATTTATGTACGATTTGTATGGACATTGGGACGACGACAGGTTTACCACCTGTCACGTTGTCTCAAATTAAGTTGCGGCGAAAATATTATTGAAAGAACTAAAATGTCTTGACCTCTGGCCACCTCAGTATTGGGTATACGGTCACAAGAGCACATTTTTTTTAATTGTCTATCTTGAGCCAAGGTTATGGGCTGGTGGTACGCTCTTAATTTCACGGTATGCGGGGTAGAGCTACCCAGGTCAGATTCCCGCTGCTGTCCTTACTTAAAATTTTAATGGCAACTGACAACCTCTAAACTCTAAACAGTCCACTGAAGAGCATAAGCAATTCCTATGGTAGAAGGATTTGTAATTAAATCTTAGACGTTAATACCTACAATCCAGTCGAGCTAACTAGGCACCTGCAGCTAATGACGTCACATTCATGCGCTAATACTGTTTAGCGCCTGGCTGGTGGGAGTGGTAAGGGTATATGGGAAGCAGGACCCCATTCCAACGAGGTGCCGAATCAACTCGACGTTCAGACACTGATCACGAAAATCAGTAGTTGGTATAATACTTCACAGTTTTCAATATTATACAGAACGATATAATTTATTGTAATGGCAAGTCTCAACTCTTCTTTCTTCTCATTAATTAATTAGTCTGTGATAGTTTACGAGCCTTTCCGTGAATACGTCAACAAAAGTAAGCATGCCATACATGGAAGATTTGTCCATACAACTCGGTCGAATTAACACGGTGCCTCGTTGGAATGCGGCCCCGCTTCCCGCTCACCCGCGCTGCGCAACGCAGTCGTGCACACTGTACTAACGCATGAAGGTGACGTCGATAGTCCCAGGTGCCTAGTTAGCTCGACCGGTCTATCATTTCTCTGATCTTCGGGATTGTTGTTCGGCATAGTTGGATGGAGTTCCCGCCATCAGTCGGTCACCAGAGCACCGTCCATTAGTCAACATGGTGCATCTCGTGCAGGTGAGTTTGACATTTTTAGATAAAGTTGGTATATTCTCCCTTATAAACTCAATGCAACTAAATCAAATTAAAAATTTATGCCTACATTGTAAAGGTGTCTTTTAATTTAAAAATCATCATTAAAACTATTTATTTCTTAACAGAAGCAAGTAGGCCGCAGCAAAAGCAAGCGCGACCTGAAAGCCGAGCTCAAAGGACGCGCGAAGAGTTGCTGCGTCATGTGATCCGTGGCCGGCCACCCTTCTAGGTGGCCGCACGACTGTTAGGTGACCACCACCCTTCCAGAATATTCTTAGCTTTCAAAATATGACATGGAATAATACTTCCGAAATTGTCAAGTAATGAACTAACCTGCCTCTTGAACCTAGAGGAGCACCTTGTGCGACCTCTTTAAGATATACATAATTGAAAGGACCTTATCAAATAATACGTGAAAAAAAAAGGAAATTGAAGTTGGACAGAACGGTACTGTGTAACTGAGTATATTAAATTCGGCATTTTAGTGTTATTGGAAGTGGAACAAAGTTCGTTTACTTTTTCGATATTTTATGGAACTTTCTCGAAAGGTATCATTGAAAAAGGTGCAATGTTTTCATTAACCCTCAGGGTTATGAGCGTGAGAAGCCTGTGATAAAGTAAAAATATAGAAAATTCGCCTAATGGGACTAGAAAAGATTAGAGATTGAAATTTAGAGAGGCCATAGACGCTCATTTTACATCAGCAGCAGACCATAGAGCATGGTTTTTAGATTTTAAGATGGTATTTACAGTGTATACTTAAAAACATAAAGACAATTTATATTGTGTAGTAAGATATGTGTTTTCATATACATTAAGTAATAATTATGTTTTTCTATCGCATTGCGAAAACATACGTTCTACAAGTTTGGAATAATAGATTTCTTTATTTATTTTGGTAGGACCAACTTCCTTTGTGAGGAAGCAAGTGTTAGAACGGAAGAGTTTCACTTAAAAAGGCATTGCTTTTTCGTGATAGAAATACGTAATACATTTTAAAGTTAAATGCACAATGATGGACAATACTAATTAATTACGGAGGTCCATTCGCGAGTTAGTTCCACGTCCATGTTTGCTACGTTAAGTGTAGATTTTTGTACGTTACGTAATTGATGTTGCTTGTATCATTTGAATATAGAGGTGTTTAAAAATATTGTGCATTTTCGAAAGTCTAATGTCATAAATCAATTTTGACAATCATTCTTTTGGTGATTGTCGTCGTTAGAGGGTTCAGTTAATTTTTGATATGACACCATCTTCGTGGTTTATTTCTTAACATTAAAATTATGATATTTAAACTGGCGTTAGACGTAATTTGGTATGGGTTTAGAAACCGAGTTATTATTTCTAAAAACTTGACGATATATTTTTTGTAGCAAACTTGATTGCAAATCGTGTTTCGTAGTGAAATATTGTGTAAATAATGCTTTTTATTTTGAAAGTATTCGTATCTTATGAAAATGACATAGTTCGTTATGACTAAAAAGTGTTAACATATTATTGCACGTAATTCTACAGCATAATAACACAAAGTGTTTTCTGTCAAAATTAAACAAAGTTGTTTGAAATAAGAAAATGACTTTAGAGTGACATCATTAAATAAATATTTTGTGGGTTAAGTAACCTTTATTTCTTGATTGTAAACACTCAACAATACGTTTAATAAATAGCATCACAATCTTACTGACCTATATTTTGGTACATAATAATGTATAGAAGCATGATTTTTAATTTAAACAATTAGTACAATATTAATATTTATATTATTAATATTATTTATTTTGTTTTGGATTTTGTATCGTATTATAAGTCGATATCAAGCTTTAAATTCAATGTTAGCTTTAATTATTAAGTAAAAGTTATGATTGTTTTTGACTATTTAAAACAAATGTTTTTCTTATTTATTAAGGTTGATACAGACTAGGGCAATGTGTTAATGTAATTTGTCGTGCAATGAATGTAATTTTAAATCGGAATTACATACTTTAATCTGCTACATACCCAGGAACTGTGCATCAAATTGCGTGTTATGACAACGGAACCCACTTTCTATTCATATTTTCTATTACGGATATATCGCACCACTAGTTACATTACATTTTGCGCTAGTGTGTCAGTATCTGTGTAATTTTTTATCTTCGAAATGCGTAAACGTGTAATTTACAGCGCCATTTTTATTTTTTATCGTTATGAAGAAACTTTGTACATATCATCGTGTGTTTCTAAAATCTATTTGATTTATTGGTTTAATGCTTAAAGTAAACTAATCTGACTTTTTAAATATTTTTGTTTTGAAGAAAAATTAAAATCTTTTAAAATATTTCTACAATTTTCATTGGTCTTCAAAAGTGAGATTAGTTTTCATTATTCAATGTTTACAATAGGATACGATACTAATAAAGCATTAATATTTAATTCGTTTGTGAATTCGTATTTAGCAAGTACCCTAATGTAAACATGTTCCTTTTACCCATAAGCAGTTATTTAGGCCATTTTAAATGTTGTTTCTAGACTATGAAATATAGCGTTCAATGTTTTTGCAATGATCTTTTATTTAAAACTCCACTTTAGTTTACCTTAACTGACGCAAATAGTTAGATAATTCAATAATAAATTGAAATTGAATTATTTAACAATAACTTTTATTTTAAACTAAGGGCCAATTTCCTCTGAAAGGGCAGAAACGCGTAGAGGCCTAATTGCCTAAATATTACCTAGCATTTTGAATCTTATCAGCAGGTAAAAAAGTTTAAATTGATTTAAAGCGACGAAACGGAAAGCGCAGTGGTGCGGGAAGCCGCGAGGCATATTGAACACATGAGTCTAGGAAATAGTACACAAAGTAATGGCTAGGTACATACTACATATGGCATACATATATATATAGGGGGCTCAGACTACACAAAAGACTGAGATACTCTTTAGTATACTCTGAGCCCTCACATGCAATGTGTACTATGCGCACTCGGGCATCGCTGGGTTAGTACAATATTAATTAGCAGCTTACAGCACCGCGCGGTCGCGCGCTCCCTTAAGCGCCCTCGCGCAACGATTACTTTTTAGTGATAAGAGCGCATTACCGTTACCCTCGCATTGAATATGCTGTTCCCCATCACTACTCTGTGGAATTTAAATGTATATTCTAATTAGATATATTATGTAGTCGAACCCGAATTGACACTGTCTATTAGCAGAGAATGAGAATGAAAACCATAATCTTGGTAAGAACTTAGTCTGTAACTCACCACGAATGCACTCGTCAATAAATCCGTCCGTATCATACAGTAAAGTTAAACGTTTAGTACGTTCGTCTTTGTAGTTCTGTATTTGTAAAAAAAGAGTGAAAGGTTCGGGCGCGGAATATAACCACAATTAAATTTAATACTTGCAGTCCCGTCTTCGCCCTAAGGGTGCGTGCCAAGAGGCTCAGTGGCTATATATTTTTAATTCTGATAATCAGTTTGAAAAGAACCTTTGATTTCTTGGTTGAACACATAATTTAATAATTTTGATCCAGCGATTAAATACATTGAAGTACCTATCTACACAATATGTAACGCACACACGTACTAGTAGACGTTGTTTCTAAAATAAAGATTTTGTTAAAGTCAGTCCTGGATTGGGAACGACGAAATGTAGTACAATTTAATTCTTAAACCGTCCACTAAAGAGAATATTTTTGAGAACACTCCTCATGTTACTTCGGTCAGTCTTTTGATTGAACCTAAGGAGGGACTTTTAGTTCCGTGGTCATCAGAAAGGCGAAGATCAACTTTGCCTCTAAAAACTTCTGTATGCTCAGTAGAGCGGGACAGTATTTCATGCCGGTTGCATGTTCGGCCCAACTGTTTTCATCTCTGGGCCGAGGCACCCCAGTACGAGCTCCTACCAATTGACTCCGTTCAACGAAGAGCGTCTCCAATCGTACATGACTCATGTGTCTGTTGCTTCATCAGTCAACTGTCTGGTCCTTCAAATAGCCAAAATTGCAGAACTTAATTTCTAAGGAATTTTACCAATGTGCGATTTGATTTGAACTTTGAATTGATTGATTTGATGTTTTAATTGATTGCCCCATTGAAACTTGGAATCAGCAGAGATTCCGAATTAAGTTAAGGTAATTTTATTGTAGTATTCTGTGACGAATTTGATAGTGTAATCTGGAAACATTTTATTTTTTTGCGTTTATATGTAAATTATTTGTTAAAACCATTTGAAAACTATATCCAGTATTTTGTTAGGCTATTCTGGTGAACAGTTGTTACTTTTAATTTTAAATAACAATGAGGTATCATTGGAAAACAAGACTATCTCAATAACTTTTGTAAAATAAGAGAAGATCATTTATGTAGACCAAGAATAAGAATGCACCAAGTACCGATCCCTGAGGGATACCCATTTTAACCACACTACTCGATGACACTAAACTGTTGATTGCCACCTATGCTCTCGGCTTGAGATCACGAATTCCTTAATATTTATGTTTACAAGGCCATATCTTATCAAACAAATCACAATCACAGGCTTTCGTAAAATGACTAAAGACACCAACAGTGTCATGAAACTTTTTCCAAGCATGTAAAACATAAGACGCTGCTTTTACACCTGCATTTGTTGCTGCTGCTGACCCATGATGAACGTTTTGATAATATACATATTATTCATATGTTTACAGTGAAAATCTGAAATATCGACTCTTTCTTACTTTTAAAATCTATACTTACGAAATCTCTTATTCCTGTCAGACCATTACACGAATTTGATACCACTTTAGCACTTTTTAATCTCAATGATTGGAGATTTATTGCTATGCTTCAAAATGTTGCTTCAATTAGGCAAACTTTTTCCATCCATTAAAACTCCTGAAAACTGTCACTTATAAACTTTGTATCTTAAATTTAATTTTAAAGTTTATTAAAAGTCTGCGCTGTGCCAAATACGAGTATTTACTGTTACTGTTTGAAATTAGAGTATTTTTTTGGTTACTTTCACCGACATGGGATAAATTAAATTAAATCCCGTTATAAATTTTAAAAAAAATTTTGACGATGTACTCTTTTTGATATTTTTTATTTTTCATTTACTGTAATGCTTACAATAAAATAAAATATAAAGTACATAAATAAATAAATGTCGTGAAATAAAAAGGGATGGTCCCATAAGCAACTGAAATTATGCTACAAGAATATAGTTCACAAAATTAAAGTGGGATTAAAAATTCGAGTGAAACAAACAGAACCTTCACAAGTATTACGCATGTGTCAACCATCGCCCTTTAACCATATTAAAGGGTGGTGGAATTGGATGTTCTGAACACTGACTGATGGCGACTAACTCACTACTGGTCACATTCTAGTAAAAAGTGGGTTGAAACTACTAAAAGTCTAGACCTCTTACCCGACGTTATTGGTTATACAGTCGGGAGAGCTTCATTTAGTACTCTATACCGAAGCTATCCGAATTTGTGAATGGTTCTTTTCTTGTCATCCGATTTTAAAAAAGGTTAATGCTTCAAAAACATAGGTTGCCAACTGAGACAGTAAATAGCTTTGAGCATTATAAGGCCATGTGAAAGACCTCGACCTCATATCCCTACGCCACGTTCAACGTGAAGTGAGGTGATAAAAGCAGATAAAATGAGATGAGTGAAAGATGACAGATAGCTTTAAAGTCAATTAAAAAACTTAATTTCATAAACGTCTATTCAAAGTTAGTTGTTGTTGACAAGAGATAAATAAATATGAATTTGTTTTGTATACAGAGTTGAATAGCATAACGCACTGTGTGCAATCGCGCAAAAGTCTCGCGACCTAACTTTTCATTCAATACACACAATTGCAAGCAAATATTTTAAACTCGTTCCATTTCATAGCAATACAGCGATGCATCTGTTTGATTTGAAACTGTTGAAAACAGATCCAAACAGAACAGCACTCGATCGAAATTAAAATAAACAAATGGTGCTTCAGGTTTTATGCAGCCGATTATTAAAATCGTAGCTTGTAGTGTATTTATACATTTAGTAACTCGATGAAAGTTTTATCCACATCGCGTATCGTTGCAACGGTAAATTGTTTTGTAAACCTGAACGGCCTGTAAATAGTCCACTGCGGGATATAGGCCTCTTTTTTTTATAGGAAAAGCGGGAAACGAGCAAGCAGTTCACCTGATGGTAAGTGATTACCGTCGCCCACGTAGACCTGCATCACCAGAGGTGCTGTAGGTGCGGCCTTTAAGGGTAATTGGGAGATAGGAGGGAGGATCAGGAAGGGGATGGTGAGGGGGAGAGGGCCTCCGGTTACCTCACTCACCGAACGAAACGAAGAAGCAAGGTGCCTCTACTTCACGCCGGTATTCCGCGAGGCCGTGGTACCAACCCGGTCGAGCCGTCCCATTTGAACAGCACCAAAAACCGCTGCTTGGCTCTACCACGTTTACCTCTCTCATAAGGAGGATTTTCCATAATCGCCGCGCTTGGCAAGCGGATTTGCGATTGCAATTCCAGACACCTATGACACTGCTGCCCGTCATCGGTCTACTTGGTTTTGGTCTGGTATATTTCGAAATGGTTATCCCGCCATCTGTCGGTAGCCATTACGATTATCAAGGCTTTTCCCTTAGTCGCCTCTTACGAAACCCACAGAAAGAAAGGGGTTACGACGATACCACACGGCAATTTGTTTTATGCCCTTTCATCATCGTCATCATCATTTCAGCCTATCAGAAGTCCACTGCTGAACATAGGCCTCCCCCAAAGATTGCCACGAAGGTCGGTCCTGAGCCACCTGCATCCATCGACTTCCCGCAACACTGCGCCGGTCTTCACTCCATCTGTGGGGGTTCGTCCTCCAATGCGTTTGCCTGTACGTGGCTCATCATCATCATCATCATTTCAGCCTATTAGAAGTCCACTGCTGAACATAGGCCTCCCCCAAAGATTGCCACGAAGCTCGGTCCTGAGCCACCTGCATCCATCGACTTCCCGCAACACTGCGCCGGTCTTCACTCCATCTGTGGGGGGTCGTCCTCCAATGCGTTTGCCTCTACGTGGCTGCCACTCGAGAACCTTTTTTCCCCAACGGTTGTCAGTTCTGCGAGCTGTGTGGCCGGCCCATTGCCACTTCAGCTTGCTGATCTTTACGGCTATGTCGGTTACCTTAGTTCTGCTGCGGATATCATCGTTGCTGAGCGCGCAGAGCAACTTTGAGCTTATATAGCTTATAGCTTATGCCCTTTATTATATTATAAATATACCGTGAGCTAACGGAGGTTGTGGCTGCCATTCCATTTCATACTGTGGGTGTCGTAAAAGTAGTTGCGCCAAATGGAAATCCGTATCCTCTGCCAATCCCTATAAAACCAAGTCTCAGTTAGTTAAAAAGAAGAACAACATATAAAAACATATCAAAGTTTCTTTTTATTCTTATAAAACATTTCGCAATGGTTTCGCGATAGAACACGTTCCTAAGAGTAGCACTCACTTTGTGTGCTTGGACGTTTTGTGACTTGGCTTGATTGCTTTTTAAGTACAAGAATCTTTTTGTGCACATTTTAAGTTTCACTTGGCTTAAAATGTAGAACACACTATTCACTCTAAATGACTTTGAAGTATATTGCCATTTTCTTAAAGTATACTGGCAACGCTATTAACATTACATTCCTATTAACAACACCTTACTAAACTTTATTTTTCTTTTTAAAGTCTGTGTAAATCCACTTCTGGTCTCCCCTAAAAGCGTTAATACACTCACCACACTGGGCAGGGGGGTTGGTGAGTTGCCGGTACACTCGCACCAGATATGCTTTTTCCCATCACTGGTTTTTGGAGTGGATGTAGAAAGATGGATTTTCCACAATAAGACGGTCGTCTGAGACTCTTTCCTTAGTCAGCCGAGTACACCGCATGTAGATGAGGTTGAGTTTTAGTACAGCGTGTACCCTGCTGCGTGTTTACCATGGGAAAATCTTCCAATTATATCATGGTACTGTTTTTACTTGGGGAAATGCGGAGAACATCCCTGGAGACAGTGACCGGTTAAGTCGGCATCAGCATTAAGTGCTAACCGACTAAAACCCCACGGAGCTGGCCCGGTGGCCTTAACAGCTTCTTTTATAATAAATAAAAGAGTGACGATGCTGCTTGTGCTGTCTCGATGCTAGGCCTCTCGACGCTGGCTACTACTGTACTTTTCTCTGACCTATATTTACAAAAAGGCTCTCGACGACAAGAGGGGGTACGCGGCAACCCATTAGAGGGGATTTAAGTTGGTACGAGACCTCGGCCAGGTATTGTCAACTGTAGTAGATATTTGCCCGTGAATCTCGGTCCTCTATGACATGCTAGCTTTTGTTATTGCTTTCACGGAGAAACCTATGTTCAGCAAACAGACTGTTAAAGAAGATACCCAAATGTCAACAATTTCGCCGAACGCCGAAAATTCATCACAGACAGGCACAGACCTTAAGGTAGAGCCAAGTCGCGGCTTCTGCTGCTGCTCTAAAGATCCGGTTCGACCGGGTTAGTACCACGACCTCGCAAATACCGTCGTGAAGTAAAGGCATCTTGTGCTACTGCGTTACGTTCGGTGAGTAAGCTAACCGGAGGCCCACTCCTCCGCCCCATTCCCCTCCACATAGGGAGAATATGGGGGGGGATGGGGTCCCATGTCTTAAATATCCTTAAAGCATTTAAAACATTTACAGAAATAGAAATATAATCATATATTTAATACAATTGTATATGTATTTAACATATAATTATAATTATATAACATATACAATTATAATTATAATGTAATATGTACAATTATAATAATACTTTGTTCAAAATGATGAGAGTGATGTTAACGTTACACGTCCTAGAATAACATCCTGCGGGCACTCGACTGACGGGATATTCGCTTGACACATTTATGTAGGATGTGCTGTTGAAAAATACGTAAATTTAAAGATAAACTGAAGTTTTTGACGTCTTTAGTTTAATAAAAATGAGACAGCAGATCGGTATACTTGAACTATAACGATAAAACTTGAACTTTTCATTGATGTACTAATTAAAGAAATAAAGCACATTTAACCCTCGCATAAATGCGTAATTATCATATGCAATTAAATTGTATTTTTATAAAAGTAAATTTGGAATTTTTTAACATAAGAATAACTACTCTTATAAAAGCCTTCATAGCTCAGGTGTCAGAGCGCTCGCGAGTGAAACATAAAAACATCGTGTGGAAACGCATGACAGATAAAAATAAAAAAAAGATTACTTCGGGACATGTGAATTCCACCGAAGTGACGAATTCCTTCTCGGCTCGGCAAAACCCTCTGAAAAATGCCCTGACTCATCAGTGGGACGTTCATCAGATGCTATGTGCTACTTCTATACTATATTTTTTTAATAGTACCATAGATTCACAAAGCGACGTCTATGGCATACACGTTTTTTTTTTTTTTTTTTATAGAAGAAGGGGCAAACGAGCGTGCGGCTCGCCTGATGGTAAGTGATCACCGACGCCCACGAACATCCACAACACCAGAGGAGCTACAGATGCGCTGCCGGCCTTTAAGGAAGGAATAAGCTCTTTTCTTGAAGGTCCCTAAGTCGTAACTATTCGGAAATACTGCTGGCGACAGCTGATTCCACAAAGTCGAAGTGCGTGGCAGAAAACTTCGATTAAAACGCACTGTGGTGGAATGCCAACCATCTAGGTGGTATCGATGGAACTTCGAATTCAGTCGCGATGTACGATGGTGAAACTCAGCAGCTGGGATCAATCCGAACAGTTCCTCAGAACATTCCCCGTGGAAAATTTTGTAAAAATGCAAAGAGAAGCAACATCTCTTCGCAAGGCCAAAGGATCAAGCCGATCAGAGAGCTTGGTCGCCGACAATTCGAGCCGCTCGACGTTGGATGCGGTCAAATGGAAGGAGTTGGTACTGGGGTGCCCCTGCCCAGAGATGAGAACAGTATTCCATGTGGGGCCGAACTTGCGCCTTATAAAGTTGCAAACGGTGGACCGGCATGAAATACTGTCCCGCTCTACAGAGCACACCAAGCTTTTGGAGGCCAATTTGGCCTTTCCTCCAAGTGACCACGGAACTGAACGTCGCTCGATATGTCAACGCCAAGGATTCTGATACTGGCTGAGGCAATAAGGGAATGTTCTCAAAAGAGGAGAAACGACAAAGGGATTCTTTTTAGCGGTGAACGCGCAAACCTGTGTCTTTTGGGGTTGAATAGGACCAAATTACGTCGACCCCAATCCGAGACTTTGAATAACAAGGTCTCGACTTCAGACACAAGTTTGTTCCGGCACTCGTCGACGTGTTCCCGAGAAATATTCGCACGGCCTGTATATAGGGCATCACCCGTGCTGTCGTCTGCATAGCAATGAATGCTACTGATTTGTAGCATGTCGTTGATATGCAGAAGGAACAGAGTGGGAGATAGCACACAGCCTTGTGGAACACCAGCATTCACGGGTTTGGGGTCCGAGCATGCACCGTCGACAACAACCTTGATGCTCCGATCCGTGAGGAAGCTGGTGACCCAGTTGCACAATCTCTCAGGAACCCCGTAAGATGAAAGCTTTGAAAGAAGCGCTTTATGCCAAACCCTATCAAATGCTTTCGCTACGCTACGTATAGCCTGCTTTGTATATATAGCGATAACTATAAATTTCATCAACTTGAATGAGGTCCACGTCCAACTTTACTCGCTGGCCCTCTGCTCGCGAGTCTTTTTCGTCGAAGCTGTCGAGAACATCGTACCAACAGCTTATCTACCGTGGGGGTTTTAGTCGTTGCAAATAATTATTTGTTGATCCCGACGTAACCAGTCACCGCCTTCGGGTTATCGGTTTAAATAAATTATATCTATAAAAATAAATTATACAATAACCTACACAGTTACTAATATTCAAATTAATTAATAATTAATAGCTATTAAACTCACAATCAGAAGTGCATTTCATGCGGAAGTGTTAATGGCGTTTTAAGTTATTATTAATAAAATAATTCTTACATGTTAAGATCAGTAATGCCGTGTTAGAAAAGCTGCCAATAAGTGCCGTGGAAATCGACTGTGGCTACAAATCTCTTAAACACAGAATTAACCATCTTAAAAAAGCCTTGCCTGGCATCATCTGGAGTGCCAGGTGTCTGGTACTTCGATCGCTAATCCGATTGCCAAGCGTGGCGATCATAGCAAGCCCTTCCGTCGGAAGAGGCTTATGTCGAGCTGTAGACTATATATAAATAAAAATAAAAATTGCTCTTTACTTGCTGTATTTCGTTAGTCTGGGTAGGACATGTCCGGACTGAATTCAGTCATCTAAAACGTCACGCAAGGCCTATGCCTCTGATATGATTTGAATGTAGAATCTACACTGAGAGCCAATGAAACGTCTACCATTTAATAAATAAATTTCTTCATTCGTTATTCTTCTCTAACAACCAGTGTAAGTTCACTGCCTTACCATAAATTAATGATGATTGTCATATTACTAAACTAACTAACTAACTAGGTAAAAAAAATATTTACGATCTTATACCCAATGTAGTCCTATACATTTAAATGTATGGTATAAAGGGCGTTTGCGCCTTGAATAGTCGCACCTTCAGTGAGCACGTTTCGGTGAGTATTAGAAAGAATATGAGAAAAAAATTATAGTAATCACACACAGAACATGTTAATCAAAAATATAATAATTAGGTACAAAATAAACCAAAGTAACGTCTCTACTACCAAAAGTGACTTAATAATTACAGAAAACTAATACATTGCGCGTGTCTCATGCCAATATGACTGGTTAAAAACTTCTCATACATATCTTCAGGCAATATGGGTGAAGGTGAAAATCTGACGAAGATTCCTTAATGCCTCCCAGTCTAATTGAATTCTCCCATTGGCTTATTTCTCGAAATTGAACCTAGCTAATTGCTACCCAAATGTTCTTACAGGTCTATCTTTGGCATAAACGATAATCTCAAGAGTCGACAGTTGTTTCATCATTTAACAATAAAGACTCTAAGATAGTTTTTTTTATGTTAAGATTAATGTGTCAGGAAAGAGGTGCAGCATGAAATGATGCCTGGAACCTTAACAGCCTGTTAAATAGTCCACTACAGGAAATAAGCTCCTCCTATAAGAAGGATTTGACACAATCGCCACCCTGGATTATTTTTGGTCTGGTATTTTTTGTTTTGGTTGGTAATAATTTTGTTTTTCAAGAATCTTCTTTTAGTCGCCTCTTGTATTATAGTGGGTGTCGCCTCGAGGGGTGACAGATTCTAGAAATAATTTACATATTTTTTTTTCTTTTTTACGTGTAACTTACAACATATTAGATGCAATTGTGTAAAAAAAACTAATAAATAATTGTCCTACTTTTACTGCATTAAAGTATATCCAAAATCTACATGTAACCACATTCGTACGTTGCCCCAGCTTCGTTTTCCGTCGGAACAAATGGGTCACTGATTTCAAGTGATCCATTCGGAGTGATTAAGTATTTACTATGTAGTACATACGCTTTGACCGCAATACTGTCTATTTAAGTTTTGTTTTCCATACATTTGAAATAGTACATTTAGATTATTTAAAAAGTAATAGTAAAGTAGCTGTCTTAAAATGTTCCACTGCTGTGTTTAAAAAAATGTGTGGGCATTTTTACAATATATACTCTTTCAAATATAACCGGGGTTATATATTGTAAAAGATACAAAAATTGCAGCAAATATATTATCATCATCATTTCAGCCTATCACTAGTCCACTGCTGAACATAGGCCTCCCCCAAAGATTGCCACGAAGCTCGGTCCTGAGCCATCTGCATCCATCGACTTCCCGCAACACTGCGCAGGTCGTCACTCCATCTTGTGGGGGGTCGTCCTACACTGCGTTTACCTGTACGTGGCTGCCACTCGAGAACCTTTTTTCCCCAGCGGTTGTCAGTTCTGCGAGCTATGTGGCCGGCCCATTGCCACTTCAGCTTGCTGATCTTTACGGCTATGTCGGTTACCTTAGTTCTGCTGCGGATATCATCGAAATACATATATATAAATAAATATATATTGTTAAAAAATTCTTTAATAAATTACATTACATTTGCCATGGTATATTTAAAATGATATTGTAAAATGGCCTTAAAAAAGACTTTAAGACTTACTGTTCTTCTCTGAGCTTAAACAAATAGAACAAAAAGTTTTGACTTTGACTTTGACTTTAAAACGGGACGACTAGTGACACTTGTCGTTGGATTTGCTCCCGGAGATTCTCATCAGATTTTCAAAACTTTTGGTGTAAGGGGGTGTATAGCATCTCTTTCTCCTAACGCCAACCTCCCCTACACGTGGTACACCTGCGGCATCTTGCTAGCCAACTAGCGACACTCTGGCGACCGAACCGTATTTGACGGCTCGGTGGCGTAGTGGCTAAGCGTTTAGCTACGGCGCTGTGGGTCGCGGGTGCGATTCCCGCACGGAACTAGTATTTGTATGGACTACAAATAATAGTTCCCGGTGTGGGTTCCATGTGTCAGTCATGTATGTAAACTGCCTCCGCGACACAGGAGAAATTCCTACAGCGGAAGGTAACGTTTTTTTTTAAATTAACAACAAATTAACAACAAAAATGATGACGGAATATACATCCCAATTTGTTGAAGTCAAATATCACAAACTAGTGAGTTTCTCAGGTAAAGCTTCCAAGAAATATATGTTTACTTTTGTTGATGCTTTCGTAGACAGGCCTTTGCTCAGCCGTGGACCAAAATAGGCCGATACATACTATTTGTACAATAATCCCCGGACGGAATGGGATTGGCTGATTACTTTGGGCGCCACCACACGACTAATGAAACGGACTTTCAATAATGTGAAAACACACCTTAATTCCAATTGAATAAAACCTTCTCGAGTTTGTTAATAGTTGTGTACTTTTAATGGTAACTAAATTGCTAAATTGCATGAACACTATTAAAACTTTTTGCTATTATTTCAAAACGTAACAAAGGATTATAACTTAGCTCATGCGCGTTGTTCTCGAAAACTGAAAAGCAATTTACTGTCTCATCTTCCCTTTGTAACATAAAAGCAGCTCTATAGAATTTTGCAAAATGGACGCGCTTATTAAGTGACTTATGTTTATCTTCATTCATTTTTAATAATTTGAAATGCTGAAGCCTTTGCAGCAGCCGTTTTGCCATATTTTAATGGATCTGCAACCCTCTTTTTTCCCGTGGGCGTCATAATAAGCGACTAAGGGACAAGACTTGAAATTTTAGTAGGTTGCCTAGGAATCGTCAGGGTGATTATAACCGGCTATTGGCAGAGCAACCGCTGTGGTGTTACGGTTTCAAAGGTATAGACAGTCAGTATATATACAGGCTGCGTGGCATTCCACCTCAGTCATCAGGGGTGCCAACACATTTGTAACCATCTTCGATTGAAGTTATTTGCAGGTGTCCATAGTCTACAGCAGCCACTTACCATCAGGTGGACTGTTAGCCCCAATCGAATAAAAAATCATGGCAATAACCGAAAGCACACCCAGCGACGCGGCTTGCCACCGGTCACGTTTATCTAGCTTTTACGTTCGTTTGGCTACGATAAGTTTTACTAAATGTACATTTATAATTTCTGCCTAACCCTATGAGTGATTGGCGTGAGTCTTTTTAACTAGCTGCGCCCCGCGGTTTCACCCGTTTTGAATTTGAATTATGCCTGATTCATAGATATGATGAGAACAAGACCAATGTCTATGGTCAGTATATACACACAGTATCGGAGCAGTACTCCGCTCCAATGAGTCGTAGTGTGATGTAGTGCGAGCCTATAACCTTCCTCAATAAACGGGCTGTCTAACGCAACTTTTTAAATGGGGCTGATAGTTCCTGAGATCAGCGCGGTAAAACAAACAAACTCTGCTTTATAATATCAATAAAGCGTTTAAGTAGTTTAAACAAAGAAAATCGATTGCACTGTTCTCTTAGATACGAATTAAACTAGAAAACATATTTATTTAGTTACAATTAAGCGAAAATAGAGCCGTGGACAGGGCGCTCACTTTAGTTTTAAAGGGCGCGGGTGACTTGGGTTCGATCCCCGGTGCCGGCACTACTAAAATTGTTAATAGCTATTTTAAGTGCTGTATTTACCACGTGCTCGGCGTTGAAGGACCACATCGTGAGGAAACCTGCATCTCTGAGAAATAATAAAAATATTATTTCAAGATGTGAAACCGCAGTCAAGCAGCGTGGCGGGCCCTTCCCGGCTCCAAAACTCTCTCAGATATTTGAGAAGGAGACCTTTGCCCAGCAGTGGTCACTTAGAGACTGCTACTCTACTTTTTTTACTTTTAAGACAAAAAAACTAAACTAAACTCTTAATAGCTGCTTTAAATATCAATGTCATAACCTACAAGCTGATAGAGGAGGTTCTGGGGACTGCTTAGTGGTGTAAAACGCGGAAACCAAACACCACAGACTGATGATGGGAACAGCATTGCAGGGAGAATATCGCCAACCAATCCGTCCTCCCAGCGTTTTCAGTGTGAGCGAAATTCCCGTTCATATATGTACAACCCCTGCTTGCTCATAAATAAAAACAGGGACTTTCTAAAATGTTACTTTAAAACAAGTTATTCCTCTTAAACTTTAACGGAGGAAAATTAAATTGTTTCCTTTCTCTTCAAAATATTTCATTCTACGCGAGAGGATTTCATTAACCCAATTCAGTGAGACAATGGAAAAACTGAATAAAGTCACTTTATTTTTGAGGAATCGCAGTTTTTGTGTAGTTGGTGCATAATAATTTTTTTGAAAAAAAAAACCAAATTTAAAAATTTTTAAGAATCTTTATTTCAATTTTAATATAGATTTCAATTAATTATGGTTATTATTTTAATATTGTCTTAGTTTTTCACGTCCACTCCGGAACAAAGGCCCGTCCACGAAAGCGACTGCTAAAGCCGTGTACCATTCTTTTAAAGCTTTGCCCACACTTACCACGTTGGTCTAGCTGGTTGGTGAGCGCAGCTTTTTTCAGGCAGCAGGTTGCACCACAAGCACGTGTCACGTTCCTCCCTACTACCCCTACACCTTGATTTAGATGAACAGTATCTACTGCAGACAATACCGGCCCAATAGAAGTATAAGGCTGCTCTGAAAATTAGTGTTGCGGGAATCCGTAACATAAACTGAGCGTAGACCCATTTGTAGCATCACAGAAATAGAAATATTCTAAAAACGTGTTGTTTTTTTTAGTTTTTATTATTCTTTTAATTGTTTTATCAATAACTTGTAAACTAATTGTGATGTAATGACTAAAGCGTCTTTCTTTCTTTTCTTTCTTTCTGATAAAACTATTTCATTCTCGTTACCAAATAACCGTAGCATGTATTCGCCAGGTTTACTGATAAAATCTAGTTTTGGATGGGTTCCAGCTGAACACAGTTGGTGCCAATTACGAGTATATAAAGCACGCTGCTCTTTAGTAACAGGCTTATAAATTCAGTATCGGGAAACTATTTCTAATAAATTGTTATAAACTTGAAAGCAATATGAGTATGAATGTTGACTATGCCAGTAGCTCAAAAATTAAATAAATTCCGTAGAACTGCGATATATGATTGTTAGTATGAGTGAACAGAGTGAGTTGTAAGATTTATGTTTAAAAGAAAAACCGCTAAACATAGGCCAATTCAAGGAAATTCCGAGAGAAGGCAGCGGGTTGTGCGAGCGACGACTTGTGATGCTGCTCCCCATCATAAGTCTGTGGGACTTGATTTACTATAGTAGATGGCAGTGTCCGCATAAATTTTTTAGCTGGCAGGGTGCATCGCACGCGGGTGAGGTTGGCATGGAGATAAAGATATATCGGAAAATAATCACCGAAATAATTCTTCTTCCTCTACCTCAGTTATAAAAACAGACCAGTGTTTTTTCACAATCCAGCCGATGGTAAGTGGCTAGTGCAGTCCATGGATACCTGCAAACAAGGCACCTGCAAGAGAGTTACAGGTGCGTCGTCACCCCCTGTGGAGTAATATATGGAGTAACTCTCAGTCTTACAACTGGAACACAAAAGTCATTACGCAGCTCTTTAGCTGTAACAATATGCAAGAGGGTGATATCTACCCAGACGGCTCATGGGCAGAAAAGAAGAAATACCACCCTAAAGTGGTTTTGTTCAATATAAATACGCATAAGAGTTGTGAACCGACACTTCGATCAGTAACCCGATTGCGTATTATGATAATTATTGGCAAATTTTCCATGACGCTTTATGGAAAAGCCCATGTCTTAAAAAGGAGAAGAGCCGTTGGAGCTACTGACAGCTGGCTGTAGAACGTTATTTCGAACTTTTCGAATACTCAGAGTGTGATGACGTTTTGCAAAATGATATAAATAGCACATAGTCAAAAATTCAGACCCGGAACAACTAATTCAAATTCAAACCCGCGACTCGCATCGACGCATGTAAATACTTAGCCGCTACGTCTCCAAGCCCATTGTCTTAATAGTACCTCCTTTTTATTACATAATATTTAATTCCTCCCCCCGACTTCGCTAACTTACACTACCTTAATCGAAACTGGCAATTATATTTCTTCGACTGTCGACTTCGGGACTTGAAGGAAATAATTTGTTTGAAAATTGAGTTTCGTTGTACTAGAGCTCTTTACAAACTCAACTTATATATTAACGGTATTCATTTATTTCCAGAATAAGAAAACAATTATAACGAAAACAAAGTAACGCTGGGTGTTTAAATCGACCCTTGTAATTCGGTAAAATATATTTAATTATTAATTATACTCTAGATCATGTATGTTGTAGAGCCGCGATACCCTAGTGGTCAGGGCGCTCACTTTAGTTTCAAAGGGAGCCAGAGACCTGGGTTCGATCCCCAAAGCCAGCACCACTAAAATTGTTAATAACAATTTTAAGTGCTGTATTTACCTCGTGCTCGGCGGTGAAGGAATACATCATGAGGAAATTGCATGTCTGATAAATAATATTTCGAGGATATGAGAAGCTCGCCAACCCGTACAGGAGTAGCATAGCGGGCCGTTCCCGGCTCCAAAACCCTCTCAAATATTTGAAAAGGAAGCCTTTGCCCTGCAGTGGGCAATGCTACTTTACTTTTCACATTGGGTTGGGTGATCTAACAGTCTACCGAATAGTAAGAGGCTCCTGTAGCCCATGCACACCTGCAAACAACTTCAATCGGAAAAGGTTACAGAGGCGTTATCACTCACGAGGACTTAAATGTACTGTCTCACAGCCTGTAACTACACTAATTATACTGGCACTCCACACCTTTCAAAACGGAACACAATATTTGTTGCACTGATGTTTGGCGGCAGAAATGGGTGCAAAAGTGGTACCTACCGCAATGACTCCTATGCAGATAAATAGTCTACCACCAGTTAAAATTTACCTGCCTAACATGGTGAGTACGGACAACCCTTTAAAAAATGTATACCAGCTTGTATATATAAAGGTGTATCTTCAGCAGTGCACTTAAAAATGCTGATGATTGTATCTATAGATAGACACCTACGTACCTCTATTATACTTCTACTGTATGTTATACTCTATACACATTTATACTTCAAACCATAAATGTGTATATCATAGAAAAAATTAATATCATAGTATAAACATAGAATTTGTTTTATCAAGACTTCGATTGGGGCAAAATTTAATATGATCCCGTCGAACGCGCAGGCGGTCGCTATCTATACAAACGAGAGGAAGTCTAGAAATTTTCATTCTGTGCTCCTGGTTCTCTCAGTTCAATTATGAAACATTTTCCTATTTTGTGTGAGCTTTTTAACGCAAATATTCTAAATTCAAATTACAATTATGAACAAGTTCATAGTTCCGGCACCGGAGGTCAAACTAGGCAATCATTCACTTCCTCTGATTCATTCTTTCTCATTCGCCTCTTCCATAGAAAAAAGTAACATAGAACCGAATCTGTAATATTTTTTTTTAATTAACCTACTTTAAGCGTTGGCGACTGTCCATCTTTTATACATAGCCGATATTGTTTGTGCAAGAAAATTAACACCATCATTGTCGCTAGCTACAGAAGCTCTAGGTCAGAGTAGATTTTAGCGAAATCTATCTAGATTCGTGTATTATGGAATACCCATCGCTACATTTTAAGCGCTTCGATAAACAGTTGTACATTTCAATAGCCATTTAAAAGGGTGGGAGTTGACCTCCGGACCTCCGTGAGGCCTCACTCATCCGATGCAGAATACAGACGCAGAAGCCCAATATGCTTCTACTTCACACCAGTATTCTGCGAGGTCGTGGTCTACCCAAGCATTTATTATTACGTTTACTGACCAAAAAAAATAGGGTTCCGTGTGAAATTAACTAGTAAATTGTATAATTGAGCTTGTGGACGCTTTTCCTTACTGAAATAGTAAATTGAACGCAGTACCGCAGTACAACTTTAACCACTTAGATGATTATGTTACTGCAGAGTTTTGCAAGAGCCACTTTGGTCCCTGCGCTGAGAATCCCCACTCATTGTTATTTCTATTACAAAGTTAATAGCTGGCTATTTTATGCTTTGTATGTTTTTTAGGAAATTTCCTAGCAGAGGAATATTTCGTAACGGATAGAACCAAAAAATATGTTTGAGAATTTTCGTCTATTTGTCTGTTTGTTATACGTTGCTTAACGTACGTATAATCTGCGAAGAGTTTGGTACTGCGAGGATCAAACTCTTACTACAAACCGCAAACTCTCTGCGGTTTTCGGAAAATCGTCTAAATGGAAGAGCAATCTATGTACTGTATTAAACTATGTAATGGAAATACCATTGAAAAGAACTTAGACAAAACCATGACAGATCAGGAATTGGACGCTCGCTTTAATTTCGCAGCACAATGCCCTGGATTATATACTCGTTGCTACTTATACTAGAAGAGAACGAGGAAAGAGTGACAAAGCAAATGTACGCCGCAGAATTGAGTAACAAAGACTACAAAGAACATCCTGACAAATGGACTTTGACCAAATTGGCGAGGTACTTACGAAGAGCCCAATTGAAGCTTTTCGGTGTTTATCAAACTGACAAGCGTATATGCGTAGATATGACTGTGAGAGAGTTGTGTCAGGATCGTGCCAAAAAGAAGCTGTAATCTTTACCTACCCCTTCGTAATAGACTTCAGAGTTAATTATGCAACTTTAGGGAGAATTTCTCCATGTTTTCTTCATCTCCTAAGGAATCAAAACATCATCAATCGACCTGCTCGTCTGAAAAAGATTGAAGAATATTTCGAAAACTCTCGAACTTCGCCAACCGGCACTGGAACAGCGAGATGTTCTCATCCTGACTCCAGAACCCTGTAACCCTACAAAGACCTAGAAAAAAAGAGGCCAGTGTGGAGGAATTGCACAGAAATGAGGCAGTTAGGGACAGTTACTTCTTCATTTAGTGGTATAGCAGTGTCTTGACAAGAATTTAAATATCCAATTGAATAAATATATACTTAAATAAATAAACTCTCACGGCCGTACTCAATTCAGGCCCACTACAAATTCCGCGCGCGCTGATTTTACATTTCAAAATAAGTTACGTTATTTTCACTCTTTTTTTTTTAATTAAAACTCGATCGAATCAACATCGTTATTTATTTACACAGAGCCCTGTTATTTAATTGAAATATTTGTACGTTGACCCAAATTGACGTTCAGCCTTTTCAACAAGAGTTGACAATATTCCGGTTTTATTGAAATTCCTGTACGTTAATTCGTGGAATTCTAGCTAATTGGAAATTGCTGGGCTTTTTATACAACGTAAACGATCCCCACTATTAATTTCCCGATTTTTATGATTTTGTATTTTAAATCTTTTTTAAATTTTGAATTTTTGTCAGCAGTTCTTTTGCGCTACCAGCCAGTCGGTAACAGAGAATCAGCCAATACGTCATCACATCCTATTGATGTCGCAATACTTGTCTATGGTCAATCAGAAATATGGCGTTATGTCTGACGGACTTATATACTAACTAACAGAACTTTACTACTAATATGCACAGAACTAAATCATCAGCCAGTGAGAGTTAGACGTCTGCGCCGGCCAAGCGAGGCAAAAATCCTTCCATTGGGAGTGGCTAATGTTCAGCAGAGGACCTTTCAGAGATTTCTGAAGAAGAAGATGAAGACGGTATATACATGTATATATACATAAATAACAACCGTTGGGGGAAACAGATTCTCGAGTGGCAGCCACGTACAGGCAAACGCAGTGTAGGATGACCCCCCACAAGATAGAGTGACGCCCTGCGCAGTGTTGCGGGAAGTCGATGGATGCAGATGGCTCAGGACCGAGCTTCGTGCCAATCTTTGGGTGAAGGCCTATGTTCAGCAGTGGACTTCTGATAGGCTGAAATGATGATGATGATGATGATAATACATAAATATATACATATATATACCATCTTTTACTGCAGGACATATGAGGAAAAAATATATGTTACTAGAGCGTTAGAGGCGTGCATTTTTCATTTTTTCAACTATTCTTGGCCTTTTATGTAAAAATAAAAAACTGAAAAAACTTTCAAAGCATCGCCAACATTTTCAAAGCAGAGTTCATCGGACTTTAATGAACCGGTTGTGTTTCACGTTTCCTTCATTTATTCCATAGAATATGTGTATATTTCAAATGTTTTTTTAATGATCAGATATTTTATTGTATAGAAATAAATATAGGCCGAGTATTTGATATAGGCTTTCAGGTATATCAAATACTCGGGTGTTCAGAAATTAGATATTTTTTTTTTGTTTTTTCAATGGAAAAGGAACAAACGAGCATACGAATCACCTGATGGTAACTGATTACCGTCGCCCACGGACATCTGCAACACCAGAGCAGCTGCAGTGCGTTGCTGGCGTTAAAATATATATATAATAAGAAATAGATATGAGGGGGGAGGTAAGCGTGCCTCCAGTTACCTCACTCACCGAACGAAATCCAGAAGCACAAGATGCCTCTACTTCACGCCGCCACATAACTTAACACGTACATATAAATAAAGAATAAGTTTGTGTACATAAACGTTTTATGTAGTAAAGAGTAAGTTTTTGTAAATGTTTATGTAATAAAGAGTAAGTAATATTCTTGATCTTATATTGCACGGCTCATGACGCGTAACTACCTACCTGGCTTACGTCGGGATCAGTATTAAGTGCTGCACCGACTAAAACCCTTTCGGATTTAGAGACAAGCCGTCGGCCCGGCGGCCTCGAAAGCTTCGGCGGAGCAGAGAGATTCGCGAGACCGACGGCCCGCAACTGAACTGACTCGACAACAATTGAAGGAGTGCACTATTATCGACTTTTCAAGTTCACGCGATTTACTCAACTTCAATCGATTCCACGTTTTTTTTTTAATACCAAGTCAAGCGCTGAAAACTAAGAATTGCATAGATATTTTCCTAACAAAGTTCACCGTAACGAAACGTAAGACTGCATTTAAACACGTTTCTATTCGTAGTTTTTACGCGAGGGAATATTGATAGTGGTTTTTATCTGAAATAAAAAAAAAAACTTATTGAAACAATTTTAAATTCCAGATATTATATATGATGATATGTTTTTTTCAAATTTGATGAATAAATGAATAATATATATTTACAGATTAATCAAAATAAAATGTTTTATTTTCGCTTCAAGGTCTTCTATCCCAAACTTTAACACGGGCAAAATACGACTTGCCATTTACGAAAATAGAAATTACTAATTTTCACCGTGACTTAGTAACAATATGGAGTTGACAGTTAAAGAAAACAGAATTGTAGTGATTACTTTGCACAAAAAGGGCGGCTGTCAGTAATTTTAAAGGCATTTTTGAAGTTTGAAAAACATATCTATAGATATAGACAATTACACCTACAATTCTTCCGTCAAAGACCATAAAAGATCGGGATGACCCCGTGCTGTGCTGGTCCTAACCTGATGGGCTGTGAAAGCCGTCAAAGCCAGAATTCGACGAAACCTTATAAGGAAATTAAAAATAACAACATGTGAAATGAAGATTCCCGCTAGTGTGATATTATTAATTTGATATTATTATATTTTATCGATATATAGGACATGCCCTAAATCAGTCCCTATAGCTTAAAAGGGTGAAAAAAAAAAAAAAAAAATACACAAAAGATATGCTTTTTAATGTGTGACTGAACTTATGTCCATTTTATATACTTGGTTAGCGGCGGCTTTTGCTGGTGCTTGAATGGGCCGTCTCCGCCGAGAGGTAGCTAGAGCACCTGCAGCTCCTCTGGTGTTTTAGATGTACGTTGGCGTTGTTAATCACTCACCATCAAGTGAGCCGCTTGGTCGTTTGCCCCCTGTCCCTCAAAAAAAAACTAAGAATGTGACTGCAATCGTAGGAACACTACGTACTCCTATCACCCTCTTACTTATTTCCGCAGCCAATTAGCTGTGCAATCAGTGTTGTGTTTCAGTTTGAAAGATATACTGAGCCAGTATAATTACAGGCATTTCCGTTTTAGTCCTCTAGGGAGACAGAGCTCCTTCGATTGGAGTCGTTTGCACATTTCCATTGGCGACCGGTCACTCTAAAGGTTTTTGGTACAGATTTTTGTCATCCCAATGCAACAAACTGTAGCAATAACCTATTGTATTATAACTCAAGCGTTTTATAAATTTTATTCACGATTCATGAATCAACCGAATTCACAGAAAATAAAGTTTGCCAAAAATAATTTAGTTATCAATACTGTCAAGCGATTCTTAAACAAAAACGCTTTTTTTTTGCTATCTAATCTACAGAGAAACTTGGCATCCTCAACATTTCTTCTTCTTCTCAAGATTAAAACGTTATATAGTTCATTATCAAAGGCTTTCTTGTTCGCAATGAAACTAACAAAGTTTAATTTATTACACTATTGTGTACCCTACCCTACCTGCCAGTTGCAAATGTCTTAAAGTTGGCAACTTATTTAAGTCGTTCACGTCTGGTAGCCTAGTGATCGGGCTCGCTTTAGTTTCACAGAGCCCGAGTCGGGTTCGAACCCCGGTGCCGGCACCGCTAAAATTGTCAATAGCAATTTTGAAGTGATGTATTTACCACGTCCGAGGCGGAGAAGAAAAACGTCGTGAGAAATCGAAGATGTCTGAGGAATAATAAATAATATTATTTCGTGGATACGTGCAGCCCGCCAATACGCACTGTAGCAGCGTGGCGGGCCCTTCCCGGCCCCAATACTCTGTCAGATATTCGAGAAGGAGACCTTTGCTCAGCAGTGGGCACTTACATATTGCTACTTTACATCTAAATATAAGATACAGTTTATTTTATTTTATTAAATAAGAGAACATTCACGAATTTCTTTTATGCGTTCCTAAAATACGAATTATTGTTATTTAGAGAAACCTGTCTGCAAACCCAAACGATTGGTGCCCATAAATGATTTTATGAATTCCTTAAAATAGGAAAATAAACCGAGGTTTTAGTGGAGTAAATATCGAAGTGGCTCTTATACGTCGGGCTAATGGTTTGTGAGTTTAAATTTATAGGAACATTACTGTGACTGGACTTAACTCTGTTTAAAACGTCCTCTGCAAAGACCACATTTATTACAAGAGATTATCTACAACTACAAGTTGTACTGTTTGTTGTTTCTTCAAATTCTATATTATTTCATCGTAGATATTCTTTATTACTAATATAGTCTTAACTTATTATGTAGGAGTTTATATTATTGTAGCGTTGCATTTCAACTTTAAGTATGTATCAAAAATCATCGTGACCTCTTCAAGAAGTCCACAGCTGAGCAATGGCTTCCTTCTCACTAAGTGGAAGAACTTCTGATAGTCATCATGATTAGAGACATTAGCTCAGTTCGCGATAGAGATGGGTGGGTATGTTTATATCTGTATTTATAGTCGATTGCTACATTAAATTACCAGTTTTGAAAAGCGTCGAATATTCTAACGTCCATAAGGACTTCTTAACTTCGACGTTATTAACTTCTCTCGGTTTCTTAGACATAAAAAAAAGGTTTTTTAAGCCACACTGCATTTAAAATACTTATTAAAAATATGAAAGTTGAGAATAAAAATATATATGTATATATATCTAGGTCAGCTCAACCAGGGTAGTACCACAGCCTCGCAGAATACTGGCGAGAAGTAGAGGCATCTTGTACTTCTGCGTTTCGTTCGGTGAGTAAGGGTACCGAAGGCCCACTCTCCCTTCCCTCCATCCTCCCTCTCCTACTCCTACTCTCCTACCCCTCCCCAAATACCGTTAAAGTCCGGCAACGCACCTGCAGCTCCTATGGTGTTGCAGATGTATATGTGGGCGTCGGTTATCACTTACCATCAAATGAACCGCTTGCTCTTAACCATAAACAAAAATCTATACCTACACTATAATGTTTGTACGAATGCAACACAATTTATTGATTATTATTTGTTATTATATACATTATATCGTAAACTCAATACTGGAGATAGGCAGAGGATCAGAGATATTATACATCTTTCAATCCACTTTTCACCGGAGCTTATTCAGGATGACGTAATAGGTTGTGGGTCTGTCGCCGTCTCAGAGTTAAGGCCCACGATGCAGATAATACATTCTCGTGAGTTTCGTAATACTCATTGATACAGACCCTTTGCATAGGGATCCGAGTTCGAGTCTCTTTGATTTTTTAAAACTTTGTACTTTAAATAAAATAAAATATAAAGTAATATAAAATAAAATATAAAGTAATATAAAATAAAAATATATATGTATATATATCTATTCTCGCCACATTTCATGTGGTAGAGCTAAGGGGCGGCTTTTGTTGATGCTCGAATGGGTCAGCTCAACCAGGGTAGTACCACAGACTCGCAGAATACTGGCGAGAAGTAGAGGCATCTTGTACTTCTGCGTTTCGTTCGGTGAGTAAGGGTACCGAAGGCCCACTCTCCCTTCCCTCCATCCTCCCTCTCCTACTCCTACTCTCCTACCCCTCCCCAAATACCGTTAAAGTCCGGCAACGCACCTGCAGCTCCTATGGTGTTGCAGATGTATATGTGGGCGTCGGTTATCACTTACCATCAAATGAACCGCTTGCTCTTAACCATAAACAAAAATCTATACCTACACTATAATGTTTGTACGAATGCAACACAATTTATTGATTATTATTTGTTATTATATACATTATATCGTAAACTCAATACTGGAGATAGGCAGAGGATCAGAGATATTATACATCTTTCAATCCACTTTTCACCGGAGCTTATTCAGGATGACGTAATAGGTTGTGGGTCTGTCGCCGTCTCAGAGTTAAGGCCCACGATGCAGATAATACATTCTCGAGAGTTTCGTAATACTCATTGATACAGACCCTTTGCATAGGGGTCCGAGTTCGAGTCTCTTTGATTTTTTTTAAAACTTTGTACTTTAAATAAAATAAAATATAACGTAATATAAAATAAAATTAAAGCATATTTTAGGAATTTACTGTTCTCTACTATATATAATACGTTTGTAGGACGTTGTACATATGTTTGTAGGACCGCAACATACATGTGCTAATTAGTTAAGCATAATTAATAAGGCTTTTAATAATTTAAACTAATATGTTGATTATACAATAAATTCGGATTACTTATGTTCTCAAAAACACGATCGTAATATAAATTACAAACTTGGGACTTCAAATGCGTAAAATCCCTAATGTTCATTATATTCGAAATTAAATCCTTAGAAAAAGCTTTCCCTAATTTTAAACATCTAGAATGCCAACTCGTCCTTTTTTCACTTAACTTTTATTTAAAGGATGAAAGAGACCATATGAAACTTGCGAACTTTTTAATTAACCGAATTCTCAGACATCACAGTTAAGGGATTTTTATTAAAATTTAATTCCTGGTAACGAATGCTTTCACACAGTTTCGATCAAATAAAGTAAAAAAAATAACTTGACAGTTATCGCTTGTACTAGAATCACAACACTTTTAATTTATTTACATAATTAACCTACCTTTCTTCTTACGGCATCTTTGGGTGCGTAATAATAATTGTCAATACGATCAATTTTCACCAAGTGACTACACTCGCAAGTATAAATTAAAAAAATAAACATTTGCCGACTTCAAAGATTTAGTATTTTTCTTAAATCTTCTGTCCTTGGCTTGTTAGATTTTTGTGTGCCCTCAATAATCTCCATGTAGTCGGTCGATTGAGCTCAAATTTACAAATTTGTAGGTTATGTTACGACAGGCTGGTTCCCGCAACTCCAAGACTGCGCGTATTTTGCGTGTGGAAATTTATAGGTTATGTTCGACTAACCTCAAAGTTGCTCAGCGCGCTATGGAAAGGGCTATGCTCGGTGTTTCTCTGCGTGATAGAGTCTGCAACGATGATATCCGCAGTGGAACTAAGGTAACCGATATAGCCGTAAGGATCAGCAAGCTGAAGTGGCAATGGGCCGGCCACATAGCTCGCAGAACTGACCGTTGGGGAAAAAAGGTTCTCGAGTGGCAGCCACGTACAGGCAAACGCAGTGTAGGACGACCTCCCACAAGATGGAGTGACGACCTGCGCAGTGTTGCGGGAAGTCGATGGATGCAGGTGGCTCGGGACCGAGATTCGTGGCAATCTTTGGGGGAGGCCTATGTTCAGCAGTGGACTTGTGATAGGCTGAAATAATGATGATGATGTTGTTCGACTCGTCACTAGAAAGGGCTAGAACAAAAATATATTTAATTTAATATAACACTTAAAAAAAATGGTCACTGTGAAGTGTTAAGCGAACTAGTTGTTTATCATTAAGAGAATTTTCCTCCAGAATCCTACTCTAAAAGTTCACACTTTTTGCATTTATTATCATAGTTATTATATATTACCATTCGTATATCGCAGATCACATGAATGATCTGCGATATACGAATGGTTAAGGAATCTGCCTTTGAAATAGGAGACCCGAGGTTAGACAGCTCATATGATAGAGTATTTTGAAACTTATGTACCATTATTCGCTCAATCATAAGTGAGTAGAAAGAATAAAATGTTTGGACCTATGATCATATCTTTATTAGTTACCCAAACTGTCGTAAGAATCTATTTCTTTCATTGTTCACAGTCGGAAGCAAGAACATAGAAAGACGTCGAGCAGAGCGCACTTTCATTTTCGCATCTTTCCACTTTTGACTCCTTTATTGATATCTAAATTAGTTAACTACTTTTTTTTATGGGTAAGGCGGCAAACGAGCAAGCGGTTCACCTGATGGTAAATGATTACCGACGTCCAAGTACATCAGCAAGTTGCTGGCCTTAAGGATATTTGGAAGATTGGAGGGAAGTTGAGGAGGGGGAAGAAGAGAGGAGTGGGCCTCCGGTTCCCAAACGCAGGAGCACAAAATGCCTCTACTTCACGCCGGTATTCTGCGAGACCGTGGTACCAATCTGGTCGAGCCGGACCATTCGAGCAGCAACAAAAGCCGCCGCTTGGCTCTACCACGTACGAAAACACTTTAATAGTCAATACTCAATATTTTACTGCATTCCATAATGTTTGAACATGATATAGTATAAAAGATATTAAATCATTCGAAATCATTATCGAGTCTGTCGGGCACAGCAAATAATGGAGAGGAGGAAGACTTAACATCTGGTTTAAAATTATTTTAATATGTTACATTATCATAATGATATACAAATAAAAATAATTATTATTTTATTACAAAAATAAAGAAATGAAGTAAGATTTTTTTAATTATATTAATTCTAAGTAAAAACTATGTAGTTAGATGTTAGATAGAATGCTTATGCATATGTCTACATATTGAATCGTAATATTATTTTTATTGGTATAATAACATATAGTAGTTAGTCACTTTTAATTTGTTTTATATATTCATTTATTTCTTTTCTATATTATGTATCATATTAATTATAAATATATTAGAAAAATATTTTTTTACATATTTATTTAACAATAATTATCTAAACAGTAAAATTAGATTAATAGTATTTTTATACATTTATTTTTATTTAATGACCTTTGTCCTTTTTACTATTACTTCAGTTTTAACCCACTCAATTAAGAAATTTTTGTTACATCTGAGACATGGTTATAAACAAGAGCAAGATATTTAATTCTTGGGAAAAACTAATTTTATAATTGAAACTATCCCCATGTAATAAAGTACAGTTAAGTTTAAATGAATACCATGCCACAGCTACATAGACAATGTGCCAGTAAATGTTTTTCAAAGTTAATCCGTTAATTTACTAGCAAATTTACTCAACACAGAGATGCATGCGTCATACACATCAAAGCTGAATTCGAATTTCACGGTGATAATAACACAGTGGCAAGAACATTGTTATGCCGTGGTCGTATTTTGTAAAATCTAAATCCAGTAGAGAAATTGAAGCGACGCCCCAGCGCACTACGATGTGACGTGACGCGACTAACAATGGAAAATGATTCTGAATCCATTTTATTTTTAAATATAACTTTAAGTGACAGCTTTCGCCTCTTTATTTCACGATGTTAATGGAAGCGATACGCGCAAGGCATTCGATTGAAACGCGTTTCAGTTAACAACAACGGGGTTCACACAGTAATAATTAATTAGATTTAAAATTGTTTCTTTTAGTTTCATTTGACATATTCAAATTCAATTCAAAAATTGTGAATACAGGTATGCTATGGAAAATAATAATATTTATTTCTCTCCAAAATATAGTTAAGTAAGAATAAATAATACGAATTTTATTTTTCATCATTTTAATTTCATTTATTAATAATTTTAGATTTATTAATCCTTACACAGTTAAAATTACATTAGAGTTACTAAATGGTAAGAATATATATTTAAAAAAAAGTAGCATAAAATATATATACATATATTTGTTATTACTTATATAATTCATCTGATACTGTGTAAAGCCGCCAATAGCGTTGAAAGCCTCCTCCAAGGCCTTCCATGTTTTCCTGACCTGCGCCGATGCAGTCATTGCAGTCTGTGCAGTCCTCACTCTATCTTTTTTGTGGTCTTCCTACTTATCTTTTACAGTCAACGGAGTACCAGTTGGTTGTTTCTTTTGTCCATCTTTCATCTTTTGCTCGCTGTATGTGTCCTGCCCATTACCAATTTAAATGCAATATATATTTCAAAACATCATTAGCATTAGTTATTTTCCTTATAGTGGAGTTTTTGACACGATCTCGCAGTTTGAGTCCAAGAAAGCTTCTTTCTAATCCTCTTTGGCAAACTCTTGCTTTTTTTATAGTTTTATTCGTCATCTTCCAAGTTTGCCAGGCGTACGTCAGGCAAGGCAGCGGGACGCAAGGATATTACACATAATTAATGCATTTTTAAACTGAAGGAGACTGATGCCTAAACTAAGCTTGGAGCTTGAATTTCAGGATCTTGGATCTATGGATCTTAAATGCTAATAAGGTTCGATGAAACTATATTTGGTTATATTTTCTCTAATTGTTTTGGTTTGGTTCATATTTTTCTCTATTGATTTCTATAACAGTATATAAAATATTTTGGCAATTCCCATTTCTATATTATTTATATTAAGAAACACTTTTCATGTATCACGGATTCGTTTAAGGTATATTAGATTTTGTTTTTTGTTATTCTCAATCAAATTAACAGATGCTTGCAGGCATTACATTAAGTTAGGTAGAGATACTGAAGAACGAGATGCCTATGAGACGATATCTTTTATATTTATGACAGGTATTTCATTTCTGCAAAAAGAGAAGACAATTGGATTTTCTTCAGCCAGTTTCTTCTTCATTGCCTCATCACAAAATGGTGCTAGATTATAGAAATATAATAATAACTCTTAGGTGGGATGAAGGATATTTATATCATTTCACGAAGTTACTTTGATAATATCCATGCAAATCTTGCATGAGCTCTTGTACTTGCGGTATTTAAATGTTTTACAGTATACTTTGTAAAAGAACAGCGACCACGTGAAGTTGAGAACTTTTAAATAACCAAATTCACAGACGTCAATGTAAGAGAATATTTATGAAACTATATTTCCTTTGAATGTACGCTTTTATGTATTAAAGACATACCTGCCGATCTTAAAGAAAATTTACTGTCTTAAGACAGGAGATTTTTCACTTTTAATATAGTTCTTCGAGTAGTCAATTCGCTTAATTTACACTGACATTTAAATGTAATATTGATAACCAATTAAATGTAAGTTTCGCAGATTAGGGATATTTACACTAGAAAAACGTAGTTATTTCATTGTAATATCTTAAATACACATGACAGAGTCTCGCACAGCTCGTATTCAATGGAAAACATTATAATGCGATTTAGAAAACAAAAAGTGTTATATAAGTGCCTGGTGAAGGCTTTTTCTATTGCTCGAACGGCCCGGCTCGACCGAGGTAGTACCACGGCCTCGCAGAATCCCCGCGTGAAGTAGAGGGACCTTTTATTAAAGCGTTTCGATCCTTGAGTGATGTAACCGGAGGCCAACTCACCTCTTCCCTATTCTCTTTTCCCTTCCCCAATTATCCTTGAAGACCGACAACGCATCTGCAGCTTCTCTGGTGTTGCACATATACTTGGGGGTCGGTGATCACTTACCAACAGGGTGAGCCTATTGCTCATTTAGCAGAAAAAAAAGTTTCTGTTACAGCATATTTTTTTTAATTTTGGAATACTATTCAAAACGTAAACTCAAAGCACAATAGCAATTTGTAAAAACAACAGTGACAACTTTTCATTAATTCGGTACATTAAAAAAAAAAAGCTCAACCACGTCAGTTTTTCAATTAAACGCGTAGGTTGGGCGAGCAGCTGAATAAATTTAGACTTTTTATTTTTAAATATGGCTCAATTTTATTAGCAAAAGAGAGATTACGCCATGATAATGGCTTCAGAGTATCTGCTATCCCATCTCATCCCACGGTTGTAGTAAAATCGACTAAAGGAAAACGCCAGTAAAACCTCATGACTTCCTACAGATGGCGGAATAACGTCTAAAGTGCCAGGTGTCTCATACTCCGATTGCCAACACGCTTGCCCAGCGAGACAAGGAGGGGCGAGTGAAACTTACACAAGCCGAGAAAGAAAAAACTACATATTGTCCTTTAGTTTTAGTCCACTGCGTTCAGCAGTACAGTACAATATAGGCTGATATATTTGTACTGTAATCGTTAGTAAACTGAAACCGGCCCCTTTCGCTGTCTCATGCTGCAGCACAGACATTTATAATTTATTTGTTTTGTTTTCTGTACTTTATGCTATGCTTAGATTTACTTTATGAGAAAAATTTAACCTTAATAACGCTTGTAATTTAAATAATGTTTATGATTTGCATGTTCTCCTATATTTGGTTTGTTCTTAAGCCGAACGTAATGCAATCACTTTTTCTTTTTTTGTCCTTGCCAGCCTCTAAAGTAGTCAGGATATTTCAACGGTGGTAGGTGGCTCATTATTTTTGCCAGTCTGTAGTCATGAAATTCAGGTTTCGACGCCATTTTATGCAATAAAGTCGGCACTTGGCCCATCGGTATTTCGGCTCCTTTAAGCAATTTCGGTAGCCTCGGGTCCCTTGTACTTGTATAGAATGGTAAATAATCATCTTTGAAATAGTAGCTATCGTAAAACGTGAAGTATTCGTATAGCGTCACGTCGGTGTAGTAAACGATGTAGGTTTCAAAAGTCCATCCCCATAATCCGTTCCACCATTCATAGAAACCTCTCCGCGGATTCGTAGTTGCGATGCGTCTTCTGGTGCTGGTTATGATCGGCACCTTGTCCGGTATCATTGGAACAATGGCTGGCGGCGGCTTCCTCATTGCAGAGAGCGTTATCCTTTCTGTCACGATGTCTATGGGCACTGCGCATTCTATTTCAGCTACTTGCAATTGCACTGGAAAAAAATCTTTACCTTTACCTTCTTCTTCAGTAATAAATATAGATACAAACTTTTTATCACATTATCACTTGTACGTGATCTTCGCTAACGAACTAAACTATGTCAACCGAGTCATGGCAGAAAGTCCGAACCTATGCCAAATCCCGCAGAGTAGAGAAAGAGTATCTCCAGTGTGACAGTACCGTCACTGGACTCACCAACTCTCCTGTCCAGCATGATCAGGACGGACAATTCTTTTCCATGCATGACATGCAAGCTTTTCTTGATGATTTCATGGAAAAACCTATGTCTTGGATACCACCAGATTTTCCTTCTTCCTTTGGGCTATAATTTTCTGATTTTTAGACTCCAATAGGTACTTATTATAAGAAAGCATATAATCATGCTCCATGCCATTCTTACAACAAGGAGACAGGGAACATGGCATCAGTAAATAACCCTTATTTTTACTTTAGTGGCATTTTCTGTTTATTCAGCAGCTAGCCTCTCTGAGATAATATGTTATAATCTTCACGCTTGGTAGACGGATTGAGGCACTTTGCATCTTTGCATACTTGTAACACACCCGCAAAATATAATACCACATTATATCGTTACACATTATAGGTATCTCAGTAAATAATAAAATTACACTGCAGTGGCCAATACGTTGCCAGACGTGGAAAATTAAGCCAATCACTTCACTTATTTCAATGAGTATCCACTAGTTTATAATTTATGCATCATTAATTCAAATATCAATTAGCGGATGTTGGGATGTGCGAAACCACTAACAAACTGTTCTGATAAAAGCAACTTACACAAAATGGTTAACAGACATTTTGAAAACAATATGAGAAACACTCTTCTCGCTGTTGTCATTTCAAAACTATGACATAGACTGGTGGGTGACGTAATGCAATCTCTTATCAAAGCACGTTAATTAACTTCTTCGAAATTATTATTTACAGCGTTCGCTGCAATTAAAATTTTCAGTTTACAATCATGGTTATTTGAATCACTTTCTGATTCTATAGTCTTGGATAGTAAGCTTGTAACTATTTTTTTTATGGGAATGGCGGCGAACGATCAAGCGGTTCACCTGATGGTAAGTGATCACCGTCGCCCGTACTGCTACACCAGAGGTGCTGCAGGTGTGTTGCCGGCCTTTAAGGATATTTGGGAAATGGGGAGGAGGATGGCGGTGTAGGGAGGGAGGAGACTTCCGGATACCTCTCTGACCAAACGAAACGCAGAAGCACACTACTTCACGCCGGTATTCTGCGAGGTCTTCTTCGGTCTTCATGTCCTTCTTAATCATCATGAGATATTTAACATAGGCTTCTGTTGCTCCCTATTACAAGCATCAGCCGGTCGTCAATGCCTGCTTCGTTATATAGCAGGACGCAGGAGGTAGTTTCCCTACATCGGTAAACTTCAAATGCACCGAGGAGAGAATTAAGATCTAAGAAATTATAATACAAAAGGTAAATAGAAAAGGTTTTCTTTTTAATTTTATTGTAGGTTATTTTTTAACTCTAACTATTTAAGAGTTTTGTTTCTTAGTTAATGATGGTGGAGGTGTATTAACAAAGGATTTACTGTTTAAAGCAGTGTGTGGAATGTGCCAAATTAAAATCCGTAATCCTTATGGACTCCTTTGGGTGAGAGGAGTGAGTAAAGGAACGCATTTTTGACTAAATAAATAAACGTAGTTAAAATAAATTAACTTAAGGAAGAGTAACGGAGAGATTAATGCTGTTATTACCGTCACAAAATTTTATGAAAAAATTCACACTCGCTGGTTCACTTTTTCTCTGAACTACAAAGCACATCAGTGAAACCATCCAATTAGAACTTGGGAACTTTTTAATTAACCAAATTCTCAAGCGTCAGCCAAAATGGAAGTTCTTATTTATCTTCCCGGAATAAAACCCTTTTTCAAGTTTTAACATTTTTTCCCAAAAAGGTTAAAAATTCACGTGATATGCGCACCATTTACATACTGTATATCGTTAATATAATTTATAACATTAACGATGATTCTTTGATACCAAAAAAATTTAATGTTTATAATGTAATGATTGATTGAGATCAATCTATTAAAAACAGCGCCTGAAAAAGCCATTTGTTTATTTTGGAAATTGCCCATACACAGTACACTTGGCACTAGGATTGGAGAGTGCCGAACCGGTACTCTCACTCTCGCCTGTGTGATTTGACTTCAGCATATTCGCATTCGCGGCATTTCCCATGGATGCGCCATAAGTAAGACCTTCTTATGTTTTTTTTTTTTTATAGAAGAAGGGGGCAAACATGCGTGCGGCTCACCTGATGGTAAGTGATCACCGACGCCCACGAACATCCACAACACCAGAGGAGCTACAGATGCGCTGCCGGCCTTTAAGGAAGTTAGTCATCAGGTGCACCGCGTACAGATGTAGCTGGGATTTGAAGATGAAATTGTTATATTTCTACTTAAAACCAATGTACTTAATTAACAGCCTGTAAATTATAGTCCTCTGCGGGGCATAGATTCTCCATGGGAATGGGATTTGCCATAATCACCACGCTCGGGATTCGGATTTACGTTCGCACTCTGCCCTCTGTCATCGATCTGCTTATTTTTGCTCCAGTATATTTTCGAAATGTTATCGCGCCATCTGTCGGTAGCCATTGTGATTTTTTTTTTTCATGGCAATGGGAGCAAACGTGACAAGCGGCACACACCTGTTTGTAAGTGATTACCGACGCCCACGTACATCTGCAGGTGGAACACCGAAGGAGCTGCAGGTGCATTACGTCGAGATCTCGCAAATTTTGTTTAGTATGGTAAATATAGGATAGAGGTCGAGGAGGGAGGATTAAGAGATGAGCGGGCCTCCAGTTACCTCACTGACCGAACGAAACGCAGAAGCAAAAGATGCCTCTACGTCACATCAGTATTCTGCGAAGTCGTGGTACTACCCCGGTCGAACGGGATCATTCGAGCAGCAGCAGAAGCCGCGGCTTGGCTCTACCATGTAAAATTTTCATAGCCTTTGCCTTAGTCCCCTGTTACGACACGATACCAAACCCGTGTATGAAATATATTTATGTATATTTCAGGGGGCTTACGCACCAGGTATTTAAAGATGATTTTTTTGCTCTAAGATATTCAATATTTTACACAATTATTCGTTTAGTTACTCTATGAGAGAGGCTAATAGACATAACATGTTAAAATTATTGCAGCACTTTGACATGTTATTTTGTTCTAAACTGTTCTGTTCTGTTCCATTTAATGTGTCATTTGCAATTACAAGGATGGAGAGGAGTGAGTATTGAGAGACTTCGTTTGTTCGTTTGTTTGTTTGTTCGTTTGGCGATGAGAAGAGAAAGTCTGGAACTGTTAACGTAGCACTTATTATATTTTTGGATAACACTTATATACAATTACAATACAAATAGAGCGTTAGGTACATTTCGTGGCATTTTTTTTATAAATAAATAAATAAATTATCATTCGTTTCTTTTCTTTGATTTTTTTCAAAATTATTATGGTTAACAAAAACATTTGAAATTTGTTAAAATAATTACATTTGTACGTTTTCGATTTAACCTTGCATCCCTGATAATTGACTAGCATCATTAAAATATCTTACAATTAATTTTAATTTTGCACATTTAATCATCTTTGTCGGCCCAAATGCTGTCACCGTTGATGACAGTGGTGCCCCTGACGAAGTTCTGGATCACTGGCAGCTTGTACAGGTAGACAGAGAGTATGGCACCAGCACACGCTCCTACCCAATACACAACAGCGTGCTCGAGGAGGGTATGCCCTTCGCAACCAGCCTTCAGTGAGGTTGCCAACACCGGATTGAAGTATCCACCGGAGTAATCAAACGCTAAAAATTCATACACACATTAAATTATACATAACTAAAAAATATGCAGCACTATTTAAACTATGCAGTGCATTCAAATGGTAGGAAAGGCATATACTTAATACGGGCTCTTTAAAGAAACAATTAATATCTTAGTTCCTAATTTCGCACCAAAGCATTGTATTTATTACACAGATAACTATGAAATGATCATAATGAGCAAAGCAATGATTTTCGTGCCAGGACTACTTATATATTCTTAGTGATTTACAATGAACATGGCTTCTATGTTTGCACATAGGAGGGGGGAAGGAGAAGCATGCGTCGAAATCACTTTTGATATACCGATTATCTCATGACGTGTTGCAACAATAAACATTGTATTATTACGACACGTTAATAGATAAAGTCTATGTTAGTGAACATTTAGTTGCGCCACTACGTTAATGTACCTTTTCCTAAATGTATTTTGCAAAAGATGGATACGCTTAGGTCCGCATCGGCACTATTGTCCTGATAGCGGTACACGTATACCACGTGCCTAGCGAGGACCCCTGGAACACGAACGCGTGCGTGAGAACTCAATGATCGAGTGAGTGTGTTAGAGATAAATGAATAAGGGACAGTAAAACGTCGAAATTAAGACGCCACGGTAAGCCAAATATGTGATAAAACATGCTAAAATAATACTACTGTCCTTGTGATGTTTCTTTCATTTTATTAGATTTTTAGAGAGCGTTTAGGAAGGGTTAAAGAAATACCCACACTTTTAACATTCTATTTTCTCTCAATTATACACAACGCGTAGCTTTGTGATTATCGTACTTGACTACTGACTATGAATACTAGGTTCTAATCCTAGCCGGGATCAAAACGTGTCTGCATTTGACCCTTTTTTCAATCTTGTTGCATGATATTGGACATGGAAAGATGCGGCACATTTATATAATCCTGCTAAGTTAACAAAAGCCGGAACGTGTCGGAAGTATGCTGAAGTTGTAACGGAAAGTATACAGAAGTTGTCGCCTTGTACACATCACATCACATACACATCATCATCATCATCATCACGATACGCACAGAATTATATTCAAATGTATACGTTCTTTTTAATATCCTAAAAAGCACAGGATTAGAATAAAATAAGTGATCTTAAAACATAAATTTAAGATGATGATTAAAGTGATTTTATATAAACTGATTGTCTTTTATCGTCTAAACGACTAATGGATCAAAACAAAATTTTATAGCTAATATATAACAGCTGTTATACTGCAAATTGTTGCGGTGTTGTGAGAAGTCGATGGATGCAGGTGGCTCGGGGCCGGGCTTTGTGACAATCTTTAGTCTATGTTCAGCAGAGGGCTTGTAACAACAACACATTGTTAACAGTTAACCAGTACACCTTGCTTAACATGTGCTAGTTATTAGTATAAATGGTATAAGCCTACGCAGGACATTAGACGTGAGATTAACGTTTGAAAGAAAATAAGTTTGAACAAGAACGGAAAACTCTAGTAACACTCGTATGTTACCTGCAACCACGAGGGAGGTTCCAATAAACGAGTCGATAGCCGTTGCGAAACGTGGATTCAAATCGCCGAGAGATTTAGATGCAAGTCGACACATGCATGTGGCAACACCTTCCACAATAGCCCCGTATATAACTGGAACCTGCAAACATTTCAAAGTAATTAATACAGTAGCATAAATTAAGTAAGCTTATTTACGTTACATATTTGATATAAACGCAACAAAAATGATAAAAAATAAGAAGAAAAAAAAGATATCGTAAAGGAAGACTACTATGGTCACATTTGTATGTTGTCTATGCCACGATTTATCAGTGTTGCAACGTTGCCGTGAAAAGGCTCTCACTCAGCTATGACCTCGGCTGCTCATGGACAGAGTATTTCGGTTCAGCTGCAATGTTTTTACGATAAAGTAAGAAAAATAGAAATTTGCCTGTGTTTTAACTTAATTCATGTTATTTATTATGTAATATAAGCACTAACTCCTTTCACCCATATCGATAGACAGAAAGTACATGCATTGCCATTTGGCACGACACGAAAACCAATATTCGTCCGTCAAGAGAATGACGGATCTCCGAATCTCTTCACCGGATTACTTCCCTAAGATTGCTATGAGATTTTTGCTTCTTCTTTAAGACACCCGCGAAAAAATGAGGGACAGACCACGAGGTTATTCTTATATGTCTAATCTCAATACAACGTGATACATAATATTTTGAAGCGCTTGACTTGAGATATATTTTTCAATGTTCCCTAACGGACTCTAGAACTTGCATCTATAGAAATGCAGCCTTGTCTGGAAAGGACGTATACTATTTAGCACCAAATATCCAAATCGAATCTTAGTGAAATCCCAATTTGTTCTTTCGGTGCATTCATTGACCTACAATGTCAATGTCGAAAGTCTAAAATGGTCGCCATATTATACATAGAACGTAACACAAATCCCTCTGCTTTGTTACACTACAGAAATAATATGAAGGAGTGTATTCGATGTATATTATAACTTAATAGGGGTAGGGCATTAGCCCTAAGTTAATCCTAGTTAAGTAATAATCTTTATTTTTGAAGAGGGTATTTTAAGGGTGTTAAGATGGTTAGGTTAGATTCATTGATTTTCGTCTCCAAGTTCAGCCAGCTATTAATAATAGCATACAAATGTCACAACGAAATTAGTCCTGTATCAGAGTATATAACCATTATAGAATACTTGAACAGAAACTTTAATTTGTGGATTTTATCGTGTTTAATTACATACAGATCACGTGGTCACATGGGGGACTGAGGTGTTTGACTTCTCAAAGTCATAGTTAATCCGTAAAATTTCCTACGTGTTATTCGAACAAGCCACATTTACATTTTTTTTAGTTTCTGTAGCTAATGATTCCGGTATTTTATTGTACCATTGAGTCACACGGTAGTTACAGCAAGGAAGGAGCAAAGGTAAGCACGGCCATTCCCAGAAAACCCAGGGCTCAGTCCAGAAATCATAGACACAAATTTAATATCACTCAGATCTACCTCGGAGAGCTTATTACATGTTTTTTTTTGTTTTCAACCCCTTGTAGTTTTAATTGTTTGAATAAATTCTAAAGTTTGAAATGATTACTTATTTATAAATTTATATTTATACAAGCAGCACTCGTGATTGATTTACAAAGTCAAAATAAGTTTACACGAGTCAGACTCGTGATTAATGCATAAGAGGTTAAGCTTCACCCACGCACGCATAATGCGCAATACAGAAATAGTGGACTTTGATAAAATTTAAGCTGTATGTAAATTTTTGCTGTTTCGAATGAAAAATTACAGTTACCTATAGAGGTGGTGGTAAATTGGCCCCCAGTTTATTTTTTAAGGAAAGCGAAGAAGTGTTGGTGCAAACCCGACACAACAAGCCCCCAGAAACAATCCTGGCTACACCAATGAGTTATTGGCACATTTATCATAACATAAAACCATTATATACTAGTATATGAATGTTTTAATTAAGTCAAAAATTATATAAAGAAAACTAAAAAAAATCGAAACGTATAAAATGCATCTAACATGCTTCTAAAATAGAAAGATATAAAAATTTATGGCTGTCATAAAACTATAATTATTACAGATATTCGACCTTTACTTTATTAGCCTGTTAATAGATCTGGACAAAGGCATCGGTCAGTGGTAAGATTTCCTATAGTCATCACGCTTGACTGACAGACTGGAGATCGTAGTCTCGTACTGAGTGCTGAGGTACTGAGGTACGGAGGTGCACCTTAGATTCGCTGTCCATCTGACATTCTTAAGGCGGGTACAACGCCATCTATCGGACTCCATGAAATATCCGAGACGTACCAAGACTTTCCTTTTGGCGGCTGTTACTTCAACCACGGGAAGAAAGGTGGTGGCAGATTTTCTAACGCAGCCACCTCACAACACATCACAGATAGAATATTATTTGTACTACTTTTTGTCTGGCAGATTTGAAAAAATTGCTTTACCATCATCAATCGCAGAATAAAATTAAAAAAACAATGGAATAAGCGTTATTTTCAAATCCAATAACAGCGCAATATTCCATATGCATGCAATAGTTTCTGCCTCTAATACCTGCAAATCCGCTTTGCAATCTTCGAAAGCCTTGTCCTTATGCGTTTCGGAAATCTCTAAAGCCCAGTACATCTGAATGTACTTGAAAACGAGTAGACCACCGGTTAACTCTGCCCATGCTTTTAGTAAAGCTTTTCGAATGTCTCCTTTTCCTGAAAGAACATACAAATGTATCAGTTTGTGTTCATCAAGATAGAGATAGGATACTTCTAGGTCCTGGAGAACAGCTCTCTCATTGTAATAGTTAAAATTATAAAGAAAATAATTTGTAAGAGAATCTTGAAATTTTATATTGTCTACTAATAAGCTCTCAAAAACATAGCTAACAAAGATTTTTACTTTCCCTCATATCTTTTTACTCATAACTTTTAAGAAATAGATTCAAATCATGTATTCAACATTAGAAACATACTTGTGAACCTATTTTTTTTTAAATCTACCACTGTTCGTAATGAGGTTCCTCTGACGGAGAAGAAACCTGTGAAAGAAACTCCGTAGGTATCCTCTTTTTTGTAATTTTTTAAACAACACAAAACATTTTAATAATCTAATACTATATGATTATTTCTAGAAACGGCTTGGGAGCGCTCAACTGATACCCAGAGATTATTATGATCCATGTATTCCTTTATATCATAATAACACTTTTTATAAAGTCTTTGTTTAACACATATTTTTAACCTATTGATAGGGAGACTGGGCACTGGGGTTTTGTTGGAATGTTTTAGAAACCTATATATTACCCCCGAGTTACTAACTCTATGGAGTCCAGTGATTGGCATCACAAGCTTGTATGTCAATAAGCATATATATACAAGTGACCTTATTTGGTTTCTTTTTTTAATAATTATGAATATTTCAATGAAATAATACAGTACCTTCAATCACATCCTCTATGTGAGTGTAGGGACAAGCGGTGGCGTCTCCCCAATTCAAAGACCACCAAATAGTGAGAGCAAATAAATATATGGCGTAAGTAGCAACGCCAAAATTGTCGGCAACTGAAAGAAAAATCATACCTTTAACCTTATTATTTTTTTTTATGGTAAAGGAGCAAACGAGCATGCGGCTCGCCTTATGGTAAGTGATTACCGAGGCCCACTTAAGTCTGCCACACCACAGAAGCTGCAGGTGCGTCGCCAGTCATTATAGACATTTTTGGGGATGGAAGCGACGATGAGGGAGTGGGGAGTGGGCCTCCGGTTACCTCACTCGCCGAACCATTCGACAAGCCGGCCCATTCGAGCAGCAGCAAAAGCCGCCGCTTGGCTCTACCACGTGTTAAATTCGACTTCCTTCGATAGCGTCAATAATTAGACTGCATTGGTGCTTGTCCCGGAAGCCCATTAAGTTATTTTATATTTGGCTTATAGACAAAGTGAAGTAAATTCAATCAGTCTATAAAACAGACTACTCTCAATATTTGAGATCGTTTTGAAGACGGGAACCGTCTGCTACGCTGTTCCAGTACGGGCTATCCAACTTCACATGTCATACGAAATAAAAAAATTTGTTATTTCTTGTGCAGGAAAGCATAGCAAGGGATATGTTTTCCATCACCTCTGATCACGTGGTAAATTCAGCGCTTAAAATCACCAACAATTCACAATAGTGCGTAATAACACAATCAATTAACAGAGTCTTATTGCTTGTGTGATTGGGGAGAGCTCGCTTGCTGCAGATTCACCTGATTTGGAGAAGCTTTCGAGTATATTCAGGTGTAGCTTTCTCGCCGATACAAAATATTTTAAACATAAATTTTGCTAATAGATTTTTTTTGCTTAGATCAGGTCGATAGATGAAAGCTAGGTCATTAAACTTCTCCTTACTAATTATTAGTTCAAAACAACACCCGCACAGCTCAGCAGAGGCAATAGCCTCTTCAAAGAGAAGTTTCACAAAGGGTTCCTTGACTAGTTTCTGAACGGCTCTTCGCGCGCAGTGTGCCAACAGTGACGTCAGGAGTATGAATAAAGTTGATACCACTAATGGAGCAAATGTCACTTTGTTAATCTGAAAGGAAAATATTGTTATTATGAATCTAATTTGAGAATGTCATTATTAATTAATTATCAACTATCAGGCTGCTGCTTTTAAAGTTAATAGCAACTCAAAACAGGAATATATAAGGCATTCTCATAATTTAAACTGAATATGCTTTAGAAATAAAATAAAATTAAAATTTTTAGTCAAGGCTATCTGAGGCATAGCTATTTTGAGCTTTTAAATTAAGCTACGTAATGGTGTTTATTATAGGAAAGGCGGCAGACGAGCATGCGGCTCACCTGGTGGTAAGTGATTACCGTCGCCCACGTACATCTGCAACACCAGAAGTGCTGCAGGTGGGTTGTCGGCCTTTAAGAATATTTGGGAGAAGGGAGGATGGATGCGTAGAGGGTTGGGGAGAGGAGTAATCCTCCGGTTACCTTACTCACCGTACGAAACAGAAGCACAAGATGCCTCTACTTCATGCCAATATTCTGCGAGGCCGTGATATCAACCAGGTCGAGCCGGCCCATTCGATCAGCAGCAAAAGCCGCCGCTTGGCTCTACCACGACAACGTGTTAACATTGCTCTAGCTAATTTAAAGATATTAGCCCAGTGCTGAACATAGGTCTCTTCCAGGAAAGCGCACGTCAAAGCTGACATGCATTTCTTGGAAGGCTTGCCTCTTGCCTCGCACTAGTGATGCAGTGCCTCATGTCTGGTCTGTGGGTTTGGGTTTGCCAAATTCGAAAGGATATTCCGCCATCGTTCGGACGCCAGAGCCTCATTTGTTTGCTTGGCTGCAAGTGCAGGTAAGCCTTGGAGACAGATATGGTATATTCCTCTTTACATGTGTGGATGCCTTGTTCAAGCAAAGAGAACTGTACATTTAAGACGAAAGAAATAAATCCTATTATTTTAACACGGGTTATACGGAAATTTGAGATATACACATTGTTTAAATTTTAAACCGTTTAAATGTACGCATTAATATCTTCTTTAACATTTTCTAACTTCAATTTTAAATCCTTCATATTTAATAATTCAAGGCTTTCATAGCAAATCCTTGAATACGTTATATTTTCTTTGTTGTGCATGTTGCCTAATGCAAATCTATCCTAAACCGGCTACTGTCACGCCTCAGCCATTTCACAACTTGTCAAATATAGTTTCAGTGGCACCGGAAATGTTTACACAGAACGATAGTCTAGCAGGGGGAAGATATCAAAGGGGAGAGAGAACATACGTTACAAAAATATCCTTAAAATATTATGAAAACAAATCAAGACATGCTCATATACAACTTTGCAAAGTCCTGGATTTGTATCGCAGTCAAAATTTAAAAAAAACATAATTAAGTTTAAAAGTTAAGAAGATCGTCACTAGGTCTAACACTGTATTTGACCTGAACACACAGGCTTCATATCGGATACGGTTAAGCGATGACGTTTGAGTGCCCTATGTTTGCGTAAAAATTGGATGGGACTGAATGAGATCTCGTATAAAGATATACGTCGACTGCTGGACTTTGACCTCTCCATGAAAGTTCCAACAAAAGCTGGCATGCCATGCATGGATGATTTGCCCATTCACATCACGGTGGGCAAGTGGGTTGGTGGGCGCAATGGTGATATCCTCGCACCAGTGGTGCTGCTCCTCATCACTAACCCATGAGATTTGAGCTTGATATATTCGGATGGATTTTTCGTCATCAGACAATTGCCGAAGCTTCGTTCGTGAGTCAACGTGCACCACGTACAGGTGAGGTTGTACTTTGAAGAAAACTCCTTAGAAACCCTCAATACTAAATCAATTGTCTTACACATTCGAGGATAATTTTTTTTTAATATTCTAACTTTTCTAAGCACTGTGTGATTTGTGAAAAGTGAATTCATAAGGCTTGCTCTATACTCCTTGTAAAGGGTAATTTTAATATAAAAGTAAGAGCATTAAATTCCACGACAACGACGAAATTTCGAACCGTAAGTTTTCATTCTCATCCACAGGAATCTATGAACGTATAGACCAAATGCATACGCCGTGCGTTTGCAATTTGTAATAGCTATAGCTTTTCACGTTTCTCTGCGTTTGAATTCGATTTAGATTTAACGCTATATAGCTCTACATAGCTAAAGCTTAGTTATTCATCTAGCTTTCTACATAACATGTTATGTATAAGTTGCCAATTAGCATCATTCTGTTAGCAGTCAACTGTTGATTATAAAAGTCCTCTCACATTTTGATTTCATCTTTTGATTTTTGCAGTCTATGTATGTATGACCACAGCTGAACAATACATGAAAAATTTGCCCATACTCGACACGCTGGTCTAATTGTTTGGTGAGCGCAGTGCCAGCACTAGAGATGCTGCTATCTATCACGAGTCTGTGGGATTTAGATTCGGCACTGTCAGACGGATTTCCACAAACATTCAATCGTCAGACCCTGGTCCATTAGACAGCAGCAGTGCAAGTAGGCGAAGTTGACTTTTAAATTATGGTATATTTCTCATACGACCCCATTTTGATTTAGCAGCACACAATATTCCAATAGTATAACTAACTACTGACTTTTACTATGTATGTGCCTCATTCTCTGCCTAGGAGTATTCTGGGAAGGTACCACCCTTATACCAATTTCTGCCACCAAATTGCAGTATACTATAACTATTGTGTACGAACACAACAGTTATTTCAAGACAGGACAGGACTCACAAGACTCAAAACAGGATTTTGAAAGGTATTGAGGGTCAGTATAATTACGGGCTATAAGGCATTTTACCTTAGTCTTCTAGGGTAGCAACGCATCTGTAACCTTCTTAAGATTGAAGTCGTTTGCAGATGTCCATGGGCTTCAGTAACCACTTACCACTAGGTAGACGTCAACCAAACCCCTCTTTTTTTAGACGAGTATTTTTCGAAATGTTTATTAAGCCTTCATATTTTACAGGACTTTCACAAAGTCAACTCGAATAACATTCATTCTATCAACAAAGTTAGCAATCAGAACCTACAAAATCAAATGTAATCATTAAATAAAATTTAATAGAGACCACGCGTGGTTTAGTGGGACTGCAGTAGTTTCCCAGCTGAGGCACGGTTCTAATATCAGTAGCAGACTTATCTTTGTGCAACAAACCAATTCCGGTACAAGAAGTTAGAGAGGAATGAGTGCATCTGTGTTTGCGCGTTCCCTTGCAACCTTCGATGATATCCATCAGAACGATTCTAACCACGGCGACCATTTCCGAACACTATCCCCAGTTGAGCCACGGATAATTGATTACTGCGGGTGGAATTCGAACCCCGCACCCATGACTCAATAGTCAAGTGCGCTACCACTAAGCCACGTGGTCGTCTTGACCAGTAACATTCGGTACTTTACGTCGTGGATGAAATCGGACAGGGGGGATGATGTCGTAGCAGAGTCACCTTGGTGAAGCAAAGAGAAGAAGAGAAACCAACATGACCAGCCTGCCACAGGGGTCTGACCGAAGGCGGCCGCTCTGAGTGAGCTTAGTGAGTTAGTGTTGGTAAGATCGAGGCACAGCCCTTCCTTCCCGCCGCAATGGGGGGAAAAGAGTGCTGATATTGAGTGCCTTTGGTATTTTCTCACGTATTAAAAAAGAAAACAACATCGAACACATTAATGTACCTTGTCTATCTATCACGTTAAAAATACTAAAAAATTTGATAAAAACAATTTGATGGCTCATCAAAATGAACTATCAAATTGTAATAGGTATACGTGAATGAGATAGCGTACAAGCTAATCGTTTTTCTTTCATTCCCAGTAGTGTTCAAGTTTAATGTTTACATACATACATACATAGACAATTTTAGTTACGTTATAGTTTGTTTCCCAGTTTTTTTTTAATTTAAAACCTGTGCCGTCGAGATAACAGTTTGTTTTGTTTTTAACTAGAAAGACAGAAATCGTTATCGGTTTCGTTTTGTTGCCATGCGTAAATATTAAGTTTCCAATTCTCTTTAGTTAACAACGAACAGATTCTTTCAAATAGCATTAATAGTAATTACGCTTTCCCGTACCGACTGTGCAAATACTGCTTTAATTGTTTTCAGTATATTTTTACGGCTACATCCTTTTTTTCGTAAGGTTAAATATTTAGTATTAACGGAAATCATAATGATATATATATATACATGATACATGGTAAGGTAGTAAGCTAGGGAGTCTGCAGTCTGTGATCACATCCTCGATCGCCCCGACCATTACATAAGATTTGATAGACCACAAATCCTCGCAAAAGAACACCGATTCCTGCCAAAATATGTTAACACTCAAGTCCCCCCGTGACCGCGGCTACTGTAAAGCAATCGAAACGTCGGGAATGTAAAAACATAATTAAACACAATAAAATCCGTAAATAGCAGTTTCATTTCAAATGACTAGTGTTCGCGTAAATACTAGAAATCATTAAATATTACATTATCAGATCACAAAAGAAAATTGCCATGTTTTCCTTCAAGGTTAAGCACGTGTCAAATGCATTAAAAAATAGTGGTCCTGGTACCGGGGAGAAAATGAAACTTTGAAGGAAACGGTAAAGTCGTGGGATTATCCACAGTTCTTCCATAAAGATTTTTTTTGTTTTTGTTGATTCGAGATAAAAACGAACTATTGCTACTGAAACCCGTGGGCATCGTCAAACAACTTTTATCCAAGAAAGGTACGCCCTTGAGGATTAAAATGGGATAGAAGTTCGTCGTATATTCGTAACAATGAATATTAACCACGGCTGCTGTAAAGCAATCGAAACGTCGACGAACACGAACTAAATTAAAACGCGAAAAAATCCTTAAATAGCATTTCAATTTCAAATGATACATAGTGATTTATATACTTAAGAATACCTCAGTGACCGAAACTCGCTTTATTTCATAGCACTATATATATATCACATAGGACTTGGGTTCGAATCACGATACCAGCATAATTAAAAGTTTTAATGTGTTATACATATTTTGTAATTATTATGGAATTAAGTTACGTTACGTCAATATTTAATATTTTTTTCATTGATTTTATTTAGCACTTGAAATACCAAGGCATGTACCTTAGTTTTTCTCTTTTTATCCTCCTACGCATCAATAATAAAATTTTGGAGGTCGTCATACAGACCTTACGCGATACTTCCCTGTCATTTGTATGCATGGACACAAACCAAACGTCTAGTGCCACTTCGTAATACTTACAATGGACCAATCAACCAATATTATATTTAGGGTTCTCTATGAATGAATACATAATATGCGATGTCGGCAATTTCTTTTAGTTTTTTTTTATGTGAAAGGAGCAAACGATCCTTGCGACTGATCTTATGGTAAGTGAGCTGCAGGTGCGCTGCCCTTTAAGGATATTTGAGTAGGGGGAACAGGAGGCCAAAGTTGGCTTCCGGTTACCTCATTCAGCGAACGAAGCGCCGAAGCACAAGATGCCTCACGTGCTCTACTTCACGCCGGTATTCCGAGGCCGTGTCACAACCCGGGTCGAATCGGCCCTACACAGGGTTCAGTTCACTTTATAGTGAACACAATAGAGTATAAATAAATAAACAAATTGCATATGCATAATACCAAACTAATGTTGAACATATAAGGTTAGTATTTGGAGAAAGACGTTTTCCGTCTTATTCTTATAATTTATAATAAGTAAATATTATTCTAAAACAAAAATTTGAAGCATTTTCCTTAGAAATTGTTACTAATGTCTTTTTAGTTTCATATGACATGTGCTGTTCTATTAGCTCACTCGTCTCTCCATTAGTAATACGCCTCGGGCTTTGAACAACTCGCTTTACGTAATATCGATACACAGTGTAATTTATCAACTACCTACAGCTACAACTACAGATACGACCTAGACCTAGAAATTTAGCTGAAGACATAAATAGTCTTCTTCGTTTTAATAACAAAGCTTACCTTAACGACTACTTTCAGAAATACTCCCAGTACGTCAATAGTGAACTTCATTTTGTACCTTCTAATCCACTTGATTGAAAATCACTTCGCTCACTTCACTGACTGGAAACAGGCATACGTTAATTAATGTACGTTCGGGATATATTACACAATCTACGTTCTCATTCGAAGTACTTTCAAGATAGCTTTTGATATTTTAACGCACAATATGCAAATCTTAAATTGGACTTACCATGCTCTATCCATTCAAATTAAGGGTTCGAAAATTGAAAAACGGTGGCCGGTTCGTGAACGCCGTGTTCGAAAAATTCGTTGATAAAATATAATATGTACTACGTTTGGTTTTTGTTGTGCGGCGGCCGGGTGTGCGCGCACGCATCATGATGCGAGGTCGGTCTTAATTTAGAAGCAACTGAAACAGAACTACACGTCGTTTGAACCCGCTATACTGTTATATACCGTGCAATTTTATTTGTAAAAAGAAACTTGATGCATGCAACGCTTGTGGCGAACACATGTTTTATTTCGCTATAAAAAGACATGTTCACGCCGTATGGACGACAAAGATTATTTATGTAAAGAAAAGCGACAGTAATTGTAATTTTTCTCATTCACTTAATGAATATAACAATTTTAATTACCATAATTACAAGACAGTAGTTATCACAGAGGCCTGCACCACGTGGCGTAGTACAAATAACGCCAGCTACATTACCACGCTGAATAGTTCTTAACGTCCGAGCAAGAAAAGATCCAGCTCTCTTGTCCCCGGCGGCTACGACGAGTCGCGGATATAATGATATAATTCGATTACAAATTACACTACGCTGAGACTACACCATTCATAGCATGGTCCTAGGGGTATAGCATAAATACGTCTTCCGTTCCAAACTCAAATTTCGTCTCACTTACCCAATTCAACTGACAATATTCTATATTGAATTTTGCAATGAAGCTTACCTTTATATTGTGGATATATCAGACGGAGTCTTTTTAATTTTGTGCGTTCTTGTGCTACATCAAATGTGAAAGTAATGGAACCATATAATTAAAAAAAAACGCGTAGACTTCTTTTCTAAAGGTACTAACTTATTTGAAATGAAATTATTATTTACGGATTTTATCGCGTTTGATTACAAACTAACTTAACTTACATACGTACCTGGGTTCACTGGGGTTCTGGAACCAAATTTCCCAGACTTGTGATTGGGAGCAGCGTCACTCGTGTGAAGGTGCAGCTATTGCATTGGTCTAGAGCGGTGAATATAACCGTCCAAGAAATGTATGCTTAGCTTGGGCATAGACTTATGTATGATGATGATGTAGATACAACTTTACTTTATAATCAGTCACTCCATTAAATTGCTATTAAATAAAGTATTAAAAATAAAATTCTAACGGATTTTGTAACGAAATCGTGTAACTTGTATCACAATCCGAATATGAAAATAAAACAACTTATTGCACAATTTATTCAATTTTCTTTTCGAATTAGTAACTGTAATACTGTATAATATTAAAAATGATGACTCTATAAATAAGTAAATTCACTATTGTGAAGAAGCAACCTGTCATGTCCCCCAGCGGGGAAACGGCATCTTAATATATGAGAGGGTTTTATATCTGTGTCCTCGAAATAATATTTTTATTATCTGACAGACATGCAGGTGTCCTCACGATGTTTTCTTTCACCGCCGCACACGTAGTAAATTCAGCACTTATAATTGCTATTCACAATTTAAATGGTGATTCAATGATTCACTAGGAATTGACCCAGTAAACTCTCGTTTAATGAAATTAAGACGTTGATCCCGACCACTAGGATACCACGGTTTTAAATTTACAAATAATCGACGTTGTAGTTTAAAAAAAAACTAAAGGTACTGTCAACTATTTTAGAAATTAAGCTAAAACCCTTTTTACTCTACTGTACTCCTACTCTATGCCATACAGATGTGGTACTTGGCGTGGGATCATTGTGGTTCCAAATCTAAATTTATAAGTTAATATTCTTAACACTTGACGTGTCTTAACAGTAGGATTTATATCGTTGCGTCATGACAGTAATTGTAGAAAGAGCAATGGATATACAGTGACTTTTTAAACGTTGGGAAATACCTATCGTAGATCCACCCTCATGGTAAAGCTCGCCGGAAGGCGATCCCTCTGAGACACCAGCCCTCAAAGCATCCCGCCACGGAACTGGTCTATTGGTCTATGGCTCCACCGCCAAACACATTTCAGTCGCGGAGGGCAAGGAGAGCGGCGCGTCGTTATAGCGATACTCCTTCCTCCCCATATCCCCACCCACCCAAACCGCATCAACGGTGTGGTCAACGCCAGAATCTCGCAGGATAGGAAGAATTGAATTATAAGAAGCAGGGCAAAGTAAACACAAATAATTCCCCCACAGCCCACCAACCTACTCGTACCGAATTGGGCTTGCCATGCGCACTCGGAGCGTCAACCTTCGGGCCATCCCTCCAAGTTAAATCAGGGCGGCCACGTAGGTTCCTCTCGGTTACCGTGGGAGACCAAGCCATAGGTTAACCGCACACAGGCAAAAGTTTTTGACAATATTTTTCCACGCACTCTCAAACATTCACGTGAGATCTGAGCGTGACAAATAATGATAATAATATTGACCTTGTGTGGCCAAGACCACGTGATCCTTTACAGCAGGCCGTATGAGGAAGTTCAAAGTTGCTGAGCGTGCTAAGGAAAGGGCTATGCTCGGTGTTTCTCTGCGCGATAGAGTCTGCAACGATGATATCCGCAGCAGAACTAAGTTAACCAAAATGGCCGTAAGGGTCATCGAGCTGAAGTGGCAATGAGCCGGCCACATAGCTCGCAGAACTGACAACCGTCGGGGAAAAAAGGTTCTCGAGTGGCAGCCGTAGGACGACCCACCACAAGATGGAGGGACGACCTGCGCAGTGTTGCGCGAAGTCGTTGGATGCAGGTGGCTCAGGATCGACTTTGTTCAGCAGTGGACTTGTGATAGGTTGAAATGATGATTGACCGAGTGCGGTTAGCCTATGACCAGCCGCTAGCAATTGTGTGCAGCGTCGCCAGAGCGAGTGTACTGACTTACAGAACCGATGACTGCCAAGCGTCGGGTTTAACAGAAATATTAGTAGATAATGTCTGTTTTTATGTGTATAATACCTACTAATAATTAAGATTCAAAAATATAATTAACGTTGTTTTAACAGCCAGGCGTGTTTAAACAGCTAATGTGGGCAAATGTTCCTTTTAATACATACCAGATTTAACTAACTTATGGAGAGTATCTATATATAGTATATAGTAACTAGTAACTATATAGTCACTATGAATGTAAAAAGATGTTTTACAGAAACTTTATGCAAGTTTTTTGTTTATCTGCAATTGAATATAATCTATTTAAATAACTTGGCACTAAGATTTGTTTACTCGCGAAATGCGTAATATGTTACGACAGAATTTACGTATTCGCATAACGTGTTAAGTAAATAACATTAAAAAATCTTCATGCTTTTAATATTTCGCTTTGAAAATTATCAACAACAGTTAAATGGTTGATATACGTAAGTCTCTAGCGGTGAAAGAATGTACCGTAATGCGTTTGACAGTCAGCAATCTAAATAATTTAGTTAAGAATATTTGCCGAATTCGGATCCCACAGACAGCACTGCGCTCACCAATCCGCTTGTCCAGCGTGGTGAGCATGGACAAACCTTCTTAGAATCTGCTAGACAAAAAACGAGGTTCGGATGATCGAATGATAATGATCCGATTCATCCGAATAAGACGAACCCAAATTACACAGTCCAGCAGTGGTAAAGGGTGATGACAATTAAGAACGATCATTTCTCTTAGTCGACTTTTAGGATTAGCAAGGCTCCAAGACCCTCTCAGATATTTGAGGAGGAGGCCTTTGCCTAGCAACGGGCACTAACAGGCGGCTACTTTTCTTACTTTTATTAAATTAAGTTAAGAAAATATTTCAGTGGGTAAGGGCGATAAAATGGAAGGCATATTTTTATGTGAAGAGGATTTTTAGAGATCTTCTCGGTCCTGTTAAACACTCCAAGTATAGGGAACATATAGGGCAGGTTTCTCCACTTATCTTCAGCTAGGCAGTTAAGTAGCCACAGATTCGTCCATGCTTGGTCAATAGCCCCTTCGGAAAATATTTCTTCGGACTTCTAACAGTATTAACATACTTCTTTTGCTACGCCCTGATAATATAGACGTTGTATAGTCGGAGACTGCTTACACGACCGTTTAGCATGGCGACTAAAAGCCGTCAACTCACCTGACTGATGAGCCATAATATGTGCTAAACACGAATTATTGGTTTCCGGATCTGGTTGGGTGTGTTACGTCCCGTGTCTCTTATGTTGCAGCTGACCCTTCCTCCAATCTCATCGTCCTGTACATCGTATATGAGAAAGTAAAAATGAGTGAGTGCTTCTGTATTTGACCGTATACTTACGTCACTATATTATCTCGTGCGCAGTTGACAAATGCAGATGATAATCGGAAGTATTCGGAAAACGGCCTGGAAGTCATAATCTAACATATTCGCAGCTAAGCACCAACTCTACCGACCGCTCTCTGCTTCGCTCCAACATATAAAAAAATATATAAATAACATAAAGCTCACACCAAACAGCGAATCATTCGTGTGGAAAAAAAATTAAATTCTTAACACAACGACGCGTTCTCTTTCGTTTATTCGAAATAAGCCCCGAGCGCGCTACGCTTGGCCGATACGAGTAAATATTTTATGAACGGGAATTGAAAAAAGGCTGCGAATCCTTCCCTAGTTTGCAAAAGCTTTATTTTCCTTGATGGAAAACGAATGCGTTGCAATTCCAGCGGTAGCAAGAGTGCATTTGAATGTACACAATATCAGCTGTTCCGCTTTGGTCCCATTTAACATTTAGTAATGGTATATATACTCGTACGTACGTTTTGTACGTGGTAGAGCCAAGCGGCAGCATCTGCCGCTGCTCGAATGGGCCGGCTCGACCGGGGTTGTACCACGACCTCGCGCTATTCAACCGGGGTAAAGTATCAAACATCTTTTGCTTCCCCATTTTGTTCGCATGCGAGCTGCATATAATCGTTAGGAATTTTTAAAATGTTAAAATTAAACTTGATGAATTACATAAACCTTTTTTCGGTATGAGGTATTAACAGCTGGGTTTAGTTAATGGTACAAAGCGGAAAACACTGTTTAGTTAACGTCTAGACATATCCACTTGAGTGCTCCCAAGTCGCCCAGCCAGCGCTGTTCAGTCTATGTGAATGTATGCTTCTATCTCTTGCGGAATATTCCTGTGTTTAAACTTCTTTACATCATTCATGACGTCTTTGGAATTCTTTATACAAAAAAAAAATACTTTTATCTTATGACTGCTCAGTAACAGAAACCAAACAATTGTAAAAGTCGATTAAGGATAGCAAATTCCAGAAAATTTGCTCCCTTAGCAGAATTATTACATAGACCTTTAATAGCACCAGAAGCGTCCTGGTAATCAAGAAGATTATGGTCCTTAACTGGCAATATTTAAAAACTAATAACCTGGCCCTCCTTATCATACTATTCCCTGTCTACTTAGTATGTAATGATTAATGATGAATGCCGTGATAGCTCAGATTCCAGGTCTCTTGCTTCTTGTTTCACAGTATGCGAGGGATTCGGGTTCGATCTACGGTGCCAGCGCCATTAAAATTGAATTGCAACTTTAAGTGCTACATTTAGCACGAGCTCGCCGTTGAAGGAAAACTACGTGAGGAAACCTGCATATCTGATATATTACAAAAATATTTCAAGTGCATGGAGTCTATCAAGATGTGATGCGAGCAGCGCGGAGCCCAGCCTTACTCCTAACCCAGATTAATTATAATCTTTGATCTTTTAAAAATGTTTAGTTTATACTTTAGATCATAAATATCTAAGTCTTTCTCTTTCAAACGAAAAAGTAGGTACAATAAATAGTAATAAAGGATTGTGTGTTATGCTCACATATTTGTAATGGTAAGTTCAAATAAAACCGATTCGGTTTTATTGGAAAACTCTTCAACCAACAAACCCTGTACTGGCAGTTTTCCAATCAGCCAAGTTCCGAACAAACTTGCCTTATTGAAACAACAGCTGTTTTTAAATCAAGGAACCCTAAAACTTTATAAAATAGAATGTAAATAACATCCATTTATTTTAGGGTATTGGCTTTAACCTTTTCATACTAATAGAGAAGGACAATAATCGTAAATTGGAATAACAAATAATATTTAAAATAAAACCTCTATTGTGTAACGCAAAAAAGAAAAAAAAACATGAAAAGTTAACTTGCGTATTTGCCAGGTTACTAGTTACCTTACCTTACCGTCCTGTAAATAGTTTACTGCATAAAACATAAAAAACATAAACCTCTTCCATAAGAAGGATTAAGGTCCCAGTACCAGACACCTCGCACCTTTAACCGCGGCTGTCTGTCATCGGCCTGCATCATTTTGCTTTTGTAATTTTCGAGATGGTTATTCCGCCATCCGTGGGTAGTTCTCATTTCGCCATTTTCAATGCTTTACCCGTAATCGCCTCTTAAGAAATAGTGGAACAACCCATAGAAAGAGTGGGGGTGGCTGATTCTTACGCCACACGGCATGTTAGTTAGCAAACATTACGTTATAAGTTTATTGATTTCTTCAGTAAGGACTGTGCATCATCACCACTTGGTGAGTCCACAGCTGGTTAATAGAGAGAAGTACACAGGATGTATTTGGTTCGTAGTAGAGCCATGCGGTAGCTTTTGCTAATGCTCGAACGGACCGGCTCGACCGAGGTGGTACCACGACCTCGCAAAAACCGGTGTGATGTGGATGCATATTATGCTTCTGCATTTCGTTCGGTGAGTGGATCCCTTTCGTCATCCTCCTTTCTATCGCCCAAATATCCTTAAAGGTTGACCACGCACCTGCAGCTTCTCGGGTGTTGCAGGGCGACGGTAATCACTTACCAACAGGTGAACCGCCTGCTCGCTTCTCAGCTCCGGTGTTTGTACGCTCAAACACAGAAGAACTCACTTGTACTTCCCATATCCGATGTAACGCTTATGCGATAATATCGGAGGAAGGGTCCAATAATGTTTCAGAGCCACGGGGCGAATACAATACAACCAGACCCGAAAAACAATAATTTATGTTGTTGCACAAATATTGACCCCGGCTGGAATTCAAAACCAGGGCACATGGTTCAGCAGTCAGGTTCACTAAGCCAAGCGGTCGTCAAGGGATACTTAACAGTTGTGGGAAGAAGTCACAACCAACACGCTAGTGACGTGTAATGATTATGAAGGAACCCATCTAAAATGCTTAATGATGGTTTTTGCTGGCACTTTCTATCGGAAACCTATTTCAGTTCAGTTCAGCAGTGGACTGAAATAGGTTGATAAAATACTGATGGAAAAAAATCAAGACTAATTTCTCTGTTTTTTGTCACTTTCTTGCGATTGACCCATGTTTAATATACTAAAATATGTTTAATAATAAGATTGCAACGAAAGAAAGGAATGAAAGATCTTTAAATTTAAAAGCGTTTTAACGAATTTTTTAGCGAAAGTGTAAAAAAAAAGGAATGAGCAAACAGTAAAATGCAAATTTAATTGAATTGTAAAACGTTAACCTGCTATGGTTACGTTAATAATTCAACTTGAGCTTTTACACTAAATAATAACCAATCTTTAACGATTTTAATTGCACTGAATTTTGGATAAGTTATTAACAAAGTCATAAGTTGATAGATATAAGTTGACCGACTTTTCTTAGTGTCATTTAGTATTGTACTGTTTAAGATTAGACCTTAGCATATAAAGTTAACCCTTAAGCACCACGCTCACCAACCCACCCGGGGTTGGTGTGGGTGGTGCCCTTTTCTCCCCATTGCTGATACTGCTCCCCATCACAAGTCTATGAAATTTGGGTTCGGCTAATTCGAACGAAATTTCCACTTTCTATTGGTCATCATCACCGTCATTTGTTAGCGAGTAGGGTGCAGAACATGCAAGTGATATGGGCATTTGGAGAAAAAGATGGTATAATCCCCTTTACCTTACCTTACCTTACCTTACCGGCCTGTAAATAATCCACTGCAGAACAAAGGCCCCTCCCATAAGGAGGATTTGCTATGATCACCACGCTCGGCAAGCGGAAAGGGGATCGCTGCAACTATAGAGAACCAACTCGCACCACGAAGCGATGACGGACAGCAGAGTCTAAGGTGTCTGGTACTGTGATCGCCCATACTGAGTCCCATGATGGATGTCCCATACGGAGAGGACTATGTCCCGCCTATCTACGGAAGACTATCTACAGGCCGTCAAGGTAAGGTAAGGTAAGGTAAGTCATTCACCAGAGACACGTCCGTTAGTCTGTCAGGTGCACCGCGTGCAGTTATGGTTAACTTTCAAAGTAAAAGTTCGTACATCCATAAGCTAAGTAACATTATTATATATACAAAAGTGTTTAAATTACGCAGTCCATAATTTAAATGCACATTATACGGTAAATACAAATTTACAAGATATAATTAAGTTCAGCATTTGTCATGCGTTTAACTTGCACGTAAGCACTTCCTCTCCGAAGTTGGAACTGAATTTAACTTGTTGTGTTCGAATGGAGAAACCGTGCATGATAATTAAGTTTTCAGAGTTGCAGCCGATCTTGCTACCCGGAAATGCATGAATATGCAAAGAATCGTTTATCATAATCAATTTGTTCTGCTGTTCTTTTGTCTACTTTCATTTAATGAAAAAAATTAAACAAAACTCTCACACTAAATCTACTCTCAAAGATTCTATTTCCGTGGTAGAACCAAGCGGCGGCTTAAGCTGCTGCTCGAATGGGCCAGCTCGTCCGGATTAATACCACGACATCGCGGTATTCAACCGGTGTAAAGTATCATACATCTTGTGCTTATATATACCGGCGTGAAGTAGAAGAAGCACAAGATCCCGCTTCTGAGTTTCGTTCGGTGAGTGAGGCAACCCTCCCCATCACCCTCCCATCTCCCAAATTAAATCTCAAAAATTAAAGGCCGGCAACATACCTGCAGCACCTCTGGTGTTGCAGATGTACGTGGGCGACGGTAATCACTTACCATCAGGTGAACCGCTTGCTCGTTTGCCGCCTTTCCTATAAAACAAAATTTAGGATTTGCTGTAATAGTTGTGAATAAAATATATTTACATTTAACCGAATATTCAATTATGTATTAACACTAATTTTGTACATTTTTATCTTTAGTTTGTGCATTGAGTTTTTCTTTAAGTTTCAACAGATTGTTCAGTTGCTTCTTCAGAATGTCGGGTGGGTACTGCACGATCTCCGATTTGAATGCCCCGGGACCCGCTTCCACGCTGGGTCGTAGATATTGTCTCCTGTTGGCGAGAATATCTATTGGCATGTGTAAGAACTCGTCATTATCTTTCTGTATCTAAAAAATAAAGTAAACTGAATTATTTTAATTCAATAGAGCTTATGTTATTTTAGAGATGCGTATTAAAAATGGAACTCTTATAGGTTGCTTTGTTCTCTGTCTATACGTCTCTCCATGAAGGTCCTTTTCATGAACGACAGAATGTCCTAAGTTAATAAATTTTAAATACAGATGCTTCATAATCTTGTAAAATTATCTGGTTTCTGAGTTAAAGCATTTAAAGGAGAATACCTTTTAAATTATAAGCAGGTAATCCTCATTACAGACTGCCACGATCCTGTGCTACCTGCATCCAAAGGACTTACATTTATACAGACTGATTCACTCATTGCCGAGTGGCTCTAGGGTACGAATCTGCCATTACCGTTCCTTCCGTGGGTATCGCAAGAGAGGACTTAAGGAAGGACTTGAAAATCTCATAACAATCTACGGGTTCCAGTCCGTGTACGAAGGTTAACAAACGTAGTATCAGACACCTTGGCACCTCGGAAAATGTCGGGAAATTTTTGTTGCAAAACTCTAATTATTGGTGTTCGTTCGGGTATGGTTGTTTTGTGTGCGTCCCGTGTCTCTGACACTGCAGATCTTCTTCAGATCTTATCGCCTAAGCGTTACATCGGATATGAGAAAGTAAAGACGTGTGTGTGCGTCAGTGTTTGCTCGCACACTTACGGCACTTTTATATCTGGAAATTAGCTAGGGGGAAATCAGCATCATTAATCATTCGATTTCACATTGTTTTTCAATTATTATTTCGCCATGAGATTCTCAAGGCTTTCATCGTAATCGACCCTTATGAAACACACAGAAAGAAGACCTTTTACTAATTTCTTCGTCTTCTTCATTACCCTGTATGTTACTACTACTCAGTCTAATTTACTCCACAGCTGAACAAATTCCGCTCTAAGAAAACGCCAGCAAAAGTCGGCATACATTTATTGGAAGGTTTGCCTATACTCATCACGCTTTTGGCGAGCGCAAACCGGTGCCGGTACCTTCACTGCTGATGCTGCTTCCCATCACTAGTCTGTGGGATTTGGGTTCGGCAAAGTCGCATGGGTTATCCATTCGGTCGCCAAAGCCTCGTTTTTTTGCTAGCAGGGTACTATATTCATTTGAGGTTGGCATTTGGAGAAAAAATTGTTGCTATTTTGTACGTTCGAAGCTAACATAGATTGCTAATATTTTCAATTTAATATTACCTTCATATTCTGATGTTCAGTAACTTTTTTTCCATTTAGGACAATAAAATACAAATTCTCAGCTTCGGAGACATCATTACCGAAAATCTCTACTACCGTAGGATATGAAGGCAATGTAACAGTAGATGACGTTGTCAGCGTCCATATCAGAATAAGCAGAGTCTCTGAAATATTAAATTAAAACGTCCGAATAGACAATCTTACTCATCTGTGGAAAATAAATGCAGTAAAATTGAAAATACGACATACAAGTCGCACTGCATTCAATTTATAGTACTTGGGTGACCGAGCATCGCTCGACGTCTTTCGTGTTTGCCTGTTATGAAGTACCAGTTGAATAGCCAATAAAGTTCAGTGAAATCGGTGTATGGCAGTCGAATGACATTGCTAACGAAGCGCCACGCTCTGAATATACTTGAACCTTAAGATTCTAAGAGAGGCAGTTTTAATTCCTATAAATTATTAATAATGATTTAACATTTGGTGGTGTAAACATATTCTTAGGGATGACTTATCTAGATAAACTTGCAATGTAAATATTGTCCTAAATAGAAAATTTCACCCAAATCGTTAGAGTCGTTTCCGAAACCTCAATTACATATATATTTAATATATACTTGTTTACCCAAATGCGCATGAATTACTTGTTAAAATGAACCTATACACTTTATATTAGAATAAATTAGGTAAAGTCAGAATTAAAACAAATACTATGTTCAAATGAAAACATTAAAAAAAACACAGAATGTTTGATTTTCGCTATATAGAAAATCGATGTAAAGAAAACTCAACGTGTCTGTAATCATTATAAATACACAATAATAAAAAAAAACATGTAGATTTAGATTTTGACCTCAAGCGCCAAACTTCTCATAATAATTAAAGTTCTATTGTAACTCAACAGAGTTTTAATTGATATGAGAAGTTTGGCCCCAACCAACATTTTGGTATGAGAAGTTTGACACCAACCAATTAAAACTCTATTGTTACTCAACAGAGTTTTAATTGTAGAAAACATAAATTTTCTATAAAAAAAAAATATCATTTACCTCGACACATTTTACGTAACCTAACAGGTTTACAAACAATGAATAAATATCCTCGATTTTGCACTGGACAAACAACAGAGCATTATAATTTAGTAAATCAATAACAATGTTTGAGAGATTTCTAATTAAGACTTTATCTGAACACACAGTTAACGAAGCGCCAATCTCATGAAATCACTTTTTCAATTTCAATTTGACTTTATCAAAGGACGTCGATTGTTCACAGAGCGTGAAATTACATATTTAAAAAAAATTGATCTGAAATGACATACATGCTGAATTTTGAATAAATCTCAAATTTGGAATATGAAGAAAAACAAATAATAAAGAGAATGGATAATGAGTAATGTAATTTTAAGATTAAAATCATAATACCCAATATACCATTTCATATAACACCAAATGTCAACCACACCTGCATGCGATGCACTCTGCTGACTAACTGAAGAGATTCTGACGACCGACTTATGGCAGAAAATCCGTCCGGCTATACTATCTCCTAAACTATAAAACCAGATCACATACCTTACCTTAATAGCATGCAATTAATCCACTGCAAGACATAGACCTCTCCCACTAGTGGGTTATGCCACCACGGCAAGTAAGTTGGCGATCGCAGTACCAGAAACCTCGCACCACGCACCTCGGACTGTCCGTCATCGGTTTTCCCGATGGTTAGCGACATCTGTCCTTTTGCTCTGCCATTACGATCTTACAAAGGGGCCGGCAGATTCTTTGGCCGATACCACACAGCGAAATCACGGTGACAAAGGCACGTTGAAAGAAATTTCTGAATTGGATCTGTGGTTTCGGAGAATAACAAACAAACACATACGAACATAGAAACTTAACCTCTTTGTAGTATTAGTTTTGGTGTGTTCGCGAGGACAACACGCGGCGGCCCGTTAACTGTTGCGAATACAAAAGAGAAGAAGAAAAAAAAAAGAAGCCTCTTTTTTTTTATTTAACGTGGGGGAAAGGTGCTCGCACCTACCCGTCACCGTCTCCGGTGACTGGTTATGTCGAGATCAGCATTGAAGATGCCGGACCGACTAAAACCCCCACGGTAGATATGCTGTTGGCCTAGTGGCCTTTACAGCTTCATCGGTATAGACTCGCGAGCAGGAGGCCCGCAAGTTAAACTCAGAACCTCGGTAGAGTCTAGTTCAATTTATATGTTTTACGAAGTACGTTCCTGACGTTCTCGGATTTGCCAGCTGAAGCGGAGGTACATTACACACAACGCCTGCAGATAATAATTATTTGACGCCACTGCGTTATGTCAAATGTGACATAATATACAGGCAGCCATTTTGGCGTGTCCAAGTGGAGAGAACGAAACTTCACTAATGTTAAATATCGTTAGAGACACGTTTTGTGAATAAAAACATCGAGGTTCCTAAAAGCTTATTCCTATAAAAACGAAATAAAAAGTGTTATGATGTCGGAAGCAAAATATTACAGCATATACTCGTATGTCACATGAAAGCCCACTGAACTACTAAACTTTTAGCAGTTGAATTCTTATGAGAATAAGAATTTATTTCATTTTCGAGTTCAATATTAGATATTGTAAAAACGACTAAAAATGTATGTAACAAAGTGGAAAAATAACTTCATAAAAAGGGTCATGGTAGCAGAGCGGTTAGGAAACCGACTTGATAGGAAGACTCGGGATGCCCGGATGAGGTAGACATTTGAAGAAGATTTTTGTATATTCTCCATTAATAACGGAGAACTAAAATAAGCTGGTGTAGTTCGTTTACATACATTTTTAAGTACCTTTTTGTCAGATTAAACCGTTATGATAAACTGATAGGATCAGTGACCGTAACCGACTCCACCTCAAGCGAATCAGAGATATTTTCAAATCAGTATTTTTTTAATTAAAACTCTCAAAGGCTAAAGTGAGCTTATCTGACAAAGTATTCATGATTTAGTATATTTTTACTTGAATAATTAAAAACAATTTTTTATCAATAAATGATAATATGCCACACCATATCAACTGTGGACTGTTTCTTATTCTTAATCAGATAACTGCTGGGCATCCATCAAAGCGTTAACAAAAGCCAGCACGATTGGAAGATTTGCCCACACTCACTACGGTGTGCAGGCAGATCGGTCAGGCACATTGGAGACGATGTTCTTCGGGACTAGTCTGTAGGATTTAGTTTCGGCAAACTCGGATAGGTTTTTCTTCATCGATCGCTCGCCAGAGCCACGTCGATTATCTGCAGGATGCAGCTCGTGTAGTTTGACCTTTGGAGAAAAAGATTGTATTATAAACTAATAAGAACAATAAATTGCCCATAACTGACTAGGCTTGCATGAGTGAGCACACTGACACATCCTCCTATATTATGTGAAGTACGCCTAACTGTGTCGTGGGCTCGTGATATTGTGCAGCATGCAGCGCCGTATCTTGGTTTTCAACCGATCTCCAATTATTCCCAAATACCGGCAATGCACGTGCAGCTTCTCTGGTGTTGCAGTTATATGAAGGCGTCGGTAATCACTTACAATCAGGTGAGCCGCTAGCATGTTTGGCCACCTTCACATAAAAATAAAAACTTCAATAGGCTATCAATACGTTACAAGGTTTCTTATACTTTTATTGAATAGCGTATACCTTCAAGGGCCTAAAGTCCTGAATACCTAAAGTCAACTGAATTCAAAGCCTATGTTACCAACATAGGGTTAGAACTCGGTTAACTTTGTTTAAAATTCACTTATTATTAGTTAACTAAGCAGGATGGAATCGAACTATCCGGATTTCTGTATTGCATTCGATTCTTCATCAGTCTATTCAAGTTTACTGTTGAACAAAGGCTAATAACATAGCATATCTGGCAGTGTCTTCACTTGGAGAGTCAAGAAAGTGCCAGCAAAAGCCAATATGCCTTAAAGTTTTCCCATACTCACCACTTGTACGAGGGTTGGTGAACGCAGTGCCGATGCCCACGCACTAGTGATGCTGCTCTCCATCTTTACTCTTTGGCATTTGGTTTAGGTAAATTCGGTAGGATTTTCCGCCATCATTAGATACCCCAGTACCACGTTGGTTAGTTATCAGGGTATAAAACGTGTAATAAGAATATTCATAATGTAAATACTACGAACAGACACAAGCTTGTGATGCCAGTTAGATTATCTACATCTACTCCATAGAGTTCGTAACTCGTTCATAGGCCAATGTATACGTTTCTACTAAAAAAATCCCAGCTAGTGCCCAAAGTTTTCCTATATAATAAGCGTGGTAGAGCCAAGCGGCGGCTTTAGCTGCTGCTGGAATCGGCCGGCTCGACTGGATTGGTACCACGGCCTCGCAGAATACCAGCGTGAAGTAGAGGCATCTTGTGCTTCTGCGTTTCGTTCGGTGAGTGAGGTAACCGGAGGCCCACACACCCTCCCTATTCCCCTCCTCTTCCCTCCCATCTCCCAAATATCCTTAAAGACCGGCAACCCACCTGCAGCATCTATGGTGTAGCAGATGTATGTGGGCGACGGTAATCACTTACCATCAGCTTAACCGCTAGCTCGTTTGCCGTCGCATCCATGAAAAAAAATAATAGGTTTAAAAAATTTGTTAAACAAAGACTTCATTTTTAGGAAGGGTTATTATAATATAAAGGAATACATAGATGATAATAACCCCTGAGAATGAATTGATCCCTACCAAGCCGTTTCTAGAAAAAAACTTGTAATATTAGATTATCAAAACGTATTGTATGTTTTGAAAAAAATACAAAAAAAAGAGAATACCTACGGAATTTCTTTCGCCGGTTTCTTCTCCGTCGGAGGAACCTCATTACGAAACGGTGGTAGATTTTAAATAAAAATGACGTTCGACAAGGTTAATGTATATTTAAGTTGAATAAATGATTTGATTTGATTTATCGAATTTAAAAAGGTGAATTCGAGGCTATGACGAACACTATAGTTTCTCTTGACAGATATTAAGTATTAAAATTACAATTTTCATTTTGATCACCAACAGGATATGTGCAATAAAATATGAGGAACATTTGGTGTATTACAATTAATTCTCCATAACGTTTTTGCCGTCCGGTAATAATGCAGGAAAAACCCCTTGTAAAATTGTAAAATTTTCGTGTTTTGTCTAAATAATTATATTAAAGTAGCTGGAACCCGCGACTTAGGCTGCGTGGAAACATTTCTTTTAGTTCGAATTTGCCAATTTTCCGAGCTACTTTTACAAATTGTAAAAGAAGCTCGGAAAATACTTTTACAATTTATCTTTCCATAAAAAGCGGTCTGTATGTATGTCGGTCCATCAGTTCTCATATGATGCGCTTACCAACGAACAGCATATATTTTTTATTTATGTACTCTAAAAACCCTTCATTACAATTATTATTTTTAATTCCAAAAAAGGAATTTAATGACTTGCACTTAAAGGAGTGATTGTTATAACAAAAACGTATTGGAAACCCATCCAATAACTGTAAGATAAATTGAAATAACATCAGGTGACAGCTCTCTAATTGAGTCCCAAGAGACGTCTGAATTGCGTTGGATTTTCTTTTAGGAACTGATAATGTAATATTTAACTCAATAATTAATTTTATTGTTACAAATACACGACTAACTTTCCTATTACATTTTAACTACTCCTTAACTTAATAAGAAATGAACCTCCAATAGCCAAATGGGAAGGTCGCAGGATAGCCTTCATTTTTACTTATACTAAGGCTATGGTAGGGCAGGGGAAGATCACAGATTTTCATTTGGCACGAATCAACCTCCGGCTCTTCCGGAGTTGGGATGTCACAGCGTGCCACCTTGGTTTGCTACCGGAATGTGTTAAAAGATGGTTAATTAAAGGCCTTAGTTAACTTTTACTACAGCCACGGGAAGAAAGAGGGTGGCAGATCTTTTACGAATCCACCAGACGGCAATAGCTTTTGCAAGCTTTTATAAATTATAATCATCAGGATATTTTCCAGTGTTAGACGTAGGGCTCTCCAAGAAAGCTTCAGCTAAAGCCGTATTCCACCTTAGGCCATACTCGACTGAGTAGTTTATTTTCCCATAGAGGGCATATCTCGACATTCGAATTGTGGTAAAATAGTGGTACAGATCTCTCATCGGTTCGTCTCTTTCTTTCATTCCCCCTCGATTACTTCCCCATCAGTCGAAGCCATCCGATTTGTCTGTTGCTTTTTTATTTTATCTTTACGTGTGTAACGTACATTTAACGTATATAACGTACATACATAAATATATCATCATCTTAAGCACTATGCTTGCAGCTCTTACGATCTGCATATGCCATAGAAGTCGGACTATACGAATCAACATGGTTATTTGAAGATAACAAAAACATTTAACAGGTGGTAGACACCATTTCTGCCTAGGAGTCGTCTGGGTAGGTACCACACTCTTTCATATTTCTGACGTCAATCACCATTGCAACCATTGTTGAGTTCCGGTTTGAAGGGTGTCTCTTAACGGGCTATGAGGTATACCATTTTAATCCTCAAGGGCAGAGGCCCTAGGTATACTGCCTCAAGGGTATAGAGTATTATAGGTATACCCTTTTTCGACAAAAGTTGTTTGACAATGCCCGTTGGCTTCAGTGGCAATAGTTCATTGGTATCTCAAATCAACAAAAACAAAGAAAACTGGTATCTTTATGGAAGAACCATGGATTTACCGATTCCCTTAAAGTTTAATTTTCTCCCCGTTTGTGGTGTGATCCCCGGTACCAACACCACTATTTTTTGACACGTGCTCAACCTTGAAGGAAAACATCGCGAGAAAACATGCATGTCTGAGAAATATTAAAAAATACGCCGATATCTAACTGGAAATTATTTGTCGAAATTAAATAGTACTTTAGAAGACAATATGACTATAAGATTACGATATATTTGCATACTAAAGATAGATATTTGTCATAAATGTCTAGTATCTAACTTTTGTAAACTAATTAGGCGATAGATAGGTAATTGATATCGGCCGTAATAAGAATGTAGACGGTCACGAGATGACTGAGGTGTTTGACGTCCAGATATAGTCAACTCGGGCTACCTTCAGCTGAAATTAAAGCTTAAGGTAGACAGTCCCCCTGTGAACACGACTGCTGTAAAGCAATCGAAACGTCGGAAAAATAAAAACAAAATTTAACGCGATAAAATCCGTAAAATGTAATGTACGCGTAAAGGCAAGAAATCAAGAATGTAGACGTTAGTTTTCCGTAATAAATTAATAATGTAGGTAATGGACGATTCGTTCTTAATCAAAAAGTAATTAAAACAAATTTTTTCAATTTCCATTTATTTTTATCAAAGGAATACCGGTCGTTCACTGAGCGTAATTTAATCGAGTTTGGAAGGTTTTCGATGAGATTTTATGAATAATTACGTGAAAAGCCATACTTTTTAACAATAAGAGAGTAATTATAATAAATTGAATGTTATGGAATATATATTTACAAAATACAATTTTGCATAAAGAGGCAAATTTAAACTGAGATAAATATGTATGATGTACTTCTGTCAGTCTGTTATCCACTGCGCTGGAGATACTTTAGTGCCGTAAGTGCACGTGCAAAGACCGAGGCGCACACTCGTCTTTACCTTCCTTCATCAGATGTAACGCTTATGCGATAAGACCGGATGAACAACCAGACCCGAAAACAGATAATTTGTATTTTGCACAAACATTGGCTTCGGCTAGGATTCGAACCCAGAACCCTCGGCACACTAGTCAGGTACGCTAACAGTAAGCCACACGATTGTCAACATTTTAATAAATTAATAACGATGAGGATCTGCGCTGTCCGGCAAAAAATGCACACACGTAGGGAATAAAATAATACAGATTACCTACATTTAGGTGATTTGTATAGTTGTCCATCACTAAGTTACGTTAGTTACTTTGAGTAACGTAACGTTGTTCAAAATAAACTCTTTTAGCATATGGGTTGTAAAGCCTGCTCAAGTGGGTTAAAATGACTTTAATAAATGTCTAAGCTTCTGACCACCTCATTATTAATTACACGGTCGTGACAGCATATTATTTTTTTAAATATTTTTATTTTGGAGAGTCAGATCAATCACTCTATTTAATTCCGCCACTGTACATTTAGGCTAGGGTGGCAACCCTAACCTTCGTCCCGAAACGTCGCGACATGTCACCGTTCTTGTCCCGCCGATCTGCAACCCACCACCCGACCAATTTAAATTTGCATCCCGACTAACACAAAACACAAATAAGAGGATACCACCATCACGAAACGGACAGAGAGAACGAGAAATAAATATTGATTTCACCAAAATGTCCAAAGAAATAAATTCAGAACTGTCCAGGAAAATATTGCAACCCTAATTTGCCAAGCACTCCCATATCCCGTTTGGCATAATCGCCACGCTTCGAAAACAGATTGGTGAACGCAGTACCAGACACCTCGTAGACGCAGCTACCCGTCATGGGTCTGCTTATTTTTGATCTGCTATTTTTCGAGATGGTTATCCCGCTATTGCGATTTTCGAGATTTACTTCTTAGCCGCCTCTTACACATCCAGAATAATAACTTTATATTGTTGCAACCCGTCATGCGTTAAGCTTTATTTAACGCGTAGGTGCAGCAAATCATTGGAGTAATTTGCCCGTTCAATATCAACGTGGGTGTCTTAAAGAGAAGCCCGACGACGCCCGATAGCCCAGTTGGGAGCGGCCCCGCCTTCGAAGCTAAAGGTTGCGGCTTACAAGGCAAAAATGTATATGATACATCATATATGTTTGCCTTCGAAGAAAATAAATGTTGGTACACGAGTCATGGACGTATGAATACAGTAAGGATATATGATGTCGGAAGGATAATGAAATAAAAAGAAAAAACAGCGCTTATAGTACGGACGTCATCTTCGGAGTCGTCCCTAGTACAGATTAATGGCAATAATGGATGAACATCCGATAACGACTAAAACAGTATTTTTAAATAGTACAACAATTTTGTCAAAAAAAACAGAGCTTATATAAATACGAGTATTTTAGCTTACTTTATATTAGTGTTGTAGATTATAAAGTACACCTATATATAGAAAAAAAAAACATTATACTGTAATACTCTAAATAAAAGTACGTTTGGCAACTCTAGATGTGACGCGGCGTGCTCATTACTTTCGAGTCGATGCCGACAAAGATAAAAGGCACATGTAAAGTTGCGATGTTCTTGTTTGGGGGAAGAATCCACATGTGACTTTTATTTTGATTTCACCATTGAATAGAAGAAGTTAGACTACAGTTAAAAATAAAATAAAAAACGCTGCCTGTATCTTCTAGAACCCCGTAATAAAAAGTTATAAAAGGAAATAAAAAAAGAGAAATGTATGAAATATAGCACAATATATACATGTCTCGTGCAGTCAGCGAACTGTTAATACAAATACAAACGATGCGGATGGTTATCCGAGTGCATGAACATTGCATTAATATTATTGACTGCATTTAATTACATTTAGCTAAGCCATATGAATATTTGCTCTTACGTTTTGTATATTTAATTATAAACTCAGAGCACCCGGCAATTTTTTAATTTGCAATGCAGGTAGGTTACAAACCCTTATAGTATCCACTTGCGCGTTCATATACCATAACGACATACTCATTAAAGTAAGTTATAATCGTTGAAACGAAAAATAATTTATCTAGATTTTGAAATATAAACATTTTCTTACATTCAATTTGACAGACAACACGTCTGTCAATGAATACTAAATACATGTGTAAAAGATACGCGTAGAAGTACTTTGCCAATACAATTTTGAACCAAGATGCCGCTGTGTATGTGCGTACATTTACGGCACTATAATATCCCTTCTGCAGTTGACAACTGACGATAGTATTCGGAAGTTGTTGCGGCGGTTGCAATCGGGCACCACTTAATACTTAATATATGTATTCGATGCCGTTTTGGCTTTTACAGCTTCATAGGTTTGCGCCTGCGTCCTAGAGGCCGCGGGCGTTTATGCTTTAAGTAGATGTACAAGAGTACATCTACTGCTTACCTCTTTATGGTAAGCAATCTAAGGACCGTCCGAGGGAGGTTCGGGCCTCGTCTCGGACGGTCGTGGTGTTTCGGTAGTAATGGGCGGTAAGGACCGCCCTGAATCCCGGGTGTACGGTGTGTACGCGGGTGTTCGGTTTGCACGATACGCTCTTATGCGTCGGCGGGGGATTGTGTATGTGTCTCTACCTCCTAACTGTATGTACAGTGTGTTCTGGTTGAGTAGTGTTAACCGAAACTAGTTCAGTTTGTCGGTGCTGAATAATCTTAAGTCAGTCGCCTTGACCTTATATACCCTATCCCCTCTCTTTATACTTCTGGTATATAGATTCAATTGACGCATAACAGCATACACTGCCACACGTGTCAAAAATTGATTATTATAACGTGCTCGAACGGTGAAGGATAACCACGATCAATGTTGTGCCGAAATCCTATTGCTTTCTACACAGACACATAATATCGCGATGCAATTTTGTATAGTGACATCTGTTAGAGAAAAGTCAAAATAATTACTTTGGCATTAGTCTTTTAATATTGTGTTTAACATTTAGATGTTTTCATTATAAGTATTTGTTTTAAGAATAAATAATATTTAGTATTAATATTAACTAAACTAGGAAAAGTTAGCTTATTTTTATTTTATTGGTCAAATATTCGTGAATTTACATACTAAGCGCATCCACAGAAGAAAGATCCTACGATAAAAAAAACCAATTGATCAGTCAGGAACCAATTGATGTGACCATGAAATATAATTTTATATTACAAGTTTTTCTAACAAAGTTTATTAACAATGAATAATTTTTATTATAGTGACATCTACTGGAAAATTTTAAAACAAATTTGAAATAGCACAAAATTGAAATTATATATGCCAAGTGGAGAAGTTTAGCGTTTAAGCCATTGATAATACTTATATAATAATAATTAATATAAATAAAAAATGAGATTTTTTGACTTTAAGTACATTTAGCAAATTATAATGGTACTTAAATTTTATACCGTGTTTGTACAAGAGTATCTTCCACACTATCTCATCCCGTAGGCTTAGTTAAGGTAGACTCCGATAGATGGCGGAAGCTAAGCCTAGTGATAGACCTGGTTCTGCGACCGATAATCCGCATGCCAAGCGTGTTTGGCGAGAAATGGATTTAGAGTGGATAATATATAAACCTCACCACCTCCTCAACCTCACCTGCCAGCGGTCCACCCTACTGATTAACCAACGACGCTCTAGCGTCCGATTGAAGGCGGAAATTCCATTAGAATATACCGAACCTAAATATTACAGACTAGTATAGCGGAGCAGCATCACAAATGGCAGCTGCGCTCACCAATCTGCCCGCTCAGCGTGGTGATTATGGGCAAATCTTCTATGAGTAAATGCTGGTTTTGTTAAGGCTGTCATGGAGAGGGCTATCTCGCCCAAAATGATCAAAAACTGTGAAAATCAGGAAAGTTTTGTTATATATGTATTACAAATAAATGCCTTATATTGGGATATAAGGCATTTAAGTATTCCCCTAAATGCCTTACATAGAGGTATAAGGCATTTAGGGGAATATTCAGACCGTAAAACGCGAAGTTTTATCTTAAGGGACATCTATTTTAAAATTCCGTTAAAGCTTTGTCGTTACTCAACATACTGTTACTTACACCACAGGTAAATACAATTATTAATCTCTTTCGCCATATTAAATTTATTATTTGTCTGTTATACCACATAAAATTGACTGTTATGTCCCTTACGTCTCACGCGTAAATCACTTACTCTAGCATACGTTAGTATTTACTTAAAAACGAAGAAATAGCAATATCTTTATGATATACATTAAATTAATATTAAAAAAGCTAGTGCATGTAACATTGTCAAATCGTTAAGAACAAGTGAATCTATAACCAACTTCAACCCCTATTTAATCTCTTATAAGGGTGACTAATTAGGTCTCTAATAAGGGTGAATATTTACTTCAAATTGGCTTATTCAATAAAAAAAAGAATCATCAAAATCGATTCAATTCAGCAAAGAAATCACGTAACATACATTAAAAAAAGTAGAGAACGAATTTATAACCTCCTCATGTCATGTGGTAGAGCCAAGCGACGGCTATTGCTCCTGCTCGAATGGACGTGAATTAGATCTTGTGCTTCTGCGTTTCGTTCGGTGAGTGTGGTAACCGGAGGCCCACCCACCTCTCCACTTACCATCAGGTGATCCGCTTGCCGCCTTTCCCATATAAAAAAATAAATAAAAACGCATCTTGCAGTCATTGCGCACAGTTTGTTTTGTTCGCCATAACTAAACTATTTTGAATGAGTCCCTGTGGTCTAATTTTTCATTGTGCCTGTTCATTTTGTCAATTAAAGAATTGTGCATTTGCTTTGTGAAAACATAACAGAAGATAATAAAGTGATATAAAATTCAGTCGTCGAGCAATACAACATTAGATTTGCCTCAGCTATACGAAAACCAAAGTGTAAATATCTAAATATAGTGTCCAAATCACAAATAATGCTTAAAGTACAGTTTCTAGATGGTAATAATTTTTATTAAATGTATAACGGAGAATCCCGCAAAAATGTATTTATAAACGACTAGTTTTCTATGAGATCCTTAATAACTTTAAAATGGGGCGCCCAGTTACAGCAGATATTACTATTTTTTTTTTTCACAACTAACAAGGGTTATTGTATTTATAACAAACCTGCCACAAATTAGCATAGGAGGCAAGAATCAAGTTTTAATTTAAATAAGAAAGACGTAATGGGTATTCGGTATTTAAAAAGGCAATTTAAAAATAAAAATACTTAAAAACATTTAATAAAACCGTTTAAACTTAATTAATGTATTAATTTAATTTGATTAAGTTTACATAAAATAATAGGTCTGCGTTAAATTTATTTGCCAATAAATGACGTTATAGAACGAATTTCGCGCTTCCACAAAAGACTTGAAACTTGAAAACATTATTACATTAGCCTGACGAGGTCGAAAGTATTGTGCTAATCTTATTTATAATCATCATCATCATCGGCAGCATAAACAACCAATGGCTAAACACAGGACTCTGCTATAATCGCCACACATAACAGACACATTGCTAATCGCAGTTCCATGTGCCACATAATTTTAAAAATTACAGCTTCTATTACATCAAATGTTTGTTAAAGATGTAGAATTATAAAATCATAAAAGTTTTAACTTTTCTCCGACAGAGGTCGCTAGATTAAAAAATACAATGCGGTGTTAAGTGATCCTGTAGAAACCTATTACTATATGACTTATCCGCTTTCACCGTCCTTCCCCGGTCGAGTACGACCTTTAATATGGTTATTTTTGTTACGTGACACAGTTTATATACTGTAACACGTGTTTAACATATAAAAGATTAGAAATAGCATTAAAATAATCAATGTTACAATAACATCGAGTTCCGATTTTTCTAAGGGTCGGTAGAGATGGTACGTTATAGGTAGACAATATATAGATATTGATGTTATGTACTGCTCAATGTACCTACTACTGCTGAAACACTTTATTGTAACACATTTATATTTAGTCTATATGTTACAGATCAGTCCGTGTGAAGCCGGCACAGTTCGCTAATAATATTATGAATGCAAAAGTAATTGTCTCTATCTGTCACGCTTTCACAACATAACCGTTAAACCCTTTTGATGAAATTTGGCATGAAGAACTCTATAATCCTGGAAAAGAGCAAAGGCCATATTTTTATATCGGAAAGACCTCGTGAAACTATTTGAAACTACTTACCATACATTTCAATAAGCAACGGTCGCCATGCCACCCTAGTAAGACATGCCTTAAAGTGTTTATATAGATGATTATAGTTTCATGGCTGATCCAGTTGATATTCTTTTTTCAAAATTAAATTCGAATGAAACTTAATTATATTTGCATCGATATAATCATACGCTACGATAAAACATGTTTCAAGTACCTATCTATAATAACACACAATACGATATCGGATACGGCGCAACGTGTGTAATTAAACGCGGTTACGGTCATTTCCCAGAATTACTACTAGTACGTATATTGGGATTATTTTCCCAAGTTTTACTATCAGCAATAGAACTGGGAATAAATCGTTTCAACATCACTACTAGTAAGAATTGAGGGAACTCGTTTCCTCGTTTAATTACTGGTACGTAACATAACAACGAATACCTTTTGACACAGATTTTTTTATTTACCCCCAGTAAAGCGGTGATTGGTAGGTGTCCCGGTTTGTCGGGATCAACATTTAAGATGTTGGACCGACTAGAATCCCCACGGTAGATACGCTGTTGGCCCGGTGGCCTTTACGGCTTCGACGGTAGAGAATCGCGCGAGTAGCGTGAGTGAGCGATAAGGCACCTTTCCTCCACGTAAAACTAAAAAGAAAACATAAAACAATTCGCCCTAATAAACGGTTATAATATACGTTACAGTGAAAATAAAATAAAGTGACTAACGAGCTAACAGTAACTAAGTGGTTACTGCAGTCCAGTCCATAGACATCTGTAAACAATATCAATCTAAAAGACACCCCTGAGTACTGTGACGAAATGTCTCATAGCCAGTAATTATAATGGCTCTCTATACTTTTCAAATCGGAACAGAAGAGTTGCTACACTGCTGATTGGGGAGAGAAATCGGTTAGAGGATGGTACCTACCTAGACGACTCCTAGGCAAAGAGAAGGAGCTGCCTAGTTAATGTCTCCCTGATGGGCAAGGCTAGATTATTAATTTCTTATTAACAATTATGATGTGCCGGGAATCGAATCCAGATTTCCGAATAAAATAATAAGGGACCCGCCCCACTCTAGTCTGAGTCGTGCTTGGTCGATAGAATTAGAACTTAACTAAAAGCACAGAATGACAAATAGTTTGTGACAAATAGGTTGTAAGCCCGGAGTTATTATGTCCGAAAAAAACATGAAATCTACTTTTGTACAGACTTACAAATTGAGGCGAAATTGAAAGCTTTTTCGTGTTACGTCCCTGTCAAAACTAATAATAAATAACTTTTCACCTCCCACAGCGAAGCGACATTTCTCTTTAAAGTACCTACAGTAAATGTAGAAAGGGATTTTCAATCTCGAAGCTTGTGAATCTTCATCATCATTACAAGTCCACTGCTGAACATAGGCCTCCCCAAAGATTACTTCAAAGTACGGTCTTGAGCCACCCGATTCCATCCATATCTACCAAGACACTGTAGGGGATCGTCCTGCTAGCTACACTTAAGTTTACAAGATTGACACTAGAAAATTATTCTTACACATCGGTTGTCAGTACTGCGAGCTATGTGGTCGGCCCACTTCAGCTTGCTGATCCTTGCGGCGTTGTCGGTCACCCGTGCTTTGTTTTTGTTGTTTTTGATCTTTATTTGACACAATAATTAAGAAGCTTGTGAAATGAACTTTATTGAAAAAAACTTAATTTAAAATTAAAAATATATCGATTATTACGATGTTTAGAAACAGCTCTTACTCTGCACTTACAGGCCCCTAGCTACAGATTTTACATTGTAAAAAAATGTTTTGAAGTTTAATTATTTATATGTACATATTTGACAATAGCATTATTTCGGTGAATTATGTTTTTTTTATTGAAAAGGCGGCATACGAGCAAGCGGTTCACCTGATGGTAAGTGATTACCGTCGTCACTACGTACATCTGCAACACCAGTGCTTCAAGTGCGTTGCCGACCTTTAAGGGTATTTGGGAGATGGGAGGGAGGATGAGGAGAGGAATGGGCTATAGGGGAGTGGGCTTCCGGTTACCTCACTCACCGAACGAAATGCAGAAGCACAAGATGCCTCTACTTCACGTCGGTATTCTGAGAGACCGTGGTACCAATCCGGTCGAGCCTGCCCATTCGAGCAGCAGCAAAAGCCGCCGCTTGCCTCTATCACGTTCAAAAATGTTAAGAACAAGTAACATGGTAATGAAAAAAAATTGTTACCCGTTTTTGTACAATAAAAATTTAGCTTTCCGATCCGCTAGGCAAGCGTCACGAGTGGCGCCGACTGGTAACTGTTCCAATCAGAGGGGTACTTACTCGTTTGGAAGGGGGCGCAAGAATATGCCACCCACTTCCCTTGGGTAAAAGGCGACCAAACCAAAATAACCTCATGGCAAACACACGCCACGTTCTATCTCACGGAGAGGCGAAAAACGGATTGCGGAAATCCATTTGGCTACGCACATTGAAATTCGTAATCTCTGCATGGCTATAGTCTGAGGATGACAAAAATTAACACTTACACGACATTTATATTAAAAGATATTTTTTCATACTTAAGGTGCTAAAATGAAACATAATAAAGACTGTGCTTAAATCAGTTTCTGCTAAAATTAAAATCTGGAAAACCAGTTTGAAGCTAATGTCTTTAGCATAAAAGCTTTCAAGACCTCACGGTGGATTACAACATTGTCCAATGCAATGAATGCAGGAAAGTTACTTCATTTTATGTTAAAGAAATAGAAGACAATTTTAATATTTTACTCGTACTTACAATGAAAGAAATTTTGTAACATTTTTAAATGCTTTTTGCACACTTTTTGTACAAAAACACCCACACAGCTCAATATATTCGTACATATACTCTGTTTATACGGAATGTGTGCAACCTAATTGATATTTTACGTATAGTTTATACCAGCCATACAGATCATCATATTTCTATGGAAACAGAGAGAATTAAGTAAAACCATTTTTTTCAACAAATTAAAGGGAGACAGAGCCTCGGCACTGGGTTTACTCCCAAAGATTGGCATGTTTTTTTTAAATATTTTTTTTTAGTTTCTTACCTAAACCATGCAAATACTTATTAAGAGTACAATAGCAAGCATTCATCTATATGGTAGATATCTTACATTACTAACTGTGTTCTCCCAGTATGCAATTTTAATGGCTTTTCCCTTAGTCGCCTCGAAAACGAGGACGCCACCTCAAGACGAGTTAAATAGTCACCGAATAAAAACATGCAATTAACCATTCTTATCAGTTTGATAACGCAAGAGAAACAAAAGCTTTTAAATGTTCCACATATTTAACCATTACAATAAACTGACACACACTAAACAAGGGAACAAAAACCTTATAATTAAATATAGAGCTGAGAGAGAATAGAGGTTCCATGGAAGAATTGTTAACTTAAATGTCATATCATTAATGCAGAATGCAATAAAATTATAATTTGAAAATATGTATATACAAGTACATAAAATTATCTCTCATTAACTCATTATTTATTTAATAAATAAAAAGATTTAAAAGCGGTACATGTAATGTAAGGCATTAAACGATTTTGAAAAAAACTACGCCAAGGTACTTAGTCTTTCTAAATCTGTATAAAATATGCAATGAATACTAATATCAATTGCATATTTTATGTTATTAGTTATATGTTTTGGAAAAAAAACCATTAACTATTTTATACTTCTTGAATAACATTTATAGTTCATATAGACAATATGTAAACTTGTATTGGATTATAATAAAATTTTAGTCTTAATAGCACTCAACAACCTTGCCTTTTAAACTATTGCCACCTTGTTTAATATCTCAAGGAATGCAATTTTGGAAATTTCTTATTTTTCAACGTGTTTAATATGGGATGTAGGCGTAAGCAAGAAAGCGCCAGTAAAACTAAGCTGGTCTAATTTTTAGAAGTTTTGTCTATACCGAGTCACGACCCTTGGCAGGCGGCAATCTGGAGAGGCGGAAAAGTGCCGGCTCCCTCGCTCTAAAGACATCCCTCACTATCACTGATATAGGTATAGGATTTGAACAATAGATTTCCTCCAATCTACGACCGGAGCATAGTTTCTATACTAGCTGAATGCACCATGTATATGTGAGAATGACATTTGAAGCTAAAGTTTGTATAAGTCTCCTAAAAATACCGTCAATAAAGACCTAAAATAATATTAAAATAATAATACTAAGAATAAGTACTATTGTTTCAGTGAATTTCAAGGAGCAATGCAAGTAAAACAAACTAAACAATATGTTTAACAAACCCATAAACATATTGCATGTGGAATGTTCAAAAGAAAAGTTAACGCATGAAACGTGACAAAGTAGACTAATTTTTCAACAAGTATTTCTGATCTTTCTCTAACTCTATTCTTTATAGTAAGCATACAATATAAAAGAAGATATTTTTTTTCTGAAGTCAGTTTAATTTCAAGCAGTATGGCGTTTTTCCAAAAATCCGTGTTTAACATTTTGATCTATTTATTTATTCTTCAAAAATCTTTTATTAAAGCTAAATTACTGAAAGCAGATTCTAACGAAGAAACAGAAGCCATTGCAAGCTGTATTGTCGCAGTTGTAAACTTCGACGAGTATCGAAAACCGACAGTTATCGTTATAGGTGAGGAAAATAAAAACCATTCTGATAACAACCATGTCAGAAAGCTTATTGAAATTCTTTCTGGGGAGTATATACCGCAAATAATTATAAAAGGATTGCATTATCTAAGTGAAACCGTCATCTCGACGGTTGAAAATTTAATAATTGTAGTTTTCGTCGATAATTATGATTTCCTATTACGGCTAGATGCTTCTATTATTAAAGCGGATTTCAAATACTTAATAATTGTCAACAAAACACTAGACGAAGAAGGTAATAGCCATTTAGAAAAAATTGGACGTACACTTCAACACCATGATGCTACATTTATTATTAAAGATCTAAATCAAATAAAACATATATTTCTAACGACTATTCCTCAAATAGATGAAAACACTTGTAGTTATGATAATACAGTAAAACCAACTCTTGTCAATACTTGTGCTAATGGAAATTTAGAAAAAAACATAATTTTTCCTGCCAAAAAACCCAAAAACTTTAAGAAATGCCTGTTTAACGTTGGCATGGCTACAATGTATCCGTACTCAATGGTAAAGAACAAGAAATCTCTACGAAATCTACAACCGATAAAAGAATCACAAATACGTGGATCTGATTTAGAAATCATCAAAATTATTTCTGACTATTTCAACGCATCGTTAAATCTATATTATATTTATAGAGAAGAAGAAAGTCCATATTTACATCTTGAATATGTTCCATTTCTACTGAATGGCAGTCTAGATGCTTGCGCTGGTGGTATTTTCAGAATATATGGAGATTTAGTTTCTTACTCCGGTGTCTATACAAGGCAAGCGGTAATTTGGGTGTATGCCGTGGAAAGAGAAACCACATCTTGGCAGACGTTTGTGAGTAAAATCAATGGATTGTATGTTTTCATTCTATTTTACTTCTGCTACTCAATTGTTTGGATATTAATCTGCAATTATGATCATATCGCTGTATCTTGTAGAAACACTTTCTTACACAGCTGGGGTGCGTTAATGGGAACCACGTCTTTACAAGATGCTACCACATGGAAGCAAAAACTTTTAAATATTTCCTATTTAATGCTTTGTCTTCATTTATCAGCATATATCGGCGTTCAACTATATTCATTTTTTACTATCCAAGGACCACCTCAGGTGCTCAGGACCAACGACGAAGTTATGGAATCAGGTAGAGTGCCATATTTAAATTACGACACCAAATTTTTTGTAGAAGACACAAAGTACATAGCTTTTGCGAATACCTCACAAGACTGTACTGGATTTCAAGACTGTGAGGACAAGACAATAGTTAACAAAGGATTAACTGTTATTCCTGAAGCGTATTTTTACCATTTTCAAGCATCTACTGCGGTAGAAAATGAAGCTAGAGTACTTAGGGCTTCGGAAAATGTTCTAACTCTTTACCATGAGATGATTATGCGAAACGACAGCCCATTCGTTGGTAAATTTCGGAAAATCATAGAAAGTCTATTTGAAGCTGGAATCTGTAATCAACTATATTTAGAAGCGATTGGTTTGTTGATAGAAGCTAAAGCTGAGAGTGCTAATACTAATATCATGGCAAATAGTTACAGTTGTGAATCTGGATGCGCTATCACAATATCACAAATCGCAGGAGCACTTTACGTTTGGATTCTCGGTTGTGCTCTGTCCTTCAAAGTATTTTTAATAGAAATAATGTTAAAAAAAGAAGTTAACCTGGTAACACCTAAACGAAACTCAGTGTAGTAACAGAGATAAATTATTATACTAAATGAAGCGTTTTCATTATAAACTAGGAATAGGAGGTTGAATGAGAGAGACATACGTGTACACTAAATTGTACAGAGGACTCGGAAAGGTGTTACAAAGATTAAAATACCGATTATTTACGACGATAACGATTCTAAATTTCATTAAACAGTAATATTGTCAATCGTTAAAAATCAAATATAATTGAATAGGCTGAAGATGCCGTAAGGCGAAACCGGTCGGTTATTTATGTAAACAAATAAAATGTGTTGTAAAACTTGTACAAGAGATAAAAATAATTATCAATATGGTGGAGTTTCACCAAGTGACAACAATCGCAAGTACATTACAGAAACTTTCTGTGTTCTACTGAAATACAATCAGTGCCCACGTCTACAGAATACCCGAACTTTAAAAAGTAACACTAAAGGATTCGTCAATATTATGTGCTATAAGTCAACGTTTGAAGCTTTATTTATAATTAGAATAGAGTAGAATACGCACAGCAATAAAACCTATAGAAAAAACAAAAATATTTTTTTTTAATTAGGAGGTGGTACAATGTCACCCGTCTTGTCACTAAAAGCATATCACAGTGATGTTGGACAAACTATTTTAATGTTTTATCGAAATTCATTAAATTATTTTTTATCTCAATCGCACTTTTCACTTTTTGTTAGCATTACATACACTCCAAGATTAAATTAAATACTTTTATAACAGGAACGCTTTTCTCTTTTCTTTCATATTTACCCATTTAATGAAAATGAAATATTATTTCGCATAAATGAAATAAGCTCTCACAATCGTATATTGTCAATACAGTAGTAGTAGTCGTTTCAAATAAATTATTATTAGTATTATTTTTATATGCCGTAGATTAATACTATATTTTTTCGCATAAACTAATCGTATCGTAATCATAGTATAGGCACGGCACTGTTATATATTTTGCATAGTTGTAGTATCACTTCGAAGGTAAAAAAAATCGTAGTTACCTTATATAAGTTGCTACATCTTGACTAGTATCGGAAGTGTGCTACATCTATACTAGTATCGGAAGTGTGCCTCTGTCAAGTAAATAAATTGAATTTTTGATTTGAAATTTGGTGTCTGTCAAAGTCAATTTCAAATTTGACTGTTTAAGCGGTACTGCTACCGTTGTATTATTATTTTTGTTTACAAAAAGACTATAAATGTCGATATTCCAAGGATTCCCTGAATTACCGGGATCAGAAGACTCGCCATTGTGTGTTACAAATGAGATATATTGCTGTGCTAATAGACGATATGGAAACATATCAACATTTACAAATTCGGTAAGGTTAGGTTTTGGGTAATTCTTTACTTACAGCTTCTGACCACAACGATTTAAATTTTTTATTTTGAATTTGCAGACCAAAAATCACCCGAAAATAAATGTTACAAGGGATATACAACATCACAAAACTTCGGACGAAAACATTTCGTTGTATGTTGACGTAGAAGACAAGTTACTAAAGAAAATAACAAGCGTATGGTACAAACAAGGATTTTTAGACGCACTCAGTGTAGCTGCCGATCCTAACATTAATCGCGAAAGCCCGTTTCTAGCAGTAACCGCATCATATGTTTTAAAAGTAGCAAACGTTTTCACATCATTCCGATACTTTATTCAACCACATTTGAAAGATATAGGACCTAAAATCGTGTCAAAATACTCTCGTACTAGGAATTGGAGTACTGCACCAATTAAATGTCTGGCATGGCATCCTCACACAACAAAAATTGCTGTGGCCACAACTGACGACAATGTGAGGGTTTACTGTTCTGAAGTGTCATTTGTTTCTACCTTAAAATGCAAGGCACAGGGTCATGTGTCATCGTTGAGTTGGAGACCATACTCTGCTTCAGAACTTGCTGTTGGTTGTGAACAAGGAGTTATAGTTTGGACTATAGATCCAAATTCTATGTTTACAAAACCATCTTCTAGCAATGCTGTTGTTTTAAAGAGGTATACCATCTTTCATACTATCTTTCATTATGATTCACAAATTTATTATCATATTTCTTTTTGTGTATTTATATGGATCATTTTTATTTCTATTGTAATTCTTTATCCATGTGGAATAATGTAGCTTTATAATAGGAATAGAATTTTTAAAAGGGACATAACTTTATTTACAACCAAGTAAAGAAACTTCCACTTTTATTAACTCATGACTTAATTATATATTTATTATATTATTATGATGCATTAATGGTCTGGCATATGTACATTCACACTCTTTCTACATATTATATTTGTTAATTTTAACAAATATGTTAAAAGTTTATTGCTGCTTCATATGGAGAACTTGTGATTCTTGAAACAAATTACATAGACATAGTTACTGCTGGAATATATATGTTTAACAGTGGGCTGTCTCCCAATGAGAGGATTTAGCTTATTTGAAATTCTTGGCATTTGGTTAGTGCTCTATATCAAGAATTTTTGAGATAGTAATCCTGCCATTTATATTACAGAGGTTAGGAGATTAATCTGGCTTTTCCCTTCCTTTTACAAAACATATATCCATAACAGACTGCTCATTATTATTTTCCTTAAAACTGAGCACACTACATATTAATTGAAAAATAAGTTGATCAAGGAAGCTTAAATATCAAGTAACTTTATGGTTCCCCTATTCATTGCTATAAAAGATATTGACAAACACAAATGAACAAATACTAAAATACAAATATACTATACTTTAAATTACAAAACTAATGTCATATACTAAAAGTCTATTTTCTGCAGTGGATTTGTGACAGCTGTTTGTACAGACTTGGAATATCTGAAATCATACAAAAGTAATTACAATCTAAAATATTGGTTCCTCCTGAATTCTCAAAACTTGATATTCACAATTTCAGATCAGGCCACAGTCCAGTGACAGATGTTAGTTGGTCTCCAAATGGTGACCTCCTAGTAAGTTGCTGTGGTGCTGATACCTCAATGCTGGTGTGGGACGTTGCAATGGAAACTGCAGTACCATTGCGCAGAGTTGCAGGTGGTGGCATTGTATTTGCGAGATGGTCACTAGATGCTAGCAAAATTTTTGCTGCCACTTCTTCAATTATTTTCAGGTTAGATTTCAGAATAACTAGAATAAATCACATTGTTTTATTTATTTACTGTTTTATTTTGTAATGCATCCTTATACAAATTATAGTTACACAATAGCCTCGTTTTAAGTGATTCTCCTTGCCTTTGAAGCTGAGGGCTGCATGTTCAAATCATGCAAGGGCCAAATATTTCTATTATGAATATATAAATGTAACTAAGTCATGGATGTTTATAAATGTATATATTATTATTTATCCATTTAGGTATATGTATATCTATCTTATCACCATCCAGTTACTTGTAAATCTAATACCTTAGGTACTCCATCTGTTTCTGATTTTGTTGATACTTGAGTATTATATGAGTATCTCTGCACCAATTGATGAAGATGACTTTCCAACTAGAAGTGGAATTCTCACTTATATGCGAAATGAATAACTTATAAGGCTTAAAAATGAGATGAATACAAACAAACAACAATAAGAATAAATGTTAGACAAACATAATAAAATTTTCGTATGTCGAAGAATCATTTATTTTAATTTCATAAGAACAAGTCATGTACAGAGTATGTGTTTATTGTACAAAGTACAGTGTATATTTCTTTACTAATTGTAAACAATAATAACAACTTACTTTTTGACCCAATACCACAGAATAAATAATTGAACCATTTAATAATATTACTTCTACGGGGATATTTGTCATGTTACATGGTTAACGGTATTAATTCCTTTGATTATAGAGAGAAAAATAAATTAATAAAATGTATTCTTGTGTTTGAATGACAATTTTATTGATAATAATATAGTTTCATAATCTGAATCATGTACCAGGAGAAATTGTGGATCATGGAAGGGGTAGTTGTCTAATGTAATTGTTTATTATTGTTTAGTAATTTAAATAAATTAAGTAAGGAGATATAATATAAGTGGTGCTGACATGGCATGTGCTGTTAACAGACTCTAACTGAAAAATTTTACAATTTGGAATCAACCTGGAAATTTCAAATGAGCACAAAACTTTACATTAGTATGAAGATAAATCAAAAAGTTCTTCGAATTTACAGTGAAACAGTAAATAAATGAAAAAAAAAATAACAATGGGCTTTCGCGTTATGTCGTGCAATTGAATGTTATGTAATTTATAATTGGTCTTTACATGCTGTACCATGACTGCTTGTACCAGTTTTGTTTCTGTTTATTAAATTTCTATTTGTCGACAGGGTATGGGATACACAAAACTGGACCCCGGAAAGGTGGTGTGCCAGGGGTTGCCGTGTGGTTGCAGCCTGCTGGGGCCCAAAGGAAGTGGTGCTCTTTGCTGCCAAGGATGAACCCATGTTGTACGCTCTCTGCAACATGGGTCTGCTTAACGGTTAGCAGTATTTATTTATTACAACACATTAGAACCAAAATCTGTTTCGATGGGTTTTATACTAGAATGTTCGTCAATTATTACGGACAGAGATATTGTAGCAATTTCTTAATAGTTCTACTTCTTCATTTTATAGCGGTTTGGTGAGATGCGCCAATAAGGGGGTAATAAAGGGAATAGATAATTCACGAGCTAAGCAGATAAAACAGTCTGATTAAAATAAGAGATGTTGTTAATTCAAATGTTCTCTATTCCAATGTTCTCTATCTATTGAGTTGCCTACAACATCACAAACAAAGTTATTAGAACCACATTAGTACTATTAGTAGTACTCTGTACGAACACAGACGAACATTAAAATTTTTAAATTATAAGTATTCACAATCCTTTTGTGTATGATAAAAGACTAATAAGTCTTTAAGGGATTTAGGGTACAAAAAATATCTGAGGTTTGTTATTTAAAGATAATTGAAACGAATGCACGCATTGTTTCCAAATGGGAGCAAACACTGCTCACTCGCAAAACACCTAAGTCTAATCGCTGGATAATGCCTTGTTGGGGGGCGAAACTCGTGTCACGTTATATAAAGTTAATGGAACTAATATTACCCAGTGTCGAGTGTAGTGCTTGTATTGATGATAGTTTGATTATATTGAAGGAGGCGGTGCTCTTCTCTTCGGACTAGGTAATTAATATATGCCGTATAATTGTGGCTTTTTTCATGAGAAATTGTTGCAAAGCAATTTTTACCACATCTTCATAATAATGAATTTCCAGTAAAGCCTCAAAAAACCTATTACCTATATATACATTTGTAAATTTGCAAATTGTATTGATTTTATTATAAATTGATATGACATTCGAACATGGCATTATACAGAGTTTCTTGCCGGTTCTTTGGAAAAACGTGGACTTGCGAGGAACAGAGTTTTTTGTATGTAGGGCACCATAGTCATTTGCAGCAATTTAAGCAGCACATCAGCTGTTACATTTCCACAGATACAGCTGTGACCAGGAATCCAGGCTAAGGAAACATGGATTGGTCTAAGGTGGCATCTGACGAGGGAATTCAAAATTTTGAGTACTAAGGGAATTTTATGTTTACTATGGAGTTGGTTGGACAAAGTAGCCGATAGACAACTTTTAGTGTTACAATAACTTTCGTACTAAGGTTATGTGATTCAACATAATGAAACAAAACTTAATATAATGCAGTGGCTTCTTTAGTAAAAATGGAAGATAAATCTGAGATCTGCTCCAGTACAAGTTTCCTTTTAGGTTTCCTCTATGGTCCTTTTTAAAGTCTGAATGTTTGTCATTGCATCACGCTTAAAAGACTCAACAGTGATAATTTTACCCATTTCGTTGGTGGTTCCTTCACCATTCAGGCTACACTTCTCTGGAAGTCCTTGCTCGAAGACATTAGAAAAGCTCCATATAAAATTTCTTTGAAACGATTAGTACGCAAACACTTTTTAAAACCATCTGATACGTCTTAGTATTTATTCTGATTTATTATATATCTATATATTAATATGTTTGTGTGTATGAATATATCTGTGTAGGTACTTAGGTATTTATTATAGTATGTATTTGTATATGTATGTGTTTGTGTAGATATGTATGCTTTTACATTAATATATGTTTTAATTATGTAGTATATTTCTCAATTAGCCTTTTCATATTTATATTAATTTAAATTTGATGCACCTATCACCACATTTCTTCACTCCCTGGGTTGACTGTTAGAGAATGCCAAAAGACATTAAGTCCGCCTTTTGTAATCCTTTTGGTGTACTCAATAAAGTATAAATAAATAAATAATTTGAGTCAAAATTGGTAACCAAGCTGGTGATGCTGTGGTTAGCTGGTTTTTTTTAACATTTTCATAACAACTTGACATTAAGTCTCTTGAAAAAAATAAAGGAATCTCTATATAGATCGAAATGAAAACGTGCATTTTTTGCGTACTAAAGAATGATGTTGAACGTAAAACTAAAGTACGCAATCAAATAATGCCAAGTGTGCGACGTAGGATACACATATACCGGCGCAAGAAGACGTCAATCCAAAGACCCGGGCAACCTCTCCTTCAATTTAAAACTATTCGAGACATATTCCCAATTGGATACAGATTTATATAAATTGAAAACGGCTTTCCGTGTCGATTCTCTTTATTTTCCTGTATTCAACTACATTATACTGGCATTTAATTTTAAATTTAAATTTGAAGTACCTGTTCTATTTTGATGTTTTATTATTTAAGTAAAAAAAAATTTTTTGGCAATTCTCTTTTCGTTTAATAGCCTATAAAAAATATCCGTTACTTCTCCAATAGGCAGACGGGATTTCCCTTAATCGTCATTTTCAGTACTTGTCATTTCACATTGATCAATATTTCTCAAATCAGAGGGAAAGGACCGAGTCTCCTAAATACAGATTATGTAACGACCTACTCGTAATTACGAGATCAGGACTACCCAATCCGTAACATCAATTGTCTTCCGAATTAGGGTGTAAAATTACTAATGTGCTTAAAGTAGCGGCTAGCGAGTGCCCACAGCTGGGCAAAGACATCTTTCTCAAATATCTGAGAGGGCACGCTACGCTGCTCCAGTGCAGGTTGGCTTCACATATCCTCGTAATAATATTTTTGTTATTTCTCAGACATGCATGTTACCTCACGATGTTCTCCTTCATCGCCGAGCACGTGGTAAATACACCACCAGCTCGTGTTCTATGAAACTAAAGCGAGCGCCCTGTCCACTAGCCTACCACTAATGTGCTTACCATTTTGTAAATATTTATTTAATGCAATAAAGAAATTTATTATTATTATTAAAACCATGCGGGGTCTCAGTCCAATGTGGCCAACATATTCAAAATAATATTCAGTGATGTCAATATCGGCGATTGATTACTACGAAGTTTAACGTCGAGCAACCGTTCGCCGGATCTACGGTGTAAGTATTAACCGATCTTTTTTTTTTTTGCTAGGAGCTCAAACAACCAAAGCTCAACCGGTGCTGGACGTAACTAAAGTGGAACTGTCGTCTGGGGATTCCGTGGGCGGACCGATTTTAGACATGTGCTGGGACCCAACCGGCCGTTACCTCGCCGTACTGTTCGAGGAGTCGTACCTGGTTGCGATATTCTGCACCACGCAATTGATGATGCAGCTGAAGATAACACCCTGGTATCATGAATATTGATTGGTTATATAAGCATTATATGTTGTAACCTATGGTCGCTAGATATAGTAGTCACCAACTAACAGACGCTCGTGCGTCAGTTCGTTCACAAAGACTGGTGGAATGTATGTGAAAGTTGTTTGCAGGTGACCAAGGGCTGCCATTTACAGGTGGACTGTTAGCATATCTGTCCCCCAATACAATAAAAAAGATTAATAGGAAAATCTAAAAAGGGTTTATTTTTGGCGTCGGAATACTCTATATCTATCCAGTGTAGAAAATACTGTCGGTCTGTTTATATATATGGGGAATATGCCATTTCTTGCACAATGCCAACCACACCAGCAATGGATCGAACGTTCGTGAAAAATTCATCTGAATGTGCCGAACCCAAATCCAACAGTCTAGTGAAGGAGAGCAGCATCACTGATGAGAAGGTACCGGCACTCCGCTCACCTACCTAATTACTCACCGTGGTGAGTAAGGGCAAATCTTTCGAGAAATGTATGCAGGTGTTTGCCGGCACTTTCTTGGAGAGGTCTATGTTCAGCAGTGGACTTAAATTATGAAGTTGATGTGAAAGAAGAATTAATATCTAACGTACGACCAGTATACTGTCTGACAATGTTACTAATGACTAACAACTTCCAGTGTTGCGGGAAGTCCATGGATGCAAGTGGCGCAGTTTGTGGCGAATTATGTGGTTGGCATGGGTGCGGTGCACTTTTACTTGTGGACTTTTCATGGGCTGTAATGATGATGAAACGTTTGAAATTACCTAAGATGATGATGAAATTACTAAACAGCTGTGTTGACAACCGCAGCTGTTTGATAGTGGCGTAAACATCTGCTACACTTTAATCCTATGGGTGTCCTAAGTTACGACGGCCACGGCTCTCTTAGCAGGTGACTAAGGAAAAGACTTGAGAATCTTCGGAAGTAAATCCGGCTACGGCGCCCGTCACACACTATCCCTAACCTCTGTAATGTATGGGGTGGCGGTCGTGTGCACTTATATACAGGTTGAATGGGACGTTAAGACATTAAATTTAACCTCATATTCTACGGGCCAGTTATAACATTATAACGTGATGCATTTTAACCTTGTAGAGCCTAACGGCGGCTTTTGCTGCTGTTCGAATTGTCCGGATTGACCGGGGTAGTACCACATGTCCCCTCCCCCCTCTCCCAACTCCCATCCCCTATCATCTCTCCTATCCCCAAATATCCTTAAAGGCGGGCAACGCACCTCTGGTGCTGAAGACGTACCTGGGTGACGGTAATTACCCCCCTTTGCCATAAAAAAAACACCAAATACAAATTATAGTTATAGTTTATTCACAGGTCTTTTTTTTATTATTTTTGTTAATTTGACACAAGATATATTCCGCCGTGGTTCTTAGTCCGCGCCGAATAGAGGTCAAAGACCTGCCCCTCTACCGACTCCAGTAAAGTATTATTCATGTCTAATGGCTTTCGCGTTTCATTACAATTATAAGTCTATTCTTATTTCTTTAGTCTTATTTCTTTCATAAACCGTTAAAGTTTTCATAAACCATCTCATCCATAACACATTACACACTTTTAAACTTTTTGATAAATCTAATAATTATTTTTACAGTTGCTTCGTGTGCGGCATAGACGATGAAATGCCAACGACTATGGTCTTCCAGAAGAACTTCACAGATGGCGCCTGTTTAACGATCGCGTGGTCCAGCGGAAGACTGCAACATTTCCCAATTGTCTATGGTCTATAAAATATTTGGTTGGTAATTTAAGAAGTAATTCCATATTCTGATTTTAAACTATGTAATAATATCAACCGCTGGACGGAGTTCAAATATAAATAAATAAATACTCACCTAAAATGGCAGGTAGACGAAATCAGTCAATGATAAAGTAAATTAAATACATCCAACAAGCTTACAAAATTAATTCCTAGAATTACATATGAGACCATGCGCATTTTTAAGAAAATACCTGCTATTAATGTAAATTCATTTTCAGTTGGTTTAAAACTAAACGTATTGTAAATATTAACAAAGGTTAAAAGGAATAGTTTTTGTAAAACTATGTAATAATAAAGAAATAAATGGTTTTATTTTTGTTTCATTTCATATTCTGTAGTCTTTAGTGAGTAACAGAGTGAAAGTTGAGACTACACTACCCTTTAAATTCAAATGCCAGCTTCATTTGCAATTCCTACACTCTTGACTAAAGGACACTTACACTGACGAATAGCGGAAATACAACATTCAAGAGGATGGATTTTCTTAAGCCTGTCTGTGTCCATTGCTGGACATACCATACATACTTTTTCAAGAACATTCCAACAAAAGCTCTTTCGTGAAAGACTTGCCCATTCTCACCATTCTGGCCAACCCACCTGGAGGAGCGGACCCTCTCACTTGAGATGCTGCTCCCAATGACTAGTCTGTGATTTAGGATTTTCCGCCATTATTTGGTCGCAGATCATCGTCGGTTAGCAGGGTGCCAATACCCGCAAAATTAAGGTACTTTCAAATGGGGTACGACCACATATCAATTCATACACGATCGTAATAACATTTCGATACCGAAGTTTGATCTTGTCAGGAAGTTGTACAAAGCAAGCCAACATTGCAATCACTGCTCTCATATTGTATAGAGTCATATAGTCAGTCTCCTACCTCGCCCCGTACTTCGTCATTAACTACTATACCGTAAATTCCGGTATATCATCATCATTTCAGCCTATCACAAGTCCACTGCTGAACATAGGCCTCCCCCAAAGATTGCCACGAAGCTCGGTCCTGAGCCACCTGCATCCATCGACTTCCCGCAACACTGCGCAGGTCGTCACTCCATCTTGTGGGGGTCGCCCTACACTGTGTTTACCTATACGTGGCTGCCACTTGAGAGCTTTTTTTCCCCAGCGGTTGTCAGTTCTGCGAGCTATGTGGCCGGCCCATTGCCACTTCAGCTTGCTGATCTTTACGGCTATGTCGGTTACCTTAGTTCTGCTGCGGATATCATCGTTGCAGACTCTATCACGCAGAGAAACACCGAGCATAGCCCTTTCCATAGCTATTTCGGTATAACTCATACTGTAATCAGTTCAGACATTTGGAGAAAGGATCTATGATTTTATTATATGAGTAAACAGCTAAATACTATGGCAGGTTTGCTTTATTATCACATGGGTGTGTTCAGTATATAGAAAAGTACTGTGTATTGGGATAGCTGTAAAATTGTGTGGTTCTCGTCACGTTTACGAATTTCGTGTAAACCTTTTTGATTCGCTGCATGGAATCCTGATTGTTAATTGTTCTAAAAGCACTGTTGTTCTTTCCTTCTATTGCGCTCAAACCCAACATGCGTCTGGATTTTTGAATCAAATCATTTTTCAATTCATCGTCGAATGTCATCTGTACTTTAACAAATACGTTACTACTGTCGCTGAATGATCTTCTTGAGTTTTGAATAGTATATTTGCTGTTACACGTTTCAAATGCCGTACATATTCTTGTATTTATATCTTTTTGCAATCGTTCCAATTCGACTTTCACATTGACATTGATATCTCCAATAACATTTAATTTTAATTCAGAATTCATTGATTTCAATTTCTTCTCTAATGATTCTTTTGTTTGTATCTTCATTATGTCGATAACATCTTTAATGAAGGATGATAAAACTTTAATGGTTGAATCGGGAATATTTTCCTTGTCAATTTCAAATTCATTAAGTTGTTTAGCGAATTTGTTACAAACAACAGCTCCTAGTTCGTTATTTACCTCGTTTAGACTTGATACGACACCTTTGTAGCTGTATTTTCGTTCTGCATTTACATCTATTTTATACATTTCTATGTAGTCCTTTATTACTTTAGCAGTTATAGTATTCACAGATTTAAAAATGTAGAGCAGAAAACGTTTCAGCTCGTCTGAGCACATCCAAATTGTGTTTCTACACCAGCTATCAGTTCGTCCCGTAGTGTTATTATTAGAAAAGCTGTGATGCAGTTGCTTTCGCTTGTTATCTTCTTGATCCAATTGGGGATATTCTGCTTTATTATCCGGATTTATCTTTTGACACTTAATTGTATACTGCTTTGCTAGCATCTGTCCATCTCTTAGTACGTTTGAGAAGAAAGATGGTAATTTCTCCATGAATGATATAACTGTACTGTTTAAGCGATACCAATTCGTTAAAGCGCTGCCATTAAATAGATCCTTGTATTTCTCTTGAATTTTTTTCCACTCTACGTTCCAAGCGTCAACTATTCCCATAAACTTCTCAGCGCTGTCGTCGTTTACCCTTAAAACTTTTTCTTTACCAATATTGCGTTTCCAAGAGCATTGACTTGCAATGATCTTGGTTATCATGTCATCCATTGTTTTAATAACTAGATCGATCGTTTCTTCAGACACCGATTCTTTAACTAAGGCATTATGTATTTTATTTTTTAGCTGCTCATACCTTTTAATATCTGCTTTGAATGTTTCCTTCTCTTTCCTAAGATATTCTTTGCCGTTGGCTGCCAATTCTATTATTGTTGTCTCATCATTACCTTTAAGTGTAAGACTATCTTCCTGATCTGGTTCGTTGTAACTGTCGTCTTGTAAAAACGGTCTCAGTTTTATAATTTTGCCTTTAACGAGTTTTTCAAGAACATTTTTGTCGCATGTTATGAAATCTTGAGTTGATTTAAATGGCAGTTCATTGTCTCTCAATGATTTTATGCCAAGGCTCAAAATTTTCTCTAAAAGAGCTGTGATTAAAGACTGATCAGTCAAATTTCCTTGCACTTTGTTAACGTTCACAGCAACAGCTTCTGCCAATGGCCCGAAAGAAACGAAAGCTATAAGATAAGGTATTTATAATTATTATAACCATAATCCGTGAATAAGCGAGACAATATTCCGTCATTAAAAGTACGTATTAAGTACAGTAAACCTCGTTAAACTAATAATGAAATGAGTGAGAATGATGAGAGATCATGTACAATATTTACCTTCCAATAGAAATATAAAAATCTGGTACATTCCGAATTATTTGCAAGATTTTTTTATTGCTGTTTCTTCAATATATGAAACTGTTTTACGATATTGATTTCGTTCCAACGTATTTGAGACGTGAATTTGTGATTCTTAAATATAAAATGAAAATATTTCATAATTTTATTTTATTTTTATAGTAAGTAGCAGCTTATGAATATTTCATTGCTGGGCAAAGACCTCCTCTCAATTTTTTTGAGAGGGTTTTGGAGCCAGGCAGTGTCTGCCAGTACGCCACGCAGCTCTAATGCGGTCGTGGGCATGTCAAAGGTCACTAAGTTTTCCTTTACTGCCGAGGACGTGGTAAATCCAGCACTTAAAATTATAATTAACGCTTGCAATCGTATCGCTGGCTTAAATATAACGTAGTTGCATTCTTTTCCGTTCCCTGACCTCTAAGCTGCTGATGCCCTCCCGGCCGATTTCAAACACAGCGACAATTCCCCATTACTGTCATTAGTTGTCAACTGCGCAGGAGATATAGGCCTGCAAGTGTACGCGCAAACACAGATGCACACGCTCCCGCCTCTCAACATTTCCGTATCCGTTGTAATCCATATGCGATACGTTCGAAGCAAGGATCAAATGCAACGACACGGGACACAACAGCACCAGACCCGAATACCAATAATTATTATGTTGAATAGAATATTTATACCACTAAGACGCGAGGGTTCATCAAAACCTTTAAAAAAATAATATGTAGCCTAATATCTATATTTACGTTTTATAGGAAACTAGCCGGCAGACGTTGTTCTATCCTTTCCGGTAGGTGGCACGATGAGTTTGATTTCTTAACTACTTAATAATTCGACCACAGTGCCACATACCGGGTTCAGATTTTGTGAGGTTTCATTTTTTATCGCTAAGTGAAATTAACCAACATACGTTATGAACATGAGTCTATAAATATAAAATTTGTTATTAACATGACTGCAGCTCAACCCATTAGATCCTAGCACAGCTATGAACCATCGACTCGACAAATTTGATTTGATTTGAATTGGTCAAGCCGTTAAGAAACTACACGATCGCCAACGATTACACACATATAAAGATTATTTGTTAATTTGCCGAGTGCATGCCACGTAAGAAGATACGCCACACTCCCACCAGCCCTAAAGCCCCTGGCAAGCCCCACCGAGAGAAATGTTATAAACGTCACATGGCTTCTAACCGATTGGCAATGGCAAGTGATTATTGCTTACTTTATCAGTCTGTTAAATTTCACAGTGGCCTTTCCATGCAAGCGAACCAAGGCCGGCTCACCATGTACGGGAGGTTTGCCATAGTTCCGGCGGGTCGGTGAGCGCAGGGCCGGTACCCTAGCACTAGAGACGCAATATATGGGTTCGCTTTATTCGGATGATTTCGTTTTCGGCTATCAGTCGGACTTCGGAGCCCCGTTCGTAAATCGGCAAGACGCAAAACGTGCAAGTGAGATTGGCATGCAGAGAAAAATTGCTATATACCCCGTAATTAGTTACAAACAAGAGGGTTCTTTCAACCGGCACTTTGTACCGTGAGCTCAATATTAGGGTTGCCACCAATACTAGTAAGTATTGTAGTTGTTGGTAGTAGTTGTTCGTTCATTACACACACACACACCCACATACACAGACGATAATGTAATGTAATTCTGTACTAATATCTAGACTATTCGAGTTTGTTATAAGAAATGATTATTATTAATCAACTTGGGAGAAGACACTGACCTCTGTAATATAGGTTCTTAACGTAGCACGGATATCACAATAAAGATTGTTTATTATTACTATTATTTATTCCGCGCGTACGTAGCGCGCTGTTCCCTACTGAATAGTGGACGAGGCTTTGGCGACCGACTGATTGCAACTAATCCCACAGGCTAGTGATGAGGAGCCACGTCTTTAGTGCGAGGGTGCCGGCACCGTTCTCACCATCTCGCCTCCTCACACGAATAGTTTAAGTACTATTATATTTTATTGTGAACTGGTACTGCTTGTGGAGGCTGGTCTGTTCGAGCTTGGAGTGCACTTGTGCTTTAGTTTGGTGGATCACTGTATTCTTGCGGCATGCTTTCAGTTGCCCATGGGACCATAACTTTTAATTTATGATGTACATTATAATTATAGAAAAAAAAACAAAAAAAGTGAACCCCTACGCAGTTTCTTTTGCCTGTTTCTTCTCCGTCAGAGGAGCCTTATTACGAAAAGGTGCCTATATTGTTATAAAATAATAATAAGATTTGGCTTTCATATTTTATAAAGAATTTTCATTCATTGGCTTCCGGGACTGGATAGTGTTGCGTTTTTTTTTTTATTGGATTATGATGACAAACTGCAGCCCATGGGCACCTTGCAAACAACTTCAATCAAAGTAGGTCACTGATGCCACCACTGAAGCCTCTTATCCGCTATACCAGTAACAATTTTACATAACTTCCGTGTGACACCCCTTCAAAAGCAGAAGATATTATTTATTTTAATGACCTACCAGATAAGGCGCTTGAGGACTATGATGGAATGCCTTTTAGTATATCTTTCATACCCTTCTGTTTCTGACACTGCACCTAATCCATCCTCCGACGTCGCATAAGCGCAATAACGGCTATGGGAAGGATAAGACGCGCGAGCGCCTCCACTTGCGCAAAAATTGCGGCATTATGAGATATGAAATAAATATTTAAAAAGCCGAAATTCATCAAACTTTTGGAATTTGGAAATTTACTGAACTACTATATAATAGATGCCCTCATACATTAAACATACACGCAGACTGGCAAAATGAGATCCTGCAAGAGTCCCTTTTTTAGATATTTCAGTTTTTTGTATGTGGAAATAGGTAACCAAGGTAATAAGGTAAAGACAAAAAAAATATAAAAGCAACAGTGTTTTATTAACAATATAATCGATTTACAACCAAAACACACTGTAAAAAATTATATAAACGTAGGTCGTACAAAACTGCAAAAGCCCACCGATAAGCTTAAAACTAATATTGCAACCATGGTATCACTTGCATGAATAAAAAAAAAGTCTAATAAATACGCTTTCGCTCCAAATGTTTTTTTTTAGATTATTATCTGTCAAATCATACTACTATACTTGCAATGATTAAATAGTTTTATAGATAAAATATTAAGTAAATTTACATTTTTACATACGCATTAAACATACAGAAAGTGTAAAGATCTTTGTTTAAGTAGCCTCGAAGTTATATACTTTAAGAAACCTACAATTAAATTTCTATACGTTAGATGTCTCTAAAGTATGAAAATTTATTTACTAACTCAAACTAATAGATTCAAATTTAATCACTTAAATTCACTCCTGCTTCTTAATTTACCCGATAATAAGAACTTACTGTTTCTACCGACAACGATTATACCATCTTTGTCTCTGAAGGCAGATCACAAATATGCAAGATGTTTGATAGTACCTTATCTGCGAACAGTTCGTTTTTGCAACCAGTAATATATTTTGACGAATAGCTACATAAGAAACGCGTTTTATTATGGCGTTGCTCTATAATAAAAATAACTAAAGTCTTCTATTTTTAAGTCTAGCAACACTGAGTCTTACTAAGATTTAAACTATTCGAGCAGATTGAGCTTGCTGTTGGTCTTACGTAGCTGGGCTCGCCAGGGTATAATTTTGGCGCTTTCTTCCTTCTCTTCATCGACATGCTTGCCGTTCGTTGTGGAATGACCTGGAATAAATGAAAGAAACTTAGAAAAATATAGCACCACATAAAGCGCGAAACATTTTTTTAAAGTGACCGAAGAACGGAGTGTTTGTTCTCTTTGTAGAAAATATGGTATTACGTAAACACGTGATACAACTTAACTGCAATACCGATATCACTAAAATTGTTAATTGATCTTTAGTCGTTAGTGGTTATTGTTCCTGACTGCTAGAATTCCAGACGAAGTCAAAATTTGTGTAAAAAAAAAATGCAAATTATTTGTCATTGGATCTGGTTACGTCGTGTTCGTCCCGCGTGTCTGACACTCCATGTGATCCTTCCTCCGATATTATCGTATACGCCTTACATCGGATATGGGAAGGTAAAGGCAAGCGCGCATGCAGCACTTTAATATCTCCTGCGCAGTTAACAATTGTCGAATGTATTCGGAATTTGTCGCTTTGGTCGAAATCGATCTGCTGAATTTACTTTCACATAGTCACATCGACTTTATCGCGTATAGTTTACTCACATGGTTGTGAGGTAACTCACGACCGTGCCCTGAATGTCATCGCGAGTACCTACCTAGCTAATACTTATATAAAAAGGCAATCCTAACAATAATATAATACTGTATTATTAAAGAAATAAAATGTAAAAAACCGTGGATTCCTACGGAGTTTCTTTAGTCTGTTTCTTCTCCCCCAGAGGAAGCTCATTACGGTGGTAGATAAAAAAAGGAACGACTCTATATCGAAGAGAAGAAAGACGTGTGGAAATAGCTTTTACCCTGCACACGCGGGTTCCCTAGCTAGTGATATATTGTTAAAACAGACTTTAAAAAAAATGTACTGATTTTATTGTAGATTATAAATCACAATATAGCGTTAACAAACTTCTTCAAAAGAGCTTTATAGAAGCCTAAATTTAATTTATAGGTTGTTGACTTAGAAGTGTGGGACGACCCCCATCAAGATGGAGTGATGACCTGCGCAGTGTTGCGGGAAGTCGATGGATGCAGGTGGCTCAGGACCGAGCCTATCTTCATCAGTGGACTAGTGATAGGCTGAAATGATGATGATGACTTTAAAGAATAAAGATTTTGATGATCCATTAATATACAAACCATTGCAATGGTCGGAGGAGAGCTTGAGCTCGGAGGGCGCGCGCGCGGGCTGCGCGTGCTGCGCGTACTGCGAGGGATGCGGGGGCGAGTCATAGCACAGCGAGATGTTGTCGATGGAGACGGCGCGCTGCGTGCCGCTGGGGTACGCGCGCCATTCCCCGCCCGTGCCGTGCCCGTTGCTCTCCTCCACCTTCGGCGTGTACAGTGAATGTCTGCGAAGAAGCGTTGGCTTGAAAACTAAAGGACTCTCTCGTTGAAATGTGTAGGGGATGGTAAAATCGAGGTAGATTGATATGGTAGATTCCATCTTTTTTTTTTGCAAAAATCAATCTCATCTATACATAGTGCTCCCAACTGACTAACGGACGAGAAGTGAGAATTTAGTAGCACGGTTTTTATCCTCGTCAGTTATTTTCCACAGCTCCAAAGAAAATTATGATAGCTTTCGTTTGTTCATTACTCTACACTACGCACAACGCGTCAATAATCTATAGTAGTGCAGTTATAGTTATTATTGTGAAAACGGCAACACAGCGCGTTAATCTTTGGTCGTACACAGAGTAGAATTCAATTCTAAGTATTACTTATCTTTGTATGAAAAAAGCAACATTGGTTTTCATACACAGAGTAGAATAAAATTGTGTGATTTATTTTTATATGAGAAAATTGCGTTAAGTTAAACGAGCGTGCCTCTGTTGCGATTGAGCGTACACTTAAGGCACTATAACATATCGCGCGCAGTTGACAACTTTGTATAGTATACGATAATTATCGCCAGGATCGAAATTGGCCAGGAGCAGATCATCAACATTATAGAGCTTACGTTGAAGTAAATAGAATATTAAGCGTGAAAAATGGCATAGTAATAAATTGGTTCTTCTGATATTTATCTTACCTCAACCGACACTCCGCTTCCTCCCTCCTCTGCAGCAGCTGGCGCTTCCACGCGGGGACCGCTGCAGCGCGACGTCTCTCCGCCTCCCCCGCAAGCTCCCGTTCCAAGTCCCGGCGCGCCTTCTCGGCCGCTCTACGCGCCATCATCTGTCTCTTCCACGCCGGGATCACGTTGCCGGCTGCGTCACGCTCGGGTACCTGCGGACAACCCTACCGTCGACCAGCCGCCACACTTTGAACGAATGTCCTCCATCTGTGCAATTCCAGATGATGGACAAATGTGTCTCTTCTATTTCGAATAGAGACTCTACTGTTTAAGTTTTGTAATACTTGTCCATTGATCATCTATTTGCTATACTAGTTATTACATATCGCATCGTAAAGACTTTGAAGTTGCAATGCCCTAAATTCCCATCTCTCGACGTCGTGATCAACGCAATGGCCTCAGCAGGTACACGTGTCTTGGTTACCGAATCATCATCATCATCATCATCATTTCAGCCTATCAGAAGTCCACTGCTGAACATAGGCCTCCCCCAAAGATGTTATGTTACCATCCGGTTACCGAATGGTCACAGATAAATAATCTATACATAATTATTTTCACACAAACGTTACCTCATACGATATGTCAACTACTCAACAACAGATGGCACTTCTTAAATGCGAAAGTGCTAGGCGTCGCTATTTTCTAAATATTATCCCACATAGTAAATGAGGAAAAAAAAGATCAGTCCATTTCTTTGATAACGTTGTTCCCACGCACCTTGTATGTAATACAATCAATGGGCTTAACGAAAACTTCTTGTGCTTCTGCGTTTCGTTCGGTGAGTGAGGTAACCGGAGCCTCTCTCCCCCTCCCCTTGACCCCACCCCAAATATCCTCAAAGGCCGTTAACGCACCTGCAGCTCCTCCGGTGTTGCAATAATCACTAACCATCAGGAGAGCCGCTAGCTCCTTTTCCCAAAAAAAAAAACAAAAAGTGCTCCTCATTACGCAAGAACCTCGAACTTTTTTACAATGAAATAATCACTTACGTATGTATTAGTTATATGATTATAAGAACCGTAATTATTAAATGATCTTCTACGATTAATGTATTGTTAGTTAATTAATTTTCCACGAACAATTACAAATATTTACGTAATTTGAACCGGAGAAATCACTCACTAGTTGGATCGTAATACACTTAGATTGTTAATATAACTCTTCCTGCAGTAATGAACGATTCGGTTATTTTTTTTTTAAGATTGAACGTTGGTCCGAGTTATTTATTGTTGACGTTTACCGCTGGTCGGCTGGAGATGTAGGCAGCTTGTGCGAGATGCGCACGCGAACAATGTCGATCACCGTGGCAGCGTCTAGCGGATAACCACTGAGTCTGTTATTCGTACGTACAGCGCGCGGACAATCCGTGTACAAAACTGTATCAGTTATCCGTTTAAACTAACATTTGAAAAACACATTATAGGAAAAAAAAAATCCCACAAAGATCTCCCAACAGCTGAGCCAAGACCTGCCGCATAATGGCGGCCACGATGATAGAGTGTGAGTCGTCGGAGTTTATATCAGGTGTGTTATTAATGTGAACTATCATAAGTAGGTACGTTGTTGCTTAAAGAGGAACGCGTGGCTTAGCAGTCAGCGTACTTAAGCAAGGTCTTGCTCCAGGGTTCAAATCTTAGTCGAAGACAGTCTCTATGTTTTATAATTTTCCGCGTATGTGTCACTATCTCCAATGATAGTCGAATCGAAATTGATCAGAGAGAGTTACAATCAGTTCTGCCGTCTTATCGCAGCTATGTTGGTTGCAGCACTAAGAATTATTCTGGACAGTTGACAACTTCTAGTAAATATCGCAGAGAATTGAATTTGATATAGTGATCCGTAATCCGACTGCGTCAAGAGTGGAGGTTATGGAAGATCCTCCCACCATGATAAGGCCAACTGTGGGATATTTACAGTGGGGTGTTGATAACGTTAGCGATGTATGTATATGATGAATTGATGACTAAACACGTAACACGACGAAAGTAAATAATTATGCATGGAATCGGACTTAATTTGAATTAAGAATAGCTACTTAAATATATTCGCTTTCATTATAAGTTGCCTCAACAAATATAGCGTGTTATTGAATATTAAGATAAATTTTCTCCGAACAAAGTTCAAGTATGAAGGTCTTTCTCACAATTTCACTTGAGATTGTCTCAATGTTCAGTAAAAGCAGCCGTTACATAGATTTCATGCACATAAAATGAAGATAATTGAATTTTATGACGTAATATAGAGTGATTAAAAGATTGATTGCTTGAAATGTTAGACAATTTAATAATCATGAATCCTTGGATCATAGAAACGCAAATAAGCGCAGCACAGTCACTACTTGAAGCAACAAATTGGTGTGAAAGAGATATATGAGTGAGCGGTTCGTTGATACGATCTGTTTGTCAAAATAAACGCTGGTCATGTTCATACGAAAGCGTCAAATCTTGTAGCGCTCTTTCTAATCTAATTCTTGATTCTTGCTAATGCACTTGTTACCATTTTCTAATCATCATTGTATTCCCACTTCTGCTGAAAAACCACAATAAAAAAAAGCGGCAAATATTGATGGTAAGTGATTACGGACGCCCACGTACATCTGCAACACCTACAGGTGCTTTGCTGGCCTTCAAGGATATTTGGGGACGAGGAGGTGGAGAGGGAAGGCGTGGTCCTCCAGTTACCTCTCCCACCGAACGAAATGCAGAAGCACAAGATGCCTCTACTTCACGCTGGTATTCTGCGAGGTCGTGGTTCTACCACGGTCGAACCTACCCCTTCGAGCAGCGTCAACTCCGCCGCTTGGCTCTACCACGTCAAATCCACAATCGCCCATAACAGAGATAACCCTTAATATGGTCGTATTAACGATTAGAAGATTAGAATTTGAACAACGAACCTGAATAATTCCAAAACCAAATCCTACTGACTGGTGATGAACGGAGCAAATGGTTCATGCATATTAGCGCTTTCATGAAAAGGTTTATGTTCAGCTGTGGATTTATACAGCATCAAAAAATAAAAGACAATGTTATTTACGTCAGCGCACCCATCAAGGTTCGATTCATCGGCCGTACGCACGGCGTGTGACAGCACTGTGACAGCTCGGATAACGAAGCCTGGAACACCGACCATACACAGAGTGAAGTATTTGTACATCCCACGCGTACAATAAGCAGTACTGGGTATTGTTTTGTTATCCTTACGATCTGGTCTAGACCACGGCTTGATGTTGTCGTGTATGCTAGATATACTGCCGTCGAATACATAAAGAACTAGATGATCGCAGAAACATGGCTTTGCACTTTGTAAGGGGCCCAAAAGCTCAGTCAGTAGTGACGTTGTCGACGAAGTTGTCGGTTGTAAGTTAACGCGGGTTGCAGATGTACGAAAATCCCTATACAATACTATTGAAAACAACACAACGGTGTATATTTTTCTAACTATTAAAAACTCAACACATCAAACCCGTTATCCCGTATTTACAAAATACTAGGAAAATAAGAACAATTAACAAAATCGAGAACATCTTGAAAACGATACGGAGGAAGTAAACTTTGTGCAACTAAGCGAAGTTATAAATCTAAGACTCGAGACGTAGCTACCAAGGCATCAGAAAATAGTGAAAGCGTGAAAACGGATGTGTACTGCGCGTACCGTTTTCTCAAAAACAAATTATTTTTCATTCAAATCTTGTGCTAATTGATATGATACTTAAAGACAACTTTCGCTCAGACCCATACGGTTACTGAACGCGGTAATGATTCGACAGGGGAGTAATGACTCGTCAACAAGCCACCGAAATGTATTTCGAACTGTCTTAGCATTTACAATGATATCGACGTAAATATCGACTGCGATTGCCTTGCATAATAAAGTTATAACTTTTTAAAAACCTTAATTAAAAACAAAATATGAGTCGATAGGATATTAATTATCAAGTTGAGAAAGTATTTCTGTCTTTATATAAATTTATAGCAACAAAGACCGTTCATTCAAATGTGTTTGTATAATTAATCAATTTGTTAAACTAAAAAGTGATAAAAGGATGTAAGGCAGAATACCAGCGTTTTTAAATGCCAACTCGCATGTTTTCCCATCACTAGTCTGTGGAAATTCAGGTTAGGAAATATGGTATTATCTCTTCGTACCTATATTAGTCGAATTTATTACCAACATTAGTTGTAATATTGCTTGAAAAAAAAACTTTTTTTAGTGTCTTACTTATTAGATACAGTAAGTAGTACATGGATGTACGTAGTCAGACTCATTAAAGTAAAACAACCACCAACAAATGTCCCACAGTGGGGAAAGGGCATCCTTTCTGTATGTGACGGGGTGTTTTGGAGTGGGTTCCCCTACGTTGCTCAAATTTTGTTTAATAGCGTGCACGATCCCTCCCTTCCCTGATAGGTGATAGGTCAGTATTTATTGCATTAAACTATTTTAGTAGTGTCCACACCAGTAATCGAACCGTGGACACTTGCGTACTAATATTTAATTGAATACCCGGCCCCTGTGCTAATCGCGAAGCTTTAGAATAATCCTACCTGCATCTATTGAACTAAAGGAAACATTATTATGTTTCGTTTACAGTCTGTTAATATTTCACAGCTGAATATAGACTTGGAGAACCCATGGAGAAGATTTTCTGTAATCGCCACGTAGATTGGCGATCGTCTTACCAGACACTGCGCAGTTAAAACGCTGCTTCATATGACCGGTCGGGTATTTATCGTAAAGGTTGTTCCGCCATCGAAATTACGAAAAAAATATCACAGTTTTTTGTTAAGTTTAAAGACAGAATACGAATAAAAAAAATAGGTACTGAAACCAAATATTTAGAAATGTGCCATTGAAATTAAAAATAAATAAGACAAATGATGGGTCGCCGGATCGCCAGGATCGCCAGCATCGCCAGGGTACCGGCTCAGAGATAACCAACCCGCTTGCCCAGAGTAATGAGTATGGGCAAACCATTCAAAGAAATGCATATAGGCTAATGCTGGTGTTTTTTTTTTTGTAAGAGCTCTGTTCAGCAATGGAATATAATAGATGACCGAAAAAAAAATCACAAAACTTATAAATGAATACACTGGTTTTATTATGCAACAACATTAAAATTAAAGTCATATATATAAATAACCATAAAACGCGCATTAGTATATGTCAATGAATATATTAACAAATATCAATATCAATTGCGACGGACGTGTCCGATATGAAATTGATCCTTGCATAATAAGTGGGCAATCAAAATGGCAACATTTAACGCTCGAACGATCCCGCGCCAATACAGAAAGTGTGGCTGACAGAATATACGCATTTTGTGCAATTCATACCTGCACGATTCACGCGTAAAACATAATTAGGTGTGTTGTTCAATGATTGTTTTAATTATTAAATAATACTAACGAATATTTCTACATATAACTTATTAGTGGGGAGTTACCCTCTTTATCACCAAAGGCTAGCGTAACCGGAACGCGATACTGTCTCGCTGAGAAACCGACGTGGCTGTGGCGAACGATGTATGGCGGAAAATCCATTCAAATATTCCGAGCCTAAATCCCATAGACAATGAAACTGTCGTCTATCGGGTCGTTATTTTCAGCCAAACATACAGACTATTATTCAACTTCAACAACTGATTGTATCAGACTTGTAACTAATTTTAACACGTTACTACCCACATCTTAAATTATAATCGACGGCTCGGTTGGCCCAGTGGCTAAGCGTCCGGCCGCTGCGCTGGGGTTCGCAGGTTCGATTCTCGCAAGGGACTTTTTGTTTTTGTTCTTTGTTTTGTTTGTAAATGTTCCGGGTCTGAATGTATGTCGCCGTACAATATATTTATGTGAACTCAGGAGACGACTTCACGCCGGTATTTTGCGAGGTCGTTGAACTGGTCGTGGTCCATTCGAGCAGCAGTAAAATGGCTTTTACAGGTTCATCTATTGTAGAGCTTGCGTCATGCGGTTTTGCCATAGGAGTCCTTCCTTCATCATGGGCTGATGATCTAACTCCATTAAGTTCCTCACATTTTTTTTAATATATGTATTTTTGATCTATAACTAAAGGTATGCTACACGGAGCCGAGTAATTATAGCAAAGTCCTTTACAGAACGTAACTTAAAAAATAACCAAAGAAATCTAAGAAAATGTTGATCTCAATGGTCATCTTTGGTAAGAATCTTGAAGTGGTTCGGTCTTGGTCAATCTTTAGTTATAAATTATTGCTGAACATCCTCTCAAAGGGGTTTGCCCTTACTCACCATGCCGGACAGACGGATTGGTAAGTGGTGATGATCGACAGGTGCCGGTTCCAAATTCAAAAAATAGACCGGGTAAAAAAAAACCTGTATTTTACTTGTCAATGTTATGGCATATAGCATAATCTCAACAATATGGCTGGTAGTTCGTTAAACCATATCAAGTTCGTTAAAACCGGCATAAAATTGTTTACAGCACGAGATGAAATTCAACAGAGCAAGACTTTCTCCCCGTTACACATTGCAAGATGCTTTTTGCCGTTTTTAATCTTACCGATACAAATCCTAAGTCCAATCCCACTCGTAATTATGTAAGAGTATTAATGGCTGCTCTTGAATAAGTAGGTATTTGAGTTACACAGCATAACTAGTGACCTCTATAGTGTATTGACCACAGATTATAGAAAATATTGACTGATACTCTTGGCAAACTTCACGTGGTTATTTTTAATTTCTTAGACATTCGGGTTTTCTTAACTTAAACATTACAGTGATGCCGGTCCGGAAACGACCGCTACCAGGTTCAATGAATTCTATGAAATTTCAGTCCCTAGCTCCTGAGGTACGGTATAGCCTAAAACTTCGCGGAAATATTAAGCGGAATATGACCATGCAAGAAGACAAAATTCTTCGAATATTATAACTCAAGCAAACAGTTCTACATATGACGTTTCCTTCATCTATGAGAGAACATGATTAATTATTTGAATCTAGTTTTTTTTTTTTTGAAAATACCTATTCGTTGCACACGCTTTTAAATGCGAGAAATTAATGTAATTACATAAAGCTTAACGCTAATAATTATAACTACTATTTTATCTTTTTATAAAGAAAGTTGTCTATTCGAAACTGTAACGAATAAATTACCATTCTGGGATAATTAATTCTGCAAAGAATTGGATACGGCGATAAAATTTTTAGAAAAATAGAAGCTTGTTAAATAGAAATATGTACTTATGTATTCAAGTTAATTAGTATGAATGCGTAATGAGTTGTTATGTTCGCGCAGCTTCAACTTGGACACTTCCATTAACCGTGATAATGGAAACAAAAAGGTAACCGACACTAAGACGTTGACTCGTAAATAACATCACATAGAAATTAATGATCTAGAAGTGTCTATCTGTGATATTCAAATGTTTTAATGTTATTTCTTCCGGTAGCATGTGTAGTAGAAAAATGTTTAGCTGTCAGTCAATTTGAATGTCTACGGTTAAAAAGCTACTGATGTTGTTACAGAGAATAGATACCGATCTGAACTGGGATATCTAAAATCTCCATGGTAGCTCAACTTGATTTTCATAGAACCGACCAGGGTATCATCTCCGGTGCTGGCACCACTAAAGTTATTGTTTATTATTATATATTGCATACACTGAAAGTTTAAGAACAATTGTGTGATAACAATTGATACTATATAATAATTGTGTAATAATTGAAGTGTGCTCAGCGGAGAAGGCAAATACCGTGAGTAAAACTGAATGTCAGATAAATTTAATTTAATAAATTGATAATTGTGTTGTCCGTGTGGGTTTTGTAGTAGCGGTGTCAGACTTACCTCTATCTAAAATTTTAGACTGTGCCCAGCAGTGGGAATTCCATTGGCTGTTACTTTACTATTTTTTATGCATTTATTGTATAGTCTTTAGCTATTACGTAAAGGCGATTTAATATGATTATGTAAGCATACGTAATAAATGAAACTACGTGTAATAAACAATAATCTAACAATAAGAATAAATTGTCCGTATTTATGCAGAATAGATCCAAGTTACATTTTATTACTTTAGAAAGATATTTCAAGTTTTGCAAATAACATTAATTGCTTAAATAATATTACAAGACGATAATCTTTCTGATATGAAAATGTTTTAATGTATAATAAACCTCTTTATAAGAACAGTCACTATGCATATCTAAAATACACTGAATAGAAGGAAATGTAGTCACATGGTTCTATTTTACATTGAACGATTTACAAAGCTTCCCGAATTAAAAACATTTGAACAAACATTTGAAAAAAATAGAAAGTTCAAGAAAAAAATACTTAATATGGTAATTATATTCTACATCTAAAATCCGTTATATTTGTGGTCTGTCCACATTATCTTCGATGGAATCGTCTGAAGCAAGGCTAGAAAATTTGAGTACTTACTAGTAAAAGATGTGAAATTTTGGATGAATTTAATGTCAGCAAACTTAGGCGATACCGGCTTTTCATTAGACCTCAGAAGGATCTAGATCAGGCATAGGTTTACATACAGACTAGCCAGGTTTTACAAAAGGTTAATAAGTGTTCATTTAAATGATAATGAATAAACAATGTTAGTAAATTAACATAGCGCATTGGCTGATGTTTGGTCTGTTCAATTCTTGTTGCATAAGACTTTCCTGTGAGCGTTTGTCTTGTATAGCCGAGTTTATAAAATCTATGAAATAATATGTCTACCCAAATTGGAATACAATAAAATGAAATAGTATAATTAGTGTAATGCGGCAAACTGCTACTCAGTGGTCGTTATTGGCACTATGAAATAATTTTATCAAAGTTCCAATAACTTAAATAAATCTTGCTTTAGACATTTATTTTCATTAAAGAAATACAAGACAATTCACTAAACATGAGAACATAATTTATACTAATCCAAGATCATTACTTGAGAGTATACTTAAGAGCGGTAGTACAAATACAATTCCGAACATTATGTACATTATATATATATACATATATATAATGTATATATTTATATATATATACCAAAGACGAACTGTATTAGGGTTTGTTCAAACAGAGTACAATTAAATAATAAAAAATCCACTTTTGTGTTTGCCGTTTTTTTTGTGTTAAAGAGCTGTTGTAGCCTAGTGGTCAGTGTTCAGTTTACGGTTCAGTATATAAATGTCCTAATCCTTTATATCGAAAAAGAAGAAGAGGAAGAAGAAAACAAGAACAAAAAGCCGAATGAAGGTATATGGGAACTTTCCGAACGCAAATCCCGCAGACTAGTGACGAGAAGCAGCGTCACTTGTGGCGGCACTGCGCACACCGACTCGCTTGCCCGGCGTGGTTAGCTCGGGCAAATCTTCCAAGAAATGTGTGCCCTATGTTCAGCAGTGGACTAAAAGCGGCTGATATAGTGGTAATAATAGCAGTAGAACCTAATGTGGATCACTTTCTTTATGTTTATTTAAACAAAAAGGATGCCACTGCTCATGGATCCTCCATTAATGAATAAATAATTTACGTATAAAACAGCGGTGTGCCTATAGTTCCATTTCGTGTAAAAGAATCTAAAACAAAATACAGAAACACGGGATTGTAGATCTCTTGCTTTAAATATGATAGAACTTAATCGTTTTTTTTTTGTTTGCGTTGCTGATACTCCTAAGGAAAAGTTATTTTTTCCTGTTCTAATAGAGTTTACACGTGGTGTTCTTTAACATTTCATATCACTAGTATTATTTAGAAATTATACTAGTTCCTTCGATGGACGCCTACTGGACATACTTAATTTCTGTCAATGTCACCGCCGGTAAATCACCATTATTGTTATAATTTTCGTAGTCACTGAAAATCGAACCCAGGTCATCACGTGATTTGAGGGCCGCTAAGTCGAAGTTTGGTACGGTTCTCAAGAATTTTAAGAGAGCTCAAAATTAACAAAGGACTTACCAGAAGTTACAAGGATAATAATGTTGGAAAAACGAAACGAACTTAAAGCTTTTATATTTTTATAAATAGTGTAATAACTCTATAGCTTTTTACACATCAATAGGTGTAGAATAGAAGGTAAGAGCATAGGGTGCGAAATTGTTAAACACTATGAATTTCTTTGACATTGCCTACCACCTACAATCGTAAAACGAGTGATATTACAACCATTAATGAATGACTAATTAGCTTGATTATATGATATAGATGATTATAATTATGGGACGATGATTAGCAAGTTTATTATTTAGATAATATAAAATGATCGCTGTATACTAAATGTCGTCGATTGTGTTGAATTAATTTGTAACAAGGCAAGAGGAGATCGTGACCATTGGTCCCCCGAAACGTAGGGATTTAAAATATCTAATTTAAACATTACAAAATCCGTAAAGAGTAGTCTCATTTCAAACGTGTAGTCTTCGCGTAACAAGAAATCATTATAAGGCATGATATAATTTAGTAAACAATGCAATGATCTATCTATGTATAAAATTGGCTCAAATTGTGAGATCATAATCTTCTCACAAAGAGTGGCACAGAACACGGCAAAAGGCGACAGTTTCGTCCGTCTGTTAGTCATGTTGTTTCACGGCCATTAGACGTTAGACGGAGCGTTCGCAGAGATAGCTGTGGCGCGAAGTAGATCAGTAGGTTAAATGCGTGGATGCAACTGCAATTCTTTATAACTGTGTGCCACGGTATAACTTGATCGTTGATCCAACTGCTATGCTGTCGTAACTCGTTCGATAACATTGTCTTACACTTCAAAGTATTTATTTACGTGCTATGTACGATAACATTAAAAAAAAACATAAAAGTCACACGATGGAAACTTAAAGAGATTGTTTAATTTGGAGTTTAGTTACGTATGAGTTTAATTAGATTTATATTAAAGAACAATAAAAGTCTCTTAAAGTTAATTTAACACTCCAGTTTCCACCGTGCGTGTTTAAAGATAAAATTAAACATTTTTTTTTCAGTTTGTACTTACCTGATCGACGAAATTATCCGCCGTGAACCGCTTAGTGAACTCCGTGAACGTTTCTTTATCCTGCAGACTTTCCCGTCTCGCACGTTCGACTTTCAACTTTTTAATGCCTGTTATGTCTTTGGACATTTTTAACTCCTCGATGAGGTCGGTTTTCACGCTTCGGTAGTTCTCGGCGGCGGTCGGTAGACATTGCAGGCTAACTGATCGGGTGGGTGGTGGAGCCGAAAGGGTTTTCGCCGCCGGTGCCCGGAGCCGAACCGACGTCAGCTCGGCTGTGCTTATGGCGGCTAGGGGTTGGTGCGAAGTAACTGGCGGCTGGGGCGGCGGCGGTGGGATGTTGTCGCTGGGCACGGGCGGCGGCGGCGGCGGCGGTCGCGCCTCCGCCGCGCCATCGTCCCTCTTGCAAGGCGCCGTGATTGTTTTCAAGTACTCCGAGGGTTTGATGAGGCGGTCGGGCGCGTTGTGCGGGAACGCCGGCGGCACGAACGGCAACGCGGGTTGCTTGTTGACGAGGTTGGGCCCGCGCGGTCTCTCGTCGTCTGCGGACGCCGCCGAATCGCGCCGCCCCGCTGCAAAATGGCGGACGTTAGTGGGGGAGTGAAAGTCGCATCGACGCGCGCGCACCCCGCGATGTCGAGATGCGGGCAACGTGTACTTTTCTAAACTCTCTTGTCTGAAATATTGTTTCCAAGTGTAATACTAGCCTTTATTTATCAACTATAATTATTAATGATATTTGTTAGGTATCTTTTGTTTTTAACATCCTTGTGTAATAAGTAGGTAATTATGCGTGACGCTATTGTGCGAAGACTGATGAATAGAAAAAAAACTGTACAATATCTTTCTACAAATTGATAAGATTCTCATTAGCTCGTTTGTATAATTTATATCTGTCGTCGTAACTCTGTAGTGTTCGTGAGAGAATCAGTGACACTTAAATGCGATGCGTTAAGGAATATTTTTTTGGTTTATCAAATATAATATGTACCTTGATTTAAGTATGAAAATAAACGTTTTATTAATAAATATTTAACAACTAGTTCATTACAATTTATTAAATGGTAACTTTTGATATTTTACCAATCTTTAAGGTAGTAGCAGTATTTTGTCACTTTCGGTCTCCTTGCTTTCGTAAAAAGAACGAAAAAGACAAAACACTGCTTACCATTGTTTAGATATTTTTTGTGAGTGTAGGGTAGTTAGTGTACACATTGTATATTGTACCTTGATTTGAAATATAGCATAGTACTTATTAGACGTTCGTTGATAGCGTAAAGAGCCCACCTTCAAATCTCGTCCCGTGGGTTTTGTAAAACTCGTCTAACATAAAAGCCAGGAAAATCTGGCTCTTCTCAAATAGCGTAAATTAAACCATACGAAGCGTAAATAGCGTAATAGTTTTAGTGTGGGGTCTTCAAATATAATCAGAATATAGCATGACGTTTGACTTCTTTCATGTACCACACCATGATACAACCGTTTTAGATTAATTGGAACAGTTGGCAGTAGTATAAGTGGTCATCATATTTGTCGCAGTGGCTGAGCGACTCTTGACTTGACTCCAGCATCACGGGTCACGGGTTCAATTACCGCACGGGAAATGTATTTGTAGCGTTAACAAATAATCGTTCACGGTCTGGATGTTTGTCCATGTGCAATGTATGCCTAAACGCCCTCCACTACACAGGAGAGAATTCTGTATATTTAAAGAAAAATAAGTAATTTTAATAGCATTTCCGGTACCCAATATAATTTACATCCAAATACCCTGAGCTCAAGAAAAGCCCATGTTCATTAGTGGATTATTCCAGGCCGATAATGGCTGTGTTATTGAAATTCGGGGGCTTTCGTATTGGATTGAAAACCGTCAGAGAAGCAATCAGAGGAAACAGACGGCATCGTCTGGTTTACTATATATTACTTTTAAGATAAAGAAAAAGTTATTTCGCAATATTCCGCTCACAAACTAATATAGGTATGTTACCTAATTAAACCAATATATGAGGCGAGTGTAAATGGTAGAGTCGGAGAGGAAGACCTAGGCGAACATTTCGCGATCAAATCGGAGACGTTTTGAAAAAAGACCAGGTCAAGAGTACTCTAAACCAACGAGTATGCATGCGAAGATTGATGAAAGTGGGAGAAGCGAAAGACGTATGTCAGGACCGTAGCAAGTGGAAGGAGATTAGCTATACATACCTAATTGGAAAAGAAGAAGAGCATTTCCCTTCCTGCCACAAACCACCACTTCTTCGTTCACAACATAACAATCACCCACACTGGCACTTCGCTCGACAATTGGTATACACACCAACGTTTACAACGCGACATGAGTTTTATCTGGAGTCGGTGTTATCAAGCGATCGAAGCCGCCGAGAGTACTTACTTTTGTTAACGAATAATAATAATCGCGCAATTAAATTCATTAGGTATAAGGAAAGAGTATATCATCTTTTTCTCCAACTGTCAATATAATTCGAATATGGTGAACACAAAATCCACAGAATAGTGATGAGAAGCAACATCTCTAGTGCGAGGGTTCCGCCACTGCGGGATAACCGTCCCGTCTACCCTGCGTGATGAATGTGGATATATATTCCATGCATAGCATTCTATCTTTTGTTTCGCACATTCATGGAAAGTACAGCAACTGTCTTACATAGGCTGATAAAGAAGACAAAATGACCACATATAGCGAAAATATTTTGAACAATGAGAAACTGCAAGGAACAGTTAGCCAATCCGGAGTAGCGTGAAATATTCATGACACGAAAAACCCTCTTATAAATGAGCGATGGCCTGTGCCCAGCTGTGGGATATTTAAAGGCCGGTTAATTTTAAGTATAACGCCCACGTTGTCAATGTGCATTTAAAATTACAAGTAGGTAACAATTTTAGGGAATCGAATAAGGTTACACACGTACAGTAGTTAAATTAAAAACCGCTTGTCCTTGGGGCCCGGCAGAGCTACCACGGCAAGTAAGCTATGTGCTAATATTTATAATGGGCCGCGAGTAACTTCTACATAGCTTATGAAACGATCCGCTCCAATAAATAATTACTACAAATCGAAATGATCAAATTGGTTCCTGTCATGAAATTGCAAAATAAGTAGCGTATTAGTTATAATTTCTAGTTACATAGTGCTATTTTATTAATGTATAACGAACATGTTATATAAATATACAGAGCGCCAACGCCCAGGTCGGCAGAGATTATTAATTTCCGTTTAGAGTGACGGTAAGTCAGCCATACAGGCTTCTACGTTCGGGAGATAGACAATGAGATATAGAGATTGTCACAGATTGTCGTGACAATCTCAAAGTTTTGCACTTAGTCTGAGAGGCCATGGGAAATCAAAGGACGGGTATATATTTAACAATTCAGATATGTATAAACACATTTTAGGTATAATAAGTAAGGAACATACAGGAAAAACAATAAGTTTCACCTGATAAAATGAACTAATAAAGAATACACGGGATTATTACCAATTAGGTACAGCAGGCCATGTGGCATCGGAGTAAGACTGCCACCCCTTTTTTCCCCTCGGTGTCATAGAAGGCGACTAAGGGAAAAGCCTTGAAAACAGCAATAGCTGCCGACAGACGCCGGGATAACCGTCTCGAAGAGTACCAGGCAAAGATTAAGCAGACTCTGTCAATCATTAAGACATTGTGTCTCGGTGGTGGGGTCGCGGATGTGTGCGATAGTGATTTCCTGGCCCTGGCTATTGCCCGTATATTATACGGCGAAGGTAGAAAGCCGAGGGTGGTCGGTGCATGCCCTACATAATGGGTATGCGTTGGGTATATGTATGAAAAAAAAGAAGAGTTGAAGCATGGACACATAACCAAAGAAACACGCTACAAATACCCACAATGTTTTGAGAGTTTTCCTGATGGAGCTTCTAATTACCATCTATACACATTCAAAACTGGACACTCACACACACAAACCACACGACTAACATACCGTTTGTGGTAATAATGTACATTATAAATATAAGTTTACACGACCGTCAACAGTCAACACTGAGGTATACGGTATACGTGACATTTATGTGAACCGTTTCGATCTAATTTTCACTACAGCATTAATTACTAGGGACAACGTGACCTATCTTAGTGTCTGATACGATGCAAATCGTACATGAGTTTCTAGAAACTTCATTGGTACTAATCCTCCAAATAGTGGATCGAACTTGAGTCTCGTAATTAGGGAGCAGATCCTCTAATAACTCGGCTATCGGGGCTAATACAGTATAAGTGCATACAGCATACACAAATGCCTCTTATCAGCCGTTTCGATTTACATTGACAAGTCTCCATTGTATTCGTATCGGTTACGTCGTCGGAACAGATAGTGTAACTGTTACAAGATTTATGTGTCAAGGTCATTTGATTTCTTACTATCTGTAGGTAGCTCACCGCGTTGCTTAGTAGATAGCGTACCTGACTGCACAGCTAGGGGTCCTGGGTTTGAAACAAAACACGGTTTATTGATTTTCGGGCCTGTATTACGATGCGACCCGTGTCACTGACACTGCTTCTAACGGAAGGTACTGACGAGTGAGTGCTTCTGTTATTTTTATACAAATAAAATTGTTGCCATATACTTATGGCACTATAATATCTCCTGCTCAGTTCACCACTACCGATACTATTACTTTCACACTTACACTGCTTTTCTTCACTTGTGAAAGGTTATAATGATGAGAATGCATTATCACCCCGAGAACTAGAGGGATTTCATAATCTTTCCCTACCTCTATGGGCAACAGGCGACGATTTTATAGTGGCCGTAACATTGTAAAAAAAAAGTTATCGCATAAGCCTGTGATTAAAATAAGCTATACTTAGAAACTTCTAATAGGAGATCAGAGGGGTGAAAGTGAAATGTAACCATGTCGGTTACTTCGTCAAGTTTTAATATTATGCAGTTTACGCTATAAAAAATCGAGAACAGGAATGATTAACTTTTAATATGTATAATTAACTGCTGTTGCTCAGAAGCGTAGTAAACGTTCACTTTTCTAATGCGATAGTGCAGCGGGTTCATATCTCCCCGAGTTCGCCCATCGATAAACAAATCGATATCAATCGATAAAAAGATAACAAAGGAGCTGACAGTGGTAACTAGCTCGTAGCGGGTGGACCTGACGGTAAGTGGCTACAGCAGCTCTATAAGTGGAAATAGACATATGCAACCACCTTCAATGAAACGAAGAAGGGGTTCTAGAAACTTCATTGGTACTAATCCTCCAAATAGTGGATCGAACTTGAGTCTCGTAATTAGGGAGCAGATCCTCTAATAACTCGGCTATCGGGGCTAATACAGTATAAGTGCATACAGCATACACAAATGCCTCTTATCAGCCGTTTCGATTTACATTGACAAGTCTCCATTGTATTCGTATCGGTTACGTCGTCGGAACAGATAGTGTAACTGTTACAAGATTTATGTGTCAAGGTCATTTGATTTCTTACTATCTGTAGGTAGCTCACCGCGTTGCTTAGTAGATAGCGTACCTGACTGCACAGCTAGGGGTCCAGAGTTTGAAACAAAACACGGTTTATTGATTTTCGGGCCTGTATTACGATGCGACCCGTGTCACTGACACTGCTTCTAACGGAAGGTACTGACGAGTGAGTGCTTCTGTTATTTTTATACAAATAAAATTGTTGCCATATACTTATGGCACTATAATATCTCCTGCTCAGTTCACCACTACCGATACTATTACTTTCACACTTACACTGCCTTTCTTCACTTGTGAAAGGTTATAATGATGAGAATGCATTATCACCCCGAGAACTAGAGGGATTTCATAATCTTTCCCTACCTCTATGGGCAACAGGCGACGATTTTATAGTGGCCGTAACATTGTAAAAAAAAAGTTATCGCATAAGCCTGTGATTAAAATAAGCTATACTTAGAAACTTCTAATAGGAGATCAGAGGGGTGAAAGTGAAATGTAACCATGTCGGTTACTTCGTCAAGTTTTAATATTATGCAGTTTACGCTATAAAAATCGAGAACAGGAATGATTAAATTTTAATATGTATAATTAACTGCTGTTGCTCAGAAGCGTAGTAAACGTTCACTTTTCTAATGCGATAGTGCAGCGGGTTCATATCTCCCCGAGTTCGCCCATCGATAAACAAATCGATATCAATCGATAAAAAGATAGCAAAGGAGCTGACAGTGGTAACTAGCTCGTAGCGGGTGGACCTGACGGTAAGTGGCTACAGCAGCTCTATAAGTGGAAATAGACATATGCAACCACCTTCAATGAAACGAAGAAGGGGGTTCCAGAAACGTTGTGACCCCTGAGGATTAAGGTGAAATTTCTCACATTCGGTAATTTATCTTTATGCACAAATTGGTACACATGGCGGACTTAATGACTAGACTAGAGGCATTCTCTCCCAGTCAACCATTAGGCTAAGCACCAATAAACATCTAATAGAGGCGATACATCTAAGAGAATAAAACAAGTAAAAGGATATAAATACCAAAATATATACTTACACAGATAGGTAGATACATACATACATACATACATAGATACATAAATACAATATATACAAATATACCATATACACATAGAATAATGAATTTTAATACAAAATACAAACAAATATACATGTCAGGACAAATAACTAAAACGGCACAATGACAAACAGCAGCACTAGTACAGAGTTGCAACATTTCTGTAATCTTTGCGGATTTTATTTTTAAAGGCAAAAACTTATTAAGAGCTTTTTAATGTCAAGAGGGATTTCGTTCCGGAGCCTTATTGCCGTAAAAGCGAATGACTTAGATAAGTAATTATACTGGCTAATGGTGACTATCGTACTGTAGTGGACTTACCATTAGGGAAAAGACTTGGACGTCTTGTCGTCACTTACTTCTATAGACAAAACATTCAATCACAACATTGTGAGTTACATTATTTGGTTATAAGTCACGAATCACAAACCCACGTACAGACGCAGAACGAGACAAGGCTTTACATTATATCAGTTAGTTACCATACCTTTGAATATAATTTCACGAGGAAGGTTCACTAAGTACAATATAATAAAATTTGTGTAATACCTTATTCAAATAATAAACGACAGGCCGGATCGAGGCACTGACACGGAATGATAACATGTAAAAAAGTAAAAAAAAATTGCAGGCACAAAGCACTGGACTCGTCTAACATTACTTAAGGCCAACATTAACTACCGACATTGAAAATCTAAAATCCAAACAGTCCACTAACCCAATTAGCGAGAGCGAAGCTGTAAATTAAAAATTCAGGCAACACTCGGGGCCGTCGCACTCTGTTTCCTGAAACTGTCTGTCTACTTAATTGCCGCTTTCGTTTCATCTCCGGCTAATGATCACCGGCGACTGAAGATATTCTAGTTTTATTTTTATGTGAAAGTATATAGAGCTGCGTATGTAATGGAAATCGTTTTGTCACTGCTGTCTGAATAGTGGAAAATGTCTGGAAATTTGAAAGAGAATACAAATTCCAAGCCTTGTATCATAAAATATTTTCAACAAACTATAGTTTGGTAAATATTCTATCTACCGAGTTATCTTTCATAGAAAAAAAAGGAGTTCTCCTTTATTGGTTTCGAGTTGCTTAAATTACGGCATAACACAGGACACTGGCCACGGTACTAATAGAATATAAATAATCGAAGCGAAATTAAAGGGCCTAAACATGCATCTAATGTCTTTAAGCAAGTCTTACGAGGCTTTAGGAATTTAAAACTGCAGTTATCAGCACCTACTACTCCTGTATTAAGTATCCTTAAACATAATGTCATTTTTCACTAAAGGCCTCATGATTTAGATTTAGGATATAGCTAAATGAGAGCCCAGTGGTCAAGGCACTCGCTTTAGTATCATGGAGTACGATTGACCTGCATTCAATCCCCGGTGGCTGCACCAATAAAATTGTCAATAGCAATATTAAGCGCTGAATTCTACCACGTGCTCGGCAGTGAAGTTAAACATCGTGAGGAAACCTGAATGCCTGAGAAATATTATTTCGAGGACATGTGAATAAAGAGATTTATTCTATATGATCAGATATGATCGGTGAACATATTAAATTAAAAAGAATATAGTCGAATTGATAACCTTCTATATGTTTTGAAGTCGGTTAGAGATTTACGTAATTTTCTCACTTCTCAAGATTTTTAGTCTAAAATACCATTACAAACAATTTTCTAAGCTTTTATCATCATTCCGTTGGACTTTATACCCGACTTTCATGATGAAACTTATGTGATAACTAGTTAACAAACCCACCTTCGTCTGCGTGAAAGGTTTTTCATCGGGTTTCCGGGACGTAGCCTATTATGTACTTCCTCTTGGGTTCAGTGGTTTAACAGTGAAAACGTAACAGAAATACAGTGTTACTTCCAATTTTATAACATTAGTATTTATAATATAGTATAAATAAATATAATACTAATCTAACATATCCAAGAAACAATACGTGTATGTAATAGATTTGTTAGAGGAAACTATAGACTTTAACAAACAAAAACTTTTTTTTAACCAAATGCCATCTCAACCTTCCTAGCGGTGTACCCTTACCAGCAGATAGAGGAGGGCCTTGAGATTCTCTGAGCTACACAAACTCCAACTGGACTCAGCGGCCAGTTACGTTTTTGTATTCACTTAATTTGCACACAGCCCTAGCGCCACGAGTATATACGGTATTTAGTGGAACTACTCAAGGTTGAAGTTTCGTAAATGAAAAACGGTATTCGGTAAGCATAAACAACCTATCCTTCGTCGATCGGCTCGTCATCAGCGTCTTTGCTTAAACAAAATAAAAAGCTGCTTCGACGTCGAGCACAGTCACGAATGGTTACGTAATTACATTAGAGAAGAATATCACTACTGTTTTGTTTGCTTCATTACTCTGCCAACTGTCTGTGGAAAAACCATCTGACAATGGTGAACCCAAAATCCCACAGACTATTGATTTCCATATTACTCGCAGTATTACAGCGCGGAGGTCATCAGTAAAATTCAAAGAAATGTGTACTGGCTAATGTTGGGCAGTTCTTAGAGAGGATTATGTACAGCAGCAGTGGACAAAAACAGCATGATAAAGAAATATAATGTAATTTTTGGTGTTGTATACTTTCTGTAGCACGTCTTAAAAACGTAATGCAGATCATTTTTTAAAACATTCGCGATGTAAACATAAACATTGCGAAATGACATTTGCCACAA